>LR991035.1:45730-4845730 GCA_905163495.3 Cosmia trapezina
ATTCCCTTATTCGCCTCCCTAACTATTATCAATCACCATCCCTTCTTTTGCCTATCAAAAGTAATGTCATCCACAGAGCATTTAACCTATGGAGATGGCAAGCAGCGAATCCCCGAACAACATTTTCTGCCACTTTATGCGGGAGGCGAGGAAAACACATACAGCACACTACGAAAATTTGACAATCACACACAGATACATGCTTCGTATTGCTACGAACGCACACGAAAAATTTGTGCGTATCTACGCAACTGTCCTATGACAACAAACACAAAGTGCTAGTGATGGGACACAAACAATCAGTGGTATATTACATGAATCAAAAATCAATCTGCCTAGCCTTTTCCAAGCTATGTTGGGGTCGGCTTCCAGTCTAACCGGATGCAGCTGAATACCAGTATTTTACATGGAGCGACTGCCTATCTGACCTCCACAACCCAGTTACTTGGTAATACGATACCCCTTGGTAAGACTGGTTGTCAGACTTTCGGGCTTCTGACGACCCGTAACGACTGTCGAAGAACCACGAATGACAGCCGGGACCAACGGCTTAACGTGCTTTCCGAGGCACGGAGGAGTCTCGTTATGTTAAGATGGTCACTCATTCACTGACCAACCCCGGCAAGCGTAGCTTAACCTGCTATTTCATTACATGAATGAATTAATAAATAAAATGTTCATTCGTTTTATTTTCCCAATCAACCTTGAACATAATACTTTACATTTATAAAGATTGTAGTAGCTTGACGTGCTGGCGTCTGTACACTAAAATGCGCAATATGATGAATGCCTGCGAAACTCCGTAGGTAGCCAGTAGTGACAAAGCAATTAATAGTGCTTTAGAAAAAAAACGATTGTATTTATTTTGATAGTCAAATATTTTTTCAAATAACATTATTGATATTGCTGGACCTTCCCTATCATTCTGCATTTAGGGTCGGCAATTCGGGAACCACTGTACAAACGCACCCGGCGATTTTATATACTAGCTACGCGTTAAGGGTCACTGTTCTAACCTAACCTAACCTAACCAAAATGATTATCAAGCAAAAGAGGTAATGGTCACTATTCTAACCTAACCCAAGTGATTCACCAATGTGAGGTTTCGGACGCGCGGGTGTGATAGTACAGTGGAGCCACAATTTGGGATACATACTTGAGCCCCGTTTTATAATGCGGGCTTAACGTAGGTGTCAAAAAGTGGGAAGGGTAGAATATAAATAATAAAATAACACAGCAATTTTATTATTTTGTTAAAAATAACACTTTTACAGGTCCATTTTTTGTTTTTTAAAACTATTTAAGTTCGGTGTTTCCTAGCTAACTAATTAAGGTTGATGCGCCAGGGTAGCCCGCGAAATTCAAAATTTCTTACGTTTTTTGCTATTTGTAGGTCAGTGTGAGCTTGTATGTTGATTAAAATATGATTCGCGGCCGTAGCTAATATGGCTTTACAGAATTATAATCATAAGAATCAGCAATACAACTTCATAAGTTAGCATTTATCTCAAATCTAGCGATTTCATGAAATCATGAGGTTTGAGGTAAACGCTAACTAAATGCTGCTAGTATGCTAAGAAAACTGGACGTCATTGTTAGATCAGGTAAAACTGGACGTCATTGTTAGATCAGGTAAAACTGGACGTCATTGTTAGATCAGGTAAAACTGGACGTCATTGTTAGATCAGGTAAAACTGGACGTCATTGTTAGATCAGGTAAAACTGGACGTCATTGTTAGATCAGGTAAAACTGGACGTCATTGTTAGATCAGGTAAAACTGGACGTCATTGTTAGATCAGGTAAAACTGGACGTCATTGTTAGATCAGGTAAAACTGGACGTCATTGTTAGATCAGGTAAAACTGGACGTCATTGTTAGATCAGGTAAAACTGGACGTCATTGTTAGATCAGGTAAAACTGGACGTCATTGTTAGATCAGGTAAAACTGGACGTCATTGTTAGATCAGGTAAAACTGGACGTCATTGTTAGATCAGGTAAAACTGGACGTCATTGTTAGATCAGGTAAAACTGGACGTCATTGTTAGATCAGGTAAAACTGGACGTCATTGTTAGATCAGGTAAAACTGGACGTCATTGTTAGATCAGGTAAAACTGGACGTCATTGTTAGATCAGGTAAAACTGGACGTCATTGTTAGATCAGGTAAAACTGGACGTCATTGTTAGATCAGGTAAAACTGGACGTCATTGTTAGATCAGGTAAAACTGGACGTCATTGTTAGATCAGGTAAAACTGGACGTCATTGTTAGATCAGGTAAAACTGGACGTCATTGTTAGATCAGGTAAAATTCCACTACGGCTGAAGTCTCGCCACTATAACCAGTGTGTTCTGCCCACCCGCGACGCGCGGCGCTGGGACGTGGCCGCCCCGCAGGAGGCCGCGCAGGCTGGAGGGCACAGAGAGCCCTGGAGCGGTCCATGCTTGGCGTCAGGCTGATAATAATTATGTTTATTCTATTTGATTTGATTTTTGTAAAATAGTCCAGTAGAGATATAATATTTTTTCCATTTACCCTTCGATAATTCTAAAGTTTTTTATTTTCGCTGAGTGGATAACTATAGTGAATTCATTGCTATGTACAAAAATGCTAACAGTTTAGAGTTATGCTATAGGTATTACGTAGGTATTTTCTATTATTTCGTGTTATAACAATGATATAAAATTTAAATTAAAATACTACACTGTTTCTTAATTAGTACTGTCTAAAGTATATATTACTGAAAATGCTAACAGATAGGTACTGTGGAACAATGGAAATCTGAAAATGTCCTTTAACTCATTCAATAAAAAAATTAAGTTTTTCAAATCATTTCCTATACACTTAAAGGGATTAGTTATACCTTACAACAAAAGTTCTAACAGCTAAGTAATATGCTTCACAAGTAATTGTATTTTTACTTTGCAATTAGCGAAATATTGAATTTAAGTTTATAAAATTGCGCCCACATATTCGTGATAATAAGCTCTGCTACCATACAAAAGTTTCAACTTGTACGTGCTATGCCTTTTTGTTTAATAAATAAAATACAATTTGGATATTGTGGCGCGCGGTGTAAGTACGACAATTCGTGCAGCGCGACGCGGTGACAATCAGACCCACACCCACTGCAAACGTGCACGCGGCTACACATCAAGCTATGCATGTCCAGTTTACACTGACCTCTCATTGTAAGGTAATCTTATACAATGCGAGATCAGCTTATACTGGATATGTATAGCTTGATCTGTAGCCGTGCGTACCTACCTCTATTGAATGAGGCGCAAAATCATTTCATTACAGTCACATCTCACAAATGACTAATACGAGTACAGTCAGCGTCAAAAATATCGGAACGAACAGACTGTTCAAAATGATCTCAAAAACTAAGAAAATTAAACTACTCAATTGGGTAAAGCTCTTGTCAGAATTACAGTGTAATATTATCGTATACTGTCTTCATTCTGAAAACAGTCTGTTCGTCCCGATATTATTGACGCTGATCCAATCCAGTCAGTTATTTTTTCTGTTCCATTCCGTGACCGTGACTTCGCCCGCGCGTAATTATCAACAATTGTCAAAAATAGTCAAAATCCCGGATTCCGGGATTCACAAATTTAGAGTTCTGATTATAGGATCGAATGTATATTTATGTATTGATCGTCAAAATGTCTTGATTCCGGAATTGATAAATTAAGTATTTTTTTTACCATTACTGGGTAACTTGTTTATCACTAAATTTTCACAGGGGATCATCTACTATGAACAACTTTCACTATGGCATCAACACGTAAATCACGAAAAATAAATCAGCTGGTCGAGTAGGTATTGAGCTTGTGTATCAAACATCGTAACTTTTTTCGTGATTTCAGAGTTGGTCCCATAATGAAAGCTGCTGAAACTGTAAATCCAAGATGGCGGCTGCGAATATTTTCAAATGTTTCGTCATGGGTGTCGTTTTCATTGGTTTCGAGGGTGTTAAGGCCGATAGTGACACTAAAATGTAAATCCAAGATGGCGGCTGCGAATATTTTCTAATTTTACTCTAGTATGTACAAAAATGCTAACAGTTTAGAGTTATGCTATAGGTATTAAGTAGGTATTTCCTATTATTTCGTGTTATAACAATAATATAAAATTTAAATTAAAATACTACACTGTTTCTTAATTAATACTATCTAAAGTATATATTACTGAAAATGCTAACAGATAGGTACTGTGGAACAATGGAAATCTGAAAATGTCCCTTAACTCATTCAATAAAAAATTTAAGTTTTTCAAATCATTTCCTATATACTTAAAGGGATTAGTTATACCTTACAACAAAAGTTCTAACAGCTAAGTACAACACAAGGCTTCACAAGAATGTTCAGGCTTCACAAGTAATTGTATTTTTACTTCGCGATTAGCGAAATATTGAATTTAAGTTTGTAAATTTTCGCCTGAACATTCGAGACAATAAGCTCTGCTACCATACAAAAGTTTCAACATATACGTGCTATGGCTTTTGTTTAAATTGCGAATAACTATTTTCCATAACAATGCGCGTAAGTCAATCTGAGATACTCGTAGAAACAAATGACCGCACCAGTAGGACATACGTTCCAGTCGCAACAAAAATATTCCTCTGACAAACGAATAAAGGTTACTGTAGTTAGACGATCAGAGACACAAGAGACCATATTATGGGCTGCCGGAATACATAACGACGATTGGAGCCAACAAGTAAGTTCTAGTTGTATTTAAAATTCCTACTATCAATATCCTATACCCCATCTAATCCATTCTATTTTTCCTCTATAGAGCCAACACCTCAACTTTAGGTAAATATGCGTCCGAACATACGATCTCTGGTAATAAATAAAGAACGGAATAGAACTTCGAGGAACGGAGACAAACAGTGGAGACTTCTTTAGGACAACATTTTTTCCGGGATAATTAATCTCCCAAAAGAGTAACATTCTGGAATGGCCTACTAGGCAAAAGAACAAGAGGTAGACCTATTACAAGATGGGAAGATGATATAAAAGCAATAGCTGGTCCAAACTGGAGAAAAGTAGCTGAAGACAAAGTCAAATGGGCATCACTGGAGGAGGCCTTCACCCATTCTGGGGTTCCTGTAGATTAAATAAAAAAATGATACTTCATTTTTTTACTTAAGTTCAGATGTTAGTTAGTATGGATTGCACTTATACATCGAGAAAATGCCGGGATTCCGGAACGACACTTTTTAAGTTATTATTTTGGAATCGAATGTTTAGTTAGGTACTTGCGTTCAGGTGTTGCCTAATATGTATTGCACTTCTGTATCAAAAAAAATCCGGGATTCACAAATTTTGACTTCTGATCATAGAATCGAATGTATAATTTACTTAAGTGCAGATGTTAGTTAATATGGATTGCACTTATGTATCGAAAAAATCCCGCGATTCCGGAGCGACAATTTTTAAGTTCTGATTATAGAATCGAATGTATATTTACTTACGTTTAGGCTTTGGTTAATATGGAATGTACCTACTTTTGTATTGATCGTCAAAATGTCGGGATGCCGGAATTGATAAATTAAGTATTTTTTTACTACGAGTATTAGAGGATAACTTTTTATCAGTAAATTTTCACAGGGAATCTTCTACTCATGAACAACTTTCACTATGGCATCAACACGTAAATCACGAAAAATAAATCAGCTGGTCGAGTAGGTATTGAACTTTTGTATCAAACATCGTAATTTTTTTCGTGATTTCAGAGTTGGTCCCATAGTGAAAGCTGCTGAAACTGTAAATCCAAGATGGCGGCTGCGAATATTTTCAAATGTTTTATCATGGGTGTCGTTTTTATGGCTTTCGAGGGTGTTAAGGCCGATAGTGACAATAAAATGTAAATCCAAGATGGCGGCTGCGAATATTTTCTATCTTTTCTAATTTTTCGTCATGGGTGTCGTTTTCTTGGTTTTCGAGACTGTTAAAGCCGATAGTGACGCTAAAATGTAAATCCAAGATGGTGGATGCGAATAGTTTCTAATTTTTCTCAATGAGTGTCGTTTTCATGGTTTTCGGTGGTGTTAAAGCTGATAGTAACATTAAAATGTAAATCCAAGATGGCGGCTGCGAACATTATTAAATTTTTCGTTATGGGTGTCGTTTTCATGCTTTTCGAGGGTTTCAAAGGCGATTTACATTTTAACGCCACGTTAAAATGTAAATCCAAGACGGTGGCTGCAAAATTTTCAAACTTTTCGTCATGGGTGTCGTTTTCATGGTTTTTGAGGGTGTTATAGCCGATAGTGACGTTAAAATTTAAATCCAAGATGGCGGCTGCAAAAATTTTCAAGCTTTTTATCATGGGTGTCATTTTAATGGTTTTCGAGGGTGTTAAAGCCGATAATGACGTTAAAATGTAAATCCAAGATGGCGGCTGCGAAAATTTTCTGTCATGGTTTTAGAGTGTGCTAAAGCCGATAGAGTAGTCAAAATGCGTGACGCTTGGCTGATGCCTACTTAACTAACCCTGCGGCAGTGCAGCGTATCGCGTTACAACCTGAAAACACGTGAAATAAAAAACCATCAACATTTTTAAAGCAGGCGCTATCTTGCATTTACATTTTAGTGTCACTATCGGCTTTAACACCCTCGAAAATCATGAAAACGACACTCGTGACGAAAATTTTAAAAATGTTCGCATCCGCCATCATGTATTTACATTTTAACATCACTATCGGCTTTAACAGCCCCCAAAACCATGAAAACGACACCTTTGACGAAAAATTAGAATATATTCGCATCCACCATCTTGGCTTTACATTTTAGTGTCACTATCGGCTTTAACACTCTCGAAAAGCATGAAAACGACACCTATGACGAAAAATTTGAAAATGTTCGCACCGGCCATCTTGGATTTATATTTTAATGTCACTATTGGCTTTAACACCCTCGAAAAGCATGAAAACGACACCCATGACGAAAAATTTAATAATGTTCGCAGCCGCCATCTTGGATTTACATTTTAATATTACTATCAGCTTTAACACCACCGAAAACAATGAAAACGACACCTATAACGAAAAATTAAAAAATATTCGCATCCACCATCTTGGATTTACATTTTAGTATAACTATCGGCTTTAACACTATCGAAAACCAAAAAAACGACACCTATGACGAAAAATTAGAAAATATTCGCAGCCGCCATCTTGGATTTACATTTTAGTGTCACTATCGGCCTTAACACCCTCGAAACCAATGAAAACGACACCCATGACGAAACATTTGAAAATATTCGCAGCCGCCATCTTGGATTTACAGTTTCAGCAGCTTTCATTATGGGACCAACTCTGAAATCACGAAAAAAATTACGATGTTTGATACAAAAGCTCAATACCTACTCGACCAGCTGATTTATTTTTCGTGATTTACGTGTTGATGCCATAGTGAAAGTTGTTCATAGTAGATGATCCCCTGTGAAAATTTAGTGATAAACAAGTTACCCAGTAATGGTAAAAAAAATACTTAATTTATCAATTCCGGAATCACGACATTTTGACGATCAATACATAAATATACATTCGATCCTATAATCAGAACTCTAAATCTGTGAATCCCGGAATCCGGGATTTTGACTATTTTTGACAATTGTTGATAATTACGCGCGGGCGAAGTCACGGTCACGGAATGGAACAGAAAAAATAACTGACTGTATTGGATCAGCGTCAATAATATCGGGACGAACAGACTGTTTTCAGAATGAAGACAGTATACGATAATATTACACTGTAATTCTGACAAGAGCTTTACCCAATTGAGTAGTTTAATTTTCTTAGTTTTTGAGATCATTTTGAACAGTCTGTTCGTTCCGATATTTTTGACGCTGACTGTACTCGTATTAGTCATTTGTGAGATGTGACTGTAATGAAATGATTTTGCGCCTCATTCAATAGAGGTAGGTACGCACGGCTACAGATCAAGCTATACATATCCAGTATAAGCTGATCTCGCATTGTATAAGATTACCTTACAATGAGAGGTCAGTGTAAACTGGACATGCATAGCTTGATGTGTAGCCGCGTGCACGTTTGCAGTGAGTGTGGGTCTGATTGTCACCGCGTCGCGCTGCACGAATTGTCGTACTTATACCGCGCGCCACAATATCCAAATTGTATTTTATTTATTAAACAAAAAGGCATAGCACGTACAAGTTGAAACTTTTGTATGGTAGCAGAGCTTATTATCACGAATATGTGGGCGCAAATTTATAAACTTAAATTCAATATTTCGCTAATTGCAAAGTAAAAATACAATTACTTGTGAAGCATATTACTTAGCTGTTAGAACTTTTGTTGTAAGGTATAACTAATCCCTTTAAGTGTATAGGAAATGATTTGAAAAACTTAAATTTTTTATTGAATGAGTTAAAGGACATTTTCAGATTTCCATTGTTCCACAGTACCTATCTGTTAGCATTTTCAGTAATATAATACTTTAGATAGTACTAATTAAGAAACAGTGTAGTATTTTAATTTAAATTTTATATTATTGTTATAACACGAAATAATAGGAAATACCTACTTAATACCTATAGCATAACTCTAAACTGTTAGCATTTTTGTACATAGCAATGAATTCACGAAAGTAATCCACACCGCGAAAATAAAAAACTTTGGAATTATCGAAGGGCATATTCTTTTGTCTACTGGACTAAAAATGCCACATGATATGCAATTGTATGTATTATAATATTTATAATATAATGTTTATTAACTTATTTTGTTTTGCAGTGCCCTTACAGGGTGCATGTTTGATACTTTTTTATCGCGTGTTATGGAACTCAAATCGAGTTGGGCAGGACACCTGGCAGCAGTAATGGCAGGTGGAGTGAGGCTGTGACAGAGTGGCGTCCGAGGACTGGAAGACGAGATGTGCGTCGTGCGGCGGCGAGGTGCGCGGACGAGGTTGCTGCCATCGCGGGTAGAAGTTGGATGAGGCTGGCACAGGAGCGAGGGAGGCGCAAGGACAGGGAGGTTGTGCCCAGCAGAGGGTGAAGGCGGGCTGTGGCTGATGATGATGATGACGGATGAACGTCATGGCATTTGGTCGAGTCCACTGTATTTTTATGGTGTGCATAATAAAGAGTATTCTATCTATCTATCTAAGTATACTTATTATTTTACAGATTGGAAGTAAAGTAGTAGTAGTACTTACCTCATTAGGGCGTTCATACGTTTGGCCCATTTTTTCCGCCCACCGCGTCTCTTCTGTATCTGGTTTCGATTATCTCCCATTATTGAGGTGTGTGTGCTGGGGACAATTTATAAGAACATTCACAATCTATCTCAGTGTCAATCTCCCAAAAATGGTATTTTACTGTGGTAACGTGCAGCTGTACATTAACTATGTTTCGTATTAATAACTAGCTTCTGCCCACGGCTACGCCCGCGTGGATGTCGAAAAATATCCCACGGGAACGTTTTACCGGAAATCCTTCCTTATTCCTTGTCTACATTATAAAGACAACCTCTGTAAGTACAAAGTTTCAGCTTTCTAGGTTCAAGGGTTGGGGTACTGGGCGTTGATGAGTCAGTCAGTCTGTCAGGACGTTTCTTTTTAACCGACTTCAAATAAAGGAGGTTATCAACGAGTTGGTGTCAAAGGAAAAACTTCTCAAAACCTTGGTCAAATTCTAATGCAATATTTACAACAAAACTAAGTATTAACTTCTTATTACAAAACAAATATTCCAGTATTTACTTAAAACTAAAAATTACGAAATAAAAAATAAATAAAATAAGTTTAAAAATATAAAATAAGTTTATTTCATATATCTTATTTGGCTACCATTGCCTGTCGAGGAGTCTCCATTCAGGCATATGAAATGGCTGTAGCTGACGCCTCCGCTCTTCCCTTACATTAGAAACGTGTACAAATAGAAAACAAACATTGTTGATAAAAAAAATATTTAAGTACCGTAAAACCTGGCAACTTTGCCCTAAAAATCAGATTTTTTAAATTATTTTCGAAAGCGTTAGCGTAAGTATGTCATATTGTGTTTGTATTGTACACACAGTACGAGTAGTCTAACATCGTTTTGGCACTGAATTAGAACAATTCTGCACTCAATATAAATATAAATATGCAGACAAACTAAAATTAACGAACTCAACACACGTACATCAGTGGCGCGCATAACACGACAAGCTGGCTCGACCACTGCCTGGCCACTGAGAATGCGTACCGCGCGCTAAAGGACAGTGTCATAACACGACATGCTGGCTCGACCACTGCCTGGCCACTGAGAATGCGTACCGCGCGCTAAAGGACAGTGTCATAACACGACAAGCTGGCTCGACCACTGCCTGGCCACTGAGAATGCGTACCGCGCGCTAAAGGACAGTGTCATAACACGACAAGCTGGCTCGACCACTGCCTGGCCACTGAGAATGCGTACCGCGCGCTAAAGGACAGTGTCATAGACCTTACAATGGATTGGACGGATCACAGACCGCTAACGGTTAACCTGCAAACTAAAGATCTGACGATCTGCACTAACATTACGTTATCAGCTCGACCACCGTGACCTGGAAAGCACACTCGTCTAATACAGATTGTTACACTTCAATGGTGACAGAAGAACTTAATCTACTGATGTCTGGGAATATTGAGATGAACGACACATTGTTGATTGATCACTTGTACAACTCGCTTGTTAAGATAATGCAGAGATGTGCTACAAACTGCTTTAAATCACAGAGGCACAAAACTAAAAATAAGAACAATATAGTACTTACCTGGATGGAATATTTACGTTGCGGATAAATATTATATATATAGCGACGATCACTTGCTCTGTGACACCAAGCTGGTTGCCCCTCCAGCGGGCCTATAGCCGAGGAACGAAAACAGTGTCGTACTGCATTCAAACTGTCAACAAAATCACGATCAGATAATTATGGATAAGATCGCGTTGGACATGAAACACAAAAACTTTGCCAAATTCTGGCAAAGTATTAATAAAATGATCAAGCCGTCGACGCAACATCCATCACACATGGATGCATAACAGACGATAAGAAAATAGCAAATAGTTTTTAGTTATTTATGCAACTGACGTATAATAACGGGTATTAAAACACGAGTGTGATAATAGTATCACATGAGTGTTTTAATACCTAATTATGTACATTTGCATACAACCATTTTATCTATATCCATGTTATGAATCCTCTATAAAAGGTTCTGAAACAGTTTTTTGCAATACTAATACTCGTATCGAACATGGCGGCCGGCGTCATAGTATACGACGTGAATTCGAATAAGTTCTTTTTAGGGTTCCGTACCAAAATGGTAAAAAAGGAACCCTTATGGTGTGACTAAGTCTGTCTGTCTGTCACAGCTGGATATCTCGAGAACTAGTAATGCCATCAACTTGAAATTTAGAACAGTTTTAGGTGACGTTTACCCAACTATTTTGCAAATAAGAAAGAAATAATAGTAGATTGCACCGAGGGGCTAAAGTTGTGTCTTATGTCACGGGCGTCATATTGAATCTCAAGCGCAATGAAGGATTCGGGATTTAACTCCCGAGCGCAGCGAGGTACTTAAGAGTTTAACTCACGAGCGAAGCGAGGGAGTTAATACAAGAATCCTGAATGCAGCGAGGGATTCAAGCTAGCCCAAGGCAAAGACACCTTTAGCTCAGAGGAGGATACTCTACTTTTTACACGTACTGTGAGAAAATAATAGCCATAGTACGAAAAACAAAGTATTTATTAAATAAACAAACAGTAAGAATAACATATTTAGAACTAGTTAGTTATATGCACTTACATATTAATTGAAGTTAATGGTAACATTTGAGACATTAGTCCAGTTGTGAAAAGATAAAGTTAAGTTTTTATTTGGAACGTTTATAGATGTTGATGTGGAATTAAAGAAAAAAAAAAATAAAAAAATGAAAAATGGTTCGTAGTTATCTAATTATTCTTACAATATTATGTCTTCGAAAACATGGCAACGATATGAAGAAGCAGTCGTTATGATTTTGTAGGAAATCGAGAATATCATCTACGCGTAGTAAGGGTTTCGAGAATAGCTTTCCTCTTTCTGGCACCAAAGGGTGTTTGTTAGTACTATACTGCCAATTTAGCTGAGCATGTGAGATTCCAAATTCAAAAAACATTATTGACCAGCGGGTCATAATGAAATCCAGTACAACATTACTGACCGGCTGTGCCCCCGGCCACTAATGACTCACTTTAGGTTAAGGTTGCTTGACATATAATTTGACATTTTCGAGCAGGTGGTGTGAAAAAATATTTATATTTTTTTTGCAACAGGGACTGAAAAGGGGTCTTAAAAATTCAAAGTGGAGCTACTAGGGCATGTGGGGTATCATATAAAAGAGCGCTGTTTGCACATTCTCAAACTATTTTTTATTTTTTTTAGGCCGCATAGTTTCACACTTTTGATGAAAAATGTAAAAAAAATACCGTTCCCGCCCCTTATCTCCGAAGTTTGCAAAGAGAAAAATCTGAAATTATTCTATGTGATAGAAATTTATGTAAAGATTACAGGAAAAATAAAACGATCTCTCTAAATAGCATACTTTTTCAGAAATCGGCGCGCGAGTCCGACTCGCTCTTGACCGGTTTTTTTTAAATTACGGCGCTGTTGTAGTGAAACGCGCGTGCATTACAATGTTCTTTTTTTGAAAACGAGTTGCATTATGAAATTCAGTACAACATTAAAACACCCGTTTGGATGATATAATGGTTACTATGACAACGGCTGTTTTAATGTTGGCAATAAGCTAACTGTTTCAGAAACTTTTATAGAGGATTTATAGCATGAGTGTAGATAAAACAATTTATTCTGCCAACCTGCAACTGCGAAGCAACATAATTTTACAACAAAAGAAACTCATGACGAAAGTTGTACAATAATATCTGTACAGGAGATGCGGACGCTGGGAGGCAAGCAGCCGGCGGTACATCGCCAGGGTTAGATGGCCTAACAATTGAACACATCGCTACGGAGGTCTGGGATGTACCATGTTCTTTCGATTCTGTTTTCTGCCATTTTAAAATCTGGATATGTGCCTAAGGCCCTCACAGACACAGTTATTGTTCCTATATGCAAAAATCGAAGAGAGATCATCTCCAACGCTAGTAACTATCGCCCCATTGCACTTGCTAATATTGTAGCCAGACAACGACTGGCAGTACTGTAAATAGCGTAGCCTTAACCGCAGTCGTGCATTTCGCAAAACTGCGATTTTTTTTTTGTAATAGTAGGTGTGTTTACATGTAATTGTTTCTTAGTCATGAGTAGTAACGTTAGTGTCGCAGGAAGGTCCGCCTGCAGGTGCTCAGTGACGTCAGTGTCGCAGGAAGGTCCGCCTGCAGGGGCTAAGTGACGTCAGTGTCGCAGGAAGGTCCGCCTGCAGGGGCTAAGTGACGTCAGTGTCCCAGGAAGGTCCGCCTGCAGGGGCTAAGTGACGTCAGTGTCGCAGGAAGGTCCGCCTGCAGGGGCTAAGTGACGTCAGTGACGTGATTGTAATGTAATCAAGCCGTTCCGACTGTTCCAAGTTCTGAGTAGCTGTGGAGTGATAAAAGTGTGCGCAGTCGACGGCGATGTCTCCGCACTAATGAGGCACGCCCGCGCAAGCGCCCCATTAACATTAACATTTAGAATGGAACCAGCTTCATTATCTCGAGTCTCGTGAATGCGAACGTTCAGCCACATTGTACTGCTCTTCACATAAAACAAAAGCTAGAAAGCAGATTTCAATTAATTCCGAGGCGGCCGCGCCGACGCACGTGACTACAGCTACTCTAATTTAATGCCCAAAGAAACGTGCAAAAACTTTGGGCACAGATTACGCGCGAAACGGTTAATCCGCTCCGCTGTCCATTAGAACTGCTGTTCGGCGACCAGTCGAGCGGGGGCTTTGTGAGCCGGGCGCGGGAATACCTCACCGTGGCAGCTTTGCTCGAATCAACTAAAACTGTCGCCGGACAGTCGCGAGCGGCGCTGCCGGGCCCGCTCAGCCGCGCGGCGCGCACTGGAGCGCTCAGCGGGCAGCAGTCGCGCGGGTGTGGCGGCCACCGCCCGACGCTGATCGATACCGATCCAGTTTTTGCACTGACAACAACGATCGGTCGGTGTGAGAGCGGTGCCGCGACCCAATTATTAGTTGTCTTCATTATCGCGGAGGGGCGTTGTCGCGCCGGCGACCGGTCGGTGTCAGGGGTCTACTCCCTAACTCCGTCCGCCGTCCGTCCGTCCATCAGTCCGTCCGTCTCACATTACGATCCATCAAAACAAGTGTAAAAGTTAAATTTTTCGGAAGGGCAAAAACACATCGGGATTAGGGACAACTGTCAAATCATGTTGTCATTCATACTTCGTTCGGGCCCCGAACCAATCATAAATCCGAAGGTGATACGGAGTAGGAAACGTCCATAACAAAGGCCGAAACTGCGGGCTGCGTGCTTAGGGAGTAGACCCCCCGGTGTCCGCTCGGCCGCGCGCCTCGTTATGTGTGACAGGACTGACAGCTGCGTGTGCGCCGCCTGCCGCGCGCTGACGAATTATAAATCTGGGATCGTTGCATGAATCGAATCTCACGATAAGCAGCCCACAGGGAGGGTGTGCCCGCAGGGAGCTTGGGGCCGGGTTGCTGCCTGTGCCCGCAGGGAGCTTGGGGCCGGGTTGCTGCCTGTGCCCGCAGGGAGCTTGGGGCCGGGTTGCTGCCTGTGCCCGCAGGGAGCTTGGGGCCGGGTTGCTGCCTGTGCCCGCAGGGAGCTTGGGGCCGGGTTGCTGCCTGTGCCCGCAGGGAGCTTGGGGCCGGGTTGCTGCCTGTGCCCGCAGGGAGCTTGGGGCCGGGTTGCTGCCTGTGCCCGCAGGGAGCTTGGGGCCGGGTTGCTGCCTGTGCCCGCAGGGAGCTTGGGGCCGGGTTGCTGCCTGTGCCCACAGGGAGCTTGGCGCCGGGTTGCTGCCTGTGCCCGCAGGGAGCTTGGGGCCGGGTTGCTGCCTGTGCCCGCAGGGAGCTTGGGGCCGGGTTGCTGCCTGTGCCCACAGGGAGCTTGGGGCCGGGTTGCTGCCTGTGCCCGCAGGGAGCTTGGGGCCGGGTTGCTGCCTGTGCCCGCAGGGAGCTTGGGGCCGGGTTGCTGCCTGTGCCCGCAGGGAGCTTGGGGCCGGGTTGCTGCCTGTGCCCGCAGGGAGCTTGGGGCCGGGTTGCTGCCTGTGCCCGCAGGGAGCTTGGGGCCGGGTTGCTGCCTGTGCCCGCAGGGAGCTTGGGGCCGGGTTGCTGCCTGTGCCCACAGGGAGCTTGGCGCCGGGTTGCTGCCTGTGCCCGCAGGGAGCTTGGGGCCGGGTTGCTGCCTGTGCCCGCAGGGAGCTTGGGGCCGGGTTGCTGCCTGTGCCCACAGGGAGCTTGGGGCCGGGTTGCTGCCCGTGCCCGCAGGGAGCTTGGGGCCGGGTTGCTGCCTGTGCCCACAGGGAGCTTGGGGCCGGGTTGCTGCCTGTGCCCGCAGGGAGCTTGGGGCCGGGTTGCTGCCTGTGCCCACAGGGAGCTTGGGGCCGGGTTGCTGCCTGTGCCCACAGGGAGCTTGGGGCCGGGTTGCTGCCTGTGCCCACAGGGAGCTTGGGGCCGGGTTGCTGCCTGTGCCCACAGGGAGCTTGGGGCCGGGTTGCTGCCTGTGCCCACAGGGAGCTTGGGGCCGGGTTGCTGCCTGTGCCCACAGGGAGCTTGGGGCCGGGTTGCTGCCTGTGCCCACAGGGAGCTTGGGGCCGGGTTGCTGCCTGTGCCCACAGGGAGCTTGGGGCCGGGTTGCTGCCTGTGCCCACAGGGAGCTTGGGGCCGGGTTGCTGCCTGTGCCCACAGGGAGCTTGGGGCCGGGTTGCTGCCTGTGCCCACAGGGAGCTTGGGGCCGGGTTGCTGCCTGTGCCCACAGGGAGCTTGGGGCCGGGTTGCTGCCTAACTTCAGATGGAATCTCCTAAGACACGCCAGCTTAGGACTACAGCCACCGTCGCCATCGAGCGACTAAGATACTAACTACACTTTTTCAGCTCAATTCCGCTTTTGTCCATAGAAAAAAAAAAACCGGGCACGAGCGAGTCGGACTCGCTCACCGAGGGTTCCGTACCATCATTTGTATGTAATTTTTGTTAATTGTTTCTGAAAAACTGTGCTATTTAGAGACATGGTTTTATTTTTCCTATAATCTGTACATAAACTTCTATCACATAGAATAATTTCAGATTTTTCTCTATGCAAACTTCGGGGATAAGGGGGTGGGGGAACGGTAGTTTCTAACATTTTTCATCAAAAGTCGAAAACTATGCGGCGAAAAAAATTGCTTGAGAATGTGCAAACAGCGCGAGCGTTCTTCCGTATGATACCCCACATCACCCACATGCCCCAGTAGCCCCACTTCCGTATGATACCCCACATCACCCACATGCCCCAGTAGCCCCACTTCCGTATGATACCCCACATCACCCACATGCCCCAGTAGCCCCACTTCCGTATGATACCCCACATCACCCACCCGTATGATACCCCACATCACCCACATGCCCCAGTAGCCCCACTTCCGTATGATACCCCACATCACCCACATGCCCCAGTAGCCCCACTTCCGTATGATACCCCACATCACCCACATGCCCCAGTATGATACCCCACATCACCCACATGCCCCAGTAGCCCCACTTCCGTATGATACCCCACATCACCCACATGCCCCAGTATGATACCCCACATCACCCACATGCCCCAGTAGCCCCACTTCGAATTTTTAAGACCCTTTCATCAGTCCCTGTTGCAAAAAAATATACTTACACAGTTTTATATGTTTCATATTTGCAAAATAGTTGGGCAAACGTCATCTAAAACTGTTCAAAATTTCAAGTTGATAGCATTAGTAGGTAGTTCTTGAGATATCCAGCTGTGACAGACAGACAGACAGACTGAGTCACACCAAAAGGGTTCGTTTTTACCATTTTGGTACGGAACCCATATAAGATCACTTCGTTGTCCGTCTGTCTGTCTGTAAGTCCAGACCCTTTTTTTCAGGAACGCGTGGAGGTATCTACTTGAAATTAATATCAAATACCTAGGTAGGTCTATCTATGGTCCTAGGAGTTGTAAAAAAATCAAGCTTCTAAGCCAACGCAATAAAAAAATACGGCCATTATGCGACATATTTTGATACTCACAAGTAAATCAAAACCTATGGAGGAGCTCGTGGCTAAGTAATAACAGCTGCACGGGTCGATCCATCAGGTTAAGCTACGCTTGCCGGGGTTGGTCAATGGATGGGTGACCATCTTTACATACCGAGACTCCTCCGCGCCTCGGAAAGCACGTTAATCCGTTGGTCCCGGCTGTCATTCGTGGATCTTTGGCAGTCGTTACGAGTCGTCAGGAGCCCGAAAGTCTGACAACCAGTCTTACCAAGGAGTATCGTATTACCCAGATCAGATCGGTTGTGGAGGTCAGATAGGCAGTCGCTCCATGTAAAATATTGGTATTCAGCTGCATCCGGTTAGGCTGGAAGCCGACCCCAACATAGTTGGGAATAGGCTAGGCAGATTGATTGACGCCTGCGGTCCGCCCGTGTTGCCATACGACATTCGCCAACACAACGCACTCTATCTCACGAGGTTCGAGCGAGGCGCCGCCCAGCAGCGATCAGTTCGCGCCTCGACCTTATATTGCGGCTCCTATAAACAGGCGCGACCCGCGACGCGAATCGCTCGCGACACAAAGGCAGCACGTGACGCGCGACGTAATCTGTGCGAGCGGTGCCTGTGTCCGTGCGATTCGCGTCGCGTGTCGCGTCTGTTTGAAGGAGCCTTTATACCTAGTACTGGTTGTAATGTCTTCCGCTATGAACACGATAGCACAGAATAAATAATAGTACTAACGTACAGAAGTTGCACTCCTTTGATCTTGAAGAAAGCCGCTTTTATAATAGCCTACAAAATCTTTTCCCCTCCATGCGCAAGCTAAATTGCTCTTAATCGCCGCGCTTGAGAGTTGTTATTACTTTGTGTCGTTACTCATCCGTAACATACCTACGCCGCTTAGCCGAGTACTAGGGCTGTCCGCAAAAAAAAATAAAATATGGTACCATACCACCATACCATACCATACATACCTTAAGGTATGGTGGTGGTGGTGGTGGGGTATATGGTACCTTTTTATACTTTTATTTTATTTTATGAGTAGTCTATCTAGAGTTGTTTCACTTTAATGTAATGTCTTATAATTTTCAAACGTTATTTTTTATTAATCAATCAAACAATCATCAATTATTTTTAATACACCATCATCTCGTATAATATTTAGAAGTGTTCTAAAGTAAAGAAGGTACGAAACACGTCTCAAAATTGAAAGTGACATTTGGGCCACTTTAGTCGCCTGAACATGGTCATAAATTTAATCCACTGTAATATTTAATTAATTATTATTAACTTTGACATTATATTAACTTTGACATTATTTATTTATTACTGACATTATTTATTAGACATTAATTATTACATATTTAATCAGTTTTTATTTTGAATTGTGTTTTTGTGTTTAATATGGGTCAATGACCTGAAATAAATGAATTTTAATTTAAATTTTTAATTTAATAAAATAACTAAAGATGCCTCAACGCACCAGTGGCTAAGTTTGTGCGATCGACCGATCGCGGGTAGGTACGATTGCTTGTTAATCCTAAGTTAATCCTTAATTACTTTAAGCGATTTTGGACCTTACTCCTGAAACAATACGACGCGCATACAAACCCCCACCACTCCGGCGAGAGCTCAAGTTAAATGTCGGCAACTAAGTAAGTAAGTAAGTAAGTAGGTAGGTAGGTAAAAAAAAGGTAGCAACAAGACCCGACATTTCGTAATGGATTTTCGTCATTCAAAAAGTAACTATATCACTAATTTATATATAGTATAGTGATAATGTGAATAGTATACTTAAATTTAAAATCTAAGATTTAATTTTTTCATGGGCGGCCGTACGTGTCTCGCTCGCTGAGCGCGTAATACACCTTGACTGACTTGTAACCCAGAGTTGCCGCGAGCTGTAGGTACTTATCTCGAGCGGAATGTACCAGTGCAAGAGCCCTGACGATAGCTCTGAAAGGCTGTCGCCCACACACCGCCTAACGCCTGTGACAGTAGCGACGTACTTGCAACTTTCTATGACGCTTTATTTTGCGTATTCGTACAAAAGTGAGTGCACTCATAAAAGTGCCAAGAATCAAGCAAAATAGACGTCAAATTGCAGCATCATCAGAAACGATGTCCTCACAGAACATCATTTGCGGTCGCGCCAATCTTACGACAGCAATTTTATTAAAAGAGCGGTTGCGCGGGGAGCTCGATCCTCGAGCTCACGGTTGTATCTGACGTGCGGCGACGAGTGCTCTATCTCCGGGTCGGCTCAGCGGGGCGTCGCGCGTCGGTGTCCAACTTGTCCATGATTAGCGGTAGCAACCATACCTACGCGATCAGCACAGAAATTACTTTGTAAGTAATCCACTAATATCTTTTGAACTATTCGGCCTACATTAACATTTTCTGGGGGCACGGGAGTGCCCCCGCCAAGACGAGCCAAGCGGAGCGCAAGGGCACTACCTACCTTTTCTCGAAGCACTTCGTCGTATTTTTGAACCTTCTTAACTTTTTTTTTTTTTTTTTTTGTTTTTTTTTCTGTGGCAATCCGCGATCAGTTAAGGCCTTTTAGCGGATGAGTTGTAGGTAACATTGGCAGGAAGAGCGTGACTCCAGCGAGCCATCTACTCCGTATTCGTGCTTGGTTCCACACAGGTGGACTACACAATGTCTTTCCTTTTAAGTCTTTTTCTATAACTTCTTGTTTTTAGTGCAGCGGCCAGATCATTAGGGTGCCTTTCCAGTCTTTCGTGGTATTTTTTTGAAATGTTTTTGATCTCGTCCATGACGGTATTTGTTGATAACTCCTTGTGTATTTCAGCGTTTCTGACAAGCCAAGGAACGCCACTAATTGACCTCAAAATAGAATTTTGCATTCTCTGTATGATGCTAATGCTTGAGTTACAGGCGCTGCCCCAGAGTTGAATTCCATAAAGCCACACTGGCTTCAAGATCACTTTATATATTAAAAGTTTGTTGTCGGTACTCAGTTTGCTGTTTCGCCCCATGATCCAGTGTAGGTTCTTGTAACGGATATTAAGCTCATGTCTCTTGGTCTTAAGGTGTTTCTTCCACGTTAGACGTCGGTCGAGATGTAGTCCTAGGTATCTTACGCTGTCTTGGTGAGGTAGTGTGACATTATGTAGATGTACAGGTGGATAGTCACCTTTTCGCAGCGTAAATGTGACGTGGACCGATTTGCTAGCGCTCGTCTTTATCCGCCACCTATTCAGCCATTTGGTTATTTTGTCGAGACTCCTTTGCAGCATGTGTGAGGCCATAGCAGGAACCTTGTGGCTTGCCAGTATTGCGGTGTCATCAGCAAATGTTGCTGTAGTAACCTCATCAGTCTGCGGGAGATCTGCAGTGTATACTGTGTACAACACCGGTCCCAGTACCGACCCTTGCGGTACTCCAGCAGTTATATTACAGAATCGCGACGTCACATCTGCTTCTTTTACTTGAAATATTCTTTCCGACAAATAGGATTTCATTAGTGAGTAGTACTGGTGGGGAAGGTTGATTTTCAGCTAGTATAATAGGCCCTTATGCCAGACCCTATCGAAGGCCTGTTGGATGTCCAGAAACACTGAGGAGCAGTAAAGCTTTTCTTCTAGGCTTTTCCTTATCTTATCGTAGACTCGATGTACTTGTTCAGTAGTAGAATGCTCCTGTCTGAAGCCAAATTGGTGGTCAGGAATAATTTTGTCATTATTTAGAATAGGTAATATTCTGTACATCAGTAGCTTCTCAAAGACTTTGGAGAGGATTGGCAGAAGGCTTATGGGTCTGTATGAAGATACTTCGTTAGGAGGTTTACCCATCTTGTGTATCATTATGATTTGGGACACCTTCCACGCCAGCGGGAAGTACTGGATTCTTAAAATGGCATTAAAGAGTGATGTAAGAAACACAATAGCTTTTCTGGGTAGTTGTTTAAGTATTTCTTTGGTAAGGAGATCGTATCCGGGGGCTTTCTTATCTTGAAGCTTTGTGATAATCCGCCAGACTTCGCGTACTGTAATAGGGCGCGGGGGAGGCGACATTTGGAAATCTTGTTGAAGGACGCTATCAACTAGCTCCTCATTTTCCAAGTCTATGGGTGGATTTGGTGTAAACACTTTTTCGAGGTGCCTTGCAAATGCGTCTACCTTTTCCTGGGATGTTCGCGCCCATCCTGATGCGGTTTTAAGAGGAGGCCTAGCATTTTGAGGCCTGTCATAGTTTTTAGTGAATTTCCATAATGAATAGTTCGTTGATGCAGTGGCTGTTAAAGACTCCAGTTGGTCTTCCAATGTCTTATTGTTCCAATTGTGTAGGATGTCTTTCAGGTTTTCGGAGGCTTTATTAAATACAGTTTTATCCGCTGGTAGTCTACTTTGATGCCAAATTCTTCGAAGTCGGCGTTTATCTAGTAGAGCATTTTTGATCTCTAGTGGATAGTTACTATGCCGATCTCTTATTTTTTCCTCCGCGGTATTGATCCAACAAGCTTCCTGAATAAGTGTTGTTATGTATTTTGTTGCATCTTCTATGTCATCCGGAGTTTTTAATGGTACATTCATTTGTATGTTGTTGTCAATGTAATCTCTGAGGGATTCCCAGTCGGTATATTTGGACGTGAGCATTTTTACGGTTTCCGATTCTATCAACATAGTGCTTATTGTTAATATAACTGGAGTGTGGTCCGAGGAGCTGTCGTAGCAGGATTCAGGCTTGAGGTAGTGCCTCGGTAGTCCTTTCAGAACAAAAAAGTCAAGGAGGTCCGGAATTTTATTAAAGTCTGTTGGCCAGTACGTGGGTTCACATGTGGAGGATACCAATAGGTGGCTTTTGTCGATGCTTGTTTTAAGTTGTCTTCCTCGCGTTGTAGTGAGTCTAGAGCCCCAGCTAATATGTTTAGCGTTCCAGTCACCACCTGCAATGAAACGATTTCCAAGCTGGTGGAAGTACTGTGTGAACATGTTTTCGTCTATTTTATGTTTAGGGGGGCAGTATAATGCCGACACATTAATATAGCCCGTGCTATCCTCCACGGCAATTGTGGTTGCCTGAAGGTATTCAGTTCTGTATTCTGGCATTAAATGATGTTTCACCTTTTTGTTAACGATGACCGCTGATCCGCCATGCCCCGTGCCATCAGGGTGGTTTGTCATATAGCACTGATATTCTTTGAATTTGATATTTATGTTGCAGGTGCCATGAGCTTCAGCTACGAGAAGAATATCAATCTTGTGTTCAGAGATTAGAAGCTCAACCTCTTGCTTGTTGGGGGCTAGTCCATTAACGTTCCAGGTAGCTATTCTTAGTGCATTCATTTTGTAAGTCGATCGACGAGCTTAGTGATGAGACTTATAAGAGTACTCATTTGTTGGAAGATACACTCAAACTTTTCGGTTTGTTTAAGGAGTAGCTGTTCTAGGGTTGGGCTAAGCCCAGTCTTTATATCAACTGTATGGTCTTTGTTCTGCTGCAGGACTTCAGCGAAGGTAGTTTTAACGCTTTGGGTTCTCTCCTTGGTACTGTTGCCAAGAATATTGTTAAAAGTTCCCTCATCACTGTTAAGAACTTTCCGGGTCATGTGTACTTTGTGTGTGGGCGTTTTGGTTCTTCGAGCCAGTATTTCTTTATAAACTTCACATCCTTTGTAATTTGCTGGATGAGGCCCATTGCAAAGGGCGCACATTGCGGGGGTAAGACGATCACGCTTTTGGCACTCCGAGGTCTTATGAGACAATCCACATTTTACACAACGGTACGGACGCATGCAATAATTCTTGGAATGACCGTACTGTTGGCATCGCTGACACTGAACAATTGATTTCTTCTTTTTTGGATCCTCAATGACAATCGACTGGTGATATATATACCTGAGGTCTTTTACTGCTTTGTTATTTGGCCCTGCAGCTAGGTTAACAAAAAATGTTGAAGTCGGTTTTTTCTCAGGTCCGAATTTGGCGTTGATTATTTCCCCAACAACTGTGTTCCCTGTTACCTCTATTTCTTCCTTGATTATACTAATGGGTGTGGACGGATGGAGGTTTCGTATTACCACTCTGAAGGGTCTCATGTCCTTTGTGTTGAAAGTATGGCCTATTTTTTTTTTTTTTTTTTTTTTCCTTTCATTCTGTAACTTGGCGATCTGTGTTAAACACAATAAGCCATTCAGTTGAGGTGTCAGTATGGCCTATGAGTCCATTTTCTCGAACAAGAGAAATCAGCTTCTTGTAGACCATAATATCTGCGCTACTTACTCGAAGTTGATTTCTGTTTACACATTTATATGTGAATTGCTCTCTTTCAGCAACAGATTCTAACAGTTCAGTTAGTTTATTCAGGTCTTCTATTCCGTATAGGATGATAGGAGGAGGCTTGCTGGGTTTCTTCACGCCTTGATCAGGTTCATTTTCAGTTAGGTCGATTGGTAATACGCTGAAACTGTTGGATGTTTTGACAGCATCTGGGGAAGGACTGGATGATATCTTGCGTTTTTTAGATTTGCCATTTATTGGCACCCTTTGCCACGTTGGAGGGCAGGGTACATTAGGTTCACCATGTGGATTACCTGTCTTGGTGTTACCAGGCTCGTTTCTAGGCGGAGTTGGCTGAGCTGATGTACTTCCTACTGATGAGGACCTTGGTCGCGATATAAACAAACTTGGATGAAAAGCCTGTTGCACAAGTTTTTTATTATTACTGTTGTTTCCAGTAGTATTCACTAACACAGGAGCCTGGTCACCTACTCCTGTGCAGTTTTCCTTAACGTGATCCGTAATTTCCGGGGTAATTTAGATTTTTATTTGATAACACTGGTTTGAAGATGGCAACCCTTTGATCAATGACATACATGACATATTAATAAATTTTGACAAATTGCAGAAAAATATTAATCCTAATGAGGGTAGAGTTTTTTTTCACAGATTGGATTTTCTATTATTTAGATAAGTTTTTATCGTTTTTAGGATAGGAAAACACTAAATAACGATAACACAGATTCCGAGACACTTCAACTACACTTTTATAATGTTTTGGGGCACAACTTCACAGTATTTATCACAACTCGCGAAATTAAGGGCCTATACTACCTCAAACGGCTTAGCATGATCCTCCGATATGTCGAAACTATTGCAGCATTAATTTTGAAATAAATATATGGTAAAGTTGAGGATTGATGTCAAGTACTATGTTAGACGAAAACACGATTCCATAAAATTTTCTCGATAGAAAAAAAATCCAAAGTTACCTCTAAACCGAACAATAAACCGCTGGTATTCAAAAAGTACTTCAAATTAGGTCATGAAACTTTGCATACTAACTGAACTAACTATAAAGCAGGTCTTATGTTTTTTATTTTTTTTAAATTGCCATTATTTTCACCGTAAAAAGCAATTACCTAAACTATCGGCGCCCAGCACCGCACTCGGTCTCGCTCTCACTTAGTGTGCGCGCAGAATCGCGCGAGCGAGATAAAAACCTGAGGTAGTATAGGCTCTTAATAGTGAAGCGTATGTGCTTCTGAGAACAGTTTGACAGCAACTCCATTCTTAACTTGGGTTTGGATTATACCAGATAAACTAAATTTTCGGGAAATGATGTCAGTGGTTGACTTATCAAACCTATAAAGTTTCAATTGCATACTCGAAGCTCTTATACTTTAGATTTTATTGATATCTAAAATACCCCGATTTCGTTACTGACTCACTGACACACTGACTCACTGATGATCATAAAAATTCTTAGGGTACTTCCTGAAGCTTATTTCCATAGCGTTATGTCCTACGGTATTCTGCTATGGGGCAAAGCGGCTGATATTCAAAATATTTTTGTTCTTCAAAAACGAGCTGTTCGAGCAATTTCCCAGCTAGGTGCTAGAGTTTCTCTGAGAGAATTTTTTAAGGATATTGGTATTCTCACGGTGGCATCACAGTTCATCTTCGCCAACATCTTATACATTAGGCAAAATATACATTTGTACAGTAAAAACAGTGATATTCACAATATTAACACCAGAAATAAGGACAAATTACGTGCTCCATTTCATCGGCTTCATAAGGTTCATGACTCATTTGTTGGTCTTGGTATAACTTTTTATAACAAGCTACCTTCTTCTTTGCTAGATTTGTCTTTTAATGCGTTTAAAATTAAAGTAAAATCCAATCTTTGTTCAAAGGCATACTATTCTATCAACGATTACTTAAACGATAAGAATAGTTGGTCGCTGTGATTAACTCAAGACAATGTTTATGTTATGTTCTTTCTCCAGAATCAGCTTACATAATGACAGGTTATATGAGTTAAGTACTAAAATTGTTTATTTTATTTGACAAAAATATAATTTAATGTATTGTGTTGCGTAAATTATTTTGCATAGGTACTATTGTATAGAATCTAGTTCTTCTAACTGAACAGACAGCTGTGCTGCTGGGGAGTTTGTTCCGCTACTTCTTCTTCCCAGCTAAAGCACTAGGAAGTGGTGAAGGGCGGGCGTTTTGTGGGGACTGTCTTACTGTAATTTCGACGTTCAAAAAGTGCTGATTCTCAGCCTAATTTCAATAAATGACTTTTGATTTTGATTTTGAAGTCCTAGAAAACTGAAAGAACGTCGGTCAAATTTCTATAGAAGCTGGACCTGAGTTTTATTTTCAGTGTACAGAAGCAAATTATAGTGAGATTTGATTGTTTTATGTAGTAAACACCATCCCTTTCGAAAATAATATCTAAATAGCCAAGATATTTCAATAATGCAAAAAATACTTTTGAGGTTATCGGTGTCCGGAAATCAAAAGCACAGAATAATCGTCACAAGCGGTACCTAGTTATCAGTCTGTGAAACAATGCCAAGGTCAAACAACAGAAGGAAATCCAAAACAGTACAGTACGTATCACAATATTCACAGTAACAACAGCAACACAACAATGCGAGATCGCCGGGTGCAAAGACTACACACTACAGTATATTAGTGTCAAATTGACACCCGTTGTAATTGACAGTATTGACACTGTCAATCCATGGCGCGCGTCGATGACATATTATGACGTTCCGTTGTACACAATTGAACAAAATGCTGATACAATTACTATGAACCCACATAATTATTTTTATGACAAGAATCCAATACATAATAAAAACAGCACTAGTTGGTTTGATACACAAGTATATAGAATTGAATTACATCTAATAACGTGAATAATTATAATCTTTGAGTACTAAATCATTTCTTAAGCAAAATGAGTCGTCAAAGGTGCGTTCTGAACATGTTATTCTAAATAATTTGCAAATTATGCTATAAACAAAAAAAATGTGTTTGTGCTTTTTTTTCTGGCGACTTAAATATCTATTTCTTATGTTTTTTAAGACCTTAAAAAATACTAGATTTTTTCATATATATGGGATATCTGTACACCACAGCCTCGTAGTCAGGTACGATTTGGCCGACCTTCTTTGGTATGTAAGCTAGTATTAGTACACAAACAACAAAAAATTCTAAAACTTGGAACTTTTACCCCCCAACCCCTTAAACTAGGGGATGGAAATTTGTATGAGACTTCCGCAAATAAAGTCCTAGAAAGCTGAAATTTGGTACCTACGTAAGCTAGTATTAGTACAAAAACAACAAAAAAATTCGAAAACTTGGAACTTTTACCCCCAAAACCCTTAAACTAGGGGATGGAAAGAAGAAGGGTCACGCTCCATACAAAATTTACCCAGGCCCGGCGCGAACGGAACATATTTTCGTTTTTTCATTATTTTAAGTACTTACATCAATTATCATATTATTAGTAAAAGGTCCCTCACCTTTTACTTGTGCAGTGCTATTGAAAAGTAAATAACTATATTTCTTTGTGTTTATACTTGGGGATACATGTCAAAAAAGAAGCAAATTACGTAATTTTTGAATTTGGAAGTTTTTTTTTTACTGCTCGATGTTCAGATTGAAATAGCATAATTTTCCTTGCTCTAAATGTGAGCAGAGCCACACGCACACACGCGCAATTATGCAGCGTAGAGTCGTTCAAAGCACTTTGTTTTAAAAGTGTATCACCGGGAAGTAACGCGATTGTACATAAATCTGTAAATCATAAATACTAACATATTTAAATCAAATCATGATTACTATAAGTATAGTGTCCATACCCAATGCGGGATGCTGGAAGTCATCTCGATGTCTAGCCCACCCTAAGTAATAATAATAATAATAATATAATAATAATATCCTTGGACATTTCACACAACGCCATCTAGTCCCAAGCTAAGCAACCTAATGCTTGTGTTGTGGTAACGAGATGGCTGATAAACTACTTATATACATTTTTTTTTTTTTTGTAAATAAAAAAAAAAAATGTATATAAGTAGTTTTTGTAATAAAACACACTTACGACATGAGATGAGCATGAGCATGGCATGAGCTATTATGTTTCTCTTCCATGATTGCACGTACAATAGTACTCCCGAATAGCGTTTCGGCTCTCAATCTCTGGGTTGTACATAACGTACGCGATTTATTTATAGTGCTGGTAAAAACCCAAATATAAACATCTCGCTCTTTTAGGGAGGCAGGAGTGAGATAGCAAGTGAGAGTTCTTTTGTGTGTCACACTAGCGAGATAAGTCGAATCGTCGATCATTTTACGACCATAACTCGCTACAATGGTGTTTTCCATTGTTATTGTAACTAAAACTTAGCTGTAGGTATAATGTAGCTACTTATATTGAATTCTGTAGTTATTGGTAGGTCTCAATTGATTTTACATTTTTGAAAAAGATTTTAAGCGGGTGTAGTTAAAAAATAATATTTTGCGTTACGAAGGCAATTTAAATAGGTTAGCCACTAAAATCGAAAAAAATAAAATATATATATTTAAATACATAAAATAACAAAAAAAGTGAGATATGTTTGGTTTGCGCCGGGCTTGGGTCACAGATGACCCTTCTTCTTTGTATGAGACTTCCGCAAATAAAGTCCTAGAAAGCTGAAATTTGGTATGTAAGCTAGTATTAGTACACAAACAACAAAAAAAATCTAAAACTTGTAACTTTTACCCCCCAACCTCTAAAACTAGGGGATGGAAATTTGTATGAGACTTCTGCAAATAATAAGTACTTACACTTACGAATAATATTAATACACTTGTATATACTTCGATAAGTGTTTATTAATCTCCTACCTATCAACCTATACATGTCACAAGCAACTTACAAAAAGAAATGAAATCCCACCAAAAACATTTTCATGTAAAATGTTGCCAAGACGAGACCACATATAGCTCGCACTGACAAAAAGCTATCAGATCTCATGTAGAGCCAAGCTTCTAACTCTACACGCCCAAACTCTCCAAGCCCCAACTTCACAAACTCTACACCTTAGTCAACATATGTGGCTAGCACAAGTACCTAACGGAAAAAAAAAGTCCGAAAATTGATTTTGTAGTTCTAACACATAGACTTATAAAAAAAGATGGACTCCGCGCCACGCATATCGAAAGTGAAGCACAGTAAGTATCCCGTAAGACCGATTGTACAAACACGCCTCGCGCACACATTTACATCATTGTATGCCGACCGGCCGCCATTACGTGACACGAGCGACGGCGTCTTTGCAGGTACTCATATCACGCACACATAGATCGGTACGGTGCTTCACTTTCGATATGCGTGGCGCGGAGTCCATCTTTTTTTATAAGTCTATGTTCTAACACATAAAAAAAATCGTTTTTAGTTTTTTTTTCTGGCAAAATCACAGAGGTACACCCCCCCTCTGCCCAACCCTTCGGGGAAACAAGGCGTGATGTTATGTTTAAGAATAGCTTTTTGCGAATACAAACTTAAATATGTAGTTGGAGAATTGTCCGTGACGTAAGTACCTATATCAATGTATGGGACAACATGTTTGTCTTTGGGATAAATTCTTTTCAACTACGGAACCCTCATTGTGCGTGATGAGTAGAGATCGGATAATCGGATGCATATTAACCTAAAGTTGAGGTGTTGGCTAAGTATGGAGTGGGCTTTTGGATTAAAAAATCCCAGAATTCCTGTATCGGCCAATTTTGACTTCTGATTATAGAATCGAATGTATAATTTACTTAGGTTCAGATGTTAGTTAATATGGATTGCACTTAAAAAAAAGAAAATCCCGGGATTCCGGAACGAAAATTTTTAAGTTCTGATTTTGGAATCGAATGTTTTAGTTAGGTACTTGCGTTCAGGTGTTGGATAATATGGATTGTACTTTTGTATTAAAAAAATCCCGGGATTCCGGGATTCACAAATTTATAGTTCTGATTATAGAATTGAATGTATATTTACTTACGTTTAGGTTTTGGCTATTAAGGAATGCACTTTTGTGTCGATCGTCAAAATGTCGCGATTCCGGGATTGATAAATTAAGTATTTTTTGAAAGGGTAACTTTTTATCACTAAATTTTCATAGGGTGTTCTACTCATGAGCAACTTTCACTATGGGATCAACCCGTAAATCACGAAACATAAGTCAGCTGTTTCATACATTTTGGTCGAGTAGGTATTGAAATTTTGTTTCAAACATCGTAATTTTTTTTGTAAATTCAGAGTTGGTCCCATTGTGAAAATATTTTCAAATTTTTCGTCATGGGTACTATTCATGGTTTTCGAGGCTGTTACAGCTGATAGTGACATTAAAATGTAAATCCAAGATGGCGGCTTTGAAAATTTTCTAATTTTTCGTCATGGGTGTCGTTTTATTGGTTTTCGAGGGTGTTAAAGCCGATAGTGACACTAAAATGTAAATCCAAGATGGCGTATGCGAACATTTTCTAATTTTTCGTCATGGGTGTCGTTTAATTGGTTTTCGAGGGTGTTAAAGCTGATAGTGACATTAAATTGTAAATCCAAGATGGCGGATGCGAAAATTTTCTATTTTTTCGTCATGGGTGTCGTTTAATTGGTTTTCGAGGGTGTTAAAGCTGATAGTGACATTAAAATGTAAATCCAAGATGGCGGCTGCGAACATTTTCTAATTTTCGTCATGGGTGTCGTTTTATTGGTTTTCGAGGGTGTTAAAGCCGATAGTGACACTAAAATGTAAATCCAAGATGGCGGATGCGAACATTTTCTAATTTTTCGTCATGGGTGTCGTTTAATTGGTTTTCGAGGGTGTTAAAGCTGATAGTGACATTAAATGTAAATCCAAAATGGCGGATGCAAATATTTTTTAATTTTTCGTCATGGGTGTCGTTTTCATGGTTTTTGAGAGTTTTAAAGCCGATAATGGCGTTAAAATGTAAATCCAAGATGGCGGCTGCGAAAGTTTTCTAATTTTTCGTCGGATGTCGTTTTATTGGTTTTCGAGGGTGTCAAAGCCGATAGTGACACTAAAATGTAAATCCAAGATGGCCGATGCAAATATTTTTTAATTTTTCGTCATGGGTGTCGTTTTCATGGTTTTGGTGGGTATTAAAGCTGATAGTGACATTAAAATGTAAGTCCAAGATGGCGGCTGCGAACATTTTTAAATTTTTCGTCATGGGTGTCGTGGTTTTCGAAGGTTGTAAAACCGACCGAAATGTTTGCAGCCGCCATCTTGGATTTACATTTTAATGTCACTATCAGCTTTAATACCCCCCAAAATCATGAAAACGATACCCATTACATTTTTTTTAAAATTCGCAGCCGCCATCTTGAATTTACATTTTAACGCCACTATCGGCTTTAAACCCTCGGAAACCATGAAAACGGCACCCATGACAAAAAGTTTGAAATTTTTTGCAGTCGCCATCTTGGATTTACATTTTAATGTCACTATCAGCTTTAACACCCCTTAAAACCATGAAAACGACACCCATGAAGAAAAATTAAAAAATATTTGCATCCGCCATCTTGGATTTACATTTTAGTGTCACTATCGGCTTTAACACCCTTGAAAACTAATAAAACGACACCCATGACGAAAAATTAGAAAATTTTCGCAGCCGCCATCTTGGTTTTACATTTTAACGCGATTATCGGCTTTAAAACTCTCAAAAACCATGAAAACGACACTCATGACGAAAAATTAAAAAACATTCGCATCCGCCATCTTGGATTTACATTTTAGTGTAACTATCGGCTTTAACACCCTCGAAAACCAATAAAACGACACCAATGACGAAAAGTTAGAAAATTTAGCAGCCGCCATCTTGGATTTACATTTTAACGCCACTATCGGTTTCACAACCCTCTAAAACCGTGAAAGCGTCACCCATGATAAAAAAAATTAAAATGTTGACAGCCGCCATCTTGGATTTACATTTTAACATCACTATCGGCTTTAAAACCCTCGAAAACCGTGAAAACGGCACCCATGACGAAAAATTTGAAAATTTTGCAGCCGCCATCTTGGATTTACATTTTAACATCACTATCGGCTTTAACACCCTCAAAAAGCATGAAAACGACACCCATGACGAAAAATTTGAAAATGTTCGCAGCCGCCATCTTGGATTTACATTTTAACATCACTATCGGCTTTAAAGCCCTCGAAAACCATGAAAACGACACCCATGACGAAAAATTTGAAAATGTTCGCAGCCGCCATCTTGGATTTACATTTTAACATCACAATCGGGTTTAAAACCCTGGAAAACCATGCAAACGACACCCATGACGAAAAATTTGAAAATGTTCGCAGCCGCCATCTTGGATTTACATTTTCACGTCACTATTAGCTTTAACATTCTCGAAACCCATGAAAACAACCCCACCCAAATTGTGACGGTACCTTCCAGGGACAACCATTTTAATTCGGCAGCTTTGTATTTCTCGCGGGGATCACGTGTAACAAATGGAATATTTATGTGATCCCGATTTCCCGGTATTTCCAAATAAATAAAACCACGTTATTTATGAAGTCGTTTCTGTACCATGTATCCGATTAGTTGTGCATTCCTACATTTTCTGGAATACCGGGATTTATAGTAAGAAAAAAAATGCGAAGAAGCCGCTTCCATACTTTGTTAGCGAAATATTAACTTTAGGTTAATATGCATCCGATTATCCGATCTCTAGTGATGAGACACGCACTTGGCCGGTTTTTTTTTGTAAGTGCTGTAACTTCACTTTTCCCTCCCCAAATTGGCCAGTATTTTGACAAAGTTCTAGAAAATATATTTAAGTTTGAAACTACATGACAAAAACAGCCTTACCTTTGTAAGGCTATTAAGGCTATTTATTTGTAAGGGTAGGATTATTTCATATCGAAGTCTTTACTTCGATATGAAATAATCCAGTTTTTTTTATTGTTGAAAAGTATCCACTGTGTCCCATGGATGGGTCACAGTGGATACAGGTGTTGGATTACAATGGATCGGGTGGGGGGCGCACTGGATAATGTCTATTATTTACATTCCATTAAAAAATTTTTTTTACAATCATATCGTTTATTTACCTACACATTAATTTGTACTTAGATTATGTTACAGACTACAGTCTCAAATTCAAAATCTATAATATAAGACCATAAAACATGTTGCTGCACCTCCTTAAATAATCAACCAAACCCTTCTCTTGGGCATCCGTGAAAATTTGTCGCACAGAGTAATTCGGTGTAAGCCTTTCATTATTAATAGGATCAGCAGACAACGATTTTTTTCATTTTTAGGGTTCCGTACCTCAAAAGGAAAAAACGGAACCCTTATAGGATCACTTCGTAGTCCGTCTGTCTGTCTGTCTGTCAAAACCCTTTTTCTCAGGAACGCGTGGAGGTATCAAATTGAAATTAATATCAAATACGTAAGTCTATGATCCCTTGGAGTTCTAAAAAACTCGAGCTTCTAAGTCAAAGCAATAAAAAAATATGGCCATTTATGCGACATATCTTGATGCTTGCAAGTAAATCAAAACCTATAGGGTACTCCCGTTGACCTAGAATCATGAAATTTGGCAAGAAGCAAGGTTTTACAGTACAAGTAATGGAAAAAGTCCGAAAATTGTTAGTTTATAATTTTATCACATAAAAAAATATTTTTAAGTATGTCATCTGTCAAGGCCCTTTTTCTCAGGAACGTGTGGAGGTATCAAGTTGAAATTAATATGAAATACGTAAGTCTATAGTCCCTTAGAGCTCTAAAAAAATCAAGCTTCTAAATCAACGCAATAAAAAATACGGCCATTTATGCGACATATTTTGATACTCGCAAGTAAACCAAAACCTAAAGGGTACTTCCCGCTGACCTAGAATCATGAAATTTGGTAAGAAGCAAGGTCTCATAGCACAAGTAAAGGAAAAAGCCTGAAAATTGATTATTTGTAGTTTTATCACATTTTTTTTTCTGGCAAAATGTGGGTGTATAGGTACACCACTGTCCAACCCTTCGGGAAAACAAGGCGTGATTCAAATTCAAATTCAAATTAATTTATTTGCTAGAATGTAGGTATAAATTAAGAACTTAAGACTATCGTATTCGATATTATGTTTAAGAATAGTTTTTTGCGAATACAAACTTAAATATGCAGTTGGAGAATTGTCCGTGACGTAGGTATATCAATGTATGGGAGAACATGTTTTTCAACTCAATGTTAAGTTTGCCTTTGGGATAAATTCTTTTCAACCACGGAACCCTCGTTGTGCGTGATCCGACACGCACTTGGCTGGTTTTTTTTTTTTGTAAGTGCTGTAACTTCACTTTTCCGTCCCCAAATTGGCCAGTGTTTTGACAAAGTTCTAGAAAATATATTTAAGTTTGAAACTACATGACAAAAACAGCCTTACAAAGACTTCGATATGAAATAATCCAGTTTTTTTTTATTGTTGAAAAGTATCCACTGTGTCCCATGAATGGGTCACAGTGGATACAGGTGTTGGGTTACAATGGATCGGGTGGGGGGCACACTGGATAATGTTAAAAGATTTTTTTACAATCATATCGTTTATTTACTTACACGTTAATTAGTACTTAGATTATGTTACAGACTGTCTCAAAATCTATAATGTAAGACTATTCGCAGCACTCCATTTATGTAAAAAAAAACAGCAAAAAAACAAAACTGAAAACAAAAAAACCAGCAATGGATGTAGAAATACTCTAACGAACGACGCGTGAAATCAGCTGTTCACTTTCTGTCTAGCTACAGAGTTCATCGAACTCACCGCATACCTATTACCTACCCCTACCAACCAGTAACAGACGCTCCGATTTGTGCATAAAAACACAAACAAACCAGGTTTATTGGATTCCCACAACGTTCCTGAAAAAATTTCATGTACCGGTCATCTTAGTATGACATACTGAATTCACCCTATCAGTTTGCGGAGGGCTGTCCCTTACACCCTGTATACTAATATTATAAAGAGGTAAAAGTATGTAAGTTTGTATGTTTGTAAGTTTGTATGTAGGCGGTAATCTCCGGAACTAATGATCCAATTCTAAAAATTTTTTTCACAAGTAGAAAGCTACATTATTCCTGAGTGCTATAGGCTATAAATTATATTTATAACATGCATATTAGCCGAGCTATCACAATTTTTATCTAACAAGTCGGAAAGAGATACCTCTTTAAACAGACTTTTTTGCATGCGCTGCCTAAACGGTTGTTTATAATTGAGAACAATGTTTGGCAGTCTGGTCCGTCTTAAATAATTGTACAAAAAAGTCCGCGACACCATATTTGTATCTTTTATATTTTATCTTTTATAAATCTTTTATTGCTTTAAAAAAGTATTTTTTAGACATACTTACGTTTGGATAATTATTTAAACAACAAAACATTAATACTTTTCAAAATAAGTTATTTAATTCAAATTCAAATTCAAATCATTTAATTCAAGTAACGAGACTCATACAAGGAATAAACACACAATAATTAAAATGATTATAAAATACATTAATTAAAATTAAAATTAAATCAAAATCATGTCGAAATAAAATTACATTACATTAGATCAAAATCATGTCAAATTAAAATTAAATCAAAATTAAAATTAAAGTAAATCAAAATGATGTATTTAATGATCACAAGGACATCATGGAGATAAGATTTGGCCTTTACAGTATGTCAATTGGTCATACAGTTTCGGAGATAATATAAAATTTCTAAAACGCAAAATAACTTTAATTCGAATACCGGTCGCTCTTGAGCGAACATGTTTACTGCGGACGTTTTATCAATTTACCCATAGTTGGCGTTGTGCAAATAAGTAATTTTTCTGAATTGCGAGATTTTCCGCGGATCGACGACCCTCTCGATTCAAATACAATCAATAACAACAACAACTCAACTCAACAACAACTCAACTTTTCGATTTCAATAACAACGAATTAAGAATGATATTCTTAATTCGTTGTTCAATAATGTCGGTGGAATACAGCGGAAGAGTTTGTTTCTTTGTTAGTTTGTTTGAACGCGCTATCTCTGGAACTACCCCAGTCGGATTTGAAAAAATCTTTTTGCATTTTATAACCCAGTTCTTGAGGAGGGCTATAGGCTATATAACATCACGGTAGGGCCTAGGGCCCTTAGGAGCCGAGCGCGAAGTAATAGCGCGGGCAGGCGATGTGGAAGGATATAGGCTATTTAACATCACGCTAGGGCCCATAGAAGCCGAGCGCGAAGTAATAGCGCGGGCAGGCGATGCGGAAGGATATAGGCTATTTAACATCACGCTAGGGCCCTTAGGAGCCGAGCGCGAAGTAATAGCGCGGGCAGGCGACGCGGAAGGATATAGTCTATTTAACATCACGCTAGGGCCCTTAGGAGCCGAGCGCGAAGTAATAGCGCGGGCAGGCGATGCGGAAGGATATATGCTATATAACATCACGCTAGGGCCCTTAGGAGCCGAGCGCGAAGTAATAGCGCGGGCAGGCGATGCGGAAGAATATATGCTATATAACATCACGCTAGGGCCCTTAGGAGCCGAGCGCGAAGTAATAGCCCGGGAAGGCGACGCGGAAGGATATAGTCTATTTAAAATCACGCTAGGGCCCTTAGGAGCCGAGCGCGAAGTAATAGCGCGGGCAGGCGATGCGGAGGGATATATGCTATTTAACATCACGCTAGGGGCCTTAGGAGCCGAGCGCGAAGTAATAGCGCGGGCAGGCGATGCGGAAGGATATAGGCTATTTAACATCACGCTAAGGACCTTAGGAGCCGAGCAAAAAGAAAAAATGTCAGAAAGGATGCTTAAGCGCAAACGAAGTAATAGCGCGGGCAGGCGTTGCGATGCGATGCGTCGTTGGGGGACAAGAAATTTCACGCGGACGAAGTCGCGGGCAGAAGCTAGTTGTATAATATAAAAATCAAATGCAAAAATGTATGTACGCCATTGACTTACCTATACCAATGATGTACGCGCACAGAACGGTTGCACCCACAGAAATATTTAAAAATGTATGTACGCCATTGACTTACCTATACCAATGATGTACGCGCACAGAACGGTTGCACCCACAGAAATATTTAAAAATGTATGTACGCCATTGACTTACCTATACCAATGATGTACGCGCACAGAACGGTTGCACCCACAGAAATATTTAAAAATGTATGTACGCCATTGACTTACCTATACCAATGATGTACGCGCACAGAACGGTTTTGCACCCACAGAAAGATTTAAACACCGGCCAAGTGCGAGTCGTACTCGTGCACGAAGGGTTTCGTACCATCTATAAAAACGCAAAAAAATCACGTTTGTTGTATGGGAGACCCCTTAAATATTTATTTTATTCAGTTTCTTAGTATTTGTTTGTAATAGCGGCAACAGAAATACATCATCTGTGAAAATTTCAACTGTCTAACTATCACGGTTCATTAGATACAGCCTGGTGACAGACGGACAGACGGACAGCGGAGTCTTAGTAATAGGGTCCCGACAGGAGAAGTGGCAAGGTCTGTCTGTGACCGCGCGACGAGATCAGTATGATCTATTCATAGTGAAATGGCTGTCTCCGCGAACTAGTGCGCTTTCGACTGTGATCGTGATTTATAAGAATGCCGTGTTGTTCAGTGGTTTCTTGTTTACCGAAGCTAAACAAAAACTATGTAAATCATGGAATCACTTTCCATAACTAAGTTTTTACTAAGTAGGTACTTATATTTGTCTTGAAAATCATGAAAAACAACATATCGTAAAATGTTCTTCTTTCTTGTATCTGTGGTTGCACCGATTTGGCTTAGGTACCTATTCTTTTTTTTTTTGTAACTGTCAGGATATGGTTTGTATCTATTATTGATCGAAGGTTTGTATGAAAGAAAATGTTAGTAAAATTATACGGAAATGTGAGAAATTTTTGGGTAAAAAATCTAAAAAAAAAGATACACAGAAGACATTATAATTGAATTTTGACAGAATTAGCGAACAAAGTAGTTAATAGTCATTTATGCAACTGACGTATAATAAGGGGTATTAAAACACGAATGTGGGTTTATCGCACGAGGCGAAGCCGAGTGTGATAACTTGATAAGTGATAAGTGATAATAGTATCACATGAGTGTTTTAGTACCTAATTATGAACAGTTGCATACAAGACTTTATCTACATCCATGTTATCAATCCTGTATAAAAGGTTCTGAAACAGTTTTTTGCAATACTAATACTCGTATCGAACATGGCGGCCGGCGTCATAGTATACGACGTGAATTCGAATAAGTTCTTATTTTAAATTACGGCGCTGTTGTAGTGAAACGCGCGTGCATTACAATGTTCTTTTTTGAAAACGAGTTGCATTATGAAATTCAGTACAACATTAAAACACCCGTTTGGATGCTATTATGGTTACCATGGTTACTATGACACTGGCTGTTTTAATGTTGGCAATAAGCTAACTGTTTCAGAAACTTTTATAGAGAATTTATAGCATGGGTGTAGATAAAAACTTTTAGAACGTTTTAGTACCTACATGTTATAGACTGCTATTTTTAAAAATATCAGCAATTACACATCAAAAGTGTCTACTCACTACAAAAGTGGCTACAGTACTAAGGTTTTAGCGTATCGCTGCAATTAAGGATTACTATGTTTTTTATTAGTGATCGATGATTATTATTTTAACTGTTTTGGATCGTTATTGATTTTTTTAGTGAATTTATTTCACTATTGAAAAATGTAAAGAAAACCCTTTGTTGAAATAAAGGATTTTCTTTAAATTTTTATTAAAAATAGAGCATCAACTGTCAATCAGGATTCCTATAAAAGTGTGTAATAGAGTTTTTGCAAAACCATTACAATTTCTGCATCGGAACTGAACAAAATTGCATCGATATAATAGGGCCTCTGCGAGTTGGCTCCGGCCCCTCGTATGCCTTCCAATTTTCCCAATAATTAAGAATTAGAAAACACAAGTGTTAATCGACTTCTGTTGCTGACTGTACATCGCTCTTCAGGCTGCTGATAAACGACCAAACCATCCGAAATCGTTGACGTGAAGTGGTCTGCGTTCCCGCGGGCCGCTGAGAGCCCCGCCTAGAGCAGCGCGCAGGCTGGGGCCGCTGAGAGCCCCGCCTAGAGCAGCGCGCAGGCTGGGGCCGCTGAGAGCCCCGCCTAGAGCAGCGCGCAGGCTGGGGCCGCTGAGAGCCCCGCCTAGAGCAGCGCGCAGGCTGGGGCCGCTGAGAGCCCCGCCTAGAGCAGCGCGCAGGCTGGGGCCGCTGAGAGCCCCGCCTAGAGCAGCGCGCAGGCTGGGGCCGCTGAGAGCCCCGCCTAGAGCAGCGCGCAGGCTGGGGCCGCTGAGAGCCCCGCCTAGAGCAGCGCGCAGGCTGGGGCCGCTGAGAGCCCCGCCTAGAGCAGCGCGCAGGCTGGGGCCGCTGAGAGCCCCGCCTAGAGCAGCGCGCAGGCTGGGGCCGCTGAGAGCCCCGCCTAGAGCAGCGCGCAGGCTGGGGCCGCTGAGAGCCCCGCCTAGAGCAGCGCGCAGGCTGGGGCCGCTGAGAGCCCCGCCTAGAGCAGCGCGCAGTCTGGGGCCGCACAATGGGCGAGCGAACACAGACATTGGGAGGAACAAGACTGTTGGAAGAAGGAAGATGTTGTGTTTGCTTTCTGAAATCTCGTTTCGGTATGAGGCTGGATACAAGACGTACGAGTTTGGAGGACCCCTAGACGTCAAGAATGTTTGAAATTTTGCCAGGAAGGTCATTCATACGGAGGGGGAACAATAATGGTTTGTGGCGGTATTTGGATCGGTGGAAGAACCGATTTCATTTGGATCAGGGGCAACCTCAGTGCTCAGATTTATGTAGAGAGGATTGTGTCGGATGTGATCATACCTTTGTGAAGCCGGTTGGGTGATCGTCTTCTCTAATACACGACATGCACGTCACACACGGCTACAGTCGCAACACGGACTCTTGCCGACGCTCGCATCGACGTTCTGCCGCGGCCTGCTCAGTCGCCAGACCTCAACCCAATTGAACACTCATGGGATATGCTCCACAGAAGAGCTCTGCCGAGTATGGCTGCCGTGCATACCTCACAACAACTTTTTGACTTGTTAGAAAGAACGTCGGAGGCCATTCCTCAAAGTGATTTTGATGAACTGATTTGAAGCATGCCAACTCGCTGTGACTGTGTGATTCGTGTCAATGGTGGAAACACAGATTATTCTTTTTTTTTATTTTTACAATTTTTTTTTTTAATCGTCAGTTTTGCCTTTTTTGCCATTTAATTGACGACATTAGCTTAGGTTAATTTCCCACGATTTGCAAAAAAATTAATTTTTCTTAATCTTCAAAACGTCTGGACCGGTTTTGACGGCATATTCATTAGCAGATAGCTGGATGTTATAAGAAGTAACTTAGGCCACTTTCTTTTAGAAAAATAATTAGGGTTCCGCGCAAGAAAATTGATACCCATGAAATCCGATATTCACGCGGGCCAAGCCGCGGGCAGAAGCTAGTCTCTCAATATTGTGCGTACAAACTTACATTTGCAGTTGGGATGTAAGGGAGAACATGTTTTTCAACTACATGTTAAGGTTGTTCTTGGGATAAATTCATCACAACTACGGAACCCTTCGATGTGCGTAGTCCGACACGCACTTGGCGAATGAAAAACGGAACTATACAGGATCACTGGTCTGTCCGTCTAGCTGTCACATCACTGGTCTGTCCGTCTAGCTGTCACATCACATCCAATTTAGTTGAAATATTGGAATGTAGGGAGAACATGTTGTTCAACTGCAATATTTTTGTCCCACAATCCGGATTGGAAATACGAGTAGCCGACACAGGTTGGAGACGGAACCCTCACGGCGCGAGTCCTGCTCGCAACACTCCGGGTTTTGTAATAACATAGAGAAAAGTAGAAGTAGGTCGTAGTAAGTAGAAGTAGATTCCAAAGTAAAGTAATGATCGTTTCCATTTGACTGCAGTGACGTCACATCGCGACGGGCTATCGGAACAAGGAAATCTTTTCAATTCCAACTGAGGAGCGCGTCAACAGGAAACGTTTATCGGAACGTACGCTTCTTTGTAGGAAGTCTGTGCAAGCTGAGGTCAAGTATTGCAGTTGCAGTGCCTAATCTGTTCCTGCAGCCTCTGATAGCCGCCGGGCCGCCGCGGCCGCCGCACACAGGGATGACTGCGGACGGTAACGGGTGGCGTCAGAGCGGTCGCTCCCCTGTGCGGCGTGCGAGCTCTCCGCTGGAGCGGCGCGCCTGGGGCAGCGTCCAGTCTGACCGGCAGCCACTGACGGATAATGACTTGGTCACCAACTCACCACTAGGTAGTGGTGCGTTGTCAAGCGCTGGAAAGTATTTTTCAGTAGCGGGCTGACACGCTATATTAATTTAAATATCATTAAATAGTATTAGGCACAGAACAGATAAAGAGGTTTGCTCTCTTTATCTGTTCTACCCATATTTAAATCGCCGATTAGTAAGTTGATAGAATTGTTTTTGCTCTTTTTGTTAATTACTTCTGTAAAGTTTCGAAACAGTGCATCGATATAGTCTTGTTTGATTGCAGGTGTAATATAAACCGCACAAATATTAACATTTAAACCACTCTCACACTTGATTGTCATCCATAATTCCTCGCAATGGGACTCCCAATTTAATCTCCATGAGACATCATATTGGTCCAAAGTTGCAACAAACACCCCCCACGCCACCATCCGTTTTTGTAGTCGAAGAAACCGTAGATTGAACTAAAGTGTTATCAAAAGTATGACTAGATAGTACTTACCTAGTGGTGGAAAAACCGGTCAAGAGCAAGTCGTACTCGCGCACCGAGGGTTCCGTTCCGATATCTGAAAAAGTGTGCTATATAGAGACATTGTTTTATTTTTCCTGTAATTTTACTTAAACTTCTATCACATTGAATAATTTCAGATTTTTATCTTTGCAAACTTCGGAGATAAGGGGGGAACGGTATTTTTTTTTACATTTTTCATCAAAAGTCGAAAACTATACGGCCTAAAAAAAATACAAAAAAGTTTGAGAATGTGCAAGTAGCGCTCTTTCATATGATACCCCACATGCCCTAGTAGCTCTACTTTGAATTTTTAAGACCCCCTTCAGTGCTTGTTACAAAAAAATATAAATATTTTTACTTCTTTCTTATTTGCAAAATAGGTGAGTAAACGTCATCTAAAACTGTTCCAAATTTCATGTTGATAGCATTTGTAGTTCTTGAGATATCCAGCTGTGACAGACAGACAGACAGACTGAGTCACACCATAAGGGTTCCTTTTTTACCATTTTGGTACGGAACCCTAAAAATGAATCCTAGTGCGATGCCGCGCTGCCGCCGCCGCCGCCGCCGGGCGGTCGTTGAGCCGAATATTGGGAAATGGATTTTGTTTCAAAGTTGAAAATATTTTTAATGACGAGCCGAAATCCTGCTCAGAGGCTAAAGCTCCGAACTTGGCATTCTGTCGTGACACAGACAGGTTGTACCTACTTACATTAAGCGCTTTCAGAATCCTTTCTAACCGGATTACTGTCACAATTAATATCGGAGTGATTTTTAACCGACTTCTAAAAAAGGAGGAGGTTCTCAATTCGGATGTTTGTATTTTTTAAATTTATTTTCTGTATATGCAACCAACAGCGATATTATACTATGTTACAGAGTATGTGGGTTACAGTATTGTATGGCTAATGTTATAGTACCTATGTTATAGAGTATTGGGTTACAGTATTGTATGGCTAATGTTATAGTATGTTATAGAGTATTGGGTTACAGTATTGTATGGCTAATGTTATAGTATGTTATAGAGTATTGGGTTACAGTATTGTATGGCTAATGTTATAGTATGTTATAGAGTATTGGGTTACAGTATTGTATGGCTAATGTTATAGTATGTTATAGAGTATTGGGTTACAGTATTGTATGGCTAATGTTATATTGAAATCCATGAAAACAACCCCACCGATATAGTGTCGGTACCTTCCAGGGACAACTATTTTAATTCGGCAGCTTTGTATTTCTCGCGGGGACCACGTGTAACAAACGGAATATTTATGTGATACCGATTTCCCGGTATTTTTAAATAAATCAATCAATCTGCCTGCCTTTTCCCAACTATGTTGGGGTCGGCTTCCAGTGTAACCGGATGCAGCTGAATACCAGTATTTTACATGGAGCGACTGTTAACGAACACAATATATATGAGCATGGACCTACCCAGAGCAACCATCGGCTCCCGGCTCACATCTTACAATAAGAGGTCAGTGTAAACTGACTGTAGCCGTGTGGACCTACCCTTAACATTCCCAGAGCAACCATCGGCTCCCGGCTCACATCTTACAATAAGAGGTCAGTGTAAACTGACTGTAGCCGTGTGGACCTACCCTTAACATTCCCAGAGCAACCATCGGCTCCCGGCTCACATCTTACAATAAGAGGTCAGTGTAAACTGACTGTAGCCGTGTGGACCTACCCTTAACATTCCCAGAGCAACCATCGGCTCCCGGCTCACATCTTACAATAAGAGGTCAGTGTAAACTGACTGTAGCCGTGTGGACCTACCCTTAACATTCCCAGAGCAACCGTCGGCTCCCGGCTCACATCTTACAATAAGAGGTCAGTGTAAACTGACTGTAGCCGTGTGGACCTACCCTTAACATTCCCAGAGCAACCGTCGGCTCCCGGCTCACATCTTACAATAAGAGGTCAGTGTAAACTGACTGTAGCCGTGTGGACCTACCCTTAACATTCCCAGAGCAACCGTCGGCTCCCGGCTCACATCTTACAATAAGAGGTCAGTGTAAACTGACTGTAGCCGTGTGGACCTACCCTTAACATTCCCAGAGCAACCGTCGGCTCCCGGCTCACATCTTACAATAAGAGGTCAGTGTAAACTGACTGTAGCCGTGTGGACCTACCCTTAACATTCCCAGAGCAACCGTCGGCTCCCGGCTCACATCTTACAATAAGAGGTCAGTGTAAACTGACTGTAGCCGTGTGGACCTACCCTTAACATTCCCAGAGCAACCGTCGGCTCCCGGCTCACATCTTACAATAAGAGGTCAGTGTAAACTGACTGTAGCCGTGTGGACCTACCCTTAACATTCCCAGAGCAACCGTCGGCTCCCGGTTCACATCTTACAATAAGAGATCAGTGTAAACTGACTGTAGCCGTGTGGACCTACCCTTAACATTCCCAGAGCAACCGTCGGCTCCCGGCTCACATCTTACAATAAGAGGTCAGTGTAAACTGACTGTAGCCGTGTGGACCTACCCTTAACATTCCCAGAGCAACCGTCGGCTCCCGGCTCACATCTTACAATAAGAGGTCAGTGTAAACTGACTGTAGCCGTGTGGACCTACCCTTAACATTCCCAGAGCAACCGTCGGCTCCCGGCTCACATCTTACAATAAGAGGTCAGTGTAAACTGACTGTAGCCGTGTGGACCTACCCTTAACATTCCCAGAGCAACCGTCGGCTCCCGGCTCACATCTTACAATAAGAGGTCAGTGTAAACTGACTGTAGCCGTGTGGACCTACCCTTAACATTCCCAGAGCAACCGTCGGCTCCCGGCTCACATCTTACAATAAGAGGTCAGTGTAAACTGACTGTAGCCGTGTGGACCTACCCTTAACATTCCCAGAGCAACCGTCGGCTCCCGGCTCACATCTTACAATAAGAGGTCAGTGTAAACTGACTGTAGCCGTGTGGACCTACCCTTAACATTCCCAGAGCAACCGTCGACTCCCGGTTCACATCTTACAATAAGAGGTCAGTGTAAACTGACTGTAGCCGTGTGGACCTACCCTTAACATTCCCAGAGCAACCGTCGGCTCCCGGCTCACATCTTACAATAAGAGGTCAGTGTAAACTGACTGTAGCCGTGTGGACCTACCCTTAACATTCCCAGAGCAACCGTCGGCTCCCGGCTCACATCTTACAATAAGAGGTCAGTGTAAACTGACTGTAGCCGTGTGGACCTACCCTTAACATTCCCAGAGCAACCGTCGGCTCCCGGCTCACATCTTACAATAAGAGGTCAGTGTAAACTGACTGTAGCCGTGTGGACCTACCCTTAACATTCCCAGAGCAACCGTCGGCTCCCGGCTCACATCTTACAATAAGAGGTCAGTGTAAACTGACTGTAGCCGTGTGGACCTACCCTTAACATTCCCAGAGCAACCGTCGGCTCCCGGCTCACATCTTACAATAAGAGGTCAGTGTAAACTGACTGTAGCCGTGTGGACCTACCCTTAACATTCCCAGAGCAACCGTCGGCTCCCGGCTCACATCTTACAATAAGAGGTCAGTGTAAACTGACTGTAGCCGTGTGGACCTACCCTTAACATTCCCAGAGCAACCGTCGGCTCCCGGCTCACATCTTACAATAAGAGGTCAGTGTAAACTGACTGTAGCCGTGTGGACCTACCCTTAACATTCCCAGAGCAACCGTCGGCTCCCGGCTCACATCTTACAATAAGAGGTCAGCGTAAACTGACTGTAGCCGTGTGGACCTACCCTTAACATTCCCAGAGCAACCGTCGGCTCCCGGCTCACATCTTACAATAAGAGGTCAGTGTAAACTGACTGTAGCCGTGTGGACCTACCCTTAACATTCCCAGAGCAACCGTCGGCTCCCGGCTCACATCTTACAATAAGAGGTCAGTGTAAACTGACTGTAGCCGTGTGGACCTACCCTTAACATTCCCAGAGCAACCGTCGGCTCCCGGCTCACATCTTACAATAAGAGGTCAGTGTAAACTGACTGTAGCCGTGTGGACCTACCCTTAACATTCCCAGAGCAACCGTCGGCTCCCGGCTCACATCTTACAATAAGAGGTCAGTGTAAACTGACTGTAGCCGTGTGGACCTACCCTTAACATTCCCAGAGCAACCGTCGGCTCCCGGCTCACATCTTACAATAAGAGGTCAGTGTAAACTGACTGTAGCCGTGTGGACCTACCCTTAACATTCCCAGAGCAACCGTCGGCTCCCGGCTCACATCTTACAATAAGAGGTCAGTGTAAACTGACTGTAGCCGTGTGGACCTACCCTTAACATTCCCAGAGCAACCGTCGGCTCCCGGCTCACATCTTACAATAAGAGGTCAGCGTAAACTGACTGTAGCCGTGTGGACCTACCCTTGTTTATTGAGGTGACGTCACGGATGTCAATCAGTCATAAGCTCTCTGTTTTAATTCTCGCGAAATAAATAAAAATACAAGTTTGTTTTGCAATATTTTATTTAATTAATTACATCTAAAAGTGAAACTTACAAGTAACATTATTTTCCAGTGTTTATGTGCTGTGTTAAATATAATAAACTCTAAAAACGTTTTATCGATCTCCAGAAATATTTAAGTACCTACACACGAAGGGAAATTAACAGTGTTTTATTTGTGAACGGAAAACAGTCGGTGATCAAACTTTAGTGTGTGCGCACCTTTATACCCATACTGTGCTCAGCCTATGGTGGCCTGCCGTGCCCATAAACACCGTGAAAACTGCCATAGACGTGTTTCTCATAATAGCGCCATCTGTTGCCTTATCGGTGTACTAGTAGGACTGATCGATTAACAAAATACATCAACAAGTTCACCATGGCTAAGTGCGGTGGTTGTGGCAAGTTTCTGTCGTCGACAGAGGGCGCCAATTGCAATAAATGTAGAACTTGGTACCATCGTGCATGCGTGGGCATGCAGAATACTGGCCCTTTATCGACCCCCTGGCACTGTCCTGAGTGTACTAAGAACCTGGTGAGGGACAACCGGGCTGAAACGCCGGTAAGGGCGCGTACAGCAGCGCCAGCTGCACACGAAGAAAGCCTGATGGGCACCAGCACCATAGTCAGCACAGCTACAGATGCCACACAGGGGCTCAACTTGGACATCCTCAGGGCAGAGCTAAGTCTTTTTAAGGAGGAATTTTTGAAGACGGTGCGGAGTGAATTCCAGCAACTACGGGATGATCTGTCCGAACTTAGATCCTCTCTAGTCACAGCTAACGATAGGATGAGTCATCTGGAGGAGAGAGTGGCTGTGTTAGAGAGTAAACACACCCAGCCCATATCGTCGGAGGTAAACGATTTAATAGTACAGCTGCGGAGCGATATAAACGACCGCGATCAGGAGCTGCTCGCTAATGACGTACAGATCTCAAACATACCCGAGAGCAGCGGTGAGAATTCTATCCACACAGCGATGTTGGTTGCGTCGAAAATTGGCGTGAGAGTCGAGGCGCGCGACATAGTGAGCGCCGAGCGTGTCGGAGGTAGGCGCATTAACGCGACGCAAGCTTCGGCGCCGGTGGAGACCCGCCCGCGCTTCCTCGTCGTGCGCTTCGCGCGCCGCGACCTGCGTGACGAGCTGCTGGAGGGTGCGCGAGTGCGACGCGGCATAACTACTGCGGACCTGGATTTGCTGGGTCCTGCGACGCGCTTCTATGTGAACGAGCGCCTTACGAAAGTGAATCGAGAGTTGTTTCGGAGCGCTCGTGAGGCCGGCAGTCGCCTCGGTTGGCAGTTTGTATGGGCAAAACGAGGCCGTATTCTCGCCCGGTACAAGCCTGGAGACGCCACTTGCCGCATCCGCTGTGAGGCTGACTTACTGCGCACTTTCGGACCGGCGGCGGCGGCACCGGGTGGCGGCGCAAATAGCGCACTTTAAAATCACCATTTCATTAGTTTTTTATAATTTTGTCGTGCCTTTTATTTTTTGTTTAGTTAAGGTCATACTTTCTTATACTCTCATGTTGATTTTTAAATTAAGTTTGTTTATATCATGTGTCAGCATTTCAAAAGTATCAAGTTTATGTTGCTACCATCTGCTGTCTACTATATTGTTAGGTGTGCGTCTCGCGGCGCACCTCTTTCAACTATACGTAAATCAGTTTTATAACACCACACATATTTATCTACACCTATTTATTTCAAAAGTACCATTTAATTTGACAATCCAATTATTTACAAAACTATTATTATTTATATACCGTAGCTTAAAACCTTTGTTCCATTTTCATTTTATTATATTAAATATTTACTTAATTACAATTGGACTAAAACTAATAATATTATTATATGAAATTAGAATTGAAACTACTGAATGTGCACTGATAGTATTGATATTGCTAGGTGGCGGAATTGTTTTACATTATTATAATGATGACTAAGGGAGATCAGTTTCTTAAAGTAGGTTTTCTTAATGCTGGTTCATTGGGTACAGGTCATGATAACTTGATAGGTGCAATCGATAGGCATTGTTTTGACGTTATGGCCATTAACGAGACCTGGTTGCGTCCGGGCGAGGAGGGGCGCGCTCCGGTGGTGCCGGGCTACCGTCTGCGCCACACGCCGCGGCCGCCGAGTGTGCGCTCGGGACGTGGTGGGGGCGTCGGCTTTTATCTGCGGCGGGGTCTGAGCGCGCGTACATGGACCGGTACAGTCGATCCAAGGTTCGAATCGGTCGAACAAATGTGGTTGACGATCTCATTAAACGGCAAAAAAATCGCTATAGGTACAGCCTATCGACCACCATGGCAAGATCTTGTTCTTTTCTTGGATGCCATAACGGATTCTATTAGTTCACTGGGAAATTGCGACCACTACATATTACTTGGCGATTTCAATGTCAATTTGCTAGACACGAACGGTATTAAAACTAAAAATATTAATGAGTTTTTGAATTGCCTCAGTCTTTCACAGTTGGTCACAACTCCTACCCACTTTACAGCATCCAGTGAAACTCTCATCGATCTCCTATGTACTGACCTGAGAGCAAGAAATACATCGGTAGAACCTTTTGGTGCAATCAACGGCCATTCTATTGTAGTTGGTGAATTTCATATTAAGCGTGATAAGTTCAAACCATACTTGGTAAAGTTTCGGCCTCTTAAAAATGTGTGTACGGAAGGTTTTAATTTGGACTTATCGTTTTTAAATTTTGGAATTATTTCGACGCTTGACAACGTTAATGATATGGTGCATGTCTTTAACACCCATATAATTTCCCTGTTTGATGTTCACGCGCCGATCAAGACGTGTACTGTAAGGGAAAAGTCGTATCCGTGGATTACAGATACAATCAAAGTTATGATGCGTTTACGTGATGACGCACTTAGTAGCTATAGGAAAACGAAAGCCGATTCAAAAAAAATATATTACAAAGATTTAAAACATTTAGTGATTACTTCGATGTACAGTGAAAAAGTAGCTTATTTTAAGCACAACATAAATAATAGAATAAAAAATCCTAAATTGTTATGGAAAAATCTAAAAACCACCTTATCGCCCCATAAGCCTAGACAAGACCTTCCGTCGCACTTTACAGATCCTGACATAATTAATAACAACTTTTTAATTGTCCCCGGTAACCCCGTGGCAAGTGTATCTCTTATTAGCTATTATGAAAATCATAGACATGGTGAAGACATTTTCGTAATAACACCAGTGGAGGAGAACGACGTCTCTCGCGTTATCTCGACCCTTAAAAGTAACGCTGAAGGTTACGACAACATTACTCTAGATATGATAAACATGACTCTGCCACACACACTAAATGTTGTAACGGACATAATAAACCGCTCCATAGTAACGTCTACGTTTCCTGACCTATGGAAAATTGCCTCTGTTAGGCCCTTGCCAAAAAATTCTAATCCATCTACTTTTAAAGACCTTCGCCCTATAAGTATATTACCATGTCTATCCAAAGTATTAGAAAAAATTGTTAGCCGCCAGCTAACATTATTTTTGGAACAAAGTAACGTTCTACCTGACTTACAATCGGGTTTCAGGAAACAGCGCAGTACATCTACTGCTTTACTGGATGTTACTGATAATATATTATCTGCCCAAGATGGGGGAATGTGCTCAATACTGGTTTTACTCGATTTTTCGCGTGCATTTGATGCAATAAATATCCCGCTATTACTATCTAAGTTAAAATATTATGGTTTCGACCCCAGCGCTACGCAATGGTTCCGCAGCTATCTTAGTAATAGGGAGCAACTAGTTGACTTGCGTTTGGGTGACGGCACTACCCGTAGGTCGACACTTATTTCTGTAGAAAGAGGAGTCCCACAGGGCTCTATATTGGGCCCGATTCTCTTTATTCTGTATTGTGCGGATATTATTAAATGTCTCCAAAGATGCAAGTTTCATATTTACGCCGATGATGTCCAACTTTATATATCATTTAGACCAGACGAGTACGATATAGCCATTAAGGATCTAAACGACGATCTTAAGAGAATCGCTGCCTGGTCAGAGGAGAACTGCCTGTCATTAAATCCTTCAAAAACCAAATATATGGTAGTTGGCACTAGACAACAGCTGGCTCGAATACCTATGATTCTTGACTTGGAACTTATGGGCGAACCAATTGAGCGAGTGTATGAAGCGCGGAATCTGGGTGTTATTATGGACAAAGACCTTCGTTTTGAGAAACACGTAGCAGACTCGGTTAGGAACTGTTTTTATCGCCTAAAGATTTTATACAATATGAGGCCTTATCTATCTGAAAGGCTACGGGAACAGCTAGTGGAAACCCTGGTTCTGTCTAGGTTGAACTATGCTGACACGGTTTACGGCCCGCGCCTATTAGCTCGTACAGACCGCCTCATCCAAAGGGTACAAAACGCCTGTGCTCGGTTTTGTTACAATATTCCTCGCAGAAGCCATGTAACACCATTTCTGAACAGGCACTTTACCCTAAAAATGAAGTCCAGACGCAAACTGCACTTGGCTTGCCTTCTGTTCGGTGTGATTAAATATCAGAAACCGGACTATCTATACAACAAGCTAAGTTGGGTGGCGAGTAGACGGGAATGCGGGAGAAGGCATTGCTCGCAACAACTCACGACTCGGTCTCAGGGTACAGCCGCTTTTAGGGGCAGTTTTCGTTATGCGGCTTCCAAAATATGGAATAACCTGCCACCACCGATTAGAGAAATGAACACGATAGGTGCTTTTAGACGACGCTTACGGCAGTACCTCATAGAAGAGCAACAGAAGCTGGATATGGTCACACTAAATGTGTCAATTATATAATGTATGTATGTATCAGTGTTTCTGTTGGTGAATGTTGCACGGAAATGTAAATAGCTGCTGTTTCTGGGAATTGCTCTCGCTCATGTTAACGCTCGGCTTGGCTCGCTGGCTCATGTGACATGAGCCAGCGAGCCAGTCATGTCTCATAAGGCTCAGCCCGAAGATTGTTGTTGCGATATCCGCGGCATCGCTTGGTCCCATTTGCGTATGTGAGACCTGTTAATTTTTTTACTCAAAATCACACTACTATATTATGTACGTACACGATATTATTTATTATTATCTGACACAAACTTATTATTATTTTTTATTACACACGTTGCAGTATATTTATTTATTTATTTATTAAAACTGATTTACATCCGTTACCTCACACTTGGTCCAGTTGAAAACCAGCGTCAGGCACTAGTTGTCTGGCATTTTTGCTGAACTGGGCCTTTTTGGCGCAGCCGTCGGGCACACACTCATCGCTGTGTTATTTTGTGTTATTTTTATTTTTTTATTTTTTTATTAAGTAGGTACCTATTGTTATACCTATTATGGTGTGTGCCTTTTAGTCTGTGCTAAATAAATCTATTTTCTTTCTTTCTTCTTTCTTTCTAACATTCCCAGAGCAACCGTCGGCTCCCGGCTCACATCTTACAATAAGAGGTCAGTGTAAACTGACTGTAGCCGTGTGGACCTACCCTTAACATTCCCAGAGCAACCGTCGGCTCCCGGCTCACATCTTACAATAAGAGGTCAGTGTAAACTGACTGTAGCCGTGTGGACCTACCCTTAACATTCCCAGAGCAACCGTCGGCTCCCGGCTCACATCTTACAATAAGAGGTCAGTGTAAACTGACTGTAGCCGTGTGGACCTACCCTTAACATTCCCAGAGCAACCGTCGGCTCCCGGCTCACATCTTACAATAAGAGGTCAGTGTAAACTGACTGTAGCCGTGTGGACCTACCCTTAACATTCCCAGAGCAACCGTCGGCTCCCGGCTCACATCTTACAATAAGAGGTCAGTGTAAACTGACTGTAGCCGTGTGGACCTACCCTTAACATTCCCAGAGCAACCGTCGGCTCCCGGCTCACATCTTACAATAAGAGGTCAGTGTAAACTGACTGTAGCCGTGTGGACCTACCCTTAACATTCCCAGAGCAACCGTCGGCTCCCGGCTCACATCTTACAATAAGAGGTCAGTGTAAACTGACTGTAGCCGTGTGGACCTACCCTTAACATTCCCAGAGCAACCGTCGACTCCCGGTTCACATCTTACAATAAGAGGTCAGTGTAAACTGACTGTAGCCGTGTGGACCTACCCTTAACATTCCCAGAGCAACCGTCGGCTCCCGGCTCACATCTTACAATAAGAGGTCAGTGTAAACTGACTGTAGCCGTGTGGACCTACCCTTAACATTCCCAGAGCAACCGTCGGCTCCCGGCTCACATCTTCGAGCAGGGTAGTGCCCTACACACCGACGTTGGAAGTCACATTTACGTACTTTTGAATGTTTAGAATATAGGCAATATTCTGGGTATAGCAATGACAATATATCAAGGTATACATCAGCAGAATGAACGATCTATAGCTCCGAACCGACAATGAATTGAAAAAACTCGCCATAGTAAAAGTAGTTCCAATAGAAAAGACCTGTCCAAAAATATATAATTTATCGCTATTGGGGGGTGGTACCAGACTCCTTACATAAATGGGCATTGTCCTTTCAAGTCAGCATAGCATTAAGCGCAGGCCACACCGCCAGCCAGCGGGCGGCGGGCGAACATCGTTTCACCTCTTATTACATACTTCGGTTCACACCGCCAGCTAGCGGGCGGCGGGCGAACATCGTTTCACCTCTTATTACATACTTCGGTTCACACCGCCAGCTAGCGGGCGGCGGGCGAACATCGTTGCACCTCTTATTACATACTTCGGTTCACACCGCCAGCTAGCGGGCGGCGGGCGAACATCGTTGCACCTCTTATTACATACTTCGGTTCACACCGCCAGCTAGCGGGCGGCGGGCGAACATCGTTGCACCTCTTATTACATACTTCGGTTCACACCGCCAGCTAGCGGGCGGCGGGCGAACATCGTTGCACCTCTTATTACATACTTCGGTTCACACCGCCAGCTAGCGGGCGGCGGGCGAACATCGTTTCACCTCTTATTACATACTTCGGTTCACACCGCCAGCTAGCGGGCGGCGGGCGAACATCGTTGCACCTCTTATTACATACTTCGGTTCACACCGCCAGCTAGCGGGCGGCGGGCGAACATCGTTGCACCTCTTATTACATACTTCGGTTCACACCGCCAGCTAGCGGGCGGCGGGCGAACATCGTTTCACCTCTTATTACATACTTCGGTTCACACCGCCAGCTAGCGGGCGGCGGGCGAACATCGTTGCACCTCTTATTACATACTTCGGTTCACACCGCCAGCTAGCGGGCGGCGGGCGAACATCGTTGCACCTCTTATTACATACTTCGGTTCACACCGCCAGCTAGCGGGCGGCGGGCGAACATCGTTTCACCTCTTATTACATACTTCGGTTCACACCGCCAGCTAGCGGGCGGCGGGCGAACATCGTTGCACCTCTTATTACATACTTCGGTTCACACCGCCAGCTAGCGGGCGGCGGGCGAACATCGTTGCACCTCTTATTACATACTTCGGTTCACACCGCCAGCTAGCGGGCGGCGGGCGAACATCGTTGCACCTCTTATTACATACTTCGGTTCACACCGCCAGCTAGCGGGCGGCGGGCGAACATCGTTGCACCTCTTATTACATACTTCGGTTCACACCGCCAGCTAGCGGGCGGCGGGCGAACATCGTTGCACCTCTTATTACATACTTCGGTTCACACCGCCAGCTAGCGGGCGGCGGGCGAACATCGTTGCACCTCTTATTACATACTTCGGTTCACACCGCGAGCTGACCGAAGTATGTAATAAGAGGTGTTTAGTAGTTCTTGAGATATCCAGCTGTGACAGACAGACTGAGTCGCACCATAAGGGTTCCTTTTTACCATTTTGGTACGGAACCCTAAAAAAACTTTTTTACAAAAACAAAAACCGACTTCCAAAAAAAACACTACAAAGTGAAAAATAACTTTAATTTCGGAAGTCGGTGTCTTTGGATCTTTAGTTTAGTTTTTTGCCACCGACTTCCGAAATTAAAGTTATTTTTCACTTTGTAGTGTTTTTTTTGGAAGTCGGTTTTTGTTTTTGTAAAAAAGTTTTTATTTTTCACTTTTTAGTGGTTCAGTTTGTAATTTATCTAAGTTACAATAACCCAATGTCAACTGCTCATCACGTTTTACAAAATGTTGCTTTTCCCGATGCAGGGACGTTAATTGTTGAGGAGTTCTCCTAGTAAGAACCAGGAGAAATGGAGCTCATGGTGAAGTCACCATTACCATTATTTTGACGAGCATAAACCATAATAAAGTAATCGAATCGCAACCTAACCTGTTATATACTTAGATATAATTGAGTATTTCCGATGGCCCTCTGTGGTCTTCATCATCAGTTCCAGTTCACCGAATGGTACTTTCCGAGAGCAAATGCACGAGTTAATATAAAAAATACCGAAATCGATATAGGTGTGCCCATAAAATTTGAGGGTTTCCCTCGATTTCCATGGGATCCCATCATCAGATCCTGACTTGATGATCATGGGACCATTTGGGACGTATACCCTTTCGAACAAAAAAAGAAAAATCCAAATCGGTCTAGCCATTTTCGAGTAATCGGGGAACATACATAAAAAAAAAAATAAAAAAAAAAAAATAAAAAAAAAAAAAAAGGTTCCGACGAATTGAGAACCTCCTCCTTTTGGAAGTCGGTTAAAAACGATCGGGTAGAATCGATTCTAAAATGAATTAAGTACCTATAAATTGATATTATTTATAGAAAAAACCGTCAAGAGCGAGTCGGACTCGGGCACCGAGGGTTCCGTTCCGTTTTTTGAAAAAGTGTGCTATTTAGAGACATCGTTTTATTTTTCCTGTAATCTTTACATAAACTTCTATCACATAGAATAATTTCAGATTTTATTATATTTTTCATCAGCCCCACTTTTATTTTTAAGACCTTTCAGTCCCTTTTGCAAAAAAAAAACATAAATATTTTTATTTTTTTCTTAACTGAAACTTTTTTTGAAAACTGTTCCAAATTTCAAGTTGATAGCATTAGTAGTTCTTGAGATGTCCAGCTGTGACAGACAGACAGATAGACAGACAGACAGACTGAGTGACACCATAAGGGTTCCTTTTGGTACGGAAACCTAAAAAACCGGTCAAGTGCGTGTGCATGCACAATAGTTGAAAAGAATTTATCCCAAGAACAAACTTATCAATGTAATCCCAAAAATATTTTTTTATGTGACCAAATTACAAATTAACAATTTTCGGACTTTTTCCTTTACTTATGCTGTAAAGACCTTGCTTCTTGCCAAACATTATTCTAGGTCAACGTGAACTACCCTATAGGTTTTGATTTACTTGCGAGTATCAAAATATGTCGCATCGGTAAATGCCCGTATCTTTTTAGTGCGTTGACATAGAAGCTTGATTTTTTAGAACTCGAAGGGACCATAAACCTACGTATTTGATATAAATACCTCCACCACGCATTCATGAGAAAAGCAGTAGTCAAAACTATTTAAGAAAAATATTTCCCATAACACGGACAGTCTCTATCACGGCCCTGTGTCCTGAGACTGGTAGACTGTTCCTCACTGTCCTACACGCTGGCAGACTGTCCCACTGTCCTGCAGGCTGGCGGACGTTCGCTCACTGACAGACAGCGCTTCATAACTAATGACAGCACAAACAAGCGGGCTCAGATTTACCACGGGAAGGAAAGCGCCGCGGCTGGAGCCGGAAGCCGGGAGTCGGAGCTGGGAGTCGGAGCCGGGAGTCGGAGACGGGAGCCGGGAGCCGGGAGCCGGGATGTCGCTTCTACGTAAATTACGCACAAACATTCTGCTATTTCTATGTATAAGGATAATTGTTTAACGAGTAATAATGCGATGCCCGCGGAGCGTTATGCTGCGGTCCCACGGCCCGCTTTGTGACAGCCCAGACCGCGCCAGGCCAGGCCTACAGGCCATGGGAACAGTCGGTCTGCCGTGGCCTGTCGTCGCCTAATGATCCGTGGGAATACTCGGCACGGGCCGCGACAGACCTCGACAAGCACGGGCCGCGGCAGGCCTCGACGGCATTGGCACCGTGCCTGCATCTGCATGTTAAAGTACCTTCGAATGGCAGTGCAGACAGCCTGCAGCGGGGTGAGTGGTATCGTGTGACACAAAGAGTTTCAGGAACATTGTTATGTGTGACACAGAAGAGTTTCAGGAACATTTTTATGTGTGACACAGAAGAGTTTCAGGAACATGTTTCTACTGCATACAGTACAGCAGCTTACTTAAAACTTCTCAAACGTCGCGTCGGTTTTTGGGCAGAAGTCTTAACAACATCCACTGCTATGCCTATCACCAGCCCCTTAGTCCAGAGTGGTGATTACTGTGAACGACAGTGCTCACGGTCCCGATGTGTCGAACTCACGATGGACGAAGAGGCTAATGTTCAGTTATGTTTACGGACAACAACGATAATGCTAACTTACGTGGATAAAGTACTTGTGTGAGTACATAATGACGATGCAGCGGGAGGTAACGTTATTGACTAAGTATGTGTTGTTAATGTAACCGTCACGCTTTTCTCCGCAGTCCGCAGTAGAGAACGTTCTGCTCAGCAGCTCACATAATGTGCCTTACTAATTAAATTACTAATAACCAGTGACAGTCTTATTAAAGAGCTATCTCTCTTCGTTAGATCGAATATTATACATGTTACTGTAAAAGCCCGAAGCCGAATTATATATATTACTAGCTTTTGCCCGCGGCTTCGCCCGCGTGGATGTCGGAAAATATCCCACGGGAACAAAAATCCTACCTTAAGTCCGACTGGTAGTTCCACAGATGAACACGCTCAAACAAACAAAAATTGTGTGTCAGCTCCGACGCACGACTGGAGTTTACTCGAGTTTTTGTGCCCCACCTCACCTCCGCGCTAACCACCCCCCTCCCCCTCTCACGTCTCACACCCCCTACACCGCTTTCCCCTCCCCCTCTACTCTCACCAACTCCTCCACTCCCCTCTTTCATTCTCCACACCCTCCCTCTCAATACACATCCTCCTATCCCTCTCCACATCCCTCCATCATCCACCCCCTTTCTCTCCTCACCACCCCTCCCCTCCCTCTCCCTCTCCCTCTCCCTCTCACCACACCCTCCACTTCCCCTTTTCGCTCCTCACCACCCGTCCCCTTCCTCTCCCTCCTCACCATCCCCTCCCCTACCCCCCTCCCCCTATACCCTTCCCTCTGGGGGAAAAACTATAACTGACAAACTTTATTACTTGCTTAGGCAAGTAAATTTCCTGTTTTCACCCCCACAGGCATGCAATTTTAAAAAGTCGTTTTGGATATTTCCGTAACTTGACTGAAAGATTATTTACACCAATTATCGAGTTAATCAAGCCCAACAGTAAAACCTGCCTAGTAAAATTTAGTATCCCTTTTTACCCCTTCAGTGATAGATTTTCGAAAAACCCTGATACATATTATTCTTTATTTTTGATCTCAAGCATAACGTAATGAGTTTCGAGTTAATCGGAACGAGCGTTAAAATTCCTCCATACAAACTTTGATACCTCCCAATACCTCCTGAGGGGGTAGTTTAGGAAAACTAAAAATGACAAACTTTATTATTTACTTAGATAAATATTCGTGCCAAGTTTCAAGTCTATTAACTCAAGGAATAAGATTTTTCATACAAACTTTCATCCCCCTTAGGGATGGAATTTCCAAAAATCCTTCCTTAGTGGATGCCTACACTGTATAAGGTATCTATGTGCAAAATTTCAAGTCTCTAGGTCCAGCGGTTTGGGCTGTGCGTTGATATATCAGTCAGTCAATCAGTCAGTCAGGACTTTGAATTTTATATATATAGATAGACTAGCTTCTGCCCGCGACTTCGTCCGCGTGAAATTTATTTTTTGCTCGACCCCCCCCCCCCCCACCCTCGCATCGCATTGCCTGCCCGCGCTATTACTTCGTTTTCACTTAGCGTTCTATCAGACTTTTTTTCTTTTTGCTCGGCACCTAAGGGTCCTAGAGTGATGTTAAATATGCCTTCTATAAGATTTGGGCTATCATTAATGCAAAAAGAATTACTATTTTTAAAGTTCGACTGGTAGGGTAGTTCCAGAGTTTAGCTCGTTCCTTCACCACATCCCCTTCCGCTACCTCTCCCTCCCCCTCTCACTCACTCTTACACCCCCTTCCCCACTTCCCCTTCGCTCTCTCTCTCTCACCACCCCGTCCCCTCCCTCTCCCCCTCTCCTCCACCTCCGGCTCACCAACCCCTCCCCACCCCTCAGCCTTCACCATGTCTTCCTCCTCTCCTCACCAATTCCGGCCCTTTTTCCTTGCGTCTATCATCCTCCCCCTCACACTCCTCACCACCCCTCCCTTGCCCCTCCCCCTCTAACCCTCCCTTCGGGGTAGTTTTAAAAAACTAATAATGACAAACTTAGGCAAATATTTGTGCCAAGTTTCAAGTCAATTAAAACCAAATGAATAACATTTTTCATGTAAATTGTATTCCCTGTTTTCACTCCCACAGGGGTGGAATTTAAAAAAATGGTTTGAGATATTTCCATAGCTTGAATTAAAGATTATTTACACCAATTTTCGAGTTAATCAAGCCACGCAGTAAAATCCTCCCCTGTGAAATTGACTACCCCTTTTCACCCCGTTAGAGGTAGATTTTCGAAAAACACACACACACATTATTCTTTATTTTTGGTTTTAAGTATTGTAGTGTATGTAGATATCACTATATCGCAATACGAGCCAATGACAGTATTGTGACGTTGCCTCAGACGCGTACGTCGCTCGGTTATAAATACCGGTCCGAGTGGTGGGGCGATCAGTCGTGTTCGGAATGTCCGCCTGAGCGGTGGTGCGTTGGTGAGTCAACTATTAGTGTTGTGATATGTGCATATTTTACATTGGCGACGAGGAGGAATCCGTGAGTTTTTATATTTTATTATACAAATTATAATAATAAATAAATGTAATAATGACGATTATTCATGTTAAAAAAAAAAAAAAAAAAAAAACTACTATGAGGAACATGACGACTGTTATTTCCCTTTAATGGATGGCAAAAATATAATCTCCTACAGATAGATAATTAAATAATATATTTCGGAAGGAAATATACAAAATATTGTTACATTTCAAAAGACATTAAATATTACTTAACAATAGACGGGACAAAGCGAACAAAATCGTAATGCAATACTTGTGTCCTAGTGGTCAAAAGTCGCTCAGTCTTGTGTGATACGCCTGCAGGTCACGTCATATTCGTGTCCACCAAATGAAAATTAGTTTCGAAGAAAATATGCCGAATTATACATTGTGGTATTGCAACCTTGTAGTTATGAAATGACTTGATTCAACTACGGTTTATTTTCGTTACTATTTTATAATTTATCGAGTATTGAGATAAATTAAATAATTTTCTATCTGACGGTTGCTAAATCAAAGGTTGGTGTCGGTAAAAGTGTACAAGTATTCATGTCATACCTGGCTATTATGTGATTTTGCCGTACGAGTATTATGCTAGATGGCGTCACTGAGACTTGGCATTAACAGTTTTTATGTGACATTTCTTCTGATAGCCTCTCTATAGTATCTTAAATCTCTTTGATTTCAAACGTCAAATTATGAATATAAATACATTAGAGTTTTTCATTAGAAATGAAAGGAGGTAAATAAAAGGAGAAGACTGAAACAATAAATGGTTCATAACTATTTAAATACTATCTTGTTTATTAAGGAAAAAAATTGTGGTTTAATTATTTAAACATAAGATCACGATTATGTGCCCCAAAGGGATAGGCAGAGATGTGTGATGCAACCACGTTTCACCAGTAACGTTGGGTATGTCTGTTGCCATTAAACAGACTACAGTTCAGACTCCGGTATGTTATTGGGAGGTTCGTGATGGAGAAACTAAGTGACGCTGCCCGACCTGAGAGTCGAACCCGGGACCACATGCTTAGTTATTTGAAATATGCTATATGATTAGTTGAAGAAACACATACTAAAGTTTTCTCCATAGTATCAACCACAGCTAAAAAGCAGAGATGAAGACAACAGTAAACACGACACATCTTCAAGTAAAACAGAACCTATTAGAGGTATTTCCAAGTCTGGAAAGTTTTGGAAATCTAAAAAAGAAAAGTTTAAAACTAAGGGACTCAAGCATACTTTTGAAAAGAAAAAAAAAAGCATTACGCCAAAAGTTACAGAAAACAAACGAGCTATCTAAACAAATGTTAGCTGAATTGAAACAAAAATAAGGAATGGCGGCGACAGTATTTACAACGTGCAGAAGAAAACAAACATAAAACTGAACTATTACAAGTTATTAAAAATATAACTAAACTGAAAAGAATAAGGAAGAAACAGTTGAGATTTATTAAGAAAAGAGATAACGAAACAAATGTAATACGACGCAAAGGATACCTTGCTTATGCACTCCACACTACGTCAATCCTGTCTCGTGGAGTCCTTGGGTGGTATTACCATATGAAAATGTGCAAAATGCGCGCAATGCGAAATAGCAGTAGAACATTTCTACTGGTCATTAAATTGACAGTTGTCGGGAAATGACAGTGGTAGCAGTAGAACTTAGCTACTGGTCATTAAATTGACAAGTCATCTAGAATGACGGTAACTGCAGTAGAATAAATCTACTGGTCATTAAATTGACAAGTCATCTAGAATGACGGTAACTGCAGTAGAATATATCTACTGGTCATTAAATTTACAAGTCATCAGAGTATGACGCTAACGGCAGTAGAATATATCTACTGGTCATTAAATTGACAAGTCATCAGAGAACGACGGTATTAACAGTAGAATATACCTACTGGTCATTAATTGACAGTTATCAAAAAGAAAAATAGGTAAAATAGTGGTACTCTTTAAGTACATACTGGTCATTAAACAGTGAGGAGCTCGTGGCTAGGTAATAATAGCCGCACGGGTCGATGTATCAGGTTAAGCTACGCTTGCCGGGGTTGATCCGTGGATGGGTGACCATCTAGACATACCGAGACTCCACCGTGCCTCGGAACGCATGTGATGGCATCTACATCGCCACATATGAACTACGCATCAATCACATGGCGTCACGCAAACCTGCATCGCGCAATTAGAGTTTACCACGCGATTAGCATATATACAACGTCCCGACATCAACCGTCGGGCAGCAGCCCACCAAGACACAACATCCGTCTGGTCGGAGGATCCTACCTTTTCAATGGAGGATGAGTGAACTTTACACCCTGTTCCTCATACCTCTAAATTGGTGACCCCGAGCATGAACGTCAGCGCAGCCTTCGTGCAACTACATCAGCGTGACGTCATCAGCATCACTTCCTCAAACTTTCGAGCGGCGAGTCACACAGCCAGCCAGCATCCACGGCTTCAACAGGTATCCTGACCATCAGCATGCAGCGGACGCGCATTCCTGGTCATCACCTTCAGCCTCAACCCAGAGCTGTACACTCCGACTCACTGGAGCATAACGCAGCGCAGCGTTAAGCCGTTGGTCCCGGCTGTCATTCATGGATCTTTGACAGTCGTTACGGGTCGTCCGTCAGAAGCCCGAAAGTCTGACAACCAGTCTTACCAATGGGTATCGTATTACCCAGTAACTGGGTTGTGGAGGTCAGATAGGCGGTTGCTCCATGTAAAATACTGATATTCAGCTGCATCCAGTTAGACTGCAAGCCGATTCCAACATACTTGGGAAAAGGCTAGGCAGATTATCAGTCATTTAAGGAACCATTTAACAGAACCATTTAAGTTTTGCAGACGACATTCTCTTATTGAAAAAAGACCCACATAATCTAAGGAAAATGATGGAAGACCTAAAGCAACAAAGTGAGAAAATCGGATTCTACATGAACATAAACAAGACCAAATTACTTGCTAACCGCGAAGTGCGTAGAAGAGTATATTTACCTAGGACAAATCATCTCTCACAGAGACCAATCTACCAACGAAATAAACAAAAGAATAGCCAATAAGCTGGAAAAAATACTGGTCTCTAAAGGAAGTAATGAAATCCACTGAAACAAGCACATAGATTAAACAGAAAGTTTTACCTGCATTCTCCCCTACCTCACCTGAAACCTGGTCTGTCACTAAACTTCACAGGGACAGTCTAGTACACTGCCAAAGAGCCATGGAGAAGATTTGAGTTAAAAAGCAGGACAGGAAAAGAAACACCTGCATAAGATCAAAAGCTAGAGTAACAGACGTGCTAGTAAAGATAGATCAACTAAAGTGGACATGGCCAGGCCATATACTGCGAAGTAGTCAAGAAAAATAGAGTAAAATAATCACTGAATGGTACCATGAAATGGCAAAAGGAATAGAGGAAGGCAATGGGAGGATGAGTTAAGATTAACAGCCGGTCCTAACTGGAGAAGAGCGGTTAGGTATAGAAAGCAATGGAAGATGTTAGAGGAAGCCTATGCCAAGAGGCACACTGAACTGAGAGACAATCTGTAAAGCACTACAATATTTTTAGATTAGTCTTAAAAGTTCAGGATGAAAGGCTTATTGATTGATTGATTGATTTAATTAACAAATGTTTTAACTTTGCAGGCAAATAATTAATTTATTGGTAAGGCTAATGGACCAGCAGCAATATTATTTAGCCAATGAACTGGCTACTAACAATGTGTAGTGCAGTGTGTGAAGCGTGAAAATACCACCTTATGGTTAAAGTGATTTTCTTTGTAAGCAAGCGCCTTTACAAAGAAAATCTAAACTATAAGCGAAGCTATGAAAACCCTCATGATTGTGTGAGGATCCCTGATCACCAAGTCCCTTGAGAATTAGATGTTATAGTTGAGAACAGTGGTATTACTCACTGAAAGGAACAACTCAGTTGTTCCTTTCAGTGAGAAAGTTAAAAACTTGGGGATATTCATAGATAAGAACTTCTCTTGGACTGCCCAGCTACAGGAAGTTAGCCGCAGGCTATTTGCATCTGCTGCATCTTTGAAGAGATTGCGTAATTTTCTACCGACTGCCACCAAGATTGCGCTTGCACAATCGCTTCTTCTTCCCATCCTTGACTATGCTGACGCCAGCTATCTTGACCTTACACAAGACCAACTCGATAAACTTGAGCGGCTTCAAAATGTGTGTATAAGGTTCATATTCGGTTTGCGCAAATATGACCATGTTTCTGAATATCGTGTCAAGCTCAAGTGGTTACCAATTCGCCTTCGCCGGAATGCTCATATCCTTTCCCTTTTGTATAATGTGCTCTTTTCCCCTTCCACCCCTCTCTATCTCAAGAAACGTTTCCAGTTTCTTTGCGACTCCCACACGAAATTTTTAAGGTCATCAGATAACTTGAAGCTCAAAATGCCTACGCATTCCACAACTTTCCTCGACAAATCCTTTACTGTCCAGGCTGCTCGTTTGTGGAATGCATTGCCCGTTCAAATTAAACGCGCGCAGTCGTTACCTATGTTTAAAAGGCTCGTAAAGGAACATTACTTGTCGTTGTGATCTTGTTCTCATAACTGTTAAATTAAACATCTTTAGTCTTCATTAATTTTCGTTGCTTAAATATTTAGTATGTATGTATTTATGTATCTATTATTTAGGATATGTATGTATCTATTTTAGTTTAATATTGTTTAGGTTGGTATTTACTATTTGCACCAACAACAGCCCCATATCATATCCTGATAAATCACTGTCCATCCTAAGGTTGCCTGGAAGAGATCGCGGAAAGCGATAAGGTCGCCCATTGTATGTTTTGAAGTGTACATGTTTTCTTTTGTTTTGTATTTTTTTGGTGTACAATAAAGTATATATAAATAAATATAAATAAATAAATAAATATTAAACCACTTCTATTTAGAATGGCTGGGCCACTCATACTCAAAATTTTCGACCACACCTCATGTACAGTAAGCACATGGGCGAAGGGTCTCTCTTGACTGCACCTCATGAGCAATGTTGGCCGTGTTATAACACGTACAGAACAACATAGTTATCATCAATAATGAAGATATAATATCAATTAGCTTGCATGAACATTGTAGTCAGACTATCATTCACAAGCAAGAAAAGAAAGAAGGAAGGAAATATATTAAACAAAGTACACAGGAAATTATATTGATTACAATGGGGTAAAAATATAAAGCAATTACTTGTATTAATTGACTAAAAAAATGATTTGATAAAGATGCCTAAATTGGGTAAGTAAATGCCTAATTTAGTTACTAAATAGATAAGTGATCCACTACAGAAAAGTATAAGTAATATCATGCAGACTGAACCAATGTTGAATGTATATGCTGTTGGTGTGATCCACTACAGAAAAGTATAAGTAATATCATGCAGACTGAACCAATGTTGAATGTATATGCTGTTGGTGTTCTTTAATAAATAAAGACTAGGTACTTGTAACTTAATACATACTATGTAGGTGATAAATATAAAAACGTATCACTTCTTCCTAAAGGTCCTTATTATTTAATGCAGGGGAGATTTAATACAGAAATAAAATAAATTAAAATAAGGAAGGGATGTAGTGTATGTAGATATCACTATATCGCAATACGAGCCAATGACAGTATTGTGACGTTGCCTCAGACGCGTACGTCGCTCGGTTATAAATACCGGTCCGAGTGGTGGGGCGATCAGTCGTGTTCGGAATGTCCGCCTGAGCGGTGGTGCGTTGGTGAGTCAACTATTAGTGTTGTGATATGTGCATATTTTACAAGTATAAATACTGAGTTTTGAGTTAATCGGATTGCGCGTTAAAATTTTTCCATACAAACTTTGAGACCCCCCAATTCCCCATTAGGGGGTAGTTTAGAAAAACAAAAAATCACAAAAATCATAATTTACTTAGATAAATATTCGTGCCAAGTTTCAAGTTTATTAACTCAAGGAATAATATTTTTCATACAAACAATATCCCCCCTTTTTACCCCCTTAAATGTCGAATTTCCAAAAACCCTTTCTTAGCGGATGCCTAGGTCGTAATAGCTACCTGTTTTCCAAATTTCAGCCCAATCCGTTCAGTGGTTTCAGCTGTGTGTTGATAGATCAGTCAGTCAGTCAGTAACGCTTTCCTTTTATAGATATAGATTATAATTATACATACAGGGTGTAAGGGACAGCCCTCCGCAAACTGATAGGGTGAATTCAGTATGTCATACTAAGATGACCGGTACATGAAATTTTTTCAGGAACTCTATGGGACTCCAATAAACCTGATTTGTTTGTGTTTTTGTGCACAAATCGAAACGTCTATTACTGTTTGGGAGGGGTACGTAATAGGTATGCGGTGAGTTCGATGAACTCTGTAGCTAGACAGAAAGTGAACAGCTGACTTCACGCGTCGTTGGTTAGAGTATTTCAACATCCATTGCTGGTTTTTTTTTTTTGCTGTTTTTATTTGCAGTTTTTTTTTACATAAATGGAGTGCTGCGAACACACAATGCAATTTTACATTGAAATAATGAAAATGTAACTGAAAAAAAAATTGAAAAAATGAAAATTTTCCTGAGAAAATTTCCGGTGGAATATGATTCAGAATGAGGAGCTGAATGCACCCTGTTAGTTTGCGGAGGGCTGTCCCTTACACCCTGTATATAATCCTAAGATTTAGCAAGTCTCACCGGTAAAAGCCCGAATTATTCTATAATAATCCATCAATTTCTGACTTTTTAACCGACTTCAAAAAGGAGGAGGTTCTCAATTCGTCGGAACCTTTTTCTTTTTTTTTATGTATGTTCCCCGATTACTCGAACATGGCTGGACCGATTTGGATTTTTATTTTTTTGTTCTAAAAGGTATACTTCCCAAGTGGTCCCATGATCATCAAGTCAGGATCTGATGATGGAATCCCATGGAAATCGAGGGAAACCCTCAAATTTTATGGGCACACTTATATCGGTTTCGGTATTTTTTATAGTAACTCGTGCATTTGCTCTCGGAAAGTACCATTTGGTGAACTGGAACTAATGATGAAGACCACAGATGGCCATCGGAAATACTCAATTATAAGTATATCACAGGTTGCGATTCGATTACGTTAATATGGTTTATGCTCGTCAAAATGCATAATGGTGATGGTGACTTCAGCATGAGCTCCAGTTCTCCTGGTTCTTACTAGGAGAACTCCTCAACAATTAACGTCCCTGCGTCGGGAAAAGCAATATTTTGTAAAACGTGATGAGCAGTTGACATTGGGTTATTGTAACTTAGATAAATTACAAACTGACCCACTAAAAAGTGAAAAATAAAAACTTTTTTACAAAAAACAAAACCGACTTCCAAAAAAACACTAGAAAGTGAAAAATAACTTTAATTTCGGAAGTCCGGGGCAAAAACCTAAAAAACAGATCCAAAGACACCGACTTCCGAAATTAAAGTTATTTTTCACTTTCTAGTGTTTTTTTGGAAGTCGGTTTTGTTTTTTGTAAAAAGTTTTTATTTTACTGGCATTCAGTCGGTAAAGCTTAGGTTTTACCACCGATACCGGTAATTGTTAGTTTTCAGAGTAAAAGAATGCAGTTTTAATAATCAGAAACTATTTATCCAACATTACTGCTTATCATTACTATTGTTATTAATCAAGTCTTAAAACATGTTTAACATGCTTTAGAAAAATAAAATGCAGTAAAAATATCACAGAAATTAGGCGGGGGGTCGGGATCACGTGGGAATTATATTACCTACACTACCCTCTAGCCGAGCGGGTGTCGAGCGAGACACAAGTTGACACGACTATTAAATATTTCAATCTTTGATTTCGGACATTCACCGGTGTCTGCGCTAAAACCTAGGATTTACCCACTAAATGCCGGTAAAAGTCCGAAATTAAAGATTATTAATACCTATTTAGAACTATAGGGGCTTTTACCGGTGAGATTTGGTAAATCTTAGGATTTACCGGTAAATGCTAAGATTTACCAAATCTCACCGGTCTCAGGCGCGGAAGGAGACCAAAATCAAATCATTTATATCCAACACTAGCACTTCCCGCGCGGTTTCACCTGCGTGAATGTCGGCAAATATCCAACGGGAACGTGCTACCGGGAAATCCTTCCTTATTCCTTGTCTACATTATAAAGGGAACCTCTATGCAAAGTTTCAGCTTTCTAGGATCAAGGGTTTGAGCTGGGCGTTGATAAGGCAGTCAGTCAGGAGAGGACTTCTCTTTTTATTTATATACACAAGATAAGTGGGCCATTTAAAGGCACTTTTCATAGAACATCAACAATCGCTCAGTCGTATATTAATATAAAAATGATTTGAGTGTGTGAGTGAGCCCGTTGCGAACGTAAGAAGAGTAGCATCGATATCTTCTTTCTTATGTGTATGATCGCTACAGTTGCAGCCTCGTGCAGCACGTAGCGCGGGCCGTACGCAGCATAGTAATGACGTAGGTACCTAGGCGCAACTACAGGCCGCAGTACACCCCGCGTTATCAACACTACAGCACTACGAGCACATGCCGCTCTATTATAAACTTTTTACAAAAAAATATAACCGACTTCCAAAAACAGCACTATAAACTGAAAAATAAAAACTGTTTTCATGAATGCCCGCCTGCCGCATGCCGGACTGCTAGCGGACTGCATGAGATGTGTCCCTTCAAAGCGATACATCTCGCGCGCGCGCAGGAGTGCGAGGAAATACTAGCGCGGACGGAAAAGTAGGTAAGTACCTAGTTGATTGTTTCAACCAAAATATCCGTTCAGAATAAGGTAAATGTAATATTACCCGTTACCGGTTACCCGCATTCATAAAATGATCATCCCGTGGTATATTATAAGGTGCCACACTTGTACTCAGGCAGTTTGCATTATACGCTTGCTATCGACCCTCGCCTTTCATTTGCCCGGTACCTACATATTTCTCAGTAAACACGAAAATAATTATGATTTTCAGAAATATTCTGAAAGTTTTAATGATAATACGCGAACCCCTGAATCAGCCGCCCTTCACAGTCCACACCCCATGTTGGACATCGCAAGTTTGGGCAGTTCGCGCGGAGCTGGCGCTGACGAGCGTGCTGTCACAGACCGGCGACGGTGGCGTGCTGCCACACGTAATGTTCCACTGCATTCCATTAGATATGCTCTGATTACAACAATTCACAGCGGTTATGTGAAATGACTAGCGCGCCACTTCCTATCGTGACATTGTAATAATATTTATGAGAAAACGAACACGAGGCTCTTTCATAACGTGACCGTCTCACGAACAGTTGTCCAGCTCCGTTACTGTACAGCAGACACTTGAACAAGCTCACACTAAGGTGCAGTGCAGACGACGACTTTGTGTGCGATCCAGTCATTTGAGTTTGTGGCGCACAATATGTAATACCTACCTAATATTTATTTCAGGCGTCGCGGTCGTATGCGTTTTAAATGAATATGAATATATATATTTGTAGGTGTTTCTATACAATTCATAACCAACGTGTAACGTTAAATGTGCAAAACCTCTTAAGTGGTTACTGTACTCATCATTATGAACAACTTTTACTAGGGACCAAACCTGAAATCGCGAAAAAAAATCAGCTGTTCAGTACATTTTGACGAGTTTGATGTGTAGATACCTAAATGTACTAAACAGCTGATTTTTTTTCGCGATTTCATGTTTGGTCCCATAGTAAAAGTTGTTCATAATGATGAGTAGGGGGGGTCATTATACATGACCCCCCAAGAGGTTTTGCGCATTTAACGTTACCTACACGTTGTATAACGCATACGACGCCTGAAATATAAATTATAATTACTAGGCATAGACTTATAAAAAAAGATGGACTCCGCGCCACGCATATCGAAAGTGAAGCACCCTACCGATCTATGTGTGCGTGATTTGAGTACCTGCAAAGAAGCCGTCGCTCGTGTCACGTAATGGCGGCCAGTCGGCATACTATGATGTAAATGTGTGCGCGAGGCGTGTTTGTACAAACGGTCCCGGCATACTTACTGTGCTTCACTTTCGATATGCGCAGCGCGGAGTCCATCTTTTTTTATAAGTCTATGTTACTAGGTATATTTTGTGCGCCACAGACACGATCGCACAAAAAGTCTGTCGTCTGCGCTGTACTCAGTGTTAGTAGTGTTACTGCGTTCCAACTTCCAAGCAAGTTGAAGCAAGGAATTCGTATTTAATAATTTTGTATTCCACAACTGAATGTGTTCTGTATCGATAGCGATGCGCCGGTTACAGCAACAATGAAGGGCAACGTTCCTACGGTATACAAAGGACGGCAAAAAGTAACACCGAGTAACACGGACTTACAACCTTTTAGAAACGAGTTTGTTTTTTTCGCATCGTAACCATTTATGTTGATGCGAGTACATATTTAGTTAGCACACGAGGCGGCGAGGTTTTTCTCAACTGGAAGTGCAATAAACCGAGGAGAATATATCGAGCTACTCTCAATGTGACTGCGGGCTCAGCACCAGCTCAGCGCGGAGGCGCGGCCTGCACGCTAATTGCGTAACACATTATCCATCGCAGTTGGTTTCATTTTGAAAGAAATTGCTAATCCATTGCTTCGTCTGTTCGAAAAATTTGTCTGCTCGACAACGTAATTATCGCAATGAATGTTGTTGAACTGTCAAAATGAACCCAACTCCGATTGATAATGTGTTACGCAATTAGCGTGCTGGTCGCCCCGTGTTCAGGCGAGTTGCTTCGATCCGTTCCTATCGATTGTGAAATTAAAATAAATGATGGTTGTGGTATTCACAGATTTGTCCACTGCTGGAGCCATGTCCAGCAGTGGACGTCGTTCGGCTGTGCTTGGGCAAGCCCATGGGCCACGCCTCCCCAAGCACAGCCACTTCCACCGGTTCTGTGCTTCCCGCATCCAGCGGATTCCTGCGGCCTTCACAAGGTCATTGGTCCACCTTATGGGCCTGTAATTCTTAAGAAGAGCATCATCACCCTTCTAAAAGAATAGTACCACCACACCTCTGTTCCATGTCTGCGGCGTTTTGCCCTCGAGTATGACGGAATCAAACAGCCTCTGGGTTTTCCTCCGACCCTCAAGAGTTCGGCCGTAACTCCGTCATGACCCGGCGCCTTATTGTTTTTGAGCTACTTCAGAGCCATCCTAATCTCGTGCAAGCTGACATCCGGGATGTCTTCGGTGTAGTGTCGGGTCAATCTAGCTCTTGGGGCGTTTGCCGGATTGTATTGGATTACCTCTTTATAATATGTATTAGTATAGATTTTTCTTACTGTCAATTAGCCTATTGGCTGATTGCAGTCGTTACAAGAAAAAAATTTAAGCACACAAGTAATAATAGCTTATCTAAAATAGGTACTAACGTAGATAAGCTGTTAGAAGTTTTGAATATCGTAGGTACCTAGATGAGCTGTTAGAAGTTTTGTTATTGGAAATTTTGATTTCAATCGTCAGATAACTTAACTGGGGAATATGTTTGACGTTTTGACAGCTTTTGTATAGAAAACATGTCAAACCGGCATATTTACTCCTCAGATAAAAGTTATCTAACGGTTGAAAAATCGGCCCTAAATCTTACAGTTTATCTTGGATAGCAGATTTAACTGGAGTTCTGTTATTGAGACCGGCCGGATAGTTTACTTATTCGTTAGATACGAGCATGCGAGTACTCGCGGGGCGTGCGGGGCGTGCGGGGCGTGCGGGGCGCGGGGTCCGCCTGGTGCGGCGAGTCGCGAGCTCCTCAGGCTCCTCTAGGTAGCGACGCGGCCACCATGTTATCCACATGATTAACATTCGCGCGTTAAGTGAGAGAACATGGCTTGCCCGTTGCCTCGCCGCCACGGAGAGGCTGCCACTTAGCGCGTACAGAGCGCACGCGCACACGGTCACACGGACGTGCTCGGCGCTACCTGCAGTCTCCGGGCACAGCTGTGAACAGCTCACGTGAACCGCTCTCTAAGCTGTTGTAGCCAAAAGTGTCAATATCAAGCGGGTACTCTGCAGACAAGCATACCTACATTACTTTGTATAGATAGCCGGCTCGTGAACAGAGAGGGACAGCCGGCCGGGTGGTGCAGCTCCCACGCACAGCGCCTTCCTTACTGGTAGTACTGAGAGATAAAGTGATGTAGCCTCTATTATATTAAATTCTTTATTACTGCGAGGATTGATGATACGGCTCCGTTGGACAGTTACTGACGTACAATACAAGACGCCCTGCCCGACCCTGTGCGTCGCTGAGCAGATGCGAGCCGATGATGAATTATACATAACCCAGTGCTCTAAAGGCAAAATCGAATTCAAAGTCGTAATAAATCATACAAGCGTCCCATTTGTACGCACGGCTACAGATCAAGCTATACATTTCCAGTATAAGCTGATCTCGCATTGTATAGCTTGATGTGTAGCCGTGTGTACAGGTCGGGTGCAGCCAAGCGCGGCGCGGCGCGGCGGGACGCGACCTCGCGTCGTGCTCGTGCCGCCCCCGTGCGTGCCGCGCCCCGTGTGCGCCGCGCCGCGTCTCTGTCGCAGACACAGCTAACTTATAAACAGTTCGTCCGAATTCGCTCCCAGCACCGTTACTGGCTCACTTTGAATTGCCAATTAACTTACACCCTACGTCATTCGCTCCCAGCACCGTTACTGGCTCTGGCTCACTTTGAATTGCCAATTAACTTACACCCTACGTCATTCGCTCCCAGCACCGTTACTGGCTCACTGTGAATTGCCAATTAACTTACACCCTACGTCATTCGCTCCCAGCACCGTTACTGGCTCACTTTGAATTGCCAATTAACTTACACCCTACGTCATTCGCTCCCAGCACCGTTACTGGCTCACTTTGAATTGCCAATTAACTTACACCCTACGTCATTCGCTCCCAGCACCGTTACTGGCTCACTTTGAATTGCCAATTAACTTACACCCTACGTCATTCCACGGAAAAACTACCGTAGGCACTACGCACCTACTCGCTCGATCAACCAAATAGGTAGGTCCACCAACCGAATAGGTAACTCGAACAACCGAATATGCAGCTCCACCAACCGAATAGATAGCTCGATCCACTGGCTCCGCACCTACTCGCTCGACCAACCGTATAGGTAGCTCGATCAACCGAATAGGTAGCTCGACCAACCGAATAGGTAGCTCGACCAACCGAATAGGTAGGTCCACCAACCGAATAGATAGCTCGATCCACTTGCTCCGCACCTACTCGCTCGACCAACCGAATATGTAGCTCGATCAACCGAATAGGTAGCTCGACCAACCGAATAGGTAGCTCGACCAACCGAATAGGTAGGTCCACCAACCGAATAGATAGCTCGATCCACTTGCTCCGCACCTACTCGCTCGACCAACCGAATAGGTAGCTCGATCAACCGAATAGGTAGCTCGACCAACCGAATAGGTAACTCGACCAACCGAATAGGTAGGTCCACCAACCGAATAGATAGCTCGATCCACTTGCTCCGCACCTACTTTCTCGACCAACCCAATAGTAACTCGATCAACCGAATAGGTAGCTCGACCAACCGAATAGGTAGCTCGACCAACCGAATAGGTAGGTCCACCAACCGAATAGATAGCTCGATCCACTTGCTCCGCACCTACTCGCTCGACCAACCGAATAGGTAGGTCCACCAACCGAATAGATAGCACGATCCACTTGCTCCGCACCTACTTTCTCGACCAACCCAATAGTAACTCGATCAACCGAATAGGTAGCTCGACCAACCGAATAGGTAGCTCGATCAACCGAATAGGTAGCTCGACCAACCGAATAGATAGCTCGATCCACTTACTTCGCACCTACTCTCTTGACCAACCGAATAGGTAACTCGACCAACCGAATAGGTAGCTCGACCAACCGAATAAGTAGCTCGACCAACCGAATAGGTAGCTCTACCAACCGAATAGGTAGCCCGATTCCACTTGCTCTCAGCACCCTGCTAAGTCCTACCGGGTGAGGGGAGCGACATGCGCCAGTAGCACAGTAGCAACCTCGCATCCTCACACTGCCGCCCTCACGCTCCCCACGCTCACCGCTCGCGTCCTCAAAACGTATAAAAGAACTGCAAACGTTTCGCAAAGTTGTCAGAGCGACTCGTAATTGCCATCAAAGCGGCCTGGAGGAAATTCCGTGTCCCCACATAAATAGGCTGGCGGCACACGAGGCGCGGGCGGCTGACACCCGACACTCGACTGACCAATGATACTGGAGAACGTAACAATATAAGCAGTTGGCTTGAAACCAAATCTGACGTATCGAATACAGTTCGCGGTGGAGTGACGTTAATTAATAAGTAATCAGACGCCGCCGCTTAGATGTAAGTCAGTAACACCACACAGTCGCGTTATCGTGTACATCGACCATCTCCGCTGGCGCTACATTCTCATCATGACCCGCCACGCCACGCCTCGCCTCGGCCGAATGTATAATCTGGAAGCAGAAATGATGTCTCATTGTGGTTTTGAATTTTTTTATGAAGCATAACGATGTACTTATTCAGGTGTATCTCTGTATAACAGCTCATGTCTCTTCCACTCGCTGCATCTTGCGCGATACCATTACAAATATCTGTTGTTTATAATATAAACAACAGATATTTGTAATGGTACTTAGTATAGATGCGAACTTGAATATTATTCAAGTTCGCATCTATACTAAGTACCGTATCACCACAAATCAAATCAAATCAAATCATTTATTACTTTGCAAACATGGGTATTATTGATACATAAGATGTACACACCACAGTAAAAATATCTATCACTGTCTATTCCTGTCTCATCTCCGAGTAGTCCGAGTAAGTATGTTTATGGCAGTGGCGTATGATTACTAGTTCCGTCGCTGTCACCCCCGACTAGGGTTACCATATCTCAGGATTTGTCCTGAGATCTCAGGATTTTTAGGCTCTTCTCAGGATTCCGGCCGGATTTTGGAAATCTTATGAAATCTCAGGATTTTTAGAATATCTATCTATCTATATAAATAAATAGAGAAGTCCTGACTGACTGACTGATTGACTGACTCATCAACGCCCAGCTCAAACCCTTGGACCTAGACAGCTGAAATTTTGCACAGAGGTTCCCTTTATAATGTGGACAAGGAATAAGGAAGGAATTCTCGGTAGCAGGTTCCCTTGGGATATTTTCCGACATCCACGCGGGTGAAGCCGCGGGCAAAAGCTAGTGTAGGTATATAGACTAATTTAAAAATCCACTTTGGTCATGTGAATTACACAAATAAATCAACACGTAAAATCTATGAAATCTATTGTAATCATCAGTTTTATCATATTTATATTGCGATACCTGTTTATGTAAACTTTTGTCTTATCTATACTAATATTATAAAGAGGTAAAATTTGTATGTAAGTTTGTAAGTTTGTATGTAGGGGGTAATCTCCGGAACTAATGATCCAATTCTAAAAAAATTTTCACTGGTAGAAAGCTACATTATTCCTGAGTGCTATAGGCTATAAATTATATTTATATCATGCATATTAGCCGAGCTATAACACGTTTTGTCTAACAAGTCGGAAAGAAATACCTCTTTAAACAGACTTTTTTGCATGCGCTGCCTAAACGGTTGTTTATAATTGAGAACAATGTATGGAAGTCTGGTCCGCCTTAATTAATTCTACAAAAAAGTCCGCGACACCATATTTCTAGCTTTTATGTTTTATCTTTTATACATCTTTTATTGTTTTAAAAAAGTATTTTTTAGACTTACTTACGTTTGGATGATTATTTAAACAACAAATCATTAATCCTTATCAAAATAAGATATTTTATGATCACAAGGACATCATGGAGATAAGATTTGGCCTTTACAGTATGGCAATTGGTCGCACAGTTTCAACTTTAATTCATACCGGTTCCTCTTGAGCAAACATGTTTAGAGCGGACGTTTTACCCATCGTCGCGTCGGTGGAATACAGCGGAAGAGTTTGCTTTTTTTGTTAGTTTGTTTGAACGCGCTATCTCTGGAACTACCCCAGTCGGATTTGAAAAAACCTTTTTGCATTTTTTAACCCAGTTCTTGAGGAGGGCTATAGGCTATTTAACATCACGCTAGGGCCCTTAGGAGCCGAGTGCGAAGTAATAGCGCGGGCAGGCGATGCAGAAGGATATAGGCTATTTAACATCACGCTAGGCCCCTTAGGAGCCGAGCGCGAAGTAATAGCGCGGGCAGGCGATGCGGAAGGATATAGGCTATTTAATATCACGCTAAGACCCTTAGGAGCCGAGCGCGAAGTAATAGCGTGGGCAGGCGATGCGGAAGGATATAGGCTATTTAACATCACGCTAGGGCCCTTAGGAGCCGAGCGCGAAGTAATAGCGCGGGCAGGCGATGCAGAAGGATATAGGCTATTTAACATCACGCTAGGCCCCTTAGGAGCCGAGCGCGAAGTAATAGCGCGGGCAGGCGATGCGGAAGGATATAGGCTATTTAACATCACGCTAGGGCCCTTAGGAGCCGATCGCGAAGTAATAGCGCAGGCAGGCGATGCGGAAGGATATAGTCTATTTAACATCACGCTAGGGCCCTTAGGAGCCGAGCGATGCGATGCGTCGGGGTTGGTGGGTGGGGGGTACAAGAAATTTAACGCGGACGAAGTCGCGGGCAGAAGCTAGTAACTTATAACACTGTTCTATAGAATACTTGAAATGGAGTAAAGCCTGGACTGAAGAGACCGTTAGTCGGTTTATTTCATTCGACCCCATTGAGCACCCATGATAGAAAAAACTCTTTCTACGTTTGCATTCTGGGTTGTAATAGCAAATACGTATTGACAAATACGCATTGTCTCCGGTGATCTTGAAACACCGATGGTCTTGAAAATGATTGCGCACAATGTATGGAAATTCGAGAAAATCTCAGGATTTTTCAATGGAAATCAGGCTATTTCTCCGGACTTTTAAATTTTCTTTCTGGTAACCCTACCCCCGACCCTGGCGCGCTGTCTCCCACGAGGTCGCGCTCGCACGCGGCGCACGTCGGGCACGATGTTTACTTACAAACACTACTAATTCGGTGACGTGCAGCTTGCTGGTCGGACGCAACAGCCGCGCGCTCGCGACCTCCGCGAAGCGAATGCACTACAAAGTTACAAACTGTAAATGGACGTCTTTATAACTCATATTGAAGTTGGGCATGCGCACACACGCGGCGCACGCCGCACAGTGTTCGCGATCGTAATGTTACGGAGCTCCTTTGCATTTTTTCACATAAGTAATTTTTTTTGTCTATATTACAATTAGATTTTTATGTCAATAGACTTCTACGAGAAAAACGTAGGTACCTATGCATTGGCAGAATTTTCACATATTATTGTCGGTCTGTCTGTCTCTAAATCAGATACTTTTATAGCTAAGTAAGTTTTGTTGTTGATGTAGTGCCGGGCCGTGATTGTGATGAAGATGGTTTAGCTACAATACAAGAATTTTTTTTTAAAATAAATAGTTATAAGTAGAACAAACAATTTCTTACTCCCACAGTCCGACCGCACAGATCGGCACAGTTTAAACTTAATAATCAATCAACTAATCAATAAACTTTTTTACTTTTTACTTTTTTTTTACTTTTATAATACGTTCGAAAGTAAGATAAACATACAAGCAAATTATTTTGTAATGTTGGGATGTGTTGGAAGTTTTTTATACTTAGTCGGCGTTCCCACGAGCGTAATAAAATCGCGGCGGGATTTGATCGCGCACTGGATTTTCAACTCTCTGCTTAGCGCCGGGAGTTGAAAATCCAACAGTGTATTTTTCGTCGCGCTGGGATGCACTCTGTTTTTGTTAGGTTGGATTCTCAACGCTCGACTCAACAACGAGAGTTGAAAATCCAGTGCGCGATAAAATCCCGCCGCGATTTTATTACGCTCGTGGGAACGCCGACTTACTCTGCGGAACTTTAAAACCTATGGCAAAAACATTAAATTTTTGTGCTTTTACATATTTTGTATTTTACACATTGATATAGATAAGTCAGTGATTTTACAACAAATTATAATGCAAATAATAACAAAAAAATGGTTAACCCTTACCTAAAGAAATAGGAGCCATGATGCACAAAAATTTTAATCAGTAAAAAACAGCACATAAACATAAACACATGCGACAGTTAGCGTTAAAACAGCACATAAACATAAACACATGCGACAGTTAGCGTTAAAACAGCACATAAACATAAACACATGCGACAGTTAGCGTTAAAACAGCACATAAACATAAACACATGCGACAGTTAGCGTTAAAACAGCACATAAACATAAACACATGCGACAGTTAGCGTTAAAACAGCACATAAACATAAACACATGCGACAGTTAGCGTTAAAACAGCACATAAACATAAACACATGCGACAGTTAGCGTTAAAACAGCACATAAACATAAACACATGCGACAGTTAGCGTTAAAACAGCACATAAACATAAACACATGCGACAGTTAGCGTTAAAACAGCACATAAACATAAACACATGCGACAGTTAGCGTTAAAACAATGCAACTAAACAGGTTTTGTTGTCGCTCGGGTTTACTAAGGTGATTAGCGGTGTCAATATCAATGAATTGGCTTGATATTCACTGTGGGATTCAAATGACTAATCAGCTGTACTATCGACCAAAAATTTTCGATTCTTCTGACATGGATTTTTTAGTTAAACGAGCTCGTAATATTTGTATCGCGAACACTGTGCGCCGCCATGTCGGGCGCGCGCAGTGACGCGCGTGACGTCGCGCTCATTAGCCGCAGCCGGCCGCGCGTCAGCTGTGCGCCCACAACCACAATACATAGTGCGCCATGTAAGCTTCCCGCAAGGTTCCTGTTTTCACTACGGCGAGCGTTTTCGGCTTATACAGGGTGCAATTGAACACATGCGACAAAATTTAAGGGGGTGTTCTACGCATCAATATGAACAACTTTTACTATGGGACCAAACCTGAAATCGCGAAAAAAAATCAGCTGTTCAGTACATTTCGACAAGTTTGACTTATATAAATGTACTGAACAGCTGATTTTTTTTTCGCGATTTCAGGTTTGGTCCCATAGTAAAAGTTGTTCATATTGATGCGTAGAACACCCCCTTAAATTTTGTCGCATGTGTTCAATTGCACCCTGTATATTGCGAGTAATCATGAGTAAGATATTATAATGTTATAGTAGCGAACACGTCCCGCCGCCGCGCCGTGCGGTGACCGGGTCGCGTATATAGAAATGCTACTTCAGTACGTCCCCTCAGGCGGAGTCGATAGAGTCATTTCCAGGCATTAAACACACGTAAATGCTAGTAAATGCTAATTCCGCGTAAATGCTACTGAATACTAGCATTTACGTGTGTTTAACGCCTGGAAATGCGCTAACTCTAGGTATTCATCTCCGCCTGAGGGAACGCACTGAATTAGCATTTCTATATACGCGACCGGATCGCGGTGACGCGTGACGCCGCGAGCCGCACTACGTACACAAGCTAGTGCCTCACAAAGGTTTCTAAATTGAATAGGAATTGAATAGAGACACGTTTGCGCACGATAGCACGGAGCACGGCGCACGACACGACGTAGGCCTCACAGCGCGCGTGCGAGGCTCGCAAGTGTCGCGCGCGCGTCATCAGCCGGAGACGATATTATTAGAGAGCAGACAAGCAACCATCACTTACAAGTTATTTCGGTGTAACCTAGAGCGTGCTCTCGCGTCATATCCCACATTCTTGTACTAAAAGTAGATCAATATTAGTTGACTCCAATACAAGAATTTGAAAAGAAAATGAATCGTCCGTATTGAATGAAGACTCTCCTTGAAGAAATGTGTCACGCACACGGCTCGGTGTGACGGCTGCGAACGTAATACAATATGTCGGCGTTCGCACGGACGTAATAAAAGCGCGGCGGGATTTTATTGCGCACTGGATTTTCAACTCTCTGCTTAGCGCCGAGAGTTGAAAATTAAACAGTGTGTTTTGTCGACGCGCTAGAATACACACTGTTATTGTTATGTTGGATTCTCAACGCTCGGCTCAACAACGAGAGTTGAAAATCCAGTGCGCGATAAAATCCCGCCGCGATTTTATTACGCTCGTGGGAACGCCGACTAAACCCCCGTTTCCACGAGCGTAATAAAATCGCGGCGGGATTTTATCGCGCGATAAAATCCCGCCGCGGTTTTATTACACTCGTGGAAACGGGGGTTTACAGTGGTGAATAGACGCGGATAACGGATGCGGACATTTCTCTAGAATTCGATTCGCACACTGAATAACTATTCAGTATTGAGAGGTAATTGAGCGGCGCGGCCGGCGGGGCGGGGCGGGGAGGGCGGGCCGGGCGCCGCGCAGACTTGCCGAGAGTTGCTTACTGAACAATAAAGTGCAGAAGTGTCACTGCCAAAATGCCAATATTTTAACTTGTCGCACGCCAATTAGCAGACACAATAGATTTTTGATTGTTATCTGAACACCTGGGTGTGCAATTGACGTTTAAAGAGTTTTAGAGAGACGTTTAACCTCAGAGCAGAAATTAACCCGATAGGGTCAGCCAGCAGCCCCGTAATGCCGCGGGCTGTGCCGTTGATTATCGCGTTGAAGGGCGTAGATGTAGCCACCACTTACCGCGATAATTTGACCGAATCTTGACCGATTTTAACTAACGCGATATTTATGACTGTAGGCGAAAGTACACAATAGGCAATCCAATCAAGCTTATCACGATAACAATATCGTGCATTGTTCGGAGTGGAGCCTCTACCCTTGTTTGTCGTGTGGTAGATATGAGATGAGAATCTGCAGTCTCCGGCCGCTGTATGAACACTCGGCACACAATACCGCGCTCAGCACTGCAGCCCGCAGCCGGCACTCTGCAGTCTGCGGCCGCTGTATGAACACTCGGCACACAATACCGCGCTCAGCACTGCAGCCCGCAGCCGGCACTCTGCAGTCTGCGGCTCCGCGCTAACAATTTGCACTCTGCACTGCGTCATTACGTTCCTACAGTTACGACTTACGACTATACCTACACCACCGCTGATCAAATGAACTTAATGGCTCCTTATAAAATAGGTACTTACCTATATTGTAATCTGTATCATAAAGTTTCATAACTTTGGCTTCGAGAGTACCTACATAAAATGTGAATGCTCACGAAGAAACTTATTCTTTTTTTTAAATCCGTAATGGTGGGCAATAATATGATAACGGAATGGTAGGCAATAATATGATGACGTAATGGTGGCCAATAATATGATAACGTAATGGTGGGCAATAATATGATTACGTGATGGTGGGCAATAATATGATAACTGTCGTGGTCGTGGTGGTATGATCTGTGGCTACAACACTAACAACACTACTAGCTAAGCTGTCTGTCAGTGACAGCTGTCGTGGTCGTGGTGGTATGATCTGTGGCTACAACACTAACAACACTACTAGCTAAGCTGTCTGTCAGTGACAGCTGGTCGTGGTCGTGGTGGTCTGATCTGTGGCTACAACACTAACAACACTACTAGCTAAGCTGTCTGTCAGTGACAGCTGTCGTGGTCGTGGTGGTATGATCTGTGGCTACAACACTAACAACACTACTAGCTAAGCTGTCTGTCAGTGACAGCTGTCGTGGTCGTGGTGGTATGATCTGTGGCTACAACACTAACAACACTACTAGCTAAGCTGTCTGTCAGTGACAGCTGTCGTGGTCGTGGTGGTATGATCTGTGGCTACAACACTAACAACACTACTAGCTAAGCTGTCTGTCAGTGACAGCTGTCGTGGTCGTGGTGGTATGATCTGTGGCTACAACACTAACAACACTACTAGCTAAGCTGTCTGTCAGTGACAGCTGTCGTGGTCGTGGTGGTATGATCTGTGGCTACAACACTAACAACACTACTAGCTAAGCTGTCTGTCAGTGACAGCTGGTCGTGGTCGTGGTGGTATGATCTGTGGCTACAACACTAACAACACTACTAGCTAAGCTGTCTGTCAGTGACAGCTGGTCGTGGTCGTGGTGGTATGATCTGTGGCTACAACACTAACAACACTACTAGCTAAGCTGTCTGTCAGTGACAGCTGGTCGTGGTCGTGGTGGTATGATCTGTGGCTACAACACTAACAACACTACTAGCTAAGCTGTCTGTCAGTGACAGCTGGTCGTGGTCGTGGTGGTATGATCTGTGGCTACAACACTAACAACACTACTAGCTAAGCTGTCTGTCAGTGACAGCTGGTCGTGGTCGTGGTGGTCTGATCTGTGGCTACAACACTAACAACACTACTAGCTAAGCTGTCTGTCAGTGACAGCTGTCGTGGTCGTGGTGGTATGATCTGTGGCTACAACACTAACAACACTACTAGCTAAGCTGTCTGTCAGTGACAGCTGGTCGTGGTCGTGGTGGTATGATCTGTGGCTACAACACTAACAACACTACTAGCTAAGCTGTCTGTCAGTGACAGCTGGTCGTGGTCGTGGTGGTATGATCTGTGGCTACAACACTAACAACACTACTAGCTAAGCTGTCTGTCAGTGACAGCTGGTCGTGGTCGTGGTGGTATGATCTGTGGCTACAACACTAACAACACTACTAGCTAAGCTGTCTGTCAGTGACAGCTGTCGTGGTCGTGGTGGTATGATCTGTGGCTACAACACTAACAACACTACTAGCTAAGCTGTCTGTCAGTGACAGCTGGTCGTGGTCGTGGTGGTATGATCTGTGGCTACAACACTAACAACACTACTAGCTAAGCTGTCTGTCAGTGACAGCTGGTCGTGGTCGTGGTGGTATGATCTGTGGCTACAACACTAACAACACTACTAGCTAAGCTGTCTGTCAGTGACAGCTGGTCGTGGTCGTGGTGGTCTGATCTGTGGCTACAACACTAACAACACTACTAGCTAAGCTGTCTGTCAGTGACAGCTGTCGTGGTCGTGGTGGTATGATCTGTGGCTACAACACTAACAACACTACTAGCTAAGCTGTCTGTCAGTGACAGCTGGTCGTGGTCGTGGTGGTATGATCTGTGGCTACAACACTAACAACACTACTAGCTAAGCTGTCTGTCAGTGACAGCTGGTCGTGGTCGTGGTGGTATGATCTGTGGCTACAACACTAACAACACTACTAGCTAAGCTGTCTGTCAGTGACAGCTGGTCGTGGTCGTGGTGGTATGATCTGTGGCTACAACACTAACAACACTACTAGCTAAGCTGTCTGTCAGTGACAGCTGTCGTGGTCGTGGTGGTATGATCTGTGGCTACAACACTAACAACACTACTAGCTAAGCTGTCTGTCAGTGACAGCTGGTCGTGGTCGTGGTGGTATGATCTGTGGCTACAACACTAACAACACTACTAGCTAAGCTGTCTGTCAGTGACAGCTGGTCGTGGTCGTGGTGGTATGATCTGTGGCTACAACACTAACAACACTACTAGCTAAGCTGTCTGTCAGTGACAGCTGTCGTGGTCGTGGTGATTGTTCAACTCATTGTTCAAATACTATAATTTGAACAATGAGTTGAACAATCACCATGATAACGCATTCCGAGCAGCGAACAAACGAGCTGACATAATACTCATAATCATAAAACAGATAGTCTGTGTCTGCTGCGCTGCGGTGTCTCGCGCCGCGCACGCGCACTGTACGGGCACGGGCCACGCCCCAAGCTCCCGCGCCGCGACGCTGTACCCACCGACGCGTCGCGCTAAACCCCCGTTTCCAAGAGCGTAATAAAATCGCGGCGAGATTTTGTCGCGCACTGGATTTTCAACTTTCTGCTTAGCGCCGGGAGTTGAAAATCCAACAGTGTGATTTCGTCGCGCTGGGATGCACTCTGTTTTGATTAGGTTGGATTCTCAACGCTCGGCTCAACAACGAGAGTTGAAAATCCAGTGCGCGATAAAATCCCGCCGCGATTTTATTACGCTCGTGGGAACGCCGACTAGCGTAGCACGCGCATCCGACGCGCCCGGCTGCCTGCACAAAGTCAGCTCCGCAACTAGTCATTCATGTTTTCTTAATGCGCAACTAATGCGCAAAACATCTGTACGGCGCGGCGTCCGTCTCCATAGAAAGCGAATGTTTTAATAAAATAAACCCTAGCACACAGACATACAGTTAGTTTTGAATTGTAGTGTCTGTAATGGTAACCACAGGCAACGCTAGATGCAAGACGTGCCGCGATTGGAGATGTGGTGCGCGCTGCTGGCACTTGATACACTGTAACATAAGACGCGCGCGTCGCGCGACGTACAACACACTGACTGCCTGTAAAGCATAGGTAAATGGCCCCGAGCCGTCCGCGAGCGCGGCCCGGAGACCCCCGAGCAGGCCCGAGGAGCCCCGACTCGGGCGTGGAGCCGCCGCCGCCGCCGCCGCCGCCTCACGAGGCAACACATGCGCGACACATTGTGTTTGCAAGCCGTCCGTATCTTACAGCCGAGGCATTGATATGAACCAGACGCACGTTAGATGCCTGAGAGAAAATACTTCGATCAAGAAACCGCTACCCATAATGAAAGTTTCAGTGTTACATACCTAAACAATCGCCAATAAAATAAGAATTGGTACTTAACTTGTTTGATACAACTCCGCAGTCCGCTCGCTGCGGACGGCAGCGGCACAGCGGCAGCGGCTCAGCGGTACAAACTACAGTTTAACTTAACTTGTTTGATACAACTCCGCAGTCCGCTCGCTGCGGACGGCAGCGGCACAGCGGCAGCGGCTCAGCGGTACAAACTACAGTTTAACTTAACTTGTTTGATACAACTCCGCAGTCCGCTTGCTGCGGACGGCAGCGGCACAGCGGCAGCGGCTCAGCGGTACAAACTACAGTTTAACTTAACTTGTTTGATACAACTCCGCAGTCCGCTCGCTGCGGACGGCAGCGGCACAGCGGCAGCGGCTCAGCGGTACAAACTACAGTTTAACTTAACTTGTTTGATACAACTCCGCAGTCCGCTCGCTGCGGACGGCAGCGGCACAGCGGCAGCGGCTCAGCGGTACAAACTACAGTTTAACTTAACTTGTTTGATACAACTCCGCAGTCCGCTCGCTGCGGACGGCAGCGGCACAGCGGCAGCGGCTCAGCGGTACAAACTACAGTTTCCCACGGGAGCGTGCAACTCATTCCACGACATGTAACGTATTTGGGTCCGCCTGTCCGTCAGCCTACATCTAGCGGCGAGTATAACAAGTTAGTAAAATAAACTAGCGAAATAATGAATAGGTAGCGCAGTCTGCGAGCTCGAGTGCCGCCCGCGCCCCGCGCCGTGCGGTACCTACCTGCGCTACAGGATGTGAATTGGAAACAGCGCGATCACGAACTAGTACTTGCAGGTTTATTAATTGGAAATTCTTATGCAGAGCATTATTTTTTCATTTCTCATACTTTGAAAATACGCTTGAAGTTACCTGATCGGGGGGATGAAAACAGTACCTATTTTTCGTCCCCGGGAAACGATATAACCCTGCTGTCAAAAAAAAAATAAAAACTAGGCAAGCCATGTCTCCACTTTTTAAACAGCCACTTGTTAATTCGCGGAGTATAATTGTAATTATAAAAAACTGTTCCAAATTTCAAGTTGATAGCATTAGTAGTTCTTGAGATAGGTATCCAGCTTAGACAGACAAACTGACAGACAGACAGAGTCGCACCATAGGGGTACCTTTTTACCATTTTGGTACGGAACCCTAAAATATTATCAAGACTTTTGTAACATGACGTTAGGTATAACCTATTAAATAATTATTTACTTTCACTAAATTATTATGTAATTTACATAGATTTGAGCTTATTTACCATCATCCATCAGTATTATAAAATACTGGCTGGTAGAATGCCACGCAAAAACAAACATTAATAAAAAACCGGCCAAGTGCGTGTCGGGCCACGCGCAGTAATAGGGTTCCGTAGTTGCACATAATGCGGACTAAGAAGAGGGCTTTTTGTTGTGTTCATGAATATTTGCCTATTGCTCGTAAACTTGAAAAGCCTACTTAGCTGTGTTAGTTTTCCTTACTACTACCGTGAATTTTTTCACCCATCCAAAACTAACCGTTTAACTGGCAGGGGGTAGGGGACACTTGACTTGAAGCTTAATGTTTCAGAAACGGATCCCTAAATCGAAAAATTGTTTTCACAAATCCGCAATATTTTTGAAAGACCCATCCAACAACATCCTGCACCATGGGGTAGACGAGAAAAAAAAATATCCCCACTTTACGTACGGAAAGTACCTACACGTCAAAACATTTTATTTGACTACTATGTCGGCGTGGCGTGGTAATCCATGCCAAGTTATAGCTTTCTAGTACTAAGTCTTTGAGCTAAGCTGCGGACGGACAGACGGACAAACGGAGAGACGGACAGACGGAAACTATAAGGGTTCCTTGTTGACTACGGAACCCTAAAAAGCGGCAATTCGAGCTTCAGTTGTTTCGTCGAGAGCTAATTATTTACGTATTCAAATAATTGTATAAAATAGTTCGTCAGCTTTAGTGATTTCATTAGAGAAGAGGCCAAAACAGCTGTCGGAAACCAGAATCAAAAGAAATCATACCTACGATCGCGATGTTTGTATGAAATGCCGCATTGAAAAAAGTATTTTTCGGAATTTTTAGGGTTCCATACCCAAATGGTAAAAAAGGAATCCTTATGGTGTGACTCAGTCTGTCTGTCTGTCACAGCTGAATATCTCAAGAACTACTAGTGCTATCAACTTGAAATTTGGAACATTTTTAGATGACGTTTACCCAACTATTTTTCAAATAAGAAAGAATTAAAAATATATGTATTTTTTTTGCAACATGGGGTGAAAGGGGGTCTTAAAAATTCAAAGTAGAGCTACTAGGTCATGTGGGGTATCATATGAAAGAGCGCTGTTTGCACATTCCCAAACTTTTTTTTTTTTGAGGCCGCACAGTGTTTGATGAAAAATGTAAAAAAAAATACCGTTCCCCCCCCCCCCCCCTTTTCTCCTTTTCAGAAATCGGAACGGAACCCTCGGTGCGCGAGTCCGACTCACTCTTGCCCGGTTTTTTATTGTTTAATAGGATGTGTATCACCAGTATCGATATGGTGACTAATAACATGAGTGCGGCCCAGCGCCCTAATGAGAAGTAGGCCAAGTGAGAAGTAGCCCTAATCAGAAGTAGCCATAATGAGAAGTAGTCCATTAGCGAGTCGGTTGCCAAAATGAGAATTAGCCCTAATGCGCCTAAACCAACGTGTTACCTAATAACATATCTACTTCAATGAATTATCTAAGAATCAAAAATCCTCAACTATATGGAGAGAGCTTGTATTCAATGTTAAAAAACGACTTTAAGTACAAAACACGATATACAATTTTGAAAGATTTCGCCAAACCATATTATATTCATAAATCAAGCGCCCATAGATACATTTCTATGCAAGCGCCAGAAGAAATGTTATCCTAAGTGGCGCTTGCTGAAGCATTGAGCTAGTGAATATGAAGGTACAGTCTGCAACAGAGATAAGTAACCAGTGTTGTAGTGTGCGTGACACTACAAAACTGTATTGCTACTGTTAAAACGATTCATTACGTACAGCACACAATGCCCTCACGCACACATCGCGTTCATGTGCGAGTGAGTGCGCTAATGTCTTCTCAATTATAGTATAACATAATTTCGCGTTGAAAACTTAAGCGTTCGTAGCCCAACGAATAAGGCATTATACTTCTGAGTACTACGGTGTGAGTTCAAATCTCTGAAGTGATGATTCTTTTTGCGATTTATTATTTTAAGCTAAAGCAATTAGAACAATTTTTGTTAAGAAAATGTTTTATTTATTTAAAATTGCTTAAATAAATAAAACAATTTTTAATAAATATCTTTATTTAAAAAAAAGAACATCAAAAGTGAACATGTTTTATTATAAATACAACAATATGTTTAGAACATGCTATTACATCTTTTTATACCATTATATAATATGTATACAACAATGGGCGGAGTGAATAAACATGTCACATAGATAACAAATATAATCTGATCCAGTAACAATAACATCACTCACACACTCCTACCTACACAGTACCGCCGACTTAATTTATTATGGCTAAATATGCTGTGAAAGTATTAAGTATTTCGTTTAGGTATCTATTATAAAATAAAGTCGCTTTTCATGTCTGTCTGTGTAGCCGCGTTGTTCTTCTAACGCCACAGATTTTGATGCGGTTTTCACTATCATGATAAATATTTAACTTATATATTATATGTAGAAACCTTCATGTTTTAACAAGTCGTAAAAACCGTGCGAATCAGGGCCGGGTCGCTAGTTCAGTTATATACAGATATGAATTACCTACATTTTTGAAAATTAAAATTAAAATAAAAACATTTACCACCTGTATCGGGAACAGTAGGTATTATAATTATTACCAACCATTATTAATTATTTCTAGGAAAATAATAGATTTAAAAACGTTAAAATGTCTGAAATTTAAAGGTAGTATATAATATGTATGTTACGATAAGTCGGTGGTGATTTTCGACGAAGACATTTTTCATCAGTAATTATGACGACATTTTTTTGTCAATCGAAGTGCCGATATTCCGCAATTTTGACGGTGCACGGTATATAACAAAATTTTACGCGTCGGTTTGCAACATGTCAAACCGTCTGCTTGCAGGTGGTTCCGTACAGTTTGTTTAATGACGTTGTGTGCTGCTGCTGTTATGCTGGTCTAAGCGAATGGATCTGATGTATGGGTGGCAACAATTTCACGCACGATGCCGAGGCGAAACATTTGTGTAAGCCAATGGTGTCGGTCCAGGCAGGCGACGGTTTATTTCGCTTGTCTCAGTGACAATGCACCCACAGTCAAACGGTTTTTCTCTACAAAAAAAAAAGTGAAAATATTAGGTCTAAACATACACCTCCCAAATTATAAATTAAGAAATAAAAGTTACACAATATAAATACAATGCAGAGAATATATATTTATATACTTAAATACAATTGATATATAAGGCTAGTGGTCAGTAATAATAAAAATTATAATACGATAAAATGGAAATAAAAAGGCAGGGCGAGTGACCTAGGAAATACATAATATCATACTTATAAAAAATAAAAAATAATATAATATAATAATGACACAAATAAAAAAAACAAACAACAAATAATATAATATAATGATGATTTTTTATTTTTTCTAAAAAGTATTAAACAATATTATTATACTTTATTTAGAATAGAAATCCTTTGTTTAATTACCATACATGCAATTTACATTTTTAAATATTTTAGATAAAAAATGAAATCTTTTAAAATTGTATTTTATTATTATTATCTAATCATTTACAAACATATTCATTATTTTTGAATATTTTATTACAAAACACAGATAAAAAACTATTACTATAATACTGTGTAAACCAATAATGGAAATGATTAAATAATTATCGATATAATGAGTGGCTATGCAGTTAACAAAAATTGTATTTATTTGTTAACTGCATAGCCACTCATTATACTAAATTCAACTATTCCGGTGTCATTTCCTATTAGATTCAACTATTCATATCCACAATTCGTTAAATGAGATACAACAGACAATCATAATAAAATTACTGGGTGGGATCACGGTGACATAATAAATTAATACATTCTAATAATAATTTCACTCACCGATAGCATTGGGCGCCTTGCGATTTCACTAATAGAAATATTTTTTTTCTCATGCAAAACAATAATCTGAGCTTTTTGAAATCTTGTTAAATGATGCATGGTCTAAATTAATCAATATATCACAATCACAAACTTCAAGTGCAAAAGAAAGAGTATAATGTGTAGTTGCTAATGCAGACTGACTACATAAGTTCACAATTAAAGGCAGGAATATATTTTTAAAGCGGGTAGTTAGCTTCTAAACTGGGAAATAATTTTAAGTAGGCGAGAAACTTGTGGTAGATTCTCAAACTGGTCAGAGTATCGCTTTATTCAGTTAGTATATTCATTTTAAATTACAAAATCTCAAAAATAATATTTTAGTAAACTCGAGGCTCGAACTCAGATCATTCTGTCACTGTAGGTTGAATGCTTACCTGTTGCGCCACGAGAGCAACTATCCTACATTGCGAAATTATGTTACACTATCATTTAAAAGACGTCAGCGCACTCACTCTATGAATGGGATGTGTGCGAGGCTGTCATTGTGAGCAGTACGTACAGTAGGATATAGTTTTGTAGTGTGCGTGTCTGGTTACTTAATTCCTTTGGTGTGTGTACATGACAGAGAAACAAGGTGAAATAATACTGGTAAAGTTGAGAGGTACCTAGCTACTGTAGCAAAAGTTGACCGAACATCATACAACAACACTAAAATATCAAGTTTAGTAAAGTAAAAAATCTACGTTCCTCGGAATTCTCTCCGCAACCTGATAGCTGATAGGTACTTCTACAGACTATCCGGAGCGAAGTAAAAAATATTCTATTCCAGCTGAAGAAGATATTGCTTTTTCCAACATTTACAGTACACAAGAAACTCAAGTTTCGTATAAAATTTATAGGTACCACAGGAAAGAACCTTTCCCTTACGTTTAAGAATTGCTCTTAATTTTAAAATAGATTATCTTACCAATATTGTATACATATTTGATTTAATAAAATGTTGTTTGCTAAACTAATCAGGTTTTTATTTACTTTCTTCATATTCGAAATGAAAAGCAGAGTGTTTACCGCGGGTGAAAGACCTGTTTAGGCACTCGAACGGTCGAGCCCCAACCATCTCGTGCCTATTATAGATAGGTCCCAGCTTTCATCCCTTGTGTAACAATCTACTATTTCCTGGATTTGTTTCAGTGAAATCGTTGAATCTGTTTACTCTTGTGCGTATTCCGCGGTCAGTCCCAGGAGCGAGTACTGAGCAGTGTGGGGCACGTAGCTGTAGGGAGTCCTTCACTCACTCAACGATCGACTATTTATGAATGTAGGTCACACGGACGAGCGAAGTAGTGCCGCTCGGAGACCAGGTGTTCTCTCGCTCGACGTCCCCGATAACGAGGTGTTGCTGATATTGTCACAGTCGCACAGTGACGGCCTGTCAGCAGCCCGCCAGCCGCCGCCCGCCGCCGCCGGCCGCGCGCTTCCTGCTGCCATCCCGGACGCGATGGAGCAACACACCGTTCCCATCACAGGAGTACACTTTTTATGATCAACGTAAAAAGATACATTATTCATGAAACTTTTGTAGTCGGACGTAAAATAAAAGACGTTACACAGTAACGACAATTTATTTGAAACTTTTCCGGCCAACAACACACTCCCACCGCGCGGCGACTGCAGCCGCGCGGCTAGGGGGGGGGGGGTGACGACCGCGCGACGCCGCGGTTAGGGCGAGCCCGCACTGCGTTGCGTTTCCGTTAGTTCTGCCGCACTGGGCGGGGCCTACAGTAACAAAACGTATGACCGCAGTGCGCGCACTCAAAAGACATTCCATACTTCACAGATTATGCGGTAGAAAAACGCACCGCAGTGCGCACTCGCCCTTACACTTCACACTTATTTCATACGGATAAAAGCAATTTCAGTTCGCTGCACAACTTTTCTCCGCAACTGTACACTATTACCGCACTTTGTTTGTGTCGTAAACTCGGGCGGTACTGTCGCGGACAGTCGCGAGTGCCCGCAGACGCGCGCCGCGTCGCATACACACCTCCGTATCATTATCATACACAATGCACAACGTTCAGGCTGCATCAGAAATGTGTGCTCAAACTGAAGTGTGTGGTACAGACCATCAAACTGAACAACTTTCTCCATGGGACCAACATCGTAAAATCAAGAAAAAAATATCAGCCGTCCCATACATTTAGGTCGAGTAGGTACCGAAGCTTTGTATTAGAATGTTTTCTGCATTACCAGCTACAGCCTGTATAAGCATGTCTGTAAAGGCTTTAATTATCGGTTGATCTCACATTATCAGCAGAGCTTATGTGAAGCTGTACTCAACAATTATTACTATAACGCAGTGATGTTCAGTAAAATAAAAGGCCCATAGCGGGACTAGAGCATAGCGGGACTAACCGGAAAAAAGCCGGTCAAGAGCGGGTCGGACCCGCGCACCGTGGGTTCCGTTCCGATTTCCGAAAAAGTGTGCTATTTAGAGACATCGTTTTATTTTTCCTGTAATCTTTACATAATCTTCTATCACATAGAATAATTTCAGATTTTTCTCTTTGCAAACCTCGGAGATAAGGGGGGGGAATGGTATTTTTTTTTACATTTTTCATCAAAAGGCGAAAATAATGCGTCCTAAAAAAATTATAAAAAATTGTTTGACAGCGCACTTTCATATGATACGCCACATGCCCTAGTTGGGCCACTTTTAATTTTTAAGACCCCCTTTCAGTCCCCGTTGCAAAAAAAATATAAACATTTTTATTTCTTTCTTATTTGCAAAATAGTTGGGTAAACGTCATCTAAAACTTTTCCAAACAAGTTGATAGCATTAGTAGTTCTTGAGATATCCAGCTGTGACAGACAGACAGACAGACAGAAGACAGACAGACAGATAGACTGAGTCACACCATAAGGGTTCCTTTTTTACCATTTTGGTACGGAACCCTAAAAAGCAATGACTGCACGTTGAAAGGCGTATCTTCACTAGTTCGACATCTGCGCTTAGTACGTAGCTGACTCCTCACTGCTGAACAGAGCGGCTGTGTGCTGTCTGTACTCTGTGTTCGTCAATCTCTCGGAACGTGTTCCAAGCTAATAGTACGTAGCTGACTCCTCACTGCTGAACAGAGCGGCTGTGTGCTGTCTGTACTCTGTGTTCGTCAATCTCTCGGAACGTGTTCCAAGCTAATAGTACGTAGCTGACTCCTCACTGCTGAACAGAGCGGCTGTGTGCTGTCTGTACTCTGTGTTCGTCAATCTCTCGGAACGTGTTCCAAGCTAATAGTACGTAGCTGACTCCTCACTGCTGAACAGGGCGGCTGTGTGCTGTGTGTACTCTGTGTTCGTCAATCTCTCGGAACGTGTTCCAAGGTAATAGTACGTAGCGGACTCCTCACTGCTGAACAGAGCGGCTGTGTGCTGTGTGTACTCTGTGTTCGTCAATCTCTCGGAACGTGTTCCAAGCTAATAGTACGTAGCTGACTCCTCACTGCTGAACAGAGCGGCTGTGTGCTGTGTGTACTCTGTGTTCGTCAATCTCTCGGAACGTGTTCCAAGCTAATAGTACGTAGCTGACTCCTCACTGCTGAACAGAGCGGCTGTGTGCTGTGTGTACTCTGTGTTCGTCAATCTCTCGGAACGTGTTCCAAGCTAATAGTACGTAGCTGACTCCTCACTGCTGAACAGGGCGGCTGTGTGCTGTGTGTACTCTGTGTTCGTCAATCTCTCGGAACGTGTTCCAAGGTAATAGTACGTAGCGGACTCCTCACCGCTGAACAGAGCGGCTGTGTGCTGTGTGTACTCTGTGTTCGTCAATCTCTCGGAACGTGTTCCATGCTAATAGTACGTAGCTGACTCCTCACTGCTGAACAGAGCGGCTGTGTGCTGTGTTTACTCTGTGTTCGTCAATCTCTCGGAACGTGTTCAAAGCTAATAGTACGTAGCTGACTCCTCACTGCTGAACAGAGCGGCTGTGTGCTGTGTGTACTCTGTGTTCGTCAATCTCTCGGAACGTGTTCCAAGCTAATAGTACGTAGCTGACTCCTCACTGCTGAACAGAGCGGCTGTGTGCTGTGTGTACTCTGTGTTCGTCAATCTCTCGGAACGTGTTCCAAGCTAATAGTACGTAGCTGACTCCTCGCTGCTGAACAGAGCGGCTGTGTGCTGTGTGTACTCTGTGTTCGTCAATCTCTCGGAACGTGTTCCAAGCTAAGAATTCTATTCGGAACAGTTACTGTGTTGTGAGTCGTCAGTAAGTATTTCTGCTTTCTTCTGCTTTATCAAGATCGAAAATAACGAGTGCTGCTACACAATGGTTAGTGCGAACGGCACGGTGTCAGGCGCCGCCGCGGGCATCATATAGTTTAATGTGTTAGGGGCGACAAAAACAGAGGAGCCGTTTAGTTCACAAAGTTATTGAAGATATTGTGGATTCGTGGGGGTAACGCCCTGCGCATGCGCGCTGGAGCCTGCAGCCAACACTCAACACAATCGTATTACTGTCGACTTGTCGTGGCTTTATGATAAGTCTATAGATAGAGCACCTCTGTGGCGCACACAAGAATGTAGCCGTATAATTGTAACTCCTCCAAAAGAGTTTTTATCTTGTTTCTTCCCACCTCTCTCTTGCTCATCTAAAGCTTGTTTGTAAAAGATGGCGGCCGCGATAAGATCCCCCATTGTACAATATTGCTCTTACACAATTGTTTCTTTCAGCTGTGAGTCCAACTGTGTACAATGTACAAACCACGAAGTAATATATTTACTTTGTTGTCTAACAAGTACTTTCTATTCTTTTTATAGGTACTTATTGCTATTTTTCTTGTAACAGAGCAAGCGGATAAAACGAAACACCCGCAGACTAACATAGTTCTAGACTTCACGCGTGACATTCCTATGTTCGAGTCCTCATCAGTACGAGTGCAGGCTGCGGCGTGACCGCGCAGGCGGCAGGCGGCGCGCGCGCATTCACTTGCTTGTTTTTGTTTAGCAGCCGAACGTGCCCAATCGTGAGAAAGTAATAGACAGTAGCGGTCGCGGGTGTACTCGATTGTACTCGACTCATAATGTATGGTCGTCTCGCGGCCGTCTGGTCGTGTGGTCGCCTGGTCGCGTCGCGGTCGCAGCACTTGGCAGCGCAATCACGTGGCGCGCAGCTGGCCGCGCCGCCGCGGCTCGCCTGTGGGCGTGAGCGCATGCAATTACAATAAAATGTAAGCTAATCTATCTGGACGGCCAGTGTAGGGTGTAGGGCTGCCACTCTGTGTAGGGCTGCCACTCTGTGTAGGGCTGCCACTCCGCCAGATCAGTGTACTTAATCGAGAAATCTGTATAATACCAAACGGCAAGAAAACGAAATGACATAAGTATTGAATCCAGGCGAAGTTTTAGAGAGGATCAGAACAGGCTATGGCTACTGCCATAAAATAAAGAAGCAAGTTATTGTGCTGGTACTAGTTGCCGGCAGGCGGCCACCAGGGGGCGCTGAGTCAGTAAGCTCGTAGGCCTTCTTCGTCGCGGCGTTACCATAGAGATACAAGTCAGCTGAGCGACCAGCGCGTCCTGACACTCCTGCGGCGCGCCATGCGGCACTGATGCCGGGGCTACACTATACGGACATCGCCGTTGATCTTCGCGTTGAAGGGTGATAACCGTAGGTGTAGCCACCACTACTGCGATCATTTGACAGCGGCATGCACATTGCCGATGGACGAGGGGTGTGAATTCAATGAGCATTGACGTCGACCGTTCAAGTGTGGCCACTCAATTCATCGCTTTGAACAACGGAACAATTACCGCGATGTTTTAAGCGTTTATGACGATAGTGTGGCCCCGGCATCAGTAAAAATTAATTAAATCGCTCCGAGCGCAGCGCGTTTGTTATCGAAACGCTTTGCGAGCGCGACCCCATCAGAGTTGCGTGATACATGGCATGCGCGTACATGTGTACTGTTGCTATGAGAGCGGTGTGCTATCTATCATCTGTGATGTACAATGTGCACGTTGTATAAGTTACGGAGACAGTACACGTGATGTATGAGGCCCGACATTCCGCATCAAGTATCAGCAGAGCGCAGGGTCTTACCTCATCTGCGGCTCGCAGTCGGCAGCGCGCTCAGCCCGCGGCTGAAGTTTTTATTGCATAAACTAAAGCCTACAGCGCCGTATCAAAGCTACGTGATCCGTATATTTCATGAAACGTAGAACTAGGTTGAAGTACTTACAAAGTTCTGACATTCGTTCTTCTCGAACTTGCCTTATGTGTGAAGTTATGTAGTGAGATGTTCCGGGAAATCGCGGATCCGGGAGATGCGAGAGTACTGAGCTGTGTGGAGTTACGAGGGCGTGTAGTGTGCGCTCACGCGTCACCGAGACACTTACCAAGTACCGAACCTTTTTGTCAGTGGTCACAATCATTTCTGAAAAAAAAAACACTTCCGTCATCGCGGAGGCGTGACGGGAGATGTGACTGTCCTTCCTAGATCGTGATTATCTCAGCGGGTGCCGGGGGAGGGGAGGAATGAATACAGGTGTATTCTAAAAAAAATATTCGCTATTACTTACCTAATAATCACAGTAGGCGCTACTTATCACGTTATCACATTTCGATCAGCGCGGCTGAAACGGCCACTTTGGCAGAATCATAACAGGATAACAGGTATTATTATGAATCATATTTGGAAACGGTCGCAAACTGACAATTCATAATTTATCTGCGTATAATTCATAGCACGCAATTCATCTGTTTGACAGTTTTGTATGGAGATTCGTAAAATGGTCCACAATCCACAACAAATTATGAATTGCTTTAGTGAAGTTTAATGTCAAATACGCATTGACTTATACGCAAATACGTATATTACTGCGTATATTACTGCGTAAGGACTGGGCGGACGGCATGTTAAAATGACGCCACGAACGTGGTCCGACAATGAGCCTCCCCTAAACCCAAGTGAACTAGTCCGCGATCGGCTATCTTCGGGTGCGGTCGTAAATTTTAATGGCAAAAAAGGCAAATTATGTCGTGACGGGTTGCGTGAACTACGACAAAAAACATAACAAAAAAAATTATAACATTTCATATCACTTGTAAGTCAAAAATATGTCAATAAATCAACTTCTAACATTATTTAAAACAATTTTCTTTTCTACTTTCCTGCTACAAGTAAATTGTCTTAGACGACGCGAGGCCACGCCCACAAGACCGTACCGCTGTGCGACATAACTTTGCAGCGGCGTGCGTTGTAACCGATGAAATAAAGATTTAATTATATTACAATAAAATTTAATTTTATACAAACTCTCACTCAATGGAACAACCTGTGTTATTAATCATAAATTACATTTATGAAAGGTCAATAATTGAAAGATATATAATGTCAGAAAACACCACGAATCCAAAATGGAAAATATGTCAAGAATAACAAAAAGGCCAATGAAAATTTTATTATTTATACCTTTTTATACGAACAAACTGCAATAAATATAATTTTTGAAAAATAAAAGTTTTCATAATTTCTTTATGTCTCCAAAAATACCACGCCGCTCTTACAAGGTTACGTCTACCAGCAGCCTGCGCCGATCGACATCGTAGTTAAGAGTAGTTCTAATAGATGGCGTTAGTGTTTCTGTGTGGCGATCGCGTCAGGCAAATGTACGGACGACCGTTACTTTTTATATCAATGCAAATACGTCAAATAGCACAATCATGATAAATTGCGGGGAATTCGGGAAACGAGGAATTGATTAATGTGACCGTTTTAGCCCCCCTGAGAAACTGAAAGACTCCGTCAATTTTGACTTATTAGTGGTGGAGAATAGTTATGTATAGTTTATAGCTGTCTCGCTTTTCGCAATTTTTTGTTATCTATATAAATAAAGAAAAAAATCCGAGGCAGGTTTTTCATAAAATGCGCGTCGGCACTTTTTTGAGCCCGTGGATTGAACTACAGAAAATGAAATGAAAAATATGTAAGTACTTAATAATATCTTTTAAATTGGTAGTCGTATAATCCATAGCGGTCTCAGAATTCTGAAATATGTACCGAATATCCCATTTAAAACCATAAAACTACTAAAAACGCTCAGAATTAACAGTAAATTTCTCCTGAACTACATTAATATTGTTACGTATAATTTATATCTGAACTTCATTAATTCATAAGAAATTAAAATTCCAGATTTTTAACAAAAAAAAATCATTAAATCATTAACTTAAATGATTTACTTAAAACTCGAAATCACTTTCTTATAACTATCTCTATTTGTTATTTTTTATTTTCTATCTTCACTAAGTACATAGTATAAACAAAGTCGCTTCCCGCTGTCCGTCTGTCCCTATGTATGCTTAGATATTTAAAACTACGCAACGGATTTTGATGCGGTCTTTTTTAATAGACAGAGTGATTCAAGAGGAAGGTTTATATGTATAATACATGCGCGGCCAAAGCCGCGGGCAAAAGCTAGTTTATTATAACTTTCTGCTCGAATAGAAGGTAATTGCAACTGCTAATTGCAACATAACGCGATGCGTCGCGTCGCCGCGCTCCCAGATAACTACTCTGTCAAAACGCAATGTTGTGATGTATAGCTGCTGGTGCGCTGTTCACCATCCAGAAACAAAACAAACTGCTAATTGCAACATAACGCGATGCGTCGCGTCGCCGCGCTCCCAGATAACTACTCTGTCAAAACGCAATGTTGTGATGTATAGCTGCTGGTGCGCTGTTCACCATCCAGAAACAAAACAAACTGCTAATTGCAACATAACGCGATGCGTCGCGTCGCCGCGCTCCCAGATAACTACTCTGTCAAAACGCAATGTTGTGATGTATAGCTGCTGGTGCGCTGTTCACCATCCAGAAACAAAACAAACAAGTCAGGAGATTAATCAGATTTTGTATACTATTATTTATTCTGTGGTCGACCGTTTTTGGCGTTAACTGCTCTATACTCGCCTTAAGAAGAATCATCGAATGGTGCTGGGTGAGCTGTGTCACCAAAATGTATGAAAAAGCCGATTTTTAGGGTTCCGTCGACAAGTGCAACAGTTCGCAGTGAACAACCATACAACTTGATGTTTTCTCTACAAGTGTACAGTATCGCTCACGGCATGTTCTGTACAGCCGGTCGATTCTGTAAAAATCTCACCGTGAAAACTTAGGTGAAGTGAGTTTGTTTTTGCTAGAATTGACACTATTGACAGCTCACTCCACGCTCACTTCACCTAAGTTTTCACGGTGAGATGGTTACAGAATCGCACTGCTGTATCGCTCGCGGCATGTTCTGTACAGTATCGCTCGCGGCATGTTCTGTACAGTATCGCTCGCGACATGTTCTGTCCAGTATCGCTCGCGGCAGGTTCTGTATAGTATCACTCGCAGCATGTTATGCTGCCTGGAACAAAAATGTTTTGCTTTTAAACATTGCATGGTGCACATGAAATGTAATAAATGTTACTTATGTTGAGCGTTAGCCGTTTTGCGCGTTAGTGACGCATAAATATGTATTTGTTGTTTTTCTTTTTAAGTTTAAAATATAACTACCCAATTGTTTTTATTTTTTAGGATTATAATAAAAACTAATGTATGTGCGTCATTTTTCGCGTGAATAAATAGTTTTTCTTTCTTTCTTTATCGTTTACAAACACTGCTGCTCTGCTGCCGTGAAATGCATCTTGTTTCTACGAACTGATGACGTTTATATTTCCTTGTGCCGTATTCATAGTTCGTGCGAGGCTCCTGCCAAACACGTCCAGGGCGCGGGCAGCGCGGGTGCGGCAGTCACCCGAGCATTAAGGGGAGCAACATCACGTTGTTGCAAAACCGTGTTCCCACAAAGCCGGTGGTATAGGTACAGGTAGTCAGGTGCACACACGGCATTTTATCGCACGCACGTGTTCTGTGGCAGAGCTCAGCGGGAGCACGCGGGTGGGTGATGTTGTGCGGGCGACAACCGGAGCGTCGCACTCGAATAATAATCACTAGTAACGATGTCACCGGCATGCGGCATGGCGGCATGGCGGCATGGCGGCATGGCGGCATGGCGGCATGGCGGCATGGCGGCACCGCCCGACGTTACGACTGCCCGGTAATGGGTCCGCACTCCGCAAATGGATCGAACCTAATGCTCTCGAACGTGCACTCCGCAGCTCCGCTACACGCTGTGCGCTCAGCTGAAGTAAATGACCGATTAGTGGCAGTGTGCCGCGCTCTGTGCACTTGTATTCTCGTACCTTTGGTTAGGGCCCAGCTCACACCGGGCGGCGTGGCAGGCGGCGCGCCCAACGAGGGTCGCTTCCTATGCAGGGCAGCCGCTTGCCGCCGCACAGTTACCTCTCGCACTCCTATAAATTGTGCTCAATCAACTCCGCTCGGTGCGTGTGAAAGCCCCTTTAAACCGGTGAAGCGCAGCCATTAGGTCTTTACTTGAATGTATTCATCAATTTATTATTTGACATTTAAAATGTTAAATGTCGATGTTAGTATTTTAATGGCGGAGAGAGTAACAAGATTAAACAGTAGCTTAATGTTATTAATAGTTGTAGTACAGTAAGCAGATACTTAAGTACCTAATTAGAATATAAAATACTAGCCGTTGCCCGCGGCTTCGCCCGCGTGGATGTCGGAAATTATCCCACGGGAACCTTCTACCGGAATGAAAAGTATCCTATGTCTTAATTCAGGTTATAAACTATCTGTATACCAAATTTCATCCAAATCCGTTCAGCCGTTTTTGCTTGATTGAGTAACAAACATCCAAACTTTCACATTTATAATAATAGGTCTTTACCTATGAAATTGCCGTTTTGTATGAAAAAATTTAAACGAATTTTTTTCATGTATTTTTTATTTGTATTAATCGAAGTAATCACCCATGCAATCAATGCATCTTCGCCAACGCAGTGGCAGTTTATTGATGCCCTCCTTAAAGAAATCAGCTGGTCGGGAGGCAACAAATTCTTCAAAGGCATTTTGTACTGCCTCTCGGGTATTGAATTTTTTTCCCGCCAAGAAGTTATCCAAATTCTGGAAAAAGTAGTAGTCTGTAGGCGCAAGGTCTGGTGAGTAGGGTGGATGACGGAGAGCTTACAACCCCAGTTCTTGCAACTTGGAGACCGTCTGCTGTGCAGTATGAGGTCGCGCGTTGTCGTGCAGGGGCAGCGGAGACGAGCGATTGACCAATGCTGGTTGGAGATGTGCCAGCTTCTCCATCATTGTGTTCAGTTCTTCACAGTACACATCTGCAGTAATGCTCACCCCGTTTGGTAAGAAGCTGTGATGAATCACACCGGCGCTAGACCACCAAACAGTGACCATCACTTTTCTAGGGGTTAGTTTTCGTTTAGGGCATTGTTTAGGTGTGAACCAGGATCCAACCAACTTGCTGAGCGCTTGCGGTTATCAAACAGAATCCATTTTTCATCGCAGGTAACAATGCGGTTCAAAATTCCTTCATTTGTGTGTCTGTTGAGCAGTGCAAGGCACGTCTCGACGCGTAATCGCGCTGGCGATCATTGAGTTCGTGGGGCACCCATTTGTCAAGCTTTTTTACCTTGCCAATTTGACGCAAATGAACCAATATTGTTTTGACGCTAACGTCGAAAGCTGCTGCTAATTCAGCCGTAGATTGTGTATCATCAGCTTCCACAATCGCCTTTAATTCGTAATTGTCGACCAAAGTCTTCGGACGACCGCGAGGTTCATTTTTCAGGTCGAAATTTCCAGAACGGAAGCGAGCAAACCAATAACAGGTGGTGCGTTGGTTTGTAGTGTTAGCTCCGTAAACGTCGTTGATGTTGCGTGCCGCTTGTGCCGCGTTGCTGCCACGACGGTACTCATATTCCATAATTACTCGAATTTTTAACGTATCCATGATGACGAAAAAGATTGAAATGCGATGAAAATGTAACACTAATCAATAAACAAATGACTACTTTTGGGAAAAAAAATCCATGTTTTTAAAATAAAATTAATTTGAAATTAGAATTCTTAGCCAAACAAAAATTATTTTGATTTGAAATGGCCAGTACTGCATAACGGCAATTTCATAGGTAAAGACCTAATATTAATTAAGTAGGATTAGTTCAGGCGTGAGCTGTTTATCTACATAGCAATATGTAAGTAGGTACAATAATAGCGTTCCTTGACTAGTTTAATAGTTAATATTCTATCTAAGTACCTGTAGGTAGGTATATTATATTATTTAAATCGGTTCATTATCAGGTAAAGTCGCGCTGCGTTATTTGTTAACATGTTCTGTTCGTTAAAACTTCTGCTAAATTGCGTTAGGTACTTAATTAAAATTAAAAGTTATCGTCATGCATGACGAATCGTTATGAAGAAAAACTTCTATTATTTTATATACTAAATCAATTAAAACTCGGATTCTTATAAAAATCGATTATGTTATGAACTTATGATCGTTCAAACTAATCGATTCTGCGTGTCTGTTTAAAATCCACATTCTCACAACTCACATGAGTCACGTGGCAGCGGGGCCGCGGGGGACAGGGCAGCGGGGCCGCGGGGGACGGAAAAAGATTTTCTAATATAAACTATTAAGAATTAGGTTATTGTGATACATAATAATTATAATGTGTACATAAATAAATGAATGAATAAGTTTGTAACAGTCGTGTATTGTAGGTACAGTGGGCACCGCGGGCCGCTCGCTCCGGCTCGCTCCGCCATGGCCGCACGGGTCGCGTCGTGATGTGGGCTGTGCACACACACACACTAATAATGTCTCGCTCACTTATCTGTAATATTACTGTAATTTATCGGCTATTAGTGGGTTCTAATCTTATGCTAATTCAACTTTCATCTAATAACCGCACCAATAAAGTGCTGCTATTCGTAAAACGTGCTGTGCCATGTGCGCGGTGTTGCCAGCTCGTCTGCCGCGTGCAGCGAGGGACGAGTGCAGCGGCCAGGCCGCGCTGGTGAAGTTGTTTCCTTACAATCAGCGGCGGCACCGCGCACAGTGCGCACAGCGGCACACCTGGCGTTGTTCCTTAAGGCTCCCGCAGACAGGCGCGACACAAAACAAAAAACAATCTCTATGAAAACTTCGTGGAAATTGTTTTATCAGAATCGCGTCGCGCCTGTCTGCGGGGGCCTCACTCGAACACTAAACGTGCTCACTAGGTATAAGTAGATTGTCTATGCGTCGTGTACTCATGCAAACCATTTCAATAGCAGCTGCCGCTGCCGGCAGCGGGAGATAGGTACAGGCAGCGCTCAATCGACACAATACGCAAGGGATCAAAGCGACGCAGACGATTGTAGAGATAGAATGTGAACTATCGGCGCGATCAGACATCAGCGAGTGCGATGCTGATCACTGATCACGGGCGAGAGGCGAGGCGAGGGCGCTATACTATCAAACGTATCTAGACTAGACACGATCGCGCTGTGTGGTACAGTCGCGCACAATGCTCGCTCACTGTTCAACGCAATTGGCGCACAATCAACCTTCGCGCGATGACGCGGGCCGCGCCCCCGCCCCGCGCCCCCGGGCCCCCGCCCCCGGGCCCCCGGCTGCTGTTGACATAATTGATGAGTGCGAGTTATCGTTACTTCATTACGGCCGCTCGAACAAAAGAAAGTGTGTACAGTTAACTTAATTAGGTACTTGGACAATCACTGTACCTACCTGTACTGAGTAATGAGTGTTGGTCGCCAGAGGGCCCGGCGCGGCGCGCGGCGCTGCGGCTCACTCCACACGCGGCACCGAGTGGTGGCGAGCCGAGCGCGGCTTGTTAGATTCCCTGTTCAGACGTTCCTGTCTTTGTAGAATACAACATGCGGTATTTTATTAAGCGAATGCTAAATCTCTCATAAATAAATAAAAAGAGAAGTCCTGATTGACTGACTCATCAACGCCCAGCCCAAACCCTTGGACCTAGAAAGCTGAAATATTCCACAGAGGTTTCCTTTATAATGTAGACAAGGAATAGGGAAGGAATTCCCAGTAGTATGTTCCCGTAGAATATTTTCCAACATCCACGCGGGCGAAGCCGCTGGCAAAAGCTAGTCTCTCATAGATTAGCTGTGTCTATGCCGCCGGCCGCGCCTCGAAGCCAAATTACGGAGAAGTTTAAAATGATGTTGAGGCGTACACTTGTGTTGCGGCTCGCCTACGTTGTATAATCCAGAGGCTTCACCAGGCAAGGCACGCCACGGTACAGTCGCGTTCAAAAGTGTTCGTTTGATCTCATAACACAGAGGATCCCGTTCGTCACGCTCACATTCTCAGTAAGTAGCGCTCCGCCGACTAGTCGGCGTTCGCACGAGCGTAATTAAATCGCGGCGGGATTTTATCGCGCACTGGATTTTCAACTCTCGTTGTTGAGCCGAGCGTTGAGAATCTAACCTAACAAAAACAGAGTGCATCCCAGCGCGACTAAAAACACACTGTTGGATTTTCAACTCTCGGCGCTAAGCAGAGAGTTGAAAATATAGTGCGCGATAAAATCCCGCCGCGATTTTTTTACGTCCGTGCGAACGTCGGCTAAGGGTAATGAGGTACCCGCCGCCGCGTGCGGCTCCTCACTCGCAGCGCACGCCAGCGCGCCGCGCGGTGCACGTCGGAGTGCTCGTCGCTCGTCGCTCGTCGCTCGTCGGTAACGCAATGTTTTCGAATGCCGCGCTCTGAACTCATAAATATTTTCGCAAGTGGTCAATATGTTTATACAGCACGCGGTTGTTTGTGAAGTAAGTACGGGTTGCTCACGTTGCTTCGCTCGAGCGACGCCGAAACTTGAGGAAACAAAACGACAAACATCTGCAGGAAACGATCTCGGATAATCGAAATCGTTCGACACGGAACTGACGGAGAGCGGTTACCACGAGCGAGACCCCGCGGCCTCGCTCGTGTCGAGCGCGGCTCCACACGCGAGCTGCGCCTGCGACTGCGAGTGACACGAACCGCAATCATGTGCAGCAAGCTGAGCACAGAGCTGCGGCTGCTGCGAATGCGATGCCAACATCCCTTTTTTGTCGGTATCTGCGCCATCAGCGTGTTTTATTTCTTTATTGTCGGAGAGCACATGAGCCGAACGACTGCCTACAGCGCCGCGCGGGCGGCACACTACTCAGTGACAGTACCGCAGGGGACACAACATGTGTCGCTCCACACCGCCGCGCGGGCGGCACACTACTCAGTGACAGTACCGCAGGGGACACAACATGTGTCGCTCCACACCGCCGCGCGGGCGGCACACTACTCAGTGACAGTACCGCAGGGGACACAACATGTGTCGCTCCACACCGCCGCGCGGGCGGCACACTACTCAGTGACAGTCCCGCAGGGGACACAACATGTGTCGCTCCACACCGCCGCGCGGGCGGCACACTACTCAGTGACAGTACCGCAGGGGACACAACTTGTGTCGCTCCACACCGCCGCGCGGGCGGCACACTACTCAGTGACAGTACCGCAGGGGACACAACATGTGTCGCTCCACACCGCCGCGCGGGCGGCACACTACTCAGTGACAGTACCGCAGGGGACACAACATGTGTCGCTCCACACCGCCGCGCGGGCGGCACACTACTCAGTGACAGTACCGCAGGGGACACAACATGTGTCGCTCCACACCGCCGCCCGCTCTCGCTGACGCGGCATGCGGCGCGCGGCGGAGCGTTGCGTATCGAATGAATGATCTCGTCGTATTTATAGCCGCGTATTAGCATATCTGCTGCTATCGATCTCCTGCGACGTCTTATGGTAATCTTATCACGGCTTATATTCAAGCATCTCATGTATAACCATATACCAAAAATTATTAAAGAGCAACCTTTATAGGAAGATTTAAAAGGTACTTTAAAAAATACTAAGTCAAAAATGCTATTACTTACTCTGTATCAGATTTTTTAAATTACAAGATTTTATAGTTTTAAGGCGAAAGCGCCATGGTATCCTGCGAAATTCAAATTTTCTTTGTTTTTTGCAATTTGCAGGTCAGTGTCAGGTTGTATGTTGGTTAAAATATGATTCGCGGCCGTAGCTAACATGGCTTTAAAGAATTATAATCATTAGAATCAGCAATACAACTCCATAAGTTAGAATTGAAATCAAATCTAGCGATTTCATGAAATCATGAGGTTTGAGGTCAATTCTAACTTATGGAGTTGTATTGCTGATTCTAATGATTATAATTATTTAAAGCCATGTTTGTTTTATTTAAAGCCATGTTGATTAAAATATGATACGCGGCCGTAACTAACGGCCGCGTATCATATTTTAATCAACATGCAACCTGACACTGACCTGCAAATTGCAAAAAACATAAGAAAATTTGAATTTCGCGCTATGTTAGCTCATCATCCTTAGGTAATAAATTGTAGTTTACGTTTTAAAAATGTCTGCATGCCGTGACGCAGAATGTAAGGACTCAAAAATACACCTAATTGTATTACCTACATTCTATGCAAATAAATAAATCTATTTTATCTGTACACTCAGCAGAGATTTTAACTAGGCACTGAAGAAACTGTGAACTAAATGTTTTCTTGTTCCAACTAGTCAACTAAGATGAGGTTCTTCTGAACCGACGCCATGTTAAGAGCCGCAGAATGTAATCTCTAGCAGTGGAGCACAGTTCCTAGCATAGGCTAGTGCACCTACCTCGAACAAGCTGACATAAACATTTGTTTCGGATAGTTAAGAAGACTGCAGGTTATGATACGACTCGCTCGCAGCTTTGCAACAATTTCCCAGCACATGTCGTCGCTAATCTAACTACTCATAACTGACGTATAATTATGACATTTGGACTGACCTATAGCCGACCTAACTATAGTAATTTGATACATTTTCCAAGTCGAATCGATCTGTCTAATCGGCGTATCTGTACTTACCTATGCCTTACGGCCCCCATGATAATGCAAAAATCGAGACCGATATATCTACAGTTTACAAAAAAAAGAAGAAAAAAATAGCTTGCCCTGTAAAATGTGCTTCGAATCACTTACGTTACTTAGTTAGATTAGCGACGATGTGGCTGCACAGTCCGCGGCGTCGCCTCCCGGCGGCGGTCGGCGTGACGCCGCCGGCGACATGTGACGCGCTGTGTCACCACATCAGCCACGCTCCGAGGCCCACACGGGCTACGCCCCGCGTCGTCGTCCGCACTTCTTACGTCGCGAATCCTCGGCACTGCGAGCTTCACGATAGATTGCTTTTGACTTTGCCAAGCGCACGCGTGGAGCATTGCGCTCCGTAGTCTGTAACAGAAGTAAGTACTGGTATGTGCTGCGGCGCGAGTCTTCGTCACCCTCAGTGTAACGTGGGTTTGTGACGCGTCAGCCGTAGCAATAATCGTACGAGAAATGTGGCAATTTGGTAGTGGTAACAGCCGCAAACCATGCGGTATTATAATCCTATGTGAGATACACATACACTCTGTAACGACTACTCGATGACTGAGAAGTACAGCAATGCTTGCTTACTAAAGGAGCTCGCTTCTGATCTCTGCACGGTGCTGAAATATTGTACCTAAGATTTAGTGTTTGCATACTTCCTTTATAATCTGTCCCGCTACTCCATAGCATACAGCCTTCAGCAGCACAAAGAGTGGGCACTAATTGCACACACAGGACCTACCTCTAATTGTAGACAGAGCCGTGTTAGGGGGAGGGGGGGGGGGGGGTAAGTCTTGGGTGGAGGTGGCGGCCTGGCGGGCGACCGCCCCGGGCAGCGTAATTACAAAAGCCTGTTGATTTCGGGCAGGTATTTGGCCCAACCCTCGGGCTTTTAAAGTAGACACGCTCACTTTAATCCCCAGAGCGTTTGGGCCAACATTATGGTCCAAACCAACAGGCTATTAGAGTAGATCACTCGGAAAAGCTCGAGTGACTCCGCCAGCGTGTTTGTCTCTAACAGGGTATTGTAGGTGCAGGTATGATTACTCTAAAACCCAGAGCGTTACGCAAGAGTCCAACCACCTCTATTGGAAGACGAGTTCAAAGAGGTATAAATGGGGGAAATCGAATTCAGTCTGGACGTCCTTCTAATCGAGAAACAGGCAAAAGAGCTCGCAAAAGGCCTCATAATATAAACCTATAATAGTGCAACAACCGGCCAAGTGCGTGTCGGACCACGCACAATGAAGGGGAACCCTTCGTTGGGAAATTTGGAATGAATTCATCCCAAAAACAAACATAACATCGTAGTTGAAAAACATGTTCTCCCATACATCCCAACTGCAAATGTAAGTTTGTACGCACAATATTGAAAGGTTTACCATGTTATTTTAAGACCATAGACTTCTTAGTATTCCTGTAATCTATACAAAATTTAAAAAAAAACAGAAAATAGTTCTACGAGTATTAATTATACTCGTAGAACTGTTTTCTGTTTTTTTTTTTTAATTTTAGGATCAGTAGTTCTGAAGATAAGGGGGAGGGAAAGGTCAATAACACAGTAAGTTCTTTATTTGCCCCCCCCCCCCAAATTATTCAAAATTCATTTATTTACGTTACAGGTATGTTTGGGTCACAGAAAATCATCTGTGTAGCAAACAACTTAATCGGTCCATTAGATTCGGAGCAAATTGGCTGTGACTGACGGACAGACACAACAGACACACGAGTGATGCTATAAGGGTTTCGGTTTTTTCCTTTTGAGGTACGGAACCCTAAAAAGTGAAAACTAAATAAATAAATAAATAATAAAAGGTTTATTCACAATAAAGATACAGAAACACATTTAAAATGTACCTAAATTACATTACAGTTCATGTAATGCAAAATCTGTATAAAAGCATATAAACCCCGTCTCATAGACTAGGATAGCCTGTATTCTAAAAGACAGAACTAAAATAATTAGGTACATTATTATGTCTGATTTTCATAAAAGTGCAAAATTAACTTTTTTAAATTCTTAATTTACGTAGACTTGAGTTGATGTCTTACAATAGTTCTAGTACTCACGGCTACACATCAAGCTATTCGTTTCCAGTTTAGACTGAACTCTCATTATAAGGAAATCCTATACAATGCGAGATCAGCTTATACTGGAAAAGTATAGCTTGATCTGTAGCCGTGCGTACATTTATAAATCTGCAGAAATGTTTGCTTTGTTTTCTTTCAACAAAACTTCCCATTCCACCGCGTACACCTGCCTCTCAGTGTTTTGTTGTGGCAGTATTATAAAACGCTGACATTAATTGCCTGTTGAATTCGGCCCCTTGACTGGCCGAAACACTCTGGGGATTAAAGTGAGCTTGTCTACTTTAAAAGCCCGAGCGGTTGGGCTCAGTACCTGGCCGAAATCAACAGGCTTTTGTAATCACGCCCCCCGACACCTTTGCCAAAGGGCGCCAAAATCATCTGGACGATAGTCAAGTCGAATTTCGAGCAGGGTCATTTCACTCAGTAAATCCCCCCGGAGTTCAACAGGGTCATTTCACTCAGTAAATACCCGACGAACTTCAACTGGGTCATTTCACTCAGTAAATCGCCTAAGAACTTCAACAGGGTCATTTCACTCGGTAAATCCTCTACGAACTTCAACAGGGTCATTTCACTCGGTAAATCCTCTACGAACTTCAACAGGGTCATTTCACTCGGTAAATCCTCTACGAACTTCAATAGGGTCATTTCACTGAGTAAATACCCGACGAACTTCAACAGGGTCATTTTACTCAGTAAATCGCCTAAGAACTTCAACAGGGTCATTTCACTCGGTAAATCCTCTACGAACTTCAACAGGGTCATTTCACTCGGTAAATCCTCTACGAACTTCGACAGGGTCATTTCACTCGGTAAATCCTCTACAAACTTCAATAGCGTCATTTCACTCAGTAAATCCTCAACGAACTTCAACAGGGTCATTTCACTCAGTAAATCCCCTACGAACTTCGACAGGGTCATTTCACTCGGTAAATCCTCTACGAACTTCAATAGGGTCATTTAACTTAGTAAATCCTCTACGAACTTCAATAGGGTCATTTCAAACAAGTATTTGTGGCAAGTTTCTAAAGCGAAGAAATAAGATGTTTAATAATATTAATTATTTCGTCAATCTGTCCCAAAATTCGCATACAGGATTTATACAGGTTACGGGGTAAGAGATTTTTTTTTTCAGAATATTTCTCCGAGATTCTCTCAAGAGCCAAAAGTAAAAAAGTGATAGTTTAGTTCGGTGAATAAGAGAATCAGCTCCAGTGATTAGATATTATATTTGTATGGGCGCTAGGCTTTGTCCCGGGCGCAGTTTTATATTCGCACACAATGATATTATAATAAATAATATCATTGTTCGCACAGCTGTGATCTTAGATCTGATCTGAGTTATATTATATCGTGTGAGATGTGCGGGACGTGTGGCGACCGCGTGCGAGTGTGTGAGTGGACTCGTTTGTGCGAGGAATGGTCGCACTCGCCACTCGCCGTTGCGTTTGATTCATTGCCGCAGAACGCCGTCCGTCCGGGGAGCGTCCGGCGCCGGCCCCCGGCCCCGCAGCGGACAGCACTATCTAGAGCGATGCCAGCCCTCAGGTAACTCAACACAATATATGAACCACCGTCAGCATCTCAAGTGAAAAAAATATTGGAGTTTTGAAATAAGTATTATAAGAAAGATTGTACATTATGTAACAAACGCCTCATGCGTGTGATTGTCACACAGGGAGTAATTCTAATCACCGTTAACATCTTAAGGGGTTATTGTACTCATCATTATGAACAACTTTTATTAAGGGACCAAACCTGAAATCGCGAAAAAAAAATGTCGTAGGCTGTTCCCTACATTTTGACGAGTTATGATTATGACTTAAAATGCGAACATAAATGTAGGGAACAGCTGATTTTTTTCGCGATTTCATGTTTTTCATTACAATTAACCCTTAACAGGTTAATGGTGATTAGAATTACCCACCCTGCATAATTTTCACCTTTTAAAGTTGGATAGTTTCAATAATTTTAGTTGATGTAGGTACATGTTTCAGTGCGGCGATTATAATAGGGCACCCGGATTAGCTGAGCACTGAAGTCAGCAGATACTCGTAAGGGTCAGCGCACACCAAGAGCAGAGCAGAGCAGAGCATTTTCTGAGACTATTGAAAAAATTTTCTTATTACAATTCCTTACATTGCAAAATTCAATCGTCCAAACTTGATGCTCCACTACGCTCGAGCATGCTCGAGCATGCTTGGCGTGTATTTAATTTTGCAATGTATGGAATTGTCATAAGATTTATTTTTCAATAGTCTCAGAAAATGCTCTGCTCTGCTCTGCTCTTGGTGTGCGCTGACCCTAAGCCGCAGATTTGGGTGAAGGTGGAGTGCAGCCAGCGCGCATGCGCCTTGCGCTGCCGTCCGCGCAGCTCACGACAGTTTTTAGGAAACTATTTGTGACAGACCACCACTTTACCTCATTCCCCACTTATATCTCTTACTACACAAAGATTGTATAAGCTGTCTGTGCGTAGGCGGCAACACACACTCAGTGGCTGTCACGTGATGTGGCGGCGAGGTAACGCCACCAGTACATCAGCCGCGACTGCATCTGCTGCGGCGAGATGTTCAGCTGCTGTGCTAGCTGGGCTTCCGACTGCTCCTTTGCTTTCTTTTTGACGACACGGTTGGCGCAGTGGTTGTGCGATTGACTGCTACGCAGCATGTCGCGGGTTCGATTCCCGCACGGAACAAATATTTGTACGACCTACAAGTATTTGTTCCGAGTCTGGGTGTTTTTCTATCTGTAATATGTATATATTTACAAAAAAAAATGTATATAAGTAGTTTATCAGCCATCTCGTTACCATAACACAAGCATTAGGTTGCTTAGCTTGGGACTAGATGGCGTTGTGTGAAATGTCCAAGGATATTTATTTATTTATTTATTTTCTTCAGAGATAGACGTTGTTCTGCGGACACGTCACACGAGGACAACTTCCTCAACAACCCGCAGCCGCTGCGGGTACTGGCGGGGGCAGCACCGTCGTTATGTATTGACTGTGATACTTTACTGTTACTCCTTACTTTTATAGTTTATTATTTAAATCACGCAACATGAAGTCGTATCATTCATTAGTAATCTGTGCTTGTGTGCGGAGTAATAGTAACAATCAATCTGCCTAGCCTTTTCCCAACTATGTTGGGGCGGCTTCCAGTCTAACCAGATGCAGCTGGATACCAGTATTTTACATGGAGCGACTGCCTATCTGACCTCTGCAACCCAGTAACTGGGTAATACGATACCTCTTGGTAAGACTCGACTGGTTGTCAGACTTTCGGGCTTGTGACGACCCGTAACGACTGTCAAAGATCCACGAATGCCAACCAGGACCAACGCCTTAACGAGCTTTCCGAGGCACGGAGGAATCTCAATATGTAAAGATGGTCACCCATCCACTGACCAACCCCGGCAAGCGTAGCTTAACCTGATGGACCCGTGCGGCTGGTATTACTTAGCCACGAGCTACAGGAGTAACAGTCTGTAGTATTTATTATAAAGCTAGCGAGATTACGTGAGTGAGGATCGTTTGAGTGTAAAGTAAGTCACTTCCCATGCAAGTGTTGCAGGCAAGCGCGGAGCGCAGGGCGAGGGCCGGAGGGCGGAGGGCGGCCTCCCACGACGAGAGGAACACACGTGACCCGCCGCATTACTTGCAAACCACTACTTTTCTAATTATAAGCAACGACATGCCGCTTTCTGGAGTAATTATGCCAGGTTCATAAAGTACCTACAAAACGAATCGTCTTATTGTTTAATGTTTACTAATCATCCTTGCGAAAGATTCTAGAGGCAATTTAAGTACTTAAGTAACATTATACATATAGGTAGGTATGTAAGTACCTTTAAATGTATTTATTCTCTGTATCAATACTATGTATATTGTATAAGTAGTAGGCAGAAGGTTGGCTAGACATTTGTAAGTTTGAGACCCGTTTCTTTCAAGAGTTTTAAACTACCAAAAAAAATCCCATCAGCAAACCGGACCTGAGGTGTGTCACACCCCGGGCGGCGGGGTCTTCTTTACCGGTACCCCAGCACCTTCACCGGTACCTTCGCCGGTACCCCAGCACGCGAAGAGTAAAGGCTTGCACAAGCTCTCGTCTGTGCCAGCCAATCTAATTAGCCAGCCGGTACACCGCCGCACGCGGCCGCAGCCCGCGGGCCTCAGCCTACAGACATGCAGAAGGTTAGGATCGAGTCCCCCGGTGGGTTACCGCGTTGTCGAGGCGAGGGGGTCAGTAGCCATGGCTTGGTCAACCAGTGAAGCGAAGAGAAACCCGAGGAGGGGCCGCTCGTCAGGGCTTTTGCCGATAAGCTAACGACGTAGCGGCCAACAAGTAGGTTGCGGTGCCGCGTGGGCGACATCGCAACTGAGGCGGGCCGCGATGTCGTACGGGAGGCATCGCGGCTGAGGGTTGGAGGCCGCGGCGGGAGAGGAGTGCCGTGTTGCGGTGCGCCGCTCTCCGTACCTTCCGCTGCCCTGACGTAGTCGCCACCGTCTGATAGCGGTTGCGGTGGGGCCGCAGGGGAGGAGGAGTGTCGGCATGGTGTTGGCCGCTCTCGCTATCCTCTGCGGCCGAAAAGTGGTAGACGGCGGGGCCACTGACTTGACCCGTCGCTGGGGGACTAAGGGTGCCCAGACACGGGGCCGTCTGGCGCCCATGTGCTGGTTTGGTCCCTGGGGTGGTAACGGCGCGGCGTGCAATGTGTTCTGCCGGTCGATTCTGTAAAAATCTCACCGTGAAAACTTAGGTGAAGTGCATGAGTTTGTTTTTGCTAGGAATTGACACTATTGTCAGTTCCAGTTCACTCCACGCTCACTTCACCTAAGTTTTCACGGTGAGATGGTTACAGAATCGCAATGCTGGTGCGCCGGTGATGGGGAGTACTCCCCCCAGAGGAGGGTCCGGTGACGGACAGCCGCAGCGTGTTCACAGATGAGCGATAACACGTGCCCGTGTTTATTTATTTATTCATCAACAAATTTACATTTGTGTCGAACAGTGGTCTTAACAATAAATACACGAATAATAACAGACTAAGTGGTTTTAACAATAAATGTAACACAAAAATCAAACTTTACATTCCATACATTGGTCATAACATCCAAGTCAAGGGTAAGTAACGGTTACCCCCGCCGTAAGCGGCAGAGACGAGAACACCGTGGAGTTTTAGTTCCACATAAAGAACCGCACTATCTCCCCGTGGCAGTGCAGTCAGTGCAGAATGCATGAGCATTTCACCACGCAAAAAAAAAAATTAGGTCACACGAAGGAAAATGAAATTGGGAAAACTGTTTAATGAAGGGAAAATTTAATTGAAATCCATACTTTAAAACAAAATAAGTAAAGAAGTGTGGAATAGATTTAGGCTGCCTGTCCACCGGAGCGGAGCGAAGCTGCGGAGCGGAGAAACGGAGAAATATTAACCAATAGAATCTTAAGTCCGCTACACTCCGCCGTCTGCTCGCGCTCCTATTGGTTAATATTTCTCCGTTTCTCCGCTCCGCAGCCTCGCTCCGCTCCGGTGGACAGGCAGCCTTAATGTTGTGTAAAAAAGGGAGCAATGGTTATGTTTGTCGCGCCTCATGTACTACTCCACGGCTACTCCACTTTAATTCCTTCTGTAAGGGCACTGATTGTATGATTTTCTTTCCCCGCATTATTACATAGAAGGGCTTCTGTTATTCTTGTGTCAGTGGTGCGAGCCCCGCGCCTCACACGGGGTGCTTCCTGTGCGAGCCCCGCGCCTCACACGGGGTGCTTCCTGTGCGTTTGTGTATCAAGTACAACAAAGGAGTTATCTGTGATCGGCAGTGAAGCAGTGATCGGCGCCATTGTTGCGGACACAAGCACTTTATCTCTATGGAGTGATTGTCTCCGCGACAATGCGGACCAGCAGCTAGCGCTCACCGCTAACCCGGAGAAATGGCTCCGTGGTCGTCATTGTGTCCTCATCTGCAGGTCTGTAGACTCTCTGACCGACACAAAGGTAGACAGCCTGTAAAGCTTGACAAACTTTTAGGAACTCGTTGGTTAAGTAGGTACTAAAATGGAGTTTTTATAGGTACAACCGGCTACTGACCTCTCATTGTACTGAAATCCTATACAATGCGAGATCAGCTTATACTGGAAAATAGCTTGATATGTAGTCTTAAATGTTGAACTTTATAAGTATTTCGGCCTAATTCGACATGAAACACAAACTATGTAAAGAACGCCTTTTCAGAATGGCCGGTAGTGCCGCGGAGCCCACGGACGTTGCTGTCTCCTCGCCAAGCCCGACAATATCGCTCAGAGTTTATTACAAAGCTCATAACATAACGCACGGAACAATAGCCGAGGACCCAGGGAGCCAGGTGAGGGAAGCCCCTCTCGGCCCTCTGTGCGAGTTAAGGCTCTTACAGACAGAGGCGATATCGCGAGCGATATTGCGATATTATCGCGTCGCAACACCGCTACGCGACACGTCGCGACGCGATATCGCCTCTGTCTGTAAGAGCCTTTAAGTTCAACACGCGACTAAACACGTGCAAAACTTGATGAATGTGTGTCGTAACTTCGTAAGTTCCCACTGAAAGAACAAATTAATTTATGTGTACGAAGGAAAATATGATTTGTTGCGCAAAAGTTTTCTTTACGGCGCGGCGGTGGCGTTGTCTTGTCACAGAACAGATAATCACAGAAGGACCTCTCGTGCGAGAATGATTTCTCATATTTTACGATACCTATATCTACATTACAATTAAGTAGTCGAGCGAGCGAGCGAAGCGTGTCTGCACCAAATCTGGCAAAATTTGCTTTCGTCTGTTAGTTTGCTGCTAGTCGTCGTATTTTGCTTTCGTCTGTTAGTTTGCTGCTAGTCGTCGTATTTTACAACCGATGGACGAAACTTGGTAAGTATAAGTACAAGTTTTACGCCTTTATAGATTTATCGTGTGGGATTTTTGATTTAAGAGGTAAGTATTCCTCCAAAAAGAGTAAGTTTAAAAACTAAAACCCGACTACTGAATTAAAAATCCGGAGTCGCACGTCATGTTACTCATGTTAGGCTAACGTGACGTGTGACTCCGGATTTTTAATTTGTCTGTCTTTTTCTAATTTCAGATGATATTCTTACTTTTTAGGGTTCCGTACCAAAATGGTAAAAAAGGAACCCTTATGGTGTCACTCAGTCTGTCTGTCTGTCTGTCACAGCTGGATACCTCAAGACCTACTAATGCTATCAACTTGTTTAGAATAGTTTTAGATGACGTTGACCCAATTATTTTGCAAATAAGAAAGAAATTAAAATATATATTTTTTTTTTGTCTTAAAAATTCAAAGTGGGGCTACTAGGGCATGTGGGGTATCATATGAAAGAGCGCTGTTGGCAAATTCTCAAACATTTTTTTTCTTTTTTTTAGGCAGCATAGTTTTCGACTTCTGATGAAAAATGTAAAAAAAATACTGCCCTCCCCCCCTATCTCCGAAGTTTGCAAAGAGAAAAATCTGAAATTATTCTATGTGATAGAAGTTTATGTAAAGATTACAGGAAAATAAAACGATGTCTCCAAATAAACACTTTTTCAGAAATCGGAACGGAACCCTCGGTGCGCGAGTCCGACTCGCTCTTGACCGGTTTTATTAAAGCGTGATTTTCCAGTTGTCAGGTTTTACTTTTTATACTTACCTACTTTATATTTAATAAGTAAATTATTTTCGGATTATAATTTCGTGATAAAGTATTTGCAGGCCACTTATCTGTACTGTATGGCGTATCGTATACCTCGTGCTATGGTACACCGACAAGTCCGTGATGTAAGTATGTGAGCGCGGCTCCGACTTGTTTACGCAAACTTGTCGCTCGTCAGATTAAAATGAATAGTGTAGGGGCCCATTGTGTCCTATTTAGTTGATAAATGGCGGCGCGGCTCCTAATGCGCGTATTATGCATGTATAATGTATCAGGTTCAGTAGCCGAGCTGCCCGCGCCGCCGCCGCGCTCGCTCTGAACGTGTCGCTACAGTGTCACACAAACCCTCATCACTGGGCGGTGTTATCGCTAACTGGCTACACACGTGCTTGTCGCTTGAAACAGTTATTTAGTTTTTCGACTGTTAGGTAGGATCTTCTTCCTTATATCTATGTGTAATATGAATAAAAAGGACATGTTGTGCAGAACTGACACAGATAAACTTTCTTGTAATGCGTGGGAGCGCGACTACATCTGAAACACGTGCGGGACGGCCGCGGCCTGGGAACTTAAGCTCAAGTGGCTCTTCACTCGACTTTGTAGTGAGCGAACATACCGCTCCGCTCGCTCGCAGCCCCGCACGGCCACAAGGCACAAGCGGCGGCACATCGAACTTCCATTAGTTCGAGACTCGAGTCCTCCGTGGGGGCTCGCCCCCCCCCCGCCATACTCCTACAACTACTATCACACAGCGGCGCTCCCCTTACATTGCTCCTCCACGTCTGCACTTAACACAATACAACGTTCTAACCGAGCAATGTGCTGTGCCCACTGCTACACATCGCGCGAGGTCACTGACCCGATGGCGGCGAGGGAGCGACTTCCTCCCGTTACTGAAACTACACGCTTTACATTGCAAGCTAAGTAATACGGGTACATTAGCAGCAGTGAGTGCGCGCGCGCAGGGAGCGGCATGCGGCAGTGCTGGGCAGCATCCGGCAATCGGCTGCTGGTGCCGGCAGAGCAGACTTGATATACAATGGTCTCTGTTGCACCATGCAACATGAGGCAAACAGGGGCTAGTGCGAATCTTTGGGTTCATTCGAGAAATCGAGACGCTGGGATCGGTGCATTTCATTCATTCATGAAGTAGAATTTAAATAATAAACCGTTTGTAACGATCACTCACCATTCGTGTAGAGTATCGTTCAATCTAAAGCAACACGCGGCATGCCTGCCCAGTGTCCGGTGTCCGGGTAAATGGTAACTAGATTGTTGAATGCCGCTGATTAATTTAACAATTAACAAACGTGTCTGCTATTGGCAGCTAATCACAAATAATACAATGGTTATTATTCCGCTTGCCTACGTATTTTGTATTGTGCAATTGTGCCCGTATTTATAAAAGAGGTAATTATGTAGAAACATGTCTAGAAATACTTCAAAGATATATAGCAGCACGGATAGGGGTCCGTAGGTACCTAAGAATTGCCCCTATAGTTATACAAAGCACATAGTCTGTAACAAATGTCGTAGCGTAGCCTGCGTATGGCGGCGGTTGGCGAACCAGTTGCAATGTTGCAAATTATGGGGTGGCGGGCACTGGATCTGTGGCACTCAGCGCGATGTGGGCCGCGTGCTGCCCGCATGTCGCCGCGCGCCTGTCCGTATCGTTACACTACACAAGTGCTCTCCAGTCGCCATGCGGGCCGCCATAAAAAGAAATATTAAGTACAGAATGTTGCGGCGACTTGTAGTCATTCTACAGGGTGTCCCGTAAATAATGGATAATCTCTTAAGGGGTCATTGTACTCATCATTATGAACAACTTTTACTATGGGACCAAACCTGAAATCGCGAAAAAAAATTAGCTGACCAGTACATTTATCTACATCAAACTCGTCAAAATGTAGGGAGCAGCTGATTTTTTTTTCGCGATTCCAGGTTTGGTCCCATAGTAAAAGTTGTTCATAATGATGAGTACGATGACCCCTTAAGAGATTATCCATTATTTACGGGACACCCTGTATAACAATCGCTGTACCTCGCCATAAAGCCATGTTGCAAACGACGTCCGTCGTGCGCTCCGCCGGCTGCGGCGGCCATCACCCGCCGCGTCACCACGTCACCTCGCCGGCTGCAGTCGGTTAGAGCTCCATCGGTCGCAGTCATTAGGTGAGGTCGGTAATGCACGTTTTTGTTATGATTGTACGTTTTTGCGTCGAGTGCGCATCTGCATTGCGTGGAAAATACAAAAGTAGTCGCAAGATTGCAATATTTCTAGATGACTGACAGTAAAAAAGTGCTTACATTGTAATACATTTTTTACGTCCGAACGAGCATAACTCTGGTGACGCGTGACGTGACGGAATCCGGTGCGGTTAGCGATGCGACGCGACACAGGTGAGTGCAGAAGTGGAACGCGTGTGTTGGAGCACTTAGCTCCCTGCGAAGTGGTTGAGCTGAATGCTGCTAATGCTTGCGTCAGGTTCGTGCGCGGGCGCTGGCAGTCGTAGCATATCATGGTCATATCTTATTTTAATTTAAATTGCTTTTTAATATTTTTATTACTTTTAACGTTCTGAATCGGTCTCACATGTATAATTTTAACATAAATGATGTGTTATTTGAAATAAATGCTTTGAGTTTGAGTTTGAGAAAGCACAGTTGGCACGGACACAATGCGGGATATCAAACTCGACACACATCAAGCGCAGATTGAAACAAATGATACCTAGAGCACATGCAGCGAGTTCCGAACTACACCGTCACCGTCACCGTCACCGTCACCGTCACCACTACCGATCGTTACGCCACAGCTTGTGAGAGTGGCTGGGCTGCGTTGTGTAGTGTCGTGACAAGTAGCACTACTGCACACTGTTGCCCTGTGGCGCGCCCGCCACTCGCCGCGGATCCTGTTCGCTGGCAATATATTTAACTTTATTTCACTCTCTCCAGACGAACGTCACATTGCCATTGTGTCGGAGATAGCTGCGTCAGGGCGCTATCACACAGGTTGTGTCGGAGATAGCTGCGTCAGGGCGCTATCACACAGGTTGTGTCGGAGATAGCTGCGTCAGGGCGCTATCACACAGGTTGTGTCGGAGATAGCTGCGTCAGGGCGCTATCACACAGGTTGTGTCGGAGATAGCTGCGTCAGGGCGCTATCACACAGGTTGTGTCGGAGATAGCTGCGTCAGGGCGCTATCACACAGGTTGTGTCGGAGATAGCTGCGTCAGGGCGCTATCACACAGGTTGTGTCGGAGATAGCTGCGTCAGGGCGCTATCACACAGGTTGTGTCGGAGATAGCTGCGTCAGGGCGCTATCACACAGGTTGTGTCGGAGATAGCTGCGTTAGGGCGCTATCACACAGGTTGTGTCGGAGATAGCTGCGTCAGGGCGCTATCACACAGGTTGTGTCGGAGATAGCTGCGTCAGGGCGCTATCACACAGGTTGTGTCGGAGATAGCTGCGTTAGGGCGCTATCACACAGGTTGTGTCGGAGATAGCTGCGTTAGGGCGCTATCACACACGTTGCACATGCGATTACAATAAACACGTACGGTGCTCGGACATTACTGTTATCACCCGGGTGATATAGATAACCAATTCTTAAAAAATAAGTATACACAATATTTTTGACATGTTACTAATGTTTAACCGTACGTGCCCGTAGCTCCATACCTGTACCTAATCTGATATACTGACCTAAGTATGGTTGTAATTGTATCAGTAGCTGGTACACGTTTAATACATTTATAAGGTTCTTAGAATAAAAACGTCGTACTTGAAGCCATAAAATATAGTTTCAAGCTGCACCAAGTCTTGAAATGCGATTACTCGCGCCCATACTCGCGCCAGTCGCGTCAGACCCCTTTTTCATAAAACAAAGCGAGGCAAGTTTAGTGAAGCACTATTAGTGCCATCTCTCGCAGCAACACGCACCATCACTCAGCTGCTCCTTGCTCCGCCGCGCGCAGCTCCGCGCCCGTCCGCGACATAAACGACTTTATCTTACTTTATTAGGAGGCCGGCTCGCAGCGCACGATAACTCGGTTACCTCGGGCGCTGTCCCGCTCCCCCGGGGATTATCCGCATTAGTTGGACAAGGACAGAGCGATAGTGCTTCACATAAATTACAGTAGTGATCATAAGCGAAGTGTACGTAGCTCGCGCGACACGTTCGCCGAGCAGCAAGTCCGCTCGCAGTGGCGTTCCTGTCTCTGCCGCCGCTGCTCGGTGCCCACATTGTATGTTTACAACGTATCATAAGGTATGCTAATGACAGCATAAATATCCTATAAAGTTTTCCAAACACATAAATGGAGGTCAAGCGATCATCCAACTTGTATCTCGTGCGACAGGATGACGTCACTCGCGTTGGTTCACATCAATCATCCGCTGTAACTTCGTAGTACAATAATGTTCGTCCGAATACTTAGTAATGCTAACACAAATAGGATTTACAATATCTAAAGATAGTCGATCAATCATGCTATCGAGGAGCGTCCGGAGCATCCGGAGCGTCCGGAGCACGCTACATGCTATCGTTGACACTGTTAATAACGTAGACCGTACTCGCTGTCTTTATCTTTACAGATGAGCCGTCAAGTGTACTAGTACAGCTTGTCAGTCTCCAATAGTGATCTTATCTCCAGCAGGCAACATACTAGCCCATACTAGGTAATCCTAATCTGTTAAAACGATGAAGAATATTTGAACGGTCGACGGCTGAACTTTTTGAAAACATAAAATTATGTGGGTAATGATTTTCCGAACGATTTTACTGAAATGGTAGGCAAGTAGGCATACACACATAGTTGCCGTATACCGCATGCGTATCTGTAACGTGAACCCTATATGTATACTAGTCTTGTATGCAAATGCGTGTGGTCTGCGCCCCCCCCCCCCCCGCGCCCCCCCCTCGCGGAACCACGCTCCTGTGGCAGGCACCACTACACAGACAGTGCAGAAGGCCGACTGCAGGCAACTTGCGACAACCGGCGCGTGCACATCTGCCAACAAACTGCACAGCAGTTTGGCAGAAGTAAAACTTTTTGCAATAATTATGAAGTCGCCACGAATAAACGCTTTTTCATTTTTTTTTTACACGTCGACGTACGAGCGGAGATCACAAACGATCCATGCTAATGGCGCGACTGCTGCGCCCAGCCGACCTTCTGTCCGGTGCAGCGCCGCGCGGCAGATGGCGGCCTCGCCTGCGCACACGCACTTCCTGCACGCTCCGCACGATGCCAACATTCGGCGGTCGGGGCCTGAATGTTAAACACTGACACTTTTATTTGAACAGCCGATATGGAACTGCAAAAATACTGAGCAAATACTAATGTTAATGGTGTGAACGTGTTAGTATGTCCTCTCCAGCCGGCAGCGCGACGCCGACGCCATCAAATGTACACACAGAAGTTCCATTGGATCCCTTCCCAGTAGTTCAGAGCGACATCAGGAAGTTCCGCTGTGTTAGTCGGTAGTCCTGACGGTCTGTGGCCGGCTGCATGCCATACCGATTGCCAAATCATCGAATATCTTCTTTATAAATACAAAGAGAAGTTCTGACTGACTGACTGACTGATTGACTGACTCATCAACGCCCAGCCCAAGCCCTTGGAACTAGGAAGCTGAAATTTTGCACAGAGGTTCCTTTTATAATGTAGACAAGGAATAAGGAAGGAATTCCCGGTAGTATGTTCCCGTGGGATATTTTCCGACATCCACGCGGGCGAAGCCGCGGGCAAAAGCTAGTCAATAATAATTCTATGATCGAGATCGACCACTTGTTCGTTTGATTTGAATTTGATAAAATTTAAAATTAATATTATAAGTATTATTATGTATTATAAATTTATAAGCTTGTAAAAGATAATTCTAAATTAAAATGTGACTAAGTCGTGAATTCTGCCTTTATCTTGGACATAGCTACATTGTTTGTAAACTAAGGTAGGTCTCGTCGTAGCTTTGTCGTAGCGTTTTCGTAGCACCGTCTTCGTCGTAGCTTTGACGTAGCGGCGCCGTAGCTGTCTCGTAGCGTTTTCGTAACTGTTCCGTAGCGTTTTCATAGCTGTGTCGTAGCTTTATCGTAGCAGCGTCGTAGTATTGCCGTAACGTCGACGTAGCTTGTCCGTGCTTTTGTGTCGTAACGTCGACGTAGCTTGTCCGTGCTTTTGTGTCGTAGCGGCGTCTAATAAATTGTACCTACACTAAATACATGGAGTGTTCAAATGTATATTTAATCGACTGCGAGATGGCTTCAGACGAGGGTGGACGTGTGGCGTGTGGTACCTTGCTGTCACCTTAGTGTTAGTGGCTCAAAACAAACCATTGCTAAATAATGCCGAATGCCGAGCACATCGCGCCTTGTAAGTTGTACGAAGTGAGTCTTCTGCGTGGCGTGACGCTGTGACATGGCAGTACATTATCGCCTCAGCTGATCGTCGCGGCGCGGATGGAGAATGTTTTAGAAATCGTTTCATTTCCCTCAATTCCTGCTGCAGCAGTCAGCACGGATGTTGTGTTTAATGTTGTGTCGCTACATGAAAGCTTTATTGACTAAAACCCGTTTATTTGATTGCTAAAAGTTTTGGGTCTCAAATTAATAGCTAACATCACCTCGGTATGTTTACGTTGAACTAAGACGGGCTCGTGGGAGTGATCCACGCACGGGCATGGCGGCCGCAGTGCATGGCGGCCATCAGCAGCGTCTCCGAGCATGCGAGGCTCACTCCGCTCGTCGTGTGCTCGTGTTGGGCGCTCTGCAGAGAGCGGCCCGCTTTTTGCCGGCTGATTAATAGCAGCGGTCGTATCCTCGAGAGCACGTAACTGCCAGAGATAAGAGTGATTTGCTGAGCTATCAGCGGCCGTAACATTAAACGTAAGGGCCTCGGCCCGTGTCCGGCCTTCATTACCCTCCCCGGCCCCTCCTGATCGTGACATGGGCCCCGCTACCCCCCCGGCGACTTTAAGCGGTGATTTTGAGAAAAGCCGGCAATTACTGACTTTATACTTTGTGTTAATTACGTATTGTGCGCGCGGCCGCTCGTGGTAATACACGATCTGAACTGCACAGTATTTAGGAGTGTATGGCGTGGTTCTGCATACATAACAATCAAGTATTCGATGATTAAATGTTGCGAGTTTGGCGTTCCGTGATAATGAATGTTCGCTCAAGTATTTTACACAGTTGCATATTGATATTATAATTTGCATAAGATATATTTGGAATACACACTAATAATATTGAATGCGGGTACGGTACAGCAACTGAATATATTTGGTTATTGAAAATATCCGCTATGAATGTCTATACCGTGTACCACAGTAGGTCTACGTATGCTGGTTCTTTCACAAAGGGCGAGCAGGAAGTGCTGCACGGTTTTTGTCAATAGCGTGCAGCGGATGCGCGGGCGCAGCGCTCGCTCCTGTCACCTCCCCCCCCCCCGCTCTATAATGATCCACTTGTGACGCTGTACTTTAATCGCTACCGAACAAGCCCCGCCCCTTCCTGCACACGACACCAGGTGAGTCCGTTATGTCAGTTGAGCAGACAGCACCCACGGCGGCCACGGCTGCACGAGCACTCAGCAGGTCCCGCACTCCCCGCGCCGCGCGGACGACAGTTAGATGAACGTTTAGTTGTGCAGCCATTAATTTATGTTTGGATTAATTGATCACGTTGTTCCATAAGCTACCTCAGCTCCCGACCTCTGACACCAGCAGAGCGTGTGGCTCCAGCACTCAGTCATGCTCCAGTTTACATGCCGGTTCTGCATTAAACAAAGTCGGGTTTGTTCGAGAACTCGAGAACGGCTAGACCGATTTCCGTGGTTTTTTATTTGTTGTATTTATTTCCCACCCGAATAGCAGAGTAGGTAACTATTAAAAACATTGAAAAATTTACGAAAAAAAAAATAAAAGAAAAAAAAACCAATAAGTACTTCAAAAATGTTCATGGGTTTCACATTGAATGTTCATCCCGTCGATACGGTCAACTCGGGGAGAGTTTTCAAATTACACAACGTATTTAAATAAAGGTTTCGAATCGACAAGATATATATCCACAATATTCGGTTAATGGATACTTTCTATCAAAAATAACAAACAAACAAAAATGAGATGGAGAAAAAGAAAATGGTGTACGATAAAAATCCTTCGCAAATAGAGCCAGGTAAACCGTAATAATTTACCTAGAACGTTAGAGTAATAATTTACCCGCGAAGAGCTGCGATTGCAGGTATATAGATGTATGCGTTGCTCGCGCCCGCGCCCCCGCGCCCGCGCCCCCGCGGCCGCGCCCCCGCGGCCGCGCCGTGCACCAAGCACGAACCCTTTGTCGCGGGACAACAAACCGACACCGATCGGGGAACGGCGCGAAGCGCGAACGCGAAGGCGCAAATATGCGCGAAACCATCTACATGTTTCATGGCTTTAGCGGCCATTCGCGCCCCGAGTGTAGAGCGCGTATTATGACCACTACTAGGTGTTGCGGATGAAAACGTTCGTAATGTACAAACACATGACGTAGGCGTGTAGGTATCAGAACAGAAATATACACTACAGCTAAAACAACAACGAAAAACAATTGGATTGTTAAAGCAACGCTAACGTATCTACAATCTTCATGTAAGTACATACAATGAGGGTCTGAATGTTTATCAAATAGTCTCCGCGGGCAGTTGACGTGTGTATCTATCAACACAACACATATTTCAGCCGAACATCAAGATAACAAAACTGTTTGTACAAAAATATCATAATAAATTGTTCCCACGCACAGACGGGCATGGCGACGCCCGTCGCCCGTCGCCCACCGACGCCACGTGGCGCACGTCCGGCACAGCCACGCCACAAGAGGCGCACGCGCAGCTGGTCGCGCGGCGGCCGTCATGTCCGCATTCGATCAGACGACCATTAACCCACATATAGAAGTGTATGTATAATTCAGTGCAAACACAAAGATAACGTCTATACTTTGAGGAACGACTATCTATGATGCTGGGGCCACACCAACGTCAACGTCGATCATCGCCATAAACAACGCGGTAATTGTTCCGATAATTATCGCAATAAATTGAGTGGTCACACTTGAGTGGTCAACGTCAATGCTCATTCAATTTGGCGAACGTCAATCGGCATTGTGAATGCCGTTGTCTAATAACCGCGATAAATTGTTGCTACACCTACGGCTAACGCCCTTCAACGCGGTAGTCAACGGCATATCCCGTTAATGTGGCCGCGACATCAGAACATCTCCAATCGTAGTACTACGTCGCGAGACTGCTGGGATTATGTTTTGCAGAGAGCTGTCAGTTGCAAATAAAATAAAAACATTATCTATGTGCCGTTGAAAGATAAGAAATGATCCATGAAACAGAATGAAACTATTGAATAAAGAAATACAGTCGAGCAAAAAGTTCGCAAATGTTTGTCAAAAGAACGATGGATTAGAAAACCGCATAAAGCCTGGGCACTCACGGTCCGTGTGGCGGCATCTACATCGCCAGAGTAAATAAGATCCTAAATATCTATCCACTTACCTAATTCTACTTTAATTTTTATTTTTTATTTTAGATTTTTAATAAAAGTTGGAACTCCGATGTCTCCCATCATAGTGGTGGGCGCTAATGGCTGCAACACAGTTTTTTAAACTATAATAGCTGTTAACGTACACGAAAAAAATTGTATAAGTACCTGTTTTTGTTCCAAAATAAATATTTGGTTTGATTTGATTTGACATATGAACTACGCATCAATGACATGACGTCACGCAAACCTGCATCGCGCAATTAGAGTTTACCACGCGATTAGCATATATACAACGTCCCGACATCAACCGTCGGGCAGTAGCCCACCAGACACAACACCCGTCTGGTCGGAGGATCCTCCCTGTTCTATGAGGGATGAGTGAACTTTACACCCTGTTCCTCAGGCCTCTAAACTGGTGACCCCGAGCATGAACGTCAGCGCAGCCTTCGTGCAACTACATCAGCGTGACGTCATCAGCATCACTTCCTCAAGCTTTCGAGCGGCGAGTCAGACAGCCAGCCAGCATCCACGGCTTCAACAGGTATCCTGACCACCAGCATGCAGCAGACGCGCATTCCTGGTCATCACCTTCAGCCTCAACCCAGCGCTGTACACTCCGACTCACTCGAGCATAACGCAGCGCCACCCCTACTCACTGGGGTATCACCGCAGACAGTTCCGACTCACCGTGAACTATGCGGCACCCGGTTCCGACTCACTGGAACCACAACTGGCACTGGCAAGCATCGCAAGATACACGACTCAGCCCACTATCGACCTCCGGTCTCCGGAGGGGAGTGATGTGGCGGCATCTACATCGCCACATATGAACTACGCATCAATGACATGACGTCACGCAAACCTGCAACGCGCAATTAGAGTTTACCACGCGATTAGCATATATACAACGTCCCGACATCAACCGTCGGACAGTAGACCACCAGACACAACACCCGTCTGGTCGGAGGATCCTCCCTTTTCTATGAGTGAAATTTACACCCTGTTCCTCATGCCTCTAAAGTCAGTACACTTGGATTCAATCAAATGGATGTACGCCAGAAATTTATGGGCACTCACGGTCAGTGAAATTAGATTCAATCAAATGGATGTACGCCAGAAGTTTATGGGCACTCACGGTCAGTACACTTGGATTCAATCAAATGGATGTACGCCAGAAGTTTATGGGCACTCACGGTCAGTACACTTGGATTCAATCAAATGGATGTACGCCAGAAGTTTATGGGCACTCACGATCAGTGAAATTGTGTACAGTAATCTTACAGACCCTAAAAGTTACAGTAGTCAAACAGACCCTGCAAGTTACAGTAGTCTTACAGACCCTGCAAGTTACAGTAGTCTTACAGACCCTATAGCATTGTACACTGCAAGTGTCTGCAAGCCGACACGCACTCCTTGCATCACCACTCTACCAAACGACGGTATTGATGTTTATATGAAACTACAATTTTTATAATCACATGAATAATACATAGATACACGATAGAGTAGGTGCCGCTGTTTGTGTACCGGCACGTGACGCGCCAAACACGACGAAAACAACGTCTTATTATTATTTCACTGAATTTACAATTATCGTGGTGTTAATTAACGGTATAAATAATACGCCGCGTATGGAAAATATCGTAGGTATTACTGTTATTAAATGTTTGTTTTATAATTATTACCTACATAGTGGTCAGGGTTAATTGGGTCGTGATATAGAAGTTATTTTAATATATTAATTTAATATCACCTTAGTACATATGTGGTGTACAAGGTAGGTAACGTTGGTATTAGTTTATTAAATTATTACCTACCAATATCAATTAAAAATTAAAATCAAGTAGGTCCACACATCTCGTAATGTATCTCGTATGAGTAAGCCGACGTTCACACGGACGTAAAAAAATCGCGGCGGGTTTTTATCGCGCACTGGATTTACAACTCTCGGTGTTGAGCCGAGCTTCGAGAATCCAACCTAACAAAACATAAAAACTTTTTTACAAAAAAAAAAAAACAACCGACTTCCAAAAAAAGCACTACAAAATGAAAAATAACTTTAATTTTGGAAGTCGGTGTCTTTGGATCTGTATTTTAGTTTTTTGCCACCGACTTCCAAAATTAAAGTTATTTTTCACTTTGTAGGTGTGTAGTGGGTCAGTTTGTAATTTATCTAAGTTACAATAGCCCAATGGCAACTGCTCATCACTTTTTTTTACAAAATATTGCTTTTCCCGATGCAGGGACGTTAATTGTTGAGGAGTTCTCCTAGTAAGAACCAGGAGAACTGGAGCTCCATGGTGAAGTCATCATCACCATTATGCATTTTGACGAGCATAAATTAGTTAGCAACCATATTAAAGTAATTGAATCGCAACCCGTGAAATATTTATAAATTGAGTAGTTCCGATGGCCATCTGTGGTCTTCATCATCAGTTCCACTTCACCAAATGGTGTTTTCCGAGAGCAAATGCACGAGTTAATATAAAAAATACCCAAATCGCTATATTTGTGCCTATAAAATTTGAGGGTTCCCCTTGATTTCCATGGGATCCCCTCATTAGATTCTGATTTGGTGACAGTCAATGGGACCACCTCGATAGTATACCCTTTCAAACAAAAAAAGAATTTTGAAAATCTGTCGACAATTGGCGGAGTATTCGATGACCGAACATACAAAAAAAAAAAAAAAACATACAATCAGCCGAACATGGTATCTCCTCCTTTTTGTGAAGTCGGTAAAAAAAAGAGTGCATACCAGCGCGACGAAAAACACAGTGTTGGATTTTCAACTCTCGGCGCTAAGCAGAACGTTGAAAATGCAGTGCGCGAAAAAAAATCGCCGCGATTTTTTTACGCCCGTGCGAACGTTGCCTAAGACTTTCGTTCGTAGCGCGGTGCTTTTGTACCGTGTCATGAAAACTCATAATTATTATAAAACTGCGCACGTATGTACTACCTACTTACAAATAGAGACCCGACCGGTCTCCTACCTAGCCGCACTAATGAAATTACCTTTTAAATTAAAACATGTAGATATCAGCAGGTAGCTAGCACCTGTTTTCTTTTTAATTACCTACTTATAATATCCCATTAAAATATAATAAGTAATATGTAATTGTAACGATGTCATACGAGGCGTGCGCGCGGGACACGATCACATCACACGACTGGCACGACAGCCCGTCAGCGTCAGCAGAGGACAGGAGCAGCCAGCAGCCAGCACGCAGCACGCAGCGCAGCACGTCGCCAGTGCAGTGCCTATATAACCTCGAAGCTCCGGCGCTCCTAGGTTTGACTAGTCAATCCTCAGATTTGACTTGAAGTCTTAGTCAAGCTCAAACAAATTAAGTTTTTCGGCCTCTGACTAAAGAATTTTCGTCAAACCTAGGAGAAACTAATTTGGTCAGGCAAACGTCGAAACTCAATTTAATAAAATTGGGGTTTGACCAGTCAAACTAATTAACCTCAAAACACCTAGGCTAGGCTTGGGTTAGGGTTTTCGTCAGCAGGTCGACGGAGCCCCGCTGCGCGAGCTCCTATTTCTGTCTGCAGGGTTTAATTAAAGGAACCTAACACAACCGAACCTCGGGGTGTCCCTGACGTCGACGTTTGACCGAGTCTGCCAGCCGCTTCTAGGATCGACTAGGCAAAGCCCGAAACAGATTATTTTACTTTCGACATTTGACTGAAAAGTTAGGAACTTCTAGGTTTGACTAAAAATACTTGAGTCAAACGCCGAAATTGGAATTTATTTCGGGGTTTGCCCGAAGGCTTTGGTCAAACCTAGGATAAACCAGTCATTCCGGGAAGAGACTGCATCGACCTTTGACTATGCCACCAACACTGCATGAACACAAGCGAGCACAACAAGTACAATTTATGAGTGACGTCGACCGACGAAACAACACAAGACATGTCCATGTCAAACGTAAAGTGACGCCGCACAGTAGGGGAATCTCGCAATCTAGCGGGATTTAATTCCAAATTGAATTACATAAAATATACAAGTTGAAAAATAATATTGATGGGTATTCAAATAAATTAAAATACATAAATAGTAATAGAATATAAAGTTGTATAAAAAAAAATGCGATATGAATAAATTTTGTTATTTTAGGCACTAATTCCACTTTTACAATTACCTATTATTTTTACAATTACTTAATATAAAAGCAAAAATAGCATCAATTCGTCCTTTTTCGCATTTGAGGTCCAAATATCAAAAAATTGTTGTTTTTGTGATTTCAGCGGTCATTCTGAAAACCGAAAAAAAATGTATGACGGTCGCAAAAAAGCGCAAGTTTTATCAATTGTTCTCAAAAGTTAAGACTCTAAACTATAAATTAAAATAATAACAACAGCGGGATATTCAGGTCATTTTTTTAAATCACCTTTTGTTTTGCAAATCATCTCTAAAAAATGCCTAAAATTTAACTGTGCTTTCAAATGATGTTATTAGATCAATGTTTAACATTACTTAAATAAAATACACTCTAACTTACCTTAAAAGATATATACATCACATTATTAAACCAATAAATAATAATAATAATAAATAAATATCCTTGGACATTTCACACAACGCCATCTAGTCCCAAGCTAAGCAACCTAATGCTTGTGTTATGGTAACGAGATGGCTGATAAACTAAACAAGACTAATACGTTAATTTGATCAGTAATCTCAAGTGAAGATGACACTTTAATGTGTGTTCGTATTGTGAAGGTACAACGATTAATATCTACACTTCAACATTATTTATTTATTTTTTTAACCTGCATACAAGTATTTCTAATATGTAGCTGTGACAAATAAGGTCTTAGGTATAAATAGATTATAACTATATTATCAAATAATAAAATTTATATTTTGATTTAAATCGCGCTAGATTGCGAGATTCCCATAGTGTGCGCCGCGCCGCAGTCCCTCGCCCGCCGCCACTAGAACTGACAAAGAATGAAACCTCCACAAGTCCTCTCTGACGAGCTGCAGTAAATAGAACGAGTTCCAACATACTCGTGTATTGACTCAACTCGTGTTAATCATCGGCCGCCGCGCGCAGCTAGCACTTTTCACATAAGTGTTGAAACGAACAACATCCATTTGAAATGTATTTATTAATAAATATAGACGAGCCGAGAGCTGACTAACGGTTGCTTAAATTGTTCTGTTCACACTGCTCCGGCGAGGCGTGAACAGACTGTGCAGATGAAGGCGGAGTGAGGTCCAGCGAAGTTAATAATGCGGTGATACAGAAGTTCATTGTAATCGCTGACATTGGCGGCGAAGTTAACAATGTGGTGTACGCACGGACGTAAAAATAACGGCGGCGAGTTTTTTTCGCGCACTGGATTTTCAACGCTCTACTCAACGAGAGTTTAAAATCCAACAGTGTGTTTTTTCGACGCGCTGGGATGCACTCTGTTGTTATTAGGTTGGATTCTCGAAGCTCGGCTCAACACCGAGAGTTGAAAATCCAGTGCGCTATAAAATCCCGCCGCGATATTTCTACGTCACAGCAGAATAATATTATATTATAGTAGTGTAGGCAACCCTGTGAATGTAATATAATACACTGATGTAGATGACTTTCACATTCACGAGCCTATTAGTGACTGATATTAACATAGAGACTTGTTTATTTTCGATAATTTAATACAATGCATAAACAACCAGTATTTATTAGAAAAATAACTGGATCGGATGCAAAGTTATTCCGTTTGCATAAAACTACGAAAAACAACTAGCGGTGACACTTTCGAACGTCCGCCACCAGGCCGCTGGCACCGGCCAGTAATGGTGTGTGAGTGGCTTCGTGAGCAGCTGGACGTACTGCCGCGGTCTGGTTTCACAACACTTACTATATAATGTTGATTTACATGACTTTTAAATAAATATCGAAAGCGTATTACTTTCAAATTACAGTAAATGTTTACTTAATTGGCTCGTACGAGTACATTTCGCAATAGTAATACGCTTGCGCATGCAGGCCCCGAGAGAACTACTTCAAGCATTTCACGGTAATTGATCGCCGGTGGTCTAATGAGCGGAACCAGTCGCGAGGCGGTATCCTTAGTGTATGTGGAACTGAAAGTTGACAGAACGTATCGACATGCGAAGGAGATAATGCGCCCAAACTTACCCACTGGTTAGGTACCGTGCGGTCATTCATTTAAGGATTTCTACTTTCTATATTAAACCTGTATTACTTTTAACTAAGTATTTCACTATTAGTTACTCTACTCGCGCGTTACAGACAACATTGTGCTCTTAGATCTTTAGTTCTTACACTACAAGTGTAACTCATCATTATGAACAACTCTTACTATTCATTTGAGCTTGAGCTATGAGACTAAACCTGAAATCGCGAAAAAAAATCAGCTGACCAGTACATCAAACTCGTCTAAATGTTGGCAGTCCGGCGGCAATTTCCGTATTTAACAACGTTCCCAGTCTCAATCTGTCAAAAATTGTTATAGTTTACATACGTTTTTGACATTTGATTGTTGCTGGCATGAGATTGCGACTTGAATTTGAACGTTTTTAGATACGAGAATTCATGGCCTTCAGTGTAGCAGCTGATTTATTTTTCGCGATTTCCGAAACGGTCCCATAGTAAAAGTTGTTCATAATAGTGAGTTAAGCCCCGCGTTATTTATGTTATACCTTGGCCCGTGCGCGTTAACATGGCACCTGGCTCGAGTGAATACGTGTAAAGAACTGAGTGCAAAAAAATATTGAGTTGTATTTTAGTTTTTTGAATATCAACATTTAATTTGCTCTGAGTAGTTTGTAATAACATACTACTTTACGATGCTTTAAACGTGACAAAACATAGTGTTTAGACACAATTTTGTTTTCGAACCAGGTGCCATGTTTGCGCGCACGAGTATAGTGGCAGAACGTAATGCCCGTGAGTATTATGGTAGTAATATCTACAACTGATCTGTGGTTAACTGCTTCAGATGGTACTATGGTAAACGCATATTGCAATGTATTCGTGGCAAGTCCGGTAATCATCGTCGTTGGAACATGTTCCCAATGATGCAGAAACACGCAGCGCTTCTCAATCATTAACATCTATAATGTAGTCTGCCTCCACCAGAAACTTACAAATACTTCTCCACCCCGTGCTGCAAACTGTTGTTCATGTTTTTGCCATAAATACTGTAACGAACTATAAGTACCTACATGTTCCATACTGTTCGCTAATAACTTGAAAGAATCATAAAAGAAAATTCTCATAAGAGAGCCTTTTTATTCAGGTTCCCGCCTCCGAGCAACATCCGATACAATGGACATCTTTGAGTTGACGATACAATGGAAGGTATTTCAAAGCTAACACACTAGCACAATGCGTTTGAAAGGAAGCTCGGAGAAGCGATATGAAAAGATTTGCCTTTCATTCGTAAAGGAAAGGTAAGTGTGGTTTGGGCACGGTGCGCTTAGGGCACGGTATGGTTTGGGCACGGTATGGTTTGGGCACGGTGTGGTTTGGGCACGGCGTGGTTTGGATAATTCTCGTTATAGTTCGTTTCCGCCGCACGCCGCGCGTTTCACAGAACAAAACAAGCTTGCATCAACATACGTGTTTAAGAGTGTACTCGCGACACTTTTTTTGCGGATAGTACACCATGTTTGTAACAACTCGGAAATCAGAATCCATAACACAAGTGGCATGCTCAAGTCGAGGAATTAGCTAAGATGTTGCATTGTGAGCGGTTAATGAGCAACCATTGAGTTATAATACGTACGTAGTACATTATAACTCAATGTGAGCAACATCCTTTGCTTGTGATACACGGGCACAGGTGTATCACACCACACCACATCGCACCACAGCACCAGTATCTTTTATTGACATTAGGAAATCGTGTTGTGGGTTTTGGACAAGTTTATATACGTACAAAACTTAAAGTAGTAGGCCACGAACACAACCGTCCGGTAGAATGTCGGTGAAAATCGGATTGAGGATAAACCTTGTAGGTAGATGATTGTTATTTTTAGGGTTCCGTACCTCAAAAGGAAAAAACGGAACCCTTATAGGATCACTTGTTTGTCCGTCTGTCTGTCTGTCAGTCTGTCAAGACCGTTTTTCTCAGTAACGCGTGAAGGTATCCAGCTGAAATTAATATCAAATACGTAGGTCTATGGTCCCTTGGAGTTCTAAAAAGATCAAACTTCTAAGTCTACGCAATAAAAAAATACGGCCATTAATGCGACATTTTTTTGATAATCGCAAGTAAATCAAAACTTAGGGTTCCCGTCGTCCTAGAATCATGAAATTTGGCAAGAAGCAAGGTCTCACAACACAAATGACAAATGTAGGAAAAAGTCCGAAAATTGTTAATTTGTAATTCTATCACATAAAAAAATATTTTGAAAGTTGTCAGTGTGTCAAGACTCTTTTTTTGAGGAACGCATAGAGGTATCAAGTTGAAAGTAATATCAAATACGTAGGTTTATGGTTTCTTGAAGTCCTAAAAAACTCTAGTTTGTAAGTCAACGCAATAAAAATATGCGGCCATTTTGCGAAACATTTTGATACTCGCAACTGTCGCAAGTAAATCAAAACCTATAGGGTGCTTCCCGTTGAACTATTACAATGAAATTTGGCAAGAAGCAAGGTCTCCCAGCACAAGTAAAGGAAAAAGTCCGAAAATTGTGAATTTGTAATTAATGACATAATTTTTTTTTTTTTTTTTTTTTGATAAGTATCCAATGTTAAGTTTGTTTTTGGGATAAATTCTATTCAACTACGGACCCCTTCATTGTGCGTGGTCCGACACGCACTTGGCCGGTTTTTTTTTAAACATACTTCTTAAAGCGCTGCCGTATTTAGTTACCTTTGGCGTAAATAAGAAGTCACCTAATTTCCTGTTTTGTCCACCACCTACTTTTACTAACCACCTATTTGTTCTGTTTTCCATAACATTACTTCTGTTTTGCGTAAAAAGTTCGGTTCTGGATCTGCACATTCTGCACGCCCGAAATCTCCATTCAAATTATTATGGCGAAAATTCAGAAACTTTCCAAACTTTTTACGCAAAACAGAAGTAAAAAAAACCGGTCAAGAGCGAGTCGTACTCGCGCATCGAGGGTTCCGTTCCGATTTCTGAAAAAAAGTGCTATTTAGAGACATCGTTTTATTTTTCCTGTAATCTTTACATAAACTTCTATCACATAGAATAATTTCAGATTTTTATCTTTGCAAACTTCGGAGATAAGGGGCGGTATTTTTTTTTACATTTTTCTTTAAAAGTCTAAAACTATGCGGCCTAAAAAAAAACTAAAAAAATGTTTGAGAATGTGCAAACAGGGCTCTTTCATATGATACCCCAGATGTCCTAGTAGCCCCACTTTGAATTTTTAAGACCCCCTTTCAGTCCCTGTTACAAAAAAAACATAAATATTTTTAATTCTCACTTATTTGCAAAATAGCTGGTTAAATGTCATCTAAAACTGTTCCAAATTTCAAGTTGATAGCATTAGTAGTTCTTGAGATATCCAGCTGTGACAGACAGACAGACAGACAGACTGAGTCACACCATAAGGGTTCCTTTTTTACCATTTTGGTACGGAACCCTAAAAAGAGAGGTCCTCCTGACTGATTGACTGACTCATCAACGCCCAGCCCAAACCTTTGAAACTAGAAAGCTGAAATGTTGCACAGAGCATCCCTTTATAATGTAGACAAAGAATAAGGAAGGACTTCCCGGTAGTATTTTTCCGACATCCACGCGGGCGAAGCCGCTGGCAAATGCTAGTAATAATAATAATAACTCCACCGCCGTATCTCTACGTTGACGTCGCGCGTCGTGGTGGGGCTTGCGCGCTCCAAACTGTAGGTTTACTAGGCCAGTAGAGTTTACTTTGCCGGAACAGGTCTAGGGTGAGGAGCCAGACCAAGAGGAATACATGAACCCGCAGGGTTCGGGGGAGACGTCTTGTTCTTCAACTCTGGCTTGTCTTTATTGGCCGGCTGGAGTGAACACTGACGAGGAACAGTGCTCCCACCTGGAATGTGAGCTCAGCTGTCATTGTGCCGATTGTAGTAACGGCCAACGGCCTGATGGCTGAAAGCCTCGACCAACATCTCTCGAGGCTCTCGTTAGGCGGTTGGATCAAGGGCCAGATTCAGAAGGCAGTACTCCTCGATACGGCTCGTATTGTGAGGAGGTTCCTATCTCTGCAGCGCTAACCACCGGTAGCGTGGACCTTGCTCCCGACACCGGCGGACCACTATTTTTTATATTTGTAAATGTTTTTTAGGGTTCCGTACCTCAAAAGGAAAAAACGGAACCCTTATAGGATCACTCGTGTGTCTGTCTGTCTGTCTGTCCGTCTGTCCGTCTGTCACAGCCAATTTGCTCCGAATCTAATGGACCGATTAAGTTAAAATTTGGTACACATATGGATTTCTGTGACCCAAACACGTACAGCTAAAGTAAATATATGAATTTTGAATATGAGAGTCACTTTTAGGGGGAAAATAAGAAAATTAAAAAAAAAAAGTTTGGTAAACTGTACCGTGTGACATATCAAATTATGGGGTTTACTATGAGGGTCTCAAATATATTTTTTTTATAATTTTAAAATATATTGTAAATTATAAAGTTTATCATTTTTAGTTTTCCTAAACTACCCCCTAAGGAGGGATTGGGGGTGTCAAAGTTTGTATGGAAGAACTTTAACACGCGGTCCGATTAACTCAAAACTCAGTTTTTATACTTGAGACCAAAAATTAAGACTAACGTGTATCAGGGTTTTCCAAAAATCTACCCCTAAGGGGTGAAAGTTAATTTTATAGCGGAGGATTTTATTGGGGGCTTGATTAACTCTAAAATTGGTGTAAATAATGTTCGAGTCAAGTTATGGAAACATACCAGACGATTTTTAAATTCTTTATTTGTATTCGTGAAAACAGAGAAACAGTTTATATGAAAAATCTTATTAATTTGGTTAATGAACTTGAAACTTAGCACAAATACTTGCATAAGTAAGTAATAGGTAATGTTTGTCATTATTAGTTTTTCAAAAGTACGCCTCAAATGAGGTTAGGGATGTTAAAGTTTGTATAGAAGAATTTTAAAAAGCAGTCCGATAAAAAAAATGGTACTTTGAGTCAAGTTAGGAAACTTGCCAAACGAATTTTCACCGATTTTGACGACATATACCAGAGGGCCAATTCTCGTACCTAAAAACGTTAAAATTCTAGTCGCAATCTCATGCCAGCGACAATCAACTGTCAAAAATGTAGGTAAACGCTATACAATTGTTGACATATTGAGACTGAGATGAGATTGCGAACGTTGTTAAAAATACGAGAATTGCCCCTCTGATGTTTTAAGGAGTAACTTAGGCTATTTTTATTTTAGAAAAATAATTAGGGTTCCGCGCAAGAAAATTAAAATCCATGAAATCAGACAACCACGTACAGTCCAGTACAAACTTACTAAGCCTCCGCTGTCTATTACGGCTATAACAACAAATAATAAAAATAAAGCAAAGTTAAAAAGCAAAGGTAAGGGGTCGATCTCCATACAATAAACTTTTCATTTTGAAAAAAAAATAAAATTTTTAATCTAGCATGTGGGGTGTCATCGTCTAGAACTCATTGAGTAGAGTACAAACATATTTTTATTTAATCTTTTAAAATTAAGAAATAGGGGGCTGCAAAAGTTGTAAATTTTAGACCATTTTTGTACGAGCTCTAGCGCAACAATTCAACAAATTAGGAATTTGAAACTTCTTTATACCATGTAGGTACCATGAATACTGTATTTAATCAACAATACTGAAAACGGCGATTCATAAGGTATTTTGTTTAAACATGGGTGATTTCCTGCAACTGCAAAAAATAACCTTGTAATTTTATCGCGTACTGGATTTTCAACTCTCGGTGTTGACACGAGCTTCGAGAATCCAACCTAACAAAAACAGAGTGCATCCCAGCGCGACGAAAAACACACTGTTGGATTTTCAACTCCCGGCGCTAAGCAGAGCGTTGAAAATGCAGTGCGCGAAAAAAAATCGTCGCGATTTTTTTACGCCCGTGCGAACGTTGGCTTAAGCTGGTCGGACGTTGTTTTCGTGACCCTTAATGGAGAACGTGAAGTACTACAGTCTACAAGTCACAGGCATTTGACACAAGTATATCCTTCGATCAATTATTGATCGAAGAGTATATCACAAGAAGCTAGAACCTATTATAAGGTTCCCAGCCATCTTCAGGACTAGTTTCATTCATGTTTATCGGACAGCAAATCTTACGTGGTACTCAGTAGGTACGAGCACAGGTACAAGTCATCACATTATGAAATCCGTTCTGGTGTCCCTCAGGTTACGTACCTGGGCCCCCCACTGATTATACATAAGTTTGTATCTCTTCCTCTCTGGGACATATTAGAAACATAATGCTACTATGAAAACTTATAATTTTGTGATACCTACCATACACATACACCAGTGACTTATCTTTGATCTGATAAGTCCCTGGTGTATGGCAGCATGGCATCACAAAATGTTTCAGGTGCACTCACAGCAAGTTAACCAGGAAAACCATCATTATCCTGGATAGCAATTGAGTAATTAAAATTGCTATCTGTAGTGAGATCTTTAGACTGTTACTAATTGTCGGTTGGCCTGTTGGTTAGTTAAAGAAAGACAAAATTATCGGTTATTTAAAATACTATTTTACATAGTATTGGTAACGCTAAGCTAAGTAATAACAGCCGCACGGGTCGATCCACCAGGTTAAGCTACGCTTGCCGGGGTTGGTCCATGGATGTGTGACCATCTTTACATACCGAGACTCCTCCGTGCCTCAGGAAGCACGTTAGGCCGTTGGTCCCGGCTGTCATTCGTGGATCTTTTACAGTAGTTACGGGTTGTCAGAAGCCGAAAAGTCTTACTAAGCGGTACCCATTAACTGGGTTGTGGAGGTCAGATAGCCAGCAGCTCACTGTAAAATACTAGTTTTCAGCTGCATCCGGTTAGACTGGAAGCGGACACCAACATACAGTACAGTACATGTAGTTGGGAAAAGGCAGGCAGATTGAGATTGCTTGACTTAGTGGCAGCGGCCAGTGATCTCTGCTGACCTGTTTTTTATATTTCCATGCTGCTGACCGATATCGCCTCCAAGGGGGGGGGGGGGGGGGAATAAGCTACCGATACCATAATATTATAGGGTACATTATTTTCCAATAAACCTATTAATATGTGGTACCGAGCACGGTCGGAAATAAAACTAATATGTATTCATTATAGCTACATACATTGACGAGAACGACCGAGTTATAATCAAAACTAAATCGACCTGTGACTTGTGTGTGGCCATATTCTAGCGTTCTTTAATTAGATATGAATCATAAAGGTTTTCCACGCGAATTGATCGTAGGCGCGGCCCGCGGGCGGCGGGACGAACACTATGACGAAGAGTGTTCTTATGTGAGCGTCGATAACTTAGCGGTGGCAGCTGAGCTTCGTGCCACAAATAAACTGCATCACCAACCACTTAGCGCTAAGTGAACGCACCTATTAGTCGTGACTCGAGATCTCATCTCCGAAACGGTGAAACGTTAGTAAATATTCGCAATTATTTTTATTCAGCAAGTACACCGAAGAACGACTTAGATAAGTAAGTACTGTTCGTTAAATCCGTATCGTAGGTAGGTACGGGTCAAACTGGTGTCGTACTCGTAACTCACTTGAACGTAACTCACTGCGAACGCCTAACATTAATTCCGTCCTCGTGAAATTGTATTACAATTTCAGTGGACTGCATGTTCGAAATTCATATTCGAAAGGCGAGCGAGCGTGGGGCGACGGAGACGGAGCGGAGCGAGCAAAGGTAACGTGGATTTGTGTTTAATAATTACGTGAGGCGACGTCGACGTCGCGACGCGCCGCGGCGGCGGGTATCTCGGCCGCTCAGCTGTTGTGCGCGAGTGCACTCCCCCGCCCCGCCCGCCGCGCCGCGCTCCAATCAGCTGATCGCAGTAGGTCGCGGCGCCACGCGGACACGCCGCGCCGCGCTACATACCTACAGCTAACATGCAACGCGCTGTTTGCTACACTAGTAACTAGCAACACAGACTTGGTTTACAAATTACTTTATCAATGATCCTATATTCCTATTTTTATAATTAGGTACCTGGCTGGCAGGTAGGTAGATAGATACAGACTATCTATAATGAAAGTAGTTTACAATTTTTCATAATTATGAAGGTTCCCTTAGACAGACTGGTGGAACAATTTCTATGAAAACTTCATGGCAATTGTTATATCGGAGTCACGTCGTGCCTATCTATGGGAGCCTTAACGAATATAAATTTCAAAAGGCGCGGTTGCGTTAAGTATGGAGCATATTATTTATAAAAGAAAATAGCGTGAGATCGTGCAGAACGCTCCGTGTTCCGGCGCGGCACATGAAAGAGTTCTGCTCCCAGCGCTGTCCCTCTCACTCCCGAGTCCCGGCGCGGGAGTGCGAGCGGGACGCACTACGACACCGCCTGTCAAGTTCGGTACTTAAAATGGCCGATGCTTGCTTAGTTTCGTGATCGCCTAGGGAGGGGGCCGATGTCGATAATATTATGTTTTATGACGGCGGGTGGCGGACGAACATAAATTGGGTTTTCGTTTTACGAGAGATAATACCGACGATAAATTATACTCGCGTTTCGGGAATCGAATTTCACCCGAAGTGAGTTCAGTCGGCCACGTTTAACTGTGTAATGCGCTTCGAGGAAGCCGCGCGGCGCGGCCTGCGGGCGCGGCGAGCGCGGCCGCAGTTATCAGGCCGTGACGAAGGAGCTCGTTATGTTCGTGATCGTTATTACGAGTGCTCTTATCTTAAACGTCTCGCTACGCGGCGAATCTTGCCGATTACTGATACCGCCGTTTTACTGCCAGCAATATATGAACTTACCATGTGCACGTATTACTTTGAAAGCTTTTATGCTTATCAATAAGATAGTTGTCTGAATCGCCTAATGGCACGCCAGTAAATTGAACGGTCTAGAGCTAATAAATACTCAGTACCTAGGGACGCAAACAAACTTCGCCGGTAATAAAGAGATACCTTAGGTCTCAGTGTGCGCTGCGGGCTGCGGCGTCATACAACCACTAAAGAATGTGCTACAAAGTAAAATATGATATTTAATTACCATTGTAGTTAAATACGAGCGTAGTTACCGTGCGCGAGATAACGGCGCCGCACGATCTGTGCGGACCGCGGACACAATATCACACCCATCACCCATAAAAGTAACAGTAAACTTTTTATCGACGCTGCGAAGATAAAATACCTAAATAAGTATAGCTTTAATTCGGCTCGCCACCGCCGGCACCGCGCCGTGCCGGGCCGGGGCCGGCGGCATGTGGCCCGGCGCGGCGCGGCGCGGCCTGGCGAGGCACGGCCGGCGGGGCGGCGGCGAGCGTGCCGCCGCAATCATCCATTAGTCTCGATGTTTATTTCGTGTTTATTACGTGGATGCTAATTTAACGCCGTCGCTCGCTGTGATGTCGGATAATGGAGTAGGTACGTTCGCGTTCTCACAAGAGTGCGCGGCCGCGTGCGTGCCGTTTGCTGGCCGCCGCTGGCCCGGCGCGGCGCCGTGCCTGCTCCCTGCTGCCCGGGCCTGCCGGTTACTGCCCGCTGCCCACGTCTTGTCTACCCGCTGCGTGCACTTTCAATGTGTTTGACGGCATCTTATAAAATGACACTCTTCCGGCACCTTTATACCTATTGCCTCGCCGAGATGTTTGCATGAATGTAACGAATCATAATAATCAAGTTTATTGTAATAATTTTGTCTGAAGTGTTATTTCCCTGAATGACAACTCAGCATGAATAATTTCTTTCCCAACAGCTATTGTAGATTATTCACGACTCATTGTGTACAAGCCTTTCAAACAGAAAATAAAATGTGGAATGAATAGCGGCGGTGCGCGCTCGGCTTTTGTTTAGCGGATATTTTGGAAGTGTTGTCATTGAGAGCGAAACAATGGGAGAATGAGTCGTACCTACGTAGCCGTGAGAGGGCCGTGCCGCGCGCGGGCGCCTGCCGGAATGCCGGCAGCGGCACGGCACCGTCCGGCGGACGCGCCGGCGAAGCTTCTGTCATTATCAATACTATAGTATCTATTTATTACACTACATCACTTACTACATTTTCTTTCACTTTGCATACATTTTTATTTATCTTTTATAAAGATTTATATTCATATATTGTGAATTGGTCTAAAACAATTCGTTTCTTTAAAATCTGAAATAAAAACACTATAGATATTTTTCATTGTTATGACACTTACGTCAGGCTGTCAAACTGTCATTACTTTTTCTTCTATCTAACTACCTCATAGAGTTTCATAATGGCATAGACTATGAACGTTTCTTTTGATTTATGTAATCTAAATTCTTTTTATCAATATGTTAGGTCAAATATTGTATTTTATAGATAATTTTGATTTATTATTGAATAGCTGTATCTTAAATTACTTTTATAAAATTAATTGTAACAAATCTACTAGCCTACAGAAATAAAAGGGGGCTAAAGTAAGACTTGAAACAATATATTATATATTAAAAGATAAAAAATACAGACCGGTTTTTAAAAAACACGTCCTACCTAACACACACAGCTATTTAGGAAGGTAGAGGATAGCTTGAAGTAGTAATTTGAGTAAGTCCAGGTTAGGCAAACACGCACGGATAGTTTGGAAGAGGAAGATTTTGAATTGAATCGCTCCGATAAATTAATGGTTATTTTCTATAACCCTCCTTCAGGGATCGACCGCAGTCGGGTAAATTTTAGTCACGGAATCAGTTTTGCCGGTCGAAGAATACTTTTAGGAGATGTTTCGTTTATAGCTTCCGGAGCAGAACTTCCTAGTCTCCGAGTCTTCCACCCATCCATTCATCAGCGTTTTTCGAAATCGTCTTCCAATTTCAGATCCTTTCCACATTTGAAGCTTTCCGTCATCAGAATGCCAAACGCCACAGTCAATGCTTGAATCTGCCAGTAATATACGTTGAAAAACCTCTAACCTCTTCAATGAATTTCGAGTGTGTGTGGATTAATTTTATAAAAGTAATTTAAGATACAGCTATTCAATAATAAATCAAAATCCATACTAATATTATAAATTCGAAAGTAACTCTGTCTGTCTGTCTGTCTGTCTGTCTGTCTGTCTGTCTGTCTGTCTGTCTGTTACCTTTTCACGCCTAAACCACTGAACGGATTTCGATAAAATTTGGCAAGGCTATAGATGGTATCCTGGGGACGGACATAGGCTACTTTTTTTTTCAAAAATAATCCCACAGGGGGTGATATAGGGGATGAAAGTTTGTATGGGAAACTCGGTATTTCTTAAGTTAGGGATGTGAAAATTAAAATATATGCTTTTGATAGGAGATAAAGAAATATGCGGTTCAGCGTTTTTGAAAAATCATCCCCTAAGGGGGTAAAATAGGGGTTGATTTTAAAATTTACAAAACTGCATGGATTTCGACATTATTTGGCAAGGCTTTATATAGCATCCTGGGGAAGGCCATAGGATACTATTTTTTTCAAAAATAATACTACAGGGGGTGATATAGGGGATGAAAGTTTGTAAGGGAAACCCAGTATTTCTTAAGTTAGGTATAACAAATTTATGCTATTGGTAGGAAATTAAGAAATATGCGGTTCAGCATTTTTGAAAAATCATCCCCTAAGGGGGTTAAATAGGGGTTGATTTTAAAATTTACAAAACTGCACGGATTTCGATAAAATTTGGCAAGGCTTTATATAGCATCCTGGGGAAGGACACAGGCTACTTTTGGTATTAAAAAATAATCCTTCAGGGGGTGATATAGGGGATGAAAGTTTGTATGGGAAACTCAGTATTTCTTAAGTTAGGGATGTGAAAATTAAAATGTATGCTTTTGATAGGAAATAAAGAAATATGCGGTTCAACGTTTTTGAAAAATCATCCCCTAAGGGGGTAAAATAGGGGTTGATTTTAAAATTTACAAAACTGCACGGATTTCGACAAAATTTGGCAAGGCTTTATATAGCATCCTGAGAAAGAACATAGGATACTTTCAAAAACAATACTACAGGGGGTGATATAGGGGATGAAAGTTTATAAGGGAAACCCAGTATTTCTTAAGTTAGGGATAACAAATTTATGCTATTGGTAGGAAATTAAGAAATATGCGGTTCAGCATTTTTGAAAAATCATCTCCTAAGGGGGTAAAATAGGGGTTGATTTTAAAATTTACAAAACTGTACGGATTTCGATCAAATTTGGCAAGGCTTTATATAGCATCCTGGGGAAGGACACAGGCTACTTTTGGTCTTAAAAAATAATCCTTCAGGGGGTGATATAGTGGATAAAAGTTTGTATGGGAAACTCAGTATTTCTAGGGCCGACGCCGCTGGGGTCGCGGGTTGTCTGAAAGGGTTACCGCGGCCCTGGCATAGGCAACTGAAGGAACACGGGTGGGTTTTAGTCAGTAAAAGTCTGACACGCCCTCCCGCTCCACCCAGAGCGGGAGAAGTTATTTGATGATTTCCCACCCTCAAAAAAAAAAAAAAAAAAAAAGGGATGTGACAATTAAAATGTATGCTTTTGGTAGGAAATATATAAATATGTTGTTCAGCGTTTTTGAAAAATCATCCCCTAAGGGGGTAAAATAGGGGTTGATTTTAAAATTTACAAAACTGCACGACAAAATTTGGCAAGGCTTTATATTTATATAGCATCCTGGGAAAGGACATAGGATACTTTCAAAAACAATACTACAGGGTGTGATATAGGGGATGAAAGTTTGTAAGGGAAACCCAGCATTTCTTAAGTTAGGGATATGATATGTTTTCCACATGAACGTTCCCATGGGATATTTTCCGACATCCACGCGGGCGAAGCCGCGGGCAAAAGCTAGTTATCTATAAAATACAATATTTGACCTAACATATTGATAAAAAGAATTTAGATTACATAAATCAAAAGAAACGTTCATAGTCTATGCCATTATGAAACTCTATGAGGTAGTTAGATAGAAGAAAAAGTAATGACAGTTTGACAGCCTGACGTAAGTGTCATAACAATGAAAAATATCTATAGTGTTTTTATTTCAGATTTTAAAGAAACGAATTGTTTTAGACCAATTCACAATATATGAATATAAATCTTTATAAAAGATAAATAAAAATGTATGCAAAGTGAAAGAAAATGTAGTAAGTGATGTAGTGTAATAAATAGATACTATAATACTCAATCGTTTATTGCATTCCATATGTAAAATATATAGATGGTGTAACATCTATCTATCTATTCTATCTATTACATTCACTGATGTATAAAAATACGATCGCTCCACACTTTGTATGTAATAGTATTAATCTGTGGTAATAGTAATAATCCATTTATTTGTCAGAATATTACAAAGTTATTACATGGTTTTAACAGTTCATAATAAATTCTGCCGTTTCCGGTGTACAAATACAATTTCAGGATTTTGTTAAGTAGATAAGTAGATCATATAAAATTGAATAATATAAACTAACAGATTTAAAATAATAATTATGTAAGTACTGACATGGTATAGTTACTTAAATAAAAAAGGTAAGAATCACAGGCCATCAAAAAATTCGTCCGCATCGTTGTCAACAGTAAAAGTGCCCAAAAGGCTGGCACAATCAGCATCGCCAATTCGCCATACAACGTGGCAATCACGTTGTATGGCGATTCCTTGGCCAATAATACCCGCCCTGGTTCAATCTTCTATTTTTTAGAAATTCGTCATTCCAGCACGATTCCATTGTCATTTTGCTAAAAGTTCGTAATCGGCTAAATTCATAATGGTCGATCATTGGTCTAGTAATAGAATCGTGGTAGAATGACATTGTCGTATTGCCATTATTATAAAACCCGTTAGTAGAAATGATTTTCGAAAAACTCAAGGTCACTGATCAAAGGAACTCAAAATTTTTGCAGATTACTGCATACGTCAGTCATTCATTTGTCATTAACATTATGTACGAGATTACCATTATCTGCCATTTCTTACAATGGAGTGTCAGTGGTTGACCATTGGAAAGTCATAATGACGCCATTATATTAGTAGATTACCAAACGTGTCAAAATCAACAATTATGAAATCAATGACAGACCATTCTGACACCATTGTAATAGCAGACTTGAGCTTGAGGCCCTGGTCACGTCAACAATCGACCATCCGCTTGGCGATGTCTTGATAAACCAAGTTGGCCACCCATGTTTTTTATATTTCTATGGGACGGACGAAAATATAACTAAGTACCATTAAATAAATAAATTATGATAACATTCAAATTACAAATTAGTCAAATATTAGTTAAGGATGGAAATGTCAAAAAGATTAAATTAAGTCAAAGAGATAATCAGAAATAGTTAGTACATTTTGATACAAGTGGAGAATGTTTGTTATTGCATTCGAGGCGGAATTAAAACACCCGAGCCGTAGGCGAGGTTGTTTTTGAGCCGAGAACTGAGTTTTTCAATACACTTTTGAAGAAATAAAATAAAAAACACATAAAATAACGGAAAATAATTTTGTCATGAATTAATAGGGAACTATGATTTCAATTTTCTTTTTTTTCCGCGCTTTGCTTTCGCCAGGTTGAAAGAGAAGCAAAGGTATAAAGCCGATAAACAGCCTAATATGAAAAATAGAAAATTCAAATATTTTTGAGTTTAGAATACAAACAATTGTTAATTTGTTCATAAACGTTTTTTTTATTGTAATAATCATGGTTTTTGATAATATTCTTTATAGAAACATTATTTAAATATTCAAAAAAATTAACGCCTTAAAGACGCATATCTCTTTGCCGAGATTTAAAAAAAAACATTCACCTCCGAATAGAGAGTTGTGAATAGAGGCATTTAACCAATTTGTACTAAGTATAGGTATAAGTTATCTGTGGCATTCCCGCACACGTGCGGGAAAATAGAAAATCGCACGCGTGCGACATACATTGCATTGTGAACCTCATCGTAGTGCGATATGAACCAGTTTTCGAGGAAGTGTATTGAAAAGATTATAACTACTTATTTCCTAATATCTAACTTAACTACTCATTCATAAAATCAATAGTCGAGTAGTAGCATTTATTCAAGAAATAATTGAAAAGTTTACATATAAATGTCCGAAAGTTAAGTGTTTTAAAACAATCTGGTGGTTTATTGTAAACTTTGGTCGCCATACAAAATATATTATTAGAAAATAGTTTATTATATCGTCTAGGTACACGAAGCATGTGAACTATCAAGCACATTTAGGTCTGGGCGACAACATCGTTATCAGTTGAAATTCATGCTTATTTTGGTGCACAAAAATACAAATTTGAAAAATATGCTGGGAGTGGTCATATTTTTAATTTCTAGGGTTTCGTACCTCAAAAGGAAAAAACGGAATCCTTATAGGATCACTTCGTTGTCCGTCTGTCAGTCTTTCAAGACTCTTTTTTTCAGGAACGCGTGAATCAAGTTGAAATTAATAACAAATACGTAGGTCTATGGTTTCTTGAAGATCTAAAAAAATCAAGCTTCTAAATCAATGCAATAAAAAATAAGGCCATTTATGCGACATATTTTGATACTCGCAAGTAAATCAAAACCTATAGGGTACTTCCTGTTGTCCTAGAATCATGAAATTTGGCAAGAAGCAAGGTCTCACAGCACAAGGAAAAAGTAAAAAAAAAATAATTTGTAATTTAATCACATAAAAACAATTTTTTTGGGTTTTTTTTTTTGTTAAGATTGTTTTTGGTATAAATCTTTTCAACTACGGAACCCTTCATTGTGCGTGGTCCGAGACGCACTTGGCTGGTTTTTTTGAATAATGGAACACAGCTGTCCAATAATAGCCTCAGCATGGGTGCGCTCCACATATTGAGCGAATGCATAAAACTCTGTAAGTTGTACAGAATTACCTCATATTATAATGCCCTAACGCAAGATTGACGAGACACAGCCATGGTATGCACCCGGCACAGCGCCGCATCAACACTAGCCAGTAACACGTGTTAGTCTGTATAGAAGCAATACGAATCTACCTAGCTTTGTGCAGAGTTCTTCAATATGATCCAGTTAGTGTTTGACTATTGTTATCACTAGGAACTTGGTACTCTCAACCTCGTCAGTTGTGTCGATATCATGCTGTATTTTTAAAAATGGTCGCTTACTGTTATGTTTGGAACTGTAATTGTAATTATAAATGTCAAGTCTACAAACCTATTGCTCTACTCGTATTTAACATTCAGAATATAAAATAATTCGATACTATTTTTAACTGTTTGCTAGAATCTATAGAAATGATAGAGGATAGCAATTTTATGAGTCTCACAAAAATCTTGGAAAGACGTCTGGTCCACTAGTTAGGATTTATTTTACTTTAACAACTCATACAGTATGTTACAATATTGAATCGTAATTAAATATGTACGAGTCAAGTATCGAACATCTACATGGCACGCGCATATTGCATCAGCACTTTTCCGTCGCCTTGCACACATTATAGTGCAGCGCGACAGTACTCATTCAGCGTTCATTCAGCTGTACTCACTTCACATAGCAATAACATTCATATAGCTACGTGGTAACTAAGAGTATTCAATAAACCATCATCTTTGGCTGGATTTACTGCTTGATTTGGAATGTCATAAGCCCGATGGCTAATTCACCGAAGTCATCAGATCGAACGTCCGAATTGCCGAAATTCCATAGCATCGATGTACTTACCACAATTTCGAATAGCCACTAGATCGAGCGTCCGTTTCACCGAAAAGCCATTGCAACTGTAGTCCTATCCATCGAAAGTCTATTGGCTCGACGTGCCAGTAAGTCGAAAGCTGTTATTCATTCAAGCTAACATCCAAGGTGTGTGCGACCCATTCAGCAGCGAAAACATCCTATTGGTCCTTCGAGCCGGATATGAACCAGCTTCTTAAGGATAGCCTCAACATCTTTTTGGTCCTGCGATCCTCAAGATTGTAAGTGTTCCACGTTCTTTGTGCTGTGACGATTCAGTTGGGCTGGCAGACTAGAAGCAGAATCTCACCAGCTCAATAGAAGAAGCATCACCTGGACAGAGGACACGGGCAGCGGAGATCATTACTAGTGCAATGATCTCAGCGGTCCGTATCCTCTGTAGCAGCAAATACAAGAGTTCACCGATGTACATCAGCAGTATCGTTTGGAACTGAGTTGGTGACTCGAAATAGTGGAGGGAGTTACTCAAACTCAATATCAAGTCATGGAGGCAATGCATAAACTTCTGATCAATTTAAAAAAAGACGCAGCAAGCTATAAGACAGTGTGCAGAAGAAAATAGACCTTCTCGACAAGTATTGGGCAGAATTTCAAAATAACCACGAGATGATTCGTGAGCGTGAATATCCTTCTCATCAATACTTTGTGCAAGATTCCTATGAACAGACAAGACAATTTTACAGAAGCTCTACGGAATCCTTTATCAAGTATTTAACTCAAGAACAAAAACCAGCTTCACCCGTAATGAAGCCGTCAGCCGTTACATTCGAGCTGGCATCATCGACCTCGAAGTCATCGCAGCCAAAACGCATTCAAGAGCAAGCTGCAGGTGGAGCTGAACGCGGTAACCAATCACCCAATTCAATAAAGGTGCCTGAAATATACCTAATCTCATTAATTTGTCATCTTGAATAGACATGTCGTTTACTGAAATATGTTGCCAACCATCCTGTATTTATGTACAGGTAGCAATGGCACTAGGTATGCAACACAAACTGACGATACGCCTATAATTTCTTGAGTTTAGTCCTTCGATATAAAGTATTTCAAAAATGAAAATAACAACCAATAATGGTCACATTTTTGACAATGCTTTTATGGCGGCACTCTCAAAGTCGGCATGAACTTGTTCCGGTAACCAACCTGGAACCTGATATTGTATTAATTAAAATGCAATCTCGTGAGCTTCTACACTCTTGTGTGACATGAAGATGTATGCTGCTAATGCCAATAACATTCGTACTTTCAATGCCACTTCCCATGTCTCCTTGAATGCTGTATAGCAGCGGAAAAGGATCTGGTGATACCTAAAAGGTAAGTCCCATCCATGAAAAATTGTTTCAGTCAACGATGTTTTAATAACAAAACAGATTTCATGAAAAGGTTTACATAACTACTCTTAGGTTGTTAGCTCTGAGGTCGTCAATAAAGAGAACTGATAACAAAACAGATGGGTATATTTTATTGTATATCAACCGTTGAGTCTTTCCTTAATAGTGCAGGTTCCGATCCGGTCCGGTCGTATTACACCACCGAACTGACGAGACGAAAAGTCCGGTACCGGACTAAATAACCGAACTACTGAACGCCCGCAAAGGAGCAACATCAAAGAGTTCCAAAGAACCGCGTCAAACATCAACTCAACGTGGACTTCCTCAAACAAAATTGGCAGTTTCAAGACGCCTTAAAGATGTTAGAGTCAAGGTGGGCAGTCGATTCACTTTATAGAGACCTTGACAGTTAGCCCAATGAAGCCGACGTGCCATATGATGAACTCGTGTACAACGCTGAATGAGAACTGTCGGTGTCACGCTGCGCTATAATTTGCGCAAGGCGACGGAAAAGACTTGAATCGTACATTTTCCCGGAGAGAGTTAATTAATTAAATAGAGCGTTAATTTGTTTGCACCCACTTGACACGTTTAACTGTTCCAAATTGTATACTTTAACACACGTCTCCTCTACACAATCTTACAGTCACAGTGTGCTATCTGCTGCTAGCGTTATCAACTCATTCAGTTACTAATCTGTAGGATCCTACTTCTAGTTGAGTGTATTCACTTCTGACACAATTTTCGGTTACAACAGAGCATCACTCGATGGCTTTAGTTGTCATGTTGTCACTCGTCACAGACATGCTTTCACCATCCTCATGAACATGCTAATCATAGCGCTGGCATTGGAGGTTCATTGTGACACGTTACAAACAAAAGAATTCGTTTTATACAATGCAAGATGTCTAATTTAGTGCTTAGTCAAAAATTGTCATGTTCTCTTGGCTCTCCTCCCAATCTATAATGTTGATTGGGCAACAATAGAGAGTTGCGCATGATTGGAGCACTTATTAAAGTGTCACCCGTTGGAGTGTCGTGATTAATGAGTTGTTCAATAAGGAGCATGCAGCTGGACATTACGGCCGCAGCGCTCGACGCAAACGACAGATCAGGCTGTAAATTACTCCGCCAATACGTTTATGGCGATATAAATGTAAGCAATCTTCCTGTAAATACCAATTTATGACAACTCCAAACAAGTTCCTCACCATATTTATACGTTTTTACAACAATCCGAGACATATTACGGCTGTGCAGTCGTTTCTTGGCTTGCTCACTTCTAGCTACGAAGGTTATTAGTTTTATTTGCGCGGCGTCATTTGGAATACAAATTACAAATGCCAGTGCGGCGCGGGGCGTAGCTAGCCGGGTTCCTATTCAATCCGGCTGTCAGAGATTGCAATATCTAGTTTTCGCTTAACAAAATTGAATTTATTTCGCTTTTACTTTGGGCTGTGTGCACTCGGCTGTGGCAATCACTGTGCCATAAAATTACTGAATCATTCATTAGTCACACATGTCTCGGATCTTAATCTCTAAATGACAATCTTTCTATTTCAAGACAACCCACTAAGAATATCATTTTGCCAAGAGTGTAGAGGCAGTTGTTTTAGCTGTATCCGTTAGCACATTTAGGATTGATATAGTTTGATAGTCAACATAGTATTTAGTAGTACATGAGACAGACTAAGTGATAGTATCCAGTCGGTGAGCGAGTACTTACACGTGCATCGTGCACCGCGCACGAGGTCCGCCGGGTCCGCACCGCATCCAGGGCATCCGGTTCCGTCCGGTCACGAGCACTGACTACACACACTGCCGTACACTGTACACAAGGACCGCACACGAGCCGCATGGAGGTAAATAAAACGAAGTTTTAGGGATTTTTGTAAAAAGATAGTTATATTTTTGGCATTGGACTATGACACAATATAATACTATGATATGCTAAGTAAGCGTTTTATAAAGACTTTTACATGCCGAATATTCGTTAATCAGACTATTCATCAGAGGACTCTTTATATATAATTTTAACAAACATAACCGCTTACAAAATGAGAGTAGAGATACGATTCTAACCGTTCGGGACTGCTCTAGAGTAGAGATACGATTCTAACCGTTCGGGACTGCTCTAGAGTAGATACGATTCTAACCGTTCAGGACTGCTCTAGAACTCATCACCTATTCGAAAACATAACTATGTCTAGTTTTATTCTTAATATTTTTCTCACTTTCATTTTTTTTACTCTATAGGTACATATTTATTATAATACAATTTTTGAACATATAATTATCGATATGATATCTTATACAGAAAAACGCAACGAATCGGCGACGGTACAATAATTTTATCGTGAAGCGTCGGTTACTGCGTTTGCGAATAAATATTTTCGTTGGTGGGTATGCACTAGCGTCGATGCGCCGGCGAGCGGCCGGCCGTCCGACCGGACATCCGGCGAGGCAGCCGGCCACGAACCGGGCCTCGAGCGAAACGATAACACGAACGTTCAGGTCCTCGGCGAAACGACACATCATAATCGTCCGGTACAACAACACATAAATCAACGTTTAAACAATATCAACGTACATAGGTACTATTTGGTATTAGGTTCGTTCGCGAACGAGCCGACGCGAGGGCGCGCGCCGCTCGGCAGACGCGGGCGAGCGTGCCGGCCGCGGCCCGGGACGGTGCCGGCACGCACGCCGACACTTATCACTCTAACTAATTACAACGAAACATCACAGAGACCGGGGCCCGCTCCGGCGCCGCTCGGCTACATGTAGATCGGCAGCTGCTGCAGCGCGCGCTTGTCGAAGCGCTCGTAGTGCGCGGCGGCCGGCGGCAGCGCGCGCGCGATATCACAGTCCAGCGCCTCGGGCGGCAGGTAGGGGTGCGCCTTGAGCCGCGCGCGGCCCGCCAGCTTGCCGCCCGCGCCGTCCGCCGCGAACGACTCGAAGCGGTAGCACGCCAGCGGGTGCGCCGGCTCCTCCGCCGGGGCCCGCGCGCGCGCCGCCGCGGCCGGCACGGGCTGCGGCGCCGGCGCGGCCGGTGCGGGCGCCGCGCGGCAGCAGCGCCGCGCCTGGCGAGGGGCCCGCGCGCGGCTGCCCGGCGTCACGGCGGCGGCGGCGGCGGCATCTCCACGCGGCAGGTTGTTCACGAACGGCACACGCCGCAGGCTCTCGAGCCTCCGGAAGTGTGAGGGGTGGATCATGAGCAGAGGCTCGATCTTGACGCCCTGCGGCGGCTTGGCACAGTCGGGAAGCTCGTATTCGATACTGCAGTCTACGTGTAAAGGCACCGAGTAGTCCTTGGGGGCGAGCGAGGCGGGCCGCGCGTCTCGCCGGAAGCGGTCGGCGGCGAAGTCGGACTCGCCGCGGGCGTAGCCCGTCATGACGGTGGACGCGGCCTCACGGCATGTGCGCCGCGGGGCGCGCGCCGATCAGCTGATTGTTAAGGCCGAGCTCAGCGCGCACACGTGCGCGCAGTTTGGCGGCGGCCGCGAGACTGGCACCGCCCGCCCCGCCCGGCCCCGCGCGCCTGCGCCGTGCGCACGTTGCCCCCGCTAGGCGCGCGCCCCCCGCGACGTCGCGTCGCCGGCCGGGGGGAGCCGTTCATCCCGGCGCCTCCCGGCCCCGCTGCCGCGCCGGGACTCGTCGCCCCTGCTCCGTCGGGCGCACTCCGGCGCTCGGTGCTGGCGCTGAGCGGCGGCCGCAGGCTGGCGACATCGGCGGGAGTCGGGGAGGTGCAGTGCGGTGCGGGAGGGGTGACGGCGACCCACCGACAACCACAACATTTCAACGAGTAACGACAGATCGATAAAAATGGCGATGGCTCGTAACTATGCGATGCGAGCGAGCGTTGCGCAGAGATGCACTACGCACGGCTTACTAGCGGCGGGGGAGCGGGGAGCGGGGCGCAGGGGGTGCCTGCGGGTTGCGGGGGATGTCGCGAGGCGCGCGGGGGGATATGATTGTCAAACAGCTGACTACAAAGAAGTTCAACGAGAGCGGGTGCAGTTCCACTGGTTCCACCTCACTGCAGCGGCGGCGGCGGGGAGTTTGTGCGAGAACTTTACTATATCTATTGTGAATGTCTGATGTACTATTAACATCATTGTCTGATTGTATAACTAGTAATTGAAAAAACACCACTTGAATAAATTATCCTATAATAATATAAAGCATAGCAAGTCCGCAAAAGTTAATAATAAAATGAATTTTTCCAGCTGTCAACGTGTCGGCGCAACGCCTGTGGGATCAGTGCGGGTCACCAGCGTCACCATAATTATGCTGGATGACGTCGTACTTGATCCACTACCCGTCTCGAATCACGGAATAGCCATGTTACTGTTACTGTTACACCGCTGCTCGCGGTGCACCTGCGCTGCTTCACCGCGACCCGACCGCGTTGGCTCACGGATATAGCCCCGCTATCATCCAGCGGGGCTATATCCGTGAGTTCCCAATGCAATGTACAGTTGAGGAGCGCTTTGTTAGTTGTTAGTAACGTTCCACTCCGCCTGGACTTAGGTCCGTATTATAGAAGGAAACTCAAGCACTGATCTCTGTTTAAATCTAGTTTAAAACTAGTTTCAACCAATCAAATGGCTTGAATCTAGTTTTAAGTAATGCTTGAGTATTGAGTGACGTTCTGTAATACGGACCTTAGACCACGTTTACCTCGTGTGCCCATGCACAAGAAAAACAAGGCGCTGGTGTGTGCTCTAGACTCGCAGCTGTCAAATTGTTTTTGACGGCAGCAAAGACCCCGCCGATACCCACTCGATCTTGTACTGTACAGCTGTAGCGGCCTGTACGCACGGCTACAGATCAAGCTATACATTTCTAGTATAAGCTGATCTCGCATTGTATAGGATTTCCTTACAATGAGAGGTTAGTGTAAACTGGAAATGTATAGCCCTGTGTACCAGCGAAGCATTCCCGTTTGAGCACCGAAGGTATTCCCATCTGAGCACCAATCAATATTTTAACGTGGTGCTCAAAAGGGAATAATAAAAAAATATTCAACTTTATTCTATTTTGAGCACCTGCAGTAGCATCTAGTGTGCTCAAATGGGAATGCTTCGATAATAATGGCAAAGCATGGGTACACGTCAATAAAGGGTTTTTTATTTATAAATTATGTTGTGGAATGGAGAAGTGCTGCCCTTCATATGCGACGTGTCGTGGTGGGCTAGGGCTGGGTCTGCCGCAGCAGTATCACGATATGCCACAATTCGCTGGCGGACGAGACCTCCGGCAGTGGGTCGGCGCAAATATTGACCGTCGCGTCGCCGTCGCCGGCGAATTGATCAAGCATGGCAGCCGGCCGCCATCAGTGCAAGCCGCCTGTGCACACAGCACAGATAAGCCTGCGCACATATTGGCACATAGGCCTCTAATGCACGAATATTCTTTACTAATATTGACTTATTTATTTGTAGATTTGAAAGGCATCGGTGAAAATAACGTTGTAGGAATCCTGCAGAAAGAGCACTTATTTTGAGCTGATCTGAAGTTGTCACCAGCTAAGAGTTACTGGGACATCACAGGTTCAACATGAGGGCGGTGTTGTCACGAGCCAGCGGTCGGCTCCTGCGGGCGCGTGCGGCTGCAGCCAGCCGCCGCGCCGCTGCGGGGCGGGCACGGGAGTACCCAAGACGTTTGTGACAAGACATGATAAATTATGTCATGTCCATAGACTTATAAAAAAAGATGGACTCCGCGCTGCGCATATCGAAAGTGAAGCACAGTAAGTATGCCGGGTCCGTTTGTACAAACACGCCTCGCGCACACATTTATATCATAGTATGCCGACCGGCCGCCATTACGTGACACGAGCGACGGCGTCTTTGCAGGTACTCAAATCACGCACACATAGATCGGTAGGGTGCTTCACTTTCGATATTCGTGGCGCGGAGTCCATCTTTTTTTATAAGTCTATGGTCATGTCTTAGAATTTGTCTTAAATGCTAGCACGGGTCAACCATGTGACATAATCTAGAGCCGCGACATGCCTTTCTTGTTGCTAAATTCATAGCGTGACATAGTAAATTGAAAAAATTAAAATGTTTAAGACTATCAGAATATGCGGCCAAATAAAATCTTTTTTTTTTTCTTTTCTTTTGCTTATAACTCGAAAACGGTGTGTCCTATCGCAAAAATAATGAAAATTTGGCCCCCCTTTATGAAATCCATAAACCGATTATTCTTAACATGTAGGTAACAAAAAAAATAGTAGTATTTAAGTACCTCTGTATTTACTTAAATTATTATTATTTTTTTTTTTTTGTTGGTTTTAAGGCGCATTATTTACATGTCTAAATATGTATTTTTAAAAATTAAAAAAAAACCGTTTAAAAATAAAAAAAAATAGTAAATTATTTATTTATTTATTACAATTTTTTTTTTGGTTATCCTTATCACGCACAAATAAACCACCACCACACAATGCAAGAAAATAATTTATTGCCATTTGGTGCAGAGTAATTAGCAGGAAAACATTATTTTTTTCAATTTTCAAATCTTATCACCACCTCCGAACGAACGTGATAAAAATTTTCTTAGTCACCGTCAAAATGTGACATTTGTGATATAATTGGTGCACCATATTAGCAAATAAGACATAATGAGTCCCAACTAAACGTCAAGAAGTTATGTCACATTCAAGAAATTATCTCACGCCGCGCCGCCGTGCTAGCATTTAAGACAAAACAGTTTTATCGCCCAAACTATGATAAAATTTGTGACTCAAGCCATGTCACAGTAGGCCGTGCTCGCCGGGCTGGTGTCTCGTCAAGTAAACACAACCACAGCGCGATCAGGTTTCACCTCAAATAGTTTCAGGTCAGCACTTACCTGACTTGCTGAGCGGTAAACATTTTGCGTAGCCTTGTAAAAAATAACGTGCTGATGAAACTTGGTCGACGTTAAACGTGGTCGGAAGATCGCTTTGTGTGGTCGCGGCTGCGGGCTGGCGGGTGGCGGGGCCAGCGGGGCCAGCGCGGCCATTGCTGCCGCAACCGCAACTGTTGTAAGAACCGAGATTATACAGGATGGGCAGGAGAGAGTCTTTCTAATAGTGAACTTGTACAGACAGCAACAAAAGTCAATTAACACTTGAGTTTTCTAAATCTTACTTATTGAGAAAAATACTTCACTTCGACGTTTGCCTGACCAAATTAGTTTCTCCTAGGTTTGACGAAAATTCTTTAGTCAGAGGCCGAAAAACTTCATTTGTGAGGGCTTTGACTAAGATATCAAGTCAGACCTCAGGATTGACTACCTAGTCAAACCTAGGAGCGCCGGAGCTTCGAGGATTGACTATATAACATAACCCAAACACCACCCACACAAACACCCTACAAACAACACACTAACCCGGTCGACGGAGTCTCCAAAGCCCGAAACAGATTATTTTACTTTCGACGTTTAACTGAAAAGTTAGGAACTTCTAGGTTTGACTAAAAATAGTTTAGTCAAAGACCTAAATTAGAATTTATTTCAGGGTTTTCGCGAAGGCTTTGGTCAAACCTAGGATAAACCAGTCATCCCACAAACACACCCCCACATACACAAACACACCCCCACATTGTGTATGTGGGGGTGTGTTTGTGTATGTGGGGGTGTGTTTGTGTATGTGGGGGTGTGTTTGTGTATGTGGGGGTGCACACGCACACATATAAATCACGCACACACTCGTATAAATTGATCGTATTTTTTCCTTTTTTTGTTTCTTTATACATATACCTACTTGTACTCGTAAGTTTCTAATGTCAGGGAAGAGCGGAGCCTTCAACTACAGGCATTTTATATGCCTAAATGGAGACTCCTCGACAGGCATTGTAAGCCAAATATGCTATATGAAATAAACTTTTTTCTTTTTTTTTTATCCCGGGAAGAGACTACATATCGACCTTTGACTATGACATATACAGGCCTACATGAACTAGAAAAGCTGAAGGCCGAACGATTGGTGTGATGAATATGTCTATAGAACACAGACAGTGAATATGTCTAGAGAACAAGGGACTTACAAAGAAGACACTGATGCGAGTTATGTGATGATTGTGATGAGAGATGACTCTGTCTAGGAAGGAAGCGAATTCTATTCTGAGATGACGGACGGCTGTTAGCAATGTATTGAAGTAAAACACGAACGTTACCGAGTCTCAACATGTAGGTACAGTAAGTAGTAAACTCTGGTTGAGTTTCAAACAACTAATCAAATCAGCGTCAATCACAACAACTGGCAGAGAATTCAATTTAGAGTTGTTCACGTCATCCCAGTTATAGAGTTGTTTGTTTGTTTGTTTTGTACTTTTTTGTACAAACGAGAATAAAGAATTTGTAATCAACTTTTTGTTCAAATTGTTCAACAATTTACAAAGAATCTGAGCATTTTATTCGCCTTTTCGTTGTCAAGAGATCGTTAGAATGCCTGTAGACGCAGACTGAACCTAATCCTATGTGACGGAGGACATACCGTGTGGCTGTCTCGATGTGGTAACCGTACCCGTCAGAGTGCAGGCGCGTCACCAGCCGCGCCGGGACATCGATACGGCGCGGTGCGGCCGGCTGCATCCGATCTGATGAAACCGGACACGGCGCAGCAGGCCGTGCACACACACACGACCACCATGTCGCACACACACCAGCTCAAGTGACACAAGCACACACAGGCCGGAGGAACGTTCGATCTCGTTTTTTTTGCAGTTATTTGTTTAGAGCCGGAGATAACTTAGCTAGAGAGTCGCAACACGAGGGTACGCGGCTCGCCAGGCTGCAACAACGTGACGGTATGTCAGGTGAACGGGAACTGTTTGACGTTACTTTTTCTCACAGATTAAGGCACAGGTGTAGAGTGCCGGATGCGCAGGGCTTTTAAATCGGAGCGTTGACAAGGAGTTTATAGATGAGGAAATACGCACTAGTATAGTAGGTACGCAGCTCACAGCCCATGTTCGGGAAGGATTGGTTAAATAAGTTATTAAAATTGTTTAGGTTTAAATAATAGTAATATCTGTTAATAAAAAAAACCGGCCAAGTGCGTGTCGGACCACGCACAATGAAGGGTTCCGCAGTTGAAAAGAATTTATCCCAAAAACGAACTTCACATTTTTTATCCCAGAAAAAAAAAATATGTCATAAAATTACAAATGAAGTAACAATTTTCGGACTTTTCCCTTTACTTGTGCTGCTCAGACAAAAATTATTCTAGGTCAACGGGAAGTACCCTATAGGTTTTGATTTACTTGCGACAGTTGCGAGTATCAAAATACGTCGCAAAATGACCGTATTTTTTATTGCGTTGACTTAGAAGCTTGATTTTTTTAGAACTTTAAGGGACCATAGACCTACGTATTTGATATTAATTTCAGCTTGATACCTCCACGCGTTTCTGAGAAAAAGGGTCTTGACAGACTGATAGACAGACAGACGGACAACGAAGTGATACTATCAGGGTTTCGTTTTTTTCCTTTTGAGGTACGGAACCCTAAAAATGCCTGCAGCACCATTCGAAAGGTACATTATCAGTTCACAAAGTGTGCGATACAAAAGTAATTCCGCCGCCAATCCGTCCCGCCGCCGGCCGCCTGCCCGGGACATACATGACACTGAAATATGTGAATCTATTTTTTGCCGTTTATAATCTGCAACAAGCAATTTACTATTGAGTTAAATGTACCGATTGTACGGATAATAAAGCTCAGCGGGAGGTTTCTATTTAATGTTAGAAAAAACAAACAAAGCAGCTCGAGCCGTCACAAAGCGCCATCTTGCCAGGTTTGAGGAATAAATCTACTCCGCTTATCTCACTGAGACACACTTTTTGTACCAAAATATACAAAAGTCGATACGAAAGGTAGTGAAATTCAGGTACCTATTATACATATAAATGATCTATGGATAGGTAGGTATGTACATAAGTTTCAACTTTCCCATAAAACTATTGTAATTTCAGCTTTGAATAATATTTTTTGTTAGAGCTACAAATATTGGCAATTCAATAGAAATCGAAAGTTTTGATTAAACTGTATTTGGATAAACGTTCCGTCCTTGGATTTATTATAACAATGACATTAGTAGACGTTTCGTAAGATCAACATCTTAGAAACTGTGTGACGTAGCAGCGTCAGAACTAGCAATCGTGAGTCGTGACTGTTTGTTGTTGGGATAATGGACTCAGAGATGCGCCGCGAGGTTTGTGATAATCTTAGTGATGCCATAATGTTACAGAGCGAGCTGAGCACGCCTGCGCGTGTGACGTCAGGACGTGTCTGCGTGGGCGCATCTCTCTTTAATGCTAATGCACCATAGAAATATTAATGCACTCACAGTCATAAGGACTTTTTCCCGAATTATTCGAATGTTCAGCCCTACAATGCGATTCAACTAAGAATAGGAACGTCAATGAACTCTAACTGTCAACTGAAGCTAGAAATCTAAGGCTTGCAAAGTTTTGTAGTGTTATCCTTATCCATTTTAGTTCTGTTTTTGGAATTTGTTTTTGTTAAAATATGTCACTGACTTTGCAAATGTGTAAAAGAGGTACTGTTTTGCTAAATTTTCACAACATGGCGCAAGGTCATTGCTATTCTTAGTTGAGACGCATTGTAGTGTTAGCGATCGCTAATACCTTCATTGTGTGTGAATGTTAAAATGTTTGCCGGAGCGATTAGCCCGCGCTCCCCGCCCGCTCGCTCGCTCGCTCCGTGGCCGATTTGCCAATTTGCCCAATTTTCGAATCATGATAACAATTTTAAATCTGCCAAGCGAACAATTTTATTTGGATTTAAAATTTACATGCATTCACATTATTTTAAACTTCAGCAATCATCATTTTGAGTATTTTTTTTTTCTTTTATAACATTATTTCATTAGTTCACTAAAATATTAAGATGTGGTAACAGCATCAGCACCAGCCGGCTCCACGCCTCTCATCAACCTCACAGCGGACCTCAAGCTTTCAAACCGTGAAATTCCGTTTAACAATTTTCGCGTGATGCCGGAACCGTTGTTTAATGGTCGATATGAAGAAACGTTCTCACGCATTACGTTTAGTAAAGGTTTTTATATAAAAGAATTCGTTCAGCCGCATTCAATACAGAGAGTGTGGAGTGGCCGTGGTACATGTGACTCCTTATTGATTCGCAGCGTGCCTGGCGGGGACTGCGGAGTCCCTCGGGCTCCTGAGATCAGATTGACCCTTTTCATTTCCGCTCCCACTTATTTTTATTTATTTTTTGAGGATGGTGAAACTGCTTCACGCAGCGGTCGGAGGGAGGCCGCAGGAGGCCAACACACGAGTTCTGCTGTTTACGACACGGCACTAAGTAGGTAGCCCCTCTGCGGTGGCTCCGCGCAGGCGCGCACCGCTACCGGTACAATAGACGTTGCGTCAGCTTTGTTGTTCTTGTTTCTCATGTCACGAACGTAATGCCAAGTATACGTATTAAATAAAAAACCGGTCAAGAGCGAGTCGGACTCGCGCACCGAGGGTTCCGTTCCGATTGCTGAAAAAGTGTACTATTTAGAGACATCGTTTTATTTTTCCTGTAATCTTTACATAAACTTCTATCACATAGAATAATTTCAGATTTTTCCCTTTGCAAATTTTGGAGATAAGGGGGGGGGGGGGGGGCGGACGGTATTTTTTTTACATTTTTCATCAAAAGTCGAAAACTGTGGGGCCTAAAAAATGTTTGAGAATGTGCAAACAGCGCTCTTTCATATGATACCCCACATGCCCTAGTGGGGCTCCACTTTGCATTTTTAAGACCCCCCTTCAGTCCATGTTGCAAAAAAATATAAATATTTTTATTTCTTTCTTATTTGCAAAATAGTTGGGTAAACGTCATCTAAAACTATTCTAAATTTCAAGTTGATAGCATTAGTAGTTCTTGAGATATCCAGCTGTGACAGACAGACAGACAGACAGACTCAGTCACACCAAAATGGTAAAAAAGGAACCCTTATGGTGTTCAAAGTGAATTGGGTTGGAATTTTAAATTGAACAAAAAGTCCATACTTAATTTTGTTTGTACAAGCCGCAAGCCATTCACACAGGGAAATACAGCTCACTGCGCAGCTAAGAAAGTCTATTGGGAATTGAATCAGTAAGTCTAAGATGGCACATCCTAGCAAGATCTTAATCTAATAGTTACTAGAAGCGACCTAAATACAAGCTATTGGAATTCGGAACAAACAATGATTAAAATAAATGTTCTCTCATTAAAATGCTAACGTAAAGTTTCCTTCGTCCAGGAAGAGGACGAACTCCAACTTCTGAATGTACTCCAACTGTAGAGCCGATTATAAACCGACCGTTTATTACCTATATAAATATGTACTGAGTGTTGTTGGCGTTGTGGACATTAGAGCTGTCTTCAACGAGCATAGTTCGCCCGCGGGTCGGCTCCAGCTCAGAGCCAGCTGTTAGCTGTTGTTGTACTCTGCATAGTTCGCCCGCGGGTCGGCTCCAGCTCAGAGCCAGCTGTTAGCTGTTGTTGTACTCTGCATAGTTCGCCCGCGGGTCGGCTCCAGCTCACAGCCAGCTGGTATCTGTTGTTGTACTCTGCATAGTTCGCCCGCGGGTCGGCTCCAGCTCAGAGCCAGCTGGTAGCTGTTGTTGTACTCTGCATAGTTTGCCCGCGGGTCGGCTCCAGCTCACAGCCAGCTGGTAGCTGTTGTTGTACTCTGCATATAGTCCAGTAAAAATAGATCGATTTGTATGGAGTAGATTGCAATAAATGCTCTTTGGGTGATAATTCAGAATTAAATATATAAATAGCTGAAATACATAAATTGACAGTAATCCCCGATATTTTTTTTATATTTATTGAGTTATTAGCAATTATAGCAATAACATTAAATTTAAGTGGGAACAAAAATGGACCACTGGTGATTTTGTACATGACTGCTCCTTTTCAAAAGTTTTAATTATGGAAATAATTATCCCCGGTCAAAATCAACATATTAAGTACCATATTGACTATTTTATATAAAATAAATGATAACTTCAAAACAGTAATTGCCTAGAGAGTGAAATTTTGTCAAAGTATTTAAATAGTCACTACAAATAACTAGGTAAATTATCACCAAGGTGACTATTATACTTTTTTTTTCGTGAAGTTAAATTTGTATTTAACCCTTGTACATTAAAGACACCCAGGATATTTTTATGAATCTTACTACCAACAATTTTTGTCTACTCAAATTGGAAGAAATCCCCTGAATATCTGTAATGCATTTGTAATAATTAAATGAAAATCAAACACTCGCGAGAGGGTGCGCGCGGGCGGCGCGCGGCGGGCGGGTGGCGGCGGCGGCGTCGCGATGCATCAAGCGGCCGCGTCTATTACATAAATTTTATTTTGGATTCGTGTAATTAGACCACATGAGTAAACAAAGATGTGGTGTTTTAAAATGAAATAGTACGCACGGCTACAGATCAAGCTATACATTTCCAGTATATGCTGATCTCGCATTGTATAGGATTTCCTAACAATGAGTGGTCAGTGTAAACTGGAAATGTATAGCTTGATGTGTAGCCGCGTGTACCTACTTCTAGGCAAAATATTAATATCAGCAAAATTAAAAAAAAAATATTTTGGAATAATAACACAAGAAGTAGGTAGGTACACAAGTAAAACGATGATAGCTGCAAAAGTATAAACTGTAGCGCAGCTAACAACGTCCTTCTCAGATACAGAATGGAATAAATGTTCCATGCAATAAGAGACTAATAGGTAATTTTAGTACTTTAGATAGTTATAAAAAAAGGCGATTTGTACCAATAGTCGTCGGATTTGTACTATTACTCGTCAAAAGGACCCAGTCGTGTTCAATTTCTTAATGTGAACTCTCAGACCTTGAACATACTGTACGTGTTTGTTAAGAGTCTAAGAAACAAAAGGTAGGTAGAAGACTGAATGCTAAGATTTACTAAAGGTTATAGCAGAGCAGGAGGTAATAAAACAGCAAGGTTAATTAAATTGTTACATATTTTTACTTAAAAATTTTAAGAGACGTCTGGCAAAAAAATATGAGCGATCAGAATAACAGAATCAGTTTTTGTCCGGAATTAAGTCTGTGCTTTTGACTCGATGGTTGAGCCGATCACACGTCAACTCCATGCCCAAAAGCTCTAGGTGGTCGGTAACTAGTACAGATGCTCCTCGGAAAGTAGGAGATAACTGAAACTGGCTCCTTTTGGCAGTGAAAAGACACACCTTTGTTTTCAGAGCATTGAATTTGACCAGATTGCCATCTCCGGCATTGTGGAACTACAGTGGGGTATGTTAGAGCCGCATCAAGGCGTGAATTTTCGACAAAGATAAAGGCTAATAAGTTTGCACTCTCTTGCGCGGGATGAGCCAGCGTTCCATCAGACTTAAGCATAAGAGGCAGCAAATGGCAGAAATTTGTTTAGACCGATTTAGACAGCGATCAGAACTCCTTGCTATCAGAAAGGTATAGGATGCCAACTTGGCCCAAATTCGTCCAACATCAGGTCCAACATTCGGTCAAAACGCGCCTTCCGTAACACCCGTTCGCAATACTTGGGGGGGAGAATTGAACGCTCTTTTAACATTGCGCGAGCACGTTGACTGTCGCACCTGTCATTACGGGCCGAAGCCCAGGCCTGGTATGCCTGCTCTGTTTGCAAATATGCTTGTGCACAAGACGCGTTGTACCAGGGCTGAGGCTCGCTGCCAAGTGGAACGTCAGAGAATTGGATAAAATATTGCATTCCCTGACGTATCACGTATACGGGCCGAAGCCCAGGCCTGGTATGCCTGCAGTTTTACCAGCACCTGAGCAATTGTTGACGGTTAAGTTCATTAATTGAATGAGAAAATTTTACAGTTTGTAGTAACTTGACCTGCTGTTATAATATAATAATATTTTACCTGGTCACCGTAAAAACGTGTTAAGAATTCAGTTGCTTCCTTGCCAGACGCTTCTGTTTTTGCTAAAGCTTTTGCGACAGTCTGTGTGCCTTCCGGGTTGCCCTCCGACATAGGTAACGATTTTAGTTGCTATATTTCGGTTTTGCCGAAGATATACGCTGGAACAATGTGGCTCAACGCATGACATGTTCTTATAATTTTCTCTTTGGAATCAACTGGCTTCTTTCCAGAATCAACAAGATTAGGGCATGTGAAGGACCCGCCGAATCCAGTGGACCAGTTCGGCCCAGTGGTGCTAATCATTCTTACCACTTGCACACCCTTTATTACCCATAAATTTATCTTAGGAAGCAAATTCATTATGACTTAAACTAAACCGTAAATGTATTAAGTAGTTTACTACTGCAAAATATAATTTTCTAAAAATTTAATTAATGTTGTGTGTACAAATACAAAAGCGTTAACAACTATGTTGCGGTCACAATAATAGTTATTATTCGCATTTTGTGGCATAAAACACTAAAATACGTAGAATTTGGCTGGTTTAGAGGCAACTATTAAGCGTGTCCCAGTAATCGTTACAATAGTACTTAAAATGACGAGATCTGGGTCAAGTCAAGTAGGAATTTTTAGGTACCAATAGATGTCACGTTCGAAAAAAAATACTTTTGTGATTAAAGTATTCCAAATTTCAAGTTATTCATATCGTTAGCCAATTAACTTAACTAATTCATCAAATAATCAGACTTACCGTAGACCCAACTGAAGTTTCACAAATCGAAAAACAAAACTACGTGCCGACTTCACATTTTGCAGCTGAACTTGCAAAAAAATTAAATTTTTGTCGGACACACTTTTCAAGTAAAATATTTCAGATGTTGCAATATGTTACCAAGAATAGGTTGCCATAAAATCGGCAAGTTTAATGTTTAGTCAATGAGGTATTATAATACTATATGTTAGAATTAAGGGTAATCAATTAATCATACATTTTACACCGTTACTATTTGGAACTATATTCACTAAAGCTTATTAATTTATTAATGTTTAATTTTGAAACATTTATTAGAATACATTGAAAAGTATGTAATTTGACTACAATTAAAAGGGAAGTAAAAATATGTTTAATAAATGTAGGAATAGTCTAAAATTGTAAGAATCATATTTGGATAATTATTTTTGATTTATTTATCTTGTTTATGATTAAGAGGTACTGATAACGGATGGTATTATAAATAAGTACAAGTTGACAGAGAGGGGCATTCGGGGCAGACCGTCGAATCGGACGGACGTAGCTTGATAAGTGTATCCACTGTGCTAGATATATAAACAACAATATACTTACCTATATTTTGTTTAATTTGCCACCCTGATTTTCATATATAGGCGCAGCGTCCTACAAAATAATTCAGAAAAACGTACCGACTTACCGACTTGTACGAGTTTAAACACGTAGCTTTGAAACGGATACATAAATATGTCAATCTGTCAAAATAATCTATGTTTGTCTCACTTCTTCCACCGTCAAACTAATTACGTTGGAATGAGACAAGACATTGTTACCCGAAAAACGGCCAGAGTTGCCAACGATCAACATCATTTCCCAAGAATTTAATGAAGGTTTTCATTGAATCAATTATAATGAAAGATTGTAATATGGAATATTTCCATGTGCTTCTGATCTTTAGGTACCCTGGAAAACAAATAAGAGATCACTCTGTCTACTACTGCACCTATTGACGCGTTTATGATGAATTTACATACGTTGCGATGAAAATTAAATAACGTAAATTACTATAGTTTATCTGTTTCGATCCATTTTAATAGTAAAAAAACCGGCCAAGCGCGTGTGGGGCCACGTAAAATGAAGGTCTCCGTAATTGAAAAGAATGTATCCAAAAACAAACTTAACATTTGTAGCTGAAAAACAAGAAATCCCAAAAAAAATGTTTATGCGATAAAATGACAAAATAACGGTTTTCGGACTTTTTCCTTTACTTGTGCTGTGAGACCTTGCTTCTTGCCAAATTTCATGATTCTAGGTCAACGGTAAGTACCCTATAGGTTTTGATTTACTTGCGAGTATCAAAATATGTTGCATAAATGGCCGTATTTTTTTACTGCGTAGACTTAGAAGCTTGATTTTTTTAGAGCTCCAAAGGATCATAGACGACTTACGTATTTGATATTCATTTTAACTTGATACCTCCACGCGTTCCTGATAAAAAAGGTCTTGACAGACAGTCAGACAGACAGACGGACAACGAAGTGATACTATAAGGGTTCCGTTTTTCCTTTTGAGGTACGGAACCCTAAAAAAGTACGTCATTTAAAAGAAATTACGACGACTGTTCTGGGTTTCACTACTGAGTTAGATAAGTTTGTCAATCTTAAAAATTCTGAAAAGTATCTTGGATTTATAAACTAACTTGTATGATCGTAGTTTAACAATTCGGTTTAATAATCGATTACTAATCACAGTAATCACATCACACTAATATTATAAAGGCGAAAGTTTGTAAGTGTGTGTGTTTGTATGTTTGTTACTTCTTCACGCTCAAACGGCTGGACCGATTTGGATGTTTGGTAAGTAGATAGCTTATATCCCGGATTAACACATAGGCTACTTTTATCCCGGTCTACGCGCAGGGCGCAGCTAGTTTACTTTAATTGAAAATGAACCGGTTTATTTTCGCACAGCACACCACTATATAACACAATTTTATTGCTAATAAAATTAATTTTGGTGGACGATGTAGTGTTAAAACCTTTGACATACTTACACGTGACATGTGTTACTTTTGTATTCAGTGACTGTTTGGGTACTTTTCCATTCAGTGAGTGTTTGGGTACTGTACAGTATGTTTAATCCAAACAGACTACAATAATAATTTAGACTTACAGGAACATACATTCGTCATTCACTAAACTCCCAAAAGTTGGGCAAAATCAAAATCGTTTTTACTGGTAACACTGATGGCATAAACAATGTTTGATAAATTTTTGGATAATCTGAACCAAATTCAGCAAAGTTACTTGTGAAATGTATTACCACTTGCCTTAGTAATCTTTTCAGACCGTGACATACAAATTTTAATCGCACATTTCACTATTTTGATATTTTTATCGCTAAGCAATTGCTCACTTGACGTCAAGCTGACAACTGAACTCGGATATGCCTGCGGACATATACGATGTAGTAACGCTTCGGCGCCGTACACTACTGATCTAGTACTATTAGCATCATTGTGTTTAGTAGAAAAAGATATTGATGTTTTTAGATAATTAGACGACTACTGGGTCACTGTCGACTTCACCCGCGTTTCCCTTATATGATTCGAACCAGAAGGCGGTAGTTGATAGAAAAAATGCGCTTATCTTGGATGTAAAGCGCATTTATTATATCCCATAGGTATAACTGTGTACTGAGTTTATTAAAATCCTAACAATAGAATAATTTCAGATTTTTCTCTTTGCTGACGTAACAACAACAACGTCAGTTTCGTGTAGTCGGACAATCCTGGCTTTTCGTTCCGGTACAGTTTCGTGCAATTGTCGCGCGAGGGGGTAGATTGCAGAGTAGGCATGGTATTATACCTTTCGCATTTTTGATTTGTGTACTACTGTTTTCGGCAATTTGTATGTAAAATCACTGGTACATTATCCGAGAAATGAAATAAATTGTCTTTCCGAAGCTCACTAAAACATAGAATTTTAAAACCTTTACTGCCAACGGTGACAGAATCACCATCTAAGGGCTTTCCGCATAATACGCAAGACATAATAAATAAGTACCAAAAATCCGGGCGCATAGTAAACAATCTCATTGCGTAATGAGAAGAAAATTTTCAGTAATTATTTGAGCAGTTAAACAATAGCTCCATCTTTTTCACATCCGATAACTTCGTCCCTCTCGCACACCGACGCGGGGGATGCAAGGCCCTCGGTCAAGGTTGGCATTTTATATTGTGTAGGTAATTTAGGTTTTATGCATTTTGCGAAGAATCCTTATCACTTAATCAGGGGATTATGACACTTACATATGAAGAATGAAAATGTTAATGCACAGCCTAAAAAATATTTCAAGTGTCTTTTATGTACAATATACAAAACATGATAAAACACTTTTTAACTATGTTCCTGAGAAGTCACCAAGGTGAAAACTGAACATAGGTTCGAGGCTAACGTTTGGAATGTATAAACAGAAAAATCCCCGAAAGTGAGATTTTGTAAGTCTCATTTATCACACCATGAAAGAAAAAATCTCGTAATGTTAAGAATTTTGTACCCAAACCGAGGGATTACTTATGTACTATAATTTTAGGCTGGCTGTAGACGATAATCTTACTTTTCACCTAAAGTGTGTTTTTTGTTTAACGTTAAACAGTAAAAACACAACTTTAGGTATTTCTGAGGTTCCTCCGACCATATGAACACAAAATTGCCACGAATGCATACGTAAATAACTATACTATTATTTCAAAACCAATTTACTAAAGTGTCTTTAATGCAATCTCAAACACTATTTTTACTGGACTAATAGTTCGCGCGCGGGTCGGCTCCAGCTCACAGCCAGCTGGTAGCTGTTGTTGTACTCTGCATAGTTCGCCCGCGGGTCGGCTCCAGCTCAGAGCCAGCTGGTAGCTGTTGTTGTACTCTGCATAGTTTGCCCGCGGGTCGGCTCCAGCTCACAGCCAGCTGGTAGCTGTTGTTGTACTCTGCATAGTTCGCGCGCGGGTCGGCTCCAGCTCACAGCCAGCTGGTAGCTGTTGTTGTACTCTGCATAGTTCGCCCGCGGGTCGGCTCCAGCTCACAGCCAGCTGGTAGCTGTTGTTGTACTCTGCATAGTTCGCCCGCGGGTCGGCTCCAGCTCACAGCCAGCTGGTAGCTGTTGTTGTACTCTGCATAGTTTGCCCGCGGGTCGGCTCCAGCTCACAGCCAGCTGGTAGCTGTTGTTGTACTCTGCATAGTTTGCCCGCGGGTCGGCTCCAGCTCACAGCCAGCTGGTAGCTGTTGTTGTACTCTGCATAGTTCGCCCGCGGGTCGGCTCCAGCTCAGAGCCAGCTGGTAGCTGTTGTTGTACTCTGCATAGTTCGCCCGCGGGTCGGCTCCAGCTCAGAGCCAGCTGGTAGCTGTTGTTGTACTCTGCATAGTTCGCCCGCGGGTCGGCTCCAGCTCAGAGCCAGCTGGTAGCTGTTGTTGTACTCTGCATAGTTCGGCCGCGGGTCGGCTCCAGCTCAGAGCCAGCTGGTAGCTGTTGTTGTACTCTGCATAGTTCGCCCGCGGGTCGGCTCCAGCTCAGATCCAGCTGGTAGCTGTTGTTGTACTCTGCATAGTTCGCCCGCGGGTCGGCTCCAGCTCAGATCCAGCTGGTAGCTGTTGTTGTACTCTGCATAGTTCGCCCGCGGGTCGGCTCCAGCTCAGAGCCAGCTGTTAGCTGTTGTTGTACTCTGCATAGGTGTAACTGTACTTCCCACACGTATTTATTTGTTTAGTTTCAAATATGTAAAGAAAGGCGGTGGATTCGCTTTTCATAGAAATTGTCTTACCGGAGCCGAACCGCGCCTGTCCGCGGGACCTGTGTTCCTGGTATACTGGTGACTTGTGCTTGCTAATTACTAGCACACGCTTGAGAATTTTAACCATAAAGCGTGCTGCGGTTAGTTTTCAAGTAAAATAACGACAGAATCAAACTTCCTATTTGTCCCTCCACTTCTACTACTTCACCCAAACTCTGACTTGGAAACTTATCACGACATCTCTGAGGGTTCGCGCAAGTAAACCTTATGACAAACGGAATTATTGATAATAGGTACCAGTTGTTGCTCCCTCCTCGTCACAAACAGTTGTGCCTCCCTCCTCGTCACATACAGGTTACATTAATCTTCGTGGAACCCTTCACATGTATAACAGTATTAATGTGTGCTAGTCTATCTCTATTGTCCGCAGGGCTACAGTGCTACAATGTGCTACAATGTGCTAAAATGGCGGCGCCACATACAAAGCTGCCGGAGTCCGAACGTTTAGACATAATATGGTGGGCGAGGTGGCGCGGGGGAGGGGGAGGGGTGTCAAACGGGTCACAGATAATTAATTCAAGGTGACGTCGATATCATTGTTTTAGCTTTTTGTTCCACTTGTGTGTTTGCTGCGTCTTCCTGCCGAGTACTCAACACACATCGCTCGGTGAAATATTCAAATGTCGACGACCGCGGCCCGGCCGTTAATATGCATTGTGCTTGATTCCGTCACTAAATAGTTCGACTCAAAATGTGTTTATAACGCTGAATATCAATGTGTGATTGTGTAGTTCAACATTTTAACAATTCAGCTCTCCCAAACCTTCACAAGAAATGCATCTAACAATACAACTAGTCAGATTTGAACCGGCGACCTTTCGCTCGGGAGTCGGGTCCCTGTCCTACCCCGCGGGAAACTATTGTCCCTTGTGTTTACAGCAGTTTATAATAAAAATAATTCTCCCCTCATGTCACGTACATGGCGTTATCACTCACACATAACGCGGTATTTACGAGTATTACAATACAAGCCGTCTGGTGGGAATCAGTTCGAAGCCGGGTTGTGAGCCCGTCAGGGACACGCAGCGCTAGGCTGTTATGATAAATCTGCCATGTGAACAAACGGGTTGGAGAAATCTATCCATAAATACTAGCGGCTCGTTGATTGGTGGCTGCAGTGACGTCAGAGGCCGCATTTAGCCGTTGTTTTGAGTAGAGCCGCGTGTTGTGGCCGCGTGGCCAACTGTCTTCAATACAGACCTTAGTGCGAAAAGTTTAAATAAATAAATAATAAATAAATAAATAAACTGTCTTCAATGGAGCGTGGTCGGTGCGGTGCGGTTGCGGGGCCGACCGCGTTGTGCTGTGTGACGTCAGCGTTGCGGCAGGTCGGGACTTGGCGTGGAGACATACGTTACAGTTACTAGAGATTAGAATTACGGTCATCTGAGTAGTTCAGCAGAGAATGTGCCTCGAGATACTGTACAAAGCAAAGGCCAAGCTCGAGAGGATAATATGTTCCACCACCATCAGTGTTTAATGAAGTCGAGCCGTACTCTCATCAAATATTCTCCTCACGCTAAGGCCAGTGTTGAGCATACCTGCCCAGTCCTGCCACAGCTCCTAATGAACAGCCCTGAGAGATATTGTCCTAATTGACGCTGATTACCGATCCGACTGCTAAGTACGGACCGAGGCGGATTAGTAACCCGAGTGCCAGTGGCGATGTGATACCGACATAGCTGAAGAGATACCTACTATATCTACAATGGACACTTTACGGAGAGATATTATGAGGAAAACAATCAAATGAAGATAAATCATTCAAATATAATAGGTACTAACTATACTAATAGGTAATACTCCTTATAACAATACAAACATTAGTAAAAAAAAACCGGCCAAGTGCGTGTCGGACCACGCACAACGAAGGGTTCCGTAGTTGAAAAGAATTTATCCCAATGACAAACATAACATTGAGTTGAAAAACATGTTCTCCCATACATTGATATCCGTCCGGACAATTCTCCAACTGCATATTTAAGTTTGTATTCGCAAAAAGCTATTCTTAAACATAACATCACGCCTTGTTTCCCCGAAGGGATGGGCAGAGGTGTACCTATATTTTGCCCGTAAAAGAAAACTGAAAACTATTTTTTTTATGTGATAAAACTACAAATAATCAATTTTCAGACTTTTTCCTTTACTTGTGCTATGAGACCTTGCTTTTTGCCAAATTTCATGAATCTAGGTCAACGGGAAGTACCCTATAGGTTTTGATTTGCTAGCGAGTATCAAACTATGCTGCATAAATGGCCGTATTATTTTATTGCGTTGATTTAAAAGCTTGATTTTTAGGACTCTTAGGAACCATAGATTTACGTATTTGATATTAATTTCAACTAGATACCTCCACACGTTCCCGAGAAAAAGGGGCTTGACCGATGACATACTTAAAAATATTTTTATAAGTGATAAAATTATAAATTAACAATTTTCGGACTTTTTCCATTACTTGTGCTGTAAGACCTTGCTTCTTGCCAAATTTCATGAATCTAGGTCAACGGGAAGTACCCTATAGGTTTTGATTTGCTAGCGAGTATCAAACTATGCTGCATAAATGGCCGTATTATTTTATTGCGTTGATTTAAAAGCTTGATTTTTAGGACTCTTAGGAACCATAGATTTACGTATTTGATATTAATTTCAACTAGATACCTCCACACGTTCCCGAGAAAAAGGGGCTTGACCGATGACATACTTAAAAATATTTTTATAAGTGATAAAATTATAAATTAACAATTTTCGGACTTTTTCCATTACTTGTGCTGTAAGACCTTGCTTCTTGCCAAATTTCATGATTCTAGGTCAATGGGAAGTACCCTATAGGTTTTGATTTACTTGCGAGCATCAAAATATGTCGCATAAATGGCCGTATTTTTTTTATTGCGTTGACGTAGGAGCTTGATTTTTTTAGAAATCCAAGGGACCATAGACTTACGTATTTGATATTAATTTCAACTTGATACCTCTACGCGTTCCAGAGAAAAAGGGTCTTGACAGACAGACAGACAGACGGACAGACAGACAGACAGACAGACGGACAACGACGGACAACGAAGTGATCCTATAAGGGTTCCGTTTTTTCCTTTTGAGTTACGGAACCCTAAAAAGCAGGCGAAGTGCGTGTTGGGCCGAATAGGGTTCCGTAGTTGCACAATAATGCGGACTAAGAAGAGGGCTTTATATTGTTTCGTGAATATTTGACTATTACTCGTAAACTTGAAAAGCCTACTTAGCTGTGATAGTTTTCCTTTTAACTTCGTTATATATACTACTACTGTGATTTTTTTTTCCCATCCAAAACTAACTCTAACAAAAATTAGCACTTTAAAGCTTAATATTTCAGAAACGGATCCCTAGATTGTAAAATTGTTTTTTTGCACAAACCCGCAATATTTTTGAAAGACCCATCCAACAACACCCCACACCATGGGGTAGACGAGAAAAAAAAACATCCCCACTTTACGTGTACAGAGTACCTAAGCTACCCTAACAAAAAATTTTTTCATGATTTTATTTTACCACTGTCGGCGTGATGAATATGTATGTCCATGCCAAATTATAGCTTTCTAGTACTAACAGCCTCTGAGCTAACCTGCGGACGGACGGACAGATAGACGCAGACGGACATAGCGAAACTATAAGGGTTCCTTGTTGACTACGGAACCCTAAAAACCTAGATATAGATACTACATAAGACTACTATATAGGTACAGTAGATAGATATAGGTACTATATAGTAGGATATAAGAACTATTGGTTTCTTTGTGGTGTGTCATCGGCATCGGTGTTATGAAATGAATACAGCTTAGGGAACCAAGTGAGTGTCCACGTCCTAACATGCAACCATTCATTTGTTTGTCCTCATTCTGCTGATTCATTTGAGGTCGGCGCAACATGTCTTCTTCTTCCATACTTCTCTATTAGTCGTCATCTCGGTAGTGACTCCTTTTCTAGCCATGTCTACTTTCACACATCTTTCCAACGTTTCTTTGGTCTTCCCCTACCCGTATAGCCATATTCATACTCAAAACTTTCCTGACGACATTTTCCTCATTCTTTCGCATCACTTGCCCATACCATGACAACCGATTTCCACACAACTTTTCAGTCATCGGTGTCACTTTCAGACTTCCTCTTATTTAAACTCATTTCATACTCTATTCTATCCATTCGCGTCACACCACACATCCCTCTTAGCATTCTCATCTCAGCTGCATGCAATTGCTTTTCATTCATCCCTTTTGTGGCCCAACATTCTGATCCATACAAGACAGCAGGTCGAACCATTGTTTCTTTGTTTTTATTGTTTCAATCTTCCCCTTTAAGTCTAAGGGGTATGCGGGAGTCGCAGATTGTTCCCGTGACCTGCCGCGACCATTGTCTACCGAATATAAATATAATATCAAACGTGGTTCCAGGAAAATAATGATCCCGTATTTAATGAGAGTTTTGCCTTGTTTACCTACTCAATTACTATTTGCTCTAATATATTGCAGTAACGTTGTTTAACTTGTAATTCATTCTTAAAGTATGTTTAACCTCTCCCATTGTCTTTTCATGAAGTCGTGATCCTCGCTGCGCTGGACGTCTCATTCTCTCATCACATACATTTCGGATATAAGCTGAACAATAGAAGTGTCGAAGAGTATTGGTGACTGGTGTGGGCATCGACGGAGGCAGGAAGTGCACCATCCAGATACACATTAGAGGATGACCAAAGAAACGATGTTCATCCATGTGTGAAAGATGACGGCCAATAGACAGGTTTGGATAAGCAGGCATGCGGCGCGGCGCACACCAACACAGCTGGGTAAGGGCAAGAGGGGCATGCTGAGCTGGGCGTGTGTATACTGCAGTAACCTGTCGTGCGGGGAATGTAACAGGGAAGGAAACACAGCTTCATAATGGATCTGCGCCGTTATCTGGAGGGAAAACAGGATCACCTTATTAGAAATTCAAAACAGGAGCATTAATTAAAACAAATGAAATTATATGGCGGCAATCAATTATATGTTATCGGAACCGAACCGCACATAACAAAATTTAGTTTCAGTGCGGTCAGTGGAAGTGCTCCGATGTGGTCAAGTGTCGCGGCAGGAGTCAGGGTTCTGAGTGGAATACCTTGTATCACCGACACCGGGAAGAGGAAGTTATTAAGGAAGCAATATAAAATGAGTCATTAATCGACATTATTTCCGAAAATCAGATCGTTTTGGTTATCGCATACCTTGATGTATAAGGATCATACCTATTTATGGTAATTTTAATTTAATTCTGATAATGTTGAAATGTTGTTGGAATAAGATAAGTGCACCAATAACATTCCATGTAAAGTAGGTTGCCCAGACTACATAACGCTTTCACTTGGTATTAAAAAGTTATGAGATCGAATGCAAAGCCAAGCCCCTTACGCTACAAACCTTACATCTTGGTCAAATGTATGGCTTGGCCGTTGCAAAGATATTCCTATGAACTTATGGTAAGAAATGAAGTGTCCCTCTCATCAAGAGAAAGCATCAGGTGTCCCAGCAGTGGGAGCAGTACAGGCCGGCTTTAATGTTGTGTCATGCAACAGTTCAATGGAACGGCCGAGTTATACATTTTGAGTCAAAATGTATGACTCGGCCGTTCCATTGAACTGTCAAAATTTTTGACCAAGATGTGTGTTTGTATAGAAGGCCTTGTAGAGTTATGCTTGGCTTTACGTTAGATCTGATAACTGTTATGTGAGTCTTGCTCTTGGCAACAATGACTATAAAACCTCTTGGCAACCTACTTTACAAGAACTTTTTTTGGTGTGATTTTGTTTCTTTTTGTTGTACCAATTATCGGTAAGAAATACTTGCACCATGCTTGCAACTGCCTTTAAGGGTGTTGGAGGGTGAAAGTTACAGATTTGTAATTTTTTAGGGTTCCGTACCTCAAAAGGAAAAAACGGAACCCTTATAGGATCACTTCGTTGTCCGTCTGTCTGTCTGTCTGTCTGTCAGTCTGTCAAGACCCTTTTTCTCAGGAACGCGTGAAGGTCGCGGGAACGCGGGAAAACTAAATTAATAACTTTCCACCCCTACCAAAAAAAACCTATTTATGTAAATTTTTCTTATAATAACCACAAAATAGAATCAGTAAATGAATTTCCACTATTAGGCTTAACTATAGATTTAAATATCAATTGGAAACCACACGTACAGAAAATAAAATCCAAACTTTCCAAATTTTTGTACGCTTTTCGAGAATTAAAAAAGACCACAAACTTGCAAACTGCTCTGGTCACATACTATGCATATGCTCATGCTTGGCTTAGCTACGGCGTAATAATGTGGGGAAATAGCACAGACGCACCGGCGCTGTTCACAACTCAAAAAAAGTTACTTCGGATTTTAGTTAATTTAAGACAAACGGATAGCTGCAAACCCCATTTCATAAAGCTTAACATTTTAACTCTTCCCTCTTTATACATACTGGAGATCTGTAAATTCGCACACACACACCAACACTTGTACACAAAACGAGAAGACATACAAACTAGATACACACTCCGACACAAAACACGTTTAAACCTACCGACATCCCGTTTAAAAATGCACTCATCTAGTCCACTGGTTATGTCGATAAAAATGTATAATAAACTACCTGAAGTACTCAGAAATGAAAAGAAAATTGCTATTTTTACAAACAAATTAAGAAAAATATTAATTAATAAATGTTATTATAGTATAGAAGAATATTTAATTGACAAATCCATAGACTAACTGACATAATTATATAAATGAATACATAATAAATAATTTAGATTAATTAATAATTAATAAAATGTTACCCAAATTTTACTTAGATTAAGTTAATTTGCATGTATATATAAGTCCTCTTCTCTCTAACTTTTTTGCTGTGCCCGACAGGGTCCACGATTGTTACTTCAAATGTCTACTTACCACCTAAGCATAAACATTGTGGAATGCAATAAATGATTGAGTATTGAGTATTGAGTATTGAAAGGTATCAAGTTGAAATTAATATCGAATACGTAAGTCTATGGTCCCTTGGAGCTCCCAAAAAATCAAGCTTCTAAGTCACCGCAATAAAAAAATACGGCCATTTATGCGCCATATTTTGATACTCGCAAGTAAATCAAAACCTATAGGGTACTTCCCGTTGTCCTACAATCATGAAAGGCAAGAAGCAAGGTCTTGCAGCACAAGTAAAGGAAAAAGTCCTAAAATTGTTAATTTGTAATTTTTTCACACAAAAAAATATTTTCAAGTCTGTCAGCCTGTAAGACCCTTTTTCTCAGAAAAGCAAGAAGGTTACATGTTGAAATAAATATCAAATACGTAAGTCTATAGTCTCCTGCAGCTCTAAAAAAAATCAAGCTTTTAAGTCATCGCGATAAAAAAATACGGCCATATATACGACACATTTTGATACTCGCAGATAAATCAAAACCTACAGGGTACTTCCCGTTGACCTATAATTATGAAAGTTGGCAAGAAGCAAGGTCTCAGCACAACTAAAGGAAAAACTCCGAACTTGATTAATTTGTAGTTTTATCACATAGTTTTTTTTTTCTGTCACAATGTTAAATTTGTTTTTGGGATAAATTCTTTTCAACTACGGAACCCTTCATTGTGCGTGGTCCGACACGCACTTGGCCGGTTTTTTTGTTACTTGTATGCAAATCCTAGCCTGCATACAAAATTACAGCATTTTAGAACTTCGAGAAGTGCCCTATACAACGTGTAACGTTAAATGCGCAAAACCTCTTAAGGGGTCATTGTACTCATTATTATGAACAACTTTTAGTATGGGACCAAACCTGAAATCGCGAAAAAAAAAACTGCTGTTCAGTACATTTTGACGAATTATGCGAACAGAAATGTACTATGAAGACAAAAGTGCATGGAGAGCCTAAGGTCGACTTTTGACTGTGAGGTTTCGCATTTCGTTTCATTACTTTTCAAGAGACGACTAGATGGCGCTGTTCAAACATGAAAATAACACTGCAAAGCTTAAAACCTTATTATGCAGAGGCACATAATAAGGTTTTTAATACCTAAAATAATTACTAAGAAATAATAATACTAAAAAATATGAAACCCTGTACAAACGATTTTGGTTTAGAATTCTCCATGCACTTCTGTCTTCGTTAGTACTGAACAGCTGATTTTTTTTCGCGATTTCAGTTTTGGTCCCATAGTAAAAGTTGTTCATAATGATGACTGCAATGACCCCTTAAGAGGTTTTGCGCATTTAACGAGTTACACGTTGTATAGTTTTTTGATGAGCGAGACAGTGACGAAATCGACGTATTTTAGGCTATTAATAAAATCCAAAGTATAAAAGCTAGACAAATAAAACTTAGTGTTTTATAATGCATACATATACATCTTATCCTGAAAATTTGAGCTCTCTAGCATTATCCTGGCCGAAGCTATGAGGGTATAAAAATACGACGAAATGCTTCGAAAAATGTAGATGCTTAGTAAGTACCTACTCCGGCTCCCTGGCGGAGAGGGCGGGGGCGCTTTTAAAAATTGGGCTAGTGTTTCGGATTTGGATTGTAACATTTATTCATGTCATCTGGAATATCGTGGCGGCATCAGCCGGTACAGACAATATCTGATAACGGGTGTCTGTGTCTGTATAGACGTGTCGCGGATTTATCTCGCAACAATAACTTGCCCGCGAGCCGCGAGCCACGAGCCGTGAGCCATGAGCCACGAGCCATGGGAGGCGAACATATACTCAATATATTCAATTACTTGATCGTGTCGTTCGTCTGTTCGTGTGTGTCTGTGCATGTATGTACGGTCAGCTACACAAGTAAAAGTCATCTAAATTGATTACAGATACTAAATTATTGGATACCATAGACTTATAAAAAAAGATGGACTCCGCGCTGCGCATATCGAAAGTGAAGCACAGTAAGTATGCCGGGTCCGTTTGTACAAACACGCCTCGCGCACACATTTACATCATAGTATGCCGACCGGCCGCCATTACGTGACACGAGCGACGGCGTCTTTGCAGGTACTCAAATCACGCACACATAGATCGGTAGGATACTTCACTTTCAATATGCGTGGCGCGGAGTCCATCTTTTTTTATAAGTCTATGTTGGATACAATGTTTTTCAGTAGTTTTCAGAATTTGATGTGTATAAATTTGTACTATTTAAATCTAACATCTGTTGTGGTTCTCTATTGGTTCTGAGTAGCTTTTGCCCGCGAGTGCGTCCGCGTGAAATTTCTTGTTCCCCTGACACACCCCGCGTCGCATCTCATCCCTGCCCGCGCTCTTACTTCGTTTTTGCTCAGCGTTCTTGCCGACTTTTTTTCTTTTTGCTCGGCTGTTAAGGGTCCTAGCGTTAGCCTTCCTCAAGAATTGGGCTATCAAATGCAAAAAGAATTTTTCAAATTCAACTGGTAGTTCTAGAGATTATTACGTTCAAACTTACAAGCTTTATTATTAGTAAGTTTATATAGAAAAGATAACGTCCGTCCACTTCCGTTGGTGGCTGTGCACGTGTGCCGTGTGGTGTATGTCTGTGTGTGTCGTCGTTCTCTGGCACAGTCGGGTTGTGTTACAGTTCCATGAGAACTAAGTATTATGTCTGTATTAAAGAACTAAGTTCCCCACGCACTACTAAGACTTGATTGTATTTCACGTGGTTTTGGAAAACTGGCTCTTAAAATAAAACTGTCAGGTAGGTAACATTATTAAGAAGCTTTTCCCTTCTATAATGTCGCTACAGATACAAGTACGAAGAGTTGTTAACGTTAAATTGTAGATAAAACCTGTTTTATAATATTTACAGGAAGTTAAGGAAAAATATCTCAATTCTCTGATTTCGTTAAATAGTAATTGGGTAATTAATTAATTTCGTAAACACTGCAGTCTTCTTATTTCCACTCACACTAACAAACCTGCGCTCGAGCCTCGAACTCGCTCGTTACTTATCAGCTATACGTACCTACTTACGATAAACCCCGCCGAACATGTTGCAGAATTAATTATCTCGTAATACACATGAACTCTCTGTATCCCCCATTACGAGGGAGCTTCATCACCGACACAGCGCGACACAGAGGGACACAGTGCTCTCTGTGCTGTCTCTCAATAGAAGATGGTATTTTTTTGCTCAGCAATGACACGGTGTGTGTAGTAATGGAAAGCGCCGCGCGGCCCGGGCTGGTCCGGGGGCTTTGCTTTGATCTGAATCGGCGAGTGTCGGCGACGGCGCAATTACTGCAGATTTGTGATATTAGTGCCTGCGGCTGCGGCTCAGCGCGGTGCGGTGCGGTGCGGTGCGGGGTGGAGCGGTGCGGACGTGCCCGACGCCTGTAGCGTACAGACAGACCAGGCCTGGGGGCGGGGGTAGGCTTATAAGCACAACGAAATTTTATAATATCAGGGACATTACAAAAACCTGCTCACAGTAAGTCCATTCCGCTCGACGTGGAGGGAAGAATTTGTGATGGGCTCTCTTCCCCGCGGTCGAGCGGGTTCTGTTCAATCAAGCTAAGTAGCTACTTTAGCGACACCTGTGGCAACACCAACTTTTAATTAGACCACCGTTTTTCATTCGGCCTATTATTGATTGGACCTTCTGTCTCCGTATATTGTAGGTGATAGCCGACGGCGATCCTCTATTGTATCCTATTACAGATTAAAAGATAGCGTGTCTACTGATGATGCTTATTAAAAGTGATTTCAACGACAGCGACGCGATAAAAATATTATATTCAGGTAACAGACCCTAATTTAATAGAAAAAACACTCGTGTGACTCAATACGATCATAATTTGTGAGCTGTCAACTTGATCAAAGTAATCGTTATTATTAATAATAGTTCGAGCCGTAATCGACATCAATAAAGCGAAGACTTCATGAACTCTCGATCAATCTTATTGACCTGAATAAATTGTAAGTGTGTACGGCGGACTGCACACGTGAGCTGCGAGCCGCCTTTACTGCACCCACATGCAGTCGCTATCAATGTCTACGGCGGACTGCACACGTGAGCTGCGAGCCGCCTTTACTGCACCCACATGCAGTCGCTATCAATGTCTACGGCGGACTGCACACGTGAGCTGCGAGCCGCCTTTACTGCACCCACATGCAGTCGCTATCAATGTCTACGGCGGACTGCACACGTGAGCTGCGAGCCGCCTTTACTGCACCCACATGCAGTCGCTATCAATGTCTACGGCGGACTGCACACGTGAGCTGCGAGCCGCCTTTACTGCACCCACATGCAGTCGCTATCAATGTCTACGGCGGACTGCACACGTGAGCTGCGAGCCGCCTTTACTGCACCCACATGCAGTCGCTATCAATGTCTACGGCGGACTGCACACGTGAGCTGCGAGCCGCCTTTACTGCACCCACATGCAGTCGCTATCAATGTCTACGGCGGACTGCACACGTGAGCTGCGAGCCGCCTTTACTGCACCCACATGCAGTCGCTATCAATGTCTACGGCGGACTGCACACGTGAGCTGCGAGCCGCCTTTACTGCACCCACATGCAGTCGCTATCAATGTCTACGGCGGACTGCACACGTGAGCTGCGAGCCGCCTTTACTGCACCCACATGCAGTCGCTATCAATGTCTACGGCGGACTGCACACGTGAGCTGCGAGCCGCCTTTACTGCACCCACATGCAGTCGCTATCAATGTCTACGGCGGACTGCACACGTGAGCTGCGAGCCGCCTTTACTGCACCCACATGCAGTCGCTATCAATGTCTACGGCGGACTGCACACGTGAGCTGCGAGCCGCCTTTACCGCACCCACATGCAGTCGCTATCAATGTCTACGGCGGACTGCACACGTGAGCTGCGAGCCGCCTTTACTGCACCCACATGCAGTCGCTATCAATGTCTACGGCGGACTGCACACGTGAGCTGCAAGCCGCCTTTACCGCACCCACATACAGTCGCTATCAATGTGTACGGAGAACTGCACACGTGAGCTGCGAGCCGCCTTTACCGCACCCACATACAGTCGCTATCAATGTCTACGGCGGACTGCACACGTGAGCTGCAACACATGGCATGTTCGCCCTCCCACACGCGGCACGTCGCAGCCCGCACACTGAACGTGATCTCAACTCTCAAGTAACATCAGTCAGAGTGAAGTGACGCGCTGCCACGAGGTGTGGCACACCGGCGCGGCGGCGCGGCGGGCTGGCGGGCTGGGAGCAAATACAAAGCAAAGCAAGCAAGCACACACACAGACAATGATGGAAGGATGACGGACTTACGAAGCAAAATATGGTTGAAGAGCCACAGAGCATAGTTATCATTTGGCCCTGATTGAGCAATAAGACTAGAACCTATATAACCACAATTTATTTCATAAGCGGCACGAGCACGTTCATCACTAGAGGGATTCAGCGACTGCTACGGAGTTGCGGCTGCTCGAGATACCCTATTGGGTTTTCTGGGCTTTTAATTAAATACTGGCTTTACGTAGTAGTATATTTTTTTCCAACCTGCGGTAGAATCAAGTATTCATCGCCACGATCCTCACAAGTGTCGGGCGACCTAGGGGCGGCGCTATAATGAAGCCAGATGGATGCGGGTTCGGTGCCTGCTGCGATCTGTGAGTGATACAGTCGATACAATATGTCTAGACTCCTCAAGTATATCAATTCACGCAATACCAGATAGCTCTGTGCCAAATCATGTATAAACACCAATATAGCGAGGCACCAGACATCACTTACCTAACCTAACCTAACATTAGGTCCCTTCTAGCAAATATTGATAATTCAAACATTTATATTGGTGGAGTCACCCCAAGCCGCCACCCGCACGCGAACTTCCACCTGACCGCAAACTGGCAGGTGATCTTCAATTTGAAACTAACGATCTAATCAACGGCAACGTTTCGTAGTTGTATTGAACAATGTGTCATGTGCCATGTTCATGTCGATCATCGCTTTTGTATGAGAGGTCCATAGGAAAGAGATTAGTTCCACCTCGGTAAGTTAAAGTTGGTGTCTAAAGGTGCAATGTACGAGTAACTATTGTTCGTGATCGCTTCGCTGGTATTCCATGAATCGATGTTTCACTTCTTTGTGGGGAAATGAGTGCGTGTGTGAAATATGCTCGCTGCACAATGGCCGCCGCAGACAATCGCGGTCTCGTGACGTCGCCGCGCGTCGTGCTCGCCGGCGGCCGCAGCTCGCTCCCTGACACTCGGTAGAGGAGTCCAGAAGACCGGCTTCATAAAAACAGCGAAAGAAAGCAGGCGGACGCACTCATGGGCACGTTTGTACGTCATGCGGCATGGCATGTGGGACTATCAAACTTATAGAAATATAAAAAGTAGGAGAAGTGGCAAGGAGGCGAATCTGTGTCCGCGCGACATGTTCAGTATGAGCCGTTCATAGTCAAATGGCCGGCTCCGCGCACTAGTGCGCTTTCGACTGTGACCGTGACAATTTATAAGAATGCCGTGTTGTTCAGTTGTTTCTTGTAAAAACCGAAGCCAAAACAAAAACTATGTAAATAATGGAATCACTTTCCATATGTAAGTACAAATATTTTACCGTATTTGTCTTTAAAATCATGAAAGTGACAAAGGGACAAAGTGGAGACACAGGGTTCCGATACATTTTAACATACTGGGCACATCTTCTTTCTTATGTCTATGATCAAACTTGTGAGTGCCAACTTCCAATGAATAGCAGTCGCGAGTGCGCTGGCACTGTTGTGTGTCGCAGGAGGCTTCTGCGCGTGTCTGCCATGTGGCGCCGCTCGCTGCTCTCTGATGGGATCTGAGATGAGAGATACGTGCGCGTCCGCATTAGCCGCAGCTATCGCGAGCATCAGCAGATACAGACAATGACATTGTACATAAGGTATCAGCGAGTACCACGAACTGTTCGATGGCTATGTCCGCTGCAGCTGCCGTGCCTAAGAACTTGAATGGTGTACGACTGTAGCTATTTGTTTCCAGTTACAATGTCGAAATTGAGACTGGTATAATCGCCTGTGTGGATTTGTGTATCTTTCTTTTCTTCATCAGTTCTTCGTATTTTTTTCTTTTATTATACCTTCCTACTTAATTGGAATATTATGTTCTACAGGAAACTGACTGTAGGTTTTCAAGAAGCACCGTTTTGCGGGAATTTCAGTCGAGGCACACACAGACACTTACATATTTACAAACATACATAGACTGCTAAAATCATAACCCTTCCTTTTGGCTTTGCCGTAGTGGGGTAAAAATATAAAACTTTTAGAAACAGACTACGCATTTTTTCTTTCTTCTTATATGTACATACCTATCAATCCTTGTCAATTTCTTTAAATATGTAATCTATTGAAAGATTATTCATTCGGCCTCTTAAATACCCTGGCGAATATGTCGGACTGTACTTCGCAATAAATCAATATTATGCTGCCTTATCAACCGAAGTCGGACCTTAATCCACAATTATTATGTCTGGACGATAAGGGCGTTTCCGTAAGCTGAGGACAAAACGAGAACAATCAGCCTTGCAAAAATCTCCAATCATCCAACCTACACTTCGTTAAATAGATACAAACACTTCCCCCGTTTCACTTCCACTACTCACACAAATTCACAATATTGCACCAACGACAATACGTATTAAGTATCGCTAGAAATTTCCAAACAATGATAACTTTAATTTCCAGAAATAATGCAAATTAATTACGGAGCAACCGTTAGTTTTCTGTCTTCACCAATTGACATCTCCCCGGTAGGTATCATTATTTTACTACCACCGTCACTTCTCAATCGTCCAACAATTATTTTAATAAAACTTCTGTGGCGAGCCTTATAACGCCACCTAGCATTGGACTCGAGAAGTAAATGATCGATCACTACAATGTAATATACATATAAACCTTTCTCTTGAATCTCTCTATCTATTAAAAAACCGCATCAAAATCCGTTGCGTAGTTTTAAAGATCTAAGCATACATAGGGACAGACAGACAGCGGAGCGACTTTGTTTTATAATATGTAGTGAAGTGATAGTGATAGTGATAAGGATACAAGCTGATCTGTTGTGCACCGAGAGCTTTGTGCTTATCACCAGTCCACCGTCCACTCCGCAGTGATCAAACGTCTGCCATTGAGAATACACCTCAGCCAGCGCCCGGGGGACGCGGAAAGCCTGTATATTACAAATTCATCGTTTTTTAACGAAACGATATCAGATAATATCCTTAGCTGTATAGCTTTGCCATTATAATATCAAACTTGTTTGAAACGATTTGCATCAGATCAAGTAGAAAATTGTCGGGAACTTGCAATATAAAAATCACTGAATTCTTTTTTAGAGTTCCGTAGTCAACAAGGATAGTTTTGCCAAATCGCCAGGTCCGTGTCTACCTGACTGTCTGTCTGTCCGCGGCTTAGCTCAGAGATTCTTAGTACAAGAAAGCTGTAATTTCCTACATATTAATCACGCCGACCAAATGGTAAATTAAAATCTTGAATTAAATAAATCATAAGGTGATTTTTTTTCACGTCTCTCCCATGATGTGGGGAAGGCCGTTCAAAGTTATTGAGGGTCTATGGAACTATTTTTCGATTCAGGTGTCTGTTTGCGTAATATTAAGCTTTATAATGCTAATTTTTGTTAGAGTCAAGTGTCCCCACCCATGTCTGCTAAATGGTTGTGTTTGGTTGTGTGAAAAAATCACGTCAGTAGTGTAAGCGTAGCGAAGTTAAAAGGAGAACTATCACAACTAAGTAGGCTTTACAAGTTAATGAGTAATAGTGGACCAACTTACATTTGCAGTTGCAATGTATGGTCGAACATGTTTTTCAACTACACTGTTCAGTTTGTTCTTGGGATAAATTCATCCCAACTACGGCACCCTTCGATGTGCGTGGTCCGACACGCACTTGGCCGGTTTTATTATAAGATCCAGTTCTATCAGAGACTGATATAGCAAGATACCACACATGGTTACTGCAGTCCGTCGCTTGCCAAATAAATTGGTGATCGCCTAAACATACATTGAGGAAAGTAAATTGTTATCACAACAGTAAAGGATGTTGCATCAACCACTACCATGATGTCGGAGTGGTTGATGCGAACTGTTTCGCTATTAGGAATAAAGGAGTAACTTTAGTTATTAACGTCACTCTCCCTGGTGTAGGCACTGGCAGGGAGGCTTATGATTCACCCACAAGCCATAGTTCGCCAACGGTGGTCCTACTATCGGGGGGCCTAAAAGCAATTCCTCTAAAAGCGATTCATTTCCTGAATTCCCAGCAATTAATTATGATTGACATATTTGACGTATTTGACATTAAACTTCATTAAAGCAATTCATAATTTGTGGCCCATTGTACGAATCTCCATACAAAACTGTCAAACAGATGAATTGCGTGATATGAATTGTACGCAGATAAATTATGAATTGTCAGTTTCAGACCGTTTTACGATTTCAAAATATTTCTTTATCCTATTATGATTCTGTCAAAGTGAACGTTTTAGCCCCCCAGGTCTAAATATTGAGGCGCGCGAGCCCGTTGGTATTTGAATTGAATCAGACGCATAGATATAAGAAAGACGATCAGACGTGACGTCACTAAAATCCCGGAGTATTCTAGGAATAAGAAGGATCACAATCTCGACAGAGATGGAATTCGAACGCATCCTGGACTTTAAAACGTTGCGGTTTTGATTAGTTTGAAGCCGGCTCGTCCTGTTCCCCATTAAGTAGGTGCCTCCCTAAGGCAGAAGTTTGCGCTACATCAAGCGTGACAGGTCATCTGAGTCCTGTATCACTTGCCTTTATTTAGTTTCACATTCGCATGGCCCGCTGTCTGTGCAGTCTGACTGTCTGTTCTGTCTGTAAGCAAGTTTTGCAAGTTTTGACCCACTTCCCGGTTTCCGATTGAGCTGAAATGCATACATACACAGGGTGTGGCGTAAATAGTGGTCCAACGTTAAGGGGTCGATACACCGTATATTCAGCCATCACATACAATTTGAACCATTTTTTTCCTAGATCTTAGAATATATATTTTTTTAATATTGACAACTTGCTTATGTATTTTTTTTATATTTGCATGTGTACGAGCTACGCAGTACATGACAGACCTGTGTGGTCGTTTGTCGTCACACTCATTTATGCACATTAATGTTGTTTAGCTGTGCATCTCTCTAACATAGCATTTAAGTGTAATACTTGTGTAAGTAATTCTATTCAGTAGCAATAAAACCTCTATACCAATCGGTTGTCTACTCATTCAACATAACATCAACATAAAATTTTCCACTGTTGGGAGTTATGCCCCAACAGCATGTGATTAGTTTTTGAGAAAATCGCGGACAGACAAACATACATACATGCTTACATGCATACCTACTACATACATACATACGGGTTGAATACAGAACCTCCTTTTTTGAAGTTGGTTAAAAAATGGAACCCTGCTTAAAAATCCCTGAGGAATTCCACTACTTTAGGCGATTAATAATTTACTGTGAAGTAAACGCTAACGTCAATCAATCTGCCTAGCCTTTTCCCAACTATGTTGGGGTCGGCTTCCAGTCTAACCGGATGCAGCTGAATACCAGTATTTTACATGGAGGGACTGCCTATCTGACCTCCACAACCCAGTTACTGGGTAATACGATACCCCTTGGTAAGACTGGTTGTCAGACTTTCGGGCTTCTGACGACCCGTAACGACTGTCAAAGATCTATGAATAACAGCCGGGACCAACGGCTTAACGTGCTTTCCGAGGCACGGAGGAATCTCGGCATGTAAAGATGGTCACCCATCCACGGACCAACCCCAGCAAGCGTAGCTTAACCTGACGGATCGACCCGTGCGGCTGTTATTATTTAGCCACGAGCTCCTCGCTAACGTTTAGCATCCTAATAATGGACATCGACGTCGGCGTCGCTCGGGCTCAGTCGGTCAGTCGCCAGCTAATCACCAAGCTGCACACATTAACATTGCAGCTAGTTTTGTCGCGGCGGCTCCATGCATGTCTGATCTGATGTCCACACCTGGGGTCTACTCCCTTAGCACGAAGTCCGTAGTTTCAGCCTTCGTTACGGGCGTTTCCTACTCCTTATCACCTACAGATAGATGATTGGTTCGGGGCCCGAACGAAGTATGAATGGCAACACGATACGACAGTTGTCCCTACTCCCGAAGTGTATTTGCCCGTCCGAAAAATTTAACTTTAGACTTGTTTTGATAGATCGTTATGTCAGACAGACGGACGAACAGACGGACGGACTTAGGGTGTAGGCCCCCTGACATGCATGGAGCCGCCACTTAGACATGCACAGAACGCAGGCCGAGTGTGGTGCGCAGATGTAGGTCATGCGCTGCTCCTGCAGCGGCGACCTACTTGTGACGCTTTCCTATATTTCAGCCTGTCTCGGCTCAATTTGGCTGAAGTAACAAAAGGCTTGTGGGAAACGTTCAGTTTAAAATGAAGAAGTGATCCGTTGATCACACTGAGGTGATCACTCTTCAGGATGATTTACAACTTTAAACAGTGCAAGATCTTTTTACTTAGTAAGTACTTGAACAGATTTTTAGGATAACTTTAGTAATTTCTGAGAAAAGTACATGTAATTAAAAGAAAACAAAAGAAATTAAATACAACACTTGAACACTAGTACGAATCCGTATCACGCATTGTTTCAGCCGCACTCCGTTGAATACAACAGGAATGATCAACATTCTGTTTATATTACTTACTTACATAAGCTCCGATATTTTAGTGCAGTTCACAAAACATGTCTTCTCACAATGAATGAAAAGAGGTTTGTTCAGAACAAGAAAGCTGGCTCGTTCGTACATACATCATAATATTTACGACACGCTTAGCAGGACTCGCTCCATTCGTTCAGCTCGGATAAACGATGCCCTGAAGTAAATCACCCGCTTCCCCGTGACTTGCGGATCGTGTACCTATACCTGTACCTGTACCTACTCACGGCATTCTTTAGGCAGGCGAGTGGGCGGATTAGCGAGGTGATTTTTAAGGCTCCCACAAACAGTCGTGATTATATCGCGTGAAGCGCCTGTTTGTAGCAGTCTTTATATCTGAAATGATGCGAGATTATTTTTCAGTTTTTAATGCCTTGTCAACATTTTGTGCGGTGACTACTTATAGCTATGAGTTGCTTCATCTTTGTGGTTGGCAATGTTTATTCAACATTTGAAACCATGTTTTTGTAAATAACCTGCGGATTCATAGTTGTCGCCCCGGAGGCGCTCACTGATGAGTTACATCAGTCTGATACCACAACCTTAATAGTTTCCTCAAAGTGAATGCCAAATAACAAGTATTACTAAGATGGTGGTGACGAACTGACGAGTGACGACGCGGAACAGTCGGCAGTCGGTAGCTAGAGCTAGCGAGCTCCATCAAATGTTCGTTTAGCGTCGCCGTCACCGCTCGGATATTGAGTAATCAAAACATTAGTCACCGTCACGGGCGCGTCTCCCCGGAGCGGCCGCCTTCCGCCGCGCGCCCGAGTGCGGCCTCGCCCGGCTGACTTCCTACAACGTTCACGTTTTTGGGTTAGTAACTAAATCACCGAGCTCTTGCGAGAAGTAACGAGTTACCAGTTTGATTGGCCATTGGATTGTTCACACCCAGCGGACACATAACAGATACTCTACCGATTTACATTAAAGCCAGAGTGTTGCTCCCACTGTTACAGTATCTGTGGTCGCTCCACTGATATTGTATATTGCTCCCTCCTCCTCACTGGTGTCAGTTTCAGTTGTCGACCTCAGCCAGCGTCCGAAGCCTCCACTACCATGTAATTTGATGACTGTTATCAACCCTTATTCGATTACTTGGTGTTTTCCGCCAACTTGGGGATATTTTATTACTTTATTGTGTTTGTGTGCGTCGATCAGCTAACGACTAAGAGCGAGGAAAACTCAAAGGATCTTCGCTAAAAATCTTCGAAAACATTTTTATGCTCGCTCGAAGTTAAGTCGTTAGCCGACATTTTAATTGTCAGTCGTAAAAGAAAAGTCGTAAAGTTGTTAGGCGGAGCGCAGTGTCGCGGACTCGCGGCCGAGCTGGCAGGCAGGCGAGTGCAGGCGAGCGGGCAGGCGAGTGCAGGCGAGCGGGCAGGCGAGCGGGCAGGCCACGGCAGGCGAGCGGGCAGGCGAGCGGGCAGGCGGTGAGCCCGGGGAGCGCACTATAATGAGCCATTGTGCGCTGCGCTGGTGCCGCCAACATTTTCGCACAAAAAAAACAAGCAATTTACTTCCCGAACCGCGCAGAGCCGAATTGGGGTGCTCTTTTGTTCCCGTTTAGCGCTTGAGCACTTCGGGGAGCCATTAAAATTACTGCTTTTTTGTGCCGCGGCGCGGAAACATGAATACGAGATTGCCGCCGGTTGTAGAGAGTTTTTTTCCTAATAATAAGATAATAAATAAGTGCAGCGATTGAATGCGACAGCGACATACATCACGCAATATGAGCGTCGCTCGCCGTGTGCAGCTGTCGGCGCCGGGGCGCTCCGCGGACGGGCCCGCGCTGCAAGTGGGTCGCTCGATACAGCCATTGCAAAGTTTATGAAGACGAGGCTATAAACGGAATGGAAAAATAGACTATTCATACATTAGGTGCCCGCCATACTTGGCTGCATAAAAATACCATAAAATACAGTAATGGCGCTTTATATCCCCATAACGTGCTTTACTTCATAACATCCTGCACAAGTACATACTTATTGTATGCTATTGCGCAACCGATATCGTTCGGTTTGATGAGTTCTACGAAAATATTGATATAGCCCGTTTACCTGATGGTATATGGACAGTCATTTGATCGCCGGGGCCCGAGGCCCGGGGCCCGGGGCCGCCAGCGGGCGCCGGTAAGTGTGGCTGCGGCCTTATACCGATATCAATATTTCATCAGAATTTTATAAGCGGCCATTATCTATTCTGTTTGTGACAGTGGACGCTGAATCTACTAAACGCTTACACTTAGAACAACGCGCTGGGGCGGCTCACTGTGACGACTAGCATGTTGTTGCCGTCACCAATTTACAAGTCATAGAAACCATTAGCTGCAGCCCCGTGGCGGGGGCGGGTCCCCGCAGCCCCGCAGCCCCCGCCGCGCCCAGCCTGAGGACGTCCGGTGCAGACTGCAAGCCGCGCAGAAAGTTTTGAATTTTAAAAACGTATGCTCATGAATGAAACATCGCACGAACTTGGTCGTGATCAATCAAACGAAAACTTCATTTCAAGATAGCTGAGTGCGGGCAATAAATTGCAACAGACAGGGTTTTGAACGAGGCGAGGCAGCCGAGGCAAGCGGGCGAGGCAGGAGGCCGGCTTGAGGCTGAGCGTGTGGATGAAACTTGAGAGGTGACTGTTGAGTCGCGACGTGAGGCCGAAGTCACGCGACGACAACACGTAGAAGTACCACCTCTTAATAAATGTTAAAAGCGTTTATACCACAAATTAATTAGATTAGACGTTCCCAGATCCGGAACACAGTAATGCTATGCTGGAAGCATTTAATAAAAGCACAAACAGTCTGATCCGTATTATTCCGTATCACAGTTCCGTATGCATAGCACGTACCTGTGCAAGGTGATGCAAAAAGGGCTATGGTCTGCTACGAAGCATAAAAGGGTTACTAAAGTAGCGCGCCCCTGCACGGTGCGCCCCACCAGCAAATGAAACGCGGCAGCAGTTTGCAGATTGCATGCGGTTAGGCCCCGACCCTCGCGTCATAATATCGCTTCAACTCTTGATTTGCGGCTTTTGTGGAGGAGTCCCACAATTTCTCTAAAGTTTAGTACTAAGTATTATGTTAGCAGACCTTCTGCTGTATCTTTTCAGCGGCAGTAAAGCCGATATAGCGACGTGTGTGTGTTCCGCTCAGCGTGGAACATGACGCCGGCGGCAGTATCGATTGCTCTGCACTGCCAGGCTCACGCCACACAGCCACTCTGCACTGCTGCAGCCGCACGAATCTAAGCATTGTACAGCTTTAACACATTCACTACACCCTCCAGTCCAGTGTACATGCGTCCTTAAACGAACGTATTTAATTGTAGGATTAAAGGAACAGGCTTTAATTGTCTGAAATATGGAGCACATTTCGCTCGTAGCTTTCGTAAATACACACCTAAACCAAGTTTACATTTCAGACTAACGTTTTAGTTAATAGTGTTTATAAAAAGCGGCAGCACTCCTACATCCCGAGCACTAATGCTGTCCACTAAATAGACTGTGGCGTCATAACATCACTCAACCTAAAATAGCAGGAAATCCTCTAATGGAATAAATTACATCAACACAGTTTAAGAAACCGATTAAATTTATAGTTTCCTAGAGAAATCGAAATGTCCTTACTAAGAAAAGACGTCTCTATTAAGATTATAAAAAAGGTACCTATTAAGTTGAAAGTTAATGAATACCTAGTGAATTAATGAATTAAAATGAATGAATGAGACACGTCATGGTAACAACTAATTCACAAGGACATCACACGGGCACCCGAGGGCAGTTGCTTTCAACACACCAATCAGCCGAACTCATTACCGCGCACGGACAATGAGATGCTTCTAACGAACGTTTTAATTGTTTGTCCGACTGTCATGTGACAAGTGCAGTTGTGGAGCGGCGCTGATAGGAGCCGCCATGCTGCGGCCGCCATTGTCCCCGCACGAGGACTACATGCTACTCGCCACAGAACTCCGTGCAAAACCATCAATTGTTTAATTATGCCTTTGTCAACGTTACGTATGATTTAATTTATATTATTCTTGGAAGCTCCTGTCGTTTGTATTGTGTTTCCCGCGCAGCGCTGTCAGGCTGTCGCCCGACGCCGACGCGCTGAGCTTTTCAATGCAAATGTTTGTTCAGAATTCAGATAGCCGTGTGTGTGCCGCATTTACATAAGTACAGAGTTTTGAAGGATTACTGAGGCCCGTCTGTGAGCCCTTCAGAAATGATGAATTTAATCTGAGATTAGAACGTCTGGCGCCAACAGCGCAGCCAGCTGGGGCACCTACCTACCTACCGACCTACCTACCGCTCCTAGTATTGACTTTCTGTAGCTGCCTGCCCGTCTGCTCTATAAATATGTATACAACAATAAGAATAATAAAACTGATTTTCATTATTCATACTGGATCTGTTTTCAATGACACAGTTACTGGCCGGGCGTCGGATTCAGCGGAAAGTATCAGGTTCTCGTTATTATGTGAAAATAAAAAGTAGTTTGTGTAACAAGACAAGGGAGCGTCTCCCTCGCGCCCTCGTGCTGCAGCCAGCAGCGCTGCACAAGGATCATCTTTGCTACAGTTCTGTACATGATGGACAATGAATGTGGAGTCTGACAGGGCGACCATTATCCCGCCGATTTATAAATAACAAGTAACTTATAATACCAGGCTGGCGTGGTTGCGGCGCGACGTCAGCCCCAGATGGAACGAGCTTTTTATTTATTTTTTGTGTAAGTAAGGCTTTGTGGAGTTGGAACCGAGCCCTAGCCGACCAGCCACCGAGAGCCGCTCCGAAAACCGCCCTAAGCAATGCTTCCGCGTCCATTGCTGGTTCTGGTGGGAAAGCTGTAGGAAATGTGGAACATAAACCGTAATGGATTGTGCAGTAAATAAATAACTCCGGGTTCTTAGGCACGTGGTACGCGGTGCAGCGGAGCGCATTGTCGAACCCTATTCGGTGTCAACATTTCGTGATAAATTAAAGTGGGATTGTGAAGCTGTTTGAGCGTCTGTCACCGGCTCAGCTATGCAAAGGAGACAACTTTCAATTAAACTACATTCTCTTGCCAAAGCATATCGACACAGTTTTAATACTTAAATGCTTATGACAACAGAGCCGCAGTGGCGATGGCGGCGGCGCTGGGACCCTTTGTTGTAGTTTAGTCAAATATTGGATCAAGTGCCGCACTCGCTGGAGTGTTCCGTACCTCGTTAGACAGACAAACGGTGCCGTTACAATGTAATTATGTTGTGTGCCTACTGTACATGAATACCTCTCTTTGTACTACAAACGAGTATTTCACCAGTCACCGTACGTCACTGGTAAAGGCTTTACGCTAAACTAAGCTAACAAAAAAAAAGTAATGGTACGTTGTTTCCAAAGCTTAGCGCTGTAGAGCCTTCCGATAAATTATCTAATTTTAAAATTCGAATAGGAGACATTTTAAAAATACACAAGCAAAATCAAACAATTGAGTATGAAAGAGGGGTCTGATAAAAAAACCTATTGTACATACTTATAAGGGTACGGAACACTCGACAAATCTTTATCCTTATAAAGAACCCTACATTCAACGATAATAATAAATGAAACTCTGCAATTTAAAATATCAGTAAAAACCTTTATTATGAATGATAATGAAACTGTTTTACTGATAATAAATTGTTTTAAAGTTCGGTTTTTATGTCCGACATTTAATTTTGTATTCGCAAATCTGGAGCAGCATCCAATATTGAGCTTTTGTTTTTGGTAAACTTAAATAAAGCTGAGGAGCTTCACAACGACACGTTGTGAGCACAGGAAGCAAGTGACCCTGGCAGCTGCGGCTGGCGCAGGGCTCACTTCATGAGCACCAGTCCAACCATCACTTAGTCAGTGACACCCAACTCTGAAATACAGGAATGGGTTATTCTCATTTACTTGTTTTGCTTTTTATTTTCCAAAATAGTATTTGTTACTGTGGGATTAGATACCCATTTAACACCCAAACCAAAATAATGTAATAAATATAGCTGATTTACGGAACCCTTGAGACTTTTCCACGGAACCCACTTTAGGAATCGCTGCAGTAGATTATTCTCGGTTTGCGAGATAAAGAGCTACCGTATCGATCACACACAGTCACACAATGTCGACATCGCACCGCACTATCAGCAAGGGAGAGCCGAAGTGTCGATAGTGTCGATACTCGATAGTACCACCCTAGCGGTTATTGTACGCATTAATAATAAGAGTACAACTTGAGTCCTTTGAACTTGTACAAAGGAGTGAAACCCGTATACTACTAATTTCAGTTATGTGGGTAGTTAGAGTATAGAGTGTGTTCACCGTGTCGCGGAGGTCAACGACCCCACTGAGCGGCGGATGGAGCGTCACGCGCTATAGCGGAACATTCGCGAGGACTGAGAACATCCTCTGAACACTAGATCCAGTGACTGCTGGAGTGAACGACCAGAGGGGACATTGACGTCATTTTTTTATCAAACGGATTGATTATATCAGATTGGTTTGTTTGGTTCACAGCTAGGCCTGTCCTCACATCATCACAAACCGTGCCAAGGACAGGTTCCGTGGCCAATTTACGGTTAAAAGAGCTAGAATCTATGTTGGTAGGTACGGTCAGCAACAGAAGTGGGTTAACACTGCTACTTTTTCTCTCTAAATCTAAATTAACACAAAATGATACGATAACTTGCTTTTTAGCATTTCATTTATTAGATAAGAGTTAATTTTCTTTATTTAGGTCCGCACGGCTACAGATCAAGCTATACATCTCCAGTATAAGCTGATCTCGCATTGTATAGGATTTCCTTACAGTGAAAGGTCAGTGTAAACTGGAAATGTATAGCTTGATGTGTAGCCGTGTGTACGTCTGCTCCGATTTTAATGAAGTATTTTTCTCAATAATTAAGATTTAGAAAACGGAAGTGTTAATCGACTTTTGTTGTTGACCGTACCTAACCTATGTAACAAGATTTTTCCAATGGTTTGCAAAAGTGGCAAAAATGACAACCAGTCCGGTATGCGAGGTGTCTGACCCTTGCCCACTAGCTGCGGGCTGCGGGGTATTAAACCGAGAGTCACGAACTAAGTTACTTTGCTGGCGTGTTGCGAGACTGCTGTCGCCTCAAAACTTTCCAAATTGGTCAGTTTAAGTACAATTTCGTCGGTAAACTAGTTGTGTAGAACTTGCTAACAAAATGCAGTAATGTACTCGTCGGTTACTCGTTACCCAGAACAACTGATGACCGTGTTCAAAAACTCCAACTTGCTCGTTTGTAAACGGGAGGCAGGTCATTTGCAGGCGAGCATTGAATAACAGCTGCAGCTAGGTGCAGTGTGCCGTGCCGTGCAGGGCAGCTCGCCGCGCCCCCTGCCGGCGCCCGCGTCTGCCTCTGACGGCGCCTCATACAAAAACGAAATGAATCGATACATAGACTCGTCTGCTGCCCCTAGTATTTCCATGGCTGCCCCTCTGACCCCCCCCCCTGTTGCCTCACTGCACCCCCCTCGTTCCGTTTCATTTCATGTTGGCGCATCGCGATCGCTTTTGTTATGTTTCGTGGGGCATTTTCGATAATAGGCTATTGCACATGAAGCGTTCAGCGCTCAACAATGGCAGAGTAATCTCGACGAGGTTTTTAATTACATTCGATTTTACAGTCACTCGGCTTCGGCTCGGCGCTCGGCTCTCGGCCCCGCTCGGCTTCGGCCCCGGCACAGTGTGCACACAGCACTTTACTGTTATTGTTGTGACGATAATTTGAGCCGTTCTCTCACAGTGTGTACGGAATCCCCTTCGCGACATAAAATTTTATATTATCGCCGGTTCTGCTTAATAATAAAAAATTAAAGGGTATTTGTAAGGGATTTGGATTTTTTTAATAACATAAAGGATCGTAGAATTAAGTACTAATGCTTTTTTAGCCTCGGCTTTGTAGTTAATATAAAAAATAATGCTATTTGAAATTACAAAAAACAACTTTCATTTTTATAGAGGTTTTAGTTAAGCAGAATAAAAAAAACCGGTCAAGAGCGAGTCGGACTCGCACACCGAGGGTTCCGTTCCGATTTCTGAAAAAGTGTGCTATTTAGAGACATCGTTTTATTTTTCCTGTAATCTTTACATAAACTTCTATCATATACAATAATTTCAGATTTTTTCCTTTGCAAACTTCGGTGATAAGGGGGGGAACGGTATTTTTTTTTTACATTTTTCATCAAAAATCGAAAACTATGTGGCCTAAAAAAAAAATAAAAAATGTTTAAGAATGTGCAAACAGCGCTCTTTCATATGATACCCCACATGCCCTAGTAGCCCCACTTTGAATTTTGAAGACCCCTTTCAGCTCCTATTACAAAAAAAATATAAATATTTTTATTTCTTTCTTATTTGAAAAATAGTTGGGTAAACGTCATATAAAACTATTCCAAATTTCAAGTTGATAGCATTAGTAGTTCTTGAGATATTCAGCTGTGACAGACAGACAGACAGACTGACTGAGTGAGACCATAAGGGTTCCTTTTTTACCATTTTGGTACGGAACCCTAATAAGACTAAGCCCGTAGTACTTTATACAAACATTGCATTTAAGCTCTCCTCAAACTTTACAATTACATCAGTGTCAGTCCAGTCCCCTCCCTACCTACTAGGTATGTAATCGACGTAGACACCACGTAATCTAGTTGGAACTTGGCTAGGTTTGCATCATTCTCAGCTAGCTACGAGTCTACGACGGACGTCTACGGAGCGCTACGAGACTACGGCGTAGTTAATTACTTTGTAGATAAGTGTACGTGGTAAGTACTGATCTGACTGTATCCTGGCTCCTGGGCTCATCACCACAGAACAGATAAAAGAGGTTTTATCTGTTCTGTACTCATCACAACAAGGTAGACAGCTATAAATTTTAAATTGTTCCAAAATTATGTGCATACATCTTACTGCATAATAATCTCACACAAAACGTGTATTAATTAAACACGACACAAAAACCTTTCAAACTTCACAAAGACGTCACCCCTTCAAATGTGTCCCAGTTTAGTTCAGACGACATCAATCTCATCTGGATTAAGTTAACGTGAGATCAGGTCGTACGCATTCTCATGTTAATGACGTCACTGGTCCGGCCCGCTGCACACCAGATATCGGCTCCAGATAACTCTTTACTTTTATACCCACAGAATTAAATTACAGTTTAGAAAAATATCGGTTACAACAGCGTCCCTTGCCTAAACCTTTGTCCCGTGCTCTCGCCGTACTCGGCGTTCTCGGCCACATTGTAGCGGAGCACAAAGAACGGCTCGGTTTGTGTGCAGCCTGGAGGGTGGCAGCTCAGCAAGTTCTGCCGTCCTACACAATATGGTGTGTGCTACAGTGAGAAATGAGGGTTTGGATACTATTCGTGAGACGAAACGATAAAAACGTTAATTGATCGACGAATAAGTACTACTAAGATTTGGCTGTTGCATGTTTAGAGAACGATTTTACGTAACCTCGTCTCGTCTCGTTTTATAATAGGGATTTACTTCGGATAGAGGAACTAAGAACTTCTTGACTGGACCTACGTACTGCTGGTTGTATGTACCTATACTATACAACCAGCAAACGTTTCAAACAAGTTTCTAATGACTTCATTTTGTATCTAAAAAATAAGTAATAATATTTGCAGCAGCACTTAGTTGTACGGTGCCACAAGGCCCCCTCCCCCCCCTACGCACCATACTTAGCACTGAAACCGGATATTTCATAATTAAAAATAATGGTTCGGGGAGAGGACCCCCTCGCCCCGCGCCCCGCAGGAGGACGGCAGCGATTAATAAATCAATGGAATCGAAAGGTTATCAGAAAGGGACCCGACGATGGCGGCATGACGACATGGCGACGCCGACGTGGCGACGAGCCGCTGCCCCTGCGTCAGGCGAGCACCGGCTGGAACCAGCGAGCCTGCGGCTGTGCCACTGCAGGCCTCTGTTCGAAGAAAGTGCTTTCTAAGAAACTACATAAATCAGGTCACTGAAAAATCTATATTATGAGACTTGCCAGATTCACTCCTACAGAAGTGCGATATCTTGTCCGGAGAAAATGATTCCGCTCAGAAATGTTCGAAGATCGAATTCAATTTGAAAAGTGCTCGTGATTCCGCAATAAATTACAGTTTAAACTACAGTTTAGTGCACGAGACACGACTGATGTACAGTTACAAGAAGTCGTCACACGTCGAGAAGTAACAATATGTAGTTTTACTTTACTTACAGTCTTTATTATATTCGAATATTTTGAGTGCTGCCTGTGGTGGGTTAGTTCGTACAGTCACTGTTTCAGCAGAAAAGCGTTGTACGTGAAACCGGCTTTAAATAATCTGATTAAAGTTTTATCGTGGAATGACGTCACGTATTGTTCCCCAAACGAACACGATACTAGGAAAATTAAACAGCTAGTCGTGATCAATTGGACTTTCCATCGCCTACATTAATTTAACAGAACATGCACAACACGTCAACTACATTGCATTGATATTATCATTAATTAAGAATATCAAGATGGCGCATGAGATTTTTAGCAGAGAAGTAATAGTGGTCACAGTAGTGCGGCTAAACATACAAGTATATGTGATCTGTGCGGAACTTGGCTGCAGGTTGGGCTGTACACATAATACTGTTAGCTGTTGGCGGCAACTGCTGGGCACACACCCAAACAGCACGGTTTTGGCTAATGACTCTAGAGTAATCTAAAGGATGCAGTTACGAATTCTCCATGATTGCTGTACGTCCCGAACTAGCTTGCTGGTTAGATACCAATGAGGCACAAGAACTATAGGTAAGGTAATAAAGTGCAGGCAATGACCAATATGAGCACGAACAGCGGCGACAGAGGTCGGTTCCTCGTCCGTCTGCTCTGAGCTGTCGCCCGACGATTTTAATTTTTACGACTTATTTGCTATAAAAAGCAGAAAACTTTAATGTTTTGTCGCAGTATTATATTATCTGTGGTTTTGTTATTACGATCAGTATTAAAGATTACCGAAACAAGTTTCCGAGTTTTATGAGAATAGTGCCCAAATCAATTAAATATCGATTACATTTCGTGAGAACGTTATTTTAATGGGAATTTACATAAATACATTACATACCGTATGAATAAATGGTTGAACTTTTTGTTCTGAACTTCTGCCAATGAAAGGGCTTTGCCTAAGGCCCTATTGATTAGCATTTGGGATTAGACTATAATCAGAGAGGGCTTACGAAGCATGGAAAATAAATGTGAGTGGAATACTGCCGACCGACGTACCTATAGTGCAGAATGTATTACGTTATGTTATACAATAGCTGCTTCTGGTACTTAGATTACTAGAGCTTCTTTCACTAGAGACTTAGCGAGCGCAGCCTTGCAGGGACATAAGTGGAATACTTAGTACATAGTACATACTTACATAGAAAAGAGTATTACTTCTGTACGAGAAAACGGATTTCTTAGCTAAACTACGTCACGATGGCTGCGAACGATACAGTTAGTTTTAACAAAGATTTACTCAGTAACTTAATAAGTTAAGTCTTCATATGCAATATGTTCAACTAAGTACCTAATATTTCAAGGAATAACACAGAAATATTTCTAAGAGTTCTCTCCGTACAAATATTTGCGTGAGGAATGGTTCGTTGTTAAGCTAGGTATACACACGTACGTACGTGCACGAAGATGTCATGTCTCGCCCGCCTGTGCTCATGTCTCGCCCGCCTGTGCCCGCGCTACATATTCGTCGGTATTCCTCAGTGCCTGCGCTGTGTTCTACACGAGGCGGTATTCACTTTGTGTCTGTGCAGCCCAGCCTACAGGTACAGTGTATTTAAAATATCTCATTAGGATCGATCGCGGCGGAGCGGCGGGTGCGGCCAACGTGTGGAAGGGCTCAGAAGGCTCATCACATCACACACAAATGTGGTCTGGTGTAGTTGCCCTTTCTGCTTTTCACCAACATCGGGCTCTTTTAAGACCTAAATCTCTCCCCGTCTAAGTATGTAAATACCTCCGTTTTGTAAAATTCTGTAAGTTCCTCAAATAAGTAAAGTGTTCCTTCAGTCCTTCTGGTTTGTCTAGTGCGTGCGAGGCGCGGTGGCTACACCGGAGCGTTTATAACTTCCATAAAACTTGCGCCGGATTTTTTAGAAGCTAGTAATTAAGAACAGAGATCAAAGCAGCGAGGGTCGGCCCGGGGGAGGGGAGCCAGGGAGGGGGGCGGGAGACGACGACACAGCACTACCCTAACGAAGTGTTTGTCTGCCAGTGTGTACCGCCCTTAGGCAAGAGATGTTATTGATAATTTGATAGTCCCGGCACGCAGTAGGCAGGTAGATATTATATTGCGTGGCTCGCATGGGGCAGAATGGCGGTGGCACTGTACAGTAGTTCCTACATACGATGGTCTATCTGATTTTATGGATAGTTGGCCGCAGATGGCATTTTTAACGATTTCATCGGAAACAGTACCTACACTATTCGACCGACATCTTTGTTTCAGCTGTCCTCTTTTCAAATATGTATATCCAGTATTTCGGAATAGTGTCGAGCTAATGAGTGTAGAATCACTAGAAGACTGTTATTTTGTATCAAAAGGCACTTCAGTACTTATGTACTCGTAGATAAATAATGATGTCTCCGTAGTGCTGTCCACTGTCGGCTGCTCGCAGTGTTCCATTGTCCGTCCGCCACGGCCAGCGCCAGGCCCCGCCGGAGATGCACCGCGATCGATCTCAGCATTGTCAGCATTCTGCTGTGCATTGAATAGCTCTCATGTTATTGGGACAATTTTATATGAAGGATCGTGTTATTTACTTATACCTATATTCTGTTATTATTGTTAGGTATATTGCAACCACGAATTTAACAAGTTGCACAATATATTTTCACTTTACAGAAAGTTGTTATAGCAACCAGCTAAAGGTCACGAAGCCATAAAAACGTAATAATTATTTAGTTGTTCAGTGACTTCTAAATGTTCTACAAATGAAATAGTTCGCCATGGTTGCTCTGTGGCGCCATGGTTGCTCTGTGGCGGATTTGACTCCACGACCTTCGAGTTCTGACGAAGTTTCACGCTATTTGACCGTTGGCTTTTTATTTCTGTGAAATACTGTTATATTCCTAGATAGCTGAGGACCTGGTGAATGGTAGACTGGTTGCGATAAGAGGACCTAACATTTGGGAGAGGCTTCAGTAGATGAGCGAGCTTGGAATCTATGTCTGGGTTTATTGACTGATGCTTGGTACTGTACTGTTCTGTAGCTGCTTAAGAATGTTCCATTATATGAGCAACAAAAGAAGTCGGTTACACATCAACATAATCGATTTTCGTTCGTAGCCGTTATGAATGGAACTAATAGACGCGCCGAAGATGACTTGAACATTTTACTTTAGTTAAAAAAGCGTACATAATGAATGAAGGTGGCGATGGCGGGTGGAGATTGACTTTTTTTATGAGAATGTAAACTATACTGCGGAGCTGTCGTTTGGGGTTCAAACACCAGACGGTACTCTATAGCAAAGTGTAACGAACCCAGTGTTACACAAGCATAACTAACTGATTGGAGAGGTTAACAGCTGAGAATGGTCGTGCGTGCGCGTCTGCAGCGGAATGGGAAGTAGTCATCACGCTTCGTAGGCAGATGGTGAGCTGGTGACCGCAGTGTAGACACGAGGACACTGCTGTCCGTCCTGTTACCACAGTGTAGACACGAGGACACTGCTGTCCGTCCTGTTACCACAGTGTAGACACGAGGACATTGCTGTCCGTCCTGTTACCACAGTGTAGACACGAGGACACTGCTGTCCGTCCTGTTACCACAGTGTAGACACGAGGACACTGCTGTCCGTCCTGTTACCACAGTGTAGACACGAGGACACTGCTGTCCGTCCTGTTACCACAGTGTAGACACGAGGACACTGCTGTCCGTCCTGTTACCACAGTGTAGACACGAGGACATTGCTGTCCGTCCTGTTACCACAGTGTAGACACGAGGACACTGCTGTCCGTCCTGTTACCACAGTGTAGACACGAGGACATTGCTGTCCGTCCTGTTACCACAGTGTAGACACGAGGACACTGCTGTCCGTCCTGTTACCACAGTGTAGACACGAGGACACTGCTGTCCGTCCTGTTACCACAGTGTAGACACGAGGACACTGCTGTCCGTCCTGTTACCACAGTGTAGACACGAGGACATTGCTGTCCGTCCTGTTACCACAGTGTAGACACGAGGACACTGCTGTCCGTCCTGTTACCACAGTGTAGACACGAGGACACTGCTGTCCGTCCTGTTACCACAGTGTAGACACGAGGACACTGCTGTCCGTCCTGTTACCACAGTGTAGACACGAGGACATTGCTGTCCGTCCTGTGACCGGCACTTTATGTCACGAGAAGTAGAGAAGTCTTTGCCAATTTGGTATTTGTGTCATATAATCTTCGTTTATTTTAATTAAAGGACAATGCTAAAAAAAAAACCTAGGCCCGGCGCAAACGAAATGTAACTCAAATTATAGGTAAAAATGAGTAATAAAATACTGTATAAGGGGCATCATCGAAATCAATGGCTGTGTGTGAAATTGCTATTCGAATTTTTACAGGGGTCATGTTAATGAAGCATTAAAAATTACATAAGTCAGGTAGAAAATAAAATATGTTAGTCTTGGGAGTATGTTAATTCTGGATCCTCAAACACCCGTATAAAAGACACCCTTTGTCGGTTTAAATTGTGCTCAAGCAATAGTAATCACATAAATTATTCTGATTATTGACATAGTTAAATATTTGAATGAATTGGCCTGTGTACCTACTATCCTCGTAAGGATCTTGGAAACAATTGATCAGTGATGCGACTGCCTTATAATCCGTCATGGTATTTAGTAAAGCGCGATTAAATACTCTGTGTCTAAATATTTTAAAGTCGCGCTTAAATCGGCCGTTAATTATCTCCACGACCCACCTGCATAATGTGACCCCTCTTGATTTGTTTGCCTGATCAGTTGTCAGCGTACCCAACGCTACGCCATACTTTTAATTTTAATTCTGTGACCTTTTTAATGCTTATTTTAATTATTGTATTGTCATCTATTTTGTGGCAGCATTGTGAAATTTTGTTTTATTAAATGTAATAATTATGAGTTTTGCCTGAATTAAATGTATTTTTTTTTAACTTTAATTACCAGGAATACCTACGAGTAAATCTTCCAGTTAAAAAAGGCATATGAATGAAAACCACTTTCTTTAGAAAAGCCACAGAAAACTTATCTGCTCATAATTGAAAAATATGTTTTCGAAGCAGTCAAGGTAGGGTATAGGAATAGAGGTAGGGTAGGCGGGACCCGCTAACAACGTAACGTGACCGCTCAGCGGGGAATACATAGATAATAAATACTTAAAATAGAATTTAGTTATTCACACATCGTCTCCACTCACCTCAAGTAACGAAATCGGATTGGTGGAGTCCGGCCCTAATACACAACGCAGAGTAAAGTAAAGTAAAGTTAAGGTGTTTACTGTTTACACACAGCTTGAAGATCCCCTTCCCGGAATATCGCACCGTGAGGACAGGCGGCCTCGGCGCAAGTGGAGCAGGGTGTCATTCTTCTATTTCACGTCCATTCTTCATGGTAGGTGTTTTATTCACGAGGAGGTTCTTTAGAATTTGACGTGAAAAGAAGCGTCAAATTCTAGTCTTGTTCTGAAATTACTAGCTGTGTGCATTTTTCTGCTTTGTTATGCGGCATAATGCATGGTCATTGTGTGCGGATCCTATCGGGCATAACTTATGGCCGACAGGATTCGCACACAATGACCAAATACTTTTGTAAACCTAGCAACTAATTTCACTTTGAAGAATACTAATGTAGGTACTTATGTACAAATAGAGAATTTTTCACGTTTGAAAAATTAAGTAAATTTTAAAATTTTAAAAATCGTGTGTTAATGCAGCATCCGTGATCAATTTGTATCTATAAGTAATTTAACTACGTAACAGTGTGATGGAGTGGCGTCTAAACAACCGCAAGCCGCCTCTCATGCCGTGCGCATGCGTCGCTATGTACTCGCGAGAGTACACATGTGCACAAACAAACACAAACAAACTGAGACTAATCGAATCAATCTAATCTAATCTGCCTATGTACTGATGTACTGTACGGTAGGTACTCGGCGCAAGGAAGCTGGGCAAACAAGCGCTCTCAAGGGTATCTGGTGTGGCGAGAGCTGCTCTGCCGCCACAGGAATTATTGAAGGCTTCTGTTTTCATGGGTGGGTGAACAATGGAGTGTGGTTACAAACAACAAAGTGTAAGAAGTAATAAAAACCTGAAACTGAGAACAGCTTAACATCGTGTGAAAGAATATTTTTCATAAGATATCCTTCTTAAACAAGATACGTTCTATTTTAAACTGATAGGTACTTACTTAAGTATTTTTAATTTGATAAAGTGTGGGTTCCCTGTCCCCCCTCCCCCTCACTGCTGCTGCCACGTGCTGTTCGCGGAAAGTTTTGCCTAACGGAGGGGTTATTTCTTCATTTTATTTGTTAGTAAGTTTCCCTCGAAGGCAAATATTTTTACCGACTTCAGAAAGATGTGTGTAGGTGACCAAAGAGGAATTTTCTTTCACTCGATTTTGGCGAAAATGTTCTCTGTATTAATTTACCCATTGAATGCCTACTACGCAATATTACGTAGCTGGTAATAATATCAGAGGCTGACTACGTCTTATTACGTAGGTCTTCTTATACACAATATTACTTACCTACCTATCCTTCTATAAGTTGGTATTCATGATGCCAACTACGAAGTATTACGTGGCAGGCCATTTGTATGGGGGCCACTGATTGTGATTTTACCGTTAACTTCGGCACTCAGTGGGTTAAGATTTGTGTAATCGGCGTTTTATATAATGGTATCATAACGTCGGATCTTTTAAAAAGTGTATTACTTAGGAAGGTACTTATGTACTGCGGAACGAGGCCCATTAGCACGACTGCCAAACTATACAAGGGTAGCTGACGTAATAAAAACCGCTTTGATCCATAAAACAGCCATTTGTGTGGTTATGTGTTGTGACGTCACAGTTTCGCTGTGTTTGCCGACAGTACCACTACAGGAACTATTCGGAGCTACTAGCACTCCACGACTATTTCGTTTTATTCCGAGGCAGTAATGCACGGGCTACCGACTTCGAGACGAGTTGACGACACATCTCATTTGCAATATCTTTACTTTGTTGTGAGTAAAACTAAACCCGCAACTCGGTGTAAAGTAACATTATGGTGGTTGGGCGAAATGGCAAAACAAATACCTACAACCTTCTTTCTTATATCTATGCCTACCACCATTAAATAACTTTATCTACACCCATGCTATAAATCCTCTGTAAAGGTTTCTGAAACAGTTAGCTTATTGCCAACATTAAAACAGCCAGTATCATAGTAAACATGGTAACCATAATAGCATCCAAACGGGTGTTTTAAAGTTGTAAGTACTGAATTTCATAATGCAACTCGTTTTCAAAAAAAGAACATTGTAATGCACGCGCGTTTCACTACAACAGCGCCGTAATTTAAAAAAAAACCGGTCAAGAGCGAGTCGGACTCGCGCACCGAGGGTTCCGTTCCGATTTCTGAAAAAGTGTGCTATTTAGAGACATCGTTTTATTTTTCCTGTAATCTTTATATAAACTTCTATCACATAGAATAATTTCAGATTTTTCTCTTTGCAAACTTCGGAGATAAGGGGGGGGGGGGGAACGGTATTTTTTTTTACATTTTTCATCAAAACTCGAAAATAATGCGGCCAAAAAAAAAAAAATTGTTTCAGAATGTGCAAACAGCGCTCTTTCATATGATACCCCACATGCCATAGCAGCTCCACTTTGAATTTTTAAGACCCCCTTTCGGTACCCGTTGCAAAAAAAATATAAATATTTTTATTTCTTTCTTATTTGAAAAATAGTTGGGTCAATGTCATCTAAAACTGTTCCAAATTTCAAGTTGATAGCATTAGTAGTTCTCGAGATATCCAGCTGTGACAGACAGACAGACTTAGTCACACCATAAGGGTTCCTTTTTTACCATTTTGGTACGGAACCCTAAAAACTGTTTCAGAACCTTTTTATAGAGGATTCATACATGTATGTAGATAAAGTATTGTATGCAACTGTACATTAGGTAATACCCAAATTCGTGTTTTAATACCCGTTATTATACGTCAGTTGCATAAATAACTAATAAGCCACCGGAGAGATTCTACCGTTTCAATAACATTTAGATACCTCTAGTACAGATTTAGATAGACCACTACTTAGAGTAATTAATTCTATGGACCACTACCTAAATCAGAAAGCTAAGGCGTACGTACTCGTAACTCACATAGATATCACACACACACACACACACACACACACATACCACATACCATATCACATTATGTATATATAATGTTACCTACACGCAATTAGGGTCAAGATTACCGTAAATTATAAGAATCCTGAAATAAGTAAACCATTTAATGTTCGCCGACACGAACACGACTAACTTCTATAACCTCCACCATACTTACGCACGGAAAGCACGTTAAGCCGCTGGTCCGCCTGTCATCCGTGGACCTTTGACAGTCGATACGGGTCGTCACAAGCCCGAAAGTCTGACAACCAGTCTTACCAAGGGGTATCGTATTACCCAGTTACTGGGTTGTGGGGGTCAGATAGGCAGTCGCTCCATGTAAAATACTGGTATTCCGCTGCATCCGGTTAGACTGGAAGCTGACCCCAACTTAGTTGGGAAAAGGTTAGCCAGATTTATTGACTTACGTACGGGAGGAAGCCGGCGCAGCGGCGGCGTTTCATGGCATCACGTACACTTAGGTATGTGCACACAGTACATAGCAACAGTACATAGCAACAGTACATAGCAACAGTACATAGCAACAGTACATAGCAACAGTACATAGCAACAGTACATAGCAACAGTACATAGCAACAGTACATAGCAACAGTACATAGCAACAGTACATAGCAACAGTACATAGCAACAGTACATAGCAACAGTACATAGCAACAGTACATAGCAACAGTACATAGCAACAGTACATAGCAACAGTACATAGCAACAGTACATAGCAACAGTACATAGCAACAGTACATAGCAACAGTACATAGCAACAGTACATAGCAACAGTACATAGCAACAGTACATAGCAACAGTACATAGCAACAGTACATAGCAACAGTACATAGCAACAGTACATAGCAACAGTACATAGCAACAGTACATAGCAACAGTACATAGCAACAGTACATAGCAACAGTACATAGCAACAGTACATAGCAACAGTACATAGCAACAGTACATAGCAACAGTACATAGCAACAGTACATAGCAACAGTACATAGCAACAGTACATAGCAACAGTACATAGCAACAGTACATAGCAACAGTACATAGCAACAGTACATAGCAACAGTACATAGCAACAGTACATAGCAACAGTACATAGCAACAGTACATAGCAACAGTACATAGCAACAGTACATAGCAACAGTACATAGCAACAGTACATAGCAACAGTACATAGCAACAGTACATAGCAACAGTACATAGCAACAGTACATAGCAACAGTACATAGCAACAGTACATAGCAACAGTACATAGCAACAGTACATAGCAACACATGCACGCGTCGCCTGCAAGCCTTACTACAGTTTGTAGGGATTCTTTCCAGTTTCTAGGTCGTTTCCACTCGAAGCAAGTTTTATCGACTTCTGCCAACTATTCTGTAAGGGCTTTATTGCATCCGAGGCGGCTCCACGTCTGCACAAAAGCAATTTCGCAACTTATATTTGTAATAATACAGAGTAGGGAACTCGCGGCTACTCGCGAGCGCCATTGTGAGAACACATGAAAGTAACAAGGCGGTGTAATTTAAAGGACAATGCCTGATATTTAACACGTAATGGGGCCGACAATGTACACCATACGCCTGCCTTGTTCATGGTCTCACAGCATTGTTAGGCCGAGTACGTACGAACAGGCACGTTAGGTACCTCGGGAGATCCAAATTAAAGTAACGGCGCGCAATAAACTTATTTAACTTACCTTTTTACGGCGAGCGTTTTATATTTCGCACTTTATGGGCTTTCTCCTTTTATTATGACCGTTAAAAGCTATAGCAGTGTTCGTCGGAGGCTCTAGTTACGGCTGAGCCGTTTTATATTGAGTCGTTAGGAGTCAATCGTCGATTCGTCGCCGGCAGCCGCACCGAGCACTCGCCCGAACACCACTACGTATCTGCTACATAGCGAGAACACTTCCTCTAAGTTGAGACTCGTTTAGAGTTTCCCGAAATCCGAAACTACTTCCACACCTAGCGTGCACTACTCACACACCCAGCGTGCACTCCTCACACACGTAGCGTGCACTACTCACACACGTAGCGTGCACTCCTCACACACGTAGCGTGCACTCCTCACACACGTAGCGTGCACTACTCACACCTAGCGTGTACTCCTCACACACGTAGCGTGCACTCCTCACACACGTAGCGTGCACTCCTCACACACGTAGCGTGCACTACTCACACACGTAGCGTGCACTCCTCACACACGTAGCGTGCACTCCTCACACACGTAGCGTGCACTACTCACACACGTAGCGTGCACTCCTCACACACGTAGCGTGCACTCCTCACACACGTAGCGTGCACTACTCACACCTAGCGTGTACTCCTCACACACGTAGCGTGCACTCCTCACACACGTAGCGTGCACTCCTCACACACGTAGCGTGCACTACTCACACACGTAGCGTGCACTCCTCACACACGTAGCGTGCACTACTCACACACCTAGCGTGTACTCCTCACACACGTAGCGTGCACTACTCACACACGTAGCGTGCAGTACTCACACACGTAGCGTACATTACTCACACACCTAGCGTGCACTACTCACACACGTAGCGTGCACTACTCACACACCTAGCGTGCACTCCTCACACACCTAGCGTGCACTACTCACACACCTAGCGTGCACTACTCACACACCTAGCGTGCACTACTCACACACGTAGCGTGCACTACTCACACACTTAGCGTGCACTACTCACACACCTAGCGTGCACTAGTCACACACCTAGCGTGCACTAGGATGGAACGACTTTGTTTACAGATGGAAAGTAATTAAAACGGTCGCAACTGGCAACTGCAGTAATATTGTTTAATGTGCCAAACGCGAATGGGTGCAGTCGTAAAACATTTATTTGTGTGTTTTCCTGCATACTTAGGTTTGTAGCATCGAAAGCGTTCTCAGGACAATATGTGAACGTATTCACCGACACGTCGCGCGCACACGATCAGAGGGAGATTGAATTCTAAAGTCGCGTCGTGCCTCGTGACGAAGGAGCCAATCATGCTTCTTGCCGATGCCTGGCTACGATATAGGTAATCATTTGTAATAACACCAGCCTATTACTGTCCTCTGCAGAGAGAAGGCACGAGCACAACGCTGGCTGTAGACGGGTTGGCCATTTCAGACTAATCTTATCTTAATTTATATAAAAAGTCCTGACTGACTGACTGACTCATCAACGCCCAGTCCAAACCCTTGAAACTAAAAGCTGAAATTTTGCTCAGAGGTCGCCTTTATAATGTAGACAAGGAATATTATAATATTTTTCGACATTCGGGAAGTACTAGTTAATTATAAGTCCAGGCTTCCTCACGATGTTTTTACATCACCAAATGTCAGTAATGTCCAAGATAAACTCAGAAAGTATGTATATGAATTGAAAAGTCACATTGTACATACTTGCCCGGATGTGAGCCCCAGCCTCGTGCGCGAGAGGCGAGGCGTAGCCACTGCGCCAGCACACATTGCCATGGTATTGGTAATATTCTGAGATCGTCATGGCAACGGCAACGCCCAGCAGACGCATCATTAAGCCGGAGATGATTAATTAAACATTTTAAGCATTAGTTCGTGAGCGTACGCCAGCCTCCTCCCCTGGTCCCCCGCGGCGCCGGCGGTGGCGGCTGGCGTGCGCAACTCTTACCAAGTGAGCTCGTTCACACTAGCAACAGTCATAACGAGTCACAAATTATTCAAATTTCGCTAATATCCTTGTTAGTGTGCGCCCAGGTACGGCTGGAGTGTTCATACTTTAGCTTTTATTTACTCGCATCTGCTACCTTTGTGAGGTAAGTACACCGGGCATTGATTAAGTCAATGACACCGGGTCATAATTATTATTGTTAATATTGTTGTCTTTGGTCTGATAACAAAAGAGAACTTGGATACGAGGCTTTTGCTTACTTTGCATAATGTGTGTACTTTGTTATTTTTTTATTTTCTAATGTGCGTTTTATTTGTGCAGAATAAACGATTTTTCTTTCTTTTTCTTTCTATACCACTCCCCAGTGGCCGGGCAGACTCAGTACAGTAGCTGACTAGTGCTCCGTGACGAAATTGAAGTAATTCCGACTAAATACGTCACCTGTTTGACGTGATGAGGGTAATATCGGCGCCACCGCCACCGCCACCGCCGCCATTACATGAAATGTGGATACTTTGCAAACTGGCCGCATTGCCCGCTGCTGCAACACGAGCGGAGCAATGGGAGCTATCTCGGATCGTTTCACATTTATGACTTGCTATTGCCCATAAAATTGCTGAAGGAATCTACTTTATTAGATTTGGTTGCGGGTATGAATGTGTAGGTACTGTGTAGGTATATAATGTGCGGATGTATTCTATAAGAATGGCTTTAGTGTAGCTGTACATAGGTAAGTGGTTGTTTCAAATGTTGCTTCTACATTCTTAGAATAGGTAATACCATTTTATCACAAGCAATTATGTATGTTCCCCGCCTAGGTAGGTACATCAAAACTAAAATCTCCATTCTCCGCATTATCTACATACGTAACCTGCCAATAATGTAGTCCAAGATCCCAGACCTTACTCATTTTTAGGGTTCCGTACCAAAATGGTAAAAAAGGAACCCTTATGGTGCGACTCAGTCTGTCTGTCTGTCATAGCTGGATATCTCAAGAACTACTAATGCTATCAACTTGAAATTTAGAACAGTTTTAGATCACGTTTACTCAACTATTTTGCAAATAAGAAAGAAATAAAAATATACCTATATATTTATTTTGCAACAGGTGCTGAAAGGGGGTCTTAAAAATTCAAAGTGAGGCTACTAGGGCATGTGGGGTATCAATATGAAAGAGCGCTGTTTTGATGAAAAATGTAAAAAAAATACCGTTCCCCCCCCCCCCCCCCCCCCCCCCCCTATTTTTCCGAAGTTTGCATAGAGAAAAATCTGAAGATAGAAGTTTATGTGAAGATTACAGGAAAAATAAAACAATGTCTCTAAATAGCACACCTTTTCCGAAATCGGAACGGAACCCTCGGTGCGCGAGTCCGACTCGCTCTTGACCGGTTTTTTTTATTAAAAAAATGTATGGGAAAGATATTTTGAACGTACGCATACCTGTTAGCTTGGGCCGACGGCCAATGTCAGGTATCAGCTACTTACTAAAGTTCGTAAAAATATTAGGTACCTACACTACCTACTCACTTTTCATAAAGTCTGACTGCTGATTTTTATGTATGTCTTACAGAATATTGTTAATAATTAATTAATAATCAATACTCTCAGACACTTCCCGTCTGCGGTTTTTTCCGCCAGATGCTAAAAATTACGTCATATACTGGATGACTTTTTTTACCGTCTCGAAAAAAATTGGGTATATTAGGTGAACAGAGTAGAAGCCTATGGCATACCTAGTTTTTTTTTTTTTAAATAGCTTATACAGAAAAAATTATCTAAGTACCAATAAATACTACAAATTCGATGTAAACTTTTCATTTTTGTACCATAAAAACAGAAATTTTGAAAAAAAAATAATAAATCGTTTTAAAATATCGAAATTCAAATCATATGCAACCTGCTTATGATTAGAATTTTTAATTTTTTTGATTTTCTTTTTTTGAAAAAAAAAAAGTTAGGTATGCCATAGGCTCGCCGGGGCGTAACTCCGCTGCCGCGAGAAATCACGGTACAGCGGACAGAGCTCCGGCGGGATCTCATGGCGGCATGGAGAGCGCGACTGTCGCAACCCAGCGCTGGGCACGCCACAATAGCGGCGATAAGTCCCCTCTTTGAGGAGTGGTTAGAGAGGCGCCACGGCGTCCTCACCTTCCGCCTGACGCAGGTCCTCACCGGACACGGTTGTTTCGGGAGGTTCCTGTTTCGCATAAGGCGGGAGGAAACGCCCGGGTGTTTCCATTGTGTAGATCGCCCGGAGGACACGGTGGAGCATACAGTGGAGGTCTGCCCGGCTTGGGCAGAGCACCGCCGTGTTCTCACGGAGGCGATCGGCGGCGGCGATCTCTCGCGTCCGAGCCTGGTCCAGGCCATGGTGCAGAGCGAGAGTGCATGGGAGGCCGTCACCTCCTTCTGCGAAGCAGTGATGCTCGCGAAGGAGGAGGCGGAACGCGTGAGGGAGAGGCAGCCTCACGCCCTCAGTCGCCGCAGGAGACGCCCTGGGCGGCGGGAATCGCGGGGCGATTTCCGGCCACCGTAGGCGCGGGCCTGCGGACGGTGAGCAGCGGGTAGCTCGCCGTCCGGTAAGGACCAGGCCCGAGTCGACGGCGCGTCGTGTTCCACGCGCGCCTCAAAGAGATGTCAGCAAGTGACGGGGCCCAATAGGGCCGACGCCGCTGGGGTCGCGGGTTGTCTGAAAGGGTTACCGCGGCCCTGGCATAGGCAACTGAAGGAACACGGGTGGGTTTTAGTCAGTAAAAGTCTGACACGCCCTCCCGCTCCACCCAGAGCGGGAGAAGTTATTTGATGATTTCCCACCCTCAAAAAAAAAAAAAAAAAAAAAAAGGTATGCCATAGGCTTCTTCTCCATTCACTTAGTATACACAATTTTTTTCGAGACGGTAAAAAAAGTCATCCGGTATAGTTTGAGTTTTAATTTTTATGTAATGATATTCGGGGAACTATTTCAATACTATTTGTAGGCAGCCAAAGCAATCGCAGCGGTCAAGCATTCTCCAGATCCCCCAGACGTTACAATGTTAATTTGTTTTGGGAAATTATAAGTGCAGCATCAAAAGTTTTCTTTAGCACCTGCAACCTAACGTCTTTTTTTGTGTGTAGGCAACGAGTTAATAGAACAGCTTCTATTATATTAATTCATCACCTTAACTATTCCAACAGAATATCAAAAGACCAGCGTCAATTTACGAACGTCAATTAAACGACTCAGGGCTACCTATAAATATATTTACTTCTGAATTAATAACTCAGCGACTAATGTTGTAAGTGGGCTACTTTAAATATTTTAGAGATTCAACATCAGTACTGCTAATAAAATCAAATTCCAGCCTCAAAATAAGCCATCAAACTTTTTTATTCAACAACTAAATTAATTAATGATATTCATAACTCATGAAAAGTAGCAACACAAGCGCGGGAGTGAACCTAACGCTCGCTGGGAATGAGCTCGTGACCTCGTGGCTAAGTAATAACAGCCACACGGGTCGACCGATCAGGTAAAGCTACGCTTGCCGGGGTTTGTCCGTGGAAGAGTGACCATCTCTACACATCGAGACTCCTCCGTGCCTCGGAAAGCGCGTTAAGCCGTTGATGCCGGCCATTGACATATAGTTCTTTAACTCAATGGTCCCGGCTGTCATTCGTGGATCTTTAACAGTCGTTACGGGTCGTCAGAAGCCTGAAAGTCTGACACCCAGTGTTACCAAGGGTATCGTATTACCCAGTTACTGGGTTGTGGGGGTCAGATAGGCAGTCGCTCCACGTAAAATACAGATATTCAGCTGCATCCGGTTAGACTGGAAGCCGACCCCAACATAGTTGGGAAAAGGCTAGGCAGATTGATTGTGTGTCCAAATACAAACAAACACAGAGTTGCAGATGTTTGTTTTTAATGACAATAATTTTTGTATGTTCAATTCAATGCGGTAGGTATAACATTCGAGGCATCAATTACTTATGTTAAAATTATAAATAGATAGGTGTCTACATGAAATTAGAGCTTTCATTGGCCATTATTTGATGACAATAATAAGGTAATTTTATGTTCAATTATAGTAGATTCACTCATCAAGTCATCAATCGTATAAAAATATAGGTGACATTATGAAATTAGAGTACGTTGAAATTATTTTATAGATGCAGTTGATACTCTTATTAGAAGCTGTCAATGCGTAGACATATCACAAATTTAGTTGCTTAATAATTATCTCCGTGCTGAGTCATATTAACAGTAGCTTGTTTTACAATATATGGTCGCTTGAAAAGCATTTATTAGACGCAAATGATTAGTCGCTGACCTATTAATTTATTAGACAACTAAATATATTTGAAGACGAGAATGTCATTTTAAAGAAGCTGCTTTAATTAACACCCGTTTGTTTCTGTGTTATTATTAGAGTAATAGTCTGAAAAACAGCATTTTGCACCTGTCCAACGCCCATTTTTTTATTATTTATTTTTACAAGCAATTTTCTTGATGGAATATCCCACAGAATTTCCCATCGGAAAAAATTACGAATGTTCATACAACTGTCATCTACTTAGAGAATGAATATTTAAAAATGTTTCCTTAAGTACGCAGACCTACGTTTTATATGGAAAGAGTTCCATATAAAACGTAGGTCTGCGTACTTGCAACGTGCAACATTTGAAGCTTGCCTGTCCGTGAATTTAAGATTTTTATTAAGTAGATTCGTAAGTACAATCAATCGCAATTATACATAATATTGAGGTTACATGAGTAGAGTTTACCGGACATGTTAACCCACCCAACACATTGCAACATTCCCACAGCTACTGTAACCCAGCAGGTGTGTGGAACGCTCCTATCTAATTATCATTCAGTATCATAATTACAATAAAAACAAACACAGAAGAGTTTACTATTTAAATTAGCTAAATTAAATAATACAGAGCACACAATACAGGCTCGGTTAAAGTGTCATTCAACTGTAATTAGTCATCAATAGACGTGCGTTAAAAAAAAACATTATTCAATAAAAAAAAACCGGTCAAGAGCGAGTCGGACTCGCGCACCGAGGGTTCCGTTCCGATTTCTGAAAAAGTGTGCTATTTAGAGACGTCGTTTTATTTTTCCTGTAATCTTTACATAAACTTCTATCACATAGAATAATTTCAGATTTTTCGCTTTGCAAACTTCGGAGATAGGGGGGGAACGGTATTTTTTTTTACATTTTTCATCAAAAGTCGAAAACTATGTGTACTAAAAAAAAGAAAAAAAATACTTGAGAATGTGCAAACAGCGTTCTTTCATATGATACCCCACATGCCCTAGTATCCTCACTTTGAATTTTTAAGACCGCCTTTCAGTCCCTGTTGCAAAAAAAACATAAATATTTTTATTTCTTTCTTATTTGCAAAATAGTTGGGTAAACGTCACATACAACTGTTCCAAATTTCAAGTTGATAGCATTAGTAGTTCTTGAGATATCCAGCTGTGACAGACAGACAGACAGACTGAGTCACACCATAAGGGTTCCTTTTTTACCATTTTGGTACGGAAACCTAAAAAGCATTTCGTTGCGGTCACGCAACGAAATGCTTTTTAGCAAACAGGGGGCAAAGGCACAAGTTGTTTGTGATTCAAATATAACAATCACTTTCAATAAATCAGTCGGCATGACTGATATTGAGATTGTGGCGTGGCCGATGCTAATTTAGGTAAGTACAATAAATATCAAACAATAAGTTATAAGCTAGGTACGTAGGTATATATACTTACTAACATTAGTATTTTCATCCGTCGAAAGTTGACGTACCTACCTAAAATAAAAGACTTGAAGAAATGAAACTGAAAGTAAGTAATTGTAAATATCAATAACAGAAATGAATACCTTCACAAATAAATGAAATGTTACTGAACTAGTATTTTCTTTTGAAATCCACAAAATGTAATCTCTAGAGACTTGCTGCGGGCAAAATATATGTATATACTTATACATAAATAAGATATTATAGCTTTAGTTCAGTCTGTCCCTAATTATACAAATTGTATGTAATTAGTTTATTCCTAGTTACAGCTGAAGAATAAATTAAAATAGGTAAGTAAGTACCTACTTATTAAAACGGAATAAGACGAATGTTTTTGGAAAGTATGAGTTACTGGGGAGAACGGCGCAGAAACTAACACAAAGAGATGGTTTGATGAAATATTAAGACTCGCATGATGATGAGATACTTATGTAAAGTAAAAACCGGTCAAGAGTGAGTCGGATTCGCGCACCGAGGGTTCCGTTCCGATTTCTGAAAAAGTGTGCTATTTAGAGACATCATTTTATTTTCTTGTAATCTTTACTTATACTTCTATCACATAGAATAATTTCAGATTTTTCTATAAGCAAACTTCGGAGAAGGGGGGGGGGAACGGTATTTTTTTACATTTTTCATTTAAATTCGAAAACTATGCGACCTAAAAAAAAATTAAAAATGTTTGAGAATGTGCAGACAGCGCTCTTTCATAATATGATACCCCACATGCCCTAGTACTCAATTTGAATTTTTAAGACCGCCTTTCAGTCCCTGTTGAAAAAAAATCATTTTATTTCTTTCATTTGCAAAATAGTTGTATGCGTTTCGGCCGCGCGGCCATCTAAAACTGTTCCAAGCAAGTTGATAGCATTAGTAGTTCTTGAGATATCCAGAGACAGACAGACAGACTGAGTCGCACCATAAGGGTTCCTTTTTACCATTTTGGTACGGAACCCTAAAAATGGCCGAAGTATATTCTCAGGAGTTACTATCTAATAAAATCGGCAAAAACTTTTTTTTGCTTATGAATGTCTCGGTATATTCCAAATTTTACTAGTCCTCACTGTTGCACCACATAATAAAAAATCGATACGCTTTGAAAAAAAACCCGCATTTTATGTAAAATCGATAATTTGGTGAAACCCCTGAGAACGTAACCGACAACGCCATCTGTCGTCAGTAAGTGCGTCGTGCCTGCTCGCTACCTCCATCTGTCAGCCACAGCAGCCACCTATTAGCTGCGTGTAGCAGTCAGAACAACAAGCACTCGTTACTGCGCGTGCGGCACGGGGCCGTGGGGCTTGTACTGTGGGGTGCAGTGCGGTACGTCCTCATGCTGCTATACTTAGTATGAATCCAAGTGTACTTCACTGTACTGCATTATTTGAATTAGCCAAGCGGTCGTTGAGGAAGCCCATCTTTAGAAGTGCACCGCTAAGGACAGCTGTGCGAGACAAACATACAAGTTGCACAGTTGGAGCTCCAAAACTGTAGCCACGATGAATAAACGAAATACATACCTAGGTAGGTGTGGGTGAAAGTCAGCTACATTATTATGGGCCTCTAGTGAACAGAATGTGTTTGGTTTTACTTGTGAAACATACTAAATGCAGTCTACAGGTATACGTAGATCTGTGCCTATACTGTTACGCTGCGGTCGTGAACACTCGTGAGTACTCGTGAACACTCGTGATGGCCGATTACTGCCGCTATCGCCACGCAGTCATCGGAAATGGCCGGAGTACGGATTTGGTTCGCCCCTTTGGGAATTACGAACGTGTAATGCGTTATGCATAAAACTAGTTTGAAAGTTAAATATAATATTCGCATAAATATGAAACATGGCAGTATATTTCAGTATTCCCCCCGAGGTCGCTCGCCCGGCCCCCGGGCCCCCGGGCCCCGGGCTGGCGGCGTGCTCGGCGCGGCGCTTCTCTAATTAATTTATCGAGCAGCTCTTATATCTGCTTCTAATTGCATTAGCACTCAAACGTGTTCAAGAGCATCGTTAAACTGGATTGGAGCGTGAATTTTTATGTTCATAATTAAGAACAGTCGACTCCGCTTCATGTAATAAATGATGTATGTGACGTCACGGGTCAGTAGCATGCGCCGCACCGGCCGCACTGGGGCACATATGGGGCACATCCTGCGCGGTGCGCTGCTCGCTGCTCGGAGTACAGTTTCGTGATAACCCTGCGGTGAAGGGTATCGGTATCGGACACGACTGCGGTAATTACTGTTTAAAATTACCGGATTCAGGGCACGAAACACTCGAGGAAGCCGGCACGTTCAATTATAAATATCCTTATTTGTAACTCCGCCCTGAGAACTGCAGCGGCTGGGCCAGCTGTCGCGGGCGCAGGCGAAGCCACATGATAGGCTTTCATCACATAGACATTACAGTTCAGTACAATTCCCCGCGGGGGGGGGGGGGGGGGGGGGGGCGGATCCGAGCTCGCGCTGCAACACATGACGCGGCAACTTCTCACGCGGAGCTCCCATTAGGCATACAGGCGGTACGTCGTCGTCGGCGCACCAAAGGCAAGTCTCGATGTTTCCGAGAAACGAGCCATCGATACAACTCCATTGTGGTTCGAGCGCTTTTTAGGAAACGCTGGCTAAGGGCCGCGCGGCCGCACATGGACTGCCAATGGGCTACGAGTGGCCGGGCGCGGGGCCGCCTACAGAATACGGCCGCATGCAAAACGCGTATAAATCTCAACTCTAAATATAGCTCAACTGCTTTTCAACCGGTCAAGGCAGACACTTTTTAGGAATAGCAAATGAACTGTCTCTACAGTTCATTTGCTATTCCTAAAAAGTGGGAGCGACATGAAAGGGAATAGCAAATAACCATAAATAACCAATCATTTGGGGACAATTAAGAAGGAAGCAAATGACAGCGCAGACCGGACGCGTGACGCGTGACGTCACTCCGGACACACGCGATACTTTAGCGGTTTCGATGCTACGTCGAGTACCTAGGTACCTAAATTCTGTGTTGCGTTTCAATGATTCGGCGTTTGTCTGTTATCCACGAATTCGCGATAGAATCGCTGCTGCACCGATGTTTGGCTCTGCGCCTCTCGCAGTCTTTGGCGGAAGCGAACGCGGAGTCTATGTGTCGTGCGATCCACGCTAGATTTCGTGATAAGTCGCATGCTGACAAAAAGGAGGAACTGAAGCACTTGCAAACACAGATTCAGTTTCTGTTATCCGTGTTTATACGATATGGGAGTCAAGTCAAGTGGAGGGGGAGCGCTAATGTGCGAGCGCATGTCATTTGCTAAATAACTGAACGCATGCCGGGGGCACATTTGCACCAAAAGCATTGTGTGTGCAATAGGTACTTATTGCGCTAATAGCACGACTGTCGCAGCGACATGCAGCTAAGTAGTCGGAGGGTGGTCATTAAATCGCGCGCTTCCGTCGCATTATCACATAACACGCACGTACGCGCGGTAATGCTGCGGCACGGCAGGGGGCGCGACTGTCTGTTATCGCCCTTATCTCGCTAATTGCACACATGACACTTTTTACATAACAACGAGTAATGTGGCTCCGACTAACAATAACTGTCAGGGTAACTAGAATCACGTTAAACATAGAACGATTTTCAGAACTGTGTGTTTTGTTAACGTTTTTAATGAGAACATCGTAAGCAATGCGCCGGGTGTGTTGGGAGTGTGGTCAGCAGGGTGTAAATGTCACGCACAGTTACTAGTAAATTATTTAATGAGAACATCGTAAGCAATGCGCCGAGTGTGTTGGGAGTGTGGTCAGCAGGGTGTAAATGTCACGCACAGTTACTAGTAAATTATTTAATGAGAACATCGTAAGCAGTGCGCCGGGTGTGTTGGGAGTGTGGTCAGCAGGGTGTAAATGTCACGCACAGTTACTAGTAAATTATTTAATGAGAACATCGTAAGCAGTGCGCCGGGTGTGTTGGGAGTGTGGTCAGCAGGGTGTAAATGTCACGCACAGTTACTAGTAAATTATTTAATGAGAACATCGTAAGCAGTGCGCCGGGTGTGTTGGGAGTGTGGTCAGCAGGGTGTAAATGTCACGCACAGTTACTAGTAAATTATTTAATGAGAACATCGTAAGCAGTGCGCCGGGTGTGTTGGGAGTGTGGTCAGCAGGGTGTAAATGTCACGCACAGTTACTAGTAAATTATTTAATGAGAACATCGTAAGCAGTGCGCCGGGTGTGTTGGGAGTGTGGTCAGCAGGGTGTAAATGTCACGCACAGTTACTAGTAAATTATTTCCTAACGAACTCTGTTTAAAGAAACTAAGATTACCGATTGGTTTCCAGGAAATGTTGAGAATATTCGTAGGATTTCGTTAGTATTTTCCTGCCGACAAACTGTCCTGCTGTTTGGCAGAAGATCTGTAAAATACTCTTGTGTAACTTTTGTTGAAATAAATTAAAAAAAAAAATTAAAAAAAATTGGAGAGCATTAGCCGCGGCTAAAACGATAATTTCCTAGTTGGGCGCGTCCAATTGAGTCGCGCCTAATGGCGGCCGCGTCCGGTGCAACGGGCTCGTATCAAAAGTCCATTAGAGAACAAACGCACGGTCCTGTGTGCCCACCGCCTGCCGCCCGTACGGCTGTACGGCTGTACGGAGACACGTCGCACGAATGTCATTAGTTTCTCGTAAGTATATCGATCTTAGTTCACATCACAAAGCTGAACTCAGCTTAGGAGCGTTGCTATGCACGTCACGTCCGGAGTAACAAGCTCTGGTATTAGAGCCGTTGAGAGTTTCTTAAGGAGTGTTGTAAAGATACCTGTCTAGGTAGATACCGGTACAGTTTGTATTCACCCTCGGATTTACTCGTTCAACAAAGCTACGCGTCTGAATGCATTCGACGACACGTGTGACATGTTACATTTAAAGGGGTAAGTAAGTACTTCGGCACATACCTACTATACACGGCACTCCTTATGAAGTAAATACTAAGAAAAGCACGTTCACCTACTTCCCTCCGTTAGTAACAATAACAACTCGTACGACGGCGACCGACATACAAACTTTTTATCCAGTTCTCAACAGAAAACAATTGAATTGATTGAAACGTTACATTCAGCTGTAAAGCCGAGTTCATACGATCAAGCAAAACTGTTGCCGAACTAGCTAAATAGAGACTGTTCGTTGTCACTTATGTCGAATAATTGCACTAAACTACGCATGCCCAAAATCGCGTTTTCTAATCACAAGTTCGCACAGCGCTAACTTTATGATCCGCCTATCTTGTGCAACTGACGTCGTTGTTAGTTAGGGCTTGTACTATTATTACTTGTATATTCTGTGGTTAGGGTTGCCTTAATTATGACTTCCATAATTGGTATGATGTTATTTATAACAAATGGTCATTATATTCACAGTGATTAATTTAGGTACTAAGTGAACTCAATGTAGCGGTGCATTGTGCGTCAGCTGAATTCCTGGTAGTTTATTTGGTAACCTATGAGTTAGGAAATAATAATATTGAACTATTGTGTGGAGCCGACTTACCGATATGGCTGACAACAATAGGCGTCACTCCATGCGACGCGACCGAATAGAACCACGTAACAAATCGTGAATCAATTGTAAATACTTTCTCAAATTCTGTCAAGTAACATTAATGTCGAGTTGGTTCTCACCAGGAAACCTGTCGCCCTACAACATCAGCTCGTTGCTACGGCTACAGAGCTGCGGCCACAATGGCCGGCTCAGCGTGGCCCGGCCATGGCCCGGCCATTTCGGGAAGCGCCCGCGGCTGGCACAATGTGGCACTAATAATAATTCCATACTATTGTTGTATTTCTGATCTCACTACGATTATTTAATCCTCGGTACTTTTTTGGAAGCGTAAAAAATGTTTTGTCAAAACGAAATGTTTTATTTTCATAGATGTATCGAATACCCAGGGGCTTTAGTTTGGCTTTTATCTACAACTAAATGTGTGAAATGTTTATTTGCCATAAGTATGTTTGACTTTTTTTTTTTGTAGTACCTATTCGATTCCATATTTTATATTCATAAATGTCATAGTTGATTAGATTAATTACAGTAATAGAATAGAATAGAATAGAATAGAATATTTATTCATAAGTTCACATTAATTAATTAAATTACATAAAAGTTACATCATGACAAAGTATTTACATAGTAATATTAGTATGAAAAACTTAAGCTATGTTAAAAATCTAGTGTATAATTTATATTTTTATTTTATTTTATTTTATTTTATTTATTAGGGACAAAAAACAGTTACATGCTGCAAAATACAAGAAAATACTTAAACTAAGATTTAACAAACATGTAACCCACACCATTGTCCACATTTTAACTAAAGGTTGAAAGTGATGAAAGAGAAAAAAAAAAAAAAAGACAAAATAATAGTTGCTAAGTACTACAATAATTCTGTGTTGCTAAGATTAGCTTGACATAACTTAAATCACCTCGCCAGATAAAACATCAAGAGCCATTCTCTTAAACGATTGCTTAGATTGAGAAAATATATCCAGTTTCATAAAATACGTGTTATAAGTATCAACAAGGCGACGAAGAGGCGCTCGTTCCCCAGCGTTGGTCCTGCATATGTCTGTATGGAACAGTTGAGGGAGGCGGACCCCCCTTCGAATAACACTTCTAGGTACCTTGAGACACAATTTGTTTGTCAGGTCCATACAATCAAATTGGTTGTTACATATGGCGTGTAGCATCATGACATCAAGAAACAGCCGCCTGGTTCCCAGATCCTGAACGCCATACCGTTTCAATAGCTGCACGTAAGGTACCTTTGAATGGAAGCACTTATAGTTCATAGACCGTAAGAACTTCTTCTGTACCATTTCTATTCTAGTGCCGTACTTGTTGTAGAAAGGGTTCCAAATCGGAACGGCGTATTCTAACTGGGATCGCACCAAAGTCTTATAAAGTAGTAAGAACGTAGAGGGCCGCACAAAATCACGCGTTGATCTCATGATGAAACCATACATCTGATACGCCTTATTTACTATATTGTCAACGTGTATATCGAAGTGCAAACTGGCATCCAGTGTAACACCCAAATCACGAACTAAACTAAGTTTATCCAAATGAGAGTTATTAATTGAATAATTAAAATCAATTTTATTTCTATTCTTGGTAAATGAGATGGCATGGCATTTGGGTAGACTAAGAAAGAGCTTATTATTATTACAGTATGTAAATAATCTATCTAGGTCCTCTTGAAGAAGTAGGCAGTCTTGTGTATTCTTACATGATCTGTAGATTTTTATGTCGTCAGCGTACATTAAAAATTTTGAGTTGTTAAAACATTGTTTAATGTCATTAATAAATATAATGAACAGAAGAGGGCCCAAAATGGATCCCTGTGGTACGCCAGATGTAACAACTATAGGATCAGACTCGTAACCGTTAACAACAATTTTTTGGGTCCTATTATAAATATAAGAAACAAACCATCTAAGCAAATTACCACGTATTCCGTTGAAAGCTATTTTTTCTAAAAGCAGTGCATGATCCACCTTATCAAACGCCTTCTGAAAGTCCGTGTACACAGCGTCCACTTGCACTTTTTGATCCAGTTTTTCAAATAAATAGTTAGCAAATACTAACAGATTGGTTGTTGTTGAACGACGTTTGACGAAACCGTGTTGCTCGGGTAAAATAAGCTGATGGATGTGGGGATACAAGGCGCCATGCACAAGACTCTCAAAAACCTTCGACAAAGTAGAGAGGATAGAGATGGGCCGATAATTCTCTACATTATTCTTGTCACCAGTTTTATAAATAGGAGTTATAAACGCACGTTTCCAAATTGCGGGAAAAACACCCTCACGCAAACATTTATTAAAAATTATGTACAATGCAGTACACAAGGTATCGCGTGTTTTTTTGAAGAAGCTAGGAGGTAAGCCATCAGGTCCCGCCCCTTTAGAGGAATCTAAGGATTTTAAAGCCGCACGCACAACCTCGGTGGTTAGATAAATATTGGATATGCAAGACGAATTATTTGCATAGCGACCAGAAGGTTGCCATTCGACAGGGTTCATAGATGAGGGTTCGTAGACAGAAGAAAAAAAGGTTGAAAAGATATTGCAAATGTTTATGGGGTCATCTGAGGAAACATTTCTGAAATGCATACTAGCCGGATAGTTAGATTTTCCTTTTTTAGATGAGATGTAGGACCAGAAATGCTTTATATTCTTAGGAATGCTGTCTTCAATCGAGTCGATGTACGCCCGATAACACTTAAATATATATTTATCGGATAAAGTAATGTATCTAAGTATGCGTTGAGGTTACACAAACTGCCCCGTACGGTGCAATCATGTTGGTACTGTCAGCAACAGAAGTCGGTTAACACTGCTACTTTTTGACATCATCTAAATTAACACAAAATGATACGATAACCTGCTTTTTAGCATTTCATTTATTAGATAAGAGTTAATTTTCTTTAAAATTTACATCTGTTCCGATTTTAATGAAGTATTTTTCTCACTATTTAAGATTTAGAAAACTCAAGTGTTAATCGACTTCTGTTGCTGACTATACCTACAGTTGCATACAAGCTCCTAATTAAATAAAGAGAAAATCTTGATTCAAGTATCAGGAATCAGAAGGAAGAAGGAGGTTCAGTCTGTTGAATCAAGATTGTGTCTCCACAGCCCACAGCACTACGACAACGTCACACCACACGATGACTCTTGCTTATCGTGCGCAAGTGCTTGTCGAACAAGATTCCTTCGCGCTGCATCGTTTAACTTTACTGCAATAACATAATAAAATTAGTAGCTGGCAATCGCTGCGCACGCGCCTCGCGAGGCGCTGTAGGCCACGCCACGTCACGGTGACCACATCGCCCTTAGACGCTAAGGGTCAGCGCACACCAAGAGCAGATCAGAGCAGAGCATTTTCTGAGACTATTGAAAAATTAATCTTATGACAATTCCTTATATTGCAAAATTCAATCGTCCAAACTTGATGCTCGACTGCGCTCGAGCATGCTCGAGCATGCTTGGCGTGTATTTAATTTTGCAATGTATGGAATTGTCATAAGATTAATTTTTCAATAGTCTCAGAAAATGCTCTGCTGTTGGTGTGCGCTGACCCTAATTATTGATTAGCGATTACACCGAGCATTCGCTAATGAATGAGTTACTGACCGCCTGCACGTCTGGACACGGCTGCACACCACGTGTGATCACTGATTACAAGTATCAAAGCAGTGTGCAGTTCCCATGTAACCCCGCCTATATTTCCCTATATTTTTTTTTTTGTGTGTTCAATATATTTTGATATGTTTAGATATATATAGTTATGCGAACTTATATGTAGGGAGCAACTGATAATTTTTAAGCTTTTCACCAACAAATTTTCTAGCTAGAAACAACGGTAGGTACATTATTGAATTTATCCAAGTCGTGTTCACTTGCCAGTTTATTAAAACTTCTACAAGCTCAACCATTGTTCTCAATCACATAATTTTGATACGCAGACATCGCGACGGCGACCTAAGGCAGGTTACTAAAGCTAGTGAAGGCTTATTTTAAAACGCGAATATCAGCTGTACCTAGCAGTACCTATCAGTACCTATCAGTACCTATCAGTACCTATCAGTACCTATACCTAATATCTTTTAAAAAATACATAAAAAATGGATTTCAAATCAGACTATCCGACCGGAACCGGAAACATACGAACGTAGGAAGTTAATAAAGAAAGAGCTTTTAAAAAATAAATATTGAAATTGCACCAATAGGAACCTGTATCTATACAGGACAAAAAAAAAATCAGCTGCCCCCTTTTTTTTTTTGTTGAGGGTTCCCACCCTCAAAAAAAAAAAGGGGGGCAGCTGATTTTTTTTTTCGCAATTTTGGGTTCGGTCCCTTATTAAAAGTTGTTCATAATGATGGTCTCATTAATGCCCTAGAGTTATGGAATATAAAAAAAACACGCTGTATACATAGATGTAGGACCATTAGGTACCTGTATCTATATACATAGATGTAGGACCACAAAGGTCCACAGGTCGGGCTCGCGCGCCTCCAGCATCAGCGATCACAATCACAACCTGTTTCCTTCAGCCGGCTGACCGCCTGCAGCTGAATTCAATCCTTAGATTAATACAGATAGGTACACGGCATACAATCTAATTGTATTTCAAACATTGAACCGAGTTCAACCGAGTCAGTAGAACAGTATAGTTCCAGTTCCACCTTCCACCGTACTTGATATTTCGTGTTTGTCGATAAGTACAATAGGTATTTAGTTAACAACAGCAACACAAGTGTATATTGAATAATCTGTGAATCAAGCGAGGTACCCATGTCTGTGACGTTTGTTTATCTTCAGTCATTAATTGACATAAACAGAATAATATTCTATTCTATAGATTTTCTTTCATACAAAGTACAATGGGCAGTAATGAGTGGTCGACATCTTGGAGCTACAACGTTGTTTGTGAAGTCTTTTCTATAGAACAGAGTGTACAAACAAACGCTAACTCTGATAAAGTTGATTTACTAAATTATCGAATACTTCAAAGTGTTGGAACTGAAGAGAAAGCTAAGCCTTACTTCCCAAAATACTACTGAAAATTCTGAACAATTGAAGAACCTCACCATAACTGTATTCATGCTGCAGATCGAATTATAAATAAAAATAAGAATTACATTATTATTTAAAGTCGGAGCTGGACATAAACAGCGCGGCGCGGGCCGACCGCGTGTTGGACATTCTGCTGCTGACAACTGACAACTCATCAGAACGAAGAAGAGAAGATTCGAGAAGAAAGTTTAACCCCGTCAAAAGATTCACCGGTGAAGGTGAACCAACCTGGAAGAGACGTCGTAAAAAGATGCCCATCCATTGATAATGTCACCCGTCTCTCCACAATTCCATTGCTTGCTATGGGATGCATACTCGGTACTCGGTAGGCACTTTTTTCCCTCCATATCCTAAGGCCACTCTTCCCTACCATTACCGCGCCCCCCGGTCTACTCCTTGGTATGCAATGGTCTCTGTTGCACCATGTAACATGAGGCAACAGGGGCTAGCGTGAATCTTTGGGTCACTAAAACCAACGAAAAGGTTTCGTTCAGTAACCACGTGAGGTAAACTGATGGTTCAAAGTGGGTAGCATAACTTGTCACCGCCATCGCCACGGATCCCCCAAGCTGAGCGCCGGCAGACCAAATGTTTTCCTACCTAGTTTAGGTCTACTTTTTGTGGAAGGTAGTATTTTTGTGGAAGGTAGTATTTTTGTGGAAGGTAGTATTTTTGTGGAAGGTAGTATTTTTGTGGAAGGTAGTATTTTCCAGTAACTCTATATGGTAAGTAATCGTGCGGTGGCCGCCCGCGGACTAAATGGTAAAACTCATTTTGAAGTATATAATTCGAATTTTACGATAAGAGAGTAGATCATGTTTCGGACAAATAAATAATCTCTATTTCTATATCTACTTATCTCTAAACATTAATATTTAGTAGGTACCCTGTAAATAAAAATATGTATACCAGAAAGGTTTAGGTGGTGAAATAAGGGCGACCGCGCATTGCGGTGCGTTTTTCTACCGCATAATCTGTGAAGTATGGAATGTCTTTGAATTGCGCGCACTGCGGTCATGCGTTTTGTTACTGTAGGGCCCGCCCAGTGCGGCAGAACTACCGGAAACGCATCGCAGTGCGCGCTCGCTCTAAAGGTAAACAATCTTGACATGACTTTTTACACAAACACATAAATCAATCTGCCTAGCCTTTTCCCAACTATGTTGGGGTCGGTTTCCAGTCTAACCGGATGCAGCTGAATACCAGTATTTGACATGGAGCCACTGCGTATCTGACCTCCACAACCCAGTACTGGGTAATACGATAACCCATGGTAAGACTGGTTGTCAGACTTTCGGGCTTCTGACGACCCGTAACGACTGTCAAAGATCCACGGATGACAGCCGGTACCAACGGCTTAACGTGCTTTCCGAGGCACGGAGGAGTTTCGGTATGTAAAGATGGTCACCCATCCACGGACCAACCCCGGCAAGCGTAGCTTAACTTGATGGATCGACCTGTGCGGCTGTTATTACTTAGCCACGAGCTCCTCTTTTACACAAACACATACTAAACAAATAAACTACTGTTTAAAATAATGGTTCAATTGATTTAGTAATCATTATTGTTGTATTTACAATAGTTTTTAGTGGCATTTTATTTTTAAACTGCAGTTTTAAAATAAAAAAACCGGTCAAGAGCTAGTCGGACTCGCGCACCGAGGGTTCCGTTCCGATTTCTGAAAGTGTGCGTTTGTGTGAAAAGTGTGCTATTTAGAGACATCGTTTTATTTTTCCTGTAATCTTTACATAAACTTCTATCACATAGAATAATTTCAGATTTTTATCTTTGCAAACTTCGGAGATAAGGGGGGGGGGGGGGGGAACGGTAGTTTTTTTACATTTTTCATCAAAACACGAAAACTATGGGGCTTAAAAAAAATAAACAAAATTGTGAGAATGTGAATTGTGTGAAGAATGACCCCCTTTCAGTCCCTGTTACAAAAAAAATATAAATATTTTTACTTTTTTCTTATTTGTAAAATAGTTGGATAAACGTCATCAAAAACTGTTCCAAATTTCAAGTTGATAGCATTAGTAGTTCTTGACATATCCAGCTGTGACAGACAGACAGACAGACTGAGTCACACCATAAGGGTTCCTTTTTTACCATTTTGGTACGGAACCCTAAAAATGATAAAAGACACATCAAGATTGTTTACGTTTATTTCACCACCTAAACCTTTCTGATATAGTTTGTTATCACATTTTTAATATTTGGCTGTTTGGTGGCTTCTTCGATTCAGACCTTAAAATGCCAAAAAAAAAATCCGCGAGTTATTTTTCGCAAACATATTATAGGGCGAGCGCGCACTGCAGTGCGTTTTTCTACCGCATAATCTGTGAAGTATGAAATGTCTTTGAAGTGCGCGCACTGCGGTCATGCGTTTTGTTACTGTAGGCCCCGCCCAGTGCGGCAGAACTAACGGAAACTCACCAAAATCAAAAAATCAAAATCAAAATCAAAAGTCCTTTTTTCAAATTAGGCTGAGAATCAGCACTTTTTGAACGTCAAAATTACAGTAAGACAGTCCCCACAAAACGCCCGCCCTTCACCACTTCCTAGTGCTTTAGCTGGGAAGAAGAAGTAGCGGAACAAACTCCCCAGCAGCACAGCTGTCTGTTCAGTTAGAAGAACTAGATTCTATACAATAGTACCTATGCAAAATAATTTACGCAACACAATACATTAAATTATATTTTTGTCAAATAAAATAAACAATTTTAGTACTTAACTCATGTAACCTGTCATTATGTGAGCTGATCCTGGAGAAAGAACATAACATAAACATTGTCTTGAGTTAATCACAGCGACCAACTATTCTTATCGTTTAAGTAATCGTTGATAGAATAGTATGCCTTTGAACAAAGATTGGATTTAACTTTAATTTTAAACGCATTAAAAGGCAAATCTAGCAAAGAAGAAGGTAGCTTGTTATAAAAAGCTATACCAAGACCAACAAATGAGTTATGAACCTTATGAAGCCGATGAAATGGAGCACGTAATTTGTCCTTATTTCTGGTGTTAATATTGTGAATATCACTGTTTTTACTGTACAAATGTATATTTTGCCTAATGTATAAGATGTTGGCGAAGATGAACTGTGATGCCACCGTGAGAATACCAATATCCTTAAAAAATTCTCTCAGAGAAACTCTAGCTCCTAGCTGGTAAATTGCTCGAACAGCTCGTTTTTGAAGAGCAAAAATATTTTGAATATCAGCCGCTTTGCCCCATAGCAGAATACCGTAGGACATAACGCTATGGAAATAACTAAAATAGACTAACCGAGCTGTATCAACGTCAGTGTATTGTCTTACTTTCCTGACGGCGTAGGCGGCTGAACTGAGCCTTCCCGCTAGGCTTGATATATGTGGGCCCCACTGAAGTTTAGCATCTACTGTTATACCCAGAAAAACTGCTGATTCTACAGTCTTAAGTACCTCTTCATCTAAGACGATGTTGGGTCCCAGATTTCTAACATTCGGTAAGGCAAACTTTATACATTTAGTTTTCTTGGCATTGAGAACTAAGTTATTTGTCGTAAACCAATCCGTAACCATTGAGAGTGCACTGTTTACATCATCAAAATCATGTCTGTTTCTGTCTACTTTAAAAATAAGAGAGGTGTCATCTGCAAACAGTACAACATCACAGATACCCTTTAAATAGAATGGTAAGTCATTAATATACACTAGGAATAAGAATGGACCCAGTATTGAGCCTTGAGGTACACCTAACTGAACTGGTAGCCCGGAAGATTTCACACCATTAACATCTACACATTGGAACCTATTATGTAAATAAGAATTTATTACTTTGAGAGCTTCGTTTTGGACACCATAATGACGTAATTTACGCAAAAGCGTGTCATGGTGCACGCAATCAAAGGCTTTGGAGAGATCACAAAAAACTCCAATAGCATTTTGCGAGTTCTCCCAAGCGTTAAATATGTGTTTCAGCAGAGCAACACCCGCATCCGTAGTCGAACGACCTTTAGTGAAGCCATATTGTTCATCGTGAAGGAGTCTGTTTAAATTAAAATGTTTTAGCAACTGCTTGAGTATTAACTTTTCAAATATTTTGCTAAATGCAGGTAAGATAGAAATAGGCCTGAAATTTCCAACGTCATTTTTATTACCGGATTTAAATAATGGTATGACTTTGCTACTTTTCATGAGGTCAGGAAAAGTTCCTAAATCAACACATTTATTAAAAGTAACAGCTAGATAGGGGGCTACGATGTATATTATATTACTTAATAGTTTAATGGAGATGCCCCAGTAATCACCAGTGTTTTTAGACTTAAGTGTGTTAAAAACATTAACTACATCACGAGGTGTTACATGTTCGAAGCAACTACATAAAGCGACTACATTTGGTCACCGCAGTGCGCGCTCGCCCTTATTTTTTCGCTATTTCCTTGCAAGTGTGAAAACCGTCGTTTGATACTCGTCAGTATGTCTCAATCATCTAAATGTACCCACAAGTCACAACCTACAATAGACAATTGCCGCGGACTGAACCTTCTGCTGCCCGTGTGGTGTCCGTACGTTATTGTATCTGAAGGTAAATGTACCCACAACCTACAATAGACAATTTGATACTCGTCAGTATGTCTCAATCATCTAAATGTACCCACAACCTACAATAGACAATTTGATACTCGTCAGTATGTCTCAATCATCTAAATGTACCCACAACCTACAATAGACAATTTGATAGGTACTCGTCAGTATGTCTCAATCATCTAAATGTACCCACAACCTACAATAGACAATTTGATACTCGTCAGTATGTCTCAATCATCCAAATGTACCCACAACCTACAATAGACAATTTGATACTCGTCAGTATGTCTCAATCATCTAAATGTACCCACAACCTACAATAGACAATTTGATACTCGTCAGTATGTCTCAATCATCTAAATGTACCCACAACCGACAATAGACAATTTGATACTCGTCAGTATGTCTCAATCATCTAAATGTACCCACAACCTACAATAGACAATTTGATACTCGTCAGTATGTCTCAATCATCTAAATGTACCCACAACCTACAATAGACAATTTGATACTCGTCAGTATGTCTCAATCATCTAAATGTACCCACAACCTACAATAGACAATTTGATACTCGTCAGTATGTCTCAATCATCTAAATGTACCCACAACCTACAATAGACAATTTGATACTCGTCAGTATGTCTCAATCATCTAAATGTACCCACAACCTACAACAGACAATTTGATACTCGTCAGTATGTCTCAATCATCTAAAGGTACCCACAACCTACAATAGACAATTTGATACTCGTCAGTATGTCTCAATCATCTAAATGTACCCACAACCGACAATAGACAATTTGATACTCGTCAGTATGTCTCAATCATCTAAATGTACCCACAACCTACAATAGACAATTTGATACTCGTCAGTATGTCTCAATCATCTAAATGTACCCACAACCTACAATAGACAATTTGATACTCGTCAGTATGTCTCAATCATCTAAATGTACCCACAACCTACAATAGACAATTTGATAGGTACTCGTCAGTATGTCTCAATCATCTAAATGTACCCACAACCTACAATAGACAATTTGATACTCGTCAGTATGTCTCAATCATCTAAATGTACCCACAACCTACAATAGACAATTTGATACTCGTCAGTATGTCTCAATCATCTAAATGTACCCACAACCTACAATAGACAATTTGATACTCGTCAGTATGTCTCAATCATCTAAATGTACCCACAACCTACAATAGACAATTTGATATTCGTCAGTATGTCTCAATCATCTAAATGTACCCACAACCTACAATAGACAATTTGATACTCGTCAGTATGTCTCAATCATCTAAATGTACCCACAACCTACAATAGACAATTTGATACTCGTCAGTATGTCTCAATCATCTAAATGTACCCACAACCTACAATAGACAATTTGATACTCGTCAGTATGTCTCAATCATCTAAATGTACCCACAACCTACAATAGACAATTTGATACTCGTCAGTATGTCTCAATCATCTAAATGTACCCACAACCTACAATAGACAATTTGATACCCGTCAGTATGTCTCAATCATCTAAATGTACCCACAACCTACAATAGACAATTTGATACTCGTCAGTATGTCTCAATCATCTAAATGTACCCACAACCTACAATAGACAATTTGATACTCGTCAGTATGTCTCAATCATCTAAATGTACCCACAACCTACAATAGACAATTTGATACTCGTCAGTATGTCTCAATCATCTAAATGTACCCACAACCTACAATAGACAATTTGATACTCGTCAGTATGTCTCAATCATCTAAATGTACCCACAACCTACAATAGACAATTTGATACTCGTCAGTATGTCTCAATCATATAAATGTACCCACAACCTACAATAGACAATTTGATACTCGTCAGTATGTCTCAATCATCTAAATGTACCCACAAGTCACAACCTACAATAGACAATTGCCGCGGACTGAACCTTCTGCTGCCCGTGTGGTGTCCGTACGTTATTGTATCTGAAGGCGTGTCTGGACGTCACGGCGCCTAATTACATGTTCCTAGAACCGGACGAGGGGCGCGAGTGGCAACCGCGGGCAACCGGGGGGCAGCCTCCACGGCTTCGCGGAAGCACGGGTATCAGCCGGGGCCCGGGGCCTGAGGGCCCGGAGGTAACGGACGGACTGCTGGCAAGGTGGGCCTTAATTAAAGTACTCTCAAGATAGTTGCGATTCTCAGTAAAAGTGATTAGTTTGTGTTCCATTGACTTATATATTAGTTTTTATCTACACCCATGCTATAAATCCTCTATAAAAGTTTCTGAAACAGTTAGCTTATTGCCAACATTAAAACAGCCAGTGTCATAGTAACCATGGTAACCATAATAGCATCCAAACGGGTGTTTTAACCCTTTACACCCGACGGTATACGATAGTGCGGGTAACTTTAAAAAAATCTTAAGACCGCGCGAATTCATTTTTGCGAACGCAACCGACAACGATCGATCGTGAGAGATGTGTACTCGCGCGTAGTGACGCCTGAGTCGTGAAATAGGTTGTTAGTTTGTCTCAATCGGCGGTAAAAGATGGCAGCGTTTTTTGATCTGGCCGGCGGCACGTGTAAGTATTGTGTTTTATTGTTTATCGTTATATTTTGAGTATTTTTTTTGTTTTATTTTATTATTAAAACATTAATAAAATTAAATACAAACTATTTTTGCGATTTCGTTTTGTAAGTTAGAAACAAAATGACACTAAATTTCAAGTAGCACGATCGTGGCCCTTCGGTTGTAACCCAATAAATTGATTTCAACGTGTTTTTTTTGTTTATTGATTAAAAGTTGGTATTGCGGCTAATATAGTTGATTGTTTATTATTTTAGTGCTTCCTGTACCTGATGGTCGCATCTTAGAACTGCTTGGCGATGGAAACGAGTCAGACATAGAAGAATTCCACGACTATGAAGATTTTGAAGTAGAGCCGCGCATTCTCGCTGACCTTGTAGGCTAGGACGATAATTCTGAAGGTTCAGCCGATGAAATAGAACCTGAACCTCTAAGTCAGGTAACGACCCGAAATGGGGGACACTTTCGTAGTACTCCTTCGCAGCAAATTGGAAGCAGAGGCCGTTCTCGTGGTACTACTTCGCAACGAATGCAATCATGCCGAGGACGTTCTCGTACTACGTTGACTAGGGGAAATCTGCAGCAACGTGGTCATGGACACACCTGGAAGAATATTCCTTTTAGCGATAAGCCGCATAACTAAACTGTAACTTTACTAAAAAACCCAGTTCGAACACCATCCGAATAACTTCATGATTATTTTGATGAAGGCTTTTACGACGAGACTGCTCGGTGTACAAACTTATATTACATGCGTAAGACTGGCCAGGAACTCAAAACCACAAAAGCGGAAATAGCTAAAGTGTTTGGTGTGCATATTCTCATGGGATGCCCTCCATACCTTCGAATGCCGATGTATTGGCGAGCTACTATGAGGATTGGACTTATTGCCGACAAAATAGTTCGCGACCGATTTATTACTTTACGCAATGCTCTTCATGTAGTTGATCACGATCAGCCAACTGAAACTGAGACTAACAATCCACTTTGGAAGGTGCAACCAATTATCAAACGGGTTCAGGATACCTGCAGCAAACTGGAAAGAGTTCCATGTTACTATTCAGTGATGAACAGATGATACCTTTCAGTGGCCGGTGTTCTTTGCGTCAGGTCGTTAAAAATAATAAACCACGACCAGAAGGTTTGAAAAATTTTGTTCTTACTACTAGCGAAGGTCTGATGCTGGATTTCGAGATTTACAGAGGCGCTAATACAATGTTTGGTGATACATCTAGCCACCTCATAGCAATAGGCAATACAGACCAATACGCCCATCACAGGGCAAAAGATATGATGGATATAATTACCTGGCTGTATTTGATGACATAAAGGCCGAAGGTCTTGCATGATGGAGGGATGCCATAGCTGATCAAAGATTAAATGTTCCAGGTGTGGTGTTTACCTGTGTCTTTCTCGAAACCAAAACCGTTTTCAATTTTATCACCTCAAACCATAATAATCTAGTTACGTTTTTTTCAAACTATGTTAATTTTTGCTATTCTTACTTTAATTTTAAATAATTTGTAATCTCTTTTTTGTTCATAAACGTTAAAATAATTGTTATTTTGTGATTTTAAGTTTGTCAGACGTTGACTTTGTTAATTTTGAGAAATTTACTGATTTTTGCTAGATAATTAGTTAAAAGAAGGTTTAATTTTTAGTAAAATGATAAAGACTGATTAATGAGAGGTTATTCAAACAAATAAATAATGATTAGTACAGATTCGTTGTTTTTTTTTAAGAAAAAATAAATAAAAAGATAACACTCACTATTGTGAGACTTGTAGATTATACCTAAGTGTCACGATCGTGAGGGCACCTTTTCAGGAAAACTGAAAATTCAGGATTTTTTTTTGCATTTTTCTTAGTTTCTTTGGACTCCTAGAAATCCTATCAATTAACTTTTTTTTTAAATATCTGCAACTTTTTTCCTTCGGGTGTAAAGGGTTAATGTTGTACTGAATTTCATAATGCAACTCGTTTTCAAAAAAAGAACATTGTAATGCACGCGCGTTTCTTTACAAAAGCGCCGTAATTTAAAAAAAAACCGGTCAAGAGCGAGTCGGACTCGCGCACCGAGGGTTCCGTACCATCATTTATGTGTAATTTTTGTTGATGATTTCTGAAAAACTGTGCTATTTAGAGACATCGTTTTATTTTTCCTGTAATCTTTACATAAACTTCTATCACATAGAATAATTTCCGATTTTTCGCTTTGCAAGCTTCGGAGATAGGGGGGGAACGGTATTTTTTTTTTTACATTTTTCATCAAAAGTCGAAAACTATGCGGCCTAAAAAAAAGAAAAAAAATGTTTGAGAATGTGCAAACAGCGCTCTTTCATATGATACCCCACATGCCCTAGTAGCCCTACTTTGATTTTTAAGACCCCCTTTCAGTCCCTGTTGCAAAAAAAAATATAAATATTTTAATTTCTTTCTTATTTGCAAAATAGTTGGGTAAACGTCATCTAAAACTATTCTAAATTTCAAGTTGATAGCATTAGTAGTTCTTGAGATATCCAGCTGTGACAGACAGACAGACAGACAGACTGAGTGACACCATAAGGGTTCCTTTTTTACCATTTTGGTACGGAACCCTAAAAACTGTTTCAGAACCTTTTATAGAGGATTGATAACATGGATGTAGATAAAGTCTTGTATGCAACTGTACATAATTAGGTATTAAAACACTCATGTGATACTATTATCACACTCGGCTTCGCCTCGTGTGATAAACCCACATTCGTGTTTTAATACCCCTTATTATACGTCAGTTGCATAAATAACTATTATATCAATGTTGTGTTCTCATAATGTTGATATTGAAGTGAACTTGAGCATTTGTTAGACTTACACGGTTGATTTCTCTTTTATTTAACTAAATATTTTACTTTTTTTACTTCTATTGATGGTTGTTTATGTAATGTAACGCTGTCACGCTATTGTACTAGGCACTGTTTGACCTATATTTGACCCCTATTTATTAAATCCGCAAAAGTACTCGCGCCCAGCCCTACATTAGTAAGCTAGTTCATAAGTAGACAGATAAACTTCTCCCTTTAAATTGGTGGAACATCTGTGAGTTTTTACTAAAACATTCTCCCATGAAGATAATTACCTACGGGCTGAAAATAAATAAATGCAACATAAAATAAGAACTTTGTGTTATTCTGAGAACTCAACACAAACAAAGACAATTTTCAAATTACATGAAACTATTGTTCTTTCTCTCCTTTCTCTCTTTTTTTTTTCTTTTTTCTTTTTTTTTTTCGTGTGACCACCTGACACGAGTTTTTTTTATTCATGCCCCGTATTTATTTTATTTAGTATGATATATCTCCCAGGCACGGGTTTCCTCACGATGTTTTCCTTCACCGTTTTTCCTCAATAGATACTAATTTATTTATTTATTTTAACATAAAACGGCCAAGGCCAGTTACATTAGTTACGTTTACCAGAAAATATGAATGCTTACAACAAGACCAGCAACTGCCAGCAGGACATGTCAAACAAACAAAACTAACTGCTAGTAATAGTTCGGACTGCTGCAATAATCGGCACAACGGCACAAGCAGTAGCCAACTAACTCGGCCCGCACTCCCGCACCCCCTAGTTCAGTGTTGAGCATTGAGCACTCAGCGCTCTGACGTCACCTCGCTTGAGTCTACAAAACTTGTTCAGTTGTTACTGTGCTCACAGACGGAACACCTGCCGCCATCTATGCGCAAAGTTGTCAGTGTGGAACTAAATGCTATGTGACAGTCGGCAGGTGCTGCCGCGGTCTTGTTATTTTGATCTATTTTGGTTCTTATTTAATTTTGGTATTGTCAGTATGTTATGTGTTGTATTTTTTGAGGGATAGCTTTATAGAGTTTAAAATACATGAAGTAATGTTGGTCCAACAAATTCCCCGTTGGTAAAAAATTATAAGCTAAGTACTGAGTTTTTAAAACGGGAAGTAGGTACAATTCAAGAAGAAAAACACTAAGCGACTAATTTGTTGCGAATTGTAACACACTAATTGATGAATTATCATTTTGTAGTTTGAAGAATTTTCACGTTCGAACTGTTCAAAGTTCTAGTTCAAACTTTTTTTCATAAGTATGAGGTTTCTAGAGCTCTAATAGTTGGAACCCGAATAAGTTCCGACTTGCGAATACTTACTCGTACAATAGCAGTGTGGCTGTGTGGCAGGTCCCTTACAAAGACCTCTGAGCAATGACGCCGACCGACGCCGACGTGCCGACGTACTTACATTCAGCTGTCTCGGGCATCCCAAACCAAATCGATAAAAAATAGATAGACGGAGTAGTTATTATACAATCTGGACTCGACGGGTCTACTATCAGCGAGCGCGCCGGGGCCGGGGGCCGGGGCCGGGGGCCCGCCGCAGTCGCCCCCGGCCCGCCCCCGACCCGCTGAGTACCATTAATCAGCCGTCATGGACACGATGTGCTGCCCCCGGATATATTGATGAGCTCTGATGGAATATAAATGGCCTGAGAAACGTGATATTTTACCAAATTGCTGCTCCAACTACAGCGAGGTTAATGAAATTTCACGCCAAAAAGGAAAGTTAAATCTGATTTGAATAGTTTAGGAGACGCCTTCCGGCATGCAACGTTTTAGGTAAGTAATTTTGAGAAAATGTAGGTAAAGATCATAGACGTATACAACGTGTAACGTTAAATGCGCAAAACCTCTTAAGGGGTCATTGTACTCATTATTATGAACAACTTTTAGTATTGGACCAAACCTGAAATCGCGAAAAAAAAATCAGCTGTTCAGTATATTTTGACGAATTACGCGAACAGAAACGTACTGAACAGCTGATTTTTTTTCGCGATTTCAGTTTTGGTCCCATAATAAAAGTTGTTCATAATGATGAGTACAATGACCCCTTAAGAGGTTTTGCGCATTTAACGTTACACGTTGTATAAAAACTTTTTACAAAAAAAAAACAACCGACTCCCAAAAAAGCATTACAAAGTGAAAAATAACTTTAATTTCGGAAGTCGGTGTCTTTGGTTTTTTGTTTACTTTCGTTTTTTTTGCCACCGACTTCCGAAATTAAAGTTATTTTTCACTTTGTAGTGTTTTTTTGGGAGTCGGTTGTTTTTTTTTTTTGTAAAAAGTTTTTATTTTTCACTTTTTAGTGGTGCCTACCCATTGACTTATATATTACTATATCAATGTGCCTACCCCACACAAATCTGAATACCACTCTGCAAAATAAAATAGAGCATCATCCACATAGACTAAATGGGAAAAATACGTATTAAATTATTGAAGCTAACTCAAAAGCCACTCATCAGAACTTGAAGATATTTTTTGCGACCATCTCAGGAGTATACCATTTCAAATAAAAACTTTGCAAAAAGGCAAATACGTCGTTTTAGTTGACGGAGATAACGAGGCTACGAAATCTGCCTTCTGACAATCAAGGCCACACATATACAACTCAAGTAGCGCAAGTTGAAGCGGCATATAGTTAGCATTAAATCATTTATAGCCAGAGTGCACAGACCTCATGACAATTCCAATGAGCCCAAACACGGCTAGGATACATTGTTTTATTACTGAGTTCCGATGTCTACCTTCCGGCTTCTTCATCAGATCTGTTCAATGGTACCATTTTCATCAGAACCATTTATTACACATACAGCTTCGTCATAGTCGAGATATCTTATCGCCACCCGTGAAATACTTATCATCGTTGAGGAGTTCCCATGGCTTTCTGTTCTTCATCAGTTCCACTTCATCAGATGATACTTTCTGAATGGAAACGCTTGATTTGTTGATGAAAATACCAAAATAGCTATATGTATGCCTATAATATTTGAGGAGTTCTCTCGATTCCTCATGGATCCCATCATCAGAACTGGATTTTGTCAAAAATGGGACCAATCTGGAAGTATACCCTTTCAAATAAAAAAGAATTTTCCAAATCGGTTCATAAATGACGGAGTACTGAGGTAACAAACATACAAAAAAAAAAAAAAACACAACTGAATTGAGAACCTCCTCGTTTTTTTGAAGTCGGTTAAAAAAAAGTCTGATGTCTGAGGCTTTTCTTGCTTTGGATTCGAGATTATTTTAAAAATATAATTTTAACAGTAACTAACTGAATCTCAAACGTTACCTAATTACATTTTTTTACTTTCATATTTTAATAACTTCGGAAGATATTTAATTATCTAAAGTCACGGAATTTTTTATTGTAACTTGGTGCAACGGTACCAGATGTAGCAGTTTCATACAATACTATAACCAGCAGATAACCACAATTTATATGTCTGGTTAAATAAATAGGTACTTACTTAATGTAAATATCCGTCGCACTAATCTTTGTCCAACTTAATGGTTAGCAAACCCGGCCATCAATCTTGCTTGAATCTGCCAGTGGCGGCGCCAAGCGGATAGTTTTAGAAACACTATTAACTCGACTAACTCTACCAACTAGATGGCGCTGTACGCTCGTAAGAATAAAACACGCTTTCTTTTTACAACAAAACTGTATTTCACAAACGTAAACTTAATTAATATCACAGTCACGTAATCACGTTGTGTACTTAGATAATAAAGCGGCAAATTACTTCGCAATTAATCATAGATTATACCTAGGTACTGCAAAAATTGTTACGACTCACGAACACAGAATCACAGATGCGCCTTATTATTATAAGTGGGTGTTATTAGATACTTGTTTATTGTTACTCATTACTTTTCCAGCTCCTGAACGGCCACCTCAGTAAGCTGAACGGGTTAAACACCTGCAGTTCTCGTTCTCGAAACTGCGGCTCAGGTTTCTCCTCTGATTTGTAGAGGAACATCCCCTTCGTGTTGGAGCTGCACGAGTAACCCAGGACAGTCTCTTGCCCGCTGCACTGGTTCTGCAGCAGTTCGTCCCAACCGGCACAGCGGCGGCCCGTCAGCGACTCCTCGTCCATCGCCGAGGCTGAGTACAGCTTCCAGGCCTGCGCGTGGTCGCACTCCAGGCTGATGCTCCGGTGGCGGCACTCGGGCTGCTTGCCACTCACGCCGTTCACGTACACGTCCGCGTGGCCCAGCGGCTCCTCGATGCCCAGCACGCCGGTGCTCGAGTGAATGACCTGCACGAACTGCGCGTCTGCCCTGTCCAGCCGGTACTCGGAGCGCGAGAAGCATGGGCGCGCCGGGTCCAGAGCAGTGATGCGACCCAGTGTAGTATTCAGTTTTCCTCTCACCAATTTCCCGGCTAAGCCGGCAACATGCGCGCCTAAACTAAAACCTATGATATGAATTGAGGATAGAGGGTATCCTGATTTGTGAAGCTTTTTGAAGAAGTTGAAGAGCAAATGTGAGAGGGGTGACACGTTGGTCACGGCGGTGACGTACCCTCTGCAGAAAGAGAGGCGCGTGTCGAGGAGGTGCACTGTGGAGTGCTTGCTCATGAGTGCGTGCACCACAGCGCGCGAGGACGCGTCGCTGGGCGTGTTCCACCAGCCGGGCACGTACAGCACGAGCGCGTCGTCGCGCCGCGCGCGCTCGGCCGCGCTGGACACGCTGAGCGCGCGCCGGCCGCCGCGCGTGAACCTCAGCAGCTGCGTCTGCGGCGCCTCCAGAGACGTGCTGCGCGAGAACAGCAGCTGCTGCGGGAGAGCCTCACCTGGAACATGTTGCAAGTAACGCTATACCTACACTCTCTTTCAGACAGAAGGTGATTTTCTTTACTGTGATTTTCTTCAGAGGCTTAATTTATATCGAGCTTAGAAATCTTATAATTATAATAATGTTAATCTTAATTTTTTGAGGAGCTCGTGGCTAAGTAATAACAGCCGCACGGGTCGATCCGTCAGGTTAAGCTACGCTTGCCGGGGTTGGTCAGTGGATGGGTGACCGTCTTTAGATACCGAGACTCCTCGGTGCCTCGGAAAACACGTTAACCAGTTGTTCCCGGCTGTCATTCGTGGATCTTTGACAGTCGTTACGGGTCGTCAGAAGCCTGAAAGCCTGACACCCAGTCTTACCAAGGGTATCGTATTACCCAGTTACTGGGTTGTGGGGGTCAGATAGGCAGTCGCTCCATGTAAAATACAGATATTCAGCTGCATCCGGTTAGACTGGAAGCCGACCCCAACATAGTTGCGAAAAGGCTAGGCAGATTGATTAATCTTAATTTTTGGGTGCATCATTTTATGTAAAGAGATTTCTAAAACGTCACTATCGGTCGATGCCAACCACGACAACGGCTGCGGCGTCTATCGAAAATACCTGCGGCCGACAGAACGTGTTTCTGAACAAAATAAACTGATTACATGATCATAAAGTTATTTTGATTATAATGTTTAATAAGTTTCAATATAATCTGTAGTTATCGTCCATAAATTACGGTTTAATACATTGTTTAAGTTGCAAAGCGTCCAGCGAATCTTGGCACGTTCGTGGCGCGTTAGTAAACTTGTAAAGGCGAGAGTGTCTAAAACTTTGCCAAATTCAGTACTGTTGTCGGTGTGGCCGTGGTTCACGTTATGCTGGGCAGTGCACTCGCCCACTCGACTCGTTCTCAGCGGGAACCTTTTGTTGGTTTGGTGTTGTTCAACTTACTAACATTGACCTTTGTCCAATGATTTTGTATTAAAATATCATTGCCTTTGTCGATGTATTTTAAATTATTACCTTTGTACGTAATAGATTCAGATCCATTAAGATTCTGTGTTAATTTTTTTAAATATAATATTAGAACGCAAAGGTACAATCTAAAATTATATACATAAAATTGAATTAAGATGACATTCCACTATTGAAATGCCATCGAGGTAAACAGTTGAATGACGCATCGTGGAACATTGAAGTGTGATCTTGTGCGAGATGTCTGGAGGTCCACTTAATGTGATGCTAAGTGTTTAACTTACACTTGTAGCCACTTGGAAAAGGTTAGCCACTGTTTAATCAAGTTTAAATTATTTGTTATTATGTTAATGGAATTATAAAAAAAGCTTAATTATTAAAATAATTATTAAACTGTGAGAAATATCAGAAATTAGCTTTTGCCCGCGGCTTCGCCCGCGTGGATGTCGGAAAATATCCCACGGGAACGTACTACCGACAATTCCTTCCTTATTCCTTGCCTACATCATAAAGGGAACCTCTGTGCAAAATTTCAGCTTTCTAGGTTCAAGGTTTTGGGCTGGGCGTTGATGAGTCAGTCAGTCAGTCAGGACTTCTCTTTTTATTTATATAGATAGATAGAAGATATTGTGGCTTGTTGACGACATATTGACAGTGTGGATTTCAGCGCCAGGTGGCAGAAAATGAAACTAAATTAAAATTGAAATGTCTGGGCTAGGCAAGTAGTTAAACGCTATCGATCCAAGTAATTTGCCTAGCCAGTCGGATAATATCCCAACTACCGGGAATTCCTTCCTTATTCCTTGTCTACATTATAAAGGAAACCTATGTGCAAAATTTCAGCTTTCTAAAGTCCAAGTGTTTTGGGCTGGGCGTTGATGAGTCAGTCAATAAGTCAGGACTTCTCTTTTTATTTATATGTATAGAAAATAGATTACTCGTCAAAATGTAAGGAGCAGCCAGGCAGGGACTTACCTACTTTTTATATTAATGGGAGCAGCTGATTTTTTTTTTGCGATTTCAGGTTTGGTCCCATAGTAAAAGTTGTTTGTTATCATGAGTACAATCAAGTGTTTCAGTATCGGTCACTAATTACCAGTCACCCTATACACAGGGGCAAATTAAATTAGCTAGAGATACTCCGCAGACGTGATGGGGAGGTAGGAAATACCCGTCACGTCTCGTCTGCAGTTTGCGGGGTCAGAACTGGATAGTTACCGAGCTGTGTGGGTTCTTTTGTTTTCGAGATTTCGGGAGAGATTAGATAAGTTTTGGGCAAGCATTTTATTATGGTTGAGCATTCAAAAGATAGCTCATATTTATAACAATAAGGCAGGATATAATTTGCCTCTGACGTCACACTACGAGTGGCGAGTTTTCACTATGTGTCGATATATTAATTCGTATTAGCGCAATAACGTGTTTAGCTAGATCAGTTATTCTGGTGACTTTGTCAAGAGTTGACAAAGCACTACCGGGACCTAAAGAGAAACAACAGAAATAGTGGACAAAATAGGAGGGGCAATTCTCGTACCTAAAAACGTTCACAATCACATGCCAGCGTCAATCAAAATGTCAAAAATGAAGGTAAACGCTATACAATTTCTGTCAGATTGAGTCTTGAGATGATATTGCGAACGTTGTTAAAAATACGAGAATTGCCCCTAGGATTAAAATTAATATGAATTTGACAATAGCACAATAATGTCAGATGTCGTCTCATATCGGCCATAAATCTGCTCATAAAATGAAAAAAAAAATCCAATCGAAGAAAGCTAGCATCAAAAGGAATGCAATGAGTCTAAAAAGTCTAGTACCAAGCAAACACAATAGCTACGGCCGCGGCGGTGTCAGAAACCAAAAGAACATCTGCAGCACAGAACATATGAAGAGGTGCTCTGTATCTGTTCTGCAGTAACTAACAAAAAGTTCAAGGTGTCTCATATCTTCCGTAATCTGCTCAGAACTGAAACATATCATAATCGGTGAAAGCTTACTTGGAAGCTTTCACCGATTAAGAAGAAGATAGAAGGAATGCAGCCATCAAGCCTACAGGCCTTTAGCCTACTAAGTCTAGTGTGGAACAAATACAATGGCTACAGTAGGTATCGGAAACCATAGTAAAATTTCAATCTGTTTTCACGAACGCAAACGGGGCGCACTTCTAATTTTTTTTTAATTAAGCCACATGTCTTCTAGGGGTTACGAAGAACACAGGTATAAAGTAGTTCAATCTACTAATTATATACAGGTAGTGGTGTAGTCTTACCTACCTACTTATTTGGAAGCCTTATAACTTCAAGTTCAGAGACATTTCATAAAAGTCATCACACTTTCATTTTATGAAAGGGTAAGTGACGATTGTAATGTTGGAGACGAGTCTGAGGAGGATGATGGTTATATTATTTATTATCAAAGATCCTCCACTCTACAGCCACTGTCCTCATCATTGAAGACTACATTTTCCACGGGATGATTGCTGATGACGCTGTGACTGTCCTACCACCACCTCGTTGTCTACTGTCAGATAAGAGCCACTGCAACTACCGAACACCACACAGCACACTGCGGCACTTCTTGCTTATCAAAACAAAACGATCACAACAAACACGTACAGCTAGCAGACGCCGCCTTCACCAGCTCGTCGAAGTGTTCGCTGACGAAGGGCGGCAAGATGGCGCCCAGCGCGGAGAGGCTGTCAGCAGTAGCGGCTGCTGCAGCTGCAGCTGTCGCCGCCGCAGCCAGGACCGCGGTCACAGCGAGCGCCAGCGCCGCCGGCGCCCGCGCTGCCTGCCGCGCGCGTCGCATGCCGCACTGCGCGCGCGCTTACGTAACTGTTAGTTATAAACAACGGCGAGCAGCGGCCGGCGGCGGCGTACCCTTGATACTGAACCACGGACACGCGGCGATAACAGCGAGCTTAGAAGATCCACTCCTTACTTATAGCGCGTGCGCACCTGCACACACTGGCAGCTCAGGAAGTGGCTTGGAGGTGAGTCGCGCCGCGCACGAGCTAGTCCTAGTGTTTTGGATACTTGTATAATTATGTTGGTTGGAGATATTCCGAGTGATCCGATCCATTCATCTCAATAACTGGCGGAATATACGTTAGTGCTTATTCTCACCCTGGGGAAACGGGTTACAATAACTTGCTGCTTGGACAAAAAACCGGTCAAGAGCGAGTCGGACTCGCGCACCGAGGGTTCCGTTCCGATTTCTGAAAAAGTGTGCTATTTAGAGACATGGTTTTATTTTTCCTGTAATCTTTACATAAACTTCTATCACATAGAATAATTTCAGATTTTTCTCTTTGCAAACTTCGGAGATAAGGGGGGGAACGGTATTTTTTTTTACATTTTTCATGAAAAGTCGAAAACTATGGGGCCTAAAAAAATTAAAAAAATGTTTGAGAATGTGCAAACAGCGTTCTTTCATTTGATACCCCACATGCTCTAGTAGCCCCACTTTGAATTTTTAAGACCCCCATGCAGTCCCTGTTGCAAAAAAAACATAAATATTTTTATTTCTTTCTTATTTGCAAAATAGTTGGGTAAACGTCATCTAAAACTACTCCAAATTTCAAGTTGATAGCATTAGTAGTTCTCAAGATATCCAGCTGTGGCAGACAGACAGACAGACTTAGTCACACCATAAGGGTTCCTTTTTTACCATTTTGCTACGGAACCCTAAAAACAGTATTATGATGACCCTATAGAATATTATCAATCAGATAATCCATTATGTTAAGAATTTACCAAAACAACAGTAAAAACCGACTTCAAAAACCTATAACGAATAAAATAACTCATAAAAAACTTAACAGCTTCTGAAGTCGATGCCAAGCTAAGGTGCATAGAAGACTTGAAGACCGACATGAAAGTTAGTTTATTCGTTTTAGGTTTTTGAAGTCGGTTTTAACTTTTCTTAAAGTAGTTAGTTGAATATAATACGAACGAAAGGAAGAATCATCAAAATCCGCTTAGAAATGCTGGAGATACAAGTACATATATTATGCATATAACTTAAGCATAAGAATAAGAATAAGTATTTTAAACTATAACCTTCCTGAAAATATGTGGTACCTAGATCACGTTAGTGAAAGAATCATCAATATTTGTTCATTAGTTTTTGAGAAAATCATCGGACGAACGACAAACGAACATATACATACATAATTATACATACATGCGTGCATACATACATACATACATACGGGTCGAATATAAAACCTCCTTTTTTGAAGTCGGAAAAAATCCTGGCAATTTGCATAATTAAGTAGGTACGTTGGAATTTGCAATTATTTTCCAAAACTAGTGAACCTTCTGTATTAGATCTACGTTTTGTCCAAATGATGTGAATTTTGCAACCAATTTTATTATGTACCTATTGTAGGTATTTATATTAATCATACATGTTTTTGTGAATGTTTTTCGCTTGTATTACAATAAGAACTTAGGCATTATAGTAATGGTAGTTGTAAAAAGAGCTGAGATGTGTTGCTTCCGACGGATTTCTGCATAATTAAAGAAGCGATCTTTGCGTTGTGTTGTTGTATACCTACTTATAAGTAGGTTTTTTATAATGTCTAACATCATGTTTCTATTTTTAGAGTTCCGTGCCAAAATCGGCAAGTATTTTTATGGAATAACTTTGGTCTTTTTCTATCAGCAACAGTCGAATAGTGGTTCTGCTATGTAGGTCTCATAATAATTGACGTTATATTAATTAATTCATAGTTTAGTGGTTTTGTGACATTGATACTCATTTCCGTCAATAAATCTCTAGCACGCATTAAAACTGGCGCGCATGAGGAAGGTGCCCGTGACCTCCAGCTCGCCTGCGCAGCCAACAGGCGGCGAGTCTTCGGACCATGACATAATAATAATATGTCGCAGTAGTGCAGTGACACTGGTCACAAAATCGTTTCCGCCGCATTCTAAGTACCTATTCTAACTAAATACCTAGCGAAGACGATGATGATGAGAAAGAGTCGGCAGCTGTGGGTCCAGTCCAGGCTTCTGACTGTGTTGACCGAGTGAAGATATCGGCGAGGTCTATGTCACTCCTTTTCCAGAGTCCAGTCCCACCGAAGAATGTCATCGAAGTCGTCCAAGTGGTCCCAGCCGATGGTCAGCAGCTTCCCTTCCCTTCCCATCATCTGCCTTTCCCCAACTATGTTTGGGTCGGCTTCAGCACCCTCTTCTCTTGTCTCCTATAATTTATTCTTCGTTCCGGCTAGCTTATGTTTGCAGATGGGCGCTGCATGGAGGCTGTATTAATATTTAATTAACAACAAACTAAATACCCATACGGCTTAAGGAATGATTTTGTGGTGATTTTCAAAGTGAGTGGGTTTCCCCTTGCACTGACGAGGTTCTGAGCAAGTTCCATGTTCATCAGAGCACGTTTTTCAGGCTAATGTTGTGATGACAATTGTGAACTGTGTCAAGGGGGACAAAGTTGCATGTTATTGTATCACTTGATCACATCACGAACATGCTACTTATTGCAAGGCTGCACCATGGACACGCATGAAAAGTCATTTCAGGAAAGATAAACATGTTGATTGTTGATTGAAAAGTGTAGGTTGTCCATGTCCATTGGTACTGGCAGGGAGTGCCACAGCCGCATTCTGTGAATATGTTACTTCTTTAGTTCTTATTGTTATTACCCACTGTTGAGTTTAAATTTGAACGTACACTTGAAGAACAGATACAGAGTGAGAGATAAGAGCACCATCAGTTCGATGCAGTGTTACCGTTAGTGCATCGTCAGTCGAGCAGCATGCAACGAGTTCTTTCGCCCCGCACCAGTATGATGCACGCCATACATTATACATACAAACTCAAATCCTATCAAGTATTGAAACCTCGCCAAATCGAAATTGCGGTCGAGAGCCGATATATCAAAAATCGCGTCCGCTCGCACGCGCACGGCTGCCCGCGGCTGCCCGCGGCTCCGCATACAAAGCAATGTATGCCCAGAGTTATGTATATCTGTGGGCAACGCCCGCCGCCATGCCCGCAGCGCTCCGAGCCTCACTGACACCGATTCATTCGGCACTCCTCCAAAACAATCTGGATAATTTGCAACAATCATTTTGCGACTTTTTTAATGGTTTACCTAAATTGAGAAGGCAATCTTCTTTACTTTACCTTTTTCAACAGTTTTAATGGAAATGTTGACCTTTCGAAAACCTTATGAACAATTAGCGATTATTAATTAACATGGTGTAGCGCTTTGTTCTCTTCGCTTTAAGTAAGTTTATTAGATGTCGTTGTTGCAGAAAAATATTCACACGAAAGTGTAAAATCATCACAAGTATTTGACGGACGTAGCACACAGAATATGATGTGTCATGAACATGACGAACATCGAGGTTACTTCTGTTATCATGTGTTTTTGTATTTCGATCTACACTCTAACATTTTGTAACTTAATTTACTTATGTCAATGTATAAAATGCATCCATCTACCTACTTTATTATTTTACATACGTACCTATAGGTAATAGGTAATACGGGCTGGTATCCGCAGCTCCACGTCAATGCGCGTATTTTAAGTACCTATAAACAATGTCCTAAGTTAAACGATAAGGAACCAACACTGAAATATGAAAAAAACCGCTGTTCCCATAGACTTATAAAAAAAGATGGACTCCACGCAACGCATATCGAAAGTGAAGCACAGTAAGTATGGCCGGCCCGTTTGTACAAACACGCCTCGCGCACACATTTACATCATAGTATGCCGACCGGCCGCCATTACGTGACACGAGCGACGCCGTCTTTGCAGGTACTCAAATCATGCACACATAGATCGGTACGGTGCTTCACTTTCGATATTCGTGGCGCGGAGTCCATCTTTTTTATAAGTCTATGACTGTTCCGTACATTTTGAACGCGTAGGTAAGTATTGCATTTTTGTAGGGGAACGTTGATTTTTCCTTTCATTGTTGTTAATTTTGATGAATACTAACTTAAAACTGCGTTTGTAAAACTTTTGAAACTTAGAAATCTAATTGTAGGTGCTGAGCATAACCGTATCCGTCCGTTCTGCCAATGTACAGTTCCCAGGATCAGTAAACTCTCTCCTAAAACAACTAATTAATTAAACGTCAATTAAAACGTTTGTCACGATCACTCCGTTATCACATATTTGGTTTAATCGATGATTAAATATGTACAACCATCTATTCTGCTTTCGCCATTAAGAAAGAAATTGGTCGTGATATCCTATCGTGCCACAGTATAAATATGGAAGAGCTGCACTACGTCAGCGCGTTCCGGGCATTCTTGGCGTTCAGATTCTGCCTATAGCCTCATTGGGAAAAGGCGTGCGGTCGTGTATACTATGCCATATATGGTAAGATATGGTACCTAACTTAACATAACAAGGTATGTATTTATTCATAACCAACTTAAAAACTAACAGGAAATAAGCAATAGGTACATAATTTATAATAATATGCTGCAATGGGTAACTGAAAATGCCAAAACAAAGCACAGCCAGCCACACACATTACCTTCCACATCTGTTAATTAAAGCTAATACATGTGTAATTGAGTATGTAAGTATACATGCGGCCGTGCGCCGGCGCAGCGGGCGGAGGTCGCGCTCTGAGCCAGCGCTCGGAGCTCGGCCTGATGCAGACTGCTGATGTGTGCACAGATCTAGATAAACTAAATGTTCTTGATTGTTTTGTAATGTAGGAAATAGAGAAGTGACTCATTTCAAACAATGGATTACAGTACAGTCAAATACGACTTACCCGTTTTCATAAAAAAACCTTCCGTTCTTTATTTATTCAGTCTACAAAAATACTGAGAGCCTACATCCAGATCAAACCTAACTAGTCATGATCATTAGATAGATAGATAGAATACTCTTTATTATGCACACCATAAAAATTACAGATATAAATTACAGATATAAATTACAGATATAAATGTTGAAATGTTACATAGGGTGACACAATGGGCGGTCTTATCGCTAAGAGCGATCTTTTACAGACAACCTTTGGATGGATTAAGGGGAGAAGGAGAGAATACTGTAGGTAGTCTGTGGTGTACCATATATACATACAATTTATACATACATAAATACTGATACTTATATAAATATATACTTATATATCCTACTTGAAAAAGAGCAAGGAACTATACACGTAATGACGATGTTTAAAGAGAGAGGAAATTTTTTTCACCAAAATTTCATCATCACATCATCATCACATCATCATCACATCATCATCATCATCACATCATCAACACATCATCATCATCACACACATCATTCATCATCACATCATCATTATCATTATCATTATCATTGTGATCATTTATCACATTGTAGGTTTAGTCGTTGCTCTTGTCGCGGGTTCTACTTCCGGCTTAGACATAATAATGCACTTCTGCTGCTGTAGCTGTACGCAGCACAAACAATTAATCAGAACTGTCCAAACCGGCAGCTAAGCCTCGCCCACGGTACGCTCCTGTAGCAGTGCAGCCGCTACTGCCTCGTGACTCAACATCTTGACAAGTTCTGGCATCAGGCGTCACTTGGCCGCAGTCCAGTCCACGACAGTGACAGTAACTCAAACTCAAACTCTTTATTGCATTCATGTGTAGTTAGTTGTTACAATTAAAATAGTTCCAACATGAAACCCGGTTAGGGCACGGCAACATAACAACAATTTTAAACAATTATGTAATACTAGTAATAACACAATAGTGAGATGTATGTCATTACTTACTTACTTTGTGTTACCACTACCATTACCATTACTTTAAAATGCTATTGACGTAATCTCGAGACCCTGGGGTCCCGGACCTGTGGAAGGCGTACGAGGGGTCGAAGCCAACTCGCAGAGGCCCCTTAGACAATTTTAAATTATTAACCGGCAGCACCAGCACCGCCCGGCGCCGTGGGAGCCGCGGCACCAGCACCGCCCGGCGCCCTGGGAGCTCGCAACATTATGCACATGCGGAAGGTGCGATAATACAGTTAATAATGCAACATGCAACCCAAACTTATAGGTAGCAATTTTGTATTGAAACAATTTCAGTAATAAGCACACCCATCCATGTCTGAGCTCGTCTCTGAAAGCTCGCGAATCACACACATGTATATGTCGTAGAAGCTACCGTAGAAGCCACGTATGTCTACATAGTCGACATGATGACTGCGCGTCTGTGTGCTGGCGTGCCCGCTCACGCCGCTACCGCACACGACATTCCCACTGAACAATAAACGAAAATAAAATAAAAATAAATCATGTTGTATGCTCAGTGATAATAACTCTCGTTCCTCATCCACGGCATTATCTCAGGAACACGTAGGTACTGCTTACTCATAGTCCAGTTGTGTTGTAGCTATTTACTATTTATTAGCATAGTTATTATTAACAAAAAGCTTGTAAAAACACGCACGCATGTTTAAAAAATAATAAACGAACTGTTTATGTTGTGTTTGGCCTCGTTAATTAAATCACTAAATATTTTGAGTTATGTGATATCTGTCGCGCTACCCGCTATTATATTTATATGGCATAAATGCACAATAAGAGCTAACTATGAATTTTAACTTGTATATTTATGTGCAGCGAGTGGAATACAATCAATATAGTATATTTTCATGTAAAAGGCAATTTTGATGTAGACCAGTGTAATTATCTTGCTATATTAGAGTACGTTTTAAAGCTTATTTTACACAAACGATCATAAAAAACTATTCAAATATTGTGGAATGAATCGACTGAACGTTTCTTACTTTTCATAGTTACGTTTTTTAAAAAAAGTTACTTGTAAAATTACTACTTTAATTCCGCTTTTAGATAGAAGTGTATTTGTGCTTTATATATATAGAAGGGTTCGAACTCACGACCGCTTCCTCGCGTCTGTTACTCGTAGATGCTTCTAGCCGATGACTGCCGAGCTATCGCCGCCGCTTCAAATCAAGAATTTAAAGCTCGCTCAGCGCCGCGCCCGCCGCGGGCACTGATGATATCGGCCGATCGTTAAAAATAAATCTTTATAAAAATGTTTAAGGACATCTGATATTAGATCACAACATGGACGATTGAGGCTCGCCTTAGTAGGTGCAGACCATTAGTAGGTGGAGACCATTAGCGGCCGGAACTAATCGATGCGTCTGTTCAGCGCGATCAGTATAATTATTATTCGAGTGTTAATTCTAAGGTGAACCTGTTCCGATACTGACACACATCCGCAGAAGGTCAATGACACAATGCTTTTCAGTCAAACGTCGAACGTAAAATAATCTGTTTCGGGCTTTGCCTAGTCGATCCTAGAAGCGACTGGCAGACTCGGTCAAACGTCGACGTCAGGGGCACCCCGAGACCCTGCAGACAGAAACAGGAGCCCCGTGAAGCGGGGCTCCATCGACATGCTGACGAAAACCCTAACCCAAGCCTAACCTAGGTGTTCTGAGGTTAGTTAGTTTGATTGGTCAAACCCCGATTTAATTAAATTGAGTTTCGACGTTTGCCTGACCAAATTAGTTTCTCCTAGGTTTGACTAAAATTCTTTAGTCAGAGGCCGAAAAACTTCATTTGTTTCGGCTTTGACTGAGTGACTTGTCGAACCTAGGAGCGCCGTAGCTTTGAGGTGTCACTATAACACATACATAATGGCCAAATGATTTCTCTCAAAACAGAAGGCATCATCGGATAGCAATCCGATAGAATAGGGATGTCGCAGGTCGGCACGAACGGCGAGCGTCCGATAATAATTTCTCCGTAGCGATATGAGATTCCGAGGTGATATACAGACAGCCGTCCCTCACGTACGTGGGCTGCTTCAGGATGTGCCTGCAGATAACTACAGCTGCGTACGAGATGCTATCGGCATGATCGACGATAAGCTATTTAGTACATTCATCTCGTTTTTGCACGCCTTGAACATCGTCATCGGAGCGGCAACGAAACGGAATTTAGCAATGCAGATTAATTAAATAACTTTAGACAGAACAAAAGTCAAACTATCTGCACACCACAGACAGCGCCACAGCACTGCTAACAAACAGTGCACAGTTAATACAACATTCCCGTGTCGTATCTACAATTAATTAGTACATTCAGGGACAATCGTGTTTCGTGAGACAATTTGACCTTTCCCAAGCATTAGTTAGCATTGCGGTCACCAGCCTGAGGACAAAGGAGTATTATTGTAAGTCTGCCGGCCGTAAGCACGGCTCAGGTAGGCGTACCTAACTATGCGCCTAGGTAGGGTAGGGAGGGTTGCGGTCGCTCGTGACGGCGGCGCGGCGCTCTTCGGATGCTGCTGATAATCGGCACGCTGAGCTGGCACGCTCGGCACGCACCCCGTGCCAACCCCCCCCCCCCCCCCCCCCGGCCCGCCTCACATTCCCGCCGGCTCGCAGCCCGCGACTGCACGAAACAGCGGCTAAACATTTAAATTATGTTCCCTTTGTAATTTTAAACATCTTAAAAAGGAATTCTTATGTAGTTACGTTGCGGTGCCGACGCAGCCTCCGCCCAAAGTCTCAGGAATTCGATGGAGTTGTCTCACCCGATTATATGCGTGGACATCAACAACAAGTTTTAGATACGGTAGGTAGCTAAGAATAGAATATTTGATGAAGATAAGTTCTTGGTAATGAGTTGCTTATCATCGTTAACAAATTACTTTCCACTATTCTTAGAAATAAAATGCAAGAAAAAACTAAGAAGGAGGCCGAGTCATTGAATCGATCTTCGTTAAAGACAGAATTAGCCCGGCTCAGCTCTTTTGACGGCGGCTGTCATAGTAATCCGAGCCGCCATGTCGCCCGTCCGGCGTCCGTCCGGCGTCTGTCCGGATCGCCTGTGAGCTGAGAGCTACAGCTTTGACGTATCATATCGATAACTGATCCCACCTAATCTGTTAGCGGGAAAGGCTTGATTGATAGAATGTGTGAGCAACGCAGAGTGGCTTGTCAAACCATGTACTCGTGAAATTCGAGCTGGGGAAAAGGTTTTTGACACTGAAAGGTTACAAATGAGTTAAAGGAGGTAATGTGGCGTAGCATTTGTCTCTCTTACCCTTCTAGTGGCCCCATTAAATGCAGCCAAGTCTCTTGAAGTTATAAACATACTGAGATTAGTTTGTACTTTGGTCTCTCGATTGATTAGTCATTGCATAATTTTTCAACATTAATTTATAGCGGTTTGCAGGAGATGAGGAGGCCTTGTTTGCTTTTTAGGGTTCCGTACCAAAATGGTAAAAAAGGAACCCTTATAGTCTCACTCAGTCTGTCTGTCTGTCACAGCTGAATATCTCAAGAACTACTAATGCTATCAACTTGAAATTTGGAATAGTTTTATATGACGTTTACCCAACTATTTTCCAAATAAGAAAAAAATAAAAATATTTATATTTTTTTTGTAACAGGTGCTGAAAGGGGGTTTTCAAAATTCAAAGTGGGGCTACTAGGGCATGTGGAGTATCATATGAAAGAGCACTATTTGCACATTCTTAAACATTTTATAATTTTTTTTAGGTCGCATAGTTTTCGATTTTTGATGAAAAATCTAAAAAAAATACCGTTCCCCGCCCTTATCTCCGAAGTTTGCAAAGGGAAAAATCTGAAATTGTTCTATGTGATAGAAGTTTATGTAAAGATTACAGGAAAAATAAAACAATGCCTCTAAATAGCACACTTTTTCAGAAATCGGAACGGAACCCTCGGTGCGCGAGTCCGACTCGCTCTTGACCGGTTTTTTTTATTATTGTTGGTTAAAACCGCTTCGTCACAATCACAACCATGTGCAGTGTTAACTTAATTAACCACATTTCAACCGCGGACGTGACATTACGTGCGTGCAGGTAACACATGCCGCATCACGCTCACGTCAGCATGTTTCAATGGCGGTCAATTTGCACGATCGGCATTCGTCGGCAACTACCGAGGCTGGCCGAAGCGCCGCTGTGCACGACTGTCCATCATGCTAAGCTGCGCGCCGGGGGAGATTGATTGACCTTACTGGGCTTTGTTTGCGTAGACCTTAACATTAGAGCAGTCAAGTTCGAGTGGGTCATTATAACTACGAATCGATCTGTTATTAATGTAATAAGAATAAGAATAGAATAAGAATAATTTTTATTGGTCCATCGTTACAAAATAAATTACTTACAAAAATAATAATATTGAGTGCTTGTTGTAACTGGAATAAGTAACATTTATTTGAACAGTGGTCCCCAAACTAGGCAGCGCCTGTATCTTGGGGGCCTGAGTTGCGTTATCTTAAGTTTTAATTCGAGACATTTTGTGTTAACAATTTAATTTCAGGATGTTTGAAAATGGACATAATACAAGAATTATAATTAATTAAGGGTAGAGAAATAACAAGTTAAAAATAAAGTAAATTGAGCAATATAAAATAATTCTAAATAATGATGCAGTGTGTGTGTGTGCGAGGGTATGTGGGGTGTGTGTGTGTGTGTGAAGTGTGTGTGTGTGTGTGTATTGTAGTAGGTGTGGATTTTTGGGTGGAGGAACTAAATGATTACGTGAATGACTTGCTAGTAGATTTTGGTGTTAACTCACTATTTCCTCAGTGTCGTTGTATGACAGGGAGAGAAGCCAGCTTTTTGTCATTATTTTAAATGAGTGTGTGTTAAAACCTTTAGTATCACAGCGCTTGCTTATTTTATTGTAGATATGAGTGTGTAAGTAAGAGGGGCACCGTCTGGCCAGAAGACTGTTTGCATTAGGAAGAGGGACATGTAAGATACGTTTTGAGAGCAGGCTTTGGTAGTCAGGTCTGTTTTTAATAGACTTGTGTACATGCAGTGCGGCACTAATTATATACAGTTGACGTACTCGAAGAACCGGAAATTCACTGTATAGCAGGTCTGTCGGGAACCTAAAGGGCTTTCGAACCATTACTTTTATTACGGCTCTTTGAGCTCTTTCTATTTCAATAAATGTGCTTTTCCCGGCTCCGCCCCAGACGGAGATTCCATACTGGAGTACAGATTGACAGAGACCTAGGTATATTGTTCGGAGAATTTTAATAGGTGTGCAGTCTCGTAGTTTCTTCATAACGTAGATTAGTTTTCTGACGCGACCCGCTAGCAAGTGTATGTGAGGTTTGAATGATAAATTTTCGTCTATAGTAATACCTAGATATCTAAGGGAGGAAATGCGGTCTATAGGAGTACAGATACAGTTTGTGAGTTGTGAATTGTGATCGTTGCGACATGTGTGGAATTTGAGTGTCAATTGGCAAGGAGGACTGGAAGCTATGGTTTTGAAGAAAGTGATGAGCTTAGTTTTTTTTATGTTAAGTGTAAGTAAATTTCTACTAAGAGTCTCTGAGATTGTAAGCAGACCATGTTCGGCAAGATGATACACTTGTTCCCAAGTTTTGGCATGGAATATGATTGCCGTGTCGTCTGCATAAGAAATTATTTCAGCGTTTTGAAGCGGTGCATTAAGGATATCGTTCATATAGAAGGCGAAAAGGGTCGGACCGAGAGTACTGCCTTGAGGGATTCCAAAATTGATAGGCAGTAATCCACTAGAGTAGTCTCCTACTTTTACTAGTTGCCGGCGATTTGTTAGATAGCTTCGAAACCAGTCTAACGCGTTTCCTCGTATTCCTATACCCTCTAGTTTGGACAGGAGTAGATCTATCGATATTGTGTCAAACGCCTTGGCCAGGTCAAGAAAAACTGCCATGACGTTTTCACCCTTTTCAATGCAAGAAGCTATGGAGTTGGTTAGTAGTATAGCGGCGTCCTCGGTCGACTTGCCTCTTCTAAAGCCAAACTGTCTATCAGATATTAGATTGTACTCTTCTAAAAAATTTACTAGTCGCTTATTTACCACTTTTTCGAGAAGTTTTGATAGAATGCACAATAGTGCGATAGGTCGATAGTTCTCCGGTAGTTCTTTAAGACCGCTTTTATGAATGGGTCGGACACAGGCAACCTTCCAGCAGTCTGGGAAGATGCCGTTTTCCAAACTTAAGTTAAAAATGTGAGTGAGTGGTTTTAGCAGTGTTTTTTTGAGTAGTAAAATTATCCTGACACTAATTTCATCCAGTCCGCTGGCACTATCAATTTTAAGTTGATCAATAAGTTTTTCTATTTCGTCCTCATCCGTTGGGTGGAAGAAGAAAGAGTGTGATGGAGTTTCACGTGGTTTATATTTGCTCGCAAGGGATGCTTGGGTCTCGGACAGTCGCGTTAGTATGAGATCCGAAAGATTTTTGCCTAGAGAAGTGAAGTAAGCATTACAATTATTTAAAGAATCGACAGGGTCGTGTGCGTTAGATAATAACTGGGAAGAATCACTTTTTTCAGTGTTTGGGTTGTAAATAGATTTGATAGTGTTCCAGAGCATTTTTGGGTTGTCTTGGTTTTTGATTATGAGTTGAGTATTATAATCGGTTTTAAGTTTATGTAGCAAGTCGTTACAGAAATTTTTGTACCTAGTGTACACGAGGCGTCGCATTTCGTCATTTGGATGGGATCTTAAGGCTAGATGAAGATTATCACGGTGCCTCATGCATCTCATGAGGCCTGGCGTTATCCATGGCTTTATGTTGTATTTACTTCGACTGACGGTGATTTTACGTGAGTTTCTAGCGATTGAGTTGGAAATAGTTTCGATTAGTGAGTTAACGGAGGAGTTAGTGCAATTGGTAGTTAAGACGTTAGACCAGTCTGTGTTTTCCATCTCTGCGGCGACTGCCTCTTCGTCAAGTTTTATTTTATACCGGGGTTTAGCTTTGGTGAGAGTGTGTTTTTGAGCTATGGCAGCCATGATTATATCGTGATCTGTAATAGATGATTTTCCTATGATTCCTACAGATTTGAAGTTTGACTTGATAAAAATGTGGTCGAGACAGTTGCGCTCTCTGGTAGGCTCGGTTATCGCAGGCAAAAGTCCATGCGTTGCCATGAGACTTAGATATTCAGTGTGCTTGTTGTTGTTTGTATTATAAATATCAATGTTAAGGTCTCCGGTTACTATAATAGTTGGGTACTTTTTTAACTGCGTGAGGACTGTGTCTAAGGAGATCATAAAATTATCAATGTTTGGGAAAGAGGGAGAGCGGTAGATTCCCAGGACAGCCACTTTGTCATCTAGTATTGTAAGAAGACTGTCCGCTTCTGCGACTTCTGTATCCAATACAGAAATATTCCAAGAGGTTTTGGTGTAGATGACTACACCTCCGTTTTTATTTTGTTGAGTGTAATGATGATCTTTTATTTTTATCTCAAGTTTATGGGTTGTTAGCTGTAGCCACACTTTATAGAATAAAAGTACCTATAGTTATACTAGCCTCTGCCCGCAACTTCATCCACGTGAGATTTCAGCCCGCCGCATCTCGCCGCATCGCATCGCTCGACTGCGTTATCTTCGCTTAGCGTTCTTTGCAACTTGTTTTCATCTTGTTCTTAAGGCCCTGGTTCCAAACTTGATTTAGCTCGGTGTGTAAGTGAAATGGCGTTATGGCTGTCTAGTTTGACGCACGAGATAGAAGATTCTCACGCGCACCGGAATTATGTCGTAAAAGTGCAAATAAAATCGTATAAAATTAGAAATTAACTATTTAATAAAAAGTAATCCATCACTGGATGCAGTTTGGAATTTGACATTTCATGGTATATTTTTAATTAAAATTATGATTGCTAATGAAGGGATAAACAGCTTTTAAAGATTATTAGGAGGTATGTTTAAAGATAATTTTTTTGCATTAAAGTATGTTTAATTATGTTTTGGCTTCCATCACTGTATGTGAAAAGGACTTGAAAATATCATATTTTTTTTACATGTCAAAATTATTTACGGTTGATGAGATACACAGCTTTAAAAAACCACCTTTTTGATCGTTTTCAGGAAATCTGCGCCTTAAGGGCGTAGCGTGTTAAATAACCTTCCTCAAGAAATGGATTATCAAATGCAAAATTCAACTGGCAGTTCCAGGGATTAACTCGTTCAAACAAACACACTGTTTAGTTTTATTACATTAGTATAGATTCATAGCACCTATATTCGATACTTACTGCAGAAGATTAGGTGCTTACAACCTACAGTGAAGTTCTTGCGTTTGAAATTATCGCCTGATTTCCAGGTGGTGTTTAGGGAATGGGGATTGTAAACGATTGCTAGCTTACTTTCAACTGTTTATTGTTAATTTTCATAAAGTGCAGATCAATCAATCTGCCGAGCCTTTTCCCAACTATGTTGGGGTCGGCTTCCAGTCTAACCGGATCCAGCTGAATACCAGCAATTTGCATCGAGCGACTGCCTATCTGACCTCTACAACCCAGTTACTGGGTAATAATACGATACCCCTTGGTAAGACTGGTTGTCAGATTTTCGGGCTTCTGACCCGTAACGACTGACAAAGATCCACTAATGACAGCCGGGACCAACGGCTTAACGTGCTTGCCGAGGGATGGAGGAGTCTCGGTATGTAAAGCTGGTCACCCATCCACTGACCAACCCCGGCAAGCCTAGTTTAACCTGGTGGATCGACCCGTGCGGCTGTTATTACTCATCTTATCATAAAGTGCAGATACTATTTATTATTCCTAATTATTTCAGCTTCATAGCGCGGCCTCGGGGACTTAGTGAGAGAAATAGAGCTAGGAACGACATTACGTGAAGTGAGCAGTCTACTGTATAAGTAATATAAATGATTCGATATAAAAATAGCCGTCTACCATAAGCGGCTGTTCATAAAATAACTGCCACAAATATCGTGACAATACAATCAAATCAATATGATTACTTATCAAACGACATGAGATGAGGAAAACATCCAATTTGCGTCAATTTGCCAAATGGTCCCAATTGCAGTGAGATTGGCCTATTACCTGTGCTATAAGACGTGTGGGGGAGCAGAGACCACAGCTTGTCGCCATGGTGTGGACTGCAGCGCTGTGCTGCCTCGTCAGTGCGCTGCTGGCGGGACACGCGTGGGGAGAGCCCATGGTGAGTTCCGGATTCAACGGTTGCCTGGTACAGATTATAAAGCAATAATAGATTGTTGTGGGACTAGGAAATACAATGTGGTATTCTTGCGTCTGCGCATCGATAACGCTGAATTGTTAACAGTGAAGTGAATGCCATCAATTTACAACTGATATTGATGTTCAACATGGCAGCTAGCACTACTGACTGGGGATCATGCGCAATCCGCAGCACGAGGTATCTTGAGTTGGCTCGCGAGTGGTCGACATGTGGGATATGGACTCGGCAATCATTGTGCCGATAGTTGTATCAGACAATGACCTAATTGCCAAGAGCCTCGACCAACACCTAAGGAGGCTCTCGTTGGGCAGCTGGATCAAGGGCTTGATTCAGAAAGCGGTGCTTCTGGACACGGCCCGCATTGTTAGGAGGTTCCTCTCTCTGGAGCTCTGATCGCCGGTAGCTTGGACCCTGTCCCGGATACCGGTGGGCTGCTGAGGAGTGCGCGGCCCGCAGCTACGTGTCAAGTTTTGTAATGAGCTCTTTGGTGCTAGGCTGTGTGTGTCTGAATGTGTACATGAGGATCTTTTCATTATAAAACATTAAATTTCTCTGCAGCCAATCCAGTCAGACTCCTCACATCCCCTGACCCTGGTGTCAGATCTGACATCCCGGCTGGCCTCGCACCCCTCCCGCCTGCAGGACACCGCGCGCCTGTCGCTGCCCTCGTTACCTTCCTCCCAGGACCTGGAGGCCATCAAGAAGGTGGCGCAGATCCTCGTCATGCTCGGACAACAGGTACTTGGCTAGGGTACGTTGACCCAATAGATAGATATGAATTTGATAAGATATGGTATGACGACATAGCATTTGTGCACAATAGTGTTCCCACTGCTGGGACACAGGCCTCCTCTCCGTAAGAGGGAGTGGGCCATAATCCACCACGCGGGTCCAGTGCGGGTTGGTAGATGTCACATGTTTTCGAATATTTGGTTCTAGGACATGCCGGTTTCCTCACGATGTTTTCCTTCACCGTTTTGAGAGCAGTGGTGATGAAATAATTTCACAAAGTGAAGCGCCTGTCTGGGTTCCAACCTACGACCACACCCTCCCACTCCACAGCACTCCCCTCCCTCCACCACCTGCTACTCGTAAGTCGCGACCACCGTTACCACTGGGCCACCCACTACTGTTCTCAATCAATAAAATACAACAATACAAATTAAGGGAGAGACTAGCTAAAAAGCTGCTCAGATGAAAAACACGACGTATTCATATAATGCTTTAAATATTTTCTCATCTGTTCTTGTTCCCATCAATGACTCGTATCCGAAATCCTTGCTAAGCCAGGGTTGTCATAAAGAACGCTGTCCCGAATAATTCCACTCCAAAAAACACGGGTTGATTGGTGAAAAGGATGGCAGAGGTATATTACGAGTGTACGTCTAGAGCTATCCAGTAACAATAAATCGTATTTATAAATAAAGTGACAGACGTGACAAATAAAGGATTACCGGCGTGTCGGGTCACGCTTTAAATCCCCAGCGTGATAGACAGAACAGATGCGTGTTGTATACGCGTGTACTTTCCGCCAATAAATATAAGGTATCGGATTCACAAGTAAAAAGGGTTCAAATTAAATGCGACCCTTCCGCTATTCATCGGCGACAACTCCTAACTCTTGTGAAGGAATGGTTTCCATTGCGAATCGTTGCCAACTTTTTTTCATCATTTTTGCAAAGTTCTTATTGTATTTTATTTTATCCACGTTGTATATATTTTTTTACCATATTTGCACAAAAAAACCTCGCTAGCTTATTAATTTGTTTTATTTCGTATTTGAAATTTTATTACTTCCGTATAGTTCCCAACAAGAGCTCGTGGCTAAGTAATAACAGCTGCACGGGTCGGTCCATCAGGTTAAGCTACGCTTGCCGGTGTTGGTCCGTGGGTAGGTGACCATCTTTACATACCTCGGAAAGGTCCACCGGTCCGCGCCGGCCGCAACACACGCACGGCACGCACTGGTCCGCGCTGGCTGCAACACACGCACGGCACGCAACACACGCACGGCACGCAACGGATTTTGGTTTGTTTGTATGAAGAAATGAAAATGCGGGCGGTACCGGTAGTGAACGTAGTGCTATAGGAATTCATACAAAGCAAACCGAAAGCCGTTTCGTGCCGTGCGTGCGGTGCGGCCGGCGCGGACCTGTGGACGCTCACCTTAAGCCGTTGGTCCCGGCTGTCATTCGTGGATCTTTGACAGTCGTTACGGGTCGTCAGAAGCCCGAAAGTCTGACAACCGGTCTTACCGAGGGGTATCGTATTACCCAGTCACTGGGTTCTGGAGGTTAGATAGGCAGTCGCTCCATGTAAAATACTGGTATTCAGCTGCATCAGGTTAGACTGGAAGCCGACCCCAACATAGTTGGGAAAAGGCTAGGCAGATTGATAATGAGTTTCCAACAAGAAATAAGCAAAAGTACTCTATTCCACCACAAGAGTCGTAAAATGCTACCAGGGAACTATGCGAGAGGGGGAGCGGCATCCTAAGCGCTCATGGCACTTAAGGCGAAAGCGCCAGGGTAGCCCGCGAAATTCAAAATTTCTTATGTTTTTTGCAATTTGTAGATCAGTGTGAGCTTGTATGTTTCGCGGTCGTAGCTAATATGGTTTTACAGAATTATAATCATTAGAATCAGCAATACAACTCCATAAGTTAGCATTTACCTCAAACCTCATGATTTCATGAAATCGCTAGATTTGAGATAAATGCTAACTTATGGAGTTGTATTGCTGATTCTAATGATTATGATTCTGTAAAGCCATATTAGCTACGGCCGCGAATCAAATTTTAATCAACATACAAGCTCACACTGACCTACAAATTGCAAAAAACGTAAGAAATTTTGAATTTCGCGGGCTACCCTGGCGCATCAACCTTAATTAGTGACGTCAGCTATCTGAGCTGACGTCAAACGCGTGGCTGATAATGAAAATGCCCGTTTGAACCATTACTTAAAGTCCCATGTGATTAGTTTGATTATTACGCTGATGTTGACTGGACTTTGATTGACTTGTCCTCTGCTTGCCCAGGTGATACCAGCGATCATAGGCGAGCCGGCCGCGCCCGCCAGCGGCGGCCCCGCGGCGAGCGGCGGCGGCGACGTCGAGACCCCCAACGACCCCGTCAGTATCGACAGGCAGGCTTAGATGACACACTGCCTTTATTTGAATGTCTTCCAATATTGTAATCAAGACGAACACCCCGACTCTCCTTGGTTAATCGCATCCTTTACTGAACTAAGACAATTGTTCTTCTTGCCTCGGCAAGCGGCCTATTAGCCGGATCATAACTTTTAGATTGTCGGTTGGATATCGTTAAAATCCGCCGCCAGAAGTTCCAGGAGGCTCAATCTCTGAACTTTTATCTTTGTCAAGATCGAAGTTTGATTGTGAATGATTGTTTTTGTACAACTTCAAGGTCCATTTTAATTTTAATGAAGTACCTGGTCTTTTGTTTTCAATCTTGGAAGATCATAAATCTAGAAAAAATAGTGTTAGTTCATAGTTTGTGTAATATTCAGGTTTATAATGTAAATATTAGCGGCTTCCGTACCTACATGTAACTTTTAGTCAAGGTTATTAAATATTTGCAACAATCAGATTTATTTAAATGTATGCAAATGTAGTGGTTCGTATGTATCCGTGTGTCATGTGTGTAGCTACGTGTGTATGGGAGGAGAGGAGATAGAGATGAGTAATGTTGCTGGACGATGAAATATGTCCGCTATCTGCATGACGTACGGGGCCACGTCATCGATAACATACTAAGTATATTATGTTTTTATGTTTCTATAATTTATTAGGTACATGTTTCCTGCTTAGAAGCTGTGTTAATAAAGACCCAAAAAACCTGCCTAGTAAATTGCACACGAATTCTTAATAAATCGGATTCCTACTCTCGAGTCGTCAAAAATATTGTTACAAGATTTTTTGTGCCCAGACATTTTGTATTGTAAACAACAAGGGTTAGTCTTAGTAATGAACCTATTCCATGTTCTTTATCAAGAGCGTGTGCATGCCGTGCACACGGAGCACACCACAGAACAGATAAAGGAGCGCACGGAGCAGTATGGCCGGGCGGCAGGTATTCGCAGTTTCGCACTGAGCCTTATTAAATTCCCTACAATGTGCTGGCGGGGCTAATCTAAGGCTGGAGATAGGCGGCGGCCGCAGACGACAGACGGTGGATTTACGTAATGAAAGCAAAGAAGTTCTATGTCGGGGGATTTTGGATAATAATATGGCCCCTTACCCTATGGGTAGGTATTGCATAAACAGTATCGTGTAGGCGCAGTTTCCACAGAACAGAACTAATAGAATACCAGCGTTCCATCGTTTACAGCTGCGTACCTTTATTATTGAAAATCTTAAATCTGCCATTTACATTGTACTTAGATTTGAATTTAGGAGCAAATCAAGGAAATAATGCTGAATGTGGAGTAGGTAGATGATGGTAGCCTGTAGAGAGAATAGTCAAATGTCTTGAATAATGCTGAATGTGGAGTAGGTAGATGATGGTAGCCTGTAGAGAGAATAGTCAAATGTCTTGAATAATGCTGAATGTGGAGTAGGTAGATGATGGTAGCCTGTAGAGAGAATAGTCAAATGTCTTGAATAATGCTGAATGTGGAGTAGGTAGATGATGGTAGCCTGTAGAGAGAATAGTCAAATGTCTTGAATAATGCTGAATGTGGAGTAGGTAGATGATGGTAGCCTGTAGAGAGAATAGTCAAATGTCTTGAATAATGCTGAATGTGGAGTAGGTAGATGATGGTAGCCTGTAGAGAGAATAGTCAAATGTCTTGAATAATGCTGAATGTGGAGTAGGTAGATGATGGTAGCCTGTAGAGCCTGTAGAGCCTGTCACAATCATGTAATTCAGTGAGGTTAGTCACCAGTAGAAACAAACTAAAAAAATACATTAAAATTAATAAATACATTGTTAAAACAAAAAAAAATGGTAAAAAGACAAAGATTCTTTACCAAAAATGTTAAACTTCGTAGAGATAGGTTAAATTTAATTAAACAATTAGATATTTATTCTTTTAATTTGGAGCAAAGCACTAGGAAATACAACATTGACACACAGGACTTGCAATCTCAACTTGACCATCTACAAGAGAAACTCAGTTTAATGACTGATAAATATAATACCTCTGAAGATCTGATGAGGGAATCTGTGTTGGCAATGAATGAGCTGGTTAACTCACAAACAAACAACTGTGAGCATTGTCAGACACCGTCCAATGTACCTACACCGGACCATTCATTGACAACTTGCAATACCACCTTAGCGCAGCCCTGTGTTAATTTGACATTTCCTGCTATTGCTAGTTGTAATAAGAAACATTGTAAACAAGTTATAAATAATGATATTGTATTTTTTTGTGATGAGATTGGAAAGGACTTAGGCCACTTGTTGTCAGATGAATATCCAGGACACTCCATAATAAACTACTGTATGCCCGGTTGTTCTTTGTTTGATATTATGAAACAAATTATTAAATGTAACTTTAACCAGGATACTACTTTATTAATTTTTATGGGTAACAGGAGAAATGTGAACAAAGGAGAATTGCTAAAATATTATAGAACATTGTGTAATCTTAGTTTAAGAAAAATTGTGTTGTTTACATTCCCATATAGTAACAGTTTGCCACAGGAAGAAAATAACTTAAGATTTGAATTAAACATGACACTACATAATTTGACATACAATAATAATCTATTCCATTTAGTTGATACTAACAATTATGTTGGTAATAATTTGTATTTGACAAGAGATAGATATAATGTTGTTATGTACTATCTTCCTAACTATTTCAAAAGACAGATAGCTGTGTCGCTATCATATTTTTTTTCTATTTCAGCCAAAAATTTGGCTAAACAACTTGCTTCTTTTGAGCAATGCAATGACATTTTAAATAATTCTGCCAATAATTTGGCAGCAACTAATGACATTGATTACCATTTAAATTAGAAATTAGGACAATAGAGGAAACCTCTTGCTTAATAAATGAAGAAAATTTAAATACTGATTTAAATCATCTAAATGTTTCAAAAAGTATTTCTTTAATAGCACACCCATCAAATTATAGTACCTTAAATAAATGTGATAATAATTCTCTAAAAATAGTTCATCAAAATATACAGGGTGTGATAGGTAAGGAATTAGAATTGGAGCTGTTCATGAACTATAGTTATATTGATATCCTTTGTGTAACTGAACATTGGTTAAGACACCACCAGTTCATGTTCAGCTTTAACAACCACCAGGTTGCCAGCTCATTCAGCAGGGTTAATATGATACGTGGTGGATCTCTAATAATTGTTCGTAACAATATGAAATTTAAAGAACGTAAGGATATAGTGAGCCTCTCTGTTGAGCGAGTTATTGAAATAGCTTGCATTGAGCTTGAGCAGTTCATTGTAATGAGCGTGTACAGGCCCCCATGTGCTTCATATGATGTTTTTGAGAAATATATGGAAGAAGTATTATTAAAGACTTGTAACAGTAATAAAACAGTTGTTATCTGTGGAGATTTCAATATTAATATACTGGAAACATCACCTACTGTAAATAAGTTTATAACTTTATTAAAGTCATATAATTTGTACAATACTTTCTTTGAGCCGACTAGAATAACTGCCACTAGTGCTACCTGTATTGACAATATTTTTTCAAACTCAAGACCTTCTACCCACTTAATTATAAATGAGTTGGACTCTGATCACTGTGGCCAGTTAGTCACTTTCCCTCAGAAAATAGTCAGAGCTCAAAGAAAACTTGTTAGTTTTGTTCCGGTAAACAAAAGTCGCTTAGAACAATTTAAAAAGAATTTAATAGAAAAACTACCAGGTTTGCCTTATCACAGTAACCCGGATCAAGCTTATACTGTACTATTTAACCTCATAAATTGTGAGTTTAGGAAGGTATTCACATCAAAAACATTACCTGTTTGTGACCGCGTTATATTTAGTGATTGGGCAACACCAGGTATTTACAAAAGTAGGCAGAGGTTATATGAACTGTACCATGAAAAAACGTATAACTATGATGAAACTTTTAAAGAATTTGTTAAAAATTACTCTAAAACTTTTAAAAGAGCCTGTTCGTCAGCAAAAGCTATACACATTAAAAATAAAATAAAATATTCTGGAAATAAAATTAAAACAACTTGGAATATTATTAATTCAGAAACGGGAAGAACGACAGTTCGGAATCGTGACTTCCATCTAAAAGTCAATGATGTAGATATTAAGGCAGACGTGGAGGTGGCTACTGAGTTTGAAAATTTCTTCACTAATATTCCCATTTTAACAACCAAAACTCTGTCATCGTCGTCCTCCACTTCTGCTTACTCAATACTAAAAGAATGTGTACCAGAATGTGATAAACACTTTAAATTCGCAATTGTTACCGCTAAAGACGTTATAGATTGTTTTAAAGATCTCGAGGTAAAAAAAACTGCTGACCTTTGGGGATTATCAGTACATACCATGTCTTCAATAATTGATATTATTGCACCCTTTTTATCAATTGTTTTTAACTCTTGTATTGCATCTGGTGTATTTCCTGATCTAATGAAACTTAGCAAAGTGATTCCACTGTTCAAATCTGGCAGCACGACTGATCCCACTAATTTTCGACCTATTTCGATATTACCAACATTGAGCAAAATCTTTGAAAAACTAATTTTAAAACAAATGTTAGGCCATTTCAATACACATAATTTACTTCATCTGAAACAGTTTGGTTTTACAAAGGGTCGTTCAACTACAGACGCGGGCGTGGAATTACTGAAGAGCATATTCGAGGCCTGGGAGGAGTCGCAGGATGCTCTTGGCATTTTCTGTGACTTGTCTAAGGCGTTCGATTGCGTAAATCATGATACACTCATCAGGAAGCTGTACCACTATGGTATAAGGGACAGGGCTCTCGACCTTCTGACTTCTTATCTGAACAACAGAATTCAAAGGGTAGATGTTAATGGCAAGAGATCTGCAGGATCTGCGGTCACTATGGGCGTTCCACAGGGTTCAATTCTGGGTCCTTTCTTGTTTCTTATTTATATAAATGACTTACCTTATCACATAAGGGACAATCACAAGATTGTATTATTCGCAGATGACACATCCCTCATTTTTAAAATCAAACGTCAGTTAGTCAACTTTGAACAAGTTAACGATGCACTCTCTAGAGTTGTCCATTGGTTTAATGTAAATAATCTTCTCCTGAATGAAAAAAAGACTAAACTCATTAAATTCTCAACGCCAAATGTCAGGCAGCTAACTGCCAATGTTCAAGTGAATGGAATGGAGTTGGACCCTGTTGAGTCGACAGTTTTCCTTGGAATAACCATTGACGGTAAATTGCAATGGGGCCCACACATAGAAAAATTGTCAGGAAGGCTTAGTTCGGCCGCCTACGCTGTCAAAAAAATTCGACAGATAACTGATGTGGATACAGCCAGAATTGTTTATTTTAGTTATTTTCATAGCCTTATGTCTTATGGGATTCTTCTCTGGGGAACCTGTGCGGGCATTAATACTATCTTTGTTTTACAGAAAAGGGCTGTTCGAGCCATTTACAATCTAGGTCCAAGGGATTCTCTTCGAGAGAAGTTCAAGGAAATAAATATTCTGACTGTAGCCTCTCAATATATATTTGATAATCTATTGTATGTACACAAAAATATATCCAATTTTAAGAAGATGTCCGATATTCATAGTTTAAATACTAGGAATAAACACAATCTTGCTGTCCATCGCACTCGTCTCCACAGAGTAGGCAACTCGTTCATGGGTCAATGTATATGCTTTTACAACAAACTTCCCGTTGAAATTCGAAACTTGCCCATTAAACGATTTAAAAGCTGTATTAAAACCAAACTTTGTAAAAAGGGCTACTATAAAATTTCCGATTATTTAGAAGACAAAAAAGCTTGGGTTTGAGCTATTCGCTCAACCTTGTATTACCGATATGTAATACCAAAATCATTATATTATGCAAAATGACAAACCTTTGTTTAAAATAAAAATATATTTTTTTCTTTAATTATTGTAAATGTGAGCACTATGTGGATCTTTTTTTTTTCTTTTTTAGTTTTATTGATGGTCTTACATTTTTTGAGTAAGTACTTTATGCGACCTCCCCAAATGTCCTTTCTTTGGTATTGTTCGTCGAGTTATTGAGCTCCTTAAATCCTTGAGTTGAGCTACACGATTGTTGACAAATGCTTGCACTGACTGGACAGGTCCACTCAAATTTTTATGGTTCTTTCCTCAAAAGACCATTCCAGACATTGATCTACATGGTCCTCACATGATCTGACCAAGATTATGTCTGGACTTTAAAAGAGACTTTGACCCCTGAGTTTGTTTCGCCATTTCTTCTCAGGGTAGTCAGATAGGAAATGTCGACTTCATCTAGCTTATTAAAAAAAATATGACGTGTAAAAGTGATTTCGATATCCTATTTACAGAATAAACAATTTCATTTCATTTCATTTCATTTCATTTCATTTCATTTCATTTCATTTCATTTCAGAGAGAATAGTCAAATGTCTTGAATAATGCTGAATGTGGAGTAGGTAGATGATGGTAGCCTGTAGAGAGAATAGTCAAATGTCTTGAATAATGCTGAATGTGGAGTAGGTAGATGATGGTAGCCTGTAGAGAGAATAGTCAAATGTCTTGAATAATGCTGAATGTGGAGTAGGTAGATGATGGTAGCCTGTAGAGAGAATAGTCAAATGTCTTGAATAATGCTGAATGTGGAGTAGGTAGATGATGGTAGCCTGTAGAGAGAATAGTCAAATGTCTTGAATAATGCTGAATGTGGAGTAGGTAGATGATGGTAGCCTGTAGAGAGAATAGTCAAATGTCTTGAATAATGCTGAATGTGGAGTAGGTAGATGATGGTAGCCTGTAGAGAGAATAGTCAAATGTCTTGAATAATGCTGAATGTGGAGTAGGTAGATGATGGTAGCCTGTAGAGAGAATAGTCAAATGTCTTGAATAATGCTGAATGTGGAGTAGGTAGATGATGGTAGCCTGTAGAGAGAATAGTCAAATGTCTTGAATAATGCTGAATGTCGAGTTGGTAGATGATGGTAGCCTGTAGAGAGAATAGTCAAATGTCTTGAATAATATTGACATTATAGCAGTCGTAACTGGATCCAACAAGGTCATACATCGTCGATTAGAACATTTTATAGCGTTTATTAACGACAATTTAAAACTAATGTTTTTATGATAAGTTATAGACATATTTACATAATGAGAGGTGGAATTCTGTGTCGACGTCAATGCGTTGTCAGCGTGATGAAGTTGTTTACATATAATCCGTCCATAGAATCTTGCAATTAGTTCCACTCTTTATACAGGCTGTGGCGTAAATAACGGATAATCCTGTATCTGCGGGTGGCGTGGGGGTCTCCAAGCTCTATAATATGCCGCCGGGGTCGCGGGTTGTTCGAAAGAGATACCGTGGCTCTGGCACAGGCAACTGAAGCAACACGGGTGGGTTTTAAACAGTAAAATAAGTCTGACACGCCCTCCCGCTCCACCCAGAGTGGGAGAAGTCATTTGATGATTTCCCATCCACAAAAAAAAAAGCTCTAAGTATAATATAAAAATTTTCAAATCATTATGAACAACTTTTACTATGGGACCAAAAGCTGAAATCGCGAAAAAAAAATCAGCTGATTTTGACAAAATATGCTAACATAAATGTACTGAACAGCTGATTTTTTTTTCGCGATTGCGGGTTTTGGTCCCATAGTAAAAGTTGTTCATAATGATGAGTACAATGACCCCTTAAGAGGTTTTGCGCATTTAACGTTACACGTTATATACCATTTTGGAATCTACATTAACGACACAAGTTTAAAAAAATATGGACCAGCTACAGAGTTACATTTTTTTTTACACCAGACGACCTCGAACATAGAAAAAAAAATACAGAAACACATAAAAACCACATGACGTAGGTATTCTAAAACTGTAATACACATCTAGTATCCTACTTAGCACGTTTATTTCAAATAAATAAATAAATATCCTTGGACATTTCACACAACGCCATCTAGTCCCAAGCTAAGCAACCTAATGCTTGTGTTATGGTAACGAGATGGCTGATAAATTACTTATAAGTATACATTTTTTTTTTGTAAATACATACATATTATACATAGAAAAACACCCAGACCCGGAACAAATACTTGTAGGTCGTACAAAATATTAGGTCCGTGCGGAAATCGAACCCGCTCCATGCTGCGCAGCAGTCAATCGCTCAACCACTGCGCCAACCGTGTCTTCAAAAAATAATTATTCGTCATTTAAAAATACTATTAAGAAATCAGAGGGGCAATTCTCGTGTTTTTAACAATGTTCCTTCGCAATCTCATCTCAGTCTCAATCTGTCAAAAATTGTATAGCGTTTACCTACATTTTTGACATTTGATTGACGCTGCCATGAGATTGTGAACGTTTTTAGGTACGAGAATTGGCCATCTGATAGTAAAAATTCCTTCATTTTTGAACTTGCCACCTTTGGTCACTTCATCGACCACCGTGGTCGATGAAGTGACCAAAGGTGGCAAGTTGTAATTTTTTTTTTTAAATTGTGTATAACCGTCGACTCCGGAGTTTATTTTTTTTTTAATATTATACGTAGGGCTTGAGGTCCCCCATCCACAATTTAGGGTTATCAACTATTTACGTATACCTATACTACATAATTCGTAGGTGCCATACATGACGTCATTACTTCCTAGGCAAGAGTCCAAATGATGGCTTACTCACAAGATGTTGCTAATTGTTTTGTCTTTGACCACTTATGACTTGCTAAACACTGTGATTAGTCATTCAGTTCCAACAAATCGCTTGCAGTCAGTACTTACGAAGTAGTCTGACAGGAGCTCTGACATGTATTTCATCAGCAACCTCAGAAAATGCATAAAAATTACCAAACATTGACAAAAGCTTGTTAAATACATAACTTAGTTCAAATGAATGTCAAAGTGGAGTTGTTGTCGAGTTTGTTCAACTTTGAGTAGGTATGGGCTCCTTGACCCGGTTCGAGTATGACCGCGCAGCTTGACTCGCCAGCAGCACCGGCTCCGAACCATTCGGGCTGTTACATAAGCAATAGCTGAAGGTGAACTCTCGTCTGTTTCAGGGTTTTAATTAAGTAATATGTAAATGATTGTTGATTTCCGATTCCGAGTACGAGATGCACGAAGTGGTTCACAATCAAAATTGAATGTTATGAAAACTAAAATATTGAAATAATATTATCTAAAACACTTATTCCAGTCGGACCCTCGTCACTGAGGATTACCACGTGGGAGGCTTGAGGTAAGTAAATACATACTTGTTGTCAGTCATGCAACCTTGTCAGTCGTGCACTCGTGCCTCTGCACCAATTCTCCAAAGCCATTGAAAAGATAAAAATAAACAGCCCAAATTAAAAGAAACCCGATCCTTAGACAGGATGAAGTGTAAGATCGTCACATTCGGACACAAACATAAGCCTACGAAAATGTTATTAATGACGAAGGGAATTTACCTAAAACAATTCACTACCAAGTACTCCATACTCCAGTACTCCTTAGAAATACGTAGGTACCTATACTTACTGAATACAGTTTTTTTTTAGGGTTCCGTACCAAAATGGTAAAAAAGGAACCCTTATGGTGTGACTCAGTCAGTCTGTCTGTCTGTCTGTCTGTCACAGCTGGATATCTCAAGAACTACTAATGCTATCAACTTGAAATTTGGAACAATTTTAGACGATGTTTACCCAACAATTTTGCAAGTAAGAAAGAAGTAAAAATATTTATATTTTTTTTTGTAACAGGGACTGAAAGGGGGTCTTCAAAATTCAAAGTGGGGCTACTAGAGCATGTGGGGTATCATATGAAAGAACGCTATTTGCACATTCTCAAACTATTTTTATTTTTTTTAGGGCGCATAGTTTTCGACTTTTGATGAAAAATGTAAAAAAAAATTCCGTCTCCCCCCCTTATCTCCGAAGTTTGCAAAGAGAAAAATCTGAAATTATTCTATGTGATAGAAGTTTATGTAAAGATTACAGGAAAAATAAAACGATGTCTCTAAATAGCACACTTTTTCAGAAATTGGAACGGAACCCTCGGTGCGCGAGTCCGACTCGCTCTTGACCGGTTTTTTTTTTTGTAAACTATTGTAGACGCAGTCAGCAGTTTCTGAGTTACTTATAATGTCAGTACCGGTTTATTAGCAATGTTAATGAGGACTATGCGCCATTTTAATTGCAATCTGAGATGTCGTGGCTGCACAAATTGAGATGAAGATGAACTCCAGTGAAGGTTGAACAGACGATAAAGCTGCAGATTAGCTTGTATTGTAATAACAATCTGAAACTGTGGCTGATTATACTAAATATGCTAACAGAGTTTACCGCCGCTTTATTTGCTAGAGTTAATATCATTGCCAAAACACCAATTAAAACATTTATAATTCTTTGCATTTAGTTAAGAACTGAATACATTCTACGGGTATTATCCAAGTAAGTATTGGCGATCAGACCTTGTTTTAATGATTTTTACCCGACTGCGGCGAAGACCAAAAGGAGGGTTATGTATTTGACCTGTATGTAAGTATGTATGTATGTATGTATGTCCGTTTCTTTGTTCCCTCGTAACTCCTAAACGAATGAACGGATTTGGATGAATTATACGTCTTTAGGTTTGTCTTGGTAGCGCGAGTGTCACTGGCTACATTAAAATTAAAAAAAAAGTAAAATGGCGGATTTGGGGTGCCATATTGTGGAGTTCAACTTTTTTTTTCTTCTAATACCATCGAGTGGGATATCAAATTGAAGGGTTTTAAAAGGTGATTACAAAAATATATACAACTTATATGGTTAAAAGCAATTCGAAGTGACAAATCGTAAAAAACACGAAAAGAAAATCGAAATCAAAGTAACCCTCAAAACTCCTTGCAAGAACTAAATCGTTTGCGAAATTTTTCACATTTGTAAACTAAAAAGCTGGAAATAAAAAAAGTAATTAAAAAAACTAAAAAACCCGACTGCGTTTAAAGTTAAGTTAAAAAAACTGAAAAGCTGAAAACAAGCCCATTTTAAATTAAATTAAATTTGGAAGCAGGCGGGACCCATTCCATTTTTTATATTTTCAAACACAAACGGGTCCCGCCTGCTTCCAAATTTAATTTAATTTAAAATGGGCTTGTTTTTTTAACTTAACTTTAACCGCAGTTGGGTTTTTTAGTTTTTTTTTTACGTGTTGTTTGAAAATCGGTAGGTAATAAACGGCGCGCTGGGCGCCGGGCTCCCTTATAGCTGTCTTCTAAAGGCTCTCGCAGACGGGCAATATACGTTCGACTCATCGGCAGTTCATGCAGCTATAGCATCACCAGCCTATAATGTTCCCACTGCTGGGACACAGGCCTCCTCTCGGTGAGAGGGAGTGGGCCGTAATACACCACGCGGGCCCAGTGCGGGTTGGTAGATGTCACATGTCTTCGAATGTTTGGTTCTAGGACATGCCGGTTTCCTCACGATGTTTTCCTTCACCGTTTTGAGAGCAGGAGTGATGAAATAATTTACACAAAGTAAAGTGCCTGCCAGGGTTCGAACCTACGACCTACAACTCGTATGTCGAGGCCATTTCCACTGGGTCATCACCATCACTGCCCATGCAGCTATCAATCTTGCTAATTGGCCTATTTCCTTTCAATGTCATGAGTTTTTCTCGTAAGTAGCTACAGCTCGGCCGACAAGGGTGAGGAGAGAGGGAAAGTTTTCTTTAAAGGGTCACCTTTTTTTAACACGTCCGGAAAATAGCGACATAAGTAACTTAATTTTATCATGGTTCTGCAAACTTTAGAAAAATCCTGTTTTCCTCCATAAGGGCGAGCGCGCATTGCGGTGCGTTTCCGGTAGTTCTGCCGCACTGGGCGGGGCCTACAGTAACAAAACGCATGACCGCAGTGCGCGCACTTCAAAGACATTCCATACTTCACAGATTATGCGGTATTCGCGGTAAACGCGAAATTCTTTGGTCTGTGTTTTTCGCTAAATAATTATCATACGTTCACGGCTTAATAGATACCCTCATCTAAGGACGTAATAATACAGAGTTTAAGTGTAAACAGTGGCAATATTTTAAGGGGTCATTGTACTCATCATTATGAACAACTTTTACTATGGGACCAAACCTGAAATCGCGAAAAAAAAACTGCTGTTCAGTACATTTTTTATGTTCGCATATAATTCGTCAAAATGTAGGGAACAGCTGATTTTTTTTTCGCAAAAGTTGTTCATAATGATGAGTGCAATGACCCCTTAAAATATTGCCACGGTTCACATTTACACCCTGTATAGAATAGTCTAGACTAGAGTAGTTACTTTTCATCCCTAAAAATGGAATCCTTATCACCAGACAGAGCCACAAACTTAACTAGAGTATAATAAACATCAACACTACAAGTATGGTTGGTATTTATAGTGACGTGACGGCGGCCGGGAGCGTGACGTCACGGCGGCCGGGAGCGTGCCACGTTATCGTGTGCACAGCCTCGCCCACGCGGGGTATTCCATCTGATGTATGGCGGCGATACCACCAACGCGGCCGCGCTGCCACTACATGCCATGGCATGTCACATGCCACTCATTACTTATTGCTGGTGGTGAGCTTAATTATGTTTCGAAAGTCTGGTGAAAATGGAGAAATAATACAGAACTTTCCAAAAATCCGCTGGATTTGTTCTTTGCTACCTCATTAATCTACGTGAACAGTCTACTAATCTACTTTCATCATTGCATCTATATAGGTGCCTACTATACTTAATACTTTAAATTTTGTTTGGTAAAAAAATAAATAAACTAAGTACCTACTTTATGTAGGTAAGTATAGTTTTGGGCAAACACGTAGAGGTTTTTCGGACTCCTTTTATGAATTTCATACGAAAACGTTGAAATGGATACAAAAATAAACAAATCATACAAATCTCTATCTCAAGGCATCTTTAATCAAAACATTGTTCAAAACAATTTGAAACAGGTACCGGTCCGGTCTACTCCCTACCTAGCCTTAGTTGAACTTGCAGCGTCATCTATAACATCATTTTAATCATAGGAACTATTTGTGTTACTTGTTCAATTGCGTCACGGCTAGATGGCGTTAATCCCTCACTGTTAGTTCATACAGCGCTACATAGATGTCGCTACTGGTCGCATGTTTGCGATTCTGGTGCGTCGTATGAAGTGGTACAGCCACCTGAAGGTGCCGTGGTACAGGAGCTCCGAGTAGCTGAGGATCGACACACCAGTCACCACCATCCATTGAGTGCTTAGCTTCACTGTAAACAAGAGATAACATTACAATACAATTATAAGAGGACCAAGACAGTCAGATTCTAAAGAAAACTAAAGCTAACATACCGAAGATTTCAGACCAGTGTGACAAACTTTCCACCTTGTACCACCCCTGATGCTCGATGCTGTAGAACAGACGGATCGTCGTCGAGTTCACCATGGACAGGTTAGCGCTAGAAAGAAGAAAAACATTATCTAGCTAAGTAGGTACTTATATGACTTTTTTGACTAAGTAAATTGTGATTACGTACGAGAGAAAATTCTGGAACATGCGCGTCTTGTTGCGGTAGAAGGAGTAGGAAACGGAGGCTCGGGACAGCTGGCGCCGGCACCGCACGCGGCAGGCGGGGCAGTACAGCGCGTCCTGCAACTCCTGGCGCAGGACCGGGTGTGCGTCCTCGCCCGGGAACAAGTACATGAACTTCTCTACGGGACATATGTCATTGTCAAGCAAGACCTAGGCCTACTGTCCACGAAGAGACTGACGGGCATGGATGTTTCCGGAAGAGATTGAATGAAATGAAATTGTGCGAGGAAAGTGTGTGCTGCTGTGGGGAAGAAGATGAAAGTTTGGACCACATTCTGTGGCGATGCCCTATGAACGAGGAGCAGCAGTGAGCGGTGTAAGGTGATGGATGGGATTACTCGCCTGCAGGAGGGGTCGGTGTATTACGGCGACCACGTGGCCTCGGACGCCAACTTCCCACGGCTCAGGGACTTCGCACACGAATGGCATACGGTGAGGAGCGGACTCGAGTGAGTAGACTGCCAAGGTCAGGCAGCGAAGCCGTCACTGTGCTGTCAACCCAATAGAGGGGTACGCTAGAGTGCCGCCCCAGAGAGGGGGGAATGGCATACACGGGACAGGATATAGAATCTGTAAAGGGGTTAAGAAGCGACTGCGGTTATAAGCACTGCACCAGCAGGCTATGACAGCAGCCGTCTCCTTGAGCTTCGGCCCATATGACATGAAGTCGGTGGGGCCATGGGTGGTGGTGGGTGTCCACGAAGCTACTTTTGCTTCGTAGACGTGTATTCCACATGATAATATGCTTGATGAAAGAATGAAACTCCGCCGACTTCATGGCGCCTGCCATCCTGCGTGTCATACGCTGGACCACAGAACAAATAACCTCTTTATCTGTTCAGTGCGCTGGACTCATCGAGTGGAGCTGCACGTTTGTAGGTAAGCAGCAAGCAGGTATACAGCTAGCTGGCGTACAGAGCTGGCGTACAGCTAGCTGGCGTACTTATAATGATGGTCTACAATAGCCTGTGCGTTTAGTTGTAAAGCCACGGTGACCCAGCAGGCCGACAGTTACCTCTATGTTTGTTGAGGCAGGCGAGCTCGCTGAGCGTGCACGTGGGCACGCGCGCCGGCACGAACTGCGGCTGCAGCGCGTAGGGCACGCAGCCGCACAGCACCTCCGCGGTGTCGCGCCGGCACTGCGCCAGGCACTGCGACATGCCGCCGCCCCGCAGCCGGCAGCCGCGCTGCACAACAACCAGAGGCTGATTTGCAGTGTTGGCCGCCCTAGGCCCCTGGCCATGTAGTACCAGCCGCCCCTTTCTCAGCACCCATCAAGACTACTTAATGAATTTACTTTATTGCCAACTTTTTGTTATACTAATTTTTTTTGCGCAATTTCAGGTTTGGTCGCATAGTAAAAGTTGTTCATAATGATGAGTACAGTGACCCTTTAAGAGGATATTGGTCAATAACCAGTAACCCTGTGTATGTACGAAAGTGATTTAGGAAGATTATTGTTATGCACGAGCCTTTAGTTAGAATATAAGGTACTTTCAGTTATTTTTATTATCGTCAGTTTTTTGTCAGATTGGCCGCCCCTAATATCTGGCGTCCCCTAATATAGGCCCGGGCCTACTTTGCCTTAGGGCAAATCCGCCTCTGACAACAACAGATACACAATCTTTCAAAATCAAACATAGCAACTTCTCTTCAAGTAACTTGCAGTGCAACAATTAGCTTGCCGGACTTGCAGCGAGTGTTGGCGAGGCAGCGGGGCCACTTGCAGCGAGTGTTGGCGAGGCAGCGGGGCCACTTGCAGCGAGTGTTGGCGAGGCAGCGGCGCAGCGGGGCCACGAAAGATAACATTTACCCTTTCCTCAGAGTAGTAGCGCAGGTCGTCGGCGGGGTGCTGCGCGAAGGTGTGGATGTTGAGGTAGATGGACGCGTTGCGCGGGAGTGGGTACAGGCGCACGTCGCCGCTCTCGATCAGGGGGTACTCTGCACCCTCGAATAACAAAATCTGCACACAGGAAGTACATAACATGGACAGTAAAGGAGTGCCAGGGTTGCCGCGAAATACTCATTTTCAAAGTTTTTTTAAATCTGCAAGTCAGTAGGTATCAGGTTTATTTTTATCAAAATATGGTTAGCGACCGTAACGTAACAAATATGTATGTGTGTCGCTACTGCCCAACAGCTCGCCACATGCTGCCCTGCGGGTTTCTGTATCTCTCTTGGTCTGGCTCCTCACCCTAGACCTGTTCCGGCAAAGTAAACTCCAACTCCATCGGCACAGACCTAGAGTTCAGAGCGCGCAAGCCCCACCACTACGTCAACGTAGAGATACGGCGCCGGCGCGGCGGTGGGGTTATTATTATTTATTTATTATTTATCCGTGTACATAACATTGATCAGGCAGGGGACACAGTCCTTCCATAGCTCTAGGTAACCAAGCCACTATAGGTAGGTACTAACATACCTATAAGCAGTAGTCTTCACCTGCACCCCGGGGGCTTTCCCTCGGGGGCACTTGCATAGAGCAAACAGGGATAATCGTGGGTTATGGTGCCTCAACACTTAAAATTGTATAAGGAGCCTCTGCGAGCTGGCTTCCGCCCCTCGTACGCCTTCCAATGGATTGGGACCTCAGAGTCCCGACCCAAGTCAAAAACTTTAAAATAATAATGGTAATTTTAATTATTTTAATTCTGTAAAATGGCTTGTCGAATCAAAAGTTTATAGAAAGTTATTTCATCACCACCGACATCATTCAAGACTGGTTGATTATATTTATTTATATTGTAACATACATCCATCCCATAAGCGGGCCGTCGCACATAGGCGAAGTCGTCCCGCACCTCGCGCACCACCACGCCCAGCCCGTAGTCCTGCCCGACCAGGTCTAGCACGGCCGCCTCGCGGTTCAGGTCTGCACGTCTGGTAGATAAAACATTCAGTTGTTAGAAATAATCCAATATAATATTCTAACAACTGCTCAACTTGATACTTGCTCTATCATGAACCTGCCGTGAGGAAAGTGTTGAGTATAAATGTGGATGATGGGGGTAGATGGGGTCGGGGGAACCACAGACACTACGAATGGACTGTGTGAAACACGGATAAAAAGGCTGGCTACTGGTACTAAAGGATGACGCCTAAAAGAGATGTAAGAGAGACATGTTGCGCCGACCATCAATAAAGTGAGAGTTAATTGGGCATAAGGATGATGACAATGTAATACGACTCACTGGTATCTGGAGTTGAAGACGCAGCAGAACCCGAGCGCTGTGAGCCTGCTCGCGAACAGGTGCTCACAGGGGACCAGCTCACCGCGCCAGCTGCAGCGCTGCAGGATTGTCGAGCAGTTGGCAGACATCTTGACAAAACACACAACAGTTTGTTTTAATCTTTAATATGGATACAATACAACAAACAAGAAGAAAACAGAATAGTTTTTACAGTTTCCGGATAAGCATTAAATAATATTTACCAGATTAATAATTTAAAAAAAAATGCAGTATTAGCCAGACAAGTTGACCGGAATTTGCTCCGAGGCATTTTAAAAGGATTGTGCACAATAACCAAGCGAGACTGTACTAAAACAAAAATGAAGTTTCAAATCATAGCCGTTCCATTCAAGTTGTACCAGTACCAGCACTGTAGAGACCGCCATCATACCCTGAACATGATGTCCGTGACATTGAAGTTTGGCTCCACGTCACGGAAGAACTGCTCGAATTCCACCTTGATGGGTGGCAGCGCGAGGGTCAGCAGAGCGCCCATGTCTAGCAGGTGGCGTTCTATCTGACTCTCTCGGTAACGGTACTGCTTGTTCCTGGGGTGGCTGCGGAGAAACATTGTGAGCCCATACAGACTAGCAACATCGCGATAGCTAGGTTTGTACTATGTCAAAGAAATGGACCGAAGTAAATTGAAAGATAAGAAATTTATGTCCAGATTTCATTCAATCAGAACTGCGTCGGTAATAGTTTAGTCGGCCAGTGTGGCCCAGCGGTTTCTAGTTTTTAGTTACTTCAAGTTCAACCCTCTAATCTGTCTGAATCAAGACATGAATACAAATGTGAGAAATTGCATTTTATAGAGTGACACACAGAATGAAGCAATTTTGCTCTTGTTATTAGTTTTTCATCCATTCTTATAATTTATCATCCAAGTTTTTCAACTCGTATGGCCACATACGTAAATAAATATGTAGTGAAGTTCTTGAGCGAAGCCTTGCTGATGATCATGTTGCTGCAGAGCGCGACGGCGGGGAACGTGTGCTCTATGATGGAGGTGTCGTCGGTCTGCTGGCTCACGATGAGCGGCGGCCGCGCCTGCAGCTGAGCGCTGTTGTGGATGAGCAGCACCCAGCCCGCCACCAGCGACAGGACAAGCAGGGACACGTGGCGCCGTCTACTGGGATAACATGGGTAATAGCTTGGTTGGCAGTTTTCATGATTCAGATTTAATGTATTGTTGCGTAAATTATTTTGCATAGGTTATTGTATAGAATCTAGTTCTTCTAACTGAACAGACAGCTGTGCTGCTGGGGAGTTTGTTCCGCTACTTCTTCTTCCCAGCTAAAGCACTAGGAAGTGGTGAAGGGCGGGCGTTTTGTGGGGACTTTTATTACTGTAATTTCGACGTTCAAAAAGTGCTGATTCTCAGCCTAATTTCAATAAAGGACTTTTGATTTTTTGAGTTCTCAGGGCCTGTGCGAGCTAGCTCCAAAGTGGAAATCAGCTCGGTTGCGGATTCACTTTTGCCTGCTGTATTTGCCATAGTGCAATGTATTGCGTTGTGCACGTTTGCACAAAGATAGCTCAATGGCCTTAGAAAAATAACAAGAGCAGCCTGTTACTGTCCCACAGCAAGGCAAAGGCCTGTTCTCGTACAGAGGAGGCCGACCAAGGGTCACCACGATGTGCCTATAAAGTGTGACATAATGTACTCCATGTTTTGATAATACAGCCCATTTAATGTTGTTTACCTGAATGTGCCTGGTCTACTGTGTTACTCTTGCCTTAGATCCTCTTACGCTATTCGCAAATTCCTATCGCATTATGTGCATGAGGAACTGAGGAAGCATCTATAGACTCCAGATTGCAATATTTTTATAAACTGACAATTTCCTCACCTCTCATACTTATCCGGCCGGTCTGCTTGGAAGCACCGAGCGGCTGCCAGCGAGCAGTTCTGCCAGAACTCCTCGGCGGCGTCCCACAGACTCTCCCTCAGTCGGGCCTCCAGCCCATAGGACGCCTGCTGGTGCCCGAACCTCACGCGCCGCGTCATCTGTACGCCAGGTCTCTTGACCTTACGAGACCACAGCTCCGGGTCCACAGTACGCATCTTGGTTTAGGAATATCTAGGAGAGGAAAGTTGCTGATGGTATAAACTGATTGTGTGTTTTGTGTGTGTGGCAGAAATCCTGCTGCGACTCTTAGTCATTTGCTTGAAGCGTGGACAATCCCAAATTTTTCCAACATTAACAGTTTATCCATTAAGTAGGTAGGTATATGATATTTATGTAGGTAGGTAGATAGGTGTTGGCAGGAGTGCACTGCACCGATAAGCCATGTTACTTATGTGTAGTCCTTCCGTGACTACAATCAATTTTCATAAAACGAAATCGTAATTAACTGGCTCTGAATAATTAATATTCTAATCACTGTTCACGCTGTATGCGATACTAGTTTCTGCCCGCGAGTTCATCCGCGTGAAACGGCCCCAGACCCAACGCGACACATGTCATAAATCTAATCCATCCATCCCGCGCTATTACTTCGTTTACGCTTAGCGTTCTGTCTGACTTTTTTCTTTTTGTTCGGCTCCTTAGGGTCGTAGCGTGATGTTAAATAGCCTATTAAACTTCCTCAAGAATTGGACTATGAAATGCAAAAATAATTTTTCAAATCCGACCGGTACCTAAGTTACAGAGATTAGCGCATTCAAACTCTTCAGCTTTAATATCATTAGTTTAGTATGGATAGATTTTAGCAATATCTAAAGCTACTTTTAAAAGTCTGCAGGCGCTACAAACTTACACAACAATGTTTCTTGAACAACATCCTACTTTAGTTTTCCTCTCAACCCTTCTCTTTTGAATTTGCAATCATAATAATTTCGTAGCATTTTCTAGCACAGTGCGAGCTACGCGCTACGCGAGTACGCTGCGTACAGGGAACCTTTTTATTTGTACTACGCGAGTAAGTGTGCTACTATCTGCAGGTTTATACTCGTACACACGCCAAAGGAATTAAGTAACCAGACACGCACACTACAAAACTATATCCTACTGTACGTACTGCTCACAATGACAGCCTCGCACACATCCCATTCATAGAGTGAGTCGTCTTTTAAATGATAGTGTAACATAATTTCGCGATGTAGGATAGTTGCTCTCGTGGCGCAACAGGTAAGCATTCAACCTACAGTGACAGAATGATCTGAGTTCGAGCCTCGAGTTTACTAAAATATTATTTTTGAGATTTTGTAATTTAAAATGAATATACTAACTGAATAAAGCGATATTCTGACCAGTTTGAGAATCTACCACAAGTTTCTCGCCTACTTAAAATTATTTCCCAGTTTAGAAGCTAACTACCCGGTTTAAAAATATATTCCTGCCTTTAATTGTGAACTTATGTAGTCAGTCTGCATTAGCAACTACACATTATACTCTTTCTTTTGCACTTGAAGTTTGTGATTGTGATATATTGATTAATTTAGACCATGCATCATTTAACAAGATTTCAAAAAGCTCAGATTATTGTTTTGCATGAGAAAAAAAATATTTCTATTAGTGAAATCGCAAGGCGCCCAATGCTATCGGTGAGTGAAATTATTATTAGAATGTATTAATTTATTATGTCACCGTGATCCCACCCAGTAATTTTATTATGATTGTCTGTTGTATCTCATTTAACGAATTGTGGATATGAATAGTTGAATCTAATAGGAAATGACACCGGAATAGTTGAATTTAGTATAATGAGTGGCTATGCAGTTAACAAATAAATACAATTTTTGTTAACTGCATAGCCACTCATTATATCGATAATTATTTAATCATTTCCATTATTGGTTTACACAGTATTATAGTAATAGTTTTTTATCTGTGTTTTGTAATAAAATATTCAAAAATAATGAATATGTTTGTAAATGATTAGATAATAATAATAAAATACAATTTTAAAAGATTTCATTTTTTATCTAAAATATTTAAAAATGTAAATTGCATGTATGGTAATTAAACAAAGGATTTCTATTCTAAATAAAGTATAATAATATTGTTTAATACTTTTTAGAAAAAATAAAAAATCATCATTATATTATATTATTTGTTGTTTGTTTTTTTTTATTTGTGTCATTATTATATTATATTATTTTTTATTTTTTATAAGTATGATATTATGTATTTCCTAGGTCACTCGCCCTGCCTTTTTATTTCCATTTTATCGTATTATAATTTTTATTATTACTGACCACTAGCCTTATATATCAATTGTATTTAAGTATATAAATATATATTCTCTGCATTGTATTTATATTGTGTAACTTTTATTTCTTAATTTATAATTTGGGAGGTGTATGTTTAGACCTAATATTTTCACTTTTTTTTTTGTAGAGAAAAACCGTTTGACTGTGGGTGCATTGTCACTGAGACAAGCGAAATAAACCGTCGCCTGCCTGGACCGACACCATTGGCTTACACAAATGTTTCGCCTCGGCATCGTGCGTGAAATTGTTGCCACCCATACATCAGATCCATTCGCTTAGACCAGCATAACAGCAGCAGCACACAACGTCATTATGCAAACTGTACGGAACCACCTGCAAGCAGACGGTTTGACATGTTGCAAACCGACGCGTAAAATTTTGTTATATACCGTGCACCGTCAAAATTGCGGAATATCGGCACTTCGATTGACAAAACAATGTCAAAAATCACCACCGACTTATCGTAACATACATATTATATACTACCTTTAAATTTCAGACATTTTAACGTTTTTAAATCTATTATTTTCCTAGAAATAATTAATAATGGTTGGTAATAATTATAATACCTACTGTTCCCGATACAGGTGGTAAATGTTTTTATTTTAATTTTAATTTTCAAAAATGTAGGTAATTCATATCTGTATATAACTGAACTAGCGACCCGGCCCTGATTCGCACGGTTTTTACGACTTGTTAAAACATGAAGGTTTCTATAATATATAAGTTAAATATTTATCATGATAGTGAAAACCGCATCAAAATCTGTGGCGTTAGAAGAACAACGCGGCTACACAGACAGACATGAAAAGCGACTTTATTTTATAATAGATACCTAAACGAAATACTTAATACTTTCACAGCATATTTAGCCATAATAAATTAAGTCGGCGGTACTGTGTAGGTAGGAGTGTGTGAGTGATGTTATTGTTACTGGATCAGATTATATTTGTTATCTATGTGACATGTTTATTCACTCCGCCCATTGTTGTATACATATTATATAATGGTATAAAAAGATGTAATAGCATGTTCTAAACATATTGTTGTATTTATAATAAAACATGTTCACTTTTGATGTTCTTTTTTTTAAATAAAGATATTTATTAAAAATTGTTTTATTTATTTAAGCAATTTTAAATAAATAAAACATTTTCTTAACAAAAATTGTTCTAATTGCTTTAGCTTAAAATAATAAATCGCAAAAAGAATCATCACTTCAGAGATTTGAACTCACACCGTAGTACTCAGAAGTATAATGCCTTATTCGTTGGGCTACGAACGCTTAAGTTTTCAACGCGAAATTATGTTATACTATAATTGAGAAGACATTAGCGCACTCACTCGCACATGAACGCGATGTGTGCGTGAGGGCATTGTGTGCTGTACGTAATGAATCGTTTTAACAGTAGCAATACAGTTTTGTAGTGTCACGCACACTACAACACTGGTTACTTATCTCTGTTGCAGACTGTACATAACTTATCATGAGCTGCCAGTTAAAATTAGTAAGTTTTATAAATAAAACATCATCCCGTTGTAGGACTGTGGAGGGCGGTGCTGCCGGTGCTGCGTGAGCGCACAGGGTGGTGGCAGCTGCAGGTGAAGTAACTCTGTGCTCCGTTGGTGTAATTGCTGTGTGGCGTTCCAGTGCGAGGGTGAATAAATAAACAAGTCGTGATACATTTTGGTAACTTTTATTTCACATCGATTGCCACTGGTACAGCTGTCTGCCGCTACTGGTGCACTGACGGGTCAACTTACTTCTTGTGCTGCTGTCAGTAAGTGATACAACAACAATATTGTTTTATAGTAAACAGAGTTACAAACTATCGTTTAGTGTAATGCATTTACAAGGTGATGTTTCAATGTATAATGTAGGTAATTAATATCATAGACAACGACTTAAATTGTATAAATTTACATCTACTGCTTGTTTTATGAGCTCTTTGGATGTCGATACTTATACACTTAGAATTACTTATAGTTATGTAGGTATAGCATTCGAGTAGAGCGAAGATACCATGATATCAAAATATATGGATATTTTTATTACCAACTTCAGTATCAAGTTATTGTACAAATATTCAATTAAATTACAATTGTTATTTATTTTATATTATAATATCTTTACAGTAATTCATAATACAAATATAAAATTAATATTTGACGCAAAGAAAAATACAGAAGGTAAGATGTTTTACCAAATCAATTATAACTACTTGTAGTAACCATCTCCAGTTCCCTGCACCCTGGCAACATTGTGCGGTGGGAACAATGATGTATTACCTTACGTCATTGGGTGGTGACCCATCCCGCCGCTACACCAACGAAACTCAATAAATAATAAACATTTAAACAATCAACAGTAACGTACACTAGCTTAGAGCCTTTGGCTTTACAGATAACTTACTGATCTGTGTCATAAGAATTATGATACTTATTAGGTAATTCATCAGTTTTATTTCAAAGTTCGATGCGAAACGCGTGTTCTATATGCACAAACCTTATTATATAGATAGAACTTAGTAGGTAGGTACTTATGTTTTCACGTAAAAATTTAGCCTTTCTAAAAAGAAAAGCTAAATTTTGACGCTCGATATTGAGTCATCACACCGCACTACAAAAATCCTGCGATGTGGTGACTCAATATCGAGCGTTAAATTTTGTTAAATACCAAAATATTTTGAATAGACACAACATCTAATCTACGTATACCTCGTAGGTAGGTAATGTTTAGACACATATTTTCTTTGTAATGACATTTAACTTCTTATTAGGAAAGATCTAGGCTCGTACATGCTCTCACGCGGTCCCCATACGATCTCATCGTTTATCAACACATGAACTGTCAGTTGCCTGCGTCGCGGACTTCTGTTGAATAAACAATCTTACCTTACTTAACAACAATTAGTTTTACTAAACAATTAGGTAATCAGCTGTTAATATTAGTTTAATAAGACGCCTACCATTACTTGCCACCTTCAAGCGTCACACGCATGCGCGGTGGTGTCCGCAACTCCACTTCCACGTGCGTATTTAGCGTAGGTACGGGGCTTAGTCCGTAATACTCATTTAAAATGCTGGTGTAACAGCTGCATCCGGTTAGATTGGAAGCTGACCAACACAGTTGGGAAGAGTCTCCGCAGATGATGATGCCGTACTATAAGATATGATAGCACGTTGACGACACAATTACGTACACATTATAGACTATGAGAATAATGAATACATTTCTGCCTAGGTATTGAGCTGAATAGCGTCTAGTCTAGCTACTTAGTCTGTAATCTGTAATGGCGTACACACCTTGTTTCTATTTACAAAATAGCAATATCTTATAATCTAACGGCTTAAAGCCTTCTTAGTAAACATCTAGATTCTTCTCACAAGAAACTCATGAAAAATGTTGAGAATCCTAGATGGATACTCAACATTTTTCATGAGTTTATAGGAATTCTTTATTGTTTATCAAATCTGATGTATTTTCTTCCAATCAGAATTTGGCAAATTCTAAGATGCTAAACTTCAATCAGATTATGTTATATATTATTATATATTATTAAAATATGTTTTAAAAAGCTGTTAAATAAAAGTTGCATTTTATATAAAAGAGGAAATTATAAAACGATCAGCTCTCTGTGATCTCAAATGTTCTGTTGTAATTAGGTTTATATCTTATATTATCTAATACATTTATTTATTTGCTACTGTTCTAACTAGATATATCTATTAACCTGGTTTGGATTTCAATAAGTCTCTCGAAAATTTACAATGGCGAGAACTTTCTTAAACTTTACAATTATATTTGAACTACCTTAAGGTTCATACAAACTATAGGTACATTACCTACGTGCCTACGCGCATTAGATGTTTGCAGGCTCTCGCACGCACGGCACATTCCGCATTAAGGCTCTTACAGACAGAGGCGATATTGCAATATTATCGCGTCGCAACACCGCTACGCGACACGTCGCGACGCGATATCGCCTCCTTTATACGGAATGTGCCGTCAACTATCGCATTGAAGGGCGTCAGCCGCAGGTGTAACATTAGGCTTTTTCTCACCTTCCCACTTGGTACTAAGTTTACATTTAATTGGCTTAGTTATGTTACATTACATCCATCATCATCAGAGGCGGATTTGCAGTGTTGGCGGCCCTAGGCCCCAAGTCATGCCGCTGGGGTCGCGGGTTGTCTGAAGGGGTTACCGCGGCCCTGGCATAGGCAACTGAAGGAACACGGGTGGGTTTTAGTCAGTAAAAGTCTGACACGCCCTTCCGCTCCACCCAGAGCGGGAGAAGTTATTTGATGATTTCCCACCCTCAAAAAAAAAAAAAAAAAAAAAAAAAGGCCCCATGTCATGTACTAAGCACCAGAATATTTAGGCACTTTCAGTTATTTCTTCTTATCATCAGTTTTTTTATGATTAGCCGCCCCTAATATCTGGCCGCCCTAGACCCGGGCCTACTGCGCCTTAGGGCAAATCCGCCAGTGATCGTCATCGATTTCAAATTTACATTCTTATCCTTCTTTATATAATATTATGATAATAATGTGATTTTTATAATTCCACTCTGAGCATCAGGCCCATTTGCACGAAAAAATAATATAAATAATATTTAGCGCTAAACGAATCTCATCATTCTGTTTCTGTCAATCGTTTGAAGTTGACAGAATCAGAATGACAACTAAAGCTTTAGTAAACTGTCGTGACAGGCTTTAGTATTGTAGATGTTACAAATAGCACCTATACTACTTCACTTCACTGAAAATTATAAGGTTACCTATGTTTTTGTGTTCGATCTAATTATTTACATATTCTGACATCGAGTCTAACGTACCAAGTATGCCTGATTCCCTTGACGATCTACAATAATGGTATATTGTACATCGTCAAGAGAATCAGGCACCAGGCAAGCCATGTGCCTCACCCGGGCCACATTGTACCTCACCCGGGCAACATTGTACCTCATCCGGACCAGTTTGTACCTCACCCGGGCAACATTGTAGTACAAAACAAAACAAGAAACAAGTAGGTACCTGTTTACCTCGTAAAAAAGGAAGATCGCGATAAGACCCGTTCTCGATATTGTTTTATAACATTGTACTCATCCGGGCAACTTTGTATCTCACCCGGGCAACATTGTACGTCACCCGGGCAACATTGCTCGCTTGTTTATGCAGGAGTTTGTTACGCCACTTCTTCCAGCTTCCAGCACTTCTTCTAGCAAAGTGCTGGTTCTCAGTAGGTTTTACAATTTATAGATTGTTTTCTAGACGTGTTTTATGTGACAGGCAATGTAGGAATAGTGTGGCCGAGATGGGTGCTGCCGTGCTGGTAATGGGCGCGATGTCGGCGGAACACTATATACGTGTCTACAATTTACTTATATACTAATTGTTATCTATACAACTAACTTATTAGTATATGCATTATGTACAGACTACTTTGTTTACATGCACAGACGATGTGGTTTTAGTACTAGTCAATATTTGTAATAATTATCCGACAGACACACTTTACGTTACAAACATTCTTTGCTAAAAGATCGTTTTGCGCTGATTCATTTTTATTAATAATCACCATGCTTTACAAGTGGCTACATATTTTTACTTAGTTGATTTAATTCTAAAAATTTAATATTTAATTTTACGTAAACACTCAGATCGGGGGGGCTAAAACGGCCACATTAAGCAATTCCTCTAAAAGCGGTTCATTTTCTGAATTCCCAGTAATTTATTATGATTGTGCTATTCGACGTATTTGACATTAAACTTCAATAAAGCAATTCATAATTTGTGGACCATTTTACGAATCTTCATTCAAAACTGTCAAACAGATGAATTGCGTGCTATGAATTGTACGCAGATAAATTATGAGTTGTCAGCTTGTGACCGTTTTACGATCTCAAATATGATTCAGAATACCTATTATTCTATTATGATTCTGCCAAAGTGGCCGTTTTAGCCCCTGAGTGGTTTTTTTAACGATTAAATTATCCTATTATGTAGCTGTACAACGTAGTATAGCAGTGTTTTAGTATTGTGCGTTGTATTGTATTGATACAAGGAGTAATTTAAATAACGCACAACCTCTTAAGGCGTCATTGTACTTACTCATCATTATGCGCAACCTTTACTACGGGACCAAACCTGAAATTGCGAAAAAAATCAGCTGTTCCCTACATTTATGTTAGCATAACTCTTCAAAATATAGGGAACAGCTGATTTTTCTTTCGTGATTTCAGGTTTGGTCCCATAGGAAAAGTTGTGCATAATGATAAGTACAATGACCCCTTAACATGTGGTCCGTTATTTAAATTGCACGTTGTACTTATTTATAGTAATAGTAATAGTAATAGTAATAGTAATCTTTATTTATGAGCCACTTTTAAGCTAGGTGTAAGTATTTACAGCTGTAATTATATATAATAATGATATCTATGTAGATTTATATGAATGCTTGTACTTGTGTGGTATCCATTCCGGTGCTTTTTTATTTTTTTTTTCTTAAAGTGCTAAGTGAAATAATTCATATTCGGATTAACAAACTAAGTACATATTATTATTTTTGGTGGTGTGTACATACACAGGTATGTGTACATACACAGGTATGTGTGCACTGCGACTGTTCAACTGCTGCTTATCTGTATAACTTTATAACTTTTCTTGCCCACTTTTAAAACTAAAAAAAAAAAAAAAAAATAAATAAAAAAAAAAAAAAAAAAAAAAAAAGGTATAATACTTTTAAAACTACTTACATCAGGTAAGTCTAGAAATGTTATTACTTTGTACATACAATAACTTACGCAGTACCATTTATATTGGGATCTTTCTACTTGACTATATAAAAAAATACTTGTAGGTGTGTAAGTGTACCTCCTGCCTAGACACAACTTGGCTCGTACTCTGCTAACTACAGATTTGTTTTGCGTTATGAGTGGCGCGTTCATTTTAATTCTAAATATTATTACCTTATCACATACAACGTGTACCAACAACTAAATAAAGCAAGACTTAACTTCCTTTTTTAAGAATTTAAATTAGTTCGAGTTGTCAACATCTACGTTTAAAAATAATTTGTAAATCTGTGTCGTTTAGGTATGTTTTTTTTATAATCTTATACATACCTACATTAATATAAGTAAAAGATTACAAAAAATGCATTAAGTAGTAAATAATTCTGCTTTCAAGGTTTGGGTGTTTGATGTTAGGATGTTTTGACACGTTGTATGCTTATTGTAAACTTAAGTAGATTCATTTAATCTATAATAATTACTTACTTCTTTAGGATTATGAAAATGACTGACGTGAACTGAACCAATATGAACCTACCTACCAGCAATATTTTATTGTCTCTGTACCTACGTCCCATATAATAATTATTTTTAAAAAATCGAATGAAAGTATTAATACTTACATAATCTTATTTAAATTCTCATTTGGTATAGTTTCTGTTTTAATATCAAACAAAATGCTAAAATGTAGGTAGGTTTTCAAGAATTCCAAACATAATTATGATATATGTAAGACAAATAGCAAAACGACTAAATGATAAAACGAACGAATGATAATATCACACTCTTCGATCAATAATTTAGGGATTTAATGACTACCAAAAAATTAAATGCTCACCAAATCTTTGCCGACCTGCTGACGAAAACCCTAACCCTAGACGGTCGACGTCAGGGGCACCCCGAGCTTTGGTTGGTTAGGTTCCTGACAGAAATAGGATCCCCGCGAAGCGGGGCTCCGTAGACCTGCTGTCAGTTTTCTAAAGTTATAATTTCACAATAAAATGGTTTTAATTTTGTTGAGCATTTCATTCCATTCTGGTAGGTGTTTCGAATTTTTTGTAGTAAAATAGGTACTTTTCTGGTAGGCGTTAAAACACAAGCCAATAATTTATTGATCAAAGATCACACTAGCGCCGCGGGCGCGCTCACAGCGGCGCGGCGTCAGAGCCGCGCCACCAGCAGCAGCATGCTGAGCAGCAGCAGCGACGCGCCGCCCACGGCCAGCCGCGGGCCCGCCGACAGGATGCCCTTCCCTGTGGACGACAAGCAAACGATTTTAATGCTGGCAAATAGATGCCCGGCCTAAGTCATCCGAGCGGTCATCCGAGAGATTTCCCTTTCTTTATTACACATTTTTGGTGCAGTCTGTACCTAGGTACTGCACATGGTTGCAGCTGGTTCTGTTTTGATGTCAGCTCTAGGAAGGAATTACGTACTTAGCCAGTGTCATATCCGTTTAACACAAACTATGTAGATGAAAAAGGTAGAGAAAAGTTCAAAGGGGAAAAGTCAAAGTCGATGTCATTTATCTGCAGTAAATGCGGTACAAAAGTTTCTCTTCTTCCTCATTTGTGTAACACCACCACCAGACAAATGAGAGAGAAGAGAAAGAGGAATGAGAAGAAGAGAGTTCACATTGACTGACATCGTTCAGCGAGCTTCCTGTAGCAGCAGCAGTCGCGCAGGCGCGCGTACTGCGCGCAGTCGTGCGCCAGCGGGCGGCAGCGGCGCGCGCCCACGTAGCACGTGTGCGGCAGCCAGGGGAAGGGCTCGCGCACGAAGCGGCGCTCGCAGCAGCAGTGGTCGGCCAGCACGCGCGACTCGCAGTACTGCAGCTCGCGCTGGCTGCACGCGCCGCAGCCCGGCCGCGTGGCGGGAACTGAAGCCAGATACATGGAAGGTTTTCAATGTTTGTGGCTGGCAGGCTTTCAGGTTTCAGGAGTTTCAGTGGCAGGGACAAGCCCGCCACAGTTTCAGTGACAGGGAAAAGCCCGCCACAGTTTCAGTGACAGGGACAAGCCCGTCATAGTTTCAGTGACAGGGACAAGCCCGCCACAGTTTCAGTGACAGGGACATGCCCGCCACAGTTTCGGTGACAGGGACAAGCCCGCCACAGTTTCAGTGGCAGGGACAAACTCGCCACAGTTTCAGCGATAAGGACAAGCCCGCCACAGTTTCAGTGACAGGGACAAGCCCGCCACAGTTTCAGTGACAGGGACAAGCCCACCACAGTTTCAGTGACAGGGACAAGCCCGCCACAGTTTCAGTGACAGGGACAAGCCCGCCACATTTTTCCCCGAGCTGACAGTCTTTTTTGCTTCGTTACTAATATTAGGTCTTTACCTATGAAATTGCCGTTCTGCAGTACTGGCCATTTCAAATCAAAATAATTTTTGTTTGGCTAAGAATTCTAATTTCAAATTAATTTTATTTTAAAAACATGGATTTTTTTTTCCAAAAGTAGTCATTTGTTTATTAATTAGTGTTACATTTTCATCGCATTTCAATCTTTTTCGTCATCATGGATACGTTAAAAATTCGAGTAATTATGGAATATGAGTACCGTCGTGGCAGCAACGCGGCACAAGCGGCACGCAACATCAACGACGTTTACGGAGCTAACACTACAAACCAACGCACCACCTGTTATTGGTTTGCTCGCTTCCGTTCTGGAAATTTCGACCTGAAAAATGAACCTCGCGGTCGTCCGAAGACTTTGGTCGACAATTACGAATTAAAGGCGATTGTGGAAGCTGATGATACACAATCTACGGCTGAATTAGCAGCAGCTTTCGACGTTAGCGTCAAAACAATATTGGTCCATTTGCGTCAAATTGGCAAGGTAAAAAAGCTTGACAAATGGGTGCCCCACGAACTCAATGATGGCCAGCGCGAAGTACGCGTCGAGACGTGCCTTGCACTGCTCAACAGACACACAAATGAAGGAATTTTGAACCGCATTGTTACCTGCGATGAAAAATGGATTCTGTTTGATAACCGCAAGCGCTCAGCAAGTTGGTTGTGTCCTGGTTCAGCACCTAAACAATGCCCTAAACGAAAACTTACCCCTAGAAAAGTGATGGTCACTGTTTGGTGGTCTAGCGCCGGTGTGATTCATCACAGCTTCTTACCAAACGGGGTGAGCATTACTGCAGATGTGTACTGTGAAGAACTGAACACAATGATGGAGAAGCTGGCACATCTCCAACCAGCATTGGTCAATCGCTCGTCTCCGCTGCTCCTGCACGACAACGCGCGACCTCATACTGCACAGCAGACGGTCTCCGAGTTGCAAGAACTGGGGTTGGAAGCTCTCCGTCATCCGCCCTACTCACCAGACCTTGCGCCTACAGACTACTACTTTTTCCAGAATTTGGATAACTTCTTGGCGGGAAAAAAATTCAATACCCGAGAGGCAGTACAAAATGCCTTTGAAGAATTTGTTGCCTCCCGACCAGCTGATTTCTTTAAGAAGGGCATCAATAAACTGCTACTGCGTTGGCAAAGATGCATTGATTGCATGGGTGATTACTTCGATTAATACAAATAAAAAATACATGAAAAAAATTCGTTTAAATTTTTTCATACAAAACGGCCATTTCATAGGTAAAGACCTATTATAATTAAATTGTTCCTACTCCGTTCACGTTACCATAGGATAAAAATGAAAAAAAAAAGAAAATGATTGGAAATGTCCCAACATCAAGCCAGGCGCGGGTTGGCCGAAGACTACAAAAGGAGATGCAGAATAATCCAACTTGCCCAACAGACTGACTGCTAAGTGATAGCTGATGTTGCTAAACGTAAAACTTTTTATAGTAGGTACCTATCCAGGTATACAACTTTTCCCATATTCAAATCTCTTTGCAGAAGCATTATTATATGCATAAGGCTTTGCAAACATAAATGTGATCAAAGCTAGTCATACCTTTGTATTTGAGTAAAGCTAAGTACCTAAGTAGTTGTTAACGGCACGATGAATGCAAATCTTACATCACGGCCGTCTTAGAATGGAGGCACACCGCGCGAATACCGAAAGCGGTAACACGCACGGTGTGGCAGTAGTGCAGTACCGTGCAGTAAGAGTTGAGGCATCATGCATGAGTTATGACATAATAAGAACGACTATTTTAGTGAATGAACAAAGCATTTAGCTTAGCGGTTCGACGACTGCTTTGCAAACCCGTGGTTCTCCACGCCGTGGTTCCCGTGGTTCGTGGTGGTGGAATCACAATCTACTGTTTATGTTCACAATCTTCTGTTATATTATTTTAGTGATAACGGTTCCTCAGGAATAATCTGTAAGAATGCATCAGTCAGTGTCATATAAGTTAGTACGTATATTATTTATTAAGGTAATAATAATTCACTAAAAACGAAAAGCTTCGTAAGCAATGAGAAATTGCAACTGAAGCCTGCGGGTGCCGACCTCAGGACGAGCACCGGACACACGTTCTCACACAGACACCTGTACGTCTACTGTACTTGCTCGGGAGCGTCACCAGTCCTGACTTTCTGTATATTTTGGCCGCACAGACCAAAGTTACAAACGTAGTAAGTAAGTATAAGAGAAGTTTTATAAAAATGTGGCTGTTACTATTAAGAACAAAAGAGAGGCAGAAGCCGCCCGCCATTGACCTGGTGGTCAAATACCGTGAAATATGCCAACATTGCCCCCAAGGGAAACTTTGCCCGAAGAACAATGTATAAGCATATCTTTGATGTGCAAAAATATCTTAATATTATGGCAACATTGATTGACTTTGGTGGAAAATAGGTTATGTGTATGGCAATACTGACTATCGTGTTTGTTGCTAACTTCGCTTGGTGACTTGTTGGAACTCGTCGAGTGAGGTGCGTGTTTTTGCGGGCAAATTTTAGTGCAAATTTCAACGTACATTCTGCGAGATGGCGAAAACACAGGTTAGTTTACTTTACGACATGTCATAGGAAATCATTTGTAGAATATATTACTGTTAGTGTGGTTGCTCAGGGTCTTTTAAGACTAAAGTTATGATGATGGGCAAAGTTATCTAGTAATGTTGCGACTTACGATTGACAACATTGCCCGCCATCAAAAAATGCTTAGGGTTGGCACTTTACGAAACCCTGTATTTTTTTCCTTTTTTAATTTTTGGCTGCGTATGGCATTCACGTTCAAGGACATCTCAGTCATCGCCAGCACGTGTCGCAGGACGGTGTTTGCGTTACGGTAAGTGTGCTAGTTTTTTTGATATTACTACGCTTGGCGCTCCAAAGACGTATGAGTAGCTTGTATGTATCAAGTTCATGTATGTATCGAATGCATTTAAAATATTTTTGTTTTTACTTTGTTAGTTTTGTTTAGTTAATTACTTCATAATTTACAATTTTTTAAGAGAACTGTATACTTTAAGTTGTTTTTTTTAATTTTTAATGAGAAGACTGTATAATTGCCTAAGTTCCTAAGATTTATTTGATTAAAGATTTTATAATAAAAATATATAGGTAAATATTATTTAAAATTGTGTTTTTCTCTTTTTAGATAAATACACAATTATATAAACAGTCAAAACATATGAATCATACTTATAGGTTTTGAATAAAATCATTAGTCAATCTGATGAGCCTCGCGGGCGTATGAGTAGTTTCAAGTGTTACTTAATTGTAATTTCTATTAAATACTAATAAGCGTGCAACATTTTCCTGCGTTTTTCTTTTTGTTTAATTTACCTAAACACATAATAATATTATTTGTAGAAAACAAAAAAAAAAACAGAGTAAAATTTTAACCATGTACCAACCCTAGCACTTTTAAAAGGCGAAATGTAGATTCTATGAAAAAGAGAAAAAATGCCAGGGTAACATTGCCCAGTCATTTTAGTAAGAAACTTTTCATAGTGTCGGCTACATTCCTAAAGTAAACGCCATCTTTACCAAAATTCTTGTACTGGTTTTTATGTTATCTGCATAAAGGCCATATTTGGGTCAAAAATCAATGTGGGCAAAGTTGGCTAAAAGTCCAGATAACTTTGCCCGCCAACAAAATCGAACAAATATTGAATTAAATGTTGAATAATAGTAAATTTAGCAATACTAACACATGCACATGATCTTACAGTTGTAGCTGATGAAGGAAAATAGTTACGTCTCCATAGAAAAACCGGTCAAGTGCGAGTCGGACTCACGCACGAAGGGTTCCGTACCATACCTATATGTTTAACAATCGCAAAGATAACTTTTTACTTATTTTATAATGATACTGTGAATTACAAGGTTATTTTTTGCAGTTGCAGAAAATCACCCATGTTTAAACAAAATACCTTATGAATCGCCGTTTTCAGTATTGTTGATTAAATACAGTATTCATGGTACTTACATGGTATAAAGAAGTTTCAAATTCCTAATTTGTTGAATTGTTGCGCTAGAGCTCGTACAAAAATGGTCTAAAATTTACAACTTTTGCGGCCCCCTATTTCTTAATTTTAAAAGATAAAAAAAAATATGTTTGTACTCTACTCAATGAGTTCTAGACGATGACACCCCACATAACACATAATCAGCCTATAATGTTCCCACTGCTGGGACACAGGCCTCCTCTCGGTGAGAGGGAGTGGGCCGTAATCCACCACGCGGGCCCAGTGCGGGTTGGTAGATGTCACATGTCTTCGAATTTTTGGTTTTAGGACATGCCGGTTTCCTCACGATGTTTTCATGCTAGATTAAAATTTTTACTTTTTTTCCAAATGAAAAGTTTATTGTATGGGGACCGATCCCTTAAATTTTTAACTTTGCTTTATTTTTATTATTTGTTGTTATAGCCGTAATAGACAGCGGAGGCTTAGTAAGTTTGTACTGGGCTGTACGTGGTTGTCTGATTTCATGGATTTTAATTTTCTTGCGCGGAACCCTAATTATTTTTCTAAAATAAAAATAGCCTAAGTTACTCCTTAAAACATCAGCTATATGCCGTCAAAATCGGTGAAAAATAAAACATTCTTGTTCTTTAGTCCTTTAACAGGATATCGCATTTATCTTTATGGATATTAAATTGCATTTCTACAAGTCAAGATTAAGCTTTCTTTGCAAACTATTAATGCATTTTGTTAGTTGGTAATGAATAGGTATTCTTAGTTTTAACTGCTTTATTATCAATTGTGCAAAAGTCTATACAATGAGCACAATTCTTCTATACAAACTTTAACATCCCTAAACCTCATTTGAGGCGTAGTTTTGAAAAACTAATAATGAGAAACATTATTACTTACTTATGCAAGTATTTGTGCTAAGTTTCAAGTTCATTAACCAAATTAATAAGACTTTTCATATAAACTGTATCTCTGTTTTCACGAACACAGATACCTAAAAAATTTCAAAAATCGTCTGGTATGTTTCCATAACTTGACTCAAACATTATTTACACCAATTTTAGAGTTAATCAAGCCCCCAATAAAATCCTCCGCTATAAAATTAACTTTTCACCCCTTAGGGGTAGATTTTTGGAAAACCCTGATACACTTTAGTCTTAATTTTTGGTCTCAAGTATAAAAACTGAGTTTTGAGTTAATCGGACGCGTGTTAAAGTCAATCCCTCCTTAGGGGGTAGTTTAGGAAAACTAAAAATGATAAACTTTATAATTTACTTAGATGAATATTCGTGCTAAGTTTCAAGTCTATTATATTAACTCAGGGGATACGATTTTTCATACAAACTTTCATCCCCTGTTTTACCCCCTTAGGGATAGAATTTCCAAAAATCCTTCCTTAGTGGATGTTTACACTATATAAGGTATCTATGTGCACAATTTCAAGTCTCTAGGTCCATTGGTTTGGGCTGTGCGTTGGTATATTAGTCAGTGACTCAGTCAGGACTTTGATTTTTTTATATATATAGATTTACCATGTTATTTTAAGACCACAGACTTCTTATAGGTTTTCCTGTAATCTACAGGTATAGAACTAATTTCTATATTTTTTTCAAAATTTTAGGCTCAGTAGTTTCGGAGATAAGGGGGGGGGGAATGGTCAATTTTCGTCTATTTTCTTAAATAACTTTAAAACACTAAGTTTTAAAATTTAAAAAAAAATATATTTGAGACCCTCATAGTAAGCCTTTCATTTGATATGTCACTCGGTACAGTTTACAAATCTTTTTTTTTTTAATTTTCTTATTTTCCCCCTAAAAGTGACTCTCATATTCAAAATTCATATATTTACTTTAGCTGTACATGTTTGGGTCACAGAAATCCATATGTGTACCAAATTTTAACTTAATCGGTCCATTAGATTCGGAGCAAATTGGCTGTGACAGACGGACAGACGGACAGACAGACACACGAGTGATCCTATAAGGGTTCCGTTTTTTCCTTTTGAGGTACGGAACCCTAAAAATCGTATTAAAATTGTAATTATTCGCAAAAAGTGGGCAAAGTTGGCGTGTTTCACGGTATAAAATAAAAACCTATATAAGATTTCTGAAAAAGTGCACTTAGAGACATCGTTTTATTTTTCCTGTAATCTTCACATAAACTTCTATCACATAGAATAATTTCAGATTTTTCTCTTTGCAAACTTCGGAGATAAGGGGGGGGAACGGTATTTTTTCTTACATTTTCATTAAAAGTCGAAAACTATAAGCGGCCTAAAAAAAAAAATAGTTTGAGAATGTGCAAACAGCGTTCTTTCATATGATACCCCAGATGTCCTAGTAGCCCCACTTTAAATTTTTTAAGACCCCTTTCAGTCCTGTTGCAAAAAAAAAAAAAATTTAATTCTTTCTTATTTGCAAAATAGTTGGGTAAACTTCATCTAAAACTATTCCGAATTTCAAGTTGATAGCATCAGTAGTTCTTGAGATATCCAGCTGTGACAGACAGACAGACAGACAGACTGAGTCACACCATAAGGGTTCCTTTTTTACCATTTTGGTATGGAACCCTAAAAAGAGACCTTATACTCGTATAGGTATGAGGAACAGGGACAGGGTGTAAAGTTCACTCATCCTCCATAGAAAAGGGAGGTTCCTCCGACAAGACGCGTGTCGTGTCCGGTGGGTAACTGTCCGACGATTGATGTAGGGGTAAACTCTGATTGCGCGATGCAGGATTTTGCGTGACGTCAGTGTGATGCATAGTTCGCATGTGGCAATGTAGATGCCGCCACAACCTCAAGAAAGCCTAATTTCTAGAACCGACAACCCAGAATTACTTGGCGCAGAAAAGTGAGGAGACGCGACCCCAAATAGCGGGACCAGGGACGGAAGAAGAAGAAGGCTGTTATAATTATACTTATAGTACATTGTGGTGTCTTAGGACATCCACGTGATCGAAGTTGCGGGCTGGAGCTACTTAGTGTAACGCTAAAAGAAGATGGCTGCCGATATTTTTTTTGTATACGTATACCTGCATTAGGTATTAAGTAATACGCTAGTACCGATCTAGACTTGGCAATAAGTTATAAGAAACGCGGAATGGATGACGCCGAGACAAAGAATAGGGGTGGTGTAGTGGCGATTTATGAACAACCGAAACGGATCAAAATTCACGTAATTAACAAATGATTGATCAGTACGTCGATTCTGAAAAATCTCACCGTGAAAACTTGCGTGGAATGAGCTGTCAGAGTGTCATCCCACGGATGCTAGGGATTGACCAAATTACATTTACAATCATAATCGAGATTTTAATTATATTTTTTATGCTAATTTTATAACATAATCATTTTATATTATTTGTAAGCTAATAGGGTGTCAAAACATTACTATTTAGGGGGTTTTAAAATAAAATAGTGAAATAGAAATTCTTGTTTTATTTATTCGTTCGTGAAGCGCTCACACCTCAGTATCATTTTTTTTCAAGACTGGTTAGTCTTGCAAAAATAAATAAAAAAAAACAAAATTGAGTTTGTGACTGAATTTCTGTTTTGCAATTTTATTTAAAAACCCCATAATAAATACTAATGTTTAGACACTTAAATGCTAGCTTTGAAATAATATCAAATGATGACTAGAATAGCGTAAAAAATATAATTAAAATCTCGATTATGACTATAAAAATTTGCTTGGTCCATCCCTAGCATCAGGGGGAATGACACTGACAGCTCACTCCACGCTCACTTCACCTAAGTTTTCACGGTGAGATGATTACAGAATAGCATTGCTGCAGTGCGATTCTGTAACCATCTCACCGTGAAAACTTAGGTGAAGTGAGCGTGGAGTGAGCTGTCAATAGTGTCAATTCATATCATAAACAAACTCACTTCAACTGAGTTTTCACGGTGAGATTTTTACAGACTCGACCGGCTGATACGTATCTCTAGCTCATCAAACATCGGTTCGAAACAACCAAATTGACAAAAGTTTTTATGTACACATGAATTACCTGCGTATCTGCGACGCGTGGTCCCTGCGGGCGATGCAGCGGTGAAGAGCACGGGAAGGGTGTGGGTCATAACGTCACGTTGACGCATGTGCAGAGGCGGCTGATATTGATTTACGACCGTCTAGCTCTAGATGGACAGGCTACCTAGTGCCTCCCGCGAGCGGCCTACATCCCGCCGCCGGGAGAGGGACGCGGTCGATAGTGCACGGGGGAGGAGCGCAGGGGCGCATGGTCACAGCACGGTTGAAAGCAGACTTTCGTTTGAACATTGATTTAATTTGCAGGTAATTTGAAACGTTTGGCGTAAGTAATTAGCTTTCCGTGATCCCGATTTCAGAACAAATAAAAAACCAGTACACACCTACAGTGACGTCAGTCCGGTATCGTAAACATGAGTGCACTTAGTGAGGTGTAGTTGTTGTAGTTTGGTGTAAATGTGTGCGTGTGAGCGTGTATGCACAGAGCGAGGTGTAGTTTTGCGCAAGCTTCACTGTATTGTTCGCGGCGCTATGTCTTGATGTTTTGTTTGGTCTGATATGAGCTCCTAAGGAGCTCCTGATTATAATAAAGGCAATATACAACTTTCTGAAATTGGTTTCTTACTAATCTGATATCACCGATCAACCTTTTCCGTAGTATCAAGCAAAAAAAAAATTGGTAAAAAGGTAGGTATCATTACTTATGTATATTCCAGTTTATGGAAATAACAAAAAATGCAAAGTTTTCAATAAGAGGCTTACTGACGCGTAAAGGTCGTGGAGTGACGAGACGGCGACCAATCGAAGGTCCATTACCCAAACCTTAGATGTGACCAGCGGGCTGTGACCAGCAGGCTGTGACCGGCCGTGTATTTAGAAATGCTACTTCAGTACGTCCCCTCAGGCGGAGACGATAGAGTAATTTCCAGGCGTGAAACGCACGTAAATGCTAGTAAATGCGTTGTTGCGTTTTAACGCCTGGAAATGCGCTAACTCTAGGTATTCGTCTCCGCCTGAGAGGACGCACTGAATTATCATTTCTATATACGCTGACCGGCCACCGAGCTATTTTAACATAGCTCTAAGTCACGGACTATTATAATATACAATACTTCCTTCCTGAATGTTAATCGGGATTATATGTATGGTGTAACAATGTAACATTAAGTGCTCAATAGATCGTTTGGGCGGCGCTGCAGCTCGGTGCCAGTCGGTCGGACAGGCGGTCTCACAGCTCCGTACCTTCTGACTCATGTTACGTACTTGTTGCTCACTCTTTACCAATTTCAAGCTCAGCATTTGAATTAGTATTATAATAAAGCCGAAGAGTTCATTTTGTGTGTTTGATTTGAGCGCGCTAACCTCTGCAAGTATCACTCGGATTTGAAAAAATCTTTTTGCATTTGATACCTACTTAGCCGAATGTTTGAAGGTTACCAGCTATTTAACATGAAGCTGTATGTAACCCTTAGGAGCCGAGCAAAAAGAAAAGAAAACAGAAACAACGCTAAGCGGAAACGAAGTAACGGGGACAACGAAGTTTGGACGACTAATTATATAAATAAAACATTCGCTAATTAATTAAGCTAATTCTCTAATTTAATACGTGTTTTTCAGAGCAACTTAGTAATAACGTCAAAATATAAAAGACAATAAAAAACGAGTAAGGAGTTCGCTAATTAATTAAGCTAATTCTCTAATTTAATACGTGTTTTTCAGAGCAACTTAGTAATAACGTCAAAATATAAAAGACAATAAAAAACGAGTAAGGAGTTAAAAGGAGGACCTAAAAGGAGTATTTCCAACGGTCGATGGCCACAATAGGATAGGGGAAGTACGGACAAAACGACACACCGGGTGTTTTTCGAAATTGGCGGGCTATTGCGCACCATCTGACATTCTACCAAGTGAAGTCTGCCATGTTGGAAAGCCTGTGAAGTTAGAAACGTCATTGGCTCATTCGTTGCGGTGCAACAAGATAAGCCGTATTCGCTGCGCTATACCATATTATGGACAAAATGGTTTTTCGACTGCATTGATTTAAAGCTTTATATTTTTAGGGTTCCGTACCAAAATGGTAAAAAAGGAACCCATAGTGTCTAAACACACTATGCCGAAGTTACGCGACGGAAGTTCCGCGGCTGATGTTACGTTCCGACGTGTTCGGCTGATATGACACACCATAAGCGCCGAACTTACGCGGCGGAAATTCAGTTGCGGAACGTCAGTGTCTTGAACGCTGTCATGACGTCGTATCGTGTTATCTAAACAGGCGGACAGACAGACGCAAAAGAAAGTGATGCTGTTAGGATTCCGTTATTACTTTTTTTAAATACTTGCATAGAAAATAGGGCCATGCCGTTACATAATTGCACCTGCCACTGCTTGTCTCTGCATCACCCAAAGGTTGACTGGCAGAAAATGCCTATGGCATTAAGTCCGCCTCTGTACATTTGTGCTTGAAGTGTTAAATAAATAAATAAATAAATAAATAAATAATTATGAAGCACTTTCGTATTTGCAAATAAAAATACTTTGAACTTCCAAGGATTTTTCACTGATACGATTATGCTCTTTATTTACAAGGCAACACGAATCAATTTCCTATTCAAGTATTTAGTATTTTAGTGGTTCATCCATTTATTTAATCCAAATGAACTGACCGTGAGTGCCCAGCACCATGGGGCGGACACGCGGGGCGCGGGCCTGCCTCCCGCTGCTCCCCGCCCGGAATCTTCTTCGGCAATGGAACCGAACTTCGGTCGCGTATAATGTGTGCTCTACAGAATACCGCCGCCGAATTGTCGCTGAACTTACGCCCGACCGAAGTTCGGCTGTACGCTAGAACGCAACGTAATTTCGGCATAGTGTGTCGTCAGTAATTCAAATAGCATTGCAGGCGTAACCATGCCAAACTTCGGTCGCGTAACTTCGGCATAGTGTGTTTAGACACTTATGGTGTCACTCAGTCTGTCTGTCTATCTGTCTGTCACAGCTGGATATCTCAAGAACTACTGATGCTATCAACTTGAAATTTAGAACAGTTTTAAATGACGTTTACCCAACTATTTTGCAAATAAGAAAGTAATAAAAATATATTTTTTTTTGCAACAGGGACTGAAAGAGGGTCTTAAAAATTCAAAGTGAGGCGACTAGGGCATGTGGGGTATCATATGAAAGAACGTTGCTTGCACATTCTTAAACATTTTTTAATTTTTTTTAGACCGCATATTTTTTTACTTGTAAAAAAAATACCGTTCCCCCTCCCCTTATCTCCGAAGTTTGCAAAGAGAAAAATCTGAAATTATTCTATGTGATAGAAGTTTATGTAAAGATTACAGGAAAAATAAAACGATGTCTCTAAATAGCACACTTTTTCAGAAATCGGAACGGAACCCTCGGTGCGTGAGTCCGACTCGCTCTTGACCGGTTTTTTTAAATAGTTCCTATTTCATTGTGATTCCTTATAAGCATAAAGGTAATGAACCAAAGAGACTTATTAATTAGTAAGACTGATTGAAATGCTGTTAATTAAAGATATATGAATAAAAAACAAAACAGTATGTCATTTTGTACGTACTTCCCCTATATTTTATGTTAGAACCATTGAGCTATAATGTACGTAGGTACGTAGTAGGTACATTATAAGTCAATGGTTAGAACAAGAAATTTCACGCGGACGAAGTCGCGAGCAGAAACCAGTATAATATAGTTACCAACTAATCTTCAGCATTGTAAAACCCTATACTTAGATACCTACCTGCATATATGTTACGCTCATAAGTACCACCGCACCGAGAGTAACATTGACATACAGTACCACACAATGGCTGGCCGGACAATGCTGTGACAGATCGGCAGCACGCCCCCAGACCTTGCCAGGGTACACATTACGGAGACGCCGCCGGCCTTCAGCTCCGCTAATGTGTACCATCATGTGCTACTGCATGACAGTGCGGCTGTCGGCCGGAGGAAACTACGGGGCAATTAGGTGAATTAGGTGCTGGTAAAAACATTGATGATAGACTACAGCATACCATACGCAGCAACCTTCATAAAAGAGTTGTGTGTGACCACTGAAAGTTTTTACCTGATACGGTAACATAAATTTGAAGGTGAAGACATGATTGGCATTCATAGTCGAAGAAAATACTTAGATGAAAGAAAAACCTAGACAAAGAGATGTCTGTCTAGATTTGGGACGGATTGCATACTGTCGGCAAGAATATTTCAAAATCTCGTTATGCATTAAACACGAACATCAAACGGTAAAAATTAGCAGCTGCCAGAATTAAGATATTCATCATTTTCAATCACTTCTGGGAAACTAAAGTAACGCCTGTTGGATGATCAGCATCATCATTCTCTTGTCTCAATTCACTAGGGGTTGGGGCCCATGGGGGGTCGGAGCAAATGTATTTTTCTTTCACACTTCTCTATTTGTCGTCGCTAAGGATTTTTACCTACTTTTCCTACGATTCCAATGCAACATTAAATGCCAAAGAAGGTAATTTTGTAAATAATTCCATGAAACCATATAATCTCATATCATAAGCTACTGTCATCTTTTATTTCATTGTGCAAGTTAATAGTGACATTATGCTATGATGCTGCACTGGACTCCTAATCGCCAGCCTTGCCTACGTGATGACATCTCATGCGGATCGCGCTCGACTAATTGTCGCCAACTAATTAGGTAGTTGCTGACGACAATAAATCACACAGATCCCAATGACAATGACTCATTCAATCTAGTATTACGGAGCGGATTTTCAGTGAGATCTTATATACAATTAATTCCGATCGTGTAATGACGATGTTAAAGATGAAGAGGGAGAGGAAGATCAAAGATGGCTTGATGATTAAGGGATGATAGTAACTGTTCTGTTGATACGGAAGAATAAAAGAGAAAAATATTTGCACCAACCCGAAGTAGGTAACATAGGACAAGCGTACGAAAAAGAACACCACGATTTTGGTAAACAAACAAAACAGGGTTTACGTTTGGTTTTGAAGATAAAGAAATATTTTGTGTTCATATTTGCAAGCTTTCAACAAAGTTTTGGTCATGGCAACGCAGGTGTAATTTAAACTAAATAAAAGCTACTTCAGCTTGCTCCAGAACATATAATTATAATGAAGAATGCAGTAAACATATACTCAGTAGGATAATAACAGACGTGTGCACGACCTCGGGTATCAGATGTTGCTCACGAGTCGACGTATCGTCTTCAGCTAATGGACTCAACCACTGTGCTGTCGCGTATTGTTGGCGCCCGCGCCGAGGCGGGGAATTAACTTCACCTACACAGAATGATGTTATGTAGTAATAACAATACAATAAAGATCAATTGAATTGAACAGCTTTCATTGATCAGCTAGTTTACAATCAATTAACATTGGCGAGTACCTATATCATATGGATCAATTAGAGGAAGTCACGGCTATAAATAGACTCTCTTCCAGATAGAAGTACCTAGTTAGAAGCACGCTTACTCATCGGCTACTGGATGATGACTCGCCTGCGGTTGTCTGAGGTCTGGAACACATCTAGTATCAACTTGATTAGGTAGCTTTCAGCAGGTAATTGGTGTCATCACATTTTTCTTGTCGCCTTTCCTTGCGTTTGTTGACTACGCGCCGCTTATCAAATTGAAACTCTTCATTGTTTCGACACGAAAAGTGTTTGTGGCGAAACTCAACACAATTCAATTGCGCGGAGTTTCTTCCTTAAATATTTCCTTAACGCGCGTCGTTAGGTAGCTAATTGGCGAAACCTTCAAGACTTAGATTATTCATTGCCACAATGAAATCCGCGTCCGTGCCCCGTGACCTCTGGGGGCACGTTTTAATCCCGCATCCTTGAATGTTGTTCTAATTCGCGAGCTGATGGTGTTTAATTGGAGTAACTCAAGCAATTGCCGTTGCGTCACTTGCGGCGCTCGGTTGATGGCTGAACGACGAGCTCATCGAATTACCAGAGTTTAGAGACACGAATGTACTTTGAGAATTATTGCAATGGCTATTTGTAGATTTAAACTTTACATTAAACATAGGCAACTACATGACCAATCGGGAAGTGTTTGTGAATTTTAACTAAGAAAAGATCTTTTTATTTTAGCAGTTACGTGAGGACTGACTTGAGATGAACGTGAACATGAAGTCGGTAGAGTTATTGTATTAGTCATGGCGTTGATCATTAAACCTATAACTCTACGTGCTTAACGATACCGGCGAGGTGCTGCGGTTCTTTCCATCTATTCCTCGTGGTGCAGCTTACGGACTGCGAACAGTTGCTAAAGATGCGGCAGAGCGATACATCAGCAACTGCCCCGAAAAAAGTTTAGTTTCTGCCACTTACTGTCGTTGACGTCCAGCTGCACGGCGGCCCGGCGCGCGGCGGCCGTGGTCACGTCGTGCTCCACGAAGTACTCCTCGTAGCGCACCTCCAGCAGCGTGTCGTCGGAGCCCCCCCAGTGCTCCGCGTGCTCCGAGTCGTTGCGCGTGCCGTTGGCGCGCCCCGTGCCCACCGGCTTCGACGCAGCCGCGTGACGCACCTGCGGTTTAAGAGAGAGTTTGTTAGACATACCTGGGTGTCACCCACATCATTAAACAGTCAGGACAAGTTTGGTGGGTAGTTATGGCGGGCCAATAAGCCACTTAACTGTAATAGATCTGAATTTGGACCCCCAGAACGTTTACTTAAAACCTAAAATAACAATCAGTTCGTAGATAATAAAGATAATAAACCATTGTTCACCAGTACTTCAGGTACTCTGAAGATGACGTCGGCGGCGGCCGGGCCGGGCAGCAGCGCCAGCAGCGCTAGTGCTGCGCCCGCGCACAGCCGCGCGCGCGTCGCTTCCCGCTGCCGCGCAGACACCATACCATCGCTTGCGCAACCGCGTGCTCAACGCTGCAACAAAAAAGATTCGTTTGTTAGTAAATTAACTCTATAGGAAGGTCTAGCTTTCTTCATTCTCTTCTTTCTGTGAGCAAAAGACGTGGGGAAAAACCATTTATTTACATCGTTAGGAAAGCGCCCAGAAGACCACAGTCTTGCTAATTATGATATGATTGTCCTGCCAGAGCCTAACTTTGATGCTGTCTTAATCTGAAGGGAAAAAGATATCCCACTAGCGACAAGTTAACTAGCAAAGTATATGGAACTGGCGGTACTGATGAGTCACCAGCACAATCTCCCGTAAAAACACACTTTTTATTCCTATACTAAACTTGTTTTTCGTGAACAACAACTATATCAGTAGCATTATTCCTGTCACAGATGCATGGAACCACTTTTCGACCTTATTACTAAGACTATAAGGTTGGTTCGTAACAAAAGTCATGCGCCAGCATTGTTGGCCGCTGACGAACTGCAATCAAGTGTCGATTTCTACCACTTTAGCAAGTGAGGCCGGTCAACAAAGCCTGCGAGTCGTACCTACAAATGGCTGCATTACTGGAGTACTGACGAGCTCATATTGTCATGTCCTACAGCAACGTAAATAGATATTCCAGTAATACCACAATCAAATGAATAAACCCCTACTCTCCCCTACTATATTTAAATGTCTTTGGAATAATTGGATTAAAGAAATGTCACCGTAACAACGACAAACTTCTGTATGCAGGCGCCTCCCCTACGTTACGGTAAACATTCCTTTCGGGGTTAAGTATACGGGTTGGAAATTGCCAAAAATCGCGTTTGATTTAGGGGTAGGATGATGAATTCTGTCCGCCGAGTCAGGCAGGGCCGCTAGCGCTTCACGTTGTTAGGAATACATAGAAATGCCGTATCAGCTACGTATTTCCCTGACATAATCTTTTTGCCGCCTTCTACGAAATTTACTTTAAGGCTGAAAAATAATGGACTTCTTATTGAAGTAAAACTTCTACTAGAGAAGTATGGCAAGAGAATGATGATGATGTTTGAAGTAAGACTTCTGCAGTAAACATTCCGCCTTCCTGCCCGGTGCACAATATGCAGTAGGAATGATTAGGAATGCGCTGCGCGTGCGCCTCCCGCTAGCCGCAGTGAAGCATGCCAAGCACTTGAAAGGTTACCGATTAGTACGCCGGAGTCGAGCCGCTGCAGCAGTGCCATGCTGGCATCTTGGGAGTGTGTTCTACGCTCTTGACTTATTTATGAGTAAACAAACAAATATTGAATGCAAGGTTCTTAAGTTTAAAGTTTTGATTAGTAGAGGTGCCAATTCTGCCCTACCGAACCTAAAGTGCAGTAATAGGAAAAACACGAATTCGAGAAAAAGACTTTTCGATTAAACTTTGAATGCAAGGTGAAAGGATAAGTACAAAACTAAAAACTAGACATTGTAAAGTTAGTTTTTTTATTTAAAAAAAATCTATATAAATAAAAAGAGAAGTCCTGACTGACTGACTGACTGATTGACTGACTCATCAACGCCCAGCCCAAACCCTTGGACCTAGAAAGCTGAAATTTTGCACAGAGGATCTCTTTATAATGTAGACAAGGAATAAGGAAGGAATTCCCGGTAGTATGTTCCCGTGGGATATTTTCCGACATCCACGCGGGCGAAGCCGCGCGCAAAAGCTAGTATAAAATAAAATGGGGATTCAGAATAATATTTAAAATTGAAAACATACCAGAATTTCTATTACCTACTGCACTTTAGGCTCAGGTGGGCAGAATTCGAATGTGTAGTACCTACTTACAACTTTTTTTGGACACCATTTTTATTTGGCGCCAAATTTTACGGTTCTTTGATATCCCACTATAAATAGTAAAAAATATAGCAAACTCAATAAGACCATAACTGCCGCAATCATTTCATTAATTTTATCCTAAAGTTCCTAAAAAGATTGCTATACGAACATTGATATAAAAAGTAAAGATACGGTCGTCCGTACATTTGCCCGACGCGTTCGCCACACAGAAACACTAACGCCATCTATTAGAACTACTCTTAACTACGATGTTGATCGGCGCAGGCTGCTCGTAGACGTAACCTTGTAAGAGCGGCGTGGTATTTTTCGAGATATAAAGAAATTATGAAAACTTTTATTTTTCAAAAATTATATTTATTGCAGTTTGTTTGTATAAATAATAAAATTTTCATTGGCCTTTTTGTTATCCTTGACATATTTTCCATTTTGGATTCGTACTGTTTTCTGACATTGTATATCTTTCAATTATTGACCTTTAATTAATGTAATTTATGATTAATAACACAGGTTGTTCCATTGAGTGAGAGTTTGTATAAAATTAAATCTTATTGTAATATAATTAAATCTTTATTTCATCGGTAACAACGCACGCCGCTGCAAAGTTATGTCGCACAGCGGTACGGTCTTGGGGGCGTGGCCTCGCGTCGTCTAAGACAATTTACTTGTAGCAGGAAAGTAGAAAAGAAAATTGTTTTAAATAATGTTAGAAGTTGATTTATTGACATATTTTTGACTTACAGGTGATATGAAATGTTATAATTTTTTTTGTTATGTTTTTTGTCGTACTTCACGCAACCCGTCACGACATAATTTGGCTTTTTTGCCTTTAAAATTTACGACCGCACCCGAAGATAGCCGATCGCGGACTAGTTCACTTGGGTTTAGGGGAGGATCATTCGAGGACCACGTTCGTGGCGTCATTTTAACATGCCGTCCGCCCAGTCCTTACGCAGTAATATATAAGTCAATGTATACGAACCATGTTTTTTCAACAAATTAGTATGTACTTACGAGTAACTAATCCCATTTTGATCACAGAGTATTCAAAATAAACAACATTTTCATTATTGTGGACAAGAGCAACCTTTGTTGGCCCAGCCCCAGGTAGGACCTCTATTCTTTTTGTCAGACTGGTTAGAAAACACGTGGTTGCATTAAGCTGGACTCAGAAACCCAAGAGGAAGCTTCCGAAACAATAAATTACAAGAAATATTCACACAAACATCAGATTCGTCAGGGACCTGACATACTCGTACGGACGTGTCATGGTCAGGAAAATTCTGAACACTAAAAACATACCTAATATTTGTTACTCTGGTACTCGAGTATACTGTTACGCTACTCGAGTGGTGGAACATCAGCGGAACATCATGCCGTTTCGCGGTTTCGCTGTTTCGCGGCGGAGATGTGCTAAGGCCCTCAAAGTTGTATGTATCCTTCTAATTGGCCACCCTGTACTCTGTACCTACCTAAGCGATTCGAAAAGATAAACAATGTCTCTCGTTATAATATCTACTAACGCTATGAGGACTACTACGGAGAGTGCTGGTTTTCAACAACGATCAGCAATACAGTATCAATTGCCTACTTAGACAAGTTTTGTTCGATATTTGTCGCCAAAACGGTTTTCTGCTTTCGCATTCCTGTCTAGATCCATTTTTTCTTCCGTCCTTTCCTACTCTTATTTTCGACTGCTCTTTTCTCTGATTACACCACCTATCATAATGAAAGTTTCTACTGCCAACTAACAAAGGGCATGCCTACGATTTAGATCCGTGTGTATTGGTGTCACACTATCGGGTCAGTGGTGTAAGGGCCCGACGTGCCTCGTCACTCGTGCGGCGTGGACTACACCTTCCGACAGCTCGACACCGTTACTTATTATAATGACGTTCTTACTCCTTGTTCTGAATGTCACTTGCACAGTTTGATAGGTACTTCAATATCGAACGTCCCATTGTATTTTTTTTATTCATTCTTCAAACACGCAATCACAGACAATCAATGAATCTAATATCATAATGAAGTAATTTATGTATTTTGTGACTCATTATCGTCAGAATAAAACATGTTATTGTTTGCATTATTCAATCTAGTCACTGCAGTCTGTTATAATTATAAAGCACTCTGTATCAGTTATCGCGGTAAATATGGCAAGTGAAAAGAAAACCGCAACGACTGACGGCAAAAAAAAAATAGTATAGGTACCTATTGGATAAAGTATCCTCGTTGTGAGAATCGATCCGAGACAAATTACTAGAGTTGAGCAATCGACGACAATAACACGGCCTTCGATCGAGTTCCCGCAGAAAACACTAACCGAACGAACACGTACAGCGATTGAGAAAAACTGTAATAGGTACCACAGATTAATGTAATACTGTCAGTTATTTTACAATTGTATTACACTCACAAGCGTATGTTTGCGTTTACCAAGATCTTTGTGAAATCGTTGTAAATATTACAGTAATGTTGGCAACTGTTATAGTAAACAGTGTTTCTAACGATCTCATAAACACTATGAAAGATATGGTTCAATAAATCAAACCATTGTGAACGATGACTGTGCCGTTTGGGCTGACACGCGAAACATTCGGTTATTATTTCAGATGGGCAAAAGAGTTAAAAATAGGTACCCTACTCTTTGACTACTTTGAAAGCTGAAACATATTTCAGAAGAATATTTCATCAGTAAAATGTCATATGACGCAATTTTTGTATCGGGTACTTACATTTGTTATTTATAACTTTCAACATTTTCTAAATTAGATACCTATTTGGATAAAGATTAGAGGAGCTTACTAAAGCTATGAAAATGAGTGCTCCAATTTATTACTCTCAAACTTTTTATGAGAATGCGATTTACAACAATGTTAAGTGGCTAGACGAAGTGTCGATGATCTCAGCTAGTGCAGCTTCAAGGACCATCGTGTAACCACAGCATCCACTCATCCACCGATAAAAATATCAATAAAACGTTACCCATAGGTTGTCGTAAACTAAAAATATTGTTCACCTTCGGATTTATTAGAGAACTATTTGAAAATTGCTGGAAATTATGAACACTGCTGAAAGTTCTATCGGTCTTTTATTTCAACACATAAAAACACCGTAAAGTTTTGATCTTGAGGTGGAGTGGCTCTATTTTAATAAAACTATATTGTATCTATCGACGACACAATAACCCACCCAAGATATTTTCAAAACTTTGATGCAAAAGTTTGACAGTTGAACAATTCCTCGAAGGAAACCCTACAGCGGCATGCGCACGATCAGACACAGTTTATGAATAATAATAAATAATGTTAGTTGTAGTTACACAAGAACGTCTTCACAGAGCTGACAGACGAGAAGAATCTGTTGGATTTGACACGTTATTGCAGTTCCAAGGTAAAGCCAGCGTGACACAGAGCTGGCCTAGTTTCCCGGAGGTTGTAGACAGCACGAGATGCAGCGCTACGTCCGAGATAATTGTCTAAGTAAGTCATGCCGTACGTCCGCGACTTTGTAAGGCGACACCCGCGGGCCGCTCCTCTTCCGCGTGGCGCACACCGGCACCGCTGCTGCGCGGCTACTGGATACCACTTAGTGGTTGATCTCCTTCGTTGTCTATTAATTATGTACGTGGCTCTTTGATGATTGAAGGTAAAATGTTTTTATTTATATTACTATGGTAAAATGATATAAAAACTGTTGTCGACTCTGAGAGAGGGTGATTCTTTTTATGCGGAAGAGTAGGAATTTGAGTCTAATAAACGAGAAATAAGCGGACTGGTAGGTTTCTAATTTAGCGCCGAAAATGGCGGAAAGGAGACATGGTCTTGGGTTTTCCTTTGGTAGGAAAATAAAGCCATAGAAGCCACTGTTTTGCAACTGACACAAAAGTGTAACGGAAACTTCACCTCTTATAGATAAGAGCAGTCAACTTCATGCACGTTCACGTAAAAGCATCCAGTGCTACGGTTTAGTGACACTTGCTATCTTATCTCGACAAGCCCTTGCGCCGGTGCGCGGTGTGGAGTGTGACCGGCTTCGTACGAGCACTCCGCTTGAACGATGGTAAGCTTGGGATCTATACGATGTCGCGATACATAAGACAGTAAAGTAGGAGTGTGTCATGACAACTTAAACGAGGCTCGAGAGTTTGTGAGAAATGTTTTCGGAATGACGTACCTAATGTTAAAACCTCTTGGTTTTATTTGTAACTGCAAGTTATTTCTCAACACCGTGAAGCATGTTTTGCCAGCTGCAGTGCGATTCTGTAACCATCTCACCGTGAAAACTTAGGTGAAGTGAGCGTGGAGTAAGCTGTCAATAGTGTCAATTCCTAGCAAAAACAAACTCACTTCACCTTAGTTTTAACGGTGAGATTTTTACAGAATCGACCGGCTGATTCGAATTGATTGATTGTCTCTTTTGTCATCTATCCCACTTAGAATTTACTACAACGTACGTAAACGTAACTTTTCCTTAATTTTATGGTTACGTACCTCAAAAGGAAAAAAAATGGAATCCTAATAGGATCACTCGTGTGTATGTCTGTCTGTCCGTCTGTCACAGCCAATTTGCTCTAATCTCTAATCGAATCTAATGGATCGATTAACTTGAAAGGAACCTACACATATGAATTTCTGTGACCCAAACACGGACGTGTAAAGTAAATAAATAAATTTTTAATATGGGGTTCACTTTTGGGGGGCAAATAAGAAAATTTAAAAAAAAAGTTTGCAAACTGTACCGTGTGATATATCAAATGTAGGGATGAGGCTATGAGGGTCTCAAATATTTTTTTTTATTGTTTTAAAATAAATTGTTTTAAAGTTATTTAAGAATTATCTAATTATCCCTTCAATCCGAAACTGCTGAGCCTAAAATTAAAAAAAAAAATACTTACAGAAAATCATTCTTTACCTGTAGATTACAGGAAAACTAAAGAAGTCTGTGGTCTTAACATAACATGGTAAATTCCTCAATATTGTGAGTAGGTACAAACTTACATTTACAGTTGGAAACTACAGAACCCTTCATTGTGCGTGGTCCGACACGCACTTAGCCGGTTTTTTAAATGGTGAATTAGTAAAGAACTCTAGCTAGAACTTTAATTTACATACCTACTAAATCTTACTTTACAGACCCTGGCTAGTAATCGGGCAGATTTAGAAGTACTAAAACTACTTTACTATTTTTTTTAGGATTAAATATCTACAACTTGTTTAAAAATACCATGAATCCCATAGCTATTGCGAGTGGTCAACGGTTTTCGCAAGCAAAAACAAAAATGAAGCAAAAATAAGCCATTTATGTTTTCGTGCTGTTCATTTTGTTCTATCACTCGGTCTTTCTCAGAAAATCGGGGCAAGTGCTTGTCGAACCATGCACAATGAAGGGTTCTGAACTTAACGTTGTAGTTTAAAAACATGTTCTCCCATAGTTGTATTGATATACGTCATGGTCAATACTCCAACTGCAAATTTAATTCCACAAAATAAAAAATATTTGTTAAAATTACAAATAAACGATTTTCGGACATTTTCTTTTACTTGTGCTATGAGATCTTGCTTCTTGCCTAATTTCATGATTCTACGTCAACAGTAATTATGTTTTGAATTACTTGCGATTATCAAAGTATGTCGCATAAATGGCCGTATTTTTTACTGTGTTAACTTAATTTTTTTACAGCTCCAAGGGACCATAGTCCCGTACCTATTTGATATTAATTTCAACTTGATACCTTCATGCGTTCCTGAGAAAAAGGGTCTTGATAGACTGACAGGAAGACAAACAGACAGACGGCCGACGACGGAGTGATCCTAAAAGGTTCCGTTTTTTCCTTTTGAGGTACGGAACCCTAAAAAGCAATAAAAATCGCAACACTGAACGATGGCGGAATGCGATCTAATTTATTTGCAGTAACGGTACTGTGAGGGCTCGAACCTCACAGCGGGAGGCTAACTACTTTATAATAAAAGACAGTAGTGTACTGAAGAAATGGGGCTGAAGCCCGCTATATTAAAATAGAAATAAAATTATAATTCACTCCCTAGGTCCTACGCGGAGCCCTAGTTATTCGCTATCTGACAATCTTATAAAAAGCCACCATCACTTTTTATAAGAACATTCGATGTTTGAATGATCGGAATGTCAGCCAGTTACCCATACTTTGGCTTGTACGTATTAAAACCTCTACATGAGCTACGCCCACCCTTGAATAAAAGGATTAACGTAGTCAACTTCCAAATAAAACTTTTATTCAGACCAAGACATTCGATCATACAGAGAAAACCTACCTAAACCTAAAAAAATAGACACCCTACCTAACTCCGGGAAAATGGCGACAATATGAGGGATTGTACTTCTAGGTACAGGCTCAGCTCTGGACAAACGAAACGCGAAAAACTAACACTATGCTAAGTGTCAGTCAAAGTAATATTAAAGTGTGCCATTGTGCACCCAAAAATATCGCATTTATCCAGTCTGAGCCCCGTCAGACAAAACCCGGAGGGAAAAGAATGACGTGCCTCTTTCGATAATAAAATGATGTGGCAATTCACATCAGCCCAGAAGGGGTTGAAAATCTAAAGAACTCAACATCGTGATTCATTAATCCATCGGACAGTATCGAGCCAGAGGGAGGAATGCGCCAGGAAGTCAAAATTCTACCGTAGAACCTAACTCATGTTCAATCTCCAGCAAATTCAAAGAAAAATATCGCGTAACGTCAACACTGAACCCTTACGTATTACTACTGGTCCATATTGACCAAACTGTGGATCCTCTGATATAAATTGCACCAATTGTGTCAACTCAACACACTTTGCAAGGACTATGTCCCGTCAGCAAAGCTGGTTACAACTCATACCAAAGTCACCCCCCCCTCTAGAAGGTATTCACAGTTTCTCAAAACTTCCATTACTCCTAATACGTCATACTAAAATACTGGAGGATGTCCATGCTAACTGGCCCTATCGACCCGTAACGAAGCGACGTTGTCGTAGTCGTTCACTCCCTCATGCTCTTCAATGTAGTGTGCAGCGTTGTGGTGTACCACACACGCTGTGGGTTGCGTCCGATGCCTCAGCATATGAAATATTACACAAAAAACACAATATTAGAACATTAGAAAATATAATACATTATTACTTCATGCCCTGCTGATATCATAAATGTAATGCAGTGACATGATAAACTGAAAAAAAGAACAATGACAATTAAATAATTCTTAAAAGAAAAAGTTTCCATCCAATAAATGTAAGAGGTTTAAAAAGTTTACATCTAATAATATAGTTTTCAAAAATATCTCTCAACCTCCTTTTATACAATTTACAAAACATATATTTTGAAATGGAAAACTTCTTTACAAAATAATTATTGGTTTTCTTATCCTTTTTTAAATTAATTATTTCAGGAACCAATTTTTTTAATTTAATGTTCTTTATAGATAAATTCTTTTTCTTCTTCAATAAAACACGTTTTGGATCATACATGACACCTCGGTGTCGTAATGGGATATTAGGGAACCTATCACCACTTTTTTCAATATATTTAATTTCTACTTGCGCGATTTCAACCGTTTTCTCGACTGCGCATGACTCCACATTCTGTTCACCTAACTTTAAATCGACTTCCAAAAGACAAAAATCACCAATCTCCTTTGTTTCCGACGACAGACCGGAATGGGCATTCTCCTTTGAAATCGAAGATTTTAAATTTAAATTATCTTGATCGTCTTGATCAAATTGTTCACAAGCGATGTTATTTATATTATTCTTCACATCGTGAACATGATCGTGTTGACACACAGACATATTAGACATAATAATAACAGGATTGGACAGACCCGAATATTCCAGTGCTTCCTGGTCTTCCTTCTTTAGCACCTCGTCTGTCTGCACATCGTTTTCGGTCACCATTGCCGCGCTGCTGAACTCAGCAATGACCTCAACTTCATCTTCATCTATTTCACTGCCTGCATTGCATTTTTCTAACTCATCAACTTCCTGCTCTCTTTCACTACAAATTAATTGCATGTTATCATCTACACACAAAACATCTTCCTGTCTGTCTTCAACAGACCTTTCTTGTGCGTCCGCCTCTTGTGGCGCACAACTAATAATCTTTCCCTTATGGCATTTACATGGGAATTCTGCCCATAATGCGTCACACAGTGCCTCAAAGGACATACCGTCCGACCATGTATAATTGTAAAAAGATCTTGCAGCACTTGCAAGAAACGCACCCAATATTAGCGACCAATCGCTTTCTCGCCATCCATTAATGTTGGCTATTCGCAAAAAATCGGCAATAAACTTTTCAAGACATCGGGCATCGATGCCCGTGAAATAATAATCCAACATCAGCACCATGTCGAACACTCTCTAATAATAATAATATTTAAAACCACTTAGTCTGTTTAAGGGGATCCACTGCTCCTCATATCGCTCGGCATGCGATAGTGATGCGTCTTGCGTCCGGCGGAATAACTTCTACGCCAAACACCAACAAATTCTTAAATACTTCGCTCTGCTTAACTCGGCCGTATCGGCGCACTCCAAAAAACCTTCGAGAGGTACCGCGGGCGTACTCGCGGTCGCTATGAAGCTTCTTCTACGGCGGCGGCGGCGCCTCCACCAAATGTGAGGGCTCGAACCTCACAGCGGGAGGCTAACTACTTTATAATAAAAGACAGTAGTGTACTGAAGAAATGGGGCTGAAGCCCGCTATATTAAAATAGAAATAAAATTATAATTCACTCCCTAGGTCCTACGCGGAGCCCTAGTTATTCGCTATCTGACAATCTTATAAAAAGCCACCATCACTTTTTATAAGAACATTCGATGTTTGAATGATCGGAATGTCAGCCAGTTACCCATACTTTGGCTTGTCCGTATTAAAACCTCTACAGTACCAAGCTAGGATTTATGAAAGTTTTTGTTCGATTTCTAGTTTACCGACCGTTAATGGACTCGCTTTTTTGATAAATTGGGTGGACTGAAACCATCGTCTTAAACTAGGGAGTGATACGTAGGTTCGAATGACGTTTTTGCGAAGGTCGCCATTTCGAAAAATTTTGCGAGTGGTACGCCAGTTCGAAAACTCATTACATCGAAAACCGCTATATCGAATGACATTATCGCGAAGGTCGCCATTTCGAAAAAAATTGCGAGCAGTACACCAGTTCGGAAGTCATGGTATCGAAGTCCGATGTTGAGTTAATTTGTCTGGGAATCGAACTCACGACCCCAATGAGACGAGACACAGAGAGCATGGTATTTTGATTTGGTTTGGAGAAAAAAAAAAAAAAAGAAAGACAAATTAACTCAACATCGGACTTCGATACCATGACTTCCGAACTGGTGTACTGCTCGCAATTTTTTTCGAAATGGCGACCTTCGCGATAATGTCATTCGAACTCACGTATCACTCCCCTTAAACTACTATCACTATCACACTAATATTATAAAGGCGAAAGCTTGTGTGTGTGTGTTTGTTACTTCTTCACGCTCAAACGGCTGGACCGATTTGTATGAAATTTGGTACGTAGATAGCTTATAGCCTGGATTAACACATAGGCTAGTCGGTCTACCGTCATCCCGGTCTACGCGGTTACAACCGCGGGGCGCAGCTAGTAATATTATAAATGTGAAAGTTTGTGAAGACGTTTGAATGTTTGTTACTCAATCACGCAAAAACGGCTGGACGGATTTGGACGAAATTTAGCACACAGATAGTTTATAATCTGGATTAACATATAGAATACTTTTTATCCCGGTAGTAGGTTCCCGTGGGATAATTTCCGACCTCCACATAGGCGAAGCCGCGGGCAACGGTTAGTAGATTATATTTTTATGGAAACCATAGAAATATAACATATTATTATAATTCTTCTTCGGTTGACGGGGGTAATGAATTACGTCAGAAGTCGACGAGAGTTACGAGGCACTCACAATCAGCCCGTAATGTGCCCACTGCTGGGACACAGGCCTCCTCTCCGTGAGAGGGAGTGGGCTGTAATCCACCACGCGGGCCCAGTGCGGGTTGGTAGATGTCACATGTCTTCAAAATTTTAGTTCTAGGACATGCCGGTTTCCTCACGATGTTTCCCTTCACCGTTTTGAGAGCAGTACCTAGTGATGAAATAATTTACACAAAGTAAAGCGCCTGTCTGGGTTCGAACCTACGACCTACAACTCGTAAGTCGCGGCCGTCACCACTGCTCTTAAAGGTAGATATTTTCTTAAGTTGTTCTGGTTCCTACCTCTTCATATTATTGCCAGGAGGACAATCTGCGGGTCAGTACAGAGTGGGGCAAAAGTAATCACCCGATGTTGTTTTGCTGTACTTACTTTTTTTTTAGGAATGAAAAATTTTGATTCACTTGTGGATTATTAGAATTTTTCCCATCAAGTCGAGAAAATAATATCGGGCAAGTGGCTGCCGCCGTCAGAATTGATGACCGTACGCGGTCTCGTTTGGTATTTTCCATCACTGGTGTCAGAACTTCGAAGTTGTCGCATTCCTATCGGATATTCTCTTTAAGGCCTTCAAGAGTCTGAGGCTTGTTTGTTACTTAAACCCGGGACTTCAAGTAACTCCACAAAAAAAACCCTGGAGCTAATGATGTGTCTGGAGCGGTCAGATCGGGTGATCTGGCCGACCAATGCAAATCGCCAAAGCGAGAGATTAGACGACGCGGCAATGCTTCGTTGACACCCTTGAGGAGTCTTGAGGAGTAAGTACAGGATTCTGCATCTGTTGAGCAGACGAATTTTTCAAACCTGTGAAGAAATGGGGTGGCCTTCAAAAACATTCGTGGAAAAGTTGCTCCTGTTAATAAGTGTTTGAATGACGATATACTGTAGAACAATGACGTCTGCTATGAATCAGCATGTCATGTGCCTGCGCAGTGTGGCGTAGCTAACGTATCAATCGGCTCCGACGTAAGTAGCTCTCATGTACACCTGGCCCATTCAACCGTAATATATGGCCCATAATTTATGACCCCTATTAATCCCCATAATTTTCTCCCACGACTCAGTCCAGCATATGTTACATATCAGGTGTCTCTAAGTATGTAGGTACATTTTTCCCGATTGCAATATTTGAAAGGAGGATAGCTATTATTGATATGTTTTCATGAGACCATTTATTAACGCCCATTGATTTCAATCCAAAAAATTGGCCGAGAATCTCAGAAAAACGCAATTTACGCTTTGTGGCTTCCTGTAATTTATTCCCGTAAACATCCGCATCACTTACGTAGCACGCGAAAGTAATGTCTATTGGAATAGCCAATATTGCGAGTCAGAAGCTGGTGGCACCATCTACAAGAGGTGGCGGCTGTGGCGCGCTCCAGTGGGCTCGAAGGCGCGGCGGTCACTCGGGACCGTTCGGCGGCACCCATGGACCGTGACCGAACAGGCCGGAGTAGGGAACAAATGGAGAAGTAATCGAACTCACCCAATTTGTAAGTTGTATGCAGCTGGGAAAAAACTTCCGTTAATGGGCACTAAGCCAATTGGTTTAGACATAACTGTTGCATGAATTGCTCAATGTGATTTGGCATGAGAACACCGACTGCCGGGAGTTTATTTTCTAACAAACAACGTTCAGCGCGCAGGACCCGATACCTTAGCCCACACTACCTAACACTCCATTGTCTTACTACTCTGCGTTCATAAGCCATAATAATATTGACTCAAGCTACGCGATCACGGCGTCTCGCTGTCCACAGAAGTATGCCAGTGAGTCATGCAGGACCAGCGCCTTCCAACCGTGACTTTGATTGGATTCAACGCGCTAAGTATAAGCATTGACATTATAACTTTTACAACACTTTTGCAACGGGATAGGCAATATCACAGAATAAAATATAATAGTGATAGATTATGGGAATAATATCTATTAGGTACGGGAATGGTAAGTGAGCGATGCGTAATTTTTAGGCGGCGCGACTGGAAATCATATCATATTCATAAACCAAACATACAATATTTTTATTTTTTTTAAATAAAGTAAACGTATCTTGATCAGGCTATATTTTAGTAGAAAACATTTTAGTAGTTTCAAAAAATAATATATTTATACTATGTTATTTAGCATTATTCTAAGTTTGGTGGCGCGTCCACAATCTGTTTTCAATTTGAATGAATACTAAATTCAAATTATTTAGTGGCTCGATAGAATAAACCCAGGAGGACGGTACCTTACGTTAGTACAATATTGATCTGTGACGACACTAGCATCCGTTCACTTCGTATATTTAGTGGCTCGATAGAATAAACCCAGGAGGACGGTACCTTACGTTAGTACAATATTGATCTGTGACGACACTAGCATCCGTTCACTTCGTATATTTAGTGGCTCGATAGAATAAACCCAGGAGGACGGTACCTTACGTTAGTACAATATTGATCTGTGACGACACTAGCATCCGTTCACTTCGTATATTTAGTGGCTCGATAGAATAAACCCAGGAGGACGGTACCTTACGTTAGTACAATATTGATCTGTGACGACACTAGCATCCGTTCACTTCGTATATTTAGTGGCTCGATAGAATAAACCCAGGAGGACGGTACCTTACGTTAGTACAATATTGATCTGTGACGACACTAGCATCCGTTCACTTCGTATATTGAGGCGCTCACGAGCAGCGGTGACGAGCTCGTGCCATCCTGGGCCCTCATTCACTACAGTTCCATACTTCGAAACCACGTCTATTCCTTGAGCTAATTACGACATCAGCTAATAACGTATTATCTATGACACGATGAACGAAACCACCTACCTACCTAAATTATAAAAAACTGGTCAAGTGCGAGTCAGACTTGCACACGAAGGGTTCCATACCATAACGTAAAAGATTTAACACTTTGTATCAAAGAAGCAACGTTTCTTGTATGGAAAATTAAAGTAAAAAAAATAATTATAGGGGAACCCTCTTTTATTTATTTTAGTATATTATGTTGTTTGTATTTAACAATCGCAAAGATAACTTTGTAAGCTAACTTTGGCGCCGTGTAAATGCAGCTTTAGTGATACTGTGAATTACGAGTAAAGGCTCTTACAGACAGAGGCGATATCGCGTCGCGACGCGTCGCGTAGCGGTGTTGCGACGCGATAATATCGCAGTATCGCTCGCGATATCGCTTCTGTCTGTAAGAGCCTTAAGTCTATGGTTATTTTTTGCAGCTGCAGAAAATCGTTACGTTTATGAATCGGCGTGTTTAGTGTTTGTTGATTAATAAATACAGTGTATGGTACATGATATACAGAAATTTCGAATTCCTAACTTGTTTAATTGTTGCGATAGAACTCATACAAAAATGGTCTAAAATTTACAACTTTTACGGCCCCCTATTTCATCATTTTTGAAGATAAAAAAAATATATATACATACATATATTTGTACTCTACTCGATGAGTTCTTAATAGACAATGACAGCACATGCTAGGGTAAGAATTTTTTTTTTCAAAATGAACATTTTATTGTATAAATATAACTATGGTCCCCATACAATAAAATTTTCATTAAAAAAAAAAAGAATTCGCTTGAATTTGTAACTTTATTTTGTTTTTATTATTTGTTGACTATTTGAATCTAAGTATAAGGAGCTGCCCAAGGAATAGGGAACGTTGACCTTCAGACTGGAGGTCATCGAACTCCGCCACCCTTTGCGGAGGGTCGCGGGCGAGGCAGGTGGGGCCCCAAGTGTGGAAACTAGGTCAGGGGGTGGCTGGCCGAGTCAGCCGGTGAGAACTTGGTTTGATATTATTAAATAATATAAATAAATCGTAAAAGAACTCTTATTTCGGTTTAGCGAACGGCAATCATCTTATTTCCCTCAGATTATTGCAATTCATTCAATTCATTCTAAAGCCTAAATCCTAATTCCAAGTCCTAAATTTTTAATTTATTAAAATTAAAAATTTAGGACTTGGGACTAAAAAAGTAGTGCTAACTACTTTTTACCGACTTCACAAAAAGGAGGAGGTACTATGTTCGGATGATTGTATGTTTTTTTTTTTGTATGTTTGTTCATCGAATATTCCGCCAATTGTCGACGGATTTTCAAAGTTATTTATTGTTATTTATTAGTTTTTATTTGATAGGTTATGCTCTCGAGGTGGTCCCATTGTCACCAAGTTAGAATCTGATGAGGGGATCCCATGGAAATCGAGGGAAACCCTCGAATTTTATAGGCACACCTATAGTGATTTGGGTATTTTTTATAGTAACTTGTGCATTTGCTCTCGAAAAGCACCATTTGGTGAAGTGGAACTGATGACGAAGACCACATATGGTCATCGGAACTACTCAATAATAAGTATTTCACGGGTTGCGATTCGATTATTACCAATTTATGCTCCTCCGTCACAATGCATATGGTGAAGTGGAGCTGATGGTGACTTCACCATCAGCTCCAGTTCTCCTGGTTATTACTAGGAGAATTCCTCAACAATTAACGTCCCAGCATCGGGAAAAGCAATATTTTGTAAAAGATGATGAGCAGTTGACATTACGTTATTGTAACTTAGATTAAATTACAAACTGACCCACTAAAAAGTGAAAAAAAAAACTTTTTTACAAAAAAAATAAAACCGACTTCCAAAAAAAAACTGCAAAGTGAAAAATAACTTTAATTTCGGAAGTCGGTGGCAAAAAACTAAAGTACAGATCCAAAGACACCGACTTCCGAAATTAAAGTTATTATTCACTTTGCAGTTTTTTTTTGGAAGTCGGTTGTATTTTTTTTGTAAAAAGGTTTTTTTTAGGCCTCAAGTCCTAAATTCAATGAATAAGTCCCTTCGTGAGTTTGTCACCTCCTCCTAAACTGCTGGACCGATTTAGATGAAATTTTTTGTGTATATTTCAAAGGGTTCCTGCATGGTTTGAAAACATAATAGGACCCCGTAGGTGGCGCTGCAGTCGGGTTCTAGGATCGTTCAGACAGGACAACGTCTGTCGGGTCTGCTTTTATGTAATAATAGTACATTATGATATAAGTGCGGTAAGTTGAAAATTACAACCGAGCCGATATTGCTAGCCCGAGCCGTAGGCGGGGGCTACAAGAAAGCAGAGGCTGTAATTATCAAAGCGCACGTATGTCATACGACGTTTTATAACATATTTGCGAGGAAATAAATAAAACTCGGACTTTCTTAAACGAATAAATCTTTAAAAACACACTTTCTGAAAATGAATTTGGATCTTTGCTTGTTTTCCATAAGATGAAATTTTGATACGCTTGTAAGTATCTATCGGTCGATTTTTTCAGGCAAGCAGATTTTTTGGCAGGCTTAGAGTAGCCTTTTCGCTGCCTCTGAGACTTCTGGCGGTGTCGAATTAATAAATTCATCATTACTTGACGACATTTTCAAATAAAAACAATACAGCAAAAAGAAAAAGCCCGCGGAATAATTTTTACTTGTTCACAAATTAGCGATGCGCACGCATCAGCGCTTTTTTTTTAAGGCAAAGGCACAAAAACAGCCAGTATTATTAAAGTAAATTAATATTTTTTTGTTTTTGTTGTTGCAATTTATTGTCAAAATTAATTAATGAATTCTTTAATTTAATTAATGTTTATTTATTATATTTTATCTCCCAAAGTTAATTTTATTCATAAAATGTTGACCACTTTTCTGACATGAAAACTCTTTGCTAAGATTTAAAAAGTACCGTTCGTTTTAGACGGAGCATCTTGATAAACCTTATGTTTTACCTTAATAAAAAGAAACCCGTGCGTTTTACATTACAATTACGCACAAGTACGTAATGACATACATTACGATATTGAAATTCGTGAAATAAGAGACCCTTTACGAGCAAATGTGTTATAAATAATATTAATAATTACTTCCAATCTTATAGCTATCTTCCTACAGTTCCTGTGCATCAAAGAAAAGACATCACATTTTTCTACCCACAGCATTCCATTCGATTTCTAATCACACAAATAGCTTATTCATCCGTCAGATATGCACACTGGTTACGTCAGAAGCGGGAACACAACACAACAGGTGCACACTTTAACGCTATTGTAGTCATTTCCATCACAAAAGACTTGCCTATGCGGACGCCATACATTTTATATAGAACCCCTTTACATTGCACGCCGCGACGTCCGCGTCGCTACGCGTTGAATAGCCGCGTCCGGCCTGCCACAGCTGCTCGCAGGACATAATGCCTCATACAACACCTTTACATCTGAACACACAATACCTACGGCCATACTAGTATCTATAGTGCTCTGTGGAGCCAGCTATGGCAAACAGATAGGTGTGGGCTTGTAGAGTTTTATTTATTTAGTGATACGGTGCCCTGCTTGCGAAGTTTGCTCGCAGAAAAGTCTGTGTGGGTTGTGCCGCAATCGGTGGTCTCACGAATAAATTGATAGTGCAATATTGAAAAAGAAATTCGTTAATATGTAGGATTCAGTAGTTCTATTAAAACGAGAGATGAGAAATGGAAAACTGTAGCGAAATGTAAAGAGAAATGGGAAACTGTAGACTGTAGAAAAATGGAAAACTGTAGAGAAATGTAAAGAGACATGGAAAACTGTAGAGAAATGTAAAGAGAAACGGAAAACTGCAGAGAAATGTAAAGAGACATGGAAAACTGTAGAGAAATGTAAAGAGAAATGGAAAACTGCAGAGAAATGTAAAGAGATATGGAAAACTGTAGAGAAATGTAAAGAGTAATGGAAAACTGTTGAGAAATGGAAAACTGTAGAGAAATGTAAAGTTTTCTACCTACAGGTAGCTGTAATGTCACCAGATAACTAATCCGTTCTTTTCGCAACTAATTTACAAGCGCACACAGCAAGGTCATAGAACTCACGACTATTTACTGAAAACTAACTGACATTGACGAATTACATAATAAGAAAATTACGAAATCTTCATGTACCGTTTCAATTATCATGTAAAGCGACAATTCTTATATATTTATTAACAATTCAACTCATTAAACATTTAAAGTATGAACGTAAACGTTCTCAAGATTTGGCGATACTTCGCTTATTAGTGAAACACGAATTCACACTTCTCAATTTTAAATAGGTAGGTACTCAGGTAACATTGAAAATGTTATTCAGACCTTCCAACTTAGATCCATGTGTACCTGGCTAACTGATTACCATATCATCAGCATCATCTGCCTATCCTTTTCCCAACTTTTTATATTGGAGTCGGCTTGCTGTATAGGTACCTGGCTAACTGATTATCGATGCTTACATAAAACACATCCTGTTTTCGTTATTACTACTGACGTTAATTCGACATGAAAGTTGTAATCGATATGAATGAGCTAGTAAATTCGTGGTGCATGTTACGCGGAACCGGGCGCGGCTCCTCGAAACAAAGCCAATGAATTATGCAGTAGGATGCGCTTGCGCACCGCGCGCCGATCCACGCCGATAATGTAACTGTGGAACCAATTGTCTTAGTTCGGGGGAGAGATGTATCAGGACACACTCCTGATAAATAGAAAAGGTAGACCTAATAAAAATTATTATAGGTATTAATCATCATCATTCACTTTGAGCCGAACGACGTGCTGTGCTAGAGACACGAGTAGGTAGTCTCGTAAGTAAGACCTTATTCTGAATTAATGTAAATCACCTGAAGGAATTAAAGACCCGCGGTCTAATAGTCATTACCTACCTACGTGCCGCTGCTGCCGCGCTGTCCCGTAATTGTGCGAAAAGATTTGTTTTATGATTTTTACCGCCACGCGACACATTAGTGATTGAGTAGATTATGACAGTTTGTTAGGCATTGATCCATCTAGTACCTAGGTAACAGTTAGGAATTGATCTATCTAGCACACTAGGTCATTGAATTGGATTGGCGAAGCGTCTGGTCTAAATAAATTAGGCATAATGTGAATAGTTCACTTACATAATATTCTGTGTGCACGACAGTTTGCAGGTCCAGTTCCAACCGGGGACAGAGGCTGTATAAGTGGGTGGATGATGTTGCATTAAGACTGGAAGATGATTAGCTAATCATCGCGGAGGTCACAGCTATCAGAGCTGCTGGCGACAGATCATTGCATTAGCTGATGATTTCAAACAATGGAGGAAATCCTCCTTACTGGAATGAGCCGTATTACCTAAAGTGGCATTTAATGTGGTTTCTTGCTGGTAGTTACCTACTCGAAATTGTTTACCTCACCCCCGCCACACCCTCGCAGACTGACAAACCATAACACCTATCGCTTCCTCCTACAGGAGCAAGTAACAATGGCTTGTAATACTTAATCGAACTCATTTGCTGGTGGTGATGCGGCTGTTCGACCACCAAGAGACCACGCACACTGACTATGATAAAACTACAGACGACTGGTATCACAGGTATCACACAAAATGATCACGTATTTCATACGTATAATTCGTCATGCATTCTTTGGAAATGGTTTTAAAGAATAATTTTAGCCTTCCAGACTTCCAGTCTGATAGGAAACGCATTGTTGGATTGACGTGAAGTGAATTTAATATCATGGAACAGGTAGGTACGTACTTGATAAAGCTAGGCAGGTATTGCAGGAATTGCAAGGAGAATCCGTGATTTATAAGAGACAGTGAGCAGCAGAGTAGCAGACGCAAGCTAAATCACTGATAAAGGATTGATTTTTCGAGAAAACATGTGGGAAACTGGTATTAGTAGTCTGAAGTCGCCAACTCCAGGCCAGCACCCTAATTGCGTAACACGCTATCAATCGGAATCGAATTTTGACAGTTCAATAACATTCATTGCGTTATTTACGGTGTTGAGAAGACAAATTTTTCGGACATAGGACGCAATGGATACCTATAGCATGATGCGTCAAAATGATATAACGATGGATAGTGTTACGCTATTAGATAGATAGATAGATAGATAGAATACTCTTTATTATGCACACCATAAAAATTACAGATATAAATGTTGAAATTTTACATAGGGTGACACAATGGGCGGTCTTATCGCTAAAAGCGATCTTTTACAGACAACCTTTGGATGGATTATGGGGAGAAAGGAGAGAATACTGTAGGTAGTCTGTGGTGTACCATATATACATACAATTTATACATACATAAATACAGATACTTATATAAATATATACTTATATATCCTACTTTAGGGTGCTGTTGTGGAGAATCTTTTCTTTTCCGTATAAGGAAAGAAAGAAAGAAGAAAAGTAAAAGTAAGGTCATCAGTCGCAGACACACTATATATTTTTAAAACTAATATCTATCAGCTATCGAGCTCTTGATCGTATGACGAGACGCCACCTAATTAGCACACAATAGGCGAAGAAACACTGACGTAGATACGGCCTGTGCGGCAGTGCGCGCGCGCCGCAGTAGCCGCCATGTTGCTGTTGCCGCCAACATGGACTACACAACTCTCTCACGAGCCCGACGAAGCCAGGTACTAAGCATTGTTGTTACTTAATTGCTAACTAGGTCTGCCCTATTATGTTCAAGCTATCAAATGATCAGTTAGGTGTGAGTTTTGAATTGATTATCGTTGAATTAGAATAGAAACATCAAGAAAATGCCGGCTACGATTTTGTATTTTGAAGAGAACAGTCAGAAACAGTCGCTAGTCGCTGGTATAGTGACACTCATACAGTCACAACCAGCAAGAAGCGCCCTTTTTTTTTGTTCCGGGGTGGAAAATCCTCATGGATGTCACACGCCCTGGGGTCGGCGGACGGGTCTGTCAGACTCTTACTGACTAAAAACCAACCCGGTGTTACCATCCCACACCTGGACCGGGGATCATGGGAATTTGTGCGCCTTCCACGATCCCCGGCCCGCCTTTGCGGGCCTCCTCAGGGCCGCGAGGGGAGTGAGGTTTAGGACTCCCTCCGCGAAGCAAGAAGCGCCCTCAGGTAACTTTCAGGAATTTTCGGCCTAAGTAGTCAATTTTTGTGTAATTCTAATACGAGATTAGTAAGTTTGACTGTAACTTACAAAAATTGTTTTCAATCCATTTATTTAATGTCCATTAAATAAATGGATAGATTTCCTTATTAGGGTTCCGTACCAAAATGGTAAAAAAGGAACCCTTATGGTGTGACTCAGTCTGTCTGTCTGTCTGTCTGTCACAGCTGGATATCTCAAGAACTACTGATGCTATCAACTTGAAATTTAGAATAGTTTTAGATGACGTTTACCCAACTATTTTGCAAATAACAAAGAAATAATTTATTTTTTATTTTTTTTGCAACAGGGACTGAAAGGGGGTCTTAAAAAATTAAAGTGGGGCTACTAGGGCATGTGGGGTATCATATGAAAGAGCGCTGTTTGCACATTCTCAAACTATTTTTTATTTTTTTTTATTCTGCATAGTTTTCGACTTTTGATGAAAAATGTAAAAAAAATACCGTTCCCCCCCCCCCCTAATTTCCGAAGTTTGCAAAGAGAAAAATCTGAAATTATTCTATGTGATAGAAGTTTATGTAAAGATTACAGGAAAAATAAAACGATGTCTCTAAGTAGCACACTTTTTCAGAAATCGGAACGGAACCCTCGGTGCGCGAGTCCGACTCGCTCTTGACCGGTTTTTTTATTTAATGTGTTTGTGTGGGCAATGAGTAACCCCACCGCGTCCTTGGCACCAACGTGCACTAGGCACATGAAAGTCAGTTTCTATGGTAATTACGAACCAACATGTCGCTCGACTTACCAGGGTGTTGACTTCTCATTTGGGGTAGAACCACTTCTGAAGTTTGCTATGAGGCGCTGAACCAAAGAGCTACGTTGTTTTACTTTGCTGAACTGAATTTATTGTTATTAGGTACCTACCCATTTATGTCGATGTACGATAAGGTACCTACTCGCCTAATTAGTAATTTGGCAAACCGCTGTTTCATTAGTATTGTAGTGCCATTGACTTATACAACGTGTAATGCTAAATGCGCAAAACCTCTTAAGGGGTCATTGTACTCATCATTATGAACAACTTTTACTATGGGGCCAAACCTGAAATCGCGAAAAAAAAATCAGCTGTTCAGTACATTTTGACGAAATATGCGAACATAAATGTACTGAACAGCTGATTTTTTTTTCGCGATTTCAGGTTTGGTCCCATAGTAAAAGTTGTTCATAATGATGAGTACAATGACCCCTTAAGAGGTTTTGCGCATTTAGCATTACACGTTGTATATTACTAGTTTTTATATCAATGTGTAGTGCCAATAAAAAGGTCTGATGACGCTAACTACTGCTTCCTAAATGTGCGCTAACTCTGCAAAACTTTTATGAAACAAACTGTCTTGACAAATTCAATTATGAAATTAATTGATTTGCAAACTCCAATATTATTATTAGACTAATGTAGAGTGATAGGTTGGTAGTGACTAGTGAAAGCAATTCATTGTTAGATATATAATTTCAGATTGACGTCATGGAATCTATCCTGTATGCGGCAAGTATTCTCAGATTGCCATTCGATAGGCACCCCCTCGAATATGACGTGTGCAATGTGCCCTGGATGACGTCACAGGCTAATAACATGGCGCCGCTAATATGTGCCTTCAGTAACAGTAAACAGTCGATGAATGTGTAGTGGTACAATATAGAATATTGCAAATTCGTGAAATTCGCAATTAATGATAAGAGTCTGTCTGTATCGAACGTAATTTATTTGTGTCGTTTAAATGTAAATTAGTTGTTATTTTTGCGACAAAGGCTGAAAACTTAACCCCGACAGGATGTTACTAATAAGAATGAATAAATTATAACTAATCGAGTCAGAGAACTTGTAACTCAGGAGTTTTATTTGTGTTTTAGAATTGAAATATATCTTTGTAACCATCACCTGCCTTGCCTAGTAAGGAGCAGTAGTTAGGTACAATATGAATAAGTACTTATATGAAAGTTATTGCAGAAGGGTTTCGGTCGCACACGCGGACTGACTACGATTTTAAACGGCACACAATCGCGTAATCTATTGTCACCATTAGCTGGCTTGAAATAATGTTGAAAATTGAAAACAATATTTGTGTTGCCGAGATGTGACTAAGCGGCGAATGTGCATTTATTTTCCGGGTTTTGTTTAAATTATTTAGAATATAAAAAATAAATTAAATAGAATAGAATAGAATAGATGTTCAAAGCCAAAGTTTATTTTTGTGGAACAACTTTCAAATTTTTTATTGGGAATATCAAACTATTTTTTACTATTCTATTCGGTTAACATTTTTCTTTAGACCCTTCTCTGTCCCGCGTTTTTGCGTCGGATGGTTTCATTGCGTTACGTCATACTCGACAATCCAAGAAACCAATTTTTGTGATTATTGAGCTAACACCGCGCATTAACTGCGGTGCGCTAACTTTGTAACTTGCTTGACCAACAGGGCACGTGGATATGACGGTGCTTTGTGAGTGTGACACAGAGGAGAAACTACTCAAGACTTGGCTGTTGGCATTGGGTATGGTCATTTTTGAACCACGGCCTATACAATATAAATTAAGTAACTCAAAACTTGGCTGTTGGCATTGGGTATGGTCATTTTTGAACCACGGCCTATACAATATAAATTAAGTAACTCAAGACTTGGCTGTTGGCATTGGGTATGGTCATTTTTGAACCACGGCCTATACAATATAAATTAAGTAACTCAAGACTTGGCTGTTGGCATTGGGTATGGTCATTTTTGAACCACGGCCTATACAATATAAATTAAGTAACTCAAGACTTGGCTGTTGGCATTGGGTATGGTCATTTTTGAACCACGGCCTATACAATATAAATTAAGTAACTCAAGACTTGGCTGTTGGCATTGGGTATGGTCATTTTTGAACCACGGCCTATACAATATAAATTAAGTAACTCAAGACTTGGCTGTTGGCATTGGGTATGGTCATTTTTGAACCACGGCCTATACAATATAAATTAAGTAACTCAAGACTTGGCTGTTGGCATTGGGTATGGTCATTTTTGAACCACGGCCTATACAATATAAATTAAGTAACTCAAGACTTGGCTGTTGGCATTGGGTATGGTCATTTTTGAACCACGGCCTATACAATATAAATTAATTAAGTAGGTAGTTATAGTAAGATAAGTATTGATCCTGCCAATTAAGTTGATAGGTACCTATCTACTATGACACTTGAAGTGTTTCTCTGTCCTTGACAAACATCTGGGTCATTTATAATTTCGCTGAAATCCCGTCTGGCTTAGTTTCGTGTCGGGTATCAGATATGAAACATTATGGTCGTTTCAAGGTGGTTGGCTGGTAATGGCGGCTAACTGGCGTGGCGTGTCGATAATCTAAGCGGTCATCGCTGATCAGACGATCACGATCTCCATGAAAATGATGTTGAAGGAGGTAATAGTAAGAATAAATGGATTCAGACTCATGGACAACTTCGATGGGTAGGTATTCACATAGCTTTTGTAGCTCTGGCCTGTGTGCTCACTAGATTATTTTTTATTTTTACACTTTTGACTGCAATTTTAAAACTAGGCATACCATACCTACTCAATATTTTTAAAACATGAATGCTGCTCTGTGGAGCTTCATAACGAAAACCCAAATTGTCAATTTCATCACCATCTTTAGACAACATAGGTAGTGCAATGATGTTAATAGTAATACCTCATTGACATAGTGTGGTATGTAGAGAGGAGCTCGTGGCTAAGTGACAACAGCCGCAAGCGTCGATCCATCAGGTTAAGCTACGCTTGCCGGGGTTTGTCCGTCGATGGGTGACCACCTTTACATACCGAGACACCCCCGTGGCTCGGAAAGCAAGTTAAGCCGTTGGTCCCGGCTGTCATTCGTGGATCTTTGACAGTCGTTACGGGTCGTCAGAAGCCCTGAAAGTCTGACAACCAGTCTTACCAAGGGGTATCGTATTACCCAGTTACTGGGTTGTGGAGGTCTGATAGGCAGTCGCTCCATGTAAAAAAGTAAAGTACTGGTATTCAGATAAATCCGGTTAGACTAGAAGCCGACCCCTACATAGTTGGGAAAAGGCTAGGCAGATGATAACGAGGTACCACTACCAATTGAGTGATAATGATAAGGAACACTTTTAATGTTTATCTCAGCCAGTACGTCGAGAAAAAATAGGGAAAAGACTGAAATGAGAGCTTCACTCATAGACCCATAGGTAAGGTACTACTCGTAACTAGGAAGCAGCAAGCATTGCTATTGATTGGGTGGATGGTATCGTTTTACTTCCGCCAAAGATTGTACCTAATTAGAGGGAGATCGTCAAAAAGTTAGTCACGCACATAACGCCGCTCAGCAATGAGCAGACGACGGAGGAGGAGGAACTGTTTCTGAGTGTTCCTAGTCATTTGAGCTGAGATCGCGAGCCCCTATGAAGCCATTATTAACTCTTGCTAAAGAAATTAGCACAAGTAGAAACAACAGTTTAACGTAGGTATGTATCGTGTGGAGAATTGTTCCAATTAAGGCTGGTTGTCGCCTAACTGGGAAACAACGCTGAATTAACGACGACACGCGACCAACTGGCGGTACCTACTCACCCCTTGGCCGCAGGAAGCATGCCACTTACACAGCTAAAACTGTAACGTGCTTAAGTAGCTATTAGGTTGTACCTACATCTGCCTACAATGCCTTCAAAGAGAGATGGTAGCCATAAGATTCATGAAAGGCATGTAGTACCTAGTACCTACTCTATTCGTCATTTCAAAGCTTTTGGGTGTTTGACTAAGTTAATTGAACCTTCTGTAGAATTATAGATACCAATAAATTTGCTTAAAGATAGTTATGTACTTTTATTTGACCAAAACATTGGACATTATTGAGTCAACGCGAGATTCTTAGTTTTAGTGCCAATCATTTTAAAAGGTGTACCTGTAGGTAATGGTGATAAAATTCAGCTGATGATGTACAAGTAGTTAACTTGCATAGTGTTCCCGATGTTTGTTTTGATTCTAACAAGAATCTAGTAGGATACTGACAAGATATCAAACAAGTCTCTCACCTGGCCAATGTGACAATAGATTGATATGATTTCTGAATGAAGCTTATGTAGATAATGTACTACAAGTCTCGCAGCTGTTCAAGTAACATAAGCCTCTGATATTTAGGGTTGTAAAGTATTGCAAATTGCAAACAACGGTCGTGGAAAATATAACGTAATGCTTATTTTATGTAATATTTAATTGTTTCCGTAAATAAATATGAATAAACATTTAAAGAGATATTTCTAATAAATACTTACACGACTGAGCCGGCAACGCTGACCAGAAAATCCGTCCCCTTTTTATTATCCTATAAAGCACAGCACTTATTTATTTCCAACATGCACTGATATAAAGTCACTCAATAATATATTCCTGTGATTTTAATCCAAAACCAAGTTAATTATTATTCACGATTCCCGAGACGCGGCTGCGATAACTGTCGTGTGGAAATACGTAAACAAACTGGTCGAGTGGACGCAGCGCTGCAGCACGCATGCGCGCCGGGACGCGGCCGCCGGCACATTGGCGCCGTGGGGCGCCGCGCGGGACCGCGGGACTGCGGGACTGCGGGACTAGCGGGAAACGGGGGAAATTATAACCAATGTTTTTTTTAAAGAAATTTTATTTAAAATAATCAGATCAACAATAATCATTTAAAACAAAATAATGACACAAGGTTGTTCACAAATTATTAGTTTATAACAAAATCAACTACTAAAATTAAACTCACTTTCTGTAAGTAATTGTTGATTAATTACAACTAGACCAAGGTTATAGCATAATAAGATAATAATTAGTAATAAGATGAATACATAAAATATATTAAGTAATTAATAATTATTAATGAAGGAATAGCTTGAAGGCAATGTTTGTATTTCGTTTACTTTTGTACATTCGGATAGTTATGATCTCTAAAGTAGTATATAAGTATATTTTTATTCAGACTTATACAGTTATAACATGCCTTTAATCAAAAATATCTTATCCTATTGCTGAAATTTTAATTTATGTAAAATGAACAGTCTTCAAATTTTATTGCTCTCTATAATTTTCCTCTACAGATTAGTAAATACTATGAATCTATTGGTACACTATACTGGTCCGTTACACCCGCGGTGGAACAACATACAGAATTTTCTTTTTTATGCGAATAATAAGTTCTACAATTATGCTAAAAATTTCGTTTAATTTTAATATTTAGAAGGGCTCTAGGGGTCATTCTAGATCCGCCACCGACATTACGTGTAAATTACTACGATAAGTTTACAATAAGGAGTACACTGTCCAATTTAGGTCAAACATAGGTACCTACTTTGTATTGGTTTAGACTTTTTCAATACATTTGCTCGACCGGTAACATGTAGGTATCGAAAAACTGAACAATGTATTCCATCTAAAACTATGAGAGCCATACATATCAGAATTATACATAGTTCATTCTTATATTCAGTTCTAAAGAATTAGGCTTTAGGCCTTAAAAGTACCTATCTTTATAAGAAGTAAAACCCGAAGAAGGGGTAATTTTCCCGAACACATTTATAATAGCCAACTATGCCGCCGATACACCTCGTAAGTATTTCTTGTCTTGGCTCTCAGTACACTAGGGGCCAACACACGGTGTTTATTACGCGACGTCGAGGATAATTTTTGCGTCGCATCTGCAAAGCAGGTCGACGCGCGCTACATGAAAAAGCGCGCGTCCACCCTAAAATTGCATAGACCCTAAAATTTAAAATTACAAGTTCGAATCATATCTACACATAACGAGGAATTTTAAGGACCAGAACACTTGAAGTCTGTCGTACTGACTAACTAGCAACCGCTACACTGTCCTTCACAGTCATTTTACCTCTAAACTTGCATCACTACCAAAAAGACAGTGATCTTTATTTTCACTACAATAAGGGTGTTGTTGGATTGCTGCCACTGACAAGTCTGTCAAAATCAAAGTGATCTTTAGTTTCGTTTCAATAAGGTTGATGTTGGATTGTTGCAGTCAGAGGTAAAATAACTCTGAACTGACTGTACCGAGGCCGGCACAGAAACAAATAATAATAATGTTATTTTTTTTAAACGATTGTTCGGCTAACCGTAGAGAAGAGATGGCGCAGTCTACACTTCCCGCTCGAACCAAGCGTGCCACCGCGTACCCAACGACACAAATGACGAACAGAAACTGGCCGCTTTAAAAGCGGCAGTACTGCCATCGCTGACGCTGCCGAGACGGCCATTCCTCGTCTGTTGTTTATTCGAACAATCATTTTTATTTTTAACCGACTTCCAAAAATGAGGAGGTTATGCCCTTATATTGGTTAAACGTAACAAAAAATGTAACACAAATAGCATCTAGGCGAATTTGTGTTACAATTACAATTTGTTTCACCATGAGTTACATTTCATGTTAAGTTTCACCAATCTGTACCCGGCATAATATGTTCGACTTTATGTTTTTTTTTAAACGTTATTATCAACATTTGTTTCTGTCCATTTTTTCCCAATAGCTGTCGTCCATACTTATTGAACCAGACTTTGATAACTCACGCAGATTGGTAGGCATTACAATCACAGGATTGTTAAACATCAACATGCCTAAGTTGAAAACCACTCAATATTAGCACATACACTTGCGTGCAATAAAATCGATCCACCCCATTCTCTTCGATATGAAACGTGAAAATTTAACAAGTTTAATTAACAATAACCTAATATATTGTGTACTAAAACCTTCCTGACTGTATGTAGATTACGTAAGTGAAAAAAATATCAAAACTGATTCATTACTTTTTGAGAAAAACGCGAATTTAAAAACATACAGATCGAATGAAAAACTCAAGTCAAAGTTGGTTAAAAATTCAAGTCAAATGATCAATAAACGAAGAGTAATAAACAAAATTAAGCTTATGTCAACTTCACTGACAAAAAAAAGTCACGCAGTTTTTTCAAACAAAAGTGATTGATGAGAACATCAGAAGAATCGAGTCGATCTTGTCAAGAATATTGCTTTTATCAAAGTATATGTGTATGTGTAAATAAACTTTATTTTACCTACCTTCACACAGTATAAAATAATTAAAATAAATACATTAATATCTTTGAGCTATCGTCTCTCAAATAGAGAGCATGGGGTGGGCCAATTTTTTTGCACGCAAGTTTACTTGTACCATAAAGTTCCGTTATCTGTAGCTACGTTCGGGACACTAATCGTACTTACATCTAAATCAGTCTGACAGCACATCATCGAATGGTGAGTTATGTTTGCAATCCGACGGACACTCTTGGCTCGCTGGACATTAACAACTTCTGTGTTGTATTGTACACGGTTATCTGTAGTAGCGCTACCTCTCTGTTGATGGATGCTATTACGAAATCAAAATCATTTATTTCAGATAATCCATAGGTAGGTGGGTATTACAGACGCTTAAATTGTTTAAAGCTCTTTATTAATACAATCACTAAGAGCTAATTTTTCAATCGTCAGATAGCTTGAGAATAAATATCAGCCACCACGTGTGTCTTTAATATACATTGTAGCTAAAGAGAGATTTCTAAGAACGTCTGTAAGTTTGAGTTTGAGAATTCGGATGTAAGCCAAGAATGTCAGTCGGACGCGGTTCGATAACCCAGCCGTAGCGGGAATTATCTAACTTACATGCTAAGCACTTATGTAATAATATCATATAATATTTATTAATCTACACATCTCTCATTATTCTGCGGTTTGGAACTGTTATGTGCATGTCAAGTTGATAATTGAGAATTCAACTGTAGTGGGTTGTGTGGTCACCACAATATGCCAAATGCAACGACTTTGAATTGATTTGAATTTTGTTACGCTATCCTCAATATTGACATTTGACAGCACATTCACTGATCGCTTTGGAAACCGGAACCGGTTTCATTGTGACGTTTCAATACAGAATAATTCTAATTCGCAACTTTGCTGTTTGTGGCTTATGCTACAAGCATCGTTTCAGCGTAAAAGTTTCTTCTAATATCTATTTTACGTGAATATATAAATGTAGAATAATCTAGATAATAGTGCATACAGTTGTTCTATACGTTTTGTTACATGCTGCTAAAGTTAACCAACTTGACAATCTCTAACTGTGAAATATTAAACCGAACAGCGAAAGACGACTCCACTAATGCTAATTATAAATAAATTAATCTATTGTACTGGGCTCTCCCCACTACACATTGAGATTAGTCGTCACTTCATTCGTTTAGACTTTAGACCGTGAACGAACTAACCACTGGACCCGACATAAAATACAAATGTATGAAAACTCGTTCAACCACATTACATTTGATTAACTTTTGTGATAAATAACAATAAATGTAATAAAATAATCTACTTACAAGTGAAAAGAAATAGTGCTGCTTCCGCCGCTATAGTTTTTACACCATTTAACTGAACATTTAGTCCTTTTTGGGAGATGTTTTGTTGACAAGTAAGTGCTTGAGATTGACGCAAAATCCAGCGACCAAGGCTAGAATTTCCTGGTTACTGACAAGACCGGTAATGGTACGTCCGCTTATATGTCAAGTTAATTCGTTCGACAGACACTGCCACACAGGAATCAATGACAAACAAACAAAACGTTCGGCTTTGTAATGTTGTACGAAGCCGAACTTTATCTAAAACTAGATACCATATTTACGGTCACGTACTGTTCGTAATATTTTTGGCTTAAACGATAAAAATTACAAAAAAAAAAAACAAGAAGGGCAGAGAAGCCGTTTGTTTCACAAGCCTTGCTACTTATTACTTATACATATTTTACTAAGCTTTAGGAATCTAGCCTACATTCTAAATTATCAGACTTTAATAAGTCTTCCACGATATTGTACAGGGATTCCGGTATGTACTTACTGACATTATTATTTTGTAACAATTGTTGTGTATTACATTCGCATGTGTATAAAGACCTCAGGGGCACAGATACAGAGGAAGACCAAAGACAAGGTGGGAGGACGAGATAGAAACCGTCGGAACCCGAAATTGGCCCATCCTCGCAAGGAATCGCGACGAGTGGCAAGCTCTGGAGGAGGCCTTCACCCGAAGAGGGGTCCAGTTGGCATATATATTGGAGTAACAATATCCGCACCCATTTCTGTATGCATGTAAATGCTGCCAATGGAATAAATAAAGGCTTTTTTATTTTTATTTATTTATGTTTAGCCAAAACATTTGAGTCGCAATAACCTTGAACGCGTTTACCAAACAGCAGTATGACAGCTTGGAGAGCAACAGCTGCCGCGACTGGTTCTTATCTCCGGGCAGAGGCGGATTTGCAGTGTTGGCCGCCCTTGACCCCAAGCCATGTAGTAAGCACCAGCCGCCCCTTCCTCAGCACCCATCATAAAGACTACACGAATTTACTTTATTGCCAACTTTTATCGAAATCGATTCAGTTTAGTTAACTTTAATATCTGCTAGTTAGTTACTGATTTTTTTTCGCGATTTCAGGTTTGGTCCCACAGTAAAAGTTGTTCATAATGATGAGTACAAACTCTCAAACTCAAACTCAAAGCATTTATTTCAATTAAACCAATTACAGGCACTTTTGAATTGTCAAAGAGTCGGTCAGTAGGTAAGTCAGAAAGTTGAAGCTAGTTGCCCATTCCAAAACGTAGATCTATGGAGAAGAACGGGCAAGAAACTCCACGGACACTCTTTTAAATCAAAATATAGTTACAAAATATTGGTTACATCATTCATGTTGAAATTATACATGTGAGAACGATGAACGTTAAAAGCGTCCGTAATAAAAAAATAAAAAAAAAAACAATTCAAAATTAAAATTAAAATAAGCCGTGGCAGCTAAGGTATGACCAGCCTCCACCAACAGCGCCCGTTCACAAACCTGATGTATGGATTCGTTAAATGATCCAACACACGCGGCACCATCAGCGAGGCATTAGAGTGAGCATGACACACTCTCAGCCGCCAGGGCACATCCAAGTCAAATAAAGACGTACCCAGTAAATGGTAGCTTTAGAGTAGGTACATAGTACTCACACATGTGCTAAGCAATTATACAATACAATGGTGATTGAGTCTACACAATGCAAAGCTATTCTTACAATCTTCAGCAGTTCCAACAGTATGTTCAAATGTTAATTAATTAGTTGAGGTTGTGGAGCAGGACCAGCATGGAGCCAAGCATTTTTATCATTTATGTAATCCCCCAACGTATAATATGCCTGCCTGCATAGTGTGCGTTTTATACAAGTTTTAAATTTCGTCTCATTTAGTTGAAGTATGTGTGGAGGTATTTTATTGTAACATTTTAAACAGTACCCCATGAACGATGAGTCTACTTTAGCCAGTGACCCTTTACGAGGATATTGGTCAATAACCAGTAACCCTGTGTATGTACGAAAGTGATTTAGGAAGATTATTGTTATACGATGCGATGCAGTGCGGCCCGCCATAATGTGCGCGAGCCTTTAGTTACAATATTTAGGTTTTTCAGTTATTTCTTCATATCATCAGTTTTTTGTCAGATTGGCCGCCACTAATATCTGGCCGACCTAGGCCCGGGCCTACTGCGCCTTAGGGCAAATCCGCCACTGTCTTCGAGTGGACCTACTGTTGCAGTTTACACATTTACCCATGTGTGTGTTATTATAAAAGCTCTAACAATCCTAAGGTTAATCAGTACACACTAATATTTTTGATAGAATAACGCTTCAAGGCTTACAGTTATATAGGATGTTGATTTCACTTGCTTCCGTTACACTCTTCATACATGCATCTATGTTGTCTATTTACTATTATATACGATGTTTTTTTCACGAATCAAATAGCATGTCATAGGGAAAGTCATCTTCTGTGACGGAACTGACGGATAGAATCACTTTAACGGTTGCAAGTGACTAAATCAACCGCCTTTATAATACAATAGGCTTTACAAATAAATGAACCTACTCATACATATTACAATGTTTCTCACTAAACGTATTGTTTCCCGCACGTCTATCGCAACAATTACACTTTGCCAGCGCCTTCACTGTGTAGCAATAAGGGTGGTTTTCGTACCGAAAGTGTTACTACTGACGTGCGGTTGATCCTACGGTCGATTTACGAAAACCTTAACCACACTAGGCTGAGATCTATAAAAGTTACTTGGCACGTACGTTGCCTAAGCGTTACTCCTGTCACTGTCGCACAACTGGCAAACCACAACTGCAAGATAGAGACGGGAATATGTATACGTTAAAGCACTGCTAAGTATTTTTTAGAACGAACCTTAGAACCTTGTCATACTAAAAGATGTAAATGTCGACGTCAAAATTGTGACGAGTCAACGAACGAGTTTAATGTGACAAAGTCCAAAAGTGATGAACGTTTTCGTAAGGCGAGCATACATGAGTAAAGTTTACCCGTCTTGCATGGAGTCGTTGCGCGTGGTGTCGACGCACTCGTAGCCGTACTTGATGATGAAGTGGAACCGCGGGTCCGAGACCAGCTCGGCCAGCTCCGGCGCCGTCAGGATGTCCTCCACGGGAGGCAGCAGCAGCTCCAGGTCGCCGCCTGGTGGCAACATTCACAGTGTTAGCACTTATCATAGAATACAACAGAGGCTGTCAGTGTCAAACTTTTAATTCAGTCTGACATATGAAGAAAATGTCATTCTGCGGTATTGATATCAATACGTAATGCATGCTCTTCACAATCGGCGATCATAGACGATTACCTGAAAAATTAATCTAAACCACTGAACGGATTTCGATAAAATTTGGAATGGAGTTAGATGGCATCCTGGGGAAGGACATAGGCTACTCTTTGTCTCAAAAATAATCCTAAAGAGGATGTTAAAGGGGATTAAAGTTTATAATCGCCGATTGTGTAGAGGCATTATATACTCGTATATAACGGCGCCGTTATACAGGGTGTTTGGAAGGTGGGTGCAAAGCCTTAAAGGGGAGTTAATACAGACCATCTAGAACATTTTGAGCCATATTTGTCCTAACCAAAGTCTGATATTTATTTTTTTAGAGAACTTTTACGATTTTGGTACCAAAATCCCAAAATTTTCCAATTAAGGCCTAATAACGCAAAGATTGAGTGAAAATTTCTATTTTTTTTAATTTACTTTATTGGCCTAATGTGTGTTTAATGGTATGAAATCATTTCGAAGCACCGTATTTACTAAAAAAATAACTTTCAGACTATTTAAAATAAAAAGAAAAAAAAATTAAAGAAAAAAAATGGATTTTAATTGACATTTAAAAAATAAATAAAATAGCTACAGGTGTTCAAATAATTTTAAAAACATGCTGAGTTATTGCTCTTTTTTTTAAGGTATCATTTACTTAGATAGCTTTACAATTTTTGAAGTTAGGGTGCCTGGACCAATTAAGGGTAAGAAATTTCAAATTTCAATAAAATTAAAATCAACCTGATTTTTCCTCAAATAACTTTAAACTAAAGTCTTCTAGAGAAGGAATCACGAATTTCCATAATTTACATGAATGGGCTGACAAGGACAACAATCCGCATTGGAAAAAACAGGTATACAAATTAATGTTTATTAATTTAAGTCCAGATGTTCAACACATCTTCAAAGAACACTTTAATTAGAATTAATTTTTGTTTCAGGTGTCTTTCCAAGCAAAATTCTCCGTTAATGTATGGGCTGGAGTAATTGGACGGACGTTGATTGGGCCCCACATTTTACCAGATAATTTAAACGGTGAAAATTATCTGAATTTTCTACAAAACGATCTCCCAACACTCCTGGATGATGCGGAAGTACCCATTTTAAATACGGACAGGCCAATAATTTTGCAACAAGATGGATGTCCATCTCATTGGACATTGATTGTCAGAGAACATCTTGATAACTGTTTTCCAGATAGCTGGATAGGTAGAGATGGGCCCATTCCTTGGCCCGCGCGATCGCCCGACCTGACGCCGTTAGATTTTTTTGTCTGGGGACGGGCAAAGGAGCTCGTATACACAACTGAGATTTCAACAAGAGAAGAACTAATTCAAAGAATAGAAGCAGCTTTCAGAACAATGAAAGAAGAAATGCAGCTTAAAATCACCACGACAGAAGTTAGAAATCGCTGTCGTAAATGTATACGCTGTGGCGGAAGCCATTTTGAACATCAAAATTAAAAAATCAAATCAAAAACTGTCTTTTTTTTTACTCCTTAAAATCGACTTTAACTGGTTCAGGCGGGTCCTAACTTCAAAAATTGTAAAGCTATCTAAGTAAATGATACCTTAAAAAAAGAGCAATAACTCAGCATGTTTTTAAAATTATTTGAACACCTGTAGCTATTTTATTTATTTTTTAAATGTCAATTAAAATCCATTTTTTTTCTTTAATTTTTTTTTCTTTTTATTTTAAATAGTCTGAAAGTTATTTTTTTAGTAAATACGGTGCTTCGAAATGATTTCATACCATTAAACACACATTAGGCCAATAAAGTAAATTAAAAAAAATAGAAATTTTCACTCAATCTTTGCGTTATTAGGCCTTAATTGGAAAATTTTGGGATTTTGGTACCAAAATCGTAAAAGTTCTCTAAAAAAATAAATATCAGACTTTGGCTAGGACAAATATGGCTCAAAATGTTCTAGATGGTCTGTATTAACTCCCCTTTAAGGCTTTGCACCCACCTTCCAAACACCCTGTATACGAGTATATAATGCCGAGTCGGTAAAGTAGATTCTATCGTGCAATAGCTGACGAAAATAGCTTTTATACCATTCCCCCTCTAAAAAGCTTATTTTATTCACTGAAAACAGTGAATAAAAAGCACTTTTACTCACTGTTTTGATGTTTGAAAATGGAACACACCAATGTATTCGACCGCAGATTTAGAGTACCTAGCCTAGATACGGCATGTTATTAGATAGTATGAAAACCGAACGTGTCATCTTTTTTATACCTACGATAACTTCACCCCAGCCATTTAGTGATGTGCTCAAAGTAAACAGAATTGTTTCAATCGCTAAGCGTCACTGAGCTAACAGACTTTTTTTTAGTACGAACAGTGGAACATGCAGGGCACGCCTGGTCGGATGGCTTGCCGTATCTAGTGTAAGTGTAATCTGTGTATTCGACCTATATTGATGTGTTCTAAATTCAATTTGATTGGTCGACATTTTCGACAAGGAGTTTAGCATTAGAATAAAAACTGTTTTGTGTTCTTTGATGTCCTTAGTAAATTGGCGCTATTTTGAATACTGTAAGTTGTACGAACACAAAGTTTAGTGTTACTTTAATCTTTAATTTTGTGTTTGTTTAGTGTTGTTCTAATCGATTAAAAATGCATTCTAGTGATGAAGATGTGTTAACACCTGAGTTTATGAAAGAGAGGCGGCCGATATAGTGGAAAACTTGCTACCCAAAAAATCACAGTTGGTTTACATCAAAGCCAATTTAACTTTCCTTTTTCTTCATTATATGTCTATTTTCACTTAAATGTTTCTTTTTCTCGTAGTCATGGTATAAAGTATAGTATGCAACTCTTGAATAAAACGGATTTATATCGAGGGCCATGAATCACTCGCGTCGCTCAGGATTCTAACACTTGAATCACTCGCTACGCTCGTGATTCAATCATTATGAATCACTCCCTACGGTCGTGATTCAATCGTTAGAATCCTTCACTAGCTCGTGATTCATCTATGGCCCTCGCTTTAAATCCGTCCTTTATTCACTAATTGCATAATATACTATAAAGTGATGAAAATATTTAGGCTGTGACTGTACAGTGGTATCCAACTGATAAGGAGCCTACTGAATCTTCGTTGGCACAGAAAGGAAGTAAGGCCCCGAAGATTAACGATAGAATGCTTAAAACTTACAATCAACCTTAGATCACTACTATAAGGTTCATAATACACTGCAGCTGTTAGCTCCGTCTCACTCGCAAGTATGGCGGCTGACTAACATCATGGCGGCAGCTGCCGACCAATAGCGATACAAGAAAAAGAAGCGCGGTGCGTGGAGCGTGCCGATTGGTCAATAGCATTTCCCGCGCTTTGAAAATGCATCTTCTGCGTAGGTACCTCGGTAAGTCATATCAGTTGGGTACTACTGTACGATGTTAGTCGGTGCGTAAGACAAATAAGCAGGTTTTGTGTCGCAACTTGCTGCATGCCTGAGTCTAGCAGTAGTTGCGAGAGCCTGACAGGGTAATCCAGCGCTTGTTTTCTTAGATAAGGGGTTAGTTCTGTAATAAGCGAGTACTGACCCATGACGTGCACGAGGTCGATGAGCCTGAAGAACATCTTGTTGTGCAGCTCGTCGGCGGGCGCGTCCACGCGGCACGCGGACCAGTCGTCGCGCCGCACGCACGCGCACCACACCTGACACCAAAGACATTGAACCTCTAGACGTTGCCATGATTACAGTGTGAAGTGTGGAAGTGAGCAACATATAAAATTGAGACAAAGCATCGTATCTTCTGTCTCTTACGGCGTGCCGTATTTTTGCTTGGCGAACTATTGAATGTTACCCAGACAAAGTGCTTTCACCGTTACAAAATTTGTCTTGCGATAAATTTAACTTTATTGAACAGTTTTTGCATTGTGCGAATGTATTGACATGGGTTTCAATGCAAAATATGGAAGATTTACGATAAAATTCATTTGTCATACCACATAACCTATAAAAAGTATTATATTGCCGTCTCATGACCGGCCACGCGGTGGCTCCATCTAGATGTATATTATCTAAGCGTGACACACAATACGATCACACTGAGGCCGAACTGCATGTTTGTGCAGTGGGAAATTAAGATCCCTTTTTTTGAGGGTGGGAAATCATCAAATGACTTCTCCCGCTCTGGGTGGAGCGGGAGGGCGTGTGAGACTTTTACTGACTAAAACCCACCCGTGTTCCTTCAGTTGCCTGTGCCAGGGCCACGGTATCTCATTCGAACAACCCGCGACCCCGGCGGCAATTAAGATCCCCTAAAGGGGTTAAATAGGAGATAAAAGTTTATATTAAATTAATTTATAACTAGCCCGATCACATTATATCAACGACTCGCTCGCAAGTGATCAGATGATTACCCTGAGGCGCAGGTCGTCTCGCCGCTCCATGTCCTGCACGTAGTCGGTGAGGTCGAGCGCCTTCTTGTAGTCGTACTCCGTCAGCGCCGTGCTCTGCGACTCGGTGTACATCTGTGAGACAAACAGTCTTGTGTTTATGGGCTGTCGGAGCGGAAATGAACAGTTCATACTGGCGTTACTTGGACGACACGGTTGGCGCAGTGGTTGAGCGATTGACTGCTGCGCAGCATGTCGCGGGTTCGATTCCCGCACGGAACAAATATTTGTACGACCTACAAGTATTTGTTCCGAGTCTGGGTGTTTTTCTATCTATAATATGTACCTATGTATTTACAAAAAAAAAAAAAAATGTATATAAGTAGTTTATCAGCCATCTCGTTACCATAACACAAGCATTATGTTGCTTAGCTTGGGACTAGATGGCGTTGTGTGAAATGTCCAAGGATATTTACTTAGTGCAGTGGTTGAAGCAAAACAAAATCATATATAAAATGTTGCGCTCATACAGATATCTTAAGAAAAGTTTGTTTGGGTGTTTCTTCTCAGAGTAGTGGGTACACTGACGTCATCTACTTATAAAATATTATTATTACTTTTGTGTGTAGAAGTGTTTTTACTACCAATTTATATATGTATATAAAATATCATATCATAGTTATCACTCGCCTCTGCGTCGTACGGTTTTTACGACTTTTTAAATTTAATGTAATTAATTACTTATCCTAAACCTTCCGGAATAAATTCTTTAAATGATTGGAAACACCACATCATAAATCGCTGCTTATTTTAGAAGAACAACGCGCTCACACAGACCGACACAAAAAACGGGCCAAGTGCGTGTCGGACTACGCACAATACAGTTGCATCCGGAGAGATTCGAAGCCGAACCGAACATAGTTGGGATAAAGGCTAGACAGGTGATGATGGTTATTGTGTAATACAGAGCAGTTAAAATCATGGAAGTACTTATTTGATACCTCCACGCGTTCCTGAGAAAAAGGGTCTTGACAGACTGAGAGACGGACAACGAAGTGATACTATAAGGGTTCCGTTTTTTCATTTTGAGACACGGAACCCTGAAAACGACTTCGTCTTATAATATTTAGAGATTAAACTTTAAAGACGGTCAGAGTCGTGGGCACAGATCGTTTTGTATAGATAACATTATTGAAATATAAATAAATGTAATACTAATATTTAAAATAATTTCATGCCAGATTTCGTTCAGCAGAAGTAAATCACGAAAAATATTTTGTCATAGAGAAATCTGCACTCATCTGTGACAACGCAATACCTTGCGCATGCGACTCGGCCTATACTTGCATCCGGAGAGATTCGAAGCCGAACCGAACATATTTGGGAAAAGGCTAGACAGGTGATGATGTACATCTTGTAGCTGTTGTGTACCTGCACGAGGTCCTCGGGCGGCAGCACCTTGGTGTCGTCACCGTCCAGCCCGTTGTGCAGGCGCAGGTCGCGCGGCAGCGCGGCGTGCTGCTCCGCCAGCGCCAGGCGCGACTCCAGGCGCTGCCACGCGCCCGACTGGCTGCCCGGCTCGCCCGCCGCCGCCAGGCACAGCTTGGCGAGGGACGCTGTCGTCTGCAGGTTTCATAAGGTACTCATTACTGGAATGCAGGTTAAGTCAGTTTTGTCGCGGATTGGATTCGATACATACAGGGGAAGTAAGTTTTTAAGACACACTAAAAGTGTTAAATTGCGACGGCTTCTAATTCAAGATGTTCTGTAAGAGATCGCCTCGTGTGATAAGAAATTCTAATTCACATATTTTATTTGTAGAACATAAGCACGAAACGTACAGATAATATTATTAATCAAAATGAATGCTATGTCTTAAAAAAGAAAGAAATAAAAACATGTATTGCCGTCACACACTTCTTCATTTCCTTACTTATACATATTTTGGGCTTATTTTTATGGTGTAAAATAAAGCCCACAAGTATAAATAGTTACCGTGAGCCTGTTAACGGAGTCCAGCTCGTCGTTGGCCATGAGCAGCAGCGCCTCGGCGGCGCGCGCGTAGTGCTGCGTGCCCAGCTCGTGCAGCGCCAGCAGCGGCGTGCGCGCGGGCGCCGCGTGCAGCCAGGCACGCAGCGCGGCCGCGTAGCGCGCGCCCAGCCGCCGCAGCAGCGTGCCGGCGCGCGCGCCGCCGCGCTCCGCCAGCCGCGCAAACGTCACCTCCGCGATGCCCTGGGAGGGTGTTACTGTTTACTTCGATGATATTTAAATGTTTGCATGACATTAACCCACTGAGTGCCGAAGTTAACCGTGTAATCACAATCAGTGGCCCCCATACAAATGGCCTGCTACGTATAATACTTCGTAGTTGGCATCATGAATACTAACTTATAATAGGATAGCTATAGGTACAGTCAGCCACAGCATTAGCTGACCCACCCTTGCATAAATGGTTGAGATTTTTTAAAATACGACTCAATAGAATTATATAATTCTTTTATATTTTATTTAAATACCTATAATAAATAAAATATAAAAGAATTATAAAATTCTGTAAGGGTGGGTCAGCTAATGCCATGGCTGACTGTACGTAATATCGTGTATAAGAAGACCTACGAAATAATACGTAGTCGGCCTCTGCCATTATTATCAGCTACGTAATATTACGTAGTAGGCATTCAATGGGTTAATAGAAGCCTTGGTGGTAAAGACTTCTTTTGTGAAATTGTGTGGAAAAAACCATGTGCGTCTCGGATCACGCACAATCAAGGGTTTATCCCAAAAACAAACTTAACATTGTAGTTCAAAAACATGTTCTGACATACATACGTTACGGTCAATTCTCCAACTACACATTTAAATTTGCAATCACAAAAAAAAAAATTATGTGATAAAATTATAAATTAAGAAAAAAAGAAAGAAAGAAAAATTGTTTATTCTGTACAAATAAAACGTACATTAGAAAATAAAATTAACGATTTTTCCTTTAGTTGCGCTATGAGACTTTGCTTCTTGCCAAATTTCATGATTCTAGGTCAACAGGAAGTATAAAGGCTTCGATCTTAGAGTATAGAAACATATGGAGAGTACATACCTATGAAATACGCGTGAGCGCAAAAATGGCGGACATTGCTATGGAAGTAATCAAAACTAAAAAGTATCGATATCGATACTTACTCGTTCCTTACCGAAAGTGAATTGATTACAATTATTTTAAAATATGGATAAACGGTATTCCCCGAACGGTTAGGCAGACACCCACACACCCACACCCACATTACGACAATTACTTCTCCCATGTCCCAAGTCCCATGTAATAGTGGGGAGTGTATTGCCATCAACCGGGCACACATCCAGCCTCCGGGCGGCTGGACTGGGAAATTACTGTTGGAAACCCCAATAACTCTTTGCCCGAGCCGGGAGTCGAGCCCAGGAGCTCATGGTCAGCAGGAGCACTAGCAACCACTAGACCGTCGAGCCAAACACACTTACGCATTATCTCACACAAAAGCAATAACTTAACAGAACAATACAGTGATATACACACCTCGTTAGAATACTTGTCGATATATGAGAAAAGCTTGTCCATGTCATCACTCTTGACACACATCTCTATCAACAACTCAAAGTCTTTGAATTTTTCAGCAAGAGCCGCGGCGCGCTCCGTCTGCCCTTCCTCGACTGAAACACACAAGGTCCCGTTCTAATCAATATACTTTTAAGATACAGCTTACACCATTCCAGACTGTCAATTTTATGATCTGAAGATATTAACAGTTTACAATGACTATACATACTTACAAAGATATTGAAGGAGATTTACAAGTTCATCACACTAATATTATAAAGGCGAAAGTTTGTGAGTGTGTGTTTGTATGTTTGTTACTTCTTCACGATCAAACGGCTGGAACGATTTGGATGAGTTTTGGTATATAGATAGCTTATACCCTGGATTAAACACATAGGCTACTTGTTATGCCGGTCTACGCGGGTGAAACCGCGGGGCGCAGCTAGTTACTTCATAAATCTTTGAAAAATCTTGCTCGACAATGTAAATAACGCAAAAATATCAACCTATTATTGTCCCCCGCAGACACAGGCCTCTTCTCAATCTACTCACACACACAAGTCCAGGTTTCCTCACGATGTTTTTATATCACCAATGAATGAATTGTAATGTCCAAGATAAACTCAGAAAGAACAATATAATATGAATTTGAAAAAGTCATGAAAGGGGTCGTTACTGTGTGTGGTACGCATTAAGAGTGCTTTTTATTGATTTGGTATTCATTGAAAAGAATATACTAACTGAAGGGTTGTATAGCCTCCCGCCGGATCCGCTCATACACATGCTGCGTGTGCGGCGAGCTGTTCAGATGCTCGGCGTCCGTCAGGATGAGGTCCGCCAGCGCCGCCGCCGCCTCGTACACCTGCGCGCTGCGCGTGGCGTCGGGGCAGTGCGCGGCGTGCGCCACGGCGCGGCGGAGCAGCTCGGCCAGCGCCGGCAGCAGCGCGCGCGGGCCCAGCGCGGGCGCCAGCGCGCACAGCCCGCCCGCGCACCACTGCGCGCGCGTCGCGTGCACTGCGGTTAGCACGTTCTGTAACATTTGGTTACTCGAAATTTGTGAAAAAACATTGTAATCCGCGCGTTTTACGAAAATCTTGTAATTTTACAACGTTTGTAAATATGTGTCGCACACGTCGCCCCGGGAGAGTGTACAGATAACTCACAGTAAGTATGTTGATGGTTGCAGCAGCGTGGCTGGCCGCAGCGCGCGCATCGTGCGCGGGAGCGGGCGCCCGTGCCAGCGCACGCAGCACGCGGCTCGCGCGCGACGCGCGCCGGTAGCACACGTCGCCCGGAGAGAGCGCGCCGGATGCTAGCGCTGCTTCCACTTCCGGCTCCTCTTCGACCTCCGGGTTGTCGCCGCACACCACCTGACACGTTTATTTATTGAGGACCTCCAACAACTTAATATCTCCGTAAATTGTGATTTGTGTACACCTTACAAGAACAAATCACAATTTATACAAATATTAAGGAACAGGAAGCCGTAACAAACCCTACTTTATTAGTACTTAAGAGGCCTATTACATTTCAATCGTGATTTTTGCGTTAAACGGCCAACTTTGGCGTTCTTATTCTGAGAAACTGAAAGACTTCGACAACTTTGACTTATTGAGTGGGGAGAATAGTTTTTAGCATAGTTTATAGCGGCCTCGCTAGTCGCAATTCTATCTTATCTATTGACGCCGTCTGTGCAGTAGCAACTGACCTGGTATATAGCTGCGTCGATGAGCTGCGCGTCGGGCCCCTGCTGCAGGCGCCGCAGCGCCACGGCCACGCCCAGCTGCTCCGCCAGCGCGCCCAGCGCCGCCTCCGTGCTCACCACGCCCCCGCCGCTCTCTGGAGATAACACTACATTATAAAGAGCAGCGGCTAGCCTCAAATAGGATTGTAGGGGATGTAGGAGAGATCATTTGCAACCCCTAACTTATGACTCCTATACAAATGTCAACCATTTTCGATTTTTTTATAAATTAAAGTTTTTTGAAAATCTGTAAGTGCAGATCAAAATTACTGTCCCGGCTCAAAAATCCACGTCGTAATACCGCAGAATGACATTCAGTCATCTTCTTTACATTGCAGACCGAATTAAAATGTGACACGATAGATAATATTAAATAAATATAAAAAGATTTACATTTAAAACAATGGCCTTTCAATTCAATTCAAATTCTTTATTGCAATTGCCTTTGTATCTTATACTTTGACCTTTGTTATCAATAAATAAAACATAGATTTCTATGCAATCGTCTGCTCAGTGCTGCAGCTTCAAAAGGTTGGCGTCCTGATTTGGTAAAAGAAAGAATTTGAAACCTGAGGACGACATGTAAGAGTTGAATACCTCTAGTGACGAGGCCGAGGCGCTGCCACAGCCCCACCGCGCGCAGGAACTCGCAGAACAGCGAGAAGGCGCGCTGCTTGTCGCGCAGCTGGGCCGCCACCTGCAGCGCCGCCGAGCTGCCCAGGCAGATGTTGGTGGCCGCGCCGCCGCGCTGCTTCCACCTGCACCACACAGCAAGTGAAAGTGATTTTTTTTTATGTCTTTCTTATTTGCAAAATAGTTGGGCAAACGTCATCTAAAACTGTACCAAATTTCCAGTTGATAGCATTACCACTATAAGGGTTCCTTTTTACCATTTTGGTACGGAACCCTAAAAAATACTGTTCCCGAGGAAAACCACAATAACGTTCTTATGACAATAGATGGCGCCACGCGTCTTTCGCAACATGATTGAATTACACAAGCAACGGTTGGAACAAGCAGAGTACAACCCGAATTGATTATCAAATTCTAAATTAACCCGAGCGAAGCCGCGGGCAAAAGCTAATAAGAAATAATACACAAAATTAACAAACAAGTAACAAAAGCTAACCAATAACAATCAAACAATATTGGCACATGCGTCCATCGTCTCACAGAATCTCAAACACGTACGACACACGTCTATCTCGCTGTAAGCCTCAGGCGCCCGGGGGCACTGACCTGGGGTCCCCGGCGGGGATGTCGTCGAGCATCTCGGTGGCGATGCGGAGCACGCTGCGGTCGAGCACGCTGTCCACGTCGCGCTCGTCGTGCTCGCGCGCGCGCGGGAACAGCTCCAGCACGAGCGCGCGGCACGCGGCCACGTCGCGCCGCACGTGGAACAGGAACGCGGTCTTCAGCTTGCCGCACGCGTCGCTCGTTACCATGCTCACCTGGTGAGTGGGGCTCATCATTATCTGGAGTACTGTGAGATGAGTATGATTTTTTGGAATGAAGTTCCTTATCGGACGGTACGAACTTGGCGAAAAGAAATTAAGATTTTTCCGTCACGAAATTCCGTCACGAGTCACAGTCACGACCCGTGTGTTTTGTGTTTATATTCTAATATTTAAAAATGTAACATAATGTATGTTTAAAATGAAATAAAGGAAATAATAATAATGACATGATGGGTGTCATTTTATGGTTTTTGAGTCCAAGATGGCGGATGCAAACATTTTCAAATTTTTCGTCATGGGTGTCATTTTCATGGTTTTTGTTGTCGCTAAAAACATAATGAGGTCAAAAAAAAATCCAAGATGGCGCCTGCGAAAATTTTTAAATTTCCCGTCATAGCTGTCATTTTCATTAGGGGTATCGTTCCATGGCTTCATGGCGGCTGGAAATCGAAATTGTGAACTCCCTAGCAAAGCATGGAAACGACACCATATTATTATTTTTCATCATAAATTATTAATAGGAACTTCGTTCCAACCGAGTGTTCCACGACACTCACGCATTTTTTGTCTAATTTTATGTTTAACTTTTACCCCGAGCCCCAAGATACTAATTGTCTAGTTTGGGGCTCACTGGCAAATAATATTATGTAACCTAGCTATAAGTAATATTTTAAGCTACTCATGTCGTCTCAACTTATTTTTAACATGTAAACCTGCTTACTGTATTACCTGGACAATAAACTATTTTCTATTTCTATTTTTCTAACTATGTAATTAGCAGATTGCAGTTTTATGTTAAAGTAAAAATAATTACAACAAAAAAATGTCGCGAGTTTCCGACACTTGGTGGGATATTCTGATACTTGACGACATAATGTCGGGTTTGACTGACATCTGGTAATAATACGTGACACTTGGCGTAGCAAACTTACCTCATGAGGATCAATTTCATAGAGCGACAGGTTTCCGTCGTACATGTCAGACGGACAAGGCGAGCCCATCGGACTCTCGCACATGGACCTGGTAACAACACCACTAACATTTCAATAGGCTCATGTTTTGTTGTATCAAAGTTTAATTTTAAATAATCTCATCTGCAATGCACAAGGCAGCCTACTGGGTCAGCGCCCAGCTGGTCGCTCTCTATATGTATACTCACGACGCGGTGTGCCCGTCGGGCTGGCACAGCGCCAGCACGCCGTGCTTGTGGCTGAACAGCAGCGGCACCCCGCCACACAGCTCGGCGCCCAGCAGCTTGTCGCCCTCGGCCGACACGTCGATGTAGTCCACCTTGTCGTTGGAAACTGTTGCTGGACAACACGAATGGAAGTTGAAGACACGTCACAGCCGCGGCCGTAACTAGTATCATGCCAACAATACAGGCGGATAGACAGGACTTACTGGACACGACGGCGATGTACTTGCTGGTGTAGAGGATGGCGCGGTTGGCGAGCGGCAGGAAGCGCGCCGGCTCGTCCGCGTCGCCCGCCCAGCCGCGCGCCGCCACCACCGACGTCACGCGCGGCTTGCTGGGGTCCTCCACACAGATGTGCGCTGGGGAAGCATCATTTACGTCACAATACTGAGTAAGTATCAACATTTAAAATGGCGGCTATGCGGGCAAAACCGTGGACAAGTACTAGTTCATTTACTGTTGGCAACTCTATGCAACAGTAAAATTTCAGTTTTACAAAAGGTTTGGTTGACAACCCTGATACCCATAGGCTTAGTTGAGATACTGGTCATATTTATACCGTGATGGGACCAATGAAAAAGTCGGCCTACAGTTTACATATGCTTTGTTTATACACTGATTTATTATTTTAGTTGTCATCCCACAAGCACAGATTAATACATATGGGACACTCCGCAGTTTAGGCAGGGCTCTTGCACTGGTACATTCCGCTCGAGATAAGTACCTACAGCTCGCGGCAACTCTGGGTTACAAGTCAGTCAAGGTGTACTACGCGCTCAGCGAGCGAGACACGTACGGCCACCCATGAAAAAATTAAATCTTAGATTTTAAATTTAAGTATACTATTCACATTATCACTATACTATATATAAATTAGTGATATAGTTACTTTTTGAATGACGAAAATCCATTACGAAATGTCGAGTCTTGTTGCTACCTTTTTTTTACCTACCTACCTACTTACTATAGTTGCCGACATTTAACTTGAGCTCTCGGCGGAGTGGTGGGGGTTTGTATGCGCGTCGTATTGTTTCAGGAGTAAGGTCCAAAATCGCTTAAAGTAATTAAAGATTAACTTAGGATTAACAAGCAATTGTATCTACCCGCGATCGTACGATCGCACAAACTTAGCCACTGGTGCGTTGAGGCATCTTTAGTTGTTTTATGACCATGTTCAGGCGACTAAAGTGGCCCAAATGTAACTTTCAATTTTAAGATGTGTTTGTACCTTGTTTACTTTAGAACACTTCTAAATTCTAAATATTATACGAGATGATGGTGTATTAAAAATAGGCAATTGATGATTGTTTGATTGATTAATAAAAAATAACGTTTGAAAATTATAAGACATTACATTAAAGTGAAACAACTCTAGATAGACTACTCATAAAATAAAATAAAAGTATAAAAAGGTACCATATACCCCACCACCACCACCACCATACCTTAAGGTATGTATGGTATGGTATGGTGGTATGGTACCATATTTTTTTTTTTTTTTGCGGACAGCCCTAGTACTCGGCTAAGCGGCGTAGGTATGTTACGGATGAGTAACGACACAAAGTAATAACAACTCTCAAGCGCGGCGATTAAGAGCAATTTAGCTTGCGCATGGAGGGGAAAAGATTTTGTAGGCTATTATAAAAGCGGCTTTCTTCAAGATCAAAGGAGTGCAACTTCTGTACGTTAGTACTATTATTTATTCTGTGGTTTAGGTATGAAGCTACAAGTACACGGCGGGCCCCGTCCGCGGTGCTAATTTAGTAGGTCAGAAGGTATAAGGGTTTTGCGATAGAAAGAGAGGCAACTTGTAGTTGAATATAACTGTAGGTAATAAGCGTTGTGCGAGCTGAATTGCACTTTATTGTGTCGTAGCAAGTCGCTTTTTATTTAAACGATTTTGCGGAGTGTCCCATCTGTATTAATCTGTGCCACAAGTAAGGTTTATAGTCGTATACGTGTGGTGTGCTTACCGATAGCGTATCTCATCTCGGGCGAGCGCGCCACGTTGACGGTGGCCAGCAGCAGCAGCAGGCCGCTGGGCCCGCTGGCGCGCACGTCCAGCGCCATGATCTCCAGGCTGTTCAGGTCGCCTGCGAGGAACACTATCACTCATTATCCACATTTTTTATTCACCTTTGTTTCAAAAGAGCCTTTATTCTACAGGAACAGCTTCTATTTTAGTAGTACACTCAAACTCACATTAGTGGTAACACTTGCACTACGAAAATCACCTTTACTGCTACGACATGAAGGGCTGTCAATGTCAAATTGTTACCACTGATGTGCAGTTTAGCTAGTGTACGTATCATAAGCATCTAGAAGGTGCTTCTTGGTCCTGGCATGAGTCTTATGTTTCTGTTTGTTGTATGGTCTTGTGCCTGTGCGGCTGTGCGAGTCCCAATAAATACTTTTCCATTTGAGCATAGAGTAGGGGCACAGAGTCTATATATCATACAGTCGTCCGACGAAGACGTCTAGACAGAGCAATCGTGCGGGCCGTGAGGGGCGAGACCCGGGAGACGCGAGCCCGAGCTGCTTACTGCCACTGTGTTAGTAGCTTGGGACACAACTTTCAGGACTATGGTTTTTGAGGTCGCTGATAACGATAAAGGGGTCAAAATAAAAATTCAAGATGGCGGCTGCGAAGATTTTCAAATTTTTCGTCTTGGTTGTAATTTTCATGGTTTTTGAGGTCGCCGAAAACGATAACGAGGTCAAAATGAAAATCCAAGATGGCGGCTGCGAAAATTTTTAAATTTGTGGTAGGGGTTTGACACTTTGACATGGGGTTTGATAAATCTTCCTGTGATTTTGATATTTTTATAACGACACCAGCGCTATGTGCTGCGACTGCCAAGCTCACCGTGCGGCGCGAGGTGCGTGCGCGCATGTGCCTCGCCCAGCGCGCGGCGGAGCGAGTGCTCGTGCAGCTCCGCGCCGCGCCACAGCTGCAGCGCCGGCCCGCCCGACACCAGCGCTATGGTGCTCTCCGACTCCTCGTTGCCAGGCAGCACTACCACGCCTACTAGTTTCTGCAACAATACAATAAACATTCAACACTCATTTGATAAAAGTAAATGAAGTACATTGTCTTACGCCCGCACGTCCAATCGATACCGACTGCCCCATCACTACTTCCTCCGTGACGTATCATGACGATAGCTCGCTTGCTAGCCGACGCCGCTTGACCGGCCGTGTATGTGACATGTTTACGCGGACTACCCGCTACTTCATTTATGCTATTATATCTTTATTACAATAAAGCGTACATTTTGTAAATTATACATTAACCCTCTTACTAATAAACACAGAATAAAGTTATTCCAAATTTAAACCTATGAAAATGTATGGTTATTCCTTTGTTATCCCTGATATAACTTTATTCCGTGTTTTATTTGTAAGAGGGTAAATATTATGTGGGTCCATCCTAAGACTTGCACGTACCTAGTAAATAAACGATGTACGCACGGCTACAGATCAAGCTATACATTTCCAGTATAAGCTGATCTCACATTGTATAGGATTTCCTTACAATAAGAGGTCAATGTAAACTGAAAATGTATGGCTTGATGTGTAGCCGTGTGTACAAATAGAAGTTAATTCATGTCAACGAAAGTAAAACAATAAAAACAAGATTTAATGTTTATAAAGGCGAAATATAGCCTATGTAACAAAATTAATCACGATTTGTGTACAAATAGAATAAGATCATTTGTAAACACCATTGTAACAACCTCTGTAGTAATAAAGACCTTGAAAAATCAATCAATAAACATTCAGCAAGTGCATGTTGTTGGTGATGTTCTTCAGAAAGGTCAGGCGCGTTGTGAATTCGCGCCTTGCCTGCTATACTACCTAGTAAGGCGTATGTATGTCAGAATTGTTTAGCGTTTGAAAAACGACGTCAGGTAATCATGGAACTGTAGAGTGCATAATGCCATGTATCACCAATGCCACGATAGTTGCCGCCACCGATTTATTCAAAAGTGTAGGTACATTCTCTGCATTCATAAAAAAAACCGGTCAAGAGCGTGTCGGACTACGCACAATGAAGGGTTCCATACTTCCATAGTTGAGATGAAATTATCCCAAGAACATACATACATTACAGAACATACCTTCCAACAGTAAATGTAAGACTCACAATATTGAGAGATTTACCATGTTATTTTAAGACCACAAACTTCTTATAGGTTTTCCTGTAATTTACAGGTATGGAACTATTTTCTGTATTTCTTTTTAAATTGTAGGTTCAAAAAAAAAAGTATATTTAAGTAGTTTATCAGCCATCTCGTTACCATAACACAAGCATTAGGTTCCTTAGCTTGGGACTAGATGGCGTTGTGTGAAATGTCCAAGAATATTTATTTACTTTATTAGTTTCGGAGATAAGGGGGGGACGGGGAATGGTCAATTTTCGTCTATTTTTAACTTTATAAAGATTTATTTTAAAATTATAAAAAAATATATATTTGAGACCAGCCCTTTCATTTGATATGTCACACAGTACAGTTTGCAAAACTTTTTTTTTATATTTCTTATTTGCCCCCTAAAATATTCAAAATTAATTTATTTACTTTAGCCGTACGCGTTTGGGTCACAGAAATCCATATGTGTACCAAGTTTCAACTTAATCGGTTCATTAGATTCGGAGCAAATTGGCTGTGACAGACGGACGGACGGACAGACAGACAGACAGACAGACAGACAGACACACGAGTGATCCTATAAGGGTTCCTTTTGAGGTACGGAACCCTAAAAAGCATTAACAAAATAAGATACTGTTTAATTATTGACGAAACTGTATGGTTATTATAAAGGATTCCTCACCGTGTCTGCATGAGCCGGCATGGAGCCGAAGAACAGCAGCGAGACGCGTCGCCCGATGCCGCCGAGCCAGCCGCTGGGCGGGCGCAGCGTGCGGCACGTGACCGTCGCGCGCCCGTCTGCAACCACCCTTCTATTAGTACCATTAACCAACAGCGCAATGGTACCCTCCATATGCAGGCTTGGCTAACATTTCGGTATAATAACGCATATTCTATCTATTCATCCATTTATACTGCGTTCGCGATTTAGTTTCCAATATTTATAATCTTTTGAAAAAAACGTTAAATTTGCGCCAACTCCAAACATTTTTACGACTTTTTCAATAGTATTCGTCATTCTGAAAGCAACTTAATTTACACTAGCATGAGTCGATATTCGTCAGTTGGAAACAAGGATTTGAATAGGCTATACTATATTTTGCATTGTATTTACCACTATCAATTACTAACTCATTTACTATGTAAGACCAGGCTATAACTGTGGGGCCTGTGGGAAACCTCTTTTGTAAGGCAGCTGACTGTCATTCAATTGTAGTGCCAATGATGCATTAAATATGTACCACTGTCGACTATAAACACAGTCATTATCTATGTAAGACCGAGCTCTGAGTGTGGGAAACATCACTGATGTGTCTTTCACTTGCAGTTGATTATAACATTCATATTATTTATTCATTAGTAGCATACTGTTCCCACTGCTGGGACACAGGCCTCCTCTCTGTGATATGCAGTGGGCCGTATACCACCACGCGGGTCAAGTGCGGTTTGTTAGATGTGACAAGTATTCGAATTTTTGGTTCTAGATCATGCTGGTTTCCTCACGATGTTTTCCTTCACCATATTCAGAGAAGTGGTGATAAAATAATTTAGACAAAGTAAAGCGCCATTGATGAAGACTAAGTTGATGACGAACAGCGTGCATCGTAGGATCACCGTGGCGAGTTTGGAGGTTGGATATGTCGATGAGTATCTCTATCTTGGTCAAATAGTCTCTTTCCAGGCAAGACAAAACAACGAGGTACAAGACGCACCGAGAATGCCTGGAGCTCTTCCAGGCATATTGGGCCATGTTAGATCTAATGAAGGGCGATCTTCCTCTATCCCTCAAGAGAAGACTCAACGACATGTGTATTCTTCCCACCCTCACGTATGATTCTCAAACATGGTCTTTGACAATTCAACAGAGGTCCACGCTCGGAGTTTGCCAGAGAGCTATGGAATGGAGTATTCTGAGTATCAAACTTGTGGACCGGGTTAAGAATACAACAATCCGTCCCATCACCAAAACAACTGACATCACTCGGAAAGCTGCCATGCTTAAATGGAATTGAGCTGGACACATCTGCCGCATGCCAGACGATCAATGGGCCAAACTTACGACCCAGTGGGTCCCGCTTAATGGCAAACGACATCGCGGCAGGCCCAGACGGAGATGGCGGGATGAGCTGGACTCCTTTGATAAAGATTGGTCCTTGGCAGCTCTGGACAGAGAGAGGTGGAAAGGGGGTAGCGTGGCTATTAAAAAAAAAAGTGCCATTGCTTAATTAATTAATTCAAATAAGTAAATGGTCAGTTAGTATTAGTGTTGGTTGATACAACTTATAGCGCCAAAACATAAAGTTTATTACATTGGCTCTAACTTCGCGCACAGCGGGGCCAGAATGAGAAAGCAACACAGCGCGTCGACGAGACGCAACGTTCGGAGCACTCAGGCGGCAGAGCCCGGCGCTCGCGAATCTTATTTCTATGATATAAAGGCACTGTCAATGTCAAATTATTACCACTGATATGCAGTTGACTGTACCTGTGAATGCTGGAAAGATCCTTTACTTTGTACCTCACAGGAGTCACAGGCTTATAGTAATAACTTTAAATGATTGATAACTTACCAACAACAGTAGGGTTTAGGAGTATAACCGTGCATGTAGTGGTGGCCAACACCAATCCTTCCGGAGAGTAGTCTCCGAGCTTCTCGCACTCCTGGCCGGCTAGCTCACACGAGACATCTATATACACGCCCTCCTGCCCAACGGACGGCCAGTAGCGGACTGTGCCTTCAGGGGACACTCCAATGCAGGATGGCATCTGTGGGGGATTCAGGAATTAAGAATTTTATCCTTAGTTCACCTACTTTTGGATAGTAGTTGTTTATTTTTTATCTTTTTCAGCAATCAGTCACTGGACTAGTAGACCACTCAACAAAAGTGTTATAGAGTGCGTGAGCTGGGACGTAAGCGATTTCTTCAGAAAGTTGTTCAGGGTGTTTATGGAGTAAACATACTAAAAGTTCCCGCGTATAGGAGGTACACCGGAGTGGGGGGAGTGTATAAAAGTTCCCAGTTTTGAGTTTTTCGCTAATATTGCTAATCTTTAAAACGTTTAAAACGATGCATCGTACAGAAAAAATATCTTCTATGTAATGAAAGCTCATAAAATATGTTACTCTCTCTTAAAACCGAGCAGAGAGGTATCATAATTTGCTAGGTATAAGCCTCGTCTGTTTGACGTTTTCATTAGCCGTCCCCGGATGCGACAACAATTGGATCAAAATATTACCGACAACTTATCAAACTTAAAGAGCCAATACATTTTATCTTATTTTTTTATTTTATTAGGACTTTGTTTATTGGGTTTGTCTGAATATTTTGTTTTTGATAATGCCATTTTTTTTATGCCATTTTTATTTCTTTTAATAAACCATCTTTTTGTGCATATTTTCTGAACAAAATAGTTTTGATGGTTCACATCTGCTAGGCGTCCGGCAACGGCTTAAATTTTATTACTTTTTAAAGGATTTTGTTTGTGTCAGGGGTTTTTATTCAACAAAGAACATACATTTGTAATTTTAATCATAGTGATGGTTTAACACAACATCTTACCTGTGCCCCTTCCATATAGAACAGCACAACCAGATCAGCCTTATGTGCAAGATCAGTCTGTGGCAGGGAAAGCTCCCGAGCGGTAGTGCTGGTGGGTGCAGCTGAGGCAGTGCTGGATATGGTGGAGTTGCGAGGCCAGGATATGATGCGTCGCCCTGACACCACCCAGCACCATCCACAGGCAGATAGCCGCACGCTCACGTCACCACTGGCTGCAAGAATTGTACCTTGTTTATTGATTTATAGGAGTAGGTAACACAAAATAATGCATCCAAGTGTTCTCAGCAAACTGTATTTACTGTTAGGTTTCCCTTGTGATAGGGTAGGTGCTGTTGAAACTGAAAGATACTATTGCGTAGGTCTGTTGTGCTTACCAAATGTAAGGGCTTCTGTGACCATCACAGGGAGGGGCATTCCATAAGTTTCTATTGTGGTTACTGGAGTCTTGTACACAACATCCCCAGTTTGTTCACCTGCAGACTGCATAAACTTACTGTGGAAAATATCATGCATTGATTATTTCCCTCACATTTTCAATTCAAATTAGGCAGAATAGGTTATGTACAAACCTTTGGTTCTTTTTAGCTGACGAAAGCCCAATGGGCCTTCGCCCTGTGACGGACTGCCTCACTCGAGGAGAGAACGGACTCCTCATCGCACCTGTGCTACTATAATCCATTTCAACTAAAACTAAAAGATACGCAAAATAACCGAAACAGCACAAATTAATTCAAAACGTCAAACAAAAAGATCAATAGATTTCGTTCCAGTGCCCGAACGTTATAAATCATGCAAATGTTACATAGAATATTATTACTAGCTTAGTAGTACAATACGTAGCGTATAAGGTACACCTAGCGTACTAGTAACATGTAATAATAAATAAACTTCATAAATAACATTTCCCTGTGATAATTATTATTTAATAATTTGTTTGTTTTTGTGTATAACTTCATGTTCTGTGATTGCATTTTCGCACAACTAATAAATATACGGGACGCTCAGTCCATTCTATGTCTAAGATGCATACTATACATGGAATTATGGAATGAAACGTGCTTCAGCACCAAGTTGTTATAAGCGAAGTGTTGCCAACCTGTACGATAATTATGGGGGCGTACGATAATTGGGCCTATCACACGTTACATGTAAGATAGCGTTGAGTCTAAATGGGGAGGGACACTGCTTTATACCGCTAGGAGTCACATCGTCGCTGGTGCTGTTTACCTGTCAAACACCATATTAGTAGGGGAGGTACTGTTCGATTTTTGCGACCTATTTTATTGTATACCGAATTTTCATTTCTAGTAGAAACGAATCATGAATGAGTTTAGAATGTATCCCTGAATTGCCATCACAACAATCAATTTCATTTACGTGACTGACATAATATTCCCTCCACTTCCATGCAGCTGACTATTTGTTTTGGGTTGAAGATGATCCCAAAAACCGTCCCGAAAGGTTTTGGCGCGGTATTAAATATTTTTTTTCGTAAGTTTTTTTACAACTTTGAAATGCTCTAACTTTGGACGGCCCTTTATTGGAGCAGCTGACTCTCCTTCTATGCACTAAGGAAAAACTATTTTTGGTATGATTTTCAGCCGGTATAAAATTACTTTTTCAAACTAACGCCACCCCGTACCATATTTTTTTAAAGTGAGAGCACTTTTCTTTGACTACCTTCATTATATAGACAGCTGACAAGTACCAGCGATAATGGCGTCATCATTATCATTACGTACGTACGATAATAACCTCAAAATTATTTTGAGGTTTGAATACAAATTGCTGTAATGATATTTTATGATATGAAATGAAATGAAATTATTCTTAAATACTTATCAGCATCACTTATACACGTCATATTAAAAAAAAAAATCGAAAATAAGTTAGATGGAGTCAACATTTCCTATCTGACTATGAAGAAATAGGTAATCACTAACTTCTTTCTATGTTTACTTAATTATGAGATTTGATCTAATAAAATTAATAACAAAGAGCGTGTGTAATAAAGTCTGTGAGTGTCTTGAACTCGTGACGCTCCAATCGTCCTGTCCAAATTGTCGTGGCATGCATTGTTAAAATTCAGTGGCACGATTAGTGCCGTCGCCGCGTCGGTCCTGTGATAATTCAACAACATTGTGATTTTTAATTTTCTCATTGTTTTGTTTCGTCAAAAAAATGTGAGAAAAGTTAGAAACAGTAGTAGTCGAAACACAAACGTAATAAAATCATCACTACTCAAAGCTATGAGAAAACATTGTTTACAGTTTGTGTTGCTGGTGCCAGGTAGTCATCATCATCTGCCTAGTCGTTTCCCAACTATGCTCGGTATCCATCTAACTGGATGCAGCTGAATACCAGTAGTTTGGAGCGACTGCCTATCAGACCTCCACAACCAAACTGTTACTGGGTAACACGATAACCCTTGGCAAGATTGGTTGTCAGACTTTCAGGCTTCTGACGAACCGTAACGACTTTCAAAGATCCATGAATGACAGCCAGGACCAAGGGCTTAGCATATACCGTCAACCGAGCCCTGCTCGGGTGAAAATAGAGAAAACGAATTTTCTCAGATATGAAACCTAGTTAGATCGATTTTTCGCCCCCATAAACCCCTATATTGCAACTTTCATCGAAATCGTTAAAGCCGTTTTCGAGAACGTGATTAAAAATATATCTAAACAAATGTAGCTCATTTAATAGTATAGGAACACAAGCCACTGGCATTGACTGTAATTTAAGTCATTGTCATTTGGTATCAACCTCATCATCAATCTCATTAATCTCATCTCATTGTCCTTTGGTATCAGACTCTATCAGGGGGTTTAGAGAGTGACGGTGCTATAAGGTACTATAGGTCGTCTATCTATAGCACCGTCACTCGAAACTAAAACTCAAAGCATTTATTTCAATTAAACCAATTACAGACACTTTTGAATTATCAAAGAGTCGGTCGGTTAAATGCTCTAAGGTCAGTAGGTAAGTCAGAAAGTTGAAGCTAGTACTCGCTCTCACTGGAAACGTTCAACTTCTGCCCTGCTATAAGAGCTCATAGTAAGCCCTTTTTTTTGTGGATGGGAAATCATCAAATTTTAATGACTTCTCCCGTTCTGGATGGAGCGGAAGGGCGTGTCAGACTTTACTAAAACCCACCCGTGTTCCTTCAGTTGCCTATGCCAGGGCCACGGTATCTCTTTCAAACAACCCGCGTCATAGTAAGCCCCTGATTGTACAATTTCGTCACGATAATTTTGACGTGGAAATTCGATAATTTTAACTGTTGGACTTTGGAGTTGGCAGCACTGGCGAAGCCGCGGGTGGCGGCTATATGTTCTGTGAGGAGTATATATGTTCTGTGCTGGCGACTGGCTGACATTGACTGACAGTAGTGACAGTTGACACTGTTGACATATAACATGTCAAATTGTCAAGAATTATTGTATTTTCCAACGGTTCCTGCTTTACGAGGTTTCCTAATATTTCTACAGTTTTTGTTACTTTTAGTAATAATTTGATGCAGTAGTGCGTGTTATCATCAATTCCTCGATGAATTGATCATAGTCAAGATGCATATTAAGTCTATAGTGTTGGACGGTTTTAAATCGTATGGAAATCGTGTGGAGATCACTGGGTTCGATTCTGAATTCAATGCCATCACCGGGCTGAACGGCACAGGGAAGTCGAACATATTGGATTCGATATGTTTTGTCTTAGGAATCACGAATTTGTCAAACGTAAGTACTCGTTTCATGCATTTGTCTGTAAACATTGTGTTATTATTTCCTAGTTAAGATTTTTCCCGCGCATTTCTTTGTTTCAATTTTGCGGTTTTTCCCTAAGACGACCCACTGACCGGCGTCTATTCATGGTAGACAGTAACCAACAAGTAGCAACAGTAACCATCAAGTAACAGGACAATCGGGAGAATTAGTCGCAGCTGCACCTGTAATGCGTAAAATGTGTAAAACTGTTAACCACAAAGTCTCCTGGATTGCAGTATAGCAAATGTAATAAGCGGCTTCATGCTTCCTGTATGTCAATAACACCCAACCAAGTTAGTGTATTGCACAATACTGATTCCGTAGACTGGAAATGCAAACTTTGCACTGGAGGTGGTAAGCCTAAAAGACTATCATCACATAATGTTAACCGCGATATTGACGGAGACGAAAATACAGATGTAGCCAGCCCAGGTGTATGCTGTTGCCGCTGGGGTCGCGGATTGTCCGAAGGGGTTACCGCGGCCCTGGCATAGGCAACTGAAGGAACACGGGTGGGTTTTAGTCAGTAAAAGTCTGACACGCCCTTCCGCTCCACCCAGAGCGGGAGAAGTTATTTGATGAGTTCCCAACCTCAAAAAAAAAAAAAAGGTGTATGCTGTTGCGCCAGTACTTTTCTTAGCCTGTTTGCTAGCTGATAAGATTCAATGGTATCATGCAGATTATGCACCATCCCGTGGTACCCCTATTTTTATAAAATTTTAATGAACAACTTGCCAGCACTCATGTAAACCCTGAGAGGTTTTCATTGTGTGGCTAAATCTGTTAATAAGCTAAGTGTTTAAGAAATAAATAAAAAAATATAATTATATAATACTAGCTGCCCGACAGACGTTGTCCTAGGTCCCAATTTCAATAATTCAAAATTCCCATAGAAAATCCACTTTCAGTTTTCCCGAATTTTCCAATTTTCCCGGCAACTTTTCCAATTTTTTTCTACATAAGAACCTTCTCCTGACAGTAATAAACACAACAAAAAAATATTAGCGAAATTGTTCCATCCATTCACGCGTGATGCGATGACCAAGGGAAATAGAGTTTCATTTTTATAAATATAGATATAGATAAATGTATGTTAATCTTGTAAATCTGTTGTTATAAATAATAAACTTTATCTCACAATGCGTAAGTATTCTTTGTTAGCTGCCTAGAGCTATTTTTTATGTCAACGTTGTCATGCTACTTCATAACTGAACTGTCCATGAGTGCATACAAGAATATACCAGATTTCCTGATAATGAAGCACAGATGAATGATTGACAATGTTGTAGGTGCGGGCGGGGAGTTTGCAAGAGCTGATATACAAGCATGGCCAAGCAGGTATCACCAAAGCCTCTGTGAGCATCACATTCGACAACCGAGACAAGAGGCAGTGCCCCATCGGCTATGAGAACCAAGATGAGATAACAGTAACGAGACAGGTATTTTCATGAACTTTATATTTTGTTGCAGCTGGTGTCTGTTAATTAATACAGTCCACCACAGACCACTTGCTTAGATACACAAGCACACACACACACACACACACACACACACACATACACACCTATTTACTTGTCTTATGTATCTAAAACCACAGAGCAAATACAAAGAGGAGATGTTGTAATTAGATTTCCCTATGAAACCACACATGCCAATTTTTCCATCTACCGTTCAATGAAGTCCAACATTCATTCCTAAAGACCCCTTCTTTAGGAATGAATGTTGAACTTCAGTACATATGATTATTAATATATGTTAGTACTGAGCTTTACGTGCCTAAATATTTTTAGTTCCCATGGCACCAAGTGTCGCCATCTAATGTCGGGTAGAATTATGTTTGGAAAATAGGAACATTTACAAAGTTGTTCACAGGACGAATGCCAACAATACACTGACTAAGGCCACGCCTACATGATGACGTCAGGGCCAAGTTGAGAATCACAGTGCACAGTTGCTTAAGCCGTCTCCTCTTTGTATTTGCTGTGTCTAAAACCCATTTGGCTTTGAAACTACTTTTGTTCCACAGTAATTTCTTTGTTTGTTGAATTAATTGAAGTGATAATTGAATCAATAATTCCCATTGTAATAAATTGTACTGACATAAAAAATACACATTCATGACCACAAACCAAATTACAATTCAATTGTTTGAAAGCAGCATGATTTATTAAGATGATGTACCCAAAACTCACCAGGTTGTAATGGGAGGCAAGAACAAGTACATGATCAACGGCATCAATGTGCAGAACAAAAGAGTGTCGGACCTGTTCTGCTCCGTGCAGCTCAACGTGAACAACCCTCACTTCCTCATCATGCAGGGCCGGATCACCAAGGTCCTCAATATGAAGCCTGCTGAGGTAAGTTTTTTATAATGTTTAGGTGAAGCTACTAAAGGGTTTGAAAGGCGTTAATGGATTCTTAGCCAGGGAGCCCAATCTTGGGATGTCCAAATGTGATTACTAAGCATGACCACATCACATTTCTAACCCGTGGTGGTCCATGTCTATAAAACATTTGAAGGGTTAGTATATTTAATGATTTGGTGGGTAGATGTTATTTCAGTCAGGCAATTACCATAGTAAACATGATTTTGACAGCCTTTAATTTGAGTGTAGATCATTTTTGTCTTGATCAGCCTTTTAAAAACCCTCATGCGTGCACATGTAAATAATTAGCTGTGCATTCAATCTTAGTAACACTACTGCGATTATTAGCATTGTAAGGGAAACTAAAATATTGTGTAGGTATAAATGCACTTGTAACTGACCTGTTAAGATGTTGTTGATGAAAGGAAACTAAAAGTTGTAATATTTAATGATTTTAATTCATTTGTTACGGACTTTTAATTAGCTGCTGATTATATTATTATTTAATTAAAATTTAATTCAAATGATTGTAATCTCTTTCTCTGCTTTTTCTTTTTTTTTGTATTTGTTGGTCCAGTATGACTAATTTTGTACGCCATAAATGGCAAAACATGTAGCTACCTCAAATTAATATTATAAGACCTGTATACTCATGTTTCACAAAATAAATATTATCTTATCTTAAGATTATATTATAGGTGTTTTTTTTTTCGTTAGCCTACATGGTGTCCCACTGCTGGGCAAGGCCTGCCCTTTCCCTCCCAAACCTGCCTGTCTTGTGCGATCTCTAAAAGGTGTTATAGTAAATAATTATATTTCTAAGTATAGATTGTGTTCAAAGTATGTTTTTATAGATCCTGTCAATGGTAGAAGAGGCAGCAGGAACCAGAATGTATGAAGCAAAGAAACAAGCTGCCCAGAAAACTATTGAGAAGAAAGATGCCAAACTTAGAGAACTTAATGAGGTAGGTGGTCTGTAAACAAGTCTGTGTTTCCCTGTGACCTAGACAGACACACATTGTTGCCGTACCTTCTCTGCATTGGTGAACTATGCATAGTACTGTCAACGCTCTGCGGAGCCCTGAAAATATCAGGGTAAATGAGAGATTTGTTTTATTACATTTTATACAACTAGAACGCTTTTTATACTATTGGAACTGACGCCTAATGTTTTCTCTATTCTCTTTATTCAAATCAACGTTTGTCTCGTAATCTAATATTCAACTTAAACTCAAGAAGTTTGCATGCTATCGCACAGCAGGCTAAAACCTCTACATCAGCTACTACGCCACTACTAGATATGTCATATCATATCACATATCGCCATACTAGATGTGACAATTCACATCAGCCCAGAAGGGGTTAAGAAAAAAAAAAGGAACTTAACATTATAATCTTTTACCCCATCGGACGTTATTGAGCCAGAGTGAGGAAAAAAGCCAAGAAGTTAAAAGTCCATCGAAAAACCTATCTCATGCTCATATTCCGGAGGAAAACTCTCAAAAAGATCACCACATAAAGTGAAGATTAAACCGCAAACATTGCAACTATCTTTATTGACCAAACTGTGGGTGTTCAATCAGAAACTGAACCAATTGTGTCAATCTGACACACTTTGTAAAGGCTATGCCCTGTTAGCTGGTCACAGCATAGAATACAGAATAAACATCACAACAGATGTTGGTTCAAAAGCAGACAACAAGCAGTATATTATGTCTTCAATTCACCACAAATTAAATAATTGTATGTTTCAGATAATACGTGAGGACATAGCACCGAGACTACAGAAACTGCAAGATGAAAGAGCTCAGTTTCAAGAGTACCAGAAAGTTGTGAGGGAGCTCGAGAATCTCACTAGGTTATACATAGCTTATAGGTAAGTGCTGCACAAACACGAATAATCTATATAAATAAAAAGAGAAGTCCTGACTGACTGATTGACTGACTCATCACGCCCAGCCCAAACTCTTGAACGGTTGAACCTAGAAAGCTGAAATTTTGCACAGAGGTTCCCTTTATAATGTAGACACGGAATAAGGAAGGATTTCCCGCTAGGATGTTCTCGTGGGATATTTTCCGACATCCACGCGGGCGAAGCCGTGTGGGAAGTGCTAGTACTGATATGTAGGGACTATTTACATTCGTCGTACTGGCAGTACGTGTGTTGAGTACGCGACTACGCGCCCACAAAAACGGCATAACCAGTTTTATAAACAGTTCTGCTTTATAGAGCACTAGCTTCTGCGCGTGACTTCGTCCGCGTGAAATTTCTTGTTCGCGACTCACCGCGTCGCATCGCATCGCCTGTCCGCACTTTTACTTTGTTTTAGCTTAGCGTTCTTTCTGAATTTTTTTCGGCCTTTTTCTCGGCTCCTAAGGGTCCTAGCGTGATGTTAAATAGCCTATAGCCTTCCTCTAGAATTGGGCTATCGAATGTAAAAAGAGTTTTTCAAATCCGACTGCAGTTCCAGAGATTAGCGCGTTCAAACATACAAAAAATCAAACTCTTAAAGCTTTATTATTAGTATAGATAGCTTGTTTCTATCACTCATATATGTGGCTGTCTCTTTTTAAGCTTAATGTGGCACATTTGTGCACGGATTAAGGTATTGAGTTGTGTAGCGAGGCGCCACGCAGACGTGCCTGACGCCAAACTAAAAACTTGATCTCTGTCCAAGCGTAACAGCGAATGTTAGTTAGCAGCCTATACATAGCTATTCATATGTACCTATGCATGTATTTACAGTCTACATTACCTTACATTAGCTAGTGAGAAATAAACCGTCAAACAGTCCACACGGAGTTTTATCACAGATTAATACAGATGGGACACTCCGCAGTTTAGGTATGAAGCTACAAGTACGCGGCGGGCCCCGTCCGCGGGGCTAATTCAGTAGGTCAGAAGGTATAAGAGTTACGCGATAGAAAGAGAGGCAACTTGTAGTTGAATATAACTGTAGGTAATAAGCGTTGTGCGACCTGAATTGCACTTTATTGTGTCGTAGCAAGAGTCGCTTTTTATTTAAAAGATTTTGCGGAGTGTCCCATCTGTATTAATCTGTGGTTTTATTCAGAGTTATAAACAAGCAATAATCAACCTTATCGCCGTGTATAATCTCTCTCTTCCTCTTTGCTGATTAGAGTGATTAGATATCACAAGCATAAAGTTTCATCGATCTAACATTGGCTCCAAACTCATTTTTATTTCCAGGTTCGTAAAAGCAGAAGAACAAGCGAAAGAGGCCGAAGGCAAAGTGACGGAGGTGCAAAATCAAGTCAAAACTTTGAAAGAGGAAACAAAGAACAATGCAAAGGAACTCAAAGAATTTGACAAACAAATTGCTGAGATCAGCAAGAACTTAGACGAGGTCGAGTATCGTTTGGTTTACTTAACACTAGTGACCACACCTATTTTTGAAAAGTGTTTAGAATATATAGTGCTAATAAGCGCTGACAACACCCGTCTGGTCGGAGGATCCTCCCTTTTCTATGGAGGATGAGTGAACTTTACACCCTGTTCCTCATGCCTCTAAACACTAAAAGAAACACAAAATTTGTACTCAATCTTTGCATTAAAATTTTACATATTCAAATTTCGCGTGAAAACGCTGGACACAGTGGACGCCATATTGCTCTGTGGTTATGATGTCAGTTGGTTATGAAAACAAACACTTTTTACACGCTGATCATTGACAGTTGACATTGACACTTTTTAATTTTACACATCAGTATGACGTAATAACATGGCGGTTACTTTCATGGTGTTAGAAAACAGATTAAAAAAACTGAAAAGTTTGAATTTAATTTTAAAATTTGTATTGATATTTTATGAACTAAAACTAACATTTTCCGACTGGTTTTTGCCTAAGCTATCTAAATCTTTAAATTTTTTCTCATAGAGCAAAGTACTGTATTTACGTAATCTTTGTTATTACCCCAGGAGTGCGGCAGCGCCCTGAGGGAGTCGGAGGCAGAGCTGCAGACGGTAGAGAAGACGGAGGCGTCGAAGTCGGCCGCGCACAAGGCGGAGCGCGAGGCGCTGACGTCACAGGACAAGCGCGCGCGCCTGCTGGAGCGGTCGGTCAGCGACGACGAGGCCGCGCTGCACGCCAAGAAGAACGCCTTGGATCAGGTCAGGGCCATGCCAGATCATTTGCAGGGCAGGGGATGTGTTATTAAGTACACACGGCTACACATCAAGCTATACATTTCCAGTTTACACTGACCTCTCATTGTAAGGAAATCCTATACAAAGCGAGATCAGCTTATACTGGAAATGTATAGCTTGATCTGTAGCCGTGCGTACAAGTCGTGCGCCCGGTGGTATTACCCATCGACAACAGTGTGGAACTATACAAACGTATCATCCCCTATCACTATGTAACCCCTTCAGGTGATGAATTTATAAAAATCCTTTGTTAGAGTCTTTCTGGACCCAGCGGTTTAGGTTCTGCATTGTCTGTCAAAAAAATTGAACTTCGCAATTTACCGCTGCGCATCCCCCTTAATGTCTTTCATTTCAAATCATTTCTTAGCCCCTAACATTGCCAGCAACCCCCAGGTGCTGTTCTTTTTATCTTTTGGAAATTAAACGGCGCAAATGTTTTTTTCATAGATAGTTAGTGTTATAGGCTTCAATGTGTAGTCAACATCTAATGGCTTTACTCCTGACAAAAACTCCTTATACATTGAAAATTCATCAAAGTTGAAATTATCTAAATGACACATTGCTCTAAAAGCAAAAATAGACCTTAACTTACTTGACGGGTGGTAAAGCAATTACGAGGTCGACTACACACCAACGTTGTACCGTAACTCTCATACAAACATTAGCGCAACTACGCAACAACGTTGTAACGTAACTCTCATACAAACATTAGCGCAACTACGCAACAACGTTGTACCGTAACTCTCATACAAACATTAGTGCAACTACGCAACAACGTTGTAACGTAACTCTCATACAAACATTAGCGCAACTACGCAACAACGTTGTAACGTAACTCTCATACAAACATTAGCGCAACTACGCAACAACGTTGTAACGTAACTCTCATACAAACATTAGCGCAACTACGCAACAACGTTGTACCGTAACTCTCATACAAACATTAGCGCAACTACGCAACAACGTTGTAACGTAACTCTCATACAAACATTAGCGCAACTACGCAACAACGTTGTACCGTAACTCTCATACAAACATTAGCGCAACTACGCAACAACGTTGTAACGTAACTCTCATACAAACATTAGCGCAACTACGCAACAACGTTGTACCATAACTCTCATACAAACATTAGCGCAACTACGCAACAACGTTGTACCATAACTCTCATACAAACATTAGCGCAACTACGCAACAACGTTGTAACGTAACTCTCATACAAACATTAGCGCAACTACGCAACAACGTTGTAACGTAACTCTCATACAAACATTAGCGCAACTACACACCAACGTTGTAACGTAACTCTCATACAAACATTAGCGCAACTACGCAACAACGTTGTAACGTAACTCTCATACAAACATTAGCGCAACTACACACCAACGTTGTAACGTAACTCTCATACAAACATTAGCGCAACTACACACCAACGTTGTAACGTAACTCTCATACAAACATTAGCGCAACTACACACCAACGTTGTAACGTAACTCTCATACAAACATTAGCGCAACTACACACCAACGTTGTAACGTAACTCTCATACAAACATTAGCGCAACTACACACCAACGTTGTAACGTAACTCTCCTACAAACATTAGCGCAACTACGCAACAACGTTGTAACGTAACTCTCATACAAACATTAGCGCAACTACACACCAACGTTGTAACGTAACTCTCATACAAACATTAGCGCAACTACACACCAACGTTGTAACGTAACTCTCATACAAACATTAGCGCAACTACACACCAACGTTGTAACGTAACTCTCCTACAAACATTAGCGCAACTACGCAACAACGTTGTAACGTAACTCTCATACAAACATTAGAGCAACTACATACCAACGTTATAACGTAACTCTCCTACAAACATTAGCGCAACTACGCAACAACGTTGTAACGTAACTCTCATACAAACATTAGCGCAACTACACACCAACGTTGTAACGTAACTCTCATACAAACATTAGCGCAACTACACACCAACGTTGTAACGTAACTCTCATACAAACATTAGCGCAACTACACACCAACGTTGTAACGTAACTCTCATACAAACATTAGCGCAACTACACACCAACGTTGTAACGTAACTCTCATACAAACATTAGCGCAGCTACACAACAACGTTGTAACGTAACTCTCCTACAAACATTAGCGCAACTACGCAACAACGTTGTAACGTAACTCTCCTACAAACATTAGCGCAACTACGCAACAACGTTGTAACGTAACTCTCATACAAACGTTAGCGCAACTACACACCAACGTTGTAACGTAACTCTCATACAAACATTACTGCAACAAAAGAAACTGTCCAGTTTTCGTTTTAGATAACAGTTATTTAATAGATTTGTAACCTCTCGATGATATACTGCTTTTTTTCATGGCATCAGGTTGCGTCTACATTCGAGAATCTCCGTTCGACGAGCGAGTCCAGCAACGTGGGGTTAGCCGAGGCGCAGCAGAAGTTCCTGGCAGTCAGCACCGGGCTCGAGGGCGCGTCCGAGTCTCTGCAAGATCAGCTCATGGGTACCTATATTGTTATCTTAGAAAAAATTGTGTGTGGGTCAGCTCCGACGTACGACTGGAGTTTACTCTTTAACTCCTCAGATGTCTGAGTAGGGCTAATTTTAGACCCAAAACCCCCCGCGGGAGATGATGAAATGTTTTCCATCGGATGATGTTTTTTTACGTTTATTTATATGTGATATAAGCTAATGTACTTATTATGTAAAGTTTTGTCGTTATGCACACATGGAGTGCATTTGCCAAGGGTAGGGGGGTTAGTTGCGATCTCCATAGGTGCACAACTACTGATGATGATTGGTTTTCCATCGGATGATATTTTTTACGTTTATTTATCTATACTAATATTATAAGGAGGAAAGATTTGTTTGTTTGTTTGTTTGTATTGAATAGGCTCCGAAACCAATGGCCTGATTAAAAAAAATCTTTCACCGTTGGGAAGCTACGCTATCCCCGAGTGACATAGGCTATATTATATTTAAAAAAAAAATAGGGATCCTTACTAAAACTCCAATAATGTAACCCGAGGTGTACAAAATTTATCTAAAAAATTCCTTACATCGCGTGCGCTGCGAAAAATATTGATGATAGAACAAAATAATGTACTACGACTTTGCAGAACATATAATTATCTACAAAAAGTGTCGTGACAACATATGTCTAGCTATTATAGTTATGTCACAATAAGAAGTTTACTTTTATTTTAAAAATTTAATTGAAATACCGGCGCTAGGAAAGGTTCTTTATTTGTCCCTTGGTATTAATCCTTATCAAAATAAATCACTTCATATTCAAGAATGCTTCAAAAGCTATAGATAACTTTTTGAACTATTCAATTCAGACATTCCATTCGAGAGATAAAAAAGTTTAATTAATTTAATTCGAATTTAAAAATGTAAGTAGAAAAAAGTCGCGTGTCGCCGCTTACCCTGCTCGGCTATCTAGGCAGCACCACCTGGAGTGGTAAGGAGGCTGAGGGTAGTGGTTGGTGAGGGTGTAGAGAGGAGGGAGTGAGGGGAGAGAGGGAGGTGTTGGTGAAGTGGAGGTGAAGGGGAGAGGGAGAGGAGGAGGGGGTTGCGGTGAAAGGGGTTTGAGAAGGGGTTGGAGGAGGTTAGCAAAAAAGTGATAAGGTGAGGGTGGTGAGAGGGGGAGGGTGGTGGTGGGGGGGTCGTGCGTCGGAGCTGACACATACACTTTTTGTTTGTTTGTTTGAACGCGCTAATCTCTGGAGGTACCAGTTGGACTTTAAAAAAATCTGTTTACATTTGATTGCCCAAGTCCTAAGGAAGCCTCTAGGCATATTTAACATCACTGTAAGACCCTTGGGTGCCGAACAAAAAGAAAAAAAATGAGAAAGTACGCTAAGCGAAAACGAAGCAATAGCGCGGGCAGGCAATGCGATGCGACGGGGTGGGTCGGGGGAACAAGAAATTTCACGCGGAGGAAGTCCCGTGCAGAAACCATTTTATAAATGCAAAAGTACCTCATACTGTTACCCTAACACGCCTTAACGGCTGAACGAATTTGGATGAAAGGGATAGAGATAGACCATTGACCTGGGTTAGCACCCTTACACACCTTACACCTTAGCACGTAGGATACTTTTGATTCCGATAGTACGTTCCCGTGAGACAATTTCCGACATCCACGCAGGCGAAGCCGCGGGCAACAGCTAGTGTGATATAAACTTATATACCATTATGTAAAGGTTTTTCTTTATGCACACATGGGGTGCATTCGACACTTGAGGGGTTAACCACCACCACCATTTTTTTTTTGTCAGTTTACACTTAGGTACACCCTGTATTATCTATTACCACATTCTTTTAGCTTCCAAGTGAACAAAGCGTTTTTTCCCTGTCTGTGTAGCTGCCAAACAAAGGGATTCGGAAGCCGCTACCCGCATCTCACAGATCACGATGGAGGTCAAGCACGCGGAGAACCGGCTGAAGACGCTCGAGAGAGAGTTCAACAGACACAGCGCGCAGTTCACTCGCGACACGCAGGAGATCGGGCGCGCGCAGGCGCAGGTCGACGCGCTGCAGGTCAGTACTGCCACAGAGTAAACCCCCGTTTCCACTAGCGTAATAAAATCGCGGCGGGATTTTATCGCGCACTGGATTTTCAACTCTCTGCTTAGCGCCGGGAGTTGAAAATCCAACAGTGTGTTTTTCAGTGTGAACTAACTATAAATCAGGTCTTATGTTTTTATTTTTTCAAATTACCATTAATTTCACTTTAAAAAGCAATTACCTAAACTATCGGCGCACAGCACCGCACTCAAGTCTCGCTCTCACTTAGTCTGCGAGCAGTATCGTGTGAGCGAGATAAAAACCTGAGGTCAAAATATACGGTGCTAATTTGGATTTTTTTTCTATTGAAAAAAATTCGATTAATTATGTTTCGGTTTAATATTAGATTATACTAGCTGCGCCCCGCGGTTTCACCCACGTAAACCGGTACAAAAAGTAGCCTTTGTGTTAATCCACGATATAAGCTATCTACATACCAAATTGCATCCAAATCGGTCCAGCCGTTTGAGCGTGAAGAAGTAACAAAATTACAAACACACAAACTTTCGTCTTTATAATATTAGTGTTATTAGTACAACAGTAGACAAAATATAGTGAAATAACACATACATGATAGCTAATAACATAATGATATCACCATTATTACGTAGAAATAACACATACATGGTAGCTAATAACATAATGATATCACCATTATTACGTAGAAATAACACATACATGATAGCTAATAACATAATGATATCACCATTATTACGTAGAAATAACACATACATGATAGCTAATAACATAATGATATCACCATTATTACGTAGAAATAACACATACATGATAGCTAATAACATAATGATATCACCATTATTACGTAGAAATAATACATACATGATAGCTAATAACATAATGATATCACCATTATTACGTAGAAATAATACATACATGATAGCTAATAACATAATGATATCACCATTATTACGTAGAAATAACACATACATGATAGCTAATAACATAATGATATCACCATTATTACGTAGAAATAACACATACATGATAGCTAATAACATAATGATATCACCATTATTACGTAGAAATAACACATACATGATAGCTAATAACATAATGATATCACCATTATTACGTAGAAATAACACATACATGATAGCTAATAACATAATGATATCACCATTATTACGTAGAAATAACACATACATGATAGCTAATAACATAATGATATCACCATTATTACGTAGAAATAACACATACATGATAGCTAATAACATAATGATATCACCATTATTACGTAGAAATAACACATACATGATAGCTAATAACATAATGATATCACCATTATTACGTAGAAATAACACATACATGATAGCTAATAACATAATGATATCACCATTGTTACGTAGAAATAACACATTCATGATAGCTAATAACATAATGATATCACCATTATTACGTAGAAATAACACATTCATGATAGCTAATAACATAATGATATCACCATTATTACGTAGAAATAACACATACATGATAGCTAATAACATAATGATATCACCATTATTACGTAGAAATAATACATACATGATAGCTAATAACATAATGATATCACCATTATTACGTAGAAATAAAGAAAATTTCATCAACATCATCATTTCATGTCCCAAATCTATATCTATTTATATAAAAGGAAGTCGTGTTAGTTACACTATTTATAACTGAAGAACGGCTGAACCGATATGGCTAAAAATTGGTGGGGAGGTAGGTTATAACCAGGAGACGGACAACGACTGGACCGATTTAGATGAAATTTTGTGTGTATATTTGAATCGGTTCCTGGATGGTTTGAAAACACAATTGGACCCGGTAGGTGGCGCTGCAATCGGTTTCTAGGATCGTTCAAACAGGACAATGTCTGTCGGGGCCGCAGTAGTAAAATATATTTGTTTGTGTGTCGCCAGGCGGAGTTGTCGGGCATGAGCTTCAGCTCGGAGCGCCAGAGCGAGCTGCAGGAGGGCGTGCGCGCGCTGCAGGCCCGCGCGCGCGGCGCCTCCGGCAAGTGCGACGCGCTGGCGGCGCGGCTGCAGCGCTGCAACTTCAAGTACTCGCCGCCCGAGCGGGACTTCGACAGCACGAGGGTCGCGGGTATGTGCCATACTTAGAAATAAAAAAATAAAAGAAATAATAATAATAATTAATGGAAAAATATATTATACTTGCGGAAGAAAAAAAGGGTTTCAGGAAAAATAAATCAACATATATCAAAAGTGTCTAGGGATTAAGGTGTTAAAAAAAAACCGGCCATGTGATAGATAGATAGATAGATGCTAGATAGATAAACATTTATTTAGTGCACACAAAAGACACACACACACAAAAGTATGAAGTAAGTAGTGCGTGTCGGACCACGCACATGTTCATGCACCAATTGCAAGTTTCAGGAGCTCGTGGCTAAGTAATAACAGCCGTACGGATCGATCCATCAGGTTAAGCTACGCTTGCCGGAGTTGGTCGGTGGATGGGTGACCATCTTTACATATCGAGACTCCTCCGTGCCTCGGAAAGCACGTTAAGCCGTTGGTCCCGGCTGTCATTCGTGCTTCTTTGACAGTCGTTACGGGTCATCAGAAGCCCGAAAGTCTGACAACCAGTCTTACCAAGGGTTATCGTATTACCAAGTAATTGGGTTGTGGAGGACAGATATGCAGACGCTCCATGTAAAAAAATCGTCGTGATAGAAAACCTAGATCACCAGTTGACTTGAAATGTGGTATGCAGTGGACACAGCTTTCGTTGCAGGCTGCTATCACGTTTTACTCATTGAAATGTGGTATGCAGTGGACACAGATTACGTTGCAGGCTACTATCACATGTAGTATGCGGTGGACACAGCTTTCGTTGCAGGCTGCTATCACGTTTTACTCATTGAAATGTGGTATGCAGTTGACACAGCTTACGTTGCAGGCTGCTAGCACGTGTTACTCATCGAAATGTGGTATCCAGTGGACACAGCTTACGTTGCTGGCTGCTATCACATGGTACTCATCGAAATGTGGTATCCAGTGGACACAGCTTACGTTGCAGGCTGCTATCACATGGTACTCATCGAAATGTGGTATCCAGTGGACACAGCTTACGTTGCAGGCTGCTATCACATGGTACTCATTGAAATGTGGTATGCAGTGGACACAGCTTACGTTGCAAGCTGCTATCACGTGTTACCCATTGAAATGTGGTATACAGTGGACACAGCTTACGTTGCAGGCTACTATCAGGTGTTGCTCATTCAAATGTGGTGTGTAGTGGACAAACACGGCTTACGTTGCAGGCTGCTATCACGTGTTACCCATTGAAATGTGGTATACAGTGGACACAGCTTACGTTGCTGGCTGCTATCACATGGTACTCATCGAAATGTGGTATCCAGTGGACACAGCTTACGTTGCAGGCTGCTATCACATGGTACTCATCGAAATGTGGTATCCAGTGGACACAGCTTACGTTGCAGGCTGCTATCACATGGTACTCATTGAAATGTGGTATGCAGTGGACACAGCTTACGTTGCAAGCTGCTATCACGTGTTACCCATTGAAATGTGGTATACAGTGGACACAGCTTACGTTGCAGGCTACTATCAGGTGTTGCTCATTCAAATGTGGTGTGTAGTGGACAAACACGGCTTACGTTGCAGGCTGCTATCACGTGTTACGTGTAGTTCATTTTTGTTTGATAATAGTTGTAAGATCAATACTTATAAGCTGGACAAAGTTCAGAACCAAGCGTTACGGATTATAGGTGGTTTCATAAGAAGCACACCTATACATGTAATGGAGTCGGAGCTTTGTGTTCCTCCTCTGCATTTACGTAGAAAATAAATATATCAGAGTTAAGAGAAAGATATGACGGTTGGTATGTAATATTTACTGATGGCTCAAGAAGCGCAAGTGGTCGTGGTGCTGCTTTTCATGATCCTCATGTAGCGTCGGAGCTTTGTGTTCCTCCTCTGCATTTACGTAGAAAATAAATATATCAGAGTTAAGAGAAAGATATGACGGTTGGTATGTAATATTTACTGATGGCTCAAGAAGCGCAAGTGGTCGTGGTGCTGCTTTTCATGATCCTCATGTAGCGTCGGAGCTTTGTGTTCCTCCTCTGCATTTACGTAGAAAATAAATATATCAGAGTTAAGAGAAAGATATGACGGTTGGTATGTAATATTTACTGATGGCTCAAGAAGCGCAAGTGGTCGTGGTGCTGCTTTTCATGATCCTCATGTAGCGAATGATTCCTCTTACAATAATTGTTTTAAATCATCCAACGAATTTTCAGTAATGTCAATGGAACTCATAGCAATTTTAGAAGCACTTTTGTATTCTCGATCAATTCAACAGAATAAAGTCCTAATTTGTTCAGATAGTAGAAGCACTTTGTATCATAATATAGCTCGATGTGCCTCTGGTGGCAGAGGTACATCGATAGCTTATGACATCCTCGCTGAAATTTACGAAAACCATTTACAGGGCATTCAGTTGAGATTGCAATGGATTCCATCACATATTGGCATCAGAGGTAACGAGGAGGCTGACATGTTGGCGAGAAAAGCAGCAGTAGATGGAAAAGAGGTTATAATTCTGCCAAATTACACTGAGTTTTTGCCTAAATACAAAAAGTACTGCCACAATAACTGGACGGAATATTTTAATGAGAGATCGTTGAAAAAGGGAATTTGGTACAAAACAATTCAATGTGAGCCTCCTCGAATACCATGGCTCGTTAATGTGAATTTTAGTAGATTTTTAGTTGTAACAGCGTTTAGGATAAGATCTGGTTACGTTCCACTGAACAAGTTCGCACACATGATGAGGAAATCAGATTCTCCAAATTGTGATTTGTGCGGTGTAGTTGAAGACGTGCATCACCTGTTGGTGGAATGTATCCGTTACGAGACGAATCGAGAGTCCTTTAAAAGAAAGTTCAACTTGAGCAGAACCAATGTAGGTATGTTCCACGAGATCTTGTCCTCTCCTGTGTCTGAAGCCGCTAAAGCGCTGTTTATGTTATTTAGTCGTAAGCCATAATTAGTAAGTAGATGTATTTTAGTTTAGCTAGGTTACGATGGAATTGACATGTACTTTATGTATAAAAATTCCTTAAATAAATATAAAAAAAAAATGGACACAGCTTACGTTGCAGGCTACTATCACGTGTTACTCATTGAAATGTGGTGTGCAGTGGACACGGCTTACGTTGCAGGCTGCTATCACATGGTACTCATTGAAATGTGGTATGCAGTGGACACAGCTTACGTTGCAGGCTACTATCACGTGTTACTCACTGAAATGTGGTGTGCAGTGGACACGGCTTACGTTGCAGGCTACTATCACGTGTTACCCATTGAAATGTGGTATGCAGTGGACACAGCTTACGTTGCAGGCTACTATCACGTGTTACTTATTGAAATGTGGTATGCAGTGGACTCGGCTTACGTTGCAGGCTACTATCACGTGTTACTTATTGAAATGTGGTATGCAGTGGACTCGGCTTACGTTGCAGGCTACTATCACGTGTTACTCATTGAAATGTGGTGTGCAGTGGACACGGCTTACGTTGCAGGCTGCTATCACGTGTTACCCATTGAAATGTGGTATGTAGTGGACACAGCTTACGTTGCAGGCTGCTATCACATGGTACTAATTGAAATGTGGTATGCAGTGGACACAGCTTACGTTGCAAGCTGCTATCACGTGTTACCCATTGTAATGTGGTATGCAGTGGACACAGCTTACGTTGCAGGCTACTATCACGTGTTGCTCATTCAAATGTGATGTGCAGTGGACACGGCTTACGTTGCAGGCTGCTATCACATGGTACTCATTGCAATGTGGTATGCAGTGGATACAGCTTACGTTACAGGCTACTATCACGTGTTACTCATTGAAATGTGGTGTGCAGTGGACACGGCTTACGTTGCAGGCTGCTATCACGTGTTACCCATTGAAATGTGGTATGCAGTTAACACAGCTTACGTTGCAGGCTGCTAGTACGTGTTACTCATCGAAATGTGGTATCCAGTGGACACAGCTTACGTTGCTGGCTGCTATCACATGGTACTCAATGAAATGTGGTGTGCAGTGGACACGGCTTACGTTGCAAACTGCTATCACGTGTTACCCTTTGAAATGTGGTATGCACTGGACACAGCTTACGTTGCAGGCTGCTATCACGTGTTACTCATTGAAAAGAAGGAAAGACATAATTAAAATGTTACAATATGTTGCTTCAGGTACAATCTGTAGATTGATAGACGTGTGTGATCCGCAATACTGCACTGCTCTGGAGACTACTGCGGGAGGACGGGTACGTTGCTATGTTTTATTTAGTTGTTCTTATAATATACAAGGTCAAATTAAATTAACTGGCGAAACTTCTTTTTTTTGTAACTAATTTGAGGCGAATACGGGGTCAACGGTGGCTAGTAGTGTACTTACTTGAAATTATGATTTTATTTGTTTTGTTTTTTTTTTCGTTAGCTAATTTAATTCGACTCAGTATACCGCATTTGTGTAAACGAGGCTTTGCTCGAGTTGTCCCAACGTCACCGCTTGACCGTGCGGTTGTGCTGGAGACATGTGTAACCTTCCTTGTTGCAGCTGTACAACGTGATCGTGGACACGGAGGTGACCAGCAAGCTGCTGCTGCAGCGCGGCCAGCTGCAGACCCGCACCACCATCATACCGCTCAACAAGATCAGCGGACACGTCATCGACAGGAACACCGTGACACGGGCGCAGCAGATTGTGAGTATATTCAGGAACTATTGGCGCCTGAATAACATTTTGGAGGGGGCGAATAACACTTTTGGTAAACATTTGTGAAGTTGTCACAGAAATTGTGTTGAACAACAAGTGGCGGCGTTAGTTCCGATGTTGGCTGCGCGCCCAGAGAACATTGTAGCGTTATACAGCGTGTGGTACAGATCATCAAACTGAACAACTTTCTCCATGGGACCAACATCGTAATGGCGAAAAAATAATCAGTCTTCCCATACAAAACTTCAATACTTACTCGACTCAAATATGCGGAACGACTGCTAATTTTTTCACGATTACGATGTTGGTCCGATGGGGAAAGTTGTTCAGTTTAATGGTCTGTACCACACCCTTAATTTTGACCACACCTTTCTGATACACCTTGTGATTGTGTTCTTTTCTCGATCTTTTTTGTTATTAGAAAAAGTCCTCTACTCTGTAAAACGAGACTCCTCCTCAAATTACTATGCAATACTTAGACGAATACTCTTTTTTTTTTTTTTTTTTTTTTGTGGATGGGAAATCATCAAATGACTTCTCCCGCTCTGGGTGGAGCGGAAGGTTGTGTCAGACTTTTACTGACTAAAACCCACCCGTGTTCCTTCAGTTGCCTATGCCAGGGCCACGGTATGTTTTTCAAACAACCCGCAAATTACTATGCAATACTTAGACGAATACTCCTATCCTCCAAATACACCCCGTGTCCGATTTTGAGCCTGGTTAGTAAACATTTATATACTCTTTCGAACTCTAACTTAAGAAGAAGCGTACTGGCATCATCATCCTCATCATAGCAGTGGAAGACGTCCACTGCTGGACATGGCCCACCCAAGCGCCGCCACTTCCACCGCTCCTGTGCTTCTCGCATCCGGCGGATTCCTGCAGCCTTCATAAGGTCCAAGAGAGTCGTACTTTATTGTATTATAATGCGTGTGTCAGGGCGGCGGTCCCGAGAACGTGCAGCTGGCGCTGGACCTGATCTCCTTCGAGAGCCACCTGCGGCCCGCCATGGCGTGGGTGTTCGGCGGCACGCTGGTGTGCCGCGACCTGGACACGGCCAAGCGCGTGACGTTCCACCCGGCCGTGCGGCGCCGCGCCGTGACGCTGGACGGCGACGTGTTCGACCCGTCCGGCACGCTGGCCGGCGGCGCCAAGCTCAAGGTCGGTCCACTGACACGCTGACACGCTGACACGCTGAATCGACTGTCTAATGGATGTTTGTTCCAAAAGTATCAGATGAAAGTGTAAACAAACCTTGTTCAAGTTAAATTCTTAAGCCGGAATTACAGTAGTACCCAACTAATAAGGCGCTTCGTGAATCTTCGTTCGCACAGAAAAGAAAGTATGGCCCCGAAGATTAACGAGAATTATTAAATAAATGTTACTTCATATCCGTCACACATTTATTTATTAAATAAATGTTACTTCATATCCGTCACACATTTATTTATTGAATAAATGTTAAGTACTTCATATCCGTCACACATTTATTTATTGAATAAATGTTAAGTACTTCATTTCCGTCACACATTTATTTATTGAATAAATGTTACTTCATATCCGTCACACATTTATTTATTGAATAAATGTTAAGTACTTCATATCCGTCACACATTTATTTATTGAATAAATGTTAAGTACTTCATATCCGTCACACATTTATTTATTGAATAAATGTTACTTCATATTCGTCACACATTTATTTATTGAATAAATGTTAAGTACTTCATATCCGTCACACATTTATTTATTGAATAAATGTTGCTTCATATCCGTCACTTCATTTCTCCTTCATAAGTCTGAGGCCTTCGCATACCGTAGACTCCGGACGTACGTATCAATACATATTGAATTATTGTGTCTCATTAATTGAGGCTTTTATTGAGAAATTTGGTTATAAATAACACTTTTACACGTCAGCATTGTTAGTTGCTCTCTTGGAAGTAAAAGTAACGATTTCATGAAACCATTGTTTTTTTAGGGAGGCTCGATACTGGTGCAGTTGCAAGAGCTCAAGCAGTTGGAACAGGAGCACAAGACGGCGAAGGCGCAGCTGACGCAGTACTCCGCAGAGCTGCAGGCCATGCAGCAAGCCGGAGAGAAGTACACTGCTACGCAACAGAAGTAAGCCATTGCCGCAGATTAATACAGATGGGACACTCCGCAGTTTAGGTATGAATCTACAAGTACGCGGCGGGACCCGTCCGCGGGGCTAATTCAGTAGGTCAGAAGGTATAGGAGTTACGCGATAGAAAGAGAGGCAACTTGTAGTGGAATATAACTGTAGGTAATAAGCGTTGTGCGACCTGAATTGCACTTTATTATGTCGTAGCAAGAGTCGCTTTTTATTTAAATGATTTTGCGGAGTGTCCCATCTGTATTAATCTGTGCCATTGCAAACCAATATTTGTTATGTCCAAGATTGTGTGGTTGTCGTCACTGCAACTCGATTCAATTCCGATGTCAAACCTAAACCCCGTATGCATGGGAAACAAACAAACTTGCACAACTTTTTTTCAGGAATATGGTAATTGTGTTGTGGGAAACTTTGACACCATTTCTTAAAGTTTGAATGTGAAACATATTGCCAGTTGACAGCAACATACCATGATGTTGCGCGACTTTGTTAGGGAACAGTTTCCAATGTTTCTAATTTTGGTTAATGTAAACCAAGTCAAATGAGTATCGTTTTCATAATTTTAGATTCGCCCGCGTCGAAGATATCCCACGGGAACGTACTATCAGGATTAAAAGTACCCTGTGTTAATCCAGGTTATAAACTATCTCTGTGCCAAATTTTATCCAAATCCGTTCAGCCGGTTTTGCGCCAATCCGCAGCATACATCCAGACAAACGAACAAAAAATCTGAAAACTATATTTTCGCCATCAGACGTTTCCACACGTCGCAGCAGTTACTTTTTTTTCAAAAATATTCAATGTACAGTTTTGACTTCGTTACTGTTTTATTATAGTTTTGTATATTTTAGATGTAACAACTCTACATGGCTTATGTAACAACACATTTGATTGTATCGAGCTAACAAGGCTGTAGGCATGTTGTCCAAAATAAAGTAAATTACGTTTAAGTTAAATTATGGCTTAATTTAACTTAAACGTCACAGAAAGAGATCTGTCCTTCACTTCATTTAAGTATATTTTTTTTTGTATGTAAATCTATATAAAAATGTGCACAGCCTAGTTGACAGTTGATACATCTCTCACAAAAGTCAACGACAAGACTGCGCGTCATCTGTTAGGAAGCTTCTGGAAGCTTCGACACGACCTTATTGGCCAAGCGGATTGTGGCGGAGCGGTTAGAAAAGGATTCGCGTTATATCTGAATAAAAATGAACAGTAAAAAGGGCTCGTTCTGACGCATTCGCTTTGCCCGCCAGGTACGAGATGATGTCTCACGAGCTGAACGTGGTGAAGGCGCGCCTGGCGACCACGTCGCACGCGCAGATGCACGCCGAGATCGAGAGCTTGCGGGCACAGGTACACAATACCACAGATTAATACAGATGGGACACTCCGCAAAATCATTTAAATAAAAAGCGACTCTTGCTACGACAATAAAGTGCAATTCAGGTCGCACTACGCTTATTACCTACGGTTATATTCACCTACCTTCTGACCTACTGAATTGGCCCTGCGAGAGGGGCCCGCCGCGTACTTGTAGCTTCATACCTAAACTGCGGATTGTCCCATCTGTATTAATCTGTGACAATACACATGTATTCCATATCCATCATCCTTGTTCTTCAATTGATGTTATTTCTACAATATCAATTTTATAATAATTATTTTATTGTATTCTATTCTATAAAAGTGCTAATTAAGTTGATTTCAGATTGACTATGTTAAAAGTAATAAAAAAATTTGAATGCAAATTGTTTTTTATAAAACTTTTTGTGGGTATTAAAGTAATTTTTCCAAAAACACATATGTTAACATAATTTGGAAAGTAAATTTCAAACGCACTGATAGTAGGAAATCACTGGAAGGTTGCTACGTTGTAGATTCAGGGAAAGTGCGTGATCAGCAGGTGGACACACTACGTCAGGTCGCCGTGGTACTGCACTTTCATACGGCTGCCAAAGATGAAAGTGGTTGTGTAATGTGAGGACTGTATTCAATAGCGATGATTGGTCACTGATTCAATGATTGATTGCATAGGTATTACATAAATAATGAGGAAACAGATTCGTGCACTCCACGCGCTCTCTGCGCATCGTCATCGTTCGAGAATGTTCCGCATATCAGTAGAGCGTTGGATCTAAATGAACGTGCACAAACGGAGGACTGACATGAAACGGTTTGATCAAGTGTTGCTTTTGTCTTGTTTTTGACATCTTCCTTTACAGGCAGCACTGCTGTCCATTTAAAAGTTGATTTTTATATTCAACGTTTTTATTGTGATGTAGATAGCTGAGCTGAAGGCAGACCTAGAGAGCGTAAAACTGACGAAGCAACAAACTGCCGCGGAAGCGAGGGAGCTGGAGGACAAGGTGCGCGACATCAAGGGGCACAGGGAGAGGTGAGACTGGCAGTGAGCTGATCTGAACACTGGCGTTTATACTTGCTTTCAATATTAACAATATTAACACTTTTCAACAGAGAGTACAAAAAAGCTGAAGAGGCATTAAAGAAAGCGAAAAAAGACGCCGAGCTGCACGGCAGCTTGTGGAAGCAGCGGGAGCAGGAGCTGGAGACGTTGAAGCTGGAGGTGGCGGAGCTGGAGCAGGCCGTGGCCAGCAGCAAGCAGCAGCTGGCCGACAACCGCGCGGCCGCCGAGCGCATGCGCGACAGTCTGCAGCGCGCGGAGCGGGAACACGCCGCGGCCACCGTGAGTATAGCCATAGTGATACAGGGCGTGAGGGACAGCCCTCCGCAGACTGATGGGGTGATTTCAGTATATCATACTAAGATGACCGCTACATGAAATGATTTCAGGAACGTTATGAGAATCCAATAAACCTGATTTGTTTGTGTTTTTGTGCACAAATCGGAGCGTCTGTTACTGGTTGGCATTTTGACTAGTTATGCGAACATGAATGTATGGGGAAACATAAATGTATGATTTTTTTTTCGCGATTTCAGGTTTGGTCCCATAGTAAAAGTTGTTTCTTATCATGAGCACAATCATGTGTTTAGGTATCGGTCACTAAATACCAGCCACCCTATATATAGTGCAAATTGTGCCCTCTAGCGGTATAAATTCTCACACTACAGCACATTTACGCATGTACGAATCATATTTTTTACCGACCGTGAGAATAATAATATAATATAATATTTCCTTCTTCGTACAGGAAGCCGTTAAAGAGATGCAGGCGCGCATCAAACGCCAGAAGGCGGAGATAGCCACCCGCAACACGGAGATATCGCGCATCGTGAAGAAGAAGGAACAGCTGCTCAAGAGGAACGGCGAGATCGAGCTGCGGGTCAAGGAGCTGGAGTACACCATCAAGGAGCTGCAAACTGAGGCCACCGAGCAGCAGACCAAGGTATGGGGTCATTTTACTCTAAAGAAAGCTTACAAGCAACACACATATATCATGCATAGTTATGGGAATTTGCTAATTTCAAGCTTCGACGTGTATGTATCTAGTTACAAGTACATAATATTACTAGATTTGTTCTCTCTAAGTTTGATTTCAGAAATCATGACATTTTAGAACAAATCTAACTTAGAGAGATGTATCGGAACGCGTTGAAATGTTGCCACATAATTTAATTTATTATTTTGTCTTTTGGTTGATCTTGGATTATTACTACAGGGTGAAATTGAATAGATGCGACAAAATTTAAGGGGGTGTTCTACGCATCAATATGAACAACTTTTACTATGGGACCAAACCTGAAATCGCGAAAAAAAAATCAGCTGTTCAGTACATTTTGACGAATTATGCGAACATTAAATAAATAAAAAATAAAAATAAATATCCTTGGACATTTCACACAACGCCATCTAGTCCCAAGCTAAGCAACCTAATGCTTGTATTATGGTAACGAGATGGCTGATAAACTACATATATACATTTTTTTTTTTGTAAATACATACATATTATAGATAGAAAAACACCCAGACTCGGGACAAATACTTGTAGGTCGTACAAATATACTGAACAGCTGATTTTTTTTTCGCGATTTCAGGTTTGGTCTCATAGTAAAAGTTGTTCATATTGATGCGTAGAACAGCCCCTTAAATTTTGTCGCATCTATTCAATTTCACCCTGTATACGTATGTAATGTTCAATTTTTTGTTTAGTAACTTTTGTTTTATAAAAAATTAGCTCTTATTTTAATAGTATTGAAATTGCTCATTTGTGCGCGCCGATACAGCGTCGTTTTGTGCCTAAAGCCACCTCAGAACTTGTAAGAGTATTTTTGTTCTGGCCTCGATCATAGATAATACTTTGTTCAATGTTTACCTAATCATTACGGGTTCTGAGATGGCGACACGCCGCCGGTTTACTCTGAAAACCAGCGCCTTGACTCGTGCCTTCGTGCACGGGTCACGGCATTATGCTGAGCGTTAGCCGTTTCGCGCGTTAGTGACGCATAATTAAGTATTTGTTGTTTTTCTTTTTAAGTTTAAAATTTAGCTACCCATTTGTTTTTTATTTTTTAGGATTATGTAAAAAACTAATGTATGTGCGTCATTTTTCGCGGGAATAAATAGTTTTTCTTTCTTCTTTTCTTTCTTTCTATTGATGATTCATGACGTTATAATAATTCACAGTCCTAGAAATTGAAAAAAAAATGCAAAATTTGAATATTGCGTGCTCCCTTTGCGTGTCCACCTGAAGTCGCGTTTCCTTTGAAAAGAGTTTGCTATTAATATCCGACTAATCTCACCAGCTCGTAACGTTGGAAGACGAGAACCCGTGGATAACGTCGGAGCGGCAGTACTTCGGCCTCGCGGGCGGCATGTACGACTTCAGAGAGGCCAACGTGGCCGGCGCCAGGCTGACCCAGCTCAAGGAGAGGAAGGACAAGCTGGCGCGAGGACTTAACGCTAGGGCACACACGCTGCTCGGCAAGGAGGAGGAACAGGTAGGAACACAACGTGGCTGGTCAGGCTGGCCAGCTCAAGGAGAGGAAGGACTAGCTGGCGCGAGGACTCAACGCCAGGGCACACACGCTGCTCGGCAAGGAGGAGGAACAGGTAGGAACACAACGTGGCTGGTCATGCTGCCCCGGCTCAAGGAGAGGAAGGACTAGCTGGCGCGAGGACTCAACGCCAGGGCACACACGCTGCTCGGCAAGGAGGAGGAACAGGTAGGAACACAACGTGGCTGGTCAGGCTGCCCCAGCTCAAGGAGAGGAAGGACAAGCTGGCGCGAGGACTCAACGCCAGGGCACACACGCTGCTCGGCAAGGAGGAGGAACAGGTAGGAACACAACGTGGCTGGTCAGGCTGCCCCAGCTCAAGGAGAGGAAGGACTAGCTGGCGCGAGGACTCAACGCCAGGGCACACACGCTGCTCGGCAAGGAGGAGGAACAGGTAGGAACACAACGTGGCTGGTCAGGCTGCCCCAGCTCAAGGAGAGGAAGGACTAGCTGGCGCGAGGACTCAACGCCAGGGCACACACGCTGCTCGGCAAGGAGGAGGAACAGGTAGGAACACAACGTGGCTGGTCAGGCTGCCCCAGCTCAAGGAGAGGAAGGACAAGCTGGCGCGAGGACTCAACGCCAGGGCACACACGCTGCTCGGCAAGGAGGAGGAACAGGTAGGAACACAACGTGGCTGGTCAGGCTGCCCCAGCTCAAGGAGAGGAAGGACTAGCTGGCGCGAGGACTCAACGCTAGGGCACACACGCTGCTCGGCAAGGAGGAGGAACAGGTAGGAACACAACGTGGCTGGTCAGGCTGCCCCAGCTCAAGGAGAGGAAGGACTAGCTGGCGCGAGGACTCAACGCCAGGGCACACACGCTGCTCGGCAAGGAGGAGGAACAGGTAGGAACACAACGTGGCTGGTCAGGCTGGCCAGCTCAAGGAGAGGAATGACAAGCTGGCGGGCGCGAGGACTCAACGCTAGGGCACACACGCTGCTTGGCAAGGAGGAGGAACAGGTAGGAACACAACGTGGCTGGTCAGGCTGGCCAGCTCAAGGAGAGGAATGACAAGCTGGCGGGCGCGAGGACTCAACGCTAGGGCACACACGCTGCTCGGCAAGGAGGAGGAACAGGTAGGAACACAACGTGGCTGGTCAGGCTGGCCAGCTCAAGGAGAGGAATGACAAGCTGGCGGGCGCGAGGACTCAACGCTAGGGCACACACGCTGCTTGGCAAGGAGGAGGAACAGGTAGGAACACAACGTGGCTGGTCAGGCTGGCCAGCTCAAGGAGAGGAATGACAAGCTGGCGGGCGCGAGGACTCAACGCTAGGGCACACACGCTGCTCGGCAAGGAGGAGGTTCACAACGAGGACGATCACTCAGGCCAGGAAATTCTTGGAAAGATGCAAAGACGGAAAGATTACATTCGTGTCTTGGCTTTCATGATGCCTATTTGATCACAACAAGGAGGAGAAGGTAATATAAAATATAAAATTATGTATCCAATACAAATAACATCTATCATAGTTTCATAAGGCAAAAAAAAACCCTTTGGAAATCTGTTGTAAAAACAGCCTTTTGTAATGTTATAAAAAGTGCAGTAGGGGCCAGTAGCAAATACCAGAATCAGCCTTAGAGGTTTGTGTATAACTAGGACTATTCATGAGACCAATATTTGAATACTTAGTTTGCTTCAAACGTTTGACTTAGATTAATTTTGCTTGTTGGGACGCAGCTCGCCAAATTTATAGAACAGGTAAGAAATCAAGTTATCAACCGACTGCGGCGAAGCCAAAAAACCGGTTAAAAGCTAGTCGGACTCGCACACCGAGGGTTCCGTACCCCATCATTTATATGTAATTTTTGTTGATGATTTCTTGAAAACTGTGCCATTTAGAGGCATCGTTTTATTTTTTATAATCTTTACATAAACTTGTCACATAGAATAATTTCTGATTTTCTCTATGCAAACCTCGGAGATAAGGCCCCCCCCCACATTTTTCATTAAAGTCGGTTTCTGTTGGTTGGTTCTGTTGCAACAAAAATATATTTTTATTTCTTTCTTATTTGCCAAATAGTTGGGTAAACGTCATCTAAAACTGTTCCAAATTTCATAGTAGATCTTGAGCAGCTCCAGCAGTGACAGACAGACAGACCGAGTCGCACCATAAGGGTTCCTTTTTACCATTTTGGTACGGAACCCTAAAACAAAATTGGTTTAGCCGTTTGGGAGCTACGATGCAACAGACAGATACACAAACACGAAGACACACACTAAAAAAATATACACACGTTAAACATATAACAACCCTCTGTTCCCATCGGGGTTAAAAAAAATATTGAATATGTTTCAGTACCAAGACTTGATGCGCAAGAAGCAGATCGTGGAAGCGGACAGGGCTAAGCTGGTGCAAGTCATGGCAGAACTTGATGAGAAGAAGAAGAGGACGTTGATCACCGCGTGCGAGCAGGTCAACAGGGACTTTGGCTCCATCTTCTCGACCCTGCTGCCCGGCGCGCAGGCCAAGCTGAAGCCGCTGGACGGCATGACGGTGCTGGACGGACTCGAGGTACGGCACATTCAACGGCCTGACTGAGACCCGAACTCGACATATCCCACAAAATAAACTTGCTAAAGTGATAATGGACCGGCCATGGTATTCATGAGTGAGTCCTATTTCCAGCAGTGGATTGCAATGTTTTGCTGATGGATGTTTCACATACTATTACATGATTTTAACACAAATTACAACATTAAGGCGGATATTGGTTTTCACACAATATTACAGTCACTAGCATCGCAGGTTAATACAGATGGGACACTCCGCAGTTTAGGTACGAAGCTACAAGTACGCGGCGGGCTCAGCTCACTGGGTCAGTTCAGTGCGGGCTACCGCGCATCGGCCGGGGAGCACGTTAGTTCGATACTCACTCACGCGCCGCGCCGTAAAAGAAGACAAACCTAACCGGCCTTATTACAAAACGAGGTTTTTCTTCTGTCATGGTTTAAACCATCGAGCCAGTTTTTGTAATAAGTACCTAGCATGACATTCGAAACTTGCCCATTAAACGATTTAAAAGCTGCATTAAAACCAAACTTTGTAAAAAGGGCTACTATAAAATTTCTGATTATTTAGAAGACAAAAAAGCTTGGGTTTGAGCTATTCAATCAACTTTGTAATATATATAATACCAAAACTCATTATAATAAATAAAATGACAAACCTTTGTTAAAAAATCAATGTAAATTGTTAAAAAATTAAAATTATTGTAAATGTGAGCACTATGTGGATCTTTTTTTTTTCTTTTTTAGTATTATTGATGGTCTGATATTTTTGAGTACTTTATGCGACCTACCCAAACGTCCTTTCTTTGGTTTAGTTCGTCGAGTTATTGAGCTCCTGAAATCCTGAGTTGAGCTGCACGATTGTTGACAAATGCTTGCACTGACTGGACAGGTCCACTCAAATTTTTATGGTTCTTTCCTCAAAAGACCATTTCAGACTGGATCTACATGGTCCTCACATGATCTGACCAAGATTATGTCTGGACTTTAATAAAAGAGACTTTGACCCCTGAGTTTGTTTCGCCATTTCTTCTCAGGGTAGTCAGATAGGAAATGTCGACTTCATCTAGCTTATTTAAAAAAAAAAAAAAATATGACGTGTAAAAGTGATTTCGATATCCTATTTACAGAATAAACAATTTCATTTCATTTCATTTCATTTCATTTCATTTCATTTCATTTCATTTCATTTCATTTCATTTCATTAGCTGTGATAGAAATACAGTTCTTTATACAAAACTGTCAACTTAGTCCGGTACTAAGTTGTCAGTTTTGTAAAACTGACATCTTGATGTTTTGGAATAAAGTTCTAAATTCAAAAAAGGGTTCGTGGTTATAACCTGGGTTTGAAGATGAACCTTGTTTTGTAATAAGGCGGAACAAGTCAGAAGGTATAAGAGTTACGCGATAGAAAGGGAGGCAACTTGTAGGTGAATATTACTGTAGGTGGCGTTGTGCGAGCTGCATTGCACTTTATTGTGTCGTAACAAGGGTCGCTTTTTATTTAAATGATTTTGCGGAGTGTCCCATCTGTATTAATCTGTGGCCTAAGTAAGGAAAGCTAAGCAAATACAAAAATCGAGTGAGTTGTATTTATTACAGTGAAGAATTTGTCGTACAGATAAAAGTGGGTTTCAACATGACGTGGAAGGAGTCGCTGGGCGAGCTGTCGGGCGGGCAGCGCTCGCTCGTGGCGCTGTCGCTGGTGCTGGCCATGCTGCTGTTCAAGCCGGCGCCGCTGTACATCCTGGACGAGGTGGACGCGGCGCTGGACCTCAGCCACACGCAGAACATCGGCCAGATGCTCAAGGAACACTTCAAACACTCACAGGTAGCACGCCCATAATATTGCCCTCGTATTCTGTATGGAAAAAATCAAAATTTATTCGCATGGTAACCCTGTATCCTATTCGAAAGCGATCGCAAAGCCGCCGCGAAGCGAGTTTATTTGTGACGTACGTCACAAATAAACTCGCTTCGTGGCGATCAATCAAGTCGTGTGCGTACGTCATCATTCATATTACAGTTGTTTTATCTCACGAAAGCGGGTGAGCCATACTTGTAGATGTAATGCGTACAGACACGCGCTCTTGTGGGCGTAACTGCAGGTAGCGCGCTCCCGAGCTTACACACACAAAGACAATAAATAAATAAATAAATATCCTTGGACATTTCACACAACGCCATCTAGTCCCCAGCTAAGCAACCTAATGCTTGTGTTATGGTAACGAGATGGCTGATAAACTACTTAGATACATTTTTTTTTTTGTAAATACATACATATTATAGATAGAAAAACACCCAGACTCGGAACAAATACTTGTAGGTCGTACAAATATTTGTTCCGTGCGGGAATCGAACCCGCGACATGCTGCGCAGCAATCAATCGCTCAACCACTGCGCCAACCGTGTCGTCGAAAATGTGCATGTTGTTACATGCACACACAAGTATGGCTCGCCCGCTTTCGTGAGATAAAACAACTGTAACGATCGCGTAATTAGTTGTCTTTTAATCTGTGCTAAATTAATGTATTTTCTTTCTTTCTTTCTTTAATTGCGTACAAGTGCGTAAACGCAACACTCACTTTCGGTCCTGGCTGGCTGATACTAACTATAAGAGTGTTGGGAATGCCTACACCCATATCTATAGTTATGTAAGTCGTTTAACGTCAAGCATGTCATATTAGTTGAACATAAAGCTAAAAAATTGAACTAAACACACGTCTTAATTACTCCAATTTCCGTGCCAACCGAAAGTGAACATTAACACGCTAAACAAAGAGTTTGGTTAAATTTGCTCGTCATCAGTCAATAAATTCGATAATAACTGTATAATTTTCTGTTGCAGTTTATAATAGTGTCTCTGAAAGACGGCATGTTCAACAACGCCAACGTGCTGTTCCGCACGCGCTTCGTGGACGGCATGTCGGACGTGCAGCGCACCGACAACTCGCGCCGCTAGATGCGCCGGCGCACGGGTCGGGAACAAAACAAGATACGATGAATGAATTAATGTGCTAAACAGTATACAGGGTGTAAAAGGACACATCACAAAGCCGTCAACTATGCATACTATACATCTAACTAAGTAGCTTTGCGCAAAAATTATTGCTGGGAATGACTTTTATTTTTAGGTATATAATAAAGCATTTTTTTATTACGCGCAATGTGACGCAAACCCAGGCAAACGGAGTTAAGCCCTTTGCTCTACGGTACGCGTAGGTACTTGTCGGAAAAAGTTTAGTAATAACACTTGGAATACGTTTTAGTAAAAAAAAAAATGCATCTTTGACCTTCAATATCTCCAGAACCAGTGGATTCCCAGGTATGGTCTAGTGGAAAAAAACGATCCAAATAATGGGTAGAATATGTGGTTTTCAGCTTCGGCAAGTGTCTTTTTACACCCGTTATTTATAATTTTAGCCTTTGGCTGCCACGAAGGTGCCATGTGTACTGAGTCCCTGATTCTCTATAATAAAACACGTAAGTAAATTAATATTACTCGCGTGGTTTGTGTTAGCAAGTTAAGGCTCTGTACATTTTACTATTTCGCCGCCTGTTAAGAAATAGATATATCTGCCGGCAGAGGGCGCGACATCTTAGATGAAGTGAAACTTCTTGGCAGCGATTCGGTAGTTCAACGAGAATTGAGAATTAAAGGGAATTGCCCATCAGCCACACAAAAAAATTCTTAAAATGGACAACAATGAAATATACGCCAAATTGCACTACAAATCGTAGGGAATCCATTACAAATTCAATAATTATAAAAAAACTAGGTAGAAGCCAGTTCCAATCATTTTTTCTAAAATATAGGTTAAGTCAAGGTTAAGGATTAATATGCAATAATTATACAACAAAACAGCATTTAAATGTTTTAGTCATCATTAAAAACCACTAATATATCATAAAGAAACTGTGCAGGAGGATAGATATTGGATTGGTACCGGGCCCAAGCTAAGTACCATATTATTGACATAGTGTGAGCACAGGTACCAACTGTTCGCCGTCCCACTAGGCAGTTGCAATAACGATGCTATATATGCCTACTTGTCGACTATCTGGTCGACGGTTCCTGGTGTCTCGGTGATAGTTTGAATTTCTAATCTTAGACATGCATCACAAACAACACTGTCTTGTTCAACCTGTGAAAAAGAACAAAACATAATGTACTTATTGTTGTATGTCAGTGCGTTCAACATAAATAGGCAAGACACCTAGGGAATCTCAGTACTTACAGCTTGTGGTGTTATCCATGCCTGTATTAAACGACGTACTTCATCATTTTGCACTGATTTATGATTACGTCTAATCGATGCAATATCGAGATAGCAATTAACACAGTGTACGTTTCTATCCATTTTTAAATAAACACGGCACAAGTCCGAAATAATAGCAGCGTCGTATAATATAAAGCAGGTTCAGGTCCGTCGTCAAAAAGCCGAGTCGAAGTTTCGGCGGGTCCAATCTAAGCCCGTGTTCAAAAATGGGTAACGTGTACAGAAGTAAAATCAAAATCCTTAAAAAATGGCCAAAGTCGTCGTTAAATATCCTAAAAAGTAATATACTAGTAACTCAAGTCGCAAACGCAAAACCATGAATCGATCAAATCATCAATCGAAAAAATTAAATGCAGTAATGTCAAAGTGTCAGTAAGGCAAAGGACATTATGATGCATACAGCCTACGATACGTTTTCTATTTTGAAAATAATTTGATTTTAATTAATATTGACATGCATATATTATTTTAATTAGATTTACGGTATAAATAGGTCGAATTATATCAAATGAATGATAACTGTGCAATAATTCTATAAAATAGTTCGTTAAAGATTATTTGACGATTCCTGTTTGGCTGAATGTCGTTTACTCATGTGAAATAAACACTGACCTCCATGATAAAATAAGAAGGAATTAGACGGATATCAAGTTAAATATTTTAAAGATCGTTATATTTTCACCCTAGGTATACAAACTTGACAATTATTTCATTATACCTAATTTATTCTAAATAGAATTAAGGACTGTAAGTAGTTTCTGTCTATTTCAAGCATTTTTCAGGCATTCCCCTTTCAAGGACGCGTCACGTTTAGGCACATTTGGTTACATGAGAGAGAAGAAAGATATAACTATCGGTCTTTCGTACTGAATCTCTGTTATTGTTGATTTTTTAAGAAGTTTCACTTGTGTCACGCGTACGGTGCTGCACGCGCTATAATGTTTTCTAAAGACATGTGTTGAGTTGCAAGTGTTGTACATCGAGTGCTTATGTGATATAATAACAAAACTTACTACGGGTTGCTAGTAACTAATAACTCTTCTGTTGAGTTCTGGCTCTTTTCTATAATGTCACTGTAGTTCTTGTGTCCTAGATTAAGACTGACCGCTCCTCTAGACACGCAGGACACTGAACGGACGTGACGACGCTCATCTGACCATGCGCCGCTCGGTGCCGTCCGATGAGACTAGGTAACTCGCATTCCTAAGGAGTAGTGCAGATGACGTACTTTTCAACAATTTGTGCTAGAGTGCGTTTCATCAAATAGTTCCTATGCCGTAATGTTGGTCCACTGTTAAACTTTAACACATGGACCTATCAGGTCCATCCATTCCAACAGTAGCGTATCGTGTTCGTCCTAAAACAGTGGAGCCAACATTACGGCATAGGAACTATTTGATGAAACGCACTCTAGGAGATATTTTATGCTTTGTGTCAGAATGTGAGTGCGTCGTGTACTTTGCCTTATCTACGTCTAAAGTTACGGTTTCCTAAGGGTCAGCGCACACCAAGAGCAGAGCAGAGCAGAGCATTTTCTGAGACTATTGAAAAATTTATCTTATTACAATTCCTTACACTGCAAAATACAATCGTCCAAACTTGATGCTGGACTACGCTCGAGCATGCTCGAGCATGCTTGGCGTGTATTTAATTTTGCAATGTATGGAATTGTCATAAGATTTATTTTTCAATAGTCTCAGAAAATGCTCTGCTCTGCTCTGCTCTTGGTGTGCGCTGACCCTAAGACCGCAATTTACCGTCGCATGACGTCGCTGATACGTCATTTATGAAAGTAGGTTGGTGTGTTTTTGACACCGTAAAGTGAAACCCCGCTGCCATCTGTTTTATGACGCGGTGAATGTTTTAATTACCAATTTATCTTAAACCTTGGTAAAGAAAAGAACCGTTAATAAAATAAAGGGCTTAATTTAATTGGTAATCAGCCGCTGCTGTGCTAGGAACCCGTAGCTTAAGCCGGAAGTGTTGAGGGTCGATTTATAGTAGTCTGACACTGGCCTCAGTAGAGCCATGATAATAGATTATTATTGTCTGCTTGTCGTATTGCATGTTGATTTTATCAGTTTTAAATGTAAACAGTCGTACGAAAAGCAATGGTAGAAACGTATGTTGCATTGTATATGTAGCCTAACCTATTTGTGAATAAAAAGTTTAGAATTAAGTCAAAATTAAATGTTAAACGATATTCATAATGAAATTCAATATTTTTGATACTCGTCCCGCAGTTTACACTAAATTCTATTTCATGTGTTATTTGCTCAGGGAAGCGCCTTAATGTAGTTGAGAGGTGAACAATTAACTACTAAGTAGTTATTACTTACGTTAAGTGATTTTCTAAAATTATAAATAAATGTTTTAAGTAGTAAGTATATGCTTTGTTTTATTTAAAAATTCATCAGACCATTAACCGGTATTTTAGAGATACAAAAATTATTAGTGGGACTGATACTGGCATGGCCACCATTAGAGATTTTAATTTTGATAACATAAAAAAATTGCTAATTAGTCGAAATTTGTCGACAAATTCTGATATCTCGTGACATATTTCGACTAATTAGCGACAATTTTTTTGTGTCAATCAAAATTAAAATCCCAGATGGTGGCCATACCAGTGACAGTCACACAAATTATTACGCTAAAAATCAGTACACTGTTGAACTGGGTAGGAGTTTGAAAACGTATATAAGGTAAAAGTTGTAACAAAATAGCAGATATTTTTTCTCTACGACGCACCGTTTTAAAGATATTATCGAAAAACTCAAAAGTGGGAACTTTTATTCCCCCCCCACTCCGGCGCACCTCCTACACGCGGTGACTTTTAGTATGTTAACTCCCTAAGCACCCTGAACAACTTTCTGAAGAAATCGCTTATGTCCCAGCTCTCGCACTCTACAACCCATTTGTTGAGTGGACTACTTCGAAAACCATGAAAACGACACCCATGAAATTTGAAAATTTTCGCAGTGCCATCTTGCACGTTTTGACCTCTTAACGGCGTAATATTCGTTTCGCACATAATATTAACTTTATTCATATCTGTGGACGTTACTAAATGTACCTAATACTACGTGTGGATAGTGTGGTATATTCGATTCGAATTTACGTTACGTTTATTTTGCGCGTTCGTGCTAAGCCCTGTAAAGTCTACAATAAGGCGAAGGATACTTTATAATCCAAAAATAAAGCCTGAAGTTGCGCGGACACAATCACGGGCAAAAGTAGGTGGATCAGTTTAAAATAACAACAAACCATAACACCGAAAAGTATCATAATCCATTTAGCATACAAGGCAGTTATTTAGTGCGTCCTAATGATCAGATAATACCTTACGCGGAGTCGCCACACTCGGGTGCGGTGCCATCTGTGCCCCGCGACCACGCACACGCGACCCTTGCTCCCGCGACTATTTACGAGCTCGAAGCGCAGTTAGCGACATCGTTTGGTTTATTATCGCCGTAGATATAAACTGGGAAGTTTTTTAAATTTAATTTATTTATTTGGTACACCAACTGCAGTACATACATACATAAAAGCAAATAAAACTGAACAATATACATAATTATAATAAAATCGTAGCGAAATATGTCGCGTAATCTTGCATCATGCCACTAGGAACTCTAGTACAAGATTTTTTTTTGTAAATTCTATTTAAAGACAAACAATTGCAAAGAGTAGCGCTTTCTGATCAGAATCTATCCTAATGTAGGTAAGCACCCACTACTCGTTAACAGGGTGCTAAAGCTAATTAATAGGTAGGCTACCTATCAATTCAAATTCATACATTGATGCAGCTACCTATCTACTTGATAGGTACTAAGTGCTGCAGCGATTATGAAAAATAAATAAAAACTGGAAACTGTAACATAAATAAAAGTTTACAGTTCAATAACGTACTTGTGAACTCAGGTGAAGCGTGTTCAACACGTCTGCGACTGTTGAATATGAAAGTAATGCGCTTATCATATTCCACGAAGTTCACAGAAGCGTGGCTCGCTGCACTGCGACGTAAATACTTTACGTTGATATTATGTAAAACATCGTGAACACTCCCAGACTGACATTATAGAGAGGTGCCCCGAGAATACCGACATTATGAACAACTCTACTCAGTTACATTCATCGTGGGGCAAAAATCTATTACGTGTGCACTATAAAAATTCCTCATAGGTCGGCCCTCATCTCGCGGGAAATAAAACTTTTACTATTCGAACCGGCTTTAATATCTGGAATTGATCGTGTGCCAACCCGCGGATACCTGTGCGACCTCTACCTCTATTTTATTGGGAGGTAGTAAATAAAACTGCTTCGTTGAACATTAGCCGTGTAAGAATTCATAGCGGGGCTGAGTGTAGCGGAGGAACAGCTCCAATCTCGAAGTTAAACGTTTATTTAAGTGTAGGTAGTAGGTACTTTTATGTCCCGTGGGTTCGCTGGCTCAACCCCGCAGATGAATACTTACGAAGCTTGTCGCAGCCATGCCTGTGGTGTGGAGGTGCCGCGTTGAATATCAAAAACTTCCGATTAGTGTTTTATGTAAACAAAGTATGTAATCTGGAGTTCTCAATTTACTGATGAGATTTAATTAATTCGGGACTGGATATTATTTGCATTATACCCGCTATTGTATTTATATACCGCTCATCATGCGGTGGGTAGGTTACGGCTCTCAGCAAAAGGTTTAAGCTACAATTTTGGGCTTAATTAGCCGTTGAATGTCGGCAGAGTCCCAACACGACTGCAGTGGTACCTACTACTTGCACTTATTATGGAATCAGTTTGCATCGATTTCACTTGTCAGAGATAGCCAGCCTAGTTTAAAACTTCACTCCCCTCCACTAAAATGTAGGTATATCTACTCGTACTTATTATGGAATCAGTTTGCATCGATTTCACTTGTCTAGTTTAAAACTTCACTTCCCTCCACTAAAATGTATATCTACTCGTACTTGGAATCAGTTTGCATCGATTTCACTTGTCTAGTTTAAAACTTCACTTCCCTCCACTAAAATGTATATCTACTCGTACTTGGAATCAGTTTGCATCGATTTCACTTGTCTAGTTTAAAACTTCACTTCCCTCCACTAAAATGTATATCTACTCGTACTTGGAATCAGTTTGCATCGATTTCACTTGTCAGAGATAGTCAGTCTAGGTTAAAACTTCACTCCCATCCACTAAAATGTACCTACATATAAATATGTTACCAGAAATGTATGAAACCTAGAAAATGTACATAATTTCATGGAATAGGTACCTACCTACATACTAACAAAATATTAGGTATTCGTTGTGTGTGTTATATAATACCTACTTATAGCTCGACTAATACTAGATATTATGCTATAAACCGGCTGAACGAAAACATTAACCCCAAATCAGCAAGTTCGCAAGATCTTTGACTTGTGAAGGTTACAGACGTGTTGCTGCGTGTTCAGTACACGACACGAATATCTTCAAGTGATCACAAGTGAGTAGGATAGAACAGAAGTGCCGCGTGAGCAGTCTGTCCGAATCTTTCACGCGATCAAAATTCAACTTGGCTGTGGGGGCATCGCGTATTGTGACTGTGTGCTCTATTAGCTTATGAGATTGTCTTTGTATGTCCTTTTGCAGATTAAGTTGAAGTTTTGAGGCTATTTCAACCTTATAACCTACCTGGGTAATAATTTGCTGTAATCAATGAATAATTGCTGAAATGAAAGTAAGTAGGTAGGTACGAGTACCATCTCCACTTTTCGCGATAAGGTTGAAAAGTGGTTCACTGTCCGCGATGGAACCTAGTTATAAGTGCGCTTCGATGGCTAAATCCGAAACTTTAAGAAATAGCGATGAATACTAAAAAGGAGTCTCCGGAGACCGATTTTGATAAAAATAAAATATTCTTCCTGTATTGGTCAAAAAAATATCTGAAAAAAATCTTTTTTCAGTACCTAGTCTTGCACAAGACGAGTGGAATCACTGTCTTGTTCATTGCTTCTGCTGCTGCCTCGTGGACTTTTTTGCTCAACCTGTCTTTAGTTTCATCTACTGTACTGTACATTGCTTATGCTGCTGCTACGTGAACTGTTTGTTCAATCTATCTTTAGTTTCATCTACTGTACTGTACATTGCTTATGCTGCTGCTACGTGAACTGTTTGTTCAATCTATCTTTAGTTTCATCTACTGTACTGTAAATTGCTTATGCTGCTGCTACGTGAACTGTTTGTTCAATCTATCTTTAGTTTCATCTACTGTACTGTACATTGCTTATGCTGCTGCTACGTGAACTGTTTGTTCAATCTATCTTTAGTTTCATCTACTGTACTGTACATTGCTTATGCTGCTGCTACGTGAACTGTTTGTTCAATCTATCTTTAGTTTCATCTACTGTACTGTACATTGCTTATGCTGCTGCTACGTGAACTGTTTGTTCAATCTATCTTTAGTTTCATCTACTGTACTGTACATTGCTTATGCTGCTGCTACGTGAACTGTTTGTTCAATCTATCTTTAGTTTCATCTACTGTACTGTACATTGCTTATGCTGCTGCTACGTGAACTGTTTGTTCAATCTATCTTTAGTTTCATCTACTGTACTGTACATTGCTTCTGCTGCTGCCTCGTGAGCTGTTTGCTCAACCTATCCTTAGTTTTTTAATAATTAATTTCTTCAATCTTTTTTTAAATTAAAAATGGCTCTGTTAAGATGCATGCAGCAGTGTTGTATCTTGTGACTGCGATAATGGAAGACAGTGAATTTATTCATACGAAAAGCTCAACATTATCGTACATTCACTTAAATGAAAACAGCAACATTAAATACCTAGGTTCCTACCTCAAAAACACCAATTTTAAAAGTAGCCGTCCTCTAAAATCCTCACCTCGGTTTCGGTATTAGCCGCCGCGCCTTCCTCCGACGCTAAGTTTGATTGATGCGGCCTGTCCCCGAAGTCCCCGCACTATCTACGCCTGATGACCGCTCCAGACACTTTTTATGATTTACGTTAGTAGGTATAATTTTGGCTGGAGTAGGTATTATGGAACGAGATTTATTGGACTGACGATAGCCTGCGGGTTTGCGCGGAAAATTGAATAAGTAGGTGAGAATTAAGAGTTTATTTAGTGGGTTTTATCGAGTTACTTTCTCGGCTTGTGAATTTGTGGATGAGGATGTTTTTAAAGAAGTCACGAGTGGACTAATTGAAGATGTTTTTGAAGGTTGATTTTTGATTAATGTTGCATTTACATTTATTTGTCCACTTAAATTTAATTTATTTGCTCTTATAAAAAAACCACCTCTGTCTTAACCTACCTCAGTATCTCAGTTTATGTCGTTTTTTATGTGATCTACATAATTCTGATATAGAAATAATAGTACAAAATAAATTATGTTCTATCCTCTGATAGAACTAGATATTTGTATCTAAAACGTGCATAGAGCTGAGACTTTTTTCGGCTAAGTCCATCGGCGTGAAAATTGTTACAACTACCCTATATAAAAATGTACTCTGTGGTTACAACCCTTCTCGGTCTCCTCTACCTATCCATAATTCCATTCTTACTAATATTAAAAATGCAAAAGTAGCTCTAGAGTTACTTTGGCATTTTATTTTCTTTTGGCATGTCTTAGCTCTAGAGACAAACAGCTGTTTGTCTGTCTGTACCGTTTCGCGCGAACAGCAGAACGGATTTTGACCAAAATCGGCACACAGTAAACCATGACATAGAGCTAAGACATGCCAAGCCAGCTGTTTGTCTGTCTGTTGCCGTTTCGCGGGAACAGCTGAACGGATTTTGACCAAAATCGGCACAGAGTAGACCATGACCTAGGTTAGGATTAGCACGTAATACTAAGGCGATCCCCCGACCACGATCCACGTTTTGTTTTTTTTTTTAAGTTTGTGGCGGCATCTACATCGCCACATATGAACTACGCATCAATGACATGACGTCACGCAAACCTGCATCGCGCAATTAGAGTTTACCACGCGATTAGCATATATACAACGACCCGACATCAACCGTCGGGCAGTGGCCCACCAGACACAACACCCGTCTGGTCGGAGGATCCTCCCTTTTCAATAGAGGATGCGTGAACTTTACACCCTGTTCCTCATGCCTCTAAATTGGTGACCCCGAGCATGAACGTCAGCGCAGCCTTCGTGCAACTCATTCAGCGTGACGTCATCAAGCATTACTTCCTCAAGCTTTCGAGCGGCGAGTCACACAGCCAGCCAGCATCCACGGCTTCAACAGGTATCCTGACCACCAGCATGCAGTGGACGCGCATTCCTGGTCATCACCTTCAGCCTCAACCCAGCGCTGAACACTCCGACTCACTGGAGCATAACGCAGCGCCACCCCGACTCACTGGGGTATCACCGCAGACAGTTCCGACTCACCGTGAACTATGCGGCACCCGGTTCCGACTCACTGGAACCACAACTGGCACTGGCAAGCATCGCAAGATACACGACTCAGCCCACTATCGACCTCCGGTCTCCGGAGGGGAGTGATGTGGCGGCATCTACATCGCCACATATGAACTACGCATCAATGACATGACGTCACGCAAACCTGCATCGCGCAATTAGAGTTTACCACGCGATTAGCATATATACAACGACCCGACATCAACCGTCGGGCAGTAGCCCACCAGACACAACACCCGTCTGGTCGGAGGATCCTCCCTTTTCAATAGAGGATGAGTGAACTTTACACCCTGTTCCTCATGCCTCTAAAAGTTTGCTATTCTTTTTAGGGTTCCGTACCAAATTGGTAAAAAAGGAACCCTTATGGTGTCACTCAGTCTGTCTGTCTGTCTATCTGTCTGTCTGTCTGTCACAGCTGGATATCTCAAGAACTGCTAATGCTATCAACTTGAAATTTACAATAGTTTTAGATGACGTTGACCCAACTATTTTGCAAATAAGAAAGAATTTAAATATTTATGTTTTTTTTGCAACAGGGACTGAAAGGGGGTCTTAAAAAATCTAAGTAGGGCTACTAGAGCATGTGTGGTATCATATGAAAGAACGCTGTTTGCACATTCTCAAACATTTTTTTTAGGCCGCATAGTTTTCGACTTCTGTTAAAAATGTAAAAAAAAAATACCGTTCCCCCCTTATCTCCGAAGTTTGCAAAGAGAAAAATCTGAAATTATTCCACGTGATAGAAGTGTATGTAAAGATTACAGAAAAAATAAAACGATGTCTCTAAATAACACACTTTTTCAGAAATCGGAACGGAACCCTCGGTGCACGAGTCCGACTCGCTCTTGACACGTTTTTTTGATGAAGGGGCGTGTGCAGGGAGCGGGACAGAGCGAGGCTAAGCGGCGGGACAGAGAAGGACCGAACGCTCGAGGTCGTTTGGTCGGGGTATGGCCTTAAGTGGGATACCGTTTATCCCGGTAGTACTTGGCGTTCCTGTAATATAAATTCCGACCTCTATGTGGCCGAAGCTGCGGGCAAAAGCTAGTTCAATAAGACTAAAGGAAGATCGCTATCGCACTCGGTAGCAAGTAACATTCGATTAGCGTTGACGCTATAGAAAAGACAAAAATTGTATTGCAATAGGTTGACATGAGCTACCGAAATGTTACGTGATCATGCCAATTTCACTTTGAAGTTATGGCGATTGTAGAAATGTTACGTGATCATGCCAATTTCACTTTGAGGTTATGGCGATTGTAGAAATGTTACGTGATCATGCCAGTTTCACTTTGAAGTTATGGCGATTGTAGAAATGTTACGTGATCATGCCAGTTTCACTTTGAAGTTATGGCGATTGTAGAAATGTTACGTGATCATGCCAATTTCACTTTGAGGTTATGGCGATTGTAGAAATGTTACGTGATCATGCCAATTTCACTTTGAAGTTATGGCGATTGTAGAAATGTTACGTGATCATGCCAATTTCACTTTGAGGTTATGGCGATTGTAGAAATGTTACGTGATCATGCCAGTTTCACTTTGAAGTTATGGCGATTGTAGAAATGTTACGTGATCATGCCAATTTCACTTTGAGGTTATGGCGATTGTAGAAATGTTACGTGATCATGCCAATTTCACTTTGAAGTTATGGCCATTGTAGAAATGGAATCGCTCCGAAGCGAATGCCATTTGTCTAGGACTATAGGCCCTCAGGTCCGCCTTCTGGTTCGTCACTTTGAACCCGTACCGCTACCGAGCGCGACAGCGATATCGCTTATTATCTGAATAGGCATGAACCAGCCTTCGTGAGATAAAACATCAGTCTATAAGTAGGTGGGTACCTGCCATTACAAAACAGTTAAAAGGGAAAAAAGCACAAATTATTTGTACCTCCTACCCAAAAGCGAAAAACACAGATCGAAGAACCAAATAGAAAGTTCAGGGAGCCGTTGTTTTTAAGAAAAAGAAACATTTCAGTGATCACTAATGGATATACCGTGTTTGTCCACTTTTTGTAAATCCCTTTTATTCCCCGTTCTCCGGGACTCTGGCGACAGGGAGCGGGGAAATTACTGACCCACTTGAAGCCGTCCTGAACTCAATGAAAGCTTCCTACCTATATAAATAAATTAATAAAAAACAATGAATTAGTTTCACGTGCTACTGTGTTGCACCATTCTGTGAATTGTGATTAATTATTAATTTATGTATCAAATTAAGGTCAACGCACACGTACTGCTGGACGCTGTAAAGATGTAGCAGCTACATGACTCATGATGCTGGAGTGCGCTCGCTAGCACACAAGTTTATAAAGTGAAGTCGTAAGCAGGTCGAGTTGTAATTAATTATTAATGTGGCTATTTAGTTTAATTTTGCTTTTGTTATGTATACCTATGTACACTCTGCAACAGAGATAAGTAACCAGTGTTGTAGTGTGCGTGACACTACAAAACTGTATTGCTACTGTTAAAACGATTCATTACGTACAGCACACAATGCCCTCACGCACACATCGCGTTCATGTGCGAGTGAGTGCGCTAATGTCTTCTCAATTATAGTATAACATAATTTCGCGTTGAAAACTTAAGCGTTCGTAGCCCAACGAATAAGGCATCATACTTCTGAGTACTACTGTGTGAGTTCAAATCTCTGAAGTGATGATTCTTTTTGCGATTTATTATTTTAAGCTAAAGCAATTAGAACAATTTTTGTTAAGAAAATGTTTTATTTATTTAAAATTGCTTAAATAAATAAAACCATTTTAAATAAATATCTTTATTTAAAAAAAAGAACATCAAAAGTGAACATGTTTTATTATAAATACAACAATATGTTTAGAACATGCTATTACATCTTTTTATACCATTATATAATATGTATACAACAATGGGCGGAGTGAATAAACATGTCACATAGATAACAAATATAATCTGATCCAGTAACAATAACATCACTCACACACTCCTACCTACACAGTACCGCCGACTTAATTTATTATGGCTAAATATGCTGTGAAAGTATTAAGTATTTCGTTTAGGTATCTATTATAAAATAAAGACGCTTTTCATGTCTGTCTGTGTAGCCGCGTTGTTCTTCTAACGCCACAGATTTTGATGTGGTTTTCACTATCATGATAAATATTTAACTTATATATTATAGAAACCTTCATGTTTTAACAAGTCGTAAAAACCGTGCGAATCAGGGCCGGGTCGCTAGTTCAGTTATATACAGATATGAATTACCTACATTTTTGAAAATTAAAATTAAAATAAAAACATTTACCACCTGTATCGGGAACAGTAGGTATTATAATTATTACCAACCATTATTAATTATTTCTAGGAAAACAATAGATTTAAAAACGTTAAAATGTCTGAAATTTAAAGGTAGTATATAATATGTATGTTACGATAAGTCGGTGGTGATTTTCGACGAAGACATTTTTCATCAGTAATTATGACGACATTGTTTTGTCAATCGAAGTGCCGATATTCCGCGATTTTGACGGTGCACGGTATATAACAAAATTTTACGCGTCGGTTTGCAACATGTCAAACCGTCTGCTTGCAGGTGGTTCCGTACAGTTTGCATAATGACGTTGTGTGCTGCTGCTGTTATGCTGGTCTAAGCGAATGGATCTGATGTATGGGTGGCAACAATCTCACGCACGATGCCGAGGCGAAACATTTGTGTAAGCCAATGGTGTCGGTCCAGGCAGGCGACGGTTTATTTCGCTTGTCTCAGTGACAATGCACCCACAGTCAAACGGTTTTTCTCTACAAAAAAAAAAAAGTGAAAATATTAGGTCTAAACATACACCTCCCAAATTATAAATTAAGAAATAAAAGTTACACAATATAAATACAATGCAGAGAATATATATTTATATACTTAAATACAATTGATATATAAGGCTAGTGGTCAGTAATAATAAAAATTATAATACGATAAAATAGAAATAAAAAGGCAGGGCGAGTGACCTAGGAAATACATAATATCATACTTATAAAAAATAAAAAATAATATAAAATAATAATGACACTTTTTGAATTGACTTTTTGAATGACAATTATTTACTTTATTCATTAGTGCACATATAAAATGTAATTTTTTTATTTTTTCTAAAAAGTATTAAACAATATTATTATACTTTATTTAGAATAGAAATCCTTTGTTTAATTACCATACATGCAATTTACATTTTTAAATATTTTAGAAAAAAAATGAAATCTTTTAAAATTGTATTTTATTATTATTATCTAATCATTTACAAAAATATTCATTATTTTTGAATATTTTATTACAAAACACAGATAAAAAACTATTACTATAATACTGTGTAAACCAATAATGGAAATGATAATTATCGATATAATGAGTGGCTATGCAGTTAACAAAAATGTATTTATTTGTTAACTGCATAGCCACTCATTATACTAACATTCAACTATTCCGGTGTCATTTCCTATTAGATTCAACTATTCATATCCACAATTCGTTAAATGAGATACAACAGACAATCATAATAAAACTACTGGGTGGGATCACGGTGACATAATAAATTAATACATTCTAATAATAATTTCACTCACCGATAGCATTGGGCGCCTTGCGATTTCACTAATAGAAATATTTTTTTTCTTATGCAAAACAATAATCTGAGCTTTTTGAAATCTTGTTAAATGATGCATGGTCTAAATTAATCAATATATCACAATCACAAACTTCAAGTGCAAAAGAAAGAGTATAATGTGTAGTTGCTAATGCAGACTGACTACATAAGTTCACAATTAAAGGCAGGAATATATTTTTAAAGCGGGTAGTTAGCTTCTAAACTGGGAAATAATTTTAAGTAGGCGAGAAACTTTTGGTAGATTCTCAAACTGGTCAGAATATCGCTTTATTCAGTTAGTATATTCATTTTAAATTACAAAATCTCAAAAATAATATTTTAGTAAACTCGCGGCTCGAACTCAGATCATTCTGTCCCTGTAGGTTGAATGCTTACCTGTTGCGCCACGAGAGCAACTATCCTACATTGCGAAATTATGTTACACTATCATTTAAAAGACGTCAGCGCACTCACTCTATGAATGGGATGTGTGCGAGGCTGTCATTGTGAGCAGTACGTACAGTAGGATATAGTTTTGTAGTGTGCGTGTCTGGTTACTTAACTCCTTTGGCCTGTGTACATAAGGAACTACCTACCACAGAATAATACAGATACAGTGGTTTATCTGGGCAGTGAACTTGAATTAATTACCTACGGCCGCTCGGTGGATAAATATGTGGACACATACCTATTTATCTACCGAGCGGCCGTAGGTCCGTGCGTAACTGCCGCGTACCGAACTGTTGCGTAACCACAGATTAATACAGATGGGACACTCCGCAAAATCATTTAAATAAAAAGCGACTCTTGCTACGACACAATAAAGTGAAATTCAGTTCGTAAAACGCTAATTACCTACAGTTATATTCACCTACACATTGCCTCTCTTTCTATCGCGTAACTCTTTTACCTTCGGCGCGCGGCATTTCTATTGAATTAGCCCCGCGGACGGGGCCCGCCGCGTACTTGTAGCTTCATACCTAAACTGCGGAGTGTCCCATCTGTATTAATCTGTGGCGTAACTGGGGGTCTACTCAAAGGGGGTCAAATCGTGTTGTCATTCATGTTCGAGCCCCGAACCAATCATCCATCCATAGGTGATACATTACGGAGTAGGAAACGCCCGTAACGAAGGCCGAAAATACGGGCTTCGTGCTTAGGGAGTAGACCCCTGAGTCTGACTGATATTAGAAGCGCGTTGTTTCGGTCGTTTTCTATGACGATAAACTACTAAATCATTATTATACCTACTGTGTCTGTGTACCTACCTACTACCTACCTAGGTTGTTAGGAACGTATTTCACCGAATTTTTGCTAATTGTTACTGCACAGATTATGTATAGGTATGGATGTTTTCTAGCAGATGTATGTTGAGTCTGTGCGGAGTTTGCTTTAAATATGGGGGACTTCTGAAACTATGAGAGAAGTAGCTAGGTAGGTATCTTATACCTAATCTAGTCCTTTCAATTAGTATTGGAATAGGTAAGTAGGTAATTATTGAAACGACGCCATAGACCGGTATACTATCTACCTACCTAAATAACCTAGAAAAATAATGTTTCCTAAACCTAAGTTTCGGAAAGAACATAGGTTCTCATTTTGCCAATTGGCCACGGAACCCTAAAAAAATAATAAATCGTAAAAACGCTGACAGTAAATACACCAGTAGGTACGATATAGTAGGTATAATATATAATTATATACACACACAACATCAAAATGCCAACACACACTCGCCAAAATGTATATGTCAGTGAGTCAATAAAGATAATTTGTGTGTCACAAAGTGTGTAGGTATATAAGTGAATGCAATTTGTCATGTGTGAACACAACGGAGCGGGTGAATTTATTTGAAAAGGCGAGGGAAAAATGATTCCGGCGCAGAATCTCGGGCGATATATATCACTTGGAACGGGACGCGTGCAGACGAATCACAAGCCAGCGAGTTTGTTAACAATTATGATATGCGTACAAATTATATAAATGCTTAGAAATGCCGGAGATACAGTAGGTACATTTAAATGCATATTACTTCGTACATAAGAATAATTACATTTAATGCCTAATATACTAAAGCCTTCTTGAAAGTACCTATGTTTATATAATTATGATCACGTTAGAATCATCAAAATTGGTTCATTAGTTTCTGAGAAAATGAGACAAACAAACATACACCTTTAACAACGTTCGTTAAGGGTTCCTTTTTTACCATTTTGGTATGGAACCCTAAAAATTGTATTAAGTATAGCGTTTACCTATATTTCACATTTGATTGTTGCTGGCATGAGATTGCGGCTCGAATTTGATCGTTTTTAGGTACGAGAATTTGCCTTGACTCTGCTTATGGTAGGTAGGTATAGGAAAATAATTGTATCCTATTCCAAAAAATCGAAAAACTTCAAATTAAAGTCAGGCTTCAGATCCGATTCCCGCGCCGATAATGAGCCGTGAAACTGAAGAAACACTCTGTGAACTTCCCTCCGATTCAGGCTTTACACAAATCAACTTACCTGTTGCCATTTCAATAATTTCTTGTTCAGAATTCAGTCGTCATTCGCGAATTTATGTAATTGAATTGTACGGAGGCCCGCACCCCGCGCTGAGATCTGGAGATCTTTTAAAAGGTTTCATTACCTTTTTAAGAACAAAAGAATGTCGTTTATAATCATTTATTCAATGCGAATATTACGCATTAGCTGAGAAAGTAATTTTGTATTCAGAGCTTGCTTTTTACCTCGATGCGCCGCGCCGTGGTAGGCCCCGACGCGCCACCGATCTGAATACTCCCTAATCTGCTTTTTCCCACTAGCTAGCTAGGTACTTACCTACCTACTTATATTAGGGTTGGCTTCCAATCTAACCGGATGCGACTCTCTGGACTCTCGGTATGAAATGAATGGTCACCCATCCACGATCGATGCTCGTGCGGTTTCACTTAGCCACGGCCTTCAACTTTCTCTCGGGAGGATTCCACACCTTTTTGCTGATAATAATAATATTTTCGTACCACTTGCTCAAAAAAGTGACATTCTATGCCACAAAAAGCGAACATAACAATAGTCGTTTTTAATCTGTTAAAAACAGGGAAAGAAAATTGTACTGAATTTCATTCATCCTCTAGGGGGAGAATGTGATTTAAATTTGGAATACTTACCGAAATTTATACTGAACTACATCTGTGTTTACACCATTGAGTTTGTATATAAAGCATTATACATCTTTTTGAAAAAGGAATACGCATTTATTATGCAGTTATGATTATTAAATAAAATTACGAAAACCGACGAGGCCGTAAGAGGTTGATGCCTTTGCTTTTCCGACAAAAAAATATTAGTCTAGGAATTTGCCGCGTTTTTGTTTTCTTCAAATACATAAACGTTAAGTTTATTTTAATTGTCATTATTTTTAATAAATGCTTATCTCATATTATTATTGTGTTAATTTTTTCGCAAATGGTACGAAAAGTAGAGTACTTTCCTCGGTGATAAAGCTGTCTTAGTCTTGGGTGAACTTAAATCTCTCGCTACACTCAGGACTCGTCTTAAATCCCTCGCTTCGCTCGTGATTTAAGTTTTAAACACCCTCGCTACGCTCGCGAGAAAACCCTGAGTCCTTCGTTATGCTCGCGATTTAAATCGTCACCCGCGACAGAAGACACTGCTTTATCCCCTTGGTTAATAATCTACTATTCTTTCGAGTCACATATTGAAGATCAGCAATAGGCAAACGTGGAATTTGACTTTTGGGTGAAACCGTGATGCTGGCTTAGTATAGCACGGAGTTTCAATAGAAAACGAGGCCAGTTTATACTGGTTATGGTAGCACTGACTTGCGGCCAACTGTACTTCCAAATCACCTGGAAGCTCGCCTTAGCACTAGCTTGGATCCAGCAGGCGAGCGTTGGGGAGTGCGCTCGAGTGTTATGTAACGTTGTTATCGTGCGACGAGGCAGCTCATGTGCGCGCTGCCATGCCTTGATCATAAAACTAGCAATTAACTCCACAACATTACTTTGACATTACAATATTTTAATTTCAGAGAGCTAAGGCCTATGTCGGTAGAAACTAAGTAGGTACAGACCACTTCTGATGGATTTATTTTATGGATTGAACGTAGTTTCGCCAAATTGAATAAATTATGGATAATATATTTTTTATTGCTCTTTTGTTATTAATGAGTAAGTAGATTAGCTTATGTAGCTAAGTGAACATCACCCTAGGCTCGCCCCTGTGCTGGACTATACACCTAGGCTCGCCCCGCCCGCAGCCACCGTATTGAGTGTCTGTTAAGTGTTAACCCTTGTGGGCAGTTGTGTTGTAGGCCCGCAGCTACCGCCACGGCTGAAGAGAAAAAAAATAGTTTTTATTTAGTTGAGGTGCAATACAAATACAAACAACGAAGAAAAACTGGCCAAGTGCGTGTCGGATCACGCAAAATGAAGGGTTCCGTAGTTGGAAATGAATTTATTTCAAGAATAAACTGTAGTTGAAAATCATAAATTCTCTCATACATTCCAACTGCAAAATATGCACAAAAATAATAATATTAGGTCGGGGAAAAAGTTCCTTCGTATATTATATACAAATTCAAGACATTTTTTTTTCATAGTTTATTATTTAGTTATGTGTCATTTGCCAAATGGGTCAAAACTGTTTTGTGGTCAATTCCCAGTTCTTCAGCTACGTCGTAACTACTGATATGCCGATTTTGCTCCACTTTTTCAAAAAAGGCATCCATTTTATCCGTAATATGGTGACCAGAGCGACGTGCATCTTTGACATCAAAATTTCCGGATTGAAAACGCTGAACTACTCTCACAGACACTGTACTAGATCCATAAACATCGCAAATTTTTTTCGCGGCTTGCGTTGCATTTTTACCTTTTTGTAGTAAAATTTTAAAATGTATCGAATTTCTTCATTAGATTCACTCATCTTGACAGTACGAAAAACAAATGAAAATCACACATTTTCCTAATTTGAATTTGGAATTATGTTCTTTAAAATTTAAACTTTCAATGATACCAAAACCAGCCAGATACAAATAGTATAGCCAAAGAGATTTTATTACAAGTTCATACATACTATAACACGAAAAAACTTTTTCCCCGACCTATTATTTATAGTTTGTACGCACGACAATTCGTTATGTTAAAACCTTATACTTCTTAAAGGTTTTCTTGTAATCTATGAGTACAGAACTATTTCCTGTAAGTTTTTTTTTTAAATTTTAGACTCAGTAGTTTCGGAGATAAAGGAATGGTAAATTTTCATCTAGCTTTAAAATTATAAAAAATACTCAAATTAAGCCCTTTCATGTGATATTATCCAACGGTATAATTTGCAAAACAAAAGAAAAAAATTACTTGCCTCCCAGAAGTGACCCATATTCAAAATTCACGGTTTATTTCTATTACACGTCCGTGTTTGGGTCACAGAAATTCATATGTGTAACAAATTTCCTTCAAATTTCAACATAATCGGTCCTTTAGATTCTGACTAAAATGGCTGTGACAACGGACAGATTGAGTCACGAGTGATCCTATAAAGGTTCCGTATTTTCATTCCGATGTACCGAACCCTAGAAAACAATGTGATTTTTACTTTTAAGGGTTTTTGGGCACATGAATTCAAGTGTTACTCTCTGAAACTGAGCAAAGTTGTTACGTGTTCTTATTGGTGGGATCGCCAGGAATGATTTCTGAACGCTAACCTAATTATCTCCAATGTTTAGTGGAAGTGCTGCCTCTGAGCACGAGGATCTCTACAGCCAGCCACCGGCACCGGGTTAAGAAAAGGACACAAGTTTGTGTAGGGGGCAAATGGCTCCAAGTGGGAAGCTTTAGATTCTGGCAACGCTCAAAATGTGGTCAACGAAGGTATTGTACAAGACTTTGCTTTAATAAAACCACCCAATTGCGTGTAAGACCAGGCACAGTAAAGGGTTCCGTAGTCAGGATGAATAATGACTAATGGATTTATTGCCAGCAAAATAAGTTTTCAACACACTTGATTTTTACGAGCAAGTGTGTTGAAAACTTATTTTGGCTCTGATTGCACCACTTTTAGGTTCACAATGTCATCATCATCTGCCTAGCCTTTTCCCAACTATGTTGGGGTCGGCTTTATAAAACAAAGAATAACCTTAGTTTCAAAGTTTAGTACAAAATTATTGTTTTTAGGGATCCGTACCTCAAAAGGAAAAAACGGAACCCTTATAGGATCATTTGTTTGTCTGTCTGTCTGTCAAGACCGTTTTTCTCAGGAACGCGTGAAGGTATCAAGCTGAAATTAATATCAAATACGTAGGTCTATGGTCCCTTAGATTTCCAAAAAATCAAACCTCTAAGACAACGCAATAAAAAAATACAGCCATTTATGCGACATTTTTTGATAATCGCAAGTAAATCAAAACCTATAGGGTACTTCCCGTCGTCCTAGAATCATGAAATTTGGGAGTGTACTACGTGAGCTCGACAAATGGATGTGCGAATAACGCTTGTGCGACATAACTGTACTGCGACTCACCATAGTTCGAATGCACGCTTGTGCGACACACTGAACCTCGACAGCACGCTAGTGCGACAAACGATTGTGCGACAATAATTCGACACTACGGTAGTGCGACAAACGATTTCATTTCAACCGCATCATAATCAACCTGTGAAGTTCCCACTGCTGGAGCACAGGCCTCCTTTCTGTGAGAGGGAATGCCCTAATCCATCCATGCGGGCCCAGTGCGGGTTGGTAGATTTCACGTCTTCTAATTTCTGGTTCTAGGACATGCTGGTTTCCTCACGATATTTTCCTTCATCGTTTTGAGAGTAGTGGTGATGAAATAATTTACACAAAATAAAACGCCTGTCAAGGTTCGAACCTACGATCTACAACTCGCGAAGTCGCAGCCGTTACCATTGGGCGACGACAGCTCTCTCATTTCAACCGTGTCGGCCCCATATTGAGAGGATAGTGGGTGCGTACTGGTTGGTTTGTTGCCCGCTCTCGGCGGACCTCAGAAAGAAGTTCGCCGTTCGAAGTCTCAAAGGGGGCAGATGGGAATAAAGGGTCTCTACGCAGGAGTTGTACAATGCATGGCCTTATACGTAGCGCCTATGTGGTCATACCAACTGTCAGGCGTTCTGTGCTGCAGGCTGCTACATTTGCTTCCGACAGAGTGCCCTGCAAAGGACTCTAAGTCTTCTAGATTATATATCGGGCTGGATCTCTTGCCAGTAGTATTGGCTATGCTGGCAGTGCATGCCACCGGCTGAGCTTTTTCTTCCATGTCGCACTAGCGTGATGTCGAGGTTCAGTGTATCGCACAAGCGTGCATTCGAACTATGGTGAGTCGCAGTACAGTTTTGTCGCACAAGCGTTAATCGCACATCCATTTGTCGAGTTCACGTAGTACACTCGGCAAGAAGCAAGGTCTCACAACACAAATAAAGGAAAAAGTCCGAAAATTGTTAATTTGTAAAATAATTAAGTCTATGGTCTCTTGAAGTCCTAAAAAATTCAAGCTTCTAAGTCAAAGCAATAAAAAATACGGCCATTTTGCGACACATTTTGATAGGTACTCGCAACTGTCGCAAGTAAATCAAAACACATAGGGCACTTCCCATTGACCTAGAATAATGAAATTTGGCAAGAAGCAAGGTCTCCCAGCACAAGTAAAGGAAAAAGTCCGAAAATTGTGAATTTGTAAATTTATGACATAAAAAATATTTTTTTTGATATCCAATGTTAAGTTGGTTTTTGGGATAATTTCTTTTCAACTACGGAACCCTTCATTGTGCGTGGTCCGACACTCACTTGGCCGGTTTTTTATTCGGTTTTATGCCTGTTATTTTTTAATTTTACTCTAAAAACATAATATTTTACTTAAGGCTGCATGGGTGGTTCAGGCCTGTAGGCCCTTGGAAACGCTCCCTCCGCCTCCCCTAATGCAGCGCGACGTGTTTATTTACGATGCGCCGCCGACCGTTTCACGGAAAATCCGTTCACACGTGTGAACGGATTGTTCTACAGATTGTCTTGTATTGTGATGTTTGTGTACTTTTCTTTTAAGTAAACAAATGACATCAAATGATAATTTCTGCTAGCCCTACTTCCCAAGTTGGAACTATTTAAGTTATATATTTTTTCAGTTAAAAGAAAATAATCATTTTAAATATTCTTATATTTTATTTTGTATAGAAATGCTTACCTTACGTTTAATTGTCACCAGCAAACTGTAAAAAGCCACTGCGTCTTCCGATTGAGCTGAAATTTTACAAGCATAGGCAAATCGGATGACGATGCAATGTTGTTATGACATGGAGCTGATGATGTGCCGGAAGGTGGCCATGGGGACTTAGCAATAAAACAACAACCCTATCGAGTTTGGCCACGTTTGATTTGTTTTGTTAGGGTCCTAGATGATATCCAGACTATTACAAGCTTGTTCTAAGAAAAAAAATACACTTGTTTTATTTTTGCTACGAAATAGTCGTAAACATAATTCTTTGTATTCTTTACATAATTGTTATGTTTAATTATTGTAATAGAAACATTGATATTAATCGACTTAACCATGATTTATATTTGGCTTAGGTACGTATGGCTATGTATGGCTATGGGGCCTCCAACTCCTTACTACTTACTCCTTCTTACTGAACATATTTTTTTAGGATTTGATTCAATAGTATTGCTGAAGATTTGGGGTCCCCTAGGATCAGGGGCCCGGGGCGAACCACCCCTGCCTCCCCCCCCTTCTGCCGCCAGTGGTAATAGTAATGGTATTAGTGATATTTATGTGTTCGGTCAGGCAAGAAGGAGGTCCGCCTGGAGGAGGTCCACCTGGAGGAGGTCCGCCTGGAGGGGGTCCACCTGGAGTTGGTCCGCCTGGAGGAAGTCCGCCTGGAGGAGGTCCGCCTGGAGGAGGTCCGCCTGGAGGAGGTCCGCCTGGAGGAGGTCCGCCTGGAGGAGGTCCGCCTGGAGGAGGTCCACCTGGAGGAGGTCCGCCTGGAGGAGGTCCGCCTGGAGGAGGTCCGCCTGTAGGAGGTCCGCCTGGAGGAGGTAAGCATGGGGAAGGCATGAGCATTAGGTATTTTGAATCAATATTTTTTTTTGAACTTCCTCATCGGTCTTTTGTTCGCAAGCACTGCTACGGAACCACTGTACTTTAACAAACAAGTACTTCGTGGAGTCAGGGTTGGCTAACTCGATTCTGTGATTTTTTTTTTCCGTAGAGAAATGCTTGTGCATTCTGCAAGTACCACGGGGAGATAGCACAGTAATGTGGGACTCTAACCCACTAAAACTCCATGGTATCCTCCACTGCCGCGTATGGCGAGAACATGGGCACGTGTTAGCACACATCCGCGCAGAACACATTGCACGCCGTGATCACCCCAGAGACCAAACCAGCACAATGACGCCAGACGACCCCGTGTCTGGGCACCCTTAGTACAGCTACGACGGGTCAGATCAGTGGCCCCGCCGCCTACCACTTTTCGGCCGCAGAAGATAGGGAGAGTGGCCAACGCCGTACCGACACTCCTCCTCCTCTGCGGCACTACCGCGTCCGCCATCAGACGCTGTACAAGTGTAGATCATGAAATTCTTCTGGCCAAGTTGGAACATTATGGTCTATGGGAGAATGTATTGAAGCTATTCAGCTCTTATTTGCATAATAGACGTCAGTACATAGAGATTAAGTCGGTTGTGGATGGAGAGGAAAAAATTATAAATCCAACCTAGTCACTGTATCCCGAGGTGTCCCTCAGGGCTCCGTTCTGGGCCCAATTTTCTTCATCCTATTTCTAAATGACAATAATAATAATTTGAGTACATTTAAAAAGGAATAACTAATACGACACTAATTACTTACTAATGCAATATTTTCTGTAGATAATGTAAGTGATTTAGAATCTAAGATTAATGCTGCCCTTAAGCTTTTGAAATCTGGTTTGGAACAAATAATTTAAAACTTAATGTAAATAAAACTATATGTTTATTATTCAAGTCAACGGTACGAAATAACGCTAGTCTTCAGGTTGTATCTTGTGGTATCAATGTCGAAGTAGTGGATAATGTTAAATTTTTAGGTGTCCACATTGATGCGTTATTAAACTGGAAGGTTGAGACATTGCCTATAGAGAAGGCTGTTAGTTCTGCATGCTATGCAATCAGAAGCCTGAGGGATGAACTCACTTTGGCTCAACTTAGGATGGTATACTTTGCTTTGGTTGAGTCTAGACTTAGATATAGTATTGAGTTTTGGGGCAATAAAATTTAAAAAAATAAAATTAAAAGTAATTTAAAAAAAAACCGGTCAAGAGCGAGTCGGACTCACGCACCGAGGGTTCCGTTCCGATTTCTGAAAAATATTTTTACATTTTTCATGTAAAAAATAATTTTTAAATATTTTAATTTCTTTCTTATTTGCAAAATAGTTGGGTCAACGTCATCTAAAACTGTTCTAAATTTCAATTTGATAGCATTAGTAGTTCTTGAGATATCCAGCTGTGACAGACAGACAGACAGACAGACAGACTGAGTGATACCATAAGGGTTCCTTTTTTACCATTTTGGTACGGAACCCTAAAAAGAGCTTTAAGGACAATGCTCCGCATAAAACAGACAGTATCGTCCGATTCTGATGAGGAAAGACAAATTCGAGATAGCCTACTTGTAGGAAGGACGAAACTTCCACAATCCAACCGAAATTTAGTATATATTAGGGATATTGATACATTTTAAATGCGTAATGAATTTTAAATATGAATTTACTTAATATTGTTTTGTTTTTTTTTATTTTAATTATTTCATTTATCATCAAAACACAATGTATTTTGTTATGAAATAAATGACTTATGACTTATGTTATGACTTAGCAACACGTTATAAAATAGTGAGGTTTCGGACGCGCGGTGTTAAGGTACAGTGGACTCTCGAAATGTGGGTTTACTAGATGAAGTGCACCTCTGCCGAACCCTTTGAAATGTGGGTTTCCTAGATTATATGCACCTCTGCCGAACCCTTTGAAATGTGGGTTTACTAGATTATATGCACCTCTGCCGAACCCTTTGAAATGTGGGTTTACTAGATTATATGCACCTCTGCCGAACCCTTTGAAATGTGGGTTTACTAGATTATATGCACCTCTGCCGAACCCTTTGAAATGTGGGTTTACTAGATTATATGCACCTCTGCCGAACCCTTTGAAATGTGGGTTTACTAGATTATATGCACCTCTGCCGAACCCTTTGAAATGTGGGTTTCCTAGATTATATGCACCTCTGCCGAACCCTTTGAAACGTGGGTTTACTAGATTATATGCACCTCTGCCGAACCCTTTGAAATGTGGGTTTACTAGATTATATGCACCTCTGCCGAACCCCTTGAAATGTGGGTTTACTAGATTATATGCACCTCTGCCGAACCCTTTGAAATGTGGGTTTACTAGATTATATGCACCTCTGCCGAACCCTTTGAAATGTGGGTTTACTAGATTATATGCACCTCTGCCGAACCCTTTGAAACGTGGGTTTACTAGATTATATGCACCTCTGCCGAACCCTTTGAAATGTGGGTTTACTAGATTATATGCACCTCTGCCGAACCCTTTGAAATGTGGGTTTACTAGATTATATGCACCTCTGCCGAACCCTTTGAAAACAGGCGTTTACTATGTTACTTGTTTGAAAAATAAGTTTACAATTACTTACGACCAATTCTCTTATATTTTGTGTAATTATACTTACAGGTACTTATGTTAAATATAACCAACTTAATCTTAGGGCGCCCAATGGCGGTGACCACCATCGACATAGACTTGATACTGCCGAGCCTGGAGGCCGGCCCGACGCGCGGCCCCTCCTACGACCCCAACTACGGCTACGAGCCCTACTGGGCGCATGGCGACTGGGTGTTCGACAAGGACAACCATACCAAGGATACGACCATGTATATGTGTGGCATCCGGTGTCCCCAGGTCTATACAGAGTTAGTATAAGGATCATTTTTTTTATTCCTTTTATGTAAAATGTAATGTAAAACTTAAATATCATGCAACTATCTTCATCCGGCGACTTCGTCCGCGTGGAAATCAACTACACCACAGATTTACAAACCTTTTACATGGAACGAAAGTCAAACCCATACTTCATTATTTTTTAAGTCAAATCAAATCAAATAATTCTGACGACACGGTTGGCGCAGTGGTTGAGCGATTGACTGCTGCGCAGCATGTTGCGGGTTCGATTCCCGCACGGAACAAATATTTGTACGACCTTTTTTTTTTTTTTTTTTTGAGGGTGGGAAATCATCAAATAACTTCTCCCGCTCTGGGTGGAGCGGGAGGGCGTGTCAGACTTTTACTGACTAAAACCCACCCGTGTTCCTTCAGTTGCCTATGCCAGGGCCGCGGTAACCCTTTCAGACAACCCGCGACCCCAGCGGCGTCGGCCCTATTGGGCCCCGTCACTTGCTGACATCTCTTTGAGGCGCGCGTGGAACACGACGCGCCGTCGACTCGGGCCTGGTCCTTACCGGACGGCGAGCTACCCGCTGCTCACCGTCCGCAGGCCCGCGCCTACGGTGGCCGGAAATCGCCCCGCGATTCCCGCCGCCCAGGGCGTCTCCTGCGGCGACTGAGGGCGTGAGGCTGCCTCTCCCTCACGCGTTCCGCCTCCTCCTTCGCGAGCATCACTGCTTCGCAGAAGGAGGTGACGGCCTCCCATGCACTCTCGCTCCGCACCATGGCCTGGACCAGGCTCGGACGCGAGAGATCGCCGCCGCCGATCGCCTCCGTGAGAACACGGCGGTGCTCTGCCCAAGCCGGGCAGACCTCCACTGTATGCTCCACCGTGTCCTCCGGGCGATCTACACAATGGAAACACCCGGGCGTTTCCTCCCGCCTTATGCGAAACAGGAACCTCCCGAAACAACCGTGTCCGGTGAGGACCTGCGTCAGGCGGAAGGTGAGGACGCCGTGGCGCCTCTCTAACCACTCCTCAAAGAGGGGACTTATCGCCGCTATTGTGGCGTGCCCAGCGCTGGGTTGCGACAGTCGCGCTCTCCATGCCGCCATGAGATCCCGCCGGAGCTCTGTCCGCTGTACCGTGATTTCTCGCGGCAGCGGAGTTACGCCCCGGCGCTTCGCCTCCTCGCGCCACTCCCACACGTGCGCGAGGACCTTTGCCTCCAGATCCCACGGCGGCAATCCGGCAAGGAGGCTCGCCGCCTCCCGGGAGACCGTGCGGTATCCCCGGACTAGCCGGATGGCCATGACCCTCTGGGACGCGTTCAACCTGCCGGCTGGTCCCAGCCTTAGGGAACGCGCCCACACCGGTGCTCCGTAAAGGGCCATGGACCGCACGACCCCCGCGTAGAGCCTCCGGCAGGAGGCGTTTGGACCCCCCAGATTGGGCAGGAGCCGCCTCAAGGCAGCCCCAGCCCGTGCCAGTCTGGGAGCCAAACGTCGGAAGTGCTCCACGAAGTTCCACCGGCTGTCGAGGACGAGTCCCAGGTACTTCATCGTCGACCCGACACCGATGTGAACCCCTCCCACCGTTATTTCGGAACCCGACGGTGGCGCATTCCGAGGACCATGAAAACACATGGCCTCGGACTTGTGCAAGGCCACCTCGAGTCCCAACTGCCGGATCCTCTCCACGACTATCGCAACCCCGCGTGTCGCTAGTTCAGCCGCCGCCTGGTGCGACCTCCCCTGCGCCAGGACCAGCGTGTCGTCAGCGTAACATACTACGCTGACGCCGCTTGGGAGGTCGGCGCGCAGCACCCAGTCGTAACCGATGTCCCACAGATGCGGCCCCAAGACCGATCCCTGTGGGACACCGCACGACATCTCTCGCCGGTTCCACTCTCCCTGATGACCGGGGTAGATGACGGCCCTGTCCGTCAGATAGGCCTCGACCACTCGACAGAGGTAGGTCGGCATCCGGTGATACCGCAATGCCTCCCTGATGCAACTCCAGGGCAGGGTATTAAAGGCGTTGGCGATGTCTAGGGACACCGCCAAGACGACCCCACCCCGGGCCACTGCATCCCCCGTCGTGAGGGCTCGCACGCGCATGATGGCGTCCACCGTAGAGCGCCCCTTGCGGAAACCAAACTGGGTCTCCGCCAAATCCGGCCCCTCCTGCACCAGCCACCCGACGAGGCGGTCTGCAATTACTCTTTCAAAGAGCTTGCCCACCTCGTCGAGCAGCACGATGGGCCGGTAAGCGGACGGAGAGTCCGCAGGGCGCCCCGGCTTCTTAATGAGGACCAGTTTCCCCGTCTTCCAGCGAAGTGGGAACTGGCCCCTCTCCAAGCATGCGCTTAGGAGCCCCCCTAGTCGAGGCCCGAGAGCCCCAAAGGCCAGAACCCAGGCTCTTCCAGGTAAGCCGTCGGGTCCTGGGGCGGTATTTTTGGCACTGAGCCTACGTACCGCCGCTCTCAACTCTACCTCGGTCACTTCCGGAGCATCAACGTCGTCGTCGGTGTCGTGGTCCGCAGCGGGCACCGCATGAGGCGGAGCCATAGGCGGGGGAGTATGTTCCCCTCGCGAAGGGAACAGAGCGCTCACCACGTCCTCCACGAGCTCGGGCCGGAGACTCTGCGTCAGCGGGGGCGCCCATGGGCGGAGTTTCTCCCGCACCAACTTGTAGGGGCGCCCCCATGGGTCTCTGTTCAGAGTCTCCAGCGACTCCTCGCGGCCCAGATCCCTGGACCGCAAGATCTCCGCTCGGAGGGCGGTCTTCGCCGCTCTGTACCCCTCGTACAGCTCCGCCTGAATGGCTTCCGTATCCGGAGGGCGGATACGGAGCCTGCGGTGCCTGGTGTACAGGCGTCGCGCGGCGACGCACGCCTCGCGCAGAGCCGTCAGCTCCGGCGACCACCAATACACCTGGCGAAAGGCGCGACTGGGCTGGACCCGGGGCATTGCCACGTCGCACACTTCGGACATGGCCTCCCGGAACCACTCCGCCTCGTCGTTGATGTCGGCAGGCCTGTCCGGTGGTGACACCCAGGCCTGCACGATCGAGGCTTCCAGGAGGAGCTCCCGGTCCAGCTTCTTCAGCGCCCACCGCGGACCACTCGGGGCCTGTCGGACCGGCGCGCTCGAGGTATGGGCGGAGACGTCAAACCGGATGTACCGGTGATCGGAATAGGTCTCCACCCCCTCCATGACGCGCCAGTCAACCACGTGCGGCAACAGAGCGGGGCTGGCGAACGAGATGTCCACCACCGACTCGCCCCGCATCCGCACACACGTGGGGACAGAACCCCGGTTTAGGACGACCAGGCCTGTCTCCAGAGCCCAGTCCTCCACCATCCTGCCCCGTGTGTCCGTACACCGGGAACCCCAAGCCACATTCTTGGCGTTGAAGTCCCCGAGGACAAGCACGGGAAGGGAACGAAACCCGACGACGACGTTTTTCAACTCCGCAAGGGAGTTGTGGAACTCGGCGAGAGTTCGGTTCGGGGAGAAGTATGTCCCCACCACGACAATCCCCCCGAACCGTGCTGCGACGCAACCCTGTCCCTTCTTGACGGCTTCAAGGGACAGGGTACCGGCGGCGGCCGACGAAATGAGGGTCACTGAGCCGCTCAGGTCCTCCACCCAGTAATCACTGGGCGGGACAAAGTACGGCTCAGCGACCACGGCGATGTTAATCGACCACTGCGCCATGCTCTGGATCAACAGATCCTGAGCGGCGGCGCAGTGGTTGATGTTCGCCTGGAGGAGGCGCAATGGGGCCACTACTGGCATTCCATTGCAGCCCCCTCCTGAGCCCCCTGTGAGGGCTCCGCCGCAGTGGGTACGGCGGTGACGGCAGTGGGGGCGGCAGCGACGGCGCCTGTGGCGACGGCTGCGGCGGTGACGGCGGTAGAGGGGGCGGAGGGCTTGCCCTTGCCCCGGGCTTTCGCGGGTGGACCACAGCCCTTGCTTCCAGCCCGGTGATCGGCCGGCTTGCCAGCTGCCGCACATAGGTAGCAGTGCGGCGTGGCATTGCACGAGCCGGCCTTGTGACCGGGCTGACCACAGCGGAAGCAGTTACTGCTGCGGTCCACCTCCGAGGTGCATTTCGCTCCCACGTGGTTGCCCACTTGGCAACGGAAGCACCTCAGAGGTCTGGGTTCCAGCAGTTTCACCCGCGTGGAATCCCAGCCCACCTGAAATCTAGGGCCCTCCCCAACGATTTTGTTGGCCGCCGATACGGGGCAGCTCACCGTGACGGCTCGCAACCCCGTGGAGTCTGGACGGATGGTGCCTACCTTCACCTGCTCGATAGCGCACCCCCCCATCTTGACCACGGCGGCCACAACTTCCCCCTCTGTGACGGAGTCGTCCAGACCCAGGATGCGCATGTCAGCACACTTGGCGGGTCTGGACACCCGGGCTTCGTCCGCATTTAAGGACGCCCTGAGCTTTTCAGCCAGAGCGTCAGCGGTCGGGCCACTGGCCGCACCGGGAATCTCGAGCATACGAGCCCCGGTCGCCGTGACCCTAACTCGCATGCCCTTCGTGACCCCGACCTCCTCCAGGTTCACCGCCGCCCGCGCCTTGGTGAGCACGTCGCGGTAGGACACGCCCCTCTTCTCCGCTTCCGGCTGTAGTGTGATCACTACAGCTGCGGACTTTGGGGCGCGCAACCTCGCCGCGACGCTTCGCTCCTTGCGCCGTCGCCGTCTCTCCTTCCGCTTGGCCGCCCTTGCCGCCTTGCCCTCCTTCTTCTTCTCCCCGGCTACCTGCCATTCGGCGTCAGCCGGAGGAGATTTAGAAGGCGGGGGCGGCCGCGTCGTCGTCGCCGCCACAGCCGGGGCCTTCTCAGGCGCCTTGGCAGGCGCCTTCGCAGGCGCCTTCGCAGGCGCCTTTGCAGGAGCGGCCCCGCCCTTCGCCTGCCCCGCCAACCCAGGTTTGGGCGTGGCGGCTGTGGCGGCGGCGTACGATGCCGCCTTTGGCTGGCCCGAGGCCTGCCGGCTCGCCGCCAGCGGGGGCCGGAGGACAATGCCCTCCAGGACAGAGAACCGGCTGTTGAACGCAGCCAGTTCCTTCCGCACCAGGGTCAGTAACTTCTCCTCTGCAGGCCCAAGCCCGCTCTGCCCCTGCTGCGCCCCCTCCTGCGGCGCCTTCTGAGGGCCGGCATCGCGGAGCCTGGCCAGGTCCGCTCGGAGCTCCTCGTTCTCCTTTCGGAGAAGCTCCATGGCGGCTGTCAAGCGGGCGACCTCCGCCCGCATTTCGGACATGCCGTCCGACGGAGGCCCTTGCATCAGAGCCTCCGCTGCCGCCATAATGGAGGCCTTGGCTGCAGGTATGGCCTTGTCCTTCGAAGACTGCTTCTTCTTCAAGGCCACATCCTTCACTGCAGCAGCCACGACCTCCGCGAACCTGGCCCTCTCTGCCTTGAAGCCACCAGAGGCGTCCGACTCATCGCCAGACGCCTCCAGAGTGCTCCCCTCGGCCGAGCCGACGGAGTCATCCTCCTGCATTGCCCGGCTCTTGCTCTTGGACTTGGTGTGACTCCAACCAAGGACCCGTCGAGCTTTTTTGGCCGAGCGCTTTCCTCCGTCCGAGGAAGACGACCCCTGGCCATCCCCCGGTTTTTCCTCCACGTTCCGCTTCAGGAAAGCATTCCTGCCAGCGGAACCCACCACTACGCCCTCCGGGCTCTTGAAAGAGCCCTTCGCGGCCTTCGCCCCCGATGCGGCATCGGACTCCGACCCCGCATCACTCCTCGCCTTCTCCTCGTCTCGTCTTGGGTTTTTTATAGATTCTTCCATGTTGTTCCCACGAGTATGAACTTTGTGTACTGGCTCAAAACAAAGTGGTTCGCACTAGCGATTAATTTAGCTACCCATTAATCAAGCTACCAACCTCCCTCACGGTGCGCCGCCGCTTGGAGGTTTGGGGTAATTTTTTATAGAGGTTTTCTTCCTCGCGGTCCGGGCGGTTAAGCCAAGACCCTCGACCCCCGTCAAAAGTCAGAGACATGACCTTGAACGATCTTCGGGGCTACGAGACTAACGGCGGCAGAAGGAAATGACGAAATGGAAATGATGATGGGAATGATGATGGTGGATGATGGGATGGGAATGATGATGTGGTGAATGATGAATGGTGTATGGTGGCGGGGATGATGATGATTGATGGTGGATGATGGGATGGGAATGATGATGTGGTGAATGATGAATGGTGTATGGTGGCGGGGCTGATGATGATTGATGGTGGATGAATGGCTTCCTTCTGCCTGCCCGGCGGCAGGGTTAGTGCACACCGAGCCCGTTCTTACTCCGCCGCTGTGCGTCTCTGCTTAGAGCAGAGGGACACACGTTGGAGCGTTCCTCCGACAGGATATTGGCATACGGGCAACGAAACCCCTTAGGCACTTGTGCCTAAGGGGAACCATTGCCCGCACCCCAGGGTGCACCGTCCCGAAGACTGGCCTTCCCCACGGACGTATCCGAAGGGAATTCCAGCCCACGGGCACTCGGGGAGGTTTCCTGTCTCCGCACCCCAAATATTTGTACGACCTACAAGTATTTCTTCTGAGTCTGGGTGTTTTTCTATATATAATATGTATGTATTTACAAAAAAAAATGTATATAAGTAGTTTATCAGCCATCTCGTTACCATAACACAAGCATTAGGTTGCTTAGCTTGGGACGAGATGGCGTTGTGTGAAATGTCCAAGGATATTTATTATTTATTTATTATTTTTAATTCTAAGCTCCACACCAGGTCTCACTACGACAGGGACATTTTTTATCTCTCTGAAATGTTCGTGATGTCGATGAATGAATGTTGGGCTACAAAAGGGATGTATGAAGGCATCAAGTTCCACGCTGATGAGATTGGCACTAAGATACCAAGAGAGAAGGGCGGTGTTACGCTAAAGGATAGAAGAAGAGACGATTACGAGTATACACGTATAACAGGAAATTTGCAAAGTTTTGCAAAAATTGGTTGTGGGATACTGAGGAATAAGGACCATGTCGTGATGTATGGAAGGATAACCACCACGGGTGGTGGCCTATTTCGGGTGGTGCACCATGCTACATCACCTGAAACAAGTTGGGAAAGGGGCAGGAAGGAGATGCTTGAGGTGGCTGCGCTAAGATAGGCCGCGAAACACAACATTTCTTACGTTTTCTTGCATTTTGCTGTATCAGATTGTATGGTAATATACAAATTAGCCTCAGTAACGAGTAATGTATTTAAAAAATAAATAAAATGAAATTGTTCCAGGTTTGGGAAGATATGTGGAAGAGATAAAGACTTTAAATACAAAACTTTTGACAACTACTGTCAGCTTAGAAATGAGGACTGCAGCGGCGTATATCGTAATTATACTTTCATAATACAGAAAACAAGTCAAGCAAGAGGAGCTCGTGGCTAATAATTAAAAGCCGCACGGGTCGATCGAAGGTTAAGCTACACTTGCCGATGTCCGTGGATGGGTGGCCATACATTTCGACCCGTGATCCGGCCATCCGTTTCCTTCCGTGTCTTGGAAATCATGTTAAGCCGTTGGTCCAGGTTGTCATTCGTAGTTCTTTGACAGTTGTTGCGGGTCGTCCGAAGCCCCAAATAAATTGGGATAAGGACAGGAGAATGTTGATGGAGAGGTGGTGGTAGGCCGCGCCGGTAGGATAGGGATTAGGGATGGCGATTCTTTTAAAGAGATTGATTTTAGAATAGATTTGAATCGAAGATCGATAATTTTTCCTTTTTTAGCTATTACAAGAAAAATAAAAACGATCTTCCATTGATTTTAACCTTAATAAATAAATAAAAAAACGTGTGTGGTCGGGGTCCCCGTCAGGATCGAAGTTTCGTCAGGATCTTTTTCAAAAATTATAACGTAGTGCAATACCTATTGAGGTGCGCGGCCAGTTGGGCCGCGCACAATGCTCGTCTGCTCATATCTCGTTACTCGCACGCATGCACACAGAGCGAAAGTCGCATGGAGGGGGCATAAAGTTTTCCTTAAGTGACGATTTCTACCGGTAAACTCCTACTGTAAGCCGCGTTAAGGAACTCCGATCCAAAAATACCTTTTTTATTAACACACTTTTATTAAAGCACAAGGTAGGCGTGTGATAAAGGGAGGCATGTGAAAGGCTTTACAAGAGAGCTGGAAAGAAAGAAAGAAAAGAAAGAAAATACGTTTATTTGCGGTAAACATGACACAAACTACATTAAAATAAAATAACTATTTAAATACAATATGGGGGAAAATATGCGTCACATCTACGCAAAACGGCCACCGCTCAGCATAATGAACAACGACATGTGGAATGCTTTACAAGAGAGCTGGAACACCGACATGTGGAAGGCTTTACAAGAGAACTGGAACAACTACATGTGGAAGGCTTTACAAGAGAGCTGGAACAACTACATGTGGAAGGCATTACAAGAGAGCTGGAACAACTACATGTGGAATGCTTTACAAGAGAGCTGGAACAACTACATATGGAATGCTTTACAAGAGAGCTGGAACACCGACATGTGGAATGATTTACAAGAGAGCTGGAACAACGACCTGTGGAATGATTTAGAAGAGAGCTGGAACAACGACATGTGGAATGATTTACAAGAGAGCTGGAACAACGACCTGTGGAATGATTTACAAGAGAGCTGGAACAACTACATATGGAATGCTTTACAAGAGAGCTGGAACACCGACATGTGGAATGATTTACAAGAGAGCTGGAACAACGACCTGTGGAATGATTTAGAAGAGAGCTGGAACAACGACATGTGGAATGATTTACAAGAGAGCTGGAACAACGACATGTGGAAGGCTTTACAAGGGAGCTGGTACAACTACATGTGGAATGATTTACAAGAGAGCTGGAACACCGACATGTGGAATGATTTACAAGAGAGCTGGAACAACGACAGGTGGAATGATTTACAAGAGAGCTGGAACAACGACCTGTGAAATGATTTAGAAGAGAGCTGGAACAACGATATGTGGAATGATTTACAAGAGAGCTGGAACAACGACCTGTGGAATGATTTAGAAGTGAGCTGGAACAACGACATGTGGAATGATTTACAAAAAAGCTGGAACAACGACATGTGGAAGGCTTTACAAGAGAGCTGGTACAACTACATGTGGAATGATTTACAAGAGAGCTGGAACACCAACATGTGGAATGATTTACAAGAGAGCTGGAACAACTACATATGGAATGCTTTACAAGAGAGCTGGAATACCGACATGTGGAATGATTTACAAGAGAGCTGGAACACCGACATGTGGAATGATTTACAAGAGAGCCGGAACAACTACATATGGAATGCTTTACAAGAGAGCTGGAACACCGACATGTGGAATGATTTACAAGAGAGCTGGAACAACTACATGTGGAATGCTTTACAAGAGAGCTGGAACACCGACATGTGGAATGATTTACAAGAGAGCTGGAACAACGACATGTGGAATGATTTACAAGAGAGCTGGAACAACGACCTGTGGAATGATTTAGAAGAGAGCTGGAACAACGACATGTGGAATGATTTACAAGAGAGCTGGAACAACGACATGTGGAAGGCTTTACAAGAGAGCTGGTACAACTACATATGGAATGATTTACAAGAAAGCTGGAACAATTACATATGGAATGCTTTACAAGAGAGCTGGAACAACGACATGTGGAATGATTTACAAGAGAGCTGGAACAACTACATATGGAATGCTTTTCAAGAGAGCTGGAACACCGACATGTGGAATGATTTACAAGAGAGCTGGAATACTACATGTGGAAGGCTTTACAAGAGAGCTGGAACAACGACATGTGGAATGATTTACAAGAGAGCTGGAACAACGACCTGTGGAATGATTTAGAAGAGAGCTGGAACAACGACATGTGGAATGATTTACAAGAGAGCTGGAACAACTACATGTGGAATGCTTTACAAGAGAGCTGGAACACCGACATGTGGAATGATTTACAAGAGAGCTGGAACAACGACATGTGGAATGATTTACAAAAGAGCTGGAACAACGACCTGTGGAATGATTTAGAAAAGAGCTGGAACAACGACATGTGGAATGATTTAGAAGAGAGCTAGAACAAAATCTCACAATAGACAGTCGATAAATTGATTGCTCGTTTGTCAAGATTTGTGAAAAACTCATGAAATGCAAAGGAGGCTTTTTTGACGAAAAATCTCTTTAAAGTATTTTTTAAATTTTTTCATAAGTGATTGATATTTTTATGTATATTTTATAATATGTTTAATTTGGGAAATAGTATAATATACGATTAATAAACGTTTTACTACAGAATCAATTGGTTTTGAGTTTTAGTTTACTTTCCTATTTAATTCAAGGTGGTCTCATATATTTGACCAGCAGAAATTCGTTCCCAAATAATCTTAATCCAATCCAGCCCGTCCCTTGCTGTCCTCCTCCAGCGACGCCCTATGAATAGGTCCGGCGTACCCCACAGAGGGTGTCCTTAGCGTGTAATCCGATCCAGCCTGTCCTCCTCCAGCGACGCCCTAAGAAGTGGTCCGTACCCCATAGGGGTGTCCTTAGCGTGCAATGCAATCCAGCTTGTCCCTTGCTGTCCTCCCTCAGCGACGCCCTAAGAGGTCCGTACCCCACAGGGGGTGTCCTTAGCGTGCAATCGCTTAGTTTATACGTTTTATGCCCTGGCTGGAGGCCTTAATTTCTTGAGGCAATGCCAAATGGTTTTTATCTTCAATCAAATATATTTAAATTATGAAAAAAAAAAACCGGTCAAGTACGAGTCGGACTCACGCACCGAGGGTACTGTTCCGATTTCTGAAAAAGTGTGCTATTTAGAGACATCGTTTTATTTTTCTTGTAATCTTTACATAAACTTCTACCACATAGAATAATTTCAGATTTTTCTCTATGCAAACTCCGGAGATGAAGGGGCCGGACGGTATTTTTTTACATTTTTCATCAAAAGTGAAAAAAAAATGTTTGAGAATGTGTAAACAGCGCTCTTTCATATGATACGCCACACATGCCCTAGTAGCCCCACTTCACATTTTTAAGACCCCTTTTCAGTCCCTGTTGCAAAAAAAAATATAAATATTTTTATTTCCTTCTTATTTGCAAAATAGTTGGGCAAACATCATCTAAAACTGCTCCAAATTCCAAGTTGATAACATTAGTAGTTCTTGAGATATCCAGCTGTGTCACTGACAGACAGACAGCTAGACTTAGTCGCACCATATGGGTTCCTTTTTACCATTTTGGTACGGAACCCTAAAAATGGATAACTTGCATAGATATTCATTTATTATTGTAGGTAATTAAAAAAAAAACTAATTGTATCTACTTTTAATAGGACTACAGGAAAAGTAGATTCGTTTGAAAACATTCATGTTTAGACTCTTTTGTATTGTGCTAATTATTATTAATGTAATAAGTAGGTAGGTACAACGTACCTAATAATATACGATATCTGATTACACTTTTTTTTTCTTTTTTTTTGTGGATGGGAAATCATCAAATGACTTCTCCCGCTCTGGGTGGAGCGGAAGGGCGTGTCAGACTTTTACTGTCTAAAACCCACCCGTGTTGCTTCAGTTGCCTGTGCCAGGGCCACGGTATCTTTTTCAAACAACCCGCGACCCCAGCGGAATCGACCCTATTGGACCCCATCTTTTGCTGAGATCTCTTTGAGGTGCGCGTGGAACACAACGTGCCGTCGACCCGGGCCTGGTCCTTACCGGACGGCGAGCTACCAACTACTCACCGTCCGCAAGCCCGCGCCTACGGTGGCCGGGAATCGGCTACCGATTCCCGCCGCCCAGGGCGTCTCCTGCGGCAACTGAGAGCGTGAGGCTGCCTCTCCCTCACGCGTTCCACCTCCTCATTCGCGAGCATTACTGCTTCGCAGAAGGAGGTGACGGCCTCCCATGCACTCTCGCTCCGCACCATGGCCTGGACCAGACTCGGACGCGAGAGATCGCCGCCGCTGATCGCCTCCGTGAGAACACGGCGGTGCTCTGCCCAAGCCGGGCAGACCTCCACTGTATGCTCCACCGTGTCCTCCAGGCGATCCACACAATGGTGACTCCCGGGCGTTTCCTCCCGCCTTATGCGAAACAGGAACCTGCCGAAACAACCGTGTAAGGTGAGGACCTGCGTCAGGTGGTAGGTGAGGACGCCGTGGCGCCTCTCTAACCACTCCTCAAAGAGGGGACTTATCGCCGCAATTGTGGCGTGCCCAGCGCTGGGTTGCGACAGTCGCAATATCTGATTACACTGCAGTTTGTATTTAAAACTTTTTTCTTAGAGCGCCACCACATTGTCCATTTCAGGTTGGATGGCGCTGTACAAAGGCGAGTGTTATCGAGATTTAATTTTGTATGATCGCTTTAATCAATATCAAGGAGCAAAAGATTTTATACAAACTTTCATGAATCGTTACCCCAACCACGAGAATTACGTCGGCTTCTGCAATGTGTCGCATTGTGGCAAAGATAACTCCAATTTTACTATGTAAAGAGACGCATGAACATTATGTTGAATTAGTTACCAATAAACCTCATAAAAGGCAGACGTATTTCATTTTATAAATTCATTGATACAGTGCTAACAAAAGTCAACCTTATCGTCCACAACATATGGTCGAATATGAGCCGAATCGAACCTCATTAAGCATTGACGGAGTGCCCGCCCTACTAGGCTGGGCAGCGTTTGGAAGCTTCGTCGAGTCTTCTCGTAATATATTCCACAGAGCCTAAAGACGAAGGTCTTCAATCAGTGCGTCCTGTTATGACTTACAGAGCCGAAACGTGGACACTCACGGTACGGCTGGTCGCTCATGGTCGCTCAGGGAGCTATAGAACGGGCTTAGCTTGGAGTATCTCTGAGGGATCGAATCCGCAACGAGGTGATCCGGTAGAGAACAAAAGTTCTTGACAAAGCTCACAGAATAAGAAAGCTGAAGTGGCAATGGGCCGGCCATATTAGCCGTAGAACCGATGACCATTGGGTAGGGGTGTTCTTGAGTGGAGACAACGAATCGGCACACGTAAAGCAGGACGCCTTTAGGCTAGGTGGAGCGACGGTCTGCGCAGGGCTGCGGTAGCAGCTGGATGAGAGTTGCCGAGAATCGAGCTGAATGGCGTGCGATAGGAGAGTCCTGTGTGCAGCAGTGCACTGCTATGCGCTGATGATGATGATGCAAAATTGGAACAGAATGTAGCAGGTAGTACCTATTTGCGTGATGCTGGAACATACATTCAGGTAAACAGACAAAAATCTAAAAACTACATTTTCGGCACTAAAATCATCCCCAGACCTCGTAGCAATTGCTTTTTTTTCAAAAATATTCAATTTAAACTGTTTTGTCTTCGCTACAATTTTACTATGTATATAGGTAGATACATAGGTTCAGAATATCGAAAACTCAGGTGGCGTTCTGTTGTTTCTGCCTAACCCCATAGGAGAAAGGAGTGAGTTTATGTATCAATGTGTGTGTTATCTAGAACATTGCAACCTGCATTGAAAAAAACCGGTCAAGGGCGAGTCGGACTCGCGCACCGAGGGTTCCGTTCCGATTTCTAAAAAAGTATGCTATTTAGAGACATCGTTTTATTTTTCCTGTAATCTTTACATAAACTTCTATCGCATAGAATAATTTCAGATTTTTCTCTTTGCAAACTTCGGAGTTAAGGGGTGGGAACGGTATTTTTTTTTACATTTTTCATCAAAAGTCGAAAACTATGCAACCTAAAAAAAAAATTAAAAAATGTATGAGAATGTGCAAACAGCGTTTTTTCTTATGATACCCCACATGCCCTAGTAGCCCCACTTTGAACTTTTAAGACTTTCAGAACCTGTTAAAAAAAATGTATAAATATTTTTATTTCTTTCTTATTATTATTTACAAATTAATAACATAATAAATAAACTAAAACTATAACAATAAATAGAAAAAAGAAAAAAAAAAAAAATCCACTATTAAACAACTCAATGATTTTTTCAACTAAAAGTCCCGGACCGCTCCTGGTCCAAAAGTGCCCATCACACTCGCCTCGTTTCCACGCTGGATTGCGATGGCCAGCCTCTGCACCTTTCTTATTTGCAAAATGATTAGGTAAAACTGTTCCAAATTTCAAGTTGATAGCATTAGTAGTTCTTGTGACAGACAGACAGACAGACAGACAGACAGACTGAGTGACACCATAAGGGTTCCTTTTTTACCATTTTGGTACGGAACCCTAAATACCTTGATTATTTGCTAATGCTCCACATATTTATTTATTTCAGGTTGGACAGTGACGTATAGAGGCCAGTGTTCTAACGCATTTGCTCCATATGACCCCGATAATGTTCCAGAGAGAGCAAGAACGTTTATCGAGCAGTTTCACCGATCACGCACAAGCATCCAATGAGATCATGATTAAATGTAATATTAATCAATTGGCCTAGCCTTTTCCTAACACGTTGGGGTCGGCTTCCAGTCTAACCGGATGCAGCTGAATACACATGATGCTGTATTATACATGGAGCGGCTGCCTATCTGACCTCTGATTAAATCTAATATGTCTTTGTCAAAGGTTGTATTTATAAATTCAAGTCGTCCTACAATTCAAAACACAATGTTATAAAACCATTCTGACCATTTTCATAGACTCCAACTCTTGATTAAGCTGAGAACAATATTGAGTGGTGTCACCCGCAACACATTATGATACCATTTTGGAGTGGCAGGCTGCACAGTTCATATAAATAGATTCAAAATAACGTTGGGCTCAAAATATTGCCTTGTGTCCAAACTATTTATAAGTTCAGGGGGGCTAAAACGGCCACTTTGGCAGAATCATAATAGGATAATATTATGAATAATATTTGAAATCGTAAACACAAACTCGTCGGCCACAAACTGACAATTCAGAATTGTCAGTTTGTGACCGTTTTACGATTTCAAATATTATTCATAATATTATCCTATTATGATTCTGCCAAAGTGGCCGTTTTAGCCCCCTGAACTTGTATAAGTACTGACCTATTTTTACACATTGATGACGACAATAACGATAATTAGATAATATTAGTTGTGCTCTTCTTATTCCAAGTGTTTCTAGCTTGTGTAAAAGTAAAGAAATAATGTCGAAGACCTTGGCAAGGTCTTACCACGACAACAAATTTTACCTCCTTATAATATTATTTTATTAGGGTTCCGTACCAAAATGGTAAAAAAGGAACCCTTATGGTGTGACTCAGTCTGTCTGTGGTCTGTTTGTCTGTCTGTCTGTCACAGCTGGATATCTCAAGAACTACTGATGCTATCAACTTGAAATTTGGAACAGTTTTAGATGACGTTTACCCAACTATTTTAAAAATAAGAAAGAAATAGAAATATTTATATTTTTTTGCAACATTGACTGAAAGGGGGTCTTAAAAAATCAAAGTGGGGCTACTATGGCATGTGGGGTATCATATGAAAGAGCGCTATTTGCAAATTCTCAAAAATTTTTTTTCTTTTTTTTAGCCCGCATAGTTTTCGACTTTTGATGAAAAATTTAAAAAAAAATACACACTTTTTCAGAAATCGGAACGGAACCCTCGGTGCGCGAGTCCGACTCGCTCTTGACCGGTTTTATTATAGACAACGAATAGAAAAGTGAAAAGAAGAAGAAGAAGAAGAAGAAGAAGAAGTGAAAAGTGGTAAGGACACCTCTGATCAAAGTGGACCTTTTCTTTTGTGAATTTGTCTCGCAGTAAATAAGCTTGTAGATTAGTTTTACTTGATTAACTGCAATAATGAAATGATTATATTTCTCTGATTGGATCAACACAGTACAACACCGAACCACGGTTTGTAGCAGTTCGCTTTTGAAATGGTGACGTTTTGGCAAGTGGTAGCGATTACGTTTGTGTTATGTTAGTATTATTTCAGGTATATAATATATGGGTGCTATATTATTTTTACACTTGAAATGGTCCCGTAATGCGCACTGTACAGCGCATATTTGGGTGCTTTACAACAATCCACCTACATCGTTTTTGTACATTTTTAAGTTGTACCATCACATAATGCGACACGTTTTAATTAATACTCCAACTAAAACCGTCTTATTACAAAACAAGGTACGAAATCTGCCTTCTGACAATCAAGGCCACTCATAACATACAACTCAAGTAGCGCAATTTGTAGCAGCATATAATTACCATTAAAACCATGTAGAGCCAGAGTGCACCTCATGACTATTCCAATAAGCCCAAACACGGCTAGGATACATTGTTTTAGTACTGATTTCCGGTGCCTACTTTCTGGCTTCTTCATCAGATCGGTTCGATGGTACCATTTATTTAAAGCTTCGTCATAGTCGCTTAACTATCATAATCGAGATATCTTATCGCCACCCGTGAAATACTCATTATCGTTGAGGAGTTCTCGTAGCCATCTGTGGTCTTATTCATCAGTTCTACTTCACCAGATGATACTTTCTGAATGCAAATGCTTGATTTGTTGATGAAAATACCAAAATCGCTATATTTATGGCTGTAATATTTAAGGAGTTCCCCCAATTCCTCATGGATCCCATCATCAGAACTGGATTATTAAAACGAATCTTTACAATCGAATCCGATAGCGAATCAAAGTAACGGTTGTAAATATCTGTGTTGGCTCGTTCCGGCTGCACGCCACCCGAGTACTCGGCACGGCACCCCGCCACTCTGATAATCTGCATTATTTATTATGTTTCTTATGTTTCAGTACTATGGTGCACCGATAAGCGTACTTCCCAAGAAGCACTTAGGTATGTAAATCATGCCGCAGGACACGCCCTGGTCGGCGGGAATCGATAGCCGATTTCTGTCCACCGTAGGCGCGGTAGTGGGTAGCTCGCCGTCCGGTAAGCACCAGGCCCGGGTCAACCGCGCGTTGTGTTCCACGCGCGCCTCAAAGAGATGTCAGCAATGATGGGGTCCGATAGGGCCGATGTCGCCGGGATCGCGAGTTGTTCGAAAGAGATACCGTGGTCCTGGCATAGGCAACTGAAGGAACACGGGTGGATTTTAGTCAGTAAAAGTCTGACACGACCTTCCGCTCTACCCAGAGCGGGAGAAGTCATTTCATGATTTCCCATCCACAAAAAAAAGGTATGTAAATCATATAAAATATCTTGACATCTCATCATCATCACTGAAGCTTGAAATGGTCGACATGGGCACAGCACGTAGTTCACGGGTGGCTGGAATCATGACGAAGTTATTAAAATAAGGCAGTGTATAGATGTGTGCATGCGGCACCGCAAGCGGCATTGTATCACTATCAGTTATATTGTGTATGCACGTATATGCAGACTCAAACATTTTAAAATGGTTTCGCTAGACAATCGCCGATGCATTAATGATGCAATGTTTGTGTGCAAAGTAATGCACCACAAGATCGACTGTCCACAAATTTTGCACACCTTTAATTTCCGTGCCCCCTCAAGAATTCCTCGCAGCGCAATAACGCCACTCTGCCCTCCGCAGAGAAGAACGGTCCTAGGCGCCAATTCCCCCTATGCAAGGTTATGCAAGGTTGTAAATAGTTGCAGTGATAAAATCGATTTGCACTTTGAAAGTTTGGGCAAATTGAAGGCCAATTTTCTCAAGTATCTTCTTAAATAGATAAACCTTTCATTATCATAATACATTTCCTTTGAGCGATCAAAGGAAATGTATTATGTATTATTCATTAAATTAAATTCTTACATTAATTATTTAGACCTTTAGATAAGTAAAATTAAAAACTAGATTAATATTAGGTATAGTTTTTTGTACAACTTCTTTATGCATGCGGAGTTTACCTTTAAGTGATTGTTGCACTGTTGCATATATATTGTTGCATGTAATCTTTAACATAAAACTTGTGTAAACAATTGTTGGTAAACCAATAAAAATAAATAAATAAATAAATAAATATTAAAAAGCTTCAAAGTCGACGTCATGGTTATTAGGGTTCCGTACCAAAATGGTAAAAAAGGAACCCTTATGGTGTCACTCAGTCTGTCTGTCTGTCTGTCTGTCACAGCTGGATATCTCAAGAACTACTAATGCTATCAACTTGAAATTTCGAATAGTTTTAGATGACTTTGACCCAACTATTTTGCAAATAAGAAAGAAATTAAAATATTTATATTTTTTTTGCAACAGGGACTGAAAGGGGGTCATAAAAATCAAAGTGGGGCTACTAGGGCATGCAGGGTATCATATGAAAGAGCGCTGTTTGCACATTCTCAATCATTTTTTTTTAGGCCACATAATTTTCGACTTCTGATGAAAAATGTAAAAAAAAAACCGTTCCCCCCCCTTAACTCCGAAGTTTGCAAAGCGAAAAATCTGAAATTATTCTATGTGATAGAAGTTTATGTAAAGATTACAGGATAAATAAACCGATGTCTCTAAATAGCACACTTTTTCAGAAATCGGAACGGAACCCTCGGTGCGCGAGTCTGACTCGCTCTTGACCGGTTTTTTTAGAACTAGTTTCACATGTGTCCATGGTCGCCTTTGTATGTTCGAACTTTAAATAAATGTATTACTAGTTCAAATTACCAATTGACCGTTCGTTCTCACGCGTCACCCACTACTCTCACCTTATTTCTTCTAGGTCAAAGACAAAAACGACCACCTCCACTCTGACCTACGAAGAATATCTCTTGATGAAGAAACAGAAATTATTTTATTTTGAATACTATCCTAATTACGGATACGAGCCGTACTGGGCCGACGGCGAGGCCGTGCTGAGTACGACCAAAGTTGTGGATACCACAACAAAAAAGCTCAAAGTATGTGGCGAGGTGTGTACCTATCTTTTTCGAAGGTACGTGAACTATTATAGCTTTTTATTTTTAGGGTTTCGTACCGAAACGGTAAAAAACAAACTCATTTGATGCGTCTGTCCTAGCTGCTTATTGCAGCAACCATCGCTGTTTGGAATAGATATAAGAAATGCTTGGCCATTTACTTAAGGCATGTATTCAATCGAATTTTGTGCTCCTAAAAATATTATTGAACACTGTGATTGTAATGATTATTAGGTACCTTGTGAATCTCAAATAATTCCTATTTTGTTGTCCTAAAAATACTAAAAATCATAACCCTCCTTTTTGCGTCTATCATCACTTGTGGTGATTTTAATGTTAATTTGTTAGAAAATTCTGGGTCAAGTACTAAAATTATAAGTTTGTTTCAGTCATACAATCTTGCTAACCAATTTTTAGAGCCCACTAGAATAACTCCCACTAGTGCCACATGCCTAGATAACATTTATACAAATATTACACCAACCCACAAAGAAATTATTAATTTATTAGACTCAGATCATTGCGGACAATTGATTACCATTCCAAATCTAATAAAAAAAAATACTAAAAAGGATATCACTGTTAATCCAAAAACAGCTGATCGTTTGGAATCATTTAAAACTAAACTTTTGAGTAAATTACCACTTTTGTCAACTAATGATGACCCTAATGAACAATATAATGATTTTTTTAATATGTATTGCACACAATTTGATAACACTTTCATTCCAAAGGCATTCTCGGTTAATAATAACACTTGCTTCAGTGACTGGGCCACCATTGGTATACATAAAAGTAGAAAACGACTTTATGCGTTGTATGATGAACGGACTTGTATTAACACTGCTGAATTTAATTTATATGTTAAGAATTATTCTAAATTATTTAAAAAAGTTTGTTCTATGGCCAAGTCACGTTACTTGAGTACAAAAATTAAAAATAGTAGTAATGTAATAAAAATGACTTGGAATATCATTAATAGCGAAACAGGAAGGTCAAGCAACCGAAGTAGTGACTACAGCCTTGCTATTGATGACAACATAATTAAATCAGATTCCCAAGTCGCCGCGGCCTTTGAAAAGTTCTTCGCTGAGATTCCCGTATCAACTACTAAATCTCTAAGGTCATCACCCACTGCTGCGGAGTCTTTACTTAAAGAAAACGTTTCAGTTTGTGATTCTGAGTTTAAATTCCAATATGTTACCTGTAAAGACATAATTAAAACCTTTCACACGTTAAATATTAAAAAGACTGCTGATCTATGGGGTAATTCTGTGGACGTTGCTAAATCAATTATAAACATTGTAGCACCTACTTTAGCAATTATTTTTAACAATTGTATTGACCGTGGTGAGTTTCCTGATCTTATGAAATATAGTAAAATAATACCGTTGTTTAAATCGGGTAGTACATCTGACCCTACTAATTATAGACCTATTTCAGTGCTACCTACTTTTAGTAAAATTTTTGAAAAAGTTATTTTAGATCAACTGCAAAGATTTTTTAATAAACATAAATTATTACATAACAAACAGTTTGGTTTTACAAGGGGTCGTTCGACTACTGATGCCGGTGTTGAACTTTTAGGTCATGTTTATAATGCATGGGAGGATAAATGCGATGTTTTGGGCATTTTTTGTGATTTGTCCAAGGCATTCGACTGCGTTCTTCATGAAACATTAATCAGGAAACTGCATCACTACGGAATCCGGAACGCCTCTCTGGATCTTCTCACTTCTTACTTAAGTGATAGGATTCAAAGAGTTGATGTTAACGGGAAAAGATCACCCGGATCCGTAGTAACAATGGGGGTCCCCCAAGGCTCAATTCTTGGCCCGTTTTTGTTTCTTATTTATATTAATGACTTGCCTTACCTCATAAAGGATAATCATGATATAGTGTTGTTTGCAGATGACACTTCACTTTTATTTAAACTCAAACGTCAGCAGCTGGTTACTGACAATGTAAATAGCGCCCTCGCAAAAGTAGTTAACTGGTTTAATGTTAATAACCTACTTCTTAACGAGAAAAAAACTAAGTGTATTAAGTTCACTATACCTCATGTTAGACAAGTAAAAACTAGTGTTCTCATAAAGGGTGAAGAGTTGATTCCCGAAGATACCACAGTGTTCTTGGGCATAACTTTGGATGCCAAACTTCAATGGGGCCCCCATATAGATAAATTGTCGAAAAAGCTTAGCGCTGCAGCATACGCCGTTAGGAAAATTCGTGATTTAACTTGTTTAGAGACAGCCCGTTTAGTTTACTTTAGTTATTTTCATAGTGTGATGTCGTACGGTATTCTGTTGTGGGGAAATGCCGCCGATATTCAGACAATTTTTGTTTTACAAAAAAGGGCTATTCGTTCAATTTACAAATTAAGTCCCAGACACTCCCTCAGAGATAAATTTAAAGAAATTAATATAATGACTGTGCCTTCTCAGTATATCTATGAAAATCTTTTGTATGCTCATAAAAATATCAATTTGTTTAAAAAATACAGTGACGTCCATAATGTGAATACTAGAAACAAACACAAATTTGTTGTTCCTACAACCAGGCTGAAGAAAATAAATGGTTCGTTTAGTTGCCAATGTATACGTTTTTATAATAAACTACCTAGCCACATTCAAGAACTAAGCCTTAATAAATTCAAAAATTGTATAAAGCGGAAACTTTGTCAGAAAGCCTTTTATACTGTCAAAGACTATATTGAGGACAAAAAGGCTTGGGTTTGAGCTGCTCCAATAAATTTACAATATTAATGTTGATTTAAATACCTTTTTACATATTCTATACAATGACATGAATATTTTGTTTGTTATACTATTTTTAATTATTGTGAATGTGAAGACTACGTGGATCATTGTTTTTTATTTATTTTATCCTTTTCTCAGTTTTAGTTATAGTCTGACAGTTTGAGTAATTTATGCGGCCTACCCTAATGTCTTTTCTTTGGTATTGTTCGTCGAATCGTTAAGCTCCTTAAGTTTTGAGTTGAGCTGCACGATTACTGACAAATGCGTGCACTGACTGGACAGGTCCACTCAATCTGTGTGGTTCTTTCATCAAAAGACCATTTCTGACTGCAATCTACATGGTCTTCACATGATCTGACCAAGATTATGTCTGGACTTTAAAAGAGACTGTGACCTCTGAGTTTGTTTCGGCGTTTCTTCTCAGAGTAGTCAGATAGGAAACGTCGAACTCATCTAGTTTAAAAAAAAAATATGTTTGACGTGTAAAAGTGTTTGTACAAACCTACTTACAGAAAATAAATCATTTATCATTTATCATTTATCATTTATCATTTGCTTCGCCGTAGTCGGGTAAATAGTCAAGTAACTGCAACCAAATAAACCAATGCATATAGCGGTCACCGGCCGCGTTGTTGTATGCCGCGACAACACTCATAATCATAATCATAATCATAATAATTTATTTGCATCGAAAGTAGGTACATAAAATATAGCTGTTTACAAAATTGTGATCCCTGTACAGTCTACCATATTGGCATGCAAACATTGAAAACAAAATTTATAATTCAAAAAAACAAAAAACACATCAGTAAATTAAAGTATAAAAATGAACATAAAATAAAATAAATTTAATAGAAACATGACAGAATTGAAACGAGTATTAATAAATATCAAAAAAAAAAAAAAATCAAAATGTCAAATATTAAAACTATAGTGTAGTGTCATTAAAAAAAAAAAAAAATCAACTCGTCAGTAAATTAAAACATAAAAATGAACATAAAATAAAATAAATTTAATAGAAACATGATAGAATTGAAACGAGTATTAATAAATGTCAAAAAAAAAAAAAAAAAACAAAATGTCAAATATTAAAAACTATAGTGTAGTGTCATTTAAAAAATAATTAATAGAATAATAACACTTATCAATTAATAGGGCTGTCAGTTTGTTTTTAAACATATGGATTGGGACATTTTTAATTATGTCTGGTATTTTGTTATAAATGGTGGGACCCATGCCAAAAACACTTTTCTTAAGTAAAGCTGTATTGTAAACACCATTTTTCAATAGATTCCTGTATTGACTCCTAATTGGCCCTTTTCTAGTTTCTGACACTGTTGGAAAGTAATTCTTATTTTTTCTTACAAAAATGGCCATTTCTAAAATATATAATGCCGGAAACGTTAACACTTTTAGGGTCTTAAACATAGGTACACAACTGTCTGTCATTTTAAGACCACACATTGCCCTTATACAACGTTTTTGGGCTTTAAACACATGTTCTCTCATACTACAATTACCCCAGAATATAATTCCATATCGCAAAATGGATGCCACCAAACCATGGTAAGCAACCAATGTCGTAGATGAACTCACTTTTTTACTTAAATTGAATAGCACATAAGCAGAAGTGCTTAGTTTTTTACACACTTCTTCGGCTTGGGATTTCCATGTTAACTGACTGTCTATCAATATTCCTAAAAATTTGGTCACAGTTACTTGGTCAATTCTTTGTCCGGAGTATTCTATAGTCATTTGCTGAACTAGCGAGCGTTGATAGAAATGCATTACATTCGTTTTTAATAAATTGATTACTAGATTGTTAATGTCAAGCCAATTTACTATGTCCTTTAGTGTATTATTTATGTCATATTCATATTTTTTTGCGTCAGTGCATTTTATTAATGCAGTGCTATCATCAGCAAATAAGATCATTGGATGCTTAATGTAACGTGGCATGTCATTTATATATAGCAAGAATAATGGTGGACCTAGCACACTGCCCTGTGGTACACCATATCTAATAACTCTATATTCAGATAAATATTTCTTTTCACGTTTAGTCTTGACGCAAATTTTTGTTATTTCCGTGTATTGTTTTCGGTCACTAAGGTACGATTTTATGAGGTTCAGGATGTTACCTCTGATTCCATAGACATTGAGCTTATTCAGGAGGATGTCGTAATGGACACAATCGAAGGCTTTGGTCATATCAGTAAAAATTGCGCATGTATCTATTTTATTGTCTACGTTTTTCATGATATTATTTAGTAATTCGTATATCGCCGTATTAATGCCTTTGTTTTTCCTAAAACCCTTCTGTTCATCACTTAGAACATTATATTTATTCAAAAACTTATTAAGAGATTCATAAATTAACTTTTCTATGACTTTGGAGAAAACAGGAATTAAGGCTATTGGCCTGTAGTTGGCTAAATCTTCGTTATTGTTCTTTTTAAAAAGTGGCTTGATGATAACTGTTTTTAAGGCATTTGGGAAAACACCTGAGCAGATACATAAATTTACAATGTGACTTAGATGTACAACAATACAATCAGAAACATATTTTATAACTTTAGTAGCTATACCGTCATATCCGACACTATTTTTAAGTTTTAAAGAATGTATTGCTCTCGCCACATCTTGGGGCAACACTGGAGGCATAAACATTGAGTGAGGATTTCCAACTAAGTTAGTAGTTTTGGGTATGATTTTGGTGTTATTTTTTATTTGGTCAACAAAGTAATTATTGAAAGCATTAGCAATTTCTCTTGGGTCACTAATTATGCTGCCGTGCATACTGATCTGAGATATAGGTTCAGTGGAACGAGATTTATTATTAATAACCTGCCAAGATGCCTTTGCTTTGTTACTAGAGGTGTTAATGTAGTAGTTGTTTTGTGCTTTTTGGGTCAACTTAATAATTTTCCGAAATCTTTGTGAGTAACTTTTAAAATTATTCTTATTTTCATTCGATGGACCATGCCTATATTTCCACAATAAATGTCGCTGCTTTCTACTGCATACACGTATACCACGTGAAACCCATTTAATAGTTTTATTCGCCTTTATAGTTACTAGCTTGTAGGGGAAGCAGAGGTCGTACAATAAAAGAAAGTTTTCATGAAAGTGGTCATACGCAACGTTGGCATCTTCGGTATTGTATATGTCGGAAAAGGATAGACATTTAAGATAGCTTTTGAACCTCACCAAGTTATCCACTGATATATCTCGTTTTTTAATGCGCCAAGATCCTATTCTACAAGTTCTATTTACCTTGACTTCCAATATCTGTGCAGTGTGATCGGACAGCGCAAAGTCAATCACTTCACATGTACATTTCAGCCGAGAACTACGAGCAAAGTTATCCAAACAACTATTACTACATAACCTGGTTGGTTGACTTAATTCTAGTTTGAGATTGTAGCCTGAGAGAAAGCATTCAAAGTCAAGAGTCATATTATTTCTTTTTAACGTGTCTATGTTGAAGTCCCCGCATACAATCACTTTCTTATTTGACTTACAACATAATATTTTTAAAATGATGTCTAAGTTTTCATAAAATAGGTTCAGATTATTAGGATTTGGTGGCCTATAAATACATACAATAATTAATTGCTGATTAACCAATTCTATACCGCAACATTCGATAGCATTTGTTATTGAATAGCGGGAAATATTCAATAGCTCTTTATGTTCAAGATCATTTTTTAATAGAATACACGCACCTCCACGTTTCTTTGCTATTCTCGAATAACAGGCGGCCAACTTGTAGTTTGGTAGGTTCAAAAGTTTTTCATGACCACGCATCATAAAGTGTTCCGTTATACAGATTACGTCAACACCAATGTCCTTTTCCTCTAATTCCTCTATGCAAACAGTAAGGGCATCAGCCTTATTTAAGAGTCCCGCTATGTTTTGATGCATAACGGAAAGGCTCTTAGTAACGAAAAAACTGCTTTTCGGTTTCCAATATGTTAGTGGGATCGTGAGAAGTTAACGTTATCAGATTATTATTAAACGCCTTAGTGTTAAAGCATTGCCTGTCATCAATTAAGGCTAGGATACCAACAAAAATAGAACGGAAACCATAATTATTTACTTGGCCAGACAGCCTGAAGAATGTGTTGTAGTCATAATTAATAACCGCATTTGAATCGAACATACAGGCATATTTATATGTCCACATATCTTGACATAGGGACTTGTTGAAGTTCATGACACGCCAATTATACATATTTGCATTTTTGTTATATTTATAGGTCGGTAAACATATGATAATGTTTGTATGCTTTATTTTACTTAGAGTGTTCCGTAAGTTCAATATTAGTGTTACCGCCTGCGCCATCTACCAGCATGGAAGAAGACACACAAGCAAAAAGGCGACTTGAAGTTGTCGCCGACACGGCGTACTTGCAAATGACAGTGACCAACCAGTGCCAAGCATGGCGGCCAATCACCGTGCAGCGTCGCCCACCAACTTCACTTGATAGAATTTTCGCATATCACGCTCCTCCATTTTTTTCCAAAAGAAATCTACATTTTTATTGTTTTAAGTATTTTTTTGTTGTAACGAGTATTTCTAGTATAATAAACGTCTTCTACTAGACAATAAAAGAAGTTCATTGAAGTACCTGCTGAACCCAACACGAACACGAGAGGACACAACAGCCCTCATCTTCCTGACCCAAGCATCGAAATTAAACATTGGACCTTACGAGCCGTATCTTCGCAGCGCATCGAGGATCAGCAAGAAACGGTCAGGCCGGTTGTTCCTGTTTTTTCCCATCCCAATTTGCAATTGTCTAATACAGTGCTGTGATTTTGAAATTCCAGTTTACGTGTACCGCGCAAAGTTCGCAACGCGTGGCGCCTACCGTCTTGTTCAGCAGTTGGTGTTTAACCGTGAGTAACCTTTGTCTTTCATAGGCCGCTAGGATGAGTGACGACGATTATAATGACGCTGATCATGTTTCGAATATAGGGGATCTTAAAAAGCAAAGGGGTACACTAAAGGGTCGACTAACTTTATTTGAAAAATATATTGCTAAATTTGAAAACGTTAAGATGTCTGATCGACAGCAAGCAGAACTTCTTTTACGCATGGAGTCGGTTTCTAATGTGCTAATAGCGTTTACCAAGATTCAAGATAAAATCGAACAATTATTAGATGACAGTGAATTAGATATACAACTGGGGTATAGGGCATCTTTTGAGGATCAATATTTTAGTATGATGTCCATGGCAAAATGCTTAACCGATGTAAAAATAAGAGATACGAGTGATTGCGGTAAATGTTCAAGTGCGCATTGTAGTAATTTAAGTTCTATTAAATTACCGCAGATTACACTTCCCTCTTTCGACGGTTCATATGATTACTGGCTCGAGTATAAAAATTCCTATTTATCTATGATTCATAAACGAAGTGATTTAGACGCAATTCAGAAGTTCCATTACCTGAAATCTTCGCTCAGTGGTTCAGCACTCCAGGTTATAAGTGCATTAGAGTTTACTGCCGCTAATTATACCCACGCATGGGAGTTGTTAGAGAATAGGTACCACAATAATCGTCTGTTAATCCACAATCATGTGAAATCTTTGTTTACTGCACAATCCATTAACAAAGAATCCCCGTCGTTAATCAGACAATTAATCGATGTAGTGTTACGTAACCTACGAGCGCTCGAATCCCTTGACGAGCCCACCGATAAGTGGGACACTTTAGTCATTTACATTATAGTGTCGAAGCTAGATTCTTCTACTGAGCGTGAGTGGGAGAATTACTTAGGCTCGATTTCTACTAGTATTCATAAAACCAAAACTAAATTAGATGATTTGTTATGTTTTTTACGTAATCGTGCCGATATGTTAGATATGGTTCATAGTAACCATACTCGAAGTACACAGGATAATAAACCTAACAATAAGTCTGATAATAAAAGGCACACGAGTGCGGCAGCACCGCAGTCACATAGCTATGTGTCGACGCGTAAAAGTACCGGTACATCCGAATCATCAAAACAGATTTGTTTGTTGTGCGAGCAGAACCACCCGTTATTTATGTGTTTTAAATTCCTAAACTTGGCAGTTCCGGACAGAATTAAATTAATTGATAGTGCCAAGGAAATGTGTCCAAATTGTTTACGTACAGGTCACCTAATTACCGATTGCATATTCGGGCCGTGCAAGCAGTGCAAGGAAAAACATAATACGTTATTGCATAACGAGAATAACAATGTTATGGCAACCATACCGGCATCGCCAGCGGCGAGTGCTGATGAAAAACCGGTTTCTGTAGTATCATGTGCAAATAATTTATTAATCGATAATGCTCCTTCTGTACCATTACCACAAGTATTGCTATCCACTGCACTAGTCGAAGTCATGGATAGCAATAGTAAATATCATACAGCTCGTGCGCTGATAGATAATGGTAGCCAAAATTGCTTTATTTCTGAAAAGTTTTGTAAACGTTTAAACGTATCGGTAATACAGTCCACTATACGAATATCGGGTGTGGGACAGTCTGTCTCACAATCGAATAAATTATGCGATATTAACATGCGATCAAAAACGAGTAACTTTAATATTTCTCTTAGATGTTTTGTTTTGCCGTACATTACAACGAGTTTGCCGGCAACTCACATTGTCTATGACACAATCCACATCCCGGACAACGTATGTCTTGCGGACCCTACGTTCAACATACCGTCGGAGATCGATTTACTGATTGGTGCGGACGTATTTTGGGATTTATTAGATGTGGATCGAATTCGATTATCCAATGGTCCATACCTACAGAATTCGAAAGTAGGGTGGTTAATTTCAGGACCCATTCATAATAAATCAAATTTTAATAATATTCAGTGTAATTTTATCCAGCAGTCGAATACAGATACACAATTACGTAAATTTTGGGAACTAGAAGAACTCGTAAATTCGGGTCCTATTCTTACCGAAGAAGATCGTAAGTGTGAGGAATCCTTTGTTAGCACTACTACACGAGATAGTAGTGGTAGGTTCTCAGTGAGAATTCCGTTGAAAGAATCAGCTGACGCGCTCGGTGATTCATATGAAAACGCAAAATCTCGTTTCTTATCATTAGAACGCAAGTTAGATCGGTCTACTTCTTATAAAAGGTTGTACAGTGACTTTATACGGGAATACATTGAACTAGGGCACATGTCACGAATAAACGAATACCCATGGCCGCACTATTTCCTCCCGCATCACGGAGTATTCCGCGAACACAGCACAACTACAAAGTTGCGTGTAGTGTTTGATGCTAGTGCCACAACCACTTCAAAGAAGTCATTGAACGATATACAGATGATAGGACCTCCTCTTCAAAACGATATTCTTTCTATTCTACTTCGTTTTCGGCAATATAAGTATGTCGCCTGCGCTGACGTGGAGAAGATGTACCGGCAGGTACTGGTACACCCCGATCAGCGCAACCTTCAGTTAATATTATGGCGGGAAAATTCATCCGACGAACTAGGTATATACCGACTCAACACTGTTACGTACGGCACCGCGTCGGCTCCATACCTAAGTATGCGCTGTTTACGTCAACTCGCACAGGAAGCGGAAGATGAGGTCATTGCTAAGGTCATAAACGAAGATTTCTTTGTCGATGATTTAATTACTGGTGATAACGATCCCCAAGTTTTATTAAAAACATGCGAAAAAACTTCGGAGGTTCTAAAATCGGCCTGCTTTCCTTTGCGAAAGTGGATATTCAGTTGTGACGTAAACATAGAAGCATCTAAAGAGTTAGCTATCGGGGAACATTGTCAAAATAAAACTCTCGGCTTAGGTTGGCAAGTCGATAAAGATGAACTTTATTTTACCACCAACATAGAAAATAAATATAATAAAGTTACTAAGCGAAGTATGATGTCGGTTATTTCACAAATATATGACCCGCTAGGTCTTTTGTCGCCGACAGTCATTATAGCAAAAATATTGCTTCAAAAATTGTGGCTATGTAAAATCGATTGGGATGATTCGGTTCCTAACGATATCGAATGCTTGTGGAATCGATTCCTTCAAGACTTGTCCTCATTAAGCAATATTCGTGTCCCTCGTTACGTAATGAGTGAATGTACATATAATATGGAGTTACATATTTTTACTGACGCGTCACAAGACGCGTACGGTGCCTGCGCATACGTACGTACTTACACGGATGACTCATTTATAGCGACGAAGTTATTATGTGCTAAGAGCAAGGTCGCGCCAGTCAAAACGGTATGCACTATTCCACGACTTGAATTATGTGGCGCTTTGCTAGGCGCACGGTTATATCACAAAATTATAATTTCGTTAAGGCTGACGTTCGCTAAAGTATTTTTCTGGACTGATTCCACCATAGTCATGGGCTGGATCAGAATGTCACCTCATACTTTGAAAACGTTTGTTCAGAATCGTGTGTCACAAATAAATGAACTTACAGGTGATGCAATTTGGTTGCATATTAACGGTAAAGATAACCCGGCTGATATTGTGTCCAGAGGTCTTCCTCTAAACGAGCTTCAAACCAATAATATTTGGTGGCACGGGCCAGCCTTTTTACAACAACATAAATTTGATTATACAAGCGATATTTCTATAAATAAAGATCAATTGCCCGAATTAAAGGACCAACATGTTAGTATGGTGTGTAGTAATTCAAATGATACTACTGGTCTAATAGATTTTAACAGATTCTCCTCGTTTAATCGGTTGCGGCGAGCTACCGCCTATGTACTACGTTTTATAGGTAACACGCGGGTAAGTCAACAACATCGTAGAACTGGTTCGTTATCTGTCGATGAGTTAGACGCCTCAGTTATACTGCTCGCACGGCTCGCGCAAATGCAATCATTTCACAACGAATATAATGATTTAACTAAGCGATCGGTGGTAAAATCTAAAAGAATAATAGGTTTGAATGTTTTCCTTGATGAATATAAATTAATACGCGTTGGCGGAAGATTAAGTAACTCGTCACATTTTGATAATAATAAAAAACATCCAGTGCTATTGTGTAGTAAGCATAGATTCACAGTGTTATTGTTTTCACATGAACATAAACAATTGTTGCATGGTGGACCTCAGCTCCTGTTAGCTAGTGTGCGTGAGGCTTGGTGGCCGCTCGGAGGGCGCAATCTAGCGAGGACAACGGTACACGACTGCGTCACGTGCACGCGCATCAAGGGGAAGACCATACAGCCTCTCATGGGTAACTTGCCGGCTGAACGCCTAGAGCCCGGCTTCCCTTTTATGCGTTGTGGCGTTGATTACGCGGGGCCAGTGATGATTTTGAACCGTAGGGGCAGGGGGGCTAAACTCATTAAAGGTTACATATGTTTATTTATTTGTTTATGTACACGTTCCATCCATCTCGAATTAGTTACAAGTCTTTCAACAAATGATTACATACTCGCACTAAAACGTTTCATATCACGTAGGGGTAAACCAGCTGAGATAATGTCAGATAACGGTAGGAATTTTGTGGGGGCTGAAAAGGAATTTGTTTCTTTCATTGAAAATAATAGTAAAGATATCAGTGACTTCGCTTCAAATAACGGTATTAAATTCAGCTTCATTCCTCCGTACGCTCCTCATTTTGGCGGCTTGTGGGAAGCAGGGGTGAAATCGTGTAAGCACCACCTGCGACGAGTAGTGGGGGGCACAAACCTCACTTACGAGGAATTCAGCACGGTGTTAGCACAAATTGAAGCCATTCTGAATTCCCGTCCTTTAACAGCTCTGTCCACAGATCCTAACGACCTACAACCCCTTACCCCCGCCCATTTCCTCATCGGCCGGCCACTGACCGCTCCAGCCTACGAAGACTTGACTGCTGTACCGAGTCATCGCCTACAACGTTACGACGTGATCGAACAGATGAGGCAAAGTTTCTGGAGGCGGTGGGCCACTGAATATGTGTCGGAGCTGCAGACTCGGACTAGATGGAAGACACAACAAGATTCCATTACACTCAATCAACTCGCCCTAATCAAAGACGATAACCTGCCCCCACTCCGGTGGAAACTCGGAAGGATCATACAAATTTATCCAGGTGCTGACGGAATCTCAAGAGTGGCTGACCTACTCACGGCTTCAGGCGTCACACGCAGAGCTTTTTCAAAGATATGCCCGCTGCCAGTGCCGCTATCAATATCTGATGAGCCGTCCTGCTGATCCTGTTGGAACCTGCCACTTCCAAGGCCGGGCCTATGTTACCGCCTGCGCCATCTACCAGCATGGAAGAAGACACACAAGCAAAAAGGCGACTTGAAGTTGTCGCCGACACGGCGTACTTGCAAATGACAGTGACCAACCAGTGCCAAGCATGGCGGCCAATCACCGTGCAGCGTCGCCCACCAACTTCACTTGATAGAATTTTCGCATATCACGCTCCTCCATTTTTTTCCAAAAGAAATCTACATTTTTATTGTTTTAAGTATTTTTTTGTTGTAACGAGTATTTCTAGTATAATAAACGTCTTCTACTAGACAATAAAAGAAGTTCATTGAAGTACCTGCTGAACCCAACACGAACACGAGAGGACACAACAGCCCTCATCTTCCTGACCCAAGCATCGAAATTAAACAATTAGATCTGAGTAATTTTTACTGCTTTTAAAGTCATGTTCCCCAATTAACATAACACAGTAATCACTCATCGTATAATCCACGAGTTTCGAGTCAATTCCCTTCAGTAGCTCACCTATAGCTCCATCTGTCGCTAAATAGTGACAAAAGTTGAATTGCGTCCCAACCGTTTCTTCCGCTATGGAGACGATCTTGTTATGTTTATTGGTACTCAAAATGCACATTTTGTTTCGCTTATGCTCTTGCGGCGGGTGTATCTCATTCTGGTTTTTACTTACGGTATTCTGGTTTTTACTTACGGTTTCTGTAGTTTGTATGTCGTTGGTTGTTACAGTAACTTCTTTCTTGTTAGTTAAAAGTGAATGCTCTGTTTGTGTTTGTTTGTTGTTTTTCGGATATTTCTTAATTGGAGTTGACTTTTTGTGTTTTTTAACGGGGCTATGAATAAGTTCTGCTAAGCGGTCATTTTTGCTTTGTAAAACAATATTTTTTTGCTTAAGCTCATTGTTCTCTAAACACAGTGACTTGATTTCTTGGTGTGCACTGTTTAATTCTAACACAAGCTTGTCAATTCGATCCTTTAACTTATTCATTTGTTGATGTGCATCATTAAAATCATCATTTGATAAATCGGGTAGACTGTTTACGGTATCTTCGAATGTGTCACTAAGTGATTGGTTGATGACGGTATTTGAATCCGATTTAGTACGCTTACGACGCATGGTGATGTTTTCAAAGAAATTCATTTTCGGATCTTATTGGTCTGGACGGACAAATTCGCTGGAATAATGATTAAGACAATTCATCAATTTACAAAAAGTCTACGTCGTCAGTGAGATTCGAACCAGCGTCCAAGTAAGTAGAAGTCTGTATGTCTACTTATAGAGCCATTTAGCATCTGTTCGAATGCGTTAAAATTATGTATCTGCTTCTTTTGATGACGATTGAGTAAAAGTTCGTTAAGATGAGTCGTAGTTTGAATGATTCAAACGTTTGACAGATTGTTTTTTCACTTTTTGTTTTGAGTTTTATTGTTACAAATGTTTTGTTTCACTTAATTATTTATGTGTCCACTGTATTATTATTGATCTTTAATGAAATTTTAGATCACTAAAACACTGAATTCGTGTAGTTTTGACAGGTTTCACTGTTCAATTGATTAAAGCACTAAACGTTTTTTATTTATGAGAGTTTTTAAGAGATAACACTTTTCCTTATTGTTTACAACGTCTTTTTCAATATTTACACGAAGACACTATGAAATAACTTTATTTAATATTTTTTGTTAATATTAGTAACGGAGCTCACTGTTCATTTGACGTAGGGTAGACGCGATCACTCGCTTCGCTCGCTCGGCCCGCGCGTGGTTGGTCACAGTTCCAACCTAACCTGTTTGGTCGGGGTATCCTAACTTAAAGAAAGCTCAATTGAGATATTACGTGTGACTCCGGATTTTTAATTTGTCATTTTCTAATTTCAGATGAGAATATTTTCTTGTTTCATACTTATTAGATCGTGATTATTCAGTAGTCGGGTTTTAATTTTTAAACTTACTTTTTTACTATTTGTTTTAGGATACAGCATGTGTGTGGCCGACTGTCGGACGACACGAGCGGGCATAACTGCACGCCCTCCACCATTTACAGATGCTCGGGCATGTATGGCGATAACTACAATCCAGCATACAAAACCTTCGACACCTACTGCGAGTTCCTCGATGCTCAGTGCAGGGCCAAATTCTACGATACTTCCCGTAAGATTATTTTTAATTTCGTTTACCTAATCTAGATATTATATGTCGTGATGGCCCAGATGTTAAGAAGCCTACAGCTCGTGCACTAGGCTGTGGGTTTAAAGTTGTAGTCTTCCATCACTCACCTGCATGTCTCTAAAGTACGTCAGTGCTAACAAAACCAGTATAAGCTGGTCAGATATTATATTAAAACTCCGCACTACGCTAGGCCAGCTCAAGTTGAACCGTTGCCACCGCCCCGTTCGGCCTGCTGCCACAGGTTCAGCCTTTTTTTTATCGTAGAGAAATGCTCATGCATTCTGCACTATACCACATAACTGCACTATCTGTGCAGTTATGTGGGACTCCAACCCACTAAAACTCCACGGTGTCCTCCTCTGCCGCTTACGGCGGGAACACGGGCACGCGTTAGCACTCATCCGTGAACCCGCCGCTCTGGGGAGTACCCCCCATCACCGGTGCACCAGAACACATTGTGAGCCGTGACCATCCCAGGGACGAAACCAGCACATGAGCGCCAGACGACCCCGTGTCTGGGCACCCTTGGTCCCCCTGCAACGGGTCAGGTCATTGGCCCCACCGCCTGCCTATTTTCGGCCGCAGAGGATAGGGAGAGTGGCCAACGTCATACCGTCAGAGCATGAATAGACGGTTCCGAAAATATACTGAAATACGTTGCGCAAAAAAAAAAGAAGTTTTTAAAAATAAAATTCATGATGTATTAGTTGCTCAGCCATGGGATGCAGCGGATGCAGGCGACATTAACATTAACGGTATTATAATTTATTTTAAGGGTGGGTTTTGGTGAACGTTGGGAAGTGCAAACAATTAGAAGATTACTTCAAGCCGATGTGGGAGGGAAAGGAACCAATCAGCAGACAGGCATTCTATCTTAGCAGCCTTAAGCCCGGCACGACCTCGTCCGAAGCTGGCAATAAAGGATAGTACCTACCTGCGCCACCCTGCGCTGCCTCCGGCGATGCCGTGGAAATGGCGGAGTTTTGGGCCGGCCATTTAATATACTCTCGTGCCATGGACACGGCGAAGAAGACAACTTCGTAGGGTATTTTCCCCTTCAGCTCCATTTACATGGTACAAGTTTATTGCATACCATAAAATTAAAGGGCAATGAACTAGCACCGTCTAAAAAACACGTACAAATAAGTCGCATGCGATTTTATTGAATGGCAAAACTTGCATTCAGTTATTTTGTATGCCATTTTATGGTTTCGCACGCGTGTACACACTTGCATACAATTCTTGAGTGGCAATATAATTGAATGTGCTTTATGGCATGCTATTATTGCTCTTGAACATTCCAGAAACTTGCACCGTGTAAACGGAGCTTTAATGCTCAGTAAACGTCTCGAAATACAGCAAGCAGTATTATTTATCCGGAGGAGTCCGGTTACCACTCCAAGTCGCGAATCACACATCATATTCATTCGGGAAGTTCATACAAGTTCATTCATACAAGGAGGGGCCCTCTAAGCGGCGTGGTTTGTTGCGCCGCCTCCTACTATTGTCCACTCTTGGACAGCGGGACCTCTAAAGGCCTCTGGCGGGCGTAGTCGAGAAACGCCGCTCTTCACTACCACCTACTCCTGCACTGAAAGGCCAATGTAGTCCCTCTACTGAAGCTGTCACCAGCGTAAGATGCTGTAATCCACCTCCTCTAAATTCTACTAATCTCCTACTCCACATCCTCTATCATCAGGGATACTACCGAAGCCATATTCTTCCACGAGGCAAGGTGTTGCAGACCCACCTTCGTGTTCTGTTGCTAGTTACAGATACTGCGCACGTCTGGCGCTGCAGACCTGGATGCTGACCTGGATCCTGAACCTGTTGCTACTGCGTGTGCACTTCAAACCAGTTCCCAATTTTTTAAAATCTGTTAATATACTTACTGATCATTTGTTTTTTTTTTAATTTTAATTTATTTACTTGTGACTAATAAATATTAACTTGTGGCTTGCTGTTACGTTACACTACCCACAGCATACACCCCTGCCCCAACCCTTTGAAAGAATACAGGCGTGATGTAACGAGGAAATCTCGATTCCACAACTTTTTTGCGCATTTGGATTCGCGCAAGTGTCTTTCGCGCAAGTGTCCCTGTGCGCAAAATTTCCGTTCGTACAAAAGTGTTAGTTTCGTGAAATGTTTTTTCACGCAAGTGTTTTCGCGCAAGAGTCTTTCGCGGAAATGTCTTTCGCGCAAGTGTACCAGATTGTGTTGCAAATCCCATACGTAGCTGTCAATATTTACGAATATTTATAGGCGGGCAAACGTCAAAATGTTTTTTTTAAAGGTAGGTACAGAATATGTATGTAATAAGATTGTAGACAATTAAATACATTTTTGTCCATGTATACATCTTTTTGCGGCGGACTGAAGCTAGCTATGTGTGGTTATATCAAGCATTTTGATTAACAGCTACGGTAAATGAAAAGTATTTTTATTCCTTGTCGGCTGACGAATAGTTGTCGAGGGTTTTCTTATAAACGTGGAGTAATCGTCGGTCATACATTAGGGCTTTATCTGAAGGGCCCGGCCTCGTGATCGAGGGCCCCGCCCGGCCCTGCGCAATTCTTTTGCCGGTACCCAATTGTGCTTTTGTTAAGAGGATGCTTTTACGTATAAAAATATATTTTTGCAAAATAATTTGTAATGGTAAGTAACAAATTTTGGATTCAGCGGCAATTTTCAAGAGCACTGAATATACCACATATTAACGAGCATAGAACATGCTTAGTGCGGATATTTACCCATAGATGGCGTTGTGCAAATAAGTAAAATCTAAATCTTTTCGGAAAAAGAGGTGAAAGACACAATTATAGAACTAGAAATAGGGACCATTTAGTTCAACCAGGTTTCAGACTAGCTAAAGTAGACTCATCCTTCATGGGGTACTGTTTAAAATGTTATAATAAAATACCTCCGCACATACTCCAGCTGAATGAAACGAAATTTAAATCATGTATAAACGCACACTAGGCAGCCAGGCATATTATAAGTTAGGAGATTACATCGCTGACAAAAATGCTTGGCTAAATGCTGGTCCTGCTCCACAAGGACGCTTAAACTAATTGATTAGCATTCAAAAATATTGTTGGAGCTGCTGAAGATTAAGAAGAAACAAATTTTTCTTTGCATTGTTTAAATTCAATCTCTTAGTATTGTATAAATGCATAGCACATGTGTGAGCACTATGTAGCTAATATAAAGCTACCTTTTACTGGGTTCGTCTTTCACTGACTTGAATGTGCCCTGGCGGTTGAGAGTATGTCATGCTCACTCAAATGTCTCGCTGGTGGTAGCGTGTGTGTTGGATCATTAAGTTCCCTTCAAAATGGTTGAGCTAATTGGTGCTGATCCATGCGTCATGTTCGTGAACGGGCGCCGTCAGTTGGGACTGGTCGTCTCTTAGCTGCCACGGCTTATTTTAATTTTCTTTTTTTTTTTTAATTTAGTTGTTTTTAGTTTTTATTTTTACTACGGACGCTTTTAACGTGCACGTCCTTCTACATTGTTCTCACATGTATATTTTCAATATGAACGATGTAACCAATATTTTGTAAAATATTTGATTTTAAAAGAGTGTCCGTGGAGTTTCTTGCCCGTTCTTCTCCATAGGATCTACGCTTTGGAATGGGCAATCTAGCTTCATTTTTCTGAGTGACCGACCCAAGACCGACCCTTTGACAATTCAAAAGTGCCTGTAATTGGTTTATTTGAAATAAATGCTTTGAGTTTGAGTTTGAGTTTGAGTATTTTTTTCTGAATTGCGAGACTTTCCGCGGATTGATGACCCTTTTCGTTTTATTATATATATATATATATATATATATATTTTATGGTTAATTGAACTTACCTTAAGTGAACTTCAACCAAAATTATACGAAGTGTTGCATCCGAAGAGATTTAACGTACATTGTAGTCCGTTTATCGTTGTACTACATTGCCACACTGTTCAAAGACTAGAAAAAAAAAAATTTTTGATAGTCTATGTCATCTGTCAGCTGTCACCTCATTCGTTTTAGAGCTCACTGCCTATTCCATTCCACAATAATAAGGGGGTAATGGTTACATGGGTGGGTAGGGTGTTAAATCTCTTCGGATGCAACACTTCGTATAATTTTGGTTGAAGTTCACTTAAGGTAAGTTCAATTAACCATAAATTATACTTCAGTGTTGCATCCTCAAGATTTAACGTACATTGTAGATGTTTAGAGCATGTTTATTGTGGAATGGAAAACCTATAATGTTCATGATCACATGTGAGTACTTCGTAGATTTAGTATACACTAACATTATATCTATGGAGTACTTAGTTTGGCATTTGTTTTTAAAACAAAACAAATCCGGTCAGTAATCACAATCAGTTTTATATTGAAAAGCTAATACTTGGTAACAAACACTTAACAAAGCGGATTATGAATAGAAGATTATTCTTACAGACTTAATAATTGAATATGCCATCAGCAAAAACCTTGTCTTTTTCAGAATCAATCACACGTTGGTTGGTTGTAAAATTTTGCAAAATGTATTGAGTTACCGTCCAGTCCAGCCAGCAGTCTTTTTATTATTTCCATTGTGATCTGAAAGCCACTGACATCGATGCATGCCTAGTGCTGTAGGCAGTGAACTTATTCACATCCACGTCACTAGCACTAAGCGTTTCTTTGATCCAGCGGCTGATGGACTAGGAGGTACAAGTTTGTATTGATTTATCACAAAATTTCCCCATGTAAGAAGTTCTACTGGACATAGAGATTGTTTATTATTATAGAAAGGTAAAATCAGGCGGGGATTTTTTCTGTTCGGTGCTGAAGTTTTAATAATGTTTCAGTTACATGAATATCATTAATTTTGATCAAAGATAACGTTTGCATCCGTTGTCCCATGGACAATGCAAGCAAAGTTACAAGTTTTTTAGAAATTTCTTTAAGGTATAGACTTAATCGGATATATGGTCTATGACCAGATTAGGATACCAAGTAGCACATAATACTTAAGAAAAGTAGGCTTACTTTTAAAAACACCTTTAAAACATCTCGAATATAATGATTTTCTATTTGACATTTTGGTCAAAATAATTTTTAATGCAGAGCGAAAAGAATTTATCGTCCCATAATGCATCTTTTTTAAATTACTCAGTTAAAAGTTTTAGGATCTATATTATTGAGCTATTGAAGTAACCAATATTATTAGTTTTACAAAAGGAATACCAACGTTTAAGAGCAACATTATACTGGCTATAATAATGATTAATTATTTGTCCAATGATATTATTAGAAAAATAATTAATCATAATTATTTATATTGCTTCAATTGGAATTTTTAACCGACTTCCAAAAAAGGAGGAGGTTCTCAATTCGGTTGTATGTTTTTTTTTTTTTTTTTTTTTTTTTTTTTGTATGTTTGTTACCTCAGTACTCCGTCATTTATGAACCGATTCGGAAAATTCTTTTTTTATTTGAAAGGGTATACTTTCAGATTGGTCCCTTTTTTATCAAAATCCAATTCTGATGATGGGATCCATGAGGAATCGAGGGAACTCCTCAAATATTATAGGCATACATATAGCGATTATGGTATTTTCATCAACAAATCAAGCGTTTGCATTCAGAAAGTATCATCTGGTGAAGTGGAACTGATGAAGAAGACCACAGATGGCCACGGAAACTCCTCAACGATGAAAAGTATTTCACGGATAGCGATAAGATTAAAATAGTTAAGCGACTATGACGAAGCTTTAAATAAATGGTTCTGATGAAAATGGTACCATCGAACCGATCTGATGGAGAAGCCGGAAGGTAGGCATCGGAACTCAGTAATAAAACAATGTATCCTAGCCGTGTTTGGGCTTATTAGAATTGTCATGAGGTGCACTCTGTAGCCAGAGTGTAAAATCGTACCATCGAACCGATCTGATGAAGAAGCCGGAAGGTAGGCATCGGAACTCAGTAATAAAACAATGTATCCTAGCCGTGTTTGGGCTTATTGGAATTGTCATGAGGTGCACTCTGTAGTCAGAGTGAAAAATCGTACCATCGAACCGATCTGATGAAGAAGCCGGAAGGTAGGCATCGGAACTCAGTAATAAAACAATGTATCTTAGCCGTGTTTGGGCTTATTAGAGTTGTCATGAGGTGCACTCTGGCTTTAAATGATTTAATGGTAATTATATGCCGCTTCAAATTGCGCTACTTGAGTTGTATGTTATGTGTGGCCTTGATTGTCAGAAGGCAGATTTCATAGCCTCGTTATATCTCCGTCAACTAAAACTACGCCTACCAAACTTCTGACGTGTCAAATACGTGGCAAATACGTCGCGGTAAGTCGTGTACGACTTACCGCGACGTATTTGCCTTTTTGCAAAGTTTTTATTTGAAATGGTATACTCCTGAGATGGTGGCATAAAAATATCTTTAAGTTCTTATGAGTGGCTTTTGAGTTAGCTTCAATAATTGATTACGTATTTTTCCCATTTAAGGCTCTTACAGAATTTATTTTGCAGAGTGGTATTTAGATTTGTGTAAGGTAAGTAGGCACCACTAAAAAGTGAAAAATAAAAACTTTTTACGAAAAAAAAAACAACCGACTCCCAAAAAAACACTACAAAGTGAAAAATAACTTTAATTTCGGAAGTCGGTGGCAAAAAAAAGAAATTAAATAAAAAACCAAAGACACCGACTTCCGAAATTAAAGTTATTTTTCACTTTGTAGTGTTTTTTTGGGAGTCGGTTGTTTTTTTTTTCGTAAAAAGTTTTGCTACGAAATAGTCGTAAACATAATTCTTTGTATTCTTTACATAATTGTTATGTTTAATTATTGTAATAGAAACATTGATATTAATCGACTTAACCATGATTTATATTTGGCTTAGGTACGTATGGCTATGTATGGCTATGGGGCCTCCAACTCCTTACTACTTACTCCTTCTTACTGAACATATTTTTTTAGGATTTGATTCAATAGTATTGCTGAAGATTTGGGGTCCCCTAGGATCAGGGGCCCGGGGGAACCACCCCTGCCTCCCCCCCCCCTTCTGCCGCCAGTGGTAATAGTAATGGTATTAGTGATGTTTATGTGTTCGGTCAGGCAAGAAGGAGGTCCGCCTGGAGGAGGTCCACCTGGAGGAGGTCCGCCTGGAGGGGGTCCACCTGGAGTTGGTCCGCCTGGAGGAAGTCCGCCTGGAGGAGGTCCGCCTGGAGGAGGTCCGCCTGGAGGAGGTCCGCCTGGAGGAGGTCCGCCTGGAGGAGGTCCGCCTGGAGGAGGTCCGCCTGGAGGAGGTCCGCCTGGAGGAGGTCCACCTGGAGGAGGTCCGCCTGGAGGAGGTCCGCCTGGAGGAGGTCCACCTGGAGGAGGTCCGCCTGTAGGAGGTCCGCCTGGAGGAGGTAAGCATGGGGAAGGCATGAGCATTAGGTATTTTGAATCAATATTTTTTTTTGAACTTCCTCATCGGTCTTTTGTTTGCAAGGAATGCTACGGAACCACTGTACTTTAACAAACAAGTACTTCGTGGAGTCAGGGTTGGCTAACTCGATTCTGTGATTTTTTTTTTCCGTAGAGAAATGCTTGTGCATTCTGCAAGTACCACGGGGAGATAGCACAGTAATGTGGGACTCTAACCCACTAAAACTCCATGGTATCCTCCACTGCCGCGTATGGCGAGAACATGGGCACGTGTTAGCACACATCCGCGCAGAACACATTGCACGCCGTGATCACCCCAGAGACCAAACCAGCACAATGACGCCAGACGACCCCGTGTCTGGGCACCCTTAGTACCCCTACGACGGGTCAGATCAGTGGCCCCGCCGCCTACCACTTTTCGGCCGCAGAAGATAGGGAGAGTGGCCAACGCCGTACCGACACTCCTCCTCCTCTGCGGCACTACCGCGTCCGCCATCAGACGCTGTACAAGTGTAGATCATGAAATTCTTCTGGCCAAGTTGGAACATTATGGTCTATGGGAGAATGTATTGAAGCTATTCAGCTCTTATTTGCATAATAGACGTCAGTACATAGAGATTAAGTCGGTTGTGGATGGAGAGGAAAAAATTATAAATCCAACCTAGTCACTGTATCCCGAGGTGTCCCTCAGGGCTCCGTTCTGGGCCCAATTTTCTTCATCCTATTTCTAAATGACAATAATAATAATTTGAGTACATTTAAAAAGGAATAACTAATACGACACTAATTACTTACTAATGCAATATTTTCTGTAGATAATGTAAGTGATTTAGAATCTAAGATTAATGCTGGGTTTGGAACAAATAATTTAAAACTTAATGTAAATAAAACTATATGTTTATTATTCAAGTCAACGGTACGAAATAACGCTAGTCTTCAGGTTGTATCTTGTGGTATCAATGTCGAAGTAGTGGATAATGTTAAATTTTTAGGTGTCCACATTGATGCGTTATTAAACTGGAAGGTTGAGACATTGCCTATAGAGAAGGCTGTTAGTTCTGCATGCTATGCAATCAGAAGCGTGAGGGATGAACTCACTTTGGCTCAACTTAGGATGGTATACTTTGCTTTGGTTGAGTCTAGACTTAGATATAGTATTGAGTTTTGGGGCAATAAAATTTAAAAAAATAAAATTAAAAGTAATTTAAAAAAAAACCGGTCAAGAGCGAGTCGGACTCACGCACCGAGGGTTCCGTTCCGATTTCTGAAAAACATTTTTACATTTTTCATGTAAAAAATATATAAATATTTTAATTTCTTTCTTATTTGCAAAATAGTTGGGTCAACGTCATCTAAAACTGTTCTAAATTTCAATTTGATAGCATTAGTAGTTCTTGAGATATCCAGCTGTGACAGACAGACAGACAGACAGACAGACTGAGTGATACCATAAGGGTTCCTTTTTTACCATTTTGGTACGGAACCCTAAAAAGAGCTTTAAGGACAATGCTCCGCATAAAACAGACAGTATCGTCCGATTCTGATGAGGAAAGACAAATTCGAGATAGCCTACTTGTAGGAAGGACGAAACTTCCACAATCCAACCGAAATTTAGTATATATTAGGGATATTGATACATTTTAAATGCGTAATGAATTTTAAATATGAATTTACTTAATATTGTTTTGTTTTTTTTTTATTTTAATTATTTCATTTATCATCAAAACACAATGTATTTTGTTATGAAATAAATGACTTATGACTTATGTTATGACTTAGCAACACGTTATAAAATAGTGAGGTTTCGGACGCGCGGTGTTAAGGTACAGTGGACTCTCGAAATGTGGGTTTACTAGATTAAGTGCACCTCTGCCGAACCCTTTGAAATGTGGGTTTCCTAGATTATATGCACCTCTGCCGAACCCTTTGAAATGTGGGTTTACTAGATTATATGCACCTCTGCCGAACCCTTTGAAATGTGGGTTTACTAGATTATATGCACCTCTGCCGAACCCTTTGAAATGTGGGTTTACTAGATTATATGCACCTCTGCCGAACCCTTTGAAATGTGGGTTTACTAGATTATATGCACCTCTGCCGAACCCTTTGAAATGTGGGTTTACTAGATTATATGCACCTCTGCCGAACCCTTTGAAATGTGGGTTTCCTAGATTATATGCACCTCTGCCGAACCCTTTGAAACGTGGGTTTACTAGATTATATGCACCTCTGCCGAACCCTTTGAAATGTTGGTTTACTAGATTATATGCACCTCTGCCGAACCCTTTGAAACGTGGGTTTACTAGATTATATGCACCTCTGCCGAACCCTTTGAAATGTGGGTTTACTAGATTATATGCACCTCTGCCGAACCCCTTGAAATGTGGGTTTACTAGATTATATGCACCTCTGCCGAACCCTTTGAAATGTGGGTTTACTAGATTATATGCACCTCTGCCGAACCCTTTGAAATGTGGGTTTACTAGATTATATGCACCTCTGCCGAACCCTTTGAAACGTGGGTTTACTAGATTATATGCACCTCTGCCGAACCCTTTGAAATGTGGGTTTACTAGATTATATGCACCTCTGCCGAACCCTTTGAAATGTGGGTTTACTAGATTATATGCACCTCTGCCGAACCCTTTGAAAACAGGCGTTTACTATGTTACTTGTTTGAAAAATAAGTTTACAATTACTTACGACCAATTCTCTTATATTTTGTGTAATTATACTTACAGGTACTTATGTTAAATATAACCAACTTAATCTTAGGGCGCCCAATGGCGGTGACCACCATCGACATAGACTTGATACTGCCGAGCCTGGAGGCCGGCCCAACGCGCGGCCCCTCCTACGACCCCAACTACGGCTACGAGCCCTACTGGGCGCATGGCGACTGGGTGTTCGACAAGGACAACCATACCAAGGATACGACCATGTATATGTGTGGCATCCGGTGTCCCCAGGTCTATACAGAGTTAGTATAAGGATCATTTTTTTTATTCCTTTTATGTAAAATGTAATGTAAAACTTAAATATCATGCAACTATCTTCATCCGGCGACTTCGTCCGCGTGGAAATCAACTACACCACAGATTTACAAACCTTTTACATGGAACGAAAGTCAAACCCATACTTCATTATTTTTTAAGTCAAATCAAATCAAATAATTCTGACGACACGGTTGGCGCAGTGGTTGAGCGATTGACTGCTGCGCAGCATGTTGCGGGTTCGATTCCCGCACGGAACAAATATTTGTACGACCTACAAGTATTTCTTCTGAGTCTGGGTGTTTTTCTATATATAATATGTATGTATTTACAAAAAAAAATGTATATAAGTAGTTTATCAGCCATCTCGTTACCATAACACAAGCATTAGGTTGCTTAGCTTGGGACGAGATGGCGTTGTGTGAAATGTCCAAGGATATTTATTATTTATTTATTATTTTTAATTCTAAGCTCCACACCAGGTCTCACTACGACAGGGACATTTTTTATCTCTCTGAAATGTTCGTGATGTCGATGAATGAATGTTGGGCTACAAAAGGGATGTATGAAGGCATCAAGTTCCACGCTGATGAGATTGGCACTAAGATACCAAGAGAGAAGGGCGGTGTTACGCTAAAGGATAGAAGAAGAGACGATTACGAGTATACACGTATAACAGGAAATTTGCAAAGTTTTGCAAAAATTGGTTGTGGGATACTGAGGAATAAGGACCATGTCGTGATGTATGGAAGGATAACCACCACGGGTGGTGGCCTATTTCGGGTGGTGCACCATGCTACATCACCTGAAACAAGTTGGGAAAGGGGCAGGAGGGAGATGCTTGAGGTGGCTGCGCTAAGATAGGGCGCGAAACAGAACATTTCTTACGTTTTCTTGCATTTTGCTGTATCAGATTGTATGGTAATATATAAATTAGCCTCAGTAACGAGTAATGTATTTAAAAAATAAATAAAATGAAATTGTTCCAGGTTTGGGAAGATATGTGGAAGAGATAAAGACTTTAAATACAAAACTTTTGACAACTACTGTCAGCTTAGAAATGAGGACTGCAGCGGCGTATATCGTAATTATACTTTCATAATACAGAAAACAAGTCAAGCAAGAGGAGCTCGTGGCTAATAATTAAAAGCCGCACGGGTCGATCGAAGGTTAAGCTACACTTGCCGATGTCCGTGGATGGGTGGCCATACATTTCGACCCGTGATCCGGCCATCCGTTTCCTTCCGTGTCTTGGAAATCATGTTAAGCCGTTGGTCCAGGTTGTCATTCGTAGTTCTTTGACAGTTGTTCCGGGTCGTCCGAAGCCCCAAATAAATTGGGATAAGGACAGGAGAATGTTGATGGAGAGGTGGTGGTAGGCCGCGCCGGTAGGATAGGGATTAGGGATGGCGATTCTTTTAAAGAGATTGATTTTAGAATAGATTTGAATCGAAGATCGATAATTTTTCCTTTTTTAGCTATTACAAGAAAAATAAAAACGATCTTCCATTGATTTTAACCTTAATAAATAAATAAAAAAACGTGTGTGGTCGGGGTCCCCGTCAGGATCGAAGTTTCGTCAGGATCTTTTTCAAAAATTATAACGTAGTGCAATACCTATTGAGGTGCGCGGCCAGTTGGGCCGCGCACAATGCTCGTCTGCTCATATCTCGTTACTCGCACGCATGCACACAGAGCGAAAGTCGCATGGAGGGGGCATAAAGTTTTCCTTAAGTGACGATTTCTACCGGTCAACTCCTACTGTAAGCCGCATTAAGGAACTCCGATCCAAAAATACCTTTTTTATTAACACACTTTTATTAAAGCACAAGGTAGGCGTGTGATAAAGGGAGGCATGTGAAAGGCTTTACAAGAGAGCTGGAAAGAAAGAAAGAAAAGAAAGAAAATACGTTTATTTGCGGTAAACATGACACAAACTACATTAAAATAAAATAACTATTTAAATACAATATGGGGGAAAATATGCGTCACATCTACGCAAAACGGCCACCGCTCAGCATAATGAACAACGACATGTGGAATGCTTTACAAGAGAGCTGGAACACCGACATGTGGAAGGCTTTACAAGAGAACTGGAACAACTACATGTGGAAGGCTTTACAAGAGAGCTGGAACAACTACATGTGGAAGGCATTACAAGAGAGCTGGAACAACTACATGTGGAATGCTTTACAAGAGAGCTGGAACAACTACATATGGAATGCTTTACAAGAGAGCTGGAACACCGACATGTGGAATGATTTACAAGAGAGCTGGAACAACGACCTGTGGAATGATTTAGAAGACAGCTGGAACAACGACATGTGGAATGATTTACAAGAGAGCTGGAACAACGACCTGTGGAATGATTTACAAGAGAGCTGGAACAACTACATATGGAATGCTTTACAAGAGAGCTGGAACACCGACATGTGGAATGATTTACAAGAGAGCTGGAACAACGACCTGTGGAATGATTTAGAAGAGAGCTGGAACAACGACATGTGGAATGATTTACAAGAGAGCTGGAACAACGACATGTGGAATGATTTAGAAGTGAGCTGGAACAACGACATGTGGAATGATTTACAAGAGAGCTGGAACACCGACATGTGGAATGATTTACAAGAGAGCTGGAACAACGACAGGTGGAATGATTTACAAGAGAGCTGGAACAACGACCTGTGGAATGATTTAGAAGAGAGCTGGAACAACGATATGTGGAATGATTTACAAGAGAGCTGGAACAACGACCTGTGGAATGATTTAGAAGTGAGCTGGAACAACGACATGTGGAATGATTTACAAAAAAGCTGGAACAACGACATGTGGAAGGCTTTACAAGAGAGCTGGTACAACTACATGTGGAATGATTTACAAGAGAGCTGGAACACCAACATGTGGAATGATTTACAAGAGAGCTGGAACAACTACATATGGAATGCTTTACAAGAGAGCTGGAATACCGACATGTGGAATGATTTACAAGAGAGCTGGAACACCGACATGTGGAATGATTTACAAGAGAGCCGGAACAACTACATATGGAATGCTTTACAAGAGAGCTGGAACACCGACATGTGGAATGATTTACAAGAGAGCTGGAACAACTACATGTGGAATGCTTTACAAGAGAGCTGGAACACCGACATGTGGAATGATTTACAAGAGAGCTGGAACAACGACATGTGGAATGATTTACAAGAGAGCTGGAACAACGACCTGTGGAATGATTTAGAAGAGAGCTGGAACAACGACATGTGAAATGATTTACAAGAGAGCTGGAACAACGACATGTGGAAGGCTTTACAAGAGAGCTGGTACAACTACATATGGAATGATTTACAAGAAAGCTGGAACAATTACATATGGAATGCTTTACAAGAGAGCTGGAACAACGACATGTGGAATGATTTACAAGAGAGCTGGAACAACTACATATGGAATGCTTTTCAAGAGAGCTGGAACACCGACATGTGGAATGATTTACAAGAGAGCTGGAATACTACATGTGGAAGGCTTTACAAGAGTGCTGGTACAACTACATGTGGAATGATTTACAAGAGAGCTGGAACAACTACATATTGAATGCTTTACAAGAGAGCTGGAACACCGACATGTGGAATGATTTACAAGAGAGCTGGAACAACTACATGTGGAATGCTTTACAAGAGAGCTGGAACACCGACATGTGGAATGATTTACAAGAGAGCTGGAACAACGACATGTGGAATGATTTACAAAAGAGCTGGAACAATGACCTGTGGAATGATTTAGAAGAGAGCTGGAACAACGACATGTGGAATGATTTAGAAGAGAGCTAGAACAAAATCTCACAATAGACAGTCGATAAATTGATTGCTCGTTTGTCAAGATTTGTGAAAAACTCATGAAATGCAAAGGAGGCTTTTTTGACGAAAAATCTCTTTAAAGTATTTTTTAAATTTTTTCATAAGTGATTGATATTTTTATGTATATTTTATAATATGTTTAATTTGGGAAATAGTATAATATACGATTAATAAACGTTTTACTTTACCGAATCAATTGGTTTTGAGTTTTAGTTTACTTTCCTATTTAATTCAAGGTGGTCTCATATATTTGACCAGCAGAAATTCGTTCCCAAATAATCTTAATCCAATCCAGCCCGTCCCTTGCTGTCCTCCTCCAGCGACGCCCTATGAATAGGTCCGGCGTACCCCACAGAGGGTGTCCTTAGCGTGTAATCCGATCCAGCCTGTCCTCCTCCAGCGACGCCCTAAGAAGTGGTCCGTACCCCATAGGGGTGTCCTTAGCGTGTAATCCGATCCAGCCTGTCCTCCTTCAGCGACGCCCTAAGAAGTGGTCTGTACCCCATTGGGGTGTCCTTAGCGTGTAATCCGATCCAGCCTGTCCTCCTCCAGCGACGCCCTAAGAAGTGGTCTGTACCCCATAGGGGTGTCCTTAGCGTGCAATGCAATCCAGCTTGTCCCTTGCTGTCCTCCCTCAGCGACGCCCTAAGAGGTCCGTACCCCACAGGGGGTGTCCTTAGCGTGCAATCGCTTAGTTTATACGTTTTATGTCCTGGCTGGAGGCCTTAATTTCTTGAGGCAATGCCAAATGGTTTTTATCTTCAATCAAATATATTTAAATTATGAAAAAAAAAACCGGTCAAGTACGAGTCGGACTCACGCACCGAGGGTACTGTTCCGATTTCTGAAAAAGTGTGCTATTTAGAGACATCGTTTTATTTTTCTTGTAATCTTTACATAAACTTCTACCACATAGAATAATTTCAGATTTTTCTCTATGCAAACTCCGGAGATGAAGGGGCCGGACGGTATTTTTTTACATTTTTCATCAAAAGTGAAAAAAAAATGTTTGAGAATGTGTAAACAGCGCTCTTTCATATGATACGCCACACATGCCCTAGTAGCCCCACTTCACATTTTTAAGACCCCTTTTCAGTCCCTGTTGCAAAAAAAAATATAAATATTTTTATTTCCTTCTTATTTGCAAAATAGTTGGGCAAACATCATCTAAAACTGCTCCAAATTCCAAGTTGATAACATTAGTAGTTCTTGAGATATCCACAGACAGCTAGACTTAGTCGCACCATATGGGTTCCTTTTTACCATTTTGGTACGGAACCCTAAAAATGGATAACTTGCATAGATATTCATTTATTATTGTAGGTAATTAAAAAAAAAACTAATTGTATCTACTTTTAATAGGACTACAGGAAAAGTAGATTCGTTTGAAAACATTCATGTTTAGACTCTTTTGTATTGTGCTAATTATTATTAATGTAATAAGTAGGTAGGTACAACGTACCTAATAATATACGATATCTGATTACACTTTTTTTTTCTTTTTTTTTGTGGATGGGAAATCATCAAATGACTTCTCCCGCTCTGGGTGGAGCGGAAGGGCGTGTCAGACTTTTACTGTCTAAAACCCACCCGTGTTGCTTCAGTTGCCTGTGCCAGGGCAACGGTATCTTTTTCAAACAACCCGCGACCCCAGCGGAATCGACCCTATTGGACCCCATCTTTTGCTGAGATCTCTTTGAGGTGCGCGTGGAACACAACGTGCCGTCGACCCGGGCCTGGTCCTTACCGGACGGCGAGCTACCAACTACTCACCGTCCGCAAGCCCGCGCCTACGGTGGCCGGGAATCGGCTACCGATTCCCGCCGCCCAGGGCGTCTCCTGCGGCAACTGAGAGCGTGAGGCTGCCTCTCCCTCACGCGTTCCACCTCCTCATTCGCGAGCATTACTGCTTCGCAGAAGGAGGTGACGGCCTCCCATGCACTCTCGCTACGCACCATGGCCTGGACCAGACTCGGACGCGAGAGATCGCCACCGTTGATCGCCTCCGTGAGAACACGGCGGTGCTCTGCCCAAGCCGGGCAGACCTCCACTGTATGCTCCACCGTGTCCTCCAGGCGATCCACACAATGGTGACTCCCGGGCGTTTCCTCCCGCCTTATGCGAAACAGGAACCTGCCGTAACAACCGTGTCCGGTGAGGACCTGCGTCAGGTGGTAGGTGAGGACGCCGTGGCGCCTCTCTAACCACTCCTCAAAGAGGGGACTTATCGCCGCAATTGTGGCGTGCCCAGCGCTGGGTTGCGACAGTCGCAATATCTGATTACACTGCAGTTTGTATTTAAAACTTTTTTCTTAGAGCGCCACCACATTGTCCATTTCAGGTTGGATGGCGCTGTACAAAGGCGAGTGTTATCGAGATTTAATTTTGTATGATCGCTTTAATCAATATCAAGGAGCAAAAGATTTTATACAAACTTTCATGAATCGTTACCCCAACCACGAGAATTACGTCGGCTTCTGCAATGTGTCGCATTGTGGCAAAGATAACTCCAATTTTACTATGTAAAGAGACGCATGAACATTATGTTGAATTAGTTACCAATAAACCTCATAAAAGGCAGACGTATTTCATTTTATAAATTCATTGATACAGTGCTAACAAAAGTCAACCTTATCGTCCACAACATATGGTCGAATATGAGCCGAATCGAACCTCATTAAGCATTGACGGAGTGCCCGCCCTACTAGGCTGGGCAGCGTTTGGAAGCTTCGTCGAGTCTTCTCGTAATATATTCCACAGAGCCTAAAGACGAAGGTCTTCAATCAGTGCGTCCTGTTATGACTTACAGAGCCGAAACGTGGACACTCACGGTACGGCTGGTCGCTCATGGTCGCTCAGGGAGCTATAGAACGGGCTTAGCTTGGAGTATCTCTGAGGGATCGAATCCGCAACGAGGTGATCCGGTAGAGAACAAAAGTTCTTGACAAAGCTCACAGAATAAGAAAGCTGAAGTGGCAATGGGCCGGCCATATTAGCCGTAGAACCGATGACCATTGGGTAGGGGTGTTCTTGAGTGGAGACAACGAATCGGCACACGTAAAGCAGGACGCCTTTAGGCTAGGTGGAGCGACGGTCTGCGCAGGGCTGCGGCAGCAGCTGGATGAGAGTTGCCGAGAATCGAGCTGAATGGCGTGCGATAGGAGAGTCCTGTGTCCAGCAGTCAACTGCTATGCGCTGATGATGATGATGCAAAATTGGAACAGAATGTAGCAGGTAGTACCTATTTGCGCGATGCTGGAACATACATTCAGGTAAACAGAATGTAGCAGGTAGTACCTATTTGCGTGATGCTGGAACAGAATGTAGCAGGTAGTACCTATTTGCGTGATGCTGGAACAGAATGTAGCAGGTAGTACCTATTTGCGCGATGCTGGAACATACATTCAGGTAAACAGAATGTAGCAGGTAGTACCTATTTGCGTGATGCTGGAACATACATTCAGGTAAACAGAATGTAGCAGGTAGTACCTATTTGCGTGATGCTGGAACAGAATGTAGCAGGTAGTACCTATTTGCGTGATGCTGGAACAGAATGTAGCAGGTAGTACCTATTTGCGCGATGCTGGAACATACATTCAGGTAAACAGAATGTAGCAGGTAGTACCTATTTGCGCGATGCTGGAACATACATTCAGGTAAACAGAATGTAGCAGGTAGTACCTATTTGCGTGATGCTGGAACATACATTCAGGTAAACAGAATGTAGCAGGTAGTACCTATTTGCGCGATGCTGGAACATACATTCAGGTAAACAGAATGTAGCAGGTAGTACCTATTTGCGCGATGCTGGAACATACATTCAGGTAAACAGAATGTAGCAGGTAGTACCTATTTGCGTGATGCTGGAACAGAATGTAGCAGGTAGTACCTATTTGCGCGATGCTGGAACATACATTCAGGTAAACAGAATGTAGCAGGTAGTACCTATTTGCGTGATGCTGGAACAGAATGTAGCAGGTAGTACCTATTTGCGCGATGCTGGAACATACATTCAGGTAAACAGAATGTAGCAGGTAGTACCTATTTGCGTGATGCTGGAACAGAATGTAGCAGGTAGTACCTATTTGCGCGATGCTGGAACATACATTCAGGTAAACAGAATGTAGCAGGTAGTACCTATTTGCGTGATGCTGGAACAGAATGTAGCAGGTAGTACCTATTTGCGCGATGCTGGAACATACATTCAGGTAAACAGAATGTAGCAGGTAGTACCTATTTGCGTGATGCTGGAACAGAATGTAGCAGGTAGTACCTATTTGCGCGATGCTGGAACATACATTCAGGTAAACAGAATGTAGCAGGTAGTACCTATTTGCGTGATGCTGGAACAGAATGTAGCAGGTAGTACCTATTTGCGCGATGCTGGAACATACATTCAGGTAAACAGAATGTAGCAGGTAGTACCTATTTGCGTGATGCTGGAACAGAATGTAGCAGGTAGTACCTATTTGCGCGATGCTGGAACATACATTCAGGTAAACAGAATGTAGCAGGTAGTACCTATTTGCGTGATGCTGGAACAGAATGTAGCAGGTAGTACCTATTTGCGCGATGCTGGAACATACATTCAGGTAAACAGAATGTAGCAGGTAGTACCTATTTGCGTGATGCTGGAACAGAATGTAGCAGGTAGTACCTATTTGCGCGATGCTGGAACATACATTCAGGTAAACAGAATGTAGCAGGTAGTACCTATTTGCGTGATGCTGGAACAGAATGTAGCAGGTAGTACCTATTTGCGCGATGCTGGAACATACATTCAGGTAAACAGAATGTAGCAGGTAGTACCTATTTGCGTGATGCTGGAACAGAATGTAGCAGGTAGTACCTATTTGCGCGATGCTGGAACATACATTCAGGTAAACAGAATGTAGCAGGTAGTACCTATTTGCGTGATGCTGGAACAGAATGTAGCAGGTAGTACCTATTTGCGTGATGCTGGAACAGAATGTAGCAGGTAGTACCTATTTGCGTGATGCTGGAACATACATTCAGGTAAACAGACAAAAATCTAAAAACTACATTTTCGGCACTAAAATCGTTCCCAGACCTCGTAGCAATTACTTTTTTTTCAAAAATATTCAATTTAAACTGTTTTGTCTTCGCTACAATTTTACTATGTATATAGGTAGATACATAGGTTCAGAATATCGAAAACTCAGGTGGCGTTCTGTTGTTTCTGCCTACCCCCATGGAAGAAAGGTGTGAGTTTATGTATCAATGTGTGTGTTATCTAGAACATTGCAACCTGCAATGAAAAAAACCGGTCAAGGGCGAGTCCGACTCGCGCACCGAGGGTTCCGTTCCGATTTCTAAAAAAGTATGCTATTTAGAGACATCGTTTTTTACATTTTTCATCAAAAGCCGAAAACTATGCGACCTAAAAAAAAAATAAAAAATGTATGAGAATGTTCAAACAGCTCTCTTTCATATGATACTCCGCATGCCCTAGTAGCCCCACTTTGAATTTTTAAGACCCCCTTTCAGAACCTGTTAAAAAAATATATAAATATTTTTATTTCTTTCTTATTTGCAAAATGGTTGGGTAAACGTCATCTAAAACTGTCCCAAATTTCAAGTTGATAGCATTAGTAGTTCTTGATATATCCAGCTGTGACAGATAGACAGACTGAGTGACACCATAAGGGTTCCTTTTTTACCATTTTGGTACGGAACCCTAAATACCTTGATTATTTGCTAATGCTCCACATATTTATTTATTTCAGGTTGGACAGTGACGTATAGAGGCCAGTGTTCTAACGCATTTGCTCATTATGACCCCGATAATGTTCCAGAGAGAGCAAGAACGTTTATCGAGCAGTTTCACCAATCACGCACAAGCATCCAATGAGATCATGATTAAATGTAATATTAATCCTAGCCTTTTCCTAACATGTTGGGTAGGCTTCCCGTCTAGCCGGATGCAGGTGAATACACATGATGCTGTATTATACATGGAGCGGCTGCCTATCTGACCTCTGATTAAATCTAATATGTCTATAAAATATCTTAACTTTAAAAGCTTTGTCAAAGGTTGTATTTATAAATTCAAGTCGTCCTAGAATTCAAAACACAATGTTATAAAACCATTCTGAGCATTTTCATAGACCTCAACTCTTGATTAAGCTGAGAACAATATTGAGTGGTGTCACCCGCAACACATTATGATACCATTTTGGAGTGGCCATGTGGGATGAACTGTGCAGCCGCACAGTTCATTTATATAGATTCAAAATAACGTTGGGCTCAAAATATTGCCTTGTGTCCAAACTATTTATAAGTCCAGACTGACAATTCAGTCCAATATTGTCAGTTTGTGACCGTTTTACGATTTCAAATATTATTCATAATATTATCCTATTATGATTCTGCCCAAGTGGCCGTCTTAGCCCCCCTGAACTTATAAATAGTTTGGACACAAGGCAATATTTTGATAATATTTGAAATCGTAAAACGGTCACAAACTGACAATATTGGACTGAATTGTCAGTTTGTGACCGTTTTACGATTTCAAATATTATTCATAATATTAGGCTATTATGATTCTGCCAAAGTGGCCGTTTAGCCCCCCTGAACTTATAAATAGTTTGGACACAAGGCAATATTTTGATAATATTTGAAATCGTAAAACGGTCACAAACTGACAATATTGAACTGAATTGTCAGTTTGTGACCGTTTTACGATTTCAAATAGTATTCATAATATTATCCTATTATGATTCTGCCAAAGTGGCCGTTTTAGCCCCCTTAACTTGTATACTGACCTATTTTTACACATTGATGACGATAATAATAATAATAAATAATAATATATTTATTTGACACAGAACATATGTTACATTTGAACAGATATACAGGACACAATCAAATTTTCTTAATTTATACTGAAGGCATCTGTGTCTGAACTAGATAAAAATATCTGTATCTCGGACATCAGCGCTCTTCCTTATGATGACCATTACATTACTAACTTAATTAGACATAACATTAATAGGAGGTATATCATAGCACAGAAAAAAGATTAAAACAAAATAAACAAAAATGGTGTGTGGAGTGTTAACCTCTCGGTGTGTAGTGTGTGAAAGTGAGTGAAAGAGTGTGAGAGGGTGAGTATAAAAGATATTTACTATCTAACTATCTTTAATAAGTTTTCTGTCTCTTCATACGTATGTTTACTTATAAAATTAAAGATTTTACTTTTACATATTTTTTTATTTAGCGGGTATATTTCCAAAGCGTCATTTATTTTAATAACGATAATAACGATAATTAGATAATAGTACTTGTGCTCTTCTTATTCCAAGTGTTTCTAGCTTGTGTAAAAGTAAAGAAATAATGTCGAATACAATAAATATATAATTGCAAAGTCTTACCACGACAACAAATTTTACCTCTTTATAATATTATTTTATTAGGGTTCCGTACCAAAATGGTAAAAAAGGAACTCTTATGGTGTGACTCAGTCTGTCTGTTGTCTGTCTGTCTGTCTGTCTGTCTGTCACAGCTGGATATCTCAAGAACTACTAATGCTATCAACTTGAAATTTGGAACAGTTTTAGATGACGTTTACCCAACTATTTTAAAAATAAGAAAGAAATAGAAATATTTATATTTTTTTGCAACATTGACTGAAAGGGGGTCTTAAAAAATCAAAGTGGGGCTACTATGGCATGTGGGGTATCATATGAAAGAGCGCTATTTGCAAATTCTCAAAAATTTTTTTTCTTTTTTTTAGCCCGCATAGTTTTCGACTTTTGATGAAAAATTAAAAAAAAAATACACACTTTTTCAGAAATCGGAACGGAACCCTCGGTGCGCGAGTCCGACTCGCTCTTGACCGGTTTTATTATAGACAACGAATAGAAAAGGTAAGGACACCTCTGATCAAAGTGGACCTTTTGTGAATTTGTCTCGCAGTAAATAAGCTTGTAGATTAGTTTTACTTCATTAACTGCAATAATGAAATGATTATATTTCTCTGATTGGATCAATACAGTACAACACCGAACCACGGTTTGTAGCAGTTCGCTTTTGAAATGGTGACGTTTTGGCAAGTGGTAGCGATTACGTTTGTGTTATGTTAGTATTATTTCAGGTATATAATATATGGGTGCTATATTATTTTTACACTTGAAATGGTCCCGTAATGCGCACTGTACAGCGCATATTTGGGTGCTTTACAACAATCCACCATCGTTTTTGTACATTTTTAAGTTGTACCATCACATAATGCGACACGTTTTAATTAATACTCCAACTAAAACCGTCTTATTACAAAACAAGGTACGAAATCTGCCTTCTGACAATCAAGGCCACTCATAACATACAACTCAAGTAGCGCAATTTGTAGCAGCATATAATTACCATTAAAACCATGTAGAGCCAGAGTGCACCTCATGACTATTCCAATAAGCCCAAACACGGCTAGGATACATTGTTTTAGTACTGATTTCCGGTGCCTACCTTCCGGCTTCTTCATCAGATCGGTTCGATGGTACCATTTATTTAAAGCTTCGTCATATTCGCTTAACTATCATAATCGAGATATCTTATCGCCACCCGTGAAATACTCATTATCGTTGAGGAGTTCCCGTAGCCATCTGTGGTCTTATTCATCAGTTCTACTTCACCAGATGATACTTTCTGAATGCAAATGCTTGATTTGTTGATGAAAATACCAAAATCGCTATATTTATGCCTGTAATATTTGAGGAGTTCTCCCAATTCCTCATGGATCCCATCATCAGAACTGGATTAATAAAACGAATCTTTACAATCGAATCCGATAGCGAATCAAAGTAACGGTTGTAAATATCTGTGTTGGCTCGTTCCGGCTGCACGCCACCCGAGTACTCGGCACGGCACCCCGCCACTCTGATAATCTGCATTATTTATTATGTTTCTTATGTTTCAGTACTATGGTGCACCGATAAGCGTACTTCCCAAGAAGCACTTAGGTATGTAAATCATGCCGCAGGACACGCCCTGGTCGGCGGGAATCGATAGCCGATTTCTGTCCACCGTAGGCGCGGTAGTGGGTAGCTCGCCGTCCGGTAAGCACCAGGCCCGGGTCAACCGCGCGTTGTGTTCCACGCGTGCCTCAAAGAGATGTCAGCAATGATGGGGTCCGATAGGGCCGATGTCGCCGGGATCGCGAGTTGTTCGAAAGAGATACCGTGGTCCTGGCATAGGCAACTGAAGGAACACGGGTGGATTTTAGTCAGTAAGAGTCTGACACGACCTTCCGCTCCACCCAGAGCGGGAGAAGTCATTTCATGATTTCCCATCCACAAAAAAAAGGTATGTAAATCATATAAAATATCTTGACATCTCATCATCATCACTGAAGCTTGAAATGGTCGACATGGGCACAGCACGTAGTTCACGGGTGGCTGGAATCATGAAGAAGATAATAAAATAAGGCAGTGTATAGATGTGTGCATGCGGCACCGCAAGCTGCATTGTATCACTATCAGTTATATTGTGTATGCACGTAAATATGTATTAAAAAGCTCCAAAGTCGACGTCATGGGTCAGGGTTCCGTACCAAAATGGTAAAAAAGGAACCCTTATGGTGTCACTCAGTCTGTCTGTCTGTCTGTCTGTCACAGCTGGATATCTCAAGAACTACTAATGCTTTCAACTTGAAATTTCGAATAGTTTTAGATGACGTTGACCCAACTATTTTGCAAATAAGAAAGAAATTAAAATATTTATATTTTTTTTTGCAACAGGGACTGAAAGGGGGTCTTAAAAATTCAAAGTGGGGCTACTAGAGCATGTGGGGTATCATATGAAAGAACGCTGTTTGCAAATTCTCAAACATTTTTTTTCTTTTTTTTAAGCCCCATAGTTTTCGACTTTTCATGAAAAACGTAAAAAAAAAACCGTTCCCCCCCTTATCTCCGAAGTTTGCAAAGCGAAAAATCTGAAATTATTCTATGTGATAGAAGTTTATGTAAAGATTACAGGAAAAATAAAACGATGTCTCTAAATAGCACACTTTTTCAGAAATCGGAACGGAACCCTCGGTGCGCGAGTCCGACTCGCTCTTGACCGGTTTTTTTAGAACTAGTTTCACATGTGTCCATGGTCGCCTTTGTATGTTCGAACTTTAAATAAATGTATTACTAGTTCAAATTACCAATTGACCGTTCTCACGCGTTACCCACTACTCTCACCTTATTTCTTCTAGGTCAAAGACAAAAACGACCACCTGCACTCTGACCTACGAAGAATATCTCTTGATGAAGAAACAGAAATTATTTTATTTTGAATACTATCCTAATTACGGATACGAGCCTTACTGGGCCGACGGCGAGGCCGTGCTGAGTACGACCAAAGTTGTGGATACCACAACAAAAAAGCTCAAAGTATGTGGCGAGGTGTGTACCTATCTTTTTCGAAGGTACGTGAACTATTAAAGCTTTTTATTTTTAGGGTTTCGTACCGAAACGGTAAAAAACATTTGATGCGTCTGTCCTAGCTGCTTATTGCAGCACCCATCGCTGTTTGGAATAGATATAAGAAATGCTTGGCCATTTACTTAAGGCATGTATTCAATCGAATTTTGTGCTCCTAAAAATATTATTGAACACTGTGATTATAATGATTATTACCTTGTGAATCTCAAATAATTCCTATTTTGTTGTCCTAAAAATACTAAAAATCATAACCCTCCTTTTTGCTTCGCCGTAGTCGGGTAAATAGTCAAGTAACTGCAACCAAATAAACCAATGCATATAGCGGTCACCGGCCGCGTTGTTGTATGCCGCCGATGCCGCGACAACACTCGCTTCGCTCGCTCGGCCCGCGCGTGGTTGGTCACAGTTCCAACCTAACCTGTTTGGTCGGGGTATCCTAACTTAAAGAAAGCTCAATTGAGATATTACGTGTGACTCCGGATTTTTAATTTGTCTTTTTCTAATTTCAGATGAGAATATTTTCTTGTTTCTTACTTTTTAGAGCGTGATTATTCAGTAGTCGGGTTTTAGTTTTTAAACTTACTTTTTTACTATTTGTTTTAGGATACAGCACGTGTGTGGCCGACTGTCGGACGATACGAGCGGGCACAACTGCACGCCCTCCACCATTTACAGATGCTCGGGCATGTATGGCGATAACTACAATCCAGCATACAAAACCTTCGACACCTACTGCGAGTTCCTCGATGCTCAGTGCAGGGCCAAATTCTACGATACTTCCCGTAACATTATTTTTAATTTCGTTTACCTAATCTAGATATTTTATGTCGTGATGGCCCAGCTGGGTTCAAGTTGTAGTCTTCCAACACTCACTTACAAGTCTATAAAGTACGCCAGTGCTAACAAAACCAGTATAAGTTATTTTATTGAAACTCCGCACTACGCTAGGCCAACTCAAGTTGAAGCGCTGCCACCGCCCCGTTCGGCCTACTGCCACAGGTTCAGCCTTTTTTTTATCGTGGAGAAATGCTCATGCATTCTGCACTATACCACGGGAGAGATAGTGCAGTTATGTGGGACTCCAACCCACTAAAACTCCACGGTGTCCTCCTCTGCCGCTTACGGCGGGAACACGGGCACGCGTTAGCACTCATCCGTGAACCCGCCGCTCGGGGAGTACCCGCCATCACCGGCGCACCAGAACACATTGTGAGCCGTGACCATCCCAGGGACGAAACCAGCACATGGGCGCCAGACGACCCCGTGTCTGGGCACCCTTGGTCCCCCTGCAACGGGTCAGATCAGCGGCCCCACCGCCTGCCAATTTTCGACCGCAGATGATAGGGAGAGTGGCCAACATCATACCGTCAGGGCATGAATAGACGGTTCCGAAAATATACTGAAATACGTTGCGCAAAAAAAAAAGTATTTTTTAAAAATAAAATTCATGATGTATTATTTGCTCAGCCATGGGATGCAGCGGATGCAGGCGACATTAACATTAACGGTATTATAATTTATTTTAAGGGTGGGTTTTGGTGAACGTTGGAAAGTGCAAACAATTAGAAGATTACTTCAAGCCGATGTGGGAGGGAAAGGAACCAGTCAGCAGACAGGCATTCTACCTTAGCAGCCTTAAGCCCAGCACGACATCGTCCGAAGCTGGCAATAAAGGATAGTACCTACCTGCGCCACCCCGCGCTGCCTCCGGCGATGCCGTGGAAATGGCGAAGTTTTGGGCCAGCCATTTAATATACTCTCGTGCCATGGACACGGCGAAGAAGACAACTTCGTAGGGTGTTTTCCCCTTCAGCTCCATTTACAAGGTACAAGTTTATTGCCTGTGGCATACCATAAAATTGAAGGGCAATTAGCTGGCACCGTCTAAACAACACGTACAATTAAGTCGCATGCGATTTTATTGAATGGCATAACTTGCATTCAGTTATTTTGTAGGTATGCCATTTTATAGTATCGCACGCGTGTAAACACTTGCATGCAATTCTTGAGTGACAATATGATTGAATGTGCTTTATGGCATGCTATTATTGCTCTTGAACGTTCCAGAAACTTGCACCGTGTAAACAGAGCTTTAATACTCAGTAAACGTCTCGAAATACATCAAGCAGTATTATTTATCCGGGGGAGTCCGGTTACCACTCCAAGTCGCGAATCACACATCATAGTCATTCGGGAGGTCGTTGCTGAGGAGGGGCCTTCTAAGCGGCGTGGTTTGTTGCGCCGCCTCCTACTATTGTCCACTCTTGGACAGCGAGGTCTCTGGCGGCGTAGTCGAGAAAAGCCGCTCTTCTCTACCACCTACTCCTGGATTGAAAGGCCCAACTAGTCCCTCTAGTGGCCTGACTGAAGCTGTCACCAGCTGTAAGCTGTAAGGTGCTGTAAAGCACCTCCTCTAAATTCTAATCTCCTACTCCACATCCTCTATCATCAGGGATACTACCGAAGCCATATTCTTCCACGAGGCAAGGTGTTGCAGCCCGACCTTCGTATTCTGTTGCTAGCTACAGATATTGCGCGCGTCTGGCGCTGCAGACCTGGATATTGACCTGGAGCCTGAACCTGTTGCTACTGGGTGTGCACTTCAAACCGGTTACCAATTTTTTTAAATCTGTGAATATACTTACTGATCATTTGTTTTTTTTTTAATTTTAATTTATTTAATGATTTAATGACGGCGTGATGTAATGAGGAAATCTCGATTCCACAACTTTTTGCGCATTTGGATTCGCGCAAGTGTCTGTCGCACAACTGTCTTTTGCGCAAGTGTCTTTCGCGCAAAAGTCTATTTGCAGAAATGTCTTTCGCGCAAGTGTCCCTGTGCGCAAAATTTCCGTTCGTACAAAAGTCCATTCGCGGAAATGTTTTTTCACGCAAGTGTACCAGATTGTGTTGCAAATCACATACGTAGCTGTCAATATTTACGAATATTTATGGGCGGGCAAACGTCAAAATGTTTTTTTTTAAGGTAGGTGCAGAATGTGTATGTAATAAGATTGTAGACAATTAAATACATTTTTGTCCATGTATACATCTTTTTGCGGCTGACTGAAGCTAGCTATGTGTGGTTATATCAAGCATTTTGATTAACAGCTACGGTAAATGAAAAGTATTTTTATTCCTTGTCGGCTGACGAATAGTTGTCGAGGGTTTTCTTATAAACGTGGAGTAATCGTCGGTCATACATTACGGCTTTATCTGCAGGGCCCGGCCTCGTGATCGAGGGCCCGGCCCGGCCCTGCGCAATTCTTTTGCCGGTACCCAATTGTGCTTTTGTTAAGAGGATGCTTTTACGTATAAAAATATATTTTTGCAAAATAATTTGTAATGGTAAGTAACAAATTTTGGATTCAGCGGCAATTTTCAAGAGCACTGAATATACTACATATTAACGAGCATAGAACATGCTTAGTAATAATAATAATAATAATAATAAAGCTTCTTTATTTCCCATCACCAAAGTATTACATGTATGTTTTAATTTTAATATAATATATGAATAAAATTTTGCACTATATACACTTTTAAACTATTTCATCGTGTTTTTCTTTATCGTTGTTTTGTTTTCTCTTTCACATGAACATATTTCCTTGGATAGGAACCCCTATTTGGGTATAAGCCTCCTCCAGTTTCATCCAGTTTTCCCTGTCTTTAGCTCGTTCAATCCAATCATTCCCTGCTGTAGTTATGATGTCGTCACTCCATCGTTTCATAGGTCGTCCTTTACGTCTTGTCCCGCTAGGTCCTTTCCATCTCGTCGCTTCTACTACATCGTGCTACATGGCCAGCCCATCGCCATTTTAATTTTAGACTGTAGTGCAGGACATCGATTAGTTTTGTCTTCTTTCGTATAAATACACTTCTAACTTTGTGAATTTTTCTTAATTTTAGGATACTTCTTTCCATAGCTTTCTGGCAACTGACCAGTTTTGTTTTTATTTTAGAGTTATAGGTTCTCGTCTGGCAACCATACGTGAGAGTTGGTAAAATGCATGTATCCATCACTGTTTTCTTTAGGTAGAGCGGATAGTCACCTTTCATAATCTCTTTGAGTGACCAGTACTTTTTCCAGCTCATATTTATACGGCGTTCTAGCTCTCCTTCTTCATTTCTGTCTTCAAATGATATTTCTTTTCCTAGATATATGTATTTGTTTACGTATTCAAGTGGCTTTCCTTCGAGATTTATTGTATGTGTGTAGCTGTTTGTCATAACTTTTGTTTTATCTCTATTCATCAAAAGACCTACTTTTTCACTTTGTTCTCTTAATTGGTTTATCATTTTTTCTAGACTTCTGCTGCTTTCAGCAAAGATGACTATATCATCTGCGAATCTGAGATGACTTAAGTACCGGTTACCCACTTTGATTCCTTTGTTTTCCCATTTTAGATCCTCAAAGATATTCTGCAGCACTGCTATGAAAATCTTGGGAGATAGGGGGTCTCCTTGCCTCACACCTCGTAGAATTGGTATTTCCGGCCCTCGTTTCTCTAATTTCACACAGCTGGTGCTGCCGTGGTAAATGTTTTTCAAAATGTTTAAGTATTTTTCGTGAACGTGACATTTGTACAGTGCTTCCCAGATTGCCTCGTGTGATATTGTATCAAATGCTTTAGCGTAATCGATGAAAGCCACATATAATGGTCTATTAAACTCCTTATATTTTTCTGTTGTTTGTTGCATTACATGTATATGGTCTATTGTTGAGAAACCTGACCGGAACCCCGCTTGTTCTACAGGTTGAAGATTTTCGATTTTGCCACTGATTCTGCTAACTAATATTGAGGTAAAAAGTTTATAAGTGCTAGGTAGAAGGCTAATTGGACGATAGTTGCCTATATCTTGAGGGTCACCTTTTTTGTATAGCAGAATTATATCTGATTTCTTCCATTGTTTTGGTACTTGTCCCGTGTTTATAACTTTGCTGAATAAGTATGATAATGGACGTGCTAATAGAGCAATTCCAATTTTTAAAGTCTCATTTGGTATCCCGTCTGGCCCTGGGCTTTTTTCTGATTTAAGATTTTTAATATGCCAAACTACCTCCAATGCATTCACTTTTTCGGGCTCGTCTTCAGTGGCGCTATAATTTCTAAGATATTTGTCTTCACTTGCACAAGTTCCAACCTTGTACCCATAAAGCTCTTTGTAGAACTCTGTGGCGCAATCTATAATATCTTTCCTCGTGTTTGTTTCTGTAGTTCTTGTTTTTAAATTTTGTATCCATTTTTTGTGTGTTCCTAGTTGTTTATATGCTCTTTTTGTACTCCTATATTGTTTTAGATTTGTTTCTATTATCTGTTTCCTGTGATCTTCGTAGTCTTGTTTGATGGACTTATTAGTTCTTTTGAATAGCGTACTTAACTCTTTCTTCATTTCCTTAGTTTTTTGTTTTGTTTTCAAAAGTTCCGAGCGTCTTGTCATTAGTTCTATTGTAGGTTTTGTGAGGATTTTGTGTGTATTAATTTGTTTTTCTTCTTTCTGTTTCATTGACATACTCTTTTTAATGATGTGTTCTATTTTATTATATAAGGTCTGGACATCCTCGTCATCGTCCAAAGTTTCCAATTCCTTCATGTTGTTTTCTAAACTTCTAGTGAATAATGTTATTTCTTCTTCTGTTTTGAATGTATTCAAAGATGATTTGAATGACTTCCTGCATTTTTTGTTGTTTTGTAGGAGGTATGTGGCTCTTACCAGTCTGTGATCAGAGCTGAACCCTAAACCGTGTAGTACTTCTATCTTCCTTATTTTTTTGGGCTGGTTTGACAGAATGTAGTCTACTTCATTCTTTGTTTTTTCGTTTGGTGAAATCCATGTCCATTTGCGGTTATGTCTCATTTTAAAATGTGTATTCATAACTGATAGTTTATGTTCGAGAGCGAATTCTATGAGCTTTTCTCCTCGTTCGTTCCTTTTTCCATAACCAAATTTTCCCAGAATCGTATCTTCTTTTGTTTTAGCTAGGCCCACTTTGGCATTAAAATCTCCAATGACTAATACGTTCTCCCCAGCCTGAGTTTGTGCTTCTTGTAGGGTATCGTAGAATTTATCCATTTCTTCCTTAGAGGCTTTTTCAGTGGGTGCATACACTTGAATTATTGAAATCATCTTTTTGTTGAATTCCAGTTGAAGCAACGCAACTCTTTCTGACAAGCCTGAGAAATTTAATATGTTGTCTTTATATTCTTTTTTTATCAAAAAACCTACTCCATGTAGGCCAGGCGTTTCTCCTTTATAGCAAAATATAAAGTCTTCATGCTCATCGATGCTACAACCCATTCGCCTAACTTCGGCTAAGCCTAATATATCAATTTTTATTTTTTCTAGTGAATACATGAGTTCTATGAATCTTCCTGTGGATGCTAAGGATCTTACATTAAATGTTCCAATGTAAAGCGGTTTTTGAGTTTGTTCTCTGCTGTTTACTGGAGGGTTTAGGTCATTTTCCCCCACGGGGACCAGCCGGCTTGAGGGAGGGTTATTTTGTTTTTCAGGTTTTCCGTTTTTTTTATTAGTATTTAGTTTTGATTTCCGGTTTCCGTTTATTAATTGCTATTGGTTCTTATTGGTTGTATCGTTAGAAAGAGAATTTGATCTATTTCTCATTAAATCGAAGGCATTGGTCCTGTTGTCCTTAAACGTCCATGTAAGTTGTTTTCTTGGTTGGGTGTTAGTTTGAGGTGGCGAAGACAATTCCCTCTTCCGTGTTTCCTTAGTTATGTTTTCTTTTATAATTAGTTTGTCATACTTGAAATACGCAACATTTCCCTTCTTCCTTTCTTCTTCCAATTGTGGGTGGAGCTCTTTCCTTTTTTCCATAACTTCTTTTGAAAAATCATCCTTCACGTACAGGTCCTTTAAATTCTTTTTATTTTTCATGATTTCACTTTTTTTCCATGCACTTACTAAGGACAAAAGAATTGGCCTGGGTTTACCCTCTCTACTTATTTTTCCAAGTCGGTACATTTTGTTTACTTCACCTTCTTCTATGTTAATACCTAGATCATCCTTAAAAGCCGTCATTATTTTATGTAGTATTTGGGTAGTAGATTTCTCGCCCTCTTTCAAGCCAAATATGACAATATTATTACTTTTCTTTTCTCTTTTCAGATATTGTATCTCTTCTTCTAGTTTTTCTATTTTTGTTTTTAAGTTTTTATTTTCCGTTATAATAGGCTGCAGTTTTTCTTCCATTCTTTCCATAATTGTGTTTGTTATAGACTCTGTTATTGATTTTGTTTGATTTGCCAGCTCTATTTTCATCTTGTCGAACAAAAGTTGGAATTGTTCTTCCATTTCTACCAAAATATTCTTTTGCGTATTTTAGAAAAACGAAACGGAACGTTTTTGGGTAGAAAATATTTTCCACTGGCAACTCCGTAGCAGTTATGTCAGTTGTCAATGTCAAAAAGATTATCGTTTTTCTTTGTCTATGACACTTGGAACTAACCTCACTTTTTTCCGTGAATTTTACTCTGCTTAGAACATGCTTAGTGCGGATGTTTTATTCATGTACCCATAGATGGCGTTGTGCAAATAAGTATTTTTTTCTGAATTGCGAAACTTTCCGCGGATTTATGACCCTTTTCGATTTATTATATATATATATATATATATATATATATATATATATGGCGTTGTGTGAAATGTCCAAGGATATTTATTTTATTTATTATTTAAATATTGTCGGTAGAATAAAGCTGACCGTCCACTGGTCCGCGCCGGCCGCAACACACGCGCGGCACGCAACGGATTTCGGTTTGTTTGTATGAAGAAATGAAAATGCGGGCGGTACCGGTAGTGAACGTAGTGCTATAGGAATTCATACAAAGCAAACCGAAATCCGTTGCGTGCCGAGCGTTCGGTGCGGCCGGCGCGGACCTCTGGACGCACGTCACATCAGATGTTTTTTTGTTAGTTTGTTTGAACGCGCTAATCTCTGGAACTACCCCAGTCGGATTTGAAAAAATCTTTTTACATATTATAGCCCAATTTTTGAGGAAGGCATAGGCTATTTAACATCACGCTAGGGCCTATGGGCTTATTACGTGGGCCCCACTGACGTTTAACATCTACTGTGGATGCCGAGCCTACAGTTTTAGGCACCTCTTTATCTCAGACGATGTTGGGTCATTGATAATTACACTAAGAATAAGAATGGGCCCAGAATTGAGCTTTGAGGTACACGTAACTGAACCGGTAGCCCCGAAGATTTCATACCATTAACATCTACATATTGGAACCTATTATGTAAATAATATTTTTAGTTTATGACGCTCATTAGCCAGGATGAACAAAAGCCGTCGTTGATAGAATATTGAGTGGACAGACCTACCTCCTCGTGTCTTCGTTTGTGAGGAAACGCTCCACATTAACCGGCCGCCTTCAGTCACGTCTGCCCGTGAAGATAAGAATGAGTAACTAACCGATTCTGATTGTACAGTCAGCGTCACGATGTGGGTACCCCCCACAGAACAGATATTATCTGTTCTGTGGTACCCCCCCTGGAAGCACCGGTGCTTGCAGGGGGGGTATCGTGACGCTGACTGTACATAGGTTGTACAGTCAGCTCGTATCCTGTCAGTTTATTTTGTCATTTAAATTGTGCGGTTATTTATGTTATTTTTCGAAACTAACGAAAAGTGTTGGTACCTAAGTGTTTACTTGAGTTGCTGGCTGAACGATCTGAATAAATGTAGGGCACTTGTGTTTAGAGGAATAATTTAGCGTGAAATCGAATTCATTAGCTGATTGAAATCAAAATCAATGAGCCTAAACAGCAGTCTCATCTTGTTGCATGGCCAAATGAACCAAACTATAGATTTTCCTGTTTACCTAAATAGTTTATAGTTGTGTTAGGGTAAACAAGAACATCTAAAGTGTTTTAAAAATTATGTTTTATGAAAGCTGTTGTTAGTTTAGTTTTTGTAGTAACATCCTGTTGTTTCTTGGCAAGCCTTGGGAACCGCTGCGTGGCTAATAAACTCGATCAAATTATTGCCTTCTTAACTGTATTGTGAGTTTTTCAGCATGTTATCTGCAGTGTTCTTTTATATCTTCTCTTGTACGTACGTTCATTACGTTGTGGGTAAAAAAAAAAAACAAAGAAGAGTTTATTAACAGAATTCACGGAATAGTTTGTGTTCAGTGGTTTCTTATATATTTCTCTAATGTTACACTTAAAGATAGTGCGAACATTTGTGTATTTTGTTTTACCAAAATTATTATACAGGGTGATTTTTTAATGACCAGCCAAATTTTCACAGGGTGTTCTACCCATGAATATGAACAACTTTCACTATGGGAACAACTTTGAAATCGCAAAAAAAATATCAGCTGTTTCATACATTTTGATCGAGTAGTTGATTTTGTAGGAAACCGCTGGTTTTTTTTTCGTGATTTCAAAGTTGGTCCCATAGTGAAAGTTGTTCATATTCATGGGTAGAACACCCTGTGAAAATTTGGCTGGTCATTAAAAAATCACCCAGTATACCTACCTACTACAATGCAATTTAATTTTTCCCGCAATCCCCACCATCACTAGTTGGTTTCAAATCTCTTCGATATGCTGGCATCTCTGTTGACATTGATACCCCTGAGGAGCCAGCCTTGGCCCGGCCTCAGCGGCTGCCGGCCCAGCGGCTCATCCTCGGCAGCGGCCGCCTGCAGCAGCAGCATGCGGCGAGGTCTGCGCGACGTGTTGGCGGGGCTGCCGTGCACCAGCAGGTACGAGAACACGACCACGTCTCCGCGATCCGCGATAACCGGGGTGGCTTTTTCTAAGGAGAATTTTATCTGGAATACAAAGAAAGTTTTCACATCATCAGAATCTGACCCATTAGTTCTGTGACAAAAATATTCATAGTGTGAGTTAAAGAGAAAAAGTGTGAGTTAAAGAGAAAATAATTTTCTAAGAACCAGGGATTTGGTAGCATAAGATTAAAATTTTAAATCAAACATTGTTGCGATTATTGCGAGTAGTGCTCGCAATTCCTTCTTCGCTACGTGCTCTTCGCTACGTACAACTGTTCGCTACATGCTACTCTTCAATAAACATGTGTAATAATAACTGATACCACATTACTTGATCCACATAATGAAAGTTAGACTCCTGAGCCCCGACGTCTGTTTGAGGGCCCAGCTTGTGAGATCCAGGGTACACGAAGAGGCCTCCGTTGTCAGGCCCCGCGGCGTCCAGGTGCAGGAAGGCTGCTATCATGGAGTCGTTCTTATACGGGAAGTAGTGGTAGTCCTGCGCAGAAGAATATTAGATAAATGTTTCTACTCGACTCAAGAATATAGAAAATTATTGTAATCTCTTACTATGTTTTTTTAGGGTTCCGTACCAAAATGGTAAAAAAGGAACCCTTATGGTGTGACTCAGTCCTGTCTGTCTGTCTGTCTGTCACAGCTGGATATCTCAAGAACTACTAATGCTATCAACTTTAAATTTGGAACAGTTTTAGATGACGTTTACGCAACTATTTTGCAAATAAGAAAGAAATAAAAATATATGTATTTTTTTTGCAACAGGGACTGAAATAGAAATATAGAAATACTGGAATTGCTGCTCAGATGTACTGGTCAGAGTCACGAACACATCAAACAAAAAAATCTACTGCTTCACTCAAAAGTGCATTATGCCTACGGTCAAAATGTATGGTACACTACATAACAGCTGTTTTTCAGGGTTCCGTACCTCAAAAGGAAAAACGGAAGGAACCCTTATAGGTTCACTTCGTTGTTCGTCTGTCTGTCTGTCAGTCTGTCAAGACCCTTTTTCTCGGAACGCGTGAAGGTATCAAGTTGAAATTAATATCAAATACGTAGTTCTATGGTACCCTTGATGCTGAACAAATCCAAGCTTCTAAGTCAACGCAGTAAAAAAATACGGCCATTTATGCGACATAATTTTGATGCTCGCAAGTAAATCAAAACCTTTAAGGTACTTACCGTTGACTTAGAATCATGAAAAGCAAGAAGCAAGGCCTCACAGCACAAGTAAAGGAAAAAGTTCGAAAATGGTTAATTTGTAATTTTATCGCAATTTAAGATATTTTTTTTGGATTTCTGGTTCAACTAAATTAATCTGCAATGTTTAGTTTGTTTTTGGAATAAATTCTTTTCAACTTCGGAACCCTTCATTGTGCGTGGTCCGACATGCACTTGGCCGGTTTTTTTTTTTATAACCGACAAAAAATTGCAACGCTGGTGCATATCCTGGTCATCCGGTCGATGATCCTTAAGGATGATGCACCAGGGTAGCCCGCGAAATTCAAAATTTCTTACTTTTTTGCAATTTGTAGGTCAGTGTGAGCTTGTATGTTGATTAAAATATGATTCGCGGCCGTAGCTAATATGGTTGTACAGAATTATAATCATTAGAATCAGCAATACAACTCCATAAGTTAGCATTTACCTCAAATCTAGCGATTTCATCAAATCATGAGGTTTGAGGTAAATGCTAACTTATGGAGTTGTATTGCTGATTCTAATGATTATAATTCTGTAAAGCCATATTAGCTACGGCCGCGAATCATATTTTAATCAGCATACAAGCTCACACTGACCTACAAATTGCAAAAAACGTAAGAAATTTTGAATTTCTTTGGCCGACTTTAAGCTTCTCCGTTTGGTGTATATAGCACTAGCACAGTCAATTGTAGGTTACTGTGTTACGGCATGGGGAGGGGCTTGTAAAACCTATATGATACACCTCGAGAGAGCCCAAAGATCTCTGTTAAAACCTTCAAACCGTACCGGTTCCCTACAAAAACCCTGTATGAAAGTTGTCAAGTACTTACAGTGAGACAACTATACCTTCTCAATCTCATCATGAAACAGCATGAAATCACTCCGGTAAACCACGCAACCAAACATAAGAGAACGGTCATTAATGTATGTCGCGCAGTCAAATGTAAGACTGCATCCGCACGACGACAACGTCTATATCTAGCTACTTATATTTATAATAAAGTTAACAGAATCCTTAACTTCAACCCACTAACAAAAAATAAAACTAAGAAAGTACTAAACACAGAACAATACACGTGATAATTAAATTGTAATTAAGGCAAACGAAATCAGATATTTAACCCAAAGTCGTCACCAAGTACAACCACTCATACAAATACACACACACACACACACCCTCACACACACACACCCTCACACACACAAAATACAACACACTCACATACACACCACTCAAGAGCATGCATGCACTAATTTTCATTTGTTTTTTGATTTATTATTTTAATTTTGTTGCATAAACTGTTAATGTTCCAAAATCGGGTGAAGACACTGACTCCTGTAACACAGGTACCACCTAGCTCAGGAGTCAGGGCTTCAATTGTAAATGTAACTCCATTTTTATGTCAATAAAATATATTTTATTTTTTTATTTTAATTTCGCGGGCTACCCTGGCGCTTTCGCCTTAAGCATAAGCATAATCAGCCTATAATGTTCCCACGCGGGCCCAGTGCGGGTTGGTAGATGTCACATATCTTCGAATTTTTGGTTCTAGGACATACCGGTTTCCTCACGATGTTTTCCTTGACCGTTTTGACAGCTGTGGTGATGAAATTGTTTACACAAAGTAAAACACCTGTCAGGGTTCCAACCTACGGTCTTATAACTCTTATGTCGGTTCCGTTACCACTGCACACTGGTCCACTATGGCTCCTTGACCCTTCCCCGTGTATATTAGGACAACTGATAAAGCACATTTATTACCTGATGCATGGGATAAGCGGCTCCTTTTTCAGGCGGCTTCAAGTGAGCCTTGGTGTGATGAAGCATAATGTTACCAGATCCCATGATGTCTTCCAGGGCATCCAGGAGCTTGCTGCTGAATAGGAACGAGTTGAACACCGCGTGGTGGTACTGCAAGTTGTGGATGCCTTTCACCTATGCAACGTTAAAAGAAAAGCTTACATGAATATGATGAAAGACGGGCATAATGCGTATCCGGATGTGGGTAGAGTATTCAGCCACTGAATGATATTGTTATTTTTTTTTATTGAAAAAAAAACTAAGTCATCTATTGATCTAAAACAAAGTTTGTAATCTAGCCTAGTCTATCCACTTTAAGAAACAGTCATTGGTTTCCTATCTATTCATACAAATGTTTTGTGTACAAGCCGTGTATGAGTGGCTAGGCGTCCCGTCGCGCGGCGAATAATTTAAAAGCTATAGGCAAAAGGAGTCTGTATGAATCATAGAAGATGGCGTTCTTTAATTTCTGCTTACAAATATATGGGAGTGAAAGGCTGCTTTGCACGGTTTTTACGACTTGATAAAATATTCAGATTTCTTTATTTTATGTTAGTTTAATATAGTGTATGAAGGCTCTTACAGACAGAGGCGATATCGCGTCGCGACGCGATATTGCGATATTATATACGTAGAACAATATCTATGGAATCGCGCGCGACCATACACACAGGAGCGATGCGATATCGCGTCTGTCTGTAACAGCCTTTATCAACCTTCCGGAATAAATAAATGATGATGAATACCGCATCAAAATTCATTGCCTAGTTCAGTTCAGTGCCAAACGACAGCAAGATCACACAGAGACACGAAAAGCGACTTTCATTTATAATACGTATAGATATAGGTTAGAATCACTTGCTCTATGCTCACCGTTTGCGCGGCATCACTGCTCCGGTCGTCCGCATCACTCCCTACCCACGAACTCTCCATCTTGTCCTGGTTCTTCCTTGCGAACAACTTGTCATATTCCTCACTGATGGCACTCAATTCTTCTTCTGAAAGTACGTTTTTTAGAACTATGAACCCATTTTCTTTGTAAAATGTTTTTTCTTCTGTAGTTAGTCGGCCCATGACTATATCAGATGAATGTATTCGAATAAAATTATTGTATCAATTTGTTCATGAATTATGTTTTTGTAATGATAACCCACGATAATAATTCTTAGGTTATCTGTAACATAACATTTTAACTACATGTCAGTAAACATGATTTGGTCTTTAATTAAAACATCGTCAGTTTTTAACATTTTGTTTAATTTTTTTAAATATTTTAGGAAAGTCAGTAAAAGCCGAACCTACCCAAAATTCTTGAAGTAATATATTTGAGTATTAAAATTAACATTGTACTCCCTAAAATAAGCGAGGCTGTCAAATAATTGAATTTAAACAACAGAAAAAGTACAAAGTTATGAACGCTTTAAAACTCAGGGAAAGGTCAAGATTCCAGGGAGGCATGCAACGCAGACACCTAGAGTGCAACGCCCGTAACATATACAGGAGAGCGGGAACTGCACATATAATTATATTACACAGCTGATGCGAGGGTGGTGCTGACGTGCCGGGGAGGGGGGTGCCACACAACAAGAGGAAACAGAAGGTTATACAACTAGGACTGTCATGAGCAGACTGAGAGACAAGTCAATTGATGAAGACCACAGTCTACACTGATAACAGAGTGTAGGAGATTGTAATAGAAAATTTAAGAATAACGTTGAGATTAATTGTTTTAATAATTGAACCAGTGCCTTTTTGCTCATAGTCTGTCTCCTTTTTTACCCGACTGCGCCAGAAGGAGGGTTATGTTTTTCGAGAGTATGTATTACATACTCTATATATATAATTGTATAATTGTTTGACACGCTCTGCGGCCTGAACGGCTCGATGGATTTTAGCTTGAGAGGTGTCGTTAGATTCGTATTTACTGTGAGAGTGACACTAGGTATATCAAAATAAAAAAAAACAAAATGGCGGATTTTTGGCGCCAAATTATATCTTAAATTTTTTTTTTTTTTAAACCTGTCGAGTGGGGTATCAAAATAAAAGGTGATTACAAAAATATATGCAACTTATATGGTTAAAAGTACCTCGAAGTGACAAATCGTAAAAAAACACGTACAATAAAAACGTCCGCGAAATCTTTCACATTTGTAAACTAAAAAGCTGGAAATAAAAAAAGTTATTTAAAAAATTAAAAAACCCGACTTTTAAATTTTTTTAATTATTTTTTTTTTCTACTAAGCTGTATTGCTTCGTGGTGACTTGAAGAGTACCTACATAATAAAGTAGCATCTATAATGGATTCTCTAAGTTTATATGTTAAGTCATTGATACGAAGGCCTTTGATGAGAGGCAGAGTGCAACACGGGCAGGTCTTACAAAATCAAATCAAAATCTTTTCAAAATCATGGGCACTTATGAAACATCGGAAGCTAAGCGCACGGTTCCAATTGATAGTTTCCTATGGAGAAGAGACGGTGGTGATAAGCTAGACGCGGCTTTCGAAGGACCTTGGCGGGAGCGGTGAAATGACACGACACACAGAATTGAGCTAAAGGGAATCTTGTAAGAAGGAAATAGGGATGGATGGACTTACTTGGGAATCTTCTTGATGGTGAGCGTTGACTCCAGGACAGCCTTTAGAGATGTCCCACTTCACCGACTTTCTTCTTTCACTGTGTTGCACTCTTACATGAGGTCTTTAAATGTTACACTTGTGTCGGCCAACACTTACGAATAGATAGTTTTGAATTTTTTATAAAGTAGCGGATTACTTTGCGGCGCGGAGCGGTGCGGTTAGCGGAAGCGGGTTGAGATAGCACTGACTCTTTTAACCTTCGAGAATTTCTCTCAAGTCATAGTGAAGGGCAGCGATTGGCTATCACTACCGCGGATATGCCGTTGATTGGCGCGAGCGATATACACTCATCTCGCTCTGTTGTATGGGATTGGGACAGGAAGGAAATATAGCTCAAAACTGCGGTCGGATATATTACAGTTAAAAGAAAACTTATTATAACTAAAACTTGCGCGAGCATCCTGCCCGGTTTTGAGGATATGTAGTATTCTCAAAAGAAAAGAAATTATATTAAAGCGGACAAAGAAAAAAAAAAGAAAAATATTTTTAAGTATGTTAACTACAGCTAAATTAGGGTTTTTATTACGCGGTGATGTTATTGAGAAGGTAAAGGACATAGTTTGACAACGGGTCTCTTGAAAGAGCCACTGCATGTCTTCACCATAGCAACGCGGGTTGTCCCATCCCTGCCGGGAAAAACTTCGGTAATTACACCCATTGGCCAACGTAAAGGAGGGACATCATCCTGATGTATGAGAACCACTGTACCAATCTTAATATTGTCTGCGGCATTCAACCATTTTTGTCTAACTTGAAGATTATGTAAGTATTCTATACGCCATCCTTTCCAGAAACTACAAACTATCTGGTCAAGCAATTTTTTGCGGCAAGTTAGAGACTTCGCCGTTTTGGGAACATTCACGACAGGCAACGAAGTCAACGGAGAAGCCATTATAAAATGAGCGGGAGTAAGCGGTTCTGGGTACGGATCCTCATTCAGGACACAGAGCGGTCTGGAATTTAGAACTGCCTCAATTTCAGTGAGAACAGTCGAAAGCTCCTCATAAATAAGAAGTTGTGAACCGATAACACGGTATAAATGCGTTTTAGTAGATTTAACATTTGATTCCCACAACCGTTTAAAGTGGGGAGCGCGGGGTGGAATCATTTTCCATTCTATGCGGTAGCGGTGAACAAGTAGTTCTTGCAGTTGAGCCTTGGCTCCAACGAAGTTTGTTCCGTTATCGGAATATAAATAAGAGACAGGTCCTCTGCGGGAAATGAATCTTTTGAAAGCGGAAATAAAAGTGTCCGATGACACGTCGGTAACCAATTCAATATGAACTGCTTTGGTAACGAAACAAATGAATAAGCATATGTAAGCCTTCTGACTTCTCTGACCACGGCGTCTACATAACGTAACTTTAATGGGACCAGCGTAGTCCACACCCGTATGAACGAAAGCTTTAGTCTCCTGTACGCGACAAGCGGGTAAATCAGCCATCTTTGGGCTGGGGTGAGAAGGAGAAACTTTAAAACAAAAGTTACATGCATGTAATCTTTGTCTGATGACACCTCTAGAAGAGAGGATCCAATATTTTTGGCGTAACAGAGAACTAAGAAGGCTTACACCGGCATGACAATAAATGCGGTGATAATAGTTTATTAGAACATGTGTAAAATTGTCATGTTTAGGTAAAAGAGCGGGATGCTGAGCTTCATAAGGAAGGTTCGCATTTGACAATCTGCCGCCGATTCTAATTATATTATGCTCGTCTATGAAGAGATCGAGTTTTTTAAATTGTGAGCGAAGTTTTTTACTTTTAATTTCATCATAAACATCTTTAAAATGAAATTGTTGAATACAATGAATCAAATAAATTTCAGCGGTAGCTAATTCACGGACAGTAATTATCTTGTGTGACTTATCATAAGGAATAATACGTAAAAATCTTAAAATGTATACAATTATGCGCAATATTTTATTTAATGATGCAAAATTTTGTGAAAGACTATATATTAAATTGAGTTCTGATACGGTAGATACCAATGTTAGAGTTTTATTATTAAATTCAGGCAATTGTTCGTTGCATGAAGAAACAAAAGGAGTAATAGGCCACTCAGCAGTTGGACGCAGAAGCCACTCAGGGCCATGCCACCATAAATCGTGGTTTAGTAACTGTTCAGGTAGTAGACCTCGAGACAGACAGTCACTAGGATTTTCCTTTCCGTTAATATGATAAAAATGCTTAGGATCAAGGTTTTCTTGACATTTAGCGACGCGGTTACTAACAAAAATGTTCCATTTGTGCGGTGAGGAATGAATCCATGAAAGCGTAATTGTAGAATCGGAAAAGGCAAATATATTATTAATAGCGGTACGACAGCGGTAAGTGTCATAAACTAATTTAATTAGTTTAGACAAAAGAACAGCGGCACAGAGCTCCAGACGAGCTAGAGATATGACCTTAACAGGTGCAACTTTGGATTTAGCACACACCAAATTTACGTGTGTGTTACCATTTGTATCAGTGACATGTAAGTATATGACGCAGCCATGTGCGTTCAAGCTGGCATCAGCAAAACCCACGATATTTGTCACGCAACCCATAGTAACGGCTACATGACGAGGTAATCTTAAAGAAGAGAGAAAAGGTAATTGCTCTTTAAATTTTTTAAAGAGAAGTACAATAGAATCGGGTGGAGTTTCATCCCAATCTGTATTTAATTTCCATAATTCTTTTATGAGTAATTTTGCGAATAATACTACAGGAGCCACAAGTCCGAGAACATCCCACAGACGGGCAATAGTGGAAAGTATGGAGCGTTTAGTACAACTATTATCCAAATTAGATGTAGTAAAGGTGAAACAGTCCTCAGAAGGAATCCATTTGAGTCCAAGAATCTTTAAATTATCCCCATCAGAGAAATTAATAGAAGAGCGGTTGGAATGTGGGATGACCTCTAGTAATTCCAAGGAATTACTTGCCCACTTAGTAAGGTCAAAGCCCCCAGCCTTAAATAAAGCGATAAGTTCAGCGGAAAGTATCTTGGCTTCCTCCAGAGACTGTGTCGAATTAGCCAAGTCATCCATGTACAGCTCATGAGAAGCAGCAATGGATGCGCGCGGGAAGCGGTGTTTTTCATCTTCTGATAGCTGGCGCACAGTGCGCATGGCTAAAAAGGGACTGGGCTTGAGACCAAATGCAACTCGATTGAATTGAAATTCGCGAATAGGTTCAGCTGTATTAAAACGAAATAATATTTTTTGGTATTTTCGATGCTCATCAATAACAGCAATTCGAAGATACATCTGTTTTATGTCAGCTGTAACTGCAATAGGAAACAAGCGGAAATTTAAAAGTAATAAAAATATGTCAGCCTGTAAATTCGGCCCTGTGTGTAACAAGTCATTCAGTGACACGCCATTATGAGACTTAGCGCTTGCGTCAAGAACGATGCGAACTTTAGTGGTTTGTTTATCATTCCTAATAATAGGGTGATGCGGTATATAATAACCTACAGTCTGATCAATAGAACTAGGTGTAGTTTCAGTTAAATAATTTTGATCGATATACTCTTGAATTATTTCATTATAACTAGCGCGCAAAACAGGGTCGCGAAGCTTAGTTTTTTCCAAATTAATTAGACGTCGATAAGCGACAGCATAAGAATTTCCAAGTGAATCTGGATTTTTACAGAATGGTAACGCGGTACAATACCTACCACTGGAGTCACGTGACACAGTAGAAACGTACAGCTGTTCACACTCCAGTTCAGCAGGGCTCATAAAAGGTTTTGAAGGTATTTCTTCGATATTCCAAAATTTATGTAAAGATTCGTCTAAAGTCAGAAAACAATGAGCATTATCTATTTTTAGCGCGGTAGAAAAATATGAAGCGGTATTTAATTCAGCGGGACTATAATTATCATTAGATAAACTAGCGGGTACCTCACCCATAAGAATGTAACCAAACACGGTTTCAATAGCGGACGGAGCGGTAGGTGAGATAATTTTATTGTGAAGTAATAAATACGGGAACAGTTTTGCCCCTAGAAGCAATTCAACCTCACCAGGTACGTGCCACAGTGGGTCAGCGAGCGGTAAATCAAACAAATGTTGCACAGCAGAAGTGTCAACAAAGTGAGATGGTAAGTTATCCGTGATACAATCGACAACAAGAGCGGTAATTTTAAAAGAATTAGTTTTATTTTTAGCAGTAACTGTTGTCTCAACGTAACCTATGATAGGCCGCGAAGAGGTTCCGACACCCTTTATAACGGAGTTTGAAAGCGGTATAATGTTTAATTGTAGTTTTTTACAACAAGCAGAAGTAATTATATTATTTTGCGAAGCGTTATCTATTAAACATCTCACAGAAACGTATTTGTTATATTTGTTATCGACATAAACTTGTGCAGTTGACAGAAGTACCGTAGTACGTGGTGTGTTTGTACCTCCGACGCGAGAGCACGCACACAGCGCCACCTGTTGCGAATCCGCGGAGCTAGTGGCAGCGTCAGTCGAGATCGAGACAGATCTAGGCGGCTGTGAACTGTGTTCTAAATGTAAAAGAGAATGATGTCTTTTGTTACACGTCCTACAAGTATGTATAGATTTACACTGTGAAGCAGTGTGCGTTACACTAAGACAATTTACACATCCACGTTTGTTTTTAATAAAATCCAAACGCGAATTGGGTGAGAGTGATTGAAAGGTTGGACAAGTGTAAAGTTTACAATGATCAATTTTATTGCAATACAAACAAGTTTGATTATTATCAAAAGCTACAAAAGTATGTACTGTATTATCACGTGACTGATTACGAGAAGAATTATTTCTATTAGGGTTGTTACTCACTAACGCGGTTCGAGATGAAATAGTGCGATCCAATATTTTAACTTGCGATTTTATAAATTCAACGAAATCCGTATAAGTAGGAATTTCCTCATCTCTCTTATGCATTTCAAATAAATGTACGGTTGCAGGGTCTAACTTTCTCAAAGCTAAATTTAGCAAAATAAAATCCTTTAAATCGTTAATTTGTAATTGTTCTAAAGCGGAAACGGACGCGTGAAAACTTTCAATGAAACTATTCAAAGATGCGGAATTATTAGTTGCGGGTTTAATATTTAATATGTTAGACATGTAATGTGAGCCTAGTGCTCGTTTATCTTGATACTTTTGAACTAAACTGTTCCAGATAGCGGTATAGTTATCACCCGAGGGAATAATTCCGGCGGTAATTTGCAATGCGTTTCCTTTTAAATTACCTATCAAATACTGCACACGTTGAGAATTTGTAAGGTTTAAATTACTATGGATATTTGATTTAAATGATTCATAAAAAACAGGCCAGTTGTCAATTTTACCGTCAAAGGACGGAATTTGAATCGGCGGCAGTTTGACCGCGCCTTTATATTGTTTTGCGTTATCATTAGACGCGGAGTCGTCCAATGACCTTGAAAACTTCGCGGCGATAAGTGATCGCACTCGTTCTACGCGAGTATATACTCCATCGAAAGATGTTAGACCGTTATAATCGATTTTATGATCAGGATTTAATTGTAAAGAATATGTATTTATTTTATCTAAATTGGCACTAAATTCTTGACGAGTAACTGAGAGTATCTCCGTGTCCGCCATGAATGTTTCCACCGAACGGAGCTCGATACTAGTCGTATTTATTTTCTTAGAAGCTTCATATAATGACGATAAACGTTCATAGATTGCTTGATTTTTTGCATAAAGTAATTTAACTTTCATTTTAAGATCTTTCATGTTGGAATAATACTAGAAAATATAGCGTAGAAAATATTAAGTATAGCGGGTAGACCTAGAATAATTATTTTATTCTAAGCGGGTGTAAGAAAAGAATGCGGTTGAATATAAGTTGTAGGTAAGTTAGCCGAGCTAACTCACGATAATTAGCGGTTAGAATATTTACCTATGCTATTTCAATGCAATAGGCGAAATATTAAGTTGGTACAGTAATTCTCAATGAATAATGTATCTAGCGGGAATGAACGAACGTAAGAACGCGTTCAATATGGCGGTTTATGAACTTTGTACTTTAGGTATTTTGACCTAAGTTCTAGGTATAAGACCAATATGTTATCGTTGATTCTTTGAATCCGGCTCGAAGGACCAAAAACTTATGGTGATAAGCTTGACGCGGCTTTCGAAGGACCTTGGCGGGAGCGGTGAAATGACACGACACACAGAATTGAGCTAAAGGGAATCTTGTAAGAAGGAAATAGGGATGGATGGACTTACTTGGGAATCTTCTTGATGGTGAGCGTTGACTCCAGGACAGCCTTTAGAGATGTCCCACTTCACCGACTTTCTTCTTTCACTGTGTTGCACTCTTACATGAGGTCTTTAAATGTTACACTTGTGTCGGCCAACACTTACGAATAGATAGTTTTGAATTTTTTATAAAGTAGCGGATTACTTTGCGGCGCGGAGCGGTGCGGTTAGCGGAAGCGGGTTGAGATAGCACTGACTCTTTTAACCTTCGAGAATTTCTCTCAAGTCATAGTGAAGGGCAGCGATTGGCTATCACTACCGCGGATATGCCGTTGATTGGCGCGAGCGATATACACTCATCTCGCTCTGTTGTATGGGATTGGGACAGGAAGGAAATATAGCTCAAAACTGCGGTCGGATATATTACAGTTAAAAGAAAACTTATTATAACTAAAACTTGCGCGAGCAGACGGCAAGAAAGTCACGGTTATTCTTTTAAAAATAATTGCCTTTTACAATATTTTCAAATAACAGTGTTATTAGATTCAAACATTTCTATATCACAAACGTTTCTTCATTGTCACTACTGTGGGTTCGGTTCATAGCGCAGGAACACAATGACAAAGTAACTGCGTCAACAGTGCCGTCCATTGCTGTCACTTATCAAATGTTGTGTGCAGTAGACCTTCTGACCTCTGTGTATACTGTGTGGTTGGGGGATGCGTCACTCTCCCCCTCGCTCGATGGATGTGTGCGCTTTACATCGCTGCATTCACTTGACATTGAAACTCGTCTGTTGGTTTAGCAACATGCATCGTGAATATTAGTTAGTGCCACGGTTTGCTGTTCTTGTTCCGTTTGGTGCTTTATTTGATACAAGTTTCTTACATTAGATCTATTGGGACTGGGAAGGCTTCAAGAACCTTTTACCAATTAACTTTATATTGTTATACGTTACTAGCGAACCGCTCTCGGCGGCTTCGCAAGGTTTTTTGCGACTTGACAAAACGTGGAGATTTCTTTATTACATGTAAGTTATTGGATTATACACATAAACCGTCCGGAAAATGATTGTGAAAACCACATCAAAATACTTCGCGTAGTTTAGAAGAATATATGCGGTCAGACAGACACGAAATGCGACGATATTATTATAAGGTGTAACTTAAATAACGCACAACCTCGTAAGGAGTCATTGTACTCATCATTATGAACTTTTATTATGGATCAAACCTAAAATCTCGAAAAATCTGCTGTTCCAGCCCTACATTTTGACGAGTTATGCGAACATAATAATGTACTTAAGCATTTCTTAACATCATCTCATTTTTAGGGTTCCGTATAAAGGGACTCTTATGGTGTGACTCAGTCTGTCTGTCTGTCTGTCTGTCTGTCTGTCTGTCTGTCTGTCTGTCTGTCTGTCTGTCTGTCTGTCTGTCACAGCTGGATATCTCAAGAACTACTAATGCTATCAACTTGAAATTTAGAATAGTTTTAGATGACGTATACCCAACTATTTTGCAAATAAGAAAGAAATAAAAATATGTGTATTTTTTTGCAACGGGGACTGAAAGGGGATCTTAAAAATTCAAAGTGGGGCTACTAGGGCATGTGGGGTATCATATGAAAGAACGCTGTTTGCACATTCTCAAACATTTTTTAATTTTTTTTTAGGTCGCACAGTTTTCAACTTTTGATGAAAAATGTAAAAAAAATACCGTTCCCCCCCCTTTATCTCCGAAGTTTGCAAAGAGAAAAATCAGAAATTATTCTATGTGATAGAAGTTTATTAAAGATTACAGGAAAAATAAAACGATGTCTCTAAATAGCACACTTTTTCAGAAATCGGAACGGAACCCTCGGTGCGCTAGTCCGACTCGCTCTTGACCGGTTTTTATGTAACGGACCTGCCAATAATTTTATAAGAGTCACCAAAATTTATCAGCGAGAAACTCCGTCAACTTCGAAGGCACTCTTCAGAAAAAAAAAACTTACTTAAAAGTACTTGAAAATATTATGTATCATTGTCGAATCTGACCAATGTAAAATATTTTATGTATATTGTGGTAAGAAAATAAAATTGGTTGATTGACTGATTGATAGTCGAGATGATCAAAATATGCATAATTATAAATACAAGCTGTAGCTTAGTTTGGGAATCAATATCAGCATGTATTGTACTATACATTTTCAATTGTTACCCGCTTTAGCCTGCAAAGTTGTATGTATCTGGTATCAATAAACAATTTTTTATTTTTATTTTATTTTTATTTTTTTTTATTTTTTTTTATTATGACACACGTACCTACTTAATGCGCCAACGCATTGTATTATTGAAAATAGGTTAAGAACTCCATTAAAATGGAGCATTCCTGAAAGATGAATGGTGAGGATCTCAGGATCACGTAGCATGCTAGTGAAGCTGGAATCGATCTCAATCCGGACGTGGTGAGCACCACGCAGTAGATACGTACAGAAGCCCGACTCCATACAATTTGCGAATTACTTAATTACTTAATAGTAGATTATGCACCGAGGGGCTAAAGTTGTGTCTTATGTCACGGGCGTCATATTGAATCTCGAGCGCAATGAAGGATTCGGGATTTAACTCCCGAGCGCAGCAAGGTAGTTAAGAGTTTAACTCACGAGCGAAGCGAGGGAGTTAATACAAGAATCCTGAATGCAGCGAGGGATTCAAGCTAGCCCAAGGCAAAGACACCTTTAGCCCAGAGGAGGATACTCTACTTTTTACACCTACTGTGAGAAAATAATAGCCATAGTACGAAAAACAAAGTATTTATTAAATAAACAAACAGTAAGAATAACATATTTAGAACTAGTTAGTTATATGCACTTACATATTAATTGAAGTTAATGGTAACATTTGAGACATTAGTCCAGTTGTGCAAAGATAAAGTTAAGTTTTTATTTGGTACGTTTATAGATGTTGATGTGTAATTTAAAAAAAAAAAAAACTTGAGAGGTGTCAAGGGACACCCGGATGGAACGAAGTTCCTTTCGATTAATTAGTGAAGGAATTGTAACAAAATTTTATTTTTATACTTATCATCATCATCATCATCATCATCATCATCATCATCATCATCATCATCATCATCATCATCATCATCATCATCATCATCATCATCATCATCATCATCATCATCATCATCATCATCATCATCATCATCATCATCATCATCATCATCATCATCATCATCATCATCATCATCATCATCATCATCATCATCATCATCATCATCATCATCATCATCATCATCATCATCACCACCATGTTCCTTTCGATTAATTAGTGAAGGAATTGTAACAAAATTTTATTTTTATACTTATCATCATCATCATCATCATCATCATCATCACCATCATCATCACCATCATCATCATCATTATCACCATCATCATCATCATTATCATCATCATCACCATCATCATCATCACCATCATCATCGTCACCATCATCATCATCATCACCATCATCATCATCATCATCATCATCATCGCGACACCACACTGTTCAATGCGAAATAGAAATGAAAATATCTGGCTTGCTTTCTATAAGAGAGAGAGAGAGAGAGACAGACAGAGAAACATGCGCACGCCGCACGGCTTACAATAGCTACCTATAGCAAAAAGTGTCGTGACAACTTTTCGTGAGACTTTTTTCCGTCTAGCCCCCTTTCACAACGCGCGATAAGGAACTTCGTTCCAAAATTAAAAAAAAAAATTAAAAAAAATTAAAAATGGTTCGTACATAGTTATCTAATTATTCTTACAATATTATGTCTTCGAAAACATGGCAACGATATGAAGAAGCAGTCGTTATGATTTTGTAGGAAATCGAGAATATCATCCACGCGTAGTAAGGGTTTCGAGAATAGCTTTCCTCTTTCTGGCACCAAAAGGTGTTTGTTAGTACTATACTGCCAATTTAGCTGAGCATGTGAGATTCCAAATTCAAATCACATTATTGACCAGCGGGTCATAATGAAATCCAGTACAACATTATTGACCGGCTGTGCCCCCGGCCACTAATGACTCACTTTAGGTTAAGGTTGCTTGACATATAATTTGACATTTTCGAGCAGGTGGTGTGAAAAATGTATTATGCCAGTCACGCTCTAATAACAAATAACTTTTGTCCGATTGTCCACTCGTTCAAATAATTTCCTCGTAAAAACGTCGAATGAAATAAAGACTAAAAATGTTACCTCAAGATTCGAACTATGACTACATTTCCAATCCCTTAAATCTCTTAAAAAGAGGTAGGTACACAAACATTTATCAACCCCTATTGTACCCCTTAGGGGATGATTTTTAAAAACGCTGTACCTTATATTTCTTTATTTCCTACCAAAAGCATAAATTTGAATTTTCATATCCCTAACTTAAGAAATGCTGGGTTCCCCATACAAACTTTCATCCCTTATATCACCCCTTGTAGGATTATGTTTTAAGACAAAAAGTAGCCCATGTCCTTTCGCAGGATGCTATCTATAGCCTTGCCAAATTTTATCGAAATCCGTGCAGTTTTGTAAATTTTAAAATAATCCCCTAAGTAGGTAAAATAGGGGTTCTATTTTACCTACTTAGGGGATAATTTTTAAAAAACGCTGAACCGCATATTTCTTAATTTCCTACCAATAGCATAAATTTGTTATCCCATTAAAAAGCATACATTTTAATTTTCACATCCCTAACTTAAGAAATACTGAGTTTCCCATACAAACTTTCATCCCCTATATCTCCCCCTGTAGGATTATTTTTGAAAAAAAAAAGTAGCTTATGTCCGTCCCCAGGATACCATCTATAGCCTTGGCAAATTTTATCGAAATCAGTAACAGACAGACAGACAGAGTTACTATGGATAGTATGGACTAGCTGACCCGCCAGACGTTGTCCTGTAAAAAATTCAATTTCTGTTTTTTTCCTATTTTTTTTTCTCTTAAATCACCCCAGTAAAGAGGAGAATAATTACCAAAAAAAATATTTAAATCGGTCAAGCCGCTCTAAAGTTATGGCGTGACCAAGGGAAATAGGGATTAATTTTGATTAATATAATTTTATAGAAGATAAAATATGTTAGAGTTCTACTTAACTCGTGTATTATTTGAAGACCCCAAAGAAGTGAATGTCCTTCAGATCTTCACAGTACCTAGTGAGTGGTGGCACTTTGACCTGGAGCTGGCCTACTGTAGTACGGAGTTTTAATGGAATAAGAGGCCAGCTTATGCTGGTAAAAGTTACCGTTGACGTGGGGCCTACTGTCCAAGTCCTCACGGACACGTGTCTATGTGCACAGGTATGTTTTTGCTCGTTGTATGAAGCCGACCTTCTGTACCCATCTTAGTGCGAGCTGTACGCGCGCCCGGCACGCCGACGTAGCACGTCGGTCGTTAGGTAGTGGCGGCGTCCGGTGTGGATAACTATGACGTCACACGGCGGCTCTCGTGTGCTACAAATGGTGGAACACGCTATGCTAATATAATAAGACCTTAGTAAGAACGTTGTGAAGGGCCCGTATCATAATCATTGGCTAGGCTTCTGTGTTCTTCGTCCCCGTCAGAGGACGCGGCAGGCGGGTTACGGATATGGCCCTTAAAACCCCGCGGTGTGATACGGTGCCAGCAACACGTTCGTTGGGTGGCCATGTGGGCCTGGCCTGAGGCAAGTGCGGCGGTAGCACAACTTGCCTATGTGTGTGGATGGGTATTGTCCTAGGTATTTTAAGGAGTATATGGTAACCCAGTCCATGTCAAGTCAAATATCATGTCAAACGTCAAGTGGACTTAATTTTTTCTGATGCAGAGTTTGATATAAAGGGGTCTCATTTAGTGAGCTCTGCGTTGCACCAATCACTTGATTATAAATAACTCAGATAAATAATACCTATCTAGGCTTCTTCTGGCTCACTTTAGACATTGGCAGAAAAGTCGACATCGGCTTTGCTTGCCATTTATTAAAAATAGAATAGAAAAGTCCGACCAAGGTCCCACCATAGTAAGCCGAGGACAGTTATTATGTCAAAAGTGACGTTTTACGAAAAACTTCTTATTCTTTGTTATTCTTATCATTTGATTTATGTTTACGTTCGCAACAGTTCAATGAAATTTCCGTATCATAAATTCCAACACTTCACAACTTCTGAGACGATACACAACGTAACAACTCCATTCCATTCGCTCGTAACACATCCAGTGTCTGCAGTAACAACGTGGAAGTGGCTGACTACACACACTTGCAACGTTCGTCTATCAGCTCCTTCACTCCCGACCATCCTGAGACATCCCGGACGCACTGCGCTTGGCACACAAATATCGTTATAACTTCTAAACTGCCGAACAGAATGCACAAATACTTTAATTCAAAAGAACTGTACAATTGTTTGTTTCCGAGTACGTAAGCTATGTGTTTGCATGCATTTTGATATTGAATTTGGACTTATTGAAGTGACTTGTCAAATATGGTCGACAAAGTGAACAAGGCCATTTCCATCTACTCCTTATCCGTATTCAATTGTAAAAATAAAATCCGAAATTGTCTTCAATCTCATGATTATGAAGCCACAGAGAGACTCTTAGAAGTCATCTCATAAATCACAGCTCGACGTGTCCTACACCATTTTAGAAGACCAGTTTTAAATATCACACATTCACTACAATACAACCACACACCAACACACCCACACACCAACACACCCACACCAACACACCCACACACCCACACCAACACACCCTACTTTGCTGTTTAATTAATTATTTGTTTTTTCATTATCTTAAATTGTTTTCTTATTCCAAATTTTCATCTACATTTTGTATTACTGTAACTTGTCCGTGTAGTTTGGAGGCCTGGAGACCTGTAACACAGGTATTCCTAGTACAGGCTCCAGTCTCCACAACACCATGTAGTGGAGAAAATAAACGTTTTTATTATTATTATTTTATCCTTTATTTCATTTATGTACAGTTAACGGCCAGAAGTCCACTTACACCGCAATGACCATTATCGCGTGCGCTATACGGGCTGCGGCGCTTATACACACATACGCATATTTATCCGTGTGAGCGATGTTCCAACGCTAACAGATTAACATGTCGTGTAGCATTGCTACGAGTAGTTATAGATGTGGTCAATGCTAGACAAGGATGACAATATCAGTAACTTGTTTTTCTATCGCCGTCTGATTATTTTTTCCTAGTAATGCAAAATTTCAACATGTGAATATAAGTTAACATTAGCTAGATCGGTAACGAGGCTGCTATCGCTAATGTGATCGGGATAGATGTGAGTTCGAATCCGAGTTGGGCCAGTTTTTTTATGTTTTATATAATTGTTATGTTTTAGTAATTTATTTTGGTAAATTACTTTGAACAAATATATGTTACATAGGTAGTTTATTATTATAACATGATAATAAATGAAACAAATTTTGATATGGTAACATTGTAATATTTTTTATATAAAAGATATCCTTTACACCTAAGTTATTATTATAGTATTGAATGTTAAAAAACACATTTTATGTTACATATAGATATTCTGTGATGTAATTTAAGAGGTTATAGCTTAATTATTCATTTTCTCAATGAAAAGAGGATTGAAACTTAACCTCTATATTACAATAATATAAATACTAATTTGTTAAAGTTACGGCCACTATGTCCCCTGACACAAAATTACCCTACCTGTTTAGGATTTCGGTGAATAGGACAATTTTATTGTCTTGCACAAAACTTAACATATTACGCACCGTAGACATTATATCATTCAACACTTCCACATAGTTGACACTGTTGGCTGGCGTCGATATAAAACTTAATTCGCCGGGCCCATGAGCACCTAACCACCCCCACATATTCACACTGCTTCTGCCTGACTCCGTATTTGGTCTGGCATTGCCTTCAGACCAACGCGTGTTATTTTACGCCACAAATGCAGCCTTCCTTTTTGGCACGATTTAAAAGATTTTTCGTCGGTGAATATTGTCGTCTCCCAATCAAAGTCCAAATATTCCCGGGCAAAACTTAACCTCTCCTCTTTATGCCGTTGCATTAAAAACGGTTTCTTAGCCTTGGCGTACGGTGATGAAGACCTTCGGCATGGAGTATGCGGCGAGCGGTGCGTACTGATGTGCCGAACTCATCGGCAAAACGCCTTGTTGGGATGAAACCATTCGTCTCATATTCAGCTACCATATAACGTCGCTGAGGCTGGCTAATAAGAGGTGGTCTTCCGCTTCTCTCACGACTCTTCAGGCTACCTTCTTCCTCAAATCTCTTCACCCAACGACTAACAGTCTCTCCCTAAAAAAAAAAAAACTATATTACACACTTGCAACAAGCGATTAATCTACCACTATATTTTGTTGGTATCATCACATAAAATTAAAAAAATAAACTTACGCATTAGCCGGTTCCATTCGATATTTTAAGGCCATTCGAATATAGGGCCACAAGATTTGCCTTGGCTTCAATACTAATATTAGCCTGCATATTGAATTCAGAAGAATACAAAAATAGCAACAGCAAGATAACACAAACGCTCGTAATAACGCTCACCAACCAACAACAGCTAATAGTGGAATAATTTATGTGAACTAGTAAAGTAGTTAAAATATGAAGGTGGATTTACAAAGTGAAATTATCACTTTGTTTCAAATCTACCCTCATATTTTAATAACGACGCTAAGATTGAAAATAATTGTAAAACGAAAGAATCTTCGTTTAGTTGTGGAATATTTAACATATTTGTTAGCAACTCGGCATTCTTATTTCACATGTAATACTTAAAAAATATTTTTCATGTTTGATGTGAGACTCGAACCCGAACGTTCGCCATGCGAGGCACAGTGCTAACCACTTTGGCCACCGTAACGCTTACGACACTTATTGAAATTTGTAATAACAATCATAAGCGGGTGTGACTGTACCCCAATTGCCCAAGCCGATAAAAATTTCGTTTTTCCTAAATTATGCTAACATTAGTGTTTGGGTCGGTTCCCCCTATTGGGGAAAGGTAGCGCTCCACCCCGCGCTACCCTGTAGAGCTCGTCTCCAGACGGGACACTCCCCCACCGACTATCAGGAATGAACTCATAGTTATGAGAATATATTGAATGTGGTTGTAGAAAGGTAATAAATAATTAAGGGATGCAAAGTATATTATTATAAAAACTTGTGAGTAACCCTTACGCTGGCGTAATAGGCAATTGATCAGTCTGACCGAATTATTGGTCTAAGATAAAGAATAGAATATATCAAGAATTACTTGATATTAAAGGTGAGAATTAAACTCAACAATCATTATTTAATATAGTTTGGATAAACTCTCTTAAAGCCTATTATTGGCCGGAGGCAAAGAATACACAATTCAAGAATTAGGTATTTGATAGTATTATAGTAATATAGAATAAAACCTCAATGGTTACTATTTAAAAGAGTTCTGGATCGACTCTTGAAGGTCTACATACAGTCCATAACGCCCCACCCTTCATCACTTCCTAGTGTTTGGCTGGAGAGAAGAAGTGACGCAACAAACTCCCCAGCAACACGTCTCTGTCTGTTTTACAAGAAACTCTATTGTAATATTTTGAAGCTAATAAGACAAGAGGGTATGCAAAGGTATATAATATATAATTATGGTTTAGTATTATTAATGTTATACCGCCAAACTCTCGCAGGTGGTACCTAATATCTGTAACTCAGTCCTGTAAATGTGAAGGAGGAAAGGGATCGTTACGCTTGCGCTTAAATCCATTATTTATGGCTACGTTAATTTGTCTGATTACAATATACCCATATCAGTGAGACCTGGGAACCGTTTTACAACGTTAATATGTCTCATTGTACGTGTTCTGTTAGACCTAACGCATAGAACCTCTGAGGACACTAACACGGTTTCTAACAGAACACGTCTCCTAAGCTCTAAATAAATGTCTTACTCAATCCTATGACAGAGTACTGCGAAGTCCTACAGCCATTGAGGAAGACAAGTGTTGGGTAATTCTAAACGCGTAATAATGTGTTTTACACCCTTACGGCGGCCTAGCCCCTTTCTATTATGATAACACAATGCACAAGCGTTTCGTAGACTCAGTCTCTAGCAGAATTCATTATGATCGATCTTGATACACGCCGAAGTGGAATATCGTCACTTCACATTTCTTTAATTAATCTTCCCCATTTTAGAGGTTGCGTTGCGGCTATCAGCGGCATTGCTTCCAAGTAGCATGTCTCGATAAATAGTGACGATTCAGTAATAGGCCTACTAACAGCCGTGTGGAGGGTTTTATCGAGACATGGTCCCTAACGTTCTTAGAACGGACTACCAATCCAGTTTTGGGGTAATACGTGATTCCTAACCCCGCTCCCGAAATGTACGTCATCAAGACTTCACACAACACGCCCTGTAGCGAGACCTTTTTAGAAGTAGGGATTATCACCAACGTTTAGTTGCTTTGTAATTGTAACCAATTACAGATCGGCTTTATGCCTAGTTTGTTCTAAACGAACTGAGTATTTTCGGTTCTGCCTTCCATAAATGGTGCGTCAGTTAGAGATCAGTGTAATCGTCATGAGTTGTCATAAGTCTAATGTGGATGAAGGCCTTCCCCGATTCCTATAACCAACTGCCAGTGATAACCTTCTACTGAGGTATTGATTAGGATATATAGGGTCTAAACTCAACTCCACCGTCAGCCCAGGATAATTATATAGTGAAAGACTCACCCAGTGGCTCCAATGCACACACGCACTCACACACATACTCATTTAATACTAAATTACTCTAATCTGGGCGTTAACCCAACTATATTTAACTTAATAATTAATACTTGCTGTCCTGCGACAGCCTACTCCAACATGGCCTTTTGGTATTCACTTTATCTCCTAACATAACTAGCCTAGATCGGACGTCCGTATCTTAAAGCGGTCTAAAACCAACTGTCCTTACATTTCTTTCTCCTCATTTCTTCCTTAAATCACCACGTTGCACCCAGTAAGGGCTCTAGAAGGGTCTCGGCCCAGCCTCTCGGCGTCAAACCCTAAAAATCCTTTGTCTCATTCGTTAATTATTACCAAATAGCGCTCGTACCCGACATAAGGGCACCAGATGCGGGACCGCTTTTGTCACTTGAAATGCTCTCAAAATTAAAGATAAGATGTTTTCGCAATTTCTTTAGAACTTACATAAATTATTGCATCCGACTTGTCATGGCCGTCAGTTTTAGGACTTTACCTCTCATTAAATAGATAATTTATGTCTCCAAGTGACTTAATAGATGCGCTGGTTTAAAACAATAATATAATATTTTGCTATTAAGTTGAGGTAAGCCTCTAACAGTCACACGGGCAACAAGTTGCCAATGTGTAGTGTTGTCGAACGTTCTTAAAGAAGAAGGTCATAAGTACAACTAATATTGATATGCCACGGTTTTGTGAGATTGCTAGTCGACTTCTGGCTGTTACTGTACATATCATTTACATTTTAAAATATTTTTATAAAAACAAAAATAAAAAAAAACATTTAAAAATATAAAAATAGCAGCCCACCGATATCGGGAACAGGGTCCAAGCTACCGGTGGTCAGGGCTCTAGAGAGAGGAACCTCCTCACTATGCGTGCCGTGTCCAGGAGTACTGCTCTCTGAATCAAGCCCTTGATCCAGCCGCGCAATGAGAGCCTCCTGAGGTGTTGGTCGAGGCTCTGTGCTATTAGGCCATTAACCGTAACGATTATCGGTACAATGTGCTATTAGGCCATTAACCGTAACGATTATCGGTACAATGATTGCAGAGTCTACGTCCCACATGTCGACAACCTCGTGTGCTAAGTCAAGATACTTGATTTTTTTATCTTTCTCAGCTTTCACGAGATTCTCGTCATGAGGGACAGCGATATCAACAATAATTGCACGGCGCTCTCGTCGATTTATCACCTCAATATCAGGCTTATTGGCTACAATAGTCCTGTCTGTGACTATAGATCGATCCCAGTACAATGTGGCTTGGCCATTCTCGAGAACTGGGTCGGGCACATACCTGTAATATGGCACTTCGGACTCCACAAGGTTGTACTGCAAGGCAAGTTGCTGGTGGATAATCCTAGCCACTAGATTGTGTCTGTGCAAGTATTCGCCGTTAGAAAGACGAGAACAACCGGAAATAATATGTCGGATTGATTCACCGGGACGGTGGCATGCCCGACAGATGTCAACCGTACCGTCCTTGACAATGTATTTTCGATAATTATTCGTCATGATAACTTCATCCATAATTGCACACACAAAACCTTCGGTTTCCCCGAAGAGGTCGCCGAAACGTAGCCAGGATACAGACGCCAAAAAGTCTACATCAGGCCCGTGGAGGGCCCGGAAAAAGCGTCCGTGAAGCTCTTTGCCTTGCCATACTTCCCTACGATCGTTAGTATCAAGTTATTATTATTTTTTTTAAAGTGTCTCTGACTTATCTCGGGACCCTGGGGTCCCGGACTTTTGGAAGGAGTACGAGGGGCCGAAGCCAACTTGCAGAGGCCCCTAAGACAATTTTAAATTATGAGGAGGCACCAACCGACGATTATCCCTATATACACTATGCAAGTGCACCCAAGGACAACCCCCGGTTGGTGCAGGACTATTGCAGAACATTGAAACAAAACATATTGGGCTATGGGTTTGGGTGGCTGTGGACTGGCTACCTAGAACTATGAAAGGACTATGGCCCCTGCCTGATCAATGTTTTATTATACACGAAGAAAAAATGGCAGGGGGTGACTTGCACACTCAATAATGGGCCCCCGAAAACGGTCGCTAGCACATAGTGTCGTAGCGGCAAGGGAGCAACATGTCCTGAGGTGCTTGTGAGGAGTGGAGAGGTATTCCACGGTTCTCAGAACAATCCCAGAGCCCGGAAGATGGTCAAGATCCCTACAAACACTTACTGGAATACTTCCTTCCTCCGAGCACGTTTGCTCTTGCGAATCTCCACTTAAGCCAGCCAATAAAGGCAAGAATGAGGTGGGAGCTCTGTTCCCGTCATTGTTCACTCCAGCCGGCCAATAAAGGCAAGCGAGAGGTGAGGAACAAGACTTCTCCCGGGAGATAGGGTCCGTGGGGTCGCTACTGCCCAACAGCTCGCCACATGCTGCCCTGCGGGTTTCTGTATCTCTCTTGGTCTGGCTCCTCATCCTAGACCTGTTCCGGCAGAGTAACTCTACAGGCACAGACCTAGAATTCGGAGCACGCAAGCCCCACCACGACGTCAACGTAGAGATACAGCGGAGGGGTTATTATTTTTATTATTAAATGTTGCACTTTATTTTTTGTCCAAATTCTAAGTTTTTATTTAGTATTCTGACATTACGAATACCTAAAGCCTACTAATAAAAACCTAGGAAACGTTGACTCAATGGTGGTACCGTAGTATCCAACTTATATGGCTTATCGATGTACCTGCGCAGAAGATGAATTTTACAAAGCGCGGGAAATGCTATTGACCAATCGGTACGCTCCACGCACCGCGCTCCTTTTTCCTGTACCACTATTGGTCGGCAGCTGCCGCCATGTTAGCGCGCGCTGCGTGTGGCATGTTAGTCAGCCGCCATACTTGCGAGTGAGACGGAACTAACAGCTGTATTATACACCTTGTAGTAGTGATCTAAGGTTGATTGTAAGTTTTAGCATACTTTCGTTTTCGTTTCGTTTCTTTGGAGCCATACTTTCTTTTCTGTGCGAACGAAGATTCACGACGCGCTTTATAGTTGGGTACCACTGTAGCAAATACACCACTGCCACACCGCCATCAGATCGTGGTGTGGCGATTAATGCTCGTTTTTGTAGCGATTATGTTCAGGAATTGTTCAATGTGTGGCTTGAATTACATAATTTCAATAGTATATGAGATAAATAAACAAAATGTAATCTGTGTTCAAATGTAGGTACAAAATTAGTTCTGAATGATGTTGTTTCGATGTATTCACAAACATTTCAGGTGTGGTTATTTGTGGGCATTGTGTATTGCCAGCTGAGCAGCCATTCACATGCTACTTAATGTCCAATGCAAACTGAAAACAGGAACAAAAAGCTGCAGGTTGCCAACATGTCGACCTACTTATTTCCAATACGTTGGTATTTACAGTTTTATTTGTACTGCTGAAGGCAGTCCGGTGAATTTAACCACACGTTTGGTTATGTTAGAAAATCTACTTCTTCGTCAACTAAAGTAGGTAAATGTTTTTCTAAAAGTGTTTTCGTTAGGGTTCCGTCCCCAAAGGTCAGTTAGAGATACCTATGTGTCTGAAAGTTTATATAAAATGGAAACATTTTTTAACAAAACTACAGATAAGGTACCCATAAGTAGTATGCACTTTTGATAATATTTAAGGATCACCAATACGCTAATTATCAAGCAAACATATCTTAGTTGTATTTTGGGACAACTGGAAAGAGCGCAAAGGTCTCTCTTGAAAGTGATGTATTTTAAATCGTATAGATTCCCTACTGGAAACCTTTACTCACAAAGTGGCCTTCTCACAGTCAGAAAATTATACTCCATGCTACTTTAAAATTACACAAAACCCTCCCTTATGATTCTTCTGGTCTCAACAAAAAACGGAGAAAACATCTTGTTGCACCAGAAGTCTCGGTTCACCAGACAATCCGCTTCAATATACAACAAATTAAATAAACTTTTAAATATTTATCCTATGAGTTATCGAGAATGTAAGAAATCTTTAATAGACTGGCTAAAATGTAAGAGTTATGACGACATTGAAACTCTTTTACAAAGTATCATGTGATAAGTTAACGATAAGCGACATACATACACACACTCGCACGCACGCACGCACCCCCACACACACTCACACACACTCACACACACACCCCCACATACACACATACCCTCCTAGATTTAAGTTGAATTTCTTTTGTACGTAGGTACACTCCTACATTATTATTGTTTCTAGTTTTAGAAGAGCGGGGTCTCCTAGTACAGGTATATATTATACTTAAAAGGAAGCCTCTATGTAAGATTATATATTGTAGAAGTTTGTAAAGTTAACCGAAATAAATTTATTATTATTATTATTTGTTTGTATACATTTTTGCATCTCGGCTGATCTGCCGGTTTTATAGGATAACACGGGCCAAAGCCAAGTGCTACCCCTGAGAGTGCTAAACTAAGTGATATTTGATGATAATATATTATGGCGTAATGATATTACATGTTGACTTTGTGTTGCAGTGGTGAGTGCTGTGTGTGCGTGTGATACTTGTGCGTCACTGTCGTTCTGCAAGAATTTTATTATTATTATTTTCTATAGTCATAGGATGTAATACTAGTAGATATCCAGGCTATGTGCTGGCAACCTAGCCTCAGAGCCTCCGCATGTTTGACGTGAAGCGAGTAATGTGCAATTTCCGAGGGGAGCTCACTAATTTCTGTCGCCGTGAAAAGGACATCAGTGCTATAGCTCTGCCTACCCTATTGATGTCTGGCGATAGGAAATGTGGGCATCACATTTTGTTAGCGTGCGTCTCAAATCCTTACATTTTTAGGGTTCCGTACCAAAATGGTAAAAAAGGAACCCTTATGGTGTGACTCAGTCTGTCTGTCTGTCTGTCACAGCTGGATATCTCAAGAACTACTATTGCTATCAACTTGAAATTTGGAATAGTTTTAGATGACGTTTACTCAACTATTTTGCAAATAAGAAAGAAGTAAAATATTTATATATTTTTTTGTAAAAGGGACTTAAAGGGAGTCTTAAAAATTCAAAGTGGAGCTACGGGCATGTGGGGTATCATATGAAAGAGCGCTGTTTGCACATTCTCAAACATTTATTTTTATTTTTTTTAGGCTGCATAGTTTTCGACTTTTATTGAAAAATGTAAAAAAAAATACCGTAACATGGGGAGTTACGGTATTTTTTTTTATCTCCAAAGTTTGCAAAGAGAAAAATCTGAAATTATTCTATGTGATAGAAGTTTATGTAAAGATTACAGAAAAAATAAAACGATGTCTCTAAATAGCATACTTTTTCAGAAATCGTAACGGAACCCTCGGTGCGCGAGTCCGACTCGCTCTTGACCGGTTTTTATTTATTGCACTATACACAAATCTTATAAACAATATACAATCTAACACTAATATCTAAACACTTCTTGTTCTGATGTAACAATTAATTGGTTTGCGCAGCATTTTTTTGGAAAGCATTTAGACATAGTTTTTGGTAACCTTAAAGCTTTATTTTTAGGGAAAAAAAAAATTACTTACTTAATATCCATTTTGGTTAATTTTAAAGCCCGGTCCCCGATTATGTCAAATAATATTCACATACATTATGCATCTTAGCTAGTGTTAGCTATGAATGTACAACATGGTATGTGTTACATTTCAGATTTCTATTACAATTTTGAAATAAAAGCTTATCAATAGCGATAATCTCATTATTCTCATTATCTATATTAATATTATAAAGCTGAAGAGTTTGTTTTGTTGAACGTGCTAATCTCAGGAAGTATTAGTTCGAATTGAAAAAATATTTTAGTGTTAGATAGGCCATTTATCGAGAAAGGCTATAGGCTATATAACATCAGGCTACGACCAATAGGAGCGGAGCATCAATAAAAAATGTTGCAAAAACGAAGTCAACAATCATGTATGACGGAATTGTTCCTCATAAAAAGTATGTCTATCTGTTAAGGTTGCTCACTATAACTTTTTTAATGGTAATCAAATCCATACTAATAGTAAAGCTGAAGAGTTTGTTTGTTTGTATGTTTAATGCGCTAATCTCTGGAACTACCAACTATTTATTTTTGGTGAAAAATCTCCGAACTTTTATTATTGTATAAATAGCATAGTCACTTTAATTATCGACTTCCTGTACAAGGTTGTAGCCGTTGAATAATAATAACAATAACGTCTTTCTGAAGTCGTTACATAAGCACTAATTCGTTTTCCATGTTTTCCAAATATAAAATCCTACCTACCGGAAAAAGCATCCAGACATAATCCTATCAAGAAACCATTCCGCGTACGTTCTACAAAGGAATTCGTTGAAATATATCAAATTATCATACAAAACATATTAAGGGCCAATAATTGCCGCTATCTTTAATACCAAAAGGGAACACAGTCTTGGAGCAGTCATATATCATGTTTACCGAACACTCGGCTTTCTGTGAGATGTATGCACACGCCGATATACGGGACCATGAATACCGCTGGCACCGCATTATCCATTGACAAATGCCCCACCATAACTGAAATTTATGCAAAGGACCCGTCGATGGCTAGGAAAATGTTTATTTGCAACGCTTTTATCAAACACTCGGACATAACAAATAGCTTTCTCATGTATGCGGCTTTGTGTCTGTGTTTACAGGCTTTGTCTTTTAAAAGTGTTGTGTTTTGACGATGTGCCTGATACACGTACTGTGCCTGATACACGTACTTTGGCTGATATATTGTTAAGAAAGTGTTTCCCTCTTATTTACGTTGAGTTTCCTTGTTTTTGTTAGTAAAAGCTGGGAGTGAATTGATAACGCGCTATTTTATGTTTTTGTTAGCTGAGGGGTGAGTGAAATATGTTTAGCTTTATGAGTTAATGGCGTCTCGTGTAGGAGTCAATTTAAGGATTGAGGTTATTTGGTCCTTATGCGCGACGGGATTCTTGAGACTGTATTTAGTCAAACAGACTTTGAGAATTAATTTATTTTCACACATTATATCCTGTTCCAATGGCCAAGTGGTTAGGACTCGCCTCTCGTGCACGACGTTGGGGTTCTTTATTGTCGTGGTAATCTGACCGACTAAATATTTTGGAAGTAGACTAACAAATGAGAGAGAGTGAGAATTAGTGAGAGTCTATTTACTGTCGTTAAAAACTCTACTTGGTTCTTGAAGGAACTAAGTGAAGAAACGAAACAGTTATTATAATGTACCTGTGCCCTTATCTCTTTTAGTTCGTACTTTCGGTCCCCAACCACGCTACTACATGATATAAAATTCAATTTCGCACGAAGATACCGAAATGTATTTAGGAAGTGAGCGAATTTGCCGACTAACTGGACAACTGGACCAGCGAGCAAGTTTAGCAGATAGCGAACTGTTCGAATTTGAGATGTAATGTCGATACCTGTGTACCTGTGTATCGGTACCAGGATATCGGGATATCAATTTGTCGGGAAATTTTGGTGATGATTTGTTGTTGGCGATCTAAGTTGGAAAATGTAGTGTAAAGGTATTTATTTTCAGAATTGTAAAAAGATGGAGGACAGTACCTATTCTAGAAATAAATACACAATTAGAAGAAGTGGATGTTAGGAACAAGTTGTTTACGAGTTGTTCTGTCGATGTAAAACTAATTAATTACGTGTAGGTACTGAGGTATTGTGTTCCAAGTTAGAAGTGAAGTAATTGTTTTTTACCCGACTACGGCAAAGCCAAAAGGAAGGGTTATGTTTTTGGTTGGCGTTTTTGTCGTGGTTGGGTTTTTAACTGACTTTTCAAAAACAAAAAGGAGGAGGTTATCAATTCGTCGCTTATATATTTTTTTTTATGTATGTACACCGACTTCTCCGTCAATTGTGGACCGATTTTGAAAATTCTTTTTTTGTTTAAAAGGATGTGCTCTCGAGGTGGTCCCATTGTCACCAAGTCAGAATCTGATGAAGGGATCTCATGAAAATCGAGGGAAACCCTCAAATTTTGTTGGCACACCTACAGCGATTTGGGTATTTTTTATAGTAACTCGTGCATTTGCTCCCGGAAAGCATCATTTGGTGAAGTGGAACTGATGAGGAAGACCACAGATGGCCATAGGAACTACTCAATAATACGTATTTCACGTAGGTTGCGATTCGATTACTTTAAAATGGCAATTTATGCTCGTCACAATGATATGGTGAAGTGGAGTTGATGGTGACTTCACCTTCAGTTACAGTTCTCCTGGTTCCTTACAAGGAGAACTCCTCAACAACTAACGTCCTTGTATCGGGAAAAACAATTTTTTGTAAAAGGTGATGTGCAGTTGACATTAGGCTATTGTAACTTAGATAAATTACAAACTGACCGACTAAAAAGTGAAAAAAAAAACTTATTTACAATAAAAAACAACCGACTTTCAAAAAAAATACTACTAAGTGAAAAATAACTTTAATTTCGGAAGTCGGTGGCAAAAAACTAAAATACGGATCCAAAGACACCGACTTCCGAAATTAAAGTTATTTTTCACTTTGTAGTATTTTTTTTAAAAGTCGGTTGTTTTTTTTTTGTAAAAAAGTTTTTTAGTTTTAAACTTTCTTTTTGAATTGAGTGTACAGACATTAAACGCCGATCTCTCACCGTGATAACTCTTTATTTACTATCAGCAATGGTGGCTTAGTATAACTAACAATGTTATTACTTAGCCAGCATATCTAGCACGGCGTGCGGCAGCTGATGTGTAGTAGATAATGGTGGCTTAGTATAACTAACAATGTTATTACTTAGCCAGCATATCTAGCACGGCGTGCGGCAGCTGATGTGTAGTAGATAATGGTGGCTTAGTATAACTAACAATGTTATTACTTAGCCAGCATATCTAGCACGGCGTGCGGCAGCTGATGTGTAGTAGATAATGGTGGCTTAGTATAACTAACAATGTTATTACTTAGCCAGCATATCTAGCACGGCGTGCGGCAGCTGATGTGTAGTAGATAATGGTGGCTTAGTATAACTAACAATGTTATTACTTAGCCAGCATATCTAGCACGGCGTGCGGCAGCTGATGTGTAGTAGATAATGGTGGCTTAGTATAACTAACAATGTTATTACTTAGCCAGCATATCTAGCACGGCGTGCGGCAGCTGATGTGTAGTAGATAATGGTGGCTTAGTATAACTAACAATGTTATTACTTAGCCAGCATATCTAGCACGGCGTGCGGCAGCTGATGTGTAGTAGATAATGGTGGCTTAGTATAACTAACAATGTTATTACTTAGCCAGCATATCTAGCACGGCGTGCGGCAGCTGATGTGTAGTAGATAATGGTGGCTTAGTATAACTAACAATGTTATTACTTAGCCAGCATATCTAGCACGGCGTGCGGCAGCTGATGTGTAGTAGATAATGGTGGCTTAGTATAACTAACAATGTTATTACTTAGCCAGCATATCTAGCACGGCGTGCGGCAGCTGATGTGTAGTAGATAATGGTGGCTTAGTATAACTAACAATGTTATTACTTAGCCAGCATATCTAGCACGGCGTGCGGCAGCTGATGTGTAGTAGATAATGGTGGCTTAGTATAACTAACAATGTTATTACTTAGCCAGCATATCTAGCACGGCGTGCGGCAGCTGATGTGTAGTAGATAATGGTGGCTTAGTATAACTAACAATGTTATTACTTAGCCAGCATATCTAGCACGGCGTGCGGCAGCTGATGTGTAGTAGATAATGGTGGCTTAGTATAACTAACAATGTTATTACTTAGCCAGCATATCTAGCACGGCGTGCGGCAGCTGATGTGTAGTAGATAATGGTGGCTTAGTATAACTAACAATGTTATTACTTAGCCAGCATATCTAGCACGGCGTGCGGCAGCTGATGTGTAGTAGATAATGGTGGCTTAGTATAACTAACAATGTTATTACTTAGCCAGCATATCTAGCACGGCGTGCGGCAGCTGATGTGTAGTAGATAATGGTGGCTTAGTATAACTAACAATGTTATTACTTAGCCAGCATATCTAGCACGGCGTGCGGCAGCTGATGTGTAGTAGATAATGGTGGCTTAGTATAACTAACAATGTTATTACTTAGCCAGCATATCTAGCACGGCGTGCGGCAGCTGATGTGTAGTAGATAATGGTGGCTTAGTATAACTAACAATGTTATTACTTAGCCAGCATATCTAGCACGGCGTGCGGCAGCTGATGTGTAGTAGATAATGGTGGCTTAGTATAACTGACAATGTTATTACTTAGCCAGCATATCTAGCACGGCGTGCGGCAGCTGATGTGTAGTAGATAATGGTGGCTTAGTATAACTGACAATGTTATTACTTAGCCAGCATATCTAGCACGGCGTGCGGCAGCTGATGTGTAGTAGATAATGGTGGCTTAGTATAACTGACAATGTTATTACTTAGCCAGCATATCTAGCACGGCGTGCGGCAGCTGATGTGTAGTAGATAATGGTGGCTTAGTATAACTGACAATGTTATTACTTAGCCAGCATATCTAGCACGGCGTGCGGCAGCTGATGTGTAGTAGATAATGGTGGCTTAGTATAACTGACAATGTTATTACTTAGCCAGCATATCTAGCACGGCGTGCGGCAGCTGATGTGTAGTAGATAATGGTGGCTTAGTATAACTGACAATGTTATTACTTAGCCAGCATATCTAGCACGGCGTGCGGCAGCTGATGTGTAGTAGATAATGGTGGCTTAGTATAACTTACAATGTTATTACTTAGCCAGCATATCTAGCACGGCGTGCGGCAGCTGATGTGTAGTAGATAATGGTGGCTTAGTATAACTGACAATGTTATTACTTAGCCAGCATATCTAGCACGGCGTGCGGCAGCTGATGTGTAGTAGATAATGGTGGCTTAGTATAACTGACAATGTTATTACTTAGCCAGCATATCTAGCACGGCGTGCGGCAGCTGATGTGTAGTAGATAATGGTGGCTTAGTATAACTGACAATGTTATTACTTAGCCAGCATATCTAGCACGGCGTGCGGCAGCTGATGTGTAGTAGATAATGGTGGCTTAGTATAACTGACAATGTTATTACTTAGCCAGCATATCTAGCACGGCGTGCGGCAGCTGATGTGTAGTAGATAATGGTGGCTTAGTATAACTGACAATGTTATTACTTAGCCAGCATATCTAGCACGGCGTGCGGCAGCTGATGTGTAGTAGATAATGGTGGCTTAGTATAACTGACAATGTTATTACTTAGCCAGCATATCTAGCACGGCGTGCGGCAGCTGATGTGTAGTAGATAATGGTGGCTTAGTATAACTAACAATGTTATTACTTAGCCAGCATATCTAGCACGGCGTGCGGCAGCTGATGTGTAGTAGATAATGGTGGCTTAGTATAACTAACAATGTTATTACTTAGCCAGCATATCTAGCACGGCGTGCGGCAGCTGATGTGTAGTAGATAATGGTGGCTTAGTATAACTAACAATGTTATTACTTAGCCAGCATATCTAGCACGGCGTGCGGCAGCTGATGTGTAGTAGATAATGGTGGCTTAGTATAACTGACAATGTTATTACTTAGCCAGCATATCTAGCACGGCGTGCGGCAGCTGATGTGTAGTAGATAATGGTGGCTTAGTATAACTGACAATGTTATTACTTAGCCAGCATATCTAGCACGGCGTGCGGCAGCTGATGTGTAGTAGATAATGGTGGCTTAGTATAACTGACAATGTTATTACTTAGCCAGCATATCTAGCACGGCGTGCGGCAGCTGATGTGTAGTAGATAATGGTGGCTTAGTATAACTGACAATGTTATTACTTAGCCAGCATATCTAGCACGGCGTGCGGCAGCTGATGTGTAGTAGATAATGGTGGCTTAGTATAACTGACAATGTTATTACTTAGCCAGCATATCTAGCACGGCGTGCGGCAGCTGATGTGTAGTAGATAATGGTGGCTTAGTATAACTGACAATGTTATTACTTAGCCAGCATATCTAGCACGGCGTGCGGCAGCTGATGTGTAGTAGATAATGGTGGCTTAGTATAACTGACAATGTTATTACTTAGCCAGCATATCTAGCACGGCGTGCGGCAGCTGATGTGTAGTAGATAATGGTGGCTTAGTATAACTGACAATGTTATTACTTAGCCAGCATATCTAGCACGGCGTGCGGCAGCTGATGTGTAGTAGATAATGGTGGCTTAGTATAACTGACAATGTTATTACTTAGCCAGCATATCTAGCACGGCGTGCGGCAGCTGATGTGTAGTAGATAATGGTGGCTTAGTATAACTGACAATGTTATTACTTAGCCAGCATATCTAGCACGGCGTGCGGCAGCTGATGTGTAGTAGATAATGGTGGCTTAGTATAACTGACAATGTTATTACTTAGCCAGCATATCTAGCACGGCGTGCGGCAGCTGATGTGTAGTAGATAATGGTGGCTTAGTATAACTGACAATGTTATTACTTAGCCAGCATATCTAGCACGGCGTGCGGCAGCTGATGTGTAGTAGATAATGGTGGCTTAGTATAACTGACAATGTTATTACTTAGCCAGCATATCTAGCACGGCGTGCGGCAGCTGATGTGTAGTAGATAATGGTGGCTTAGTATAACTGACAATGTTATTACTTAGCCAGCATATCTAGCACGGCGTGCGGCAGCTGATGTGTAGTAGATAATGGTGGCTTAGTATAACTGACAATGTTATTACTTAGCCAGCATATCTAGCACGGCGTGCGGCAGCTGATGTGTAGTAGATAATGGTGGCTTAGTATAACTGACAATGTTATTACTTAGCCAGCATATCTAGCACGGCGTGCGGCAGCTGATGTGTAGTAGATAATGGTGGCTTAGTATAACTGACAATGTTATTACTTAGCCAGCATATCTAGCACGGCGTGCGGCAGCTGATGTGTAGTAGATAATGGTGGCTTAGTATAACTGACAATGTTATTACTTAGCCAGCATATCTAGCACGGCGTGCGGCAGCTGATGTGTAGTAGATAATGGTGGCTTAGTATAACTGACAATGTTATTACTTAGCCAGCATATCTAGCACGGCGTGCGGCAGCTGATGTGTAGTAGATAATGGTGGCTTAGTATAACTGACAATGTTATTACTTAGCCAGCATATCTAGCACGGCGTGCGGCAGCTGATGTGTAGTAGATAATGGTGGCTTAGTATAACTGACAATGTTATTACTTAGCCAGCATATCTAGCACGGCGTGCGGCAGCTGATGTGTAGTAGATAATGGTGGCTTAGTATAACTGACAATGTTATTACTTAGCCAGCATATCTAGCACGGCGTGCGGCAGCTGATGTGTAGTAGATAATGGTGGCTTAGTATAACTGACAATGTTATTACTTAGCCAGCATATCTAGCACGGCGTGCGGCAGCTGATGTGTAGTAGATAATGGTGGCTTAGTATAACTGACAATGTTATTACTTAGCCAGCATATCTAGCACGGCGTGCGGCAGCTGATGTGTAGTAGATAATGGTGGCTTAGTATAACTGACAATGTTATTACTTAGCCAGCATATCTAGCACGGCGTGCGGCAGCTGATGTGTAGTAGATAATGGTGGCTTAGTATAACTAACAATGTTATTACTTAGCCAGCATATCTAGCACGGCGTGCGGCAGCTGATGTGTAGTAGATAATGGTGGCTTAGTATAACTAACAATGTTATTACTTAGCCAGCATATCTAGCACGGCGTGCGGCAGCTGATGTGTAGTAGATAATGGTGGCTTAGTATAACTAACAATGTTATTACTTAGCCAGCATATCTAGCACGGCGTGCGGCAGCTGATGTGTAGTAGATAATGGTGGCTTAGTATAACTAACAATGTTATTACTTAGCCAGCATATCTAGCACGGCGTGCGGCAGCTGATGTGTAGTAGATAATGGTGGCTTAGTATAACTAACAATGTTATTACTTAGCCAGCATATCTAGCACGGCGTGCGGCAGCTGATGTGTAGTAGATAATGGTGGCTTAGTATAACTAACAATGTTATTACTTAGCCAGCATATCTAGCACGGCGTGCGGCAGCTGATGTGTAGTAGATAATGGTGGCTTAGTATAACTAACAATGTTATTACTTAGCCAGCATATCTAGCACGGCGTGCGGCAGCTGATGTGTAGTAGATAATGGTGGCTTAGTATAACTAACAATGTTATTACTTAGCCAGCATATCTAGCACGGCGTGCGGCAGCTGATGTGTAGTAGATAATGGTGGCTTAGTATAACTAACAATGTTATTACTTAGCCAGCATATCTAGCACGGCGTGCGGCAGCTGATGTGTAGTAGATAATGGTGGCTTAGTATAACTAACAATGTTATTACTTAGCCAGCATATCTAGCACGGCGTGCGGCAGCTGATGTGTAGTAGATAATGGTGGCTTAGTATAACTAACAATGTTATTACTTAGCCAGCATATCTAGCATGGCGTGCGGCAGCTGATGTGTAGTAGATAATGGTGGCTTAGTATAACTAACAATGTTATTACTTAGCCAGCATATCTAGCACGGCGTGCGGCAGCTGATGTGTAGTAGATAATGGTGGCTTAGTATAACTAACAATGTTATTACTTAGCCAGCATATCTAGCACGGCGTGCGGCAGCTGATGTGTAGTAGATAATGGTGGCTTAGTATAACTAACAATGTTATTACTTAGCCAGCATATCTAGCACGGCGTGCGGCAGCTGATGTGTAGTAGATAATGGTGGCTTAGTATAACTAACAATGTTATTACTTAGCCAGCATATCTAGCACGGCGTGCGGCAGCTGATGTGTAGTAGATAATGGTGGCTTAGTATAACTAACAATGTTATTACTTAGCCAGCATATCTAGCACGGCGTGCGGCAGCTGATGTGTAGTAGATAATGGTGGCTTAGTATAACTAACAATGTTATTACTTAGCCAGCATATCTAGCACGGCGTGCGGCAGCTGATGTGTAGTAGATAATGGTGGCTTAGTATAACTAACAATGTTATTACTTAGCCAGCATATCTAGCACGGCGTGCGGCAGCTGATGTGTAGTAGATAATGGTGGCTTAGTATAACTAACAATGTTATTACTTAGCCAGCATATCTAGCACGGCGTGCGGCAGCTGATGTGTAGTAGATAATGGTGGCTTAGTATAACTAACAATGTTATTACTTAGCCAGCATATCTAGCACGGCGTGCGGCAGCTGATGTGTAGTAGATAATGGTGGCTTAGTATAACTAACAATGTTATTACTTAGCCAGCATATCTAGCACGGCGTGCGGCAGCTGATGTGTAGTAGATAATGGTGGCTTAGTATAACTAACAATGTTATTACTTAGCCAGCATATCTAGCACGGCGTGCGGCAGCTGATGTGTAGTAGATAATGGTGGCTTAGTATAACTAACAATGTTATTACTTAGCCAGCATATCTAGCACGGCGTGCGGCAGCTGATGTGTAGTAGATAATGGTGGCTTAGTATAACTAACAATGTTATTACTTAGCCAGCATATCTAGCACGGCGTGCGGCAGCTGATGTGTAGTAGATAATGGTGGCTTAGTATAACTTACAATGTTATTACTTAGCCAGCATATCTAGCACGGCGTGCGGCAGCTGATGTGTAGTAGATAATGGTGGCTTAGTATAACTGACAATGTTATTACTTAGCCAGCATATCTAGCACGGCGTGCGGCAGCTGATGTGTAGTAGATAATGGTGGCTTAGTATAACTGACAATGTTATTACTTAGCCAGCATATCTAGCACGGCGTGCGGCAGCTGATGTGTAGTAGATAATGGTGGCTTAGTATAACTGACAATGTTATTACTTAGCCAGCATATCTAGCACGGCGTGCGGCAGCTGATGTGTAGTAGATAATGGTGGCTTAGTATAACTGACAATGTTATTACTTAGCCAGCATATCTAGCACGGCGTGCGGCAGCTGATGTGTAGTAGATAATGGTGGCTTAGTATAACTGACAATGTTATTACTTAGCCAGCATATCTAGCACGGCGTGCGGCAGCTGATGTGTAGTAGATAATGGTGGCTTAGTATAACTGACAATGTTATTACTTAGCCAGCATATCTAGCACGGCGTGCGGCAGCTGATGTGTAGTAGATAATGGTGGCTTAGTATAACTGACAATGTTATTACTTAGCCAGCATATCTAGCACGGCGTGCGGCAGCTGATGTGTAGTAGATAATGGTGGCTTAGTATAACTGACAATGTTATTACTTAGCCAGCATATCTAGCACGGCGTGCGGCAGCTGATGTGTAGTAGATAATGGTGGCTTAGTATAACTGACAATGTTATTACTTAGCCAGCATATCTAGCACGGCGTGCGGCAGCTGATGTGTAGTAGATAATGGTGGCTTAGTATAACTAACAATGTTATTACTTAGCCAGCATATCTAGCACGGCGTGCGGCAGCTGATGTGTAGTAGATAATGGTGGCTTAGTATAACTAACAATGTTATTACTTAGCCAGCATATCTAGCACGGCGTGCGGCAGCTGATGTGTAGTAGATAATGGTGGCTTAGTATAACTAACAATGTTATTACTTAGCCAGCATATCTAGCACGGCGTGCGGCAGCTGATGTGTAGTAGATAATGGTGGCTTAGTATAACTAACAATGTTATTACTTAGCCAGCATATCTAGCACGGCGTGCGGCAGCTGATGTGTAGTAGATAATGGTGGCTTAGTATAACTGACAATGTTATTACTTAGCCAGCATATCTAGCACGGCGTGCGGCAGCTGATGTGTAGTAGATAATGGTGGCTTAGTATAACTGACAATGTTATTACTTAGCCAGCATATCTAGCACGGCGTGCGGCAGCTGATGTGTAGTAGATAATGGTGGCTTAGTATAACTGACAATGTTATTACTTAGCCAGCATATCTAGCACGGCGTGCGGCAGCTGATGTGTAGTAGATAATGGTGGCTTAGTATAACTGACAATGTTATTACTTAGCCAGCATATCTAGCACGGCGTGCGGCAGCTGATGTGTAGTAGATAATGGTGGCTTAGTATAACTGACAATGTTATTACTTAGCCAGCATATCTAGCACGGCGTGCGGCAGCTGATGTGTAGTAGATAATGGTGGCTTAGTATAACTGACAATGTTATTACTTAGCCAGCATATCTAGCACGGCGTGCGGCAGCTGATGTGTAGTAGATAATGGTGGCTTAGTATAACTGACAATGTTATTACTTAGCCAGCATATCTAGCACGGCGTGCGGCAGCTGATGTGTAGTAGATAATGGTGGCTTAGTATAACTGACAATGTTATTACTTAGCCAGCATATCTAGCACGGCGTGCGGCAGCTGATGTGTAGTAGATAATGGTGGCTTAGTATAACTGACAATGTTATTACTTAGCCAGCATATCTAGCACGGCGTGCGGCAGCTGATGTGTAGTAGATAATGGTGGCTTAGTATAACTGACAATGTTATTACTTAGCCAGCATATCTAGCACGGCGTGCGGCAGCTGATGTGTAGTAGATAATGGTGGCTTAGTATAACTAACAATGTTATTACTTAGCCAGCATATCTAGCACGGCGTGCGGCAGCTGATGTGTAGTAGATAATGGTGGCTTAGTATAACTAACAATGTTATTACTTAGCCAGCATATCTAGCACGGCGTGCGGCAGCTGATGTGTAGTAGATAATGGTGGCTTAGTATAACTAACAATGTTATTACTTAGCCAGCATATCTAGCACGGCGTGCGGCAGCTGATGTGTAGTAGATAATGGTGGCTTAGTATAACTAACAATGTTATTACTTAGCCAGCATATCTAGCACGGCGTGCGGCAGCTGATGTGTAGTAGATAATGGTGGCTTAGTATAACTAACAATGTTATTACTTAGCCAGCATATCTAGCACGGCGTGCGGCAGCTGATGTGTAGTAGATAATGGTGGCTTAGTATAACTAACAATGTTATTACTTAGCCAGCATATCTAGCACGGCGTGCGGCAGCTGATGTGTAGTAGATAATGGTGGCTTAGTATAACTAACAATGTTATTACTTAGCCAGCATATCTAGCACGGCGTGCGGCAGCTGATGTGTAGTAGATAATGGTGGCTTAGTATAACTAACAATGTTATTACTTAGCCAGCATATCTAGCACGGCGTGCGGCAGCTGATGTGTAGTAGATAATGGTGGCTTAGTATAACTAACAATGTTATTACTTAGCCAGCATATCTAGCACGGCGTGCGGCAGCTGATGTGTAGTAGATAATGGTGGCTTAGTATAACTAACAATGTTATTACTTAGCCAGCATATCTAGCACGGCGTGCGGCAGCTGATGTGTAGTAGATAATGGTGGCTTAGTATAACTAACAATGTTATTACTTAGCCAGCATATCTAGCACGGCGTGCGGCAGCTGATGTGTAGTAGATAATGGTGGCTTAGTATAACTAACAATGTTATTACTTAGCCAGCATATCTAGCACGGCGTGCGGCAGCTGATGTGTAGTAGATAATGGTGGCTTAGTATAACTAACAATGTTATTACTTAGCCAGCATATCTAGCACGGCGTGCGGCAGCTGATGTGTAGTAGATAATGGTGGCTTAGTATAACTTACAATGTTATTACTTAGCCAGCATATCTAGCACGGCGTGCGGCAGCTGATGTGTAGTAGATAATGGTGGCTTAGTATAACTTACAATGTTATTACTTAGCCAGCATATCTAGCACGGCGTGCGGCAGCTGATGTGTAGTAGATAATGGTGGCTTAGTATAACTGACAATGTTATTACTTAGCCAGCATATCTAGCACGGCGTGCGGCAGCTGATGTGTAGTAGATAATGGTGGCTTAGTATAACTGACAATGTTATTACTTAGCCAGCATATCTAGCACGGCGTGCGGCAGCTGATGTGTAGTAGATAATGGTGGCTTAGTATAACTGACAATGTTATTACTTAGCCAGCATATCTAGCACGGCGTGCGGCAGCTGATGTGTAGTAGATAATGGTGGCTTAGTATAACTGACAATGTTATTACTTAGCCAGCATATCTAGCACGGCGTGCGGCAGCTGATGTGTAGTAGATAATGGTGGCTTAGTATAACTAACAATGTTATTACTTAGCCAGCATATCTAGCACGGCGTGCGGCAGCTGATGTGTAGTAGATAATGGTGGCTTAGTATAACTGACAATGTTATTACTTAGCCAGCATATCTAGCACGGCGTGCGGCAGCTGATGTGTAGTAGATAATGGTGGCTTAGTATAACTGACAATGTTATTACTTAGCCAGCATATCTAGCACGGCGTGCGGCAGCTGATGTGTAGTAGATAATGGTGGCTTAGTATAACTGACAATGTTATTACTTAGCCAGCATATCTAGCACGGCGTGCGGCAGCTGATGTGTAGTAGATAATGGTGGCTTAGTATAACTAACAATGTTATTACTTAGCCAGCATATCTAGCACGGCGTGCGGCAGCTGATGTGTAGTAGATAATGGTGGCTTAGTATAACTGACAATGTTATTACTTAGCCAGCATATCTAGCACGGCGTGCGGCAGCTGATGTGTAGTAGATAATGGTGGCTTAGTATAACTGACAATGTTATTACTTAGCCAGCATATCTAGCGCGGCGTGCGGCAGCTGATGTGTAGTAGATAATGGTGGCTTAGTATAACTAACAATGTTATTACTTAGCCAGCATATCTAGCACGGCGTGCGGCAGCTGATGTGTAGTAGATAATGGTGGCTTAGTATAACTAACAATGTTATTACTTAGCCAGCATATCTAGCACGGCGTGCGGCAGCTGATGTGTAGTAGATAATGGTGGCTTAGTATAACTAACAATGTTATTACTTAGCCAGCATATCTAGCACGGCGTGCGGCAGCTGATGTGTAGTAGATAATGGTGGCTTAGTATAACTGACAATGTTATTACTTAGCCAGCATATCTAGCACGGCGTGCGGCAGCTGATGTGTAGTAGATAATGGTGGCTTAGTATAACTGACAATGTTATTACTTAGCCAGCATATCTAGCACGGCGTGCGGCAGCTGATGTGTAGTAGATAATGGTGGCTTAGTATAACTAACAATGTTATTACTTAGCCAGCATATCTAGCACGGCGTGCGGCAGCTGATGTGTAGTAGATAATGGTGGCTTAGTATAACTAACAATGTTATTACTTAGCCAGCATATCTAGCACGGCGTGCGGCAGCTGATGTGTAGTAGATAATGGTGGCTTAGTATAACTAACAATGTTATTACTTAGCCAGCATATCTAGCACGGCGTGCGGCAGCTGATGTGTAGTAGATAATGGTGGCTTAGTATAACTAACAATGTTATTACTTAGCCAGCATATCTAGCACGGCGTGCGGCAGCTGATGTGTAGTAGATAATGGTGGCTTAGTATAACTAACAATGTTATTACTTAGCCAGCATATCTAGCACGGCGTGCGGCAGCTGATGTGTAGTAGATAATGGTGGCTTAGTATAACTAACAATGTTATTACTTAGCCAGCATATCTAGCACGGCGTGCGGCAGCTGATGTGTAGTAGATAATGGTGGCTTAGTATAACTAACAATGTTATTACTTAGCCAGCATATCTAGCACGGCGTGCGGCAGCTGATGTGTAGTAGATAATGACGAGGCTGTGGTTAGCGCTCGCCGACGTGTCACTAGTCGCCAACCGAGACGTCTCGGTCTCGGTATCCGTGAGCTCCCGGATTCCCGGATGCAGCCACACCAGTGTGTGTGTGATGAACGGTCTCCATGCGGGCCAAACGAGCTAACGAACATTCTATGCCTTCGGGTCTTCGGGTTCGAAGACCGTAAGCGTATATTAAGTGGAGAAACTTAGTATTTTGCTTTAAAATCGGTCAAGTATTCTTAAAAGTCCGCAGAAGGTGTTCGCGCACTTTTAAGAATGCACTGTTTGAACTATTTAGTTGCAGTCGGGTTTTTTTTAGGGTTCCGTACCTCAAAAGGAAAAAACGGAACCCTTATAGGATCACTCGTGTGTCTGTCTGTCTGTCTGTCCGTCTGTCCGTCTGTCACAGCCAATTTGCTCCGAATCTAATGGACCGATTAAGTTAAAATTTGGTACACATATGGATTTCTGTGACCCAAATACGTACAGTTAAAGTAAATATATGAATTTTGAATATGAGAGTCACTTTTAGGGGGAAAATAAGAAAATTTAAAAAAAAAGTTTTGTAAACTGTACCGAGTGACATATCAAATGAAAGGGCTTACTATGAGGGCCTCAAATATATTTTTTTTATAATTTTAAAATTTATTGTTTTAAAGTTATTTAAGAAAATAGACGAAAATTGACCATTCCCCCCCCATTATCTCCGACACTACTGAGTCTAAAATTTTGAAAAAAATATAGAAATTAGTTCTATACCTGTAGATTACAGGTAAACCTATAAGAAGTCTGTGGTCTTAAAATAACATGGTAAATCTATATATATAAAAAAATCAAAGTCCTGACTGAGTCACTGACTAATATACCAACGCACAGCCCAAACCAATGGACCTAGAGACTTGAAATTTTGCACATAGATACCTTATATAGTGTAAACATCCACTAAGGAAGGATTTTTGGAAATTCCATCCCTAAGGGCGTAAAACAGGGCATGAAAGTTTGTATGAAAAATCCTATCCCTTGAGTTAATAGACTTGAAACTTAGCACGAATATTCATATAAGTAAATTATAAAGTTTATCATTTTTAGTTTTCCTAAACTACCCCCTAAGGAGGGATTGGGGGTGTCAAAGTTTGTATGGAGGAACTTTAACACGCGGTCCGATTAACTCAAAACTCAGTTTATACTTGAGACCAAAAATTAAGACTAACGTGTATTAGGGTTTTCCAAAAATCTACCCCTAAGGGGTGAAAAGTTCATTTTATAGCGGAGGATTTTATTGGGGGCTTGATTAACTCTAAAATTGGTGTAAATAATGTTTGAGTCAAGTTATGGAAACATACCAGACGATTTTTGAAATTCTTTAGGTATCTGTGTTCGTGAAAACAGAGATACAGTTTATATGAAAAATCTTATTAATTTGGTTAATGAACTTGAAACTTAGCACAAATACTTGCATAAGTAAGTAATAATGTTTGTCATTATTAGTTTTTCAAAACTACGCCTCAAATGAGGTTTAGGGATGTTAAAGTTTGTATAGAAGAATTTTAAAGCGCAGTACGATTAAAAAAATGGTACTTTGAGTCAAGTTAGGACACTTGCCAAACGAATTTTCACCGATTTTGACGGCATATAGCTGATGTTTTAAGGAGTAACTTAGGCTATTTTTATTTTAGAAAAATAATTAGGGTTCCGCGCAAGAAAATTAAAATCCATGAAATCAGACAACCACGTACAGCCCAGTACAAACTTACTAAGCCTCCGCTGTCTATTACGGCTATAGATAACAACAAATAATAAAAATAAAGCAAAGTTCAAAATTTAAGGGGTCGGTCCCCATACAATAAACTTTTCATTTTGAAAAAAAAATAAAAATTTTAATCTAGCATGTCATTATTTCATCACCGCTGCTCTCAAAACGGTGAAGGAAAACATCGTGAGGAAACCGGCATGTCCTAGAACCAAAAATTCGAAGACATGTGACATCTACCAACCCGCACTGGGCCCGCGTGGTGGATTACGGCCCACTCCTTCTCACCGATAGGAGGCCTGTGTCCCAGCAGTGGGAACATTATAGGCTGATTATGTGTTATGTGGGGTGTCATCGTCTAGAACTCATTGAGTAGAGTACAAACATATTTTTTTTTATCTTTTAAAATTAAGAAATAGGGGGCCGTAAAAGTTGTAAATTTTAGACCATTTTTGTACGAGCTCTAGCGCAACAATTCAACAAATTAGGAATTTGAAACTTCTTTATAACTACCATGTAAGTACCATGAATACTGAAAACGGCGATTCATAAGGTATTTTGTTTAAACATGGGTGATTTTCTGCAACTGCAAAAAATAACCTTGTAATTCACAGTATCATTATGAAATAAGTAAAAAGTTATCTTTGCGATTGTTAAACATATAATATGGTACGGAACCCTTCGTGCGCGAGTCCGACTCGCACTTGACCGGTTTTTTTGTTCTGTGGCGGCATCTACATTGCCACATACGAACCACGTAACACAATGACATGACGTCACGCAACCTGCATCGCGCAATCAGAGTTTACCGCGCGACTAGCATATATACAACGTCCCGACATCAACCGTCGGCAGTTGGCCACCAGACACGACACCCGTCTGGTCGGAGGATCCTCCCTTTTCAATGGAGGATGAGTGAACATTACACCCTGTTCCTCATGCCTCTATACTTCTTTTTAGGGTTCCGCACCAAAATGGTAAAAAAGGAACCCTTATGGTGTGACTAAGTCTGTCTGTCTGTCTGTCTGTTTGTCAGAGCTGGATATCTCAAGAACTACTGATGCTATCAACTTGAAATTTAGAATAGTTTTAGATGACGTTTACCCAACTATTTTGCAAATAAGAAAGAAATAAAAATATTTTTATTTTTTTTGCAACAGGGACTGAAAACTGGGGGTCTTAAAATTTTAAAGTAGTGCTACTAGGGCATGTGGGGTATCATATGAAAGAACGCTGTTTGCACATTCTTAAACTATTTTTATTTTTTTTAGGCGGCATAGTTTTCGACTTTTGATGAAAAATGTAAAAAAAAATACCGTCCCCCCCCCCCTTATCTCCGAAGTTTGCAAAGAGAAAAATCTGAAATTATTCTATGTGATAGAAGTTTATGTAAAGATTACAGGAAAATTTTTTTTTTCAGAAATCGGAACGGAACCCTCGGTGCGCGAGTCCGACTCGCTCTTGACCGGTTTTTTTATTTTTCATTCTTTTAGTGTGTATTTTTGAAATCGTCTCCTGAAGTCTTTTATGTAATACCCACATGGTTACGGAGCAAAAAAAATTTTTACACACTAACTGACGTCTAAAATCCCACATTTTCTTTTTATAAAACCAAAACATGGGCTAAAACCATCGCGCGACCTATTCAAGTCGATAAACACCTCATGTATATAAAATCCATCTAGGTGTTAGGATACTTCGAGGGTATAAAAAATCCCCCATGCAAATATACATAGATACACATACAATACATAACCCTGTCTGCTGTCGCGCAGTCGGGTATAATAGTCTACAACGCTCCCACTGCGGGGACACCGGCCTGTGAGAGAGAGCGGGCCATAGTAGACCACACGGGCTCAGTGCGGGTTGGTAGATGTCACAGGTCTTCGAATTTTTGATCTAGGACGTGCTGGTTTCCTTACGATGACTTACGTCACCGTTTTGAGAGCAGTGGTGATGAAATAATTTACACAAAGTAAAGCGCCTGACTGGGTTCGTACAACTCGAAAGTCGGGGCCCTTACCACTGGGTCATCACTGCTCTGCTTGATTAATAATAATAAAAACATCGTAGACTAAATTGTTATTTAACTGCAGATAACTGTAAATAATTCTAGGTCAAGTCCAAGATAATTTCAATCGGTTTCAATGTCACAAAACTCAGTTACAAATTCGTTAAGGATAAATTCTTGTTGATTTAATCTGGTTGGAACCGAAGCCTGCATTTTAAACAGTTGTGGTCGCTCTGTTGATCGCTAAGCTTGGACGGAGTTAAGATTCTGTTTGATTGCTAGTTAGAACATTTGAATTTTCTTGAGCTTTGCATTGAATCTGAGAAAGTTTTTTGTTCATGTTTACAGTTGAATTCTACTGTTTAACATGCAGTTGGTTTTTGTTCATGTTTACAGTTGAATTCTACTGTTTAACATGCAGTTGTTTTTTATTCATGTTTACAGTTGAATTCTACTGTTTATCATGCAGTTGTTTTTGGTTCATGTTTACAGTTGAATTCTACTGTATAACATGCAGTTGTTTTTTATTCATGTTTACAGTTGAATTCTACTGTTTATCATGCAGTTGTTTTTTGTTCATGTTTACAGGTTGAATTCTACTGTATAACATGCAGTTGTTTTTTGTTTATGTTTATAGTAATTGAATTCTACTGTTTATCATGCAGTTGTTTTTTGTTCATGTTTACAGTTCAATTCTACTGTATAACATGCAGTTGTTTTTTGTTCATGTTTACAGTGGAATTCTACTGTTTATCATGCAGTTGTTTTTTGTTCATGTTTACAGTTGAATTCTACTGTTTATCATGCAGTTGTTTTTTGTTCATGTTTACAGTTGAATTCTACTGTTTATCACGCAGTTGTTTTTTGTTCATGTTTACAGTTGAATTCTACTGTTTATCACGCAGTTGTTTTTTGTTCATGTTTACAGTTGAATTCTACTGTTTATCATGCAGTTGTTTTTTGGTTTAAAATAAAACAAATAACGTTTTCGTTTATGCCTCAGTTTACAAAAAAGGGTTGAAGCATAAATACAAACTTTATTTATTTTTACTTATTTTATTAATAACTTAAGCCGTTTGCTTGCAAACCGTGGCAGTCTTATTGGAAACGAAAATCTTTTTTGGTCTGTCATTGGGTGCTTATGATGAACATTTCACCATTTCCTAATTTAACTATAAGTCCCATTGATCTTGGGAAAATACTCATAAAAGTTAGGACAAGTCCTAACATTGAGTGGAGTCTTCTGTAGGTACATATTATAAATTTAAGTCACTTTTCGTGTCTGTCTGTGTGACCATGTTGTTCTTCTAAACTAGCCAAACGGTTTTGATGCGGTTTTCACCATCATTTAGAGATATTTAGTTCCGGAAGGTTTATGCGTATAATAAATAAAATTACATATTAATATTATGTTAAAGAAGTCGAGGTTTTGTCAAGACGTAAGGCCGTGCGAAGCAGGGGCGGGCCCTAGTGTCTATGTAGGGTGACTGGTAATTAGTGACACATGATAATAGTCATGGTAACAAACAACTTTTATTATGAGATCTAACCTGAAATCGCCAAAAAAAAAAAATCAGCTGCCCCATACATTCATGTACGCATAACTCGTCAAAATGTAGGGAACAGCAGATTTTTTTTCGCTATTTCAGGTTTGGTCCCTTAATAAAAGTAGTTTGTTATCATGAGCACAATCATGTGTTTAGGTATCGGTCACTAAACCAGTCACTCTATATAATATTAGAACTCGATAACATTTTCAAACTAAACCCGAACAATACCGCCACAATAGATAGCCTGACAGGTTTTAGGGATACTTCAAATAGCTCCAAAACATCAGTAACAATCCGTATGAAAGTTTATAAAATATTCGCATCAATTTCGGTTAGGATTTTACGTTCCCTATTTGATTAAATTCGCAACCGCAACGCAAAGCATTCACACTGTATTTTGATGTAACAAAGGCTCATTTTAATGTCGACCCACGCGCGTATTACGTGCGTGTCGTGGGCGTGGACGTGGCGTGACTGTGGGCTGAGTGGTACCTCTGTATGTGATAGATGAGAAAAAATTAAAAGGTACCTATTAGCTATTTGCCCAGTCCAGCCATTACATTTCTCGGAGATAAAAAGGACTTACCTACTCATTTTGAAAGGTTAATAATTTAACTACACGCTAAATTATAGTATTGGAGAACGTTGTAAATTCCATTCATGAATAGTTTTTTTTACTAGGTGTGCTGTTAGGACCAGGGTAACAGCGAGTGATGATGCCCTGAACAGCTGCTGCATTCCCGCCCCAGGTGTCCACCATGTTGATAGATTGCACTTGCAATATTGATAGATTGCACTTGCAATATTGATAGATTGCACTTGCAATATTGATAGATTGCACTTGCAATATTGATAGATTGCACTTGCAATATTGATAGATTGCACTTGCAATATTGATAGATTGCACTTGCAATATTGCTAGATTGCACTTGCAATATTGATAGATTGCACTTGCAATATTGATAGATTGCACTTGCAATATTGATAGATTGCACTTGCAATATTGATAGATTGCACTTGCAATATTGATAGATTGCACTTGCAATATTGATAGATTGCACTTGCAATATTGATAGATTGCACTTGCAATATTGATAGATTGCACTTGCAATATTGGCCACTGAACAATTCAGCACACTGAGGTCGATATTCTACATGTTTTAGCACTTTTATAATAGTATCCTAGTACTCTTTCAAAGATACAAAACGTTTGTATGATTAAGTAATTTAACTTCATAAAAAAAACCGGTCAAGAGCGAGTCGGACTCGCGCACCGAGGGTTCCGTACCACCATTTATACTTAATTTTTGTTGATGATTTCTGAAAAAGTGTGCAGCATGTATTTAGAGACATTTTTTTTTAATAATTTTATTTTTCCTGTAATCTTTATATAAACTTCTATCATATAGAATAATTTCAGATTTTTCTCTATGCAAACTTCGGAGATAAGTGGGGAACGGTATATTTTTTTAACAATTTTCATCAAAAGTCGAAAACTATGCGACCTAAAAAAAATTTTTTTCGAGAATGTGCAAACGGCGCTCTTTCATATGATACCCTAGTAGCCCCACTTCGAATTGTTAAGAGCTCATTTCAGTCCCTGTTGCAAAAAAAAACCTATACATATATTTTTATTTATTCTTATTTGCAAAATAGTTGGGCAAACGTCATCTAAAACTGTTCCAAACAAGTTGATAGCATTAGTAGTTCTTGAGATATCCAGCTGTGACAGACAGACAGACAGACAGACTGAGTCGCACCATAGGGGTTCGTTTTTACCATTTTGGTACGGAACCCTAATACGGCCATTTATATATGCGACATTATTGATACTCGCAAGTAAATCAAAACCTACAGGGTACCTACTTACCGTTGACTCAGTAGCAAGAAGCAAGGTTGTGTTCGCTGCTGAATGGGTCGCACACACCTTGGATGTTAGCTTGAATGAATAAGTCACAGAACCCTAGAAATCGACAGGCGTTCCTGTGGATGCCAATCGCCAAGTGAAAGCTATGGTATGATAAAAATGTAAAACAAATGGATCAAAGAAGAGTTTTTTGATACATTTGTTTACATTAATTACTTAAAACACATAATGTACTTTTGTAGCAGACCATATATAGCTGTCGCTACTATTTCAGTCACGAAAGTTATTACTTGGAAGTACATATTCGTACGGGGGCCGTATTATGACGTGAAAAAAGGTCACGGATCCATCATGGTTCCAGTGTGAGAGAGAGACGGAGCTATATACGACCTCACCATCCTTATTTCTCAACTAAAATCTTCACAGCCGTGTATATCCATCACAATGAATTAATTCATGTTCGCGTTTACATTAAACTATTAGCAGCGATCTTCAAAGCGATCTTTGTTGAAATCCTCATCAAAAATTCTCTATTCATGCCGTAAAATTACCTACGTTGATAACACCTGTCCTAGGTAGTTATGAAGCTACATATTTAATCTGATGTCTAAGTAACGGGACTCACAAAGGCTGGAGTCTAGAGTTTGTTAGGATATAGTTTAGGCCTTACTGCGAAGTGGATAAATAATGTATGCAGACAGCGGGTTTCACATTATACTCCTAGTTTGGGAGCTGCCGATGTACAGAACACATGATGGTCTCTTGGGGTTTAACCTGACCCCTGAAAATTCAAGAAACATAAGGCATGTCCTTGGCCAGTCAGACAGTCTAAACAACGCTGACAGAACTAATTTTGTCAATCACTATCACTACATAGTATAAAACAAAGTCGCTTCCCGCTGTCTGTCTGTCCCAATATATGCTTAGATCTTTAAAACTACGCAACGGATTTTGATGCGGTTTTTTTTAATAGATAGAGTGATTCAAGAGGAAGGTTTAAAAAGCGAGTTGGTTATAAATAACACTTTTATATGACAATGTTTCTATTAAAACCAGACGAGGTCGGACTAGATGACTCTTGCTTGGTGTCGCTGCGACACCAAGCAAGTGTCATCTAGTCCGACCTCGTCTTGTCGCTTCCACACTAAGGCCGCGTTTCCACTGACGCGGAGCTGGGCGGAGCGGAGCGGAGACGTGCAGGAATCGTCCAATTACAGACGAGACAAGAGACGCGATGAGGATTTCAACCATTATGATTGGTCGATTCCTGCACGTCTCCTCTCCGCTCCGCCCAGCTCCACGTCAGTGGAAACGCACCCTTAGGTGCTAGTTTGCCTACTCGCTAGTTGCTTGAAATAGAATAAACTTTGAACTCTAGAATAAAACTTAAAACTCAAACTCAGCATTTATTTCAATTGTCAAAGAGTCCATCAGTTAGTCAGAAAGTTGAAGTTGAGTTCTAAATATACAAAAATTAAGACGTAATAACATGATGAATAGCAAAAATAAATAATACCTATTTATTAAATATTGCACGTCGAACAGATCATCAAAAATTTCACTGGTGAGCTCCCGAACTATCAGGGATAACGTTCAAGTGAGTCTTCACAATTCGCTCGTTAATCATCGCGCCGCACCGCACCGCACGGCAACGCGTCACACGTCAATTACTCGCGGGAAAAACTAAAGTGCGTTTCATTATACGCTCAAATTATAACTTTTTATGATAAAGGTTAAATATCAAAAGTGGATAAAGGTCGTGAATTTAATATGTATGACTTTGATATTTCGTTCGTGTAGAAAATTAACTGAACTGTTTCTTAGTAATAAGTCTAGGTCTTGATTTAAATACGTAATCATAGGCTTCATGCTACGGCGTCACTTCTTTCATAAGAAAGTAAAGAGACACCGTAGCTTAAAGCAAGCAATTTTAATGCCAATTATTATAGTTTGGCATTTCAAATATAAATTGAAGACCAAGTATACATTCGAATAATATATAGTTTGTCTAATAGCACAGATTAATACAGATGGGACACTCCGCAGATTAGGTATGAAGCTACAAGTACGCGGCGGGCCCCGTCCGCGGGGCTAATTCAGTAGAAATGCCGCGCGCCGAAGGTATAATAACCGAGTTACACGATAGAAAGAGAGGCAGTGTAGGTGAATATAACTGTAGGTAATTAGCGTTCTGCGAACTGAATTGTGTCTTTTAGCTTTTTATTTAAATGATTTTGCGGAGTGTCCCATCTGTATTAAGCTGTGCTAATTAATAGGCATTGCATGCCGATTTATACTTTATCACCTTAACTTAAGTAGTACCTAAGTATTACTACTTCCACAATGATTTTAGCTGCCTGATTTTGCGTCAACATGGTCGTTACAATAAGGTTGCTGTTTGGTTTCTGCTGTTAGAGGTAATAATAGTGACAGGACTGAACCTAACTGCTTCGGTATACACAACCTTTCTGCCCATTCAACTCAGCCATATCAAATACTTCAAGAATTTTACAAGCTCACTTATAACTCCAACATGTTGACCCCCAAGTCTGCAAGAACTTCCAGCCAACTTAATACAGTTTAGCTTAGTGACACAGACCAGCCTTTTAAGACGCATCAACTTAGCTGTATACTTAGTGCAAACAATTATTGTTTAGGGAGAACACAGAATAGAAATTGTTCAGAAGGCCCACGTGTTACATTTCAAAAACTATCAACATACGAACAACGGTTTATTTGTAGGTATTTACCCACGGCATGGCGGCAGAACGGAGACGGTAATAAACACAATTGAGAGGTTGCTTATTTTTTACTATTATCCTCAAGAACTGTGGCTCTTGCAACACAGGAACCTCCTGCCTCCTAGTGCAAGAGCCAGGGCTACACTGATGTTCCTGTCTTGAAGTCTGCCTGCCTAGCCTTTTCCCAACTATGTTGGGGTCGGCTTCCAGTCTAACTGGATGCAGCTGAATACCAGTATTTTGCATGGAGCGACTGCCTATCTGTAACTGGGTAATACGATACCCCTTGGTAAGACAGGTTGTCAGACTTTCGGGCTCCTGACGACCCGTAACGACTGTCCAAGATCCACGAATGACAGCCGGGACAAGAGGCACGGAGGAGTCTCGGTATGTAAAGATGGTCACCCATCCACGGACCAACCCCAGCAAGCGTAGCTTAACCTGATGGATCAACCCGTGCGGCTGTTATTACTTAGCCACGAGCTCCTCTTGTTGTTATTTCTGTCTTGAAGAGAAAAAGTTATTAATAACTACTGGTCCATTTTGATGCGTTTTTTGCAGTAATTATGTATCATCCATGTTATTATCGAGCTGCCTATCCAACGTTAATATTATAGCTATAATTCCAATATAACGGACTACTAAAGGAAGCTGGTTTATCACAAAAAAGGATCTTTCAGGTAGAGGCAGCTCAATACATTGGTTGATGAGTCATTGTCATCTGCCTAAGCTTTTCCGAACTATGTGTTGGGGTTGGCAGTTGGCTTTAATTTATCTGTATGCAGCTCAATACCGATATTATACACGGAGCGATCGCTTATCTGACCTCCACGACCCAGTTACTGGGTAATACAGTACTCCTCAAATAGTCAAAGAAGGACTTCTGCAACTGTCTTACTTCAGAAGATCAAGTTTAGGGCTGGTAAATATGAAGGTGTGAGCTAAGCTCGCGGGCTGACGTCGCGTCACGTCGTGTTCACGGCGCTGTGGCCCCTGACGTGGTGACGCCACACGGTCAGCGGCGGAAGAAGTTGAGCAGATGTTCCATGAAAAATGTAAATTCACCGGAAAAATAATGACATTTATTTATTTAAAGACCTTGAAGGTGGACGACGGTACCACTTTATATCAAAAAGCGAACCCATATTAAGAATTTCTCCTGTTTCGTGGGTGTGTTAATACACAGAAACTGCCAGACCTGAAACAACTATCAATATTTTTTTATGAAAATGATTAATTGCTGTATTTACGGGGTGAATTTTTCAAGTGGGCGTGGATGGCCAAATCTGAAACTATGAGGAATAGTGGAAAGTACTCAAAGGAGTCTCGGGCTCGATATTGATGAAAACTAAAACTGCATGAATTTCTGAAAAATCTATATTTCTAGCCACGAATCGAACCGATTTTGAAAAAAAAACACACACTGTATTATTACACCATACGATAGTGTAGCTAATAATAATCAAATTCTGGGAAGTAATAACATACGGCAATTTAAAGGAACGAACTAATTTTTAACAAAATACTTTTTATATTTTGCTGTGTTACCTACCTACTCGTGCCTAATTAAACTAAATAACTGATTAATTGTTCAAAATGACGACCATTATTTTTAATACATAGCTGGATTCAGCGTCTCAAGGAATGTACGGCATTCAGCATTACAATAGCTTTTCCTCAATGTAAATAGCGCCCTCGCAAAAGTAGTTAACTGGTTTAATGTTAATAACCTACTTCTTAACGAGAAAAAAACTAAGTGTATTAAGTTCACTATACCTCATGTTAGACAAGTAAAAACTAGTGTTCTCATAAAGGGTGAAGAGTTGATTCCCGAAGATACCACAGTGTTCTTGGGCATAACTTTGGATGCCAAACTTCAATGGGGCCCCCATATAGATAAATTGTCGAAAAAGCTTAGCGCTGCAGCATACGCCGTTAGGAAAATTCGTGATTTAACTTGTTTAGAGACAGCCCGTTTAGTTTACTTTAGTTATTTTCATAGTGTGATGTCGTACGGTATTCTGTTGTGGGGAAATGCCGCCGATATTCAGACAATTTTTGTTTTACAAAAAAGGGCTATTCGTTCAATTTACAAATTAAGTCCCAGACACTCCCTCAGAGATAAATTTAAAGAAATTAATATAATTGTTACGGACGCCGAGCATAGTGTGAATTAAAAGACTATGAAAGTTGTGCAGGATAGCTGCTTCATTAGTTAGCGTGGTAATATCATAGTCTTTAGGCATGTGGTATTTTCAGTTTGTGGATAATTAACATTCAGCTTTAAGTCTAACAGATGCTAGAGATTCCCACGGCGCCCGAAATGTTTTGTTTTGCTTATCGCCGGGCGTTTTCGCAGTAAAATGCATTGTTTTATATTCTAAAATGTTTACTAGCGGCACTGTTAAAGGAACTCATTATTGTCGAGACCTTTTGTTGAATAGGTAACAGTTCTGCGTAAATTGTAATCCGCACAAAATATCTTTCTTAGTTTTAGGAAACGAATTATTTGTTGTCGGTGTCTATTGATATGCATTTCTTTAGCCATTTGTAATAATTCTAAGAAAGTTTGTTTTTATGTGTTTACAATAGTTTTAAATAGCGTAGCCAGTACTTTGTTAGACCACCCAAAGCGTGGGAAATAGTAGGGATAGAACTAACGCCACTGGGGCATATAAAAAGCCTTACTTGTAAAACCAAAGTCAGTCAGTCGGCCTACAGCTCTACAAGAAGAATAAACTAGAAGACAACAGCAAGAAGTCTTTTATTACTCCAACCTAATACAGTCCACCACAGTCTGGTCCATCGAGCAGCGGATAATTCTGAAGAACGAAGAACCAGCGCCAACCAAGCGGCAGAAAAACGAAGAAATCTGCGGCAAGAGCAAGAATCTACGAGACCGACTGCATCGACCGACCGATCGAACAACCGGTCCCGAAGAATCGACGTACCTACGACGCGCCGCCATACCGACCCGACGTACCCGATCGTCGCTGGGTCGAAGAGGGGCTGCGTTGAAGAGGGGCCACGTTGAAGAGGGGCCGCGTTGAAGAGGGTCCACGTTGAAGAGGGGCCACGTTGAAGAGGGGCCGCGTAAAGAAAACGAGGGCCGGGTCAAGAAAGAAGAGGGCCGAGTCGAAAAAACTTCAAGATGGTGGTCACCAGAAGCCAAGGGGAATTAGCAGAAATCGAGGAGCAGCAGCGTCACAGCCAAGAACAGGAGGCGCGCCGCAGAGAAGCTGAACGAATAGAGCAAGAACGATTGAGAAGAATCTCACTGGACCCGCCGGCATCACAATTTTGGAAATCAGCGGACGCCAGTACAGCGGGACCATCCGGACTTCGGGCTACTGCGGAGCAACGAAAGCCATCACCGACTGGATCCGTCAGGTCAACAACCAGCGTGACAACACGACTACGGATGGCGGAACTGGAGGCAGCAGAGAAGCTAGCGACGATCCGAAGAAAGGAGTTGGAACTGGAGGCAGCAGAGAAGCTAGCGACGATCCGAAGAAAGGAGTTGGAGTTGGAGGCCGACCTAGTCAAAAAGAGACTAGCAGCCGAAGTATCCGCGATCAACGATGAATACAGCGTGCACGAAGAAGCCACTCCTCCCCGTGAAGAACCACACCAGAAAGTGGACAACTGGTTGAGGACGAACCCCCTCAACTCTCGGGAAGAAGAAGGAACCAGGGAAGCCAGGGAAGAGCCAAAGCAAATACGCTTCGAAGCACCGCGAGGAAGATCGCCAACTCCAACAAGGAAGAACAGCATCGAGCACTTGGCCGCCACATTGGAGAAGATGGCCAGACCCAGGCCTCGACACACTGACCTGCCGACCTTCTCCGGAGCAGCCAACGAATGGTTGCCATTCAAAGCAGCAGTTCGAGATACGACCGAGATGTACCAAGTGTCAGCAGCGGAAAACATCCAGAGGCTAAGGAGCTGCCTCAAAGGGGAAGCAAGAGACGCCGTGGCCGCCCTTCTGCATACAGCTACAGATCCGGACGTCATCATGAAGACCCTCGAGCAATGCTTTGGAAGACCTGAAGTCATCATCGACCGAGCACTAGAAGACCTCAAGAAACTTCCGAAACCTGGATCATCAGCAGCCGAACTCAACAGCTTCGCCATCAAGTTGCAGAACATCATCTGCGTGCTGAAGACAATCGACCGAAGAGGCTACCTGTTCAACCCCCTGATGACGCGAGAAGTATTGGACAAGCTCAGCCCGCATCTTCGATCCCGCTGGTGCGACTACGCCTACGACCACGAAGGAATGACTGACCCGGAGATCGTCATTTTATCCCGTTTCCTGATGAGAGAAGCGGATAGAGCACTGCGGTATACATACACCCCGTCTACGAGTAGCACAAGCCAGAAGAAGGATACTCGACCCATCGTGACACTCAAGAAGAAAGCGAGCGTCTTCACTACGGTCGAGAGCGCAGAAGAAAAGGTCAAGTGCCCCAAATGCGAGCAAGCTCACGTCCTGACACAGTGCCCGAAGTACAAGGCACTTACTGTGGACGAGCGATGGAGCTTGGTAAAGGAGAAGAAGATATGCTTCAAATGCGCCCAGAAGCAACACAGGCGCACACACTGCAAAGCAAAGGCGTGCGGCGTGGACGAGTGTCGCCGCCCGCATCATGCGACTCTTCATCAAGTACGAGAAGCAAAGACTGAAGAAAAGAAGACAGATGCACCCAAGGAGGAAGCGGTCCTGTCCCTAGCAACCCGACCAGCTGCCGGACCAAGAGCAGTCTTGCTGAAGATGTGCCCTGTCGTCATAGCCGGACCACGGGGGGAGGTGAAGACGTATGCTCTACTGGATGAAGGAGCTACAATCACCCTCATCGATGAAGAACTAGCAGCGAGCATCGGAGCTGAGGGACCAGCGCAACCTCTCCACCTGAACGGGGTCAACATGTCACAGCAAGAGATGAAGAGTCAGCTGGTGGATATTCAAGTCAGAGGATTGAAGAGCGACGAGAACTACAAGGTCAGAGCGAGGACTATGAAGAATCTCCGCCTCCATCGTCAATCCGTTCCTGACACCCTACTGGACTACGAGCATCTGAGGGACCTGACACCAGAAGAGGTGTGCTACGATGTGGCCCGTCCTGGAATCCTGATGGGGACAGACCACTGGGAATGCATCGTGTCCCGCGAGCTACGAGTCGGCGGCCCTGATCAACCGGCCGCATCAAGAACACAACTAGGATGGGTGGTGCACGGAACCGCGCCACGCAAGACCATCTATCAAGAGGGAAACGTGCTGCACGTCTTCGAGCCTGAACGAACGCCGAGGACAAGCGAGCAAGAACTCCACGACTTAGTCGAAGCCCACTTCAAGATCGACGCACTCGGCATCCAGGGGAAGCCGCGAGTCAAGGAAACCGATCAGCGAGCTATCGACATCGTCAGGAAAACGACCAAGAAGATCGACACCGGGTACGAAGTTGGACTGCCGTGGCGACGAGATGACGTCATCATGCCACCAAGCTACGGGCAGGCGCTCCGCCGACTAAAGAAGATAGAACAAAAAATGGACGCCGACCCCGAGTTCGCAGCTGAATACACGAAGCAGATCAACAACCTCTTGGATAAGGGGTACGCAACGCCTTGCGACGGATCAGAAGAAGCGAGCGCCATCTGCTGGTACCTGCCACACTTCGCCGTGCAGAACCCGAACAAACCCGGCAAGCATAGGCTGGTATTCGACGCAGCGGCTAAAAGCAACGGCGTGTGCCTGAACGACGAGCTGCTGGAGGGGCCCGATCTACTATTATCACTGCCAGGGATCTTATTCAGATTCCGAGAGAAGACAGTGGCGATCACAGCGGACGTGCAAGAAATGTTCCTGAGGATCCGAATAAGGCAGCAAGATCAACCAGCGCAGCAGTTCCTGTGGCGAGGCGACGAACGAGTAGAGCCTCCAAAGAAGTACAAGATGGCCAGCATGATCTTCGGCGCAGCGAGCTCCCCGTACATGGCCCACTATGTCCGCAACCATAACGCGGTACACGGGCAGGAGTATCCACGAGCGCTGGAAGCCATCAAGAAGAGTCACTACATGGACGACCTGGTAGCCAGCTACGAAGACACGAAGGAAGCTTGGAAGGCGGTCGAAGAAACGAGAGCAGTACACGTGCATGCGGGATTCACGCTACGAGGATGGAGCTCCAGCGACAAGTCGGTACTACGCGACGTGCCACCAGAACTGCACGCCACCGCTCCCACAACACTGGGGGGAGATCAGCCCGAGAGCAAGATCTTGGGACTATTCGAGAAGACAGAACGAGACAGCTGGCTACCGAACCCCGCCCGTTTCTCGAAGTATGAAGTCTTGGTGAGGGCCACCGCTCGAGCAATCGCCTTCACCGACATCTGCCGTCGACGAGCAACAGCGATGGAACATCGCCACATCCAGCGCGCCGAGGTCGAGCTGATACGACAGGCGCAAGAAGACAGTTTCGGCGAGGAACTGAAGAGGATCCGGTCTGCACGCCCGCTGACAAAAGCGAGCCGGCTGTACCGGCTGGATCCAGTACTGGAAGACGATGTCCTGAAGGTGCGGGGCCGGATCGAGGCCTCTTCCGCGCCGACCGAGACGAAGCGGCCAATCATCCTGGATGGCCGTCATCAGCTGACCAAGCTCCTTGTACTGCGGGAGCACTGCGCTGCGGGTCACGCCAACAGAGAGCGCGTGACGAACGACCTGCGACAGCGGTACTGGGTCATCCACTTACGGCCCACAGTACGCGCTGTCGAGAAGAACTGCGCCTTCTGCAAGAGACGGCGAGCAACGCCGCAAACGCCAGCTACGCGAGACCTGCCACACGCCCGCCTTGACCCCTTCCACCGCCCGTTCACTAATTGCGGGGTGGACTACTTCGGACCAATGATGGTCAAGGTCGGGCGACGCCGAGAAAAGAGGTGGGGCGCACTCTTCACGTGCCTCACCTCCCGCGCCGTGCACATCGAGCTCGTCGCATCACTCTCCACTGACTCAGCAATCATGGCGCTGAGACGTATGGCCGCACGCAGAGGGTGGCCCCGAGTGATGTACTCCGACAACGCAACCAACTTCCGCGGAGCTGACCAAGAGCTACGCAACGCCTACGCCGAGTGGATGCCTGTCCTGCGAGACGAGGGGCTACTGCATCGAATGGAGTGGCGCTTCATACCTCCTGGCGCGCCCAACCAAGGTGGCGCGTGGGAGCGAATGGTGCGCTCCGTGAAGACTGCTCTCAGCATCACTCTGCGAGAGAAGGCGCCAGCAGAAGAAGTCTTGAGAACTCTACTCACCGAAGCCGAGTTCTCCATCAACGCAAGACCGCTGACCCACGTTAGCGTGAACCCCAGCGATCCAGAGGCCCTTACCCCCAACCACTTCCTGTTGGGGTCATCGGAAGGGCTGCCAACGACGGGACCCTGCGACGAGGCTGACAGAAGAACATGGCGAGTTAGTCAAGCACTCGCTGACCACTTCTGGCGACGCTGGCTGCGCGAGTACCTACCCACTCTGGTACCTCGCGGCGAGCCGCAGAACGATGTGCGTCCAATGCAAGCTGGCGACGTGGTCCTCGTGGTCGACAACACGCTGCCCCGGAACACCTGGCCGATGGGAGTCGTCGAGCGCACGCATCGTGGACCGGACGGCGGCATCAGGGTCGTCGAGGTGCGCACCAGAGCCGGCGTCTTCCGACGCCCCGTGAGCAAGCTCGTCGTCGTATTGAAGATCGAGGAGGCTACGCGAGCTGCGCCGGGGGGAGAGCTGTTACGGACGCCGAGCATAGTGTGAATTAAAAGACTATGAAAGTTGTGCAGGATAGCTGCTTCATTAGTTAGCGTGGTAATATCATAGTCTTTAGGCATGTGGTATTTTCAGTTTGTGGATAATTAACATTCAGCTTTAAGTCTAACAGATGCTAGAGATTCCCACGGCGCCCGAAATGTTTTGTTTTGCTTATCGCCGGGCGTTTTCGCAGTAAAATGCATTGTTTTATATTCTAAAATGTTTACTAGCGGCACTGTTAAAGGAACTCATTATTGTCGAGACCTTTTGTTGAATAGGTAACAGTTCTGCGTAAATTGTAATCCGCACAAAATATCTTTCTTAGTTTTAGGAAACGAATTATTTGTTGTCGGTGTCTATTGATATGCATTTCTTTAGCCATTTGTAATAATTCTAAGAAAGTTTGTTTTTATGTGTTTACAATAGTTTTAAATAGCGTAGCCAGTACTTTGTTAGACCACCCAAAGCGTGGGAAATAGTAGGGATAGAACTAACGCCACTGGGGCATATAAAAAGCCTTACTTGTAAAACCAAAGTCAGTCAGTCGGCCTACAGCTCTACAAGAAGAATAAACTAGAAGACAACAGCAAGAAGTCTTTTATTACTCCAACCTAATACAGTCCACCACAATAATGACTGTGCCTTCTCAGTATATCTATGAAAATCTTTTGTATGCTCATAAAAATATCAATTTGTTTAAAAAATACAGTGACGTCCATAATGTGAATACTAGAAACAAACACAAATTTGTTGTTCCTACAACCAGGCTGAAGAAAATAAGTGGTTCGTTTAGGTGCCAATGTATACGTTTTTATAATAAACTACCTAGCCACATTCAAGAACTAAGCCTTAATAAATTCAAAAATTGTATAAAGCGGAAACTTTGTCAGAAAGCCTTTTATACTGTCAAAGACTATATTGAGGACAAAAAGGCTTGGGTTTGAGCTGCTCCAATAAATTTACACTATTAATGTTGATTTAAATACCTTTTTACATATTCTATACAATGACATGAATATTTTGTTTTTTTATACTATTTTTAATTATTGTGAATGTGAAGACTACGTGGATCATTGTTTTTTATTTATTTTATCCTTTTCTCAGTTTTAGTTATAGTCTGACAGTTTGAGTAATTTATGCGGCCTACCCAAATGTCTTTTCTTTGGTATTGTTCGTTGAATCGTTAAGCTCCTTAAGTTTTGAGTTGAGCTGCACGATTACTGACAAATGCGTGCACTGACTGGACAGGTCCACTCAATCTGTGTGGTTCTTTCATCAAAAGACCATTTCTGACTGCAATCTACATGGTCTTCACATGATCTGACCAAGATTATGTCTGGACTTTAAAAGAGACTGTGACCTCTGAGTTTGTTTCGGCGTTTCTTCTCAGAGTAGTCAGATAGGAAACGTCGAACTCATCTAGTTTAAAAAAAAATATGTTTGACGTGTAAAAGTGTTTGTACAAACCTACTTACAGAAAATAAATCATTTATCATTTATCATTTATCCTCATAGTTTCGAATTTGGCCATCCACGCCCACTTGAAAAATTCAACCTGTATATAAATATCTACTTGTTGTGTACAACCTACGAACACAATTTGTCGTATTTTGTCTGATTATATATGAATATGAATGATACCAATAATTGCAGGATAAGGTTTAAATGATATTATTATTCAATGAAATACATCAAGCAACAATAGAACTGTTTACTGCAACGCACTATTTAGTTATTTATTTATTTTAAATAGAACGGTCGAAACCAATTACACTATTTAAACATATTACATATACAGGGTGTAAGGGACAGCCCTCCGCAGATTGATAGGGTGAATTCAGTACATCATACTAAGATGACCGGTACATGAAATTATTTCAGGAACGTTATGGGAATCCAATAAACCTGATTTGTTTTATTACCTCGCACGCAATGTATTGCTTCCGTGGCAAAACGCACGTAGCGAACGGTAGCGCAGTGAGTGTTCGGCTGCCCCACCCGCCACGGGGTCAATTCTCGCGCCACTTGGCTTAAACTAGCGACAGCGTAGTGCACAAGTTAGTTGAGTAGGTAGATACTTACGCGCAGGTACAGTAAAAGCGACAATAATTTAGCCTTCATTTAATTATTTTTATAACTGAAAGATGTTTAAAGTGGTGTATGGTACCTACTTATTGGTCAGTTTGTCAAGTACGGGTAGGGTTCAATGAAAAATAAAATAAGTAGGTTTTATGAAATAAGGAATAATGTTTTTATTTTGTATTTACGATGATGGCTGTATTCCCTCAAAAACCTTTATCTTTTCTGGCTTGCCTACGTAAAACGTTGTATCGTCTGCGAGGCATTTTGGTAAAGCGAGTAAAGATAACAAAATAATAAGCACTAGAGTTAATTTTGTGCCAAACAATAGCTACAACTAACGTTGAAGTGGTTTTCGTTTTTTTACCCGACTGCGGCAAGTTAAAAAAGGAGCGTTATGTGTTTTTACCATAAGTACAATGCTTATTACATAGAAAAATAATGTAAATCAATCAGTCTTATTTCAATAGGTATCAAAAATTAATCCTACCTTAGAATCGCTCCGGTCGTATGAGATACGGCTCGAAATGACCTCCACCGAGACCTTCACACACATTGGCACGGCGCAGGGTCTCCCCGTGCAAGCGGGTCAGCAAGTTGGGATCTTCGTTGCAGCTGTAGCGCAGCTGCTGGAATGTGTCTGTGATTCAATCTCGCATTTCTTCCTCACTCGCACATGCACTAACAAACACTTTTTCCTTTACCTACAGCCCCACAAAAAGAAGTCTAAAAGTGTGAGACGCGGGCTCCATGATTCCGGCGCAATAGTCGAGCTGCAGTGCGTGTGCCTAGGCGTGGATTTTGACGGACCAGGTCTAAAACTCTTTCTACAGTTGCACCGCGAAGTGGTCTTCCGGCGCCTTCTTGATTGGGAACTATGGGCTGGTTATCTAGCACTCGTTGATAGACATTGGTAATTATCCGGGAGTCTGATGGATGCCGACGGTCAGGATACCTATCGATGTAATTTCTGAGCGCTTCCCTGGCATTTCCCCGAGCTTCCCCGTAGCACATTATCATTTCGCCATATTCACGAGCTTAGTGCTCGTGTAGCCATTTCTCACAGACAACAACACAAATGGGTAAGTACGTAAACTTCACGACGCGACTGCGCGAACAACAGCGAGCGATACTGCGCAGGACACAGTCGCAGGACAACTAAACTGTACTAATGACTACACGAAAAATCACACACAAAAACAGTGTTGTCAACTACTCAAAAAATTTTGCATGTTTCTTGCAAAAATGTTGTACAAAAATACCACTATTTTTAAGCTTGACTAAATGTTAGAGCTGTTATTTTTTTTGGAGAAATGAAACGATTAATTTGTCAATTTAATTCAAAGTTTATGTTAAGCAAATTAATAGTAGTGATAGCCCAGCGTGATAGAAGACTGGGCTTCCATTGCAGAGGGCTTACGTTCGATTCGCGACTCGACTACCAGTCGGTAGCTGCCGTAAAGCCATGAAAAGGCCCTTGGGTGGCTTGGAAACTGGATCCAGTGATCGCTTGAAAAGTAGAATTAATTAAGTAATTAGGTATGTACCTACCACGAATACTCAAGGGCACATTATGTGCGTTTTTCCTTTAGAAATTAAGTGCACTAAAAGATTTGCATTTAACATTAGAGGAGTTCTTATGTGAACCAAGTTTGATCTAACATTTTCGTTCACAAATTGAGGTTTATTAAGTTGGCAATACTGTTGCGACTCGGTAAATCGGAGCGTCTCGCTTGTCTCTATTGTATTGTATGCAAGTAGTATGCGGTGAGTTTGATGAACTCTGAAGCTATGCAGAAAGTGAACAGCTGATTTCGCGCGTAGTACGTTAGAGTATTTCGACATACATTGCTGTTTTTTGGATTTTAGCTGTTTTATTTACATAAATGGAGTGCTGCAAACAGAGAATGTAATTTTACATTGAAATAAAGGAATATTAGCCAAAAAAACGTTAAAAAAAATGAAACTTTTCCTGAGAAAATTTCCGGTGGAATATGATTCACAATAAGGAGCTGAATGCACCCTGTTAATTTGTGGAGGGCTGTCCCTTACACCCTGTATATAATTTATTTAACACAGTCATGCATTCTTCTCACAAAAATTCAAACATTCTGACAGTATCATCTTCCATTCAGTCACAAACACATCAAGATCTGTGTGATCTCTGTGTTATGCAGGACCACACCCACAGTACATAGCCCCCCATGTTGTAGGTAGTTGAATCTGTTGTTAGGGATTGCCCTAAAAGCGGGTTTACCTACAGCACTACTTTAACGCCACAAACCATTAGAGGAGCCCGCACTAATCGGTCCAGCCGTTTCGGAGATAAATGGCTCAACCGATAGACATTACTTACATTTCCAACGCCCTATTAGTTCTACCTTGGATAAAAGTCTTGCTCTATGTAAAATTAGTATCTATCAATCTAGAGAATTATTCTGATTTGACCTGTGAAACTCGTTCACAGGTCAAATCAGAGTAACTAATTCTCCCTGTGTAAAAGAAAGAAAAAAAGAAAAAAAATATGCGGCAAACATGACGCAAAAAAAAAAAAAAAAAAAAAACAAAAAGAACAAGTGGGGGAAAATATGCGTCCATGCAAAACGGCCATCACTCAGCATAGCGCTGCGACCCCATGCGAGACAGAACCCCAGCGCTGGTTTTCAGCGACAGCCGGCGTTGCAGTATTTAATGAGAAAAAAATAACAAAATCTATACAGGGTTATTGGTAAAACACCAGCAACCTCTTAAGGGGTCATTGTACTCATCATTATGAACAACTTTTACTATGGGACCAATCCTGAAATCGCGAAAAAAAAATCAGCTGCTCCCTACATTTTGACGAGTTTGATGTAGATAAATGTACTGAACAGCTGATTTTTTTTTCGCGAATTCAGGTTTGGTCCCATAGTAAAAGTTGTTCATAATGATGAGTACAATGAACCCTTAAGAGGTTGCTGGTGTTTTACTAATAACCCTGTATACACCGTGTAATTGACAGGTTGGCAAAAACTGAAACACTAGCTTCAGACCATGATTTATGACTGAAAAACGTTGGATTTTTCTTCAGGAAAATTGACGAATTTTCCGACCGTTTTTCAACTAGATTTGTGTTCTATTCATTTGTTACAACAAAATCCAGCCCTAAAAACATAATTTTAGTGAAAAAAAGCAAAAACTTAAACTCGGCAATGTAAATAATAATGATTTAAAAAAATTATGTTTTTAGGGCTGGATTTTGTTGTAACAAATGAATAGAACACAAATCTAGTTGAAAAACGGTCGGAAAATTCGACAATTTTCCTGAAGAAAAATCCAACGTTTTTCAGTCATAAATCATGGTCTGAAGCTACTGTTTCAGTTTTTGCCAACCTGTCAATTACACGGTGTATATAAAAGAAAGTCGTGTTAGTTACACTATTTATAACTCAAGAACGGCTGAACTGATTTGGCTGAAAATTGGTGGGGAGGTAGCTTAGAACTTACGTAATATTTAACATGCATGGCGTGTTATGATGAAATTAACAAAAGTTCAGTTCGGTTATGTAGCCTATTCTTAGGGTGGTTTGTATGACTGATGAGTTCCATTCATTTTGAGCCTATTTCCTCAAGTTCGCTGGATCCGAGAAGCACCGACCTGTCGATGTGGTCACGCTTGGGGTTGGTCTATGTCCAGCGGTGGACGTCTTTCGGCTGCAATGATGATGATGGTGTTGATTTCCTTACGATTACATAAGCCTAATATTAGAAATGTTCTTTATCCGCTGCTTTAATGGCGCCACAATTAATCTGGTGTCGTACTTAAGCGGCGCTCAAGGAGATTAATACCGCAAAGGATTGGAGGTAAGTGCGAGCTGGCGGTGACGTCACGGTTACTCACGCCTGCCACTTTAGCGGCGCGGCAGCTGTGGCCTGATTTCTGTGGGTGTCTAGCTTTAGTGCTTCGGCTTATGATGAATGATGTGTGTGCGTTTATGTGTATTGATTAAGTTGTACATTCGTCATTTTCTTACTACCACCTCGAAAAACTTAAAACTCTGTTGATATTCTTAGTAAAATCTTTTTACCAAGAACATCAACTCGTGGCTCGTGGCTAAGTAATAACTCCATATCCATCAGGTTAAGCTACGCTTGCCGGGGTTGGTCCGTGGATGCGTGATCATTTTTACACACCGAGACTCCTCCGTGCCTCGGAAAGCACGTTAAGCCGTTGGTCCCGGCTGTTATTCGTGGATCTTTGACAGTCGTTACGGGTCGTCACAAGCCCAAAAGTCTGACAACAAGTCTTACCAAGGGGTATCGTATTACCCAGTTACTGGGTTGTGGAGGTTAGATAGGCAGTCGCTCCATGTAAAATAAAGGTATTCAGCTGCATCCGGTAAGACTGGAAGCCGACCTCAACATAGTTGGGAAAAGGCAGGCAGATTGAAGAACATCAACTCGTAGTAGTTGAGTAGCGATATCTCTTTTGTTCAACAAAAGAGAACACAGGGTGGAATTTTGTAATGCCACCTGAAGGGAAAGTACTCTTAATACTGTAGATAGAAAATTTTACTCAAAGAAAACATTCCTTTATTTTTTAATATAAAGAAAACTACATTCAAAGATTTTCGAAAATTCGTTTGCCATACCCGGGAAACGAACTGACTAAAATCTGTAAAAATTACACCCTGTACTTTTATTGCATTGATCGTTAGGATCAAATATGTATGAAATCTCTCTAACAAACTTGATTAATTAGATGATAGGAAAACCATGAAATCTTCAATTTCAATTTTTTAATATTTTTTAAATCTTAAATTTCAAGTGAATTTTTGAAAATCTTTAAATGCAGTTTTCTTTCTATCCAAAAATAAAGGAATGTTTTCTTTGAGTAAAATTTTCTATCTACAGTATTAAGAGTACTTTCCCTTCAGGTGGCATTACAAAATTCCACCCTGTATAGCGAGTGAAAACCTGTTGTAATTCTTGACTGGCGTGGCGTGGCGTTCTGTAGTTTCTGCGTGTTTTTATATGTCGCACACCTAGATCTAAAACTGAGACAACTCAAAAATCGTTAATTTTGAGTTATGTTTGAAAAACAGTGATTATCGATAAAAATTATTGAATTTTATACAGTAACATTTTACAAGCTATTTATTACCTAGAATCAAATTAAATTGTATAACTTCCCTAACAAAAAATGCAGATATACCTACGTTTTTATCGTCTCCTGAAAAATGACTTTTTTTGAGTTGTCTCAGTTTAGATCTAGGTGTGCGATATGTATTTAGGTATGTTTCAGTTTAATATAGTTGCCAGGCAAGCGAGGGCAGATATGTTGGTAAATCTAAGTAACAACTTTGCAAATTATTTCAGTTCGTAAAACTTTAGTAATTGTGAAACGTGAACATAATTTATATTGTAGCGACACCTTTGTGCAGCCTTAGGTTTTGTTTATCCACTAGCTGTTGCCAGCGGCTTCGCCTGCGTGGATGTCACAAAATATTCCCATGGGAACATACCTACTACCGGGACTTCCTTCCTTATTCCTTGTTTAAATTATAAAGGGAACCTCGGTGCAAAATTTCAACTCTCTAGGTCCAAGGGTTTGGACTGGACGTTGATGAGTCAGTCAGTCAGGACTTCTCTTTTTATTTATATATAAGATAACCTGAAAAATGGTACATTGTATTAGTTGTATAGTCAACCTCGTAATTGCGTTATCACCATAAGGTTGAATATCACCTGCACGTCATAAAACGACAAAGTCTACTTGTCTACGTGACAGTTAAACAGTTTCAACCTTATTGAAGGTTCTGTTTAGTAGGAACAGTTTTTCAAAGTGTTGAAACTCTTACGAGATTGACTTTACTCATCATTATATAAACTCTTTTACTACAGGACATTAAAATAAAAAAAATGAGCTGCTCCATACATTTTGTCGATTTATGAACACAATGGAGCTAATTATTATTCGTAATTCCATGTTTGGTCTCATAGTAGAAGTAGGGTAAACTATATACTAAGCCAGTACATTGAGTAGCTCCCTACCTATACTACACCGAGTTGAAGTTTACCGAAGTTGCTAGTTGTGCCACCGGTTCATAGTTCTCATCACAGGAGAGTGTTGTCTCCCGCGACACTTGAACCGTTCATTTTATTCATTATTGTGTAAGCTTTGCTGCGAGCATCAGGCACCCGCTTTGAGCTAAAATGAGCTAAAGTTGCGGTCCCACGGCCCGCTAGCTAAATCAAATCAAATCATTTTATTGTGGGCATAGGTTATACAGACAGATGTTAGGTAAATTACAGTCCCATTATGTCCTGCCTAGTAGGCATACAATAATTATGTCAACATGCAGTATAAAAAAAAATCATAGGTATGACTTACAAAGCAAAAGCAAATACAAAATAAGAATTAGGAGTATACATCGTGAATTCATGACAGATTGTAGGTACTAATTATTAAGAAAATCTTGGATCGTGTAGTAAGCTTTGTCAATTAGAAAATTACGCAATTTATATTTGAAATAGTGGGAGTTCCTTGGTGTTGTGCTAGTAGGCTGAGCCAGATGTTGCCACGCCTGCTGAGGCCAGTTGTGGCCCGTCTCGAACATTGCCACGGCGTGTGTTGGACTGGTGCGGCCTGTTGGCCGCTATTACCATATGTCAAGTGTTAAGGAGTGCATGGATGCGTGTGCAGCCGATGTGGTTTTGTGGCGCCCTGGCGCCGCACCACGCCGCGCTTTTGGATTTACCGACTCCCGTGCTCATCCGTTCCCAGGGCCTATCGGCCTGGCCTGGCGCGATCTGGCCTGTAAGAAAGAGGACCGTGGGACTGCAGCTTTAGACTTGCGATACAATGACTGATAGTTAGTACTGATAGTAAACTTGCTAATGTGAGCTTGACCTGGTTTTGGTAAACAAAGGGCTAGGTACTAAAGTATCTAATTAAAATAGAAAAGTTTTTACTTTGTAATAATTATTACTAAACGTAGTCAAATGCTTCTGAACTTAATTAAATTAATCTTAGATTTTACTCGAAATGCCTTTGTTATTAAGTTTCGCAGCTCGCGTCCTGCTACCAAAAACGTTATTTCGGTCAAATATTTTAGTCTATTAATCTCCTTCAATGGCCACAGCATCGCTTGTCTCAATCCTACTTAAAGTCGAAACAAGAGACGGCATAAATTCCCAGTTCCCGCATTCTCCTGCTACGCATTCATGGGTATAAGCGAATTCCGTTATCGGGTATAAATCAAAATCCGAATACTTCCGAGTGGTCCTTTAACCATTGTCCATTTACAGTTCAAAAAGGAATCGTAGTTCAAAAATCGACCTTATGTGCTACGTGGTAGAGGTAACGGGTAGTTTTAACGTGGTGTAAAATGCGTTGTTAAGATATAAACAATTTCTTCAAAGGAAACAAATTGTTCGCAATTCAATTACTGTAATGGGCGCAGGATCGCGGTGCGCGATTGCGCGATAGAACAATGATTGACGATATTGTTCGATACAAACATAATTTGTGCGCAACTTTAATGCACTCTCGAGAATTGTATGTAGAACAGCGAAATGTATTGTAGTTGCTGGGTGTGATAAAATAAGGTTATAGAACCTGCCTGGATGAGGCAGGCCTAGGAGGAGTTTGGCTCTAGCAAAGAGAGGCCTACGCCCAGCCGTCGGCAGTGGCAATGAAAATATGAATGAAATAATGCTCTTAATTTCATAAAAAAAATATAAATGAAATAATGCTCTTAATTTCATAAAAAAATATGAATGAAATAATGCTCTTAATTTCATAAAAAAAATATGAATAAAATAATGCTCTTAATTTCATAAAAAAAATATAAATAAAATAATGCTCTTAATTTCATAAAAAAAATATGAACGAAATAATGCTCTTAATTTCATAAAAAAAATATAAATGAAATAATGCTCTTAATTTCATAAAAAAAATATGAATGAAATAATGCTCTTAATTTCAGAAAAAAATATGAATGAAATAATGCTCTTAATTTCATAAAAAAAATATAAATGAAATAATGCTCTTAATTTCATAAAAAAATATGAATGAAATAATGCTCTTAATTTCATAAAAAAAATATGAATAAAATAATGCTCTTAATTTCATAAAAAAAATATAAATAAAATAATGCTCTTAATTTCATAAAAAAAATATGAACGAAATAATGCTCTTAATTTCATAAAAAAAATATAAATGAAATAATGCTCTTAATTTCATAAAAAAAATATGAATGAAATAATGCTCTTAATTTCAGAAAAAAATATGAATGAAATAATGCTCTTAATTTCATTAAAAAAATATAAATGAAATAATGCTCTTAATTTCATAAAAAAATGTGAATGAAATAATGCTCTTAATTTCATAAAAAAAATATGAATGAAATAATGCTCTTAATTTCATTAAAAAAATATAAATGAAATAATGCTCTTAATTTCATAAAAAAATATGAATGAAATAATGCTCTTAATTTCATAAAAAAACCGGTCAAGAGCGAGTCGGACTCGCGCACCGAGGGTTCCGTACCATGTAGTTTTTGTTGATGATTTCTGAAAAAGTGTGCTATTTAGAGACGTTTTATTTTCCCTGTAATCTTTACATAAACTTCTATTACGTATAATAATTTCAAAAAAGAAAAAAATGTTTGAGAATGTGCAAACTATTTCATATGATACTCCACATGCCCTAGTAGCCCCACTTTGAATTTTTCAGACCCCCTTTCAGTCCCTGTTGCAAAAAAATACATATATTTTTATTTCTTTCTTATTTTCAAAATAGTTGGGCAAACGTCATCTAAAACTATTCCAAATTTCAAGTTGATAGCTTTAGTAGTTCTTGAGATATCCAGCTGTGACAGACAGACAGACTGAGTCGCACGATAAGAGTTCCTTTTTACCATTTTGGTACGAAACCCTAAAAAGACAACAACGCGATCATGATAAGCTCTATAGAAAATAACGTAGGTACTAACAAGTTCTGACGATGGCTTTATCAGAATAAAATCTGTAAAGAAAAAAACTTTTTTACAAAAACAAAAACCGACTTCCAAAAAAAACACTACAAAGTGAAAAATAACTTTAATTTCGGAAGTCAGTGTCTTTGGATCTGTATTTTAGTTTTTTGCCACCGACTTCCAAAATTAAAGTTATTTTTCACTTTGTAGTGTTTTTTTTGGAAGTCGGTTTTTGTTTTTGTAAAAAAGTTTTTATTTTTCACTTTTTAGTGGTTCAGTTTGTAATTTATGTAAGTTACAATAACCCAATGTCAGCTGCTCATCACGTTTTACAAAATGTTGCTTTTCCCGATGCAGGGCCGTTAATTTTTGAGGAGTTCTCCTAGTAAGAACCAGGAGAAATGGAGCTCATGGTGAAGTCACCATTACCATTACTTTGACGAGCATAAACCATATTAAAGTAATCAAATCGCAACCTGTTATATACTTAGATATAATTGAGTATTTCCGATGGCCCTCTGTGGTCTTCATCATCAGTTCCAGCTCACCAAATGGTACTTTCCAAGAGCAAATGCACGAGTTACTATAAAAAATACCGAAATCGATATAGGTGTGCCCATAAAATTTGAGGGTTTCCCTCGATTTCCATGGGATCCCATCATCAGATCCTGACTTGATGATCATGGGACCACTTGGGACGTATACCCTTTCGAACAAAAAAAGAAAAATCCAAATCGGTCTAGCCATTTTCGAGTAATCGGGGAACATACATAAAAAAAAAAAAAAAAATAAATAAAAACAAAAAAAAGGTTCCGACGAATTGAGAACCTCCTCCTTTTGGAAGTCGGTTAAAAATCACACTTGCATTACATAGCGATCAGTGATCTTGTAGCTGACAGGAGATTGTCTGAATGGGAATATTTTATTTTGGAGTATAGGTACCACCACGAAGTTAATTATTATCACTCAGACAATACATGAGAAAATAATGACGTCATTAGTGGCATGTTAGAACAGTTTGCTAGCCACTGATATTGTTCTTACGCAAAATGGAATAGATTGTTTAAATAACGTTGGTACTTATGATGACCTGGTCGCACGGGTCGATCTCGAGACTCCTCCGTGCCTCGGAAAGCACGTTAAGCCGTTGGTCCCGGCTGTCCTTCGTGGATCTTTGACAGTCGTTACGGGTCGTCAGAAGCCCGTAAGTCTGACGACCAGTCTTACCAAGGGATATCGTATTACCCAGTTTCGGGGTTGTGGAAGTCAGATAGGCAGTCGCTCCATGTAAAGTACAGATATTCAGCTGCATCCGGTTAGACTGGAAGCCATGCAACCCCAACATAGTTGGGAAAAGGCTAGGCAGTTTGACTTATGATGACCTGGACGCGTACCGTGAGGGCTGGTTCGAGATGGCGCGGGAGAGTTCCTGGAATGACTTGGGGCAGGTCTTTGGGACAGTATAGGCTAAGTAAGAAAAAAAAGGTCTACTGCTTTCATTGCTTTTATTTTCATAGAGTTAGGTACCACTGAGCATTTACTATTACAAAAAAAAAAATAACATTACTTTTTTATATTTTAAATGTTTTTTATAAAAATATTTATAATGTAATTTGTAAGTATTTAAATGAAATAAAGGAGACAATACTAAAAAAAATATCTACATAAGGAGTGAAATTGACCAATTTTAACTTATTTCATACAATCCAATTTCACGTATTTAAATTTCTCACTATATTTATCTAATCCAAATCTAATTGAAAAAGCAATCACATTTTGACGAAATTTTAGATCGGAATATTTACTGCTTCTAATAAAAAGCCCAATTAAATGGGAATCAATTAAAAGGAGCATAGTGTTTGCAGTAATTAATTCCCGCGGGACTAGAAGATCCCGGACAATTGCAGCCACTGCACTGCAGTGGATAACGTTGCAGCCTGCCGGACATAAGTAGCTTTTTTAAATAAAGGTTAATGCAGACTGGCGACTATCTGCAACTGCGGATTTTTTCAGCTGTTTATTTTTAAGCGTCGCAAGATATTTTTGTTTCTTTTATTGCATAAACATTCTTCATCTTCCTTCCCTTATCCCACGTTACTTGGGGTCGGCGCAACACGTTGACGGTTGACAGGGGGGAATGGAAGAAGAAATCTTCCATTCTCCCCTGTCACGCTATCATTCACTCCTTACAGATTCTATGAGGAGTGAATGATATCAAATAAAAGGGTCCATAGTGTCTTTGTTTTATCCATATTTTCTTTGGTCTTCCTCTCCCTCTCTATCTATCAACATTTAGTCATCACTATTTTAGTCACATAATACCAGTATTTTAGTGAAATACTGGTATTGAGCTGCATCCGGTTAGACTGGAAGCTGCCCCCAATATCGTTGGAAAAAGGCTAGGGAGATAGATTTAGTCACATGCATTTCTTTCTTCCTCATCATATACCCATTCAAACGATTTCCTTTTAATTTTTCTGTCACTGGGGCCACTTTCAAACTTCCCCCTACATATTACACACTGACATGCAATATTAATTTAAACTTTTTGTTTAGGTAAAGTTTAAATTAATATTGCATGTGTGTGCGTTTATCAATGGGGGAAATCTTTCGGAAAATTAAGTTAGCCGGCGGACTAGCCTCCCACCTAACACATAGCAAAATAAACCGGCCAAGTGCGTGTCGGACCACGCACAATGAAGGGTTCCGTAGTTGGGATGAATTTATCCCAAAAACAAACTTAACATTGTAGTTGAAATGCATTTTCTCCCATAGATTCCAACTGTAAATGTAAGTTTGTACTCACAATATGGAGAGATTTACAATGTTATTTTGAGACCACAGACTTCCTATAGGTTTTCCTGTAATCTACAGGTAAAGAACTATTTTCTGTATTTTTTTCAAAATTTTAGGCTCGGAAGTTTCGGAGATAAGGGGGAAATGGTCAATTTTCGTCTATTTTCTTAAATAACTTTAAAACAATTTATTTTAAAATTATAACAAAAATATATTTGAGACCCTCATAGTAAGCCTTTGCATTTGATATATTACACGGTACAGTTTGCAAAACTTTTTTTTAAATTTTCTTATTTGCCGCCGAAAAGTGACCCCCATATTCAAAATTCATTTATTTACACCCGTACGTGTTTGGGTCACAGAAATCCATATGTGTACCAAATTTCAACTTCATCGGTCCATTAGATTCGGAGAAAATTGGCTGTGACAGACGGACAGATAGACAGACAGACAGACAGACACACGAGTGATCCTATAAGGGTTCCGTTTTTCCTTTTGAGGTACGGAACCTTAAAAATGAAATGAGACCATTTCTGAAGTGCAATGACCGATCATAAGTACCTACAAGTAGTCACCAAAACATAAAATATAAATTGAAAAGGATCCTGGAGTATGTGATGACAGCTTCCCTGCTGTGGAACAGCTTCATTAAACCCCTTGTTTACCTCATTTGGCGCATGTTTCAGTGAACAACAAGATGCTGACGTGTAGAGAACGTTCTACGAAAAAGGAAAATTGGGGCACGCCACAATTGCGGCGATAAGTCCCCTCTTTGAGGAGTGGTTAGAGAGGCGCCACGGCGTCCTCACCTTCCGCCTGACGCAGGTCCTCACCGGACACGGTTGTTTCGGGAGGTTCCTGTTTCGCATAAGGCGGGAGGAAACGCCCGGGTGTTTCCATTGTGTGGATCGCCCGGAGGACACGGTGGAGCATACAGTGGAGGTCTGCCCGGCTTGGGCAGAGCACCGCCGTGTTCTCACGGAGGCGATCGGCGGCGGCGATCTCTCGCGTCCGAGCCTGGTTCAGGCCATGGTGCGGAGCGAGAGTGCATGGGAGGCCGTCACCTCCTTCTGCGAAGCAGTGATGCTCGCGAAGGAGGAGGCGGAACGCGTGAGGGAGAGGCAGCCTCACGCCCTCAGTCGCCGCAGGAGACGTCCCGGGCGGCGGGAATCGCGGGGCGATTTCCGGCCACCGTAGGCGCGGGCCTGCGGACGGTGAGCAGCGGGTAGCTCGCCGTCCGGTAAGGACCAGGCCCGAGTCGACGGCGCGTTGTGTTCCACGCGCGCCTCAAAGAGATGTCAGCAAGTGACGGGGCCCAATAGGGCCGACGCCGCTGGGGTCGCGGGTTGTCCGAAGGGGTTACCGCGGCCTTGGCATAGGCAACTGAAGGAACACGGGTGGGTTTTAGTCAGTAAAAGTCTGACACGCCCTCCCGCTCCACCCAGAGCGGGAGAAGATATTTGATGATTTCCCACCCTCAAAAAAAAAAAAAAAAAAAAAAAAAGGCGATTTTCTTTTACGTTTAGATACAGAAAACTATATCGTTGGTCGCATAATCTAATATATTTAGTACTAGGCATATTTTCATTGCTTGATTAAATATTAAACTGTGCTATTTTATTGAAAACAAACAGAAAACGTGGATTGGTCACTGTGTTTGAAAAAAAAGCTACCTCCAAAAATGTTGCTCCATCTCTATTTCATGACAATATTTACCCCTAAGGCAAGTCAAAATCGAGTCTCTCCAGCCAATTAAGTTGGTATTTGTTTCACAAAAATATAAAATGAAAATGCTACACTATTTTTGTTAACAAATAAATTTGGTAATACAACAATTAATAATGCTCGATAGTAAATAAATCGTAGGTTACAAAATTATTATAGCAAAGGTCAAAAAGTTGCAAAAGATCGGGTCAGGAGGGTCACTAAGAATAATATTTAATTATTATTATTTTCTACGAAAGCCTCAGACTCTGTTGGCTTGATTTGTGATCCCTAATAAGTGTACTTGTGAATAGAATCAAAACTTGATATTAAAATTAAGCGCAAACATGTGTAAGAAGTTTTGAGATTAGATTATTTTAAAATTCTGTAATTTTGTTTTGTAAAATGGTATCTGAAATCAAGATATTTACTAGGTACTTCCACCCGCGTCTTCGCCCTCGTGGTATGTCGATTAAAAGTAGCCTATGTCCTTTTCCAGGTCATGGGCTAACCGTGTGTCTTTTGTCCAAATCCGTTTAGTCGTTTTAGTCTGAAAGCGTTACAAACAAACAAGCAAACAAACTCACCTTCGCATTTATACATATATTATTATTATTACACATAATCAGCCTATAATGTTCCCACTGCTGGGACACAAGCCTCCTCTCGGTGAGAGGCAGTGAGCCGTAATCCACCACGCGGGCCCAGTGCGGGTTGGTAGATGTCACATGTCTTCGAATGTTTGGTTCTAGGACATGCCGGTTTCCTCACGATGTTTTCCTTCACCGTTTTGAGAGCAGCGGTGGCCCAGTGGTAACGGCCGCGACTTACGAGTTGTAGGTCATAGGTTCGAACCCAGACAGGCGCTGTCGTGTAAATTATTTCATATTATTATTTATTTATTTATTTTTATTTTTTTGCCTGTGTTGTCCCACTGCTGGGCAAAGGCTTCCCTTTCTCCTCCCCACTCCTCTCTGTCTTGAGCCAGTGTGGACCAGTCCTGTCAAGCTCAACCCGCCATCTTCTGCGTCTGCCTCGAGGTCGACGGACGTTTTCTGGGGCCCACATGCTAGTAGATTTAGCCCATGACTCGTTCGACATACAGTAAACTTGTCCAGCTCAGTCCCACTTCAGCTTGGCTACTGTTTGGGTGACGTCAGCATCATTTGTGTTTTGTAGCGCAGCACTGTGTTCCTAACACGAATGCTGCGCTCCATTGCGTGCTGGAAAACCTCAAGCTTGAACTTCTTCTGAATCTTCAGTGACCAGTTTTGAGTTCCTTATGTGGGGATAGGGAGTATACACAAGCACGTGCCCATTAATTTTCGTTTATAGCAAATAGGTAGGTCTCCTTTCATGAGGTTTTCGAGCTCTTCCAGTCGTTTTCGGTGCGTCTAGCAACTTCTTATTCATGTCTCGCCTGGAAAAAAGCTATATGGCTGAGGTATGCTCCATTTACAATAACATTTGACATTGAAAAAAAACTATTTTACAGTCCTTTCAACCGATTTTGACTTCTATTCCGTAGGCTTAAGGATAGCATTAAAGGCAAAAAACAATACCAACTGTTTACTGCAGCCTCCACAGCCACACCCTCTATTACAGTTTACGTTAGACGCTGTTATGAGTCAGTCTTTGACATGTTCATTCGAAGTCCAACCTCGAGGCTCGCTTTAGTTAGTTCACTTAGTATTTCGCTTAAATCAGCTGATATGGTTAAGAAGATAACATTAAGTTCTCTAAATATTTTACAATTTCGACCAATATTTCTTAATTTCAGCCAAAAACTTGTGACATGTTCAGAATTTTCTCGCAAACATCAGCTAGTAATAATAGAATATCAATATAACTTAAATAGTACCTACCGACCCTTTACCAAATAAGATGATATCAACCAAAATGGTTTCAAATCACCCTCCAGCCAGTTAGTACAATTTGCGACAAAGGCAAAACTTGTCCGTGTAACCGAATCCCATAACATGAATGGAGTTTCTAATGTCAAACGGTACAGTTTCCAATTACCATTAAAGTAACATGATTAGGGTGCCGCTGGACGGGCGGTCGGCCCGCCCGCGTGAGGCCGCGCGCACACTATGGAGTGTGCCCGCGGCCTAATGTGCGATAAAATTCTCGCAGAGCTTCGCGACTGGATTCTTTTAGGAAGGTTTTACTGTTTACACTTTTGAAATAGTTTGTTTTTATGAAATATAACCGCGGTTTCGTTTGTTTTTAGTTTTGTTCCTGATTCCCGTTGTTTGCTAGAGTTTTATGATGCAAGCCCTTGTGAAAAAGCAAATTAAATTACAAATAATATGTGAATGGCAGTTTTTTTTACTGAAAAATATCAAGATACATAAACCTTTTTAGGGTTCCGTACCTCAAAAGGAAAAAACGGAACACTTATTATAGGATCATTTCGTCGTCTGTCTGTCTATCTGTCAAGACTCTTTTTCTCAGGGACGTGTGGAGGTATCAAGTTGAAATTAATAACAAACACGTGGGTCTATGGTCCCTTAGAGTTCTAAAAAGATCAAGCTTCTAAGTCAACGCAATAAAAAACCTTAGAGTTCTAAAAAGATCACTTGCTTCTAAGTCAACGCAATAAAAAAATACGGCCATTTATGCGACATTTTTTGATACTCTCAAGTAAATCAAAACCCAACACAATTAAAGGAAAAAGTCCGAAAATTGTAAATAACATCGGCCAAATTTCTATAGAAGCTGGACCTGAGTTTTATTTTCAGTGTACAGAAACAAATTATAATGAGATTTGATTGTTTTATGTAGTAAACACCATCCCTTTCGAAAATAATATCTAAATAGCCAAGATATTTCAATAATGCAAAAATACTTTTGAGGTTATCGGTGTCCGGAAATCAAAAGCACAGAATAATCGTAACAAGCGGTACCTAGTTATCAGTCTGTAAAACAATGCCAAGGTCAAACAACAGAAGGAAATCCAAAACAGTACAGTACGTATCACAATATTCACACTAACAACAACAACACAACAATGCGAGATCGCCGGGTGCAAACACTACACACTACAGCATATTAGTGTCAAATTGACACCCGTTGTAATTGACAGTATTGACACTGTCAATCCATGGCGCGCGTCGATGACATATTATGACGTTCCGTTGTACACAATTGAACAAAATGCTGATACTTACTATGAACCCACTTAATTATTTTTATGACAAGAATCCAATACATGATAAAAAAAGCACTAATTGGTTTCATACACAAGTATATAGAATTGAATTACATCTAATAACTATACAGAAAAACGTGAATAATTATAATCTTTGAGTACTAAATCATTTCTTAAGCAAAATGAATCGTCAAAGGTGCGTTCTGAACATGTTATTCTAAATAATTTGCAACTTATGCTATTAAAAAAAAATGTGTTTGTGCTTTTTTTTCTGGCGACTTAAATATCTTATGTTTTTTAAGACCTTAAAAAATACTAGATTTTTTCATATATATGGCATATCTGTATATATGAAAAAATCTAGTCTATCTAATCATATTTTTTTTTTTGGAATTACAATGTTAAGTGTGTTTTTGGGATAAATTCTTTTTAACTACGGAACCCTTCATTGTGCGTGGTGCGACACGCACTTGGCCAGTTTTTTATATTTTGCAGTAAAAGGTTAACCAATAAAAACATTCATTTTCATACAATCCATATATACTTAGGTACCGATACGTATAGGTATGTATAGGTAATTACAATTGATTAAAATTCCTGTTCACATAACTGTGAAACATATTCAATAAACTCCGAATTTTATTACAAAATGTTCTATAAAATAATATTAAAAGGCACGTTTAACGAAAGAGCTACCTACAATATAATATAATTTGCAATGTAAAGCACTATAAAATAAAATGTGAAATATTTCCGATGTTTACAATTTGTTTCAATTTATTCAATGTGGGTATAGTGGTTATCCACGACTGAATAAAAAGGCTATCTGTTTGAATATTATTTAACTATAAATGTGGTTACTGTTAGTAGTTCAGAACCTCGACTATTTGGATAATATTAAAGCCTGATTAGAGTCTATTCTAGAGTCAGTATTTTGCCTTAGAAAAGAGAGAGAGAGAAAAATAGCTGAAGTTGTTACAGCCTTAGAACTAAGAAAATCCTAAGAAATTCTGAAGACTTTAACGATTCGATGCAGATACTGTTTGTACGGTAGCCAGTTAGCAACAGCCGCTACAGCTAACATATATGCTAAATTAATTATTTCCTAAAAATGCTAAAAGTTAGCTACTAAAATAGCGTACATATAATTCACACAATCCACCCATTTAGGTACTTAATTAAATGGAAAATACATTATATAATATAACATGAACACAGTACTAAGTCCAAATCCTCTCAATTTAATTTCCTCTACGGCTCCGAACTAAATTGAAATTATAAACCTGACATCACACAGGTTGTACCTTCATTTCCCATTTGTACAAAACGTTACAAACGTAGTATGGAGAGAATAGTATATATTCTAATATGAAAGGTAGAAAAATACATTTAAAATGCCGGCTGGTCCACCGATGTATGTAAATCCCTCGAGTTCAGAATGTCGTTTAAGTGAAACAATATGGGTAAGGGCGTGTACACACTGGGTCTGCTTCTGTTTTTTCGTGGTCGTTATGGTAATGGCATTGCCCGTCGTTCGCTCGCGATGGACTGCGAATAGGAGGGGACATTAACTTTTGTGGCGGATAGAAGTATCTGTGGGTAGATGTAGCACTGTAGGTACCTACTGTTTAGTGCTGACCATGAACCTACAATAGGCTGCAGTGACGTCATGCATTCTTTTACTTAAAACGATACTACAGAGCCAGCACTTTAGATGTTTCATCAATTTATAGTTATTTATGCAACTGACGTATAATAAGGGGTATTAAAACACGAATGTGGGTTTAATAGGTGGGTGATAATAGTATCATATGAGTGTTTTAATACCTAATTATGTACAGTTGCATACAAGACTTTACTCTACACCCATGTTATCAATTCTCTATAAAAGGTTCTGAAACAGTTTTTTGCAATACTAATACTCATATCGAACATGGCGGCCGGCGTCATACATAGTATACGACGTGAATTCGAATAAGTTCTTTTTTAAATTACGGCGCTGTTGTAGTGAAACGCGCGTGCATTACAATGTTCTTTTTTTGAAAACGAGTTGCATTATGAAATTCAGTACAACATTAAAACACCCGTTTGGATGCTATTATGGTTACCATGGTTACTATGACACTGGCTGTTTTAATGTTGGCAATAAGCTAACTGGCTCAGAAACTTTTATAGAGAATTTATAGCATGGGTGTAGATAAAAGTACTTATTGATGTTTCATCAATTTAAAGTACTTATTTACTCAACTTATCAAGATAACAATCACTCTCTTTTCTTTTAATCCGAGTTCAAAACAGTCTTCATCGATAAAAGTTTAAATGATCATCTTTGTTCGAATTCAATCCGAACCAATTGTCAATTTGCAAAGTTTAAAGTTAAAGTTAGTAGATTTCGCGTGACCTCTCCGGTCTACACAGACCTTAGGCTGACTGGGAGTTAGTTAGATTTCTTTATTACGCAGACAGGCTGATTTATTTGTACTTTATTGACTTTTTATTTGGTTTTGCTGAAACTAAATAGCAAGTTTCTTGTGGAGACGGCTGTAGAATAATAATTGCAAGGGTTCCACCGCGGCTGGGGTTTGTGAGTTGTCGAATTTAGTGCTAGAACAAAAAGAAAATTACAGCAGTAAATATATCGCAGAGATTAGGAAAGAAATGTGGCTTTCAAATTTACTGAAAGTGATTCTGTTTTGTGATTCGAAAGAAAAGTACTCTAGTGTTTAATGTTGATGATTGCAGTTTCATATCTCAGCTTGATTATATGTCATAATTTGGATTCCAGTGCTGTATACTGCGAAGATTTCAAATTAAGCGTTCATGAGGTTCTGAGAATTCGTTTGCGGACTTATTGATGCGAATGATTAAAATACACGCTGTGTGGTAATCCTTAGGTGAATTTTCAATGTTTGTCATTTACATAATTGTATCATTACCATTTTCAGTCGATGACAGGCCCGTTCTGGATATAGGCCTCTCCTAATACATGCCACTGAGTTCTACCCTCGGTCATACATCAATAATCAATAGAAAAATATATACAAGAACTGGTAATAATTAGTAATAGTTGGTGTTCATTAATATTCAATAGATACGCACATCAACACGGTCTAGGGATATTTCATACTCAATTAAATAACTGGAAAAGTACTGGCCGCATTGGAATCTTTTATGCACCGATTTGTTTGTAATTTATGTCAGACTAATTCCAAATTAAAATTTTTGAAAATTCTTTTGTTTCGGTGGCATAAAAATGCTGGAAGCTGGGTCTGTTCAACGTAATGTTGCTGAGGCCATAGGGACCCACCAAAATGTAATTTCAAGATAGATTTCAGACCGTGTTGATGTGTGTATTTATTTATTTGAATCAACTAACTATTTACACTAGATACCTACTAAATTAAACGACTAAAATAAATGACTAAACTAAATGATAAATGTAAATATAAAAACAATCAAATCAATCTGCCTAGCCTTTCCCAGCTCTTCCAGTCTAACCGGATGCAGCTGGATACCAGTATTTTACATGGAGCGACTGCCTATCTGAACTCCACAACCCAGTAACTCGGTAATACGATACCCCTTGGTAAGACTGGTTGACAGTCTTTCGGGCTTCTGACGACCCGTAACGACTGTCAAAGATCCACGAATGACAGCCGGCACCAACGGCTTAACGTGCTTTCCGAGGCACGGAGGAGTCTCGGTATGTAAAGATGGTCACCCATCCATTGACCAACTCCGGCAAGCGTAGCTTAACCTGATGGATTGACCCGTGCGGCTGTTATTACTTAGCCACGAGCTCCTCTAAATGTAAATATAGAAATAAAAGGACTAAAGGGCTAATTCTTTGGCCAAAGAAAGAGCCGGCCCTCTGGTCACGTGAAGTGTCGACCAGTCGGCGAGAAATTTCCTTAAAGAACGCGCACTTGGGTCCCATGTTTATATAAAAAAAAAAAAATGAGTTCATCAAATTATTTTCGCAAGTTTTTTTACCGTTTCAACTTAATACTGATGAGGGTTGTAAATTTTAGCTATTTATAAACTTTACGAGGTCTTTTAATGGCTTGGAAGCAGGTTAAACCCAATTTATTTTAAATTGGCTGTTTTATGTAGTAAAATAAACAAAGCGAGGAAGGGAAATTGGAAATTTCAGAAATCGGTAGTTAGAAGTAGTGCCAGAATAGTTAGCACTGGCCAAGCCTGGCTATGTTAGAAGTAATTACAGGCACGTTAGATATTTCAATTTTTTATAAAGGTCAGCACAGTACTTATCTGAAACCATTTTGGTGAAATAGATAGTTAATTATGATGGTCACATTCCATTCAACCTACTTTCTAAACACACAATCAATCTGCCTAGCCTTTTCCCAACTATGTTGGGGTCGGCTTCCAGTCTAACCGGATGCAGCTGAATACCAGTATTTTACATGGAGCGACTGCCTGTCTGACCTCCACAACCCAGTAACTGGGTAATACGATACCCCTTGGTAAGACTGGTTGTCAGACTTTCGGGCTTCTGACGACCCGTAACGACTGTCAAAGATCCACGAATGACAACCGGGACCAACGGCTTAACGTGCTTTCCGAGGCACGGAGGAGTCTCGCTATGTAAAGATGGTCACCCATCCACTGACCAACCCCGGCAAGCGTAGCTTAACCTCATGGATCGACCCTACCATACCTACCCGACCTACTTTCTAAACACACATTCACAAAAATTAAAAATATCCATCCAAGTTTTAAATAAAATGCAAAAGTCTAAGACTTTTGCATTTTATTTAAAACTAAATGAGTTTACAATCGTGATTTAAGTATTACATTATTTTAATAATTGTCAATGTGAGGACTATTATTATTTATTTATTTAGGTTAACCAACAATTGTTTACACTACATACATTTCTGACTTAATGACTAGGATAATAGGTAGACTTAAGGACTATCCCCTCACGTGTCTGAGTTTGGGCTATTTTTAGACCCAAAACCCCCGGGGGGGGGGGGGGGGGGGGGTTTGGCGGTTAGTTGTGAACCTATAGGGTTCGCAAACTAACCCTGATGACTGATTAGGATATATTTTCCATCGGATGATGTTTTTTACGTTTATATATATGTGATTTAAGCTTATATACCTACTATGTAAAGTTTTGTCCTTATGCACACCTGGAGTGCATAAGGGGTTAGTTAGATTGGTTTTCCATCGAATGATGTTTTTTTACGTTTATATACAGGATGTAATTTTAATCACCGTTATCCTCTTAAGGGGTCATTGTACTCATCATTATGAACAACTTTTACTATGGGACCAAAACATGAAATCGCGAAAAAAAAAAATCAGCTGTTCAGTACATTTATGTTCGCATAATTCGTCAAAATGTACTGAACAGCTGATTTTTTTTTCGCGATTTCAGGTTTGGTCCCATCGTAAAAGTTGTTTATAATGATGAGTACAATGACCGCTTAAGAGAATAACGGTGATTAAAATTACACCCAGTATATGCGATATAAGCTTAAATACCACTATTTAAAGGTTTTTCCTTATGCACACATGTGGTGCATTCGACACTTAAGGACTAGGGACTATGTGGTCATTGTTTTTTTAAGGTTCCGTACCAAAATAGTAAAAAAGGAACCCTTAAGGTGACACTCAGTCTGTCTGTCTGTCTGTCTGTCACAGCTCGATATCTCAAGAACTACTGATGCTATCAACTTGAAATTTGGAATAGTTTTAGATGACATTTAACCAACTATTTTGCAAATAAGAAAGAAATAAAAATATTTATATTTTTTTGCAACAAGGACTGAAAAGGGGTCTTAAAAATTTTAAGTGGGGCTACTAGAGCCTGTGGGGTATCATATGGAAGAACGCTGTTTGCACATTCTCAAACAATTTTTTTTTTTTTTAGGCCGCATACTTTTCAACTTTTGATGAAAAATGTAAAAAAAAACCGTTCCTACCCCCTTATCTACGAAGTTTGCAAAGAGAAAAATCTGAAATTATTCTATGTGATAGAAGTTTATGTAAAGATTACAGGAAAAATAAAACGGTGTTAGTTCTAATGATGATCTGGCAGTTTGAGTACCTAATTTATACAGCATAACAAAATGTCCTTTCTTTGGTATTGTTCGTCGAATCGTTAAGCTCCTTGACAGTTTTACGCGCTATAAACGAGACACAATAGAAGTTTTATTGTCATGACGGCTATAGTCGTACAAGTCCTTGAAAGTGTGAAGCTATGAGTTGAGCTGCACAATTACTGACAAATGCATGTACTAACTGGACAGGTCCACTTAAATTTATCTAGTTTCAAAAGATCATTACAGACACCGATCTACGTGTACGCTCTGACCAAGATTGTGTCCGGACTTTACAAGAGACTGTGACCTCTGAGTTTGTTTCGGCCTTTCTTCTCAGAGTAGTCAGATAGGAAACGCCAACCTCATCTAGTTTTTAAAATAATATGTAGTTGTGTTATAAAATGTCTAGTTTGTAAAAGTATTTGTACAAACCTACTTACAGAAAAAAATCATTTATTATACAGAGTGTTTCTTTTAAGATGTCAAACCAGTGCGAGATAGTAGAGTAGGTACCATACCTAGCGATTTAACACCCATGTGTGTTCTACGATTTTTTGTAGTTTTCGAGTTATTTTGGATCCCTCATTTCATATCAATGGTAGTGGTTAAGGATAGTAGCAGGTATAAAATTTATGTTTTTATTATCAACTGAGCTCTGCTTAAACGTAGAGGAATAATAAATAGCAGGATTGAGAAAAATATGAGAAGATAATAATAAATTATAAAATATGAAAGTCACTAGATTTCAGATACACCGCTATCAACGACCGATTTCAGCAAATAAAGCGCTATTTAATACAATTTAATATAAGCTATTTAATACAAGCGCTATTTAATTATTGTTCAATGTTGACCCAAAAAAAAGATATAATTTTTTAAAGCCATGAAAGAATTTTTTTAATTTTTTTTCTCGTTGAATAAGGAAAAATATCGAAAAAAAATTATAACTCGATAACTACAAAAAATCGTAGAACATACATGGGGGTTATGAGCTGCTATCAGCTCGCACTGGCTTGACACCTTAAAAGAAACTCCCTGTATAATCCCTCCATTCTCATTTTCCACGACCTTACAACAATAGATACAGTAATATTGAACGACCATGTTATAAATAAGTCAGTATTTCATGTGAAGATATTGTCTGTACGAACAAGCGCTAGGCTGAGAAATATGAACCGTATTGTGGTTACGAATCACGTCCCTAGAAAAATGGTCCGATGATCAACGTTGGACAAAAAGAATTACTGGCGTCTGGACACAATATTATTGTACCGGAATATCTAGTCTAGGTTAGTAATATTTTCAGTAGCTATGAAGCAATATTTTCTAGGGCAACTGTGTGTATCGTAAAGGGACTAAGGGATTATGTATTCTCTAGTCTGCTATTAATTACAAACGACGATCATCATACCGTCTGTCATACATGGTTATCAGGTTTATAGGGTTCCTTACCAAAATCGTGAAAAGGAACCCTTATGGTGCGACTCAGTCTGTCTGTCTGTCTGTCTGTCACAGCTGGATATCTCAAGAACTACTAATGCTATCAACTTGAAATTTGGATCAGTTTTAGATGATGTTTGCCCAACTATTTTGCAAATAAGAAAGAACTTAAAACAATTTTTTTTTTGCAACAGAGACTGAAAGGGTGTCTAAAAAATTTGAAGTGGGGCTACTAGGGCATGTGGGGTATCATTATGAAAGTGCGTTGTTTGCATTTCCAAACATTTTTTTCTTTTTTTAGGTCGCATAGTTTTCAGCTTTCGATGAAAAAACCGGCCAAGTGCGTGTCGGACCACGCACAATGAAGGGTTCCGTAGTTGAAAAGAATTTATCCCAAAATTTTTAACATTGTTACCGAAAAAAAAAAATTTTTTATGTGATAAAATACAAATTATTAATTTTCGGACTTTTTCCTTTACTTGTGCTGTGAGACCTTGCTTCTTGCCAAATTTCATAATTGTAGGTCAACGGGAAGTAACCTGTAGGTTTTGATTTATTTGCAAGTATCAAAATATGTCGTACTTATGGCCGTATTTTTTATCGTGATGACTTAGAAACTTGATTTTTTTAGAAATCCAAGGAACCATAGACCTACGTATTTGATATTAATTTCAACTTGATACCTTTACGCGTTCCTGAGAAAAAGGGTCTTATAGGCTGACAGACTTGAAAATATTTTTTTGTGTGAAAAAATTACAAATTAACCATTTTCGGACTTTTTCCTTTACTTGTGCTGTAAGACCTTGCTTCTTGCCAAATTTCATGATTGTAGGACAACGGGAAGTACCCCATAGGTTTTGGTTTACTTGCGAGTATCAAAATATGGCACATAAATGGCCGTATTTTTTTATTGCGTTAACTTATAAGCTTAATTTTTTTAGAGCTCCAAGGGACCATAGACTTACGTATTTGATATTAATTTCAACTTAATACCTCCACGCGTTCCTCAGAAAAAGGGTCTTGACAGACTGACAGACAGACAGACGGACAACGAAGTGATCCTATAAGGGTTTCGTTTTTTCCTTTTGAGGTACGGAACCCTAAAAATGTAAAAAAGAATACCGTTCTGACCCTTATCTCCGAATTTTGCAAAGAGGAAAATCTGAAATTATTCTATGTGATAGAAGTATTATGTTAAGATTACAACATAAATAAAACGATATCTCTAAATAGCACACCTTTTCAGAAATCGGAACGGAACCCTCGGAGCGCGAGTCCGACTCGCTTTTGACCTAACTCATATATCGCTATCGATCGATTTATATTATAAATTATAGTCACTTTTCGTGTCTACCTGTGTGACCGCGTTATTCCTCTAAACTACGCAACGGATTATGATACGGTATTCTCTACCATTTAGAGAATTTATTCCAGAAGATTTATGTGCATAATACATTTATGTTAAACTTACACATATTAAAGAAATCTTGAGGTTTTGTAAGTCGTAATAACGTGCGTAGCAGGGCCGGCTCGATAATCCTAATCCTAACTAATATTATAATTGCGAAATGCTTTCACGCAAAAACGGCTAAACGGATTTGGATGAAATTTGGCACACGGGTAGTCCATGACCTGGATTAGGACATTGGATGCTTTTTTTATCCCGGTAGTACGTTCCCGTGAGATAATTTCGAAGCCGCGGCCAAGAGCTAGTACAAATATAAATCTCAATAAACTCTTATGTTGTTGTCACACATTATCACACTCTGAAAGGAATTGACGCGACAGAATTTCGACATGTCGAGCGTCAGTGATTGCCAAACAGTGGTCCATTCGACATCCGCCGCTCCTCCACATCTGCTTACCCCAGACGCTCAATAATTCCCCGCTGCATGTTAGCCATCGCGAAACATTCCACAAGCGCTTTCAATTTACTCCAACTAGAAGTACAATTTAGACACTTGTACAATGCCATTCCTGGGGGTATCAGCACAAAGCAGACCCCCTCTGTTACCCTTCCCTTAACCCCCTCTGTTGACCCTCGGGTCTTAGAACAAAGCGATTAGAATTAACTATTCGGGTGTAGTGGATCCGAAGTTGGATACTTACAGATCAGCGTGATAGAACGCAATGGACTCAGTTCGTTGTGGGCTCTGTACTCTGTAACCCTTAATGGTACACTGATTTTTACGACGCGTTGGAGGTTTCCGTATCTATAATTGCGTGTTTGTTGAGGGAGCGTAGTTTTTTTATATTCGGCACTCAGACCGCGGACGCTCAGTAAAAAATGTGCTTGAAAATTCTACAACCATGGTTTACAAAAATAAAACCGGCCAAGTGAGTGTCAGACTACGCACAATGAAAGGTTCCGTAGTTGGGATGAAATTATCCCAAGAACAAACTTAACATTACAGTTGAAAAACATGTTCTCCCATACATTCCAACAGTAAATGTAAGTTTGTACTCACAATATTGAAAGGTTTACCATGTTATTTTAAGACCACAAACTTCTTATAGGTGTTCCTATAATCTACAGGTAAATAACTACTTTCTGTATTTATCCAAAGTTTAGGCTCAGTAGTTTCGGAGATAAGGGGATAACATATAAGCTACTTTTTATACCGGTCTACGCGGGTGAAACCGCGGGGCGCAGCCACTAATAAATAAAATTTATTGAAATCTCCAAGAACTCGAAAAATACTGGTAATACATTTCATAAATAAAATATCAATATTTCCCATTATAAACGACCCAGTTATTTCCAATTATACTGAACTCTTATTATTTACTACGTTGTAACAGGTTTAAAGCTACATCTAGAATTAATAATTATGTATTTTATGAATAACTAGGATGTTTCTGAGAGTTTCGTTAAATCGGATCTGTTCAATGTGGCCAACTGTGGCACATATCAACATGGTCATAACTGAGTCTGTCGTGATCATGAAGGTGAAAGTAACCGGGTAGAATCTTCTCTTACATGATAAAAAAAAACTACTCTACTAAATGTTATAAATGTGAAAGTAACGCTGTCTATGTGTTTGTCTGTTACCTTTTCACGCCTAAACCACTGAACCGATCGTTATGAAGTTGATTGATAAGTAGGTAGCCTGGAGAAGGACATTTTGGCTACTTTCATCCAGGATATTTGTACTAAAAATGAATAAATACAAAATACACGCAGACGAAGTCGCGGGCAACAGTCAATAGCTGTACATAATATAAGGAACACACTTTGACCACAACGCGATTTAGAACCTTAAAGTGAAAGTTTTCCCAAAGAGTTTTCTTCGCCAAATCGATGAGTTTTCAGGTAAATAAGGAATACCAGCATTGAACAATATACACCCGCAGCTCTAATCAAGTCGCCAGGCGTTAACATTGTATGGTGAACTGGCGAGCGCTGCGCAGCTAGACGGCTAATCGGCGATACAGCGCTGCAAGCGGCTTACTGGTGAGCTGAAACTATTCAACTTTGTCTACGTATTGTTGGGCAGTTTGGTTTTAAACGGTACCTGGTAGTTGTTGGGTATTAAGATATTTGTATGATCTAAGACGCTTGTAAGTGTCAAATATTTAAAACTAGCTTTTGCCCGCGGCTTGGCTCACGTTAATTTAGAATTTGACAATCAATTCGGGTTGTACTGTACTTGTAATAATATAATTCAATCATGATTCGAAAGACACGTCGCGCCATCTATTACATACGAATGTTATTGTTGTTTTCCTCGGAAACAGTACTATTTTTCGGGATATCAGGTACCCTATGTCCGTTTCGGTACACCTGACAACGTTAAGCAAAATTTCAGGATGATCGGTTCAGTGGTTTAGGCGTGAAAAGGTAACAAACAAATAAGCATACTTTCGCATGTTTAATATTAGTTAAGATAGGCTTTTTTTCAAACAGTTTTCTCGCCAAATCTATTTAGTTGGTGGCTGCGGAAAAGGTTTCCTTTTCAACAAGCCGGGCCATAGGATTTACCATAGGCAAAAATAACATACAAACTTTTATTCCCTATTTAACCCAAGGAAGGGTTTTTGAAAATGCATACCCAAGGATGCATTTGCTCAGTGTTCACTTTTTATTATAAAAAGAAGTCTTGTGCAAAATTTCATGCGTCTAGACCCAGCAGGCTGTGCGTTGTCTGTCACTGAGTGTATTTAAGATTTTTATTCAGTTGATGTGGACCGCGCATTAGTAGTTGTCAGCGCCTTAAGGCGGAGGTTTCTTGGAAACGGTCAAAAAGGTGGTATTTTAAAGCTGTGTATCTCATAAACCGTAAATAATTTTGACAAATAAAAAAATGTGATATTTTCAAGTCCTTTTCACATACGGTGATGGAACTCAAAACATAATTAAACATATTTTAATGCACTAAAAAAATCTTCAAACATATCTCTTAATAATATTTAAAAGCTATTTATCCGTTCATTAGCAATTATAATTGTAATTAAAAATATACCATAAAATGTCAAATGCCAAAATGCATCCAGTGATGGATTATTTTTTATTAAATAGTTCATTTATAATTTTATACGATTTTATTTGCACTTTTACGACATAATTTCGGTGCGCGTGAGAGTCTTCTATCTCGTGCGTCAAACTAGATAGCCATAACGCCATTTCACTTACACACTGAGCTAAACCACGCTTGGATGCAGGGCCTTAATAAAAATATATTCATATGTTTCGATATACATATGAAATTCAAGGGAGGTTTCTGTGAAAAAAACTCTTTTGTTTGATGCACTTGCACTTTTCACCAACTGTTAACCGAATTGAAACCTCAAATTCCACAGCTCCTATGTTTACAACTCAAATCAAAGAGATTTGAAAAGAATCTGAACGTAAATTTCTCATTCCAATCACGCACGTTTAAACAAAAAACAAATTTAACTTTTCTGAAGCAGTGGAAACTAGCTCAGAAAATATTTGACGAATGAAATTGAAGGAAACTTTTCCAATATTGCAACTGAACGGTACCTTTGTACAGTGAGTGGAAGAAATGAGTGCGCAGGCTACTTGTAAGTTTCTCATTTTGTTAAAACGTATGAGATTTATATACTTATTATACGCGAAATTAAATTAAATTGTTTACTTTGTAAATAGGATAACGGAATTACTTGTAAACGTCATATTTAAAAAAAAACCGGTCAACAGCGAGTCGGACTCGCGCACCGAGCGTTCCGTTCTGATTTATGAAAAAGTGTGCTACTTAGATACATCTTTTTATTTTTCCTGTAATCGTTTCATAAACTTCTATCAAATAGAATAATTTCAGATTTTTCTCTTTGCAAACTTCCGAGATAACGGGGGGAACACTATTTTTTTTTACATTTTTCATCAAAAGTCGAAAACTATGCATCCTAAAAAAAAAATAAAAATAGTTTGAGAATGTGCAAACAGCGTTCTTTTATATGATACCCCACATGCCCTAGTAGCCCCACTTTAAATGTTTAAGACCCCCTTTCAGTCCCTGTTGCAAAAAAAATACAAATATTTTTATTTATTTCTTATTTGAAAAATAGTTGGGTAAACGTCATGTAAAATTATTCTAAATTTCAAGTTGATAGCATCAGTAGTTCCTGAGATATCCAGCTGTGACAGACAGACAGACAGACAGACAGACTGAGTCACACCATAAGGGTTCCTTTTTTACCATTTTGGTATGGAGGCCTAAAAAATAAGCTTGATGGAGTCGACATGTCATCTGACTACCCTTGAAAAAAAACCGGACAAGAGCGAGTTGGACTCGCGCACCGAGGGTTCCGTTCCATCATTTATATGTAATTTTTGTTGTTGATTTCTGAAAAACTGTGCTATTTACAGACATCGTTTTATTTTTCCTGTAATCTATACCTATACTTCTATCACATAGAATAATTTCAGATTTTTCCCGATGCAAACTTCGGAGATGGGGGGGGGGGACGGTATATTTTTTAACATTTTTCATCAAAAATCGAAAACTATGCGGCCTAAAAAAAAATGTTTGAGAATGTGCAAAAAGCGTTCCCCACATGCCCTGTAGCAACACTTCGAAGTTTTCAGTCCCATTTGCAAAAAAAAACATGTATTTTTATTTCTTTCTTATTTCCAAAATAGTTGGGCAAACGTCATCTAAAACTGTTCCAAATTTCAAGCATTAGTAGTTCTTGAGATATCCAGCTGTGACAGGCAGACAGACAGACTGAGTGACACCATAAGGTTTCCTTTTTTACCATTTTGGTACGGAACCCTAAAAATGGCGAGACAAAGGGGTCAGTTTCCACATTCCGCATAAAGCGGGAGGAATCGGCCGGGTGTCACCATTGTGTGGATCGCCCGGAGGACACGGTGAAGCATACAGTGGAGGTCTGCCCGGCTTGGGCGGAGCACCGCCGTGCTCTCACGGAGGCGATCGGCGGCGGCGATCTCTCGCGTTCGAAACTGGTCCAGGCCATGGTGTGGAGCGAGAGTGCATGGGAGGCCGTCACCTTCTTCTGCGAAGCGTAATGCTCGCAAAGGAGGAGGCGGAACGCGTGAGGGAGAGAAAACCTCACGCCCTCAGTCGCCGCAGGAGACGCCCTGGGCGGCGGGAATCGAGAGCCGATTCCCGGCCACCGTAGAACCGGCAACCGCGAATAGTGGGTAGCTCGCCGTCCAGTAAGGACCAGACCCGGGTCGATGGCGCGTTGTGTTCCACGCGCACCTCAAAGAGATGTCAGCAAAAGATGGGTCCGATAGGGCCGCTGGGGTCGCGGGTTGTTCGAAAGAGATACCGCGGCCCTGGCATAGGAAACTAAAGGAACACGGGTGGGTTTTAGTCAGTAAAAGTCTGACACGCGCTTCCGCTCCACCCAGAGCTGGAGAAGTGATTTGATGATTTCCCATCCACAAAAAAAAATAAAAAAGGGGGTCAGTTTGCACGTCTTTTTTATAAAATTACTTATCAGAGTGTGGCATAAAAGGTTTTGCTCACACAAATATCTATTACCCGCGTAAAACTTATTCGTTCATGTTCCTTGATTGCCTGCACACCTAAATATTTTGCCGACTGTACTCACATACGTAGCCGAATAAGGTACTAGATCTTTCAATTATGTAGCCTTTGAAATTCAACGAATGTGTTGAAAACGGAATTTTCAGCCATGTTGTAAACAGCTGATCATTTAGAAATTGGATTTAGATTTGATTGAAATAACAACTTTGATTGACAGCAGATTGGTAATAACATTATAACATTATCAATGTCGAACTTTGCCAATACATCTTAATAATTTTTCATTGTCAAATTAACTGATTACTTTCAGTGTTGACAAATTACAAGCGGCAGAAGCCCAGTGGTTGGGACTAAGCGAAAAGCCGTGAGTTTGATACCCATTACATGAATATTGATGTCAGCAGCTTAGTTAGAGGGGTTATAACGGGAATTCAAAAAGTCAGTCGTTTTGTTTTTTAGATGGAAAAATAAAAAAACAAAAACAGATTAATTATGTTACTACTTATACTTAAGTTTTATCAAAGGTACAGTAATTCAATTTCCACGGAAAGGCAATTCAAAAGCATCCACTCGGGCGCCCCTCACACCCACAACCTTTATTAAACACATACTTAATAAGTTTACGAATAAAGTGACGTCAGCGCCGCTCTAAAGCCTTGTTCACACGGTGAGAGGCCAGTAAGGCTGTGAGCGCACTGCCGTAACGATGTGCACTAATTATGTAAGACACATGTGAAAGGATTATGTGTTCGCGTTTGAATTAGTGTGTGCGGACCTCATTGTGGTTAAGTGGAGTGTGTTTTTGTGGTTACTTGAATGTGTAGCTTGTTATTCTGTGCTAAAAAATAGAGTCATAGTGAGGTAGTGGCAGAACGTCACCCTAGATCCTAGAAGAATACGTAAACATAATGACGACGAAATTAGATCAGCATTTAATTTCATAGAAGTTTATTATCATTGCTAACAAATGAACCGTAAACCATTTTGGGAAGTACCCATGTTTATTAGTGAACTGCAAAATAAATTGATTCTGATATAAACATCTCTTGACAGTAAAAACTAATTCATTCAAAACACCTTCAAACAAACTCAAACTCAAAACTCTTTATTGCATTCATGTGTCATGTAGTTGTTACAATTTAATTAAGTTCCAACATGAAACCCGGTTAGGGCACGGCAACATAGTGACAATTTTACTAAATAAACTATAAAATAAACTATAACCGTCAAAACAACACTGTTAAGCCTTCTCTTCGTTGCCAGCAATGTCTGACAAAATAGACCAACAAGACTTTCAATACTCAATACTCAATACTCAATACTTTATTGCATTCCACATGTAGACTTTTGTCAACAAGTGTAGGTATGGGTTAATTCGGTGCGTCACAGAAAATAATATAGCCACTAGAATAAAAAATAAAAAAATAAATATCCTTGGACATTTCACACAACGCCATCTAGTCCCAAGCTAAGCAACCTAATGCTTGTGTCATGGTAACGAGATAGCTGATAAAGTACTTATATACATTTTTTTTGTGAATACATACATATTATAGATAGAAAAACACCCAGACTGGGAACAAATACTTGTAGGTCGTACAAATATTTGTTCCGTGCGGGAATCGAACCCGCGACATGCTGCGCAGCAGTCAAGCGCTCAACCACTGCGCCAACCGTGTCGCCAAGAAGACAGAGTGTCGATCCTGCTTTAATTCAACAAACCACTGAATACCCTCAAAAGACAGTGGAGAATCACCACGAAATACTTCCTAAAACAAAAAGAATAGCATTTTTCAATCCCCCAATAGTTGTGTACAATTTGGTAATAGGACAAAGGCAGCATGGCCAATATGGACCATTGTGTGAGGGTCGCACTGCCATTGTGTGAGGGCTGGGTCACAATGGGATCCAACAATGGCTGTTAATTAATATTAGAACACGATTGGATTGCAAATAGTGGCGAGTAGCACCGATTTTAATGTTGTTAGAAGACAAATAGAGAACTTTATGTAAATGGTTCCTACATTATATGATCTAGGATAAAAAATAGCCTATGTCCTTTTCCAGTTAATGGTCTACCGATGTGCTAAATTTCATCCAAATCCGACTAGTGACATGTGGGTGTACTGTATTATGTAAAACTCTGCTTAACCCTTAGGGGATTGCAGTCGTGATGGTATGTTTCGTGTGGTCTCGTATTTAGTAAAAAAAAAACTGGCCAAGTGCGTATCGGACTACGCACAATGAAGGGTTCCGTAGTTGGTATGAAATCATCCCAAAAACAAACTTAACATTATAGTTGAAAAACATGTTCTTACATACATTCCAACAGTAAATGTAAGTTTGTACTCATAATATTAGAGATTTACCATGCTATTTTAAGACTTCTTATAGGTTTTCCTGTAATTTACAGGTATAGAACTATTTTCTATATTTTTTTTTAAGTTTTAGGCTCCGTAGTTTCGGAGATGAAAGACCGAATGGTAAATTTTCGTCTATTTTCTTAAATAACTCTAAAACAATTTATTTTTAAATTATAAAAAAAAAATATTTGAGACCCTCATACATTTCATTTGATATGTCACTTTGAGAAACATTTTTTTAAAATTTTCTTATTTGCTCCCTAAAAGTGACCCCCATATTCAAAATTCATTTATTTACTTTAGCCCTACATGTTTGGGTCACAAAAATCCATAAGTGTACCAAATTTCAACTTAATCGGTCCATTAGATACGGAGCAAATTGTCTGTGACAGACGGACAGACAGACAGACACACGAGTGATCTTATAAGGGTTCCGTTTTTTCCTTTTGAGGTACGAAACCCTAAAAAATAACTACATGGCTATGTCTAAGTGTTACTGAACAAGCACTCGTTCTAGATCACAAGCACCGTAGGTGTACTAATAAGGTTCATTACCAGCCTTATCTTCTATAGAGCCTTCATTGGCTCACAAAAACTGCTATTAAGCCCGAAACGTGACGTAGTTCAATCTCACTAATTGCTTCTTGGGCACTCAAGGCCAAAGTGAACTATGTTCATATAGCTAGTTTACTTTACATAGGTATAATACAGGTTGTTTCTTTTAAGGTGTCAAGCGATACCTATAGATTTAACCCCCATGAATGTTCTACGATTTTTTGTAGTTTTCGAGTTATAATTTTTTTTTTCGATATTTTTCCAGATTAAACGGGAGCTTTTAAAAATTATATAATTTTTTTGGGTCAACTTAGAACAATAATGTACTGAATAGGGCATTATTTGCTTAAATCGGTCGTTGAAAGTGGTGTATTTGAAATCTTGTGATTTGCATATTTTATAATTTATTATTACCTTTACATATTTTTGTCAATCCTGATATTTACTACTCCTCTACGTTTAAGCAGAGCTCAGTTGATAATAAAAACATAAATTTTATACCTACTACTATCCTTAACCATTGATATAAAATGAGGGATCCAAAATAACTCAAAAACTACAAAAAATCGTAGAACATACATGGGCGTTAAATAAACATAAATTTTATACCTACTACTATCCTTAACCATTGATATGAAATGAGGGATCCAAAATAACTCAAAAACTACAAAAAATCGTAGAACATACATGGGGGTTAAATCGATAGGTATGGTGCTGTGATATCAGCTCGCACTGGCTTGACACCTTAAAAGAAACGCCCTGTATACTTCGTATATAACACATTTTACATAACACAAACTAACAAGCAAGACAGCTCACTGTGTGTAAAGTAAAGCTTTTAACCCGTTTTCTGGAAATGCATTAATTAAATCGTAGCGTTTTCGTAGCGCCCGCTACGCCGCTACGCTGCTACGCCTGTCGTAGACAACGTCTACGAGAGAGAATTGTTTTACAAAATTATGTTTAATTTTGCGAATTACTCTAGTGTTAATTCGTTTAAAAAGTAGCTTTTGTGTGGTTAGCTTACCCACTTTATGGACTAGTTCATTTTGTTGGTTTTGCCCAGTTAACTGTTTATGACGTAGTTTATTCGCAAAGAGAATTGAATTTAAACCTGCCGAATGTAGTTTTACGCTCGAATAGTACCGCAAGCAAGAACATATTCAATTGGTTTCTTTTATTTCTCATTCAAGGAAGAAGCAGTACATAAAAATAAATGAGAAGCATATTTACTGCGGCCGCATAGAGAAACGAGCGCATATAAATAAGTTAAAGCTCATATTTCAATGAGGACGTAGTTTTTCCGCATTTGTTATAACGCGTCGGCGTGTGGGATATTTTATAATGACGCTGAGGGGTGAGCCGGGGTGAGGGCGGGGTCGCGGGGAGGGGTGTCGAGTGTCTGGCTAATGACGCTGCCTGGTTGCATCTAATGATCGTTTGTCAAAGCTACACTACCTTTAGGCGAGCGGAGATAAGCGGAGATGTGCTGTGTTTTGTGTTGCCTCTCAAGTGGGATGTGGTTATAGCGTTAATTAGTTTTGTGTTAGAAGACGGGTGAAAATTTTGATAGGAATACTGCAATTAATATCTTGTAAATCTAGATTATTTCCTAATTTTATTAATGAGATAAACTTCCGAAAAATAATAGGTATGATAAAAATAAATATGATTAAAAGCCAAACATTAAAATGCAATGTTTTTTTTATTGACAGTAAATTGAATGATGCCGAATGAAAATTCTTTTTTAAGTTTAAGAGATTAGGTATACGTGAGCCATACACGATGAGAAAATGTAAGTAACGTAATTAATTATTTCTTCCGTCACTTTCAGGGCAATTAGTCCTTTTACCAACTTTGCAGATTGACCAAATTTTAGACCTTAACAATTGGCACGAATTATTTCTTATACTTAGCTTATGCCAACGCGAAAAACGATGATCTCAGAATTTTGTTGATATCTTGTATGATAAGTATAACCTATAAACACATAATATGTATTGGTTTTATTATTTGGTTTATATTATGACTAAGGTGTAATATTATTACACCTTAGTCATAATATAAACCAATTAATATGATTAATGTGAAATTAACTTTGTCAGTCACAAGAGTTTTGATGGAAGGCACAAAGGATTTTTCTCGGTAGTACTACCGAGAAAAATCCTTTGAGTTTCCTTGGGATAATACTCCAACATCACGCAGGCGAAGGTGCCGGCGAAAACTAGTATTCAATAAATTACCTAATGACATCCTGACACCAATATCTTGCGAGTGGCCAGTCAGGGCACTCCAGACGCCTCTCAATTACTACCAAACAATTTGTCTAGCGCAAACAAATTAATATTCTATGATCCTAATGAATAAGTCCTAAATCTCTGGCTTGTATTACAATAGAATGTTCTAGATTCTGTTAATTGCATTAACAAGTCCATTGTGACTTAGATCTTAGCTGTCTTAATTCAGTATTACTGTTTTCTAAGAAAGTTATGAGTTATTTGGCAGCCTGACTCTGAACTCCGTTTATTTAAGTGCATGAAAATGGTTGTTATTGGTCCCGTTAAACTTTGATGTGACAGCGTCACTATGTGCGGACCCCTCAAGTTTTTAAATGTTATACTGCTGTAACATTAATTTCGCTACGATCATAATATTTTCAAAAAACCGGTCAAGAGCGAGTCGAACTCGCGCACCGTGGGTTCCGTTCCGGTTTCTAAAAAAGTGTGCTATTTAGAGACATCGTTTTATTTTTCCTGTAATCTTCACATAAACTTCTATCACATAGAATAATTTCAGATTTTTCTCTTTGCAAACTTCGGAGATAAGGGGGGGGGAACGGTATTTTTTTTTACATTTTTCATCAGAACTCGAAAGCTATGCGGCCTAAAAAAAAGAAAAAAAAATGTTTAAGAATGTGCAAACAGCGTTCTTTCATATGATACCCCACATGCCCTAGTAGCCCCACTTTGAATTTTTAAGACCCCCTTTCAGTCCCTGTTACAAAAAAACATAAATATTTTGATTTCTTTCTTACTTGCAAAATAGTTGGGTCAACGCCATCTAAAACTATTCTAAATTTCAAGTTGATAGCATTAGTAGTTCTTGAGATATCTAGCTGTGACAGACAGACAGACAGATAGACTGAGTGACACCATAAGGGTTCCTTTTTTTACCATTTTGGTACGGAACCCTAAAAAGCAGGGCTTGACGTGGATTCTAACCAACGCATCGCCGAACGTCGCCATGCAATACCGCTAGTTTTGACCAACTAGCCAGCCGCGAGCGTTGCGATTGCGATTAATTTATTATTATACAGGGTGAATTTGAAAACATGCGACAAAATTTAAGGGGGTGTTCTACGCATCAATATGAACAACTTTTACTAAGGCACCAACATCGAATTCGCAAAAAAAAAATTACCTTCCCATATTATACTTAAAGGTATATTGGACCCTTTTGTAAAAGAAGGTCGGATTTTTTTTTTGCGAATTCGAAATTGTTCACATAGTAAAAGTTGTTCATATTGATGCGTAGAACACCCCCTTAAATTTTGTCGCATGTTTTCAAAGTCACCCTGTATACTGTAGTCCGTCCTACTGTATCATTCGGTATCACTAATTATACATTAATAATGGTTACTTATTATAATTTGACTTAAGTTTAACAAAACATTATTCAAGAGACTGAATGAAAATTCTTAATGACCATATTCTCATCAAGTTATGAAAATTCTTAATGAGCATATTCTCATCAAGTTATGAAAATTCTTAATGAGCATATTCTCATCAAGTTATGAAAATTCTTAATGAGCATATTCTCATCAAGTTATGAAAATTCTTAATGAGCATATTCTCATCAAGTTATGAAAATTCTTAATGACCATATTCTCATCAAGTTATGAAAATTCTTAATGAGCATATTCTCATCAAGTTATGAAAATTCTTAATGAGCATATTCTCATAAAGTTATGAAAATTCTTAATGAGCATATTCTCATCAAGTTATGAAAATTCTTAATGAGCATATTCTCATCAAGTTACGACTGTTTTTTCTAGTTTAGTCCTATTGCAACATAATATACCCTCGTATTAGCAGTTTGTTAGAATTAGAAAAAAGGTTATGAATTTTATTTAATAGTTCTGTTGTGTGTTGATTTTTGTGTCCCTTAGGTAATCAGTATTGTAAAATAGAGTAGGAAAGAAAACCTCACATTGAAAAACATTAACTTTGTAATGTCAAAAAGAAAAATACATTTCTGGGATTTGAACCTCCAATCATATCCGCTTCAAGCGATCTAAAAAACTTCCCAGCTACCTAGACTAATACAAATATTATAAAATGTTTTTGTTAAAATACAAAAAGCTGTTATTCAACTATGTCGCATTTGAACTGGCATGTCTTGCTAAAGTCATAGTCCGCGACGCGCGCGCTTGCCGATCGGTAGTGTCGTGTCCTTGAAAATGGCTACTAACGTGGTAAAGTGTAACTCATGCAATGTTGTTATAAATGAAGTGCTTGCATTTATATGCAATAAAATGGACGTTATGGACAGTGGCGTAACTACAGGGTGGCAAGTCGGCAAAATGCCACGGGCCCCCAGCCGGAAGGGCCCCCCGGTCAGAGGAGAATCCCAACTCCCAACATTTATTATTACACATTTAGTAAAAAACCGATGAATTTGCCACGGGCCTCGAACGGTATAGTTACGCCACTGGTTCTGGATGAAGAAAGCATTAGTCGTATATGTAAAAGTGCTTTTTCGGAGTCAGATATTGAAAATGCTAAGGATCTGCTTTTTCATTCTATTTCGACGACAAAGCGGAAGAAAATAAGGAAGAGGGACGGTTAAACGCTTCGTAATATTGATGATATTCTCTGTTTATTAAAAGAAACGGACCCAGAAGAAATTCCGATATTTGTGGCTGGAGACCTGCAAAAACTACCACCTGTACTTTTCGACCATGTCGATGTGACAAGGTTATTAAAAGACATACTCAAGATGCAGAGTGAAATTACGCAAATAAAGGAACAGTATGCCACTGCTGACCAGTTACGCCAGATAAAGTTGAATCTTGAATGGTTAAAAAATACGTCAGTGGTTAATTATTTCCCGTGTAATGTGAACACAACACAAGGTGCCTCGGGGATGAATGTATATGGAGACAGCAACAGTGTCCCTGTCGGTTTTCTACACATATGTTTGGAAGATGAAAACCAGTGCAAATCCCCATCTGCTTTATCGAGTAAGGGAGGTAGTTGTAAAACACCTCAACCGGTACGTGCGAGACAGAGCAGCCAATCCGAAGCGACGCGTGAGGCTGACGAGATGGCCAATCAGCGGCAGCAGCCGGGCCGATCATTCCCGATCGTAGCCGAGTGCGCGCCGACGCAAGCGCCTTGCTTATCTACGCAGGCGTTGGGACATACGAGCGTTCCGAATGTATCGCATCGCGTACGATATCAGCAAAAATGTTTTGCTGATATCGTACGCGATGGGCAATGGAAACCGGGACGTAATGATAATGGGTGAATTGAGGTACAGAGAAAAAGACATAGGAATCGTTTTATTGGAACCAGAGGCAAGGCTGTTACAGACCCTGAAGTTACATTCAAAGCAGCAGATATACAAACTCCGATGTATATTTATAATGTGGCGAAGGAAGTGACTGTGTGTGACATAGTAAAATACATTAGAGATAAATGTAACGTCACCGTCAAGTTAGAAAAAATGAACATGAAAATAGAAAAAGATTATAATGCTCAGTCCCCGCGCGAACTCGAAAGCGTTCGGGTGTAGAAAAATGACTTCTGAGAAAGTAAAGTGTGTATCGTGTAACATAGTGATAAACGAGTTGTTATGTTTTGTGCAAAATAAAATAGACATTATGGACGAGGAGAGTTTGATCCGTTTGTGTATTAGCACCTATAACGAGGGAGAAATTGGAACTGCAAAAAGTTTATTGTTCGAGTCTGTTTCTACACGTACCCGCAATATATCGAGGCGAAAAAACAAGGAACAGAAGAATATTGAAGACATTATTTGTGTCTTAAAGACAACAGACCCAGATAAAACCCCGATCTTTGTGGCCCGAATTTTGGAGAAACTACCACCGATATCTTTTGACCACATTGATGTTTCAGCTCTGTTGAAAGATATTCTGGTTTTGAAATCGGAAATTCTAAATTTAAAACAGACAAGTGTGACGGTAGACCAATTAAATAGTTTAAGAGCTGATATCGATCATATGAAGTTTGCGTCGCTGGTGAATGCGGAACGGCCAGAGTATGTAAACAATAGACGCGGTGGGTACTTACTGGAAAGAGATTGTGATAGTGGTCCGATCGGTATCATGAATCTCTCAAATGATAATAGCAAAGTGGAAAGTACGCCTAAAAATAAAACAACAGAAAAGGTACGTTGGCGATCACCCGCATTTCTTCAAAATAATAAGGCTGGAAGTTGCCGTAGCGCCGTTTCATTCGCACATAGCCCGATCCCAGCTACGTCACAGCTACACATCGTCGCCGCCAGTGACTCCGGCGACGTCATACAGCAGCGATCGGGTGACTCACAAACTGTGAGTACGCATGATATAATGTTGTCACCGTCGAACCAGGTTGTTAATGGATTGCAAGCGTCCCAGATCGTCGCCGCTAGCGCCGATACTTTAGACAGTCGTATAGTTATGACTGATATAAACAAGAATAGGTCGTTAGCAGAGGTAACGCGGAATGGTGTATGGAAATCGGAATTTCCTAAAGAACAATGGATTACTGTGCAAAGGAAAAGGCACAGAAACATGCACTCAGACTCTGTTGTTAGAGGAAAAGCCGCTTACCTACCGGGTGACAAATTTAAGCCCGCCAGTTCGAAGATACCTTTGTTCTTATCCAATGTACACAAAGATACGTCAGAGAACGATATAGTGGAGTATGTGTATTCGAAAACGAATGAAAAAGTTGTTCTTCAAAGAATTAAAATGAAAATTGAAAAAGAATACAATGCGTATAAAATAATAGTCGGCGATGACAAGTTAGGCATGTTCCTTAGCGATGAGCTGTGGCCAGCTGGTATAACATGTAGACGTTTCAGACCTTACAGAAACCCTAGGTCTGAAAAGGATGAAAACAGAAAACATTCAGAACAATTATGAGCGCAACTTTAGTGACGTACAACTGCAAGAATATCAAGCGCTCCGTAGAGGGTATACAGCAGCTGTGCAGCTTTGCAGATATAATTGCCTTGCAAGAGACGTGGTTGCTGCCGGATGAGATGCCGTACTTGGCTGACGTGCACAGTGAGTTCGGGAGCACTGGGACATCGGCTATTGACGCGGCTGCCGGCATTCTCAGGGGTCGGCCTTTTGGTGGAGTTGCACTGCTGTGGCGTAAGGCGCTTTTCCCGTGCGTCTCTGTTGTTCCGTGTGTGAATCCCCGTATTGCGGCTATACGTGTGATGACGAATGATAGGCCAGTGCTAGTGATTAGTGTTTACATGCCCACTGACTGCGCGGAAAATGTTCCGGAATTCACAGACTGTCTAAGTGCGGTGAGTGCCTTAATTGACGATAGTAATATTGAGTCTGTAATCATGTTAGGGGATTTCAACGCGCATCCGGGTGAGCTTTTTTATCGTGAGCTTTTAACTTTCTCCCGGGAACAAGACTGGACATGTGTAGACACTACTAGGTTAAAGCTAACATCTGAGACATTTACATTCATTAGTGAGGCACATGGTTGTAAACGCTGGCTGGACCATTGTATGGTTACAAGTGCAGCTTTGGACTGTATAACAAATATATATGTAAAATACGATGTCTATTGGTCTGACCATCTCCCATTAGTCATCAACTGTAATCTAGATGTTATTAGACAAAAAACATTGCCAGTGAATCCTGTTTGTAACAAAATTAAATGGGGAGATAGGGATGCAGGTCAATGTCAGGCCTACGAAAGCTTATGTAACTCTAAACTGAGGCACATTGATTTGCATACTGACCTACAACAGTGCTGTGGAAAATATTGTAATATCACCTCTCATAGAGAGATCATAGATGGTATTTATAAAGATGTAGTAAATACCTTATGTGCGAACGCTGTTGTCACTTACGAGCAAAAGGCTAGTAATCAAAGGAAACCATTGGCTGGGTGGAACAGGTATGTAAGCGAGGCTCATAGTAATGCTAGGCTGGATTTCATGACGTGGTGCAGCTACGGAAAGCCCTCATCGGGTCCCGTTTATAACTCAATGGTAAAATCGCGTAGAATTTTTAAAGGAAAGGTCAAGTGGTGCCAAAACCACCAGGAACAGTTAAGGATGGATTCGCTGGCAAAGCACTATGCAAATTCTGACTTTAAAAGTTTCTGGAAAGGTACTAATAAGTTAAATCCTAGGCCTGGTATTCCTGTGAGTATCGACGGACTTGCCAACCCTAAAGATATTGCAGAGTCGTTCAAAAATCAGTTTACCACACAGTCGCCCCTAGGACCTCCATGCGGGGAGCTCGATGCTTTTCCCAAACATGAGGTACCAACGGTGGTTTTGGCTAAAGAGGTCAGGGCCAAAATTACAAATATGGTAAGAGGGAAATCCCCAGGACACGATGGGCTAAGCATCGAGCACCTACAGCATGCTGGTGTGCACTTGCCACGAGTACTCGCACTATTCTTCAACTTGTGTCTGTCTCATTCGTACTTGCCCGCGGACATGATGCGAACTCTGGTGGTGCCCGTAGTCAAGAATAAGACGGGAGACGTATCGGACGGGTCTAACTACAGGCCAATCTCACTGGCCACCGTCATAGCCAAGGTACTAGACAGCGTGCTCAACTCTTACCTCAATAGACACGTTAAGATCCATGACGCCCAGTTTGGTTTTCGGGCAGGGCTGTCAACAGAAACGGCCATTCTAAGTTTGAAGCACGCTGTTAGGTATTACACGGACAGACAAACACCAGTCTACGCGGTTTTTCTGGACCTATCCAAGGCCTTTGACCTAGTCTCTTACGATTTACTATGGCAGAAGCTGAGAGACACAACACTGCCGCCGGAGCTCGCATCTCTCCTCAAGTACTGGTACCTACATCAAGAGACTCGGGTGAGATGGTTGGGGGAGTTTTCGGAGCCATGCAGGCCGGGGTGTGGGGTGAGACAGGGGGGGCTGTCCTCACCTTTGCTCTTCGGCCTCTATGTGAATGCTTTGGTCGAGCGACTGAGCAGCATGCGTGTCGGCTGCTATGTGGATGGAGTCTGTTTTAATAATCTGAGCTATGCCGACGACATGGTGCTGCTGGCTCCCTCGATTAATGCTCTCCGAAAGTTGCTGGCTGTCTGTGAGTCGTACGCGGAGTCTCATGGGTTGATATACAACACCAAAAAGACAGAGTATATCGTTTTCAGGTCTGGTACCAGATGTCCATCTACGGTCCCTCCTCTGTTACTCAAAGGTCACCTAATAAACAGGGTGTATAAATTTAAATACTTGGGCCACCTGGTGACAGATTCCCTGAAAGACGATTTGGATTTGGAGAGGGAGCGCAGAGCGTTGTCTGTCCGGGCGAACATGCTGGCCCGCAGGTTCTCTCGATGTGCAGTTGCAGTTAAAATAGCCCTTTTCAAGGCATATTGCACAACACTGTACTCGGGGGCCCTGTGGTTCAGATATACCCAAAGGGCTTGCAATGCTCTGCGTATCCAATATAATAATGCGTTCAGGGTGCTGTTGCGACTGCCCCGCTACTGCAGTGCGTCGGCAATGTTTGCCGAAGCGCGCACTGACAGCTTTGACGCAGTATGGCGCAAGAAATCTGCCTCATTACTTCGGAGGTTGCGTGACAGTCCTAACACCATTCTGCACTCGATAGCAGCCCGGGCAGATAGCTCACTTGTGTGGGCGTTGGCCGATCGAACCAAATCAGTTTTAGTTATTAAGTACTAACATAGGCTAAATAATATTGTTACTAACACATTGGACCTTATTTGTTGTCTTTAAATAAATCACTAATAATAATAATAATTATAAAGTTTTTGTTCCAAAATATAAGTTGGACATGTTTATGGAATCAAATTTTTGGCCAGAAGGAATAGCTTTTCGTCGTTTTATAAACTTCGATCGGCAAATAAAAGCCAGAGAGGATACTCTGAAAAGCGTTACAAACCCAAGTAATGATAAGTTCAACTAAGTTAGTAAGTTACAACTGTAAAAGTGTGACGCGTTCGGTTGACGCTGAATTTGTAAGACGGCAGATGTAATTGCCTTACAAGAGACTTGGTTGCTACCTCACGACGTCTCATAATATCTGGGTTGCATAGACAACAACTTTTGTTTCGTCGGTAATTCGGCTGTGGACACCTCGGTCGGCATACTTCGGGGTAGACCGTATGGAGGTGTGGCCATATTATGGAGGAAAAGTTCGTTTCTCACAGTGACAGTGTTGCCGTGCTCTAGTGGGCGTATGGTAGCAGTGAAACTTGAACTAACTGATCGTGCTATAATAGTTTTTTCTGTGTATATGCCAACAGACTCAACAGATAACTTAGTAGAATTTACCGTATGTTTATGTGAAATAAATGCCATTATTGAAAGTAATAATGTAGAATCAGTGTTCATATTGGGTGATTTCAACGCACATCCAGGTGAGCTTTTTGATACTGAACACACTGAGCGAGCTTTTTGACACTTTTGTGCCGAACAGTTGTGGTCGTGCGTTGACAGGGAACTATTGCCGTCGGATACATACACTTTTGTGAGTGACGCACACGGATCACGGCGCTGGCTTGACCACTGTGTCGTGACTAGTGCCGCGCGGCAGGCTGTTGTTGGTGCGTCTGTTCTTTATGACATTTACTGGTCCGACCACTATCCTATACAATTCAAGTGTGATCTAAGATTAATAAAATCTAAATGTGTGCTGCCTAAAACTGACATTAGTAATAATCAAGTAACATGGGGTGAAAGGGACCGTAACCAAATTTATGAATACAATAGGCTATGTCATGTTAAACTTGATTTTCCGTCTGAAATGAGTAGTTGTGTTCATAAAATGTGTTCTGACATACACCATAGAAGTTGTTTAGATATGTTGTACGATGAAATAGTATGTATATTAACAGATGCGTCTAAATGTACAGCGTTTCTTGGAAAGAGACGTAACAAAGGTAGCATAACCGGGTGGAACAGATACGTCAGGGATGCTCATGTGAGGGCCAGGCTTTGCTTTCAGATGTGCGTACTGAATGGAAGACCCTCTGTCGGATATGTTTACGAAAACATGTCTGAATCCAGGAAACTTTTTAAGTCCCAATTAAAGTGGTGTCAGAACAACGAGCAACAAATTAAAATCGACATAATTGCAGAACACCACTATAAGAAGGATTTTAAGGGTTTTTGGAAAAAGACAAATCAGTTGAATCCGAAGCCTGGTCAACCTGTGAGTGTGGCTGGCGTACATGAACCAGCAGTTTCCAGCAGCTTTTTAGAGTTGATTCGCTTTTGGATGCGGCACCGCAGATGTGTGATGTCGAGTCAGCTGTCGGAGATCTTAAGGTTAGGTTTTTAGCCAAGGATGTGGCAGGCATTATTAGAAATATGAGAAGAGGTAAATCGCCTGGTCACGACGGCCTCAGCATCGAGCATCTGCAAAATGCAGGGGTTCAATTGCCAAAGGTGTTGGCCATGTTTTTAATCTGTGCGTTAGCCATTCGGACCTACCTGATAGACTGATGTACACTGTTGTTGTGCCGGTTCCTAAAAATAAAACCGGTGATACTTCGGATTTATTGAATTATAGACCGATTTCATTAGCCACGGTTATTGCGAAAATACTGGACAGTCTGCTTGACCACCAACTAGGCAAGCATATTAAACTCCTTGATGTACAATTTGGATTTCGATCTGGTTTGTCAACGGAAAGTGCTATAATGTGTCTTAAACAGACTGTTCAGTATTATAGTGATCGGAAAACACCCGTTTTTGCATGCTTTCTGGATCTCTCAAAAGCTTTCGACCTGGTGTCATATGACAAACTTTGGCGCAAGCTCGAAGGTGAGACAGATTGCAGTCCGGAAGTTACATCTATTTTTAGGTTTTGCTACAACAACCAGAAAAATAGATCATATCAGATGGGCAGGCTCTTTCTCGGATGTGTACAGGTTACAGTGCGGTGTGTGACAGGGTGGTGTGACTTCACCGAAGCTCTTCAACCTGTACATTAACCGACTTGTCGGTGAACTCAGCAGTGCCAATGTTGGGTTGCTACATAGACGGCGTTTGTCTCAACAATATTAGTTACGCCGATGATATGGTGCTGCTGAGTCCATCGATCGGGGGTCTGCGTAAGCTGGTACGGATTTGTGAGTCCTATGCGGAGGCGCATGGGCTCAGATACAACGCGAAGAAAAGTGAACTCCTAGTATTTAAGGGGCGGGGCAAAAATTACGTGACTGTACCTACAGTCACCTTAGCTGGTACCTCCTTAAACAGAGTCGCTCAGTTCAGTATCTGGGCCACTGGGTTTCCGATGACCTAAAAGATAACGCGGATGTGGAAAGGGCACGTAGGGCGTTGGCTGTGCGGTGTAATATGTTGGCCCGCAGGTTCGCACGTAGCAGTAATCAAGTGAAAGTGACTCTTTTTAAGTCTTACTGCCAATCACTTTACACGTGCAGCCTGTGGGTTAACTACATACTTGGGTCATACAGCGCCCTGCGTATTCAGTACAACAACGCGTTTAGGATGCTGCGGGGACTACCACGATTCTGCAGTGCTTCGACTATGTTCGCAGAAGCGCACACTGATGGGTTTCACGCTCTTATAAGGAAGCATTGTGCGTCGCTGCTGAGTCGTGTTAGGTCCAGTAGCAACAGAATGAGTAGCGTGTTCGCGGACAGGTGGGATTCTCCACTGCTGTGCCATTGGATACGTTTGCATACTGCGCTGTGAGCGGTGGACAGTTCCTCCCGGTCTTCAGGTGTGTAACTGTGTCCTTTTATTTTGAAACTGCTTTTATTTTGTATTTTGTGTGTGTTGTTTTGTTTTTATTTTGTTGTGAGTTAATGTGTGTGTTGAAATATGGATAATGTCTGAAATAAAATGTTAAATTAAATTAAATTAAAGTACTGTAGAGGTTTTGCTGTGTACAAGCCATAGTATGGATAACTGGCTGACGATCATTCAAACATCGAATACTCTTATAAAAAAGTGATGGTGGCTTTTTTATAAGATTGACAGATAGCGGATAGCTAGGGCTCCGCGTAGGACCTAGGGAGTGAATTATAATTTGATTCTTATTTTAATATAGCGGGCTTCAGCCCCATTTCTTCAGTACACTACTGTCTTTTATTATAAAGTAGTTAGCCTCCCGCTGTGAGGTTCGAGCCCTCACAGTACCTAGTTGATGAAGCTATTTGCACCTACAGTGGTGGCACCTGGATAAGTATCCATGCCACCGACTGTACACCGTTGTCTGTCTCGCTACCCTGCTAACTGGCAAATATATTCCAGCATTCCTATCATCAGTAGCACAGCTTAGCTCTGCAGATTGATTAGTCGGTGCTGCGGCTACATAGCTTCACAAGATGTAAACCCACTTTCAAGCTTATGCTAGGACCATTAAGCTTGAATATAAAAACTTAGTTGCAGTAGTTCAAATTCAAATTTAAATCTTTATTGCATATCACGTACCTAGTTTACAAAGTCTTGATGAAGGTTTTCATATTATTTATAAGTTAAAAAATGTAATAAACTTAAAAACCTTCCGGAATAAATTTTCTAAATAACAGTGAAAACCACATCAAAATCCGTCCCGTCGTTTTTACAGAATATTGATAATCATTAATAATCAATACTGTCAGACACTTCCCGTCGGCGGTTTTTCCGCCAGACTCTTTAAAGCTCGCAAAAAATGACGGCATCTTACTTATAGTTTGAGTCCTAATTTTTATATAAGTAATGATACTCGGGGAACTATTTCAATACTATTTGTAAGCAGCCAGACCAATCGTAGCGGTCAGCCATCCCCCCAGACACAAACCCTCTAATTATTCCGCTCGCGCTGCATACTAATAGCGGCCTTGTAATTGTGTCTGGGAGATGTTAGCTAGCTACGATAGGGGTCTGGCAGCTTACAAATAGTATTGAAATAGATCCCCGAGTATCATTATATAAAAGTTAAAACTCAAACTATAAGTAAGATAACATCGTTTTTGCGAGCTTTAAAACGTGTGGCGGAAAAAACCACCGAATAGAAGTGTCTGGCAGTATTGATTATTAATTATTAACAACATTCTGTAAAACATACATAAAAATCAGCAGTCAGACTTTAAGAAAAGTGAGTGATATTTTTACGTAACTTTATTACCTGAAAATTAGCCGTACATACTAACACTGCTCTATCCCATATATTTTTTAGGGTTCCGTACCAAAATGGTAAAAAAGGAACCCTTATGGTGTGACTCAGTCTGTCTGTCTGTCTGTCTGTCTGTCACAGCTGGATATCTCAGTAACTACTGATGCTATCAACTTGAAATTTAGAATAGTTTTAGATGAGGTTTACCCAAATATTTTGCAAATAAGAAATAAATAAAATATTTATGATTTTTTTTGCAACAGGGACTCAAGGGGGGTCTTAAAAAATTAAAGTGGGGCTACTAGGGCATGTGGGGTATCATATGAAAGAACGCTATTTGCACATTCTCAAACTATTTTTAATTTTTTTTTTGGCCGCATAGTTTTCGACTTTTGATGAAAAATGTAAAAAAAAATACCGTTCCCCCCTTATCTCCGAAGTTTGCAAAGAGAAAAATCAGAAATTATTCTATGTGATAGAAGTTTATGTAAAGATTACAGGAAAAATAAAACGATGTATCTAAGTAGCACACTTTTTCAGAAATCGGAACGGAACGCTCGGTGCGCGAGTCCGACTCGCCCTTGACCGGTTTTTTATTCAGAAAATAAGTAAGCTCTGGCGGCTGTGGGATCTTGGACTATTATAATTAAACCCCTCTGCCCAACCCTTCGGGGTATACAGGCGTGACGTTATGTTATGTGTGTAAATAAAAAAAAATGTAAAGTCAGAGTAAAACATTCACTCTCAAGTCGTGGAGGTTAAATAAATCCCTGTATGTTACTGATGTTCGATTTAAGTTATCCAAGTGTTAGGAGCTGTCGCTTCGCACTTACTGCGCGGTTCTAAGAGCAAACCAAACAAACAGGGACCGTAGAGGTGCTAGAGATTTATTATTCTCTGTTTTATTCCGTTTTAAAAGTAATAGTGAACTTTGAACGAGCGTGACTGTATGGATTTAGATTTTACCTTGAATATTTGATATTTTGAGCACAGACTCATTAGTAAATTTGTTACTCTCAATTTTCATACTTTATAGTATAGAACAGCACCCTAATTGCGTAACACATTATCAATCGGAGTTGGTTTCATTTTGACAGTTCAACAACATTCATTGCGTTATTTACGTTGTCAAGCAGACAATTTTTCGAACATATGAAGCAATGGATTAGCAATTTGTTTCAAAATGAAACCAACTCCGATCGTTAATGTGTTACGCAATTAGGGTGCTGATTTGCCCGCGGCTTCGCCCGTGAGGAGATTGGAAATTATACCACGGTAACGTCCTAAGTCCTGTCCTAATAATGATTTATTATTACAATTATTACAAAAGCATGTAAATGAATTATTATTAATTATTATTTAAATTGAATTGATTAACTTGCTATCAAATGTATGTGAATTAATTGTTGATTATTGTTTAAATGAAATCGTTGCATGTTTTTTTTTCAAAGTTAAAAAAATACGTTGTGTTGCATGGAATAAAAGGCTTTTTTATTTTTATTTTATTTTATTTATTTATTATGTCCTAATCCTGGTCGTGGTTTTCCCAAATCCGTGCCGCCGTTCATCATGAAAGCGTAACAAACAAACAAACTCACTTTCGCATTTATAATATTAGTTAGGATTAGGATGACGTGTTCATGTTGTTGATCTACAAATATTAGTTAGGATTAGGATGACGTGTTCATGTTTTTGATCTACAAATATTAGTTAGGATTAGGATGACGTGTTCATGTTGTTGATCTACAAATATTAGTTAGGATTAGGATGACGTGTTCATGTTGTTGATCTACAAATATTAGTTAGGATTAGGATGGCGTGTTCATGTTGTTGATCTACAAATATTAGTTAGGATTAGGATGACGTGTTCATGTTGTTGATCTACAAATATTAGTTAGGATTAGGATGGCGTGTTCATGTTGTTGATCTACAAATATTAGTTAGGATTAGGATGACGTGTTCATGTTGTTGATCTACAAATATTAGTTAGGATTAGGATGGCGTGTTCATGTTGTTGATCTACAAATATTAGTTAGGATTAGGATGGCGTGTTCATGTTGTTGATCTACAAATATTAGTTAGGATTAGGATGGCGTGTTCATGTTGTTGATCTACAAATATTAGTTAGGATTAGGATGGCGTGTTCATGTTGTTGATCTACAAATATTAGTTAGGATTAGGATGACGTGTTCATGTTGTTGATCTACAAATATTAGTTAGGATTAGGATGACGTGTTCATGTTGTTGATCTACAAATATTAGTTAGGATTAGGATGACGTGTTCATGTTGTTGATCTACAAATATTCAATAATTACTAAGTAATAATAATTTCAATTAAATAATTTTATAAAAATGTTTAGTCACTGTGTTTTTATCACTAGCTTGTAATTTTTTAGCCTATTTTTAGGGTTCCGTAACAAAATGGTAAAAAAGGAACGCTTATGGTGTGACTCAGTCTGTCTGTCTGTCTGTCACAGCTGGATATCTACTTGAAATTTGGAACTGTTTTAGATGACATTTACCCAATTATTTTGCAAATAAGAAAGAAATAGAAATATTTACATTTTTTTGATACAGGGACTGAAAGGGGGTCATAAAAATTCAAAGTGGGGCTACTAGGGCATGTGGGGTATCATATGAAAGAACGCTGTTTGCACATTCTCAAAAATTTTTTACTTTTCTTTAGGCCGCATAGTTTTCGACTTTTGATAAAAAATGTAAAAAAAAATTCCGTTCCCCCTTATCTCCAAAGTTTGCAAACAAAAAAAACTGCAATTATTCTATGTGTTATAAGTTTATGTAAAGATTACAGGAAAAATAAAACGATGTCTCTAAATAGCACACTTTTTCAGAAATCGGAACGGAACCCTCGGTGCGCGAGTCCGACTCGCTCTTGACCGGTTTTTTGGATCAGCTTCGCAATCCCTATAAATATTTATTTAATTATGTTAATATTGCACGAGGTACTTACTTAAATAATTCATGTAGAATGTGATGTTCTGATAATTTATAAACCTTTAAATGAGTTATTAGAGAATGATAATAAAGGCTTATTTATTTATTTATTTATTTGGTAAAAACATGTACAACATTACAGATCGAGATCTAAGTTATTGTACAGTTAAATTTAAATAATAATAATAAAAAAAAAACAAACATATTTACAATATAGAAGGAATAACAATAAGAAAGAATAGGTACACAAAGAAAAAAGAAAAACAAGTAAAACTAACATACAGGGTGGCCGGAACATTGACGTCCAAAAATAAAATTTCGGTCCCTCGTATCGTGGGGTATTCGAATCACCCCCATGTATGTTCCGCGACTTTTCATAGTTTTCGAGTTATGAATTTTTTTCTGAATGTTTGAAAATTTTCGACCTGACCAACCTAAAAAAATTCTAAAAAAAAAAGTAGAGGGTTTTATCGAGTTTCTTTTTTTGCAACTGAATTTTCATAAGTAGAACTTTTATGCATAAAATAATCAGCTTCATAACTGTGATGAAAGTTATGAAAATGTTGATCTAAAGTGAAAAATTTACGTTCGGTAAATTATGACTCAAATTTTCAACTTTAAATTAAAAATCTTAACAGGTGACTTTATAATTCCTAAGTAGGCTTCAAGAATGCGCCAGACTCTCAGCTTTCATAATCATAAAAAAAATGAAGTACTTAATAGGGCTACTTTGTTTAAAATCGGCCTTCAAAGACAGCGAGGTGGAAAAATTCTTAAAATTACCCATCTGAGTAATTATTTTTTTTTGGCTATTTTCTCGTTCCTAAGGTTAATTAATGATAAGAATACTGAAAACTAACCAACAAATAGTTTCAGAGTTGGGTAAGAAAAGTTTTACGTAAAAAGTGGTTTTGAATAAAACACAGATGATAATGTGAAAAAGTACTTAATTTATTTTTAACATTTACAAAAGGTTTTCAAAGTGGCCACCACCAGCAGCAATACACATTCTACACCTACGTAAGAAATTGTCTGGCAATCGTCTAAAAGCGTCTCTGTTCTCTCTCACAACACGTTCAGCTTCTGCAATCAACTGCCTCAGCTCTTGTTCACTTGAACAGTCTCGGGCGTATGCTATTTCCTTGTAATAGCCCCAAATAAAGAAATCGATGGGGTTGAGATCAGGTGAGCGTGGAGCCCACCTAATTGGTCCGCTGCGTCCGATCCATCTGTTGGGGTATGTTTCATCTAAGTAATTTCGGACCTGGGTTGCATAGTGACACGGGCGCCGTCATTTTGCAACACCATGGTTCGTCTGAGTTCGAGATTCACATCTGCCAGCAACAATGGAAGTTCATTTTCCAAAAAGTTTTTGTATGTTTCTCCATCAAGTCTGGACGGCAGTTCAAACGGACCAATTAGTTCGCCATTGAGGATACCAGACCACAAGTTAACGCTGAAGCGATGTTGAAATGTCGAAGCTCTCACTTCGAGTGGATTTTCATTCGCCCACGTGTGGTAATTATGAATATTGAATATAATGTGGTTAGTTTTCAGTATTCTTATCATTAATTAACCTTAGGAACGAGAAAATACCCAAAAAAAAATAATTACTCAGATGGGTAATTTTAAGAATTTTCCACCTCGCTGTCTTTGAAGGCCGATTTTAAACAAAGTAGCCCTATTAAGTACTTCATTTTTTTTATGATTATGAAAGCTGAGAGTCTGGCGCATTCTTGAAGCCTACTTAGAAATTATGAAGTCACCTGTTAAGATTTTTAATTTAAAGTTGAAAATTTGAGTCATAATTTACCGAACGTAAATTTTTCACTTTAGATCAACATTTTCATAACTTTCATCACAGTTACGAAGCTGATTATTTTATGCATAAAAGTACTACTTATGAAAATTCAGTTGCAAAAAAAGAAACTCGATAAAACCCTCTACTTTTTTTTTTAGAATTTTTTTAGGTTGGTCAGGTCGAAAATTTTCAAACATTCAGAAAAAAATTCATAACTCGAAAACTATGAAAAGTCGCGGAACATACATGGGGCTGATTCGAATACCCCACGATACGAGGGACCGAAATTTTATTTTTGGACGTCAATGTTCCGGCCACCCTGTATATACCAACAAAATTGGCAACAAAAAAAAACAAAACTCATCTTTCGTCCATCATCTCACAGAATCTCAAACATGCACGACATACGTCTATCCATCTCGCGGCAAACAAATCACACTCCTGTGTCGATGCCAGTAGAGCATTTAGCATTGCGAGCGCGCGAACCAGGGGCGAGTTAGAATGCGAAACTGTGCGTGCTGACGGAACGGCCAACAATCCGTGTCGTCGCGGTCTAAGTTGGTATTTGGGTACAGGAGGAACAAAAAGTTTCACAAGTTGAGCTACTAGTTCCGGGCAATCAGACTCCCCCCGAAGGACACGACAAGCGAACATGAGTAAAAAGTAATTACGCCTAACTTCAAGAGAGTTAAATTTCAGCATTCCAAGCAAAAATTTTGTAGGATACAGGAATGGATAGTACCCGAACAGTTTTTTAAATAAAAATCTAAGGAATGTTTTTTGTACCTTCTCAAGAAGCAAGGCGTAAGTACTTTCATAGGGGTTCCAAATTATTGAAGCTGCCTCTAGTTTACTTCTAACTAAAGCCATATAAACCAATTTAATGGCCAGAGGGTTGTTAAATTCTCGCATATTCCGAATAGTGAAACCTAGGGTTCGGTATGAATCAGTGGCAAGAGACCGCATATGTTCATGGAAGGTTAGTCGCTGGTCAAATAAAACTCCTAGATCCTTTACCGAATTAACACGAGCAATAGGATCTGTTCCAAGGAAGTATTGCACATGCAGAGGGTTTTGAGCGCGACTAAAGGACATAACATTGCATTTGGCCGTGTTGAATAGGAGCTTGTTTTCAATGCTCCATTGGAACACTGCGTTAATGTCCTCCTGAAGAGTTAATGTATCAGCCATCTCCTCAACACCATATATCAACTTGAGATCATCAGCGTAGAGCAAGCACTTGGTGTGTTTGAGAACCTTCTCAAGATCATTCACCATGATTCCGAATAATAAAGGTACCACAATGGTGCCTTGACTGACGCCAGACCGAGTGTGATATCTGTCCGAAACGAAGCACCCATGTTTGACATATTGTTGACGGTCCCGCATATAACTCGCGAAAAACTTGAGTAGTTTTGGTGAAAAGCCGATGTTACTAAGTTTGGTCAGTAACACGTCATTATCTACACGATCAAAGGCTTTTTTGAAGTCGAAATAGATAACATCAACCTGTATACCTTTGTCCAAGTGCTGCGATATGAGATCCACAAGCGTTAGAAGGTTTGTACTAACAGAACGGTTCGATCGAAAGCCGTGTTGAGAGTCACAAAGAAATGGTTGAATTTGGTAACTAATCAACTTGTGTAATATGGATTCAAATAATTTAGGAAGTGATGACAGGATGGCTATAGGGCGATAGTTTTCTACATGAGAAGTTTCCTTAGTTTTAGGTATAGGTTGAACTCGTGAAACCTTCCAACGCTTTGGATACTGACCTGTGGACAGCGCTAAATTAAAAATATGAAGTACAGGTGTTTTAATGAATTCTTTACATCCCTTTAAGATGTATGCGGGAATGTTGTCTGGACCTACGGCAGAATTTGGTTTTAGTTTATTAATAGCTGATTCTACATCTAGCAATTCTATTTTATCAATATGTACAAAGTTAGAATTGTTGTTCTGACAGCTGTTGTTATGAATTTTGTCATCAAGAAGAGGAACGTGGGGCAAGAAAACGCTTGCGAAGAAGTCGGAAAAAGCATTTGCCGTATCACTGCCGACGTGTTCAACCCCATTATACTTTATCCTGGGTTCAAAACCACCTCTGACTTTAAAGCTATTAATATGTTGCCAGAAGGCACGGGGATCACGTCTAAGTTGAATTTGAATGCGCATAATGTATTCGTCATAGGCAAGGGATACTCTTTTTTTAATACTAGCTCTAAGAAAAGAGAATTGATTGTAAAAATGATGATTTTGAGAAGCTTTCCACTTTCGGTGCAGATCAGCCTTACATTGGATGTCGCTTATTAACTCTGCCGTGAACCAAACTGGGTAGCGCCTACATGGCTTCTTAGGCCTGTGTTTTTTGGGTACAGATTCATCAAAAATACCGTACAAGATGTTATAGAAACACTCCACAGCAGTGTCAACGTCACGAGTAAAAATCACCTCTTGCCATGTTTGTTCAGATATTAGTTTGTACATCTGTTCAAAGTTTGATATATATACTTATACTATTACTAGCTGCGCCCCGCGGTTTCACTCGCGTAGACCGGGATAAAAAGTAGCCTATGTGTTAATCCAGGATTTAAGCTGTCTACATACCAAATTTCATCCAAATCGGTTCAGCCGTTTGAGCGTGAAGAAGTAACAAACATACACACACACACACACACTCACAAACTTTCGCCTTTATAATATTAGTGTGATGATTATATAAATGAGTCATTGGAACGTATGTGCGAATACATAAACTCTCTTTGAAGATATTTTTGTTAACTAATCACGGTATCAAAGTCACGCCATACATAAAGGTCATAATTATGTATGTATTGGTATAGAACATGTAGGTACATTTTGTATACGTAACATTATTTTGATTAAGTACACATGTTGGTCTACAAACTAGAGGCACAAATTGATGACACCACATACGCTTTGACCGCATATAAAGTTGGTTTTCTGATGAAATAGAAACATAAACATTGAAAATTAATTAGGGCTTAAACTTCCAGCAACTAGTTAATATAACTTCTGCTGATGAGAGCAGCAGTATTAACAGGTACGAATATGCACTAAATAATTGTCTAGACTAAATCTTTTTTTGAATTTGTTTACATGTTCTCTTATAAGAAATTTGTTATTCTCTTATAAATTTTTTAAATTTATTATTTTATTCTAACATACATAGTATTATAGTGTACATACATACATAGTATTCTATCACAGTATACCAATCTGGCTCTCTCTTAATCTAGTATTTTGAATTGTTTTAAGTATTTTTTTTACATTGTTCTCACATGTCTACACAAGAATAATGTACCCAGGCAGGATGTTGTATTACTTATCTTGATTTAAAAGAGTGTCCGTGGAGTTTCTTGCCCGTTCTTCTCCATAGAGATCTACGTTTTGGAATAGGCAACTAGCTTCAACTTTCTGACTAACTGACCGATTCTTTGACAATTCAAAAGTGCCTATAATTGGTTTAGTTGAAATAAATGCTTTGAGTTTGAGATTGAGTTTTTGAGTTTGAGTTCAGCTGAATGTGCTTGGGTAATTATTTATAATGAATTGAAGAGATGAACTTGATCTCAAAGCAATAAAAAAATACATTCTCTCGGACTATTATAGTTCCCAATGAGTGCTCTCATGCAACAAATCTCCCAAGATAGCACGTGCCACAAGTATTAAAGGAAAATGACAGCAAAAGATACGTGTAAACAAATAATCGCTCGTTCGACACATGTCGCGTCTATATCCCGTAGAAAGTAGTGTAACACCTCACATATTCATAGTGCGTGGCAGCCCTAGCGAGACAATATCATACTTTAACAACACCGTTGGAAATCCAACCTTCTGTCTTAAACATTGAGTTGGATTTTGCAATGTGGGTTCTATTGTCGATATTGAATATCAAAGGTGAACCCACCAATATTTCGTGATTTATCAGAACGTATTTGCGGCACTGAGGCATGTCCCTCGCATGGAAAATAATACAATATATAGGATACATGAATATAGACGGCATATTTATTGGATAGCTCTCGCCTTCAGGTATGCTTGGTAGAACTGTCCATATTGTAAGTTATGTTGCAATGAGGAAACTGTCTGGATGTTAAGCCCCAGCTAAATGAGGTCTTCTAGGTTTTTTTCGACATCTTCAACAATCATCGTCATATTTCAGACAATTTACACAAAAACTTAGTGAATTATACACCTAACCTTTCCTTATGAATCACTCCGTCCATTGGTGAAAACCATATGAAAATCCGTTAGGTAGTTTTTGAGTTTATCGCGTTCAGACAGACAGACAGACGTGGCGGGAGGACTTTAAGACGAGTAGAGCTGCTAACCGGCAGCCACCATTGAAAAATTAATAAGTTTGGAGATACGGAAGTTAGTTAAAATGTTATGTTAAGTTAAGCCAAAAACGTTTTTTGGCGAACTTCGAATTTTAGAGGTTTAGTGTTGATTTTTTTGATACAAAAAATGGGGTATTCCTCAAAGCGCAACCATTTTTAAGCGCAATCTTCTAAGCGCAACTAAATTATTCCTCAAAACGCTACAATCAGTTGGGATGGACTGTACTTAAGCCTTCGGGACCCGGTGGGATGTGGGAGTAATAGGGTGGGGAAACATTATGGGACACCGCAACATTTTGAAAGTCAAGTTCCGTGATTCTTCTAAGGTCACTGACCTTGACCTCAGGGCCATTAACCTTGAGTTCAAGGTCAAAATTCCGAAAGTCTGATTCACAGTTGGTCCAATTCGCGGTTGATCCAAAATGGACAATGTTTCTCTTGTATCCTACGTCGACGGAGCCCCGCGAAGGTCTCCTATCTAACCTCGGGGTGCCCTTCGCTCGCTCTTGCATCCTCGCCATGTCGAGCGAAGGGCACCCCGAGGTTAGGTTTGGTTTAAATTTTGACCTTTACCTCATGGTCAGTGTTCCTTAGGTCAAGGTCAGTGACCTTAGAAGAATCGCGAATGGTGACTTTCGGAATTTTGACCTTGATCTCAAGGTCAGTGACCTAGGAGAGTCACGGATCTTGACTTTCAGAATTTTGACCTTGACCTTAAGGTCAATGACCCTGAGGTCAAGGTCGATACCCATGGTATCCCATCATGAGGTATCCCATGGTGTTCCCCCATCCTATTACTCGCACATCCCACCGGGTCCCGAAGCCTTACCTACAGTCCAACCCAACTGATGGTTGCGCTTTCACGAATAATTTAGTTGCGCTTAAATGGTTGCGCTTTGAGGAATACCCCCTTTTGATGACCTAAAGAATGCCACTGGTGCCGCAATCAACGCGGCTACTTTCTGGTCTCAAACAATCATAATAAAATTCAATCAAAGTACCGTCAACACGAAAAGACCAAGATCACAAAAATGCCTATGTAAGAATACCAATTAAGACATCCAAGCCAATAACACCTTCCAAACAGCACAAACATCCAACATAGTTACGTACATTATGCGCGTTAGTCATAAGTAAATCACCAGCTAAACGGATGGCGACTAACTTTGCTCCGAGGAGGCTTACGTGGGACCGTGGAGGTTATAACTTGTAGTGGACAGGCCCGAGGGACCGGCATGAAATATTACCTCTTACACAATCGCCTCTTACACTCAATAATTTTGGTAGGATCGATGGGAAGTAGCTCTGAGAGTTGGGAATCAGAGAATGTACGAATAGTTTCCTTTGTCTATTAGTTGGCTGTGATTGCGGATTTGGAGTAAGGTAAGGGTAGATGGCGTTGCCGTCAAGTAAACATTGTGCTCCGTATAATTTAATTCGAAAAAATGTTCTAAGTGATAATTTGCCGAAAAGTATAGTGTTAAACTAATCTAGATAGTGTTAATTTCACCTAACATTGTTATCTCAACCGAACTCCCACAGAGAACATTGTTACAATGATTTAAAGATTTGAACTCTGAATCAAGGTGTTTGTGTTGTGTTGATAAAGTGACCTAAACAATAAACAAAACCAAATAGATAACTTACCATGCAATTTAATAAACAGTTGAAATATAACAGCAAAACATAAGTGGCAAAAATAACATTAAGTGAAGAAATATTCGACCCACCCGCAAGTTTTTGTAAAATTGGTGTCAAATAAACTGACGATCTGACGAGAAACAACGATGAGAATTAAAACCATATGAAAGGTAGGGAAATTACGAATAATGAAAATTAATTTTCCTACAACTATTACTATGTACTGGAATAGAAGAGAGGAAGATACATTCATTGATAAATTAAAACAAATTCTAAACTATTTAAACATTAAGTATAATAAATTTAACATTGTTATAGGTGGAGATTTTAACATTAATATTTTGGGCAACAACTTTAAAACTAACCAGTTTCTGGATCTCATGCTAGAATACAAATTCACTCAACATATAAAAATACCTACGCGTATTACAGAAAAAACATCAACATGTCTTGATCTAATATTTACGAATTTCAGCGACAAAAATATGTTTACAACCGTAGAAAATTTCGGACTTTCAGACCATAGTGGAACAATTATAAACCTAAGCATACCTCAACCAGCGAAAAAAATTACATGGTACACAAATAAAAGATTATTTAATAAAGCGAACATTACACAATTTAAATCAATATTAAGCACACAAAACTGGCACGACATTATACAATCAAACAATAATATAAATGAAAATTATAATTCTTTCAACAATCTCTTAATAAAAATTTTAAATCAATGTATACCTATGCGTAAAATGAAACTTAAAACTAACAATAAAAAATACTGGCTAACTACAGGCATTAAAGTTTCCTGCAAAAACAAAAGATTGTTAAAATTATTTTCCAATAAAACCAAAAACCAAATAATTACACAGCATTATAAAAAATATGAAAAAATATTAAAAAGTTCAGTTACCACTGCAAAAAAATTACAATATATAAACAAAATAAAGAAATCAGACAACAAAGTAAAAACGATGTGGAGTATTATAAATGAGAGGACAAATAAAAAACCAACAAAGGAAAAATGTAGCATAAAATTACAACACAATGATACTATAATAACCGAACCCAAGCAAATTGCGAATATTTTTAATGACTTCTTTGCGTCAATAGGAGAAAATTGCAACAATCCATCTGGTACTGCACTGGGCGGCATGTCAACATTAAACTCCACGGAGAACACCATGTTCCTTAGCCCAGTAGAAGCTTGGGAAGTTAACACATTAATTAAAAACCTAAAAAATAAACGAAGTTACGGTTTAGACGAAATTCCACCTATGTTATTGAAAGAATGCGCAAATGAACTCACCTTACCATTTTATCTACTATTAAATCAATCTTTTACAGAAGGCACTTTCCCGGAATTTTTAAAAAAATCACTAATTAAACCAATCCATAAAAAGAACACAAAAACTGATCCTAATAATTATCGCCCAATAGCTCTATTACCCTCAGCGTCCAAGATTTTTGAGAAAGCTATGTGTGATCGAATTTATACCTTTTGCGAAAAATTTAACATATTGAGCGATTGTCAAAACGGTTTCCGAAAAAACCGTTCCACCACATTAGCTGTTTATAAATACATCCAAGAAGCCCTAAATATTATAAATAATAAGAAATACGCTGTAGGGATTTTACTGGACATGACCAAAGCATACGATAAAGTACAATTTAAAATACTCCTAAATAAACTGTATGGAATAGGAATCCGCGGAAAAGCCCATGAATGGCTTACGTCATATTTAAAAAATAGAGAACAAGTAGTTGAAATTGAATACTTTAATCACAATAGTAGAGAAATAGAAAAAATCCGATCTAAAAGCAAAATAACTAACGCTTCCATTCCCCAGGGAAGTGTTATAGGTGGCCTATTATTTCTTGTTTACATCAACGACTTACCAGAAACCATAGAGGGGCCATGTGTTTTATTCGCAGATGACATATCTTTATTAGTCTCCTGTCAAAACAACACAAACATAGAAGAAAAACTCAGTTCCACACTCACAAAAACTTGTAACTGGATGACTTCACATAATTTAGAAATTAATCATGCTAAAACTAAACTAATGGTTTTCCACCCTTATCAAAAAGCTCCTCTACACTTAAATTTCACCTTTAACGGCTCAAAATTGGAAACTGTTGATGACTTTACACTACTTGGACTTACAATAGATAAGCATATCAACTGGAAAACACAAATACAAAAAACCCGTTCAAAAATCTCAAAATTCTCATACGCTCTTCGAGAAATTAAAAAGACCACCGATCTACAAACCGCCCTCACCACATATTATGCGTATGCCAATGCATGGCTTAGCTACGGTGTAACCCTCTGGGGAAATAGTACAGATGCACTGACACTCTTTACCCTACAAAAGAAACTAGTTAGAATCATGGTAAATATTGATCAAACTAACAGCTGCAAACCCTATTTTCTAAAACATAATATTCTAACCCTCCCCAGTATTTATATCCTAGAAATATGTAAATTTGTCCGTAAGCATCAAGAGTTCTACACAAAACGCGAAGACATCCAATCACAGTACACACTTAGGCACCGATCGAGGCTAAACATACCAACATCCAGGCTAAAAATGCATTCCACAAGTCCCTACGTAATGTCTATAAAGATATACAATAAATTACCAGACATAATAAAGAAAGAAGAAAAGTTCAATATATTTGTAACAAAACTTAAAAACTTATTAATAAAAAAATGCTATTATTCCTTAGATGAATATTTAAATGATAAACATAAATAATAAGAGAAATGTTTAAAGTATATGTTAGGGAAATTACTAATATAATAAAAAATGACATAAGAATAATAATAATTGATAACAAAAATTAGTGATAGTCGCGCAATTTATAGATATGTTTAAAATAAAAATGGTATGATATGGTAATTATTAATATAACAATAAATGATAGTAATAAATAATCTAATATAATAATAAAATAATATAACAAAAATAATAATGCAATTAAAATACTTAGAAATACGAGTACTTAATAATAAATTAAATTGAATAATATAGCAATAATAGTTATTCATGATCTCCTAAAACACGGCTTCCTCTCTCCTACCCTTTTGCTGTGCCCTACAGGGTCCATAATGATCTAAATTATATATTATACCACCTAAGTACACATTATGGTAAAGCATTAAAGATATTGAGTATTGAGTATTGAGTTATTGAGGCCGATTTCTGAACAAATATACACTATATTCTTCTATTTGTTATTTTCTTTGTTTTGTTTGGAAAATCAAGCATATCTAGCACATGCTATAATAAGAAAACCGGCCAAGTGTGTGATGGACCACGCACAATGAAGGGTTCTGTGGTTGGGAAGAATTTATCGCAAGAAAAAACTTAACATTGTATATTCCAACTGCAAATATAAGTTGGTCGACTATTACTCGTTAGCTTGTAAAGTCTACTTAGCTGTAATACTTTTCCTTTTAATTTAATTATATATACTACTGCCATTCTTTTTTTCACACTATCCAAAAAGAACCATTCAGTTGGCGGGGTTTGAGAGGGCAATTGATTCTAAACAATATTTCGCAAACGGATCCCTGAATCGAAAAATTAATGGTTTTGATACACAATCAATTTTTTTTAAACGGCCTATCCAACGAAACCCTGACCACGGTATATACGAGAAAAAAAAATCCCCACTTTACGTGCCCCTTACATTATAATTTATTTCAAGATTTTATTTAACCAATTTCTCGGCGTAATCAATAGCCAAGACGAGCCAAGCGAAGCGCAAGGGCACTACCTACCTTTTCTCGAAGCACTTCGTCGTATTTTTGAACGTTCTTAACTTGGGTTTGGATTATACCAGATAAACAAAATTTTCGGGATATGATGTCAGTGGTTGAGTTATTAAACTTATAAAGTTTCAATTGCATAGCTCTTATACTTTAGATTTTATTATAAATAAATAAATAAATAAATATCCTTGGACATTTCACACAACGCCATCTAGTCCCAAGCTAAGCAACCTAATGCTTGTGTTATGGTAACGAGATGGCTGATAAACTACTTATATACATTTTTTTTTGTAAATACATACATATTATAGATAGAAAAACACCCAGACTCGGAACAAATAATTGTAGGTCGTACAAATATTTGTTCCGTGCGGGAATCGAACCCGCGACATGCTGCGCAGCAGTCAATCGCTCAACCACTGCGCCAACCGTGTCGTAACCGTGTCGTCGTGTGTGTGTGTGTGTCGTTTTATTGATATCTAAAATACCCCGATTTCGTCATTGACTCACTGATGATCATAAAAATTCTTAGGGTACTTCCTGAAGTCCTAGAAAGCTGAAATTTGGTATGTAAGCGAGTATTAGTACACAAACAACAAAAAAAATCTAAAACTTGGGACTTTTACCCCCTAACCCTTTAAACTAGGGGATGGAAATATGTATGAGACTTCCGCAAATAATAAGTACTTACGAATAATATTAATACACTTGTATATACTTCGATAAGTTTTTATTAATCTCCTACCTATCAACCTATATCATAAGTAACTTACAAAAAGAAATGAAATCCCACCAAAAACATGTTCATGTAAAATTTTGCCAAGACGAGACCACATATAGCTCGCACTGACAAAAAGCTATCAGATCTCATGTAGAGCCAAGCTTCTAACTCTACACGCCCTAACTCTCCAAGCCCTAACTTCACAAACTCTACACCTTAGTCGACATATGTGGCTTGGCCGTTTCGCTACCATCACATGGGCGGAAGGTGAAAAATGTATTCACTGTTCCTACAACGCCTTGCGTGTCCAATATAACAATGCCTTCAGGGTAATATTGGGTTTGCCTCGCTACTGTAGTGCGTCTGATATGTTTGCGCGTGCACGAACAGACGATTTCTACGCTATCTTGCGCAAGAGAATCGCCTCAGTTATGAGCAGAGTGAGGGAGGCTCCCAATATTATCTTGAAGACATTGAGTGTTAAAGTCGACAGTCCCTTTCTTGGGCATTGGGTACATACGCATTTGTGTACGCGGTGTCTGTTTGTGGGGACGCGGTCGAGGTGAAGCTGTGGTTGGTGGATGAAGTTTCTGACTTAATTAGAATTTTATTCATTGGTCATGGCTTTGCCCAATTAATGTTTTATTTATATGTCGTTACTAACATAGTTTTTGTAAGTATGTAACATTGTAACTAACCAAAATATGGATATACCTTGTCCGAAATAAATATTTTTGAATTGAATTGAATTGAATTACTTTTCTGTTATACAATAGTTCATGTAGTAACGAAACGGCCAAGCCTCATATTTTGACTAAGGTGTAGAGTTTGTGAAGTTAGGGCTTGGAGAGTTAGGGCGTGTAGAGTTAGAAGCTTGGCTCTACATGAGATCTGATAGCTTTTTGTCAGTGCGAGCTATATGTGGTCTCGTCTTGACAACATTTGACATGAAAATGTTTTTGGTGGGATTATATCTTTCGAGGACTAAGAGTCTTTGAGCTAATCCGCGGATCTACGGACGGAGACGGACGGACATGGCGAAAATAAGGGTTCTTTGTTGACTAAGGAATCCTAAAAAAATAACTTGCAGTCAAAATAATCCTCATATTCAGCTGCGGGAACTTGGGGCCTGATGTAGTTGAGCAAAAGCAAATGTGCGAAGTTAGTCAGAAAATTCAATGTTTTGTCATTTCGATAGTCTATTTTGTGACCCATAGCATTTTGCCTACAAAATTGTCAAATAGTAGATATTCTACACTACACGGTCATGCAATTATAAACCTTTACGTACCTACCAAACTCCACTTCAAAATGTTGTCGAATTCTAAAACCAATTTGCTCATACGTACACATTGTTTCGTGTTTCAATTCATACGTTTCGACAACATTGGGCTAACTAGCCTTTTCAAACAACATTCACTGCTGATGGAACTCTGGAACTAATCAGCGTCATTCACCAATAACTCTACTGCGGTTTAAAATTTTCTTTTTAGGGTTCCTTACCTGAAAAGGAGAAAACGGACACTTATAGGATCAATTCGCTGTCCGCCTGTCTGTCTGTCTGTCAGTCTGTCTGTCAAGACCCTTCTCAGGAACGCGTGGAGGTATCAATACGTAAGTCTAGTCCCTTAGAGTTATGGTCCGTTAGTTAAGTCAACGAAATAAAAAAATACGGTCATTTATGCGACATATTTTGATACTCGCAAATAAATCAAAACCTATACCGTCTTACTAATAAACACAGAATAAAGTTATTCCAAGTTTAAACCTATGAAAATGTATGGTTATTCCTTTGTTATTCCTGATATAACTTTATTATTGGTGGCGCGTGTGTTGGATCATTTAACGAATCCATACATCAGGTTTGTGAACGGGCGCTGTTGGTGGAGGCTGGTCATACCTTAGCTGCCACGGCTTATTTTAATTTTAATTTTGAATTGTTTTTTTTTTTATTTTTTTATTACGGACGCTTTTAACGTTCATCGTTCTCACATGTATAATTTCAACATGAATGATGTAACCAATATTTTGTAACTATATTTTGATTTAAAAGAGTGTCCGTGGAGTTTCTTGCCCGTTCTTCTCCATAGATCTACGTTTTGGAATGGGCAACTAGCTTCAACTTTCTGACTTACCTACTGACCGACTCTTTGACAATTCAAAAGTGCCTGTAATTGGTTTAATTGAAATAAATGCTTTGAGTTTTTTGAGTTGATTCCGTGTTTTATTTGTAAGAGGGTTAGAGTCTTCCCGTTGACCTAGAATCATGTAATTTGACAAGAAGCAAGGTCTTACAACACAAGTAAAGGAAAAAGTCCAAAAATTGTTAAGCAATTTGTAATTTTATCACATAATTTTTTTTTTTTTTTGGTTGTTTTTGGGATAAATTCTTTTCAACTACGGAACCCTTCATTGTGCATGGTGCGACACGCACCTAGCCGGTTTTTTAAAAGAATTTAACGGGGATGATGACTAATATTAGATAAATATTCTTGACCATTTCACACAACGCCATCTAGTCCCAAGCTAAGCAACCTAATGCTTGTGCTAAGGTAACGAGATGGCTGATAAACTACTTTTTTTTTTTTTTTTTTTTTATACTTATACATTTTTTTTTGTAAATACACACAGATGATGTTTTTTAGATGTTCGAACACATAATGTAATTTCAAAGAACGCATAGTAAAATGAAATAATCGCTAAAAATTGTAAAATGTAAAATTCTTGGAAGGGATTCCCGTCCTTGTTGCGCGTTATAGACAATGTATGGCGCTAGTAAGAAGTTACATAGTCATGACGTCACTTCTATGATAAAAATTGGCTAAAAAAAATTTCCCTACCCTATCGAATGGGATCGTTGTTTACAACTTGTTGAGTAGATTAAATACTGTATTTTTTTTTTGAAAAATATTGGAAAACAAAGGAATGAGAAACCACCAAGCCGCCTTTTTTTACAAAGTTTTGTTCCGATATTTTTTTAACATCCTGTATTGACCTATGAACTTGAAAGGGAATTGCCCATCAGCCACACAAAAAAATGCTTGAAATGGACAACAATGAAATATACGCCAAATTGCACTAAAAATCGTAGGGAATCCATTACAAATTCAATAATTATCAAAAAACTAGGTAGAAGCCAGTTCCAATCATTTTTCCTAAAATATAGGTTAAGTCAAGGTTAAGGATTAATATGCAATAATTATACAACAAAACAGCATTTAAATGTTTTTAAAAACCACTAATATATCATAAGAAACTCTCACTGTGCAGGAGGATAGATATTGGATTGGTACCGGGCCCAAGCTAAGTACCATATTATTGACATAGTATGAGCACAGGTACCAACTGTTCGCCATCCCACTAGGCAGTTACAATAACGATGCTATATATGCCTACTAGTCGACTATCTGGTCGACTGGTTCCTGGTGTCTCGGTGATAGTTTGAATTGCTAATCTTAGACATGCATCACAAACAACACTGTCTTGTTCAACCTGTGAAAAAGAACAAAACATAATGTACTTAATGTTGTATGTCAGTGCGTTCAACATAAATAGGCAAGACACCTAGGGAATCTCAGTACTTACAGCTTGTGGTATTATTCATGCCTGTATTAAACGACGTACTTCATCATTTTGCACTGATATAAGATTACGTCTCATCGATGCAATATCGAGATAGCAATTAACACAGTGTACGTCCATCCATTTTTAAATAAACACGGCACAAGTCGAAATAATAGCAGCGTCGTATAATATAAAGCAGGTTCAGGTCCGTCGTCAAAAAGCCGAATCGAAGTTTCGGCGGGTCCAATCTAAGCCCGTGTTCAAAAATGGGTAACGTGTACAGAAGTAAAATCAAAATCCTTAAAAAATGGCCAAAGTTGTCGTTAAATATCCTAAAAAGTAATATACTAGTAACTCAAGTCGCAAACGCAAAACCATGAATCGATCAAATCAACAATCGAAAAAATAAAATGCAGTAATGTCAAAGTGTCAGTAAGGCAAAGGACATTATGATGCATACAGCCTACGATACGTTTTCTATTTAAAAAAAAAAAATGATTTTAATTAATATTGACATGCATATATTATTTTAATTAGATTTACGGTATAAATAGGTCGAATTATATTAAATGAATGATAACTGTGCAATAATTCTTTAAAATAGTTCGTTAAAGATTATTTGACGATACCTGTTTGGCTGAATGTCGATTACTCATGTCAAATAAACACTGACCTCCATGATAAAATAAGAAGGAATTAGACGGATATCAAGTTAAATATTTTAAAGATCGCCATATTTTCACCCTAGGTATACAAACTTGAGAATTATTTCATTATACCTAATTTATTCTAAATAGAATTAAGGACTGTAAGTAGTTTCTGTCTATTTCAAGCATTTTTCAGGCATTCCCCTTTGGTGATAATGTTTATTATTACGTTTGTTTTACTAACAAATACCAATAATTGATAAATCAGATTTGGTACAAAACCCTAACCCTCTTATTACAAAACAAGGTTCAACTTCAAACCAAGGTTTAAACCATGGACCGTTTTTTGAATTTCGAACTTTATTCCGACACATTAAGATGTCAGTTTTACAAAACTGACATCTTAGTACCGGACTGAGTTGACAGTTTTGTATAAAGAACTGTATTTCTATCACAGCTAGATTCTTATTACAAAAACTGGCTCGATGGTTTAAACCATGACAGAAGAAAAACCTCGTTTTGTAATAAGATCGTAAATGTGCGAAGTCCAACACGCACTCGGCTGGTTTTTAGGGTTCCGTAGTCAACAAGGAACCCTTATTATAAAATATCGTACTTGCGCTATCAAATATTTTTCAGAGTTAAAAAAAAATTGTCATCATCCCTTACAGTACACGCTCCCTGACATTTTCAGTTTCAGCAAATTTTATTGAAAACGCAACGCCATATTTATTTCAGGTACAGTGCTTTTCGGATATATTTCATTATTGGGTGCGAATTTTTGGCGCAATTTTATTTTATTTTCAATATAAAAATTGAAATTAAATTCTTGGCTATTACCCCGTCCGTACAGGGAATTCCTTCCTTTTTCCTTATCTACAATATAAAAAGAATCTCTGTGCAAAATTTCAGCTTTCTAGGTCCAAGGGTTTAGGTTGGGCGTTGATGAGTCAGTCAATCAGTCAGTCAGGACTTCTCTTTTTGTTTATACACCACTATTTTTTAATTAGTACAAATACTTAAAGGGCTTATTAGAGAAGGTCTTGTTATTATATATGTAAAGTCTCAATAAATAATATTCATAAACAGCAAAGTTATTGGCGTTTGTTTAGATCCCAAAATGTCACTCAATGTATGGAAATATTGTACAGGCTATTCATAGTTGCATTTATTTTCTCGCTCTCGCATTCGCGTGCTCTCGCTCGAACTTGCCCCGCCTCCAACAGCTGTTATCGTATCATAATCATGAATTTACCAATTATGACAAATTTTCGTGAACAATTTTGGTATTTCGTTTTTTATACTTTTGACTACACAAATATGATCAGTAACGGTTACGGATAGAGCCCCATTTTTTTTTGTACTAATTAAAAAATAGTGGTGTATAGATTTAATATTTATAATGATCCCACTGCTGGTACACAGGCGTCCTCTCAGTGAGAGGGAGTGGGCCATAATCCACCACGCGGGCCCAGTGCGTGTTGGTAGATGTCACATGTCTTCGAATTTTTGGTTCTAGGACATGCCGGTTTCCTCACGATGTTTTCCTTCACCGTTTTGAGCAGTGGTGATGAAATAATTTACTCAAAGTAAAGCGCCAGCTGGGGTTCGAACCTACGACCTACAACTCGTAAGTTGCGCTCGTTACCACTGGGCCACCACTGCTCTCGTAATACATACAATATGAGAAATGTTAATAAGTTTCTAATATAACTTTGGTTTACGATATAATTTAGCTTTGATTTCACTTGTCATTTAATAAGTTTCTAATATAACTTTGGTTTACGATATAATTTAGCTTTGATTTCACTTGTCATTTAATAAGTTTCTAATATAACTTTGGTTTACGATATAATTTAGCTTTGATTTCACTTGTCATTTAATAAGTTTCTAATATAACTTTGGTTTACGATATAATTTAGCTTTGATTTCACTTGTCATTTAATAAGTTTCTAATATAACTTTGGTTTACGATATAATTTAGCTTTGATTTCACTTGTCATTTAATAAGTTTCTAATATAACTTTGGTTTACGATATAATTTAGCTTTGAATTCACTTGTCATTTAATAAGTTTCTAATATAACTTTGGTTTACGATATAATTTAGCTTTGATTTCACTTGTCATTTAATAAGTTTCTAATATAACTTTGGTTTACGATATAATTTAGCTTTGATTTCACTTGTCATTTAATAAGTTTCTAATATAACTTTGGTTTACGATATAATTTAGCTTTGATTTCACTTGTCATTTAATAAGTTTCTAATATAACTTTGGTTTACGATATAATTTAGCTTTGATTTCACTTGTCATTTAATAAGTTTCTAATATAACTTTGGTTTACGATATAATTTAGCTTTGATTTCACTTGTCATTTAATAAGTTTCTAATATAACTTTGGTTTACGATATAATTTAGCTTTGATTTCACTTGTCATTTAATAAGTTTCTAATATAACTTTGGTTTACGATATAATTTAGCTTTGATTTCACTTGTCATTTAATAAGTTTCTAATATAACTTTGGTTTACGATATAATTTAGCTTTGATTTCACTTGTCATTTAATAAGTTTCTAATATAACTTTGGTTTACGATATAATTTAGCTTTGATTTCACTTGTCATTTAATAAGTTTCTAATATAACTTTGGTTTACGATATAATTTAGCTTTGATTTCACGTCATTTAATAAGTTTCTAATATAACTTTGGTTTACGATATAATTTAGCTTTGATTTCACTTGTCATTTAATAAATTTCTAATATAACTTTGGTTTACGATATAATTTAGCTTTGATTTCACTTGTCATTTAATAAGTTTCTAATATAACTTTGGTTTACGATATAATTTAGCTTTGATTTCACTTGTCATTTAATAAGTTTCTAATATAACTTTGGTTTACGATATAATTTAGCTTTGATTTCACTTGTCATTTAATAAGTTTCTAATATAACTTTGGTTTACGATATAATTTAGCTTTGATTTCACTTGTCATTTAATAAGTTTCTAATATAACTTTGGTTTACGATATAATTTAGCTTTGATTTCACTTGTCATTTAATTTTAACAAAAAATATGTTAAATTGTATGCCGTTAACTGCAAAACATAAAGATCTCTGAACATATTTTATTTCTAGCACCTAAGTATGTTTAGCAAATAAAAACTTTGACTTTGACTTTGACGTCATAAAACAAGATCTATTTATCTTTGTGACAGTCAGATAGTTTCAACCTTAGTGAAGTTTCAATGTAGGTACCCATAATTTTGGTAAGTAATTACGAGCTCCACTATACCTACCTACTTCATCACCATTTAGCACTTGTATTTATATATATTCATACTATAAATTAAACTCGCTTTTCGTGTCTGTGTGACTGCGTTGTTCTACTAAACTACGTAACTAAAAATATCTTAAACTAGTAAATTAGCAATATACAGGGTGTTTGGCAGAACGTTGAACATACGAAAATGGTGGATAGTTGGGGTCATCTGCTACTTACTCAGCCCTAATTTATTTGGCCCTGGCCCACTGGATATTTTTAATTAATTTTTTTTATCTTTTTTCTTGTTTCACCACAGTAGGATATTATTGGGCACGCTAATCCACATTCGCTTCGCTCGTGGAGTTGCGTGCTCCAATAATATAAATGAAAGGGACTGAGCATGAAATCCTACATAATGCAGTAAAATACTGGTTCGGCGCGTATTCCACACGATGAAACAGAAATATTTTTCAGTGTGGTTTGGGCGCTACTCCGCATTTTGAATCTTGTATAAATGAAATCTTACATAGTACAGTAAAATACTGGTTTAGCGCCTATTCCACCGATCGGAAGGTGAAATATGAAATCCTGCATCATATGGAGGTAAAATAATGGAACGGCGCCTACTCCACTTCGGCCTATTCCTCGCGATGAAACAGAAATATTTTTCAGTGTGGTTTGCATGTAATACATTAATTGACTCATTATTATTAGCAGGGAAGGTGTTATAAATAATTGATCGCAGTAATTTAACGCTACATTCGATCTTTACTACTGTAGTGAGAAGGTTGAATTATCACGAAACTAAATACACCTGTCATAACTAAGTTAACTACAATGCATGACTCAGTGAAATCTGATTTAGAAGATATTTGTAATAAACTTATTATCAAGAATTCTAGTGGCGAGGTTATATTTATTCAAGATTTGCAAATTGGTCAGAAAAATACAGATAACTGTTCTTCAAAACACCAGAACAGCTATACAGCCCAAACAGAAGATTTGTTCCACCGACAGATACAAGATTCGGTTAAATCTAATTTAGAAAACACTCACTATCTTATATTGAAGGACAACCGTGGTAAGGTTGTTCGTACATTTGCTCGAGTTAGCGACAATGAGTTATAAATGTCAACGTAATACAATAATTAACTCATTATTAATATAACCGTTCAAGCAGTCGTCATGAAATTTGTAAAACAACCACAATCGTTACACGTAAATAAGCTTTGTGTTCATTCTCAGGAGACTGGTTTACGTCATGGAGAATTATTACCTAAATCGGTACGATGCATCATTTGTGGACCGTCAAATTGTGGAAAAACTAATTTATTAATTGGTCTTCTTATACACGAGAATGGCTTAAGATTTCAAAATGTTTATGTTTATTCGAAAACCTTGCAACAACCCAAGTACGTTTTTTTAGAAAAAGTCTTGCAACGAGTACCAGGCATTTCATTTCATAAATATCATGAAAATGAGCAAGTACTGAGTGTTCAGACCGCAAAACCGAATTCAGTAATTGTATTTGATGATGTTGCTTGTGAAAATCAAAGTAGTATGCGTGATTATTTTGCTATGGGGAGACACAAGTTCATCGATTGTTTTTATCTAAATCAGACGTATAGTAAAATCCCTAAGCAGTTAATAAGAGACAACGCAAATCTAATCGTACTGTTTAAGCAAGATGAAAGAAATATGAGACATGTTTATGAAGAACATGTCAACACTGACATGACATGGATTGAATTTCGTGAAATGTGTTCTAAAATATGGAGTATACCTTTCAATTATGTTGTAATTAATAAAGATTGTTCCAAAAACAAAGGATGTTACAGAAGTAAATTTGACACGTTTGTAGTCTTTGACTAAGAACACGAATACATATAAAAGGCTGTTACCTGCTTGACATTATTATTCAACTTACGACACTACATCAATAACACACAACCACAATCATTACAACCTATTTTACCAATATGGAAAAATCCTTGAAACGACAAATTGTTGATGCGGCAAAAGCTGTAAAGATAAAAGTACGAAAAATGAGAGATGCTGAGATTAACAATAAACAAGCACTGGAGTCTGTTTTCAAACCTGTAACAGAACCTCTAAATCTAATTGCTAATGCTAGTAAGCAAACTCCTCTACTGCGTGCTAGTGATGATTTTGCTGATGTTCCGTTTATTAACGAAACTGTGCAGAAAGAAGGAACCGGTAGCGCAGAAAGTAACGATAATAATGGTGATGAAGACAAATATGAATCCGATATCAGCAGTGCCTCTTCTTATGAATCAGTAGTTGACAGGAATCAAGATTGTGATACGTCATCCTGGTCATTATCTTCAGAAGCGTTGGTAGATATTCCATTTGGGGTTAGAGCAGAGCGCGGGAAACTGATGTTAGGTTCTGCTTTCATAACGATCAACGATCAATACATCACCGTGGCTGGATGTAAATACCGAAATACACCTGGTTTAAAACAGTTATTGCTTAAGAAAGATGTAGACTTAAGTTTGGTTACAGATAGTGATATGCAAAATTATAAGTCGATGCTAATTGATACAAATGCACATCGTCGAGACTATGAGCCAAGTAAGCCAATAAAAAGTAATAAAGGTCAAAAATATTTGCAAGTTATTAAACCTCTTTTTCAATTGAAGAATGCAGTTCAGGGAAAGGGTCTACCGTTACTAAAAAAGTGGAGAAAAAACGTTGATTTAGTGTACTGGGATGATCCTAATGAATTAGTGGAAAGGTTGAAATTATTAATTGCATCTAGAGATGCTGGCAACACAGGATTAGATAATGAAATTATATCTATCATTGAAGAATTGCGTGAAAGTAAAGTTATAAATAAATAAAAAAATAAAAAATGTGTTTATTTTACTATCAGCCTCTCGATACAATACACCTTAAACATGAACGTAGACAAATTCGGACACTACATTCACAAAAGACTGCGTTTATCAGAGATATTTGAGTTTAATGAGAATGCATTGTTAAAATCCGAAAATGGAGATTTTGATTTAAAAACATCAAGACTGAGAGGAATTAGATCTCCAGTAGAAGCAGACGATGCTGTGAACAAGGATTATGTAGATCGAATGATTGCTAACACGTTAAAAGAATTTAATAATCTGGCTGTGAGCAAGGATTATGTAGATCGATTGAATGCTAATACGATTAAAGAACGTAATAATCTGATTGGTGCATTGCGTTCTCAAATCATAAAAGATGCAAAGACGACAGTTCAAGCTACTTTAAAAGATAAGATACCTGAGGTTTTAACTCATTTGCAAGATAAGTTTTATACTAAAGCAGAGTTACATAAATTACCTCAAAAAACCCCGTAATGGTAAAACAGCAAATTGTAAATGAAATACACAAAGCTGCACGAAGAAATTTCTTTCGACGTTCTGTTATTCTGAAAGGAATCCACGACTTATGGCAAGCAGATTTGATGGATATGCAAAACCTGAAAAAGTATAACAAAGGTTACAGTTTCATCTTAGTTGTGATTGACTGCTTCTCAAAATATGCCTGGGCTGAACCGTTAAAATCAAAAAATAAATTTGATGTTACTCGTGCATTCAAACATATACTGCTTAGTAGTCGTAATAATCCTGTTAACTTACAAACTGATATGGGGACAGAATTTTATAACATCACTTTTCAAACACTTATGAAAAAGCACAACATTAACCATTACTCGACGTTTTCTACTAAAAAAGCGTCAATTGTAGAGAGACTTATTAGAACGGTAAAAAATAAATTATATAAACATTTTAGTCTCATTGGAAACTATAAGTGGTTAGGTCTACCATTGAAAGATACATTGAAGAGATATAACAACACAAAACATCGTACTATTCAATTTAAACCGGTTGATGTGAATAAATGTAATGAACAAGTAATCAAAGAAAATATAAAAAAAATAAAAAAACATGATTTAGTACAGTGGAAGCCTAAATTCAAAGTTGGTGATTGTGTTCGTATAAGTAAATACAAACATAGTTTTGAGAAAGGTTACACTCCTAATTGGTCAACTGAATTATTTATTATAAAAAAAGTAAATAAAACTATACCAGTAACATATCACATAGAAGATCAACGAAAACAAATCATATTAGGAGCTTTTTACGAACAAGAACTGCAAAGATCTAACTATCCTGATGTTTATTTGATAGAAAAGGTTTTGAAAAAGAAAGGAAATAAATTGTATGTCAAATGGTTAGGTCTAAACAGTGCAGAAAACAGTTGGATTGAAAAAACTGCAATAATGGACTAAGATATTATATAACCATTTTTCATTTGAAATGCTATCATTATAATTTGAATTATGCAAGGAGGTGGACTAGTTAACAGCATAATTAATAATCTACCATTCGAAGTTCATTTGCCAGGATACAATTATTGCGGACCGGGAACCAAACTTCACAAACGCTTAGCGCGAGGTGATCCAGGTGTAAATAAGCTAGACGAAGCTTGCAAGCAACACGACATTGCGTATACAAACCATACAGACTTAGCAAATCGTCACAAAGCCGATTTACAACTACTTAACATGGCTAAACAAAGACTTAAATCAAAAGATGCCGGGAAAGGTGAAAAACTAAGCTCTTGGCTAGTGAACAAAGTTATGAAAGCGAAACTAAAGTCTGGATTAGGCATCAAAACATTTAAAACCTTAGTTTCAAAAATAAAATCAAAAATTAAGAAACTCAAACGCAAAGATAATAAGACTTTAATAAAAGCAGCTTATTTAACCGCAAAAAAGTTATTTTCAAACACTCATCATCGAATCCGAGTACCCCGAGTAATACCCCTACCAAAGACTGGAGGAATTCTACCTTTAATTCCAATTTTCGCTGGTTTATCGGCTTTAGGAACTTTAGCTGGTGGTGCAGCTGGCATTGCAAAAACCGTCAATGATTACAAAGCAAGCAAACAAAATTTGCAAGAAACAGAACGACATAATAAAGCTATGGAGGCTTTAGTGTTGGGCAAGGGTTTATACATTAAGCCATATAAAAGTGGTAAAGGATTGTTTATAACATCTTCAAAAAACTGAATAATATGCTACCCAATCGCCCTCTAACTAATATAGACATCCGAAAGTATTCAAGAGACATCCCATATTTTCGTGGGGTCTACATGAAGGATCAACTACCTCGGAAGCCGAAATGTATTGAATGTGGTATCGTTAACTTAGACGATTCTAAGAACGAAGGAACGCATTGGGTAGCTTATGCTAAAGTTTACAATCACTGTGAATACTTTGATAGCTATGGAAATTTAAAACCTCCAATGGAATTGATGCAATATTTCAAAAATTGTAATGTGTTTTATAACTACACAAGATATCAAAAATTTAACGCAATCAATTGTGGTCATTTATGTTTAAATTATTTGTCAACTTTTTGGAATAAAAATGTATTATAAAATATATGATTTTCTTTAATTTCAATCATTTGCAAGATGTCGCTCACTTTGTCTATAACTGGAGACTCGTCAGTGTTAACTACATACTATCCTAATACGTTGCAACTAGATGGAGAGTATGAGTGTGCTTTATTGCACTTTTCAACTTTTAATTCTATTCCAAACATTGATAAAAGTAATAATAAGTTCTATTATGGTTTTAATGAAGTTATTGAAATACCGGAAGGCACTTATGAATTGCAAGATATCAGCGATTATTTAAAATCCGAAATAAAAGATGCAGCGATCAAACTACGGTGCAATAATAATACTTTAAAAACTACAATATTCTGTACAAAAGACATTAATTTTATCAAAGAAGACTCTTTTAGAAGACTATTAGGATTTAACAAACAAATCTTGAAAGCAAATAAATGGCATGTGTCACAGTCTCCAGTCAACATTCTACCTACGACCGTAGTCAGGATTGAATGTGATATTGTAAGCGGTTCATATGTAAACGGTGAACCAAGTCATATTATTCACGAATTTGCACTTAATGTACCACCTGGATACAGGATCATAGAAATTCCGAAGAACGCAATATACTTTCCAATCAATCAAAAAAACATAAGCTGCATACACATCAGGCTGATAGATATAAACAACAGATTAATTAATTTACGTGGTGAAGAAGTGCAGGTATATCTGCATCTCAGAAGAAAAAAATGATTGATTTCAATAAAAATGTGTCTCAACAAGTAAAGAATATCAGTTCTGTTCGAGCTACTTATCAAATAAGACCTGCCTCTAAGAAGAAAATAAAATTAACTAAAGACAATAAAGCATTCCTTAGAGCGATCGGATTGTTAAAATGAATATCTTAGACGTTTTATCCGCTCCGAATTACGATAATACTATAGAAGGAATCGAATTTCATTCCTACAAGCCCTATATAACGAGTTTCAACAGGAACGATGAAATCCGCATACCTATCAATCAACAGGACTTGTACATATTACCATCAGCTAGCACCCTATATCTGGAAGGAACTGTTATCGTTAGCAAAAAAGATTCGAAGGACCCAGCTACTAGTGTCAATTTCACGAACAATGCTCTACTCTACTTGTTCCAAGACATTAGGTATGAGCTAAATGGAGTGGAGATTGATAAAATAAAAAATGCAGGTATAACAACAACCATGAAATCACTAATTTCAATGACCGAAAGTGAATCAAAAATGTCTAATGCCTGGGGTTGGAATATTGATGGCATAAAAAATATCCATGGAGGAAGATTTTCTGTCTCTATACCACTTCGTAACCTCCTCGGTTTTGCAGAAGATTTTAAAAAAGTTGTGATAAATAGTAGACATGAACTGATATTATTACGAAGTAACACTAATTTGAACGCTGTAAAACTTAATACTGGCGAAGTAGTGGATGATGTTCAGATCAACAAAATCATATGGCGCGTACCGCATGTTAAAGTATCAGATAAAGAAAAAATTGGTTTGTTAAAAGTATTAGAGAAAGATCGCCCACTTCAAATGATATACAGAAATTGGGATCTGTACGAATATCCAGCCTTGCCTAAAACTACAAAACATACCTGGTCTATCAAAACTTCATCTCAAATAGAAAAACCAAGATACATTATTATTGGTCTACAGACAAATAGAAAAAACAATGCAAGTTCTGACATGTCTCAATTCGATCACTGTTATATTCGAGACGTTAGAGTGTATCTCAATTCAACCTATTTTCCTTATGAAAACTTAAATGTGAGTTTTGCTAATAACAGAATCGCTTTATTATACGAGCAATACACCAGATTTCAACAGTCGTATTACGGACGTCGCTCGGAGCCCATACTAAGCGAGAAACAATTTAGGGATTTAGCACCGCTGTTTGTAGTCGATTGCTCTAGACAAGCTGATAATCTAAAGACTGGACCTGTTGTGGATGTGAGGGTAGAAATTGAGAGTGATTCAGAGATACCAGATCAAACTTCAGCATACTGTCTCATTCTGAACGATTGCATTGTTGAATACAAACCATTAAGTAACATTGTGAAGAAGATATCATGAACGCGGACCTCATCATTGTCGAACTCCAAGGATTCAAAGATCTAGACAATAATTTTATCGTCAAGGAAGTGGCCATAGTAAGTAATGAGCACACACAGACGTTCTTGGTTAAACCACCGCATTCGTTTTATTATTTAACTCAAGAAGAAAAGAAGCAAGTGCGATGGTTGGAAAGAAATCGTGGAATTTTCTGGAGTGAGGGCTATATAGACTACAGAGAGTTCCAACACGTCATCGTACCGTATTTAAAAAATAAAAAAATTATTACAAAGGGTTTGGAAAAAATAAAGTGGATTAAAGACATGTGTGCAAACTGTGAAGTGATCGACATAGGTGAGAAGGGATGTCCTAATTTTGCAACATTAAAGAAAAAGTTCTGTAGAAATAAAAGTGATTTTAACTGTGTGAACCATAAAATGAATTGTGCATTAAATAATGCGGTGTGTATTAGAAAATGGTATGTTGATAATAATATGTCTGTATTTAATCTATTTTAATGTATTTTGTCATACCTATGCAGTTAATAAAAGTGATTAATTAATTTACTTATGGTTGTTTTATTTAAATGTTTTCAGGGTAACTTAATCATCAAACTTTAAATTAGCTGCAGCAAAATGATATTACTTACAAAATTTGAAATACCTACATCATGATTTAAAACGATTTATTGTAATAAAAAACTGTTAGCAAATAAACACTTATCATTAGACTAGAGCTAATTTAGAGTTCGAGTATAAATAAGTACCTAATACAAAATAAAACATAATTTAAATTATAAAAGAATATAATTTTATTTACTTTTTCATATTATTTACAATTATTAGAAACTAATTATAACTACCTACCCATTAATAATAACAACTGCCACTACATAGTTTATTTAATGTTCGCTTTGTGTATACCTACCTACATTCTTAACTTACAAACTTGTGATGTATGAACATTATTCCGATTGTATAAAAGAAATTAATAGTATCTACATACAAAAGTTAATTACGATAAAACTTAAATATTTGATATTTTAATAATTTATACATTTAAAACCTAAGATGAATAAACACTAAAGAATAAGAAAGCAAATAAATGTCAAAACTTTTGCTGTACCAACTAGATTATACAAAGCAATTATTATTATCTACATTACATTTTTTTTTTTTTTTTTTTTTTTTTTTTTTAACTTACCTACTTACCTACCTACTAAGTTAACTACAATAAAACTTACATATTTGATATTTTAATAATTTATACATTCAAAACTTACTCAACATAAAAACCTAATATGTATAAACACTAAAGAATAAGAAAGCAAATAAATGTTACATACCTAATAATATTACTACAAATCTTACACATTATCTTATGAAGTAGGTACTTACAAAATAATGACACATGTTAATAATAACAACTGTCCCCACAAAGTTTTCTCGATATTTTGTTAATTAACGATTGCGTTTCCTCCATTACATGGTCCACCAATTCAGTCACTACATACTGCGCACTTAACATTACCACACCCTGATTGTCACTTGCAGGTTCTTGCTGTTCACTGATATCCAACACTTGTACCTGGATCAGTCGTAAACCTTTTTTCTTCTCATTGTTTATAACGTATGATTCACATGTAGGCGGTGTAAGAGATGACTTCTGTTTTAGACACTCCCTTCTGGCTCTAGGTCTCTTGTTGGCGGGTCCGTAGTCTCGTCTTCTAGGTTCCATATTAGCAGGTGTTTGTTGTTCTGGCAAATCTGGGATATGCCAGCTTAAACTCGGAGTCGGAAAACCTTGAGCGTATTGTGAGAAGTCGATAATATCTGGAGAATCACACATTATCAATGATCTGAAACAAATGAAATAATAATTAATTATAATTACATAATCAACATGATGCAATAATGTTATAAATACATGGGTACTTGTACAATACTTACAATTCGTTTCGTTTTTATTCAACGTGATATGACTGCTCCGGCTAACTGCCTTGTGATGTATGATCAAGTAGTTATATTAATAAGAAATGCAAACTCCTAACATTGCACTGTAATCAATTTCATGTTTTATCACGTTCAACCTGATGGGCAACATGAAGCGACAAGTGTGCGAACGGTATTGTATTACACAAACCAGTCATCGCAATGCGCTTTGTCAGCGGGAGTGGAAATGAAACAGATTTATGAACTAAAATATTATATTTATTTAAGTACATGTTTAGTAGGTACATACATTTTTTACAGTTCGTTCAAGCGATTTTGACTTGTATTGCGTTGGTTGCGTGAAAAATTACAGCTGCAGTGAACGGTAACCACGTTTTTTGCTTTTAATACCATCCTTATGCCTACTGAATAGAAGTCAAAATCGGTTGAACAGACTGTAAAAAGTTTAAATTAATTTATGTCTAATCATATTTCAAATAGAATATACACTTAAAATTATGGTAATGCATTACATAAATATATTTGCATTACCCCAAGCTAAAGTAGATACTTTATCAAATGATAGCAACCGTTTGTCATCATTGCTTGAAAGTGCAATTTTATTTACGTCCTGAGTGAATATTTCATGTTTTATTGACCTAAACAATACATTTTTTTTGCGAATAACATTGCAATTATTGTACAAAACATTTTTATAATCTAACATATTAAAATTTTTGGTTATACATTTTTTTGTACCTTTTGCCTTTTTAATAGTTTTGTTTAACGTTTTAATACAATAAAGCTTTGAGCGCAGTCCTACGAATTCTTTGATAATGTTACCACCCATTTCATCCTTAAACAGTCCTGGAACCTTCTTATTAATAATTGGTAAGTTATAGTCATTGTTACAGTCATAATTACTGGTATCAAAATATTTTAGAAAATGGAGCTTGAAGTCTTTATAAACGTCATTGCTCTGTACATCATATACTAGACTATCTGTGTCAGTATAGCACAATTCAATTCGGTTACCATAAAAAGGTTTTATGATAGAGTAGTGAAAGTCATACATGTGAGTCTTAGATAATTCTAATACTGCAAACCCTATGTATATTGGTTTATTAAGTATAATACGCACAGGTTTCATTTGGATTGCCACTAGATCATCAGAAAATACAGAGGCGCTATGAAAATATGGGCTGGCTATCAATTTTTCAGCACAAGTAGTCTTTTTTGTTTTATTGGTCGAGTCACACCACTTGTTTACTAACTTAACGTCTATTCGATGTTCATTATTTTCCAGCGTCTTTCCAAAAATACTATTGTTCAATAATTTGAAAAAGTCTTGTTCAAACGTTGACTCTGCTTTTTGCCGTAACTGAGTGTTAATATCAATATATTGCTTTAAAAAACAACTTTGCTTAAATGTAATAGCGCGATGGATCCTTCTCAATACTAAACCGTGCTGTAAACATTTTTTTAAATGTATGTAATGAATAACATAGTGATATTTATCGTACAAATTTGGTATTAACTTTTTATTCTTACCACCAGGTGGCAAGCATTTTTCTGGACAAAAAGGAAAGTCATTGTGTTCCATGTGTAAATTCTCCGGATATATTAAATCAACTTCAAGAATGTATCCGTTTTCTGCAGTATCACTGATATCTGCTAAGTTCAATTGTAAAAAATCAATTTCTTGTCTATTCATAAATCTAAAATCGGAATAAGGTAGGGATTGACACATGCTATAACCATATAAATTGTTACAATCTAAATAAATGATAAATGAATTTGGACGAGTTGGATCGTAAGTATCTAAATATTTATGATTGGCTTTGACATGTCTTTTGGAACACATACAAACTCCTCCTCGAATACCTTTTTGTATCATTCTAAAAATTTCAACATCACTAATCAATTCTAATTGAACTCCTGTTTTTAAAAGCATTGCATCAAAAGATAGACTTGGTGCTGTAAGATAGAACGCGGGATCGAGATTGTAATGCAGTTTACAAGTTTTTCGAAAATTTTCAAATACATCTGTTAGCAACAGAACATCTGTTTTGAGATATAAATCTGTGTACATACCCATGTTTTGAATATTAAACACTGACCAAACAGACCGAGCGTGCTCATAGTCTTCGTCGGTAATTGTCTCATTAGTTAAGGAGTTGAAAAAATATTTTTTAGAGGGTAAACACGTATCTTCATAACGTTCCCATTGAGACATATAGTCATATGGATACACTCCTTTACGAGTGAGTAGGTTAAATTGTTTTTTATTAGGAAAATGAGATTTCAATTGCTTAAAGTCTTGGTTTTTCATTGTACTAGCCAACTTTTCTAAGCTAGTTCCTAAAAACTTGAAAGAGTCTACAAACCGAACCTGAATGCTTTCCCCAGTAGAAATCGGAATAAACTTAGTGAATGAAATATAGTTTTCTTTTGTTTTAGGTATCACTTTAATAGATCCAGGAGCTTCACCTAATTCTTTTATGAAAAGGTGGCAATCGTAACCGGACAAATTATGAAAAAATACTGGCAAAAATGTTGGTATTTTGTATTGTAAGTTACAGTAACTATGAGCTGCGCCACGATATTTACCAGTCAAGTGACAATGATCGCGAACCCTGTCGCCGAACAAGAAGTGTTCACAAATATGACATGTTATCGCGTTTTCAAAGTCACGAGCATTATCATTTGAATAAATCATAGGAACACTATTTTGTAAAATATCGTAAATTTTTTGTGCATCTTTATAGATAGACTTTACAAAATTTGATACACAATCCGAACCGCGATAAGAAAAGTAACGATTGTGGCATTCATCTAGCGTACACGTTATATGATAAGCGTAAGCTACAGGCACATGTCGCTGTCGTGTTACAGTACTCGCCTTAGTGGGGTCAGGGTCACAAGATTCATACCGTTCTAGCATTGTTTCAAAATCTGCGTATATAACAAATGGTACGAATTGCTTTCTATTATAATTTTTAAACTGTATGAAAGAACCCTTTGGAGGTAGTTCAGTGGCGACACCTCCACAACTATGTGAATTAAGATTATCACATGAATTAAAAAACATTAAACAAACGTCACAAAAGTACAGTTTACTGTGGTGTTTTGTTATTTGATTCTTAACAAGTCGCGACAGGTCTTTAATGAGACAGTAATGTGACAAATCATTTCTTTCTAAATAAAGTAAATGAATCACCTTTCCGTTCAAAGCTTTTGGTTTGTAAAGCGGTCCTATGATAGTATTGTTTTTTAAACCATAAATGTAAATGCAAATTTCGGGGTTATTCACTTCGAACCGCGCAATATCTGAGAAATTCACTGGAAATGACATGCCCTTTACATTTAACACGTTACGAAAATCAGGGTAAGAAGATACTCTTTCAGAATGAGTCTTAGCTGGATATAAAGCAGCTACAACAGACCATAAAAAACAATAGTCATCATTATTGCGGATATTAACACATGCTTTTTTAGATTTTATTGCAGAAGGCAATTCGATAAAGCCTGAACCACGCAAAGGTTGATATTTGTTAACATTGACTTCCAAATGAGAACTGCTCAAGAACGTCCATCCACTGTCTCGATCCTGAAATTCTTCTATCTTTTTTTTAAAAGTATTTTTGACTTGAGACAATAGTGAATCAAATTCATAATTCTGATGTAGAGTTACGTTTTTTGTGGCAAATGATTTCATCTCCTGAGAATCATTTTTAAACATTAAAAACAAAGCAAAATATTCAAAATTAACTTTTATACAAGTATGTTCTTTAAGAGACATGTCAATTAAAGTTTTAATTCTGTCCAAATTATTATTAAGAAATGGTTCCAGAGAACAATTCTCAGACGGATCGGTAATTCTATAAGAAGCTATACGATTACGAAATGCAGAATGTATTATTTCAACACCTTCACAAAGATGCGAAATGTTTTTGTTTTTATGATTAGTACTACGTAAATGACCTATCCAGTGACTGCGCTCAACTGATGTGTTACAAACGGTACAGAAAGGCATTTTAGATTATAATTACGTCAACTAATTTTGTACGCTTAATTAGGATTAGATTAACAATACTAGTAGATTCTGCAATAATCAATACAATTAATTTGGTGTCCCCAGCAATTTAAAGCCAACTTATTTTAAATTCACACTATCCCTATAAAAGACAGGCTCGGAATTGTCAAATAATTCGTGAGTTCGTCTCATAAACCTTTGCAGCCCGTCCCACTGGGGAGTGTTGCGATCTAGTTGTACTTTTAACGCGACCTGGGCTTTCTTCCATCGTTCTTCCATGGGGGTAGAGACAACTTCGTCTTTCGAAAATACCTTGATTTCCACGTAGAACTCTCCTGTAAGGTCTGCCGCTCGCCGTACTTTGCCGTTGGCAACACGGGTGATGAGCGATGAACCGAAGTCCCCGCTTGAGGTCTTCGTCTTTTGATCGTCCTCCAAACCAAAGAGGTCCGTGCTCAAGATGCGTCTTTTACTGTAAACAATTACACATTTTATTTATAATAATTTGCATTTATTTCTTAAATAACGAAATTAAGGAGTATTATACACCTCTGTTGAATTCTATGGGGAATTAATAGCGTAATACATATTGGGATATAATAATTTCATGTAACTGTCATCATTCCTGCATTGAATATGATCGGAAATTGATTTACAGTTCTAAATTCACTAACCATCATGTACCAGTGCGTATATCATTTTAAATTACCACAAACACCTAAACATAGAAGCAGCAATATAAATTACCTTGACTTAGAGTCTGATGAGTAGTCGGCGCTTTCAGGTGCTTGGCGCTTCACCACATTTTTCTTAGGCTGTTTTTTCGTCACCTTGGCTACTGCAGCAGTAGGCCTTTGTGATTGGTATTCTGATTCCGTATCAGACCTTAAATAGAACACACTAAGATTATTTTTTTAACTGTAACCAACCTCAATAATTATGGAGAGGAGAATGTTAATGGGATATAGATTACTAGAAGATGGCATGGATGGTATGATGGGGATAGTTACGTCAGCCAGCAGGTAAGAACCAGGTCCGTAGCTGACTAGCGATTAATCACATTATCAAATTAATTTGATGATAGTTAGACCAGCCGGCAGGCAAGAACCAGGTCCGTAGCTGACTAGCGATTAATCACATTATCAAATTAATTTGATGATAGTTAGACCAGCCGGCAGGTAAGAACCAGGTCCGTAGCTGACTAGCGAATTAATCACATTATCAAATTAGTTTGATGATAGTTAGACCAGCCGGCAGGCAAGAACCAGGTCCGTAGCTGACAACTATGTTAAACTTAGTAGGTAGTACTTACTCACATTTTATAGTTGTAGGATGATGTAGATCACTGGAAGATACTGGAGCGAATGTAATTTTATGATTAAAATTCGTTGGTTTTATACATAAAAAATACCATTTCAGCAATATTTACCTCATAACAAAATTAAACCTTAACTACAATATTCACGGTTGTATGAGTAATTTATGATACTTACGTCTAATTAATCCGTAGTGATTGAAAACCTTTCTGTCAAATTGCAATTTTCGTGAGAAATGAAATACAAAACTAGCTTCTTACCTCGCCGACAAAGGTGAAGCCGATACCATGCTGTTACAATAGGTATTATTATAAAGTATGTATGTTTGTTTAATTAACCTTGATATAAAATTTTGAATGACATCACACTCATGAAAATAATAAAATGGCATTTTTGAGAGCCAGAAATCAGGATATACATAAGTATGTAAAATCCTTACAAAATTTGTTGTATGCAGAACAATCAACGTGAGCAAACTCGCGTTAAAAACTTAGTTAATTTTATGTTGCAGTTAAACTCAAAGCGAGTGTAAAATCGTCATACTACTAAAACTAACAAACTTTAATAAATCCTTTCATGCAAAGGATGTCGGTTTCTAAATTCAGCAATGGGAATGGGATGGGCTTTCAAAGATTTCCTAGACTATAACCAGCTAATTACAAAAAAAAAAAAAAAAAAAAAATATAATAAAAAAATAAAAAAAATATAAAAAAATAAGGAAAGAATCACTCATTTATAATAAGCTAGCGGAATTGGTAATATTCTTATTTAAGAAACACCCCCAGTTTGACGAAAATCATTAGGTATAGGAAGTTCGCGCAAACTCGAATTTTAATTACGGACTACAACATGTACAGCGATCGTCTTACAATACAATAAAGTTCGACTAAGCAAATTAATGCATGATGCAATGTTGCTGACTTCGACATTGTAAATGATAATGTATACACACACAACGGCTGCCTGATACGTTTATCGTCAGGCGGTTCACGAATGAGTACAGTGCAGCGGCGAACCGTTGAACGGCGCAACACCGTTTTGACATTGGCTATACGGCAGTTTAGACGGGAAACGGCAAGTGTATAAGTATGCGAAGCCAGCAGTATGCTCCGACAGCAGAATGTGAGAGAACTACTCAATACATTATTTGTATGTACGGGTTAGGTTGTATCGTCTGTTTGAATTTAATTTTAAATTAAAATTTGGATGTCCTCGAGCCAATCTGGTCACTAAAATAGAATGTGCGCTATTTCTTACTTTCGTGGAGAGACGTGAGACAAACTGTCCCATATTTTAGTTTAATGTTTACGGTATCCTAAAGTTCAGATATCCTTGGTACCCCAATCTGGGGTCATAGAAATAGAATGTGTGTATGCCTGTAGGTGTATGCTTATTCTTGCTTTATGAAGAGACAAGAGGCAATCTGTCCTGAATTTTAGCTTACTATTTTCATATAGTTCGATTAGTTAACAAACTGTGTGTGAAACTTCTTGTTATAAAACTTGACAACCAAAGTAGTGGCTTAGTGGTCAATCCGAGAATCTGCTGTAGTTGATCGAGGTAAAACATCGGTATTCATTAGTCACTATAAACAAATAGTTCACTTTATTAAACTTTCAGACCAACAGCTAAAAGAGTTTAACTTTTAGTTACATAACGGTAAACGGTAGATTCGCAGGGATCGACCTAATGCAACCAAATAAGATTTTAAAAGTGGAATAGGGCTTAAACCGCAAAGTTTGTAGATCCATCATTTATGTTATTAGCTATTTCTAAACCACTTTCGTTCCATTCGCAACCAAAAGTGATTCAAAAAGTGGAGTAGCGCCCAAACCACACTGACAAATGTTTCTGTTTCATCGCGACGAATAGGTCGAAGTGGAGTAGGCGCCGTTCCATTATTTTACCTCCATATGATGCAGGATTTCATATTTCACCTTCCGATCGGTGGAATAGGCGCTAAACCACATTAGGATTTCATTTATATTAGTGGGCATTCTAATCCCACCGAGAGTGACGAGGCGAACAGAGTGAGCCGATGGAACGGCAGGTGTGGATTAGCGTGCCCAATAATATCCTACTCACCACTTTCTTAACTTTAAAGTGTAATTTTTATTAAAAGTGGGTGAAACAGGCAATATTTAGTTTTTTTTTTCATACTTTTATGTTGGCAGATTCTTATAAAATTATTGCTTTATTCAGATGTTAGCTAGAAAAAAAGTTATGAGTCCTCAAACTTACAGAAAGATGTAAAAAAATACTTAAATTTTAATTTCAACTTGCATTTAAAAAAAAAACAAAAAATGATTGAGGAGTTCCAATTCTAGCAAAACATCCCTAGTGTATGAGCTTTCTAATGGTATGTAATTTGCTTTTATAAAAAAAAAAAAACTTTAAGACTTATTTCATAATTTTATCAAGTAGGACATTTTTGATGAAACTCTACCTTTACGGAAAGTGAAATGTTTTGCGAAATTTAATACTGCAAGGTTGGTAAAAATTAAATGGTCGATTCAAATTATGCTGTACCAGTTAGGTGTGTTAACGAAACAATTAAAAAATGTTAAATAATTTATTTAAATAATAAATCACAAATGTTCGAATTGACGCCCTTCATGTACAATACAGGCGCGGCATCTTCGTCTGGTTTCTACAGTCGTTGTGCGCAGCAGCATCTCCTGTCGCATAACTTCGAAAGCAGTATTAATTCGATTTATCAAATCTTCTCTACTTTCTACTTCTGTAGTGTAAACTAGTTCCTTTGCCCTTCCCCACACGTGAAAATCGAGCGGAGTGAGGTCGGGCGATCGCGGAGGCCAGGGCATTGGTCCTCCCAAGCAATAATTTTATAAGAATCTGCCAACATAAAACTATGAAAAAAAAAACTAAATATTGCCTGTTTCACCCACTTTTAATAAAAATTACACTTTAAAGTTAAGAAAGTGGTGAAACAAGAAAAAAGATAAAAAAAATTAATTAAAAATATCCAGTGGGCCAGGGCCAAATAAATTAGGGCTGAGTAAGTAGCAGATGACCCCAACTATCCACCATTTTCGTATGTTCAACGTTCTGCCTAACACCCTGTATATTGCTAATTTACTAGTTTAAGATATTTTTAGTTATAGAAAAAAAAAATCTGGTGTTTTTTCAAGTAGTCAAACCCGTGCGAAGCCGGGGAAGGATCGCTAGTTAATCTATAAAAGTCATTATAATTTAAGTCGCACTTCAGAATCTTGATTGCAAAGATCAACACTAGCAAACTTAATATTTATTCAACGAGAAAATTTTAATACAGATAACGAGTTTTCTTCTTGTAAAAGCGAGTATTAGTTTTCAGTTTTAAATTAAACACGTGTAAGCTACTATTTATGAAGTTATCTCTTAGAGGGGACACAAGACTAAACATACAACTACCCACTTCTTGAAATTAATACCCTTGTTATTAGCAGGTTTCAATTAAAAAGAGACACAATAACTATTATTGTAAGGTGGGTAGTATTGTCTTACATCAGTTAAGAGGAGAAACTTAGACAAAACAGTTCCATTGAAGATATTTATGTAAGTAATGTTTTCCAATATGATGCGTGGTACAAAACTATTTGCATACCTACTTAGCTAGCTTAACTTTGTTAAGAGGAAAAAAGACTTCACTGCATTCAAATATTTATAAAAAAAATTAAATTAAAAATTTAAAAAACCCCCAACGCAAAAAAGAAAAGAGAACATTTAAAAAGTCAAAAATAATACCTATCGTTGAGCCATCAAATTCGATTGAGTAATACCTCTAAATATTTTAATTACAGAAATTGATGGATGGCACGATAAGGTTTGCTCATTGAATTGGCGCTATAATTTCGCGGCGGGGTACCGCATATGTACATAGTCAATCAAGTGAAGGGTCTGACTTACTTATGCGGTACCCCGCCGTGACATTATAGCGCCATTTCAATGAGCAAACCTTATCGTGCCATCCATCAATTTCTGTAATTAAAATATATATAGGTATTACTCAATCGAATTTGATGGCTCAACGATAGGTATTATTTTTGACTTTTTAAATGTTCTCTTTTCTTTTTTGCGTTGGGGGTTTTTTAAATTTTTAATTTAATTTTTATTTTAACCATTTTAAACAATTTAACAATACAGAAATGAATTTTTAATACTGCAGAATGTTAAGTTTCTCTGCACATAACATTAACTTATAATGATGCCACCATCGTACTGCAAATAGAATTAAATACTGATAAAAAAACATATACAAACACTACTATCTGCTATTTTTTTTTCAAGAGTGTACTAGTGTGCTGGATATCCTGACTGCAACATCAGCTCATCGTGTAGCCACCATTGCATTGTATGTAGAATCAAATACTGATCAAAACGAACCCAAACACGACATATCTGCTATATTATTTTACCAAGAGTATTCTAGTGTGCTGGATATCCTGGCTGCAGCATCAGCTCATCGTGTTGCCACCATTGTATTGTATGTAGAATAAAATTCTGATCAAAACGAATCCAAACACGACATATCTGCTATTACTTTTTCAAGAGTCTTCTAGTGTGCTGGACATCCTGGCTGCAGCATCAGTTCATCGTGTTGCCACCATTGCATTGTATGTAGAATCAAATACTGATGTAAATGAATCCAAACACGACATATCTGCTATTACTTTTTCAAGAGTGTTCTAGTGTGCTGGACATCCTGGCTGCAGCATCAGCTTATCCTGTTGCCACCATTGCATTGTATATAGAATCAAATACTGATGTAAATGAATCCAAACACGACATTTCTGCTATTAAATTTTCAAGAGTGTATCCAGCACACTAGTGCTGGATATCCTGGCTGCAGCATCAGACCAAGAATTCCATAATCTTGCATAGATAGATACCATACATGGATGTTTCAAATTTTAGGTCACACTAAGCTTTGAAAGTAAAGTAAATACCTATTACGCGTCTAAGATCCCTACCGCAGCTAACAAAAGAGCGGATAAGTTTGAAATGGCTGAACCGATTTTGATAAAACATATATAAGAACCATCGCTGGAAAACCTGCTTTCAAATAAAAAAAACCGCATCCAAATCAGTCCACCCGTTTAAGCGCTACGGTGCCACAGACAGACACACAGACACACACACACACACACACCCATAGCGGTCAAACTTATAACACCCCTCTTTTTGCGTCGGGGGTTAAAAAATAACAGGTAGGTACCGTACACGGACTACAAAAAAAAGGACTCTGCGCCACGCATATCGAAAGTGACGCACAGTAAGTATGCCGCGACCGTTTGTACAAACACGCCTCACGCACACATTTACATCATAGTATGCCGACTGGCCGGCACGACGGCGTCTTTGTCAAATCACGCACACATAGATCAGTACAGTGCTTCGTGGCGCGGAGTACTTCTTTTTTTTTAACCCCCGACGCAAAAAGAGGGGTGTTATAAGTTTGACCGCTATGGGTGTGTGTGTGTGTGTGTGTCTGTGTGTCTGTCTGTGGCACCGTAGCGCTTAAACGGATGGACTGATTTGGATGCGGTTTTTTTTATTTGAAAGCAGGTTTTCCAGCGATGGTTCTTAGACATGTTTTATCAAAATCGGTTCAGCCGTTTCAAAGTTATCCGCTCTTTTGTTAGCTGTGGTAGGGATCTTAGACGCGTAATGGGTATTTACTTTACTTTCAAACCTTAGTGTGACCTAAAATTTGAAACATCCATGTATGCTATCTATCTATGCAAGATTATGGAATTCTTGGTCTGATGCTGCAGCCAGGATATCCAGCACTAGTGTGCTTATACACTCGCTTCGACGTTCAAAAAGTGCTGATTCTCAGCCTAATTTGAATAAAGGACTTTTGATTTTGATTTTGATTTTGACTCTTGAAAAAATAATAGCAGAAATGTCGTGTTTGGATTCATTTACATCAGTATTTGATTTTATATACAATGCAATGGTGGCAACAGGATGAGCTGATGCTGCAGCCAGGATGTCCAGCACACTAGAACACTCTTGAAAAAGTAATAGCAGATATGTCGTGTTTGGATTCATTTTGATCAGTATTTTATTTTACATACAATGCAATGGTGGCAACACGATGAGCTGATGCTGCAGCCAGGATATCCAGCACACTAGAATACTCTTGGTAAAATAATGTAGCATATATGTCGTGTTTGGATTCGTTTTGATCAGTATTTGATTCTACATACAATGCAATGGTGGCAACACGATGAGCTGATGCTGCAGCCAGGATGTCCAGCACACTAGAACACTCTTGAAAAAGTAATAGCAGATATGTCGTGTTTGGATTCGTTTTGATCAGTATTTTATTTTACATACAATGCAATGGTGGCAACATGATGAGCTGATGCTGCAGCCAGGATATCCAGCACACTAGAATACTCTTGGTAAAATAATGTAGCATATATGTCGTGTTTGGATTCGTTTTGATCAGTATTTGATTCTACATACAATGCAATGGTGGCGACACGATGAGCTGATGCTGCAGCCAGGATATCCAGCACACTAGAATACTCTTGGTAAAATAATGTAGCATATATGTCGTGTTTGGATTCGTTTTGATCAGTATTTGATTCTACATACAATGCAATGGTGGCAACACGATGAGCTGATGCTGCAGCCAGGATGTCCAGCACACTAGAACACTCTTGAAAAAGTAATAGCAGATATGTCGTGTTTGGATTCGTTTTGATCAGTATTTTATTTTACATACAATGCAATGGTGGCAACACGATTAGCTGATGCTGCAGCCAAGATATCCAGCACACTAGAATACTCTTGGTAAAATAATGTAGCATATATGTCGTGTTTGGATTCGTTTTGATCAGTATTTGATTCTACATACAATGCAATGGTGGCTACACGATGAGCTGATGTTGCAGTCAGAATATCCAGCACACTGGTACCTACACTCTTGAAAAAAAAACCAGATAGTAGTGTTTGTATTCGTTTTTTTATCAGTATTTAATTCTATTAACAGTACGATGGTGGCATCATTATAAGTTAATGTTATGTGCAGAGAAACTTAACATTCTGCAGTAATAAAAATGCATTTCTGTATTGTTAAATTGTTTAAAAATGTTAAAATAAAAATTAAATTAAAAATTTAAAAAACCCCCAACGCAAAAAAGAAAAGGGAACATTTAAAAAGTCAAAAATAATACCTATCGCTGAGCCATCAAATTCGATTGAGTAATACCTATATTTTAATTACAGAAATTGATGGATGGCACGATAAGGTTTGCTCATTGAAATGGCGCTAAATGTCACGGCGGGGTACCGCATAAGTAAGTCAGACCCTTCACTTGATTGACTATCTACATATGCATTGTATTATTTTTGACTTTTGAAATGTTCGCTTTTCTTTTTTGCGTTGGGGGTTTTTTAATTTTTTTTTCTAATCCGTGATACCGTACTAGAAATTATTAGGTTGGCACTTAAGGCGCTAGTGGCGCAATCATTCTCTTCATTAGCACCTATCCATAAATCCGTAAAACGTGAAATAATATAAACTTCTTATAATTTCACTTCACAAAAACCATTTCACACAACCATCAGTAAAGCAAACGAAATTAAAGATATAAACTGAGTGGGACCACAAAACGGTTAAGTGTTTCCCGAGATTATCGCACACAAGTACTCAGTACCTACTCCCCTACATACACAAGTATGTATTAGTGCACACTCGGGCACGAACACAAGCCGTTTCATGCAAAACGGTGTAGTACAGAGCTATTGACGGCTGTAATTTCGCATAAATAAACCAAACATCGCTGTTGCTCATGCGAATAAAAATATTAATACATGTTTCGGGTTGGTGTCCATTGAGAGATATGGCTATACTTTACGATCACTTCTCTTTACGCTTTCAAGGACACTGAACACCCATAGACGTCATAACATTAACACTTTTATTGCTCGGTCATTGGAGTTGCTTGTTGTTGTTGGTTGTTGTTGTTGCTAATCACAACCTAAGAATTGTTAAACACAGTCCACGATACCAGTCTGTAAAAAATTATTCAACAGGCTGCCTTTATACATAATAAATTAATAGCAAAAAAAACCTTTTTAAAAAAAGCTTTTATTTAAATGCTCTAACTAGAAGAAAATATAATTTTCTTTTAAAATTTTAACTATCAACTTATAACCTCATTATTATACATAATTTATATGATCATAAAAGCTTGGGAGGTTTAAATGAAAGTTGCTTTTTATTGTCATTAGTAGAATTTGCATTGGTGAGAGAAAATGCTTTTTATTTTTACAAAAGGTAAGGAGCTAATGAATGTGACACTAATAATCGCAATAAACATATCGCACACCTAGATCTAAACTGAGACAACTCAAAAATCGTTAATTTTGAGTTATGTTTGAAAAACAGTGATTACCTATTGATAAAAATTATTGAATTTTAGCCCCAGTTTGTATACAGTGACATTTTACAAGCTATTTATTATCTAGAATCAAATTAAATTGTATAACTTCCCTAGCAAAAAATGCAGATATACCTACGTTTTTATCGTCTCCTGAAAAATTACCTTCTCTCCTTTCTCCCCATAATCCATCCAAAGGTTGTCTGTAAAAGATCGCTTTTAGCGATAAGACCGTCCATTGTGTCACCCTATGTAAAATTTCAACATTTATACACCACTATTTTTTAATTAGTACAAAAAAAAATGGGGCTCTATCCGTACCCGTTACTGATCATATTTGTGTAGTCAAAAGTAAAAAAAACGAAATACCTAAATTGTCCACGAAAATTTGTCATAATTGGTAAATTCATGATTATGATACGATAATAGCTGTTGGAGGCGGGGAAAGTTCGAGCGAGAGCACGCGAATGCGAGAGCGAGAAAATAAATACAACTATGAATAGCCTGTACAATATTTCCATACATTGAGTGACATTTTGGGATATCAACAAACGCCAATAACTTTGCTGTTTATGAATATTAGTTATTGAGACCTTACATATATAATAACAAGATCTTCTCTAATAAGCCCTTTAAGTATTTGTACTAATTAAAAAATAGTGGTGTATCTGTAATTTTTATGGTGTGCATAATAAAGAGTATTCTATCTATCTATGTACCTTTTTTGAGTTGTCTCAGTTTAGATCTAGGTGTGCGATATTTTAGCGTCTCAGTGACCACCACACAAAGGTTTCGCAATTAGGTATCTGCTGTAGTTTATTAGACAAATGGAAGTGATTCGGCTCTCGGGTAAAACGATAAAGTATTAGGTATGTGAATTAGGTACAAAACCAATAGCAGAAAAACCAAACTACGTTTCAGGTAGGCAGTCGCATAAGGAACTGTCCGTATTTCTCAACACTCTGATATACAATCGCACGCCTCACAACGCTTCAGCGTGTGAGAGTACTCTCAACACTCTGATATAAAATCGCACGCCTCACAACGCTTCAGCGTGTGAGAGTACTCTCAACACTCTGATATAAAATCGCACGCCTCACAACGCTTCAGCGTGTGAGAGTACTCTCAACACTCTGATATACAATCGCACGCCTCACAACGCTTCAGCGTGTGAGAGTACTCTCAACACTCTGATATACAATCGCACGCCCCACAACGCTTCAGCGTGTGAGAGTACTCTGGATATGTCGCCTTGTCAAAATTTTCCAACGTAAAATCTTTTCTCTCAATAGTTATACATTGAATTTATATTAGCAGAGAAGTTTTATAACTCATTTTTAGATAGCTTTTTAGAATTTAAAATGTAATTAAAAAATTACGTGTAGTGATTTCTGATGAGGAGTGTCTGTTATTTGTTGTTATTGGATTAATTTAAATCTTGTTTTATAAGTTTTCTTTCATCCTACGAATGAGCCCTATTGATTTTCGTTATCATACTTATTACTGTTCCAAAGATATTAACAAATTAAAATCGAAGAATTTTCTTCGATATGTTTCCGTAAAATTTATCGTTAGCTTGTTTCAGTCTGTGAAATGAAATAGTTTATTCTGTAAATAGGATATCAATCGTGAGGCGTGCACTTTTGGATTTTCCAAATTTTTTCTTATATCTTCTAATATCTCCGCTTTCTAACTACAAAGCTAGCTTTCTCCCTCGTTCCATAATGTAATGTTTACGAGCTGCGCGCTTGGGCCCCGTGCTTGGCACCGCGTCGCATATGTGGCTATCATTCCACCAATATCAAATGGGCCCCATAAAAAGATTCCCGTCGTAACCCGTTGGAGAAGGGCCCCGGCCACTTTACAACTGATTTACCTAATAGTGGCTGTTGAATAATGCTTGATTTCTTTTGTTAGAACTATTTTTTGTAATAGTTTTCTCATCCTATGGGTTTATTTACACTCACAATTGTTATTGAGCTTAGTTGAGCTTGAGCTTGAGTTAGAGCCAATTACTCAAAATATCTCCTATTTTCCGAAGTAATTGTAATGATTTTGCATCGGGGTACTTTAATTCTGGTAGTACGTTCCTGTGGAATATTTTTAGACATCCACGCGGGCGAAGCTGCGGGCAAATGCTGGTCTATAACATGAGTATAACGTAAGAATACCTACTTAATACTCTTAAAAAAAAAAAACTAAGAACCCGAAATGCTCTACATTGCTCTAATTTCACACAAAAGTAGGCAAATACACACTTTGATTATTTCCTTTCCTTTCTAAAAGAAAGTTATAATAAATACAGAAAAAAAATACATCCGCCGTGTAGCCAAAGAAACCGGAGCGAATACAGTTTCCAAGTGAGTCGGAAAGTTTTGGCTCATTATATAGCCATTGCCTTTCTGTGAGAAAAACAAAAGAATTATACAAATCGTTGTAGTTTTCGATATTTTCTGGAACAAAAAAACTGTAATACTTGTCAGTAGGACTTTCAGACTTCGTGAACAATATACATTATGCGAGTGGTTCTTGTCAAATGTTGGTGTGTAAAAGTTAAATATTTAGATTCATCATCTACCTAGCCTTTTCCCAACTAAGTTAGGGTCGGCTTCAAGTCTAATCTGGTTTTTAGGGTTCCGTACCTCATAAGGAAAAAACGGAACCCTTATAGGATCACTTCGTTGTCCGTCTGTCTGTCAGTATGTCTGTCTGTCTGTATGTCCGTCTGTCTGTCTGTCAAGACCCTTTTTCTCAGGAACGCGTAGAGGTATCAAGTTGAAATTAATATCAAATACGTAAGTCTATGGTTCCTTAGAGCTGTAAAAAAATCAAGCTTCTAAGTCAACGCAATAAAAAAAAAAACCGGTCAAGTGCGAGTCGGACTCGCGCACGAAGGGTTCCGTACCATATTATATGTTTAACAATCGCAAAGATAACTTTTTACTTATTTTATAATGATACTGTGAATTACAAGGTTATTTTTTGCAGTTGCAGAAAATCACCCATGTTTAAACAAAATACCTTATGAATCGCCGTTTTCAGTATTGTTGATTAAATACAGTATTCATGGTACCTACATGGTATAAAGAAGTTTCAAATTCCTAATTTGTTGAATTGTTGCGCTAGAGCTCGTACAAAAATGGTCTAAAATTTACAACTTTTGCGGCCCCCTATTTCTTAATTTTAAAAGATTTAAAAAAAATATGTTTGTACTCTACTCAATGAGTTCTAGACGATGACACCCCACATGCTAGATTAAATTTTTTTTTTTTCAAAATGAAAAGTTTATTGTATGGGGACCGACCCCTTATATTTTGCTTTATTTTTATTTTTTGTTGTTATAGCCGTAATAGACAGCGGAGGCTTAGTAAGTTTGTACTGGACTGTACGTGGTTGTCTGATTTCATGGATTTTAATTTTCTTGCGCGGAACCCTAATTATTTTTCTAAAATAAAAATAGCCTAAGTTACTCCTTAAAACATCAGCTATATGCCGTCAAAATCGGTGAAAATTCGTTTGGCAAGTTTCCTAACTTGACTCAAAGAACCATTTTTTTAATCGGACTCCGCTTTAAAATTCTTCTATACAAACATTAACATCCCTTAACCTCATTTGAGGCGTAGTTTTGAAAAACTAATAATGACAAACATTATTAATTACTTATTTGTGCTAAGTTTCAAGTTCATTAACCAAATTAATAAGATTTTTCGTATAAACTGTATCTCTGTTTTCACGAACACAAATAAAGAATTTCAAAAATCGTCTGGTATGTTTCCATAACTTGACTCAAACATTATTTACACCAATTTTAGAGTTAATCAAGCCCCCAATAAAATCCTCAGCGATAAAATTAACTTTTCACCCCTTAGGGGTAGATTTTTGGAAAACCCTGATACACGTTAGTCTTAATTTTTGGTCTCAAGTATAAAAACTGAGTTTTGAGTTAATTGGACCGCGTGTTAAAGTTCTTCCATACAAACTTTGACACCCTCAATCCCTCCTTAGGGGGTAGTTTAGGAATACTAAAAATGATAAACTTTATAATTTACTTATAGATGAAGTTTCAAGTCTATTAACTCAAGGGATAGGATTTTTCATACAAACTTTCATCCCCTATTTTACCCCCTTAGGGATGGAATTTCCAAAAATTCTTCCTTAGTGGATGTTTACACTATATAAGGTATCTATGTGCAAAATTTTAAGTCTCTAGGTCTATTGGTTTGGGCTGTGCGTTAATATATTTGTCAGTGACTCAGTCAGGACTTTGATTTTTTTATATATATAGATTTACCATGTTATTTTAAGACCACCGACTTCTTATAGGTTTTCCTGTAATCTACAGGTATAGAACTATTTTCTATATTTTTTTCAAAATTTTAGGCTCAGTAGTTTCGGAGATAAGGGGGGGGGAATGGTCAATTTTCGTCAATTTTCTTAAATAACTTTAAAACAATATATTTTACAATTATAAAAAAAATATATTTGAGACCCTCATAGTAAGCCCTTTCATTTGATATGTCACACGGTACAGTTTACAAAACTTTTTTTTTAAATTTTCTTATTTTCCCCCTAAAAGTGACTCTCATATTCAAAATTCATATATTTACTTTAGCTTTACGTGTTTGGGTCACAGAAATCCATATGTGTACCAAATTTTAACTTAATCGGTCCATTAGATTCGGAGCAAATTGGCTGTGACAGACGGACAGACGGACAGACAGACAGACAGACAGACAGACACACGAGTGATCCTATAAGGGTTCCGTTTTTTCCTTTTGAGGTACGGAACCCTAAAAATAGGTCAAGAGCGAGTCGGACTCGCGCACCGAGGGTTCCGTTCCGATTTCTGAAAAAGTGTGCTATTCAGAGACATCGTTTTATTTTTCCTGTAATCTTTACATAAACTTATATCACATAGAATAATTTCAGATTTTTCTTTTTGCAAACTTCGGAGATAAGGGGGGTATTTTTTTTTTACATTTTTCATCAAAAGTCGAAAACTATGCGGCTTAAAAAAAAGAAAAAAAACGTTTAAGAATGTGCAAACAGCGTTCTTTCATATGATATCCCACATGACCTAGTAGCTCCACTTTGAATTTTTAAGACCCACTTTCAGTCCCTGTTACAAAAAAAAATATAAATATTTTTATTTCTTTCTTATTTGCAGAATAGTTGGGTAAACGTCATCTAGAACTGTTCCAAATTTCAAGTTGATAGCATTAGTAGTTCTCGAGATATCTAGCTGTGACAGACAGACAGACAGACTTAGTCACACCATAAGGGTTCCTTTTTTACCATTTTGGTACGGAACCCTAATACGGCCATTTATACGACATATTTTGATACTCGCAAGTAAATCAAAACCTATAGGGTATCCCGTTGACCTAGAATCATGAAATTTGGCAAGAGGCAAGGTCTTACAGCACAAATAATGGAAAAAGTCCGAAAATGGTTAATTTATAATTTTATCACATAAAAAAATAGTTTTTAGTTTTTTTTTTAAGGCAAAATGAGGTGTACCTATAGTACACCTCATTTTGCCTTAAAGCCCAAGGCCCTCTGAAACAAGGCGTGATGTTATGTTTAACAATAGTTTTTTGGTAATACAAACTTAAATATGCAGTTGGAGAATTATCCGTGACGTATATCAATGTATGGGAGAACATGTTTTTCAACTCAATGTAAAGTTTGTCTTTGGGATAAATTCTTTTCAACTACGGAACCCTCATTGTGCGTGGTCCAACACGCATTTGGCCGGTTTTTTTTTTCTTTAATCTAAGGATATAACCTACAAACGGGTATATTCTGTCCATTTGTAATTTTTCCTACAAGCAACAGAAGATAGACTTTCGAAAACTTTAAACGACATAATAGGCGATCCCCCGACCAAAACCTTGCGTTACGGCGTTATTCAGAGGCTATTAACTCATTAATTAAGAGTAATAAATTATATCTAAAAGCACAAAACTAATGTTCGATATTCTATTATCACATTGCACGTTTACTTTTGTTTTTATGTGAAATAAATACATTCAAAATCTCCTTATAAAAAAGTGTCTAAAATTATTGATTCCATGCATTTCTTGCTAAAGGTGACGTTCTAATCATTTGAGGATTACACTAATGGATAGATAATTTAAAAATCTAAATTATCCACGTTTTATTTTTTTTTGAAGTTCGCTATTCTTTTTTATTTAAATAATTCCAAAAAAATTAGAATTTTTTGATGAGGGGGCGTGTGCAGGGAGCGGGACAGAGCGCGGCTGAGCGGCGGGAAAGAGAAGGACCGAACGCTCAAGGTCGTTTGGTCGGGGTATGGCCTTAACGCGGTTTTTGTATTTCCTATTTAGGTACCGTGAGTGAAAATTCAAATATTTTTTTCTATTCTTTCATAATTGCAAATACATTCTCTTATTATAACGTAATATACTTAGCTACTCCAACCTGCCCTACTTTTATAAATGTATGGTCACCTTGTTAGAAAAGGACACCGCTACCAATAAGTTTTTTCTTTCTAGACCGACTTTTCGGCACTAGTTAGCATTCCAGTTTGTATATTAGTTCCATGAAATATACATCTAAAAGGCACTTTTGAACGTCAAACGCCCAGTAACTGGTTGTGGAGGTCAGATAGGCAGTCGCTCCATGTAAAATACTGGTATTCAGCTGCATCCGGTTAGACTGGAAGACAACCCTGTGAGTTGGCTTCCAGTCATAGTTGGAAAAAGACTAGGCATATTGTTTTGTTTAAAAGTAGGTATACACAGCAATAAGAAGGAATAGTCTGCACTTTCGTAGTTTTTTCGAATTTCTTCCGTCTCCTGTTAGTTTTGCCGGTAAGTACAAAATATCAATACTTTCATTGCAGACGGTGCTTTATTTCAATGAAGTATTTATTAAATGAAGTAGTCGCTATGTGTCTATATTATGTTGTCAGTTCACTTGATTGCTCTCCTTAATATTTCGTTGGAAAGATTTGTTCCGTTTTATTTTATTTATTTATTTTATTTTATTAATTTTAGGAAAGCTTACAGCTAATATATTTCCATATATTATATATAGTACAATATGTAAAAGATGGCCAATTACAAGCTTCCACCAACGATTAAAGTGAGTAACATGAGCAAATACGAGAAAACAGCGACGTGAGGGATAACTAAAAAAAATCCCTTTATATACAGTGTGTACCAGACAAGTGTGACCATCAACTGAACAAATTTTTCCATGAGACCAACAAGCTGTCCCATACAAAGCTTCTACGAGTATTCAACCCCAAATGTATGGAATGGCTGATAATTTCTTCTTGATTACGATAATGGTTTGATGGAGGAAGTTGTGCAGTTTTAAGGTCTGCACCACACTCTTTTTGTCCACACCCCTCTGATATAACCTGTAGATATTTTCTTTGTCTGCTGCCGTTTTGTCAATGTCTTTGGTTTCAATATTCCGTCGGAATAACAACAGTAGTAACAGTTTATACATTCCTTGCCTTTCTTTAGACTGTAGACAATACGAAATATTTTTGTATGTATTTATAATTGGTAGCATTTCCCCCACGACTTCATCCGCGTGGATTTCGTACTTGCCTCTAAATTGTTTAAAACCCAATCCACTCCCTTTAAAAGGTTTAATATAATTATTTTTCAGAGTTGAGCTAAACGTTCTAGTCAGGCGTCCTAGATCCAGCTCAGTCTGGCCAACTTGGGGCCCATTCGACCCCGCAAAAGTTTGTGAAATATGGCCTGTTTAAATGCGAGGTGTTGCTGGCAGCAGCGACTTATTGTTTGGGTCTAAATAGCCCCCACTCATGCGTGCGAGTGACATTTTAAATAGGTTTATTTTTCAGGTATTTATGCTTGGATATGGTTGCTGTTACATTTAGTTTGATTATAAATATGTATATTGTTTATTGTTTTTGAAGAACTTAAGTATACTTATTTTCCCTAGCTCTTTCGATGAATTGACGGAGTTTAACGTCCAAGAGACAATATTTATTGATTGTTTCTTAGAAAGTGAACTGAATTGAAATTTCTCTGGCTCACTTTCGGATGGAAAAGCATTTTTCTTCGAATCCAGTTCCACTTCCTAAGCCTGCTTTTTCAAACGATAATAATGTTTGGTAATTTGTTTGTGGAGAGTATAAAGACAAATTCTATCAGTAAAGAATAAAAAATACGAAGGATAGGCTATTAGGTACATGTATTACCCACATAATGGCAAAATACAAGAATTTTAAATATATCAGTTGGTATTATATTATAGGTAAATAGGAACTGGTACTAGGTACACTGATCAACGCATTCAACATTAATATTCTCTATTCCCTCCAAAAAAAAAAAGGAAATCAGAAGTCCAATCCTTACGAACAAAACTATAATAATTCTACAATTCGGATTCACTTTGACCCATAATTTGGGTAGAACCCGACGGTAAAGGGATAGCAAGGGCCGGTTTATCGGTAAGCGTTTCAATTTGATTTCATTGTCCAGTTGCCCAGCCGGGCACCCTGACCTTATCTCTGCAGGAGAGATCCGAATACAATTAGTTAATTACATTGTAAAGGACGAATTGTCTGTATGAAGATACTACGTTTTTGCCTGTTTATCAGGGCCTTTTTGTCCGACTGTGTCAGATGGAGAGGGTTATTCTTAAAACTATGTATGATGGATTTGAATGATGCCCCATTTCCGAGGTTTTTAAACGGAGTTTATCCATTCGATAGTGATTATTTGTACAATATCGTGTTTCGAAGCTAGAAGTTAGCTTAAAAGTCGAGTAAATTACTATCAAGGATTTATCTCAGGACCTCAAAAACCGAGCATAAGGAAGAAATTTACTTCAATGAATAGATAATCTTGCTGAATCAATAGTTATTGAGAGTTAACTCCGTTTAAGAATTCTTCAGAAATCGAGCATGAGACAGTGGAACGGTGGGGCAAATATTTGGATGGTTTGGGTGTTTATATAGAAGCATGTATGATGTAGAATAAATAAATTGTATCAGTGTTCACTCCACCCGGTCAATAAAGGCAAGCCAGAGATGACAAGACTTCTCTCGGGAGATACGGTTCGTGGGGTCGCTACTGCCCAACAGCTCGCCACATGCTGCCCTGCGGGTTTCTGTATCTCTCTTGGTCTGGCTCCTCATCCAAGACCTGTTCCGGCAAAGTATTCCACCGGCACAGACCTACAGTTTGGAGCGCGCAAGACCTCACCACGACTTCGACGTAGAGATACGGCGGTAGCGTTATTATTAATATTTTTTTTTTAGAATAAGAACAAAGATTTTTATCTTCTTACTACGAGCACATTTTATATTTTTGCGCATATAACATTTTATTCAATAAATAAGGGTTGCCAGTACAATCAAACTGAATTACAACAGTAACTCAATACGCAGAAATATGATTTCCAACATTGATTCAATAAACCACAGTTCCATAAAACCGTTCAACCGCCAATTAACTAACTTTGTCGCAGTTTAATGTTACAGAACGGTCTATAGACTATTCGACGTCCTTCATTTCCTAACATGATCCATTGGAAAACTAAAACCGTAGGTTACAAAAGAGGAAATCATTGTTTTCATTTGCCTTTATTTTTCTATCGAGAGCCTCTCCATAACATGGCACTTGGGAAAGCCCCACAGTAAATTCCACCTTATCGTTATAGAACTAAAGTCCAAGATCGATTGTCGTGTTCTCCACCTACGTAAGCGACGGAACAACAAAAGATGCGGAGTTGCGTCGGAACAATGCGGTTGACGGTGCCGTGGTACAGTGCGACAAGTATACACAATGCCCGGGGACGCGCGCCCGAGCCTGCGTTATCACGGACGGACTGTCCCGGGCATTGTGCGGGAGATATGTCAAGGATTAAACACTGCACTTTCAGTAGCGCCTGTTATGAAAACCTGTTATGATATTAAAGAAGAATCGCAATTCTGCTGTCGGTTAGTTTCAGAAGCAATCATGAATGAAACTATGTACATTATATGAAACAATTACAGGGCTTTACTTTGTATGCATCAGGTTTTTTTTATTGAGCTGTACAAAGAAAAAAGAAAACCGGCCAAGTGCGTGTCGGACCACGCACAATGAAGGGTTCCGTAGTTGGGATGAATTTATCACAAAATAAACTTAACTTTGTAGTTGAAAAACAATTATGTTCTCGCATAAATAAATGTATACATACACTGTTATACGTCACGGTCAATTCTCCAACTGTAAAAAGTTCCAATAAATAAAAATAATCCCAAAAATCATTTTTTTAATCTGATAATATTACAAATTAACAAATTTTCGGACTGTTTCCTTTACTTGCTGTGAGACCTTGCTCATGATTCTAGGTCAACTAAATAAATGAATATTTTGAGCCCTCAACTCAAGATTTTTTTTTTAAATATTTAATACCTACTTACTTGGAATGTTTTAATAATTCATAGTTCTTTGTTTTATATAAATGGCATGTGTATAAATATTCAACACAATGTAAAAATTGTGTTATGAATAAATGAAATTTAATTATCCATGACTTGTGTTAAATGAAACAGCTGCAGGTTTGCCACCATTTAGGTACTTAGGTTTGCTTAAAGTCACACTTAACAATATTATCTGAGATAGTGGCTTATGACAAACGAACAGATAGACAGCATAGATGCTTAGTAAAAAAGAAAAACACAAAAAATAAACCTATTTCATCAGCTGTGTCAGTAATTCTACTTCATTTCCAAAAAAACCCTTCCCTGATGCCTGTAATATTTTGCAATATCATCATTACAAGTCACTTACACCCTCTGCTGAACCCTTTATGCAGACTGTACTCTAACAATTCAATTACAACAGGTCAAGGGCAACCCGGCCGCCATTAACAATGCATCGTAATGGCCTGCGGACGGCACAGGAACACCCTGTCACCTGCCCATTCATTCCATTGAGGGACCCTGTGTGAAGGCATTACGGCCGGTCACTTTAGCAACAATGGAGGAATGTGTGGCGTCTGTGGAATAATGTTGAGGTTGTATTGTTTGGTTGTTGTAAACATGGAGGTGTTAAGAAATGGAGAGCTGATTTAATGTTTTTTTTTATAGAGTTGTGTCCATGTCCATGTGAATATTAACATGGTTTAATGATAAAATAATTAACTGTTAAGCATCTTAGTATCGTTTGTAAGTTTTATTCAGCTAAAGTCGTTTGTAAGTTTTATAAGTCATAAGATTTGAATAGAGTGTTTCCACTGACTGGTGGTGGCGTGGGGAAGTCGCTTGACTATCAAAAATGAAAGTGTAAAAGAAAAAGACTCAAATAACATAATGTTTCGATTTAAAAAGAGTGTCCGTGGAGTTTCTTGCCCGTTCTTCTCCATAATTAAAGGATCTACTCCGATAGCGAATTGGGCGTAGCTTTATTTTTAACTCAAACATAAAACTGAACAGTGTAGATTCTGAGTGTAATAACTATGAACTAAAGCGATTGCTTGTTAAGTCATAAACAGTGCTTGGCAATGTTTGAATTGAAATAAATGTGCGAGTTTGAATCAGGTCTTTTGTGTGATTGAAAAACCAACCTATCTACCATTAACGAAGAATAACACACAGGCCGGAGACTGGTCAGACATGGTATGTATTCGCATTGGGTCCCTCGCCGTCTTATACAGGGTGGAAGGGCCATCCACGCGCAAACTGCTACCACGTACCATGGATGGGTAGAACACCCTATGAAAATTTGCGCACTGCTGAAAAACTTATCCTGTATAATATTATTATGATTGATTGATTGAACAATAGCAACCATCTAAGGACATTATCTGCATAATTATGTATTGACCGTACTTTTTTTTGACAAATAATTAACTCTCCACTTATAAATAACTGTTCTAATCTTTACTTTTCGTAATTAATTAAGGGTAAGTGATATATATATTAAAGCATGAGATGAACATCAAATAATTTTCGTATTTCTAAAACCACTTTCACCACCAAATATGGCCAGCATAGCAAGTACCAACAAAGCCAAAGTGTTCACCCCATATGGCGCATGAATTTGAAGGCAGTCTGTTAAAGTTAGCCTCAGTACCGCCGAAGTTGGGATCCCGATGGTATTCCAAGTTGGCGGGATCGGTGTGGTGAAATTTAAAGCAGGTATCGAGGGTTGCTGGTCAGAATTTTAGCCAGCTGTTTATGTGGGATTTGCGTGTAATTTGGTTGCTGTTGGTTGTAAGTTACTTATAAATTACTTCAAAGCATTGATATATAAGAGGAAGATATGTTACGCGCTAACATCGCAATCACTAAACCTGGACTCGGCGCACGACTACATACACTGAAAGTCGCACTTCTGTGATCACAGTCGCAAACCTACAATTACCAATAGACAAGATAAGAGCTGGCGCTATTGTGCAAGCGAAATCACGTTAGCCGCCGAATGCTTACGATTACGAATAACACTGTAAATTAAATTACAATGTCTATCTCGCTCTGGCGAAGCAAACTTTAAATATTATTATAATTTTCAACAAATTAACATTTTTGGCTGTACTTACGGGTAAAAAGTAATACCGTGGAACTTGTTTTTGGTTTTTGAACTATTTGTGCACATTTTGAAAACACAGGAAGGCATTGTTGTTGCTTATTTAGACGATTATGGTAATTTTACTTAACGTGCTATACATGTGCTACACAAACGCCAGTTCGATTGTGACTAAGGTCAATTGGGTGCGGTTAACTCAATTTATGCGGTCCACGTCGAGGAGCGCGAATCTTATCTTTCTAATTTATACATCAATGCGTCTAAGTGTTTTGTGTAAAAACGGGTTGTGCGTCAGGTTGTCCAGACTCTTAAGTTACAAAGCTTCCTCTGTCCTACTATTTTGTTGTGCCCGACAGGGTCCATAATGATCACATATAAGTTTAAGTTACCACATATACCTACTCAATAATTCATTTGTATTGTGTAATGCTACTAAATTATTAAGTATTGAGTAAGCTCGGCTAGAGCTACACGATCATTGTTTCAGGCATACATTCATAATCATTTATTTGCAATAGATATCTATTGGTACAATATAGGAACAGGAATCGATGGCGCTAACGTTTGGTCGGAATCATCATCATCATCATCATCATCATCATCAGCCACAGCCCGACTTCAGCCTCTGCTGGTCGTTGGCCTCTCTTTTCTTGTGCCAATCCCGACGCTTCTGTGCCAGCTCATCTAGGTTTGGTCTGAATATGTCCCCACAAATCTGCATAGCTCATTCCAACTTCCCTACTTGTAAAGATGTCATAGTTTGATTAAATTACTGTTATACCTACATTATTTTTAAGTGACATAAAGATTTTGGTCAACCCTCGGACGGAAACCGAAACGAATGAAAGTGACCTTATTTCTTTATAACAGTACCTATAATGTGCTGTTGGTATTCTGAGTATTACAGTCTCTATATTTATGTGAATAGTGTGAATAATATACCATACCTACATAAAAAAATAAATGATTTATAGGTAGATTTCGATAGAATCAAAAATAAATAATGAATGTCTGTAATATAAAACTTCAAAGAAGAAATGAGTGAAGACAGTATTACTTACCTTGAATTTTGATAATAGCCTACCTGCCGCTATATTTATTTTAGAAGTTATATATTTTTAACCAAATAATGTCGTGGAAAATTCTTAGAAATTGTTTAACAAAATGTATAATGTTATGGATACCTATTAAATTTTTATGTTGCCGCCTTGTCAATGTAAGAAAATACTTTGTAAAAAGCAAGAAATACATCCAAAGAATAAAATAATTTGACTTCGAAATTCAAAGACCCTTCCTCAACAGATTTCTGTAAAATCTTTTAAACATAAAAGCCTTTTTAAATATCGCTGTGAGAATCGTAATGTAATCGCCACGGATTCGGTGAATTCAAGCATTAAAAGGCCCAAGTCTGCCTCAATGTCTCAATTGTCCCGACAATGTGATCGCACAAGCAGTCGGCCCACACTAAACATATACGTACAGAAGGTCTGCTTTACACAAGAAGCGAAAACGCACGCACACTTAGACGCGCGTTCTACTGGTGTTCGTTTGAAGATGGGTTTACTGAGGCCAAACGAGCAAATGCTCATATTCTCACCCTGCACTCTAATTGCGTAACACACTATCAATCGGAGTTGGTTTCATTTTGACAGTTCAACAACATTCATTGCGTTATTTACGTTGTCGGGCAGACAAATTTTCCGAACATACGAAGCAATAGATCAGGAATTTGTTTCAAAATGAAACCAACTCCGATCGTTAATGTGTTACGCAATTAGGGTGCTGGTCTATAAATTTCTCTTTAAGTAAACACAGATAAAGTATTCTTTCATTGTTCTACCTTAAAATTAAATTAAATCGACTTGTGGGCGAACGCGTGTAATATAAATTAGAAAGTTTTTTTTAATTGAAAATACTCGTTTCGCACGCTATGTTTATGTTTATGTTTACACGACTGCCCAAAATGGATTGTAATGTTTTTTTATTAGGATTATTTTCAGAAAAAACCAAAATGCTATGAGATGGTTGTATTTTGAATAAAAAAATAGTTCGAGTCACGCGCTCGTGTAAGGGCCTCTGGGGATATATAGATAGAGGTTGCCGTATGTGTACGCGCACCTGTTTTCCCTCGTGAGCTGACTTTCTGCGCTTATCTATTCTGTGCACAAACAGTCGGTCCGTATCGTGGGATCCGTCCCGCGTCCCGTGTTATTGTGCGCTGTAATCTGTTGGATTGGCGGGCGGCGCCATTATGAATTCAAATGGGCTATCTGGCGACATGTGCCAGCTACAGTTTGTGTACGGAGTGAGAGGTAGCCGATCGGGGCTTCTCAGTGGTTGTTATTCTGTTTCCGGGATTTTGATTTTCTGGATTGAATTTTTTGTACATCGTTTGGAGGATTCTGATTTATTGGCTAGCAAAGCTACTAAGCAGCGTTATACATGTGAAATTAATTAAAAAAAAAGAAAACAATACATACTGCAATCGGGCGGTTTTACTACGATTTAGTGATCTTCTAATATACATAGGTATGACGAGACTAATTATGAAACCTCAGTTTAAATACACCGAATATTTTTTTATTTAATCCTATACAGATGAGCCTTTGAATCCTCTTCCCAATTTTAATTTAATGCAAGGATTTCTTCTTTCTTCCAATAAGAAAGTCAAGAGAATCTGATTAAAACTTTCTTGTTGAGAGTCGCTTGTTGAACAAACTGTACAAAAGCAAAGTTTTGTAAAAATTAACCATATCGGGTTCCACTATTTCACGACTTCGTCAAAGTTTTTCTTTGAAAGTGGTCAGTCTTTAACAATGTAGATACGGCGACTTTTAGCATTTCTTTATCTTTATGTGTTGATTGACTTAAGTCTATTATATTAAGTCATCATATTTTCCTATTCATTACATACCATTCCTAATCAGACTATACTTAGAGTTTCTTTGAAGTTTAAAACCAGGAATGGAGTTATCCGGAAATGAACCGGAGTAGCCGACATACCTTGCAGAGTAAGCAAACTGAAGTGGCAGTGGGCTGGCCATGTTTGTCGAAGGACCGGTGGCCGGTGGAGCAGACGGGTCCTGGAGTGGAGACCGCGTATCGGTAAGCGTAGTGTGGGACGCCCCCCAGCTCGATGAACCGACGACCTGAAGAAGGTGGCTGGGACAGACTGGATGCGGAAGGCGGAGGACAGGCTGTTGTGGCGCAGCCTGGGAGAGACCAGCAGTGGAGTGCGATAGGCTGAGTTGATTGATTGAACACACCATTAGCATAACATCACGCCTGTATCCCCCAAGGGTTAGGCAGAGCTGTGCCTACAGTACACCCACACGTAGCCAGTTATGTTGAACCATGTAATAAGGGGCGAGTCTATTGCCATCAACCTGGCAAAAATCCAGACTCCGGGCATACTTTTGCTAACATATTATAAAGAAAAAACCGGTCAAGAGCGAGTCGGACTCGCGCACCGAGGGTTCCGTACCATCATTTATATGTAATTTTTGTTGATGATTTCTGAAAAACTGTGCTATTTAAAGACATCATTTTATTTTTCCTGTAATCTTTACATAACTTCTTTTTTTACATTTTTCATCAAAAGTTGAAAACTATGCGGGCTAAAAAAAAGAAAAAAATGTTTGAGAATGTGCAAATAGCGCTCTTTCATATGATACCCTACATGCCTTAGTAGCCCCACTTTGAATTTTTAAGACCCCCTTTCACCCTATGTTGCAAAAAAAATACATATATTTATATTTCTTTCTTATTTGCAAAATAGTTGGGTAAACGTCATCTAAAACAGTTCCAAATTTCAAGTTGATAGCACTAGTAGTTCTTGAACTGTGACAGACAGACAGACAGACAGACAGACTGAGTCACACCATAAGGGTTCCTTTTTTACCATTTTGGTACGGAACCCTAATGAATGAAAGAAAGAAGTATGTATGTACGTATGTATGTATGTATATTCATCTGTTCCCTCATAACTTCTAAACTACTTATCATAATTTGACAAATGAGGTATCGTTAGAAGCGTCTTGATTGTCCGCTGGTTATAGGCTATGTAACATCACATTTAATTGAATGTGGCGCCATCTAGAGGAAATATAGTCATGAACTAAAAAAAAAATTGTTTTAATGATGCCGTGTTGGGTATCAAATGAAAGGGCTTGATTAGCACATTTCAAAAATATATATATTGTTAGCTATTTCTCGCGGCTTTGTTTGCATGCACACGATAATTGGGAATAATTTCTAAAATGACGCCTCAGATGAGAGCCAAACATTATTAAATATTTTCTGTCCAAGCCTAACCAAAATATATAAATATAGTCTTCATTAAAAATGTAAATGAAATAAAAAGTAAGTTTAAAAACTAAAACCCGACTACTGAAAAATCATGCCCTAAAAAGTATGAAACAAGAAAATATTCTCATCTGAAATTAGAAAAAGACAGACAAATTAAAATCCGGAGTCACACACTCCGGATTTTAATTTGTCTGTCTTTTTTCTTTTTCTAATGTATGTTACATTTGGAAAAATGTTGTAACCTGTAGGATTTAATTTGTTGTATAAGTATTAAAAAAAATATTACTTAAAGTATTTTATAATTAGATACTACTAAACATAACTTTTATCTTGAGATAAATTACTCTGATTATTGTTAAAAGGCAAGTAAACAAAATGTATTTTGTTCCTTTCATTTGATATTGAAATACAATACAAAGCTAGCCAGACATTGTAAAATAACTCTGTCAGTACATAACTAATGCCTCACTCGATATTTAAGCAATTTATTGTAGTTTATTTTATTATTAATTTAACGAATCCACGATCCACGTGTTCAGTTGAACAAATAAAAAGTTACCGTAATTTATTTCTACTACTTGTACCAAACGACTGGAACTTTGAATAAATAAATAATTGTCAGTCGTACGTATTGCTTTGATGTTCAAATTAATATTTTATTCAATAACTCACGAAGATTCTTAAATAATTCTCAACATTTCTTTTTCATTTATTTTTTTATTAAAGCATCTACAACACGGGGTACTTAATGACGTCACAGGAATTTTACTAAAGACTTTTCTGAGCTACAATCTGATTCCTTTGTGACATTGCGAATGTGTTTATGCTAACACAACATTTTGTTAAAATTCTGAAAGATATATTCTCGCGCCCTATTTCTTACATGGGATTTAAACATCGAAGAGCTCGTGGCTAAGTAATAACAGCAGCACGGGTCGATCCATCAGGTTAAGCTACGCTTGCCGGGGTTGGTCAGTGGATGGGTGACTATCTTTACATACCGAGACTCCTCCGTGCCTCGGAAAGCACGTTAAGCCGTTGGCCCCGGTTGTCATTCGTGGATCTTTGACAGTCGTTACAAGCCCGAAAGTCTTACAACCAGTCTTACCATGGGGTATCGTATTACCCAGTTACTGGGTTGTGGAGGTCAGATAGGTAGTCGCTCCATGTAAAATACTGGTATTCAGCTGCATCCGGTTAGATTGGAAGCCGACCCCAACATAGTTGGGAAAAGGCTAGGCAGATTGACTATAGGTATACTATAGATATACTATAGTGTATACTATAGGTATACTATAGGTATACTATAGGTAAACTATAGGTATACCTACTATAGCTACACCTCTGCTTATCCTCTCTGGGTAATAAGGCGTGATGTAAGTTATTTTTATTCAGAGTACCTACTCTGAAGAAACAAAGATGTTTATCATTAGGTACCCTAAAGGTGACCGATGAAGTCTGTACAGTGGGCATACGTTAATTTCAATTATGATTGTTGAAGTTATAAATGTTGCCAACATTCTAAGCTTAAAATGAATAAATTGTAAATGGGGAAAACTGACTCAAAATACTGGTTTTACCAAGATATAATCAAGTACCGACTCACCCCTACTTCGCACGGTTTATAATACCAGAAGAAACACCGATATTTCTTTATTATAATGTAAGTTTAATATATTATTAATGTATTAACAAACATATAAACCATCCGGAATAAATTTTCTAAATGATACCGCATGAAAATCCGTTGCGAAAGGCGACTTTAACCTATGTTTAAGTTGTGGCAAGATCTTAGAATTGACCATTTCATGAAGTGGTTGTGTTTCATGAAATTTCCAGCTAAACTTGAGCATACCGTTGAAACGTCAACGTTTAATGATATGATATGGCCATATCATGAAACACAACCATTTCATCTAATGACCGAACACTTCATGAAAAAATGATCATCATAGAAATGGTTATATCGTGACTAAAGCAATCTATTTAAATTAGGTTAGGTTAGAATTGTGACAAACCGCGCGTGGGCCGAGCGAGCGAAGCAAGCAATGTCGCGGTAGCGGCCGGCGAGCGCTACACTCAAGTTGTTCACTGTTATTTGGCTATTTAGTATTTTTAGGACCGATGCACAACAAAAACAAAGCGACGTCAACGCCTCTACCGGTGGATAATCTAACTATTTTACGATATGATCACTAATGTTATGCGTTCAAATGTTCATATCGTCAAACGTTGTGTATCCAATGACCTGGCCTGACCACATCGTGGTGTGACCAGCGGCCGATGTTCTACTTCATGGAATACCAGAATTTTATGTAATGGTCGATCACTTCATGAAATGATCAATTCTAAGATCTGACTACGACATAATTATACTTACATCTATATAAATAAAAAGAGAAGTCCTGACTGACTGATTGACTGACTCATCAACGCCCAGCCCAAACCCTTGTCGACCTAGAAAGCTGAAATTTTGCACAGAGGTTCCCTTTATAATGTAGACAAGGAATAAGGAAGGGATTCCCGGCAGTACGTTCCTATGGGATGTTTCCCGACATTCACGCGGGCGAAGCCGCTGGCAAAAGCTAGTTTATAATAAACGGCTGGATAGATTTGTCTATTTTTTGTAAAAGTTGCCGGGAAAATTGGATAATTCGGGTAAAATTAAGTGCGTTTTTCTATCTGTCGGGGCAGCTAGTTTATAATATAACTTAAACCTGGGGGAAGTCTTTTACCTCGGTAGATTCCAGAACTACTCCACTAATAAGCAGAAAAAACTATACTATTCAGAAAACCTCTCTTCTGAAACAAAAGCTCAATGCATTGCAACTTCTATTATCATTCCCTCTCAGTTTGAGCGTCACCACTCAAGCAGAACGAACGATGACAAAACAAATGGTATACAGAAGGTCGGGTACATACAACGTTAAAACGGTCGCACGGACAGACGCCTACCGCCTACGTTGTCCGCCGATGGCGGACAGAACTACTCGGACGAGTAACTCGGACGTAGAGATAAACTACGATAACATGGCGCGCCCCTCCAAAATTCAAAACGTTTGAAAGTATTTGTGAAAGTATTACAATGCACCACCAAGATTCACAACGCATGTGTGCGTAATGAGACGGCCGTCAAACAAAAACAAATGCACGGATTTGTTGCTCGACTAGTCACGTCACTACACACATTGAAACAGTAATTTGGAGGGGCGCGCCATGTTATCGTAGTTTATCTCTACATGTGCACGGTACGGTTACACCAAAACCTATTTTGTCGGCCGACACTGTTGTCCCGACATTGAACGTTGTCGGTCTTCTGTATTGACTGTGCGGCTTAACAGAGTGTAGACCCGTTTTTAAAATGGAGGAATTCGAAGAAATGTATCTTTTAGAAAATTCGTACTGCAATTTAATACCGTCCGTTTCTACCGGAATTTTCCAATATCCATAGTCATTTAGGTAGTTAACAACACTGGCATAAACACAACAAAATAAAGACAGAATTATTAAATTAAACTATAAATACCTACACTCAATTTGCGCTTTAAGAGCGAGCGCGCACTGCGGTGCGTTTCCGGTAGTTCTGCCGCACTGGGCGGGACCTACAGTAACAAAACGCATGACCGCAGTGCGCGCACTTCAAAGACATTCCATACTTCACAGATTATGCGGTACAAAAACGCACCGCAATGCGCGCTCGCCCTAAACGCCGCGGTAGACTGTCGAGAAATCCCAACAAGTTTGGATTGATCGGCCGTTGTCGGGCGTCATTGGACGATGGCGGTTGCAGTAGTGTACGCGCTCCCTTTCATTTACATACGTTTGGATCGGCCAAGTTTGGTCGAAGACGCCCGAGTAAAGATCGGCCGATAACGGTTTAGGTGTACGCGTACCGTTAGTTTGTCGATCTGGAACGAATGACAATGACAGTCGCGAGTGCGCTTGCACTCGCTGTACGTGAATCGTGTCTATGTGTGCGTACGTTTCCGCTCCTTGTATAGAGCCGGCCTTCTGTACCCATCTATTCTCTGGTCCTGTGGAGCTAATTTTCCGCTCTGACGCTACTGAGCGGACTCCCCGCCTATTATTAAGAAATTATAGATTAGATTTCCTATCGTAGGTTTGTTCGCCGTGGGTGAAATGGGAAAAGTTTGCGCTAATCAGGACGTGCCATCTTTTGATAACGAATTAAAGAATATAATCCTGAAATTTTCAGGGGTACCGAAAGTTTTGAGGGTTGGTTAGGTAAAAGTTTTGTTGTCAAGGCCTTTGATGATTTTTTGATGTTTTAAGTACAGGTTGAAAGACGCCCTTTTTTTTTTTTTTTTTTTTGAGGGTGGGAAATCATCTAATAACTTCTCCCGCTCTGGGTGGAGCGGAAGGGCGTGTCAGACTTTTACTGACTAAAACCCACCCGTGTTCCTTCAGTTGCCTATGCCAGGGCCGCGGTATCCTCTTCAAACAACCCGCGACCCCAGCGGCGTCGGCCCTATTGGACCCCGTCACTTGCTGACATCTCTTTGAGGCGCGCGTGGAACACAACGCGCCGTCGACTCGGGCCTGGTCCTTAGCGGACGGCGAGCTACCCGCTGCTCACCGTCCGCAGGCCCGCGCCTACGGTGGCCGGAAATCGCCCCGCGGTTCCCGCCGCCCAGGGCGTCTCCTGCGGCGTTGAAAGACGCCCTGAGAAGTACCGATTTGAATTTTAACCTGAAATGTAAAAATAACGATGTAATTTGAAGGAGAGCCGGGTGATTTCTTTCCCAGACGGCTTTCTCTATGTAAAAGATTACATTTCCAAATTCGATGTCGAGAAAAATGAAGATGTATGATTATTGATACTTACTTCGTACATACTTCAAACAGAGAAAGATAGTCGACGAAAAAATAAGGAGCAGGTTCTCAAATCGACACTGTCTTATAATTAAATTATATATGTTTTTTTATGTATGACCACGCATAACTTTTTACAGAGTTGTCTGATTTGAAAGATTCTTGTTTCATTCGGGAGGGTGTACCTCGAAGTTGGTCCCATGTAAAATTTATTAATTTTACTTGAGTGATTTTTGAGTTAGCTTCACTAATATGTACCACTTTTTCCACTTTTTATCTATTTTCTTTTGCAGGTGGTGGTCTCCGAATTTATGTGGTAGTACCACAATTAAAAAGTGAAAAATAAAAACTTAGAAAAAAAAACAACCGACTTGAAAAACCGACAAAACCAAAGACACTGACTTCCGAAATTAAAGTTATTTTTCATTTGTGTTTTTTACGGAAGTCGGTTGTTATTTTTTGTAAAAAGTTTTATAACTTCAATTCAGAAAATTGACGAGCAAAATATTTAATCATAAATATCGGGACTGCGCTTCTTCGGGCAAAATTTTTAATAGGAGCTTTACTGAATTATCGAATATAACATTGCAGAGAATCAAATTTTATCATGTATTGTTGTAGCTCGTGGCTAAGTAATAATAGCCGCTCGGGTCGATCCGTCAGGTTAAGCTACGCTTGCCGAGGTTGGTCAGTGGATGGGTGACCATCTTTACATACCGAGTTTCCTCCGTGCCTCGGAAAGCACGTTAAGCCGTTGGTCCCGGCTGTCATTCGTGGATCTTTGACAGTCATTACGGGTCGTCAGAAGCCCGAAAGTCTGACAAGCAGTCTTACCAAGGGGTATCGTATTACCCAATAACTGGGTTGTGGAGGTCAGATAGGCAGTCGCTCCACGTAAAATACTGGTATTCAGCTGCGTCCGTTTAGACTGGAAGCCGACCCCAACATAGTTGGGAAAAGGCTAGGCAGATAGATATAGTATTGTATCCAGCACAAATGCATCGTTATTATGTAGGTATATGTACTTACATATACATAAATGAATGTATCAAGCCGTAGGCCCGGCTGGTTAATTGGCCAAATTACTTAACATAATGAGAACCAGAATACCAGATATTAATTTGATCTTCATTAACGATGGTACCTACATGTATAATTACACTAGCTTTTGCCCGCGGCTTCGCCCGCGTGGATATCGGAAAATATCCCATGGGAACGTTCATGTGGAAAACATAGGGCATATCCCTAACTTAAGAAATGCTGGGTTTCCCATACAAACTTTCATCCCTTTCATCACCCCTTGTAGGATTATGTTTTAAGACAAAAAGTAGCCCATATCCTTTCCCAGGATGCTGTCTATAACCTTGCCAAATTTTATCGAAATCCGTGCAGTTTTGTAAATTTTAAAATCAAGCCTTATTTTACCCACTAAGGGGATGATTTTTAAAAAACGCAGACCCGCATATTTCTTAACTTCTTACCAATAGCATAAATTTGTTACCCCTAACTTAAGAAATACTGGGTTTCCCTTACAAACTTTCATCCCCTATATCACCCCTTGTATTTTTGAAAAAAAATAGTATCCTATGTCCTTTCCCAGGATGCTATATAAAGTGTTGCCAAATTTTGTCGAAATCCGTGCAGTTTTGTAAATTTTAAAATCAACCCTTATTTTACCCCCTTAGGGGATGATTTTTCAAAAACGCTGAACCGCATATTTCTTTATTGCCTATCAAAAGCATACATTTTAATTTTCATATCCCTAACTTAAGAAATACTGAGTTTCCCATACAAACTTTCATCCCCTATATCACCCCCTGTAGGATTATTTCTGAAAAAAAAAGTAGCCTATGTCCGTCCCCAGGATACCATCTATAGCCTTGCCAAATTTTATCGAAATCCGTTCAGTGGTTTAGGCGTGAAAAGGTAACAGACAGACAGACAGACAGAGTTACTTTCGAATTTATAATATTAGTATAGTATGGATTACGTATAAATATACTAAATAATTATTTGGAGTTTAAAGCGTATTTGGAATCTGGATACAAAGCCTTAAGGGGGTGATGGTTGACAACATTTTGAGCCATAGGCACATGTCTTAGACGAAGTATGTTTTTCCAAATTTCAAAAGATGTCTGCATCCTCAAGTGTCCAGGTTTAACATACATACCTACCGACTGTACTGGGGCATTGTTGGCAGTTAACTGTACGAAATTAGGTTACTTAAAAAAAAAACGTAAAACAGCAGTTCAAAAGAAAAAAACCTATTTCATCTAAGACATTTATGGCTCAAAATGCTCTAAATGGTGTCTCTAGCTTTGCGCCCCGCTTCCAAACAACCCGTATACTAATATTGTCACCAGGATTGATTCATTGTAATTTTGCTAGTGTTTGTATTTCTGAACACTGCAATCAGATCTGGAAAAGACCACTTTAGATTAGAATGGATGAATTTAGATAGTGCCACAGAGTAAGTAAATGTATGGAGTCTTAATGTATAGGACATCGGGCGCGCCAGATATTAAAACCGTGAATTCTGTTTGCACATTTATTTTAACTGTCGATAAATTATGTTCGTTTTACTAGAGTGCTGTGTGTGTGAAAATTAGCAGCGGTGTAATTAGGTTTATATGTATGAACGTGTGGATTAGCACTCTATTTTCTAACAACTCTGTCATTAAATCCAGCAATTACGGCAAATGCAAGCCACCAATATCCAGTACTAATACTCGTAAAGTACCGAACTAGTGAAATTTACTGGTGTTAATAATTAAAGCGATCGGATTTAAGTGCGACGGTTTAGAGAGGCCTTGTTTAGTGTTAACTGATACTAAATTTCCGCTTTATTCACCAAAAGATGAAAAGTAATGAGATAAATTAAAAGTGTGAAATCATTACGCATTTGTGCAACGAAGGAGCAAACAAAAGTGCACGATCATGTTTGGTACTGCAGTGGACTGTGATCTCAGAAACTGCAACCACCAAAACAAATTTTTTACAGCGCATCTTGATTTTTTAGGGTTCCGTACAAAAATGGTAAAAAGGAACCCTTATGCAACTCAGTCTGTCCGTTTGTCTGACTGTCACAGCATCAGCTGGATATCTCAAGACTGACTAATGCTATCAAGTTGAAATTTGGAACAGTTTTAGATGACGTTTGCCCACTATTTTGCAAATAAGAAAGAATTTTTTTTTTTTTTTTGCAACAGGGAGTGAAAGGGCTACTATGGCATGTGGAATATCATATGAAAGGGCGCTATTTGAACATTCTCAAATATATTTTTTCTTTTTTTTTTAAGTAACATAGTTTTCGACTTTTGATGAAAAATGTAAAAAAATATCGTTCCCACTCATCTCCGAAGTTTGCATAGAAAAAAATCTGAAATTATTCTATGTGACAGAAGTTTATGTAAGGATTACAGGAAAAATAATACGATGTTTATAAATAGCACATTTTTCAGATGCAAAATATTTATCTATGATGGTACGGAACCCTCGGTGCGCGAGTTTGAATCGCTCTTGACCGGTTTTATTATAGTTTTCACCCCAAAAGCAAAAATGGAACCTTTATAAGCTTACTTTTTTGTACGTCTGTGAACGTAATGTATGTGTTAAAAAAAATAAAACACTGTGTTAGGGGTCATTTAAAAGAGCTTTATAAAAAGATAATAAAAATGGACCTAAAAACAACTCTTCAACCAGAGCGTCATGGTTTACTTCATCGCCTATTCCTACGTCCATTTCAATCAGTACCCCAGACAGCTGGTACTTTGATTCAAGATCGATTGGAAAAAGGTCCACCTAATGTCCCTAGAGAGACCTCAAGTCTTCACTACAAGATACAATGGTGTCTCTTTGGGGAAAACACTCTTTGTTGGAGGCTGATTTGGCAACTGACTATGGCAAAATGAAGTGCTGTTGAGGTATTTCTTAGGAACTTTAAAAGCGAATGAGAAAAATGTATGGAGGAGGGTTGCCTTCTTCCTAGTCGGCTATTAAACAATTGTACATTTTGATACAAGTGGAGAACGGATGTTATTGAAATCGAGGCGGAATTAACACCCGAGCCCGTAGGCGAGGTTGTTTTTGAGCCGAGAACTGCAATAATAAATGTCCACGTGTATCAAACGACGTTTTTCAATACACTTTTGAAGAAATACAAATCGAGAATCGAGAGCAAAGGTATAAAGCCGATAAACAGCCTAATATGAAAAATAGAAAATTAAAATATTTAGAACACAAATAAATGTTAATTGGATCATAATAATTTTTTTTTACTGTAATAATCATGGTTTTTGATGATATTCTATTTATAAACATTATTTAAATATTCAAAAAAATTAACGCTGTAAAGACGCATGCATATTTCTTTGCCGAGATTTAAAAAAAACATTCACCTCCGAATAGACAGGACCGTCTCTGGCGCGAGACGGTGTGAATAGAGGCATTGAACCAATTTGGACTAAGTTATGTGTGGCAATTTTTATTCCCGCACAAGTGTTGGAAAATGAAAAATCGCACGCATGTGAAATACATTGTATTGCGAACCTAATCGTAGTGCGATATGAACCAGTTTTCGAAGTGTATTGAAAAGTATTTTTTACGTAGGTACAACGAAAAATTATCAAAATCAGCGCAAACTTTTTTTATTCTTGTTTCAATGGTGCCTTTGAAATAACTCGAGCCCAGTAAGTTGTCACGTTAATTGCAGCATCAGTGGTATCAATTGAGTAATTTCAAATTAAAAGTTGAATACTTATATTATGTCAGTTTCCAAAAACTAAAGGTGACAAGCCAGTAATTCCCTGTTAAGTAAAGCCTGCAAGCTCTGTACCAATATATCGCCCGAATAATTAGCACTGGAATGTCACATTCTGGATACAAATCACAGCAGTACGCACAACTCCATCTGGTTGACCGGCTCACCTCCGAATCGCAAGCCTCGGACACGTGACGTCAATTATACGATTGCGATTGGACGCCACCAGCTCCGGTACCGACTGCTGTGTACGTATATGTTAACTATATATGTTAACATATGCTTAAGTAAGAGAGATGTATGTGCAGAAGCCCCACTACATACCCAATGATTATAAAGTTAAATAGGTAAATGACATAGCTAGAACATACGGAAATTATTCATCGGAATTCAAATTGTCGTGAGGGTAGCACGGAAATTAAGACAACGATTTGAAATAAATAACAAGGGTACCTATTTAAAACATTTAATGATTGTTTTTTTTATATTATTAGTGTGATAAATTGATTAATTTAGTATTGATTTGAATTGAATTGAATTTATTACTGATTATTGAAACTAGTAGGTTATGTTTTATTTCAATTAGCATCTAATATTGAAGCATTCACACAGCGAGTCTTCTGTACCTGACGATAGGCATCTATCCTACTTTTGAGAGGGTAAAAAAGACAGAATTTCCTCAAAATCCATGCTGCCATGTTTTCTCTCTGCATCACCCTAAGGTTGACTGGTAGAAAATGCCTCAGGCATTAAGTCCGCCTTTGTACGGTATTTTTTTTTACTTGTGCATAAAGATTTAATAAATAAATAAATAAAATCTATGAAACTTATGTAAAAACAAAAGGGGTATGTACCATTATAAAGATCAAAGTTACCATATACAAAAGACGTATTGCCAATAGATTTTTAATTAATAAGTTATGGCTCCCTATCAAAATGTGGGGCACCTATCCTAGAATTACCCTACTCATAGGCGGCAAACCAAAGAAAGTGGATAATGAAGAGCGTAAAAATCGAGGGGGAGTTTTAATAATGAAACTGAACACCATCAGCACATCTAAACCGCGTTCAGAAGCTGTCAGTGTCATCATTACTGTGGATTACTAAAAGCTTTTGAATGCGGTTTAGAAGCTCTTGATCGCGTTCAGTTTTATTGGTGAAATTCCCTTAGGTAATTTATAAAAAATAATGTGCCTAGCCCACAAATGTGTATTTTAAACACGTATTGTTTATATAATAAAGTATCACATTCGGTGATACTTTAATTTCATTACAATCTAGACCAGTAGCTAGTAAGTAATTTAAATATAACTTAAACTGCTAAGAAATTTATAAAATTAAGAAATCGTCCAATATCCTCTTTCTTATTCACTATGTTAAGGGGAAGACACTTCATTCATGTGTTCTTTATTTTGGTCGTCACTTGCACTGCAGTTCATTTACACTCAAACTACACTAAACTAACTCAAAAGGTGTTAGTTTCCCTTTTTAGTCTTGTGGCGGCATCTACATCGCCACATATGAACTACGCAGCAATGACGTGACGTCATCACGCAAACCTGCATCGCGCAATTAGAGTTTACCACGCGATTAGCATATATACAACGTCCCGACATCAACCGTCGGGCAGTGGCCCACCAGACACAACACCCGTCTGGTCGGAGGATCCTCCCTTTTCTATGGAAGATGAGTGAACTTTACACCCTGTTCCTCATGCCACTAAAGTCTTAATAACAATATAGCTCAATAACTGTGTAGCTACTGTAATTATGTAAATATATGTGAAAAATACAGTATACAACGTGTAACGTTAAATGCGCAAAACCTCTTAAGGGGTCATTGTACTCATCATTATGAACAACTTTTACGATGGGACCAAAACGGAAATCGCGAAAAAAAGTCAGCTGTTCAGTACATTTCTGTTCGCAAAATTCGTCAAACTTACGTACTTATGTAATCGATGAGACATGAAGTAAATAAAAGGGCTGTTTGCACGGCCCTTATAACTTTTATGTATAGTAAAATTTGTGATGATTCGATACTTTCAACGAACTTTGAAACAATCCTGAACTTTCTTGGATATTCAGGAGGCTACCAAAGCCAAAGTCACCCAACCAACCATTCTTATCCATTCCACCACAGCATATACTACCGTTGAGAGTAGCCACTTACTCCTTATCAAAAGTGAACCTTTTATATACTACTGTGTTGTGAACACAATGCAATCGATAGCCATACTTCATGTGCAGTGAATAATATAGGGCTTATGTATACAAGGTGGGCTCTGAATAATCTTGGAGGGTAGTAAATGTAATGCCCTTATGATTGTAAGGCAATTTGTTGAATTGAGTGCCAATTACTGAAGAAAGCTAGGATCGCATATTGACGAGGATTTAGATGTTATTGGAGGAGAAGGTATTTTTTGTGTGACTAACAACCGGGTTTCAATTTATTTTTTATTTTAATTTATTTATTTTGTCTAATGTCACACAGGTTTTTACAGTAGATTTAATCTCTCATCCAAATAAGGTTTTTTTTTTCAAATACTTTTTTCTCTGATATAAATAATCCCTTCTACATCAAACCATCTGGAGAGATACGTACAATCCGGGATTGAAATTGTATTCAATATGATTGGGTTATTTTATGTAAATTGCCAATTAAACCTAAAAATAAACAAGATACACTTACCTCCCTATAATTAATTCTCTTTAGAACGTCTAAAAATAACTTCAAAATAAATAAAGTTAATTCCAGAGAGGTGCTTGTTCTAATTATTCAGCCATTGAAATAAACTAAACTTAATTCTTTAGATCCGATGAAACGCTTTCATGATGGCTGACAGGTTAAGTTAAGGTTAAATAAAGTTATAATTACCGGCAAAACTATTTGGAACTTCTGCATAAACATGGCGCGGGTTTAAAGTTGATAAATTGCGTTACTATGAAATAATACGGGAACATTTTTCTCACAGATTGTAAGGAAAAAGTAGAACGAACAGGTTTATACAGTGCTTATGCTGTTAACTTGGGTTCTATTAATTAAACAGTGGAGGAACAAGCATCCAACTTGCTTGAAAAAGATCATGCTGAATATGAGCAATACTTCTAGCTCAGTAAGGGATTAGACATGTTCTAGATATCCTCTTGACTGCCAGAGGGACCACGCAGGACCAATGTCACACATCGTCCCTGTCTGTGAATCGGACCCCAGTGGTCCTATGTGCTCCCGACGTTATTTTGACTGTTTTTGTATTCATAAACTGTATCTTTACTGCTCTCACTAGCACAAAGTGTAGGGAAGAAAACAAGGATGGCATACCGTCACATGTCAAGTCTCTAAAACAAACCAACAACGATAACACCCAGAAATACTCTCACGCAAAAAGCTCACAAAAAACGAAAAAAAAACAAGATGGCCGTCACAGTGGAAAGGTTATGGACTGTAAAAAAAATGTAAAAAATTCTAACATGTTATCAAGTACAGTAGGTCCCGCGTTAGTGGTAACAGAACCAGTATATCCTGGCTTCTTATTCTATTTAAACTCCGTACTAAGCTAGACCAGCTCAAGCTCAAAGTACTACCACCTGTATTTAACACATATTATAACATCACGCCCGAAGGGTAATGAGAGAGGTGCACCTATAGTACATTGCGCCAGATATGTTCAAGTACCATGTAACGGGGGGCGAGCCTATTGCCATCAACCGGGCACTAATCCAGATTCCGGGCTGCTGCGGAGAAATTCCAGATGAAAAACCCAATAACACTTTGTCTGACCCGGGAATCGAATCAAGAGCCAACCAACATACAACATACAGGTACATATAGGTATTCGAAATACGAGTATACAAGGTGTTTCTTTTAAGGTGTCAAGCCAGTGCGAGCTGATAGCAGAGTACCATACTTATCGATTTAACTCCCATGTGTGTTCTACGATTTTTTGTAGTTTTCGAGTCATAATTTTTTTTTCTAAATATTTTTCCCGATTCAACGAGATGATAGCTTTAAAAAGTTATATCTTTTTTTTGGGTCAACTTTGAATAAGAATGTACTAATTAGGGCATTATTTTCTGAAATTAGTTGTTGAAAGTGGTGTAAATGATAAAATATAAAAATCACAAGATTTCAGATATATATCTGAAATGTTGTGATTTTCATATTTTATAATTTATTAATATCTTTGCATATTTTTGTCAATCCTGATATTTACTATTCCTGTACGTTTAAGTAGAGCTCAGTTGATATAAATAGTTGAATAAAAACATGAATTTTATACCTACTACTATCCTTATATCCTATACCATTGATATGAAATGAGGGATACAAAATAACTCGAAAACTACAAAAAATCGTAGAACATACATGCCCCCATGTATGTTCTACGATTTTTTGTAGTTTTCGAGTCATAATTTTTTTTTCTAAATATTTTTCCCGATTCAACGAGATGATAGCTTTAAAAAGTTATATCTTTTTTTTGGGTCAACTTTGAATAAGAATGTACTAATTAGGGCATTATTTTCTGAAATTAGTTGTTGAAAGTGGTGTAAATGATAAAATATAAAAATCACAAGATTTCAGATATATATCTGAAATGTTGTGATTTTCATATTTTATAATTTATTAATATCTTTGCATATTTTTGTCAATCCTGATATTTACTATTCCTGTACGTTTAAGTAGAGCTCAGTTGATATAAATAGTTGAATAAAAACATGAATTTTATACCTACTACTATCCTTATATCCTATACCATTGATATGAAATGAGGGATACAAAATAACTCGAAAACTACAAAAAATCGTAGAACATACATGGGGGTTAAATCGATAGGTATGGTACTCTGCTATCAGCTCGCACTGGCTTGACACCTTAAAAGAAACACCCTGTATAGTATGTATTCCTCATAGTTTCGAATTTGGCCATCCACGCCCACTTGAAAAATTCACCCTGTATATAATGATTAAACAAGTTTAAACAAATTATTAATGAATGGAAAATGCATTTCAAAAGCATCAAATTCTGCTCGTCCCTCAGGTTGCCGGTAAATCGTTTTGTTTAATTAACTGTTACCTGCGACATTAATTGCAGCTGTTTCGTCACACAAATAATTTATTTTATCAACAACACGACCAACTGTTTCATTGAGCAACAAGAGTTGTTGAGGTTTTGAGTCCAATTGTCAGTTTTGGGAAAATATAATTTAGTAGTTCATTAGTAAAGTTCGCTATGATTATGTTTCTTTGTGTGAAAATATTTTTGAATATATTTTATAGAGAGTTTCATTGTTGGTTAAGGTTGAAGGTTAGGTCGGCTATCTTACAGACGGGTTTCGGGATCTCTGGTAGAATGAACACCACGGGCCTTATAACGGGGCCTATTATTAGATATAAAGATATTAGTCGTAAAAGTCGACTAAAGAATGGGCTGTTTTATCTTTAATCAGTTTGTAAAAAATTTAATTATTGTAGGAGGCAATGAACAGGCTCAAAATTCAGTGCATTTACTGGTAGGTTAGCTGGCTAGCTACCCCAAGTGGCGACAATCAATGCACAGCGCTACGGCGTGCTACGTGCTACGGCAGAAGTGGTACGCGCTACGACGAACGTTCTACGCGCTACAACGAACGTGCTACGCGCTACGAATAACGTGCTACGCGCTACGACGAACGTGCTACTCGCTACGACGGACGTGCTACGTGCTACGTGCTACAACGAACGTGCTACGCGCTACGACTAACGTGCTACCCGCTACGGCGTAGTAGAGTAGCGAGTCTTAAAGCTTTGACTTTTCCAACGCCAGAAGGCCAATTCTCGTACCTTGAAACGTTCAAATTCAAGCAATCTCATGACAGCGACAATCAAATTTAATGTCAAAAATGTAGGTAAACGCTATAAGTACAATTTTAGACAGATTGAGGCTGAGATGACATTGCGAGCGTTCTTAAAAAAACGGGAATTGCCGCTCAGAGGGGCAATTCCCGTAATTTTAAGAACGTTCGCATTCTAATCTCCAGTCGCAATCTGTCAAAAAAACCTCTAATTTCCCTACATTTTTGACATTGATTGTCGCTGAGATGACACTGCGACTTGAATTTGAACGTTTTTTAAGTACGAGAATTGGCCCTCAGATATCTTTATCGATTATACAAGGAATAATTTTGGATTTCAGACGTCAGATATCACTTTTATTCCACGGGTAAAATATATCTGACGTTGGTATAATCGCCCTTAAAATATTTACCAGAATGAGTTATTTATACATAATAAATATTGTTACGAGACGATTATACGAGAGAAGATCAACTGCTATCATATGAACGTTATCTATAATGTTCGCTACAATACAATATTGTGTTAATAACAGTCACTTTTCCGGAGCAATAACTATTATATTACAGACAAGACACAGACAATCTTAAGGCCTATGCAATACATCCTCATCGCAGGTATACGGCGTCGATTCCCGGCGAGGCGATGCGAGATACATCAATATTCAACACAGGGACGGGGAATGGCATTGCAGGTGCTATATTTTACTGAGTAAATGGAGTAGGGCCACAGAACCTCCGCGTTCAGTGCAGTCGAGTAATTTAGTTATTGGTTCAAAGTGTAAAGTTGAATACGTTCATACTGTAACTATAATTTAAACATGTGTTCTCAAGAGATACGCAACATATGTAAAATGTGTGTTGGCTTGGAAAAACAGCTTGTGACTAAGTAAAAACAGCCGCACGGGTCGATCGATCGGGTTAAGCTACGCTTGCTACGGTTGGTTTATGGACGGGTGACCAAGACCGGTCCGTGCCTCTGAAAGCACGTTAAGCCGTTGGTCCCGGCTGTTATTCGTGGATCTTTGACTGTCGTTACGGGTCGTCAGAAGCCCGAAAGTCTGACAACCAGTCTTACCAAGGGGTATAGTATTATCCAGTAGCTGGGTTGAAGAGGTCAGATAGGCAGTCGCTTCGTGTAAAATACTGGTATTCAGCTGCATCCGATTAGACTGGAAGCCGACGCTAACATAGTTGGGAAAAGGCTAGGCAGATGATGATGATATCTTGGAAAAACAATGTTTGTTTTTGTTCAGAATGATCCTTATTGACTGTTTTTATATCTGCCTAGCCTTTTCCCAACTCTGTTGGTGTCAGATTCCAGTCTAACCGGATGCAGCTGAATACCTGTATTTTACTTGCGAGTGACTATCTATCTGACTTCCACAACCCAGCTACTGGGTAACACGATAACCCTTGGTATTGGTAAGTCTGTTTGTCAGACTTTCGGCCTTCTGACGACCCTTAATGACTGTCAAAGATCAACGAATGACAGTCGGGACCAATGGTTTAACGTTGTTAAAGAGAAATCAAACATAAAATAAGTACCATGTTTTTATTTTCTCAATAAGACTGATTTGGTTAGCAGAGATCTGAGGGGCAATTCTCGTATTTTTAACAACGTTCGCAATATCATCTCAAGACTCAATCTGTCAAAAATTGTATAGCGTTTAATACAATTTTTGACAGATTGAGTCTTGAGATGATATTGCGAACGTTGTTAAAAATACGGGAATTGCCCCTCTGAGGGGCAATTCTGGTACCTAAAAACGTTCACAATCTCATGCCAGCGTCAATCAAATGTCAAAAATGTAGGTAAACGCTATACAATTTTTGACAGATTGAGACTGAGATGAGATTGCGAACGTTCTTAAAAATACGAGAATTGCCGCTCTGTTGTTGCAAAAGATTGTGTACTCAATCCAACCAGATGGTCGAAACAAACTCAAAAAACTTATAGACCAACTTCTCCACTCTTCCAACAATGTTGCTAAAAAGATAATGTTCAGATTAGAACCATATATCACTTCTAAATCGGATATTGTATCACGCTTGGCAAAATCCCATAAAATATGAGGAAGAATGGAGAACCAACAATAACATTATGATATTGAATTCGGCTTGTTCATCCTTTCGGCTAAGTTATTCATGTCTATTTTGGAGAAACAGTTTGCCAATAAATTACGTTATTTATGATGATGACAAAGAACGTTCTATGTGTACTTACGACGTTGTGCGACGAAGTTCTCTTTTGGGGAAGATATATGTCGCTTTCGTGAATGTCATCTCAGGGATTGCGTTAACGGGTCTGACAGTGGAATCCTCTTAAGGCTGTTTGTAGTTAGATGCTGTTACGCAATTGCTAAGCCCTGCCCGTCTTGGGAATACCTTGAGGATTAGATTACTGTAGCGGACCTCGACACGTGCATGACAACAGCTGTCATTACACATGTCTATGCCTCATCCCTCTGTGTAGAATTGGTTTCAGGACTGCAATATCTGTATCTATGAACTAGCTTTTGCCCGCGTGAATGTCGGAAAAATCTTATGGGAACGTACTACCGGGAATTCCTTTCTTATTACTTGTTTAAATTATAAAGGGAACCTCTGTGCAAAATGGGCTGGGCGTTGATGAGTCAGTCAGTACTTCTCTTTATTTATATAGATAGATAGTATAAATAAAGTCTCGTTTTGTGTGGTGTGGTAGGTTTATGTGTATGTAATAAAATAATATTATTAAAATTTCATACGAAGAAATCGATGTCTAAAAACCGTGCGAATCAGGGGGGGGGGAGGGGGGGGCTAGTATTGACGAAATAATGATGTCTTATCAACTCGAGATGATTGATTTGCGTGCTCATAGTTTTTTTCTTTACTATTTTCTTCTATAGTATCGAGATATCTTACGAGTTGTAGGTCGTGGGTTCAAACCCAGACGGGTGGTTTAGTTTGTGTAAATTATTTCATCACCATTGAACTCAAAAAGGTGAAGGAAAACATAGTGAGAAAACCGGCATCTCCTACAGCCAAAAATTCGAAGACATGTGACATCTACCAACCCGCACTGGGCCCGCGTTGTGAATTACAACCCAATCCCTCTCACAGAGAGGAGGCCTGTGTCCCAGCAGTGGGAACATTATAGGCTGATTATGGTATGGAGATGGCATGTTACATTTTCTCCCCTACATTGTCACATAGACAACAATTACATCACCTTTAGAAGTTTTTACTTTTCAGAACATCCTTGGAAAACATGACAATGGTATGAGTTTTCTAAACATTTTGACACTTATTAATACCGTTCTCGCTGTTTTCAAAGCCTCGAAAGTGAGTTAGCACTGCGATGTATGACGTATTTTACATTTAAATTTCATACTTCGCCCTTACGTACATACGTTCAGGTTCTGCTTAGCCATTGGTACTGTTTATAGCCGATTACCTCGCCCTTCTTACAGCCAGGTTTATTGCTTCGGCTGTTTAATATCATAGCGTATGATGTACACGGGTGGTTTATTAGCGTACTTTTATATTGATGAAGTTTGTAAGTACGAGCTTTTTCTTCGCTGGACTGGAAATTTGTTTTTATTGCTATTTTGGACTGCGTGCAAGTAAATTAATGAAAGTCTTGTAGAATTTTTCAATGGGTGTCTTAGAACGTGACTCAATGATCACTTTAAAGTACCTCAGGGGTAGTAGGGTAGGTACACCTTTTTTCCAAAAACATTAAAACACCAAGCTTTTTGACAACCATGGTGCTGATAGTCATCGGAAGACCTATATTTGCCTATAAATAAACACTAACTAAAATAAAATATTCTTTTATAAAGTTGGTACTTACTTACGTGACCTACCTTACCTATACGACGCTTACATTTTTGGTTTCTAACTTGATTAAGGTAATAATGACTTGACTGTTTGAAGGGGCCGGTGTTAATCTATAATTAAAGTTAATTATAAGAGCCCTAAAACTTGATAACGACATCGTAATTATGTCTAATGGAGTAATTATATTCTTGTTTAATCACCTACTTGCTTCTGGTTCGGGGCCTTTTAAACCTTGGTGTTATTAAACGGTCTCTTATGATTAGGGATTTTTTATGATTAAACTTTGTCACTCGACACGTGCAGACGGGTTGGTTTCTTAATTGTGTGTATTTTATTATTTACTAGCTTTCGCCAGCGGCTTCGCCCGTGTGCATATCGGAAATTATCCCACGGGAACGTAGTACTATCGGCATAAAAAGTACCCTTTGTCCTAATTCGGCTCATGGTCTACCCGTGTGCCAAATTTCATCGAAATCCGTACAACCGTTTTAGCGTGTAAGCGTAACAAACAAACAAACTCACTTATAACATTTATAACAATTATTTAGGATGTACCGTAGTAAAATACTTTAGATAGAGATAGGACATATTATAACATTAGAGTACAAAGGTAGGTACTGCTTACTTCTTAATGAACACCTGCGAAAAAAAGTGTGTGAGAACAAGAAGTGAAAAATATTTATGGTGATAGCTAAATTTAAATTCAATTTCATAAAAGAAAAATAAAGTAGGTAAGAAAAAAAAAGGTAAGATGATGTGTTTTGAAGCACGTGTTAGGTATATGATTGTGTTTAAATAAGCTCGCGAGCCCTCAGTATTGGCCCAGCCGCCTTCACGCACACATATATAATGTACACGTGCAATCTACACACATACGTTTTAAGACCAACCCGCCTTCGTAGCCCCGTGTTTATACAAAAATATGATACATGTCTAAAGGAACATGTGATTGATAGGCCGATGCTTCTTCCTGTCTGCTGATAATCACAAACCTTCTCCTGTTCTAATCTAACACCTGACAGACTATCATCATTTCAGCCGAAAGACGTCCAGTGCTGGACATAGGCCTAACATATATGCTGGATATAGGCAAACAGAGTTTTAAAGAAAAAGAAAGAAAGAAAAAATGTTTATTTGCGGTAAACATGACGCAAATACAGAATAGAATAATTACTAATACTACTTACTACTACTTTTAGAATTATTACTATTTTTTTTTTTTTGTTTATCAAGTTTTTGCCATTATTTTTAAATAATTCTCAATTTTCTAACATATATTAACACTCGTATTTATAGTCAAGTAAAAGTAATTGCTCAAGTAATGATTTTCATTCTATATTTTAGTAATTTCTTGAAGTTAGAACTATCAAAGCTTAGAATTCATAGCCAAGTAATAGTCACCATTTTCTTTACTTAAGAATTCTACTCTCAAGTATGAAATTACTTAGTAGCAAGTAATTACTCAAGTAATTACTTTGATTATAAATACGAGCCTTAGCCTTCTCATAATGATCCAAGAACTCTTGACTCCTGTCATGCAGGCTGTCCTAGTTCAGAGGTATAGACCTCATTGATGTAACGTGTACCTACTGAAGTTTGAAAATAAATAACTATTACCATTTCTATTACTATTACCAACCTTGAAGGACTGCTAATCACCACACATTGCATGGCACACGGTGATTTTACTCATTTCCTCTTTGACTGTTCACTGAAGGTACTGGGTAAAGCAGTAGACCTTTAGTATACCGCGGTAGCTGTACATCTGTCGGATATTTCAAATATAGTCACGTATCAAATTGGTTTTGATCCGGATTTAGATTTAATTTATAGCTTGTCCCTCGCAGAGCTTGGGTTTATTTAGTTGTCTCACCGAATTCCTATATGTGTCTCCTTTAGCAACGTGGAATCTAACTAGTTCTAAATAAGAATCGATGTTATTGAATAACTACATAATGAAAAGTAACTAACTATATGTATTTTAAGTCGCTTTTAAATCTTAAACGTTAGGTATAGCCGTAGTGACTGCAAAACAGCAGTTTAATCGTATAATTGTTAATTTTAATTTGATTTTATGTAATTTTATTTTTGACTTTACTTTATTTCAATTTCAATTTTGATTTGATTTTATGTAATTTTAATTTTGGCTTTATTTGATTTTAATTTAGAATTTAGTCGATAAATTAAATTAGCTAGGCTCGGTGAGCATGAACTCACCTAGGCGACCAATATCTATCAACAAATAAGTAATGCATGTTGTGCTTACCTGTAAGAAATTGGTACACTAGTTTATAAGTATATTGGATGTATCACATATCTATGTATTAGTGTATTCAATTGTTGGTGAGCCGAATAAATTAAATAAAATAAAATAAAAACGTCTTAAAGTTAAGTTTTTTCAATATTCGCATGAGTGATCACAACATATTCATTTCAGTGAATTTTGCTAAATTTCTTTTTTATTTAAGACTAGCTCTTAGCAGCGGCTTCGCCCGCGTGCATGGCGGAAATTATACCACACGGGAACGTACTACTGGGAATTCCTTCCTTTTTCCTTGTCTACATTATAAAAGGAACATCTGTGCAAAATTTCAGCTTTCTATAGGTCCAAAGGGTAGGGTTTGGGCTGGTCGTTGATGAGTCAGTCAATCAGTCAGTCAATCAGGACATTTCCTTTTATTTATATAGATTTGCAGTTTTTAAGTAAATTATCTACTCATTTTCTGTTATTAGTTCTTCAAAACACTAGCCCTAAATTAAAACTATACATTAATGACGACAGCCTAATATGAACAGTCCACAGGTCACCAACCGTAACTACCGCTACGGGGAACTTCTTATTCCCCAAATATAGCACAGAAAATTCTCATAGTCGTCATTTATTACGCCTTTGGGGATCGTTAGCAGCCAGAAACTGCGACAATCACGTAGACTGTGACGCCGACTATCTCACTTGTTTTATGGTCACTTCATATTATAACATGCTATAGAAAACTACGTACAATTGGTGCAAATTGTCTAAAATTTAGGTATATTGTGTCATTTTATTGATCCGTACCCAAAGGATGTCAACGGGACCTTATTGCTAAGGCTCTGCTGTCCGTCCGTCTGTCACAGGGCTCTTTTGAACCGTAATAGGTAGACACTTGCAATTTTCATAGATATGTACCTACTACTAAGGCCACTATAACAAGAAATAAGTCCCATAGAATCAAATACGAATAAAATAAAGTTTAAAGGGGATTCCCATAAAAACAACGTGTTTTTTTCGGCGTTTTTTGTAGTGCGAGACTCTTCGCCTTTTTAGAGTTCCGTAGTCAAATGGCAAAAAACGGAACCCTTATGGATTCGTCATGTCCGTCTGTCTGTCTGTCCGTCCACTATATATATAAATAAATAAAAAAATAAATAATAAGTTTATTGTACAAGAAGAAACACATAGAACACTTACACTTAACATGTTAGTACTTTTTTCCGAAACTATAAGAACTATACTGTTGAAACTATAAGAACTATACTGTTGAAACTATAAGAACTATACTGTTGAAACTTGGTAAGTAGATGTATTCTGTAAATCGCATTAAGATTTTCACACAAAAATAGAAAAAAAAAACAATAAATTTTGGGGTTCCCCATACTTAGAAATGAAACTCAAAATGTTTTTTTTTCAAACCCATACGTGTGGGGTATCTATGGATAGGTCTTTAAAAATGAGATTGAGGTTTTTAGTATAATTTTTTTCTAACCTGAATAGTTTGTGCGAGAGACACTTCAAAGTGGTAAAATGTGTCCCCCCCCCGTAACTATGTGATGGTTTACATTACCATGTAAACTTTCACCGAAAATTGGTTTGAACGAGATCTAGTAAGTAGTTTCTTTTTTAGTACGTCATAAATTTTAAACCGCAATTTACCCTTCATTCAATCAACTCAAATATAAAAAAAAAAAATACATTTAATTTCATAAACATAAACCTTATGCACAAACCGTGAACCATTATTTTCTAATAACAAATCTGTAATAGGTGCCAAAGTACATAATAATTATAATTAGGTTGAGCGATTGACTGCTGCGCAGCATGTCGCGGGTTCGATTCCCGCACGGAACAAATATTTGTACGACCTACAAGTATTTGTTCCGAGTCTGGGTGTTTTTCTATCTATAATATGTATGTATTTACAAAAAAAAATGTATATAAGTAGTTTATCAGCCATCTCGTTACCATAACACAAGCATTAGGTTGCTTAGCTTGGGACTAGATGGCGTTGTGTGAAATGTCCAAGGATATTTATTTATTTATTTATTTAATTCGCGCGGGGCGTGGGTTGTTTTGCAAAGGAGTGTATATGGTACGGAACCCTTCGTGTGTGACTACGACTCGTACTTGGCCGGTTTTTTTTTGCGAAAAGTAAGATATTACCTTCTCTCCCTCTTATTTTACTGCGGGAAAATTAGTAGCCAATTTAATTTATTTTCTTATTCTGTACATTACTAATTAAGTATTTATGTTCTCGTTGTCTTTATCGATCTAAAAATCAAAGAGTGTTACCAAAGAGTGTTTTAAAAATAAATCTAATAAGAGAGAGCAAGTGACAATGTAACATTGTGGATACGTTCATGCCCAACACAACAATATTCCACCTTACCCCCAAAAGGCATCAAGATGAAGACACCACATTTTGAAGCAATTACGCACAATGGCGCAGCAGCACTATATCTCCTACCTCTAACAAATTTGCTCAAAGCACTCAACAGTAATGGAATCTTCAAGAATTTATTAATTAAGTGCCCATTATTATCGCGGATGAAATATAATTATTGTTTTATGTATTGCAATCTCATTCAACTTAATTATTTTTAGCCTACACCCGAGGTCACAGTGTGGGCGGGAAGCGGAATTGAATAAACAATGAGATTAGAGAAAGTGAGAAAGTTTTTGTGGTAGGTAAATAATTCATAAGAACTTGTTAGGTAACAATTTAACAATTATCAAGTTCAAGGTCGAATTGAATTCGTTGTAATTTAAGTAATTCACAAGAAATGTTTGATTTTGTGTAACTTTTGACATTTTAAACAATCCCGGCCTTTTTACAAAACGAGGTTTTTCTTCTGTCATGGTTTAAACCATCGAGCCCGTTTTTGTAATAAGAACCTAGCTGTGATAGAAATACAGTTCTTTATACAAAACTGACAACTTAGTCCGGTACTAAAATGTCAGTTTTGTAAAACTGACATCTTAATGTGTCGGAATAAAGTTCGAAATTCAAAAAAGCGTCCATGGTTTAAACCTGGGTTTGAAGATGAACCTTGTTTTGTAATAAGACGGATGTTTAGGTTGATTCTTAAAATTGAGATTTGAGACTCGGTTAACTGATTAGAGATTTTATTATATTTTCAAAAAACAAGGGTAACATGCCGAAATATTTGTTGTAACCGCACTGTTTATTTTTCCACAGCAAAAACAGCCTTTGTGTCGATAAGGTTCCAAGTAATTAGACAGTACTTTAATAATACCTTACCTTATAATGAAGTATGGAATAGGAGTTTTCTATTTACCAATCTATCATCTTACCCTATTTAATTTAAACTCTAAGACTTCCTGAACCTATAACTTAAAACTACTTTAATCAAAACTTAAACCAAACCAAACACAATACATTACTTAAACCAACAAGATCATTCCAAACGAACAAAAGAACGTCGTTTTAAAATATAAAAGAGTTTCTACATTTTTCTAGTCTTCTCCAGCACAAAAGTATTAAATGTTTAATTCAAAGAGTCCAGCTGGACTGCGACAGCCGCTCGTCGCCCGCATAGTGGCCGAGCCGTAATGAGCTGAGACGGCTGTAGGTACTATGGCGACCTATGAAGACGTTTGTCGTAGGATACTGCTTCTGACCCGCATAAGGATGGAAGAGTAACGAGCCATGGATTGTGGCAATGATTATGGTGTATTGCTTCCTTATCTTGTGTTGAGACTAAGTAGGTTAGCGGCCGAATCCAATAACCTACTGTCAGTAAAAGACAGATCGCTACTGATGATAGACAATTATGATTCTAAATGTCCCACAGAGTACTTTAATCTGTCCTTATGTTCCTTTTGTTCGTTCGTGTTCTTTTGTTTTATCCGTCTTAGGGTGAAGCCAGACGAGCGTAATTTTTTGATTTGTGAGTCGCGTAATTTCGGTCGCGTAATTTCTGAGTACGTAAGTTGTGAGTCGGCAGACAACTCATTTTGTGTCGCCGTGTGAACGAAGACAAGATTTTTGTATGAATCAAAATGTAGCAATTACGCGACTCAAAACTCAAAAAAATACGCTCGTCTGGCTTCACCCTTAGGGCCTATTTCACGGTGTTCGAATAGCCACTACTCACCGAATAAATTCAAAAATGGAACAGAATTTGGATTCGGCTGTTAGTTGTGTTAAAAGATTTATCAGTCAGAAAGGTTTGCTATCAAAATTACTACAGTCTGATTTTTAATTCCACGGAATTCTGACATTTCAGAAGTGTTGCCAATACTACAACGGTCCTAATAAAAACGGAACGCATTTAAGCGAAATAAAAAAAAAACCTTTCTTGAATATAAGGTTTCAATTAGAAAAACTAAAACTTAAAAATTGACTGATAATTTTAAAATGGTAATCAGATTTTTTACTATCACATTATTGAAGTTACGATAATTAGTAAGGTAATTATTTTTCTTTCTCAGGAATCCCTGTCCAATAATCTTTTACAAACCTTTTTTAGGAATATCTTTTTGTTTGTAAAATAATCGCTTCTTGTAACTGCAGACAGACAACGATGATGATATTAGTGATAATGAAGGTATCATTATCACTAATATCATCATCGTTGTCTGTAAATAAAATGAATAGTTAAATTTTAAAAAATATGTTCTTTTACGCTTTTTTCCATTTAGTCATATAAAAATAATATTTTAATTAGTGTGCATTGAATGCACAGAACAAACACTATTTACATTGTCATATAGTTTACTTGATACCATTCTCTTTCATGTTTTGTTATTTTATATCCCAAAAAATTGTAGTAATTTTCAACTTATAAAAAGGACAAGACAGAAAAAAGGTTTAGGATATCTGAAGTGTCAAAAAATTACTGCTGTCAGAATTCCGTCGAATTAAAAATCAGACTATAACTAATATTTGGACTTGATTGACTCTAATCCTAAGACCAACAGGCAAATCTTTAGTCAGACCAGAAAATCAGCTAACATTCTGACTGACTGGGTAATATTTATTGCCTGCCTATGATACGTTGGTACCAATATGCGTTTCTACTCATAATGGTTTTTCTTTGTTACTTCCTACTTTTGTACCTGAAAATGGGAAAATATAATTTTAATACACAGATATATTACTCAATGCTCAATAACTTTAGGTGGTATAACTATACAGGGTGATTTTTTAATGAACAGCCAAATTTTCACAGGGTGTTCTACCCATGAATATGAACAACTTTCACTATGAGACCAACTTTGAAATCACGAAAAAAAACCAGCGGTTTCCTACAAAAGTTCAATACATACTCGATCAAAATGTATGAAACAGCTGATATTTTTTTTGCGATTTCAAAGTTGGTCCCATAGTGAAAGTTGTTCATATTCATTTTCACCCCGTGAAAATTTGCCTGGTCATTAAAAAATCACCCTGTATAATTGAGATTATTAAGGACCCTGTAGTTCACATCAAAACGGTAGGAGAGAGGAAGACCTGTTTTAGGAGATCATGAATAATTATTATTGCTATATTATTTTATTTATTAATATTGCTAATTATTTTATTTCATTATCATTTTTTCTTTTTATTTAATTATTATTTCGCACTCTCAAAATTTTAATTGACGTTGTTCATTTTAGTTTACTGGAAAATGCATCAACAACGCTGTCTATGGTATCCGCGCCCGCCACCAGCCCTCACTGCGACCGAGCCCTAATGAGGCGCCAGGCACATTACCGCGTACCGGCGACGGCGTATTGTTTCAACGGCGTACTACGAAGATACGTATAGTACGCGGCGTAGCTATGGCGTACTCAACGCTCCTACTGGTTTCATTTACCAATTTAAGTGCTGCGGTGATAAATTGTTACAATGTATGGTGATGGCCTGACATTGTTTTATAGCTGAGCAACTGTATTGGTTCTGTAGTGCTAGCACACTATAGAACACTGAAGTGATAATATTGTGATCAAAATAAAAAAACCGGTCAAGAGCGAGTCGACTCGCGCACCGAGGGTTCCGTTCCGATTTTTAAAAAAGTGTGCTAAACTTCTATCACATACATAGATACATTCAGATTTTCTCTTTGCAAACTTCGGAGAATAGGGGCGGGGGGAAACGTTTTTTACATTTTTCATGAAAAGTCGAAAACTATGCGGCCTAAAAAAAAAGGAAAAAAATGTTTGAGAATGTGCAAACAGCGTTCTTTCACATAATATTTTTATTTCTTTCCTATTTGCAAAATAGCTGGGCAAACGTCATCTAAGACTGTTCCAAATTTCAAGTTAGATAGCATTAGTAGTTCTTGAGATATCCAGCTATATGACAGAAAGATGATGAGCAGTTGACATTAGGCTATTGTAACTTAGATAAAAACCCATTAAAAAGTGAAAAATAAAAACTTTTTTACAAAAAAAAAACCGAGTTCCAAAAAAAAAATTACAAAGTGAAAAATAACTTTATTTTCGGAAGTCGGTGGCAAAAAACTAAAATACAGATCCAAATACACCGACTTCCGAAATTAAAGTTATTTTTCACTTTTTTTTGGAAGTCGGTTATTTTTTTTTTGTAAAAATAATTTTATTTACATGTGCAGTCGACGCCATCTTGGGTCTAGTTATTTGACGCGCACTATAATTACCAAAATTCGCTATAACAAAAGGCTTGTCAAAGGATGCCACCGACTTTTGCCGATTGCTGTTATTGAATTCTAGACTCTTTTGTTCGGACATCTGCAGGCTTTGCTTATTGTCAAATTTCTAGGAATGCAATAATTAGATTCGGAGCAAATTGGCTGTGACAGACGGACAGACAGACACACGAGTGACCCTATAAGGGTTCAGTTTTTCCTTTTCCTCAAAACGGAACCCTAACAATGGGATAGTCAGAAATACACCACGTAATGGAATAGGTCCAAACAGTATCTCTGAAATTAATTAACTGCATATAATTTTCAAGTTGTGCTTCCGAGTCGAGACAGTAAACTGCACGTCTAATGAGGCCACAACTTGGAGCCCTCGCTTGTTCAGAGGCACTCCGGAGTAACACTTAGCGAAAATATTTACGTTAACCTTCGTATCTTGTGTCGGCACGAGTTGTGTGAGTAGTGTTTCGAGCCAGGGTTCGATGGATAAATCTGACTTTAACAGTAAAATGCGTTTATTCCTATTTTTTACAAATGATACTTCCACAAGCTTTTGCTACGATAGATATTGAGGGAGAGAACATATTACGAAAACGTATGGACGAATGAACTATCGCGGTGCAGAGAGTCTACTCTCTAACGTCCTCCCTACGTCCGTCCGTCCGTCCGTCAGTCCGTTCGTCTGAGATAACGATCCATCAAAACAAGTGTAAAAATTAAATTTTTCAGACGGGCAAAAACACATCGGGAGTAGGGACAGCTGTCAAATCGTGTTGTTTTACATGAAGCGATTGCCTATCTAACCTCCACAAACTCGTTAATGGATAATACGGTAATAATACGATACCCCTTGGTAAGACTGATTATCAGAATTGTTGGCTTCTGACGACCCGTAACGACTCAAAGATCCACGAATGACAGCTGGGACCAACGGCTTAACGTGCTTTCCGAGGTAAGGATGGGTCTCGGTATGTAAAGATGGTCACTCATCCACCGACCAACCCCGGCAAGCGTAGCTAAACCTGAGCGATCGACCCGTGCGGCTGTTATCACTTAGCCACGAGCCCCTCACAGCTAACCTGTACGTTGAATTATTCAATTCTGACATCCTACTTTTAATAAGAAAAATGTTAGAAGAAGATTTATGTAATAACTTCGATAAAAGTTTGTTGAGCTGACTAAAACAACTGAGTTGGCAAGGCACCGCTATCATTTAAAATTATAATAAAAACCTGTTTTGGAGGTCCGTGCATTTGTTAGAATTGTCTTAAGTAACATGAGATAGATTGATTGCAACATTTTTTAATCATGTTGATTCGAAAGATGGATGAAAAATATGTGAATATATTTTTGGGTGCAATTAGTGAAAAATAAAAGATGCCGATGATGAACATTAAAATTTTCATTAGATATTGTAGGTATAAAATGATATTGAGTATCAAATTAAATCAAAATTTTTATTTCGAGCGAAGACTCTTATAGGGTTGGTAACATTGCCCTGAAAACAACACGATACGGTGTACATGTAACTGACAGCACTGAATTATAAATGGACAGTCCGCTCTGTCAGCTATCACCAAGTATGAGTTTACATTACGATCGGATATATTATAGGAATGTCCTTATGCAATACTCATGCATGTAATTAATAAAATCTTTTTAACAAAAAAAAAAACCGACTTCCAAAAATCACTACAAAGTGAAAAATAACTTTGATTTCGGAAGTCGGTGTCTTTCGTTTTTTATTTACTGTCTTTTTTTTTGCCACCGACTTCCGAAATCAAAGTTATTTTTCACTTTGTAGTGATTTTTGGATGTCGGTTTTTTTTTTTGTTAAAAAGATTTTATTTCTCGCTTTTTAGTGGATCTGCTTATAATTTGTATAAGTTACAATAGTCTTATTCAATTGCTTATCACATGTTACAAAATATTGCTTTTCCCAATGCTGGGACGTTATTTGTTGAGGAGTTCTGCTGGTAAGAACCAGGAGAACTCCTCAACAACCACTCACCACACGCATTGTGTGACGAGCGGAAATTGCTTAGCAACCATATTAAAGTAATCGAATCGCAACCCGTGAAATATTTATCATTGAGTAGTTCCGGTAGCCATCTGTGGTCTTCATCATCAGTTCCACTTCACCAAGTGGTGCTTTCCAAGAGCAAATGCACGAGCTACTATAAAAAATACCCAAATCGCTATAGGTGAGCCTATAATATTTGAAGAGTTCCTTCGATTTCTCCAGGATACCATCATCAGAACTGGATTTTGACAAAAATGGGACCATTTGGGAAGTATACCCTTTCCAACAAAAAAATATTTTTTCAAATCGGTTGGCAAGCGACGGAGTTATGCGCGAACAAACATAAAAAAAATAAAAATAAAAATACAAACATCCGAATTGAGAACCTCCTCCTTTTTTAGAAGTCGGTTAATTAAACAGATTTATTTTTCCAGAAAGTTCTTACTAGTGTAGAGACAAATTTCAATTCGACAACACCATAGTAAGGGCTTGCTTTTTCACTATATCAAAAATCTACAATCCAAAAAGTCCTCTATCAGAATACATTCTTCAAAAAACAAAGGTTATTCCCCCTACGTTTGCATCCTAACTATTAAAACAATAGCAAAGAAGGCGAGGTGCGCTCAGCAAATGTTTGCGCAGTATTTAGCGCAGCGCAGTCCACCGGCTGCGCTAGACTGCGCTGTCTAGTGTTTGCGCTGGTAAGTGGCCGACCGACACTTTGCGCGCGAATTCAAGTTTTGTGTTTAGAATGTATTTGAGGGGAGATTTTATTGTTGCTATTTTTTTAACACGCTTTTATTAGCTTCACCTGTATGTTTGTATGTAACGGAATCTTTGAACTCGATTTTTACCCACTTTAAATGGTCAGATTAATTCGAAATTTTGCACACTTATCAGGGTCCGGTGACAATACAATAATTTAAAATAAAAATAATAAGATACACTTAAAAAAAAACCACAAAAATATAATACCTACATAAATATAATAATTATAGAATAAATTTTATTTGGGAAATTCGACAAAAAAATGTAAAACGAAAATTTATTTTTAGTTCAGTTTTATGGTATTATGGCGTGTTTTTAGGGTTCCGTACCAAAATGGTAAAAAAGGAACCCTTATGGTGTGACTCAGTCTGTCTGTCTGTCTGTCTGTCTGTCACAGCTGGATATCTCAAGAACTCTAATGCTATCAACTTGAAATTTGGAACAGTTTTAGATGACGTTTACCCAAATATTTTGCAAATAAGAAAGAAATAAAAATATTTATATTTTTTTTGCAACATGGACTGAAAGGTTTTTTAAACTATAATTTATTTTTGTGAGTGTTTAGTTTTGTAAAGGATTCCATGTAGTTATTTCGGTGTTCATTTGTAAATTTTGTCGTTTTCTTGGATACGTAAAGAATGATAGAGTCGGGCTCATTATTAGCTATATTATCTACCTCTTTCATGCCTCGAGCCTTCCCATGTATCTAAAGCAGAGTCCGAGATCCATCAGTGTCATTTATTACCTATCACTAACCCGTTTGCTAAGCATTGTGATTGTCGCTTACCATGCAAACTAGGGCCCTACTTATTGAACAGATTGGTATTTTCGGCAAGTACCGATGTAACCCAACCGTCGTCGGGCAGACGGTATTAAAAATATTTAATTATCTGCCATCTTGAAAACGAATCTCCATGTTTCAAGGTCAAATACTTTCTTCATTCCAGGCAACCAATCCCTTTCATTCCGATACCCGATTGGAAATTCTTGAAAAACCTTGAAAGGAATTTACTTAGACTTAGGCACATAAAATTCTCGAAAATAAAGCCATGTAACCACTGAGGCATCCCGCGACACGCCACCGCGCTATGTGACACATTGGCCGCTTGTCGATTATCGCGTTATCGCCCGCGAACAAGCAATACAGAACACGGAACACAATTTTGCCGGAGCGATCGTGAGGAAACGCCGAACATACTTACTCGTATATTATAACAACAACTTAAATGGTCCACAATATTTTACAAGCCTATTCTGTGGGTTATAAATGTGACGTTTACTTGAAAACAGTGGTTTGTCGTTTTGAATGCATCAGCAATGGTTTATGTGACATTTGGGTTTAGTAATGATTCATGTTTTACTTTTTTTTTTCATATAGTATTTTATAAACAGTAAATGTATGTCAAAGTGTGTGAGCAATTTGTTACAAACACATTTACGAGTGTACCCATAAATAAACTTTTGATTTACTTAGTTGAACAAAAATAAGTATTAGTTTACTACATTACACTAAAATTAGCTTTACACGACATTTTTCAAACGCCTTACAATGTGATGGTAATGCGATATGGTCGCGCATTTGACGGGCTTTGGCTGTGTTTATGCAAATTGTATCCGTGCGGCGGTTCCTTAACGCTAACACATAATTCTTTACGATTTTCAAATAGCTCCACTGCATTTCGTTTTACTCCACTTTGAGTTTTATTTGTTTATCGAGGAAAATACACAGAGGTGCCGTTCCAACAAGCCTATAAACATGAAATTGTTACGTTAATCGCTCAATCGCGCGTGCGTGCGTTGAGTCAGTGCACTCGTACCTTAATTGGAGGCTTGAAAGAGTTTTGTAGTGGTGTGTAAAGTCCGAGTTGATAGGTATGGTTTTTATTATGTCAATTGTATTATTATTTTACAATTTTATGCAATAATGTGCAACAATGTTATACTGAGCTGGCCTTATATATTCCAAAGTACTAACTCACTTCAATCAAATGATCACATGAGTCACTCAACTGCATATCGTCGTTGCAAATTTAAAATCTCCTTTGTGTATAAAGTAACTTTTCGAGAACGAGACATTTTAGTTTACAATTAAATGTAGGCTGACACATGAGATATTTTTTTAAAAGATACGTGCTTTAGCGGTATAATGAGATATTCACATGGGAGTTTTTGCTAAGTATGGGTATTTGAAATCGCTTTTCAAATATCTGTAAAACTCATTTTCGACAAAAATGTCACATATCGGAGATTTTAAATTTGCAACGACAATATAATTTATGTTTTCTTTTTTTGGCAACTTTGTATACGTTACGATGAGCTTTTGACATAAAATATTTTATCGAACTATATACTATTCTAATCAAGCATGAGAAATTGTTAAGACGGTAACGCCCTTTACAAAATGTACTATTTCTTAAATAAATAGAATACAATGATATTCACTATCATCACTGTCACATACAACAAGCGACCAACTTATCCCAACCTAATCGCTCGATCGCGCGTCTAGCGACACCGCTGCAGTGTACAAGCACCTCACGTCTCTACTTAAAACCATCACACTTGTGCACACAGTTCAACTTAATTGGGATCACTTACTGGTGTCATAACTTGTTCACGATTGTGTACCATTGTGTACCATTCTCACGTTCGTCACAGAAGTTGGGACATTCGCTTCTAACTTAGTTTGACGGGCTTGACGGGACAACTTGGGAGAGGTGGTTTGCACTGTTCCGGATTGTGATTGTGTTTTGGCTTAAGTTTAGATTAATACATTGATTGGTGATTCGGTGTTGATTTTGAAGGGGAGATACGTGTGTTGTGTTAATTTGTGTAGGTGCTGGTGGGTAGTTGTGATTTTATTGGCTTGGTATTGCGTATGGTGGACGGTGAAAGGAAATTGTTTGTGTTCGTTATGGCCTATTTATTGGCAAACGCATCTTCTCATGCAAATAAGGATAATTAACAGATTTATCACGCTTGCTTTGTAATGTAATGTCATAAAAAAAGACATGCTTTGTTCATTATGTATTGTTATAAAAAGAATTGAGAAAAAAGTGATTTTGACTGCAAATTATGTGATTTATGAAACACTGAATATAGCTTATTGAAGTTTATTTATATTCTTTCAAACTTGTACTTCATTAAATACTAGCTGCGCCCCGCGGTTTCACCCGCGTAGACCGGGATAAAAATAGTATATGTGTTAACCCAGGATATAAGTTATCTACATGCCAAATTTCTTCCAAATCGATACAGCAGTTTGAGCGTGAAGAACTAACAAACATACAAACACACACATACACAAACTTTCGCCTTAAAAATATTAGTGTGATTTTCCGTAGCGTCCCGATTTTACCCCACTTTCCCAAAAGCGAAAGTAACTGAAAATAACATAAAAAATGTATTTTAAATGCTCAGACCGATCCGGTAAACATCTGCACGACCACGACCGTCGGCGTTCAATATTAAAATTACAAAAATAAACAATCTTCCACAAATCAAAGCCTTTTATTCCGCACGGCGTTTCATTGATGCTAATATTAGATAAAACAATATTAATTTAAAATCGTATTTCCGATAAAAATTTCGCAATCTCAGCGCCGTTTATCAGTTTATTAGGGGCCGGAACGGTTACGTGGCGGGAATACGATCGCCCCTCGTGTTTACGTCCCACACAAGTTTGCCAATCCAATTGTAAATATGTATCTCATAATTTGTCAAAGGAAGGAAGGCGCTTCTCGGAAAGAGAGCCAAGGAAATAGAAATTGTAAGAGGCACAAAGATTTTATGAGAGTTATGAAAATATAGGTACAAATTAGACTTTTTTAAGCAGTAAACGATTGATTCAATTAATTTTAAAATAATCCGACGAATTCTTGGCTGTTTTTCACTGACCTTAGAGATAAAATTTAATAATAAAAAAAAAACACTTCATGTACTTGTCATTTTACCAATACAGCAATACTTTCTTCTTCGCACCTGAAATATAAAGATAAAAAGAAAGATTAATTTAACAAGAAGGTCTGTTAAGTCAAACATCTATGTCCAGAAATGAAATAAGATAGATTGATTGACATAAATGTTTACCTTACACGTAGAAACGAAGACGCGAATTCGCAAAGTGTGCCGAAATATTTTTTGACAGATCTTCAATGTAATAGCTGAACGTTATGTTGTCATATTAATAAATATAACCTGAGAAATACGCTCAGCCGCGTGCAACTGACGTGTATTAGGATCGTAAAATTGTAAATACGTGCTCAAATAAATACAAAAATGGATGAATAATGGAGGAGGGGTTAAAACGATTTTATTGGACTGTAAAGTACTATGTAAGTTTGATACAATGTGGTTTTTATAATCAGGTTCTTTAGTTTAGAAGTTGCAAATGCTGCAATGGACTGGTTTCAGATCAAACTGGACATTTTCCGTCAGTCTTAGGTAGGTAAGTGTAATATGATTTTTCTCGTTATAATGACAGATTGATATGCAATTTGCGAGGAAAACCAAAACTGGAAAATAAATATAAAATCAAAATCAAAATCAAAAAATCAAAATCAAAAGTCCTTTATTCAAATTAGGCTGAGAATCAGCACTTTTTGAACGTCGAAATTACAGTAAGACAGTCCCCACAAAACGCCCGCCCTTCACCGCTTCCTAGTGCTTTAGCTGGGAAGAAGAAGTAGCGGAACAAACTCCCCAGCAGCACAGCTGTCTGTTCAGTTAGAAGAACTAGATTCTATACAATAGTACCTATGCAAAATAATTTACGCAACACAATACATTAAATTATATTTTTGTCAAATAAAATAAACAATTTTAGTACTTAACTCATGTAACCTGTCATTATGTGAGCTGATCCTGGAGAAAGAACATAACATAAACATTGTCTTGAGTTAATCACAGCGACCAACTATTCTTATCGTTTAAGTAATCGTTGATAGAATAGTATGCCTTTGAACAAAGATTGGATTTAACTTTAATTTTAAACGCATTAAAAGGCAAATCTAGCAAAGAAGAAGGTAGCTTGTTATAAAAAGTTATACCAAGACCAACAAATGAGTTATGAACCTTATGAAGCCGATGAAATGGAGCACGTAGTTTGTCCTTATTTCTGGTGTTAATATAGAACAAAATGTCTGAAGGATGTTAAAAAGGTAGAAACGGTGTTTGCCTATCTGAAGGCCAGCACTTGCCGTCAAAATCTGATCACATTATCATCTCAGAGACAATCACTGTCAGAAACTTGTCAATAATGAAAATTAGAGAAATAAAAAAGAAATGGAATTGGATGATGAAATTAGAGATATTTTTGACAAATTGAGATGACAATGGGATCGTTATAGACTGGAATTGCTCCTCTGCTTGAAAAACAAACAGTGATAAAAATTCCAAGAACTTGGCAACTATGACATAGTTATGTTCATGGATGACACAAGGTTGCATGCACCCTTGCATCCAAAATACCTAAGAATTAAGTACGTATTTTTAAAGCGGAAAAAAAATCTCCACAAATCAAATAAACCTTTCAAACAAATACCTAAGCAGTCAGATGTCCGTGTTCCCGCAGTAAACGACGTACATTACCGACGTCTTTACTCTAACGCAGCAGTTTACGAGCCCTGATGATAGCAGGCGCAGACCTATCAGCGCACATTATGATCGACAAACAAAAACAAAGGAAGTGCTTTATCTACTGTTCTCAGAGAACTTGTTTTCGTTGTGTGAGTTATGACGGTGGGAGGAATGTTGTGACTCCTGTTGAATGATATTCATCCTTGGTAAAAAAAAGTTGGTGGTTTTATTGGTGTAGCTGTTTTGTATCTTCTACAGGGTGCATCAGAAAGTTGTTTTAATGGTGTGGTACAGACCATCAAACTAAACAACTTTCGCCATGCGACCAACATCGTAATCGAGAAAAAAAATATCAGCTATGTGCTGGCTTATTACCAAATCCTTAAATATGGCCATACCTTTCTGATACATCCTGTATACGTATACATACCCCTTGATAGATATGACGAAGGTGATGGGAGCTGAATATGGTTAACTTGATTTTGCCTTCGGCTTCGCCCGCGCGGATGTCGGAAAATATCCCATGGGAACGTACTACCCGGGAATTCCTTGTCTACATTATGGTTTGGGCTGGGCGTTGATGAGTCAGTTAATCAGTCAGTCAGTCAATCAGGACTTTTATTTTTATTTATATCGATTAATTAATATCCTAGAATTATTGAAAATTTAAGTCTAAGATCGCCAACCCATCTTGATCAAGTTAGTGTGGTGGTCAAAGCGCGTATTCTCTCTGTATGAGAAGAGGTCTTTAACTTGCAGAAGGAAAATAATAGGATGGTAGGTATCATTAGGCTAGTGAAGTTGATATTTTTCTTTAAAAAATACCAAAAAAATCAACATTATACCATTATTACATTTATTATTATTATTGGTCCGCAGAAACAATTTCAGATAAAAACTGGTAGGTCGAAATTCCAACAATCCTAATTCTATAGACTTAGATTATTATAAAATTATATAGGTACCTATTCAAGTCAAGTTACCAAAAACTTAACCCACACACGAACCTACTCGTACGGAAACATAATAACCGCTGTAAAATCGTTCGTTACATAAATTAAAAGTGGCGAACTTTCCCCCACGTTACACTCGAAGTATTTCCAAGTAGAGGTATTTATTTAATATGTTATACTCGTACTTTCTTAAAACAAACTTTGCTTTATTATAAATTACTGATGGTTTTTTGACAGTTCGTCTCCGTGTGAGGTGGATAGAATATTAAATTAAATAACTTTATGTAGCTACTTAACCCTTGAAAGGTAGCTTATTTAAAAGCGTGTTGTGATATGGGAGATGATTAAATGTTAATATTCTGGCAGGATTATTAATCTATCTATATAAATAAAAAAAGAAGTCCTGACTGACTGACTGACTGATTGACTGACTCATCAACGCCCAGTCCAAACTCTTAGACCTAGAAAGCTGAAATTTTGCACAGAGGTTCCCGTGTTCCCGTGTAGTGTAGTTCCCGTGGGATATATGCTGACATTCACGCGGGCGAAGCCGCTGGCAAAAGCTAGTCTTATAATATACAGAGAGGGAATGAGCATTGTTAACTAAGTATAACTATGTATAGTTCAATTTGCTTGCCTGTTCTTTTCATTATGAACCTACTACGCTTTGGGTTGAGCGACTAGCTTCATCTTTCTGACTGACCGACCCCTTGACAATTCAACAGTGCCTGTAATTGGTTTATTTGAAATAAATTCTTTCAGTTTGAGCTTGGTTTGTTATAGATTTTAAGCTGTGATGTTTCCTTTCCATGTTATCATATACTGAGTCCGTGGCACCTGAGATATCCACTGCTACATGCCACAAACTGGCACTTTAGGTACCGCAGCTAAAAGCCCGCTCGACTCTTGGTTACATACGTATTAGTTCCTGCATTTTCTTTTCACAACGAATAACCCAATAATACCCGTTTGTGAAACGTATACAAAGAATTTGTTAAGTATTGTTAGGGTTCTATGTGACCGAATAAAAAACGGAACCTGTAAGGTCCGGAAGTAGTAGGCACCTTACACTTGTACAATAAGTTATAGTTCGCTCACTTGAAGTAGTTAAAGTCAGTTTAGGTGAGTTGACGGAAACCACGGATTTAGTAACACTTGATCGTTTATTAAGTAGCCCGATTTACAAGTAAAGATTGGATGCTAATCCGCAGCGCTCGCGTTAGTAGTAATTTGTCAACTAACTTAAAAATATGTTTAACGCTATTAATAAGAGAATGAAGTAAGTAGGTTGCTGCGTATGCAGTTTAATACATTGTACGTGAACCGTACAGAACCCTCAAAGGATCACTGTCTGTCTGTCTATCCCTCTGTCACAGCCAATTTGCTCCGAATCTAATGGAACGATTAAATTGACATTTGGTACACATATCAATTTCTGTGACACAAATACGGACGTGTTACGAAAATAAATGAATTTTGAATATGGTGGTCACTTTTGGGAAACGAATAAAAATATTTAAAAAAAGTTTTGTTACTGTGAGTTAAAAAAAGAAAAAAAAGTTAAAGTTATTCAAGAAAATAGATGAAAATTGAACTACTGAGCCTAAAATTAAAAAAAAAAATACAAAAAATAGTTCTTTACGTAGAGATTACAGGAAAACCTATAGGAAGCCGATGGTCTTAAAATAACATGGTAAATCTGCCAATATTGTGCGTACAAACTTTAATTTGTAGTTGGAATGTGTGAGAAAACATGTTTTCCAACTATATAGGTAAGTTTGTTAGGGGATAAATTCATTCCAACTATCGAACCCTTCATTGTGCGTGGTCCGATACGCACTTGGCCGGTTTTTTTTCTATTGTTGATTTTTCAGTAAGTATTTCATAATATTATTAATACAAATTGTGCTTTTTCACAAACTTACTTACATTATATTTTGTAATGCACTAACAACAAAACTAGAAATTACAACAAAGAACCGAATTTAATTAAATAACTCATCCTGTATGAGTTAGCGCTGTAATGAATATTTAGCTAGTTTCAAAACAGCATGTGGCAGTAATGTTAGTCTAAAACTGAGATAACTGTTTATTGTCCTGGAACTGCGTTGATTCAAATAAATTTCACGAAACTATACAATGTGGAGAGGACAATACGACAGTAAATGACAACACTGGCATTTAAGTATTTTGGAATTAGCAAATAAATCCTAACAACTATTTTAAGCTAGAATGTTTTTTTTTTTCTTCAAACAAACTCAATAGCAGTGATGGGCCAACAGGTTTTGCCAATCTTTGACTAGCTGCAGTGACTAATCTACTGGATATATTTAATTGATTTTTAGTACGCAGACTGGGAACGTCATTGGACATCTTCTCCACCTTGTACATGACTAGCTTTTGCCCGCAGCTTCCCCTCGTGGAGACAGAACGTACCAAAAGGCTAAAAAGTATGCTATGTCCTAACCAAGGTCATGGTCTATCAGCGTGCCAAATTGATCATAATCCGTTCAGCCGCTAAGGCGCACTAAGGTAACAGATAGACAGAGTAACTTTCGCATGTATAATATTGAGTATAGAAGTATGGATTAAAATGGATTCTCAAATTCAAAAGGCTTAACAATATAAGCTTTAATTTGTTGATAGATCTAAAATCTTTGGAGCCCAAGGCCGCGTTAATTAACGGTCTGTTATAGAAAATATGGTTTTACTATCACTAAATATGGTTTTACTATCACTAAATATGGTTTTACTATTACTAAATATGGTTTTACTATCACTAAATATGGTTTTACTATCACTAAATATGGTTTTACTATCACTAAATCAAGAGGTATTGGCAAATCAAGCCGGCTTTAGTTCCAAATCTCCGATATTTAGTTCTTGATTATTCCTGGGAACTAAACTTTCCGAAGTACTCTTTGACAACCTTAAAGTTTCTGAGGTGAGGATAAGGTCGCGGGTTACCAGAGGCGCCTTTGACGACAGATATATTTAGCTGGTCGTTACTTGGAGAAATATCTTCAACAGAATTCCGAGTAAGCCTGGAATATTGGAATGAGCTAACTCGTTCGCTTTTTCCTGGAAAACTATAAAAGGCGAGTCAAGGCGACCGTTTTTGGATTTGCCAAGCGTGGGTTTCGAGGAAGTGGTCGTTTAAGTTCATTCACTGTTTCCATCTGGTATTGCTGGTTTTTAGGGTTCCGTACCTCAAAAGGAAAAACGGAACTCTTATAGGATCACTCGAATTAAGTTGAAATTTAGCATACATATGGATTTCTGTGACACGTACGGCTAAAGTAAATAAATGAATTTTGAATATGGGGTCACTCATAAGGGCCAAATAAGAAAATTAAAAAAAAGTTTTGCAAACTGTACCATGTGACATGTCAAATGAAAGGGATAGGGATCTCAAAAATATATATTTTTTTTATAATTTTAAAATAAATAGTTTTAAAGTTATTTAAGAAAATATACTAAAATTGACCATTCGCCCCCTTATTTCCAAAATTACTGAGCTTAAACTTTTGAAAAAAAAAAATACAGAAAATAGTTCTATTCCTGTAGATTACAGGAAAACCTATAAGAAGTTTGTGGTCTTAAAATAACATGGTAAATCTCTCAATATTGTGAGTGCAAACTTACATTTACTGTTGGAATGTGTGGTAGAACATGTTTTTCAACTATTATGTAAGTTTGTTTTTGGAATAATTTCATCTGAACTACGGAACCCTTCATTGTGCGTAATCTGATACGGACGTGACCGGTTTTTCTTTTTGAGAGCTAATAATATTATTATACGAAGTAGATAATTTGGAACAAAGTTCCCTATCGCACGTTGTACCTGCTTGTTGTACATAATATTCTTGGCGAATGAAAATTAGACCGATAAAAATGTAACATTTTCATCGTCACGACACTTTTGTTACGTAACAAAACAAGCGTGCAAAATCAAAAGGAACTTCATTACAAGCGGGTGTCCCACGACCCCACTCGATTTTTTGTATAACAATATTTCCAACCACGTTAATAATGACAAGTCAAGCCAAAACTTAAGCAAAAAAAAAACCGGTCAAGAGCGAGTCGGACTCGCGCACCGAGGGTTCCGTTACGATTTCTGAAAAAGTGTGCTATTAAGAGACATCGTTTTATTTTTCCTGTAATCTTTACATGAACTTCTATCACATAGAATAGTTTCAGATTTTTATCTTTGCAAACTTCGGAGATAAGGGGGTGGAACGGTATTTTTTTTCATATTCTTCATCAAAAGTTGAAAACTATGCGGCCTAAAAAAAAAAAAAAAATTTTAGAATTTGCAAACAGCGTTCTTTCATATGATACCCCACATGCCCTAGTAGCCTCACTTTGATTTTTTAAGACAGGGGGTCTTAAAAAATATCAATCAGTCCCTGTTACAAAAAAAATAGAAATATTTTTAATTCTTTCTTATTTGCAAAATAGTTGGGTAAATGTCATCTAAAACTGTTCCAAATTTCAAGTTGATAGCATTAGTAGTTCTTGAGATATTCAGCTGTGACAGACAGACAGACGGACAGACAGACAGACAGACAGACTGAGTCACACCATAAGGGTTCCTTTTTTACCATTTTGGTACGGAACCCTAAAAATTAAAAGAAAGACGAGTGACCCGGAAGGCTACAGACGAAATTATTACGCACGACAAAACAAAATAACTTCGCTTGCCAATAAATAGACCTCTAAAACACGGCGAAGTAACTTGTAGCAAACTCACCGCACACGAGATTAGTATTCGAGAACCATCCGTCCTGAGATAGTATACTCTGTCCCGCTTACTCCACAATATTATTGACATAAAAATACACTCTCTTTGATATTAACATATTACAAATATTTCTTATGTTTACTGTGGAAAAATATTCCGTAATAACTCTGCAGTCTCAGATTGTGAGTGATGTAAAATTTATAAAGTGCTCCCAAAGAATTTATTGTAACTATCTCCTACAAGAAATTCTTCTGCTCAATTTAATTGGGGGATGTTTAGAAGTAAATGTCATCTTTTTCTTTTTATTAGGGTTCCGTACCAAAATGGTAAAAAAGGAACCCTTATTGTGTGACTCAGTCTGTCTGTCTGTCTGCCTGTCTGTCTGTCACAGCTGGATATCTCAAGAACTACTAATGCTATCAACTTGAAATTTGGAACAGTTTTAGATGACGTTTACCCAACTCTTTTGCAAATAAGAAAGAAATAAAAATATTATTACTTTTTTTGCAACAGGGACTGAAAGGGGGTCTTAAAAATTCAAAGTGGGGCTACTAGGGCATGTGGAGTATCATATGAAACAACGTTGTTTGCACATTCTCAAACAATTTTTTCTTTTTTTTAGCCCGCATAGTTTTCGACTTTTGATGAAAAATGTAAAAAAAGTACCGTTCCCCCCTTACCTCCGAAGTTTGCAAAGCGAAAAATCTGAAATTATTATATGTGATAGAAATTTATGTAAAGATTACAGGAAAAATAAAACGATGTCTCTAAATAGCACAGTTTTTCAGAAATCATCAACAAACATTACATATAAATGATGGTACGGAACCCTCGGTTCACGAGTCCGACTCGCTCTTGACCGGTTTTTTTTTCATTCAACTTGCTGCAATCAACTAATCAACTAATCCTTTGCTTCAGTTTTTATTTTTCCTCTCAATAACAGTCCCACTGTGAGTTACAGGCAGATTGTCACGGGAGGTCTGCCCGGCTTGGGCAGAGCACCGCCGTGTCCTCACGGAGGCGATCGGCGGCGGCGATCTCTCGCGTCCGAGCCTGGTTCAGGCCATGGTGCGGAGCGAGAGTGCATGGGAGGCCGTCACCTCCTTCTGCGAAGCAGTGATGCTCGCGAAGGAGGAGGCGGAACGCGTGAGGGAGAGGCAGCCTCACGCCCTCAGTCGCCGCAGGAGACGCCCTGGGCGGCGGGAATCGCGGGGCGATTTCCGGCCACCGTAGGCGCGGGCCTGCGGATGGTGGTAGCGGGTAGCTCGCCGTCCGGTAAGGACCAGCCGGTCGATTCTGTAATAATCTCACCGTGAAAACTTAGGTGAAGTGAACTTGTTTTTGCTAGGAATCGACATTATTGACAGCTCACTCCACGCTCACTTCACCTAAGTTTTCACGGTGAGATGGTTACAGAATCGCACTGCAGGCCCGAGTCGACGGCGCGTTGTGTTCCACGCGCGCCTCAAAGAGATGTCAGCAAGTGATGGGGTCCAATAGGGCCGACGCCGCTGGGGTCGCGGCTAGTTTGAAGAAGATACCGCGGCCCTGGCACAGGCAACTGAAGGAACACGGGTGGGTTTTAGTCAGTAAAAGTCTGACACGCCCTTTCGCTCCACCCAGAGCGGGAGAAGTTATTTGATGATTCCCACCCTCAAAAAAAAAAAAAAAAGGCAGATTGTCACCACGAAAACAACTTAAACAACTGTAAGTTGTTTTAATTTTTTTATGCAGAAAGGTGAACGCTACTGCTTTCCTTTTGGAACACTCTTTTTAACAAACCTATTCTTCAACCAAGTAACAAGTAAAATTAAATGGAACTAATATCCCAGTTTAATTATAATTACTTTCCATTACACACAATACAGAATTAATGAATTCAATCTAGCATAATTTATTATTCTATGCGCTTTCAAGGCGCTATTAAAGCCGTCATACAAAACAATTAATTAATTTCCATCAGAATCCTTTCATTCGCACCGGTGGTTTTCCAAATGCTTCCAAGCTATAGACACGTAACGGGAGAGAGTAATGTTACCCATTACGTATAATTAATAATTTGATTAACTGCAACTTAATAATTTAGCGCAAAAAGGGCGTTAGTTACGCCGTATTACCCGCAAAACACAATTTACGGGCAGACATTACCCGGCAGGGGAGGGGGGCTGAAGGGGCCATATGAGTCTTATGAGGGATGTAAAATATTCATAAGCTGGTAAGTGATGCCATCGATTATTATAATGTGCGCGTCGGGCACTTGCTCGCGGTGAGATCGAGCACACAAGTGCTGGCCATGTATTCATATTATTACCTTTAATAATGTATTCTTGAATAAAGTAGGTGACTATTAACTTTTCACCCTCTTTGTCGGAGGTAAGATTTAATGCGACCTGATTTTTAGAGTCGCCGTCTGGTGCAATACCACACTCGGTCTGATCTATAAATTTGTCATGAGTCAGCATTTGATTGCGTCGTGTGTGGGCTTGTTGGAACCCACTATCAATATGCTGATTGCTGAATCGTCTGTCCTAGCAATTGTCAAAATGAGTCAGCCAATTGGCAGCGCGTTGAAACGTGAGTAGAACTGTTAAGGCTGATATGATAACATACAGTGAAATGATCTGATAATCAAACAACAAATTAGATTTGTTGCGAATAGGAACATTCACAAGCAGAAAAAATTTCTCTTACAGCTAAATTTTAATACACTGAGCACATTTAATATCGAGAGCAAACGATAATAATAATATAATAATAAATATTTATTCAAGTTAAAAAGTAAAACAGTAAATACAATTTTGCTTAAATATATGTCAAGTTCACTAGTGTTAATTGCCTGAACTAGGACATCCTGTGTTTCAGGCGAGAGAAAGGTAAAAACATTATAAAATAATCACTGTAATTATATAAAATATAAAATAGTCTTCTAATAGGTATTTATGTAAAGTGTAAATAGTAAAAAAAAATAAAAAACAATAGATACTAACTTAGCGAACTAATTAAAAATAAATAGTACACCAAACAATCTTTATGTCATTACAACTAACAACTTCTCTGTATCTTCATAGGACAAACTTTGAAGAGCTACCTTGAGAGCTTTCTTGCAATTTCCATAATTTAGGGAATAGATATTTGCTTTTGCATTTAGTCTGTTATAGAGTAGCGGTCCAAGGAAAAAATGAAATTTGGCTGTGAAAGCATGTCTTGTACTATTTGTGGGGCAAACAATATCTTTTCGTCTCTTTTTAGTAAATTCAGTGTTGTAGGGAAGGGCTGCGTGTTGTTTTAGTACAATGCTCATTATGAATAGTTGTCGAACTGTTAGTACTTCACAAGATTTATAGAGCAGGTTAGTGGGAAAGAGGAAAGGACGGCAAGTTGATACCTTGAGAATCGCTCTTTGAGCTCTTTCGATGGTTAGCAATAGAGTTTTACATGCTCCACCCCATGAGGTAATGCAGTACGTCAACATTGACTGACATAGAGCAAAGTAAACTTGCCTAATTAGTGTTGGGTCAGCAATATATCGTAGCTTCTTGAATACGAATATCAGCTTACGAATTCTATTATTTAAAGCTTCCATATGTTGTTTAAATGTTAGGGTTTCATCAATTATAACACCCAAGTATTTAATTTTATCAGACTTATTGATTTTGGGACACATGAACGGGCAATCAGCAGGTACTGTACAACAATGAGCATACAACGTTGAAGGAATATTAGAAGTTTGTTTTCGCATCGAAAACTTTATATAATTTGTCTTGTCCGTATTTAGAGTTAGTGAGTTAAGCTGAAGCCATTTATTTACAACACCGAAGCCGTCTTGCGCGAGCTTGTAGACTTCATGTTCCGATTCAGCCGAAAAAATAAGGGCAGTGTCATCAGCGTAAGATATTATTGTGCCATGCTTTAGCTTTAGATTACAAAGGTCATTTATGTATATCAGAAACAAAGTGGGCCCTAAAATACTTCCTTGGGGAACACCAAATAAAGTATTTTTTTGGTCTGCGCTGAGAACACTGCCAATCTTCACGCACTGAGTACGGTCTTCTAAGTAACTTTTGAAGAGTTTCAGCTGAATGCCTCTTATGCCCACTGTCTCAAGCTTGCGCAAAAGAATAGGAATGGAAACTGTGTCAAAAGCTTTGGCGAGGTCCAGGAAAATTCCTATTGTATGGTTACCCTTGTCAAGTTCTTGAGCCAGATAGTCAGTCAGATGATGAACGGCATCGGCAGTTGAAAGTTTAGGTCTAAATCCAAATTGTCGTTCCGATAAAATTGATTTGTCCTCGAGATATTTGAACAATCTTTTGTTTATTATTTTTTCCAATATTTTAGACATAGTCGGCAGTAGAGAAATAGGTCTGTAATTGGTTACTTGCTCTTTACTGCCTGATTTATATATAGGGACAACAACTGCTTTTTTGAGGCAGTCTGGAAAAATACCCAAAGATAAACACATGCGAAAAATATAAGTCAGTGGTGGTACTAAAATTTTCCTGAACTGTTTAATAATTTTATTTGATATGTTATCCCAACCAACTGCACAGTCGTCTTTCAAAGTCATGATTATACTTTCTATCTCAGTCTCGTCAGTATCTAGCAGTGCAAAGGATGTTAAAATAGAACTACCTGTAAAAGGGGTGCTCGTTAGATAAGGTGATTGACTCCGATAATTTTCTGCCAGACACTTTCCAACATTAACAAAGAAATTATTTGCTATATTAGCAGACGTCAGCTGTGACGAGTGCGCTTGTAATAAACCTGAAGATGACTCATTTTGTTTCGGCGAATATGTTATATTTTTAATACATTTCCAGACCTTTTTACTACTTGTTCCAGCCTTTTCTAATGCAGTTTTATCGTAGTTGCTTTTAACTTTTTTGAGTAGATCATTACAAAAATTACGATATCTTTTGTATGACAGTTGCAACATAGAATTATCTGGGTGAGATTTAGCTTTCATGTGCAGTTTATCTCTGTGCTTCATACATCGGATAAGACCTGTTGTGATCCAGGGTTTTATGTTGCAATTTTTGTTGCTCAACTGCGATATAACCGTATTTTTCTGAATTGCATGTCGAACATTTTCAATTACATACAACATACAAAACTGCGGGTCAACGGAATTATAAACTGAATCAAAGTTGATGACGCGCAAATCTTCTTCAAGTTTATTTATATTCAATTTCGAAATTGTGCGAGTATTTTGCTTAGGTATGTTACAATCTAGAGTTAGTAGGACAGCATTGTGATCGGTTATTCATCGGATAGACATTGATTCTTTTAATACTCTGAAATTTATCGGTTTCTCAGATCAAGGGTATTGTAATCACGAATGAGGGCAAGAAATTCAATAGGGCAGATCAAACAACTTATATACGTTGATCCTTAAATCTTAAAAAGGCCGAGGATCGAACTCTTAAAGACTTTATGAGCAGTAACAAAAAAGATTTGGGACAAAAAACGGAGTTCCAAAAGGAATTAAATCAGAATAAATATAGGACAACAAACCCCAAATTGCGGCTAACGCCTCGGGTTCCGTCGTCTTGTATGTCATAAAAATGGTTAGGAGCCGGAACTCGCTAAGTATGACAACTTCGGCCTGATGATGGCCGACAAATTTCGGCAAAACAACAGCCGAAACAGTAAAGCGGAAAAGCCGATGGGTAATGACCTCCGGGCCGGCCCGGTCGACCGGAACGGTGTAAAATGTAACGGAATATGCTCCCGCCGATGTCGATGGGAAACCGCTTGAAATTTGGCCCAAAGAATATGGGGGAATGGGCGCGTAAACTATAGGTTCTATTTGTCCTGACCCTGAGTAGGGTCTAGTTATTGGATCCTGGACATTTTACAAGTTCGTTTGATTGTTGAATTTAATTTAATTTCGATGTAGGTTGTACTAGCTACGATTTTATAGGTAGCTGAGGAATGTATTAATCGTTGTTCCTAGAAATGTTCATTTTCATCAAATCGGTGTCCAACATACGATAAAATAATTTTGTAGGTCCCCACTCGTATCTCAGCTGAATTCCAAGGCGACGACTGAGTATGTCTTCATTTTAAAAAGGGTTAATATCTTTCAAGAATTTGGTCTAATTTAAATTACCAGACATTGAAAATTATTATTTTTTGTAAAATTCATCTATCTATCTATATAAATAAAAAGAGAAGTCCGACTGACTGACTGACTGATTGACTGACTCATCAACGCCCAGCCCAAACTCTTGAACCTATGAAAGCTGAAATTTTGCACAGACGTTCCCTTTATAATGTAGACAAGGAATAAGGAAGGAATTCCCGGTAGTATGTTCCCGTGGGATATTTTCCGACATCCATGTGGGCGAAGCCGCGGGCAAAAGCTAGTAAATACATAAATTCACCCCTTTTTCCCATGGTGGTAGGCAGAAACTACAGAACGCTACCTGCTATGATCCTTATATGTATACCTACTTCTTTTGCCTCGTTTATGTTTTTTCTCCTTCTCTCCCTTGAAATAAATTACTCTTGTTTAAACCAACTTTATTATTACAAGAAAATATAAAACAAAACAACCTTGCTAATAAAAGCATGCCTGGCTAGTCTATCACTAAACTAACTAAACTGCTATCTGAGACGAGACAGGGACATAATCTTTGCTTTGTCTACGTTTTATAGCAAAACGACTATAAAATATGCAGATGAATATTATGCAAATATTGAACATAAATACAGTCACACTGATAGAACTCGAAGAGGCCATCAAGTGTAGGGTTTACGAGTTTGTAAAGATTGTAAAAGGGGGCCTTCAAGGACCCCCCTTCAAGTCCCCAATCGGGTGAAAAGAAAATTCAGAGAAGCAGAAGTTATTCTGGAATTGTGCCCAGGGCGATGCTGCCATCAATTAACAATATTATATCAGTCTGTAACGGTCCCAATGTTTGGCGAAAGCTTTTTGTTAAACAGAGGAGGAACGAGCGTTGTTGGTCGATTGCTGACTGCGGGTTGGAGATTCCACACCTTTATTTCCTTCCCGGTTTCCCCACAATTTTTCATCACTCTACATTTTAGTGATTAAAAAAAAAGGTTTAGAGTTGCATTTTGTTGCTGTCTAGGCCACCACCACGTCAACGGGACGTCATACAAGAAAGAGATGACGGCGCCGAAGTAGCGATACATACATTTACGATAGCCCCATGTCCTCTGCACGTCTGTCAACGAGACGTCACGTTCGGTTCGATTAATAATCTCATTTTTCGTTGACGTCCCGTTGACGGTGGTGGTGGAAAAACGCTGTAAGTTTATCCTATACGTCACTGATATATATGTAGTTGAAAGATAAAGTCATCGAGAGGAAATCTGGAAAATTAAAATACAACATTGTTGCTTAGTCCGGGTCCCCGCGAACCAATAAATAACTTGGACTTATTAATGTTATCGGCAGCCATCTTTACAATTCTGCCCACCCTTTAGCAGCAATATAGTCGTGTTATACAAACACAGGAGTACGAATATCGCCTCTCGTTTGCTAAACGCGTTCTGTGCCGCTCGTTAACTGAGGGAAGGCTTGACCCCACACTACCCGCGCGGAATTATAAGCGATTGCTATTTTTGTTGTTTATTTTCCTGCCTTAGTTATGTTGCAGATGGATTGTTGAATCCGCTGTTTTACATAACCGCTAGCTGTTTTACAAAACAGCTCAGTTAGGGTCATATTTACTATTTATTTATTACAAAATCCACAGTTCTTTAACAATTTTACTTATACACATAAAATTTTAGTATAAAAAAAAATTTATAAATATTTATTTCTGTTTTGAACGTCATTAGTGTTGTTATGACACCCAGAACCACGAGCGACAAAATTTATAACTAAAATCTACAATCTGACATTTCACTTTACGCTGTTTTACATAACCTCCTTTCGCTGACCCGCTGTATTTATAAATGCAAAACGTTTATGCAATTCTGCGTGTTGTGTGTGCGTGTGTTGTGTGAAGTTCAGTAATTATGGAAAATCGCTAAACGTCGTTCAGCTGTTTTACATAACGGAGCTGTTTTGTAAAATAGCTAGTGGTTATGTAAAACAGTGGGTTCAATAATCCATCTGCGACAGATATTATAAGGACGACCATCTGTGTATGAATAAATGGAGAAGAAAATAAAACTGATAAAAAAAAATTCTATTGAAAAATTAGCTTGCTTTATGCGAATAGTCAACGCATCGCTGCCGTAACACAAAAACATAAAACCCCTTTTGCCCGATCTGGGAAGCAGAACTAGCAACTTATGGTTAGCAGCCCTACATGCGATCACTGTATCAAGCAGTGAAGTTGTTATTCTTAGCCATACATACACACAGTACACTCACAATATTTATTGTTGTCAGCATATTAAACCGATACATCAAACATGAATAAAGCCATGAAACTTCATATCATGCGTTCAGAAGTTCATAAATAATAATACAAACAAAATAAGTATCCTCTTAAATTATTTATTGTTCCCGGAAAGCGATCGCTCTGACAATGTTGACTGATTAAATGTGGCCTGTCACGCGACATGTTTAACTTAATATTTAAAATTAACAAATTACTGTTACTATAGATCGGATTAACTCATTATTAACAGCTGGACCTATACCAAACTTTACAATTACAATTTACAAATTTTTAAGTCTTGCAAGTGCACCACAAAATTCTAAGCCACATTTTTGTACCGGCAAAACCTTACAAATATGTAAATTATAGTGACTACTTGTAGATTGTAACTATATGTCGGATCCTCTACATAGGATCATAATTAAACATAGTCACAGATAATATAATACTACGACATAGGGTCTGATTTAACTACTACGGGCGTAGGATTGGGATACGGGTAAACTAGAGAAATCACTACTTATTATAAAGTCCACACTGTTAATTGTTATCCGAGTCAACTACAGGGACATTACTTCATACTACATAACGTACACTCAGCAGTTCCTGGGCAGTAGCTGGGGAACCACAGCTGCACTTTAACATCCTTCGCTTTTATATAGTAGCATTTTTTTTTGGGTAGAACAGACCCTTTTAATGTATTTTTGAAAACCCCAAAGTGCGCAAAATCATAGGCAACGAGAAACATTTTTTTTTTCAATTTTAATGTCAAACGTCTCGAAGATTAAGGTCAAATAAATGTAAAAAAAAACCGGTCAAGAGCGAGTCGGACTCGCCCACCGAGGGTTCCGTTCCGATTCCTGAAAAAGTGTGCTATTTAGAGACATCGTTTTATTTTTCCTGTAATCATTACATAAACTTCTATCACATAGAATTATTTCAGATTTTTATCTTTGCAAACTTCGGAGATAAGGGGGGGGAACGGTATTTTTTTTACATTTTTCATCAAAAGTCGAAAACTATGCGGCCTAAAAAAAAAATTTAAAAAAAATTGTGAATGTCCAAGCAGCGTTCTTTCATATGATACCCCACATGCCCTAGTAGCCCCACTTTGAAGTTTTAAGACTCCCTTTCAGTCCCTGTTACAAAAAAAATATAAATATTTTTACTTTTTTCTTATTTGCAAAATAGTTGGGTAAACGTCATATAAAACTGTTCTAAATTTCAAGTTGATAGCATTAGTAGTCCTTGAGATATCCATCTGTGACAGACAGACAGACTGAGTCACACCATAAGGGTTCCTTTTTTACCATTTTGGTACGGAACCCTAATTATTGTAGTAAGGCGTGGCCGACGTGGACGGCGTGGCTATTTCTAGGTGGTTTTAAAAAAAACCACCTGTACAACTAACCTGTCCGAGTCAGCGTGTCCCTATAAGATAAGGTAAGATTATATTTATTTGTTTAAACATATTTTGCGAAAGTGTTTTACTCGAAAACATCAACACGCTGTAAAATTGTAAAATATTGGTTAAAGTACAGTGGAGCCGTAGAGCTGGTCTAAACGAACCGCGTCTAAACGAACACTATGTCTGTTCAATTCATGGTCCATAGTAGACACCATAGCCCCTAGATTCCGCTTAGTTCTAAACAAAAGCGTTTTGTGACTCGTTTTTATGTGCATAATCATGAAAGATCCGACATTGTACAATTTCTAATTTCTGTGATACGCAATTTTTGCGACTTAGGATTGTAGAGTTGTAAAGTGGTATCACTCTGCTTTCTTCTGTAAAAATCGCACCGTGGGATTTAATGTGAAGAGAGCTTGAAGTGAGCTGACAGTCCACCGGATGCTAGGGGTTGACACTATTAACAGCTCCTTCGAGCTGACTTCTCCTAAGTTTCTACGGTGAGATTTTAAAAAAATAGATCAGCAGGTTTCAAATTCCTCACCCAAAAGGGTCATTCTTTTAATAAAATAAATATGGTCAGCGTAATAACGTATAATGTTTGTTAACGCGACTAATCTTTGTTCGTCTTAACGCCACTTAGAAAAGCGCTCATGCGTGCCAATCCTATTAAATAAGCCACCATCATTACACAATGCTTTTAACATTTTTTGGTTCTAAATCTACATTTATGTAAGTAAAATTAGTCGAGATGTTTGATACACGATGACGCATAAACGGCTTAACGGACTTCTATGAAACTTTTCTCACAGATAGTCCAAATCCTAAATTAACAGCTAACGTACTTTCTTTTCGATTACATGAAGGACTTTCTCTATAAAATGCGAGAGCACGCACTCAAAAATTAGTCTAAAATAAACGACAAAACACACTTCTGTACACGTCTGTACTAGAATTCATTTGCATAGTCGTCTTGAACCGGGTAGGGACATCTCTATCGTCATTGGGTACAAAGATGATGAGTACCACTCTACCGCTCTCAGTACTCTATGTACTTTGCTAAATCGCCCGTAGATACTGTGTACATCTTCCTACACTGGCGATAAAGTATGTACCTACCTTAGAAGTTCATTGCCTTAGTACATTATGCTGGTAGTAGGAAATTTTTGGAGGATATTGACTTTGTCATGTACATATCATTAGACGGAATTATGTTGTTAATAAAGGCTTTGATTTGAAATATTATCTATATACATTTTCTCTATAATTTGTAATCAATTTGAAATACATGTTAATACACCTATCTACATAATATTACTGGAGAAATCCTAAGTGTCCATTGTAACACAAAAAGGACCTATGTGAAGAGGCTGCACAAAATATGGTCATACACAGATGTCATACAACTTGGTTCGTTGAATCCTTGAGCTCCATAAGTTCTGAGTTGAGCTGCACGATTACTGACAAAAGCGTGCACTGACTGGACAGATCCACTCAATCTAAGTGGTTTTTTCCTCAAAAGACCATTTCAGACACCAATCAACATGGTCTTCACATGATCTTACCAAGATTATGTCAAGATAATCTCCGAGTTTGTTTCGGTCTTTCTGCTCATAGTGGTCAGATAAGAAACGCCGACTTCAAAAAAAATTGATTGACGAGTAAAAGTGATTGTACAAACCTACTTACAGAAATAAAATAAAATTTATCATTATATCAAGTACCTCACTTACTTCTGGCCATAGTGGTCAAACAGGTTGTCACACCTATGCTAGTATGATAGACTTTAAGGCTCCCCAAAGACCCGAACGTTTGAAACCGAACGAACTTTGCCGTGTGAACTGGCTTTCGGTTTGCAAAGGTCACGTGGCAGGCGCTCTGTGTAAAATACTGAAATTCAGTTTCATCTGGCTAGATTGGAAGTCGATACCAATATATACCTATATCGATAGTTGCTGATGGTGTTAGTTGAGAACAAGCTTTGTAGCTGTGTAGACTGACCACTTGTCTATGGCTAACACTTTAAACCAAATCACTTGAATTCTTTTTCACTGCCACCGAAAAAGTTCTGGTTATCAGGCAGAAAATTTCGTACAAAATCTGTTCCATTTTTGAATTTATCTGCCGTAAACAAAACAGGTCCTAAATCTTTTGTTCCTCTCCCGCTAAAATGAACTGTCAAGTAGGTTTGGGGTAAAAATGGAGTTGCTTATTTTGTGTAAGTTGTTAGGGTCAAGGGAAGGTGTGAAGCTCCCGATGAGCTACTAAGTTATCTTGCTTGTAGGGGAAAAATGGAGTTCCTTGTTATTTCGCGAAGTTTGTAAAGGTCGAAAGGGTATAGGATATTTACTTTCTACTTTAGTTGTGTTTTTGGAATGGAACGCCCAATCATTAATGGCTGGTTGTATTTGAAATAAATCAACTAGGTTTCAAGATGGATTGGTATCAGAATGACTGGATCGGAAATTGACCACGTCGCAATATATATATATTGTCAATGTATATATATATTGTCCAACGTCTTGTAGTATTTAGACATTTTGAGATTTGGACTGAGAGCGACGTGGTCAATTTGCAATACAGTCATTCTGATACCAACCCTTCAAGATACAATATACGAGCTATTTTGTTGCTCATTTCCGGGATCATCTCAGAGTATTTTTAAAGGAAATAAATCCCTTAAATTACCAATTTATCCTGCCAATACATAAAAAAATAATCTTACATCCAAAGGTTGTACTTAGAAGATCGTTTTTTGCGATAAAACCGTCGATTGTGTCTTCCCTTGTAAAATTTCTACATTCAATACCTATCTGTAATTTATATGGTGCACTTATAGATTATTCTATTCTACATCTAACTATTTGTAACCATAATAAATCAAAGTGGAATGTGCCAACTGATACTGCCTGAATTCAAATAGCCGTCTACTATGGCAAATTGAAGAGGGCAAAGAATTGAATATTCAATACAAGAATGTGTTTGGCCCAATTTGCCCACACGGCGCTCAGCCGGGCTACCGGCTACCAAACCATTAATTTCTTTGATATAGGTACACCTTTTATCCACAGCGTCCACATACAATTTGTGTGTTTTCTTTTAGCGTTTTTTAGAAAATAATTTTAAAGCACAAAATCGAGGAGCTCGTGGCTAAGTAATAACTGCCGCACGGGTCGATCCATCAGGTTAAGCTACGCTTGCCGGGGTTGGTCAGTGGATGGGTGACCATCTTTACACACCGAGACTCCTCCGTGCCTCGGAAAGCACGTTAAGCCGTTGGTCCCGGCTGTCATTCGTGGATCTTTGACAGTCGTTACGGGTCGTCAGAAGCCCGAAAGTCTGACAACCAGTCTTACCAAGGGGTATCGTATTACCCAGTTACTGGGTTGTGGAGGTCAGACAGGCAGTCGCTCCATGTAAAATACTGGTATTCAGCTGCATCCGGTTAGACTGGAAGCCGACCCCAACATAGTTGGGAAAAGGCTAGGCAGATTGAATTTTAAAGCACAAAATATTTTACAAAAATGTTTTGAGATTGCCCTTTTATTTTCCTGGGCTATTTATTATTTTCCTGGGCTATTTATTTTCCTGGGCTATTTATTATTTTCCTGGGCTATTTATTATTTTCTTGGGCTATTTATTATTTTCCTGGGCTATTTATTATTTTCCTGGGCTATTTATTTTCCTGGGCTATTTATTAGGAAACACTGTTTAAGATTTGACACCTGCGTAACCTTTCTCAATTCCTCGAAAAGCTACTCAACTCAACTGAAAGCATTTATTACAATTAAACCAATTACAGACACCATTGAATTGTCAAGGGGTCACAAAGATCAAGCTAGTTGCCCATTCTAAAGCGTACTAGGTTCCTATGGAGAAGACCCGGCAATAAACTGCACGGACACTCTCTTAAATCAATATATTATTACAAATTAAAGGTTACATCATTAATTAATAAAATCCCTACATAGTTAAGGCTACCACAGACAGGCGCGACGCTACGGTGAGACGTGATTATAGTAGAAAAAATTCATGAAGTTTTCATAGCAATTGTTCTACTAGTTTTGCGTCATGCCTGTCTGCAGGATCCTTTACACAATCCTATTCCAGATTATTCGAAACATTACAAATAAACAGGATGAGACGGTTTTTCAGGAACACAATTAGCACCATTCAAAAGCTTCTTTCTTGGAACTTATCTTAACATTCTTAACCCTTTCAATAAATTGTTTCAGGCAACAAAACACCGAACAAAAACAAAAGGTCAATCAACCCAGTCACTGGTCAACACAGCCTCTATTATTTGCAAAAACATCGACAACCCACCACTATTGTCCCATCCATCAGCCCATTGTCTTAAGAAGCCACATTTTTCCATCACGTGGGTGTTAGTAGCCCTGGGCCCCAGGGCCCCAGTGTGTAGCCGGGGCCGTAATTCTCCCTTGATTAAATTAACTGCCCGAGGTTTGCAAGATTCATTGCGAGAAGCCGCGTGCCACTTATTTATGAAGTATCAAGTCACTTAAGATTATGTTTTATGGTTTGCTGCTAACTTAGACTTAGTTTCTTTGCAGGTAAACAGTTTCTTTAGTTTGGGATGTGGCTATGGATAGCAAACTTGCCGTCTAAACGCGTAATGTTGGAACAAGTAAGTATCTCTACTCTTCAGAGTAGAGAGAGTCGGCGGTATCCAAACCACAAGCCGTTCACGGCTTGATAGCGACTTCAAACTTAATACATATTTGTATTTACAGATAGTTGTTCTTAGTTTGGGAGTTTCCGCAAGAGATCTGTGTCTGTTACACCCAGTTTCTGAGAGTTTAATAAACTCAACAATTAGCTGACAGATTGTCGATCTAATGTTAATATTTCATTAGCGATTCATCTTTTGGTCAGTCTATCACAACAATTAGTACTTATCAAGAGTTTGACAATCTGTCAGCATTGAATATCTGCAAAAAAACTAGGTGTTAAGAGCCCGTACTACCTCAGCTTTTTATCTCGCTCGCATGATACTGCTTGCGGACTGAGTGAGAGCGATAATGAGTGCGGCGCTGGGCGCCGATAGTTTAGGTAATTGCTTTTTACGGTGAAAATAATGGTAATTTGAAAAAAAAAATATACATAAGACCTGCTTTATAGCTAGTTCAGTTAGTATACAACGTTTCATGATCTAATTAGAAGTGTTTTTGAATTCCAGCGGTTTATTGTTTGGTTTGGAGGTAACTTTGCAATTTTTTAATATCGAGAAAATTTTATGGAATCTTGGTTTCGTCAAACATAGTACTTAACATTAATCCTCAACTTTACCATAATATTTATTTCAAAATTAATGCTGCAGTATTTTCGACATAACGGGCTCTTAACATAAGCAGGATTCCAGTCAAACCACATTGAATGCAACGTAGGTACTTTTAGAATTATCCAGTACAGAAAACTAATCAACTCTTAAAATAAGTAGGAACTGTGTTGAAACATCTCGTATTACAATCAAATCAACAGCATTCATCCACTTTAAAACAGCACAAAACACAGCTTTTCCTCCAGTATTTCCTGCTGCCCGAACATTTAGCTAGACAGACTCAAACCAGGTCCTATTCCAGGCACATCAGCGTTGCCGTCAAATCGTAGTTAAATATTCAGACAGAATGCAGCGTTACTTTGCAGGAAAACATTTTTGGATGAGCGGAGCGAGTTAGTTTGCTATTTGTGAAGTTTCGCTAACAAGGGGCTGATTTGCTGGGACATGAGAGTTTAGACGTGAGTGTATGCTTATTAGAGGTGAAGTTTATTTTAAGCGTCAGATAGGTTTTGGTCCTAATTAACTTTGTAGTATCTATTATTAAGTTTTAAAAATAATGTAATTCTGGTTATACACTTCGGAATCAATCAATCTGCCTAGCCTTTTCCCAACTATGTTGGAGTCGGCTTCCAGTCTAACCGGATGCAGCTGAATGCCAGTATTTTACATGGAGCGACTGCCTATCTGACCTCCACAACCCAGTAATTGGGTAATACGATACCCCTTGGAAGAAGAGTGGTTGTCAGACTTTCGAACTTCTGACGACCCGTAACGACTGTCAAAGATCCAGGAATGACAGCCAGGACCAAGGGCTTAACGTGCTTTCCGAGGTACGGAGGCGTCTCGGTATGTAAAGATGGTCACCCATCCACGGACCAACCCCGGCAAGCGTAGCTTAACCTGATGGATCGACCCGTGCGACTGTTATTACTTAGCCACGAGCTCCTGTTGGACACTTCGGAATAATATCCTTAATAAGTCAAGTCCATGCATAAAGACTTTAAATATTATTGTTGGATTTTAAACACAATAGGTAGTAATTAAGTAAAATTTGAAACCTAGTTATCACTTAATCCTCAACAATAACTTGAATTTGAACATCTCTCAAGAAATATTATACATTTTCATCTCTCAAATAAGACAATCCAAATATTCTAATGACTAGTGCAAAGAGTTCAAAAGTTACTAGTTTATTTTCGGAAGAACCGAAATATAGTGTGTAATGTGACTATCTACCAATAGAAATTGATTTATTAAATCTGTCACTACCTTAAACCAGTCACATTTAATGCGGCAAAGTTTTCCGAAAATAAACGATGGAACGTTGTCGTAATGTACTTGATATTATAAATACTATTGTCTATCTATTATTTAGGCAAAACTTAGGTCTGTGTTAAGTTAATAGCAAATATGTACAGTTGAAAAATAAAATGGTTAAGCACCTTTAGGTCAGTGACTACCCCCGGCAGGGTCACGGGTCGTTCGATAGAGTTACCGTGGCCCTGGCACAGACGACTGAAGGAACACGGGTGGGTTTTAGTCAGTAAAAGTGTCTGACACGCCCTCCCGCTCCACCCAGTGCGGGAGAATCATTTGATGAATTCCCACCAAAAAAAGTCAGTGACCACAAATAAATTAGTATAAGGGCAGGGGAATAATGACGATGACTTGCAACAAGCACAATGTTTATTTTTCCGACTACGCTTTTCAATGAACATGTCATAATTAGAAAATTATGACTTTAGAAAGGAATTTATTTAAAAAAATGCTTAACCTATAAGTTCCCTGAGCGTACAAACTGTATGACACCTATGAATAGTTAGTGTCGAGTTCTAGACACTTCTGCGAGAGTGCCTGTGATGTGTGCATATAAATATGAATATTATGCAAGCAGACTAACGATGTGTGGTTACTATGTAAAACTGTTTATCTACAGGTAGATACACTGTGACGTCATAAGTGTGACGATGTATGGAAGACGTTTTGGTTACCTATACATTTATTATGTAGATTATTGTAGATGTTTATCATAGGTAACTTTTAGAGTGAAAAATAATTTTCACGCATGTCCATTGTTAATTTTATCGGCCGCAAAAATAAGTTTGTATTTAGTAGTTGTTTCCATGTATTTCTTGAAAAAACTACGAAAAATAAAGTTATTTATGCGGTTGTTACCGAAAATATCCAACATTTCAAAAACTGTTGACTTAAATAGCAAAATTAAAATCAATCTTTTGAAATATGGGATCCATTAATACCCCACCCGCTTATGTGCATTGAATTTTTTTTCATCTCTTGTTTAGATACAAGCATGGGGAGAGCCGGGTGGCTCTCCCCACATCTTTGTATAACGGTGCACAGAATACACCTTCTTTCCACATTTTATCGAAATAAGTAGTGCTAACAAACATGCAAAATGTGTATAAAAAGGTCTCTTGGGTTATTTTTCGAATAAAATGGTTAGGTGACATCCAGACAGACAAACATAACAATTTTTAATTTGGTTACGGAACCTTAAAAAGGCACTACCACACCATTCACATCACCCAAATTCAGTGTGTATAAAAAGCAAAAAAAAAAAAAATTAAACCAAATCAAAACACTATAGTTGAAGAGCACAGAAGCAATCAGCCGAAGTGGTGCTCGCAGCACGTAATGTTATCTTTGCATCAGCCGAGCTATGAGCTGCCGGCCTCATCGAACTACATTCATTGGAAAGGATCGAATGACAGGTGAAATGTTCCATTTTGTAGCTACAATACCTACGTACAATCAGCTTCATAAAGATGTACAAGTATTTCGACAAGAACTCATTTAATTGTCTACAATTTGTGTTCCTGAATACTTTAAACCCGCGCTGGACCCGCGCCCTCTCACAGAGAGGAGGCCTGTGTCCCAGCAGTGGGAACATTATAGACTGATTATTATTTTTTACTGTATCACTAACAGTACAAGTAACATACTGTATCAACGTGTAGCTAGAATTGCTGTATTATAATTATTAATTATGTAACAAAGATTGTTGAGAATTAATGTTCATCTTTTTGAAACTGACTGTACCTACACCACGTTGATAAAATACTGAAGCTTCCCTTTATTCGTAATCAGATTATAATGGATAGAACTGGTTCCGGGAACAATTAGGAGGGTTAACAATACATAAATACAACGTGCCGCTACAATGGCGACATTAATTTAACACACGGGTAAGGCTAGTGGACAGTTATCATAAACATTATAATAAGATAAAATAATTCTTAAATTAAAAAATTGAAATTTTCAACAAAAGAAATTAATGAAGGTCTCTGTTTCCTTCCATTCGCCTACTCTTTGCACGTTATTCGTTTTAATTTCATTGATGCGATGTTTTGATCCGTGATCCCGGAAAATGACCTCTAAGCTACAGTTCTTTATGTCCAAGATGCTATTTTTGAAAATTTAAAATAAATAAATAAATTATCACGTTTAATGAAATTAAAATATCTTTATAAAACGAAAACGTGAAACCGTATACGTGTGTTATATTATTAATGTCGCCATTAAAGCGGCACGCTTATGCCTAGTTACCTAAGCATAAAATGAGTTTCCTCATTAATCAGTTCATTACAGTGGTAATGAACAAGGATAGAGAAAGCCTTTTCTATATTATCGCATCTAGTGGTTTTGTAGGACATGTGGTGTACCATTGCGTGTCCTGAAAATATTGTTGAAACATAGCTCTATAAATATTAGCAGTCATTTGAAACAACGCAACAGCATGATAAATCTGACCAAACAAACCAAGTCTTAAATAAAAAGCAAAAAATTTAAAGTTGTAAAACAATCACATAAATATTTTACCCCTGCTGAACTAACAAAGAAAACTTTAAACAGTCTAACTCGGTAATCTGACAGCTGAAGACACTGCCCTACTTCGAGACTAACAGATATACCCCAAGTTTTTCTTACCACGACCGTATGGAAATTTCCCTAGACAAATACACCGCGCGGTATATCCCTGCTATCTATCTACATAAACGTTCAATCTTACCGACTTATACCGTCATACGTTAGGCAATACGCGAAATAGCCCGTCTGTCTTCCTACGCAGCAATAACACCACATGCCTGTCATTATCATAATACAAGGGACCTTGACGCCTGCCGGTATTACCCGAGACGCCGGTAATACGCACTCTCCCCAGACCGCGTATGTACTTTTTATTTTTATTTTATTATAATCACGCGGAGGAACGAGTTTTGGGAGTCTTTGAAGTAAAGTAACTGAGACATGGAGTTGGGAATACAAGTTAAAATGTTGTTTTATTGCGCGGTGTTTTAAGGAATTTCTTTTTAGAAAGGTAGGGCCTACTTTCGGTCTGATTTATATGACGAAATATTAGGATACTTGCGTAGGTAGAAAATTATTATTTGACTCTTGAAGCCTTATTTCTACCTGAAATATCTTTTGAAAGCATCTTCTATTTTTTTATAGTACCAAATCACATGTCAACGGATATGACTCTTTTTTTGCCAACAAATAAAAATCGCAAACATTAGATTTAACAGTTAAGTATCTGGAAAACTGGCCAATTTATTTTTCCGGATACTCATACTAACCATAAAATATAGGTACCACAATTCTAAGGTAATTTGATAATGATTTTATTTGCCAAATTTTAATTAATACACTTCTTACGAAAAGTAATTATGATACACAAACTGCTGAAGCGAAATAGAAAAAAAAAATAAAACACCCTACATCCTAGACATGTGTCAAAGTTCAAAGTATTTTTCTTACGTTGAGCTTTCTAAAACAGGGTTGAGCTACACGATGACTACTACACGCCGTCTGACGGGACAGGTCCACTCAAAGCTGCATTGGCTCTTTATATAAGACTATTCCAGACATTAAGTTACATTCTTAGACTCGTACAATATTCTGCAATAATGTTCTGGGCTGAATTCTTTCCTACTTTTTTATTGTCTAGATCGGTTAGGTTTTTTTTTGCACCCTGTATACATGGCTGTTAAACAGGATAAAATTTTGAAGTATGGTGCAATAAGGGCATCACAAACCAATAGCTCTGTATTTAATCTGCTCTTTTTCTGTCACAGATCATTATTAATGTCAAATGTTTAAAACAAATCCGCCAACGCAATGGCAGGTAAAAAAATCGTTGAAATAATTATGTACTTACAAAAATAAACATCATTCTATTATTAAGGAGTCTCAGTTGTAACGCTGAGAAAATGCACCGTTGTAAGCAGAACACAAAGCTAAGTGCAGCTTCACAAAATGATGAAAACAATAGAAAAATAAAACACTGTGGACAATAGAACCGTAATGATATGTGTCAAGAGTTCATTAACCTTTTCTTACCTTAGATAAAAATATACTCAACCGTAGTCTCTGATATACAGCTTAACGCGAACAATGTAACTGATATACTTGCAGATTCTCATTTAAAGACCGGTTAAGAGCGAGTCGGACTCGGACACCGAGGGTTCCGTTCCGATTTCTGTAAAAGTGTGCTATTTAAAGACATCGTTTTATATTTTCTGTAGTCTTTACATAAACTTCTATCACATAAAATAATTTCAGATTTTTATTAATGCAAACTTCGGAGATAAGGGGAACGGTATTTTTTTTTACATTTTTCATCAAAAGTCGAAAACCATAAAAAGAAATAAATGTTTGAGAATGTGCAAACAGTGCTCTTTCTTATGATACCCCACATAACCTAATAGCCCCACTTCGAAATTTAAGACCATGTTGCAAAAAAAAAAAAATCTTTCTTAATTGCAAAATAATTGGGCAACGTCATCTAAAACTGTTCCAAATTTTAAGTTGATAGCATTAGTAGTTCTTGAGATATCCAGCTGTGACAGACAGACTGAGTCGCACCATAAGGGTTTCTATTTACCATTTTGGTAAGGAACCCTAAAAATAGCTGACATAGTCGAGTTTCAAAGTGGATGTCTTGAACGTTTGTTATTTGCAAAAGAGATGGCGATGTTTTGTTCCCCACGGTTCTGTGGGGAACTGAGGTTTTAAGTGTCAATATTACGTGTGTTTGTAAGGACTACTTATAGGACAAGATGGGTTTTAAAAAATTTGGATTACGTTTTATTATAAACAGCAGATAAAAGTGGCTGCCTTGATTTTTAAAAGAAACTCAAACTCAAACTCAAAGCATTTATTTCAATTAAACCAATTACAGGCACTTTTGAATTGTCAAAGAGTCGGTCTGTAGGTAAGTCAGAAAGTTGAAGCTAGTTGCCCATTCCAAAACGTAGATCTATGGAGAAGAACGGGTAAGAAACTCCACGGACACTCTTTTAAATCAAAATATGGTTACAAAATATTGGTTACATCATTCATGTTGAAATTATACATGTGAGAACGATGAACGTTAAAAGCGTCCGTAATAATAAAATTAAAAAACAATTCAAAATTAAAATTAAAATAAGCCGTGGCAGCTAAGGTATGACCAGCCTCCACCAACAGCGCCCGTTCACGAACCTGACGTATGGATTCGTTAAATGATCCAACACACGCGCCACCATCAGCGAGGCATTAGAGTGAGCATGACACACTCTCAGCCGCCAGGGCACATCCAAGTCAAAGTTTTCAACATGTTGCAAATACAACTTGTGTGAGTTGAGTTTCACTGAGCATAAAGCGTAAACATTTTGGAGTTTCAATTAAGAGCAAGAATCAATTAATACTTTTGGTTTATCGCCTCTAAAGCTGCCTGCTTTGAAGTACCTAAATATCTACCAAAGAAATAAATACTTAGGTAGTCAAAATTTCTTCAAACTCTTAGATTCTTGGTTCATTTAATAAATTAGCATAAAAACTACATCCCTTTGTTATAATTCAATGATTACCATTACAACTTGTAGAACGGCTACTGTTACAAATTCAAATGTCTTTAACTTTTAAAACAAACTGAACGGCCAGCCAGTGGAGCTGTACACTCGAAACGAATTCGGGAACAGATATTTCAACAATGATTAAAAGTTAGCTTGGGTCTTCACTCTTACTACGCAATCAAACATTACAATCCACCTAACTTTATAATCCATTACCCTTTTTCAACGCACTTCCACCGACTGCTCTAACACAAAACCCGCAATGTATGTTGAATATGAAGAGGCGTTTTCGACAGTCGTCTCGTTGTAACAGATACTGTTGACGGAGAGTCTACTTTTGACGGACGTTCGTAATATTAAAGTTGTTCGAGGAAACACGACACCCCTTAAGGAGGGCATAAAGTTGCTCGCTTCGCTATAGGTAGGCAGGTAAATACTTAAACTGTACGCGGAGAGGTTAATAAAGCCTGAAATGGTTTAGATAAAAAAGTATTTAAAAGTTTTTTTGTAAAATAGTTGGTTGTTTCATGAAATAAGCGTGAAGTAAGGAAAGTAAATCACTTATTATGTCATAGCATAAATCGATAATCAAGTCCTATCAAGGGGTATCGCGTTACCCAGTAAATGGGTTGTGGAGGTCAGATAAGCAGTCACTCCCTGTAAAATACTAGTATATAGCTACATCCGGTTTGTTTGGAAGCCGACCCCAATATAGTTGCTTGGGGAAAATCTAGGCAGATAAAAAAACATTGTTTAAAAACTTTAAAACAAAGGATCAATATGCATTAAACTGGAGGCTTTTGCAATTGTGACTGCGTAAAAACCAGCAATAAATGTTAATTATACCGTCCAAAAAAAATCACTTGATAATTTAATTCGCACAGGTCATCGTCATTGTCATCATTTAACTCGCACAGGTCATCGTCATTGTCATCATTTAACTCGCACAGGTCATCGTCATTGTCATCATTTAACTCGCACCGGTCATCGTCATTGTCATCATTTAACTCGCACAGGTCATCGTCATTGTCATCATTTAACTCGCACAGGTCATCGTCATTGTCATCATTTAACTCGCACCGGTCATCGTCATTGTCATCATTTAACTCGCACCGGTCATCGTCATTGTCATCATTTAACTCGCACAGGTCATCGTCATTGTCATCATTTAACTCGCACCGGTCATCGTCATTGTCATCATTTAACTCGCACAGGTCATCGTCATTGTCATCATTTAACTCGCACAGGTCATCGTCATTGTCATCATTTAACTCGCACCGGTCATCATCATTGTCATCATTTCAGACGAAAGATCCCACTGCTGGACATAGGTTTCCCCCAAGCACTGCCACTTCGACCGGTTTTGTGTTTCCCGCATCCAACGGAAAACAGATAACTCGCACAGGTATAATACCGAAAATGTGGCTATCCGATATACACTCGATACTTCGATAGGCTGCAACGAATATAGCATCGAATTTGCACACCTGCGCCCTATGCAAAATGCTGGGACAAACCGAAACAAATTCGACGTGTCTGCTCGCTTTTCAAACCATTTTTGCGCACAAAGTTTTCCATGTAAAATAATTATTTCTCTTCCTTTATGCTGGTATATGGAAACTGTTCCATGTTTTAGATGGCACTCTCGTGAACAAATTAAAAAGTCGACCAAAAATGCAATAAACCTAGCAGGGTTCATGTTTGAAACAGAAACTATGTACCTACCTAACATCTTGTAGACAACATGAATGCAATAAATAAATAACCAGAATAACCAGAATAAACCACTTTTACAACCAGGAAGACTTTTATTAACCCGAATACTTTTATGAATTAAAAACAATTTGTGAGCAACACTCTTTCAGAGACATTCGTGCGTATCATTGAATACGGTTTTAGTTACGTTAACGCAATGATAATGACTGTCATGTACAAGTGTTTCTGTTCTTTCTCCAGAATTAGCTTACTAAAGTATAGTAAAGCTATAGTGTTAGGTTAGGTTAGGTTATGAGTTCTCAAATTCTTTGTATTATTTGACAAATAATTTTATTGAATGTTTTGTGTTGCGTAAATTGTTTTGCGTACTATTGTATAGAATCAAATTCTTCTAACTGAACAGACAGCTGTGCTGCTGGACAGTTCGTTCCGCCACTTCTTCTTCCCAGCTAAAGCACTAGGAAGTGGTGAAGGGCGGGCGTTTTGTGGTGGGTTTCTTATGTAATTTTGACGTTCAGAAAGTGCTGATTCTCAGCCTAATTTGAGTAAATGACTTATGATTTTGATTTTGAGTACTTTCAGTAAAAATAAACCGTACTTAACCAAACCATGCACTGAACTTCGTATGGTCACGATTTCGAAAATATAACTAAGTATAACCTGCAATCACAAGACATGAGCAAGAAATGAATAAGTGTCTAAACACACTATGCTGAAGTTACGCGACCGAAGTTCCGCGGCTGATGTTACGTTCCGACGTGTTCGGCTGTATGACACACCATAAGTGCCGAACTCACGCGGCGGAAATTCAGTTGCGGAACTTCAGTGTCTTGAAACCCCCCCGTCCCCCGTCCCCCGCCCCGGATCTTCCTCGGTAATCGAACCGAACTTCGGTCGCGTATAATGTGTGCTCTACAGAATACCGCCGCCGAATTGTCGCTGAACTTACGCCCGACCGAAGTTCGGCTGTACGCTAGAACGCAACGTAATTTCGGCATAGTGTGTCGTCAGTAATTCAAATAGCATTGCAGGCGCAATCATGCCGAACTTCGGTCGCGTAACTTCGGCATAGTGTGTTTAGACACTAAGAATAGAATAGAATAGAATACTCTTTATTACGTGCATCAAACGAATTACATAAACGTAGAAAATTTAACACGGTCAACCGTTAACAATCACAAATATCGCCGTAAATTCTACGTACTAAAATGCCTCCATATTTGGGACTAAACCGTAACACTTAAACAAATCATCTAATAACAATATAAAACTTCGAAAATTGCTCAAACCTTTCCCAAATTGAATCCTTATTCTTCGTAACCGCAATCCAAATCTGTCCGCGGTACCTTATCGATTCATTTTACTGCTGACCTCTCGCACCGCAAAAATATAGCCCCGGGCACTTCTCTTATTACAGCCCTATAATTTTGTCTCATAATAATATATGCAACTTAGGGTCGCTTCGGGCGAAATGTCATAAAATTAAGACATTTTGTAAGGTCGGGGAAATTATTTGTTTATCGAATTAACTCACTTCGTAAATTTGCCGTGTTGTAGCTACTTATTTATTTTTTAAGTGAAAACTTCTTTAGGCGCGTTGAGCGATTTTTGGTAGGGGGAAATTTTACGAATTCGCGTCCACCACAACACCTCGATACCGCGACATGCTGTGAGTATTACGCTATTGTCATTTCTAGGGTTCCGTACCAAAATGGTAAAAAAGGAACCCTTATGATGTGACTCAGTCTGTCTGTCTGTCTGTCTGTCACAGCTGGATATCTCAAGAAGTACTAAGAGTAGAAGTACTACTACTAGTACTAATGCTATCAACTTGAAATTTGGAACAGTTTTAGATGACGTTTACCCAACTATTTTACAAATAAGAAAAAAGTAAAAATATTTATATTTTTTTTTGTAACAGGGACTGAAAGGGGGTCTTAAAAATTCAAAGTAGGGCTACTAGGGCATGTGGGATATCATTTGAAAGAACGCTGTTTGCACATTCTCACACATTTTTTTGTTTTTTTTTAAGCCCCATAGTTTTCGTGTTTTGATGAAAAATGTAAAAAAAAATACCGTCCCCTCCCTTATCTCCGAAATTTGCAAAGATAAAAATCTAAAATTATTCTATGTGATAGAAATTTATGTAAAGATTACAGGAAAAATAAAACGATGTCTCTAAACAGCACACTTTTCACACACACGCACACTTTCAGAAATCGGAACGGAACCCTAGGTGCGCCAGTCTGACTCGCTCTTGACCGGTTTTTTTTTTAATTTAAACTTCTCGCACACAATATTATGGTACAAAGGCCAGTCAACCAAGGATGGTGAAAGATAATATGACAAGTATTACTCTGTTTCAAGTTATTTAATTCATTACAAAAAATGTTTGAGAGGAACATGATAATAAAAATTTCATACAACAGACTGTCAAAGATTGACAGTTTAGTTTTGAATATACGGACAATTTAAGTTAGTAGTCAAGTCGATAAACAATGTTGTAAAGTCAGGGAATTTATTTTTCCCTTACTTTAAAACATTGCTTGGGAACCCTTGATATGATAGAGAGAATTAATTGGGCAAATTATGAGCAATATTCATAAATATATATTTAAGCAATAAATAGGGTTTTCTTGTTGCTGAACGGCAATGTCTTTCAGTTTTTCCGTTTCCGTGATATATACTTATGAATACATAATTCATAGGATACGTTTATGTATTCTAAATATTATTTCCTTAATAAGAAAGCTTGGATTTTTCGTTGAAAAGTGTTGACACGTTTACCACCGCTCTCGAATAACTACGTGACTTCAGATGTAACGTTAAAGTTATCAAGTTGCGTGTTTTTAGTTATACTTAATTTTTTAACAATCATCAACAAGGTTTATCCTCAATCCGATTTTTTCATTGACTGGTGAATCTCTTGAGCTAGCCAGACGTTTTTTCATTGACTGGTGAATCTCTTGAGCTAGCCAGACGTTTTTTCATTGACTGGTGAATCTCTTGAGCTAGCCAGACGTTTTTTCATTGACTGGTGAATCTCTTGAGCTAGCCAGACGTTTTTTCATTGACTGGTGAATCTCTTGAGCTAGCCAGACGTTTTTTCATTGACTGGTGAATCTCTTGAGCTAGCCAGACGTTTTTTCATTGACTGGTGAATCTCTTGAGCTAGCCAGACGTTTTTTCATTGACTGGTGAATCTCTTGAGCTAGCCAGACGTTTTTTCATTGACTGGTGAATCTCTTGAGCTAGCCAGACGTTTTTTTAGTGGCTACAATTTAAGTTTTTTATATAATTGTGGTGGCATCTACATCGCCACATAGGTACGAACTACGCATCACACTGACGTCACGAAAAATCCTGCATCGCGCAATCAGAGTTTATCACGCGACTAGCATATTATTTACAACGTCCCGACTTCAACCGTCGGAAAGTAGCCCACCAGACACAGCACCCGTCTGGTCGGAGGATCCTCCCTTTTCTATGGAGGATGAGTGAATGTTACACCCTGTTCCTCATGCCTCTATACAATTACCAATTACCACGCAGGTGAAGCCGTGGGAAAACACTAGTTTTTAAAAAAATATTTTTTAAAAGATTTTATTTAATGTTATTTAAAATATACAGTAAATAATGACAAGTTAAAGTTTTTGATCGATGTAGTTACACCCTTGTAAAAGCTAGTTAACGATTCATAATTATTATACCGTTAATTGACGTCTGTTACTGTAAGCGCGGGAACAGCAGAGTTTACCTCAGTTTGTAAATTAAAGTTTAATAATAGTTCTTAAATTTTAATGACAGAGCAAATTAAAGCTACCTGTAATAACTACTAGTCAGACGAAATTGGATCTTCGTGCCTCAGTATTTAATGTTGTTATTTGATGCTTTGATAGTCGACCTATTTTCAATAGTTTTTAGTTCACTTTGAATTATTTATCAGCTAAAAGTTACATGACAATAGAGTGGTATTTTTGGTAACATTGCTTAGTAATTTTTTAAGTCTCCTATTTTGAAGTGCCCGACAGGTTATTATGACCATGCCCCCGCCGGGGTCGCAGGTTATTCGAAAGAGATACCGTGGCCCTGGCACAGGCAACTGAAGGAACACGGGTGGGTTTTAGTCAGTAAAAGTCTGACACGCCCTTCCGCTCCACCCAGAGCGGGAGAAGTTATTTGATGATTTCCCACCCTCAAAAAAAAGTATATAATGAGACCATGTCTTTGTCATAATTACGTGACTTCTTATTTACGCCAATTTTATCAAAATACGGCAGTGCTTTTTCCTTGTTTATCCTAGGAGGGGCTTGTGGCTAAGTAATAACAGCCGCACCGGTCGATCCATCAGGTTAAGCTACACTTGCCACGGTTGGTCTGTGGATGGGTGACCATCTTTACATACCAAAACCCCTCCGTGCCTCGGAAAGCACGTTAAGCCGTTGGTCCCGGCTGTCATTCGTGGACCTTTGACAGTCGATACGTCAGAAGCCGGAATGTCTGACATCCAGTCTTACCAAGCGATATCGTACGAGTATTAACAGGTCAGATAGGCAGTCACTCCATGTAAAATACTGGTATTCAGCTGCATCCGGTTAGACTGGAAGCCGACCCCAACATAGTTGGGAAAGGGCTAGGCAGATGATGTTGTACAAGGTTTATCCTCAATCCGATTTTGTCACTGACTGGTGAAACTCTTGAGCTGGCCGAATGTTTTTAGGGTTCCGTACCAAAATGGTAAAAAATGAACCCTTATGGTGTGACTCAGTCTGTCTGTCTGTCTGTCACAGCTGGATGTCTCAAGAACTAGTAATGTTATCAACATGAAATTTGGAACAGTTTTAGATGACGTTTACCCAACTATTTTGCAAATAAGAAAGAAATAAAAATATTTATATTTTTTTGCAACAGGGACTGAAAGGGGGTCTTGAAAATTCAAAGTGAGGCTACTAGGGCATGTGGAGTATCATATGAAAGAACGCTGTTTGCACATTCTTAAACATTTTTTTATTTTTTTTAGGCCACATAGTTTTCGACTTTTGATGAAAAATGTAAAAAAAAATACCGTTCCCCTCCCGCTTATCTCCGAAGTTTGCAAAGAGAAAAATCTGAAATTATTTTATGTGATAGAAGTTTATGTAAAGTTTACAGGAAAAATAAAACGATGTCTCTAAATAGCACACTTTTCCAGAAATCGGAACGGAACCCTCGGTGCGCGAGTCCGACTTGCTCTTGACCGGTTTTTATTTACAATATGGTATGCAATAAATGAAATGAAATGAATATGGATATAAAAATTTAACTTCAATATCTCGAACACAGTAAGGTTTATTGTTAAAAAAATTACCACGATAGGCCGACGTTCTTCGTTTGATTCTGAAAAGGCCATAATATTCCCAATCTTTAGGTTTTTCATATCATCATCATCATCATCATCATCATCCACAGCCCAACTTCACCCCCCGCTGGGCATAGGCCTCTCTTTTCTTGTGCCAACCCCCACGATCCTATTCCAGACACCTCCTTTATGCTGTAGGAAAAATATTTAAAAAGTACCGGTGAAGGTACTCAGAGATACTTACATGAGATATTTCAGATTTGTCTTTGGGATGGAAACGCATTTTTGAAGCTTTGGTATTTCAGATATCCATATGCAATTGGTGTCGAAGGCGCCTTATTAGCAATCCTACAACATAAAAAAACCGGTCAAGTGCGAGTCGGACTCGCGCACGAAGGGTTCCGTACCATATTATATGTTTAACAATCGCAAAGATAACTTTTTACTTATTTTATAATAATACTGTGAATTACAAGGTTATTTTTTGCAGTTGCAGAAAATCAACCATGTTTAAACAAAATACCTTATGAATCGCCGTTTTCAGTTTTGTTGATTAAATACAGTATTCATGTTACCTAAATGGTACAAAGAAGTTTTTTAGAATTCCTAATTTGTTGAATTGTTGCGCTAGAGCTCGTACAAAAATGGTCTAAAATTTACAACTTTTGCGGCCCCCTATTTCTTAATTTTAAAAGATTTAAAAAAAATATGTTTGTACTCTACTCAATGAGTTCTAGACGATGACACACATGCTAGATTAAAATTTTTATTTTTTTTTTCAAAATGAAAAGTTTATTGTATGGGGATCGACCCCTTACATTTTTAACTTTGCTTTATTTTTATTATTTGTTGTTATAGCCGTAATAGACAGCGGAGGCTTAGTAAGTTTGTACTGGACTGTACGTGGTTGTCTGATTTCAAGGATTTTAATTTTCTTGCGCGGAACCCTAATTATTTTTCTAAAATAAAATAGCCTAAGTTACTCCTTAAAACATCAGCTATATGTCGTCAAAATCGGTGAAAATTCGTTTGGCAAGTTTCCTAACTTGACTCAAAGTACCATTTTTTTAATCGGACTGCGCTTTAAAATTCTTCTATACAAACTTTAACATCCCTAACCTCATTTGAGGCGTAGTTTCGAAAAACTAATAATGACAAACATTATTAATTACTTATGCAATTATTTGTGCTAAGTTTCAAGTTCATTAACCAAATTAATAAGATTTTTCATATAAACTGTATCTCTGTTTTCACGAACACAATTAAAGAATTTCAAAAATCGTCTGGTATGTTTCCATAACTTGACTCAAACGTTATTTACACCAATTTTAGAGTTAATCAAGCCCCCAATAAAATCCTCCGCTATAAAATTAACTTTTCACCCCTCAGGGGTAGATTTTTGGAAAACCCTCATACACGTTAGTCTTAATTTTTGGTCTCAAGTATAAAAACTGAGTTTTGAGTTAATCGGACCGCGTGTTAAAGTTCTTCTATACAAACTTTGACACCCCCAATCCCTCCTTAGGGGGTAGTTTATGAAAACTAAAAATTATAAACTTTATAATTTACTTAGATGAATATTCGTGCTAAGTTTCAAGTCTATTAACTCAAGGGATAGGATTTTTCATACAAACTTTTATCCCCTATTTTACCCCCTTAGGGATAGAATTTACAAAAATCCTTCCTTAGTGGATGTTTACACTATATAAGGTATCTATGTGCAAAATTTCAAGTCTCTAGGTCCATTGGTTTGGGCTGTGCGTTCATATATTAGTCAGTGACTCAGTCAGTGATTTTTTTACATATATAGATTTACCATTTTATTTTAGGACCACAGACTTCTTATAGGTTTTCCTGTAATCTACAGGCATAAAAATATTTTCTATATTTTTTTCAAAATTTTAGACTCAGTAGTTTCGGAGATAAGGGGGGGGAATGGTCAATTTTAGTAAATTTTCTTAAATAACTGTAAAACAATATATTTTAAAATTATAAAAAAAATATATTTGAGACCCTCATAGTAAGCCCTTTCATTTGATATGTCACACGGTACAATTTACAAAACTTTTTAAAAAAAAATCTTATTTTCCCCCTAAAAGTGACTCTCATATTCAAAATTCATATATTTACTTTAGCTGTACGTGTTTGGGTCACAGAAATCCATATGTGTACCAAATTTTAACTTAATCGGTCCATTAGATTCGGAGCAAATTGGCTGTGACAGACGGACAGACGGACAGACAGACAGACAGACAGACACACGAGTGATCCTATAAGGGTTCCGTTTTTTCCTTTTGAGGTACGGATCCCTAAAAACAGGTCAAGAGTGAGTCGGACTCGCGCACCGAGGGTTCCGTTCCGATTTCTGAAAAAGTGTGCTATTTAGAGACATCGTTTTATTTTTCCTGTAAACTTTACATAAACTTCTATCACATAAAATAATTTCAGATTTTACGCTTTGCAAACTTCGGAGATAAGGGGGGGGGGAACGATATTTTTTTTTACATTTTTCATCAATAGTCGAAAACCATGGGGCCTAAAAAAAAATTAAAAAAAAATGTTTGAGAATGTGCAAACAGCGCTCTTTCATATGATACCTCACATGCCCTAGTATTCCTACTTTGAATTTTTGACTTTCAGTCCCTGTTGCAAAAAAAAAATATAAATATTTTTGTTTCTTTCTTATTTGCAAAATAGTTGGGTAAACGTTATCTAAAACTGTTCCAAATTTCAAGTTGATAGCATTAGTAATTCTTGAGATATCCAGCTGTGACAGACAGACAGACAGAGATTTTCTTACAAAATTACCTAATAATTTCTAAAATTCCCTAAGAAATTAAAAGCAGACTCAGTTCGTATCAACGATTCAACTAAATTGCATTTTCATGATCTTTTGTTCTGGCTGCGAGAACTGATCAGTGTTCTATAGCTAGCGGGTATCCAACCCTCGTTTGTCGATAACACAAAGAAATGCTGCACTTGCTTTTTGTTATCACTTGCAAAGTAATTTATCTGAACATAGATCAAACTGTAATGTGATAGTGCTAATTAATAGTATAAATGTAAGAGCTGGCTTGCCTATTTTGGCCAAAGAATCAGCATTGCCATACAACGGGGCAACGCTGCCAGCCTTTTGGGCACTTTTCCTGATGACAGCGATGCGGACGAATTTTTCAATGCCCTATATAATTACATATATTATTCTGCGCCCTTTTTTTTTTTTTTTTTGAGGGTGGGAAATCATCAAATAACTTCTCCCGCTCTGGGTGGAGCGGAAGGGCGTGTCAGACTTTTACTGACTAAAACCCACCCGTGTTCCTTCAGTTGCCTACCCGCTGCTCACCGTCCGCAGGCCCGCGCCTACGGTGGCCGGAAATCGCCCCGCGATTTCCGCCCAGGGCGTCTCCTGCGGCGACTGAGGGCGTGAGGCTGCCTCTCCCTCACGCGTTCCACCTCCTCCTTCGCGAGCATCACTGCTTCGCAGAAGGAGGTGATGGCCTCCCATGCACTCTCGCTCCGCACCATGGCCTGGACCAGGCTCGGACGCGAGAGATCGCCGCCGCGAGAACACGGCGGTGCTCTGCCCAAGCCGGGCAGACCTCCACTGTATGCTCCACCGTGTCCTCCGGGCGATCCACACAATGGTAACTGCCGGGCGTTTCCTTCCGCCTTATGCGAAACAGGAACCTCCCGAAACAACCGTGTCCGGTGAGGACCTGCGTGAGGACGCCGTGGCGCCACTCTAACCACTCCTCAAAGAGGGGACTTATCGCCGCAATTGTGACGTGCCCAATTATTCTGCGCCCTGCGGTTTCACCCGTGTAGACCAGGATAAAAAGTAGCCTATGTGTATATCCAGGGTTTCAGCTACCTCCATACCAAATTAAATAATCTTAATTGGTACAGCCGTTTGAGCGTGAAGAAGTAACAAACACACACACACTCTCACAAACTTTCGCTTTTATAATATTAGTGTTATAGTGTGATATGGTGATGAGTCAGTACCTCCTTGGTTTTTAAAAATAACTAGCTGTAAATTAAAATTCCCCACTGTTGGGACTCAAATCTGCTTTCTGTGTGACGGATGGGCCGTAATCTAACAATAATTCGAAAGACTTGTGAGAAAATGATGCCGATTCTCTTGTTCAATAACTAAACTAAAATTAGAGAATCGCTATCTTTTACTAACAGGCAGCGCGAGAAAAGGACGGCTATAGCTATGAACTAAGTTAGAAATGCCAAACTAGTTTACGCCTTGCGCTTCACCGTGTTTTTAGTCGACATGTTTTTACGTGTCGTCTAAATCTCTATGGGAATAGTAGTTCAACTAAATTTGACAGCTCTAATTTACGTCCGTCTCTTTCTTGTTTTAATAGAAAGAAAAAGTTAGCAATAGCCTAAATAAAGTTTAGTTTGTGCACAACAGAATCGGCACCATTATCTAATTTTGGAATATCAATCAGTCGTAGCCGTCCTTTTTCGATTTCCAAATCAAGGACAGTAAATGCAAAAAGAGATACAGGATATGATCGCCAGTTTATCGTATTGAGCAATTTGTAAGATAGCCTTAAGAGGGGAGATATTATTATTATTATATTTATTTATTTCAGGCATACGCCCATAATGTTAGTAACAAAGGTCTTAAAAAACTAGTGTTAGTAGACTTACAAAATTATTGAGTGTGGAGTTTCATCAAGACTCCCATCTATCTGAGAACAAACTCAAGATACTGTTGGTACTGCCACGAAGACGAGCAAGCAGAGAAGCGCTTCTTTTGCGTATGATGGCCGCAAAACCATCAATATGCCTTTCCGCAAACATCTTTGAAGCACTGTATCGCCATGGCAGCCCCAACAGTATTCTGAGTGCGTTATTATATTGGACACGTAGATCGCTATAAGCACGCAAACTTTAACTAGTCCACAGGCTGCACGTGTAAAATGACGAGCAAAATGACTTAAACAAAGTAATCTTAACCGCCACTGTACATCGCGCAAACCTGCGGGCCAGCATGTTGCAGCGTACCGACAGCGATCTACGTTCCCTATCAATATCCTTGTTATCTTTCAGGTCGGGTCAGGTCGATATCTTAATGGTTCAGAAAATTGCCCAAAGGTTGTGAGCCGGCTATCTTTTATTTTTTAACCGAACATTTATTTTTATTTTTAAAGGCAACCATTTACCCAAACATAGGTGCAATGAGGTCTTTGGGAGACCTATAGTTACCTAACCTAGAAATCGAAATTGACGTTTTCTTATGTTTTTCTAACCAAATAGTTCATAGAAAGAAAAAAACCGGTCATGACGCCAAGACGTTACGCCAACATAAAACACAAAAAAAAACAGATGTTATAAATATGAGTCACATCCGCGCAAAACGGCCATCGCTCTCAGCATAATTCTGTGAGCCTTTGACATAATACATGCACGTCACGAAACAGCCATGTCAGCGCTGGATCTCAGCGATATCCGACGGCAACATAATGATGTCCTAAAACACCTTGACGGCTTTCAATCAACATTCAGCTCTATCTTGTTGAACGCTAAATATACTAAACAAGAAAGCGATTAACATTAGACCTGGCAAATTAAGTTAGAAATTTCCAAACCAATTAAGACGACACCTCAGGATATTATGCTTCGTTAATAATATTAGGCGTGTTTTTAAAGCTGTAATCTTTCATGCAAGTTAAATACCTTTTTTATTGTTTGTTAATTGAGGAACAAAACAAATTCAAAACAGTGTGGCGGCATCTACATCACCACACGTGAACATTTACGTCACGCAAAATCCTGCATCGCGCAATCAGAGTTTACCGTGCGACTAGCATTTAAACAACGTCCCGACATCAATCCTTGGGCAGTTGCCCACCAGACACAACACCCGTCTGGTCGCAGGATCCTCCCTTTTTTATGGAAGATGAGAGAACTTTACACCCTGTTCCTCATGCCTCTACAATAGAAACATCACAAAAACCTTCCTAGGTTTGTCTGCTGCGGTTTCCTACAAGAGCGGCGGCCGCTAAATAACGGCCGCAGTGACGGCCGTCCTGAAAATGATGGCACCGGGGTTTGACTGATGTCAAAAAACGCTCTCTAGGAAAATACACCAACTTACTTTCATAACTGACGTCATTCGTCGGTAAATTGCTAAGTAATAGTATAGTATCTATTTATTTCACTACATCACTTACTACAATTTCTTACACTGCATCCATTTTTATTTATCTTTTATAACGATTTACATTGTAACTTGTGAATTGGTCTAAAACAATTCGTTTTCTTTAAAATCTGAAATAAAAACACCTATAGGTATTTTTCATTGTTATGACACTTACGTCAGGCTGTCAAGCTCTTTACTTTTTCTTCTAACTATCTTTCATAGAGTTTCATAATGGCATAGACTATGAACGTTTCTTTTGATTTATGTAATCTAAATTCTTTTTATCAATATGTTAGGTCAATATTGTATTTTATAGATAATTTTGATTTATTATTGAATGGCTGTATCTTTAATTACTTTTATAAAATTAATCCACACACACTCGGAATTCATCGAAGAGGTTAGAGGTTTTTCAACGTATATTACTGGCAGATTCAAGCATTGACTGTGGCGTTTGGCATTCTGATGACGGAAAACTTCAAATGTGGAAAGGATATGAAATTGGAAGACGTTTTTGAAAAACGCTGCCTGATGAACCGATGGATGAAAGACTCGAAGACTGTTCAGTTCTGCTCCGGAAGCTATAAACGAAACATCTCCTAAAAGTATTCTTCGACCGGGAAAACTAACCTAGTGACTAAAACTTACCCGACTGCGGTCGATCCCTAAAGGAGGGTTATAGAAAATAACCATTAATTTATCGGAGCGATTCAATTGAAAATCTTCCTCTTCCAAACTATCCGTGCGTGTTTGCCTAACCTGGACTTACTCAAATTACTACTTCAAGCTAACCTCTACCTTCGCGTTAAATAACTGTGTGTGTTAGGTAGGATTGTTTTTTAAAAACCGGTCTGTATTTTTTATCTTTTAATATTTAATATATTGTTTCAAGTCTTACTTTAGCCCCCTTTTATTTCTGTAGGCTAGTAGATTTGTTACAGTCTGGCGCCCAACGTGGGGCCTAATTTTAGTATTTCTAAATGAGAATTATTACCAAGTATTGTAATAGAACTACCGCTATCTAGTAAGCAGGAAAATATTTTGTCATTGATAGAAATATTAATAAAAGGACGATTAAAATCTTTTTCATTATCATATATTGTAGTTATTTTGTAACAATGAAATAAAATTTTTATAGTTTGTAACCAATCAAGCCAGTCTGATTGATTAAAGTTTTTATTACCCAAGTCATTGTTTAGTTTTTTGAGTTTTTAGTTTTATTACAATTAGGGCAATCAGTAGATTTAACATCTTTTAAACCACATTTAAAACAAATAATTAACGTACGAGGTTGCGAGCAATTAGATAGTATATGACCATTAGTGCGGCAACGTACACAAAAAGCATTATTATTAAATTTATTAATTGCATTAACTTGAGGTTTATTGTTAAAACGATTAAAATTTGTTTTAGGAGGAAACGCGTTAGAGGTTGAGGGCTTTGACGTAAAATTAGAAGATTTATAGTTGAATTCGACAGCTATAGGATTATTTGAAGTTTGAGGTTCGCTGAAACGTTTCTCTTTGTCTAGGAATTCTTCATATTTTTGACAACATGAAATAAGCGCAAGAATAGAATTAATATTATTATTCGCGATATAAGGTGAGTAACAAGGTCGAATGTTACGAATAATGATTTGGAGTTTCTTAGTTTCCGATAGTTTCTCTGAGAGTCTGGAAAACATGCCAGTCAGTATGGAAACAAAAATAACTATAGGCTCATCTTTGCCTTGAGTTCGACTATTAATGGCTTCTAACAATTTATGATCATAGTCAAAACCGCTAAAGTCTGAAATCAAAGCTTCGCAAAGTTCATCCCATGATAACAAAGAGTCACGTTTAAAACGGTACCAGTGTAAAGCGTTATCGGTAAGTAATTCGAACGCATGATCCAATAATTTGTTAGATGAAATATTCCTAGAAATACTAAATTCCTGAATTTTCTGGATAAAAGAACGCGGACAAGAGTTTCCGTCATATTTTATTCGTTTTAATTCGTTAAGGGAATTATTGGGAATAGAGTTTAGAGGTTGAGACTGATTGTCAGGGAGTAAAGTATGAAACATCGTCTCATTGGGGCTATTAGGAGTGGAAGAGGGACGGTTGACTACTATAGGTTGAGGGTTGATGTTGTTGGAAAAAGTTGATAAAGAATTAAATTTAGATTTTAAGGTGCAAAATCTCTCTTTAGTTTGAGAAAAACGATCTACCTCTGAGGGATCTGAATCAGTATCAATCCTCTCTAGTCGATGAAATAAATGATTAATAAAAGTTTTAATTTTTTTGTTAAGTTTATGGTTACCCTGTTCTAACAATAGTATTTTTGATTCGATATAATTTAATGAAGTGGTAAGTTCGTCCAAATCAGTTTTAACATCCAATATCGGGTCTAAAACAATTCGTTTTCTTTAAAATCTGAAATAAAAACACCTATAGGTATTTTTCATTGTTATGACACTTACGTCAGGCTGTCAAGCTCTTTACTTTTTCTTCTAACTATCTTTCATAGAGTTTCATAATGGCATAGACTATGAACGTTTCTTTTGATTTATGTAATCTAAATTCTTTTTATCAATATGTTAGGTCAATATTGTATTTTATAGATAATTTTGATTTATTATTGAATGGCTGTATCTTTAATTACTTTTATAAAATTAATCCACACACACTCGGAATTCATCGAAGAGGTAAGAGGTTTTTCAACGTATATTACTGGCAGATTCAAGCATTGACTGTGGCGTTTGGCATTCTGATGACGGAAAACTTCAAATGTGGAAAGGATATGAAATTGGAAGACGTTTTTGAAAAACGCTGCCTGATGAACCGATGGATGAAAGACTCGGAGACTGTTCAGTTCTGCTCCGGAAGCTATAAACGAAACATCTCCTAAAAGTATTCTTCGACCGGGAAAACTAACCTAGTGACTAAAACTTACCCGACTGCGGTCGATCCCTAAAGGAGGGTTATAGAAAATAACCATTAATTTATCGGAGCGATTCAATTGAAAATCTTCCTCTTCCAAACTATCCGTGCGTGTTTGCCTAACCTGGACTTACTCAAATTACTACTTCAAGCTAACCTCTACCTTCGCGTTAAATAACTGTGTGTGTTAGGTAGGATTGTTTTTTAAAAACCGGTCTGTATTTTTTATCTTTTAATATTTAATATATTGTTTCAAGTCTTACTTTAGCCCCCTTTTATTTCTGTAGGCTAGTAGATTTGTTACAATAGACAGACGTCCTAACTCGAGGCTCAAGCAAAGTCAAAGTCAAATAATTTATTTCAAATAGGTACATAAAAGGCACTTTTGAAAGTCAAAATATACAAAACCATGGAATTGATTCTAGTCGCCCCTTCTAAAATGTAATTTCGTATGGAGAAGAATGGGCAAGAAACTCCACCGTTACTCTTTTATAATTTGTTATACAATATTTTGTATACATTAATCATATCCGACCATTTTTTGTGAAAATTTGTTTTTAATGACATTAAAAACAGACTTTCCCAAAGTGGCTATTCAAGCACTAGGGCACGAAAAAAATTACTGTACCACAATAGGTAAAAAGAAAGAATTACACTAATTTAAGGCCATTTGATTGATTGAAACTAGTTTTAAGTTAAGGTATCGGCACCTACCATACAATATAATTGAATACATCTAAGGCATATTGTGTTTTATATTTTAATTTGTATTTAACTAATATTATTCTTGACATTATGAAGTCCCAATAGTTTTGATTTTATTTACTTTACTTTTTTTGACATTATTACGTATTATAATTTTTTATTTTTATGACATATAATTAAGACAAAGGCCATATTGTATTTCAATTTGTAAAACACATATTTGTACGCCTCGTTAGGCAAAACATGTTTGTAAGCCCTAAACAATAATTTGAACATCCCGCATGCCTATTGTATGTAAACACATGTTTTTGACAAATAAAAAAAAAAATAGAATTGAACACATCCGTATTAGAGCCTTGTTGCCCTTCCCTACCTACAATGCTCTCCCCGAAGAGCCTTAAGGGCTGCATGCATGTCTGATATATTGTGTTGTTACTAACCATGTTAAAACGAGTGATGGAGTAAACCCTAATTTGTTTTCGTGTCTGCTCCACGCCCTTTTGATCATATTTAGTTATCTCCGGATAAATGGAGCTGAACGGTTATGAATTTTTCATGTGCGGAGGAGTTGATTTTTTGTTTGACTTGTGGGTATAGAGGGCTTTAGTCTATGGTAGATTGAATTGTGGTGGGGTGCTCGTAGAAGCATTATTAGTTTGGATTTTAATGTTGCATTTTGTTTTTGTTAAATAAAATTTGGGACCTTTTGAGAACTTAATACCTTGATTGCATTGTAAGCGCTTTTTAGACTCATTGATTACCTGTATCTCCTATGTCCTGTAGATGACATGTTTTTAATGAACCCAGCGTTGGTTGCAGTCGGAGTAACATGTAGCTTTAGGCACTGGGTAGATACATTAATAAGAAATAATAAAAAAAATCAATATAGAGCTTGGTTGTGGAAGTTATACTGGGTGTAATTTTAATCACCGTTATGCTCTTAAGGGGTCATTGTACTCATCATTATGAACAACTTTTCAAAATCAAAATATTTTATTTCAAATAAACCTACATGGGCACTTATGAAACGTCAGAAGCTAGGTGCACGGTTCCAAATTGGTCGTTTCCTATCAATGGAGAAGAGCCGGCAAGAAACTCCATGGTTACTATTTTAAAAATAATTGGCTTTTACCACTGGCCCAAACCTGAAATTTCAAAAAAGGAACAGCTGTTCCCTTCATTTATGTTCTCACTAGCTTTTTCCCGCGGCTTCGCCCGCGTGGATATCAAAAATCAAAATGTAGGGAACAGCAGATTTTTTTTTCGTTATTTCATTTTTGGTCCCATAGGAAAAGTTGTTCATAATGATTAGTACAATTACCCCTTAAGAGCTTAACGGTGATTAAAATGACACCCTGTATAAGTAGTCCAGCTCTATGTACAATACTGGTATTCAGCAACTAGGGCTGCAGAGAAAAGGCAGATAATTAAAATAAAAAATAAAATAAATATTCTTGGACATTTCACACAACGCCATCTAGTCCCAAGCTAAGCAACCTAATGCTTGCGTTATGGTAACGAGATGGCTGATAAACTACGTATATACAGTTTTTTTTTTTGTAAATACATACATAATTATTATAGATAGAAAAACACCCAGACTCGGACAATTACTTGTAGGTCGTACAAATATTTGTTCCGTGCGGGAATCGAACCCGCGACATGCTGCGCAGCAGTCAATCGCTCAACCACTGCGCCAACCGTGTCGTCAAATTGAGCTTGAGCTTGGATGTTTCAAATAGATACGAATATCAATGTTATTTCAGTATTCTTACTGAATAAAGTGTTTGCGGACTGATGCAAAAACAACGGGACAAAATAGCAAGAGCTCATTTTAAATTAATGTTTTTCACTACAATATTAAAATTTAAATTCATATTACTCACCAATTTTGATTCACAGGTCGATGACCTGGCAAGACTGTCGTATATGTCACTGCATTTCATATTATTATGTATTCCAGTTTCACTGATTGCGACGAAAACGGTCCATGAAAATAATAATTATTGTTGTTTTCGAAAGTAGAATGAGAAATCATTATAATCAGTAAAGTAGGTAATGTTGTCTTATTTCGTTTGCGATGTTATTTATAGGTTAGCATCATTGATGTATAAATTAGGAAGATATGATTCGCGCCCCTCGACCGTGTGTTTTCAAAATGTGCACAAATAGTTTAAAAACCAAAAACAAGTTCCACGGGATTACTTTTCACTAGTAAATAGTGCCAAAAATGTTAATTTGTTTTTGTGAGAGCGAAACAGACATGCAATGTCATTCATAATCGTAAACATTCGGCAGCTAACGCGATTTCGCCTGAACGACAGTGCCAACTCCTATCTCTTTCCTTGTCTATCAGTAGGTAACTGTAGGTTTGCGACTGTGAGAGTTTCGGTGCATGTAGTCGTGCACCGAGTCCAAGTTTAGTGATCGCGATATTAGCGCGTAACATATCTTCCTCTTGTCAATGGTCAGTGTGACGTTTAATAAACAAGTTATGCGGATGTGACGTTCAATAAACAAGTTATGCGTGCTGTGGTAGGGGTTGCGCAGTGGGGGGATTGTGGAGTGGTGCGCCACACTCAGTCTGGTCCGAGCGGCCGTTATGACAACACGCCTAACGCAGTGATATTGCAAACAGTGTTTTATTGTGATACCTAAACCTAACCAAAACCAAGACACCACAGTCAGCATTGTTAATTTTATCGGAACAGATTGGCAGGATTGAGTATTAATCACCAGTCATTTATTTTGACTAACAACCAAGATGAATGTAGATTGTAACTTTGCAGATTAGCCTGACATAAGTCTAATATTAATATTTTTCAGTAAGCCTTTGTCTTATCATTACAAATGCAGGTAAGATAAACAAGGCGCAGCATATACCAATAACAGCGAAAATAATGCCCTATTCGTACCCAAGACGTCTGGAATTCTCCTGAATAAGCTATTTTAATTTTCTGCCTAATGTGCCATTTCGCTATATTCTAGATTACAAGAATACCTGTAAACTTGGCTAGATTTTTGCAAACACAAACTATTATAATCCTTTAATTGTTGCCTCAGAAGATAGCGGTTTTACCTTTTTTTAATAAATTAAATTAGAGGTTTGAATTTAATCTGTTATAATAAAATGACCCCATCACCTGACATCTCTACCTCCTGAACCCTGGCGTACTATTCATAGTATATAAAAAAATCTAAATTCCGCACACTTGTATAGTTGTTTTATATCAAGAAAGCGGGCGAGCCATACTTGTATGTGTAAATGTTACATGCACATCTTCTTTGTGTGCGTAAGCTCAGGAGCACGCTACCTGCAGGTACGCACACTAGAGCGCGTGTCGAGCGCGTGTCTATACGCATTACATCTACAAGTATGGCTCACCCGCTTTCGTGAGACAAAACAACTGTAAATCAATGTCTCTAAAGTTTAGTTACTGAGGAAAAGTGTGGCGTATGAACGCAACTTTTAGAAACAAAATAAGCTGTCACTCTATGATAAATAGTTCTTATTCAAGATGGTCGCCCAGCGCAGACGGTCACATCACCGCTCAGAGCAAAGTAAGTAATCGTTATTCATACATTATTTTTCCAGATTCCACAATAAGAGCGGGAAACGATACTTCTCTCCCCGCAAATCAATGTCAGGTAACTAATTTTGAACCCACGATCCATTCAATGATTAGTCCAATTTATATTGGAACAATTTATATCGAAACAGAGTGGTACAAGTTTTTTGAAAAGTACTAAATTGCTTCTAATCAGACTTTAAATGTGCAGATTACAGGAAGATCCCTGGGCTTGAATTTGGAAGAATTTTTAAGTGTTTATTGGCATGCCTGTACTATTTCAGCAATCAATTATACAATGACGATCTGTCATTGTATAATTGATTGCTGAAATAGTACAGGCGGTTCACTGCAATTGTGAATGGAAAATTAAGATAATTACTGATGCAATATCACGACATCGACATATGCAATACGTACAAGTCTGAGAGTCGTATTTGATAATGATGTGACAGATAACTTATATCTGAAGAAGAAATATGACAGTTTGACATATTATTTTTCTATACAAAAGCTGTCAAACCGCCATGGTACTGAAGGTGTGGTGGGTGGTGGTAGTGGTAACGGCCGCGACTTACGAGTTGTAGATCGTAGGTTCGGATCCTGACAGGCGCTTTCAAATCAAATCACATCAAATATATTTATTTCGGATTCTGTTTTATCCATAGTAACAAGAAACTTAGCTTAGTGTTAGTACAGTTAATTCATAGGTTTATTATAAAAAAATAATTTAAGCATGCGCCGGGCTGGGCGCCCGTCACATGTACCTACACTCATCCACTGCTTCAACAGCGGAGAATCCCACCGGTTTGCCAACGCTTTACTTTGTGTAAATTATTTCATCACCACTGCTCTCAAAACGGTGAAGGAAAACATCGTGAGGAAACCGGCATGTCCTAGAACCAAAAATTCGAAGACACGTGACATCTAGCAACCCGCACTGGGCCTCAAGTCTGCTATTACAATAGTGTCAGAATGGTCTATCATTGATTTCATAATTGTTGATTTTGACAAGTTTGGTAATCTACTAATATAATGGCGTCATTATGACTTTCCAATAGTCAACCACTGACACTCCATTGTATGAAATTATGAATTTAGCAGATTACGAACTTTTAGCAAAATGACAATGCAGTGACAATGGGATCGTGTTGGAATGTAAAAAATAGCAGACTTGGGGCCCTGGGCCCGCGTGGTGGATTACAGCACACTCCCTCTTACAGAGGAGGCCTGTGTCCCAGCAGTGGGAACGTTATAGGCTGGTTATGATTATGATGATGAAATGTTGATAGTGACTGCCGACAGAAGTGAAAAATTAAACGCGGTGTCACGTTGTCACGGTGACGTGGTGACGCGAACTCGTAAGATTTCCCTCTACCAAAAATGCACAACGCGCCTAAAGAAGTTTTCACTTCAAAAATAAAACAGTAAAGTACTTCTTTGATGTACATAGTATGTATGTACATCAAAGTTTAGGTTTCATCTCAATTCACACCGACTGTACTTATTGTACACTTGTACAGTACATTTAGAAAACCCACTTTTCAAAGTTTATGATTTTTTAGGGTTCCGTACCCAAAGGGTAAAACGGAACCCTATTACTAAGACTCCGCTGTCCGTCCGTCCCTCCGTCTGTCTGTCTGTCCGTCTGTCACCAGGCTGTATCTCATAAACGGCGATAGTTAGACAGTTGAAATTCTCACACATGATGTATTTCTGTTGCCGCTATAACAACACATAAGTACTAAAAACAGAATAAAATAAATATTAAAATATTAAACGAGCAAAAAAATCACGTTTGTTGTATGGGAGCCCCATACAACAAACGTGACTTTTTTGCTCGTTTTTGCTCGATATTGATAAAGGAAACAGGTAGAGGCTTGAAATATTCACACAATATATATTCACTTAAAAAAAATCATTAAATTAAAATAAAACAAATATTTAAGGTGGGCTCCCATACAACAAACGTTATTTTGTTAGTCGTTTTTATAGGTAACGGAACGGAACCCTTCGTGCGTGGTCCGACACGCACTTGGCCGTTTTTTCCAATAACATTTTTCCCAAGATTTTAGTTACGTAACTAACAATCATACCAAGTTTTTATCAAAACCGGTAAGAGTTCATACCCCCAGGGATTAGGAGGAAGAACTTAGATAATAACTAGCTACAAACTAGGCCAAACTGTCCTAAAAGGTAGTCAAAGGTGGTAGTTATCGGTATTCAGGTACTTGTTGGGCGGACAGAAACAGCTACCGGTACACGGAAAACTACTCGCAACAAAAAATAGTTTTCAAAGAAGTTGAGAAAGTGAATGCTGGCAATGTGTGTGAAAATAACTCGATTGTAAGACAATTTGCAGTTTTAGTTAGAAAATAACTCGATTGTAAGACAATTTGCAGTTTTAGTTAGAAAATAACTCGATTGTAAGACAATTTGCAGTTTTAGTTAGAAAATAACTCGTTTGTAAGACAATTTGCAGTTTTAGTTAAAAAATAACTCGATTGTAAGACAATTTGCAGTTTTAGTTAGAAAATAACTCGATTGTAAGACAATTTGCAGTTTTAGTTAGAAAATAACTCGATTAAATAAATAAAATAAAATAAATAATAAATCTTTATTACACTTCGGAGTCACAAACATCTGTGTAGCCCTGCCTCTTGTACTAGGAGTTCATGTATCACAAGAGACAGACCTCTCTATTTACAGGGAATATGATGTAGAAGCGAGATAGACAAGAAAAATAAATTACAGTTATGGCATGCATTGACAAGTAGATTTACAAAATATATAAGAGAACAAAATAATAAAACAAAAATAAGATAAAGAAATAATGATAAAAGAGTTTAAAATAACAATGCGTTTTGTAAAAAGGGTGGGTGAGTGTGAGTGAAGTGTGTGTGGGGGTGTGTGTGTGTGTGTGTGTGAGGTGTGTGCGTATAAGTTGTGTATGGTGAATGTGACTGGGTATCATGTTATGCTGCCGAAAAGATTCTCTATTTCCTCATAATCATAATTGTCTAGCCAGTGAATAATTATTTTTTTGAATTGGTAGTTGTTTAGCTGTTTAAGTTGTTTGATCCCTTTTTCTTGGCCGATTTTGTTATAGAGACGTGGGGCAACGTAGCAGTAGTGTTTGCTCGCGAAGACGCTTTTGGTACCTATGACTGGGCACCTGTCAACCCTCTTGGTTGAGATTGGCAGACTTGGGATGGAGTATCGGTGGTATCTTCGCAAGCATTCGTAAATGTAGATCTTACGGATGCTGAGTACTTTGGCTTTTTCGTATACCTCAGTCGTGGGCGTCCGGTATCTCAGAGAGAGAAGAACTTTTAGCACCACACGCTGAGCCCGCTCAAGCTCAATCATATGGGTCTTGCCTGTCACCCCCCAAGCGCAAATAGCATATCCCAAGACACAGTGGCATAGGGCTTTATAGGTTAGTAACAAAAGTTTGGAACTGGCAACATGTCTCAGGGTTTTAAAAATATGGATCAGCTTGCGTACTCTTTTGGCGGTACCCGAAATATGTAGGGACCATTTAAGATTGTCGTCAACAATTACACCTAGATATTTGATAGAGTTCGCTCTGTCTAGCGTGGGGCACGTGCAGGAGGCAAAGTTATTGCTATTCCTATTGCAGGGAAACGTGTGAGCTGTAATTTGAAATTGTTTGGGGCTTCCTGTTCGAGTTTTACTAAAACATAGGTATTTTGTTTTATTTGTATTTAATGACAGCAAACTATCTTCCAGCCAGGCTGTCACTTGGGAAAGACCCGCATCACAGACAGTTTCTAAACATTTCCATGATTTATCATGGAACAAAAGAACTGTGTCGTCAGCAAACATCATGACATCGGCTTTACTGATTTTGATATCACACAGACATATATTATAAGACAATTTGCAGTTTTAGTTAGAAAATAACTCGATTGTTAGACAATTTGCAGTTTTAGTTAGAAAATAACTCGATTGTAAGACAATTTGCAGTTTTAGTTAGAAAATAACTCGATTGTAAGACAATTTGCAGTTTTAGTTAGAAAATAACTCGATTGTAAGACAATTTGCAGTTTTAGTTAGAAAATAACTCGATTGTAAGACAATTTGCAGTTTTAGTTAGAAAATAACTCGACTGTAAGACAATTTGCAGTTTTAGTTAGAAAATAACTCGATAGTAAGACAATTTGCAGTTTTAGTTAGAAAATAACTCGATTGTAAGACAATTTGCAGTTTTAGTTAGAAAATAGAATATCCTCTTCAGACAGTGGTGTCGTAAACAGCAACTTAACCCTTCACGCGTCGCTATGTACTAATTTATAAACCCAAAACCCCAGGGGTTGTTTTGGTAGTTGCGAACCCCATAGGTCCACAACTACTTATGATGACTGGTTTTCCATCGGATGATGTTTTTTTACGTATATATATATGTGATATAAGCTTATATACCTATTATGTAAAGGTTTTTCCTTATGAACACCCGTGTGTTCACTTGACGTGTGAGGGGTTAACTAGTCTCGAGGTCCCCGGCATCGTCGACCACATTATCGCTTACCATCAGTTGGGATTGGTGGCCAGATGCGAGAAGTTCGCATTTAATAATAAAAGCGTGCTAAAAAACTGGGAGCTTTTTGAAGTCGGTTAAAAAGGTATGGCAAAATAATTAAGATAAAACTGATGATTAGAACAAGTTTCATACATTTTACGTGTTGATTTTATTTATGCAATTCACATGACCAAAGTAGATTTTTAAATTAGTCTAAAGAAAATTATTATTTGATTTTGTAATAAAAAGATCTGAAAATCTACTCTACCTATATTATTGAAAATTCTAAAAATCCTGAGATTTCCCGAGATTTCCAAAATCCGGCCGCAATCCTGAGAAGAGCCTAAAAATCCAGAAATCTCAGGACAAATCCTGAGATATGGTAACCCTTTTTCTGCCATACATAAGAGCAAAAAAGTTAACACTCATCCAAAAAGTATCCAAATATTCACGCATCTTTCAGTCACTGTTATCAAAATATCTGAAATAGGCGCCTGATGCCACACCAAGCTAACCCAATACTTAGTATACACGGTAAAAGGGGAACGCTGTTTACAAAGAGGATCTTATCAAATTCGATCCATCTTATGTGGAATTTTAATCTTGTTACAGCATTGTTGCTCTTTCAGTCGCCAGCCATCAACTGTGCTGTACCCATAATTCAAACCTTTCATATGTTGCTGGTACTTTTACCAACATCCACTAGAAACCAATAAAAATAAACAAAACAATTGAAAATCGTGTTCTATCCTATAATCTTTACTGCTTTTGTTTCCGAAATTTATTTATACTGCTTACAAACTCAGCAATGGTAACGTAAGTTAGCTATGGAACGTGTATAGTTGTTGGTTTCATGGTAAAGGCTTTCCAGTTCCCTTTCTTTCAATCGGTGGCCCCTACACCAGAGTTTATCACTGAAATGGCTTCGCAGAATTGTTAATCTGTACAACGATGCCGCGATGTCATAGCTGCGAATACAATTATTGTAAAATATATTCTTTGCAATGAACTAAGAAAAGCTATGATATTTTTTCGATGAAAAATGTTAAAACCAAAAAACAGTGCATCTACAGGATTTTCATTAATCAATGTCTGGTTTTTTTTGTATGTTTAATATACAGGTTGTTTCTTTTAAGGTGTCAAGCCAGTGCGAGCTGATAGCAGAGTACCATACCTATCGATTTAACGCCCATGTATGTTCTACGATTTTTTGTAGTTTTCGAGTTATAATTTTTTATGATATTTTTCCTGATTAGGTATGTCTTTTTTTTTCGTCAACTTTGAACAAGAATGTACTAAATAGGGCATTATTTGCTGAAATCGGTCGTTGAAAGTGGTGTACGTGAAATCTTGTGATTTTCATATTTTTTAATTAATTTGTTTCTTCTCTCTCTCTCTCTTATCTTTTTTTCTTATCTTTTCTTTTTATCTTCTTATCTTTTCTTCTTATTTTTTTTTTATCTTTGCATATTTTTGTCAATCCTGATATTTACTATTCCTATACGTTTAAGCAGAGCTCAGTTGATAATAAAAACATAAATTTTACACCATCCATAACCATGAAAATGAAATGAAGTGAGGCATCCAAAATAACTCGAAAACTACAAAAATCGTAGAACATACATGGTGGTTAAATCGATAGGTATGGTACTCTGCTACCAGCTCGCACTGGCTTGACACCTTAAAAGAAACACCCTGTATATTACTAGCGACCCGCCCCATGCTTCGCTTGGTTTTTATCGTTTGACAAAACATCGATACTGCTATAATATTATGTAAGTTTAATATTCATTTATTATACATATAAACCTTTCGGGATAAATTCGGATGGTGAAAACCGCATGAAAATCCGTTGCCTAGTTTAGAAGAACAACGCGGCCACATAGACAAACACGAAAAGTGAATTTAATTTATAGTCTAGTGTAGATGTACTAGCCGTTCATTCTGGTTTTTAGCATATTTCATAAAAACTCGGATGTCAATTATATAGTTACCTCCCTCTGTTACTCCAAGCACACCAGGTTGTTCCCTGAATTCCTGATAAACCGGATTCCATGTAGGTACCGTCAATGTAATAAATTATGATTCTGTGAAGCTGATTGATGGAGTGGCTCGTTTTGGTTCTATTCGCGGTATTACTTGGAGGGGGGAGTATACAAACAATGCCTTTTCAAATATTACCATTTTCAGAGCTGGCTTATGTGTTGTTCCCATGAATTCAGGAACACGTGATCTGTGCTGAGGAAAATCTCGATGGGGTTTGGGAGAAACAGGGTAAAGCGGAAAGGGAATAAATATACTCTTTCCGGTTTTTCGCCATTATTTTTGTGAAGTATAGTCGAGTGATACGGGCGATTTTTTTTTTGGAATCTTCGTCGCTTTTTGAGATTATTGTAGATAGTAATATTATGCTATTGCTACTACGCTCAAAAATAGAGTAAAATAACGCCACCACGAGAAACTAAACTAAATATTGTCGTAAAGAAAACTGCAAATGTTAAGCAATCCGAAGTTTTATACAAATCCGTTTGTCTACATTTCTGTCGGTATGCTCGGTGAGTAGGCTTATAAAAGCAAATAAGGAGACCAAACTTTTGCTTTTTCTTTGAAGCAGGGTAGAACTAGTTTGTAACTACTAACAAAATATTTACAAAAATTTCTCTGAATTAAATGAATTTTATTTTATTTTTATTTTATAACACATCGAATGCCAAATCATCGAATATACATTGCTGTTATAATTGAAAGCTCAGCACTACCCGCTTCCGCATCCGCTGCCCTCAAGGCCACTCCACCATGTAATACATAACAGGGTTGCCAAATTAAGTTGAGACGCTCTCATATTATTTATTTAACGCTATTATTCTGGCCCACGGATCCCTCCGTGATTTTTCAGTACACAATTGTGTTTTTCCTTTGTGCTGAATTCAATTGATCCTCCAGGTAGGCAGAAGGCAGGCTTAGACGTACTTAAATAAAATTTCATTATTGGCTGATGATGTTGGATGGGCTTGAAGAAGTAATCAGGGGCGGAGAATTTATTTGTCATACGTTATTGGTGTGGGTTCCTGTAAACGTACCATTTATTTTTTATGTTTTAGCCTCTTAATTCACAATTGTTTTAAAATGGCTTCAAACAATTTTAAATAATGTATCCTCCGGTATCCCCTGATGCTCGCTATTTTTTGTCTATTTTTTATGAAAAAATACATGATTTAGTAGCTCCATAAATTATGTTATGTTGTGCACAGTTGACACACTGTGACAGCTCACATGAGTTATAAAATGTTGATTGCTCGCAAAATGATGCGAGTGGGATAAATATCATTGGCTGCACAGGTAGGAACTTTACTCCCTGGATATTTAAAATAACATTATTTCTATCTGACATTTTTGTGAGTGATATATATTTTAGGGGATTGGAATTGATATTATTGGAGGACTTATTTTGTAGATTTTCTTATTTTATTTTATTACTAGCTTTTGCCCGCGGATTCGCCCGCGCATGTATTATACAAATAACCCTTCATCTTGAATCACTCTATCTATTTAAAAAAAGCATCAAAATCCGACCGCGCATGTATTATACAAATAACCCTTCCTCTTGAATCTCTCTATCTATTAAAAAAAACAGCATCAAAATCCGTTGCGGAGTTTTAAAGATCTAAGCATACATAGGGACAGACAGACAGCGGAAAGCGACTATGTTTTATACTATGTTGTGATTATGGGATTGGAATTGATATTATTGACACTAATATTATTTTATAGCATTAATAACCAGAAACTCATTGCTATACATGACTGCATAATTTTATTATGTTCGTGCTGGGGTGCTACTGCAGAGCAAATTAATTCTCTCACACTCGTGACTTTACCGCCCGTCGTTCTAGAATTGGAGCATTTGGCCTGAATTTGCGTTACGACCTTTTATTTTGTTGTATATCAGAGCTTTGGCCAGGTGCAGGTGCTGCCGATGACATTTACTTTTTGGAAAATAACTTTACCGCGCTAATCTCACAACGCGGCGAGAAGTGAGAAACAAACGAATACGCTACTGCGCTGCACGCTGTCGGCAGTAGCGCCACTATTTATGAAGCCCGTTAATTTGACAGCTGAATATGCGGCCTACCAATGGCCGCCGCCGCGCCGTAACGAACGTTGTGCAAAGTGCGAGCTGCTAATCATTTTATTTTATTTTATTTATTTTATTTATTTTATTTATTTTATTTATTTTATTTATTTATTCTTCGGAAAGCTTACAGTCTAATTATCTTTAAAGGTAAGTTATGTACAATATCGCTTACAAATTGCCATTTAAAAGCTTCCACAAATTAAAAACTATGTACCTAAAATTAAAAAAGAAAGAAATAGAACATACAAAAATTAAAATTAAAAATAAATTCTACAAATTTTTCTTTTTTTTTTTCTACAAATTTTTCTTCAAATATTATAAAGGCGAAAGTTTGTGAGTGTGTGTGAGGGTGTGTTTGTTTGTATGTTTGTTACTTCTTCACGCTCAAACGGCTGGACCGATTTGTATGAAATTTGGTATGTAGATAGCTTATACCCTAAATTAACAAATAGGCTATTTTTTATACCGATCTACGCGGGTGAAGCCGTGGGGCGCAGCTGGTTTAAGAATAAATTAAGTAATCAGTTGTCTTTTTATACGATAGTCATTAAAAAAAACAAAAGAAAAAGTGAATAATTAATCGAATCCTGAAGACTAGGTATCATTTAGAAAGAAGAAGAAAATAACTTCGCACTTGTGTCCCTGAAGAGGGCAAGCCTATTGCGAATTAATCTAGACTCCGAGCTCAGATTGAAAATTTCCTAAAGGAAACTTTTGTCTTTTGTTCGACCCAGAGATCCAAACTCAGGGATTTATGCTCAGCAGGCGCGCTGAAGTAAGGCAGTGAGGAGAAGACACTCTTTATAACAATAATAAAAGTATTTGTTCGTGCAATAATAACCAAAAGTGGGAAGGCAAAAGTGAATAACTTGAAGAACCGTAAAAATGTTTCCGAACTTCGGAGTTGGCGAAATTTTCTGTTATTTCAATAAACAGATGTAAAAATAAATTGGAAAATTTAATTTATTTTTATTAATACGAATTTTTACAGCGCAGTGGGTAGATGATTTTGTTTATTAAACAAATTAATGGAAATACATTCTACTTCTGGTAAATTTTTAATTGGAGGCCCGTTGCCCAAATTGGGTTCGCTGTAGGCTGATAATAATCATGATACATTATGTTTACTACATGCTTGAAAACACACACATATAAAGACTCAATATTTATTTGTTCTTGATAATGTTTCATAGTTTTTATTGCATACTAGCTCACCGGCCAGACGTTGTCCAGGAGTTGCAAGAAGAGGTCGTGGCTAAGTAATAACAGCCGAACGGGCACAGATTTCTGTGGTACGGATCGATCCATCAGGTTAAGCTACGCTTACCGGGGTTGGTCCGTGGATGGGTGACCGTATTTACATACCGAGATTCCTCAGTGCCTCGGAAAGCACATTAAGCCGTTGGACCCGGCTGTCATTCGTGGATCTTTGACAGTCGTTACGGGTCTTCAGAAGTCCGAAAGTCTGACAACCAGTCTCTGATATAGTATTACCCAGTAATTGGGTTGTGGAGGTCAGATAAGCAGTCGTTCCATATAAAATACTGGTATTCAGCTGCATCTGGTTAGACTGGAAGCCGAGCCCAACAGAGTTGGGAAAAGGCTAGGCAGATTGATTGATTGTATTAGAGCAAACAAAACAAAAAAAAAAAACCGGGCAAGAGCGAGTCGGACTCGCGCACCGAGGGTTCCGTTCCGATTTCTGAAAAAGTGTGCTATTTAGAGACATCGTTTTATTTTTCCTGTAATCTTTACATAAACTTCTATCACATAGAATATTTTCAGATTTTTCTCTTTGCAAACTTCGGAGATAAGGGGGGGGGGGGGGAACGGTATTTTTTTTTACATTTTTCATCAAAAGTCGAACACTAAAAAAAAATAAAAATATTTTTGAGAATGTGTAAACAGCGTTCTTTCATATGATACCCCACATGACTTAGTAGCTCCACTTTGAATTTTTAAGACCCCCTTTCACCCCATGTTATAAAAAAAATACATATATTTTTATTTTTTTCTTATTTGAAAAATAGTTGGGTAAACGTCATCTAAAACTGTTCCAAATTTCAAGTTGATAGCACTAGTAGTTCTTGAGATATCCAGCTGTGACAGACAGACAGACAGACAGAGTCACACCATAAGGGTTCTTTTTTTACCATTTTGGTACGGAACCCTAAAAATCAAATCGATCAAGCCATTTTCGAGGTTTTGCGAGACTAATGCACGGCAATTGATTTTTATAAGATTAACGACATAAGAGAAGCTACTTAGAGCCTGTTTCACCACCTAGGATTAAGTTCCTATTAACTTACTTGGCAGATAATTTCATACAAATTCTATTACATTTTTAATTTTTTCGGTAAGTAGTGGCTATTCGGACATCGTGAAATAGGCCCTTAGTCTTGTAACCTAGCTCAGAAGTCAAGGTCACAATATTACCTGTATTGTGATCTTTACTGTTAGGTACATTTCTGTATCATTTTATTTTCCATCTATATCTATAAATTTACAATCATATAGATTCAACAAAGGACAAGGGAAAATGTAGATCATATAGAAAAAACCGGTCAAGAGCGAATCAGACTCGCGCACCGAGGTTTCCGTTCCGATTCCTGAAAAGGTGTGCTATTTAGAGACATCGTTTTATTTTTCCTGTAATCTTTACATAAACTTTTATCACATTTTTATTTTTTCATCTTTGCAAACTTGGGAGATAAGGGGGGGACGGTATTTTTTTTGCATTTTTCATCAAAAGTCGAAAACTATGCGGTCTAAAAAAAAAAAAAATATTTGAGAATGTGCAAGCAGCGTTCTTTCATATGATACCCCACATGCCCTAGTAGCCCCACTTTGAATTTTTAAGACCCCCTTTCACCCCATGTTGCAAAAAAAATACATATATTTTTTTCAGTCCCTGTTCCTTCTTTCTTATTTGCAAAATAGTTGGGTAAACGTTATCTAAAACTGTTCAAAATTTCAAGTTGATAGCATTAGGTACTCGTTCTTGAGATATCCTGCTGTGACAGACAGACAGACTGAGTCACACCATAAGGGTTCCTTTTTTACCATTTTGGTACGGAACCCTGAAAAGACTCAAAGAATTAGAAATTTTAGAAGAACAAGAAACCAAACTAGTTGCGTAGATATTTATGTGAAATATGTCATGTGTCTGTCTGTGTGGCCGCGTTGTTCTTCTAAACTACGCAACGGAATTTGATGCGGTTTACACTTTCATTTAGAGAATTTATTCCGGAAGGTCTATATGTATAATACATTAATATTTAACTTATAAATAACATAGAAACCTTCATGTTTTGTCAAGTCGGAAAAACCCAGCAGGGCCGGGTCGCTAGTTAATGATAAATAAGTAACATCTTTAAGGCATGACACAGAACTAATTAATTCAAGTTTAATTAATAAGTACCTTTGTAATTACTAAATAGGAACATTCCTTTGTGTTTCAAGTTCAAAAAGAAAATAATTATCACTACTTAGGTACTTTTGTTTACTTTGAAGTTTCCGACTCCAAGTGTTCATTGACCTCAAGGTACACAGTGTATAAAATGACAAAGTTATTTTCATAGACAATAACTGTATATATTTTCGACTTACTAAATAAAATAACCGAGATCAGATACGTACAATCCACGGATATCGTACAATCCCTTGCCCGGAGGCGGGCTGACGATTTGCGCGCGAACTCTGTAATAAAATAACGGGTACCTTTGTAAGTCCTCCCTAAGTCATATTTAGAAAGATACAGACGAATATTACTACGAATTTAGGTATTTATTTAGGCTTTTCAGTTTAAATCTGGATTTATCAGACTTCAAATTTAAACATTTTTACCTATCCGCTTCTCGAACAGCAGATTACTCCAAGCCATAATTGGCAACATAATTATTTGGGAGATGATTTTATCCAAATTGTATGTCAATCAATCTGCCTTTTCCCAACTATGTTGGGGTCGGCTTTCAGTCTAACCGGATGCAGCTGAATACCAGTATTTTACGTGGAGCGACTGCCTGTCTGACCTCCACAACCCAATTACTGGGTAATACGATACCACTTGGTAAGACTGGTTGTCAGACTTTCGGGCTTCTGACGACCCGTAACGACTGTCAAAGATCCACGAATAAATGTGTTTTCCGAGGCACGGAGGAGTCTGGGTATGTAAAGACGGTCACCAATCCACTGACCAACCCCGGCAAGCGTAGCTTAACCTGATCGACACATCGATCGATCCAAATTGTATGTCCAATGTCTAATTGATCTGGTAGATAGAGCTTATCTGGACACTTATAATGGGGCCTAGTTTCACATTGATTAAAATATTGTCTGTCTGTGTTGAGTGGAGTTTCGTTTAATCAATAAACCACCGGATAGGTTATAAATATAGAACATACCGCAAATTAAGCTTTAAAGTGTAGGTACCTACGGTTTAGGTTTTCAAACATTCAACTTTCATTACATAACATGCGCGAGTACCTACATGATATCGCAAAGTCCGTCTAAAAATATACATAATAATAAACTAAATATTATTTTAAATGTTTTTATATTTTAATACTTAAAAATGTAATTTATATGAAGATTAATGAAATAAAGGAACTAAATATTAGTACCTACAGATACCTACTGAGAAAACAATGGATCCTAAATATAGGATAGTTCCTATATCCTAACTAATATTTTAAATGCGAAAGTGGGTTTGTTTGTTTGTTTGTTACGTTTTCACGCTTTAACTGCAGAACGGATTTGTATGAAATTTGGCACATGGGTAGACCATAACCTGGATTAAATAAATAAAATAAATAAAAATAAAATTAATTTAATTCAGATAACTGAGATTCATAAATACAACAACCAATTCTGAATTAAAAATATTAAAATTAAATTAAATTCACACACACACACACAGTACACACACACACACACCCCCACACACATTCAATAAAATTAAAATTATGTCAAAATTATTAAATTAAAATTAAATTCATTCATAAAATTATAGATCCAATAACATAAAAATCCGTATACGTAAGATTAGTACAAAGGATACTTTTTATCCCGTTAGTACGTTCCTGTGGGATAATTCCCGACCTCCACACAGGCGAAGCCGCGTTCAAAAGCTAGTACAATAATAGTTTCCACACAGTTGCAATAGAGACGAATGTGTTATTATGACTATGTTTTTATACGACTTCTTTATTCTTGGAATGTGTAGAAAGAAATCTAAGCTAATTATAATATAGAAGAAAAACAAATGAGTCACCAAAACAATAACACAGTAGCCGTATAAACAAAACACTATACTCACTCACTAGGTATGCAAGTATGTAAATTATGTGCTATTTATCTAACCGTCCCACTTTTCTTGCCGACTGTACCCAGGTACTAAACTAAAATGTTCGCCAACTCACAAACTTATAAAGACGTTTTGCTGGTGACAACTAACCTCTGATATTATTTGTGACCCAATTTTAACGAAACTTCCTTCCAAGTGTTTTATTATCCCCAAAACTTTCAACACTTTATTGTCCGTTACGTTACTCTTGAATTATATTACCATAAAAACTATATTTATGTAGTTGCGTACTTGTTAAATTGTAGGATGGGTAATGTACCATTATCTGGGCCCAGGGAGTTATAAAGAAAATATTACGTAGAATAACACACATGGTTACTTTTACAATAAAAGGAGGCAACAGATTGTCCCGTGCCTTCTAAAATGTTTACAATATTCGCAGATCATTGGCGGTGGCGTTCAGGTTCAGTTTTCGCGTTCGAATTTAATATTTGAAAAGCGAACTAAAATAACATTGTAAACATTTTCGAAATTCAAATGAAAATAATTATTTTCTGCGATTGTTACCGCTGCCCTATCGGTTTTCGATCAGTGTTGCCCGCGGCGTTGAGACGCACGCACGTTACTCCACGCGTCGCGAGACTCACGAGCTCGCCTGTCAAAGCTCGATTTGTTTACAGTCGTACAGCACGTGTCGAGCCGTTGTGTTTTACTTATCTCTAATATTTATTCTAACCAAATAAAATAACGTAATTTATTCATTTTGTTTACAAAGAAAAGTGGATTTTAATTAAAAAGAAGATCAACAAGTTTTCCATGGATTAAACGTTGTACTTTATTTGAATTTAAATTAAAACAGACTTGAGAAGAAAATGTTGTTGAAAATTAATTAGTTTCTGTTTAGTGTTGTTATCTTGACGATGGGATCAACTTGTGTTAGTATGTCAGTGTGTGTGGGCCGAGTGTTGTGGCTGGTACTCATAGTGCTTGCTGACAGGATCCAAGGGTATGTGGAGACTGAGGAGTTCATCAGCGACCTGGACAAGCCAAGTAAGTTCACATACAATTTTTTTAAATTATGATTTTGATGGGTTAACGTAGTGTTATTGATCATCGCACTATAAAATGGTTCAGGAACTAAATGTACCAAATTCAAATAGTATTGTGAATAATATTTTTTGTTTAGATTGTTTGTTGTTAATTAGTACTTGTTAGTAATTTTAGGTGCACTATTTGCGTTTTGTGCTAACTGAATAAAGGTGTAGTTAAGTACATTTGCCGATACTTGAATTTATAATGGTTTCATTACAAGTCTCATTAATTTTGTAATTGTAATTTAAATGTGATGGTTTTAGATAATTATTATCTTTTATAGCTACGGTTCATTAAATTGTCTCATAACAATTGTCCCTTGATTTTATGGTGTTGGGTTGGGGTTACTATCTTACAAAATTACTGTCGTTGTCGTTATCACCAATGGGATCTTTGTCGCAAAGTGGGATCTGTGCCCAGCGGTGGCCAAGAGGGATTGACACAAATTATGGTGTAATTTAATTCTACATTGATGGTATTTCTGTCCATCCCTATCAACAAAAAGTCATGCTTACAACCTCTCTGAACAATTTTCGACAGGAGGAAAAATATAAGCCGATTGGAACCATCGCCTCTTATTGAGAATCATTCCTGTATATTTCAGATATATGTCAGTAATAACAGAAAGTACCACTCGAATTTGTTTTTTTTTTCCTTCTTTATTAAATGGAAAGCCCTTAAAATAAAGAAGGAAAAAAAAATTATATCTATCGCCGGCGATAACGTCGCTTTGTAACTTTAGCACATTAACTAAACCTAAAAACACACTTAAGTACTTTAAAACAAAAAAATGCTATTTTGTACAGTATCCTGGCTTGTTCCGATATAGGAAAAGGATATCTTTACACTCTCTAATATCGTATTTATTTATTGGACCAAGTAAATTACATCGCAAAGCCTCATTCCGCACACACTCCATCAAAATATGTTGCACATCTGCGATTACTCCACATTCTTTAACGTTGGGTGACGTAACCTTTTCATTACTCGAATTCGTATACCTACCACGATTTCTTATCAGTAAATGTTTTACTTTCATACAAAAAGCCTACTTTTTTCATTAATTTGATTACCATATCGTTATTGAGCCTTTATTGAGAACTTAATTAAATTAAATCCCAACAAGTTGAGCGATGTGTTCGCTCTCATCGTTCGTACCTCAAACATTCACAATTTCATCGTGATTATTTATTTTAATTTCATGAAAGCTGCTCACTGGATTTATGGATTCTGCTCCGTGTTTCCATAGGAATTTAATATTTCCAGATTTTAGGTACCAGCAAAAATCAATTTTGTGGGAAATTGAATATTCTGTTTGGGAAGCTGGAATTTCTGCGTGCATTTGATGTAGAATTTCATGGAAGTCAGGATGAAAATAAACAGAATGATGTTATTGGCTTCAAGGCTTTCCAATGAAGCGAGTTCACGACATACATGCAAAAATATAGTTCTATTAAAGGAGGGTTTGAAGAAATCCTCTTCTCATGTCGAAAGTTTTATTATTTGTACACACTTCGGGTAGTTGGCTCGGCTACCATCTAATATCCATCTTTTTAGCGAGCTATACTCAAATAGCACATGTTAACACAAATCAAGTTTGTCTATGGATTCAGCAAAAAAAAAAAACTTAATTAACTTTACCATGTTTTCATTCCAAAACCACTTTAAAGTTTTACACAAATCCTTTAATTTAAATTCTGTCCTCACTTTCATAAATAATAAAACATGAAACTTTACATAATTAAAAATGTGCGAAATATCTCACGCGATATGTTACCTATGTACTTAATTAAGCAGCTCAAGCAAATTTAACTTGAGAGGCTCTTAGCAATGATACATTAATTCGTTGTTAGCTACTCAAGTATGATATATTGGAGTGAGCGGGTATTACCTGCTCCCAGGAGTAATGGCGGCGTAATCTCGTTCATTTTGCGACTTCTTCTTACATTATTATTGTTACTTTTCAACTTTTTTGTAAAAATGAATGGTTGTTTTTTTTTTGGGTTTGTTTTTTATTTAAATCGGTGGAACGAGGCACAATAGGACTCCTATTCGATCTCGTTCAGTGTCCTTCAACCGTTCTTCAATCGTTTGTTGTTATTACAACAATCTATACGCTCTTCACATGAACTGACCAAGACTGATGACTGATGTCTGGACTTTAAACATTTAAGAGACTGTGACCTCTGAGTTTCTCAGAGTAGTCAGATAGGAAACACTGACCTCATCTAGTTTTTAAAAAATATGATTGAAGAAGAAGAAGAAGAAGAAATACGTTTATTTGCGGTAAACATGACGCAAAGCACAACAAAATAAAAATAACAATTTGTAAAACAAGTTTGGGGAAAATATGCGTCACATCTACGCAAAACGGCTACCGCTCAGCATAATGCCGCGACCCCATGCGAAACGGAGCCCCAGCGCTGGTTTTCAGCGATAGCCGGCGTTGACGCGATGACGTCGACCGGTGCAGCATGTAACAAATAGTATGAAATTAAAAAATAAATAAAAATATAAAGTTAATTCTAAAAGTATAGATCTAAGGTATAGATAAAATATACAGAAAATGACATTCCGTTCCGCGACAGCACCAACTCCCACGCCGCAGAATGCGTTATCTGTGCGCGCAGCTGTCAGCGGAAATACTAGACTAGAACAATATTACATAATATTTTAACATGGCGTATCATTATGCAATTAATGTTTTGACTTGGATGAAATTATGTAAACAAAGGATGTATTGGGTGATTAAGTAGGCATTTCCTACGTAAAGTGAATCTGTGTTAGATGTGAATGATGACAATGACTCGGACACACAGATGAGATCAAGGTGAAATGGTAAGTGAGAATTACTTGGTTAAAATAAAATGTGGATTCATGCATCGAGATTATTTAAATAAATTACTAATAAATTAATTAAATTAGATTGGATAAATATAAATTAGAATATGATACAAACAAGGGACGATACCTGACAAACCGTAGTGTGCCAGTTGAATAATTAGATTAAACTAAAAATTACAGAAACAAATGTGGCGTTCCTATGCATAAAAGGATGAAATGAAATGACGAAACACAAACCCCAGCACAGCCACACGGACAGACGTGCGCACCACCAAGCAGCCCACACTCTGAAAGACCCCACACCAAAGCCTGCAGGCCATGACACCTGAGGTAGGTACTTACATTGAAGCAATACTATAGAGACATTTGATTATGTATGAGTAACTTTTTGTGTTGGAATTTGAACGATTGTATTGATTTCAGGCGTCGCATTGGTGGTGGGAGATCATTCCAACAGCGTGTGGCTGCATACTTGAAACACCCCCTGAATGCTGTAGTTCTGTGCATTGGCACCGACAGAGGGCATACCATGGAGCGAAGACTATTCTTTAGATGGTTTTGTTTCCAAGTAAGCTTTACATAGAGATAGTGAGGTTTTTTAGTTGTTATAATACCAAATAACAGGCTGGCTAAATGAAGCTTCCTCCTGGCAGCCATCTTCAGTAATTTTAAGTCATTAATGAATGGAGTAACATGACTTCTTCGTGGGACATTAACACAAAAACGAACACAGGCATTCTGGATACGTTGGATTACACGTTCCGTTCTAGAAAGCAAACATGGTCCATAGACTGTGTCACAGTAATTTAATTTGGATAGGATGAGACTGTCAACAAGTTGCTTCCGTACAGATATGCTTAGGTATTTCCGTATACCATATAAAACCTTTAGCCTATAAAAACAATTTCGGAGAACATTTGTCACATGGGCCTCAAAACGCAGCTCTGGATCCATAATTAGCCCCAGATTGCATGCCTGCTCCACTCTCTCAATTTTTTCTCCCATGATGACTATCTCAGGGTTGGCAGACAGTATTGCACTAACCTGTTTCTTAGAGCCCAGTACCATAAATTTAGATTTGAGCGGGTTCAGAACCAGAGAGTTCTCCTCCGACCACGCAACCACTCTATGTAAATCCTCATTTATTTTCTGCACTGCCAAAGATGTTTCTTCCCCCTTGAAGGATATGTACAGCTGGATATCGTCAGCATACATATGGTATTTGCAGTTAACAAAAGATTTTATAATATCTGCACTGTACAGAATGTACAACAGAGGGCCCAAAATCGATCCCTGAGGGACACCCCTTGAGACTTGCAGGGGGGAGGATGACACTGTTGACCCATCCTCCATATGCATCTCTACATATTGAGATCTGTTGGTGAGATAGCTTTTAAACCACTCCACTGCAGCACTGTCGAAGCCATAGAAGGCTAATTTTGACAGCAGTAGAGTAGTATTAATAGCATCAAAAGCCCGGGAAAAGTCCAGCAGAGCCAAAATTGTACCCTCCCCCCGGTCACGTGCCTCAAGGATATTACCCACGACATCAGCCAGAGCCGTTGCAGTACCTCTACCCTTTCTGAAACCAGACTGAAAGTCTGGAAGAACGTTATTAGTTTCCAGATATTCAATAACCTGCAAGTAAACCACACGTTCCAGGATCTTCGACAAACAGGGTAAAATACTGATAGGCCTCAAGTCTTTCATGTTAGCTGGGTTACTGGATTGACGTGTTTGTACAAACTTACTTACAGAAATAAAATCATTTATCATTTACGCCTGTAGGTTAAGGCTTTTGATGAAAACTTGTAACCCTAATGTCCTAATTGTTAAATATATGTATAATTATGCTCACATCTTCCTATGGGGGTAGGCAGATACTAAAAAAAGCCACCAACGTCGACTCAAACATATACTTTTTCTTTAAGTTGTTTTTTGATGACACGTTTTCAAACAGTTTTAATACCTATGAATACACAGACCCCAACAACTCTATATCGGTAGATAAAACCATTTCTCGCATGCGGGATTACAACCCGCAACCCGCAGCACAAAAGCTTATCTTAGAGCCGCTGCGCCTGTCGGTCTGTCTATCTATGTGGACATAATTTTGAAATACAATGTGAAAGATACGGTTGCTACGAAACCGCGTTTAAAGTACTTGCTACGAGGCTACGATGCTACGAGTCTCGTAGCAAATTGCTACGCGTTTTCCTTTGCAGTGAAAAAGTAGATTTTATACAAGGTGAAGTTTGTATGACTAATTTGAATTAAATTGCATTTTTAAATACTATAATGTGTACAACTGCCCCTATCAGTATATATAGGAGGTATATAGGTCAAGATTTACAATCTATTTTCTAGGATTGCGTTTGGTATGCGGATAGAGTTCGAATGTAAATAACTTCCTAGGAATTGCAGCTGTGTAGGGGTTGGTCCAGTCAAACTAGATACCGGAAAATATTAGAATTCTACTTGAAAACGTACTAGGTACTCTTGCTGGAGCATACTTATAGTCGTTCACGACAATAGTGCTATGGAGTGACTTTGAACTTACAACCTTTTGATCTTCACTCAAAGGCTATTCTAACATAAATATTATTTCCACACAGCTACCATTTCTTTTGTTCATAAGTTGGCTTATACTTTAATCACCGATACACGAATTGTATTTAAATAAAAGATCTTAGATCATCTGTGACTAGATTTTAGTGTTTATCTGATAACATAAAGGTAAACTTATAATACACACTATTATTTCATATCATCGAGGCCAGGGTTGATGGTTTTCAAGCCATTATGCGGAAACGGTGCGGTTCGATTCTCGGCAGAATACGTGCTAGCTCCCACAGCATCCTGAGTGTGTGTGACAGGTGGGCCAGCCCCATGCTGGCTCACTGGGTACTGTCAGTGTGTGTGATAGGTGGGCCAGCCCCATGCTGGCTCACTGGGTACTGTCAGTCGTGTCAATTTTGTACATAGTGTGGTTTTTACTAACATTAGGTAAAGATTGTTACTAACAATATATGGATCTTATGTAATTTGATCTGAAATAAATAAATTATACTGTATCATAAATATTAAGTGAAATTTTTGTTTTCAATAATGGGAGTGAAATATTCATTTATGAAAAAACCCCCTAAATAAATAAAGAATTAAAAAAAATCAGAATCAAAAACACACCTTCATTCCTATATTCACATTCCGAGGCGAAAAAGCTCCAAACAACAAATGCATTCGTACCTACATACATACCATTCGAAGTCACACGTGGCGGCCATGTATCTGCAAGTCACACGTGGCGGCCATGTATCTGCAAGTCACACGTGGCGGCCATGTATCTGCAAATCACACGTGGCGGCCATGTATCTGCAAGTCACACGTGGCGGCCATGTATATGCAAGTCACACGTGGCGGCCATGTATCTGCAAGTCACACGTGGCGGCCATGTATCTGCAAGTCACACGTGGCGGCCATGTATCTGCAAGTCACACGTGGCGGCCATGTATCTGCAAGTCACACGTGGCGGCCATGTATCTGCAAGTCACACGTGGCGGCCATGTATCTGCAAGTCACACGTGGCGGCCATGTATCTGCAAGTCACACGTGGCGGCCATGTATCTGCAAATCTACTCTTGTTCCGAATAGAATGGGGAGCTGGTAATACAAACATGTACTATGTGAGTACGTACGTCAGTGTCTATATACAGTCGAACAAGCTATTTAGTACACAGGCAGATAACTCAACTAATTTAAATAATATTGTGAGTGTACACGCATAAACTCACGCCTTCATTCCAAGGGGTTAGGCAGGAACTACAGAACGCCACCTGATACGATGCTTACATGGTACTTGTGCCTCATTTACGTTCATACACGATACACGCACGTGTATCGTGTGTAAGGCTGCCATCAGACGGACTGCATCACAGCAACCGCGCGCAGTCGATATAATCAACTGCATGCAATGTGTACGTTCGACTTCTGCAGTTTCCACGGCTGCAGTCTTGTAGTGTCGACGCTAACCGCATAACCGTTGCAGTACAGCGTGCGTCGACACTACACGACTGCAGCCGACCGCGTGAAGTTAAAGTCACGACTGTATGCAGTTAATATCGACTCCACACGACTGCAGCCAATCACGTGAAGTTGATATCACAACTGTACGAAGTCGAACGTACAACGTACGATACCAGTCTGTAAAATTATTTAACAGGCTGCCTTTAGACATAAAAAGTGCTGTCTACAGTAGCGCTTTCTAAATAAAACAAAAAAAAATCCTACTGAATAAGTGTCTGTATGCTGTAGAAGAGCTTTAATTTTTATTGAATTGTATTTTATTTTATTGCGATAATCATGTTAATTTTATTGGATTGTGTTCATTATTATTTATTATTAATTAATTCAATATTCTATGCTAATTTATTTTTACTTTTTTTGTTTTTGTTTATTTTAATTTGTTTTTTAAAAATGTTATTATTTTAAATTTGGTAACCATATTGTTTTATTTGCCGAATTGATATTGAAGAAACGTATTTTTTATTTTGAAATTGTGTAATTTATAAAATTCAAATGTAAATTATTTTAGTGTTATGCTGTAATTATGTAATTTAATTTAATTAATTAATTAGTAACTTTATGTGTAAATTCAGATACAATTTATTTGTTCATGAATAAATGACTAATGACTAATGACTAATACACATTGCATGCAGTTGAACATATCGACTGCGCGCGGTTGCTGCGATGCAGTCCGTCTGATGGCAGCCTAAGTGTACTGATTAGTCAATTGTTTTACTTCACTCAATATATTATGTAACAAGCAGAATATAATATTTTATTGTACACGGTACAAATTGTAATGTAAGACCATTACAATTTGTACCGTGTACAAAGTTATCTTTCTTTTTGATCTGATCTACATGTCAAGCCTTGGACTGGCAGACAAATGTTTTAAGTAAAATAAGTTATCATTATTTATCTAGCATCAATAATGTTAGTGTAGTCAAACACTCTTTGTACATTACTATAAGATAATGTTTATACTATTTTATAACACTACTAGCTTCTGCCCGCAACTTCGTCCGTGTGTTGTTCCTTTCAGTTAATGGGTATCGAGTAAGTGATATCCTTAACAATCTAACATCTATCCATATACATAATGTATGTTCGTGTGTACATAACGTGATTAAACTGATGTGGAAGCACCACAGTTTAATCACAAATGGTCTCGCAAAAAGCCAGAGGTATATAATTGTGATCGATACTCGTCGTTAATACAAAAACTTCGTTTGATCATCAAGTACCTTCTCGTATGTTTGTGAGAGTACCTACGTATTCTAATTTTATACGAAATGTTTAGAATGAGTACGGTTAGGCTTGTTCAGAGTTGAATTTAGACAACGTAATATTGCTTAGCGAGATTATCTTCACAAAATGACTAAAATTAACAAGTTAGCTAGGTACCAGGTAACAGGATGATGAGTAAAAGATTGGCAAATAACTGGACTATAAGGATAATGCCTGGGTAAAAAAAAAGAAAATATATATTTAGTCCGTCAGTCAGATAATTTAAAAAAAATTAGACACGTATTTTTTGCTACATCATTTTTTAAGTCACTTCTACGTATAAACTCTAGCAAGGCGTGACGTCACGACATATTTTAACTCAATGTGTTGCCGTAGTCTCTAAATTACTAACAAAAATAAAAAATACGTGTCCAATATGTTTTAATAAAATTTACATGACGGATTAAAAAAAATTATAGTCATCATCCGTATATTGATTAGTTCAAAAGATTAGAATTGCTTATCGCGAACGCTTTGGAAGTCATTGTTGGAAGCGATACTTGTGTCACTTCCAAAGCGAAAACTGCAATCACACTTGGATTTCTAAGCGTAGTAATTATAGCACTGATTCAAACTTTCTGATCAGCAGGCACCTATTCCTAAGCTTTTACTTAATGCTATCATTAATTGATTCAAACGCCTGATCGACCAACGAGTCAAAACCGTTGTAAATATTACAGCGGAATAACTCGCGGTTCGTTTTTCGTGCTACACGATCGAGCCAAACAGTTTTTCTTTAAAGTTTGTGTGGCGCGCCTCCCTAAATTGCAAATAATTCTGACGAACCGCGAGCTTGGCTAGACGGCTCACAATACTGTGGTCTTTCGATGCCTAGCCTTTTCAAAAGTATCTTGGGGTCGGCTTTTGTCTAACTGGATACAGCTTTACTAGGTAACACGATACCCTTCGGTATCACAGACTCTCGGGCTTCTGACTACCCGTAACGACTGTCAAAGATCTACGAATGAAAGTCGGGATCGATGGCTTAGCGTGCTCTTAGAGGCAAGGATGGGTTCGAAATAGATGGTCACCCATCCACAGACCGTCCGCGGATAGCATAGTACATCGTTAGATCAATCAGTCCGGTTCATATTTTCTTTATGTGTGCGACTCAGTCTGTCTGTCTGTCCGTCTGTCGCAGCTGGATATCTCAAGAACTACTAATGCTATCAACTTGAAATTTGGAACAGTTTTAGATGACGTTTACCCAACTATTTTGCAAGTAAGAAAAAAATAAAAAATATTTTTTTTTGCCACAGGGACTGAAAGGGTGTCTTAAAAATTAAAGAAAGCTGTTTGCACATTCTCAAACATTTTTTTATTTTTTTTAGCCGCATAGTTTTCGACTTTTGATGAAAAATGTAAAAAAAACATACCGTCCCCCCCTATCTCCGAAGTTTGCATAGAGAAAAATCTGAAATTATTTTTATGTGTTAGAAGTTCATGTAAAGATTACAGAAAAAATAAAATTATGTCTCTAAACACCACACTTTTTCAGAAATCATCAACAAAAAAAATTACATAATATGATGGTACACAACCCTCGGTGCGCGAGCCCGACTTGCTCTTGATCGGTTTTTTTTTCTAGAAAATATGAAATAGGCAAATACTCAGTAGTACCTAGACTAGTTTCAATACTAGATATTTACCCAATGAACCATGCATACGAGCTGGTTACCCAACCGTGCCAAGTTATCTCGTATCGCAAGCACCACTCGCAAATCGATTTTATTCGGCGATTAGTCGACTTTTATTAACCGCATTATTTCGGTAACGAGAACCTTAAGCGATTCTGTTCCAGCTCGAGTTAAGCTATCTAGACTTTAATTGGAGACGAAATTATAGTAATGAATTTAAATAACTGCGCATGAAATGGTTACTTAAGACAGAGATAGGAACATACAATGTGAGACAGAAAGATGTAATAATATTTTAGGTTGCAAGTAAATAACTCATGAATATGAACAACTTTTAGGAAAGGTGGATTCGTGAAAGTAAAACAGCTGTTCCATACATTTTGAAACAGCAAACATCGAAGTTTTCAATGTTTCAAAGAACAGCCGATACCCTTTTCTCAGAACTTGAGTTGCTCATACCAGAAGTTCGTATTCTGCTTTCATCTCATAAGTACTTATATTTTGTTTGTTTTTCCTTTGTCTGTGAAATGGTCCCATGTTACGTGGGGTCAACACAATATGATTTGCTGTTCAACTCTCCCTTGTAAGCACCTCGTTCGTTTATCAATTCAGTCAGGGAAGTTAATTATTTATGAAATTGACACATTACATATATACCTACATACATAAACTCACGCCTTCTGCCTGTGAGGGTAGGCAGAAACTACAGAACGCAGCTGCTATGATTATTACATACTGCTTCTGTCTCGTTTACGTTCATACATCTGAAGGCCAATAGGGATGATGACTAAAAATGTATTTTTGTCTGTCATAGAGATTATTAAAAAATATTAGACACGTATTTTTTCTTTTTTTACGTAATCAAAAAATGACGGCGATACATTGAGTTAAAATATGGCATGACGTCACGCGTAGCTAGGTTTTATACGTACAAGTGACGTAGCGAGCCCCCACTCCCCAACTTTAATGCGTGATAGCTAAGTATTTTTTTATTAATATGATAAAGCAAAATATACGTGTCTAATACTTTTTTAATAATCTGACTGACGGACCAAATAGAATTTCTTTTTTTTTACCCAGGCATCATCCCTATTCTCGTACCTAAAAACGTTCAAATTCAAATCGCAATCTCATGCCAGCGACAATCAAATGTCAAAAATGTAGGTAAACGCTATAAAAATTTTGACAGATTGAGACTGAGATGAGATTGCGAACGTTGTTAAAAATACGAGACCACGCCCGCCGGAGCATTGACACATTAGGTACGTAAATTTTTCCTGTTGTAGCTACTAATATAACTATCAAAGAGTGACAGTTGCGATTTAAAATACAAGGAAGTCAAAATTAATTTGTGACTTTAGCTGTATCTAATTATTTAAACAAAACTGTGCAATTGTTTTTTAAATCTTATTTCCCGTGCTATATATTGCTGAGAACAACGGCATTTTTGATTTAGTTATTTACAAAAATCAAACTTTAGTCGATTCTGTAATAATCGATATATCGTAGGTACTTACTATACACACATTACAGTACATTTTAACGAGTTTGATGTAGATAAATGTACCTACTGAACAGCTGATTTTTTTTTCGCGATTTCAGGTTTGGTCTCATAGTAAAAGTTGTTCATAATGATGAGTACAATCTCCCATTTCGATTGGGAACATGTATTAAATTTCATCGCGTTTACTAAATACTACCCACCATTATTATTAGGTACTTCACTTCTAATTTGCCCTTTGATAAAGACGGACGTATAACCTTCCTAGTGAATTACATTTTAAAAAGCCCATAACTCGTTTTATTAAAGTGTTAGAATCTTGATTTCCTACAAAGGCTTTATCGAAAGCTGGTCTTTTTTAATTAAAAGAAGATTCCTGCTGTGAATTAGTTACCTACATTGTTCTATTAACACCAATCTGTATTCCTTCCAAGCACTATATTGTAACCTAAGTTGCTTAGTACGACAACATTCACCGAGCTTGTTCGATGTCGCTTCACTGGTTACATTATAAATGTAAGCGTAGGGAAGATGACACAAATTCATTCTGCCCAGCCTTATACCAACTATGTTGGGGTCGGCTTCCAGTCTTACCGGATGCAGCTGAATACCAGTATGTTACATGGAGCGACTGCCTATCTGACCTCCATAACCCAACTACTGGGTAACACGATACCTCTTGGTAAGACTGGTTGTCAGACTTTCGGGCTTCTAACTACCCATAACTACTTTAAAAAAATATATGAATGACTGCCGGGACCAATGGCTTAACGTGCTTTCCGAGGCACGGAGCAGTCTCGGTATATAATGGATAGATCGAACTTTAAAAAGCGACTATTATGAAGATATGACAGAGTGACAGGAACGACGCTATACTAAGGAGAACTTTTTCTAACCTCGATACGTGTAATTTGTATGGCATGCCACTGCTGACCATAAAGTAATTCATGATAAGAGATCCCGCAGAAGGTGGCAAAGTAAGTATTGGCGGAAAACTACATTGTTATAAAAGTAAAATAAAAAGTTCTTTTAAAAACCCACTTCAAGTTTCAACTCGAACTTACACTAACGATTTCCACCTTTTTGCTCATCTTAAAAAACTGCAAAAGTACTTTTACTCTGCAATCGATTTTTCCTATTCCAATTTTCTGCTTAAAAACTTGACTTTTGGTTAAACGTCACTTATCACCATTAATCATTGGCCAATCAGCATTTAAGTAACGTAAACCTTTTTAAGATCTTGATTCAGCAAATAAATCCTACATTTTGTACTTCTATTAGAGCGAACAGGGTCACCCAATTGCCTTGTTATAATCTATCGTGTCGAATCACATCCATTATAAAGTTACATGTAGATTTCAACCAATTATTGGCCATTACAAACCTACTACGTTATGTAAAGCCTATGTAAAACAGTACTATAGGTAAGGACCCGTTATTCGATTGTGTATCTAAAGTTAAGGTTATAGAGTACATTTTTGTAATCCGCTATAGTCATCAGTAAACTCATTGGAGTAAATAATCTGTGAATATAGAGCCTACTTTCGATCCACATTGATGAATGGTCACCTTAACTATTTAAATGATTTACTTATTGACCTTACGCGATTTCAACCCTTGTGACTTCAGAGGTAAGTGTCACAATTCTGTGAGAAACTGGCGAAGAGTGTCATTGTATCACGTGATTGTAAATGAAACGGGGTTAATCAGTTTAAGCCATGTTTTAAGCCTGTCACGGCAGTTTGTTGCTTGTTTGTTTAAATAAAACACTGAAGGTATCGTAGAACTAATAAATGAATGGAATAAGCATTTAAAGTGGGCTGATATTGCAGTGTTTCAGATATATCGTGCGATGTGAGAGGAATACTAATGTTTAATCTCTGTGAGATTATTTCAGTTTGCGATACATTCAAGCGTTTTTGTACTCCAATTATTTTCATCGTTTTATAAGATACTTGTTAGGAATGATAACGTTTAGGGATGGAAACGAATATCATCTTTACTCTTACTTCTTAAGTAGTGGGCCACTTTGAACTTAGAAGACCTAATTGTAGAAAGGAAATTATTAATAGCACACCAGAAAAATATTCTTACGTCCTATACTTTATATGTAATAATCTATATACATACAAAATCAATGATTGCACTACTAAATAACTAATTGAATATCAAAACCTGTACAAATAATAATCATTTATTTATTTATTTATTCATCAAACAATTTACATTGTTATCGAATTTTACAAGATAATACAAATAACAATAATAAAATAATTACATTTCAAATCACAAAAGCAATATTCAAATATAAAAAAAAAAAACATTATTTATAAATACTTTTCTGACCAAAGTCACAACTCAATAAATATTAATTAAGTATACATAATTAAAAATACTGTTCATCAAAAATAACAAATGCGCATCTAATAAACTTTAGTTAACTAATTTAAATCAAAACTTGTACTCATTATTATTATTGGGCACCCCAGGGTTCGGTTTGGTTTGGTTACCAGGCCCGAGTCGACGGCGCGTTGTGTTCCACGCGCGCCTCAAAGAGATGTCAGCAAGTGATGGGGTCCAATAGGGCCGACGCCGCTGGGGTCGCGGGTTGTAATAAGAAGATACCGCGGCCCTGGCATAGGCAACTGAAGGAACACGGGTGGGTTTTAGTCAGTAAAAGTCTGACACGCCCTTCCGCTCCACCCAGAGCGGGAGAAGTTATTTGATGATTTCCCACCCTCAAAAAAAAAAAAAAAAAGGGTTCGGTTTGGTTAGGTTCCTTTAAACCCTGCAGACAGCGAGGGGCTGCAGCTGTCGAATTTATTAGACATGCAAATTTTGATGTGCAAACAGTATTTTTGATGTAAGTGTGTGTTCTGTTGTAAAAATTTGGTAAATTTTGGTGTACGTTTAAATACTACCCATTGTAAAATATTAAACAAGTGTGAATAACAATCTGTATAAAAAGCATGGTGACTTTGGTCAGAGACTTTCCCAAGACTTAAGGCTCTTACAGACGCCGCGAGAAATCACGGTACAGCGGACAGAGCTCCGGCGGGATCTCATGGCGGCATGGAGAGCGCGACTGTCGCAACCCAGCGCTGGGCACGCCACAATAGCGGCGATAAGTCCCCTCTTTGAGGAGTGGTTAGAGAGGCGCCACGGCGTCCTCACCTTCCGCCTGACGCAGGTCCTCACCGGACACGGTTGTTTCGGGAGGTTCCTGTTTCGCATAAGGCGGGAGGAAACGCCCGGGTGTTTCCATTGTGTGGATCGCCCGGAGGACACGGTGGAGCATACAGTGGAGGTCTGCCCGGCTTGGGCAGAGCACCGCCGTGTTCTCACGGAGGCGATCGGCGGCGGCGATCTCTCGCGTCCGAGCCTGGTCCAGGCCATGGTTCGGAGCGAGAGTGCATGGGAGGCCGTCACCTCCTTCTGCGAAGCAGTGATGCTCGCGAAGGAGGAGGCGGAACGCGTGAGGGAGAGGCAGCCTCACGCCCTCAGTCGCCGCAGGAGACGCCCTGGGCGGCGGGAATCGCGGGGCGATTTCCGGCCACCGTAGGCGCGGGCCTGCGGACGGTGAGCAGCGGGTAGCTCGCCGTCCGGTAAGGACCAGGCCCGAGTCGACGGCGCGTCGTGTTCCACGCGCGCCTCAAAGAGATGTCAGCAAGTGACGGGGCCCAATAGGGCCGACGCCGCTGGGGTCGCGGGTTGTCTGAAAGGGTTACCGCGGCCCTGGCATAGGCAACTGAAGGAACACGGGTGGGTTTTAGTCAGTAAAAGTCTGACACGCCCTCCCGCTCCACCCAGAGCGGGAGAAGTTATTTGATGATTTCCCACCCTCAAAAAAAAAAAAAAAAAAAAAAGGCTCTTACAGACAAAGGCGATATCGCGAGCGATATTGCGATATTATCGCGTCGCAACACCGCTACGCGACACGTCGCGACGCGATATCGCCTCTGTCTGTAAGAGCCTTTACTCGTAAATCGTATTTCGGCAATATCTCCTTCAATCAATATGCCTAGCCTTTTCCCAACTATGTTGGGGTCGGCTTCCAGTCTAACCGGATGCAGCTGAATACCAGTATTTTACATGGAGCGACTGCCTATTTGACCTCCACAACCCAGTTACTGGGTAAGACCCCTTGGTAAGACTTTCAGACTTTCGGGTTGTCAGACGACACGTAACGACTGTCAAAGATCCACGAATAACAGCCGGGACCAACAGCTTAACGTGCTTTCCGAGGCACGGAGGAATCTCGGTATCTAAAGATGGTCACCCATCCACTGCCCGACCCCGGCAAGCGTAGCTTAACCTGACGGATCGACCCGTGCGGCTGTTATTACTTAGCCACGAGCTCCTCAGGCAATATCTCCTTCCATCCACTATAATACCTCATATAGACTATGAGGAAGCTCATATGTAGAATTTGATATTAAGAGATCTTGTTTGCCGATATCATATCATTTACCATACGCAAAATACGGGCATTGACGTGGAGTTGCGGATACCAGCCCGTATTACCTATTACCTAAGACATATCATACCAATTATCATCTACCGTTGTCGCTAACATAATGGTCCTATGAAATATCTTGCCGACGTAGCCGAATACAGGGATATCCTGTAACCTGTGCATACAAATAAACTTCTTGATTGACGTTAGTTGGAAGCTGCATTATCTTGCTGTCCGGCTCGTAACTCGAATGCCAAGACGTTACCCAGATCAAAATATGATACGAAGATGTTCGGGGCTCTGAATAGGTAGACTTTGATGGTATGCGGCACCTATAGAATAGTGGTGGTGAAAACCGCATCAAAATCGTTGCCTAGTTTAGAAGAACAACGCGAATACACAGATAGACACATAAAGTGACTTTTAAAAATTAATAAAATTCAAGACGTTCAAACGTTCTTAATAGTGCGTACTTCGTTCGAGTTCGTGGACTAAAACTTATCGTGTATCTATTTCGTTTGGCGAAGTTACACACTATAACCTATGAATGAATGTGTTTATCCAGGGTATACGCTATCTACATAACAAATTTCATCCAAATCGGTCCAGCAGTTTGAGCGTGAAGAAGTAACAAACTTTCGCCTTTATAATATTACACACTACGTATATACCGGATGACTTTTTTTACCGTCTCAAAAAAAATGGGTATATTAGGTGAACGGAGTAGAAGCCTATGGCATACCCAACTTTTTTTTTTTTTTTTTTTCTAAATCAAAAAAATCAGAAATTCAAATCATACGCAGGCTGCATTATGATTTGAATTTCGACATTTTTAAACGATTTATTATTTTTTTTCGATATTTCTGTTTTAACGATACAAAACTGAAAAGTTTACATCGAATTTGTAGTATTTATTGGTACTTAGATATTTTTTTCCTGTCTAAGCTATTAAAAAAAAACAAAAAACTAGGTATGCCATAGGCTTCTACTCTGTTCACCTAATACACCCAATTTTTTCGAGACGGTAAAAAGTCCAAAACATGTCCACTCTGAAATGGCGCGCCTCACTAAGGCATTCACCGTAGTGTACGTATAAAAATTTAGGAAGTGGGGCGCGTCATTTAAGAGTGGACAAGTTATTGTATGCTACTTAGATGCTTAAGGTTCGCCAAACATACCCTAACGGCATATAACCCGTTAAGATAACTACCACGCGAATATAGCCTGCGGACTCACGAGTCAGCTATGAACCACAATAAAACGAGGCTGGCAGTCCCATAAATCAGCAATAATCGCTTTACTACGGATCCGACTAGGAACCTCGGAGCCCCGAAAACCTAATGAAAAAGTATGAAGAGAGACATACAAGCCGTGCAAACCCGGCTTGCTTTTGTGTTCAAAACAGGGGCTTAAACGATAAAAATACGTCCTAGCCCAGGAATACTTGTGCAAAGCTAATGACCGTTATATATCTCTGGTTTAGCCTAAAATGTACTAAAAATACTGTCGCAAAGCTAGCTGGCGAGTCATTGCTCGAAAGTTCTGGAAATCTTATCGCAGTTTTACGGTGACTTAAAGATACGCCGTCTAATTCCCCGCTTGCTACGGAAACAATTCTTTGGGAACGGATCCGAGCCTGTTTAAATCGTTGCTCGTCGAGTCGTCGCAGCTCCAGGGACAATTCGGGAGCAGATCGTTTGGTTGCACGTGCGTGAATATCCTGAGATGGATGCGACGACTAGGAATTCAAATGATACTTCCGTCAAAAGGAGTTAGGTAAACAATTTGGAACGCGTTGCCATATTTATTACTATTGGCCCTTGAATGTACGTGCGTATTTTTTTTGTTATTTTGAGCATAAGGTCCTCTTTTTAGGGTTCCGTACCTCAAAAGGAAAAACGGAACCCTTATATTATAGGATCCCTGCATCGTCCGTCTGTCTGTCTGTCAGTCTAAAGTTTTTTTTTGGGATAAATTCTTTGAAACTACGCAACACTTTATTGTGCCTGGTCGGACACGGAATTTTTTTTCTTCTAGGTTTTCTTATTTCAGGGGTTCAGCTCCAATAGGCAAAACTTGTTGCAATATTATTACATTATTTATTATCTATGTTTGCGCTATAGTTTAATTATGTTCCTCTAGCTTTTGCCCGCGTGGATGTCAGAAAATATCCCTCGGGAACATACTCCCGGGAAATCCTTCCTTATTCCTTGTCTACATTATAAAGGGAACTTCTTTGTGAAATTTCAGCTTTCTAGGTCCAAGGGTTTGGGCTGGGCGTTGATGAGTCGGCAATCAGGGCTTCTCTTTTTATTTATAAAGACTATATCCACAACACACTGCCTTCACTGCCCGGATTGTTAGCTTACTGTCTTCCTGACTTGCATAGAATTTAACCACGGCTTTGTCTATTCTTACTAGGTACTGGTTTACTGTTCGTGCCGATTTAAGAAAGATAAAGATCTAGCCGAACGATTAGGCATCTAGCCTAATCGTTATTTATTCTAGAATAAGCTAATTAAGGGTCGTAACATAAAATAAACTAGTACTTACAGCGAGACAAATTACTAGGTAATCATGAGTCAAAGGAACATTTTCTTAGAAAGAAAGTTTCTCCGAATGGTAGCTTAATGAATGTAGATTTAAACATTTCATCAGCGCTATCTTAAATCTTTATTGAGATCCGCTTTTCGGGCGGACCTTCAAAATGACTGATTGGCAGAAGGTCTAAAAGTATTCAACTATTTTTAACTTACTTAGGTGTTTGAAAAGGTCTTTCGTCTATCCAAGCACATATTAACTTTTTATTTAAGTATCCGAAAGTCTTATATGAGTTTCCCTAATCTTATTTCAGGATGAGTCACTACTTTTCTCTTTGAGATGTACACCGAATTTTTGATCTTACAAAACTTACTCCCTAATAAAATTTTAGGAGTCTTTTCAGTTCAAATTAGTATTTGCTTACATAAAGCTGTTTACAACTCTTAGCTTAAAATATTAGTTTGAACAAAGCCGTGATATATTTCACGTGAGTCGGGACAGATAAGCATTCCTCGAGTGGTCTACATTGCGATACTGGACGCTTGCCAGTTGTGCCATCGAAATCAAGGGAGTGGCCTGGGGTCCAGTTTATACGCTGCGAGTCTTGCCAGACTATTGGTTGGCCAATCGATTAAGATTGGCGATATTTTATAGATTTCGAGGAGCTCGAGGCTAAGTAATAACAGCCGCAAGGGTCGATCCATCAGGTTAAGCACGCTTGCCAGGATTGCTCCGTGGATGGATGACCATCTTTACATATCGAGAGTCCTCCGTGCCTTGGAAAGCACGTTAAGCCGTTGGTCCCGGCTATCATTCGTGGATCTTTGACAGTCGTTATGGGTCGTCAGAAGCCCGAAAGTCTAACAACCAATGGGTATCGTATTGCCCAGTTACTGGGTTGTGGAGGTCAGATAGGCAGTCGCTCCATGTAAAATACTGTATTTAGCTGCTGATCCGGAAGCCGACCCCAACATAGTTGGGAAAAGGCTAGGCAGATTGATTGATACATTAAAAATTTCCTTTTTATGAATTTCAAAAGCTCGAATCGATTTGTGGACTAAAAATACAAGTATTTTATTTGTCAATGTCAGACATAAAAAAGAAAACTAGATCAGTAAATAACCAAAGTACTCTCAATGAAGAAATTTTTTGTTTTGGTACCTCTAAACCTAAAAAAGGCTTTAATTGAGCCTTTGTATCTTGAATGGTTTGTGAACCTAATGCTGATTAACAATATTACCTACTAGGGCACGTCCCGTGGCTTCACCCGCGAGGATGTCGGAAAATATCCCACGGGAACAAAAATCCTTCCTTATTCCTTGTATACATTTTAAAGGGAACCTCTGTGCAAAATTTCAGCTTTATAATTCCAGTAGTTTGGGCTGGGCGTTGATGAGTCAGTCAGTCAGAACTTCTCTTTTTAGGGTTCCGTACCATAATGGTAATAAAGCATGACGGTTTCGAGCTAGTCCAATGCACAACACCCTTAGTTGCTAATATAATTACCACATAACAAACCCCTTACAAAAACATTACCTACCTACACGAAAACCTTGCCAATGTCCCACTAAATGACCACCAGGTCATAGAGGGCGGTTAAGTCTTATAAATCAGGTGGTAGGTGACCCATGGTACCAAGTTGGCAAGTCGCAAGTACGGGGTATCGGAAACTGTGCTATCTGTATCGACTGGAGTCGTAAACTACCCTCGTTGGGACCTGCGCGGCCATATATTAGATCCCAATGTGTGATATGGCGTAATGGGGAGAAAAAATATATAATGGTTGGTGCCTGTACACAATGGGCCATACTTCAAGTTCGTGTGAAAGAGGTCTTGAGTAGGTAATTGATGAACGTTGAAGTGTGATCAATAATATCATTGTGTAGGTGATATTTTTGTTACCCATATAGAATTACAGTGTTATTTATGCTTGCTAACAAGCGAAAAAATCTGGGAGACAGTATTAAATAAATTGGTTTTAATTATGATTATCCAGATTGTATAAAAATTAAAAATGCAAAAATTGTACGTAACTTAGTCAAAATATTCATCAAACAAGATATGAACATGAATTTTTGCGTCAGATTTTTCGTTTGTATTTTCTGAAAAATAAATAAAAATCTCGACCTACATATTTCGAACACGCGCTTTTGATGTCCTGCTTTAAAACACAATATTTTAGATTGCATTCGAAGTAATATAGACGATGTTAACAAAAATACACGACATTTTTGATAAGCTTGCTCTGCACAGATTGAGTTCACATAAATTATAACCTAAATAAACTATGGTACCATACACTCAAAAATATGTTCAACCTAATTTGTAGGATTATAAAAGTAGAGACAAAAAATAAAGTGTTTAATTTTCAAAACCCTTTTCAAATTGCAAAATATGTTCTCACATCGTGTTGTAATTTACGTTTTTGCGACCAACGTATGTTATTAAATACATAAACAAAATTCTTCCATGAAAAAACGCATCTTCACAAAAAACGGTAGTGAAATATTTGAGGCTATTAAAGTTGTACCCTGGAGTAAGGTCCGGCCGGTGTAATCTAAACGGAGTGGCAAAAATATTGGTCCAGCGCGACCCTCTGACCCTTGAATTTGCCCACCTAAACGATTAATAAATCAAATAAGTATATTCATAGTCGAGAGGTTGACAAATACGAACTTTACTTTGTTTTTATTCGGTTAGCAGAAAACAGTTTATTGAATGAATTTGCTGATAGAATCGAACTCAATAACATTATCTGAATTGAAAATGTTGAAACGCAACTTTCCGTTTGCGAACAGAACTTGTCAAAAACTGCATGTCTTGAGCCATGCTCCAGCGTAGTTCCAGTTTGGACGAATGTTTTTCTTGTAAAAACAGTTCACGTGGAGAACTATCTCGGATACATTGATTTCTTCTGCATAGTGGATACCTTTACAAACACGGACAAAGTACACAAACGTTCGATCCAAAAGATTGGCCTGTTGGTCATACAAAATATTGGTTGTATACACGAATCGAACCGGATAACCGAAAGCCCGAGAACGCTCGATTCCCCAAAAACGTTTCCACAATAAATGTTACTTTAAACCCTGAATGAAAAACCTAACAAATTCCCTCTTCCCTTTACATACGTCTATGCGCGTTTATCAGATTATCCGCAAAAATATGTCGGTCTGGCAACGTTGCGAATTTTTATTACAACTAACCAAACACCTGCTTAACTTATAAGAGGCCGACCCTTCAGGAGGATTTTTTGTCAACCTTCTCGCGAGTTGTGTCGGACTTTTAGAGTCCCTGGGGGATTCAGCGTAATCTCTAGCTTTTTGTTTCATTTTCTAACTTACTTATCGATGTATTATGCGCGTATTTAATGGCATGTGATAGTTTAGTGGATGTTAGTAACAGTTTTTTCGATACATTGGCTTTTTAGGGGCTTTAGATAATACGATCAATTGAGCAACAGTCACGGTTCTGAGATTTAATGTATGTTTATGTAATATTTTGCTATTTACTTTCTTCCATACAGAAGGGTAACAAATTCTTATAAAATTAAATGAAAATCCTGCTCACACAACACTAGCTACGACACATTCATTTACTCTGGCTTATAAACTTACTTGTAGCTAGGTACTTTTGTTCAACCGTACGTGACTTACTTTCCCTCAGAGCAATTTATTATTTTTATAATAACACATTCCTGCCTCTGTTATTAAACCAATCCGTTATTTCACCAAATTCCTAGGTCCATACTAAATAATAAAAAAATACTAGATACACCATTAACTCCACATTCAAACCTGCCTACAACAAAATTTTATTGCTAAACTGAACTCCGGATTCTTCTGAGACAAATAGTTTGAAAAGAACCGGCGAAGTGCGCGTCGAACCACGCATAATGAAGGGTTCCGTAATTGAAAATAATTTATCCCAAAAACAAACAACATTGTACAACCAAAAAATAAAAAAATATGTGATAAAATTACAAATTAACAATTTTTGGACTTTTTTCTTTAATTGTGCTGTGAGACCTTGCTTCTTGCCAAATTTCATGATTCTAGGTCAACGGAAATCCCCATAGGTTTTGATTTACTTGCGAGTGTCAAAATATGTCGCAACTTAATTTTTTTAGGACTCCAAGGGAGTCCTAAAAAAATTACCCTAAAGACCTACGTATTTGATATTAATTTCAACTTGATACGTTTACGCGTTTCTTAGAAAGGACCTTGACAGACAGACAGACGGACAACAAAGTGATCCTATAAGGGTTCCATTTTTCCTGTTGAGGTACGGAACCCTAAAAATATACTACTTATACTTACCTCCAGTTCCAACTTGTTACCTTTTGCTTTGCAAAGAAAACTAGCGAACAACCCTAACAAGACAAGGTCCCAGGTGAAGCCGTACCTATTGTGTATGCAGCTGTGTTACAGATTGTATAAGTGGCTAATAGAATCAGGTAGGAGGTATTATATTGATTGTGCAAGGGCAATTTGTGAACATTGTCTTTAGTTTTCTTGCAAGCATCGATAGATAAAAAAAAAATATTTGCCATTACTGTCCCACTTGTGGGCAAAGATTTCTCTGTCCAGAGCTGCCGAGAACCAATCTTGGTAAAAGAAGTCCAGCTGATCCCGCTATTTCCGTCTGGGTTTGCAGTGATGTCGTTTGCCAATAAGCGGGACCCAGGTCCTAAGTTTGGTCCATTGATCGTCTGACATACAGTAGATGTGTTCGGCCCAATATTTTAGTGATGGTACGGATTGTTGAACATAGGTACAACAACCCGTATCAAACTTGTGGACCGGGGTATCAATAGTGTTAATCCGATCCACAAGTTTGATACCCAGAATACTCCGTTCTATAGCTCAATGGCAAACATCGAGCGTGGACCTCTACTGAATTGTCAAAGACATTATATACAGGATTACTTGTGAAACGACGTGTTCCTAGCAGGACATCATAGTACGGTTAAAATGCAACAGTATTTTTTTGTAATGTTTGTCTAAGAAAAATATAAATTACAAAAAATTCAATGTTTAATTAGTGATCTTTGCCAAAGTTTTAGGCATTTTTGTCTAAGAAAAATATAAATTACAAAAAATTAAATGGTTAATTAGTGATCTTTGCCAAAGTTTTAGGCATTTTTCAACTTTTATTTTTTATCAAAGATCTGCTACGGCATCAGCTATGATAATAACTTAAATTCCAGTAAAGTCACACCGTAAATCATTTTTGAATTGTATTTTTTATAAAAAAAACTAAAATCTAACTAACTCAAAAACTATTGAATTTCGGTAGAACATTTGGTGGCTTAATTTGTTGCGTACTATGATGTTCTGCAAGAAATACGTCGAATTACAAGTAACCCTATTCTAGTGGTCTGGGTAGATGTAATCTTACTTTCTGTTTACTCTAAACCTCTTAAAAGTTCATTCTTCACTCATCATTACGACTTACACTATGGGATGGGACCAGCCATAAAATCGCGAAACTTTAGTCAGTTATACATTGTGTCGATTTATGTGAACACAAAAAACGTACGGTTTACTAAGTATGTTTTACTGAACAGGGTTTATGTATTCTTCTCAGTTATGTTTTCTTCTCAGGGTAGTCAGATAGGAAATGTCGACTTCATCTAGCTTATTTAAAAAAAAAAAAATTACGACGTGTAAAAGTGATTTCGATGTCCTATTTACAGAATAAACAATTTCATTTCATTTCATTTCATAACAGCAGATTTTTTTTTGGCGACTTTAAGTGTGGTCCCGTATTAAGAATAGTTGATAATTAACGAGTAGGTACAAGCTATACATTTCCAATTTACACTGACATCTCATTATAAGGAAATCCATGCGAGATCAGCTTATACTGGAAATGTATAGCTCTTAGAGCATTTGTATAGCTTGATCTGTAGCCGTGCGTACAAAGGGTAAACAAAAACTAAGCTTGTATTCAATTTTTTTTCGGCTTGCGTCATTATTTATAGTCTTGATGGTAAAATATCTAATTTACATTTAATAACACTGATAAATAGAGTTTTGTATTCCCACTCTGTTTATTCATCATCTAAGCTTACACAAACTACACCACAAGCCCTCAAAGGATGTAAATGTCTCTCTACATTACTAGATATGTTATAAAATATTCCATTCTAGATAAAAACAAACTTTCAACTGACAAATAGCTTTCTCTTCATTATTCAACTGTCATGCCCATTTATACCCTAAACTTTATAAATGATTATTCGCTCGAATAATATGTAAATGGAGGTGTTATATGTAGCGGGGAGAAAACAGTGTAGAGTAAAAAAAGTAAGTCGTATCTTTTGTAATCCCTTGAAGGGTGCAAACTGAGGTGTTGGGGTGTTCCTAACGCCAAATATCACGGTAGACGCTTTGTATTCAGAAAAGTTTCGAAGCATTTTATTGTGAAAACGTGTTATGTTCAGGTATTGTTGTGGAAACACACACGTGCTGTTTTTGTACGGAGAAGTAAAGGTAACAGCGAAATTTTGTCCAAATTGAATTTTTCACGGTTGTGACACTTTTCTTGCTAGTCTTGCTAGTGTTGCTAGCTAGGTGTGTTCATGATCCATAGAGTACGTGTCGTATTTGCGCATGCACCTGTTTGCAAATAGGTCAGTGTTAGATCCGTAAAACAGAAGATGTATAAAGACTCTAATACACAAGTGTATTTTGTTTGCTAATTAGGTCGCCTGTGCGCAAGTAGGTGCTTGCGATGTTTAAATAAATAGGAACATTAGTGACCTTAAATCCAACTCATTAGATACCTAATTAAGTGGACTGGTTTAAAGAGCCTCCATCAGTTCGGTGCACCTTTGTCTGGGACCTTGGCTAGCCTCTTCATAACATCGAACCGAAAATGAAGAAGAAGAATAATGAGAGAAAGAGAGAACTGAGAAATAAAGCAGTGGAATAGATATTTCGTAAGCGCCATATTGAAAAAGGAACAATGGCAAAGTGTTCAAAGTGGCATGAATAATATGAAAATAAGATTCAAAACTATTTAAGGCTGCGTACACACGTATACGGTCAGCCGTCGACTGTCAGAATGTATGAAAAACAAAGGACTGTCAGTGGGCGAGGCGCGGCGCGGCTGACGTTGTTTTTTACAGTTTGTATTGGACGCTTTGGTGTGGTTACGAAACGTGGCCATAATGATAAAGTTAAATGAATAACAATTGTAATTAGCAGTGGTGAAAAATCGTATTTAAAATAATCAACTTTCGGTTGCTGTGATGCCTAAGCTCTAAAATAATTTTGCAAGTTTCATGCAAGATGCAAGCCATTCCTCAACAAACTACAAGGTGAAATTTAATTTCTTTTAAGCGGTCATTGTACTCAATATGAACAACTTTTACAATAGACCAAACCTCCACCTGTATGTACCACATTATGGATTGCAATAAATACTATTTGATTTGATTTAAATTAAATCAGCTGTTCCCTACATTTATATTCGCCTAACTCGTCAAAATGTAGGGACCACTTGATTTTTAGGGTTCCGTACCAAAATGGTAAAAAAGGAACCCTTATGGTGTGACTCAGTCTGTCTGTCTGTCTGTCTGTCTGTCACAGCTGGATATCTCAAGAACTACTAATGCTATCAACTTGAAATTTGGAACGGTTTTAGATGACGTTTACCCAACTCTTTTACAAATAAGAAAAAAGTAAAAATACTTATATATTTTTGTAACAGTGACTGAAAGGGGATCTTAAAAATTCAAAGTGGGGCTACTAGGGCATGTGGGGTATCATTTGAAAGAGCGCTGTTTGCACATTCTCAAACATTTATTTATTTTTTTTAAGCTCCATAGTTTTCGTGTTTTAATGAAGAATGTAAAAAAAAATACCGTTCCCCCCCCCTTTTCTCCGAAGTTTGCAAAGATAAAAATCTGAAATTATTCTATGTTATAGAAGTTTAATATGTAAAGATTACAGGAAAAATAAAACGATATCTCTAAATAGCACACTTTTCACACACACGCACACTTTCAGAAATCGGAACGGAACCCTCGGTGCACGAGTCCGACTAGCTCTTGACCGTTTTTAGGGTTCCGTACCAAAATGGTAAAAAAGGAACCCTTATGGTGACACTCAGTCTGTCTGTCTGTCTGTCTGTCTGTCACAGCTGGATATCACAAGAACCACTTATGCTATCAACTTGAAATTTAGAACAGTTTTAGATTACGCTTACCCAACTACTTTGCAAACAAGAAAGAAATAAAAATAATAAATAAATAAATATCCTTGGACATTTCACACAACGCCATCTAGTCCCAAGCTAAGCAACCTAATGCTTGTGTTATGGTAACGAGATGGCTGATAAACTACTTATATACATTTTTTTTTTTGTAAATACATACATTTTACAGATAGAAAAACACCCAGACTCGGAACAAATACTTGTAGGTCGTACAAATATTTGTTCCGTGCGGGAATCGAACCCGCGACATGCTGCGCAGCAGTCAATCGCTCAACCACTGCGCCAACCGTGTCGTCAAAAATAAAAATTATATAGTAAATATTTATATTATTTTTATTATTTTTAGTAAATATTTATATTATTTTTGCAACAGGGACTGAAAAAGGGTCTTAAAAATTCAAAGTGGGGCTACTAGGGCATGTGGGGTATCATTTGAAAGAGCGCTGTTTGCACATTCTCAAACATTTTTTTATTTTATTTTTTAGTCTGCATGGTTTTCGACTTTTGATGAAAAATGTAAAAAAAAATACCGTTCCCCTCCCCTTATCTCCAAAGTTTGCGAAGAGAAAAATCTAAAATTATTCTATGTTATAGAAGTTTATGTAAAGATTACAGGAAAAATAAAACGATGTCTCTAGATAGCACACTTTTTCAGAAATCGGAACGGAACCCTCGGTGCGTGAGTCCGACTCGCTCTTAACTGGTTTTTTTTTTCGACATTTCCGGTTTGGTCCATAAACTAAAAGTTGTTCATAATGATGTCGTACAATCACCCCTTAAAAGGATGCCCATGAATTCAATTTCACCTTGTATAATGCCCGAGATCACGAGGCTAGTTTTTCAAAGCTAGGATAGTAAGCTAGAACATCGTTATACTATCATGGCTTGCTGTCCTGACTTGGCACATACTGGTGCCGTTCATGATGCCAGATAATTTTAATCTAGTACCATTAACAGGTCTGTGAAGTGAAATTAACTGTATCCGTAAAAAAATCTAATACTAGTTTCGCCGGCCCCATAAAGCTAGTACACAAGCCAGGATAGTAAAATCAGTGGTGCGGGTGCTGCTAGCTCAAAAAATAGAACCCCATCCTATACCGTTAAAGCCCCGTAAACACACTCGTGTGTCCACCGATTCACGTGGCTTATACCTCTATTTTTACTATTAAATAAGGGATTATATCCTGTGAGGAGTTTCACTCTATATGTCCTGAAGGATATTCTCGTCAACTAACTGATTCAAAACCATAAATACTGTTTGATAACATGAAAAACGGCGCGGGCTTGAGCGGACTTATATCCTAGCTTGAGACGCTATCTTGCTAATTTTCTCACTAGCTTACTAGCCTAGTAATGAAGCTAGTTCTGTATACACGAAGCCAGAGTTACTCGCTTGCTATCTTACTAACACTAGCTTACTATCTTGGCTTGAGAACTAGTGTCTTGTATCTCGGGCATACGTAACAGAAATGAAAATAATTTCCTATATACAGCCACACGGTAATGACTGAACACTTTCGCACAAATCTTCGGTATACTCCCCGTGCGTTGCAAATGATGACGTATCCTCAATTTGTCTCCTGCGACAATGAGGCTCGTCGGATGAGTTATGTTATGACTGAAGAGGATTGAAATACTCCGGACGCTATTTTGGTATGTTCATGCTTTTTATTTATTCTGGGAGCAGTTGTGGTGGTGAATATAACTGTGCATCAATAATCATCATTAGTGCCTGGTCGACTGAGCGCTGCTCGGGTGATAATAGAGGAAATGAATTTTGCCAGATATGCGACCTAGCTAAATCGATTTTTCGCCCCCGTAAACCCCTATATTGCAACTTTTATCGAAATCGTTAGAGCCGTTTTCGAGACCGTGATCTATATAAATAAAAAGAGAAGTCCTGACTGCACTGTCCTGGACTGCTGAGTCCGTGATCATGGTGCTTGCAACAGTCCGTGATCATGGTGCTTGCAACAGTCCGTGATCATGGTGCTTGCAACAGTCCGTGATCATGGTGCTTGCAACAGTCCGTGATCATGGTGCTTGCAACAGTCCGTGATCATGGTGCTTGCAACAGTCCGTGATCATGGTGCTTGCAACAGTCCGTGATCATGGTGCTTGCAACAGTGCCGAAATATCGGGAACTCGAACATACTGCTGAGTCCGTGATCATGGTGCTTGCAACAGTGCCGAAATATCGGGAACTCGAACATACTTGAGGATGATGGCTGAGAGGTTCGACTGTCACTACATTAACCATTGCTGTATGCTTAATGTAGTGACAGTAAATAATAAAATGAAGTAATCGTAATTGTGTGTTGTGTTTTTGTCTGATTTTTATTTATAGTTCTAGTAATTTTTATTTTAATGTACCTAATACGGTGATCCAGTTGCTGATTGAAATAAATGATTTGAAATTATAACAGTAAACATGGTAAATATCCCCGTTTGTGTTAATAATAATGTTAGTGACCATGACTGTTTAAAAAAATATTAGTCCTGACTGACTGACTGACTGATTGACTAACTCATCAACGCCCAGCCCAAACCCTTGGACCTAAAAAGCTAAAATTTTGCACAGGTACCCTTTATAACGTAGACAAGGAATAAGGAAGGAATTCCCGATAGTATGTTCCTGTGGGATATTTTCCGACATCCACGCGGGCGAAGCCGCGGGAAAAAGTTAGTTACAAATATATATAAACAAGTATTGCCCATTTAATAGTATAGGACACAGGTTCAAATTAAATTGACTAGGAAAACTTCTCAGAAATGACGAGTCTCGATATCAAATCATGACAAAAATTGCGAGCCTTTTTAAAAAAACCTTATTTTATCTTGCTTGACTTGAGAATCGAACCGCGTACTTAACACTTTGCAGCTAAACTCTGGTCCCTAGCATTGTTATTATTTCACATTATTAAAATAATTGAGTACCTAGTTGTGTAATTTAGCAGTTGTAGTTGAGTTGTAAATAATAATAATAACATTTCATCAATGTGTGTTTTAGACATTCTGTGAGTATTATTCAATCACTGAATATAACCGACTTGAAAATGAGTGGCATTCAATCAGCTACTATAATTAATGCGGTTCTAACATGTCCAACAGCACCTATCTACGTGCTGTCGATGTGGAATATTCCAACGATCCCAATTGTATTGAAATTGTTCATGTTTAGTATTATAAACCTATTATTTCAGCTCAGTTTACAACTGTTTGTTAGGTTATTGGATAAGTCTCGAGTCCATACTTAAATTTCAGTGCTTTCAAGAAGTGTAGTCATGTAAATTAATTGTAATAGTCCGTTTACTCAAATCGCAACTGTCATTCTTTGACAGGTGTATGAAATGGCTATAGCACTGCAAATTGAAGAGGGTGTCATTTTGCTTATCAATTAATTAATTAATTAATTCCCCTGACTCACGACAGTACCCGGGCGCTTACATGGCACATAGAGCGTTAGAAAGAGACGGCACACAGTACAGGAGCGTGTGACAGAGACAACGATCTCTATAGCCCCACTTTTTCTCTAATCCTCGATGTCCGATGTTAACTGCCATGTACTCGAAACAGAGGAAAAGAGGTGTCATTCACACACTAATATTATAAAGGCGAAAGTTTGTGTGTTTGTTACTTCTTCACGCTCAAACGCCTGGACCGATTTGGATGAAATTTGGTATGTAGATAGCTTATATCCTGGATTAAGACATAGGCTACTTTTTATTAGGGTTCTACGCGGCTGAAACTGCGGGGCGCAGCTAGTAAAATATATAATCTGAAAGAAAACTGAATTGTTAGTACTTTACCACGCTGAGTAAGATAATAAAGGGCTAGATAGTCATCACTCACCAGAGCTCCCTCATTAGGTAATGTTCACATGACATCAGTCTAGCACGCATTGACATCCTCATTATTATCTAAATAACATTGTCATGAGCTTGCGTTTTCGTCACGCTCAGACATTATTTTAGTCATTGAGTATTTGATGTTGGGTTTTTAACTGACGGTTTTTAGAGAAACCATAAAAGAAACGTGTTTTTCGGCGTTTTATACTCGACAATTTTGTAGTGTTATATATTGCATGGTGGTACGGAACCCTTTGAGTGCGAGTGAGACTCGCACTTAGCCGCTTTTATTGTTAAAAATTATATCAGTCTGTATTGACAGTTTTAACTATCGTGTGTCATATTTATTTTTATTACCAAAACAACCTATTTTTTATGAGCTTACATAATGTATATTTTCAATGATTGCGTATTTATTTTCGATACTTTTTGTTATTATAACCGAAACTTTTTGCTACTGCAATAATTCAGAGGAGACTCTTTGAATTATTTTACCAATAAAATAATGTTGCGATGGATAAATCTACTAATGATATATATTTGATTGTAGCTCCATTGTAAAAAGAACGTATCGGTCTCAAACGTTCCACCCTATGTTTACACATTATGAGGCATTTCTAAAACCAGGTTTCCTTTTCCACAAGCTCGGATTATTTCGACGTGCCGAGTAGGACTGAGGTACCGATACCATTGCATAGCCACAGAATAACAAAAGAAGGTCGGCTCCAGGATACAACAAGCGAAAATGGCCGCACACACACAGACGCGTAGAGATCAACCGTTCTAAAAATGAACGCCCCTCCACAAAACGTGATTATTTCAATGTGTGAGAGGAAATATTTATTGCAACACTTTATGTGTGTGCGTGCGGCGACTTTACTGTCAACATGGACTCGTCGCCGCACTTAGAGGGCAACTAATCGTGCGATCAGTCCAGGTAACAACATTGTACGGCGTAGCCATAGACTTACAAAAAAAGATGGACTCCGCGCCACGCATATTGAAAGTGAAGCACCGTACCGATCTATGTGTGCATGATTTGAGTACCTGCAAAGACGCCGTCGCTCGTGTTATGTAATGGCGGCCGGTCGGCATACTATGATGTAAATGTGTGCGCGAGGCGTGTTTGTACAAACGGTCCGGCATACTTACTGTGCTTCACTTTCGATATGCGTGGCGCGGAGTCCATCTTTTTTTATAAGTCTATGGGCGTAGCATGCGCTTTTATGGAAATACACGTGCGCTCCGTTGCGAGTTCTGTCATTTATACACTAGTTGGCCGACAAATCCGACTGTTTGACGTTTGGGCAAGTCGGGTGTACCGTTTGCATAAACAAATCAGTGTTATTGTGAAAATTTTTATGTATGTTAGTCTGTACATATTTAGGTATTTATTTTGATTAGTTGCTGACCGTACTCGCCGGTGATTGAGCAACCAATGACAAAGACCAAATTATGTGTATTGCGTCTATAAACTTCTTTGCATGTGAGCATAAAGGCTCTTACAGACAGAGGCGATATCGCGAGCGATATTGCGATATTATCGCGTCGCAACACCGCTACGCGACACGTCGCGACGCGATATCGCCTCTGTCTTTATGAGCCTTAACCTTGTTGTTATCGCAAATGTTAATTTTTATTTTTTTTATTGTTGCTATTTTAATCTGCTGTTATTATTTTGTGTGCCTCTTTAATTTAGTCTGTGCTAAATAAATGTGTTTTCTTTCTTTCTTTCTAACCGCTGTGGAGGGGCGTTTATTTTTAGAATGGTTTATCTCTACGTACGTACGGCGATTTCAAACAAATGTCAGTCGCGAGTGCACTTGCACTCGCTGTACGTAAAGCGTGTCTATATTGATGTGCGTGCGTGCCGTCTCGCTCGTTTGACCCCGACCTTCTGTACCTATCTACTCTGTGGTACCGGTACCGGTGACGGAACCATGTTCAGCACATATACATGCAAATATTATTATGTATTTATCATGAATACATGAGTATTGTGTGAGTATGTCGCAGGTGGGAACGACGTCTGTCTGTATATGTACTGTTTATGCTAATTTGGGATTACCGTCTATGTGGTGAAGTGGTTGTAAGTTTAGTAGTTATTGTGTGTTCCTATGTTTGAATCCATAGAAGGGCAAATACTTTTTAGGCCGATCCTACTTGTAAGATTTTTTTAAGGTTAGATAGGTATGATTCTAATAGATTGTCTACAGCTGATATTCTTTCGGCCATGTTATTTTCATAAACAATGTTCAACAAATTTGCTATTATCTACTTTATTTATCTCAAAAATTTAGGATTTAAATATCAATCTAACAAGGAAAGAAGACCTAGACATTAAAAATGCCCTTTTTATATTATTATAAAAGTTTATCGAAGAGCCTCTCATTTTAAGGAAATTAAAATAAAAGGACATTTCTTTGTAAGGATTACTAGTTCAAAGAAAAACGTAGGCTCTTTGGGAAATGGGCTAAACTTCTTATATTCTTACCAAGACTTTCGGAATGTTTTTCTAAATTTTGTCAAAGTAAAAAGAGTTTGTATAAAACTAAATTGAATTGAGAAAAAGTGGTTTGATAGTTTCGTTATCGTTGTAAAATAGTGGATGGGAGAGGAAACTCGATAAAAAAATGCCTGAGAGATATTTCTCGACGGCATGTGAAGCTAAGCCAAGCCCATAACTTTTTAGTCACTAACCACATGAAAAAGTGATTGAGTAGGGTTTTTTCTAGTTTTCTAATGCGAACAAACTTCGATCACCAATCCATCTCTCAAGTATGGTTTTTAGGCAATTTTGTACTGAAAGGCCTGTCCATAATCCATTTTTATTCTTATCTCATAAACGGCACGAAAAGTATACAAGGTGTTATTGAAATACTTAGCTGAAAACCCTTTATAAGTAGTCATCATTAAGAACAACTTTTAAGATGCCGTGATAAAAAAAATGCAGGCCCTTTAGGAAATTGAAAGTGGAAATGAGATGACAAAAAAAGGAAAAAGAACATGTTGCGCCGACCGCAAGTAGATTGGGTTATAAATAAATAAATAAATAAATAAATATATATCCTTGAACATTTCATACAACGCCATCTAGTCCCAAGCTAAGCAACCTAATGCTTGTGTTATGGTAACGAGATGGCTGATAAACTACTTATATACATTTTTTTTTTTTGTAAATACATACATATTATAGATAGAAAAACACCCAGACTATGGTTATGGGCAAGAGAATGATGAGATGAGATGACTGCCCGTGCGCAGGGTACGCCGGATGAATATTTAACTATCACCACTCGTGAAAGCTTACATTTAAATGCACATCTAAATGATCAAAGCAATGAAGATAACAGCAAAATGTATAGAAGTCCGTGTTCACCAGTAAATGTTCACGGTCTAAAATAATAATAAAACCGTCACTACGAACTATAAATTCTAAAGCAATAAAACATCCCGGTATGGATGTTAAATATTTATACCGTTTGAATCCCCATTTATTGGAAATCTTGGAAGGCAGCCTCTAAGTAGGTTTATCCATGTTTCGCGTCAACTCGGAAAACTTATAACATCGAGAGATGCATGCTTTGTGCTAACGGAAGGGACCTGGCCAGATGCTGCAGAATATTGTAAATACTAACGGACTGACCGCTGGAATAACACTTTATTGTTGACTCTTTCAGAGCGGTGTACAAAAAAAACTGTATATAGATATATTTTTCCAGGCGGGAATGTTTTCGCATCGTAGAATAAACATCATAAAAATGTTTGGTAAGGGGTTGTGATACTCTGTGAACCCCCATAATTATGTATACACAGATTTTAATTGTTTACATGATGCATTGAAAAAAAACCGCATTTTTTCTAAATAAGTAAATAAAGTAACATGATTTAAGGACGCTGTTACAAATGGGTAGTCAAATCATTACTTTTTTACACAAAAGCATGTTTATTAAATAAAATGCTTGAAATATTTTTTGCCCGAATTGTTGATAGTTGTGCGTGGTATGATTCTGAACTATAAATATAATTATAGATAGGTACAGTTCCTAAATAAATGTACCGAAGTAAATTATATTTATACCGTTTTTCCGTTTATACCGCGAAACTATAAGGGTTCTTGTTGACTACGGAACCCTAAAAAGGGAGTCAAATAGTTATACGTAAGAATTAGTAAAAAAATATCCAAATAGTTATACTAAGGCAAGGAATGTTGAATTGAGAATGTGTTTTATTGAAGGTCGGCTCCAGACAATGTCTATTTTACCCGCTATCGTTTGACCCTATCAAGGCCGCATTGTTGTATTCTTGTCCGTTGGCTATAGGTTCATAGATCATCTAAGTTCGCCAATAAAATATTACGACTGTCTGCCCAAATAGAGGGATGGGTAGAACTTGAACTGGGCACAAACAAGTGATAATTACTGATATAAATAACTGGCCTCCAGTGTTTCCAAGCATTAATAGTGAAATAAATTTTGTGACTCGTGATTCCGGTTTCGTGTCCGCCATTTTGAATTGTGAATTGTTCAGCTGTAGTTTGATTTTGAGGGTTGGGTGTCCAGTTTGGATGATTTGTTGCTGCAATTTTTGGTTGTTGGTAGTCAGAAACATGCTTGGGTGATGTATGGGGGATGGTCTCGCTTGATTTCGCTTAGTTCGTGGATGGATGCTACTTCTTTTTCTTCTACCGTTTAGAAACCGTGCTGTGTGTACAATAATAGTTTTTGAAGTAGTGAACCAGTGGTGGGGGCCCGATCACAATTTTTAACCACGACAACTTAACACATTACATATATGACAGTCGTTATGGGACTTGGGTAGCCAGATGCCCAAAAGGCGACCCCCAGTGTAACCTCAAAATCATAATATCGGTGTTGCCCAGTCAATCAACTCAGCCTATTGTAGTCCACTGCTGGACATGCTGCGCCACGACAACTTGTCCTCCGCCTTCCGCATCCAGTCTGTCCCAGCCATTTTCTTCAGGTCGTCGGTCCATGTAGCGGGGGGCGTCCCACACTACGCTTACAGATACGCGGTCTCCACTCCAGGACCCGTCTGCTCCACCGGCCATCGGTCCTTCGATAAACATGGCCAGCCCACTGCCACTTCAGTTTGCTTACTCTGCAAGCTATGTCGGTTACTCCGGTTCTTTTCTGGATAACTTCATTCCTGATTTTATCCTTCTAAGAAACTCCGAGGATAGCCCGCTCCATAGCGCACTGAGCGACCTTGAATTTGTGGACCAATAGACTCAGTGTCCACGTTTCGGTAACGTGTGTCATAACGGGCAAGACACACTGGTTGAAAACCTTAGTCTTCACACATTGCGGGGTGGGTGACGAAAAGACTTGACGAAGTTTTCCAAACGCTGCCAAACCCAACTGGATCCTTCTGTCGGCTTCTTTCTCAAAGTTGTGTCTACCGAGCTGGATGACTTGCCCTAGGTAGACATACTCCTTCACAACTTCAAGAAGCGACCCTTCGATGCGGATTGAACTCGGCAAGACGTGTGAATTGTACATGACATTCGTCTTGTCTAAATTCATGCCGAGCCCAACCCGCCGAGAGGCTCCATTTAGACTATGCAGCATCTGGTCTAGCTGTTCCAGGGATGTTTTCTGGGTAAAAAAAATAAATTCTATTTAGTCCGTCAGTCAGATAATAGAAAAAAATATTAGACACGTATTTTTGCTTTATCATAATAATAAAAATTACATAGATAAAACGCATTAAAGTTGGGGAGTCCCGCTCGCTACGTCATAACTATAATATACTACGTATAAAATCTGCCTTGTTTGGCCCAAATAAATGATTTATTTATTTTTAATATTTTTTTAATAATCTAAACGACGCGGACAAAAAAAAATTTAGTCAACGTCCCTATTGGATTGTGGAGGTCAGGAGAAGGCTGCAGGTACTCCACATCAAATATTGATATTCTGAATCACTGGAAGTTGACGACACCTTCGTTAGGAAAAGGTTTCGAAAATGATGAGGTAGACCACACGGGCGAACGAACAAACGAAAAATAGACGTAAAAGTTTACATCTTTTACCCCATCACCCTTCAAACTTAATGGATTGTAAATAATTTTAACTTGAGAGAATACTAAATCATGAAGAAAGAGATTGCTTTTTTACTCCTACCTACGCTGAGAACTCAAGCCAACCCGCCAACAAAAGCTAGCATTATAATACATGGCACACACACTCAGAAAAAGTGAAAAATTATTCCGCAGAGAAAATTGTCCCACCTAACTTAAAACTGGGATTTAAGCTTTGAATATTTTCCTCACAAAGCGGCTCTACCGAGAGCCAACCGACGCATTAATAATGTCTCTTACTTTTAAACTGTACTCTATCATCTCTACAATCGTGCTTCAGTCCCTAACTTGAACTCTATTGATTACTAATTCTAAGTTACTTTTAATTGGTAGTATAACGACTCTTGCTTGAGTCGTGCTCTCATAGAGATGATTTTTGAGATAAGAACTTATGTCTTAGTTATTATTTGATTAGGCTACTCTCCCCGGGACGATAACTGTTCGCCGCGGCTGTAAAACTTCATGTTACGTCGTAAAAAATGTTGTTTTATTAACTAGTTTTGCTGGTCTACCCTTCAGTTATGTCCCTGTCGACAAATTAAGTGCCAATTTCTACCCATTTTACTCGTAGGATTTTTATTCATGTTTTTTTTTCATAAAAGTTCGCTAAGAAACATCCGTTTGAAATGCTTCTATTTTATTGGAATCGACGGTAAACATCAATAATGCATCTAGAATAAACAAAAGAGCAATTTTAGTTCCATGAACTGTTTGCACATTGAACCGTTCAGTCTGTAATACCAATCAATTGTTCACGTTCTGTCAAAAATAGGTCAGAACAAAAATCTATAGCTTGCTTTAGTTTGAGCTGAAGAAATAAACAAAAAGTTTAAATGCAAATGCCGATTTTTATGATCTGGGTCACGTGCCGTTTATACTGACTGCAGCGCAGGCCACGCCCACCAGCGATCGTCATTTTATACTCACAAAAGATTGATCACGCCATTGTTTTTTTAGAGGGGTAAAGAAAGGGGTTTGGCATTAGTACAGCTTTGATCAATTGGCGGTGATTATTTCTGCATAAAATATTGTTTGTTTTACCTATCCTGTTACTGTATTATTTTAAAATGTTTTTCTATTCTTAATTTTACTAAGTTGACGTTGAATGATATTGTTTTTGATGTGAGTTGTATTTTTAATTTTTAAATTATTTATTGCTATTGTACATGTATTTGTGAGTTTTTATTTTTTTGTATTTTTATTATGTAGAATTATTCCAAAAACAATGTAAATTGTTAATGAATAAATTGAAATTCAATGAATTGAATTGAATAAAGCGAGGTGATATTAAAGGCATACATACTTTTCGAATTGGTGTGGGGAAACCGGAATTCTACGCGAACTTAGAGTTGCGGGGAAAGCGTTCAAAAATAAAAAAAAACTATTAGTGCTAGTTTATCTTTGACAAATCAATAACAAAATATTCAACCCCGTCTTACAATTTTGAACATAATGTTTTGCCTCCCACAAAAATATTATAGCGTGTGTGTTTGCCAAAACATATTTTACTATTGCTTGCAATGGAGTTGGTTTCCGCAGTTTTGCGATTCATTTATTATTAGGCGAAACGCCGCGCGCCGGGGCATAACTCCGCTGCCGCGAGAAATCACGGTACAGCGGACAGAGCTCCGGCGGGATCTCATGGCGACATGGAGAGCGCGACTGTCGCAACCCAGCGCTGGGCACGCCACAATTGCGGCGATAAGTCCCCTCTTTGAGGAGTGGTTAGAGCGGCGCCACGGCGTCCTCACCTTCCGCCTGACGCAGGTCCTCACCGGACACGGCTGTTCCTGTTTCGCATAAGGCGGGAGGAAACGGCTGGGTGTCACCATTGTGTGGATCGCCCGGAGGACACGGTGGAGCATACAGTGGAGGTTTGCCCGGCTTGGGCAGAGCACCGCCGTGTTCTCACGGAGGCGATCGGCGGCGGCGATCTCTCGCGTCCAAGCCTGGGGTCCTACTCCCTAAGTCCGTCCGTTCATCCGTCCGTCCGTTTATCCGTCCGTCTGACTTAACGATCCATCAAAACAAGTGTAAAAGTTGAATTTTTCGGACGGGCAAAAACACATCGGGACTAGGGACAACTGTCGTATCGTGTTGCCATTCATACTTCGTTCGGGCCCCGAACCAATCATACGTCCGTAGGTGATATGGAGTAGGAAACGCCCGTAACGAAGGCCGAAACTACGGACTTTGTGCTTAGGGAGTAGGCCCCCTGGTCCTGGCCATGGTGCGGAGCGAGAGTGCATGGGAGGCCGTCACCTCCTTCTGCGAAGCAGTGATGCTCGCAAAGGAGGAGGCGGAACGCGTGAGGGAGAGGCAGCCTCACGCCCTCAGTCGCCGCAGGAGACGCCCTGGGCGGCGGGAATCGCGGGGCGATTTCCGGCCACCGTAGGCGCGGGCCTGCGGACGGTGAGCAGCGGGTAGCTCGCCGTCCGGTAAGGACCAGGCCCGAGTCGATGGCGCGTTGTGTTCCACGCGCGCCTCAAAGAGATGTCAGCAAGTGATGGGGTCCAATAGGGCCGACGCCGCTGGGGTCGCCGCTTGTTTTAAGAAGATACCGCGGCCCTGGCATAGGCAACTGAAGGAACACGGGTGGGTTTTAGTCAGTAAAAGTCTGACACGCCCTTCCGCTCCACCCAGAGCGGGAGAAGTTATTTGATGATTTCCCACCCTCAGGCAAAAATAAATTCGTGTGGATTTTCATTTTTGCCAGTAAACGAATTTTTTTTTTTGTTGTTCAATAGGTTTTTGTTTGGTAAATGTAAAATCAATAAATAATTAATTTTTATTGAAACCAATAATATATTATACAGGCTGTAAGTGTAAACAGTGGCAATATTCTAAGGGGTCATCATTATGAGCAACTTTTGCTATGGGACCAAACCTGAAATCGTGAAACAAAATTCAGCTGTTCAGTACATTTTTGTTCGCATAATTCGTCAAAAGGGAATAGCTGATTTTTTTTCGTGATTTCTGGTTTGGCCCCATAGTAAAAGTTGTTCATAATGATGAGTACAATGACCCCTTACGAGAACGAGCTCAGGAAGGGGGGGGGGGTTGAGAGCTTAGGGTTCGGTACGGTATTAAACTTACGGCTTAGGGTTCGGTTGGTTTAGTAAAGAACATTTTCAAAAAATAGTGTTGCAGCTAAATTGGACCGATTTTAAATATTCCATAGAAACAGAGATTTCCATTTATCTTTTTTTAAATAAGACATTTCTAAAATCTTCTTAACTAACTTTTTAGACCCATGTATCTTGCTTTTGCATTTGAATTTTCATTAAAATCGGTTCATTCATTTCGATAAAAAAGGACATGAAAGTTTGTATGAAATGCCGTACCGAACCAACGCTCTTAAAGGCTTGCCACTGTTTACACTTGAACCCTGTATAAACCAATTATATACAATGATAGATTTATATTTTAGTGAAACCACTCTAAGCGGATACAGCTGAATACCAGTATTGAACATGGACTGGCGACTGCCTATCTGACCTCCACAACCCATTTACTGTATAGTATTCGTACAATACCCATTGGTGACATTAGTCGTCAGACTTTCGGTCTCCTGACGACCCGTAACGCATGACAGCTGAGACCAACGGCTTTCGTCACCCATCCACGGTCCGACTGCGGCAAACGTAGCTCATCCTGCTCGATCGTCCCGTGCGGCTGTTATGACGAGCCCCTAAAAAATAAAAACCCAAAATAACCTCAATATGTTGTCCATAAAACGCTCCCTAAAAAACTTTTCAGATTCTTCACGTGATTGAGAGAGAGAGAGAGACAACTTTATTTGCTAAGGATGAAGGTACAGGTATAAGATGTGGTGGTGGTGGGTGGTGTGTGGTGGTGTTGTGTGATTGGTCAACGTCGTTATCGAGTTTTGTTTGAAATATTGTCAACAAGACGACATTGCACCGAAATACGTTCATTTCATACAGAAACCCATAAAATATAATATCCGGAAACAGTAATAAAGCGGCCATTTACAAACTTATTACCAAATTATTATTTCCTCCGCTCATTTAAAATGTATGAACTATTATAACATTTATTACTATGTTAATCTATACTAATATTATAAAGAGGTAAAATTTGTATGTAAGTTTGTAAGTTTGTAAGTTTGTATGTAGGGGGTAATCTCCGGAACGAATGATCCAATTCTAAAAATTTTTTCACTGGTAGAAAGCTACATTATTCCTGAGTGCTATAGGCTATAAATTATATTTATATCGTGCATATTAGCCGAGCTATCACAAGTTTTGTCTAACAAGTCGGAAAGAAATACCACTTTAAACAGACTTTTTTGCATGCACTGCCTAAACGGTTGTTTATAATTGAGAACAATGTATGGCAGTCTGGTCCGTCTTAAATAGTTCTACAAAAAAGTCCGCGACACCATATTTCTATCTTTTATATTTTATCTTTTATACATCTTTTATTGTTTTAAAAAAGTATTTTTTAGACATACTTACGTTTGGATGATTATTTAAACAACAAAACATTAATCCTTATCAAAATAAGATATTTTATGATCACAAGGACATCATGGAGATAAGATTTGGCCTTTACAGTATGGCAATTGGTCGTACAGTTTCGGAGATAATATAAAATTACTAAAACGCAAAATAACTTTAATTCATACCGGTTCCTCTTGAGCAAACATGTTTAGAGCGGACGTTTTATCAATTTACCCATAGATGGCGTTGTGCAAAATGTCGGTGGAATACAGCGAAAGAGTTTGTTTTTTTGTTAGTTTGTTTGAACGCGCTATCTCTGGAACTACCCCAGTCGGATTTGAAAAAATCTTTTTGCATTTTATAACCCAGTTCTTGAGGAGGGCTATAGGCTATATAACATCACGCTAGGGCCCTTAGGAGCCGAGCGCGAAGTAATAGCGTGGGCAGGCGATGCGGAAGGATATAGGCTATTTAACATCACGCTAGGGCCCTTAGGAGCCGAGCGCGAAGTAATAGCGTGGGCAGGCGATGCGGAAGGATATAGGCTATTTAACATCACGCTAAGACCCTTAGGAGCCGAGCGCGAAGTAATAGCGTGGGCAGGCGATGCGGAAGGATATAGGCTATTTAACATCACGCTAGGGCCCTTAGGAGCCGTGCGCGAAGTAATAGCGTGGGCAGGCGATGCGGAAGGATATAGGCTATTTAACATCACGCTAAGACCCTTAGGAGCCGAGCGCGAAGTAATAGCGTGGGCAGGCGATGCGGAAGGATATAGGCTATTTAACATCACGCTAGGGCCCTTAGGAGCCGAGCGCGAAGTAATAGCGCGGGCAGGCGATGGGGAAGGATATAGGCTATTTGACATCACACTAGGGCCCTTAGGAGCCGAGCGCGAAGTAGTGCTCCTGACCTGGCTGTATCTTCAGTTTGTATCCAAAATTAGTAATGTCGGGCTGCATTAAAATAAATTATGTAGCTGCTAAGTTCTGCTAGGATTTTTAAACGTTTCATTTTATAATGTCTACACGAATGGCGATTCTAAAATATGTTGGTAACTGCAGGGTGGGCGATACCGCGGCCCTGGCATAGGCAACTGAAGGAACACGGGTGGGTTTTAGTCAGTAAAAGTCTGACACGCCCTTCCGCTCCACCCAGAGCGGGAGAAGTTATTTGATGATTTCCCACCCTCAAAAAAAAAAAAAAAAGGGTGGGCAACCAGCCCTGTTACTGACTTTGCTGACTGGCTCGTTCTATCACGGTAAGATATTACTATACGGAATATACTTTAACTTGTGTCAACACTACATTGGATTTTCTAAACTGTAAGATTGCGGCACAAAGTTGTCTTCTAAATTTTATAAAATATTTTTACGGCTGATAACAAAGAAGCTCAAATCACTATTTTAGAGCCTCAATCTAGAACTTGGAGTCCTGCCCACGACTCTCACACAAATCACAAAGACAAATGAGTTTGATTAACATACAAATTACTTTCTCTTGAACCAAAAACTCGGTATATTTTCCTGCTGCACTTTGCAGCTGTACCGAGTATCAGTCACCACACGCGAATTACGACCCTCACGAGGATACATGTTTTATTTTAAATTGTGCTCTAAAAACCCAGCATATTGCATAACGCATACAATTCAGATTCTACAGTCTAAAAATTACTTTCTACGAGAGAATAAATGCGCTTTAAAACAGTATTGATATTTTTGTTTTCTATCTGAATAAAAACTAGGAGCTTATTGAACATAATAATGCACTTTGTTTGTGTCGAGCACGGCTAGAAAATAAACAAGTTGGCCATGCGTAGTCTACCTATGAATTAAATAATTAAACTTTTTCTAGTGTATCCGCAAAGAAAATATGGTTCTTTTTATCCGACTGTGCGACGCAAAAGAGGGTAATGTTTATCAGTCTACATAATTATGTATGTATACTATGTTTGTTCCTTTGTGGCGCTCTAGAGACCAAACGCGTGCGCCGAGTTTGATGATTATTGCTTTAATCGATTTGTTTCAATCTTGTGAGTGTAACTAAAGACATTACAGTAATCAAAATTCAATATGGCGACAACCAGATGCCACATTTGTAAAAAAGAAAAAAAAAATAAAGTCGACGAACTATATCAAGTGTGGTATCATTGAACAGGTCTTTGAAAATCATCTTTAGGTTTCTTTAATTATTTTTCATTTTGAATTACCATTTAGGATAATGATTTAAAGTTGGTTAGCAACCGTGCTCACTTAAATTTTTAAAACTTTTATGTAATAAAGTTATGATAAAGTTTTTTTTATACTTAATCGTATGATACGTGAAAATAATAATTTAAATAATATAATTCAATAAAATTCTTAAAATGAAGAGACAAACCTACATGTTTACTGCTTTGAAAGATAATTTTAACGACCGTTACCTGCAGTGAAAGAGAAACTAAAAAGTGTAAAATAAAAAAGTTAATATTTAAAAAAACAAAAAACGCAACTATAAAAAAGTGAACTTTAAAAAAGATGGAAAGAAGATGATCTATTTCTGTCTACAAACAATCTCAAGCAGTCGGAGGCATCTTCTTAAAAACAATAAAGATTTATAATTGCATCCGACTGCATGAGATTGTTTGGACACAGAAATAGGTCATCTTGTTTCCACCTTTTTTAAAGTTCACTTTTTTGTTCTCGTCGAATTTATAATGTGACGACTGTACTGTTGCAAGAATAATTCCCGCCCTGCTATTTTTATGCCCGTCATGAATAAAAAGCCGTGTTAGTCTGCACTTCTAATCCATCTCAACATATCCAAGCACGGCCATACTAAAATAAGTTAGACTTCAAGAGGCTCTCGGCCGTAGTCTAGTTAATCATTAATTCAAGCGACTCGTCTACTTTTCATCAAAACGTTCCTTCCTTTTAGTCCCACGTATTTATCTCGACACCACTTGATATCAACCTAATTTTATCATGAAAATACGCCAGCCAGTCAGGCATACCTACTTAAGATTTTTTTCAAGGAATTTATGTTTTCAGGTTCGACAAGCGTCTCCGTATAATACATCATAAAATATTCTCACCACAGCAAGCCGACGAGACATATTTTAGATAACGTCTGTAGACAAAGAATATAAAATGTTGCTCCGAGCGTAAATCTTTCTCACAATTTGTCGGAGATAAAACGAGATAATCGTATTACTGACATCACAAAACAGTTTGGCGTCTAACACGGTCTAACTAAATATTTCAGCTTCCACACTCGCTCACCCAAAGATTGAATGTGATCCACTTTATAGATAATAAATTAGACTTCAACAATAATGTAGTTAGTATACCCTCGTCACAGTTTGGACCTGGACGGTTTTAGGGCATGGCCGCCGGGAATTCACATAGTTTCCGTGTTGTATTATGTTTACAAAATATTGCCGGCACACAGGATGAATGGCACTTTTTATTGCATTCTATCTCGAATAATAAAATTCGCTTTATCAAATATAGCGGCAGAGGCGTCAATTCTGTACAATTTTTACGAAACGCTGGGCCACTCGAATACTTTGATGTTGAATTGTTAATGGCGGCGCTGCAATAACTGAGCTCGGCACGACTTTGACGTGAATGAAGCTTCATTTCACTGTGCTCTTGAAAAACGGCGCAATAGAACTATCTATTGCGCCGTTTAAAACGTTCTTTGATAGCAATCTCTCCTCACCACGGCGTATTTCTAGATTCTTTCCTGTCGTGAAATGGTTCAAGTCGTTTTGCGCTGCTCTTTTGAGGTGCCATTGAACTAGTTGCGTCCGAGCTGGATGACTTGCCCTAGGTAGACATACTCCTTCACAACTTCAAGAAGCGACCCTTCGATGCGGATTGGACTCGGCAAGACGTGTGAATTGTACATGACATTCGTCTTGTCTAAATTCATGCCGAGCCCAACCCGCCGAGAGGCTCCATTTAGACTATGCAGCATCTGGTCTAGCTGTTCCAGGGATGTTTTCTGGGTAAAAAAAATAAATTCTATTTAGTCCGTCAGTCTATAGAAAAAAATATTAGACACGTATTTTTGCTTTATCATAATAATAAAAATTACATAGATAAAACGCATTAATGTTGGGGAGTCCCGCTCGCTACGTCATAACTATAACATACTACGTATAAAATCTGCCTTGTTTGGCCCAAATAAATGATTTATTTATTTTTAGTATTTTTTTAATAATCTGAACGACGCGGACAAAAAAAAAATTTAGTCAACGTCCCTATTGGATTGTGGAGGTCAGAAGAAGGCTGTAGGTACTCCACATCAAATATTGATATTCTGAATCACTGGAAGTTGACGACACCTTCGTTAGGAAAAGGTTTCGAAAATGATGAGGTAGACCACACGGGCGAACGAACAAACGAAAAATAGACGTAAAAGTTTACATCTTTTACCCCATCACCCTTCAAACTTAATGGATTGTAAATAATTTTAACTTGAGAGAATCATGAAGAAAGAGATTGCCTTTTTACTCCTACCTACGCTGAGAACTCAAGCCAACCCGCCAACAAAAGCTAGCATTATAATACATGGCACACACACTCAGAAAAAGTGAAAAATTATTCCGCAGAGAAAATTGTCCCACCTAACTTAAAACTGGGATTTAAGCTTTGAATATTTTCCTCACAAAGCGGCTCTACCGAGAGCCAACCGACGCATTAATAATGTCTCTTACTTTAAACTGTACTCTATCATCTCTACAATCGTGCTTCAGTCCCTAACTTGAACTCTATTGATTACTAATTCTAAGTTACTTTTAATTGGTAGTATAACGACTCTTGGTTGAGTCGTGCTCTCATAGAGATGATTTTTGAGATAAGAACTTATGTCTTAGTTATTATTTGATTAGGCCACTCTCCCCGGGACGATAACTGTTCGCCGCGGCTGTAAAACTTCATGTTACGTCGTAAAAAATGTTTTATTAACTAGTTTTGCTGGTCTACCCTTCAGTTATGTCCCTGTCGACAAATTAAGTGCCAATTTCTACCCATTTTACTCGTAGGATTTTTATTCATGTTTTCTTTTTCATAAAAGTTCGCTAAGAAACATCCGTTTGAAATGCTTCTATTTTATTGGAATCGACGGTAAACATCAATAATGCATCTAGAATAAACAAAAGAGCAATTTTAGTTCCATGAACTGTTTGCACATTGAACCGTTCAGTCTGTAATACCAATCAATTGTTCACGTTCTGTCAAAAATAGGTCAGAACAAAAATCTATAGCTTGCTTTAGTTTGAGCTGAAGAAATAAACAAAAAGTTTAAATGCAAATGCCGATTTTTATGATCTGGGTCACGTGCCGTTTATACTGACTGCAGCGCACGCCACGCCCACCAGCGATCGTCATTTTATACTCACAAAAGATTGATCACGCCATTGTTTTTTTAGAGGGGTAAAGAAAGGGGTTTGGCATTAGTACAGCTTTGATCAATTGGCGGTGATTATTTCTGCATAAAATATTGTTTGTTTTACCTATCCTGTTACTGTATTATTTTTAAATGTTTTTCTATTCTTAACTTTACTAAGTTGACGTTGAATGATATTGTTTTTGATGTGAGTTGTATTTTTAATTTTTAAATTATTTATTGTTATTGTACGTGTATTTGCGAGTTTTTATTTTTTGTATTTTTATTATGTAGAATTATTCCAAAAACAATGTAAATTGTTAATGAATAAATTGAAATTAAATGAATTGAATTGAATAAAGCGAGGTGATATTAAAAGGCATACTTACTTTTCGAATTGGTGTGGGGAAAACGGAATTCTACGCGAACTTAGAGTTGCGGGGAAAGCGTTCAAAAATAAAAAAAAAACTGTTAGTGCCAGTTTATCTTTGACAAATCAATAAAAAAATATTCAACCCCGTCTTACAATTTTGAACATAATGTTTTTCTCCCACAAAAATGTTATAGCGTGTCTGTTTGCCAAAACATATTTTACTATTGCTTGCAATGGAGTTGGTTTCCGCAGTTTTGCGATTCATTTATTATTTTGTTTAAAAATAGATTCTTTTTAAGCATTCATTGGTTCTTAAAGTAATAGTGTTTGATTACACAAACGAGGAATAAATACAGGTAGGTGTTACGAAGACTAAAATATAATTACTGCAATGACACCATCCTAACCTGCAGAGGTTGACCCAAAAACGGTGTTTCAGGCAAAAATAAATTCGGGTGGATTTTTATTTTTGCCCGAAAACGAATTTTTGTTTTGTTGTTCAATAGGTTTTTGTTTGGTAAATGTAAAATCAATAAATAATGAATTTTTATTGAAACTAATAATATATTATACAGGCTGTAAGTGTAAACAGTGGCAATATTCTAAGGGGTCATCATTATGAGCAACTTTTGCTATGGGACCAAACCTGAAATCGTGAAACAAAATTCAGCTGTTCAGTACATTTTTAACCGACTTCTAAAAAAAACTTTTTTACAAAAACAAAAACCGACTTCCAAAAAAATACTACAAAGTGAAAAATAACTTTAATTTCGGAAGTCGGTGTCTTTGGATCTGTATTTTAGTTTTTTGCCACCGACTTCCGAAATTAAAGTTATTTTTCACTTTGTAGTGTTTTTTTTGGAAGTCGGTTTTTGTTTTTGTAAAAAAGTTTTTATTTTTCACTTTTTAGTGGTTCAGTTTGTAATTTATCTAAGTTACAATAACCCAATGTCAACTGCTCATCACGTTTTACAAAATGTTGCTTTTCCCGATGCAAGGACGTTAATTGTTGAGGAGTTCTCCTAGTAAGTACCGAGAAATGGAGCTCATGGTGAAGTCACCATTACCATTATTTTGACGAGCATAAACCATATTAAAGTAATCGAATCGCAACCTGTTATATACTTAGATATAATTAAGTATTTCCGATGGCCCTCTGTGGTCTTCATCACCAGTTCCAGTTCACCGAATGGTACTTTCCGAGAGTAAATGCACGAGTTACTATAAAAAATACCGAAATCGATATAGGTGTGCCCATAAAATTTGCGGGTTTCCCTCGATTTCCATGGGATTCCATCATCAGATCCTGACTTGATGATCATGGGACCACTTGGGAAGTATACCCTATCGAACAAAAAAAGAAAAATCCAAATCGGTCTAGCCATTTTCGAGCAATCGGGGAACATACATAAAAAAAAAAAAAAAAAAAAAAGGTTCCGACGAATTGAGAACCTCTTCCTTTTGGAAGTCGGTTAAAAAGGAGGAGGTTCTCAATTCGGATGTTTGTATTTTATTTTTTTATTTTTTTATGTTTGTTCGCGCATAACTCCGTCGCTTGCCAACCAATTTGAAAAAATTTTTTTTTGTTGGAAAGGTTATACTTCTCAAATGGTCCCATTTTTGTCAAAATCCAGTTCTGATGATGGGATCCTGGAGAAATCGAAGGAACTCTTCAAATATTATAGGCACACCTATAGCGATTTGGGTATTTTTTATAGTAGCTCGTGCATTTGCTCTTGGAAAGCACCACTTGGTGAAGTGGAACTGATGATGAAGACCACAGATGGCTACCGGAACTACTCAATGATAAATATTTCTCGGGTTGCGATTCGATTACTTTAATATGGTTGCTAAGCAATTTCCGCTCGTCACACAATGCATGTGGTGAGTGGTTGTTGAGGAGTTCTCCTGGTTCTTACCAGCAGAACTCCTCAACAATTAACGTCCCAGCATCGGGAAAAGCAATATTTTGTAACATGTGATGAGCAATTGACATTAGACTATTGTAACTTATACAAATTATAAACAGACCCACTAAAAAGCGAGAAATAAAAACTTTTTAACAAAAAAAAACCGACTTCCAAAAATCAGTACAAAGTGAAAAATAACTTTGATTTCGGAAGTCGGTGGCAAAAAAAAAGAAAGTAAATAAACTGCGGCAAGCGTAGCTCATCCTGATCGATCGTCTCGTGCGGCTGTTATGACGAGCCCCTAAAAAATAAAAAAAACCGGTCAAGAGCGAGTCGGACTAGCGCACCGAGGGTTCCGTTCCGATTTCTGAAAAAGTGTGCTATTTAGAGACATCGTTTTATTTTTCCTGTAATCTTTACATAAACTTCTATCACATATAATAATTTCAGATTTTTCTCGTTGCAAACTTGGGAGATAAGGGGGGGGGAAACGGTATTTTTTTTTACATTTTTCTTCAAAAGTCGAAAACTAGGCGCCCTAAAAAAAAGAAAAAAATGTTTAAGAATGTGCAAACAGCGTTCTTTCATATGATACCCCACATGCCATAGTAGCCCCACTTTGAATTTTTAAGACCCCCTTTCAGTCCCTGTTGCAAAAAAAATATAAATATTTTTATTACTTTCTTATTTGCAAAATAGTTGGGTAAACGTCATCTAAAACTGTTCCAAATTTCAAGTTGATAGTACTAGTAGTTCTTGAGATATCCAGCTGTGACAGACAGACAGACAGACAGACAGACCGACTGAGTCACACCATAAGGGTTCCTTTTTTACCATTTTGGTACGGAACCGTAAAAACCCAAAATAACCTCAATATGTTGTCCATAAAACGCTCCCTAAAAAACTTTTCAGATTCTTCACGTGATTGAGAGAGAGAGAGAGAGACAACTTTATTTGCTAAGGATGTAGGTACAGGTATAAGATGTGGTGGTGGTGGGTGGTGTGTGGTGGTGTTGTGTGATTGGTCAACGTCGTTATCGAGTTTTGTTTGAAATATGTCAACAAGACGACATTGCACCGAAATACGTTCATTTCATACAGAAACCCATAAAATATAATATCCGGAAACAGTAATAAAGCGGCCATTTACAAACTTATTACCAAATTATTATTTCCTCCGCTCATTTAAAATGTATGAAGTATTATAACATTTATTACTATGTTAATCACACAATATAACTTGTCCCCATTGTGACCTCGGTCAAATTACTAGTTTGTAAATTGTAGCCACCTTTTATGGGAAAATGGGTGTCGGTTAGGTTACCTGTATAGGTACTAACATAATAAATATGTCGCAGAATCAACACAGAGGCACAACTTTACTATTGGAATCACTATTGATTATCGTTAATGTAGTACAACGCCATCTATTATCGTTTGTCGGAAACGTCAAGCAGTCTGCTTGGGTGAGGTCGGCGCGGGGCGTGGCATGTCTCGGTGGTCAGCTGTCATCTGTCGGCTGTCGCCTGTCAGTTGTCAGCTGCCATTCTTTTGACATTGGATGCATTTGATTGGGGAGACTCACTTTTTGGAGTGAGACACGAGGGCGAATGGTTGTTTTGCCAGCCTGCGCCGAACTTACCGCGTTTCCGTACTTTAATCCATATCCATCGGTTTGATCATTTAAGATTTAATTATTTTGTTATCGGGAGTGAATAAATAGAGGACTAAAATCAGTGTTGAGACTATTATTTCCTACCTACACCATGTCGAACTCGGACTCTGATGACGAGGTACCCCCAATGGGTGAATTGCCCTCGTTATCAGAAGTGGGATGCAACTTGAACGCCCCACGTGGTGTAAGTGATAGTGCTAGCCAAGAAAAGTGTAAAGACAATGCGCGCGTGTTTGAAGGTGACACCGAAACGAAAAAATGGCGTTTTCTGCTAGAGCAGCAAAACAAAAATTTTATGGCCATCGTGCAAGCAATGAAAACACCTTCTGCGACTGTGGATGTTCGCCTTCCGGATTTTGACCCTGAAAAACGAAATGTCGACCCGCGTGCATGGCTGGCAACAGCAGACATGTGTGTGATCGATCCGAATAGTCAAGGTGCATCATTAATGATTGCCTTGAGCCGCGCACTCAAGGGAGAAGCTTCATCATGGCTGTCATCAATATCTTACCCTGGGATGAAATGGAGCGATTTTAAGGAACTGTTTACAGCCAGGTATGATTGTTCAGAGACTACCGCTTCCTTTCTAATCAACTTGCATGGAAATAAACCTAAGGAGAATGAGTGTTTGGCCGCATATGCAGCTACCCTCATGACAAGCATCTTGTCAAAATGGAACGGCCTCACGACAGAGCAGATTGCTATTGCGACGGTGCTAGCTCATATCGCGAAGAACGATACGCGAGTCCAGCGCTTGTCGTTCACTACGGACATCAAAACCCGCAACGATCTACACCGGGAACTGAAGGCTGTTTCGTTTCTGAAGAGGAGCGCCCCGTCTGGTGGTGATGAACGTGAAGGTCCTGACGCGAAGAGGAACCGCCCGAATTGGCTCTACGCTGGACCCAAATGTTTCAATTGTGGAAAACCAGGACACAGATCAGTGCAATGTCGCCTGAAAAGAGACTCGACGGTACACGAAGAGCAATCAAGATCGACAGCTTCTAGCAGTGGCAAGAGTAACCAGGCAACAGGGAGAGCCGACTGGATCACTTGCTTCAATTGTCGTGAACAAGGACATTACGCATCCAACTGTCCTAAGAGGAATGCCAAGGAGACGAGCAGCAGCGCGGCGGTTGATCCCGCCAGGGAAAAGCGAGTTGATGTGTGCCTGGTGGACGCGGCAGCTGGATCCTTACGGCATTCTGGTGAGCAATTTGACTTTTATTATGACTCTGGTGCGGAATGTTCGCTTCTTAAATAGTCTTTATCCGGTAAATTTAGTGGCAAGCGAGTTTATGAAACTGTGACATTGACTGGTATTGGACAGACTTCTGTAAGGTCGACTGTACAAATTATGACCACTGTTGAGATCGATGGAATTATTTTTGAAATTCTTTTCCACGTTTTACCTGACAATTTTTGGCGACATAAAATCATGCTTGGTCGCGAAGTTTTATCAATTGGTCTAGTAGTTCATATGTCGTCAGATAAAATACGATTTGAGAAAATACGGACAGTTCAGATATGTGACGTGATTGATGACTGCAAATTTGATTTTGACACGATAGACACTGACGTTCCCCCTGAAAGAAAAACTGAACTGTTAGACATTTTGCTATCTTTCAAAAATAGTTTTATTTCCGGTGTACCCACATCCCCTGCAGACACTGAACCCATGCAAATTCGCCTTGTAGACCCTTATAAGACTGTAAATCGACGCCCTTATAGGTTGAGCTCAGAGGAGCGACAGGTTGTACGAAGTAAAATTGATGAATTGCTTAAGGCCAATATAATTCGCTGTAGTTCATCACCGTTTGCCAGTCCATACAAGTATGCGCACGACCGTCTTCGTAAAATGCCCGACAGCGACAATTTTGACGATAAGGACTCTGACACTGACTCTGACCCTGACTCTAACAAGACTGACGAGACGAGACCGGCTAATAATGAAGGTGTTGGACCTTAAGTGTGAGAATAAAAAAATTAAAAAAATGCAAATGTAGTATGCAACTGACTCAGATTTCATACATTGCAATGCTGTTCGTGGCTGCGAGCTTAGGGTTTGTGACTTGCGTCAGCATGGCAATGTAGGTAATCGGCGAAGGTGCTAAATAAAGGCAATGTATTGCCTTGATGTTGGGTACCGGATGGAGGTCCCAAGGTTGCCGGATGGAGGCAATGTGATTTGTTGATGTTGGGTACCGGATGGAGGTCCCAAGGTTGCCGGATGGAGGCAATATGATTTGTTGATGTTGGGTACCGGATGGAGGTCCCAAGGTTGCCGGATGGAGGCAATGTGATGTGTTGATGTTGGGTACCGGATGGAGGTCCCAAGATTGCCGGATGGAGGCAATGTGTTGTATTGTGTGTGATGAAGTGGAGTACTGAATAGAGCATTGCATACTGGATTTGGTCGGAAAGTTTCATGAATTGGTTTGAAAATTAATGGTTATTGAAGAGATTTAAATGTTGAGATAAGATTTGATGAGGATATGTGATTCAGAATAAAATTGTTGTTTGAATTGTGAAACCTTATTTTCCGACATCTTGGCCAGGAAGGCCGAGCAAAGGACGTTTTACTCTCCATAGATTCTTGTTTCAGACGCTTCACACGAGGACGTGTGAATTGTCAAGATGGCCGTGTCGCAGAATCAACACAGAGGCACAACTTTACTATTGGAATCACTATTGATTATCGTTAATGTAGTACAACGCCATCTATTATCGTTTGTCGGAAACGTCAAGCAGTCTGCTTGGGTGAGGTCGGCGCGGGGCGTGGCATGTCTCGGTGGTCAGCTGTCATCTGTCGGCTGTCGCCTGTCAGTTGTCAGCTGCCATTCTTTTGACATTGGATGCATTTGATTGGGGAGACTCACTTTTTGGAGTGAGACACGAGGGCGAATGGTTGTTTTGCCAGCCTGCGCCGAACTTACCGCGTTTCCGTACTTTAATCCATATCCATCGGTTTGATCATTTAAGATTTAATTATTTTGTTATCGGGAGTGAATAAATAGAGGACTAAAATCAGTGTTGAGACTATTATTTCCTACCTACACCATGTCGAACTCGGACTCTGATGACGAGGTACCCCCAATGGGTGAATTGCCCTCGTTAAATATATTATAGCAGGTACGGAAGCGCTGGTTTAGTTATTGTTAACAGTTTATTAAAATTTCAAGTAGTTCGCAGTAACTAACAATGGATTGGTGCTGTGTTTTCGGTTGTTATTCGATTTTTGGTGGCTATTGTAGTGAGTATACTATTTCTGCTTCTAGTTGTACATGACGAATTAGGCAAGCAATCTTAATATGGCCAGAGAATATTCACTCCGCAAAATCATTTAAATAAATAGCGACTCTTGCTACAACACAATAAAGTGCAATTTAGGTTGCACAGCGTTAATTACCTACAATTACATTCACCTAGAAGTTGCCTCTTATTTCTATTGCGTTACTCACTATACCTTCTGACTCGTTAGGTTGTCTTCTTTTACGACGCGGCGCATGAGTGAGTCTCACTACTAACGTGCGAGCCGGTCGGCACGCGGCAGCCCACACTGAATTAGCTCGACAAGTCGAGCCCTCCGCGTACTTGTAGCTTCATATCTAAAATGCGGTGTGCTCCTGACCTGGCTGTATCTTCAGTTTGTATCCAAAATTAGTAATGTCGGGCTGCATTAAAATAAATTATGTAGCTGCTAAGTTCTGCTAGGATTTTTAAACGTTTCGTTTTATAATGTCTACACGAATGGCGATTCTAAAATATGTTGGTAACTGCAGGGTGGGCGATACCGCGGCCCTGGCAATGGCATAGGCAACTGAAGGAACACGGGTGGGTTTTAGTCAGTAAAAGTCTTGACACGCCCTTCCGCTCCACCCAGAGCGGGAGAAGTTATTTGATGATTTCCCACCCTCAAAAAAAAAAAAAAAGGGTGGGCAACCAGCCCTGTTACTGACTTTGCTGACTGCCTCGTTCTATCACGGTAAGATATTACTATACGGAAGATACTTTAACTTGTGTCAACACGACATTGGATTTTCTAAACTGTAAGATTGCGGCACAAAGTTGTCTTCTAAATTTTATAAAATATTTTTACGGCTGATAACAAAGAAGCTCAAATCAGTATTTTAGAGCCTCAATCTAGAACTTGGAGTCCTGCCCACGACTCTCACACAAATCACAAAGACAAATGAGTTTGATTAACATACAAATTACTTTCTCTTGAACCAAAAACTCGGTATATTTTCCTGCTGCACTTTGCAGCTGTACCGAGTATCAGTCACCATACGCGAATTACGACCCTCACGAGGATACATGTTTTATTTTAAATTGTGCTCTAAAAACCCAGCATATTGCATAACGCATACAATTCAGATTCTACAGTCTAAAAATTACTTTCAACGAGAGAATAAATGCGCTTTAAAACAGTATTGATATTTTTGTTTTCTATCTGAATAAAAACTAGGAGCTTATTGAACATAATAATGCACTTTGTTTGTGTCGAGCACGGCTAGAAAATAAACAAGTTGGCCATGCGTAGTCTACCTATGAATTAAATAATTAAACTTTTTCTAGTGTATCCGCAAAGAAAATATGGTTATTTTTATCCGACTGTGCGACGCAAAAGAGGGTAATGTTTATCAGTCTACATAATTATGTATGTATAGTATGTTTGTTCCTTTGTGGCGCTCTAGAGACCAAACGCGTGCGCCGAGTTTGATGATTATTGCTTTAATCGATTTGTTTCAATCTTGTGAGTGTAACTAAAGACATTACAGTAATCAAAATTCAATATGGCGACAACCAGATGCCACATTTATAAAAAAGAAAAAAAAATAAAGTCGACGAACTATATCAAGTGTGGTATCATTGAACAGGTCTTTGAAAATCATCTTTAGGTTTCTTTAATTATTTTTCATTTTGAATTACCATTTAGGATAATGATTTAAAGTTGGTTAGCAACCGTGCTAACTTAAATTTTTAAAACTTTTATGTAATAAAGTTATGATAAAGTTTTTTTATACTTAATCGTATGATACGTGAAATTAATAATTTAAATAATATAATTCAATAAAATTCTTAAAATGAAGAGACAAACCTACATGTTTACTGCTTTGAAAGATAATTTTAACGACCGTTACCTGCAGTGAAAGAGAAACTAAAAAGTGTAAAATAAAAAAGTTAATATTTAAAAAAACAAAAAACGCAACTATAAAAAAGTGAACTTTAAAACAGATGGAAAGAAGATGATCTATTTCTGTCTACAAACAATCTCAAGCAGTCGGAGGCATCTTCTTAAAAACAATAAAGATTTATAATTGCATCCGACTGCATGAGATTGTTTGGACACAGAAATAGGTCATCTTGTTTCCACCTTTTTTAAAGTTCACTTTTTTGTTCTCGTCGTTGAACAAAGCACTAAACAAAACACCATTAGGAATTTATAATGTGACGACTGTACTGTTGCAAGAATAATTCCCGCCCTGCTATTTTTATGCCCGTCATGAATAAAAAGCCGTGTTAGTCTGCACTTCTAATCCATCTCAACATATCCAAGCACGGCCATACTAAAATAAGTTAGACTTCAAGAGGCTCTCGGCCGTAGTCCAGTTAATCATTAATTCAAGCGACTCGTCTACTTTTCATCAAAACGTTCCTTCCTTTTAGTCCCACGTATTTATCTCGACACCACTTGATATCAACCTAATTTTATCATGAAAATACGCCAGCCAGGCATACCTACTTAAGATTTTTTCAAGGAATTTATGTTTTCAGGTTCGACAAGCGTCTCCGTATAATACATCATAAAATATTCTCACCACAGCAAGCCGACGAGACATATTTTAGATAACGTCTGTAGACAAAGAATATAAAATGTTGCTCCGAGCGTAAATCTTTCTCACAATTTGTCGGAGATAAAACGAGATAATCGTATTACTGACATCACAAAACAGTTTGCTGTCTAACACGGTCTAACTAAATATTTCAGCTTCCACACTCGCTCACCCAAAGATTGAATGTGATCCACTTTGTAGATAATAAATTAGACTTCAACAATAATGTAGTTAGTATACCCTCGTCACAGTTTGGACCTGGACGGTTTTAGGGCATGGCCGCCGGGAATTCACATAGTTTCCGTGTTGTATTATGTTTACAAAATATTGCCGGCACACAGGATGAATGGCACTTTTTATTGCATTCTATCTCGTATGATAAAATTCGCTTTATCAAATATAGCGGCAGAGGCGTCAATTCTGTACAATTTTTACGAAACGCTGGGCCACTCGAATACTTTGATGTTGAATTGTTAATGGCGGCGCTGCAATAACTGAGCTCGGCACGACTTTGACGTGAATGAAGCTTCATTTCACTGTGCTCTTGAAAAACGGCGCAATAGAACTATCTATTGCGCCGTTTAAAACGTTCTTTGATAGCAATCTCTCCTCACCACGGCGTATTTCTAGATTCTTTCCTGTCGTGAAATGGTTCAAGTCGTTTTGCGCTGCTCTTTTGAGGTGCCATTGAACTAGTTACGTAGTCGCTCCGAGCGCGTCAACGCTGCTTTCATTCATAAGATGTAACGTTTATTTGCGAAGACGTCTTCTGACCGGACGGAAGAACTTCTCTAAAGGACTAAAACTTGAGTGCACGTTCAAGTTTTCTAGTTCATCACATCGCGCCGCTCCGTCTCTGTGATCCTAACGATGCGGGATGTAGCGCTCGCCTAGTTTGCATTACGTGTTTCATCTCGAAAGTTTATGAACCGAGGACTAATCTGTAGCTTTTTAATTTAAATGTAACAATGAAGTTAATTACCAAAAACTGAACAAAAGCTGAAAGTAAAAATAATTCGCCTTCCGTGATAACATGACATTGTGTTCTTTATTCGCGAATCTCTTTGTGTCCCACTTTCATGATTACAGTTAATACAGAAATAAAGGTCGTTTATGTGCGCGTGCCTACACTAAAGTGCTCTTCGCAGCCGTATTTGCCGCGCAAACAATTAGAGTTTTATTAAAATTTGATCGCCGGCGCCGCGGTACCCTTCTTAATTAACTGTTGAGCTCTCTAATTAGGACTTTGTGCCCAAAAATAGGAAGCGACCCTCACAGGATCGCTTGCCTGACGGAACTTCTGCCAAGTTCTGTTGAACTGATGGAGACTGTTAATAAGTTGTAATTAAAAATTTGAATCTCGAGGTGTAAGAAAATTCATTTGTATTTTCCGCCATTTTGAAACGCTGAGGCTTGAGGGATTTCTTTGGGAATATAATACGGTTCTAGGCGTGATATACTTTACCTTTTATTTTATTAATTTGGTAAAGTATCCTGAGTGTACTTAATTCTAATTTTGTTTTCCTAATTAATTATGGTGCCCATTTTTGTGGCTCATTCTGTAGTCAACGCCATTTGTAATTAATTAAGTTTAATGGTGTACCTACTGCTTAGCAAAAAAACATCTCTGTGAAGTACCAACACCAAATCAGACTATCAAAACTCTAAACATTTCAAACTGCTCCAACATCATTTAATTTTCCATTCACTTCGAACTCGCGCCAACAATAAGTTGTGACTGCGGTAGTCAGAACAAACATGTCATGGTCATGATACAATGTTTACGCAAGGTGTAGTTCAGCTAAAAGTTTGGCCGCTCGAGAACAGCTGGTGGAGGGGGAGGGGGGAGGAGGGGTTGTAGTGAAAGCGAGTTGCTTAAAACATTTATTAATTAAATTGGTTATACGTTCGTTCAGGATTTTATTATGTTAGCAGATTATATTGTCCTAGAGTGGGGACCATGAATCGGTGGCGGCAGGCCACAGCAAGAAAGTTATAATTGGAAGTGACTATGTTCAGCAGTGGACTAACTTTCAAAGACTGGGGATGATGATGACTAGGTTAGGTTCAATATTTTTTATTTGGCTGAATCCATACAAATATAAAAACAGGAGAAGTGGCAAGCGGTCGAAAATGTGTCAGCGCGACATGCTCAGTATGAGCCGTTCATAGGTACTACAAATTCCGTCTCCGCGCACTAGTGCGCTTTCGACAGTGACCGTGACAATTTATAAGAATGCCGTGTTGTTCAGTGGTTTCTTGTAAAAACCGAAGCCATGTAAATCATAGAATCACTTTCCATATGTAAGTATAAGTATTTTACCGTATTTGTCTTTAAAATCATGAAAGTGACAAAGGGAAAAGTGGAGACACAGGGTTCCGATTCATTTTAACATACTGGGCACATCTTCTTCTTTCTTAAATCTATGGCTGAATCTGATCTTGGTTCCTGAAGGGATGCATAAAATTCATTCAATTTTAACTCGGGTGGGGAAGACGGAGAAAGAGAGTTTCCCCAAGAGTTATGAGCAAGTGTCACTAATAAACAACGATGTATGCTTCGTTGGTTTCGTGGACCGAAGGAGGCAAGTGGCTTATTTTTACAGGTCCATTTATTTTAAGGCTTGCGGATGCTTTTACTTCAGCTGCGAAATTACACCGTAACTGTGAGTTATGTAGGGAGGACAGTCTAGTTAGAGAGAGCCGACTTTATAACATGTAACCAGAGGTAGGTCGACAGTTCAAAAAGTTTGCAGGCATTGCTATTCTAGGAAAGTAGCAACTGCAATATCTTATTAGGGTTCCGTACCAAAATGGTAAAAAAGAACCCTTATAGTGTGACTCTGTCTGTCTGTCACAGCTGGATATCTGAAAAGCTACTAATGCTATCAACTTGGAATTTGGAAAAGTTTTAGATGACGTTTACCCAACTATTTTACAAACAAGAAAGAAATAAAAATTTAGATGTTTCTTTTGCAACAGGGACTGAAAGGAGGTCTTAAAAAATCGAAGTAGGGATACTAGGGCATGTCGGGTATCATATGAAAGAGCGCTGTGTGCACATTCTCATTTTTTTTTTTAAGCAGCATAGTTTTCGAGTTTTGATGAAAAATTTAAAAAAATACTGTTCCCCCTTATCTCAGAAATTTGCATAGAGAAAAATCTGAAATTATTCTATGTGATAGAAATTTATGTATAGATCACAGGAAAAATAAAAATATGTCTCTAAATAGCACAGTTTTTCAGAAATCATCAACAAAAATTAGATATAAATGATGGAACGGAACCCTCGGTGCGCGAGTTCGACTCGCTCTTGATCGGTTTTTCTTCTATATGCCCTCGAATGCCTTCAAAAACGCCATTATTATAATCACATTTTCTAAAAGTATGGGACCAGAAAAAAGTAAAAATGGATGAATATTGTGATTGATTAGATAAGGTATATTATTATGATTATGAAGGAGAAGGAAGCGAATGATTCGTGGCGGTTACAGGGCAGAATGGAGGAGAAAAACAGACCAACCAGGATACAGGACGGGCAAAAAATTTAAGCATTGTTATTTGTGGTACTACATTGGTAGCAAATAGCTCCCAATGTACTACCACAAATAACGATTTCGCGATAAAAATAAAATTTAACGTTTAAATTCTGGTGCTATTTGACATTAATAAGCATAAAAATTAAAGGTTGGACCAAATCCAAAGGATTTAAACTACTTAACTCAGCGTGGGGTCTTAGCACAAAATCGGGAACCAGCTAGAATTTACATCCAGACCAAAAGTTTATTGTTAGCGATTCAGTAAATGAAAATCGGGTTTTATAGCATCTGTAATTTTCCTTTTGTGTATGATGAATAGAATATTTGGTACCTTTTTGATATAATCAGTTTTTTTTTTCAATTTTTATTCAAATTTTAATCTTAAATGTTTTAATAGCCTTGACGAATAGTAATTTATTTATTTATGTAATTGGAATCTGTCCTGCGTATGTCATTTCATTGCACGCGTGACTTGGAGATAACCTTTAAAACGGCTCCACAGCAATTCGCTACTAGCCGGCAGAAATTGGTATACATCGTCGCTAATCTAAGTGACGTAACTAATTCAAAGCATATTTTACAGGGCAAGTTATTTTTCTTTTTTTTTTTTTGTAAACTGTAGATACATCGGTCTCGATTTTTGCATTATCATGGGAACGGCATACAGATACGCCGATTAGACATATCGATTCGACTTAGAAAATGTATCAAAACTATAGTTAGGTCGGCTCAGTCCAAAATGTCACATACGTCAGTTAGTTAGATTAGCGAAGTTATATAGTGTGCTGTCTCATACATCCAGTACTTCAAGTATTCTTGTGAAAATTCATAAAATTTTAAACCAGTCTGCGTCTGGCCATGCCCTTACCCAACAAATCCTACTCTCACAATCCTTTCGTTAACTTTGCCGCGTCCAATCATGTCTTATGTTTTTGTTAGCTGATACTAAGTTCGTGTTAGTAGATGAACGAGTTTCACGTCTCTTCCTTAATTCCTCAATGTCGGCATTATGCAGGCTCGTTAAATTATAAGTACAGCTCATGATGAAATAAGATGTCATGTGTCATAGGAGTTGTAGCAGCCGGGGCGATGTAGGTGTTTGGTTATAACAAATTTTAATATTCGTTACACACTCTGACAGTTTCGGGTACAGCTGCACCGAGGCGTTTCGGCGAGCGCGGAACCCCTTCAGCCTGCTCTGCAGCTATACCGCATAGCATTTTGCAGGTTGTCGCAGTCCGCAGTTTCAAAGTAAAATGTTCCCTAATTTATGAGTGTTACCATTTATTTTATACTGACGCCCCGCTCATGCTTCGTACGGCTTTATGACTTCAGAAAATATCCGGATTTCTATATATTAATACTAGCTTTTGCCCGCGGCTTCGCCCGCGTGAATGTCGGAAGATATGCCACAGGAACAAAAATATTGAGATAATTTCTGCCCGCGACTTCTTCCGCGTAAAATTTCATGTTCCCCCAACCCACCCTGTCGCATCGCATTGCCTTCCCGCGCTATTACTTCGTTTTCGCTTAGCGTTCCTTCTCTCTTTTTTTTGCTCGGCACTTAAGAGTTAAGATAAGATAAGATAAGATAATTTTTTTATTTGCGTAAAACATGGTATTACATAGGTGTTATTTGAGAATATCAGATCATACATGTTTTGCTCTTAAAATTAAAGCATGCAAACTGTATAAATTAGAATTAACTCCTACTAGGTATAATGTCAAAATTCAAAATAAGTCAAAAACTATAACGACAATCAAATATAAGAATAATGTACAAAGTTACTAAATATATGTCAAAATTACAAGATTAATGTCAACAAATTACACGATTTAAATTACAACCATAATCCATTCCATAATCATACAAAATAAATAAATAATTTCATAATAATGTCAGGAAAAAGATAAAATGATTCAATCAAAAACTTTTTCGGCTAGAAATTCGGAGACACTATAGTAAGCTTTTTGCAAAAGAAACATTTTTAATTGACGCTTGAATGCATTACAATTTAGCTCCTTCCAACGTTTAGGCAATACGTTATATATAGTAGGCGCCATGCAGACGATACTTTTGCGCACGAGTGCCGTTTTTGCTGGATGTACGCGAAGAATGGTCACATCCCGTCTGTTACGCGGTACAACGTCCTGTAGACGTGCAAACAGATTGGGGTTTGTTTTAACAAACATTGCAGTCTCAAGGATATACATACAAGGAAGAGTTAATATCTTATACCTTTTATAATATGGTTTACATGTTTCAACTGTTTTTAGCCCAAACATAGATCTAATGCATCTCTTTTGGGCCTTGAATGCCGTGTTAAAGTCGGTAGAATTCCCCCAAAATATGATACCGTATCTTAGGTAAGACGCAGCTAAGCCATGGTAGGCCGCAATCAATGTATCTACATTCACAACTGCAGCTAGAGAGTGCAATGCAAATGCAGAACTACTAACTTTTTTGCAAAGGTTCTCGATTTGTGATTTCCAGTCAAGTCTTTTGTCAATTATTAGTCCAAGGAATTTATTATTATTTACTATTTCAACAATTTTATTATCTATATTTATGTCCATATTTTCTACATTCAATCGTTGGCTAAAATGAATGATTTTAGTTTTATCTAAATTAATCTTTAAATTATTATTGTTTAACCACTGTATTATAGATGTCAAGGTATTGTGAATGTCAAGTTTATATTGGATCATGTCATTGTTATTACTAGAAATTGTCACCGTGCTATCATCTGCAAATAAAGTCATAGGGTGTGAAATTGATTTTGGCAAGTCGTTAATGTATAGTGTAAAGAGTGGAGGTCCCAATACACTACCTTGTGGAACACCAAAAGTAGTTTGACGTTCGTCTGATAAGTAGATCTCTTCCTTTTTAGTGGTTATATTAATTCTAGTGATTTCTGTCTTTTGCTTTCTATTGTCTAAATAGGATTTGATTAAATTAAGTACATTACCTCTTATACCATAAGCGTCAAGTTTTTTTATTAAAATGTCATGATTTACGTAGTCAAAAGCTTGAGTCATGTCGCAGAAGATAGCACATACAGGGGTTTTTTTGTCGACTTTTGTCAATACAGTATATAAAAAGTCGTATATCGCCATATTTATAGTCTTTTTTTCGCGAAATCCCTTTTGCTCATTACATAATATTTTTTTTTTTTCTATGAACCCATTTAATTCCTTTTGAATAAATTTCTCAACTATTTTCGAGAATATCGGAATAAGAGAAATAGGCCTGTAGAATTCCATGAGCTCCCTATCTTCTTTCTTAAATAATGGCTTAACGACCGCTATCTTTAGTGCGTCAGGAAACGTGCCAGCTACAATACACAGATTTATAATATGAGACAAATGGCCGCATATTTCCGATGCTACAGCTTTTATTACTTTGGTTGATATGCCATCGTACCCCACACTATTTGTGTTTTTTAAAGCCATAATAATTTTCTGTGCCTCTTGTGGTGTACAAGGTGCCATAAACATCGAGTTTTTGTTGTTTAAGATGGACTTTGTACCTTTATAACTAGACTGGATGGGTTGTATTTTATTAATAAAATAGTCATTAAATTGATTAGCAATTTGTTTTGCGTCCGTAATTTTGTCATTATTGATTTTAATTTTCAAAATATAATTTTTAGGTACATTAAACTTGCCTTGATTTATTATTTGCCAGGCGGTTTTACATTTATTGCGTGATGTTTTGATTTTATAGTTATTTTGTGAACGCTGTGTCAGAGTCATGATTTTTCTAAAAAGCTTAGAGTAGTCTTTAAAGCGAGTTCTATTAAATTCATTTGATTTAAATCTGTAGGTCCACAGAAGTTGCCGTTTTTTCTTACTACAGGATTTAATACCTTTAGATATCCACCTTGGCTTTTTTATTACATTTATTGTAATCAAAGTCTCAGGAAAACAGAGGTTGTAGAACAAAGAAAATATTTCATAAAATTTGTTGTAGGCAATGTTAGGGTCATCAGTTTCATAAATTTCAGAGAAATACATTTTGCTCATACAATATTTAAATTTAGATGTATTTTCTTTGCTGTAATTGCGTCTAATAGCACCGTACTTGTCGATCATACATATTTTATTTACCGGGCATTTTAAAATCTGGGCTGTGTGGTCTGAAAGGGCAAACTCTAAGACTTCTGATTTACATCGTTTGTTATAATTATGCGCAAAATTATCGATACATGTCTGACTTTCCATTCGAGTAGGTTGATTTATTGCTAGTTTCAGGTTGAAGCTAAATAGAAGGCACTCAAACTCCCTCGACTGATAATTCCTTTTTAACATGTCTATATTGAAATCGCCGGCTATGACAATATTTTTATAGGCATTCTTTGATAATTCATTTAAGACTGTTTCAAACTGATAAAAGAAACTATTGAGATTGTTTACATTTGGAATTCGGTAGACACATACAAAGGCAGTATTGTACTTGGTGAGCTCAATCGCACAGCATTCAAATGACCCTGTTATTGACATTTTTGAGATTTTTAATAACTCTTTCCATTCATGCCCATTTCTAATTAGGATACATGATCCACCTCTCTTTACTTCTTTTCTACTATAGTGAGCGGCTAAGCAATAGTTCGGTATGCTCAACTGGTTTTCGTAGCCTTCCATCATAAAATGTTCTGTTACGCATATTACATCCACTTGCATGTTTTTTTCTGTAAGTTCAGTCAGACAAACTGTGAGCGCATCCGACTTGTTCAATAAACCTGCTATGTTCTGGTGCATTACATGAAGATGTTTCGTGACGAAAAAGTTCCCCGTGTGACAGATTATCTATACTATAGTTCCTGTCAGTCGATATCATCTGGTTATTGTATTTTATGTCATCAATTAACTTAATTATATCCTTAAAAATTATGCGAATTCCAGAATTATTTATTGCGCCAGTCCGTCTGTTATACTCAGTGTAGTCGTAGGTGAGATTTTTATTACTGTCTATTAGATAAGCGTATTCGTGTGTTAGTATGTCCAAGAAAAGTAAGTTATTGAATGTCTCCACTCTTGAGTTGTATAAATTAGTGTAATTCTCGTATTTAAATGTAGGAGCGCACAAAATAAAGTTAGTATGGTTGATTTCCTGTAGTACTTGTCTGATATGCAAAATAATGTCAAAGTAGCTATTTGTCGTTCTGAAGTCTTCTTCACCTAACATGATTATGCAGTAGTCCTCTAACGTAAAGTCGGCTACTTTGTCTTTTAATCCTTTTAGCAATAAGCTTGCATTTCCATGAGGTGTTATGTGGTGATAGATTTCCGATCGAGTAAGAGAGTCTTCTGCAATGCTCAGAATTTTATTAATGTTATCTGTACTCAAAATACATACTTTGCATCTTTGCTTACTATTATGGTTTGGACTTGCGGATTGGTTATGCTTAATATTAGGACAGTTTTTGTTTATTTCTGTAGGCTTGTAACTTTTTTTACTATGTGTTGTTTCGGTTTGGAATGTTTTATTGCTAGTTAATTGTTTGGTTTTCTGTTTTTTGGCACTAGATGGCCTTAATTTAGCTGAACTGTTTGTCATTTTCTTAAATAAATCATTTTTTGTCAAGTTATCATTCAATTGTTTGAGTTTATTGTTTTCTACTGACAATGTTTCGATTTCTGAATGAGCACTTTGAAGCTCTATCGTAAGTTTTATAACTTTTTCTCGCAGCTTTTTCAGTTCGTCATCCTCATCATCTGACATCTCAGGTACACTAGTAACTGTACTATTCAGATTATGTGTCATATTAGTGTTGTTTAGGATTGAGTCCGAATTTCGTCTACGGCGAAAGGTAATATTTTCTAGGAAAGAATTCATTTTGGTGTTCTAGGTGTTTCTTTGCCTTTTTAATGTATTTTTATTTCTATTATATTTCTTTTAGTTTTGATAATAATCACAAAAAGTGCAATCTCTACTAGGATTTGAACCCGCACCCAACGTTGCGTCAGGTGAGATCACAGCCGCTCAGCCACCGTGTTAGTTAAGCGAGTATGTGAAATGTGTTACTTATATTACTCAGACTACGCTGTGCATAATATGGCTGCGTTTATTTCTTCATAGATGTCGCTGTTTACACTATTATTATCCAATGATGTTATCAATTTATCATAGATGTGATGTGTTATGTGTGTGTTTATCTATTTCCATCGATATTTACAGTCACTTTGTAAGTCGTTTATTGTTGTCAAGTCTCAAGTGTCAATGTCAATCATTGACCGTTTAACGTTCAAAATATGCGTGTCATCACTGCTTGAAGAAAGTAAACAAAAATAAATATTCACCCGTTGTTGGTTTTTGTGTCAAAGTCGTGGTAGGGCTGATCTTGTTACTGATCTGTTATTATCACAACACACTTGATCTAGTATAATTTTGTTTAATTTTGCACTTTCGTAGTCACACTTCACACTTGTTTACTTTTTGGTTTTTCTCGAGTTTTACTTGTTAGAATTTTACACCCACATGTGTCCGCACTAATTACACTTTTATCTGAAGACTGAGTAATATTTTGTCACGTAAATCGTCCTTAAACTATTTTAATTCATTAAAATACGTGGAGCACTTGTTTGCATGGCCAACTGAGGGTAGGCGGTTATAGCATAGAATAGAATATAATCCAGAGAAGAGGTGTGACGGGGCGGGGAGGTTAGCGGGAAAGTTATGTGGTGAGGGGGTGATAGGGAGACGGGGATGGAGAGAGTGAGGGGGGTGAAAGAGTGCAGTGATGGGGAGGGTAAGAGAGTGGGAAGGGGAGGGGTTAGAGAGAGAGGAGGGGTGAAAGGGAGATTAGGGGGAAGAGGTAGCAGTGCCTTTACACCTTAAAGTTGCTTTTTGTATTGCACTGATTCATTAAAGAAACCCAGCCCGACAGAAATTACTGAAAAATAGAAAGTCGGAAACTCGAAGCGACACAAAAAACAGCAGTAAACTCCAGCCGTGCGACGGAGCTGACACGTTTTTTTTTATTTGTTTGAACGTGCTAATCTCAGGAACTACCAGTCGGACTTTAATAATTATTTTTGCATTTCATAGCCCAATTCTTAAGGAAGGCTATAGGATTATATATATTTAACATCACACTAAAACTCTTAAGTGCCGAGCAAAAAAAAGAGAGAAGGAACGCTAAGCGAAAACGAAGTAATAGCGCGGGAAGGCAATGCGATGCGACAGGGTGGGTTGGGGGAACATGAAATTTTACGCGGAAGAAGTCGCGGGCAGAAATTATCTCAATATTTTTGTTCCTGTGGCATATCTTCCGACATTCACGCGGGCGAAGCCGCGGGCAAAAGCTAGTATAAACTATATTCCCTGTTTTCACCCCCACAGGGATACCATTTTAAAAAATCGTTTGTGAGATTTCCGTAACTTAAAAGTAAGATTATTTACACCAATTTTCGAGTTAAGCCCCGCAGTAAAACCTGCCCTGTAAAATTGACTACCCCTTTTCAACCCTTTAAGAGTGGATATTCGAAAAACCCTGTTACACGTTATTCGTCATTTTTTATTTCAAGTATAAATACTGAGTTTCGAGTAAATCGGAACGTGCGTTAAAATTCCTACATACAAACTGTGAGACCCCAATCCCTCCTGAGGGGGTAGTTTAGAAAAACTAAAAATGACAAACTTTATAGTTTATGTACTTAGATAAATATTCATGACAAGTTTCAAGTCTATTAAATCAAGGACTAAGATTTTTCATACAAACTTTGGACCCCTGTTTCACACCTTTAGGGGTTGAATTTTGAAAAATCCTTTCTTAGTGCACCCCTAGACCTCATAAGGAACCTACGTGCCAAATTTGGAATATCTAGGCCCAGCGGTATGGGATGTGCGTTGATACAAACTTTGACACCCTCCAATCCGTCCTAAGGGGGTAGTTTACAAAAACTAAAAATGGGAAACTTTATAACTTACTTAGATAAATATTTGTGCCATGTTTCAAGTCTATTAACTCAAGGAATAAGATTTTTCATACAAACTTTGGACCACCGTTTCACCTACTTAGGGGTTGAATTTTGAAAAATCCTTTCTTAGTACACCCTTAGACCTTACAAGGAACCTACGTGCCAAATTTGGAATCTCTAGACACAGCGGTTTGGGCTGTGCGTTGATACAAACTTTGACACCCCCCAATCCCTTCTGAGGGGGTAGTTTAAAAAAACTAAAAATGTCAAACTTTATAATTTACTTAGATAAATATTCATGCCAAGTTTCAAGTCTATTAAGTCAAAGAATAAGATTTTTCATACAAACTTTCATCCCCTATTTCTCCCCCTTAGGGATGGAATTTCCAAAAATCATTTCTTAGTGGATGCCTACACTGCATAAGGTATCTATATGCAAAATTTCAAGTCTCTAGGTCCAGCGGTTTGGGCTGTGCGTTGATATATCAGTCAGTCAATCAGTCAGTCAGGACTTTGAATTTTATATATATAGATAATTATATTTACCTATGAATAAACCTTTCGGAATAAATTTTCTAAATGATGGTGATAACCATAAATCAAAATTCTTTGCATAAAACAACGCGGTCACTTAGAGACAAACACGAAATGCAACATTAATAAGTACCTATAGATTATTTTTAAAGCAATTATATTAATTTGGATTGATCAAGCTACTTTCTTTACTTACCTATGCCAAATATTTTATGTTTTATAGTCTCCAATTTAATTTATAACTAAAAAAAAAATACGTGGGTGCGTCAGATGCTGTATTGTACGTAATATATCTGCAGCTGAGCGGAATGGCTTACTTAATTCTGTTTGTGCGATGAGCTCGCCAGCTGACACGAGTGGGTTACATTACTCTAGTTTTTAAATCTACTCACATCTGTGGGCGGACTGCTTGTTGTAAGAGATAGCTTACAGTTGTATTACAAGAGATGAAAAGGTTTTTCTTGATAATCTAGTTTGTTTTTTCTCTATGAAACATTTTTTTTAAACTGTTGCGTGGCCAGACAGGAAGATTCCCACTTAAAATGAATTCCCACTTAAACTTGCTGTCTCAATTTTTAGGGTTCCGTACCAAAATGGTAAAAAGGAACCCTTATGGGTCTATGGTCTGTCTGTATGTCAATCTGTCACAGCTGGATATCTCAAGAACTACTAATGCTATCAACTTGAAAGGAACAGTTTTATATGACGTTTACCCAACTATTTTGGAAATAAGAAAGAAATATTTTTTTTTTTTTTTTCAACAGGCACTGAAAGGGGGTCTTAAAAATTCAAAGTGTGGCTACTAGGGCATGTGGGATATCATATGAAAAAGCGCTGTTTGTGTATTCTCGAACATTTTTTTTCTTTTTTTTTTGGGCGTTTTCGACTTTTGATGAAAAATTTAAAAAAAAAATACCGTTCCCCCCTTATCTCCGAAGTTTGCCAAGAGAAAAATCTGAAATTATTCTATGTGATAGAAGTTTATGTAAAGATTACACGAAAAATAAAACGATGTCTCTAAATAGCACCCTTTTTCTCTGAAATCTTGCATGTTCTGCGTAACTCGTTGTCAATGAAATATACCTAATATCGAGACCTCATCCTTGAACTGGTTCACAAGTGTTCACAGTTCAATTCTCACATTAAACTTAATCACACTATAATTCGAAGGTTCCTCGAGCCGAAGTTAATTTACTAATTCCATACCCGTTTGATGCCTAATTACTTTCAAATTGGTTCATAATTAAGACGTCCCAAATAGTTAAATAGTCGATTGGCTTAATTGAACAATTAGGTTCTCAATAGCTTCTCTTGCTAGCGGTTAGAGGTCCAAAACTACCGACAATCCCCCTGTTTATAACAGTAATAGTGAATTTAGTAGTGTCTAAGTAACATTTGATCTTAGTTTGGCAAGTCACATGACAGTTAACTTAACGACGTGCTTCAATTTTATGGGTGGTGACTAAAATGTTCCTTGGATGAGTTATAATGTCGTACATAAACACGAAACTGTAGCTAGCAATGTAATTATGGTAACAACATAAGAAACTGTGTTTTATATTCGTACGCCTATAAAAGTTTTGGAGATAAAGTTCTCTGTTTTGTGATTGGAGGATATTGTTTGGCAAGTCTTAAGGGAATTTGGCGATACATTTTCAACCTGCGAATTGTATTCTCTTTCTTTGTCTTGAAAGTAATTAACGCTAACTTAAAGTGTAGATTGTAGTAGGTAGACAGATAGAAAGAAAAATTCTATTAAATATTAATCAGCGTGACATTCAGACATTTTAATAACTTGAGACATTAATGAGCTTAATTACAGATGTAAAGTCTAGAACTTATTCTCTATGTTCACTCAGAATCTCAGAGCATAATATACGAAGTAATCTGTGTAAAATTATAATTTATAAGATATCATTTGATGTCTGTGTCGCAGCAGCTTCACGCGCCCACTTTACACAGTCGGCTGGGGCTTTAACAACCCCATCTAGATAGCGGACTTCAAATCTCGCCAACAAATGAAGTACCTCCCGATAAGCCGCTCCAAAGGGATCCTCCAGAATAAATTGTTTTTGCGTAACATTTTGTAAGGATCGATGTTGGGAACTTAAAGGTGCGCACCGTTGATTTTCCTCAGCACGGATTCCTTTAACTTCCTAATAAAATTTGTGTTGATTTAAATTTTGTTATGTTTAGCACGAGCCAAAGTTTCGATTGCGCGTATTTCTTTCTTGTTATCATTCACGATACCGCCGCAATTTTAGAAGAAAGGAAAATTATAATACCTAAACAAAATGAAAACAGAAAAATTAATAAAGATCGAAATAAACATTGAGGTTTTGTAATTAATGTTCATCCTGTAACCAATTATGAACAATTGTAACTGAACACCCTATGTAAAACACAAATACACGAAGCAAATACAAACAAAAAAATGAATTAAAATATCCAATCCAAATGATTTGCACACATTACATCGACGCTCCGACAGCGAAACATCTAACATAACGCCGTACAAACATGTCTTCTTACCGAAAATTGGTAGAAATCGTTGGTGGATGTAAACATAATTATTTTAATGTCAATATCAACATTGAAATTGTCCATTCACAAGTCCGGTAATGTATTCCCGCGGCGCTGGGGGTCACTTATGTAAACAAATCTTTATAACGTCGCGGGCCATGAGAGGCAGCGGGTGAGGACGCGGGAGCGGGTTGACAGATGACGTGTTTATTCTGGAGAAGAATCGATTTTTCTATAAGATATAATATTGTTTTAATTTTGTATTTCTGAGAGCTGTTTAGTAATAATTATTATATTTATGTATTTTTGGTAGGTTTAGAGAAAAAATATGTTTGGCTCACATCTGAGGCGTGATTTTAGAACTGTCTTATTCCCAACTATCGGGTGCATGCAAGTAAAGCCGCGAGCAATGGCTAACAATATACATACCGGATGACTTTTTTTACCGTCTCGAAAAAATTTGGGTATATTAGGTGAACGGAGTTCATTCACAAGTCCGGTAATAACCCCGGACCGGCCTATGGCACACCTAAGTTTTTTTATTATTATTTTTAAAAAAAATAAATAATAAAAAAAACTAAAATTCTAACCATATGCAGGCTGCATATGATTTGAATTTCGATATTTTTAAACGATTTATTATTTTTTTTCAAAATTTCTGTTTTTATGGTACAAAAATGAAAAGTTTACATCGAATTTGTAGTATTTATTGGTACTTTGATCATTTTTTCTGTATAAGCTATTAAAAAAAAAAACTAGGTATGGCATAGGCTTCTACTCTGTTCACCTAATACACCCAATTTTTTTCGAGACGGTAAAAAAAGTCATCCGATATATTTGAATTATGCAAATTAAGCCCTTTCATTTGATATCCAACACGGCACAATTAAAAAAAATTTTTTTTAGTTCATGACATTATGTCGTCTAGAGGGCGCCAGATTCAATTTATTGTGACGTTAAATAACCTATAACTAGCGGACCTTCAGCGGAGCTTCAAACGATACCCCATTTGGCAAATCATGATAATCAATTTAGAAGTCAGGATGAACATACCGGTCAAAATCATAACCCTCCTTTTTGTTTCGCTGTAGTTGGATAAAAAAGAGCATTTTCAAGTAAAAGCTGAGTTAATAATTTATGTTTTACTAGAACAGTAATTTCTTGTTCAAAATGGTAATTAAATTAAATGTACGTATCTTATTACAGAGATTGTAGTTCGTACTCGTTTAAATATTAATTCAAATTAGTTATTTAATTCGTTCGTACCTCAAAAGAATAGAATAGTAAGCACTTTGTAATATTTGGTGCTTACAGAATTTCGGGAATTTTGCAATTAATTAATTTTGTACAACATTCTTGGTCCTGGAACTAGCCGAAGGCTTAGAGGGCTTGAACCAAGTGATATTTAAGAGGAAAACTTCAAACTAAGTTGTAGTAGCTTTGTTTTAGGTACCTATTAGAGTTTCTTGTGGAGTTTGTCAAAGGCTAACTTTATAGCGGTTTGTGTCGCTAGGCAGTATTGTTTCATTCCAGATTGTCGGGTGCCGTTCTACTAAAAGTACATTCATAATTTATAAGACTCGACAAACGGGAACGGATACTAAATCATTATCTATACATACATAGAAATAAATAAAATTTAAGGGTCTGTTTGTTATGTCAAAATAACAGCTTTTGACTAAATGCATATATTAAAAAAAAAATCTGTCTTTCTGTCTGTTTGTTCCGGCTAATCTCCGAAATGGCTATACCGATTTTGACGGGATTTTCACTGACAGATAGCTGATATTATAATGAGTAACTAAGGCTATTTTTATTTCAGGTCAAGAATTAGGGTTCCGCGCAAAAAAAATAAATTAAAACCCTTGAAATTGTGAACAAATACCCCCGCCTGCACGGGCTATGCAACGCGGCGCGTCGGAGAACGAAGGAATTTTATTAAAATATGGCTGTTATTTTATTATATTGTATAACTTCCGACTTCCACGCGAACGGAGTCAAAATCAAAAATCAAAATCAAAAGTCCTTTATTCAAATTAGGCTGAGAATCAGCACTTTTCGAACGTCAAAATTACAGTAAGACAGTCCCCACAAAACGCCCGCCCTTCACCACTTCCTAGTGCTTTAGCTGGGAAGAAGAAGTAGCGGAACAAACTCCCCAGCAGCACAGCTGTCTGTTCAGTTAGAAGAACTAGATTCTATACAATAGTACCTATGCAAAATAATTTACGCAACACAATACATTAAATTATATTTTTGTCAAATAAAATAAACAATTTTAGTACTTAACTCATGTAACCTGTCATTATGTGAGCTGATCCTGGAGAAAGAACATAACATAAACATTGTCTTGAGTTAATCACAGCTAGGGCGTGCAAAACCGGAAGGTCTTCAAAACCGGTTTTGAATTCCGGGTTTGAGGGCCCAAAACCGGAAACCGGTGCTAGCCCCGGTTTCGGCAACAATTTTATATTATTGTTTATATAGTAGAATTTTAACAAGAAAACAATATTCTTAGATACCCACAAAGTCGCGGGGCACTGCTAGTTAATTAATATTATTTTGAAACTATTTTGATAGTTGTATGTCCGACGTATCGCTCGATTCTTTCACCTCGCACCACACACCTCCGAGCATTTGTTTAAACAACTTTGAACCGAGTTTCTTATAACTACAGTTGGTTGCGATCGACTATTTGTTTTTCGGACGACTCTTTGGCCACGGCGCGGGTGACGTTAAGCAGCCGTCTACGAAGAATGAGGGTTAACGAACCAACATACACTCTCTATTTCATTATAGTGAACGGTATTGGGAATCGATTCAAACCCATTTTAGGCCGTTTTGCAGGACGCTCTGTGGACCCAAAAACGTTTGATGGATAAATTCGTGTGTTATTTATTTTGGGAAAGAATTTTTAGGTTTTGGGACCAAAATAAAGCGCAGAGAATGTTCCACCAGCACTCTGTTTTCAGGGTTTTTGTGATAAGTGACTGCAGGATTTTATCATCATTCTTTGCTGGGATAGGCACTATACAGGGTCATTGTTAAAACACCAGCAACCTCTTAAGGGGTCATTGTACTCATTATTATGAACAACTTTTACTATGGGACCAAACCTGAAATCGCGAAAAAAAAATCAGCTGTTCAGTACATTTATCTACATCAAACTCGTCAAAAAATGTAGAGAGCAGCTGATTTATTTTTGCGATTTCAGGTTTATTCCCATAGTAAAAGTTGTTCATAATGATGAGTACACTGACCCCTTAAGAGGTTGCTGGTGTTTTACCAATAACCCTGTATATAAAATAACTTTAAATCTAATATTATGAAAATTTTATCTGAATCTGAATTGTAATCTTACTATTATTATTATTTATTTATTGCATAATTCAAGTAAATGAAATGTAATTATTTGTAATTGTATCTGATCTGATTTGGTTTTGTAGCTATAGCTAGCTTTATAGTACTTAACTTATCTATTTAATTCTCAAATATTTGTTTATTTTATTTTGGTATTGCTCGCCTAGTGGCAACAATTTATCATCAAATAAGTTTTATCTGTGGATAATGCAGTGGACTGCAACATTACTACTCAAAGTTTTGTTAATCATATGTGTATATATGTTGTACTTGTTTATTATCCCTTAATAAATAAAAATAAAAATAAAAAATAAAAAATATATCCTGTTCAGAAAAGGATAATTAATGTTGGTATTATAAAAGGCTATCTGTAGGCAGTTAAATTAGTTTAATGGGTTGATGCAGATAGATGCATTTCTCCTAAACAGGTCGCCTAAATTCTTAGATGGTTTTCCTAAGTATTTTGTATCTCTAACCCTGTTTCAGATGGTTACAGCCCACCATCTGATAATACACGACTACCCAAAAAAGGAGTGCAATTTATTTGTTGTTTGTCGGCAGTATAGGTCGGTCAATCAAGTTAAGCTACGCTTTCCGTGGTTGATCCATGGATGGGTGACCATCTTTACATACCTAGACCTCTCAGTGCCTCGGAAATTACGCAAAGCCGTTGCTCCCGGCTGTCATACGTGGATTTTTGACAGTCGTTACGGGTCGTCAGAAGCCCGAAGCCTGACAACCAGTCTTACCAAGGGGTATGGTAACCCAGTAACCCCGGGTTGTGGAGGTCAGATAGGCAGTCGCTCCATGTAAAATACTGGTACTCAGTTGCATCCGGTTAGACTAGAAGCTTGAGTTTGAATTGAGTTTGAGTTTGATGATGATGAATAACTTTATAGTCAAATTATTACTAAACTACATCTTTATAGAAAAGATACCAAAATATTTTTTTTTCCTAAAACCAATAATAAAAAAACCGGTCAAGAGCGAGACCGACTCGCGCACCGAGGGTTCCGTTCCGATTTCTGAAAAAGTGTGCTACTTAGAGACATCGTTTTATTTTTCCTGTAATCTTTACATAAACTTCTATCACATAGAATAATTTCAGATTTTTCTCTTTGCAAACTTCGGAGATAAGGGGCGGAACGGTATTTTTTTTAAATTTTTCATCAAAAGTCGAAAATTATGCGGCCTAAAAAAAATAAAAAATAGTTTGAGAATTTGCAAACAGCGCTCTTTCATATAATACCCCATATGACCTAGTAGCCCCACTTTAAATTTTTAAGACCCCCTTTCAATCCCTGTTGCAAGGAAATATATAAATATTTTTATTTCTTTCTTATTTTCAAAATAGGGAAGGTTGGGGGGGTTGGGTAAACGTCATCTAAAACTATTCTAAATTTCAAGTTGATAGCATAAGTAGTTCTTGAGATATCCAGCTGTGACAGACGACAGACAGACAGACTGAGTCACACCATAAGGGTTCCTTTTTTACCATTTTGGTACGGAACCCTAAAAAATATTCGCCCAGTGAGTTGTTTACGTAACGGAGAGATCTGTTATCTGATAAATGAGTACCTGTGCTTGCTACCTATTATCGCTACGGCGACCCCACATCACCTCGCATGTCAGGGACATAGGTAAGTGTCGTCTTATACAGGTAGGTACGTCTTCCGATAGAGTATCAAATTAGGGTCACCATTGTTTCTATAGAAATGGCTTGATGTATAGTAAAAGACTTGTAACAATGATTTTGGAATAATCTCAAAAAAATACTAAATAATTTGTTTTTAAAAAAACCGGCAAAGTGCGTGTCGGACCACGCACAATGAAGGGTTCCGTAGTTGAAAATTTATCCAAAAACAAACTTAACATTGTTTTTGAAAAAGTACTACTGAAATACAAAAAACTTTTTACAAAAAAAACAACCGACTTCCAAAAAAAAAACACTACAAAGTGGAAAACAACTTTAATTTTGGAAGTCGATGTCTTTGGATCTGTATTTTAGTTTTTTGCCACCGACTTCCAAAATTAAAGTTGTTTTCCACTTTGTAGTGTTTTTTTTTGGAAGTCATTTTTTTTTTTTTGTAAAAAGTTTTTATTTTTCACTTTTTAGTGGGTCGGTTTGTAATTTATCTAAGTTACAATAGCCCAATGGCAACTGCTCATCACTTTTTACAAAATATTGCTTTTCCCGATGCAGGGACGTTAATTGTTGAGGAGTTCTCCTAGTAAGAACCAGGAGAACTGGAGCTCCATGGTGAAGTCATCATCACCATTATGCATTTTGACGAGCATAAATTGGTTAGCAATCATATTAAAGTAATCGAATCGCAACCCGTGAAATACTTATAAATTTAGTAGTTCCGGTGGCCATCTGTGGTCTTCATCATCAGTTCCACTTCACCAAATGGTGTTTTCCGAGAGCAAATGCACGAGCTACTATAAAAAATACCCAAATCGCTAAAGGTGTGCCTTTAATATTTGAAGAGTTCCTTCGATTTCTCCAGGATCCCATCATCAGAACTGGATTTTGACAAAGATGGGACCATTTGGGAAGTATATCCTTTCCAACACAAAACTATTTTTTCAAATCGGTTGGCAAGCGAAGGAGTTATGCGCGAACAAACATAAAAAAAAAAGAAAATACAAACATCCGAATTCCGAACCTCCTCCTTTTTTAGAAGTCGGTTAAAAAAACAAATGTGTTTCGTTCGTAATGGCATTTCTTGAGAACGACTGGACCGATTTGACTATTTTTTGTTTTAAAATGTTCGTATTAGTCCAAATTAGTTTTATATGGAAAGAAGAAATGGAAACATTGCCCGGAAAATTGTGAAATTCGGGAAAAACTGAAAGTGCATTTTTTATGGAATTTTTGTATGAATTTAAGATCATATTGAAATTTTGACAGGATAGCGTATGTCAGGTCAGCTAGTGTTAAATTAATTAGGTAGAATAACAGTAAAATATGCACACTAATTCACACTCTAGATATAAAGATGGCATCGAAATATTTATATTCAGGAGTTAAATATTTATTTTACCAATTACATTTTACATCTTACATTTTACCTATTTATTTATTTAACGTAACCTAACCTAGTAAGTATTCAACAGAACAGTGCGAGTTTTTATACTCACTCCTTACTTACTTGATCACGTTAACGTAAACTTAAATTTGTACTGAAACTGAATAAGCGCTATCTGGTGACTATAATGGGAAACGCAATTATTCCATACAAATTGACGTCTGATAACTTAAGCGTAGACGCGATCGAGTAAGTAGAAAAACTCGCACTAATGCCACAGAGAGTATTACGACCTACAGTACTCTAAATTCAAGGCACCAGAGTAACTAGTATCAAACCTAAATATCTTCACCTCAAGCCAGTTTCGTAGCACAAATTAATTCAGTAATACACCACGTGGTTTGAGGAAGAGTACGGTGTCGTACGCACCTGCAGACCTATATCCCTGTGTTACACGTACGTTGCAGTCGCTTTGCTAATCAATCGTACGTTGTGGCGACTAGTTGCGGTTGGGCTAGCTCTCCCTGTATGCGGGATGCGGGAGTTAAGGCTATGTACCGGTGTGTATAGGTATTTTGCTATGAAAGTGTTAGTAGGCATAGACGTATAAAAAAAGGCGCGGAGTCCGCGCCACGCATGTCGAAAGTGAAGCACAGTAAGTATGCCGGGACTGTTTGTACAAACACGCCTTACGCACACATTTATATCATGGTATGCCGACCGGCCGCCATTACGTGACACGAGCGACGGCGTCTTTGCAGGTACTCAAACCACGCACACATAGATCGGTACGGTGCTTCACTTTCGATATGCGTGGCGCGGAGTCCATCTTTTTTTGTAAGTCTATGGCTACGCCGCCGTACAATGTTGTTACCTGGACTGATCGCACGATTAGTTGACTTTTTTTATACGTCTATGTTAGGAGGCTAGCTTGCGAGTGGTATTTGGCTGGACTTAGATGTTTGCTTAAAATGTGTTTGTTATTTCAAGTACACAAAAACGAAACGAAATACCGTGGCCCTGGCACAGGCAACTGAAGGAACACGGGTGGGTTTTAGTCAATAAAAGTCTGACACTCCCTCCCACTCCGCCCAGAGCGGGAGAAGTCATTTGGTGACTTCCGATCCACAAAACAAAAAAAAAACCGGTCAATAGCGAGTCGGACTCACGCACTGAGGGTTCAGTTCCGATTTCTGAAAAAGTGTGCTATTTAGAGACATCGTTTTATTTTTCCTGTAATCTTTACACACATTTCTATCACATAGAATAATTTTAGATTTTTCTCTTTGCAAACTTCGGAGATAATGGGGGAACGGTATTTTGTTTTACATTTATCATCAAAAGTCGAAAACTATCCAACCTTAAAAAAAAAAAATGTTTGAGAATGTGCAAACAGCACTCTTTCATATGATACCTCACACATTTTAAAGTTACCCTATTTCAGTCCCAGTTGCAAAAAAAATATAAATATTTTTATTTCTTTCTTATTTGAAAAATTGTTGAGTAAACGTCATCTAAAACTGTAAGTTCCAAACAAGTTGATAGTATTAGTAGTTCTTGAGATATCCAGCTGTGACAGACAGGCATAGAGACAGACAGTCAGACCGAGAAATTACAAAGTACAAAGTTGTGAAAAGTACAGTGTTTTTTTAAGGTTTGCCAATTCGCTTATAATTTTAAATGAGTAAAATAGAACACAATGACGTAATGTCTTCAACAGCAGGTACTTTGTCCTGGAACTATGACCACTACACTTCACTATTGACCTAGGTCACTATAAGAGCCATTTCACCAAATTTTAACGAAATTTTAATATTGCAGTTGTATTAAAATAATGCGTTCACGATACGTGAGCTCGGACATCAGGAGGCGAGAAAAAATGACACAGGTCCTTCCTCGATGGGCGCTCGCGCTGTAATAATCGGTGCCCGCTTATGCAACGTAATTTATTCTAATTTAGAGTGATGTTAATAACGTTGTTATGTCTAAATAAATTAAGGGATTTCAACAAAACTTTAGAATAAGTTTTGTTAAAGAACATAGTTTATTTTAACATATTTTTTAAAATTTAATTACGCGTTATTCAAACCAAAAAATCGCGATTAAATAGCGGTATAAAACGTAAAAATTGCCCCGAGACTTTATTTTTTTATTAATTAATGTTATTAAGAATCGATATTCTAGTACATTAAAAGTCAACAAAATTATATGTCTGATGCTTTATGTATTTTTAAAAGTAAAATTTATGAATATTAATGATAGATTTACGAGTCTGAAATTGACTCTGCGATGATTTTTCTGCAAACTAGTTGTGGGAGATTAATCGGCACAAAGTAAACAAATAAGTTTTTGTAAATGTGTTACATTAACATTCAATACGAAAGATTGGTCTTTTTTAAAATGTATTCAACAATGTCAGAGTTTTACCTAAGATGGTAAATTAGGCGACTAAAATCTTAGATATTCGCCCGAAAACGTGAAATGGCTCTTAAAGTCGTGCAATTACGTTATCTATCATAGCAAATGTGCAGACAGCAAGACTGCTTTTGCAACATTAAAACCCAACATCCTTTGTAAAATAATGGATGATGCGGATGATGGATCTGTGGAATGAATGGAGTTTTTAGGGTTCCGTACCTCAAAAGGAAAAAACAGAACTCTTATTGGATCACTCGTGTGTCTGTCGGTCTGTCCGTCTGTCACAGCCAATTTGCTCCAAATCTAATGGACCGATTAAGTTGAAATTTGGTACACATATAAACGTCTGTGACCCAAACACGGACGGGTAAAGTAAATAAATGAATTTTGAATATGGGTGTCACTTTTGGGGGGCAAATAAGAAAATTAAAAAAATATCTTGCAAACTATCTATACCTTGTGATGTATCAAATGAAAGGGCTTGCTATGAAGGTTTCAAGTATATTTTTGTTATAATTTTAAAATATTTTTTGGAGTTATTTAAGAAAATAGACGAAAATCGACCCTTATCTCCGAAACTACTGAGCCTAAAATTTCGAAAAGAAATGCAGAAAACAGTTCTTTACCTGGAAATTACAGGAAAACCTATAAAAAGTCTGATCTTAAAATAACATGGTAAATCTCTCAGTATTGTGAGCACAAACTTACATTTGAAGGTGGAATGTATTGGAGAACATGTTTTTCAACTACTTATTGTAGATAAAGTTTAAGTTTTTTCTTGGGATAAATTCATCCCAACTACGGAACCCTTCATTGTACGTGGTCCGACATACCCTTAGTATTCTACAAAAAGAACTTAAACACAAACCTTACCTAAAATTATATTTAGAAAAGCATATAACAAGTCTTAGGTCTCGGAAAACAAATAATTCTACGAGCAATAAAGGCATTACTACACAAACGTTTTCCTCAGTTCTATAAATTATGAACCGTTTAAACTACGACTCCTGCATCTGCTACCCGCTGATATCCTGAAGTGGAGCTGAACAGCTGCATTACCATACTACTAACTATTCGTAAGCAAAGTTATTCACGTCCGGATATAGGGACCGACGCGATTTGTATCCGTCATATTAGTTTGTATAAGCCGCATGGAGAAGAAGAAAAACCTAATCAAATATTTGCTCGCCCCGAGATCGAACCGAAAATGTCAAGCGTTTGGGTGATGATATAATGAGGAGCGGAGCGGGAATGAGTGAGGCTGAGCAAGTCGTATAATAAGTGTTCCTATCGGCAAAAATGATAATTGTTTAATAATTGTTTATTGTTAATTAAAACGGTAACACCAATTACATTAATTAACATAGATAATTATAGAAAGATACACAAAGAAATAAAAGTACTAACATATAATAGAGGACACCCTAGCATACTTTCTCTCACAAAACATCAGACATACACGCATAATACTACTCCATTCATCAGCAAATAGATCACATTCACTATTGGTGGTCAGGAGGGCGTTAAGCATCCTTAAAGTACGACACACCGGGGACTCAGCTCTGGCGACAGTTTTAGACAACGGCGGCGCAAACAGATTGCGTCGATGGCTTTGGCGATGTGCGATGTATTTGTCGGGAACAAATAGCCGACAGAAAAGATCATGGAGTTCGGGACTGTCAATGCGTCCTCTAAGATTTTTACAGGTGACTGTGAGCTGTAAAAAGCGTCGTCTAACTCCAATGAGTTATGATGACCTTGCATACTAACTTTCATCCCCTATTTAAGTCATTTAGTAGATGAATTTTTAAAAAAAATTTCCTTTGTGCTCACTTTTCATAATTTTGAACAATTTTTTTCTATGGAACCAACCTTGAAATCGCGAAAAAAAAAATCAGCTGTTCCATACATTTGTGTTCACTTAAATCGACAAAATGTATGGACCAGCTGATTCTTTTTTTCGTGATTTCGAGGTTGGTCCCATAGAAAAAGTTGTTCAAAATTATGAGTACAATGACCCCTTTTCGGGTTTAGGGTAAACAAAAACTAATGTTGTATTATGGAACTCTTGCGCTGAATTTCATGGGTCTAGACACACCGGTTTAGGCTGTGCGTTGTATGTCAGTGAATTAATTTATGCTATTATGATTATTACTTGTCACTTCGACAAGTGATGATTTTTGTTATGTGAAAATGATTTTTAGTCTTTCCGCTCCGCCCCAATATAGCATTAGCCTTAGCGGTCGGCAACAGTGCTCTTTTAATATTATATAAAATAAGTATTCAGGGACCAGCTAATAAGTGATTTTGACGACGTAATAAAGTAAAAAAATAAAATGGAGTCTTCAAGTTTCAAAGGCTCAAAAGTCTGACGTTTTACGAGTAAAACATTATTAGCAGTCAATCAAAATAATAAGTCGTGTTTCTTTGAACAGTCAAAGTCGATTTTTATGTTATTTTGTACCGAGATGATTTCTAAGAAAAATAAACTCAAGTCTGTGGCTTTGAACTAGACTAAGTATAACGTTCTTATTACTGTGTCAGTCGAAAAGAAAATGGTGGTTAAGGTAACATTTAGCTTTTCGAGTGTCTAAATTGCATTGAGGTTTGGCAAAATAACTTTTAACAGTAATGTAAACACTAAACTCGCTCACCTCTTGCACTTTTTTCACTTTGAAAATGCTTTTAAACATAGAACACAGATTGGTAAGAACGCGTTACAGTAATTTTCACGTTGATAAATTTCGTTTAATTTTCTTTTTTTGTGAGTATCTACAGCTCTATATTATACAGGGTGTAAGTGTAAACAGTGGCAACCTGTTAGGGGTTGTACTCATCATTATGAACAACTTTTACTATGGGACCAAACCTGAAATCGCGAAAAATAAATCAGTTGGTATGGAAAAGCTGTTTTTTTTTCGAGATTTCAGGTTTGGTCCCATAATAAAAGTTGTTCATAATGATGAGTATAATGACCCCTTAAAAGATTTTCACCGTTTACACTTGCCACTGTTTACACTTACATCGTGTAAGTTATAAAACAAAGTCGGGTTATTTACACCATTTATATCTCAAGAACGACAGGACTGATTTTTACGATGTTTGATTTGTTGGATCTGTCTTCGCCCCGAATAGCAGAATAACTATTAAAACATAGGAAAAACTCGCAAAAAAAAATATGAAGAAAATTCAATTTCTTTTATATGAAATTTGGACGGGGCAACGTCTGTCCGGTCAGCTAGTAACTACATAAAATATTCCAATAGCGAGAAAATATTTTTACCAAAAGCAATCTGTCTCAGACCAAAACTTACACACAACAAACTTGAATTTCCAGATAAGTACCCTCACTTCAGAACTATTACGAAAATTAAACCCATTAAAACATGCTCTCTAAGTCTCTATACTTACAAAACCGGCCAAGTGCGAGTCGGACTCGCACACGAAGGGTCCCGTACCATATATGTTTAACAATCGCAAAGATAACTTTGTATTTCATAATGATACTGTGAAATACAAGGTTATTTTTTGCCGCGGCAGAAAATCACCCATATTCAAACAAAATACCTTATGAATCGGCGTTTTTGTTATTTTTTAATTAAATACAGTATATGGTACATATCACACAAAAGTTTCAAATGCCTAACTCGTTTAATTGTTGCGATAGAGCTCGTACAAAAATACTATAAGAATAACATTTTTTCCGTCATTCCTATTCCGTGTCGTCGAAACGAATATTTGTTGAGATGGCTCACAAAAGATTGCCGTCTACTTCAGACCCTTTGACGTCATGAACATTGTCACATGACAGCTGAGGACCAAACGAATGACAGGTGAGGACTAAAGTAATGACAGGTGAGGACCAAAAGATATGGCTTTTGTTATGTTTATTTTTATAACTGGTTAGCAACGGTAGCCTGCTTCATGTTTAGATATAACAATCAACGGTGTTTGTGCTGTCTGATTGAGTATTGTGACTGAATTCTCTTGAGAGGCTGTGAGTGGTTGCTTGTAAACATGGCATATTAGAAGATTGTAACGAGTTTTGTTGGAAGTTTTTATTACTGGAAAAAAAATTCAACCAATATTTTACTACTTAGGTACGTACGAGGTCACCTCAATGGTGACAATGGCAGACTTTCAGTTTTTGATAACAGATTTTAGCAATATTAATTAGTATGTAGGCTGCATCAATTGGGTACCCCTGTTGTATTAAAATTTTAATACAACAGGGTTACCCAATTGATGCAGCCGACTGTACCTACTTTAAACTATGATTAATTAGTGCATAGATAAAAATAAACGAAATCCCAGTGTAAATAAATTAATGAAAAGAATTTTATGTTCGTTTTCAAACAACATAATCCACATGCAATTTACCCCAGTCCACTAATCTAAATCCAGCATTCAACAGAATGTTGACTTTAAAAAGCATTTCGAGAAACACGAGCTATTCAATTAGTTTCAAGCCATACACACTACAGCTCTTAACCCTCCCAGTGTTGGCAAAGACATGAGCAATCAAACAAGTTTGTAAGGCTTTTAGGGTTGAATTATAGAAATTCCTTTCACAAACGGACTTTCTACGGGCAGACGGGCAAAATGAATCGATTTAGACGAGACAGAACTTTTAAAAGTTACCGAATTAGAAACGATTTGTTTTAAATGGTTTTAGTGTTAGACTGACCTAGATGAAAGTTATTGAAATATTTTTATGTTACGCTAAGTTTAAAAAGTTATGTTTTCTTTGTTATTATTTCATACTAGTTGCGCCCCGCGGTTTAAAAAGTAGCCTATGTATTAGTACAGGGTATAAGCTATCTACATACCAAATTTCATCTAAATCGGTCTAGCCGTTTGAGCGTGAAGAAGTAATAAACATACAAGTGCGATTAAAGGTTAAACGGATATTATCATTTTAAGTGATGAGTTCGCTATTGTCACTCCTTATGCGCAGGCGTGGACGTAGGACTCCTTTTAGTGCGCATGTACTCGTATAAGATGACCTTGGAACGATGCTGAAATAAAAAATAATCTAATCATAGGTATTTTATTTCAAAATCGTTCAAAGGTCAGTAGATAAAAAATACCTTTAGGCAGTAGAATCTCCGGGTCCACCTCATGGCTTAGGTATGCATAAAATTACAGCACCTTGTCCAGGAGGCCAATTCCGGTGGCATGGAATTTATCTCCATGGTCGAAATATCAGTCGAGAAACTGCTTATCTCCGTCGAAAACGAAAAAATGCTATTCTAACGATCTTCATTCATAAATTTTTCGATCGCAAACCAGTGAGATCACGGCTGGTCCTAAGGTATGGAGATATGAAATCTCCGTTGGAACATCTGTCAAAATTTATATTCGTAGGTTTATATTTGTATCTTTTTTTGGTACCTACATGGAGAGGCTTAGGGGTTTATGGATTTAATAAAGGGGGCCCAAATTTTCATTATTTTTGCGATAGGACACACCGTTTTCGAGATATAAGCAAAAGAAAAAAAATACAGTACTGTTTTTGCACTTGAAGTCAAGGTCAACTAATTTTATTCCACACCTTTTTAATCGCGATTAAAAATAGTCTTATCTAATATGAAAATTAAAACCTACCTACGTCAGGAAAAAGACACAAATCATGCGAAATGCGTTTCGGATCACGCTACTTTGCAATTTGCAATTACTATTTTCAGTAAGTAATTATAAAAAAAACCAGTTATAGAAACACAATATACTAAAATTATCTTTTATAATGTGTAATAGAACCAGAATACGATTTTTTGATAGTATCGAGATTTGAACCGGACATTGATGCGGAGATTTGAAACAGAGATTTATCTCCATGGTCGTGATATCTAGCTCGAGCCTGGAATTCAGTCCCAGGATAGAGAAAATCACTGAAGGATTAGCTAGCAATCTAGCATAGGCAATCTTGTAGCTTTGCCCACAAAGTAGTAAAATTGTTCAGGTGCATAACGTGAAATTAGATCCTCTTGGTCAAGAGGATTTAGTATTACATTTAGCGTAGTCTACAGGGTGTTTAGCAAAGTCAATCCCAAAACCTTTCCCTCGCAATTGATCACACTCGAGCTGACAACTGGGTCCGCCGCGGCGAACCGCGAGATTATTCCTCCGACACGGCCGATCGTAAACAATCCAGATCGGTGCGTATTGCCGGCGCTTGCCAGCCGGTGGCCGGTGTTTGCCAAGACTGTAGCCGGCTTAAGCCCGACAGTTGATACCTGTATTGTTATTGGTTACATGCCTCTTGAATGTGTAGTTTGTTAAATGTCAGGTTTATTAAAATATTTAGACCGCGGCTTTGTCCGCGTGGAGGTTAGAAATAATAACTATCTCACGGTAACGTACTAATATAAGTATATGTAACACTTATGTTTGCATAATTCGTCAAAATGTAGGGAACAGCTGATTTTTTTTTCGCGATATCATGTTTGGTCCCTTAGTAAAAGTTGTTCATAATGATGAGTACAATGACCTCTTAAAATATTGCCACTGTTTACATTTATACCCTGTTTAGTGTAACAAACTGTAGGTATAGGTAATCATTTAATAAAGGTGTAAGGGACAGCCCTCCGCAAACTAACAGGGTGCATTCAGCTCCTCATTTTGATTCATATTCCACCGGATCTCAGGACAATTTTCATTTTTTATCGTTTTTAGGGTTCCGTACCTCAAAAGGAAAAAACGGAACCCTTATAGGATCACTTGTTTGTCCGTCTGTCTGTCTGTCTGTCAAGACCCTTTTTCTCTGGAACGAGTGGAGATATCAAGCTGAAATTAATATTAAATACGTAGGTCTATCAGGTATATCAACACAAGTAAAGGAAAAAGTCCGAAAATTGTTAATTTGTAATTCTGTCACATAAAAAAATATTTTCCAGGTTGTCAGTCTATCAAGCCCTTTTTCTCGCCGGAAGGCGTGGAGGTATCAAGTTGAAATTAAAATCAAATACTTAGGTCTATAATAATCCCTAAGGAGTTCCAAATAAATTAAGTTTCTAAGTCAAAGCAATAAAAAAACGGCCATTTATGCGACATATTTTGATACTCGCAAGTAAATCAAAACCTATGGGGTACTTCCCGTTGTCCTAGAATCATGAAATTTGGTAAGAAGCAAGGTCTTACAGCACAAGTAAAGGAAAAAGTACGAAAATTGTTAATTTATAATTCTATCACATAAAAAAATATTTTCAAGATTGTCAGTCTGTCAAGACCCTTTTTCTCAGGAACGCGTGGAGGTATCAAGTTGAAATTAATATCAAATACGTAGATCTATAGACCTTTAGAGTCCTAAAAAAAATCAAGCTTCTAAGTCAACGCAGTAAAAAAATACGGCCATTTATGCGATACTCGCAAGTACTTAAATCAAAATCTATTATGGCATTAAAACTTATAGAAATACAGTATTATAATTATTACTGTAAAATCACGTCTGTTACATTACGTAAATCAGCGATATCGGATAAAATTTCGTGTACGGCCTCTTATGTTTGTTTTTGGGATAAATTCTTTTCAACTACGGAACCCTTCATTGTGCGTGGTCCGACACGCACTTGACCGGTTTTTCAGTTACAATTCCTTTATTTCAATGTAAAATTACATTCTCTGTACGCATCACTCCATTTATGTAAATAAAACAGCAAAAATAAAAAAAACTAGCAATTGATGTTGAAATACTCTAACTAACGACGCGTGCTAGCTACAGGGTTCCTCGAACTCACCGCATACCTATTTGCTACCCCTCCCAACCAGTAACAGACGATCCAATGTGTGCACAAAAACACAAACAAATCAGGTTTATTGGATTCCCATAACGTTCCTGAAATAATTTAATGTACCGGTCATTTTAGTATGATATACTGAATTCACCCCATCAGTCTGCGGAGGGCTGTCCCTTACACCCTGTATATGGACTTCCTATAATTTAACAAATAAAGCTATCATTCAAATACATAAATAAAAAAGGAGCAAAAAAAAAGCAGCTAAAAGGAGTAGGAGGAGGAGGAGGGTAGTTAAAAGGAGCTGCAAGTTTAGCAGTGGATGCAACAACAAGGTAAGCTAGTACGTATTACTAGCTGTACCTACCACAAGAGCCCACAGGTTTTCTCAAGCCCGTTACGCTGCGGTCCCATGCCCCGATTTCTCACAGGCCAGATAGCGCCAGGTCAAGTCGACCCGATCAGGCCTGTGATGGAAATGCTCGGCACGAGCCGCGACAGATCTGGAAAGGCCTGGCCGCGCGTCAGGCCATGACAGGTCTCGACAGGCGTGGGACCGCGGCTTTAAATGTAGTTACTTCAAGACTCAAGAGATTTCTAGGAATTCTATTCCCAATAGTGTTCTTAGAGAAACCTAGAACAGTGTACTTAATGTTCTTCCATTACCAAATCAGCATATTCATTAGGACATTAGGTACTAACGGAATTTTTATTTCAGAGAAATCTTCAGTCTATGCTGAATTTTAGTTAGAAAGAAAAACACTGCCTACGTTTTATATAGAATCTTTTCTGAGAATTTACAATGTTTATTTTTGATTCAATATACATGAGGCTGAAAAAATTGGCTCAGTTGTTAGTTTTGAACTGTAACAATTATTAATTGTTCAGATCCAAAAAATCCGATCCGAAATAATGGATCAAAATGGAATGGAATGGTACGAGTCAAAAGGACTATGTATGTAATGATCGCAGCTTACGCCTTCTGCTCAGGGGGGTACAGAACGCCACCTGCGGTCTGTACCCCCCTGAAGAAGGCGTAAGTTTATGAATGGTAGTTTTATTTTTGCACTATTCTTTAAGCCGACGTTCGCACCGCCGTAAAAAAATCGCGGCGGGATTTTTTCACGCACTGGATTTTCAACTGTTAAGCCGAACATTCAGAATCCAACCTAACAACACAGAATACATTCTAGCGCGACGAAAAAACACACTGTTTGATTTTCAACTCTAGGCGCTAAGCAGAGCGTTGAAAATCCAGTGCGCGAAAAAAAATAGCTGCGATATTTTTACGTCGTGCGAACGTCTGCTAGTGTTAGCAATTGTGAAGGCCGCTAAGAGACTGAAAATAAGTAGGTAGTCTATTAGACCCTACTTGAGACATATGGATGAATATAATGTATAGGTACCTACCTACTTCAGAACGCCCATTCTTGTTGATTCGTGGCAACTGTTACTAAGTGCTTACTAAGTCTAAATAAATCAAATACCTACGTAAATCATTATAATGGAAGCAATATGGAATTAAATTCGTTCCAAAAATAAACTGACACAAATACAAAGCGGTCAGTATCTCGACTACAATTATAGGTATCAAGGTTGGTCATCCTCAAGTGGGTAATCATCCCGTAATGGTTCATTTATAAAACGAGGTTATGAGTTTGTAAAATGACATTTTTGCTCATACACTCTCATGAAACATAAACCATATATAACACGATCCAATTTATATTCTTCTTAAATTGTAGATATTTTTGCTCCGTACATAGACTCAAGGGAGCTCTTCGTTTTGAATGTGTCCCTGTTCAACAATAAATTAGAAAATGTGTTTGAATTCTTGTTTCTAACAAATGACATCGAAACCACTTGTCTGCCTGATAACTTGAGCGAATTTACGAACAAAAGTAAGTTCAAATTGGAGTAATTTGTCCATTTCGTTCAAATGTAAGGCGCATCGTCCACGGAGCTGCTCAAAAGTAACGTGCTACAAACTCGAATCACCAATGAGTAGCCAGTATGTTACCGCACTAGTATTCTGTACACGACGACGCAACTTCAATCGATCAATCAACTAGCCTATCGCAGCCCACTGCTGGACATAGGCCTCTCCCACAACACCCTGTCCTCCACGGGGTTCCGTACCACGGAACCATATTACTTAGCCTACTCTGTATGTCCGTCCGTCCGTCCGTATGCCTGCCTGTCACAGACCTGTGTCTCATGTACCGTAATACAGTTGAAATTTTCACACATATATTTCTATTACGGCTATAAAAACAAATAATATAATGTAAAAAATTAAAGTGGGTCCAATAAACTTTTCATTTTGAAAAAAAATCTTACCCAAGCGTATGATAAATGATAAATGATAAATGATTTATTTTCTGTAAGTAGGTTTGTACAAACACTTTTACACGTCAAACATATTTTTTTTTAAACTAGATGAGTTCGACGTTTCCTATCTGACTACTCTGAGAAGAAACGCCGAAACAAACTCAGAGGTCACAGTCTCTTTTAAAGTCCAGACATTATCTTGGTCAGATCATGTGAAGACCATGCAGATTGCAGTCAGAAATGGTCTTTTGATGAAAGAACCACACAGATTGAGTGGACCTGTCCAGTCAGTGCACGCATTTGTCAGTAATCGTGCAGCTCAACTCAAAACTTAAGGAGCTTAACGATTCGACGAACAATACCAAAGAAAAGACATTTGGGTAGGCCGCATAAATTACTCAAACTGTCAGACTATAACTAAAACTGAGAAAAGGATAAAATAAATAAAAAACAATGATCCACGTAGTCTTCACATTCACAATAATTAAAAATAGTATAACAAACAAAATATTCATGTCATTGTATAGAATATGTAAAAAGGTATTTAAATCAACATTAATAGTGTAAATTTATTGGAGCAGCTCAAACCCAAGCCTTTTTGTCCTCAATATAGTCTTTGACAGTATAAAAGGCTTTCTGACAAAGTTTCCGCTTTATACAATTTTTGAATTTATTAAGGCTTAGTTCTTGAATGTGGCTAGGTAGTTTATTATAAAAACGTATACATTGGCAACTAAACGAACCACTTATTTTCTTCATTTTATGGGGTGTCATTGTCTAGAACTCATCGAGTAGAGTACAATTTTTTTTTTTTTGTCGTTGAATGAAGAAATAGGGAGCCGTAAATATTGTCAATTGTAGACTATTTTTGTACGAGCTCTATCGCAACTTGATCGCAACAATTAAACAAGGAATTTTAAACTTGTGATCATGTACCATAGGCAGGTACCTACTTTATTTAAATCAACAAATACTAAAAATGCCGATTCAAAAGGTATTTTGTTTAAATATGGGCGAACCTTGTAATAATTCACAGTATCATTATGAAATACAAAGTTATCTTTGCGATTGTTAAACATAATATATTATGGTAAAAAAGTGCGAGTTCGCCTCGCACTTTTTTTTAGGGTTCCGTACCAAAATGGTAAAAAAGGAACCCTTATGGTGTGACTCAGTCTGTCTGTCTGTCTGTCACAGCTGGATATCTCAAGAACTACTAGTGCTATCATTTTGAAATTTGGAACAGTTTTAGATGACGTTTACCCAACTATTTTGCAAATAAGAAAGAAATAAAAATATATGTGTTTTTTTTGCAACATGGTGAAAGGGGGTCTTAAAAATTCAAAGTGGAGCTACTAGGTCATGTGGGGTATCAAACATATTTTTATTTTTTTTATGGTGAAAAATGTAAAAAAAAATACCGTTCCCCCCCCCTATCTCCGAAGTTTGCAAAGAGAAAAATCTGAAATTATTCTATGTGATAGAAGTTTATGTAAAAATTACAGGAAAAATAAAACGATGTCTCTAAATAGCACACTTTTTCAGAAATCGGAACGGAACCCTAGGTGCGCGAGTCCGACTCGCTCTTGACCGGTTTTTATTTATTGCTGACTGGGCCTGCTGTTTATGAACTAGTTTATGATTGTTTGCGTCGTGTACAGATGCAACCAGCCACAAAATAGTCGGCTGGTTACTATACAGTGGCGTCGTGGACGACCGGCCTTAGTCAAAAGACATCGGGGTAACGTTTCATAGAGTGAATATTTTTTATTTTTTGTTCTGGATCTGTCACTTAATCTAGTGATGGGATGATTGAAGTAGTAGCTGAGTGATTGGCTCTTGTGTTGAGGGTCGCACAGAGATTCATCTATATACTAATAATATAAAGCTGAAGAGTTTGTTTGTTTGTTTGCTCCGAAACTACTGATTGGAATTCAAAAATTATTTAAGTGTTCGATAGCCCATTTATCGAGGAACGCTATAGGCTATATAACATCACGCTACGACCAATAGGAGCGGAGCATCATGTATGACAGAATTGTTTCTCTTAAAAAGTTCTAAAAAAACTCGCTCGGACAAGCGATGCTATGCGAGGAGGTGGGTCGGGGGAAAAAGAAATTTAACGCGGATGAAATTGCGGGCTGAATCTAGTACATAATAATAAAAAAGATTAGTTTTAAGTTTTGTGCTAATGTAAACGAATACAAAATAAATGTATGATTCAATAAATCGTTCTAGAATGACTACGCTTATTTTTGGTAAGTACTTCTGAACGCTCACACGATGAAAAACCTTTTTCGCAAAAGTCTACAATCTAATTTGCATATTTATGTTTATTTTTATGAGAGGAGCTCGTGGCTAAGTAATAACAGCCGCACGGGTCGATCCGTCAGGTTAAGCTACGCTTGCCGGGGTTGGTCAGTGGATGGGTGACCATCTTTACATATCGAGATTCCTCCGTGCCTCGGAAAGCACGTTAAGCCGTTGGTCCCGGCTGTTATTCGTGGATCTTTGACGGTCGTTACGGGTCGTCAGAAGCCCGAAAGTCTGACAACCAGTCTTACCAAGGGGTATCGTATTACCCAGTTACTGGGTTGTGGAGGTCAGACAGGCAGTCGCTCCATGTAAAATACTGGTATTCAGCTGCATCCGGTTAGACTGGAAGCCGACCCCAACATAGTTGGGAAAAGGCTAGGCAGATTGATTGATGTTTATTTTTATGGGCACATTATACAAGTAGCATATTTAACCATTTCAAAAGCAAATTCTAGATTCAATCTGGTTAACAGTGTTTATTAGAAATGTGTGATCATATTTAAGTGTGTGATACAGACCATTAAGCTGTACAACTTTCTCCATGCGACCAACATCGTAATTGCTAAGAAATAATCAGCTATCAAGGAATCAGCTAGTGCGTCCTGCCCGTTATGACATACGGTGCTGAAACATGGACACTAACAGTCGGGCTAAAATCAGGAATGAAGTTATCCGGAAAAGAACCGGAGTAACCGACATAGCTTGCAGAGTAAGAAAACTGAAGTGGCAGTGGGCTGGCCATGTTTGTCGAAGGTCCGATGGCCGGTGGAGCAGACGGGTCCTGGAGTGGAGACCGCGTATCGGTAAGCGTAGTGTGGGACGCCCCCCAGCTAGATGGACCGACGACCTGAAGAAGGTGGCTGGGACAGACTGGATGCGGAAGGCGGAGGACAGGCTGTTGTGGCGCAGACTGGGAGAGGCCTATGTCCAGCAGTGGGCTGCGATAGGCTGAGTTGATTGAATCAACTATCCCATACATTTGGGTCTACTAAGTATTCAAGTTTTGTATGGGTGATAGCTGATTAGTTTTTTGCAATGACGATGTTGGTCCCATGGAGAAAGTTGTACAGTTTGATGGTCTGTACCACACCCAAAAGTATGAGCACACATTTCTGATACACCCTGTATACTGATAGAAGAATTTAAAATAGCTCTGATCGACATTAGGCTGTTATTCCACTATCGTATTCCTTCTAATCGCCTGCGAATACCAATCTCCCCAAATCAAAGGCCCACACTATACATACGTATTCTTACGATATTCTATGTCTATGTATGGGTGTTATTATGCGGAGGATATCTCTGACTATCGCCTTAGTGGTTCTCAGGTTAGGTTAGCTATTGGGTTTCTTGTTAGGAGATTCTCAGTACTAGTTCCGTATTTGGAACAGAAATAGGTTTATCGAATAGAATATAATTGAACATAATCCAGCATTGAATAATAATATATGTTAGCAGGCGGGCATGCGCTCTATGCCTGAAGGCTTTGAATTACAGCTATATGTAGCTAGTGGGCACGCGCTGGCTTTGATTTAGGTATAAAGTTTTGTTTACGTTTTTATTATTTATTTCTGCTTCAGTATTTTTGTTGGTATATTGGCGTATGCTAGCTGACATATGGGAAATAATTTATAAGAAGAAGTGGTGAAGGGCGGGTGTTAATTTTGGGGGACTGTCTCATGTAATTTTGACGTTCGAAAAGTGGTGATTTTCAGCCCAGTTTAAAAAAATGACTTTTGATTTTGATACAGTCCAGATATTAATGTAGAGGACTCTCACTCTTTCATTTTATTATTTTTTAGGTAGTTTCGTACCAAAATGGTAAAAAAGGAACCCTTATGGTGTCACTCAGTCTGTCTGTCTGTCGGTCACAGCTGGATATCTCAAGAACTACTAATGCTATCAACTTGAAATTTAGAATAGTTTTAGATAACGTTTACCCAACTATTTTTCAAATAAGAAAGAAATTAAAATATTTATATTTTTTTTTTTGCAACAGGGACTGAAAGGAGGTCTTAAAAAATCAAAGTGTGCCTACTAGGACATGTGGGGTATCATATAAAAGAACGCTGTTTGCACATTCTCAAACAGTTTTTTTCTTTTTTTTAGGCCACATAGTTTTCGACTTCTGATGAAAAATGTAAAAAAAAATACCGTTCCCCCCCCTATCTCCGAAGTTTGCAAAGAGAAAAATCTGAAATTATTCTATGTGATAGAAGTTTATGTAAAGATTACAGAAACATAAAACGACGTCTCTAAATAGCACACTTTTTCAGAAATCGGAACGGAACCCTCGGTGCGCGAGTCCGACTCGCTCTTGACCGGTTTTTTTATTCTTTCTTTGAAACAATACACAATAATAATTGTGAAGAATAAACAAGAAAAAAAAACGGTTTTACTTTCCACACTAGGCATGCTTGGTTGCCTGTATCGTGGGATCCCCTATCAACAATGTTTTACATTCATATTTGCAACCAGTACTAAAGAGTGGATAGATACAGTCGATTTAATCACACTGAGAACCTTGTCATAATGCAAAGGGCGACGTCATAACGAGTTCAACGGAACAAGGTTAAAAAGTGATCAATATTTACGTAAAGTTATCGTACATAGGTCTAAAGTTCTAAGCCATTACTTTCTACTTAATCGTACCTATATGGCAAACGTACTGCCGTGGTCTCCCGAGTGAGGCAGTGTCCCACATTGTAACGACACCTCGATCTGTCCTGGGGTTTACGCCTCGCTTCAAGGATTTCCTAATCTCTTCGTCGCTGCCTCTGAACGTCGGCAGGTAGAGCCGAAGTTGTATGCAGAATGACAAGAGAAATAATTTAAAAATTGTTTTTTAGACATTAATTAGTGCTATAAAAAAAACCGGTCAAGAGCGAGTCGGACTCGCGCACCTAGGGTTCCGTTCAGATTTCTGAAAAAGTGTGCTATTTAGAGACATCGTTTTATTTTTCCTGTAATCTTTACATAAACTTCTATAACATAGAATAATTTCAGATTTTTATCTTTGCAAACTTCGGAGATAAGGGGGGGGAACGGTATTTTTTTTACATTATTCGTCAAAAGTCGAAAACTATACGGCCTAAAAAAAAATAAAAAACTGTTTGAGTATGTGCAAACAGCGTTCTTTCATATGATATCCCACATGCACTAGTAGCCTCACTTCAAATTTTTAAGACCCCCTTTCAGTCCCTGTTACAAAAAAAATATAAATATTTTTATTTCTTTCTTATTTGCAAAATAGTTGGGTAAACGTCATCTAAAACTATTCTAAATTTCAAGTTGATAGCATTAGTAGTTCTTGAGATAGCCAGCTGTGACAGACAGACAGACTGAGTCACACCATAAGGGTTCCTTTTTTACCATTTTGGTACGGAACCCTAAAAATGAATAAAATGTAGTGGTAAGCATACAAGCCAATCGTCCTGAAGTTTATGAGTTGTCTTGTATATAAACTTGTTCCTGAAGTGACGAAGATGTGATGCCCGGCTGTGACAAAATATTGCATAAATATTATTTACTTTTCTCGTTTTCTTATTCACCAAAAATCTATTGATTAATCCCTTGAGTTCCTAATAAGCTATATTCATCTATCTTGTCCCTTTTTCATTTAATCTAAAATGGCCTAGGTAGAATAAACCATATTTTATGCTGTATCTCTCGCTGCAAAACTCGCTGCAATGTATACACGCCTAATATCTATGTACGTTACAGCAGCTCGTGGCTAAGTAATAACAGCCGCACGGGTCGATCCATCAGGTTAAGCTACGCTTGCCGGGGTTGGTCCGTGGATGGGTGACCATCTTTTCATACCGAGATTCCTCCGTGCCTCGGCGTGAAAGCACGATAAGCCGTTGATCCCGGCTGTCATTCGTGAATATTTGACAGTCGTTACGGTTCGTCAGAAGTCCGAAAGTCTGACAACCAGTCTTACCAAGGGGTATCGTATTAGGCAGTTACTGGGTTGAGGAGGTCAGATAGACAGTAGCTCCATGTAAAATACTGGTATTCAGCTGCATCCGGTTAGACTGGAAGCTGACTCCAACATAGTTGTGAAAAGGCTAGGCAGATGGATTTATGTACAAATTGATAAATTGCAGTATGATGTAATCTAGATTCAGGTGGAGGCAGTCCATGGAACTAAACCAATTTCCATAATCTAATTCGGGGACCTCCCTCCGGATGCGATAGCCTGTACGTTGGACCGCGTGGGACGGAACACGGATTAGTGTTTATGCAGGGTGTATCAGAAAGATGTGGTCAAATTTATATGTGTGGTCCAGATTATCAAACTGAACAACTTTTTCCATGGGACCAACATAATTGACCTTCAGGAAGGGCAATACTCGCCCCAGAGTGATGCGCTTTGTGAAGCGGGCGTTCTCAGGGACTGATGTCAGGAATCAGGACTATATGTCCCGTGTCACAGAGCGCATCGACTTCCTGAAGCAGAAAGTTGAAGCAGAAAGTGTATGCATGGGCGAACCCTATTCGTAGGTATAAGCGGCGAGTGGAGTAGAGATACACTCAGAATCGCACCTTCCAGAGCGATGAAAGGTGGGTTTATAGGGGTTGGGAGCGACCGGACCAAGGTGTGGCTGACACGCGCCTGCCGGATGATGATGCCATGTGTTCTTTCTGGCGCAGTATCTGGTCGGTGCCTGTCGGTCACACCGAGGGTGATTGGGCTCGGGAAGTCAGGCGAGCCTGCGATCCAATACCACAAAATTGGGCTAGGTATTGCACTATCGTGGATTGCGCAGACGCACCCCACTAACCGTTGCACACATATACTATCATAATCATAATCATAATCATTTATTCCTTTGCAAACATGGGTAGATTGGTACACAGATGTTGTCATAAAATTTAGTTCTCCATGTTCTGCCGTCACATGAGCATGCAAATTTTAAGTCAATCAATATAATTTGAAATAACATAGAATATTATTATAAATCCATTTTACACATTAATATCAAATCATTTAAAATCACAATAAAATAGAAAATGTCATAATAGTACATAAAAATGTCACGGGTTACAAATATTAAGTATGTCAATGGATACAATACAAGCATGTAAAAGTAAAAATAAGTATAGCAAATAATAATAACCAATTAAATTTTAATTTTAAATATTATTGCAAAAAAGAATGTCAGGAATATTAAAACTGAAAACAAAATGAAGTCATTTAAAATTACAGCAACATCGATACTTAGGAGAGTTTTTCTGATAGGAAATCCGAGATATTATAATACGATTTATTTATGAGAAAGTTTTTTAAATGTCTTTTAAATAAATTAACATTCAAGATTTTGATTGAATCTGGTATGTGATCATATATAATTAATGCCATGCAGAAAACACTTTTATGCATCAGAGCTGTCTTAGACGGTCTTGCACATAACATATTGACGTGTCGTCGACTCCGGTCATTTAAGTCAGATAGCTTGGGAAACAATTTTGGGTTGGTTGGTCTATAAACGATTAGGAGGAGCTGTGGGTCGCGTCTTCGTGGATTGCACTATCTATATACACATTATTAAACTTAGATACCTATATTACCTATAGTACAGAAATCTCGATGCTTTGATATGTCGCCACATCATGGGTAGGGGTTGCACCCGTGCGAGCAGGGGCGGGTCGCTAGTACTGAAATAAGTTGGTTCATTAATCTTTGTTTGCAAAACGGTTAAAAATTCACCTTGTATACTGTTTTTTTTTTTATTAAATTGATCAATTTTCAATGAGATCGATCCAACGTCGATAGTTATTGTGAGAGAAGAATTCATGAAAGTGTTTTCAAAAGTGGTGATATTATATGGTCTTAGATCGTTTAAACTAAAGAAAAATGGAATAGGTTCTTAATACTATTGTTGTTGAAGTTTAATAGTTATTTATGCAACTGACGTATAATAAGGGGTATTAAAACACGAATGTGGGTTTATCACACGAGACGAAGCCGAGTGTGATAATAGTATCAGATGAGTGTTTTAATACCTAATTATGTACAGTTGCGTACAAGACTTTTTCTACATCCATGTTATCAATCCTCCTTGGTGAATCATGGGGTTAAATGAGGCGGTGAATGTCTCGTATATTAGTCGATGAAAGATTGACCTCAGGATCAAGGGACGTTGAGGTCAAGGTCAATGGTACTGGTGCTGTAAAAACCTACTTTTTCTCGGCGACTACTATTTTGCGCATTTTGGGGTTTTCAAAAATACACTAAAAATCTATTCTACCCAAAAAAAAAATAGCTACTTTATAAAAGCGGAGGGTAGTAAAGTACAGTGGTTCCATAACTGGTAAGGTTTCACTAAGTAGTTGGGTTTTAGCAAGAATAAGTATAAGAAACTCTGTACAAAATAATGAGATTCAAAAATTTTTTGACGCTGAAAAATAGCAAAAAACAGCGTTTAAAATCTTCATCAAAACACTTGCACAATAGAAAAATAACATCGTCCAACTCGAGACTTTGGCCTTCAACAACCCCGTTTACGACCAATAAGAAACGTTCAAACTAACTCCTTTACTACCAACTTCCATTCACTTCACCGTCGTTCATCTTACATAAAGACGGACGGTAGTTGCAAGTTTCCATCCGACCACGGACGGAATTGCACGACGAGTTCCGAGCAGAACCGAGTGGCATTGTTTATTTACGACACACGTGGGTAGTTGACGGAGGAACACACAGGAATGAACGATGGCTAGCAGAGCGGGAGGGAAGTAAGATGTACTGACTACCTGCATTTTAGTGGCATTTTTGAAGAGAATTTGTGTTGGCATTATGTCATGCGCGTTGGTTTGGTGGTGATGTAGAAAAATGTGAGTTTTGTAAACTGGTTTCATGCATTGATTTAAATTTTTTGATCGCAATGGCCAGCTGAAATCAAACAATAAGTCATTCTCTTTTATTTAATTAATAGTGTCAGTTTTTGTAGTGGTTACAGTTATTTTGTTCTGTATTTTGGTCTAATTGTGATGAGGAGAGATGAAAATATGCATGTGACTAAAAGAGTGATGAATATACATTGTTGATGGATGTAGAGGCAGAGGAAGGCCAAAGAAAAGATGAGTGGATTGTGTGAGGAATGATATGAAATAGAAGGGAGTGAATGATGGCGTGACGGTTGACAGGGGAGAATGGAAGAAGAAAACGTGTTGCGCCGATCCAACGTAACATGGGATAAGGGCAGGAAGATGATGATGTGATAAGAAATAATATAAAGGGTCTTTCAACAAGGACGGGTCGATGTTGAAGTTAAATAAAACAAGCTGTATGTAAGATATTAAAGAAATTATTTTTTTTATTTTAAGGGCCCATTTATGCCATTATTTATGAAATACATCGTTTAAATGTCCACCGCGGCTTCGAACTTTGGCACGGATCCGAGAGGTCCAACTTTCAATTACTCTACTGCATAGATCTGGCTGAATCTGAGCGATGGCCTGCGTAATGTTGACTTTCAGGGCATCGGTTGATTGCGGATTATTGGCTTAGACCTGCGACTTGAGAAAACCCCACAAGAAAATGTATAGCGGGGTCAAATCGCACGATCTTTGTGACCAATTCACGTCACCAATAAATTGTTATTCATTGATCTTTAGCGCTCGCCGTTGACAGTAATGGCCTCGCCGTCATCGTTTTTGAAAAAGTGCGGACCAATGACGCCGCCTGTCATATTTCATAAATAGCGGCATAAATGAGCCTTTCAAATAAAAAAAATATTTCTTTAATATCTCACATACAGCTTGTTTTATTTAAATTCAACATCGACCCGTCCTTGTTGAAAGACCCTTTATGACGAGTATTTCAACAGAAAAATGCACCAGTTACATTATATTCCAAGGCAACAAAAGTTATAACAAGTTCTGCGAGACATTTCTTTTTCCTCTCCACCAACTCTATAAAACTCGCTAGCCAACCTGTCAGCGTGTATGTCACGAGATGTAATCGCCAGCTCAGCAGTGTTAAGTCTCAGTTCGCCAGTGTTTTGACTAATTAATAGACAAGCAAATCGACCTACCTTAGGAATCAATAAACTGAGTTTGAAGGGTGTTTAAAGTTCTGAAATCCTCTCCTACATTGTTCCAGTGGTTTAACTGAAGGCTTGAGGTTTCCAAGGCATGGATTTACTTCGGTCTGTAATCGCCTTTGTTTCGCTCGAAGGAGTTATGAACTTGATAATCTGTGACGTTGACGCGATAGATGAAGCAGAGATAGAAATGTTAATTGAATAATTAAATAGTTTGATTTTGAGATTGTCTGCTTTCGACAGGCAGAATTTTCTAGGAATGAAAATCAATCACAAATTCACAATCTAAATAAATCAAAAACTTTATTTTATTGACGAACTAGCGACCCGGCCTTGCTTCGCATGGTTTTTACGACTTGACAAACCATGAAGGTTTCTATGTATACAAGTTAAAAATTAATGTATATGGCCCTATTTCACGATGTCCGAGTAGCCACTACTTACCGAATAAATTCAAAAATAGAACAGATTTTGTATGAAATTATCTGCCAATTAGGTTAATAGGAACTTAATTTTAGGTGGTGAAACAGGCCCTTATTTATACATTTATAAACCTTCCAGAATAATATTCTCTAAAATGATAGTGACAAATGCATCAAAATCTTGATGTTGATCAAAATCAAAGTATTTTAGAAGAACAACGCGGCCACAAAGACAGACACGAAAAGCGACTTTATTTTATATTAAGTACCTATAGATGTAATTTGAATCGCAAATTATTATTATTTTTATAATAATCACCAAGTTTGCAAGAAACACAACTTTACCTCCATATAAATGGGCTAATGCCCCACGGTTGATGTCGTGACGTTGTATACCTATATGCTAGTCGCGCGGTAAACTCTAATTGCGTGATGCAGGATTTTGCGTGACGTCAGTGTGATGCGTAGTTCGCATAAAGCCAATTTTATCAAATGAAACAAAACTAGAACCAGCCAGTTACATCTTGTGTACCTATCATTTTGAATCAAACACGGCTAACTTTGTTAATGCAGACATCTCAGTCCATTTATCTTTTTTTTTTGTTTTTGTCTTCTTTTTTGTTTATTATTTTTTTTTTTTTTTTTTTGTGCTTACGGCACTAGACGTCTAGTAACAATGTAGGTAAGATAAATGGACTGAGATGTCTGCATTAACAAAGTTAGCCGTGTTTGATTCAAAATGATAGGTACACAAGATGTAACTGGCTGGTTCTAGTTTTGTTTCATTTGATAAAATTGGCTTTATGCGAACTACGCATCACACTGACGTCACGCAAAATCCTGCATCACGCAATTAGAGTTTACCGCGCGACTAGCATATAGGTATACAACGTCACGACATCAACCGTGGGGCATTAGCCCATTTATATGGAGGTAAAGTTGTGTTTCTTGCAAACTTGGTGATTATTATAAAAATAATAATAATTTGCGATTCAAATTACATCTATAGGTACTTAATATAAAATAAAGTCGCTTTTCGTGTCTGTCTTTGTGGCCGCGTTGTTCTTCTAAAATACTTTGATTTTGATCAACATCAAGATTTTGATGCATTTGTCACTATCATTTTAGAGAATATTATTCTGGAAGGTTTATAAATGTATAAATAAGGGCCTGTTTCACCACCTAAAATTAAGTTCCTATTAACCTAATTGGCAGATAATTTCATACAAAATCTGTTCTATTTTTGAATTTATTCGGTAAGTAGTGGCTACTCGGACATCGTGAAATAGGGCCATATACATTAATTTTTAACTTGTATACATAGAAACCTTCATGGTTTGTCAAGTCGTAAAAACCATGCGAAGCAAGGCCGGGTCGCTAGTTCGTCAATAAAATAAAGTTTTTGATTTATTTAGATTGTGAATTTGTGATTGATTTTCATTCCTAGAAAATTCTGCCTGTCGAAAGCAGACAATCTCAAAATCAAACTATTTAATTATTCAATTAACATTTCTATCTCTGCTTCATCTATCGCGTCAACGTCACAGATTATCAAGTTCATAACTCCTTCGAGCGAAACAAAGGCGATTACAGACCGAAGTAAATCCATGCCTTGGAAACCTCAAGCCTTCAGTTAAACCACTGGAACAATGTAGGAGAGGATTTCAGAACTTTAAACACCCTTCAAACTCAGTTTATTGATTCCTAAGGTAGGTCGATTTGCTTGTCTATTAATTAGTCAAAACACTGGCGAACTGAGACTTAACACTGCTGAGCTGGCGATTACATCTCGTGACATACACGCTGACAGGTTGGCTAGCGAGTTTTATAGAGTTGGTGGAGAGGAAAAAGAAATGTCTCGCAGAACTTGTTATAACTTTTGTTGCCTTGGAATATAATGTAACTGGTGCATTTTTCTGTTGAAATACTCGTCATAAAGGGTCTTTCAACAAGGACGGGTCGATGTTGAATTTAAATAAAACAAGCTGTATGTGAGATATTAAAGAAATATTTTTTTTATTTGAAAGGCTCATTTATGCCGCTATTTATGAAATATGACAGGCGGCGTCATTGGTCCGCACTTTTTCAAAAACGATGACGGCGAGGCCATTACTGTCAACGGCGAGCGCTAAAGATCAATGAATAACAATTTATTGGTGACGTGAATTGGTCACAAAGATCGTGCGATTTGACCCCGCTATACATTTTCTTGTGGGGTTTTCTCAAGTCGCAGGTCTAAGCCAATAATCCGCAATCAACCGATGCCCTGAAAGTCAACATTACGCAGGCCATCGCTCAGATTCAGCCAGATCTATGCAGTAGAGTAATTGAAAGTTGGACCTCTCGGATCCGTGCCAAAGTTCGAAGCCGCGGTGGACATTTAAACGATGTATTTCATAAATAATGGCATAAATGGGCCCTTAAAATAAAAAAAATAATTTCTTTAATATCTTACATACAGCTTGTTTTATTTAACTTCAACATCGACCCGTCCTTGTTGAAAGACCCTTTATATTATTTCTTATCACATCATCATCTTCCTGCCCTTATCCCATGTTACGTTGGATCGGCGCAACACGTTTTCTTCTTCCATTCTCCCCTGTCAACCGTCACGCCATCATTCACTCCCTTCTATTTCATATCATTCCTCACACAATCCACTCATCTTTTCTTTGGCCTTCCTCTGCCTCTACATCCATCAACAATGTATATTCATCACTCTTTTAGTCACATGCATATTTTCATCTCTCCTCATCACAATTAGACCAAAATACAGAACAAAATAACTGTAACCACTACAAAAACTGACACTATTAATTAAATAAAAGAGAATGACTTATTGTTTGATTTCAGCTGGCCATTGCGATCAAAAAATTTAAATCAATGCATGAAACCAGTTTACAAAACTCACATTTTTCTACATCACCACCAAACCAACGCGCATGACATAATGCCAACACAAATTCTCTTCAAAAATGCCACTAAAATGCAGGTAGTCAGTACATCTTACTTCCCTCCCGCTCTGCTAGCCATCGTTCATTCCTGTGTGTTCCTCCGTCAACTACCCACGTGTGTCGTAAATAAACAATGCCACTCGGTTCTGCTCGGAACTCGTCGTGCAATTCCGTCCGTGGTCGGATGGAAACTTGCAACTACCGTCCGTCTTTATGTAAGATGAACGACGGTGAAGTGAATGGAAGTTGGTAGTAAAGGAGTTAGTTTGAACGTTTCTTATTGGTCGTAAACGGGGTTGTTGAAGGCCAAAGTCTCGAGTTGGACGATGTTATTTTTCTATTGTGCAAGTGTTTTGATGAAGATTTTAAACGCTGTTTTTTGCTATTTTTCAGCGTCAAAAAATTTTTGAATCTCATTATTTTGTACAGAGTTTCTTATACTTATTCTTGCTAAAACCCAACTACTTAGTGAAACCTTACCAGTTATGGAACCACTGTACTTTACTACCCTCCGCTTTTATAAAGTAGCTATTTTTTTTTTGGGTAGAATAGATTTTTAGTGTATTTTTGAAAACCCCAAAATGCGCAAAATAGTAGTCGCCGAGAAAAAGTAGGTTTTTACAGCACCAGTACCATTGACCTTGACCTCAACGTCCCTTGATCCTGAGGTCAATCTTTCATCGACTAATATACGAGACATTCACCGCCTCATTTAACCCCATGATTCACCAAGGAGGATTGATAACATGGATGTAGAAAAAGTCTTGTACGCAACTGTACATAATTAGGTATTAAAACACTCATCTGATACTATTATCACACTCGGCTTCGTCTCGTGTGATAAACCCACATTCGTGTTTTAATACCCCTTATTATACGTCAGTTGCATAAATAACTATTAAACTTCAACAACAATAGTATTAAGAACCTATTCCATTTTTCTTTAGTTTAAACGATCTAAGACCATATAATATCACCACTTTTGAAAACACTTTCATGAATTCTTCTCTCACAATAACTATCGACGTTGGATCGATCTCATTGAAAATTGATCAATTTAATAAAAAAAAAAACAGTATACAAGGTGAATTTTTAACCGTTTTGCAAACAAAGATTAATGAACCAACTTATTTCAGTACTAGCGACCCGCCCCTGCTCGCACGGGTGCAACCCCTACCCATGATGTGGCGACATATCAAAGCATCGAGATTTCTGTACTATAGGTAATATAGGTATCTAAGTTTAATAATGTGTATATAGATAGTGCAATCCACGAAGACGCGACCCACAGCTCCTCCTAATCGTTTATAGACCAACCAACCCAAAATTGTTTCCCAAGCTATCTGACTTAAATGACCGGAGTCGACGACACGTCAATATGTTATGTGCAAGACCGTCTAAGACAGCTCTGATGCATAAAAGTGTTTTCTGCATGGCATTAATTATATATGATCACATACCAGATTCAATCAAAATCTTGAATGTTAATTTATTTAAAAGACATTTAAAAAACTTTCTCATAAATAAATCGTATTATAATATCTCGGATTTCCTATCAGAAAAACTCTCCTAAGTATCGATGTTGCTGTAATTTTAAATGACTTCATTTTGTTTTCAGTTTTAATATTCCTGACATTCTTTTTTGCAATAATATTTAAAATTAAAATTTAATTGGTTATTATTATTTGCTATACTTATTTTTACTTTTACATGCTTGTATTGTATCCATTGACATACTTAATATTTGTAACCCGTGACATTTTTATGTACTATTATGACATTTTCTATTTTATTGTGATTTTAAATGATTTGATATTAATGTGTAAAATGGATTTATAATAATATTCTATGTTATTTCAAATTATATTGATTGACTTAAAATTTGCATGCTCATGTGACGGCAGAACATGGAGAACTAAATTTTATGACAACATCTGTGTACCAATCTACCCATGTTTGCAAAGGAATAAATGATTATGATTATGATTATGATAGTATATGTGTGCAACGGTTAGTGGGGTGCGTCTGCGCAATCCACGATAGTGCAATACCTAGCCCAATTTTGTGGTATTGGATCGCAGGCTCGCCTGACTTCCCGAGCCCAATCACCCTCGGTGTGACCGACAGGCACCGACCAGATACTGCGCCAGAAAGAACACATGGCATCATCATCCGGCAGGCGCGTGTCAGCCACACCTTGGTCCGGTCGCTCCCAACCCCTATAAACCCACCTTTCATCGCTCTGGAAGGTGCGATTCTGAGTGTATCTCTACTCCACTCGCCGCTTATACCTACGAATAGGGTTCGCCCATGCATACACTTTCTGCTTCAACTTTCTGCTTCAGGAAGTCGATGCGCTCTGTGACACGGGACATATAGTCCTGATTCCTGACATCAGTCCCTGAGAACGCCCGCTTCACAAAGCGCATCACTCTGGGGCGAGTATTGCCCTTCCTGAAGGTCAATTATGTTGGTCCCATGGAAAAAGTTGTTCAGTTTGATAATCTGGACCACACATATAAATTTGACCACATCTTTCTGATACACCCTGCATAAACACTAATCCGTGTTCCGTCCCACGCGGTCCAACGTACAGGCTATCGCATCCGGAGGGAGGTCCCCGAATTAGATTATGGAAATTGGTTTAGTTCCATGGACTGCCTCCACCTGAATCTAGATTACATCATACTGCAATTTATCAATTTGTACATAAATCCATCTGCCTAGCCTTTTCACAACTATGTTGGAGTCAGCTTCCAGTCTAAACTCTAATTGCGTGATGCAGGATTTTGCGTGACGTCAGTGTGATGCGTAGTTCGCATAAAGCCAATTTTATCAAATGAAACAAAACTAGAACCAGCCAGTTACATCTTGTGTACCTATCATTTTGAATCAAACACGGCTAACTTTGTTAATGCAGACATCTCAGTCCATTTATCTTACCTACATTGTTACTAGACGTCTAGTGCTTACGGCACTCCGTCGGCCAGAGTAGGATAACTCAGCATCCCTCAGGATCCCTCTTGGGAGATCTTGGTCTCCGTCTTTGTATCGGAGGTATCGGAGAGTTTCTTGGCACAGTTGAAAGATACTGAGATATCTGTGTACCGGTGGCCAAGTCTGTATAATAAAACCAACTTGGTTTATGCTTTATAAAATATGGAAAACATTTTGATGCAAGATTTGATCCGGGTTTGTGTTGCAAGGGGAGCTTGAGGGCTATAAAGAAAAGAATGGGAATGGAAATATAGGTCAGTAATACAAAAATGCTAATTCAAAAGTAGACTACAAAATACCGAGTTTATTGATTGAACAATTCAAGCCAACATCAGCAAGAAAATATTATAAATTGTTGAAAAGCTATTACAAACCTCATTGTTGTGTAGTCACAGATTTTAATGAACTCGCTTGTTTTTAATTAAAATAAAACATGGTGGATTATCGTTCGAATTTTGAAGTGATTTTTATAATAAAACTATTTCGGGCTCATTAAAAAACGAGGTTTTCTTCTGTCATGGTTTAAAACATCGAGCCAGTTGTTTTAATAAGAACTTAGCTGTGATAGAAATACAGTTCTTTATACAAAACTGACAACTTACTAACAACAACTGACAACCGGTACCAAGTTGTCAGTTTTGTAAAACTGACAACAGGAATGTGTCGGAATAAAGTTCGAAATTCAAAAAACCGGTCAAGAGCGAGTCGGACTCGCCCACCGAGGGTTCCGTTCCGATTCCTGAAAAAGTGTGCTATTTAGAGACATCGTTTTATTTTTCCTGTAATCTTTACATAAACTTCTATCACATACAATATTTTCAGATTTTTATCTTTGCAAACTTCGGAGATAAGGGGGCGGGAACGGTATTTTTTTTACATTTTTCCAAAAATACAAAAATGTTTGAGAATGTGCAAGCAGCGCTCTTTCATATGATATACCACATGCCCTAGTAGCCCCAATTTGAATGTTTAAGACCCCCTTTCAGTCCCTGTTACAAAAAAAACATAAATATTTTTACTTTTTTCTTATTTGCAAAATAGTTGGGTAAACGTCATCTAAAACTGTTCTAAATTTTAAGTTGATAGCATTAGTAGTTCTTGAGATATCCAGCTGTGACATACAGACAGACAGACTGAGTCACACCATAAGGGTTCCTTTTTTACCATTTCGTACGGAACCCTAAAAAGGATCCATGGTTTAAAGCTGGGTTTGAATATGAACCTTGTTTTGTAATAATACGGTTTAGGTTGTACACTGTCAAAAGACAGGATACATGGCATTGTTAATAATCCATGTACATCATCATTCTCCTGTCCTTATCCCAATCTATTTGCGGTCGGCGCAACATGTCCTTTCCATACTTCTCTATTAGTCGTCATCTCGGTAGTCACCCCCCCTTTCTAGCCATGTCATCTTTCACACAGTACATCCATCGTTTCTTTGATCTTCTCCTACTCTTACCTATATATAGGGTGACTGGTAATTAGTGACCGATACCTAAACACATGATTGTGCTCATGATAACAAATAACTTTTACTATGGGACCAAACCTGAAATAGCGAAAAAAAAATCAGCTGCTCCCTACATTTTGACGAGTTTTGCGAATATGAATGTAGGGAGCAGCAGATTTTTTTTTTCGCGATTTCTGGTTTGGTCCCATAGTAAAAGTTGTTTGTTATCATGAGCACAATCATGTGTTTAGGTATCGGTCACTAATTACCAGTCAGCCTATATAGCCTTGGACATTCATACTCAAAACTTTCCTTACGGCATTTTCCTCTTTCCTCCGCATCACATGCCCATACCATGACAACCGATTTCCGCACAACTTATCAGTCACAGGTGCTACTTTCAAACTTCCTCTTATGTACTCATTTCTTATTGTATCCGTTCGTGTAACACCACACATTCCTCGTAGCATTCTAATAATCCATGTATGGCTCTATTATACTATCACAGTACTTGCTATCTTTCTTCACCTGTATGGAATACAACACAGAGATTCCCCACACACGTGCCAAGTTCGATTATTAGGCCAATACATCTAGCGACGCCACCAACCCCGAAAGTCATTTGTTATGACTGTCTGCTCCGAGATCTGTCTCTACGTTATGATTTGGCTGTTTTTCAATATGTCATAGTGTCTATATTATAATTTTTCTGTCCGTATCTGAATTTAATTGGGGTCGTCTTTTTATGACGTCATTATTCATAGAGTTCATCCATCTTCATTGTGTCCTTTGCTGTCAAAGCTTTAGCTTTTTCTGCTTTTGTATTTATCCTTGAATCTATTTGTTGAACTTGTTCTTTATTTCTCCATACCATCATGTAAGTATTAACAATGAGACGGCTCTCAGTTATAGTTAGGTATACATCTTTCTTCCGTCAAACTGCCTCTTATTACATTTGCCCCATATCATTTGCAGTGACTTCTGGAACATTTATGTCTTCCTCATAAGAAATTGTACCTATCAGTAGCACTGCAATTCAGCATCCTGTCATCTTCACTAGTTTAATTACCCAGTAAAATTTTTGCAGCATTTCTTACCAAAGCCCAAAAGCTGCACTTGGCACCGGAATATTATCCTTATTTTTTCACTTAATAAATTCCAGATCCGCAGAAACTAGTTCATAATAAAGTATTCTAGTTCCCGGAAGAGAAATTAACTGTTTAGTCGCTGTGCAGCTTGAAAAACTTGTGCGTTTCTTTTACTTTTTAAACTTCACAAGTCACGGAGGATCCCGTCGTCTTAATTCGTTTATATCCTGCACGACCAAGTTTAAACCCGGTTAGCAAGCAATTAAGCCGTGTATGGCAACAATATTAAGTGCCTTGTCGTCTATGTGGCGTTGGCTCTCTGCCACAACTATATCAAACAGTCCTTTAACTTCTTCATAATCTTCATCTTCGATATTAAAATATCTCTTTATATTTGGCATACAATGTTTTCGCCAAATCATATTTTTATAGAGCACTAAAATGACAAATACAAATGAGGGCTGTCATCCGTAATTCCGTTCGTATATAAATTACAGATGTCATTTTTTTTTATTGTCCTCCGATAGTGAAAGAAAATGAATAATTAATTCGGAACCGCAAAACGATAGGACTAGTTTTTGTTATGAGATGAAAATTCAAATAAGAAGGCCGAAGAAATGCATAAATATTTGTCTTGAAGAGTAAAATAAATATTTTTATTTTACTTGACGAATAAACAGAGAGTGGAAGCATAAAGAGTATATTTACCATATTAATGGAAGATTATTTTTATTGTCCCTAAAATTCATTTCCTCGACCTTCTCTGAAACTTTTGTTACCAAAGTTATCTTCGGTAAATAAGGAAATCCGTCTACAAATGTTTGTTTCCATTCATCCGTTAATATTGGCTGTCGAAATGAAAATAATATCGCTTACAATGAAATCTATTTACAGTGAACTGAAAAGGCAAAGCTTGGTAATTGAGTTGATTTATCACCCCTTCCCGTTATCTGATTAATAATTAATGAGCTACTTAATGGATATTGAGGGTCGTATTTTGCGATGATCAAAAGATATTTTGGAGTCAGACTTGAGTAGGTACATCGTGTACTTAAATGGAGTGGAAGGTAAAAAGTCGGGGAATCAATGGTAATGAATATGTAGGTAGTCATAATTTTTAACACAAAGTAATTTTACGAGTTTGTTGGTACTTATGATAACAATATATTTGGCACCAGAGCAATGTTCTTTATGTGTAGGTTTGTTTATTTAATTGTGAGTTTACTTTATACTAGTACTAGCTTTCACCTGCGGCTTCGCCCGCGTGCAATTTGGAAATTATCCATTTAATTTAATGTGAAAGCGTTACAAACAAACAAAGTCACTTTCGCATTTATTATTTATTATTAGTTAGGATATTTTTAACCGACTTCAAAAAGGAAGAGGTTCTCAATACCGCAACCTTTGTTTTATTTTTTATAAATAGAAATACATACAGAAAAGAAATACAAATAGATTTTTATGTGGACTGAACTATCGCATTAAAGCTACCTGTAAAGATAGATTTGAGGTGTTCTAATAAGTAAATGTAGTGGAAATATCCTGATTAATTATGTCAAAATCCTTTAGTGTTCATTATAATTATGCTGTTTGTGTCATTAGTCAATTACAGAGGATAGCACACTACAGCCTCCAAATTCTAGGAAGTGCTTAACGATTACATTATAATACTAAGTGCTTAGCAGCACTTGGCTCCAATTAAATACTCCAGAGCTTGTGCTTGAAGTCTATGGTTGGCACCGCTCAAATTGCACAGAAACTAGGGCCTCATTTACTTTATGAAAATATTTTGGTTTTAGAGTTCCGTACCAAAATGGTAAAAAAGGAACCCTTATGGTGTGACTCAGTCTGTCTGTCTGTCACAGCTGGATATCTCAAGAACTAGGAATGCTATCAACTTGAAATTTGGAATAGTTTTAGATGACGTTTACCCAACTATTTTGCATATAAGAAAGAAATAAAAATATTTATGTTTTTCTTGCAATAGGTGCTAAAGGGGGTCTTCAAAATTCAAAGCGGGGCTACTAGGGCATGTGGGGTATCTTAAGAAAGAACGCTGTTTGCAAATTCTTACACATTTTTTAAAATTTTTTTTTAGTCCACATAGTTTTCGACTTTGATGAAAAATGTAAAAAAAAAATACCGTTCCCCTCCTTATCTCCGAAGTTTGCGAAGAGAAAAATCTGAAATAATTCTATGTGATAGAAGTTTATGTAAAGGTTACAGGAAATATAAAACGATGTCTCTAAATAGCACACTTTTCAGAAATCGGAACGGAACCCTCGGTGCGCGAGTTCGACTCGCTATTGACCGCTTTTATTTTTTTTTGTTGTGTAAAAGTAAAAATTAAAAACTTCACGATGTAGTCTTTGTTTCTTTGTTGTAGGTATATTGTAACATTTAAATTGCTAAATGCAGAGTTTACATGAAAATTGTTCCAGTTTCAGTTGTAACGTAATTGTAGACTTTTAGAATTTTACACAGTTTGGAGAAAAAACTGGGCCACGTGATTTACAAGGCGTCTAAGGTTTAATAATAAATTGACAAGAGTTTTTCTTCCAACTCTGTCCACGTATCCAACTCACAGGAGGCGTGTGTCAGCAGTGGGGTCGTTATTGGCTGATTACGCTTTGCTTATGGCCTACGAATAACTTATTCGTAGCTTATGGCCACGTCATCTGCTAAGAATGGCAATTTCCTTCTTGAATGTGATGGTCGTCAATGGGAGCTATGATCAGCAACACACCCTAAAGGTGTACAAACATAACATTATATAAAAGATAGTTATACAGGGTGATTTTTTAATGACCAGCCAAATTTTCACAGGGTGTTCTACCCATGAATATGAACAACTTTCACTATGGGACCAACTTTGAAATCGCAAAAAAAATATCAGCTGTTTCATACATTTTGATCGAGTAGGTATTGAACTTTTGTAGGAAACCGCTGGTTTTTTTTTCGTGATTTCAAAGTTGGTCCCATAGTGAAAGTTGTTCATATTCATGGGTAGAACACCCTGTGAAAATTTGGCTGGTCATTAAAAAATCACCCAGTATACATATAACATGTTTCTATAGTTAGGTTAGCAATGTTAAATAATGTTGATTGTTAGGTAAACAGGTAGGATTTTTGAGACGGAGCAGTAAGGTTAGGTGGGTAGGTGTATACCAGTCTCTTTTTCGTAATATAATCGGGACGCACACTAAGATAAAATGACTTAATAAACTTTAAAGAAAAGTAATTCAATATCTAGTCCAATTTCCAGCCGCTTTACTAAACACATTTAATTCTCATTTAGTTTGCGTTTTGAAGAATATTTTTGTACGTATAATTGGCAAACTAGAAACTAACTAATGGAATCAGCTTGAAATAAATAGAGGCGGATTAATTCTATTCTAATAACTTGTAGGCTTTTTATTAGACTCGAGAGTGAATAGGTATGTTTTAATTTGGATAGTTCCAAGAAAAAGTTCGTTTAAAATGTTATTTAAGAGAATATTTGGCAGATAACATTGCCTGTTTTCATCAATAAAATATTTATTTATAGTTAATTAAAACGGTACAGCATCAATTACATTAATTAACGTAGAAACAACATGGAACAGCAGACTCCCTTGTATACTTTCTCTCACAGAACACCAGATACGCATAATTTTTCTCCATTCATCCTAACACACACACACACACATTCAGGTTTGCCAGTCAGAAGGGTCGACACACGCCCCTTTTTTTTTTTTTTTTTTTTTTTTTTTTTTGAGGGTGGGAAATCATCAAATAACTTCTCCCGCTCTGGGTGGAGCGGGAGGGCGTGTCAGACTTTTACTGACTAAAACCCACCCGTGTTCCTTCAGTTGCCTATGCCAGGGCCGCGGTAACCCTTTCAGACAACCCGCGACCCCAGCGGCGTCGGCCCTATTGGGCCCCGTCACTTGCTGACATCTCTATGAGGCGCGCGTGGAACACGACGCGCCGTCGACTCGGGCCTGGTCCTTACCGGACGGCGAGCTACCCGCTGCTCACCGTCCGCAGGCCCGCGCCTACGGTGGCCGGAAATCGCCCCGCGATTCCCGCCGCCCAGGGCGTCTCCTGCGGCGACTGAGGGCGTGAGGCTGCCTCTCCCTCACGCGTTCCGCCTCCTCCTTCGCGAGCATCACTGCTTCGCAGAAGGAGGTGACGGCCTCCCATGCACTCTCGCTCCGCACCATGGCCTGGACCAGGCTCGGACGCGAGAGATCGCCGCCGCCGATCGCCTCCGTGAGAACACGGCGGTGCTCTGCCCAAGCCGGGCAGACCTCCACTGTATGCTCCACCGTGTCCTCCGGGCGATCTACACAATGGAAACACCCGGGCGTTTCCTCCCGCCTTATGCGAAACAGGAACCTCCCGAAACAACCGTGTCCGGTGAGGACCTGCGTCAGGCGGAAGGTGAGGACGCCGTGGCGCCTCTCTAACCACTCCTCAAAGAGGGGACTTATCGCCGCTATTGTGGCGTGCCCAGCGCTGGGTTGCGACAGTCGCGCTCTCCATGCCGCCATGAGATCCCGCCGGAGCTCTGTCCGCTGTACCGTGATTTCTCGCGGCAGCGGAGTTACGCCCCGGCGCTTCGCCTCCTCGCGCCACTCCCACACGTGCGCGAGGACCTTTGCCTCCAGATCCCACGGCGGCAATCCGGCAAGGAGGCTCGCCGCCTCCCGGGAGACCGTGCGGTATCCCCGGACTAGCCGGATGGCCATGACCCTCTGGGACGCGTTCAACCTGCCGGCTGGTCCCAGCCTTAGGGAACGCGCCCACACCGGTGCTCCGTAAAGGGCCATGGACCGCACGACCCCCGCGTAGAGCCTCCGGCAGGAGGCGTTTGGACCCCCCAGATTGGGCAGGAGCCGCCTCAAGGCAGCCCCAGCCCGTGCCAGTCTGGGAGCCAAACGTCGTCGACACACGCCCCTGTGTGTCGTACTTTGAAGATTCAGCTCTGGCGAATCAATCAATCTGCCTAGCCTTTTCCCAACTATGTTGGGGTCGACTTCCAGTCTAACCGGATGCAGCTGAATACCAGTATTTTACAAGGAACGACTGCCTATCTGACCTCCACAATGCAGTAACTGTGTAATACGATACCCCTTGGTAAGACTGGTTGTCAGACTTTCGGCCTTGTCTGGTGTCATCCACGAATGACAGGCGGGACCAACGGCTTAACATGCTTTCCGAGGCACGGAGGAGTCTCGGTATGTAAAGATGGTCACCCATCCACTGACCAACCTCGGCAAGCGTAGCTCAACCTGATGAATCGAGCTCTGGCGAATATGACTTTATAAATAGCTATTGCCTTTTTTACACGGGAAAGTAAAATTCATTATATACCAGGATCCAGCTTTTCATTAGACAGAACTAAAGAGCCTCAAATAAAACAGCTACAAAGGCTTTAAAAAAAATTTAATTAAAACTGGTGTCCAGTGAAACTGGATCGGGTGAATGTAGCCCGTTCTCATGGCGACACCACACGTGATACGAGACACCGTGAGACATGTCGCGCGCGACTGAGCGTCAGGCGGCTGCACTGAGCCGAAACAGACTACTTTTTAGGGTTCCGTACTCGAAGGGTCCAAACGGAGCCCTATTGCTGTCACTCACTTGTCCGTCTGTCCGTCGTCTGTCACTCAGGTTTTACAGTAAAACGGTTGGAGTTACAGTCTTCAAATTTTCGCAGTATGTTATTGACCCAAAGTCATATAAATTGTCAAAAAATATTTTTAAATGTTTTTGAGGGGGGCTCCCATAGAGGGGCGGGCAAATAACAATTTTTACCTACCCCATCGAGTGGGGTGTCGTTGTTTATAACTCATTGAGTAGATAAATACTGTATTTTTTGTTTTAAAAAAATATTGGAAAACAAAAAAATGAGAAGCCTTGGTAATAATGTTTAGTATTACGTACATTTTACAAAAAAAATCCAATATATTGATCAACCAGATTTGGTACGGAACCCTAAATGTGCGAAGTCCGACACGCACTTGGCCACTTTTTTGTTTTACTGGCTGTTGTTTATGATGAAATTAATGTAAGTAAGAAGTAATTTTTAACGGTTCATTCTTCTGGCCTTATCTCAATTTAGTTGGGGTCAGCGCAACATGTACCTTTCTTCCATACTTCTCTATTAGTTGTCATGTGGGTAGTCACCACCTTTCTAGCTATATCATCTTTCACACGACAGTCCATCCGTCATTTCTGTGGCCTTCCCCTACTCAAGCCGTCGAAATTCATAGTGAAAACTTTCCTCACGACATTTTCTCAATGCTCCGCATCACATGCCTATGCCATGCATGATTTCTACACAACTTTTCAGTTATCGGTGTCATTTTAGTTTTTAAAAGTTGATGATCGATTATAAAAAGATTATGTTGCAGGTCAGTTAACAGTTAGTAACTCTGCAAAGGTTAATAACAGAGGGGCAAATCTCGGACCCGACAGACGTTGTCCTGTCCCAATTTCAATAATCCCATATAAAATCCACTTTCAGTTTTCCAGAATTTTCCAATTTTCCCGGCAACTTTTCCAATTTTTCTCATCGTTTAAACCTTCCCTGGACTACGTCAAACATTTTAAAACCAAAATCAGCTAAATCGGCCCAGCCGTTCTTGAGTTATAAAATTACAACGAAAAGTGGCATTGATTTTTATAGATTAGATACAGATTTCGCACCTTAATCAGATTCAGATTGAGTTTGATCTCAATCTGAAACCACTCAAAATACCTCTTAATTTTCATATTTTATTTAGTTTTTGCCATTGATTATCGCTGAAAAGAGATTATGACTAGGTTTTGAGCATTTAGTTACGGGAATTGGCCTTCAGATATCTAACCAAAACTAATTGATAAGGGAAGGGCTGCTTCTCATTGGTAAAGAGAAGAACTAGCCTAAAACTACAAATTAACGATTTTCGGACTTTTTCCTTTACTTGTTTCTTGCCGAATTTTTTATAGGTCAACGGGAAGTACGATAAATAGGTTTTGATTTATTTGTGAGTATAGAAATAATATGTCGCATAATATGGCCGTTTTTTTCAGAGCTCCAAGAAACTGTAGACCTATGTATTTGATATTAATTTCAACTTGATAACTCCACGTATTCCTGAAAGAAAGGCTCTTGATTCTATAAGGGTTCCGTTTTTTTCTTTTTGAGGTGCCGAGCCCTAAAAAAAATAAAAAAATATGACGGCGATAGTCAACGGTGAGATTACATACATACATAGGTAGATAAACTCACGCCTTCTTCTATGGGGGTAGGCAGAAAGTACAGATCGCAACCTGCTACGATCTATACTTAAGTATTCCTTGCTTTGTTTACGCTCATACTTAGAGATGACATTGAAATGGACATGCTCTCGAACTAACCTTGCACTATGAAGGGTTTTTAATCTTCTCGCCATTCGTTGTTTTTCAGACGTTTTGTACTTCGTAATTACTGTCCCAGACTTCATATAACTTTAGAATACTATACGAGACTTAAATACGTTGCAGATTAAATGAACTCCGACTCGAGCAAGATTAAAAATGATATCAAAAGGACAGGCAATGTTATTCGTCTGTTCTTAAATACTACTTTCATCTGATATAATAAGATTTTGTTCATCAACTTATTTTAAATGAAAATACAGTCTTCTAAGTTTTGATGTAAAAAGTTTAAGCTCTTTTTGATGATGTTATCTTAGTTTTTTACATGTCTATAATGATACTTTTGGTTATTTTAAAGTAGATTATTATTAAATAATGCTTACAACTAATTGGATTATAATTTAATGAGGGTTAGAGGCGCGAAGCAGAGTTGGTGCACGAACATAGTACATTGTCACACACCCAAATGTCCTTTCTTTGGTATTGTTCGTTGAATCGTTGAGCTCCTTAAGTTCTGAGTTGAGCTGCACGACTACTGACAAATGCGTGCACTGACTGGACAGGTCCACTCAATCTGTAAGGTTCTTTCCTCAAAAGACCATTTCAGACACCAATCTACAAGGTCTTCACATGAGCTGACCAAGGTTATGTCTGGACTTTAAAAGAGACTGTGACCTCTGAGTTTGTTTCGGCCTTTCTGAAAATTTACCATTTCTTGTCAATTTCAATAGATTAGGCACAGGAAAACCTATAAGAAGTCTACGGTCTTAAAATATCATGTTGAATCTCCCAATAGTGTGCGTACAATCTTACATTTGCAGTTGGAATGTATGGGAGAACATGGCGTTTTTCAATAAGTTTGTTCTTGGGATAAATTCATCCCAACTGCGAAACCCTTCATTGTGCGTGGTCCAATACGCACTTAGTCGGATTTTTTTAACTGTATAATCCCTGCTGGGCAAAGTAGGTCTCTTCCATAGCTTTCCCCTGTGCTCAGTGCATTGCCTTCCCTGGCCAATCTCTCCTGCATTAAGTCGTCACACCCACTTTCCTAGGCCTCCCTTGGCGACGACGACCATTTTCTGGAACCCACAGTAGAACAGTTGAATCCCTAGCAACCACCTGACCAACATGAGTATTTTTGTATATCGTCAGTTGTATCTTTTTTAAAGGCTCTTATAAATCTGTACCTAGTATAACAAGGGTGAATTAACAGAAGTGTTAATTAATTCCTTTCTAATTATCCTTGCCTACAGGTACATTTTTATTTTCTTATATCATACATAAGATATCGTTTTATAAGATAGATGATATCAAATAACCTCTATGAAGATCACTAAAATGAGTCTTGTCGCTGTATATCCGATATTTTTTTCGCGAATTATGTTGAGGTGACTGAACTCAGGTAAAGATCAGTTTACATTGGTATAATTGTGTAGTATACATGTGTCGTAGAAGGTTGCTCATTAGTTCATGATACATAATCAAGACGAATTGAGAATATATTTGTATTATTTATATTTTTATCCTTATTTTTCATAATCTGTTTTATTTTTTTCCTGTTTACCTGATCGATTTATTTGACCTTTGTTTGAGCCGCACGCATCTATCTCGCCATTTTTAGGGTTCCGTACCTCAAAAGGAAAAAACGGAACCCTTATAGGATCACTCGTGTGTCTGTCTGTCCGTCTGTCACAGCCAATTTGCTCCGAATCTAATGGACCGATTAAGTTAAAATTTGGTACACATATGAATTTCTGTGACCCAAACATGCACGGATATAGTAAATAAATGAATTTTTATTATGGGGGTCACTTTTAGGAGGCAAATAAGAAAATGAAAAAAAAAAAATAGTTCTATACCTGTAAAATACAGGAAAACCCTTTGTGGTCTTAAAATAACATGGTAAATCTCTCAATATTGTGAGTACAAACTTACATTTACTGTTGGAATGTATGACACATGTTTTTCAACTATAATAATTATTAAGTTTGTTCTTGGGATAATTTCATGCCCACAACGGAATCCTTCATTGTGCGTAGCCTGCGTGCACTTGGCCGGCTTTTTGGATGAGGATGCGTAGCGAGGAATGTGTGTAAAACTAAAGAAATAACATCGCTTCATTTTCATAGCCCGAGCTAAGCTAGTACCTACTCTTATTGGTTAGTTTTACACAAACACATCCCTAGCTTCGCATCTTCGCTCATCTCTGGTGAAAACCCTGCCTTAGTATGGGCATAAGAGTAATGTATCCATTACCGGGTCACATTACTTTAATCACACGGCTATTTCTATGGCTAGGTAAAAACAACGAGATAAGCAGTTTATTTTCCCCCCCCGGATAACCTAAATAAGAACACAGATTTAAACATGAAATATGAGAAAAATATTTTTTCTATAAGAAATTGAAATTCCTCATTCTCAGTCTTTAAATCAGTGTCCTTTCCAAATATATTTTTCGGAACCTAATTATATTCTGTGATCTAATCGGAATAAATACGCACACTACCATTAGAGTATGTTTAATTTACAAAATTATTTTGGTATTTCTTTTGTATGAACTACGCATGCTCCGGGGGTCTCTTAAGTACTAGGAAATGGAGACATTTTTATTAAACTTATATCTTTGACTTTTTATTGTGACTCTCCCAAAAAATATGTGATCGAATCTTCTGAATAAACTGATTCATTCATTGACACACAACACAGAGCCAAAACCGCTGTGTCTGACAACGTGAAATTTTGCACACAGGTTCCATAAATAACGAAAGTGTGAACTAATTAAGAATTTTTTAATATAAATAAATAAATAAAAAGCCTTTTATTTCCACATCAAAATCAAATATTTGTTTGTTAGTCGTGTTAGTACATTTAACTTATCTAGTGTTAGTATGGTTAGCTACATCATTTTCTTAGATGTGGATCCCTCTTGGGTAAAGGCCTCCTCCTTCTTCTTCCATAGCTCTCTATTTTTGTCTAGGGCCATCCAGTTTTGTCCTGCTTTTGCAACAATATCATCAGCCCACCGTCTAGCTGGTCTGCCAACATTTCTTCCTCCTAATGGTCCTTTCCAGCGTGTCGTTTTTATGGTCCATATTGTCTGTGGACCTCGAGATATGTCCAGTCCATTGCCATTTTAGTTTTAAGGCTTGCGTTAAAGCGTCTGTTAATTTTGTTCTTTCTCTGATTATTTCTGGCCTTATTTTTTACTATACGGGGTGTATATTAAAAAATTCTTAGTTTTAGTCTTAAAGATGTTAAATAAGGGATGAACGTTTGTATGGAAGTTCGTAATTTCTGCCGATGGTTCCCTTCGGGCCTATATCTCAATAAATATATTAATAATTGATTCGTTCCTTTGTTTCAGTCCCAACAGCGCACGCTCAAGGCGTGCTGGGCAAGAAGGCTGCACTACCATGTGACATCCAGCCTCTTGCTGCAGAGGATCATGTCTCCATGGTCCTCTGGTTCAAGGAAACTGATGGAGAGCCTTTGTACAGGTATGTGTCATCTTGATAAGTCTTGGATTAAAAAGTCTCTCGCTTCAAAGGGCCACTTTTGTATTTACTAACTAGCAGCGCCGCGCGGTTTCACCCGCGTAAGTCTCGAACCCATAAGAATATTGGGTTAAAAAGTATTCTATGCGTTAATTCAGGCTATAAACTATGTGTATGCCAAGTTTCATCAAAATACGTTTAGTAGTTTTTGCGTGAAAGAGTAACAAACATCCATCCATCCATCCATCCTCACAAACTTTCGCGTTTATAATATTAGTAGGATTCGCAATTTTACCCGTCACCAACTTTCTATCATATTTACAAAAAAATGGTCCTAAAAGGTGACAGATTAAAAGAGTTCGCAACGGTTTTTCATGTCGAAATCCTCAAAGATACTATTCATCGAAAAATGCGGACCGTCTTACTGTTAGTTTTTTGGGTTCCGTACCAAAATGGTAAGAAAGGAACCCTTATGGTGTGACTCAGTCTGTCTGTCTGTCTGTCACAGCTGGATATCTCAAGAACTACTAATGCTATCAACTTGAAATTTAGAATAGTTTTAGATGACGTTGACTCAACTATTTTGCAAATAAGAAAGAAATTAAAATATTTATACATTTTTTGCAACAGGGACTGAAAGGGGGTCTTAAAAAATCAAAGTGGGGCTACTAGGGCATGTGAGGTATTATATGAAAGAGCGCTGTTTGCAGCTTCGTAAACATATTTTTTCTTTTTTTTTAGGCCGCATAGTTTTCGACTTCTGATGAAAAATGTAAAAAAAAAATACCGTTCCCCCCCACTTATCTCCGAAGTTTGCAAAGAGAAAAATCTGAAATTATTCAATGTGATAGAAGTTTATGTAAAGATTACAGGAAAAATAAAACGATGTCTCTAAATAGCACACATTATCAGAAAGCGGAACGGAACCCTCGGTGCGTGAGTCCAACTCCCTCTTGACCGGTTTTTTTTTTCTGTGCATATTTGTATCGAAACACTCCCACGATAAAGGAGAAAATCCTAAAGTAAAGCTTTTAAAAGACATAGAATAAGTTAAAATGTACTTAGTTATTTGCTAAGTGCATTAAACCAGTTCGATTATTTCCGTAGGTACTATCGGCGAACCATATTTTCAAACTCGTTTCTTTTTATTGGCTAAACTAAATTTAAATAAAATATCCGTTCGGCGGCGCCAGAGCGGAAGGTTTTACCAGTCACACCAATTGCATTTGTTTTATTTGATACATAAAATATCGACATTGCGTTTTTATATGTCGGATCACAGGTTTAAATAACTAAGTAGGTAGAGCCTGTCGCATTCTGGGGGACTAAAACGGCCACTTTGGCAGAATCATAATAGGATAATATTATGAATAATATTTGAAAGCGTAAAACGGTCACAAACTGACAATATTATGAATTCGACGACACGGTTGGCGCAGTGGTTGAGCGATTGACTGCTGCGCAGCATGTCGCGGGTTCGATTCCCGCACAAATATTTGTACGACCTACAAGCATTTGTTCCGAGTCTGGGTGTTTTTCTATCTATAATATGTATGTATTTACAAAAAAAAATGTATATAAGTAGTTTATCAGCCATCTCGTTACCATAACACAAGCATTAGGTTGCTTAGCTTGGGACTAGATGGCGTTTTGTGAAATTTCCGAGGATATTTATTTATTTATTTATTTTAATTGTCAGTTTGTGAACGTTTTACGATTTCAAATATTATTCATAATATTACCCTATTATGATTCTGCCAAAGTGGCCGTTTTAGCCCCCCTGAAGTGACACGAATTAATTAAATGGAACAGCAAACAAGAGTTCCAGTAAATATTCTAGTCTAAGACTCTCTGGAAAAAGATACACAAAATGTAACATAAATAACGCACAACCTCTTAAGCGGTCATTGTACTCATCATTATGAACAACTTTTACTATTGGACCAAACCCAAAATCTCGAAAAAAACAGCTTTTCCGTATACATTTATGTTTGCATAACTCATCGAAACGTAGGGATCGACTGATTTTTTTTCGTGATTACAGGTTTGGTCCCATATTAAAAGTTGTTCATAATGATGAGTACAGCGACCACGTATGAGTGTGTGCCTTATTTAAAACACCTTGTAAATAGCCCCGGCTAAATAATTAAGCAAACTTTTAAAGATATCCAACATCAAAACGGATTATAAATTTAAACAGCATTAAAGTAAAATTAATTAAATAAGTATATGAAGTGACAAGGAGAAGTTCTCAACACGTAACGAACTAAGACAATATTACACACACTTGGCTCTAATTAATGTCATAACTTCGCAAGAAACAGTCGTTTGTACAAAGTCGTAACACAATGTTAAAACCTTGTATGCAAATATAAACATGTTCCCACCCGTCCAACGATCTTGAAAATGTCAAGCAACTGAATTTTTCACCAAACACCGCAATGAAAGAAAATACACAATATCATGGAATGTCAAACGGGTAAAAAAAGGTGGCGACACGTAAAAAGCACAATAAGACAGGCGCTGCATATTTAATGGAGACAACCAAAGTTGTGGAGAGAAAGTGAAAGAGATTTCAGACACCTGAATGTTTGTTAGACAAAGTTAAACTTATGTACACTCTGGAGCTTAAATACTTTATCACGTGCGTGCATGACGCTACTCAGAACTCACCAATGAGTAGTCAGAATGTCACAGCATTAGTATTTCATTGGAGTGCGTACGCGACGTGACTTACTGACGCGTTATAGCTAGTTTGTGATTGGTCGCGTTACTTTTGAGTAGCTTTGTCGTCTTACTCTTACGTTATAGCTAGTTTGTGATTGGTCGCGTTACTTTTGAGTAGCTTTGTCGTCTTACTCTTACGTTATAGCTAGTTTGTGATTGGTCGCGTTACTTTTGAGTAGCTTTGTCGTCTTACTCTTACGTTATAGCTAGTTTGTGATTGGTCGCGTTACTTTTGAGTAGCTTTGTCGTCTTACTCTTACGTTATAGCTAGTTTGTGATTGGTCGCGTTACTTTTGAGTAGCTTTGTCGTCTTACTCTTACGTTATAGCTAGTTTGTGATTGGTCGCGTTACTTTTGAGTAGCTTTGTCGTCTTACTCTTACGTTATAGCTAGTTTGTGATTGGTCGCGTTACTTTTGAGTAGCTTTGTCGTCTTACTCTTACGTTATAGCTAGTTTGTGATTGGTCGCGTTACTTTTGAGTAGCTTTGTCGTCTTACTCTTACGTTATAGCTAGTTTGTGATTGGTCGCGTTACTTTTGAGTAGCTTTGTCGTCTTACTCTTACGTTATAGCTAGTTTGTGATTGGTCGCGTTACTTTTGAGTAGCTTTGTCGTCTTACTCTTACGTTATAGCTAGTTTGTGATTGGTCGCGTTACTTTTGAGTAGCTTTGTCGTCTTACTCTTACGTTATAGCTAGTTTGTGATTGGTCGCGTTACTTTTGAGTAGCTTTGTCGTCTTACTCTTACGTTATAGCTAGTTTGTGATTGGTCGCGTTACTTTTGAGTAGCTTTGTCGTCTTACTCTTACGTTATAGCTAGTTTGTGATTGGTCGCGTTACTTTTGAGTAGCTTTGTCGTCTTACTCTTACGTTATAGCTAGTTTGTGATTGGTCGCGTTACTTTTGAGTAGCTTTGTCGTCTTACTCTTACGTTATAGCTAGTTTGTGATTGGTCGCGTTACTTTTGAGTAGCTTTGTCGTCTTACTCTTACGTTATAGCTAGTTTGTGATTGGTCGCGTTACTTTTGAGTAGCTTTGTCGTCTTACTCTTACGTTATAGCTAGTTTGTGATTGGTCGCGTTACTTTTGAGTAGCTTTGTCGTCTTACTCTTACGTTATAGCTAGTTTGTGATTGGTCGCGTTACTTTTGAGTAGCTTTGTCGTCTTACTCTTACGTTATAGCTAGTTTGTGATTGGTCGGGTTACTTTTGAGTAGCTTTGTCGTCTTACTCTTACGTTATAGCTAGTTTGTGATTGGTCGCGTTACTTTTGAGTAGCTTTGTCGTCTTACTCTTACGTTATAGCTAGTTTGTGATTGGTCGCGTTACTTTTGAGTAGCTTTGTCGTCTTACTCTTACGCAAGATTCAAAAGCAGTTTTGTACTAAAGTTTTTATTGAATTTTTACGGAGATAAGAAGTACTTTTGAAAACATACTAATACCATAATAGGTCTTTTGTCGAAGTTTCAATCGTTATGTTACAAAAATAAATAGTAAGTATAAAAAAACCGTTCAAGTGCGTGTCGGACCACGAAAAATGCAGAGTTGCGTAGTTGAAAAGAATTTATCCCAAACACAAACGTAGGTAATAATGTCATTGAAAAACATGTTCTCCCATACATTGATATTATACGTCACGGTCTATTCTCCAACTGCAAAATGTTTGTAATCCCAAAATATTTTTTCTATGTGATAAAATTACATATTAACGATTTTAGGACTTTTTCATTTTAGTACTTGTGCTGTGAGACCTTGCTTCTTGCCAAATTTCATGATTCTAGGTCAACGGGAAGTACCCTAGGCCGTTAGGTTTTGATTTACTTGCGAGTATCAAACAAAATTATGAAAAAAATTAAATATTTCGCAGCCACCATCTTGGATTTTCATTTTGACTTTACTATCGGCTATAGCAATCTTAAAAACCATGAAAACGACACCCATGATGAAAAATTTAAAAAATTTTCGTAGCCGCCATCTTGGGTTTCATTTTGACCAAATTCACACGTTCTCTTCTTCTTACTTTTTTATTCTTTAAAAGAGAGAAAGTTGGATAGAGGGGGGCAAAACGCTTTTTTTTTACGTAACGATTTCAACCAGTTCCTTCCTACTGCGAGTCGCGTTGAGAACTTCTTTCCAAAAATTGTAAGAGTTTAGACATTTATGCTAGTGATTGTACGGAATGTCAGACACCACTAAACTTATCTAGGACACTCTCGTTGCCGGTCGCAGCTCTCTCCTCGATGGAATGCTAAAAGCACGCAGATTGATTGCTTTAGGTTCGCTACAGACGCAGCGAAGACTAAAAGGCTTAGACATTTTATCGACTAGTTTTATACAGATAAACATCGGGTTTACAAGTGTATTTGTTTTGTTGGAAAGAGGGATTGCAGGTTTCTGGGGCGTTGCATTTGCAAAACTACTTTGTGTTATAAAATGTCTTTTACTACTCTAAAGTTGATTCGTTTCTGCGGTTTTTAGTGACGTCTAACTTTTAGCCGAGGTACTTGTATTAATTATTTTGAAACTGTTTACTCTTAAATAGTTTTTAAGTTTTTTCGTGAATATTTCATTAAATCAAAGCACAATTTCCTCTGACAAATTCTTAGATCGTTGGTATTTATGTACATGTATGAATGCTATTTTTTGACAGTTATTTTGTTAATTACACTTATAAAATAGAAATTAATTGACAATGTCATTTTTTAAGAGTAAATTACAAATAAAAAAAAATTAATTAAAAAATTAAAAAACCCGACTGCGGTAAAAGACATAAGTTAAAAAAAAACTGAAAAGCTAAAAATAAGCCCATTTTAAATTAAATAAAAGTTGGAAGCAGGCGGGACCCATTTGAGTTTGAAAATATAAAAATGGAATGGGTCCCGCCTGCTTCCAACTTTTATTTAATTTAAAATGGGCTTGTTTTTAGCTTTCAGTTTTTTTTTAACTTAAGTCTTTTACCGCAGTCGGGTTTTTTAATTTCTTAATTTCTTTTTTTTATTTCCAGCTTTTTATTTTACAAATGTGAAAAACGCAGACGTTTTTATTGTACGTATTTTTTAAGAATTGTCACTTTGAGGTATTTTTGTAATCACGTTTTAAAACCCTTTATTTTGATACTCGACAGGTTTTGAGAAAAAAAATTTTTTGAACACAATTTGGTTCCTAAAATCCGCCATTTTGTTTTTTTTTGTCACTCTCACAGTAAATACGAATCTAACGACACATCTCAAGCTGAAATCCATCAAGCCGTTCAGGCTGCAGAGCGTGCCAAACAATTATACATACATACATACATACATCCATACTCTCGAAAAACATAACCCTCCTTCTGACGCAGTCGGGTAAAAATAGCAATTTTACGTTCTTATACTTAATTTAACATTTGCTAGGTCTCTCACTTTACTAAAAATCATCCAACTTAGCCACGAGCTCCTTCTTTCCCCTTACTTTCCCTTTCTTCAAAATATATTTATGTAATAATAATATTTTTCCGATTACTATCCTACACACTACCCTAGCTAAGCATCTGAGGACCGAGAAGTTAGCGACGGTAGTGTTTCAAGTACCACTTTCCGCCTAACTAACCCTGAGATGGCGATAAGGACCAGTTAGATCCGCTCCGATCATTACTCACTATCTATTCGATGTTAATTAGCTGAATTCAGTCAGATAGGAATAATAGTAACGTGAATAATCAGTTTTGTAATTTTAGATTATATTATACTACATGATTATGGTGAGTAGAGCTCGTGGCTAAGTAATAACAGCCACACGGGTTGACCCATCAGGTTAAGCTACGCTTGCCGGGGTTGGTCCATGGATGGGTGAACATCTTTACATACAGAGACTCCATCGTGCCACGAAAAGTACGTTAAACCGTTGGTCCCGGCTGTCATTCGTGGATCATTGACAGTCGTTACGGGTCGTCAGAAGCCCGAAAGTCTAACAACAAGTCTTACCAAGGGGTATCGTATTACCCAGTAACTGGGTTGTGGAGGTCAGATAGGCAGTCGCTCCATGTAAAACACTGGTATTCAGCTGCATCCAGTTAGACTGGAAGCCGACCCCAACATAGTTGGGAAAAAGCTAGGCAGATTGATGAATAAATTATGGGAAACGTTACAAAAGCTTTTTAGATCTCTAAAATACACTGGTCTTATCATTTATCAGATAATTATAAAGCAATTCAAGATTGAAGTCTACTTGCACCACAAATCACTGAGTACATTTAGTGCCAAACATATTTAATACATTATTATGTCTCTGTCATCTTCAAACGATTAACAGAAACAGAACGATGTTCCAAATTCAATAAAAGATATTAAACGAAGATCGAGACTTACCTACGGTTGCCAGATGGTATCCAAAAGGAGGACATGCCCTCTTTTTCTATGTTTTGTCCTATTGTCCTCCCTTACCTACTGTAAGTCCTCCTTTTTTGCTAAACATCGTTGTTAAAAATTTCGTGTCGTGCGCCGTGCGTGCGTGCATGCGTTTTTTCACTAATTAATACTCAGTGGAGCAAAGAGAGGAACAGACTAAGTGTGCAGTCAGTTAAATCTTTAATTCAATACTCAATACTCAATAATATACTCAATATATTTATTTGCATTCCACAATGTTAACGTAGGTGGTAAGCACATTATAAAATATACATAATTTAAGATCATTGTGGACCCTGTCGGGCACAGCAAGATAGGATAGAGGAAGAAGGCTATTATTATATTATTATTTGAAAAAAGTAAAATACAAATGTTTTTCTACTACTCACTTCTCTTACTCAATAGAACTTCAAAAACATGACATGTGAAGATTTTCATTATTATTTGTTGAAAAACCAAGAACTTCTTGCAAAAATTCGCAGCTCAGCTAAATATGATTAAAATAAAGTAAAATAATGTGAAAAATGTCCTCTTTTTTTACAGAAAATTCTCCTTTTTAGACCCATCTTTACCCATTAATTTTTGATATTCTCCTAATTATTATTTGTTCATCCATAAAATAACCACAGTTCTTTTCCCCCAGCTACGACGTGCGAGGGCGCTTAGCGTCGCAGCCAAAGCTGTGGTCCTCAACTTCGGGCTTCGGCACGCGCGCTTATTTCCGCGCGGCCGCCACCCCGGCCGTGTTGTTCGTGGACAGCGTGGTGTCTACCGACGCAGGGGTCTACCGCTGCAGGGTTGACTTCAAGAACTCGCCCACCAGGAATCTGAGGGTCAACTTTACTGTTATTAGTGAGTATTTTCTTGTTCTGTAAGCTTATGTGTTATTATTATGGATTTATAGTAGACTAGCTTTTGCCCGCGGCTTCACCCGCGTGGATGTCGGAAAATATGCTAAGGGAACCTGCTACCTGGAATTCCTTCCTTATTTCTTGTCTACATTATAAAGGGAACCTCTGTGCAAAATTTCAGCTTTCTAGGTCCAAGGGTTTGGGCTGGGCGTTGATGAGTCAGTCAGTCAGTCAGGACTTCTCTTTTTATTTATATAGATAGATATTGATAAGGAAGTGTTTTCGGAAAAGTCGTAGTTTTAAATGTCCGAATTGAGACTTTGGAAACAAAACCAGATATGAACGTAAATGAGGCAAAGGAGAATGGGAAGAAGGCGTGAGTTTATGTATGTATCTATACATATATATTAAAAGAAAGTCGTGTTAGTTACACTATTTAAAACTCAAGAACGGCTGAACAGATTTGGATGAAAATTGGTGGGGCGGTAGCTTAGAACCAGGAAATGGGCATAGGATACTTTAAACAAAAAAAAAAAGGATTAAATGTGGTATAACAACGGCTTTGTGTGTATATTTCAATGGGTTCCTGAATGGTTTGAAAACACAATTAGACCCTGTAGGTGGCGCTGTAGTCGGGTTCTAGGATCGTTCAGACAGGACAACGTCTGTCGGGGTCGCTAGTGTATAATATAATCAGCTTATAACATTTCCACTGCCCGGACACAGGCCCCCTCTCTTCAAGAGTGTGTGGGCCGTAATCCACCACGCGGGCCCAGTGCGGGTTGTTAGATGACACATGTTTTCGAATTTTTGGTTCTAGGAAATGCCGGTTTCCTCACGATGTTTTCCTTTACCGTTTTGAGAGCAGTGGTGATGAAATAATTTACACAAAGTAAAGTTTTGCGCACAAACAACTCGGTAAGTCGTGGCTCCCACTGATCTCCATATGTATAAATAAATAAATATCCTTGGACATTTCACACAACGCCATCTAGTCCCAAGCTAAGCAACCTAATGCTTGTGTTATGGTAACGAGATGGCTGATAAACTACATTTTATACATTTTTTCTTTGTAAATACATACATATTATAGATAGAAAAACACCCAAACTCGGAACAAATACTTGTAGGTCGTAAAAATATTTGTTCCGTGCGGGAATCGAACCCGCGACATGCTGCGCAGCAGTCAATTGCTCAACCACTGCGCCAACCGTGAGTATGAGAATGCTGATATCCATAACACAAGTTAAATCATTCTTTTGATACCAGAGTTCATACAGACTGCTTATAACACTAGTGGTTATATTATAATTGTAATACGCTATTATTGTATACTCATGGTGTTGTTTTTGTTTGGTTGTTCAACCATTTTAGTTCAATAAATCTTTATTATTTTTTATTTTATTATGTGCTAGCTGTTGCCCGCGGCTTTGCCCGCGCATGTATTATACATATAAACCTTCCTCTTGAATCACTCTATCTATTAAAAAAAACCGCATCAAAATCCGTTCCAAAGTTTTAAAGATCTAAGCATACATAGGGACAGAGAGACAGCGGCAAGCGACTTTGTTTTATACTATGTAGTGATAGTGATGTATGTAATTTTATACTCGTAAAGAGAGTCAAAGTAATATTTATAAAAATATTCTATGCTTTATAAGTAATATTTATGTAAAGGTCTACCTACGTTAATAGTCTAAAGGTTGAAGTTATTTTTATTTATCGTGGTAGGACGTGTTTGTCGGTCTGCTGAAAAGGGTCGACTAGTAAATGGAATATAATTTATTACTCAAGTCTACATGAAAAACTACGTTTAGATGTTCTAATTTGTCCATACTTTGGTTTATTTCCGTTATATTTTCGGTATAAAATTTAAATTTAAAATTGTTTTTTAATTTATGGAGGTTTACAAATATTTTGTTCAGAATTTAGGAGAAAAACATCTGTCACTGAATTAACTGAATGTAAAGTAAGAACTCAAAACAAATGCAATATTTTAATAAAATCTGCTTAAAATAATGTCCCGATCCTCTTCATACATACCTAAGTAGGAAACAAATTACAGATCACTAAATGCAGATTAATCCAAATTAACCTCTATTCTGCTCAATTTGGTGGGTCAAAAGAGCGGGTCCGTAAACCTTTTCTTTTAACCTAACATTAACTATATAAAAATCATTTATATGTAATTTTTGTTGATGATTTCTGAAAAACTGTGCTATTTAAAGACATCATTTTATTTTTCCTGTAATCTTTACATAAATTTGTATCACATAGAATAATTTAAGATTTTTCGCTTTGCAAACTTCGGAGATAACGGGGGGGGGGAACGGTATTTTTTTTTACATTTTTCATCAAAAGTCGAAAACTATGCGGCCTAAAAAAAAGAAAAAATATGTTTGCGAATGTGCAAACAGCGCTCTTTCATATGATACCCCACATGCCCTAGTAGCCACACTTTGAATTTTTAAGACCCCCTTTCAGTCCCTGTTGCAAAAAAAATATAAATATTTTTATTTCTTTCTTATTTGCAAAATAGTTGGGTAAACGTAATCTAAAACTATTCTAAATTTCAAGTTGATAGCATTAGTAGTACTCGAGATATCCAGCTGTGATAGACAGACAGACAGACAGACTGAGTCACGCCATAAGGGTTCCTTTTTTACCATTTTGGTACGGAACCGTAAAAATGAATTAATATCTTCAGATACCCACGTACAAAGCCCCAAAAATTAATCAAGACATATAATATCTATTACAACATCCAATATTCCCGGAATACCACGCGAACAGGATTTACTTATTTAACGTACTAAGGGTTATCTAAATTTTACGAGCGTAGCCACGCTATATGTATCGCCTGACATCGATCTTTGGTCGTGAACTCCCGAATTTGGTGTTAAGGGACGGCATTTATCTAGCCAACAGAAATAGGAAATAGAAATGGCTACAAATGCCGTCTTATTTATATCTTGACCTTACACGAGGTCTTTTAAAAATGTGCCGTAATCTTATAAATAGGGATGTATTGATATAAAAACCTTAGAGGAGCTCGTGGCTAAGTAATAACAGCTGCATGGGTCGATCCGTCAGGTTAAGCTGCGCTTGCCGGGGTTGGTCAGTGGATGGGTGACCATCTTTACATACCGAGATTCCTCCGTGCCTCGGAAAGCACGTTAAGCCATTGGTCCCGGCTGTTATTCGTGGATCTTTGACAGTCGTTACGGGTCGTCAGAAGCCCGAAAGTGACAACCAGTCTTACCAAGGGGTATCGTATTACCCAGTTACTGGGTTGTGGAGGTCAGATAGGCAGTCGCTCCATGTAAAATACTGGTATTCAGCTGCATCCGGTTAGACAGGAAGCCGACCCCAACATAGTTGGGAAAAGGCTAGGCAGATGATGATTGATATAAAAACCTCATTCTAATATTATCCCGAATTTTAGGCCCCAAAATGTTTGAAGATGATTTGATTAATTTATTCGTAACAATGTAAAGAGAAAACACAATAAAAATTAAATTATAATAAATAACTAGTACCTACTAACTTTAAAATATTATAGAAACAGATTGTTTTTGATTAAACAACTTTCAATATCAACAATTTTGTTTAAGTACAAAGTTTTATTCATGGCCCCGTCTGTCACAATTTAAAATGATAAATCTAGTTTTATAACAAGAAATATAAGTCATCTCTTCAGAATTTTAATTAAATATGAAGAATTTGACTGGAGCACCAAGAAAAAATTTCATGTATATAAATGAGAGGGGTTTCACAAGAAATTGAATATGCGATGAGTAAGGACCGGACATCAGCCGTGCCACGCTTTTTATAAAACCATTCAAATTCAGGACTATTCATAAGGCGTGCCTCAAATAAATTATGGTTTATTTGACGTGAATGGTGTGAAATCAACAGTTGGGACATGTTAGTAGCCGCAACGCACTGTATTGAAAGATATTGAGACACCCGTGGCGTGGAAAAAATCCAAGCCCTAAAAGTTTGAGGAAGAAAAATTAAAATATAATAAAAATAAATAAATATCGCACGATTAGATCTGAAAATAGTTGAATATTACCTGCATTAAGGTTCAAACTACATTGTAGGAGCAGTATATGGTACACCACATTGGCAAAACAAAGCACCATCGTTTCTTACCTCATATTACCCAAGAAACCGATCCACCAAGGCAACCAGCCACTTCTTTCCTAATTAATTTCCCTGCGGATTTCTGATTGTTTAATGAGTTCCCTATGTCATGTCATGTGTAATTAAATAGTGGTTGTTTAAAGCCTGGCTGTAGCAGCCACTGAGGAATGTGTGGTGAGCTAAGGAAAATGCCGTGTGGCGGGAGATTACAGGGATGCGGAGGATAACACAGGAGAATTAAATTATGCGAGCAAAACTAATCATTTGTTATGACTTGTCTAGTACTAACTAGTGTGTGGAATTGAGTTCTCAATGCTCTGAAAGTAAGCAAGGTCTAGATTTAGAAGCAAACTAAGTATAACTTTTAATATCTAACTTCACATGTGTGAGTACTATGTACCTACTCTAAAGCTACCATTTACTGGGTACGTCTTTATTTGACTTGGATGTGCCCTGGCGGCTGAGAGTGTGTCATGCTCACTCTAATGCCTCGCTGATGGTGGCGCGTGTGTTGGATCATTTAACTAATCGATGCGTCAGGTTCGTGAACGGGCGCTGTTGGTGGAGGCTGGTCATACCTTAGCTGCCACGGCTTATTTTAATTTTAATTTAATTTGTTTTTATTACGGACGCTTTTAACGTTAAAGTTCTCACATGTATAATTTCGACATGAATGATTTAACCAATATTTTGTAACCATATTTTGATTTAAAAGAGTGTCCGTGGAGTTTCTTGCCCGTTCTTCTCCATAGATCTACGTTTTGGAATGGGCAACTAGCTTCAACTTTCTGACTTACCTACTGACCGACTCTTTGACAGTTCAAAAGTGCCTGTAATTGGTTTAATTGTAATAAATGCTTTGAATATTTCACGAGTATCAGTTTTAACTTTATGCTTGAAAATACCAATGTTTTTTTACATAACAACCACAATTTTATCATCAGTTAAAATTCAACACGGCGAGTTCCACTTTCGCATTTATAATAGTGTGAATAATTTAACACCACAAAAAATAAAAAGGACAATAAAAATAAAACCCAAATTAATCCAACTGCCAACATTGTTAACACAATAAATATAATTTGTAAGCTGTCCGTTTGTCAGCGTCATCACAAAACAACTAATCATGATCTATTCTCGCAAACAATGAGAGCTGACGAGGCGATTTCAATGCAATTAATAAAACGTGTAGGTAATGTCGTTTGTGAAATAGAATATAATATAATTGCTATCCCATTCTGTTTTAATCCGATTAGGCTGTTGGCTGTTTTCTACGTGCGTCAGCTGTTTCTTATCGCGTGAAAATTACAAGGCCTGACTTCTTTTGAGCCGCGAAGTCCTGTACAAAACGATTATTAGATGTGACCTAGCAAAACCAGTAAATACTTATGTAAATAAAAATATTTGTCACTTCCTAGGGTTTCGCAACTCGAAAAGAAAAAACGGAACCCTTATAGGATCACTTTGTTATCCGTCCGTCTGTCTGTCTGTCTATCTGTTAGTCTGTCAAGACCCTTTTTCTCAAGAATGCGTGGAGATATCAATCTGAAATTAATACAACCACTGAAACGTCCCACATAACATTGCCAAGATTGTCCCCGAACATTCTCGAACATTTTTGATGACGCGCGAGGGGGCGCGTAGCGACTTTACACGGCTTGTTAACAAAATATTTCTATGAACTTTTAGTAAACTAATGACTGTTTCCTATAGTGGATAGACTAGGCTAGATTACACATTTTGTTTTAGAACTCTAAATGGCTTCATGTTATGTGACATGTTCCAGCTAGCCAACGCCCCATGCGTTTTTATTGCAATGGATTGTTAGAAAATAAGGCAGTGTTTCATAAATAATAATAAAATAATAAATAATAAAATATTTATTACTGTACCAACTACATAGTTTATATATTAGTTTATGATTGGAGCCTCCTTTTAAGCATAATAACGCCTGTGTTAGGAGACTCCGCTCTTCCCCAGCTTTGGCTGTTTGTACAACTTAAAAATTAGAAAAATAATTTTATTTTAATTTTTTTTTTTTTGTCTAATACACATATCTTTTTTTCGAGCGCGTGTTTCATGATGAAACAATAATTCGACATCATTACCATGTAGAGGAGTGGTGGCCCAGTGGCCTCGACTTACGAGCCGTCGCCGGGGTCGTGAGTTCGAACACGGGCAAGCGCTTTACTTTGTGTAAATATTTTCATCACCCATGCTCTCGAAACGATGAAGGAAAACATGGCGAGGAAACGGGCATGTCCTATAACCAAAAATTCGAAGACATATTGTGACTTCTACCAACCTGCACTGCCTGATTATGCTACCATAGTTTATCTACTGCTAGATTTCTTTGTAGTATTTTGCATTAGCTTACTGTATATTATACAGTTACTCAATACTATCCATTCTGCTCCACCATTCAATTTTCGCTTGATTGCAACTTAGCCATACAAATAAGCAACTGAAGGACCAGAAGTTAAAAAGCATTGAACAATGGATTGTAGTGTTGCGTCTAAGCGACAGTGATCAATCGTATCTTTTCGCTCATAAACCTACCATCTGACTTCATTATTCGTGCAATTGGCCTGTTGCCAGACATTGCCAAGCGCAAGAGTGTTGCACCTAATTTATGTCACAGCGAGTTTCCAACGGAGCAACCAGAGTTTTCATGTTTGACTTAATTGCATTCTGAGTGTCAGGTATCGCGAAATGCTTGCTTTTCAAAACATATATTTTAAACATAGACGTATAAAAAAAGGAGGACTCCGCGCCACACATATCGAAAGTGAAGCACCGTACCGATCTATGTGTGCGTGATTTGAGTACCTGCAAAGACGCCGTCGCTCGTGTCACGTAATCGGCATACTATGATGCGTGAGGCGTGTTTGTACAAATGGTCGCCATGCTTACTGTGCTTCACTTTCAATATGCGTGGCGCGGTGATTTTAAACTAGGTGTTCCCCGCGACTCCATTCGTGTGGAAGTCGTCACATTTTAATAAAACTCACACTTTTTTTCTTTTTGCTCGGCTCCTGAGGTTCATAGCGTGATGTTAAATAGTCTTTAATCATCCTCGAGAATTGGGCTACCAATTCAAAAAGAATTTTTCGAATCCGACGCGACGTTTTGTTCACAATTTCATGGGTTTTATTTTTTTTGCGTGGAACCCTGAATCTTCTTCCGAAATAAAAGTAGCATAAATTACTTCTTATAACATCAGCTACCTGCCAGGGAAATTCCCGTCAAAATTGGTTCAGCCGTTTCGGAGATTAGCTGGAACAAACAGACAATTTTTTTAAAAATACATAGGTATTTGTTATAAATAAAATATGCATATGAAAGTATACTCATAATTACTCCGGTACTCCGTATATGCTTTCATATGCATATTTTAGTAAAAAACTGTTTTGTTGACATTGCAAACAGACTCTTCAATTTTATTTATTTGTTTTTTGTTTGTTTAAAATATAAAATATATAATAAATTTTTATTAACAAATGTGGGTACAACTCATTTAACATACACAAAAGCAACAAGCAGTACAAAGTTTTGAGTATTTAAAAGATAGATAACAGAAGGCCAATTCTCGTACCTAAAGACGTTCAAATTCACATGCTAGCGACAATCAAATGTCAAAAATGTAGGTAAACGCTATACAATTTTTGACAGATTGAGTCTTGAGATGATATTGCGAACGTTGTTAAAAATACGGGAATTGCCCCTCTGAAAGGTAACAGATGGCCAATTCTCGTACCTAAAAACGTTCGCAATCTCATGCCAGCGTCAATCAAATGTCAGAAATGTAGGTAAACGCTATACTATTTTTGACAGATTGAGACTGAGATGAGATTGCGAACGTTGTTAAAAATACGAGAATTGCCCATCAGATATCAGAGATTTTATGTATGTTCCCCGATTACTCGAAAATGGCTAGACCGATTTGGATTTTTCTTTTTTTGTTCGAAAGGGTATACGTCCCAAATGGTCCCATGATCATCAAGTCAGGATCTGATGATGGGATCCCATGGAAATCGAGGGAAACCCTCAAATTTTATGGGCACACCTATATCGATTTCGGTATTTTTTATATTAACTCGTGCATTTGCTCTCGGAAAGTACCATTCGGTGAACTGGAACTGATGATGAAGACCACAGAGGGCCATCGGAAATACTCAATTATATCTAAGTATATAACAGGTTAGGTTGCGATTCGATTACTTTATTATGGTTTATGCTCGTCAAAATAATGGTAATGGTGACTTCACCATGAGCTCCATTTCTCCTGGTTCTTACTAGGAGAACTCCTCAACAATTAACGTCCCTGCATCGGGAAAAGCAACATTTTGTAAAACGTGATGAGCAGTTGACATGGGGTTATTGTAACTTAGATAAATTACAAACTGAACCACTAAAAAGTGAAAAATAAAAACTTTTTTACAAAAACAAAAACCGACTTCCAAAAAAAACACTACAAAGTGAAAAATAATTTTAATTTCGGAAGTCGGTGGCAAAAAACTAAACTAAAGATCCAAAGACACCGACTTCCGAAATTAAAGTTATTTTTCACTTTGTAGTGTTTTTTTTGGAAGTCGGTTTTTGTTTTTGTAAAAAAGTTTTTAGGTACGAGAATTGACCATCAGATTAACTGAGCTCAATATTCAAGCTGTAAGGACGAAATAAAGGAAATTCTTTACTCAACATAACAAAGCGACGTAGAAGACCAATCCGCATAACAAGTACCGTATCGCAAGCGTCAAAGGACCAAAAAGTGGGCATCAAGCACCGGTCACGTTCCTACCTGCGATAACGGCTGCAATCAGTAACAGGTCTGAAGTGGCTTCCACTGCTGCAGCCGTACAGCAATCACAAATTGGAAAGATTCCAATACAGTGGGTATAAGTGGGGTATCGTTTACAACCGGTGCTCGAGCTCATTTCAATTGTTTTACGATTATGACTGGAATGGGATGTTGAGTGGTTAGGTAACGTTTAAGTATAATGTAAGGAGGAGTGATTTTTAATAGAGTAGGTATATCAGGTAGGTCGGGTCGGGTAGGTAGGGTAGGCATTTATATCTGCAATTTTTATGGTGAGCATAATAAAGAGTATTCTATCTATCTATCTTAATAACAATCTATCTGCTTAACCTTTTCCCAATTACGATGTTGGGGTCAGCTTTTAACCCCTCAAGTGTTTATTATGTACTAATTTATAAACCTTAAACCCCAGCGGGGGGTGAGGGGGCTTAGTTGCGAACCCCGTAGGTTCACAACTACTGATGATGTTTTTTTTTCCATCGGATGATGTTTTTTAAAGCTTATTATACCTATTATATAAAGGGTTTTTCCTTTGGAGGAGCTCGTGGCTAAGTAACAACAGCCGCACGGGTCGATCCGTCAGGTTAAGCTACGCTTGCCGGGGTTGGTCAGTGGATGGGTGACCATCTTTACATATCGAGATTCCTCCGTGCCTCGGAAAGCACGTTAAGCCGTTGGTCCCGGCTGTTATTCGTGGATCTTTGACAGTCGTTACGGGTCGTCAGAAGCCCGAAAGTCTGACAACCAGTCTTACCAAGGGGTATCGTATTACCCAGTTACTGGGTTGTGGAGGTCAGATAGGCAGTCGCTCCATGTAAAATACTGGTATTCAGCTGCATCCGGTTAGACTGGAAGCCGACCCCAACATAGTTGGGAAAAGGCTAGGCAGATTGATATAAAGGGTTTTTCCTTATGCACACATGGGGTGCAGTCGACACTCTAGGGGCTAATCTAACAGGATGCAACTGACTACCAGTATTTTACTTGTTTGTGACCTCCACAACCCTGTTACCTACTGGTTAACACGATATCCTTTGGCAAAACTGGTTGTCAGACTTTCGGACTTCTAATGACTGCCAAAATCTATGAGTGACAGCCGGGACCAACGGCTTAACGTGCTTAAAAGATACGTACCTTGTTAGTTTTATAAACAACTTTATCTACACCCATGCTATAAATCCTCTATAAAAGTTCCTGAAACAGTTAGCTTATTGCCAACATTAAAACAGCCATTGTCATAGTAACCATAATAGCATCCAAACGGGTGTTATAATGTTGTACTGAATTTCATAATGCAACTCGTTTTCAAAAAAATAACATTGTAATGCACGCGCGTTTCACTACAACAGCGCCGTAATTTAAAAAAATAACTTATTCGAATTCACGTCGTATACTATGACGCCGGCCGCCATGTTCGATACGAGTATTTGTATTGCAAAAAACTGTTTCAGAACCTTTTATAGACGATTGATAACATTAATGTAGCTAGAGTCTTGTATGCAACTGTACATAATTAGGTATTAAAACACTCATGTGATACTATTATCACAGTCGTCTTCGCCTCGTCTGATAAACCCACATTCGTGTTTTAATACCCCTTATTATACGTCAGTTGCATAAATAACTATTATATTTGAAAATAATTAAAGTCACCAGTAAATCTGATAAAGTCCAAAAAACTTTTAGAGTACCAGACATAGCAGGAGAGCAGTGGTGGCCTAATGGCAATGGCCGTGACTTACGAGTCCTAGGTCGTAGGTTCGAACCCTGACAGGTGCTTTACGTCGTGTAAATTATTTCATCACCACTGCTCTCAAAACGATAGAGGAAAACTTCATGAGGTAACCGGCATGTCCTACAGCCGAAAATTCGAAGATAATTATGTGACATCTAACAAAGGTCAATCATCAATCTACGGCGTGGGCCGTAATCCACCACGCAGGCCCAGTGCGGGTTTTCCCTCTCACAGATAGCCGATAGACAGAGGCCTGTGTGTCCCAGCAGTGGGAACATTATAGGCTGATTATGCTACATAGGGTCAAGCTCTCGAAACTTTGTATGCACACTTTAGCGTTTATCTATAAAACAATTGCTAGACATTTCAAACATGTTATAAAATGTTTTTCCTGGCAAAAAATTAAAACTTCTCTTTTTATCCTTTGAAAAATATGCCACCAATCCATCTACTGTGGTAGATATGACAATATTTTATGTACAGGTTGGTGCAACGGCATTTGGAAAGGTCATTGACTTTACCGGGGTAATATGAATGAATAAGTTAAAGTAATACAAAAAAAAACTCGTTGTTTATTTATGAAAAAGTAACGGTGGGTAATTGTGTACAAATACTGCATGTAATAACGGATTGCCCTCATAAACTTTTATTTCTGCTGCAGATATTGGCAAACACTCATTTTTTATTCATTTCATTTTCCTTTCAAAACTGATTAATACTAATGGAAAATCATTGACCTCTCAGAGGGGTAGTTCCCGTGTTTTTAACAACGTTCGCAATCTCATCTCAGTCTCAATCTGTCAAAAATTGTATAGCGTTTACCTACATTTTGACATTTGATTGTCGCTGGCATCAGATTGCGGCGATTGAATTAGAATGTTTTTAGGTACCTACGGTAATTGGCCTTCTGGTTTAAAACTGCTGTTTGTCCACGCGTCATGTTCGTGAACGGGCGCCGTCAGTTGAGACTGGTCATCTCTTATCTGCCAGGCCTTATTTTTAATTTTATATTTTAACTTGGTTTTAAGTATTTTTTATTTTTTTACATTGTTCTCACATGTAGAAGCAACAAATATAATAAATAATAATAATAAATAATAAATATAAATATCCTTGGGCATTTCACACAACGCCATCTAGTCCCAAGCTATTAGGTTGCTTAGCTTGGGACTAGATGGCGTTGTGTGAAATGTACCTAATGCTTGTGTTATGGTAACGAGATGGCTGATAAACTACTTAAATACATTTTTTTTTGTTAATACATAGTACATATTATAGATAGAAAAACACCCAGACTCGGAACAAATACTTGTAGGTCGTACAAATATTTGTTCCGTGCGGGAATCGAACCGGCGACATGCTGCGCAGCAGTCAATCACTCAATGTATGTATGTATCAATGTACCTGGGATGTTGGATACAACATCCTAGGTACATTATATTTGTTGAACGGGCAAGAAACTTCACGGACACAGTTTCTTGCCCGTTCTTCTCCATAGAGATCTACGTGTTGGAATGGGCAACTAACTTCAACTTTCTGACTAACTGACCGACTCTTTGACAATTTAAAAGTGCCTGTAATTGGTTTAATTGAAATAAATGCTTTGAGTTTGAGTTTGAGTTTAAACAAAATCCAAATTTATTTATTTATTTTAACCTTATTACGCGTTTAATATGAGTTCTGAGTCCCTATACTTACATATATTATGCCCTTTGGCAAAGGCCTGTTCCAACCTCTTCCAATTCTCCCTGATCCTTGCCTGTCTATCCACTACGTGTCTTTCCAGATTACCAATAGGGTCACTGGTTTTTATTCCATTTCTCTTCTTCCCACAGTACCAAATCCAAATAGTCGACAATTAATCAAAATGAAATCTATTTTCAGTCAGACAAGCGAGACACGTTTGATATCACATATCGCTCCAAATTAGAATCATTTGTCTGACCATAACATAATATAATTATATTATTTTTGTGATAACAGTGAGATTTAATGATGTATCACAACTTGACGTGCCAATTAGTATCCAATTAGTATTTCCAATGAAATGAAAACAATTTTGTTGATATTTATTTGTTAGTTATAGTTCGAAGCATTTTGAAATCAGGTACTTGGTTAGAATACTTTTGGTTCTAAAGTCCGTGCTTTTGTTTAAATGTCATTTTATAAGTTTATAAAAAAATTAATGACCGTTTTTTTTTTATTTGTCATTTTGTAAGTTTATAAAATGAACTTATTATTAGGGTTCCGTACCAAAATGGTAAAAAAGGAACCTTATGGTGTGACTCAGTCTGTCTGTCTGTCTGTCTATCTGTCACAGCTGGATATCTCATGAACTACTAATGCTATCAACTTGAAATTTGGAACAGTTTTAGATGACATTTACCCAACTATATTTTGCAAATACGAAACAATTATTTTTTTTTTTTTTTTGTAACAGGTACTGAAAGGGGGTCTTAAAAATTCAAAGTGGGGCTACTGGGGCATGTGGGGTATCATATGAAAGAACGCTGTTTGCACATTTTCAAACATTTTTTTAGTTTTTTTTAGGCCGCATAGTTTTCGACTTTTGATGAAAAATGTAAAAAAAAATACCGTTCCCTCTCCCTTATCTCCGAAGTTTGCAAAGATAAAAATCTGAAACTATTCTATGTGATAGAAGTTCATGTAAAGATTACAGGAAAAATAAAACGATGTCTCTAAATAGTACACTTTTTCAGAAATCGGAACGGAACCCTCGGTGCGTGAGTCCGACTCGCTCTTGACCGGTTTTTTTGATTCTGTAGCGTATCAAGGATGATCGTCTGTTTCTATGCTACTATTCGTAAACAATACAAATCCCTGATGCGCAGGCTTCGGGCTAGCTCCAGCGGCATCCTGAAGGCATTCGCGCAGAGTTTCGTTTGTTAGTACTTGAACCATTGATTTATGGTTCACGTTGTGAGCAATCGAAGTCTGTAATATGTTTATTGTGTGTGTTAACGTTATTTATTCATTTTTAATCGTAAATATGAGAAAAGACTACTTCACTAAACGGGTTTCGTGAACGGGCGCCGTCAGTTGGGACTGGTCGGCTTATTTTTAGTTGTTTTTAGTTTTTATCTTTTGTTTATTACGAACGCTTTTAACGTGCACGTCTTTCTACATTGTTCTCACATCTATATTTTCAATATGAACGATGTAACCGATATTTTGTAAAAATATGTATTTGATTTAAAAGAGAGTCCGTGGAGTTTCTTGCCCGTTCTTCTCCATAGAGATCTATACGCTTTGGAATGGGCAAATAGCTTCATCTTTCTGACTGACCGACCCATTGACAAATAAAAACTGCCTGTAATTGGTTTATTTGAAATAAATGCTTTGAGTTTGAGTTTGACTACATAGTATAAAACAAAGTCGCTTCCCGCTGTATGTCTGTCCCTATGTATGTTTAGATCTTTTAAAACTACGCAACGGATTTTGATGCGGTTTTTTTTAATAGATAGAGCGATTCAAGAGAAAGTTTTATATGCGTAATAAACGCGGGCAAAGCCGCGAGCAAAAGCTAGTCTAAATATAAAGAACAAAATCTAATTTTCTATTCCCAGAACATTGAATAAAATACAAACGTAACGTAACATTACGTAAACAAAGTAAAACGGCACATAATTTCCCCTTAATTTTTCTTATTCAGTTATTCATTACAAAACTTGGAGCCTTTTAAATCCGGTAACTTTGTGCAAAATGGAACTGAATCAGTCTTAATATTTTATATAATATTTTTTCTCGTAAAAGGGACACGTCGAGTCTTTTGTGTTTCATTAAACGTGTGCGATCAAAGAACTTTTCCATTTCTAAACGTCCGCCGAAAATACCATTACAGACATTTTCAATAATTCCAAAACGAAATTAGTTCCGGAGCGTTCCGGCTCCATTCGACGTTCTGCCGACGAATAATAGAATATTAAAAAAAGAAATTTTATCACGCCCGTTTTCTTTTTTTGCATTTTTAATTTATCTTCAGTTTGCGTTCTGGACTCTCGAGAATGGAAAACTTCTGAAGTAGTATTTCGTGAACAATTGTAAATATTCATAAAAGAACATTTTTGCTTTTTCCGCTTAGGAGAAGTGTGTTTTAAAAGTTCGGTCTAATAAAACGCGTGTTATTACGATTTAAGTTTGAGTCGAGAATCTCAGACAGAAACAAAAGAAACTTCCGCGACATTGTCTAATGACGTCTTATTAAGGAAACTCCGAGGAGTTTTCATGGCGATCCGATCGTAAAGTAAGAACAGAATATACCTAATATTATCAGTTGTTTTTTTTCTTTTTATTCGTCGTAAATGACGCCGGAGAGGAAATTGAAGCTTAAAAATAATTGCTTAATTGGCTAAAACCTTGACCTTCTGCGATACGGATTGTCCGTTTGATCCCTCTATGAATCCAAAATTCAAATTCAAATTCAAATAGTTTATTGTGGTACACAGGTAAAAATATGGTGTTACAGTTTACATATTACAGTACATCTGTGACCCCGCCTTTCGGCATACAATAATTTAAAGTCTTGCCACTATAATAAGTCAATAAATAGTCAAAATGCCCTTATAAATTAATATAACTAATAGTTTTGCCTCGGACGTATGAGATTTGTCTCTATAAATAACTCCACGACATAAAACAAATCGTAGAGTAAACAAATAAAGTGTTATGTCACAAACAAATCCATATTCAGAAAATGTAGGCATGTCATAAATTATCCCTACATCAGAGGTCACCCCTCGATTCCGCGGCTAAACCTGACGATCCCATTTCTTCACAATCCCACGGGAATTCAGTAAATTCGTCACAGTGGTTGCTCACGGCAGAAAAGAAACTCTCGCATTTCTAAGACCGACGGTTGAGGTCGTGTCCGTCATTTTTTCCTTTTATGTTACATACATTAATGTACGTATAACTTATATTTATTTATTGAGTATATTTCATGTAGCTAACTCATTCGTCTTCTTATTTGAAGCGTTCCTTTTCGTTCAAAGGTTGAGTGTATTCGATCACATGCCAATATTTCTAACCTCACTTCAAAAGCATTTTTTCCAAAGACTTTTTCACTCTTGCTTTGTGGTGAAATTCTAAATTTTTAGCTCTGGTATAAATGACAGGTTGTCGAGTGCAACGTTCGCCTTGTGGTGGCGAAGGCTGCTCCGCTAGTGGTGCGGCATTCGTTGCACGCGACAACATCGTGCTATAAAGAAGGAAAAATTGTGGGTGCGACGTGAATTTAGCGTTGAAAAATACAGGCTATGCTTTTTTAACCACAGTAATATTGTTGGTGCAATAATCCAGTTTTGGTCCCTTGGGACCAAAACTTTGCACTAACTATCTATTTATCTATCTATCTATATAAATAAAAAGAGAAGTCCTGACTGACTGATTGACTGACTCATCAACGCCCAGCCCAAACCCTTGGACCTAGAAAGCTGAAATTTTGCACAGAGGTTCCCTTTATATAATGTAGAAAAGAGAAGGCCTGACTGACTGACTGACTCATCAACGCCCAACCCAAACCCTTGGTCCTCGAAAGTTGAAATTTTGCACAGAGGTTCCCTTTATATAATGTAGAAAAGGGAAGGCCTGACTGACTGACTGACTCATCAACGCCCAGCCCAAACCCTTGGACCTAGAAAGCTGAAATTTTGCACAGAGGTTCCCTTTATATAATGTAGAAAAGAGAAGGCCTGACTGACTGACTGACTCATCAACGCCCAACCCAAACCCTTGGTCCTCGAAAGTTGAAATTTTGCACAGAGGTTCCCTTTATATAATGTAGAAAAGAGAAGGCCTGACTGACTGACTGACTCATCAACGCCCAGCCCAAACCCTTGGACCTAGAAAGCTGAAATTTTGCACAGAGGTTCCCTTTATATAATGTAGAAAAGAGAAGACCTGACTGACTGACTGACTCATCAACGCCCAACCCAAACCCTTGGTCCTCGAAAGTTGAAATTTTGCACAGAGGTTCCCTTTATATAATGTAGAAAAGAGAAGGCCTGACTGACTGACTGACTCATCAACGCCCAACCCAAACCCTTGGTCCTCGAAAGTTGAAATTTTGCACAGAGGTTCCCTTTATATAATGTAGAAAAGAGAAGGCCTGACTGACTGACTGACTCATCAACGCCCAGCCCAAACCCTTGGTCCTCGAAAGCTGAAATTTTGCGCAGAGGATCGCTTTATAATGTAGACAAGGAATAAGGAAGGAATTGTCGGTAGTACGTTCCCGTGGGATATTTTCCGACATCCAAGCCGCTTGCAAAAGCTATAGTTTAAAAATAAATTCAATCTAGGTAGCGTAAATAAAATACGCTGCGTTTTGTAGAATACGCCGGCAATAATTTCTAAGTTAAAAAGCTTGATTTTCAGCCAAAATTGCTAATCTTCTACCAGACTCAATGGATTAACTCCAAATTCATCCAATTTTTCCGAAATACCTTTAACTTTTCAGTGCCAAAGTTACAAGCCGTTTCGTGCACGCCGAAATATTACAACACATAAACGTAATTCCCATACATCTGTACACAATAGTAGTTTTCACGGCACATTAGCCCCGCACTATGAATAGGTTATTTCGCAAAAGGACAATTTCCCATTTCGTACGTTGCACGTGCGTGCACGTGCGTGTACGTGCCCTCTCTTCCTAACTAGTTGTGCGATTAAATTTAACTTCTGCGGACGTTTTTTGGACTCATACGTGAACAAATTTCTTATTTTGGACGTCTTGGGTCCGTATTCGAAGGGTGATGTGCACATTCGGGACAAGATTGCGTTGTTTAGCTACCGGCGCTGTTTGGTGGAAGTTTGGGCACTTATTGATGTACCTGGGTGTTTTTATTGTTATTTCCTTGTGGGTTTGTGTAGGTGTTTAAATAAATAGTGAACAGATAAAAGAATTTTAGCAAAGGTAGTTAGTACGATGGTATCAGCTAATCTATATAAATAAAAACCGGTCAAGAGCGAGTCGGACTCGCGCACCGAGGGTTCCGTTCCGATTTCTGAAAAAGTGTGCTATTTAGAGACATCGTTTTATTTTTCCTGTAATCTTTACACAAACATCTATCACATAGAATAATTTCAGATTTTTCTCTTTGCAAACTTCGGAGATAAGGGGGGGGGGGGGGCGGTATTTTTTTTACATTTTTCCTCAAAAGTCGAAAACTATGTGGCTTAAAAAAAAGAAAAAAAAATGTTTGACAATGTGCAAACAGCGTTCTTTCATAATTATGATACCTCTCATGCCCTAGTAGCCCCACTTTGAATTTTTAAGACCCCCTTTCAGTCCCTGTTGCAAAAAAAAAATTAATATTTTTATTTCTTTCTTATTTGCAAAATAGTGAGTTAAACGTCATCTAAAACGGTTCCAAATTTCATGTTGATAGCATTAGTACTTCTTTAGATATTCCGCTGTGACAGACAGACAGACAGACAGACAGACAGACAAACAGACCGACAGACAGACAGACAGACAGACTGAGTCACACCATAAGGGTTCCTTTTTACCATTTTGGTACGGAACCCAAAAAAGAGAAGTCCTGACTAACTGACTGACTCATCAACGCCCAGCCCAAACCCTAGGACAGAAAGTTTAAATTTTGCACAGAGATTCCCTTTATAATGTAGACAAGGAATAAGGAAGGATTTCCCGGTAGGACGTTCCCGTAGCATACTTTCTGACATCCACGCGGGCGAAGCTGCGGGCAAAAGCTAGTCAATCAAATAGTACGCGTGAAACTAATGTGTCTTGTAATGGGTGTCTTGATGGTATGGGATGCGATGTTCATTTCAATCAAACATACGCCTTCAAGGTGCGCATTTGGATTGCCAAAATAAACATTTTGTAAATTTCATGTATTTCTATCGTATTACATTTTGAATTTTAGACCTTGGTATTAAATATAAAAAATGCAAATTTGTAATCAAATTATTTATTTTTGAGACAACGAAGTTCAATTATAAATATCTTAAACTTTGGTAACTAAAATCAACTGTTTGTTTTAAAGGTACGCAGGTAGTTTGTGTTGTAATATTATACTCATAAACCTTCGCAATATTGGTATCTCCACACGATGTTAAACTATCTTCTGAAGCTAAAACACGCGTGAAAAAGGACCTCGCCAGTCCATCACCTTACATCATTAAGAAACCCTTCCCTTTCGGGATTGTTTGGGTCCAGAATCTAAGTACGACGGGATACTGCCCGGTTACGGCCCGGACACGGCCCGTTATTCATTTATGCGGGCGATTACAGCTGTTGTTCTGTTCTTTGGGGTTTAAAGGATCCGGATTTATTTCGGGCCCAGTGTGTGAGACATTGGGGATCCTGGGACAATGTGGAGACATGTGAATAAATTAAATGTTTTGCATGCATTCTTAATGTTTGGTCTTCCGTGTGGTGTGTCCTATGTAATTCAAGGAAGGTCTCTAGCATTTGTTAGCACATCGCCGTACTAGTGCTTGAATAGCCAACTGACCTGTGCTTGAATAGCCATTTTTTGGGAAAATTACTTTTTGATGTATAACTGTAATAAAAAATAATTAACAAAAAAAAAAACCGACTTCCAAAAATCACTACAAAGTGAAAAATAACTTTGATTTCGGAAGTCGGTGTCTTTTTTTTTTATTTACTTTCTTTTTTTTGCCACCGACTTCCGAAATCAAAGTTATTTTTCACTTTGTAGTGATTTTTGGAAGTCGGTTTTTTTTTTGTTAAAAAGTTTTTATTTCTCGCTTCTTAGTGGGTCTGTTTATAATTTGTATAAGTTACAATAGTCTAATGTCAATTGCTCATCACATGTTACAAAATATTGCTTTTCCCGATGCTGGGACGTTAATTGTTGAGGAGTTCTGCTGGTAAGAACCAGGAGAACTCCTCAACAACCACTCACCACACGCATTGTGTGACGAGCGGAAATTGCTTAGCAACCATATTAAAGTAATCGAATCGCAACCCGTGAAATATTTATCATTGAGTAGTTCCGGTAGCCATCTGTGGTCTTCATCATCAGTTCCACTTCACCAAGTGGTGCTTTCCGAGAGCAAATGCACGAGCTACTATAAAAAAATACCCAAATCGCTATAGGTGTGCCTATTATTTTTGGAGAGTTCCTTCGATTTCTCCAGGATCCCATCATCAGACCTGGATTTTGACAAAAATGGGACCATTTGGGAAGTATACCCTTTCCAACAAAAAAATAATTTTTCAAATCGGTTGGCAAGCGACGGCGTTATGCGCGAACAAACATAAAGAAAAAAAAAAAAAAAAAATACAAACATCCAAATTGAGAACCTCCTCCTTTTTTAGAAGTCGGTTTAAAAAAGACAGTTTCGACAGTTATACATAAATAGATAATTTTCCCAAAAAATGGTCGACATGCTTTATTGCATCTTGCGTGCTATGTAAGCCAGATATGTGTTTATCTGCCACCCAGGGTATTATGTAGGTATCCCTATCTAACAACGGTAGGCAGATCAGAAGGCTAATTCCCTTAATTAAAAACGTTCCAAATCTAGTCGTAAGCTCCTCAGCAACAGTCAATGTCAAAAAAAAATTCAAAAACGTAGGGAAATTTGAAATATTTTTGGCAGGTCGAAACTGAGATGAATACAAACGTCAAAAACAACAAAATATATATATAGAAAACATTCAATCAACATTTTTTTTTCTTGACATTGTCACACGCTACATGCCACATATTAACATGACGTTTTCTTCAAGCAAAGAAAACCCAACACACTGTTGGGTTTATGGTTGGATAAGGAAGGAAATCGGTCTTAATCGCGTGTTTAATCAATTGCTACCCACGTCTTGAAATTACCCAAAAAAAAAACCTGTTCAATTTTCCCCAATAATACTACAAATGGCGTAAATTATTGCCTGCCGTTTAAATAATATACAGTGTTACAATGAGCGATGTAATTATGTGAGACAAAGAGTTTCAGAGGCGGGAGAACAAAGACTGTAGGTGTCTTGGGTAGGAGCGAGGGATTATGGCGCCTGGCACAGTTGCCCTGGTGGCGGTAGGTAAAGTCTGTACGAATTTTAGAAGATCTGTTTTTTGTGTTTCTGTACATTACTATTTTCTTCAGTGAGTTGGGCACCATTCATTTTGCTATTCGCAGATCTCAATAACTTCAACGTGATAAAATTGAAACATATCTTGTACCTAGCTATAAGTATATAACCAGACTATTTGTTTGTATTTTTAAGGATAATTTATTACTACGGTAAAATAGTCGAGTCAGTAAATAATAAATAAATAGTCGCTCCATGTAAAATACTGGTATTCAGCTGCATCCGGTTCGAGTGGAAGCCGACCCCAACATAGGGGGGAAAAGGCTATGCAGATGATGATGATGAATTATTACTACGGTTTAAGAAAATAATATAGTGACTGCTGTACCTACAAATAAATCCATAAATACATAATTGCTGGTTTTCTGGACCTTAGTAGTCACCCGTTCTTCTTCTCAGTTCCGAACTTCTTTTCAGTGTCGTGAACAATGAATACGGGATGTTCTAACGAACAAAATTTTAGGTTGGTACAACTACATAGTTATTTTAGACGAAAAAATCTGAGGACGTGGAATAATTTAAGGATGAAAATATTACTATAGACTCTTGACTCTCTCAATCTCTCGGGAGAACCAAGCCTGAAAAATGAACCGACCTTCATACAAATAAAATCACGTAAGCAATATATTCTCAACACAAACTTGACGCACTGTATGCCGCACTGCGTAATTATAATTCAGTCTAACAGATCCCTAATTAATGAGTGTACACATGAGATGCTCAAATTAAAATGTTTAACAACTCGTTAACATCTCGTAACGTGATTATTTTCACACGCACGAGCCACGCACGAGTCACGCACGAGCCACGCTAACGTCACGCCGTTCATATTATTATTACCCGTGTAATTAAGGGAAATTTTAACTTGATACGGGTCATTATTCTTTACCATTTTTGATGGCAGTTACTATGGTAATAAACATTAATAATTTTGGATGGCTTATAAAGCTGAAATTCTGAATAATTTATAAATAAATATATTACTTATTCTGAAAGCCTATTCAATTTAATATTTTGTACAATCTAAGTGGCGAATCTCTCCCATTATTGACATGATTATTATTGATATTTATGATTATTATTTTTTCATTATTATATTGATATTTATTTAATTCAATAATACAATAGTACTGCATAAGTAATGATTGGCTGTTTTTGTTTTGGTTACCTAATCACAACAATTAAATGATATTTGACCACAGATATACCTAACTGTAGAAAAACTTACTCAATCTTTCAGAAACCTGAGTCTTAAGCACCATTTATACGATGCAAGTTTCTTGAACGTTCAAGAGCAATAATTTTATGACATAAAGCATTGCTTGCAAATGTTTACACGTGCGCGATTTCCATAAAATGGAATGCAAGTTTCACAATTCAATAAAATTGCATGCGACTTACATGAAGGCGAACTGCAGGGTAATTATTGCATGCATGTTTTGCCTCGTCTAAAACGTCACAGAACACGTCCTTGTGCAATTGATTCAAGTAATGCCCGTGTTTACGCTGCCAAATATTTAACTTGTTTTATTAATATTAATAGGTCTTTACCTATGAAATTGCCGTTTTGTATGAAAAAATTTAAACGAATTTTTTTCATGTATTTTTTATTTGTATTAATCGAAGTAATCACCCATGCAATCAATGCATCTTTGCCAACGCAGTGGCAGTTTATTGATGCCCTTCTTAAAGAAATCAGCTGGTCGGGAGGCAACAAATTCTTCAAAGGCATTTTGTACTGCCTCTCGGGTATTAATTTTTTTTCCCGCCAAGAAGTTATCCAAATTCTGGAAAAAGTAGTAGTCTGTAGGCGCAAGGTCTGGTGAGTAGGGTGGATGACGGAGAGCTTCCAACCCCAAGTTCTTGCAACTTGGAGACCGTCTGCTGTGCAGTATGAGGTCGCGCGTTGTCGTGCAGGAGCAGTTTAAACCTATACCAGTTTTAAACGGCAACTAACTTGCCCGTATCATGCAACAATTGTATGTACTTGTTGTTTAGACGGTTCTAGTTAATTGCTGCTTCAATTTTATGGTATGCCACAGGCTTTAAATTTGCACCTTGTAAATTGGGCTTTAGTCTACGTCCTGTTCGATATTGATATTGATATTGGTACTTCTTTGTTTACTCCATTAGTTCTGCGGTGGTTGCTGCAATATAGTTGTGAACAACTTACTCCTGAAGCCTGCTCTAAATATCCACCAAATGAACCTGAGTTTGAAACTACTAGATAGGGGTCCTAGGCTACGAACATTTTTAACCGACTTCTGAAAAAGGAGGAGGTCATCAATTCGGGATGTTTACATTTTTTTTTTATGTATGTCGGCCATAGCTTCGTTATATCTAGACGGATTTGCAAAATTCTTTTTTTGTTTGAAAGGGTATACTTTCGAGGTGGTCCCATTGTCACCAAATCAAAATCTGATGAAGGGATCCCTCAAATTTTATAGGAACACCTATAGCGATTTGGGTATTTCTTATAATAACTCGTGCATTTGCTCTCGGAAAGCACCATTTGGTGAAGTGGAACTGATGATGAAGACCACAGATGGCCATCGGAACTACGCAATTATACCTAAGTATTTCACGGGTTGCGATTCGATTAGTTTAATATCCATGGTTGCTAAGTAATATAAGCTCGTCAAAATGCATACTGGTGATGATAACTTCACCATGGAGCTCCAGTTCTGTTGGTTTTTACTAGGAGAACTCCTCAACAATTAACGTCCCTGCATCGGGAAAGGCAATATTATGTAAAAGGTGATGAGCAGTTGACATTGGGCTATTGTAACTTAGGTAAATTACAAACTAACCCACTAAAAAGTGAAAAATAAAAACATTTTTCAAAAAAAAAACAACCGACTTCCAAAAAAAAACAGTACAAAGTGAAAAATTACTTTAATTTTGGAAGTCGGTGGCAAAAAACTAAAACACGGTGGAAGTCGGTTGTTTTTTTTTTTTGAATAAAAGTTTTTAAACGTTACACTTAGAAGTTAATCATTGACATAATAATTGTTTGATGTTATATGATACTGTAGGAATAGCTCAACAAAAAATCTAAAACTCTCTTACTCAGTGAAAATGAGTTCGAAAATAAATTCCATTTGATAAAAAGGAATCTCGTTGAGACAGAGTACCGCGCAGTAAATAAATAGTGATAATGTTAAGTTTAAACATTGCGAAAGTGCGAGAAACAGCAGGTGGCTATTTTATGGCTCGGCAACAACATGGAAGCTCATTTTTCTCGGTTTATATTCAGTTGGAGCGAGCTATATAAAAACAGAACTTTTTAACATTTTCTTCCGTGTTTAAGGGCCGGTGTTTATTCGGCTGATTTTTATACTACTGTGAATACAAATATTATGTACAGTGGGCTGCATCAATTGGGTACGCCAGTTGTATTCAAATTTTAATACAACTGGGGTACCTAACTGATGCGGCCCACTGTACCTATATTATGTACTAGTGACGGTTCATTGTAAGATTGATAATTATGTTTTGATGAATCATCAAAACTGGGAAAAACCTAGCTGAGTCTCTCTAATACTACATTTTCTTAGAAGAGCGGTTCTGCCATGTTATCATCTGTCATGATAATCTGTAATTTTCACCAGTATTTGACATTAAAGTGTCAAAAACGCGCTGTACTTGGACAGCCATTATTGGTGACCGTTCACTGTTTTCTTAGTAATCCAAAGCTTTAGTCTTTGCCGGATATTTGATTAGATAAACCTTCAATAAGAGCATAGTAGCAGCTTGCATTTGCACTCCAAATAGTTCATATCATTTACTAGCTGCGCCCCGCGGTTTTACCCGCGTAGGCCGGGATAAAAAGTAGTCTATGTGTTAATCCAGTGTATAAGCTATCTACATACCAAATTTTATAAAAATCAGTCCGGCAGTTTGAGCGTGAAGAAGTAACAAACATACACACACACTGACAATCTTTCGCCTTTATAACTGTAGTGTGAGTACCATTTTCCTTTGTGCCTGTTATTTAATACATAATATTATACAGCGAATGGAATTTCATTTCTACAGGGTGTCCCACGACACCTCTAGACTTTTTAAGGTTCCGTACCTCAAAAGGAAAAAACGGAACCCTTATAGGATCACTCGTGTGTCTGTCTGTCACAGCCCTTTTACTCCGAATCTAATGGACCGATTAAGGTGAAATTTGGTACACTTATGAAATTCTGTGACTCAAACATGGACGGGTAAAGTAAATAAATGAATTGTGAATTTTATTTTTGAAAAAAAAAAGTTTTGCAAGCGTACCGTGTGACATATCAAATGGGAACACTACTACTATGAGAATCTCAAATATATATATATATTTTTTTAAATTTTAAAATAAATTGTTTTGAAGTTATTTAAGAAAATTGACGAAAATTGACAACACCCCCTATCTCCGAAACTACTGAGCCTAAAATTTTGAAAAAAAAAAACAGAAAAAAGTTCTTTACCTGTAGATAACAGGAAAACCTATAAGAAGTCTGTGGTCTTAAAATAACGTGGTAAATCTCTCAATATTGTGAGTACAGTTGGAATGTATGGGAGAACATGTTTTTCTACTACAATGTTGAGTTTGTTCTCGTGTTATATTCATCCCAACTACGGAACCCTTCATTGTGCGTGGTCCGACACGCACTTTACCGGTTTTTTTGTCTCTAGTAAGTTCTAAATCATAATTAAATTAAAATTAATTAAAATTAATATTAAAAATTTAAATTATTTAATCATAATTAAATATAATGGATTGAAGACATCACCATGTAACTTTCCACGTTACTTCAAACATCCTTGGCCTGAAAGCAAGGCTTGCATTAAGACTTGGAACTGATAAATCCACATTAACAAAGAGGAAAGTTTTCTCCTTCGTTTATAACATTTTCACACGGAACCCGTTAAATTGAATCAGATAAAAGTTTTGGTTAAACGTTTTGCGTAGTTCACTGTGTGACGCGGTTTGCGGCTTAACTTATAACTGAGGTCTGGGGTTTGACTGTGGACCGTTATGGGACTTTGAAGGGATAATCTGATTTAAGTTTGCTATATTGTGGGTTGATTCTATGGAGATAAACGAATGAATGTCAAAATGTTTTATCACTGGTAATGGGCTAGTGTCGTGTTGGTCCAGTGCTTAAGAGAAAATGGGGGTGGCCAGACTTTTGAAAATAAGGTATTTTAAGAAGGTATTGCTGTCACTCTGCGAGCGCTCCGCCCTCGAATTCGTGCGATAAGGACAACTGCAGATTCGACTAAATAGCCTGTGTAAAAAGTCACAGTTCGAGGTTTGGCTCTCGTCTATTTCCACCTCCAATATTGGACCAATTTAAAAGATATTTCGTAAACTGAATAAGAATATGCCCCTATGTTTTTCGTTTTTTCGTTAATAGTTAGCAAATTGGTACACTAGGCGTCTGTTGACAGCGGTCTGAATGGGCAATTTTGAGCATTTTTTGAGGGTTCTAGTTCATATAAAAATAATATATCATCAAAAAGGAAAACATAGGGGCATACAAGAAGCTGATATTTATATTTCTGTAAAAAATCATTTGTTTATGGTCATTAACCAGAAAGAAAACAGGCGAGAGCTTTTGTATCTTTTTGTATGGAGAAGAGAACACCCACATTTCCTCTTAAGGCCTCGCCTCTCATGTACGAAGTTGTTGCTTCAAATCCAAGCAAGTGCCAATGTAGGAACATTGTTTCAATAGGGTATTACACCCATTTTTGATGATTATTTATAATGGGCAACTGTCGTGGTGACCCCAAAGTCTATATGCGTACTGTTAAGTTAAGGCGCAGATTTCCTGAAAACGATCAAAAAGGTGGTTTTTTAAAGCTGTGTATCTCATAAACCGTAAATAATTTTGACATGTAAAAAAAAATTGATATTTTCAAGTCCTTTTCGCATACAGTGATGGTAGCCAAAACATAATTAAACATACCTACTTTAATTCACCAAAAAAATCTTTAAACATAGCTCCTAATAATCTTTAAAAGCTGTTTATACCTTCATTAGCAATTATAATTATAATTAAAAATATAACCTGAAATGTCAAATTCCAAACTGCATCCAGTGATGGATTACTTTTTATTAAATAGTTAATTTCTAATTATATACGATTTTATTTGCACTTTTACGACATAATTCCGGTGCGCGTGAGAATCTTCCATCTCGTGCGTCAAACTAGACAGCCATAAAGCCATTTCACTTACACACCGAGCTAAACCAAGCTTGGAACCAGGGCCTTAATTTTATTTTCATTAACAGAATATCTAGTCAGGGAATCGAGTCTTACGAACATGCAATTCCCAAGGATGGTGATGGATACTGCTCGTTTCTTCTTTGAATGAGAAGGGCCCTAGAGTATAATTTTTCCGTTTTTTTACTAAATATTTTTTAATTTAATTCCATTCAGCCAGTGTGATTGAGATAGAAACTTACGTATCTACCATTCGTATTTTAGATTTTCATTCAAATTAGGTACATTTTCGTGGAATGGTATTTGTATTAAACCTTTGTGCTTTGTGCCAGTGTGTCAATGTTAGTTTACCTGGAGTGCTCTCATTGGCTATTTATACTGTTGTCAAATAAGCAAGTTTGTTTATTTACAATGTTTACTTTTCTCTGAAAACATTAATATTATGGTTGTAATTCAGATTGGTGCAAATCAAACTTCCGCGACTCAGCCTATGTAATAAACAGCGGTATTTTTTATGTCTGCAAAAAAAAAAAAGAATACCTATTGTTTTTATGGTTAAGGTTGATGTTCGCTTAGCAGGAATTTTGTTATTAAAAATGCGTGTTTGCTTTAAGATGGATTTATTGCGACTAACTGTGGTGGGGGCATACAGGCGTTGATATACACTTAAAAACACACACACGAATTACACACAACATAGACATAACACCTATAGAGAATGGTTTAGTATGATTTCAGCTTAGGATTTCAGAGAAATACTCAAAAACCACGTTTTCAATTGTTTGTAAAAGAAAACTATCAACTGTTTGTATACGTGAGATTTCTGTTTGTAAACGCACCCTCGTTTAAAAAAACCTTCAACCACGGTAAGAATTCTCCTGTTTGGAGAAATTCCACCGTTTGGAAGCAAACATTTAAAAAAAAAAAGTTTATTCACGAATTGAACTGCAAAGGAATAACATGGAACCATTTTCTTTGGTTTCAAACTCAAATTCAACTCAAATTCAAAGCATTTATTTCAAATATACCAATTACAGGCACTTTTGAATTGTCAAGGGGTCGGTCTTGGGTCGGTCAGTCAGAAAGATGAAGCTAGTTGCCCATTCCAAAGCGTAGATCCTATGGAGAAGAACGGGCAAGAAACTCCACGGATACTCTTTTAAATCAAATATTTTACAAAATATTGGTTACATTGTTCATATTGAAAATATACATGTGAGAACAATGTAGAAAGACGTGCACGTTAAAAGCGTCCGTAATAAACAAAAGATAAAAACTAAAAACAACTAAATTAAAAAATACAAATAAGCCGTGGCAGCTAAGAGACGACCAGTCGTCCCAACTGACGGCGCCCGTTCACGAACATGACGCATGGATCAGCACCAACTCCACATTTTGCTCTATTTTTACCCTGTACCCATTACTAAAACTTATCGTGTATAAGCATAAGACGATGAATTCGTAACTTAGGATCACATAGTGTAACTATGTTATTCCCGCGGCGATATTAATACAGAGCCGTGTGATTTACGTCCACCCTGCGTGCCACAGCGAATAGCAATGTGTTGAGTTATCGATCAATAACTTACTATCTGCTCCAGAAAATCTACGTGATCTAGTCTGTGGTAGTAACTTTGTCTATTGGTCAAATCGTCGAGATTTCTGTGTTAAATGTAAGTTAAATAATATTAAGGTGACTGCGCTGTGTAGCCCGCGAAATTCAATTTTTTTTGGATTTTTTGCAATTTGCAGGTCCGTGTCAGGTTGTATCTGGATCAAAGTATAATACGCGGCAATAAAACATATGTATTTATATAATTTTAACCTCCATCGTCCTCGTCCTCCATCCTCCACCATAAAGATGCATTACATAGCTTAGAAGATCTATGCGATTAGCCGACGTTCGCACGGACGTAAAAATATCGCAGCGGGATTTTATCGCGCACTGGATGTTCAACTCTCGGTGTTGAGTCAACTTTGAGAATCCAACCTAACAGCAACAGAGTGCATTCTAGAGCGTCGAAAAAACACACTGTTGGATTTTCATCTCTCGACGCTAAGCAGAGCATTGAAAATCCAGTGCGCGATACAAAATCGCCGCGATATTTTTACGTCTGTGTGAACGTCGACTTACAATATGACAACGTTCAAAGATTCGATTGTTGCGAATAGTCACCGACCAATTTATAGAAATTGATTTATTTTCCCGCTTTAATTATTTTTAATCCAAACTCCCTTATTGGAACAGTCACATTTAATTCGGCAAAGTTCGGTTTTTCCGAAATTAAACGATGGCAGCAGACAGATACGAAAAGTGACTTTGTTTTATTCCATGAATATCTAGATGAGTGACTGGTACCTATATTGAACATCATACCGTTTGCCTATTAAATTAGCAAAACATCATTAGGAAAAGATACAGAGACGGAAATTATCGTAAATGTACGCTTCGATCTGTCAAAATCACTCCAAAATGCATTCTGATTTTGACGGATTGATTTTATAGATTGTGTCTTGAGTAAATTGGTCCTAAAAGTTATGACAATCATAATGCGCCCCTAACCTACAAACAGAGTCGTTAAGCCTTATCTGTCTATGCCATTAGGTCTCGAAAACGCTATAACTTATGTTTTCCTATAACTATAGTTAATGTTCTATTTTATTTTGTTCTCAGCACCGCCAAACCGGCCGACCATAATGGACGCAAAGACCAGAAGCCAGACGCGACTGCTGGAGCCTTACAATGAGGGAGACACCCTGGAACTTGCCTGCGAATGCTTTGGAGGTGAGCCCTACCTAGTCTTCTCTCAGTTCACACGAATTTGATATGTCAAAGCTGTGATAAAGTATCATAGCTGGTAGAAGACATAGATATATAAAAAACAGGAGAAGTGGCAAGCGGTCGAATCTGTGTCCGCGCGACATGCTCAGTATGAGCCGTTCATAGTACAAATTCCGTCTCCGCGAACTAGTGCGCTTTCGACTGTGACCGTGACAATTTGTAAGAATGCCGTGTTGTTCAGTGGTTTCTTGTAAAAACCGAAGCCATGTAAATCATGGAATCACTTTCCATTATGTAAGTACATTATTTTTCCGTATTTGTCCTCAAAATCATGAAAGTGACAAAGGAACAAAGTGGAGACACAGGGTTCCGATACATTTTAACATACTGGGCACATCTCCTTCTTTCTTATATCCTATGGTTGAAGAAGTTACATTGAGCTTCTTTTTCTTTTTGGGCACAGTTTTTTTTTTTATTTTTTGGCTCTCGTTAATTTAGAATTTGACTATCAATTCGAGTTGTACACTGCTTGTAATAATATAATTCTATCATCATTCGAAAGTGGCGCCATCTATTATCAAAAGAACGTTACTGTTGTTTTCCTCAGGAACAGTACTTTTTTTCAGGATGAAAGGTACTCTATGTCCGTTTCTGTGTTTCTGACAACGTATATGCAAAATTTCAGGATGATCGGTTAAGTGGTTTAGGCGTGAAAAGGCAACAAACAAACAAAAAAAACTTACTTTCGCAATCCACTGTTGGATTAAGATATCTCTAAAAACTGTTTTATTTTGACTCTATAACAAAGAGTTTGCACTATAATACTGAGTGTATTCACCGAGTTTTTGTGGCTAGAATTTCCCGCATTTGCTGGTGTGTATTTTTTTAGCTTTTATTTTTTTCTATTGTGAGCAGCGCGGAAATTAGTGTTCGCCACTTGTGCAGCAATTTGTAGTACATATAAACTTAGTTTTTTAGTGCACAAAGCGTGAAGAAAATATTAAACATAATGGTTGTGACGTTGTGAGCAACGTAATAAAATAAAAGCGCTGCAGTAAGCCATTAGAAATAAAGTTGGGATTATCGCAAGACTTAAAAGATGGAGTCTTTTTTACATAAAGCATTTCTTTGATTAGGACTTTTATTAGTAAAATCTAGGAGCTCGTGGCTAAGTAATAACAACTGCACGGGTCAATCCGTCAGTTTAAGCTACGCTTGCCGGGGTTGGTCAGTGGATGGGTGACCATCTTTAGATACCGAGATTCCTCCGTGCCTCGGAAAGCACGTTAAGCCGTTGGTCCCGGCTGTTATTTGTGGATCTTTGACAGTCGTCACGGGTCGTCAGAAGCCCAAAAGTCTGACAACCAGTCTTACCAAGGGGTATCGTATTACCCAGTAACTGGGTTGTGGAGGTCAGATAGGCAGTCGCTCCATGTAAAATACTGGTATTCAGCTGCATCCGGTTAGACTGGAAGCCGACCCCAACATAGTTGGGAAAAGGCTAGGCAGATTGATTAGTAAAATCCATACTGTTTAGTACATTTAACTTTCAAGTAACATTTTTTTTTAAATAGCACTTTTAAATTGACTATTACAATCGTCTTAGAATCTTTACAAATGAACAAAAATATAAATTTTCTTAAACGCTTTGATCATCTTGAATTATTCATTGGATTCCATTCGTAATCTTGTAATCTAATCAAAACTAATTAATCAAATTCTTGAACATGAAAGGCTTACCTTTGGATTAGTGATCCTATAGTTAGTAGCCAATAATATGAATGTTATGTTCAATCTTGATTTAATTAAGATTGATTTAACAATATTGAAAGGTCGTGAGGGTGACAGCTAATGTCATAAATTCACAAAGACTGCTATCGCTGATTGCATTAGGTACGACGTCATTAGGACCTATAGAAGCTACACTTACCACGGTCGGTTCGTGGATGGGTGACCAATGACAATCCATTACATATATGGAGACCCCTCCGTGCCTCGGAAAGCATGTTAAGCCGTTGGTTCCGGCTGTCATACGTGGATCTTTGACAGTTATTACCGGTAGTCAGGAGCCCAAAAGTCTGAAAACCAGTCTTACCAAGGAGTATAGGAGTATCGTGTTACCCAGTAACAGGGTTGAAGAGTTCAGCTAGGCAGTCGCTCCATGTAAAATACTGGTATTCAGCTGCATCCGGTTAGACTAAAAGCTGACCCCAACAAAGTCGGGAAAAAGCTAGGCATATCTATTGATTGAATGATTGGAAGACTACCATAATAAGGTCGTCTATGATCGTGCATCATATATATTATTAGTAAGAAAAATTAGTTGACCTTAATGTAGAAGTAAAATAACGTCAAATCACACCTGTATCGAGTATGACGAAGGCCAAAGATGTTACCTCATTATAGCAGTTATGTTTAATCTCATGTACTATGGAACTATGTAATTAGAGGACTAATTAAGAAGATATCTCTTGTCGGAAATTGCAAACACAACGAGGGCCGTAGTGATTATAAACGCTCATTTCTCTTCCGTATTTGAAGAGGCTTTTGCTAGGTAAATAATACGTAAATTCAGGCTGGATTTTGTTTTCTTAACAGTTTTTTGTTATTTTGACAGTGATAATCATATACTGTACCTATAGGCAGATAGGCAGTCGCTCCATGTAAAACACTGGTATTCAGCTGCATCCGGTGAGACTGGAAACCGACCCTAACGTAGTTGGGGAAAGGCTAGGCAGATTGATTTTTGAAGTGAAAACTTCTTTAGTAGTTCGCCGTCCGGTAAGGACCAGGCCCGAGTCGACGGCGCGTTGTGTTCCACGCGCGCCTCAAAGAGATGTCAGCAAGTAATGGGGTCCAATAGGGCCGACGCCGCTGGGGTCGCGGGTTGTTTGAAGAAGATACCGCGGCCCTGGCATAGGCAACTGAAGGAACACGGGTGGGTTTTAGTAAGTAAAAGTCTGACACGCCCTTCCGCTCCACCCAGAGCGGGAGAAGTTATTTGATGATTTCCCACCCTCAAAAAAAAAAAAAAAGGGGCCGCCTCCACGAGCGAGAGAATCGCGGCGATAGTCACGCTGTACCTACAAATTATCGCCGCGATGATATCGCCGTGTGGAGACACGTTCTAAGAGAGTGTATACGTGGCACGACGATAATATCGTCGCGATTCTCTCGCTCGTGGAGGCGACCCCTTAGGCGCGTTGAGCATTTTTGGTAGGGTGAAATCTTGCAGGTTCGCGTTACCGCGACACTTCGACACCGCGGCATGCAGGCCCATGTACAATGGTCCACATGAAGGACTGTGCGGAAACCGAATCCTGTAACATAGAACCTTCGGCAGTGGCCATGACTGACATTTTTTTTTGTTTTTAGGGTTTCGTACCAAAATGGTAAAAAAGGAACCCTCATGGTGTGACTCAGTCTGTCTGTCTGTCAGTCTGCCTGTCTGTCACAGCTGGATATCTCAAGAACTACTAATGCTATCAACTTGAAATTTGGAAGAATTTTAGATGACCTTTACCCAACTATTTTGCCAATAACAAAAAATTAAAAATATTTATATTTTTTTGTAACACGGACTGAAAGGGGGTCTTAAAAATTGAAAGTGAGGCGACTAGGGCATGTGGGGTATCATATGAAAGAGCGCTGCTTGCAAATTCTTAAACTATTTTATTTTTTTTTTAGGCTGCATAGTTTTCGACTTTTGATGAAAAATGTAAAAAAAAATACCGAAGTTATCTCCGAAGTTTGCAAAGATAAAAATCTGAAATTATTCTATGTGATAGAAGTTTATGTTAAGATTACAGGAAAAATAAAACGATGTCTCTAAATAGCACACTTTTTCAGAAATCGGAACGGAACCCTCGTTGCGCGAGTCCGACTCGCTCTTGACCGGTTGTTTTTTACTCATACTGTACCTACCTACTACAAAACAAAGCTGTTCAAATTGATAGCAGAGCTAGTTTGATTGATGAAACCATTGAAAGATACCAATAACATCCGTGTTTTTACTCATACTGTACCTACCTACTACAAAACAAAGCTGTTCAAATTGATAGCAGAGCTAGTTTGATTGATGAAACCATTGAAAGATACCAATAACATAGTTACAAAACATATTTTAAACAGGAAGGATTCTATGTTCATGGCTCCAAGTTTGCCAAATGACGTATTAAAGATTATTTTAGCCCTAAACAACACAAATAGCGTAGGTTATGATGGTGTTAGTACAAAAATACTCAAAGCAGTAGCCGAGGAAATTTGTTGCCCTTTAAGTTATATTATAAATTTGTGTATAAGCGAAGGTACATTTCCAGATGCCCTGAAAAAATCTGTGATAAAGCCATTGTTCAAAAAACAAGATAGAGAGTTAATGGAATACTACAGGCCGATTTCATTGATACCAATTTTCTCAAAAATAATTGAAAACTATATTTATAAAGAACTCAATTTATATTTAGAAGCGAACAATATTCTTTGCAACGAACAAAAGGGATTTAGAAAAAACAAGACAATAAACATGGCTATTTATGACTTTTTACAGACTGTTATGACAAATATGGATAAAACCACACCAGTGTGTGCCATATTTTGTGACATGACCCAGGCGTTTGATTATGTGCAACATAATATTTTACTAAAAAAGCTTGATGCTTACGGTGTAAGAGGTAATGTCCTTGAGCTCATAAAATCGTACTTACACGATAGAAAACAAATAACGGAAATAAGTAGAATTAATGTAAGTACCAAAAGAGAAGAAACCTTTCTATCTGAGGAACGTAACGTTATCTACGGAGTTCCACAAGGAAGTATACTAGGACCACCGCTTTTTACACTTTATGTTAATGACTTTCCAATGGCAATCAAACATCCTATGACGCTATTTGTGGATGACAGTACAATCACTATACCTTGTAATCAAAGGGACTTGTATAAAGATGACATAAATAATACATTAAAAGAAACTATAGAATGGTTGGACAATAATAATTTAAAAATAAATTTAAAAAAGACTGTAATCATGCATTTCAGCCAACGCTCATTGACTCTTTCCAATTTTGACATAACATACAATGACATTACAATTGACACAGTTAATACAACTAAATTTCTAGGACTTACAATAGATCGCAACTTAAATTGGAAAGCGCATGTAGAGGCCCTGACTAAAAGGATAAGTAGTAGTGCATACGCCTTGTACATCCTGTCACGCACTGTTAACATAGATGCGTTACTTACAGCTTACTACGGGCTAACTGAATCTGTTCTCAGATACGGTGTTATATTTTGGGGTAACTCAACTAACAAAGAAATTGTATTTAAATCACAAAAGAGATGCCTCAGAGGCATGTTTCAGTTGAAGATTACAGATAGTTGTAAGCCCTATTTCATACGCTACAAAATATTGACATTAGCTTCGCTTTATATTCTTGAATCAGTAATGTTCGTTAGAAATAATAGTATTTTATATTCGCGAATGGCAGATAAATTTCCCAGAAACAGGCGTGATCAAAGTCAGCTCTGTCTGCATAGTAGTAGGACTGCACTTATGCGCAAGAGTGTTTTCTGCATGGCTCCAATTATTTATAATAAGTTACCGAAAAGTTGGAGGGAGCTTAATAATGTACAATTGAAGAAACAACTTAAGTCATTTCTAACTGACAAAGCATATTATAATATTAAGGAATTTCTGACAGAAGCATTTATTTTGACATAGATTTTATTAATTATTTTTATTTACTGTTGACATTTATGATATAATTTCGTTACTGTATGCTAAATTCAAGGTAAATTAATGATATTTTCGCTATTACTTAAATTATTAACAAACATAAACTATTTATATTTGCACGCCATATTAAGTGGCAAACATGTCTGAACCTATTGTTTTTATTGTTATCCTGCATGCACGTTTTTGTTCTTGTATGTGTACACATGTTTGAGCAAATAAATTTATCTTTATCTTTATCTTTATCTTTAACATCCGTGTTTTTACTCATACTGTACCTACTTACTACAAAACAAAGCTGTTAAAATTGATAGCAGAGCTAGTTTGATTGATGAAACCATTGAAAGATACCAATAACATCCGTGTTTTTCAGTGCTATGCCTCGTATAGGTTTCACTTATAGTTCTGCTATACCGGTCTCGTTATTTTGGAGTATTTGTGAAATTCTTTTATAGATTCCTCTTACTGTTCAGCCATTGTTGTCACATTCGAGTTTTTGAAATGCATTTGATCCTTATTTCCAATATATAAATTCATGTTTTTGTTGAAGCTATTATATACGATTTCATGTTGAAAAGGATAAAGCTTTTTATTTCATTTAATTTTTTGTATGTATTTGGAGCCTTTCAACAGGAAAAAGAAAATATTAATATTACTTGAAAAAACATTGTGTTGGTTTTTTTTTCCTAAAATGATTTTAATATCACAGCAGCGCTCAATGTTTGTTGGTGATTTCTTGCCTTGTGTTGACGACCAACGTTGTCGTGGCGGAGCTTGGGAGAGGTGTATGTCCAGTAGTGGACGTCTTTCGGCTGAAATGATGATAATAATGGCGATCTAGATTAAATATACAATAGAATACCAAAAGAATTAAAAAGTTTAAATACAAGATTGTTCAAAATTAAATTATACAAATGGCTAATAGTTTTTACAGTGTTCCTGGAACATAAAATCGCATGATGACTCATTGCATCGTTATGCATGTAAAATTTGCATGCTTATGTCTATTAACCCCTCAAGTGTCTGAGTTTGGCTAATTTTAGACCTAAAACCCCAGCGAGTGGGGAGGGTTGGGGGTTAGTTGCGAAGCCCATAGGTTCACAACTACTGATTATGATATTAATGTTTTCCATCGGATGATGTTTTTTTACGTTTATATATATGTGATCTAAGCTTATATACCTATTATGTAAAGTTTTGTCCTTTTGCACACTTGGGGTGCATTTGACACGCGGGGGGAGAGGGGGGGGTTAGCTGCGAACTCCATAGGTTCACAACTAATGATGATGATTGGTTTTCCATCGGATGATGTTTTTTTACGTTTATATATATGTGATATAAACTTATATACCTAATAAAAAAATGGTTTTTCATATGCACACATGGGGTGCATTCGACACTTGAGGGGTTAAGCAAAACATGTTTGTTCACATTATTAACATTACCATGTTTTAGCAAATAAATGATTATTATAAAAAAAAAAACTTCAGTAGCTGATACGCGGTTTTCAAACCACCTAAAGAAATTGGACCTCTGACACAACATGACAGTTTCATAGTTTATTTTTCCAACCAAACATTAGTCAATACATTTTCCTCAATTTCCTGAAATAGGTCAAATAATCATTTTACTATTTGGTTGAGGAAAAAATCTAATCCACCCTTAGTGTTGTAGATATTTGTGTGTAAGTATCTGCCAAATAATCATGGCGCGTTGATGTGTTGGCATTGTGCATCCCGCAATCTGACAAATAGGGGTTGCTTATAAATTATTTGTGTAATATTGTTATGTATTGCTTGGCTGGCGTTTCGAGGGTTTGTCGGTAAGAAATATGTGATAGGATTGGAAAAAATTTGGGTTAGCCCGGAGTACTTGGGTTGATAAATTTTCTGGCCCCAATCTCATGTTTATTTAGTTATTTTTCACGACACTCAAAAAAGTGTCATCATTTCGACTTGTTCTATGAGAAAAAAGTATTAAAAAAAAGTAAAAACTGTATTATAAGAACCGTTGTCTATGGCCGAGAATTTAATTAGAACGTAGGTACATAGGTAGGCGTTATATTCCTATCACTGTCGCACAATTTTCAAACTACAAGTACATATCCAGAGACGGGAACATAGGTAAGTCAAAGCACGAGCTATAAGTAACGTTTATAGATCTCGATCTAAAAAGGATTGTTCAAAGTTACAAAGCTAAACATTTTCATTCATAACCATAAGAATATTCTAAAAAAATAACAAAAATTCGTTATGAATTCTCAAATCCTCCAGGTGACGATGCCTCTAGAGGTTTGACAGAGATAAGAGTGTCAAACAGCCTGACGCGACGGTCGCAATGCCAAAACATTTTATCTTTTTTTTATCCCTCTAAGAACTTTTGGTGCCTACTTTAAATCTCTTAAGTAGCTTTCTTATTAGGGACAAAATGTTCTGATCTTTCATTTGGGGTCGAGTTATTTTTATTTATTCTGACAGTTACATAAATCACAACTTATTGTACATTGATGTATAAATTAGGAAGATATGGTTCGCGCTCCTCGACGTGGACTGCATAAATTGTGCTCAGGAACACAAATTGACCTTAGCCACAATAGAACTGGCGTTTGTATAGTACATGTGTAACACGTTAAGTAACATTGACGTAATTGTCTAAATAAGCAGCAACTATGCCTTCCTGTTTTTCCAAAAAAATGTGCACAAATAGTTCAAAAACCAAAAAAAAGTTCCGCGGGATTAATTTTCACTCGGTAAGTACAGCCAAAAATGTTAATTTGTTGAAAACTTTAATGTTTGCTTCGCCATGTTTGTGAGAGCGAGATAGCATATGCAATGTCATTCATCATAATCGTAAACATTCGACCAAAATTCGGCGGCTAGCGCGATTTCGCTTGCACGACAGCGCCGGCTCCTATCTATATCCTTGTCTACCAGTAACTTTAGATTTGCGACTGTGATCACAGAAGTGCGACTTTCAGTGTATGTAGTCGTGCGCCGAGTCCAGGTTTAGTGATTGCGATGTTAGCGCGTAACATATCTTCCTCTAATATTTTTTATGACAGAAATAGCTTCTGTTTGTCTCAATACGAAAACATTAACTTAAAGGATACGTGTCGAGTCAATATTAGACTTATTGAAATATAAGAACAACGTAAACTGGTATTTATTACTTTCAGATCTTTTGAGATTCTCTTAATAATCTTGTGTTGATTACTTAGCCACGAGCCCTTTACTTGACTACTTAATACCACTTAAAAAGGCTGGCAACCAAACTTATATTAAAGCAGCTTTTGCCCGCGGCTTAGCCCGCGTGGATGTCGTAACGCGGAACACGGGAACGTACTACCGGGAAATCCTTCTTTATTCCTTGTCTACATTATAAAGGGAACCTCTGAGCAAAATTTCAACTTTCTAGTTCCAAGGGTTTGGTCTGGGCATTGATGAGTCACTCAGTCAGGACTTATCTTTTTATTTATATAGATTATTTTGATATATCATTCACCAAAAAAAAACAGAACATAAAAAAAGAAAACCCACAGAACAGCATTGACAAAACAAACTTCCAAGACCCTGGTAACCTGGAGGATGCTGAAATATGTCCCCGGTCTGCGCCCTGTGGGCACGTAAAGCGCATGTATTTGTCAGTTAAGTACCGTCATTAATAGCGACGAAAACAGTCGGTTACATGTTTAAACTCTACAGGTATCTCAGAAGACTTTAGGAGCAATTTAAAAATACCTAGCCTGGAATTACTAAAATAATATGTTTTTAGAGGAATTATTTTGCTGTAAGGTTATAATGTAGTAGCAGAGCTTCTATTACAATTCTCGTTCGGGGAATATGAATATGTATATTTTGCATAAAAATAGTACATTTAGGTTCCACTTAGTTTGCTTATTTTTTCAGCAAGCAATAAAATTATAAACAAAATACACTAAAAAATCAAAAACACAAAAGTACTCCTGTACAAGGTCAAAAGGCTCAGTAGGTTAATACAATGTACTTTTTATACCTGTAACACCTTTTCAACGTGTATTATGCAAATTAAAAATTATTTGATTTGATTTTATTTGATTTGATTTGTTCCACTACTCGAGCAGCCGAACATCGGCGGGACATCACGCGGTTTCGCTGTTTCGCGGCGCAGATATGCATGATTATTTACCAAGTGTTTTAATTAGTTGGCCCTTCGCCTTCGGCAGGGGTTTCTTTTTTAGGGTTCCGTACCAATACGGTAAAAAGAAACCCTTATGGTGTGACACAGTCTGTCTGTCTGTCTGTCAGTCTGTCACAGCTGGATATCTCAAGAACTACTAATGCTATCAACTTGAAATTTGGAACAGTTTTAGATGACGTTTACCCAACTATTTTGCAAATAAGAAAGAAATAAAAATATATGTTTTCTTAGCAACAGTAACTGAAAGGGGGTCTTAAAAATTCGAAGTGGGGCTACTAGGGCATGTGGGGTATCATAATGAAAGAGCGCTGTTTACACATTCTTTAACATTTTTTTTCCTTTTTTTAGGCCCCATAGTTTTCGACCTTGCTAAAAAAAAATACCGTTTGCATAGAGAAAAATCTGAAATTGTTCTTTGTGATAGAAGTTTATGTATAAATTACAGGAAAAATAAAACGATGTCTCTAAATACCACAGTTTTTCAGAAACCATCAACAAAAATTACATATAAATGATGGTACGGAACCTTCGGTGCGCGAGTCCGACTCGCTCTTGCCCGGTTTTTTTTTGTATGTTTGGCTGGACCGATTTGGAAAATTATTTTTTAATAAAAATAATAAAAGGGTATACTTCCCAGGTGCTCCCGTTGTCATCAGGTCAGGATCTGATAATGGGATCCTGGAGAAATCGAGGGAACTCTTCAAATACTTTAGGTGCGCCTATAATATTTGAAGATATTTCTATAGCGATTTGGGTATTTTATAAAGTAACTCGTGTATTTGCTCTTGGAAAGCACCATTAGGTGAAGTGGACTATGAAGACCACAGATGGCCACCGGAACTATTAAATAATATGTATTTCACGGGTTCGGGTTGGTTTTATGGTTGCCAAGCAATTTATGCTCGTCAAAATGCCGGTGGTGACGTGGAGCTAATGGTGTAGTACCCGGAGAACTCCTCAACAGTTAACGTCCCAGCATCGGAAAAAGCAATAATTTTTACAAGACGAGCAGTTGACATTTAGGCTATCGTAACTTAGATAAATTACAACCAACCCAATGAAATTCAAATTCAAATGTTTATTGCTTAACACAGTACATAATCATACATTCTAGATGTCAGGTGAACGTGCAGTCAACTGTGTTGCACCAATTCAGGCATGCAAAATTTTATTATTATTAAAATTACACAATGTCATAAATTCAATGAATACTTTATACAATGTCATTAATTCCAATCAATACCTCATAAAATGTCATAAATTACAATTAGTACCTTGTACAATGCCATAAAATCATTATTAATACCATAAACAATGTGTTAAATTCAGATTAATACGTCATACAATTTCATTAATTCAAAAATCGTACCGTAAACAATGTCATAAATTCAAGTTAATAAGTAAGAAATGTCAGAGTATATAATAATATCATAATAATTAAGTAATGTCTAATACAGTCAACACATAATTAACAATACACATAAAATAATTTTAATAACATAAATCGGACTCAAATATTCACCACAATTATATGTATGAAAAACTTAAAAAAAAAAAAAATATCCTACTTATTAAACACTACAAAGTGAAAAATAGCTTTAATTTTGGAAGTCGGTGGTAAAAAACTAAAATGCAAAGAAAAGTCACCGACTTCGAAGTCAGTTGTTTTTTTTTTGTAAATAAGTTTTTTTTATATCTTTGAAATTGTGAGGTGCACGTCATAGTATGACTAGCTTCATTTCAATTTAATACTAATTGTAAAGGCTGGCAACCAAACTTATAATAAACTAGCTTTAGACCGCGGCTTCGCCCGCGTAGTGGTCGGAAATTATCAGACGGGAACGTACTACCGAGATATAAATCCTATCAAATTTCCAAATCTAGGTTATGGTATACCCGTTTGCCAAACATCAGGGGGCCTACTCCCTAAGCACGAAGCCCGTAGTTTTGGCCTTCGTTACGTGCGTTTCATACTCCGTATCACCTACGAATGGATGATTGGTTCGGGGCCCGAACGAAGTATGAATGACCACATGATTTGCCAATTGTGCCTACTCCCGAAGTGTTTTTGGCCGTCCGAAAAATTTAACTTATACATTTGTTTTGATGGATCGAAATGTCAGACGGACGGATGAACGACCGGACGGAAAGACGGACGGACTTAGGGAGTAGGCCCCCAGATCCGTTCATCCGAAAGGAAACAGACAGACGATTATTTTCGATTAATCGTATTCTTATACGTAATATATCTAGTCTTGCCGTCTTTGACTCCAACCAAAAAGTAACTCACATTCCTTCCTCTCAACCGCCATTTTACTTCCCTCTCCCTCTCACTCTCGTTCCTTCTCTCTCACACACGTTGCGTTCCATTCCTCATAGATTCACATCCTACATTTATAGATAGATAGATAGAATACTCTTTATTATGCACACCATAAAAATTACAGATATAAATGTTGAAATTTTACATAGGGTGACACAATGGGCGGTCTTATCGCTAAAAAATAAAAAAAATAAAAAATTTATAATACTAATATGGAAACCCATCTATTTCTTCCCAGGTGACCCTCGTCCCCGCCTCACCTGGTACCTCGAGAACACCGTGATAGACGACTCGTTCGAGCAGCGCCCTGACGGCGTGACGCTGAACACGCTGACGTTCCCCAACGTGGGCCGGCAGCACCTGAACGCGAGGCTCGTCTGCCAGGCCTCTAACACCAACCTCGCAGCTCCTGAGGCTAAGCTGCTCATTCTGGATATCAATTGTGAGTTGATTGGGTTTTGCTAATAGTTATTTATGCAACTGTCGTATAATATAATAAGGGGTACTCAGTATAATAAGGGGTATTAAAACCATATCACATGAGTGTTTTAATACCTAATTATGTACAGTTGCATACAAGACTTTATCTACATCTATGTTATGAATCCTCTATAAAAGGTTCTGAAACAGTTTTTTGCAATACTAATACTCGTATCGAACATGGCGGCCGGCGTATAGTATACGACGTGAATTCGAATAAGTTCTTTTTTTAAATTACGGCGCTGTTGTAGTGAAACGCGCGTGCATTACAATGTTCTTTTTTTGAAAACGAGTTGCATTATGAAATTCAGTACAACATTATAACGATACAACATATATAAGTTTGGATGCTATTATGGTTACTATGACACTGGCTGTTTTAATGTTGGCAATAAGCTAACTGTTTCAGAAACTTTTATAGAGGATTTATAGCTTGGGTGTATATAAAGATTTTTAAGATAGTGGTTAAACGTGTGCCTATCAACGACATCAAAATAATTAAATTACTTGTGTGGTGGTTTTAAAAGGTGTGATTTTAAAAGGTTTTATTATGTGTTATTATGTGGTATTACTTATGTGTTTATTTCGGATTTGCTAAACAAGTATCAGACATAGCCCAAAATAAGACACGATCGAACAATTTAATGTTTTTGACTCCAAAGGCATTATTAACTGCGAAACTGTTGAGTTTAGCCCGGATCTCTTCGTCATAGAAGTATTTTCGTCATATTCGTATATTCGTCACAGTAGGCTTGCCCTCGACTCCGTAAGTATCTCCAGTATTTGAAATTCTTTGACCAAAATAATAGCAATCAATCATTATGAGTGGACACAGCATTTTACAGATTAATTAGACTTTCAAAAACGAAGCGAGCTACCTGCGAAGTATAATTTATGAAATATTACGGCTGTATTTTCACTGGTCCTTGGCCTTTCGTTCACGACGCTACTCAGAAGTAATTGTATTACAAACCGCCATTGAAATACTAGTGCTGTTACATTCTGGCTTCTCATTGGTGATTTGAGTTTGGAACACATATTTTGAGTATTGTCGTGGACGTAGGCCATATGTGTCTATAGTCTTCATACATCACTATAGTCTTCATATATATTATGGGTTTCTATTTCGATATCAAAAATATTGATGACGTCACAATAATAACATATTAGTATACTCTAATGTGTTGTAAATGATACATTTCCTTGTTTCCTGTACCTACTCATCTTCATGATTTAAGGTAAGTGGCCATTTTTGGGTCTATTATAAGCAGGCACTCAATTGGAACTTCCGATTGAGCAGATCCGGTAGATGGTTTCAATTACGGGATACACGGACGGCAAAGCTTTAGAGTTGTGCAAATAATATTGAGATGGAATATTGAAATTGATCTCGACCATTTTCTGGTGATGTACTATCGGCCAAACTTAAGCATGCTCAATTTAGAAAATATTTCTGCGGAAGCGCAGCCAGTGACAGACCACACTGCTTATTGGTTTCATCCAATTAGAGACAACATGCATTTGAGTACAGTCTAAAACGGCCACATTAAGCAATTTCCTCTATAAGCGATTAATTTCCTGAATTCCCAGCAATTTATTATGATTGTGCTATTTGACATAAAACTTCAATAAAGCAATTCATAATTTGTGGACCATTTAACGAATTTCCATACAAAACTGTCAAATAGATGAATGGCGTGCTATGAAATAAATTTTGAATTGTCAGTCAAATATGATTCATAATACCTATTATCCTATTATGATTCTGCCAAAGTGGCCGTTTTAGCCCCCCCCACCAAATGTAAAAAAAAACAATAATCATTAGCAACAAATCAAATAAAAAACCAAACGTGCATCCTATTGGTCAAAACGCATGCATTGGGGATCGAGTCATGAGCCATGCTATGGAATTATCGCCTCAATGGTAAGCATGCGGAAGTTTGGCCGATAGTACCTGTGTAATATAGACGGTTGTAGATCGTTGAGGCAGGACAAGATCAGAAGACTTTTGAAGTGAAGTGAAATGTTGCGAGTTGAGAAAAACTTATGAGTAGCATATGAAGGGTCCACTGCAATAATGATGAATGTCCAAAAAACATTTTTTCTTATTCAGTAATGCCATTCGGTCACTTGACTATGTAGTTATGAAATCGCGTTTACAAACTTAGCAATATCGCTGACAGTCCCGAGATAAAACGTTTTTAATATTTTGGCTACACGGCTAGACCGCTTAACGTCACAGGTGTTCACGACAATAACGATGAATGTCCAGTCGCAGGCGCCTCGCACTGACCGCCATCTTGCTGTCAAAGAAATAATAAATAAATACATATACTTTAACTTTAATAAACAACATTTCATTACCTTCCGGTCCGAGTTTTTTCACACCGATTATAAATTTAAAACCCAGTTATCTTAAAACAAAGTTCAATGGACATTCATCATTATTGCAGTGGACCCTTCATATGGATATTATTTTATAATTTAATATTGGGAATGGTCTTTTACATGAATAACGCGGCTTGCGGTAGGAGTTGACGTCGTCACGTGAAAAAGCGTTCATGCTTTGTACACGTTATGCCCCCTCCATGCGACTTTCTTCTTCCTAATTCACACTTTCTCTCTATTTTGGTCTCGATAGAGAGAAAGTGTGAATTTTACATTGTGAGTGACACTTTGTCTGAATTGAGTCAAAATGAAAATCCAAGATGGCGGCGACGAAAATTTTCAAATTTTTCGTTTTCATAGTTTTCGAGGATGCTAAAGTCGATAGTGAGGTCAAAATGTAAATCGAAGATGGTGGCTGCGAAAATTTTGTTTTTGTTTTAAATCATTTAATGTATACAGGGTGTTAGGTTAAACGAGGGACATAATTTAACGAAGTGTAGTACTCATGAAAATGAACAACTTTTACTATGGGACCAAACCTGAAATCGCGAGAAAAAAATCAGCTGTTCAGTACATTTTGACGAATTATGCGAACAGAAATGTACTGAACAGCTGATTTTTTTTTCGCGATTTCAGGTTTTGGTCCCATAGTAAAAGTTGTTCATTTTCATGAGTACTAGGTACACTTCGTTAAAGTATGTCCCTCGTTTAACCTGAGACCCTGTATAGGTAGGTACGTGAGAAGGAACTTCGTTGTTAAGGCGGGTCCTCCGACCACACACGTTTGTTTTTGCTAGCTACATCAATAGAAAATAGGCAAATATTTTTCTCCCATAGGAGTGTTATTTTTATTTGTCATATTATATCGTAAGTATTAGAAACAAGGCCAAATGAACGAGAAAATATTTGTTGACATCGTCCGATATTTCGCAACCACTAATAGGTTGTTAGAGATTAACTCAAGCGTTATTGATTGCTTCCGACAAAACCTCACTTCCCTCACTATTATTGTGACAGTTATTTTATGTGACCTAATATATTAATGGTCATCAAATTGGAGGCAGTGATCCAGTTCTGATCGCCTCTTCTACTTAATTTGTTATAATCTCTTATGTGTGTCTGTTTATCCTTGTTGTTATGATGTGTGTAACGAACAGGGGACCTAAAACGGCCACATTAAGCAATTCCTCTAAAAGTGATTCATTTCCTGAATTCCCAGCAATTTATTATGATTGACGTATTTGACATGAATGAAGTTTACTTCATTAAAGCAATTCATTATTTGTGGACCATTTTACGCAAACAAATGAATTGCGTGCTATGAATTGTACGCTGATAAATTATGAATTGTCAGTTTGTGACCGTTTTACGATTTCAAATATGATTCATAATACTTAATATCCTATTATGATTCTGCCAAAGTGGCCGTTTTAGCCCCCCAGTAATGTAATAATTGACATCAAACTTATTGAAGACTTAGGCCTACTTGCAAAAAATACATAAATTACAAAAAAAAAAACAAAAAAAAAACATAAAAAACGAACGTAAACGAACGAACGAACGTTTAACGTTAAAATACATATAACTCTAAACGTATTTTAACGTTAATTTTTTTTATTCTGTCCGTCATTTTCAAACGATTGACAGAAATAGAACGATGTTTTATAATTCATTTGGCGCTAAATTGCATTCAGCGATTTGTGGTGCAAGGGTGCCTTAATCTGGGTTAAAAATCCGGTGGTATTTAATTCCGAACCATTAATTAAATTCAGAACCTAGTTTCAAAAAAATTAGTCACTATTTAGTCCAACGTCAGACTAATTGGGACAGTGATGCTAAAACTAAAACTTATCTTGGGCGTTAACGAGTAAGTAGGTAACAGAATTACAATAATATGGTATTTTAATTCTATTACCTGCTACTTAGGTTTGGAAAAGCCTTTGATTCAATCAAATAAAGAGTAACTAAATAAATAAACAAAAATAACGTTATAGAAGCATTTTGAATTCTGCTACTTGTTTAACGCTTTTAAGGGAGAATTTCACCAATGAAACTGAACGCGAACACAAATCTAAACCGCGTTTAGTGCTGCAAGTATAAATATTCCATAATGACGACAGAGGCAGCTCTTAAACGCGGTTTAGATGTGCTGATCGTAAGTTTTGTTCGTGAAATTCGCCAAGCCAACACCAGCTTAAAGCACATTTTTTGAAGCATTCCATACCACTTTAATTCCACCATTGATCACCTGTCAATAAGTCCAGTTTGTTGCAGTAAGGCCACTGAGCATCCAGATCTTGAACAAGCGGCCCCAGCTGTCCGCAGACAGGAACTACGAGGTGGAGTGCAAGGCCGTGGGGTCCAGGCCTGAGGCACAGGTCACCTGGTGGAAGGCCGGCCGGCAGCTCAAGAGGAGTGCTAAGAACGTAAGTGTAGCAGTCTGTTGGTGGTTCCGTACGTGATACTTGATACTTCTGATCTGATCCTCTCCAGTGGACCTAACACAATAATTATAATCATTAGAATCAGCAATACAACTCCATAAGTTAGCATTTACCTCATATCTAGCAATTTCATGAAATCATGAGGTTTGAGGTAAATGCTAACTTATGGAGTTGTATTGCTGATTCTAATGATTATAATTCTGTAAAGCCATATTAGTTACGGCTGCGAATCATATTTTAATCAACATACAAGCTCACACTGACCTACAAATTCCAAAAACGTAAGAAATTTTGAATTTCGCGGGCTACCCTGGCGCTTTCGCCTTAAAGTCGTTGGTCCCAGCTGTCATTTGTAGATCTTTGACAGTAGTTACGAGTCGTCGGAAGCCCGAAAGTCTGACAGCCAGTCTTACTAAGAAGTATCGTAATACCCAGCAACTGGGTTGTGGATGTCAGATAGGCAGTCGCTCCATGTAAAATACTGGCATTCTGCTGCTTCGTTTCTCGTTGTCTCTGATTAGTGATTACGTCAAAATAGATGTAGGTAATCGAGTTTAGATAATATACATCTAGATCCAGCCACCGCGTGGCCGGTCATGAGACAGCAATGTTATACTTTTTCTAGGTTATGTGGTATGAGAAATGAGTTTTAACGTAAGAAATCTTCCATATTTTGGACTGAAACCCATGTCAATACATTATTCGCACAATGCTAAAACTGTCCAAAAATGTTAAATTAATCGACGCAAGATAAATTTTGTAATAGTGAAAGTACTTTGTTTGGCAACATTTTTAAATTTTGCCATGCAAAAATACGGCACGCCGTAAGGGAGAGAAGATACGATGCTTTGTCTCAATTTTCCTAATTATTTCGTATATATGTGTCTCACTTCCACACTTCACACTGTAATCATGGCAACCTCTAGATGTATAATGTCATTGTAATCGAGGGATAATATTTATTTTTAGGGTTCCGTACCAAAATGGTAAAAAAGGAACCCTTATGGTGTGACTCAGTCTGTCTGTCTGTCTGTCTGTCTGTCTGTCACAGCTGGATATCTCAGGAACTACTGATGCTATCAACTTGAAATTTAGAATAGTTTTACATGACGTTTACCCAACTATTTTTCAAATAAGAAATAAATAAAAATATTTGTATTTTTTTTGCAACAGGGACTGAAAGGGGGTCTTAAAAATTTAAAGTGGGGCTACTAGGGCATGTTGTGGGGTATCATATGAAAGAGCGCTGTTTGCACATTCTCAAACTATTTTTAATTTTTTTTAACCCACATAGTTTTCGACTTTTGATGAAAAATGTAAAAAAAATACCGTTCCCCCCCCTTATCTCCGAAGTTTGCAAAGAGAAAAATCTGAAATTATTCTATGTGATAGAAGTTTATGTAAAGATTACAGGGAAAATAAAATGATGTATCTAAGTAGCACACTTTCTCAGAAATCGGAATGGAACCCTCGGTGCGCGAGTCCGACTCGCTCTTGACCGGTTTTTTTTGCGTTGTGAACGAAACTAGAAACTTAGGTAGGCTAGGTATAGTCATGTATACATATCTATCTAGTTGAAGTATTAATGTTATTATTGTACACATAATGTTTTTTTCGGAGAACGTTTACGTCTAGTCTCGTATTATTTTTTTAAGTACCTACTCTATTTGATTTTGTGTCTGGTATTTTTATAGATATCATTTTGTGATTTGATTGAAATTTTTCTCTTAATTTTTTTATCTGGACCTCTACAGGGTGTTTTTGAAAACATGCGACAAAATTTAGGGGGTGTTCTACGCATCAATATGAACAACTTTTACTATGGAACCAAACCTGAAATCGCGAAAAAAAAATCAGCTGTTCAGTACATTTCTGTTCGCATAATTCGTCAAAATGTACTGAACAGCTGATTTTTTTTCGCGATTTCAGCTTTGGTCCCATAGTAAAAGTTGTTCATATTGATGCGTAGAACACCCCCTTAAATTTTGTCGCATGTTTTCAAAAACACCCTGTATATCTCGCGGGTTGATCAGTTACAATTTAAGTTATTAGAACCTTTAAATGCCTTGATCTTTATTTGGGGTATTTTATTAAGCGTAATTTTGATCAGCCTGTGAACTGGGTTTTAAGGATTTAAGGATGTTTTAGAAAATAATGGTTACAGCTAGTTATAACAGCAAAAGATCGCAAGTGAAGGTCGCTAAGGTGAGTACAGTCGTCAACCCGTAGTCTCATACAGTCGTCGCATGGACCCGCTAGCGAATATTTCTCCGGTATTAAAGTTGCGTTTTGTACAAAAATATTATTATTTTAAAACAAAAAAAAAATCACAGTTGTAAAATTAGTAACAATTTATCGTCGCTAAGCCGTCAAAATATCACTTGTAGTTCAGAAGCAGGAGCGAATTTAAAGTTGAAAACAACTTCATTTATTTTTTTTGCATTAAATAAAAATGTTGCTTAAAATTTTCAAATGCTCAGATTATAGATTGCAGGCTCATCTATAAGCATTAGGATCTCAAAAACTACCATTTCACGACTACACTCGCCTCTACACATTTAATCCAATATAGACTTTTCTCGAAGCCTTTACACGGTTCTCAGTAATCAGCCGCCGCACCAATACTCTCTCTCTCCGCGGTTACCCGCTCAAGTGCTGATTACAAACCTAAGCCACGTTTAAACCCACATTGATTGAACTACCACACGACAAATATACTCAGCATTAATAATCTGCTGCGTACAATAATCTACTATTTGCTTCCCAATGTAAATACGAGCCTGTCTGGCTGTCTCAGACTTTGAATAGTGGTTGTTTTTAATTAAATCCTACCACGAATGCTAGTTTTCGGTTTGTGTTGACTTGAGTTAATATGAGCAATTAAGCCGGGATCGAGAACGTTGGTGATTTTGAAAGAATAATACGATGACTGGGTTGAGGTAACTATCCAATTACATTGAGGTAGTCAACATTTGGAGCAGTTTCAAAGTTATCTTATTATACTGCTCTGTTATTTCGAGTCAGAAGTTGAGTACTTCTTTATGCTCCTGTGGGAATTTGTGAGAAACTCGGTAGTTATAGCTTACACAAGTTAGGTAAGAATCCTTTAAATTTCTCGTTTATGGCACTTCTTGGTTTTTGCCAGAATTGGGGCTGATTTGTGTTATTCGGTCATATTACAATTTCTGTTTTAATGTTTCTGTTATTGTGTACCTAGGTATATACGGCCAATTGGCCATGGTGTTCAATATTACAATGGAAACGATATAACGGCTTTTCTATTCAACTTCAAAGTCCACTCTATTTAGGCTTAACATTTTTGATCTATGGTCGGACTTTTAATATCTAAAATGACACTTCTAATGTCATTTTTACGGTCATATCCTTAGATAATATACATCTAGATCGAGCCGCCGCGTAGCCGGTCATGAGACAGCAAGGTTATGTGGTATGAGAAATGAAGTTTATCGTAAGAAAATACGGCACGCCGTAAGAGACAGAAGATACGATATCTTCTGTCTCTTACGGCGTGCCGTATTTTTGCTTGGCAAACTTTAGAATGTTAGCCAAACAAAGGGCTTTCACTGTCACAAAATTTATCTTGCGTCCATTTATTTAACTTTTTTGGACAGTTTTTGCATTGTGCGAATGTATTGACATGGGTTTCAGTCCAAAATATGGAGGGTGGCGGGCTTGGTGGGGCAAAGTGGAATTACTCAAGATTTCTTACGATAAACTTCACTTCTCATACCACATAACCTAGAAAAAGTACTATATTGCTGTCTCATGACCGGCCACGCGGTGGCTCGATCTAGATGTATATTATCTAAGGATATGACCGTAAAAATGACATAAGAAGTGTCATTTTAGATATTAAAAGTCCGACCATAGATCAAAAATGTTAAGCCTAAATAGAGTGGACTTTGAGGTTGAATAGAAAAGCCGTAGCCGTATTTTGTGTGCTTTGTCTCAATTTTCCTACTAATATTCGTATATATGTGTCTCACTTCCACAGTTCACACTGTAATCATGGCAACGTCTAGATGTTTAATGTCATTGGTCATATCGCTATCAAATGGGAACATTTTTTAACGAAATGACAGATAAGAGTGTAATTTTACTGCAGCTAATGAGAAGTCCTAGCATAGTATTTTACTGCAGCTAATAAGAAGTCCTAGCATAGTATTTTACTGCAGCTAATAAGAAGTCCTAGCATAGTATTTTACTGCAGCTAATAAGAAGTCCTAGCATAGTATTTTACTGCAGCTAATAAGAAGTCCTAGCATAGTATTTTACTGCAGCTAATAAGAAGTCCTAGCATAGTATTTTACTGCAGCTAATAAGAAGTCCTAGCATAGTATTTTACTGCAGCTAATAAGAAGTCCTAGCATAGTACTTTACTGCAGCTAATAAGAAGTCCTAGCATTGTATTTGACTTGTGACTAGGTTACCTACGTAGAAACAAGCTAACATAAATATTTTTGGAATTGATGATGATGAAAACTAAATTAAATTAGATTATAAAATAACATGACTATTTGATATAAAGTACCGCACTCACCCGCATATGTCATGTATATAACTTGGACATTCACAATAATACCACAAACCATAAAATGAGGCAACACGATTTGTGATTAATTAAGGAAGTTACGCGTTGGGGAATTATTGCAGTTAAATAATATCGAACTACGGATTTACTGACATATTGACTTTTTCTGTTGTAAATACCGAACTAATTTGAGATATATCTGTCGGGTACTGACTGAGATGCTGGCAAAAGTCTGCTACGGTGAATATATAAAGATGTCACTCGGACACGCAGGGAGTGGTGAATGTCACGATCAAAGCTTTTTCTTTACGAGGAAAAGGACAAGCGGATTAGGCGCACAATGCTACATTCGCAAAATGACATATTGTATTTTCGCAAAATGTCACATTCTCAAATTGTCATATTCTCAAAACGCCACATAGCAAAACGTCACATTATCAAAATGCCATGATCGCAAAATGCCATTTTCGCGCAATGCCTTTTCGCAAAATGCCTTTTCGCGAAATGCCTTTTCCCAAAACGCCATTTTCGCATAGTGTAAAAACGAAAACCGGACAAGAGCGAGTCGGACTCGCGCACCGACGGTTCCGTTCCGATTTCTGAAAAAGTGTGCTATTTAGAGACATCGTAAATTTTTCCTGTAATCATTACATAAACTTCTATCACATAGAATATTTTCAGATTTTTCTCTTTGCAAACTTCGGAGATAAGGGGGGGGGACGGTATTTTTTTTTACATTTTTCATCAAAAGTCGAACACTGTGCGGCCTAAAAAAAAATAAAATATGTTTGAGAATGTGCAAACAGCGCTCTTTCATATGATACCCCACATGACCTAGTAGCTCCACTTTGAATTTTTAAGACCCCTTTCACCCCATGTTGCAAAAAAATACATATATTTTTATTTCTTTCTTATTCGCAAAATAGTTGGGTAAACGTCATCTAAAACTGTTCCAAATTTCAAGTTGATAGCACTAGTAGTTCTTGAGATATCCAGCTGTGACAGACAGACAGACAGATGACAGACAGACTGAGTCACACCATAAGGGTTCCTTTTTTACCATTTTGGTACGGAACCCTAAAAATTTTGAGAATGTGTGAAATGTTGATAGTGTGGCATTTTGAGAAAAGACAATTTGCGAATGTGTCATTTTGCTAGTGGGATATTGAGAAAATACATTTTGCGAAAGTGTCATTTTGCGTCACTAGGTCATTTTGCGAATGTGGCATTGTGCGCCTAATCCGGACAAGCTTCGACCATTTCATTTGATACATTAAATAAATTGGTGAGCTTATTCAGTCATGCAACAATTGCATGGTATTTACAGCTAAATTTCTCTGTAGGAACACTTTTCGCTAAAGCATTTTTTTTTTAAATACTAGGTATATAACTATTTTGTTCCAAAGCAGGTAGCGAACCTCACTTTTTGCCTATAAAACTCAAGCCTGGATGCTACAGTATCGCCACCTAGTAGCAACATTTACAAACTAAAAGTTATTGTTAGCATCGTATCGTATCACACATTTCCTTTTGTTGGTCTCCTAGGACATGGTGTCACATGGATGCTCTAGCTATCTGTAATTACATTATGTCTTATCTATCAACTACATCTTAATGTACCTACTAGCTTTTATGTAGTCGCTCGCGTGAAATAACATGTTTTCTTTGTGCAATCTGAAGGTGTTTCAATGTCGAAATAAACTGGTTCTTTTTAGGGTTCCGTACCAAAATGGTAAAAAGGAACCCTTATGGTGCGACTCAGTATGTCTGTCTGTCTGTCTGTCACAGCTGGATATCTCAAGAACTACTAATGCTATCAACTTGAAATTTGGAACAGTGTAGTGGTGTGGATCAGATGACGTTTATCCAACTGTTTTGGAAATAGACTTCTCCGTGCCTCGGAAAGCACGTTAAGCCGTTGTTCTCGGCTGTCATTCGTGGATCTTTGACAGTCGTTACGGGTCGTCAGAAACCCGAAAGTCTGACAGTCAGTTTTACCAACAGGTATCATATTTACAAGGAACTGGGTTGTGGAGGTCAGATAGGCAGTCGTTCGATGTAAAATATTGGTATTCAGCTGCATCCGGTTAGACTGGAAGCCGACCCCAACATAGTTGGGAAAAGGCTAGGCAGATGATGACCTCCACAGGTGGGGAGGTGGTGCACAATCTAAAAGCTTACTCCTCCGAAGACAAAGAAAAGTTTAGTGCGCTAAACAAAGAGAGCATAAAAAGCACTAATTATGTAGATTGTTAATTTCGTTCTATTTAACAAAAGTAACCTCATCCCACAAGTTCACGTTTCGTGTTGATTTAACCAATGGAAATTAGTTAATCAGGGTGCCATTTCATTATCTACGTAATTAAGCTGCTGTTTCAATTATGATTATTATGCTAGTTGTTGCCCGCGACTTTGTCTGCCTGTATTTTAATAATAATAATAAAAAACCATTTATTATCAGGTAACAAAGACCCATAGTTACATACCTTAGCTTAGGCATACATAATAATATTAACAATTTTGTTAGTAAATAAAACTTAATAACTATGTTAGTGTCACATTAGTTGCACTAAGTGTTTGTGCGTTCCGGTGTTCACTTGTCCGCGACAGCGGCGGAATACCACATCCTGCGGCCGAAAGCTTTCTTCCGTCACCAAGTGCAGGTAGCATGTTGGTATGCGCAGTGCGCACCCCAAACGCAATTCGCAATTTTGTATTTCATAACCAAATGTGAAGGATGAAAGTAGCCTAGGTCCTGCTACAGGTTCCAGGCTACCTAGCTGTCAAATATAACGATCAGTTCAGTGATTTAAGCGTGAAAAGGTAACAAACAGACGGACACCTTAGCAATTATAATATTATACATAGTATGGTTTAGTATGGATACCACATTTTAGTGTTATTAAAAATAACTATTAGCGTTATTAATTCACTTGTTGGGAATTTGATGAAAATGTGATAATTGCTAATTTTCTCGCATCATTTATGAAAGTTTACTGAGCGTGGCGGGCATTGTGTGAAGTGATGGGAGTATGTGGGTCAAAACGTGGGTATACAATGTGGCATCGCGTCGCCTCGGTAATTAATTCTTTTCATCGTCGAGTTGCGCATAGTTTTGAGAGTGTTGCTGTTCACGTTGAATTGTGAATGTATGTGGCTTCGTTTGAGTGGATACACATTGTAATAAAAAAGTGGGCACTTATTTTTTTTTTGAAATTGATTAAAATTCATCAGTACGTCTGTCTTTTCCAAAAGAAAACGTAATGTGGGTGCTAATTTGCTTTCATTTTATTTCTCTTTAAGTTTTTCAGAAATCATGCCCTTTTGGACAATTTAAAGAGATGTATTGATGATTGTTATGGTTATTTCTTTTATTTTACTTTTCACACATTTGTTACATTTTTAAATATTAGTATACCTAAAAAGAATAATAAAAACATTTAAAAATATAAAAATAGTAGCCCACCGGTATCGGGAACAGGGTTCAAGCTACCGGCGGTCAGGGCTCCAGAGAGAGGAACCTCGTAACAACGCGGGCCGTGTCCAGAAGCACCGCTTTCTGAATCAAGCCCTTGATCCAGCTGCCCAACGAGAGCCTCCTTAGGTGTTGGTCGAGGCTCTTGGCAATTAAGCCATTGGCTGATACGACTATCGGCACAATGACTGCTGAGTCCACATCCCACATGTCGACAACCTCGCGAGCCAAGTCAATATACTTGATTTGTTTATCTTTCTCGGCTTTCACGAGGTTCCCGTCATGCGGGACTGTTATGTCAACAATCATTGCGCGCCGCTCTGTTCGATCCACCACCACTATATCAGGCTTATTGGCAAGAATAATTATAGTCCTGTGAGTGAAAAAAAAACGCTGTCAAGCTGTCAAACGTCTAACATCGCTTTGTTCAGTTTAATTAAGAATTAATGTATTTTTTCTGTAAATATTCCGTAAAGTTCGATAGATACACTCTGAATGAGTAGTTTTAACAGTGGCAGTGTTATCAAAGCTTAAAGCTGCTAAAATTCGTGGATAAGGCGGTGTCATTGTGAGAGTGACTTCACCAGTGATTAGGACCACAATCACCAAACAATCACTATAAACACGATATAATCAGGTTGGCTATAAATTACTTTCATACAACAAGTCGACAGAATACTATAAAACACGTTACGCCGCCCCACAACAACAAATTATCATTATAATGAACGGTTGTTGATTCAAAGACAGAATTTTTCAATGTAAATAAAGAACAGATGACTCATTGGACCAATCACAAATTAAGTCACTAATTTGACAGGACAATCTTCGTTCGGAAACTTAAGTTATTAGACTTGAATACCGGCCTTTTGAGATTCCGTTCCTTTACTCACAGATTTCATAAGTCTAAAATTTATAAATATAGAGGAATGTAACAACATTACTGTGTTATTTTAATAAAATAAAATGGACAGTGCAAATAAAAATGTTACGCTGCGGAGACATAGATCGATGGTAAACATTAATAACTCCATCGAATCGACGCTATCTGAAGACCTGTTGGGTAGAAGCTTAGATTTGTCTACGAATATACAAAACAACTATTGCGCAGAGGAAATGAGGGAAGAAATGAAACAATTAAGATCAAATCTAGAGAGAACGCAAAATGAGTTGGATACTATTAGCTTAGAGAACTCCGATCTTAGAAAACAAATGAATAACCTGAGTCAAGAAATAGCCGTATTGAAACAGATTTGTACAAGTCCTCTGTCTTCATTCAAGAAAAATATGACCTCCAGCCTTACAAAAGGAACGAGACGGCGACTCGTCGACAGTTTTTCTAACAGTCCCATGACTGCAACACTTTTTAAAAGCAACTCACAGGCCTGCCAGGATGAGAACGAAAAGACGCAACCAAACCTGAAGCTGAATCAGGCAGTAAGTCATACTACCCAACCTGAGGTTGAAATCGGCGAGTTCCCGTCCTTTATATCAAACAGCCAGACCCATAGAAGTTACCAAAGTCTGCAGACTAATGAAGGGAAGACTTTAGAAGAATTAGACGCATTAGTGAAAGCGATGGTAGAAAAAATAGCTTCAATGGAGAATGAATTAAAAAGTGTATTGGCTGAGAATAGTTCATTAAAGACAATAATAAGTAATAACGAGAAGATTATAAATAATTCAAAAGAAAGGTGTTATATAGCCACATCACAAAACTTGTGTAGTACCAAGCAAACTGAAACAAAAGGCTGTACTATAACTTCAAAACGCACCGAGACAAACAAAAAATGCCACCCAGAAGAACCTAGTAGTAGTACTGTGGCACCAAAACAGAATGAAGGCGAACTAAGTATATTGAACCTTCCCAATCAAAACACCAAGGCAACATCAAAGAAGATAGTGATAATTGGAGGAAATCAGTGCCGTAGTTTAGCATCGGAGCTAGTGCGGTCCAGAATGAACAGCAACTATGATAAATACAACATACAGGGATTAGTATACCCAGAAGCACAGATGGAAGTTTTTACGCATTCTTGTGACGCGCTCCAACTTTCGCAACATGACAAGCTGGTGTTGTGTGTAGGGGAAGAAGACTCGGATCCACTAAAAGTATCACATGAGTTGTATTGTATATTGAAACAAACAAAGGCGTCTGTAATATTACTTTCAGTTTGTCAGAATCGATTTCTTAGTGAGAAAAATCTTAATAACCTGATTCGTTGTGTATCGAGTAGGTTTGAACATTGTAACTTTATTCAGCTTAAAAGAACTCATCGAAATAGATATGAGTATATTCAAAATATTTGTTCCAAAATAAATTTAGTTGTGGATACAATTGATTATAATAATAAATTTATACCATGTAATACCGAAATTAAAGATAAAATAAAAATAAATAAACAAAATAACAACGACAATGGGCTCAAATACACGTCACGACAAAAAAGAATAACAGAATACTTTTCCGTCAAAAAAGGGGAAAAAAGGGTAACTAGCATCACTGGTCCATTAGATAATGTAATGTCAAATGAAAATTTTTTTCGTCTATGATTATATAAGTGTCATGCACCAAAATATAGCAGGGCTAATTAATAAAGCAGATATGCTGACTGTACAGTTAGCGGAACTTTCTAAGTTAAATAAGGCAATTGATGTTCTGTGTGTTACTGAGCATAATATGGTACGAGGCGATGAAAACATGCTCACGTTACCGGATTACAGATTGGGTGACAGTTTTTATAGAGATAGAAGAAAAGGTGGCGCGTGTATTTTAGTGAGAAACATTCATGAGTTCAAAGTTCTAAAAGAAGTAAAAAAGCTATCTAAAACTAATATTATTGAATGCTGTGGCATAGAACTCACGCAACATAATGTAATTGTCGTCTGTATGTATAGGGTTCCGAAAAATACCCATATAAAGATTCATCTTTCTCTTTTTTTCGAAACGCTTGAAAATTTACTCTCCCTTATTACACATGGGAAAATTAATAAAACTATAATAATTTGCGGGGATTACAATATAAATCTTCTAAAAAATGATCAAGCTACCAAGACATTTATAAATACAGTTTACGGGTTTAACCTCAAAATACTTACTAAACAACCTACTCGCTTATCCAGCGGTACTTGTATAGACAATATATTTCATAATGCACGTGGTAACAACGGAGAAGTAATTGAGACTGCACTATCGGACCACACTGCGCAAATTTTAAAGTGCAAGGTAAAAAAAACGTGTGCAATTCATTCATGGAAAATTGAAATAAGAGACTTCTCTTCTGAATATATAGAAAAGTTTATTGAGTGTATTGCAAGCTTAAGCTTCAGTGAGGTTTATGAACTAAATGACCCAAATTTAGCATATGACAACTTTATAGACATATTCAAAGTCTTTTACGACCTATGTTTTCCTGTAAAAATTGTAACAAAGACTATTAAAAAAAGGCAAAAATGGCTATCCAAAGGTATAAAAACGTGCAGCAAAATAAAACGCAAACTACTGTGGCAATACCGTAAAACAAAAACTGAGAATAATAAAACAATATACACTTCATATACAGCTCGTTATAAAAAAATTATAAGACTAACAAAGTATGTACAAAATAATCATTACATTAAGACATCTAATAACAAAAACAAAGCAACTTGGAAAATAATCAATGACAGCAAAGTTGATTTCCCTCATGAACCACTAACGAAAATTATTCATAATTATAAAGAAATAGTAAAAACTAAAGACATCTGCACTGCATTCAATGACTTTTACACTGATCAAGTTACTCCAGGCTGCAATAAACTACCGCCGCCAATATACAGAGTGAATCATTCGATTTTTTTAACTCCAACTACACCAGAAGAGGTATCAAAAACGATTCAATCTCTCAAAAATACTAAAAGTACAGGAAACGATAACATAACAACAAACATTATCAAAAAAGTCCATCATATCATTTGTCATCCACTATCTCATATTATAAACTTATGTTTTGAAAAAGGAGTCTTCCCAGATAAACTTAAAATATCTATTATTAAGCCGCTGTTTAAGAAAGGGGAGAAGACTGCAATTAAAAATTATCGACCAGTGGCATTATTACCGATATTTTCGAAAGTTATAGAAAAAATAATACACCACCGAATGTACAACTTTCTTGAAAGTAAGAATGTACTGGTAGATGAACAAAAAGGTTTTAGAAAAAATAAGTCAATTAATGTTGCTATTTATGATTTTCTCAAGAAAATTATGTCAAGTGTAGATCACACACTACCCATCTGTGCTCTGTATATGGACATGACAAAAGCTTTCGATCATGTTGATCATACTATACTCATCGATAAACTAGAAAGATGTGGAATACGCGGCAATGGTCTTGATCTGATCACATCATATTTAAGCAACCGGCAACAATACACAGAAATAACACATATAAATATTAAAACCAAGCGTGAACTCAAATATCAGTCAAAACCAAGAACGGTAAAGTACGGTGTACCTCAGGGGAGCGTATTGGGTCCCCCACTATTTCTGGTGTACATAAATGATCTTCCAAAAAGTATCAATCACCCAACAGTATTATTTGCCGATGATTGTACAATAATGATAAAAAAAGATGAGTCCTACATTTATGAACAAGAAATCAATGACACGCTAAAACAAACTGTAGATTGGTTGCAGTCGAATAATTTAAAAATTAATTTAGAAAAGACGTGTATAATGCATTTTAGTCAACGACAACGACAACAACTACCGGTTAATATTAGTCACAATGGACATTCAGTTAAAAAAACGGATACAACAAAGTTTTTAGGGTTAGTGATGGACAGTCAACTTACGTGGAAACCGCATGTTGAAGAGATTTGTAAAAAACTTAACAGTTTTGCTTTTGCTCTTCATAAGCTGTCCAAATTTGTGAACCATCACGCCGTGCTTATTGCCTACCATAGCTACGTAGAATCGGTTCTAAGATACGGAGTCATTTTCTGGGGTAATTCGACAGACAAGAATTATGTGTTCATCGCGCAAAAGAAATGCGTACGCGCTATATGTAATCTACACTCAAGGGACAGTTGTAGGCCATATTTTAAATCCTTGAAGCTTCTAACATTGCCGTCATTATATATCTTTGAGGTGGCAGTGTTTGTTAAGACAAACCCACAGCTTTTCAAAATAAGAGCTCCAGCTGATCCACGCTTAAGAAAAAGGGATTCGAACATTCTTTGTGTTGATCGCAGTAAAACAGCCCTCTTACGTAAAAGTATATATCGAATGGCTCCAGTTATTTACAATAAAATTCCACGACAGATAAAGGATCTTAATATTAATATGTTTAAAAAGAAACTGAAACAATTTTTAATTCTTAAATGTTATTACTCCACAACTGAATTTATGGAGGACACCACTGACATTTAGATAGAATATTATATTATTTTGAAATTGGTAATTTATTATTATTTGACATTGATAATTGTGTGTTAGTACGTAAGGAATTGTGTGTTATTATGTAATTGAGTTTATTATTTTATTATTTCTTTTTAAATGTGTGTCTGCTGTTTCGACACAACGAACTAAGTAGTATTTGTATGCTTTCGAGCAAAATGTAGCGAACAGACATCATATTGTAACATCATATTGTATTGAAACCTACATTTACGAATAAATTTGATTTGATTTGATTTGATTTGATTTGATGATGGATCAGTCCTAGTACAATGTGATATTTCCATTTTCGAGAACTGGGTCGGGCACATACCTATAGTACGGCACTTCCGATTCCACAAGGCTGTATTTCAGAGCAAGTTGCTGATGGATTATCCTGGCTACAAGGTTGTGTCTATGCAAGTACTCTTCGTTAGCTAGACGAGAACACCCGGAGATAATGTGTCGAATAGATTCTCCCGGTCGGTGGCATGCCCGACAGATGTCAACCGTACCGTCTTTCACAATAAATCTCCGGTAATTGTTCGTCATGATAACTTCGTCCATAATTGCACAGACAAAACCTTCGGTTTCCCCAAAGAGGTCACCGGATCGCTGGCTACCACTGCGCATATTCACCTAAAGGTGACTGCGCTGTGCAGCCCGCGAAATTCATTTTTTTTTTGTTTTTTTTGCAATTTGCAGGTCCATGTCAGGTTGTATCTTGATCAAAGTATAATACGCGGCAATAAAACATATGTATTTATATAATTTTAGCCATAAAAATCATCAATACATCTCTCTAAGTTAGATTTCGTGCAGATTCCTCAAACGAACGAAATCTAACGAATCTAACGAATCTGCATAAAGCATCATTGTAATTACTACAATCTTAACTTGATTTTCCGATACTGCTATTTAGTTTGAAGACTGAAGTTTTCAGTTAAATTCCAGTTTACAAAATTGCGTGACTGCTGAACTTTTAACTGGCGGGATTTATACTTATTTGTTAGGTAAACATGACTGTAAGTGGGTCAAGTGTGACGAAGTAAAATGAAGTTATGACTTGCAGAATATTACCTACAAGACTAATATCCTAGGCATTCGTTGTGATAGTCTGAATGTTAAAAAATAATATGGCGTTTAGATTGTAGCTCAAAACTTGGACTTGTTGATACGTAATACTAAACTCAAAGGTCCATCCAAAGGTTGTTTTTAAAAATCGCCCATTGTGTCACTGTTAGGTAAAATTTTGACATTTATATTTGTAATGGAGAAGGTTGGGCAAAGCTAATTGTAGCTGGCGTGACCAGAGCTAGGTCCCTAAGGCCTATAATAAATTTGACATTTAGTTCATTCATGAGTTTAGTTTTATTTCACTATTTCGTTATTTCAATATTTTTAATCAAGTGTTTGTCATAGAAAGTGACGGAATTTAAAACATTAAATATTTCCTCGTAATCACCTTCTTCAAAATGTTTCGAACTCTGTTTAATTTAAAAAAATCTATACGAACAGCTTTAATACACATTAGTATAATTGTAGAGCCTCTCGGGCAATGGTGGACTCCAATTAAAAAACCATTTCAAACCACCTCACGCCTTGTATTATTAGCTTGTGTTGGGAACTTACTACGACGCCATTTTGACAGTCGCCTTCCACATGATTATGGTATAGTCAGCTTCACGATGTGCTTACCCCCCTTGAAAACACCGGTGCTTCCAAGGGGGGTAAGCACATTGTGAAGCTGACTGCACATATAGAGAGTATCTACCTACCTATCCAAATTCCAATGTGTTTTTAGGGTTCCGTACCAAAATGGTAAAAAAGGAACACTTATGGTGTGACTCAGTCTGTCTGTCTGTTGTCTGTCTGTCTGTCACAGCTGGATATCTCAAGAACTACTAATGATATCAACTTGAAATTTGGAACAATTTTAGATGACGTTTACCTAACTATTTGGCGAATAAAAAAGAAATAGATTTTTTTTTTTTGCAACATTGACTGAAAGGTGGTCTTATAAATTCAAAGTGGGGCTACTAGGGCATGTGGGGTATCATATGAAAGAGCGCTGTTTGCATATTCTCAAACATTTTTTTCTTTTTTTAGGCCGCATAGTTTTCGACTTTTGATGAAAAATTTAAAAAAAATATCGTCTGTCCCCCCTATCTCCGAAGTTTGCTAAGCGAAAAATCTGAAATTATTCTATGTGATAGAAGTTTACGTAAAGATTACAGGAAAAATAAAACGATGTCTCTAAATAGCACACTTTTTCAGAAATCGGACCGGAACCCTCGGTGCGCGAGTCCGACAGTCGGACTCGCGCACCGAGGGTTCCGTTCCGATTCCGAAAAACTGGTCAAGATCGAGTCGGAGTCCGAGTCACTGGGACTCCGACTCGATCTTGACCGGTTTTTTAAGACACGATTGACTTGCCGGGAAGAAAAATACCGCAAGAAAACCTGGATTATGTAGCTTGAAGTCGCATACTCGCAGTTTCAACTAAACGATGTGATCAGTGAATTCTTCTCTTATTATAGTAAGCACTCTATTGGAAGAATTCTTCACTCAGTAATTTTGTTTTCTTTAGACCGTAGGTACTGTCCCACTGCTGGGCAAAGGCCTGCCCCGAATACTTCCAGGAACTTCTATCTCGCGCCACCGAGAACACTCAGTAATAGGACAATTATTTACAAGCTGAGAAATTCAATTGTAAACCTTTCGACTGAAAATGTTTCCAAAACGTTTGAAAGAGTAACATCTGAAGTAAAACTTGAAACGGTACGAACACAAAGCAACTCAAGTTTATAGTGAGAGCAACAGAAGTACCGACTTGTGCGAACGACTAACTGTTGCTGTCGCATTGTCTTAGTACCGACTTCTTACTTACTAAACTTGACAATACTTGTGACGTGAGTTAGCAATACTGTCTTTCTGTTTTATGACTATAGGATAATAGTTCCAGGCTTTGATGTTTAAGGCCCTGGTTCCAAGCATGGTTTAGCTCGGTGTGTAAGTGAAATGGCTTTATGGCTGTCTAGTTTGACGCACGAGACAGAAGATTCTCACGTAAAAGTGCAAATAAAATCGTATAAAATTAGAAATTAACTATTTAATAAAAAATAATCCATCTCTGGATGCAGTTTGGAATTTGACATTTCATGGTATATTTTTAATTATAATTATAATTGCTAATGAAGGGTTAAACAGCTTTTAAAGATTATTAGGAGGTGTGTTTAAAGATTTTTTTGGTGCATTAAAGTATGTTTAATTATGTTTTGGCTTCCATCAGTGTATGCGAAAAGGACTTGAAAATATCATATTTTTTTTACATGTCAAAATTATTTACGGTTTATGAGATACACAGCTTTAAAAAACCACCTTTTTGATCGTTTTCAGTAAATCTGCGCCTTAAGGAGGATGCGCGGTGGTAGCCCGCGAAATTCGTTTTTATTTGGGTTTTTTGCAATTTGCAGGTCCATGTCAGGTTTTGATCACGACTATAAAACTTATTATGTATTTTTATAATTTTAGCCATAAAAATCATCAATACATCTCTCTAAGTTAGATTTCGGGCAGATTCGTTTGATTTTGTTCGTTCGACGAATCTGCACGAAATCTACGTATTAATAAACGTATTAAAGTTGGGGAGTGGGGGCTCGCTATGTCACAACTATAACAAACTAAGTATAAAATCTAGCAAAGAGTGACGTCATGTCACATTTTAACTCAATGCATTGCCGTAATCTTTTGATTACGTAAAAAAAATACGTGTCCAATATTTCTAAACTATTTGAAGGACGAAAAAAAAATTGTTATGATCCCTACTGAACCGCATTCATTGCGTTATAATTTATATACGTTGTTGAGCAGACGAATTTTAAAACATACTTAATATGAAGCAATAGGTTAGGAATTTCCTTAGAATCGTATCACCAACCATCTAGGAAGGTTTAGTGGCATTTAGTTATTAGGTACTGAAATATCTTTGTCACTGCGTTTCCAAAACACACATGAACACAGGCACAAACAAAGCCTAGTTTCTCACAATAAAAATATCCCTCACTTTATGCAATAAATTCACCCAATCACAGTCCAGTATTCCGACTTCATTCAGTAAGTTCATCACAATCACAGTCCAGTATTCCGACTTCATTCAGTAAGTTCATCACAATCACAGTCCAGTATTCCGACTTCATTCAGTAAGTTCATCACAATCACAGTCCAGTATTCCGACTTCATTCAGTAAGTTCATCACAATCACAGTCCAGTATTCCGACTTCATTCAGTAAGTTCATCACAATCACAGTCCAGTATTCCGACTTCATTCAGTAAGTTCATCACAATCACAGTCCAGTATTCCGACTTCATTCAGTAAGTTCATCACAATCACAGTCCAGTATTCCGACTTCATTCAGTAAGTTCATCACAATCACAGTCCAGTATTCCGACTTCATTCAGTAAGTTCATCACAATCACAGTCCAGTATTCCGACTTCATTCAGTAAGTTCATCACAATTCACAACCAGCTCAACAGCACCGTTTACAATTTTAATCAACTCCAATATTCAATAGTACCGGGAAAACCAATTATACTTACATAGGTACAAAAAACAATTAAAATAAAACGAACTTTCCGATACATTTTCGAATAAATGGCAAATGATTGAATGAATGAATTAATGATCAGCAGCTCGGAGTGTCTTGGTTGTCTGTGGGGCAACGGACACAATGCGTACATCACGCATTGTGTCCGTTGCTTCTATGATAGTCCTAATTTATAGACAGACTCAGACGGACGTTTTCGTAGAAACTGGTCTGTTTGATATTCTTATGATAATAAGTATTGAAGGAAAATAAAAAAAAACACTTGCTTTATTTTTTGAGGGTTTGGAATCAATCCAAACCCTCAAAAAATAAAGCAAGTGTTTTTATGTTATATTATATGTTATATTATGTTATATGTATTATTTATATTATATGTTATATATGTTATGTTATATTATAAGTAGCTATATTATAAGTAGCTATATTATAAGTAGCTATATTATAAGGAGCTATATTATAAGTAGCTATATTATAAGTAGCTATATTATAAGTAGCTATATTATAAGTAGCTATATTATAAGGAGCTATATTATAAGTAGCTATATTATAAGTAGCTATATTATAAGTAGCTATATTATAAGTAGCTATATTATAAGTAGCTATATTCTAGCAAGTTCATGGATAGAAAAGAAAGAAAAATTGTTTATAATAATATGTGAAACTTTTCAATGGACTTTCGATAATGTTTTCACTGGAACATTCAATAGTCAAATGCAAATAAACACAACAAAACTGGCGACATTATTACTAATACGAAAAATAAAAACTAGGTACTACAAACATACAAAAACTCGCGCCTTCCTTCTATGGACACAAACTACTGAGCGCCACCTGCTACGATCCCTACATACTCCTTTTGCCTCGTTAACGTTCAAATATCTGGTCATAAACGCACACTAGGGGGGCTACTCCCTAAGTCCGTGCGTCAGTCATAACATTCCATCAAAACAACTGGTCGGCCCCCGAACCAATCATCCATCCGTAGGTGATACGGAGTAGGAAACGCCCGTAAAGAAGGCCGAAACTACGAGGTTCGTGCTTAGGGAGTAGACCGCCAGTTGCGAGTACTACGCAACTGACCTTTCTAAAGAACATCTATATGACGGCGGGAACACGGGCACAGAGATAGGTGGTTCATCTCTCCGACCCTGTGGTAAGGGTTCCATTGCGTGGGTTACTCAGGCAAACCAATATGATGCTGTGGCAGGACTATTACTGAAGAGTATACAGAAGTAATGACTAGGTATAGGTACTGTGAACTTGATAGGTTCGATGGTAGCGTGTGCCTCTTTCGAGCTCTCGATCCACTCTCCACAGAGTATGCTCGCACAGCCCCAACGACCCCGTCCACATGCGGTGACCAAACGATACTGGCGCCACACAGCGTTCACCGTACGTACTAAACGAACAACCAATCAGAGCTAAGCTTGACTTGTACTAAGAAATCAACTGAATGACGTACTTTAGAGGCATGAGGAACAGGGTGTAAAGTTCACTCATCCTCTATTGAAAAGGGAGGATCCTCCGACCAGACGGGTGTTGTGTCTGGTGGGCTACTGCCCGACGGTTGATGTCGGGACGTTGTATATATGCTAATCGCGTGGTAAACTCTAATTGCGCGATGCAGGTTTGCGTGACGTCATGTCATTGATGCGTAGTTCATATGTGGCGATGTAGATGCCGCCACATCACTCCCCTCCGGAGACCAGAGGTCGATAGTGGGCTGAGTCGTGTATCTTGCGATGCTTGCCAGTGCCAGTTGTGGTTCCAGTGAGTCGGAACCTGGTGCCGCATAGTTCACGGTGAGTCGGAACTGTCTGCGGTGATACCCCAGTGAGTCGGGGTGGCGCTGCGTTATGCTCCAGTGAGTCGGAGTATACAGCGCTGGGTTGAGGCTGAAGGTGATGACCAGGAAAGCGCGTCCGCTGCATGCTGGTGGTCAGGATACCTGTTGAAGCCGTGGATGCTGGCTGGCTGTGTGACTCGCCGCTCGAAAGCTTGAGGAAGTGATGCTGATGACGTCACGCTGAAGGAGTCGCACGAAGGCTGCGCTGACGTTCATGCTCGGGGTCACCAGTTTAGAGGCATGAGGAACAGGGTGTAAAGTTCACTCATCCTCTATTGAAAAGGGAGGATGTAGATGCCGCCACAGTACTATCGCTAAACTTCCGTTCGCGACGACATATATAAATAAAAAGAGAAGTCCTGACTGACTGACTGATTGACTGACTCATCAACGCCCAGCCCAAACCCTTGGACCTAGAAAGCTGAAATTTTGCACAAAGGTTCTCTTTATAATGTAGACAAGGAATAAGGAAGGAATTCCCGGTAGCAGGTTCCCTTGGGATATTTCCGACATCCACGCGAGCAAAGTCGTGGGCAAAAGCTTGTCACCAATAAGGTCCTTCTACGGCGTCCGCTGTCAGCGTTTCCACTCACCTTGGCCTCGGCCTTATAAATACCTTTTGATAAAAATTTTACCAAAGAATAAATCGTGTCGCAACCCTGTTCTAGGAAATTCAGAATTGTTAGAAGTAACAGTGAAAAATGAACATAGTTTTGATGCAAACATTTCAGCTTTACACAATGTTTTACTGCGCTGCGTAGCCAGCTCCAACTTTGTCTAGACAAATTAATATTTATTTCTACTATTTCTGTACCTCATTCTCTAGTTTTAAACATGGAAACATGTACGTTCTACGGATTCAAACTTTTTGACAGTTTATGAGCATTCTTTTCACCATAATTTTTTAATTGCTTAGCTAGGTTTACCCGCGGCTTTATCCGCGTGAAAATGGGAAATTCGGAATGGGAAATTCGCAAGTTGTGCTAAGGAATTAATGTACCATCATTTTTGTGTTATAAAAGATATACCTATTCGACTAAGTAATCGTTAAATCTTCCTAACTTTTTCCCAACTATGTTGTGGTCGTCTTCCAGTCTAACCGAATGCGGCTGAATGCCAGTATTTTACATGGAGCGACTGCCTGCCTATCTAACACGATAACGATAGTTGTGGGTAACACGATACCCCTTAAAAAAAACCGGCCAAGTGCGTGTCGGACCACGCACAATGAAGGGTTCCGTAGTTGAAAAGAATTTATCCCAAAAACAAACATAACATTGGATACCAAAAAAAAAAAATTATGTCAAAAAATTACAAATTCACAATTTTCGGACTTTTCCCTCTAATTGTGCTGGGAGACCTTGCTTCTTGCCAAATTTCATTATTCTAGGTCAACGGGAAGCACCCTATAGGTTTTGATTTACTTGCGACAGTTGCGAGTATCAAAATGTGTCGCAAAATGGCCGTATTTTTTTATTGCGTTGACTTAGACACTTGATTTTTTTAGAACTTTAGAAGCGACAAATAGACTTACGTATTTAATATTAATTTTAACTTGATATCACCACGCGTCCTTGAGAAAAAGGGTCTTGACAGACTGACAGACTTAAACATTTTTTTTATGTGATAGAATTACAAATTAACAATTTTCGGACTTTTTCCTTTATTTTTGTTGTATGACCTTGATTCTTACCAAATTTCATGATTCTAGAACAACGGGAAGTACCCTATAGGTTTTGATTTACTTGCGAGTATCAAAATACGTCGCATAAATGGCCGTATCTTTTGTTGCATTGACTTAGAAGCTTGAGTTTTTTAGGACTTCAACACACACACACACTTCACAGACTTGCGTATTTGATATTAATTTCAACTTGATACCTCCACGCGTTCCTGAGAAAAACGGTCTTGACAGACTGACAGACAGACAGACAGACTGAGTCACACCATAAGGGTTCCTTTTTTACCATTTTGGTACTGAACCATAAAACGACCTAAGAAAAACTAGTTCAGTTGATCAACTGCAAATATTTTATACTGTGGCATAGATTTTCCGCGAAATGTCGGCGGCGCATCGTAAATAAACACGTCGCGCTGCATTTGGGGGGGCGGAGGGAGCGTTTCACAGGCCTACAGGCCCGAATAACCTGGCCTTAATTTGATTTTAATTATGTCTTATTGTCACTTTTATTTCTTTATGTTTTTCTTTTTTTTTGTATTGGCACCTTGTTTTTATGCTCATCTAATTGTACTTTAGTGTTTTGTGCTGTCTTTTGTGTGCACTAAATTAATGTTTTATGCATATCCTTAGAAAATCTTTCTAATTGATATCGTGTTAAACTCGTCTATCGGGTTTGATGAATACACACCAAGTTTTTTAAAAGATTCAAATATCGATAATATTATTAATGTAATGCTTAACTAAGTAACACACAGCTTTGATTGATTCCTGATTTTGTCATCTAAGGAAACTTCGATCTTAGCTCTAAAAGCCTTTGCCCTACAGTAAGGCAATACAGGCTCAAAGCACTACAAAATAATTAAGGCAAAAATATCCCAAAACCGTGTGTGTATACAAAGTCTGCAAAATTCACAACTAACTAAATGAAAGGCTTATTAAAACTTTTATTGAAATGAAAATGTTATTAGTTTCAGTTTATTTAATCCCTCGTTTCTACATGGCTGATTCATAAAGTTTCCGATTATAAAATGCTTATTGGAAAAAGAAGCTTCATATTTTGTATCTAGGTACAATATGATTGGAAGAATAATAAAATTTCTGTGTTATTTCGTGTTAATCGTCGGTATCCGCTTTTATAGAGTTCTTGTTAAACAAGAATATAGGGATATTTTGTATTCAGTTTATCTGAATTATTTTATAATACTTACATAAATAACTTTTAGGAGGAGCTCGTGGCTAAGTAATAACTGCCGCACGGGTCGATCCATCAGGTTAAGCTACGCTTACCGGGATTGGTCAGTGGATGGGTGACCATCTTTACACACCGAGACTCCTCCGTGCCTCGGAAAGCACGTTAAGCCGTTGGTCCCGGCTATCATTCGTGGATCTTTGACAGTCGTTACGGATCGTCAGAAGCCCGAAAGTCTGACAACCAGTCTTACCAAGGGGTATCGTATTACCCAGTTACTGGGTTGTGGAGGTCAGACAGGCAGTCGCTCCATGTAAAATACTGGTATTCAGCTGCATCCGGTTAGACTGGAAGCCGACCCCAACATAGTTGGGAAAAGGCTAGGCCGATTGATATTACATAAATAACTTTTCTATAACAAATAAAATCTCAATCCATCACACTTAGCCGTGACAGAAAAAAATACAAATGTAAATAATTGTTCACACAGTTTTAAATTAAGATATCAGTTTGTGACATGTTTAAACATCGTTCGATCAACGTATCCACAGACAGTCATTTGTTTTTACATGTTTATTTTTATGTACTGACGAGCACAGCTTTCGTGTGGCTTTCGACTAATGACTAATGCCCTGCCAGTGTTGTGATTGATTGTACAAATTATTTGTTTTATAATATACTTTTTTAATTTTTATTTAGTTGTCGACTATACCTACGTCAGATATTTGTATTTGGGAATGTTCAAACTGAAGGGTTACAATGTGAATCGCAATATTATTTGAAACTATCATACCCTCTTTAACTGTTAAACTCTGCCGGCACAGACCTAGTATTATTATTATTGTTTACTTTAGTTCCATCCTATCATACACCGAAACAGGTCTAGGGTGAGGAGCCAGACCAAGAGAGATAGAAACCCGCAGGGCAGTATGTGGCGAGCTGTTGGGCAGTAGCGACCCCACGGACCCTATCTCTCCGGAGAAGTCTTGTTCCTCACCTTTGGCTTGCCTTTATTGACCGGCTGGAGTAAACACTGCGGGAACAGAGCTCCCACCTCATTCTTGCCTTTATTGGCCGACTTGAATGGAGTTTCGCAAGAGCAAACATGCTCGGAGGAAGGAAGTATTCCAGTAAGTGCTTTTAGGGATCTTGACCATCTTCTGGGCTCTGGGATTGTTCTGAGAGCCGTGGAATACCTCTTCACTCCTCAAGCACCTCAGGACATGTTGCCCCCTTATCGCTACGTTACTAAGTGCTAGCGACAGTTTTCGGGGGCCCAATACTGAGTGTGCAAGTCACCCCCTGCCATTTTATCCGTGTATTACAAAACGTTGATCCAGCAGGGGCCATAGTCCTTTCATAGTTCTAGGTAACCAGTCCGCTTTAGCCACTCAAATCCATAGTCTAATATCTTTGTTTCCATATCCTGCAATAGTCCTACACCAACCGGGGGTTGTCCTTGGGTGCACTTGCATAGTGCGTACAGGGATAATCGTCGGTTGGTGCCTCATTTCATTGAAAGCGTCTAACGAGCCTCTGTGAGTTGGCTTCAGCACCTCGTACGCCTTCCAAAGGACCATGACCCCAGAGTTCCGAGATATGTAAAAGATAATAATAATAATTTGCTAGTATGTCTTTTATCTACGGGTTAATAGGCACTGGCACAAAAATTCCTGCTGCGATCGCTAGTACCCTTGCCAAGCTTTGCATTATCTTCCCAAAATCGTTGTTTACTAACATTATACACACTTTAAAGCACACTTAACACTTATTTTGGCACAGTATTCAGTTTCTAAGCCCATAAAACAGAACCCCATACGATGGAGCGTAAGTCCAGCTGTAAAACTTATTTCCGACGGCTATGGAGCACCATTTTAGTACTTTGGCTAGATTAGGAATAGCAACTTTGTTGTGTGTGTTATTTTAGGAGATGCAAAACTAATTTTCTATTTTATTATCCGTATATTTGGATGGTTTCGCGAATCAGTTTTAGTGTTTTTAGTTTGTGCTAAAATGGAAAAAGGAACTCGTGGCTAAGTAATAACAGCCGCAGGGGTCGATCCATCAGGTTAAGCTACGCTTGCCGGGGTTGGTCAGTGGATGGGTGACCATCTTTACATACCGAGACTCCTCTGTGCCTCGGAAAGCACGTTAAGCCGTTGGTCCCGGCTGTAATTTGTGGATCTTTGACAGTCGTTACGGGTCGTCAGAAGCCCGAAAGTCTGACAACCAGTCTTATCAAGGGGTATCGTTTTACCCAGTTACTGGGTTGTGGAGGTCAGATAGGCAGTCGCTCCATGTAAAATACTGGCATTCAGCTGCATCCGGTTAGACTGGAAGCCGACCCCAACGTAGTTGGGAAAAGGCTAGGCAGATTGATTGAGTTTGTGCCAAAATGTTACAAAGTAAAAATTCGAGTTGCCCCCTAACTGGTTGTATAGGTTTCGGTTAACCCCCTTAGTGTTTGTTGATGTCAGAAGTGCAACTGACAGGAGCTGAAGCCACGAACTCTCACTCGCCAGTATGCACCTCAATCTTTCGCGATAATTTTTTAATGTATTTTTGAAGACTCATTCTTTTAAAACCAAAGATTTAAGGCGAAAGCTCCAGGGTAGCCCGCGAAATTCAAAATTTCTTACGTTTTTTGCAATTTGTAGGTCAGTGTGAGCTTGTATGTTGATTAAAATATGATTCGCGGCCGTAGCTAATATGGCTTTACAGAATTATAATCATTAGAATCAGCAATACAACTCCATAAGTTAGCATTTATCTCAAACCTCATGATTTCATGAAATCGCTAGATTTGAGGTAAATGCTAACTTATGGAGTTGTATTGCTGATTCTAATGATTATAATTCTGTAAAGCCATAATAGCTACGGCCGCGAATCATATTTTAATCAACATACAAGCTCACACTGACCTACAAATTGCAAAAAACGTAAGATATTTTGAAATTCGCAGGCTAACCTGGCGCATCAACCTTAAATCAATAGATTTGCCTCACCATACTTAGGTCACAAAAGTCGGTTGAAAAAGTGTCCATTCTAAGTTCAAAAAGTGATCATTCCATTTCAGATACTAATTTACATGGTCTTCACATGATCTGACCAAGATTATGTCTGGACTTTAAAAGAGACTGACCTCTGAGTTTGTTTCGGCCTTTCTTCTCAGAGTAGTCAGATAAGAAACGCCGACCTCATCTAGTTTTTAAAAATATGATTGACGTGTAAAAGTGTTTGTACAAACCTGCTTACAGAACTACTACTTACCACTACTACAGAAGGACTACTACTTACTTTATCATTTAAGAAAAGTGAGCTCACTCATTCCGCATGACAGACATTATTCAAATATCAATGTCGAGGAAACAGAAACGTGGCATTCTTTCCGAATGGAGAATGTAACAATTAAAATATTTGCATAAAAACCACAAGTGTGACATGTCCTATAGGAGCTTATACAGCGTGTATCAGAAATGTGTGATCATATTTTTAAGGGTTGTTGTAAAGACCATCAAACTTTAAAACAACTTTCTATGGGAACAATATCGTAATCCTAACTTTTATTTATAACTAGTAAAAACATTCCCATTTCTTTTCAACAGTTTTCTGACAACAACGCCACACTCAGTACTCTGAACCTGGTGCCGATGGCTGAGGATCATGAAAAGTACCTCGTTTGCCGCGCCGAGAACCCCAGGGTCCCTAACGCTGTTATTGAAGACCGATGGTTCCTCAACGTGCAGTGTAAGTATCCTTAGTATCTAAGACGTATTGGTTTCAAAGGGAATTGAACTTTAACAACATCCTTTTGAATGATTGCATACGATCCCTATTTGTGGATAACAATAGTGCTTGCATATTATCTGGAAGGTACTATGTACTAGGCTTGAAACAGACATCTGACGAGGTGGTGAAACACTCAATCTAATGTAATCCATAAATTCGAAAGTAACTCTGTCTGTATGTTACCTTTTTACGCCTAAACTACTAAATTTATTTCGATAAAATTTGGTAAGGAGATAGATAGTATCCTGGGGAAGGACATAGGCTACTTTTTGTCTCAAAAATAATCCTAAAGAGGGTGATATAGGGAATGTTTTAAACAGCAAACCTGATAGCAGACGCTTCACTTTCACACACAAAATGGATCAAAAGTGAAAAATTTATTAATTAATCACTGGTCTACAAAATGTAACTTTTTGTGTGCCTTTCAATTGAATACTTTATTTTTATATTGCTTTAAGGTTACTGAATAGAAAAACAAGAATATGTTTTTTTAATTAGCTCTTATTTTACCCGTGGTACCCACGATTTGTCTTGGTTTTTAATTTTAATTCCAAAATAATGGAAGTAAGCAGTTTCTAAACGTTGTGTTATTGAGCATCTTTGGTTAGTAAGGGTCACCTTACCACAAATGTAGCAAAAATTGTCTGCACTATTAACACATTTACGCGACATAACGAAAACTGTAGATTTTTCACTAAAAATGTAAAAAAACGGTAACAATTTCACGTTTTAACTGTTGAACAAAACACAGTCAGCGTTAAACGCAACAAACAAATGTGAAATAATAAAAATTTTCCGCGGGTAATCACTAAATATTTTGAGTTATCATCATTAATGTGATATATCTGTCGCGCTACCCGCTATTATATTTATATGGCATAAATGCACAATAAGAGCTAACTATGAATTTTAACTTGTATATTTATGTTCAGCGAGTGGAATACAATCAATATAGTATATTTTCATGTAAAAGGCAATTTTGATGTAGACCAGTGAATGAACCGACCCAACTTGAATTTCGGTATCATTCACGCGCCTACCGAATGATTTAAAACTGAAATTAAAGGAGCAGGTGGATGTTCATTCCTATGTAATTTTGTCGGTGTCATGTAAAAGTGGAATGAAACAAAAATATGATAGCACTTTTCATCATTGACACCTAGTTAACTTCCACATAACAAATGTTTCACTAGTAAGTACATTTCGCCTCAAATTCATTAATATAGTGCGTAAAAAAGTCAAAGCAACATGAGTATAACTGATTATGTTTGATTCAAATAACTGTTTCAAACGTAAACAAAACATACATACCTACATTCCAAAATGTTATTAACAAAATGCATATTTTCAAAAATAGCTATAATATTAATCATCATTCTCCTGCCCTTATCCTAATATCTATAATATTAATGATAGAAGTAAAATCAACAAACCGCTTAGCTGTAAAATAAATTAATGTATGTTTTATTACTGACCCTATTTAAATCGGTGCGGTATGGTAACATTATATAACTTGGTATGCAATTAATAGTAATCGACAAATTATTGTGATAAACGGATCACCGAGGCCGTATTTTGTTTTGAAAGGATGTTATTAAAATCGATTTAACAACATTTTGAAGTTGACAGCAAAGGTACATAATTATGAAAATCATCGATCTCTGATATCTTATCCGTTGCCGGGCACCTAGGCTCACTCTCCTACTTGCCATCTCATTCTTGAACCAAACGGATCTAGGATTTCTAGACTGTCCTTCATTGTACCCTATAGGTGACATACTTCAAAATAGCCCGCGAAATTCAAAATTTCCTTGAAAAAAAAAAACGTAAGAAATTCTGAATTTTGCAGGCTATCACCAAGGTAGAGTTTGACAAGTTCGTTCTCATCTTGAAATTCCCAAGTCTCAGTCTGAATCTATCAAAAATACCTGTAATTTACTTACATCATTGATACGTTTTTGATATGAATAATCGCTGAGATGTGATGGCGACTAGATTTTAAACGTTTTTAATTAAGGGAATTGGCATTTAGGGGCTACAGTCTCAAAATAGGTAGCGATAGCTTTACGACCGAATTCGGACGCAAAGTCCTAATGGTGACCCTAGACGGTCAAAATCGCTTGACGAGCCAGACAAGCGCATAATAAAATTGTTTCGTGCTTGTCAAGCAATTTCGACCGTCTCTAGGGACCCTACTAGAACTTTGCAATCGAATTCGGTCGTAAAGAGATCGCTATGTATGTCAAGACTGCAGCCCCTGTAAGTAATTCTTACTTTTTTCCTTTTCATTATATTATCTTGATCATGATCGATCACCAGCTGAAGTTCGTTCTTATCGACAGATGTCCCAATCGTGACTCTCAAACTAGGATCAAACCTGAACCCCAGCTACATCAAGGAAGGAGATGGAGTGTACTTCGAGTGCAGCGTCAAAGCGAACCCCAAGGCGAAGAAACTCACGTGGTATAAAGGGGTGAGTTTTATGAACACATAATAAAATGGAGATCATCATTGTAATTGTGAAGTTGGCAGATTGCGTATAAACATGGGGCTAATTTAATTTATGAACGTTACTTTTTAACAGACATGTAAACGTCAAAAAATGTTGGAAAAAAAAAAAACAAATCTCCAAACGGCTGATTGGCACTTCCCGTGACCCAAGGGCTGGCTTTTACTTTAGACAAAGGCTAAGCATTGCCATACAACGTGGCAATGCCGCCAGTCTCTTGGGTACTTTACCAGTCGACAGCGATGCGGAGGAATTTTCGATGCTGTATTTTAGTTTTTAATAGTTTTAGTTATGCTTAAGACTTCTGATATTAACATAAAAATGTTTATGTTAATAATCTGTTATAAAATAAATAAATAGAGCAGATGTTCAAAATTACTTAATTTTAAACAACGTTCTTTTTTATAAATAAACCCCAAGATGTCTTAAATTGGCACTCGAATTAAATATGACAATTATTTGCTCAGCCGGTACCCAATGCTGAACAGAGGCTTTAACAAGTATTGCCTCTCAAATTATTTATTAAATGCTGTGATAGTGAAATGTTGTACCTACATAATATTTAGAGGAAGAAAGCCGTCCCAGTCAGCTGTAGCAGACCACTAGATATAAACGTCTCCAGTTTCACCATTATCCTTCTAATAGAAATTTCATCGTCATAATGAGTTTTCCCTTTGTTACGACTTTACCTTGAATAAGAGTGATTTCAGCAAGTTTCTTCAATCTCCAATAGTTTTAAATTACACGCAATAAACTCCTATTTTTTCAAAGTTTTAAAAGCATGCAGTAAATTTTTCATTTTTCGAACAAGTTTTTCTGATCAAACATAATTATAATACTTGACTCATACAGTGATGTCACAAATTGTTTCTGTGTTAATGTTTTAATAAACATAGTTTGTAAAAGTATATTGTTACTAACACTATGAATCTTGTTACTTGATTTAAATTAAATTAATTATAAATTCTGTGAAATGATATTGCACCACAACTAAAGACGGGAATATTTCACAGGCGAAAGAAATCCAGCACAATGCTAGCGCTGGGGTCATCCTCAGCGATCAGAGCTTGGTGCTGCAGAGTGTGACCAGGTCAGCGGCAGGCGACTACAGCTGCCTGGCGTACAATAATGAAGGCAGCGCCACCAGCAACCCGGTATCATTGCAGATTAATTGTGAGTACTTTACTTAAGCTGCACTTGCACTTTCCCGTGACCCAAGGGCTGACTTTTACCTTGGCCAGAGGCTTAATATTGCATTGCCGTGCCAATGCCGCCAGTCTCTTGGGTACTCTACCAGTCGACAGCGATGCAGAGGAATATTTCGAGACCATATTTTAGTTTTTTAATAGTTTTAGTTAGTTTAGGATATTATATTTTTAACTTAATATATTTGGAATTCAGCTGCACTTATACGGCAACTTCAATAGTTCAAATCTGGAGAACATGTGTAAAAATAACTTTACTCTCTGATGCTAACATGTGTGATACTAATTTAATGATAACCTTGAAACATATTGCAACAGCACGGAGTAACTTCAGAAACTAGTCAATAAATACGTTACTTAGGAGGTCCTAATACAGAAAATACAAAAAATTCCTGTGAATACGAATGATGTAATGCAATTTCAGAGTTGTTCCCACGGCAAAATTGTTCATAATGATGAGTACAATTAATTTATCCCTTTCTGGTTTTAAGTTATTTCAATTAAGCCTTGTATGAAGGAATTAGGGAGGGAAGGTAATATTTCCAAAAAAATAACTTTATTTGATACATAATATCATACATAAATAAATAATAAATAAATAAATAAATATTCTTGACCATTTCACACAACGCCATCTAGTCCCAAGCTAAGCAACCTAATGCTTGTGTTATGGTAACGAGATGGCTGATAAACTACTTATATACATTTTTTTTTTTTGTAAATACATACATATTATAGATAGAAAAACACCCAGACTTGGAACAAATACTTGTAGGTTGTACGAATATTTGTTCCGTGCGGGAATCGAACCCGCGATATGCTGCGCAGCAGTCAATCGCTCAACCACTGCGCCAACCGTGTCGTCAAAAATAAGGTTAGCAGAGCTGTACCTATACTACACCCACATTTAGCCAGATATGTTCAAGCCCCATGTAATCGGGGACAGCCCCCGGGCTGCTACTGACAAATTCCTGACTTGAAAAACCCAATAACACTTTGCCCGACCTTGGAATCGAACCCAGGACCTTGTAGCTCAGCAGTAGCGCTTGCAACCACTAGTCCAATGAGGCAGTAAAATTTAGGAAAGGCAATAATAAAAAAAGAAAATAAAAAAGTATACTTACTTAAAAATAGAATCATGTCTAGTTTACTCCTCTTCCCATGTAAGCGTTGCTTAAGGCGCGGTATTAGCTCAATATTCACAGAAAAATAGTTTCTTGGATTGTCGAGTATGACGTAGCGCAATGAAACTATCCGACGCAAAAACAATGGACAGAGAAGTGTTTAAAGAAAAAAAACTTGAGAGGTGTCAAGGGACACCCGGATGGAACGAAGTTCCTTTCGATTAATTAGTGAAGGAATTGTAATAAAATTTTATTTTTATACTTATCACCACCACCATCATCATCATCATCATCATCATCATCATCATCATCATCATCATCATCATCATCATCATCATCATCATCATCATCATCATCATCATCATCATCATCATCATCATCATCATCATCATCATCATCATCATCATCATCATCATCATCATCATCATCATCATCATCATCATCATCATCATCATCATCATCATCATCATCATCATCATCATCATCATCATCGTCATCGTCATCGTCATCGTCATCATCATCATCATCATCATCATCATCATCATCATCATCGCGACACCACACTGTTCAATGCGAAATAGAAATGAAAATATCTGGCTTGCTTTCTATAAGAGAGAGAGAGAGAGAGACAGACAGAGAAACATGCGCACGCCGCACGGCTTACAATAGCTTACTATAGCAAAAAGTGTCGTGACAACTTTTCGTGAGAATTTTTTCCGTCTAGCCCCCTTTCACAACGCGCGATAAGGAACTTCGTTCCAAAACTTTAACCGAATAGAATGTAAAAAATAGTTTGATATTCCCAATAAAAAATTTGGAAGTTGCTCCACAAAAACAAACTTTGGCGTTGAACATCTCTGTATTTTCAGCGATAGCGATATTCTTTTTTTTAAGAATTTAATAAAATTAGCATTTTTTTAAAACTTGAACCGGTCAATTATTTAATTTATTCTGTATTTTCTGAATAATCTAAAGAAAACCCGGAAAATAAATGCACATTCGCAGCTTAGTCACATCTCGGCAACACAAATATTATTTTCAATTTTCAAGCTTATTTCAAGCCAGCTAAATGGTGGCAATAGATTACGCGGTTGTGTGCCGTTTAAAATCGTAGTCAGTCCGCGCCTTAAGAGGTTAAAATAAACTTGCGTTTGGTTTCAAGGCGTTGGATTCCAATAGACATGTTAAGGCCTGGCTTTGGCAACTCGGTACTTCAAAGTTATTTGATCAAACTAAGCGGAATTTCTGTCCCGGTCACGTTCGGTACGGTACGTTCTGTTCTAGATTATTTAATATTTGTTGGATAAGAAAAAATGGGTCACTCATAAGAGTTTTCTGTCTTTTTGTGTTCGGTTGAAGTCGATAGATTAGCTTTGTGAAATTACATTTTTGGAGACGTGATCATAAGCCAAGGGTAAGCACATATTTCTATACATCGCCAAACAGAAGATGACTTCACGTCAGGGGAACCACGACCCTCGGTAATGAGTAATACGAAGCGGAAAGCTGGAGAATTTTATTTAATTGTATACTTGTACTTTATTGTTCACTTAAGCTACGCTTGCCCCCAGCAAGCGTAGCTTAGGTTGGGTTGGTCCATGGATGGGTGACCATCCTTACATGTCAAGACTCCTCCGTGCCTCGGAAAGAACGTTAAGCCGTTGTTCCCAGCTGATATTCGATCTTTGACAGTCGTTACGGGTTGTCGGAAGCCCGAAAGTCTGACAACCAGTCTGACCAAGGCGTATCGTATTACACAGTAACTGGGTTGTGGAGGTCAGATAGGCAGTCGCTCCATGTAAAATACTGGTATTCAACTGCTTCCGGTTAGACTGGAAGCCGACCCCAACATAGTTGGGAAAGGCTAGGCAGATTGACTTTTGACTTTATTGTTCACCAGAAAAATGTATAAACAAAAAATAAATTAAACATAGTTACACACGGCTACACATCAAGCTATACATTTCCAGTTTACACTGACCTCTCATTGTAAGGAAATCCTCCACAATGCGAGATCAGCTTATACTGGAAATGTGTAGCTTGATCTGTAGCCGTGCGTACAGTGGACGGCTTTACCACTTTCTGCGATCTGTACCAGACACAACCTTGGAAAATTCAAGAATACAAAAATTAAAAGGCCAATTAGATGAACTCAAACAACTTACTCGTTTAACAGTATAATATAGTTATATAAGTATAGTTTAATACATATAAACACACGCACAATGGTCAACATGGTGGACTTAATGCGGAAACCGAATTCTTTAACATAGAACTAAACAGTATTATCAGACTCACAACGTGTCACTTTTAACTACAACAATAGATCGATAAGGATGAGGTTAACTACAACAATAGATCGATAAGGATGAGGTTAACTACAACAATAGATCGATAAGGATGAGGTTAACTACAACAATAGATCGATAAGGATGAGGTTAACCACTCTAATCTTAGTTAAAGACGACTACAGAACCATTCACTCACACAGCAAGAAAAATATAATCACAAGCGAAAACCGTTTGCATGAAACTACGCCTCTATCGGCGCCTTTGGGGAGCATACGTGACGGCATATAATATTGCTTTGACTTGTTGGAAAACTGGAAGAAATCCAGATTCAAAATGAATTGGATGTGGTCTGGAGACGTTGTTTGCAGTAGTTTGCGGAAACCCGCCGGGATTACGACCAGATTGAGCACTGAATCAGCCCAGAATTGTCAGGGTGAGCAGATTTATACGCTGGACCTAATTTAAATTGAGGTAGGTTTTGTGGTTTGTCTTGTAATTAGATTGACGGCGACGTTTCAAGTCGTTGATTTGGAGTTATTCGGTTCGCTCTATGTAAATTGGTAGGAAAATACTAAAAAGTAATCATTATTACACCTACATATATAGGACTGCAGTACCTACAATTTAATGAAACTTAAAAAAATGCATTTAGCATTTGATTTATTAGTTGTAAAACGGTTTAAAATGAGCCTACCAAAAGCTACTCAAACAAAGCAAAAGGAGTATGTATTGATCGTAGCATGTGTCATGGTCTCTAATAATAACAGACAAAATGGCACATTTTACACACACACACACACACACACTCCCAACCTCACTTCCACTCCACATCACTACTTAAAAACTTATAATTAATTTTTATTTTGTAATTAGGGTTCCGTACCAAAATGGTAAAAAAGGAACCCTTATGGTGTGACTAAGTCTGTCTGTCTGTCTGTCACAGCTGGATATCTCGAGAACCACTAATGCTATCAACTTGAAATTTGGAACAGTTTTAGGCGATGTTTACCCAACCATTTTGCAAATAAGAAAGAATTTTTTTTTTTTTTTTTTTGCAACAGGGACTGAAAGGGCGTCTTAAAAATTCAAAGTGGGGCTACTAGGTCATGTGGGGTATCATATGAAAGAGCGCTGTTTGCACATTCTCAAACAGTTTTTTTTATTTTTTTTAGGCCGCATAGTTTTCAACTTTTGATGAAAAATGTAAAAAAAATACCGTTCCCCCCCCCTTATCTCCGAAGTTTGCAAAGAGAAAAATCAGAAATTATTCTATGTGATAGAAGTTTATGTAAAAATTACAGGAAAAATAAAACGATGTCTCTAAGTGGCACACTTTTTCAGAAATCGGACGGAATCCTCGGAGCGCGAGTCCGACTCGCTCTTGACTGGTTTTTATTTTTAATTTATTAAGACTTCATTATAGTTGTGAAAGTCTGGAACAAAAAATGTCTTCCTTCTATTTTGTATTGGGCGTCGATAGCTGCGCCACAGTATTTTAGTTTTGCAGCTATCTCTGTTTAATACCGTTAAGTTTCATAATAAACATTATTTATTTTATTAATTTTTATGTAGTATAAGGTTCTGGATTCTTCCTATCCCCATGTACGTAAAGAAAAGGTATTTCGGACGTTGCATTCTAATCGCTTACACGTGCAGATGTTATTAATAGACGAGATCTTCAGAATGTACCTATGTTTAGCGGTATGACGCAGGTACCCATAGAAATGTCAGTGCGCATTATATGTCAGTGCGCATTATATGGCACGTGGATGTAACTCGCGTATCGTACGCGCAACAATACGGGTTTGAGTATTAGAAATTGGTTTTTCCTTTTTTAGGGTTCCGTACCAAAATGGTAAAAAAGGAACCCTTATGGTGTGACTAAGTTTGTCTGTCTGTCTGTCACAGCTGGATATCTCGAGAACTACTAATGCTATCAACTTGAAATTTGGAACAGTTTTAGATGACGTTTACCCAACTATTTTGCAAATAAGAAAGAAATAACAATATTTATATTTTTTCTGCAACAGCGACTGAAAGGGGATATTAAAAATTAAAAGTGGAGCTACTAGAGCATGTGGGGTATCATATGAAAGAGCGCTGTTTGCACATTCTCAAACATTTTTTTTCTTATTTTTAGAGCCTATAGTTTTCGATTTTTGATGAAAAATGTAAAAGAAAATATCGTTCCCCCTTATCTCCGAAGTAAAAAAAAAAAAAATGAAATTATTATTATAATTATTATTTCCTTTATTTCATTTACAAACATATAATTTACATTTTTAAATATTTCTAGGTATAAAAAATTAAATAAAAAACATTTAAAAATATAAAAAATAGTAGCCCACCGGTATCGGGAACTGGGTCCAAGCTACCGGCGGTCAGGGTAGTCACCCTCAATTATTATTATTATTATTTATTATGAATGAAATTATTCTATATGATATAAGTTTATGTAAAGATTACAGGAAAAATAAAACGATGTCTCTAAATAGCACACTTTTTCAGAAATCGGAACGAAACCCTCGGTGCGCGAGTCCGACTCGCTCTTGACCGATTTTTTTCTGCATACGTTTAGACGCCTAATGTCATTGTCCTGTATGCATGTATTTTTGGTGCATAACATAGATTAGTAAAGACAGCCTATAATGTTACCATTGCGGGAAACGCGACACAGGTTCTGTGAGTGGGAGCGGGCTATAATCCACCACAGGGTCCAGTGCAGTTTGGTGGATATCACAAGTCTTCGAATTATTTAGTTCTAGGTCATGCCGGTTTCCTCACGATGTTTTCCTTTACCGTTTTGAGAGCAGTGGTTGATGAATAAATTACACAAAGTAAAGCCTGCCTGGGTTCGAACCCACGACCTACTGAGCCACCAGCCACCACTGCTCTCACTGATATAGATTTCCATTTAATAATTCTGAAACCCAGAATTATTTCAAACAATTTCACGCATTTTATTCTCGTCTGTAACATTAATAATGTGTATTATTTCTTCCCACCCAGACGCTCCGATGTGCAAAACCCTGAATGATGGCGAGGTGTACGGAGCTCTCAAGATGGAGACAGTCGTGTTACAATGCATGGTGGATTCCAGTCCACCTCCCACGTACTTCAGCTGGTTCTTCAACAGTTCCGGGGAGCAGACTGAGATATCTCCAAAGTATGGCATTTAGAATATTTTTTTTAACAGTAGCTTATTTATAAACTTTCTAAAAGTGCAACTACGAGTCGTTTACGATTTACACATTCTGTTTTAACCCGAAAAATGCAAGTAAATAAATTGGCACAATATAGATTTTTCATGAAACTTATGAAAAAAAAAATACAAAAGATATCACAAGTCTGTATTTGTAACAGCAATAAAAACCTTTGTAAAAAATATATCGCTATTTGCACCAAAATTGATACAGATTGATAACCCTCCCATATAGCCGATTGTTTCAATTTTAAACTGTGAAATAGATAATTGAATTTGCATACAAATAAACCCGTTTGATAACCATCAATTTGAACGTTGTATACAATTTTGGTGAATAATTCCATCAGAATATCAATTTGTCGGCACTGAAATTGAGAAGCAATTTGTACAAAAATGCAGAAATTGATGCAATGGCATATGTGCGAATATATCAGAATAAATAATTGTCAGCTTTTCAATTTTACCACCATTTTAGAAGCATACTTTTTGTGGACAGTATAAAGACAGTGGAAATACTCACAGAAACAGAGTTATAGTTTTTGGAGGCGAACCTATTACTATTACTGCTATTAACTTCAGTGAAAAATTCCTTAAGAAACAAGCCAATATCACTAGTAAAATGATAGTGTTATGCTGAAGCGAATAATTAATTTAGTGCCAAGTCTCAAATAGCTGTCGGTCGTCTCTCAAACAATCATAATTGTATTACAAAATCAATATCTCAAAGAACTTTAAAATAAACTACTTACTTAGCTCTCAAAATAATGATTTCTCAGACGAACAGATTTTAAACAAACTTAGTTCTTACTTTACAAATACGTCTCGGTCGCCTCGAGTTTCTTACGTTTATTCTGGTTTATTTCTGACCTGAATTTAAACAAAGCCTGAAAAAGTTCGCTGAATAAAACGGTAATGAAAATCGGCTCAGAGAAGCTCAAGTTTTAAGCTGCCAACGGGTCACATAGGCTGCTTTTCGGAGGAATTTTGGTCACTAAATACCATATTCGGAGCACTAATTAGTGCAGTGGATGTGCCTGAATTTCAACGCTCTGAGCCTTTTCTGTGGGTGCGTTGGACGCGGGTCGTGAGAGCAGATAGTTTGTCTGTATACAACGTTTGTATCGAATGCATTTGAAGTGTTATTCATGCATATTAAGTTGGCGACATGGATTCACGCGTAAATGGGCTGTTTCTACAGCATCTATAATGCGGGACGTTTCATGAGAGAATCACACTTTGATTCTCTCGTTAAATTTTATGAACTGAATGGTAATTATTCCAAATCCTGATTTGTATGCGATTTGTGAGTGTAGCTGCGGAATACAGCGAGTGTAGGAGATTGATTGATCTGATTCACCAGAATGATATGAAACAAAAATGGTGCTTGTGACTCAGCAATGCAAATATTCTTGTTTTATGTTATTTATGTTGACTACAGGTCCAAAATTTGAACTACATTCAATAGTACAAATTAAAATATTCTCTCAACTGACGATCGACATCCTAGTAACAATACACAACAGCAACAACGACGACTTACAGTCCGTAACAATAGAAATGTGTCATAAAATTATAGTTGAAAGTTTATTCTCTAAACTATTGCCAGACAAAAAAAAACCGGTCTAGAGCGCGACGGACTCGCGCACCGAGGGTTCCGTACCATCACTTATATGTAATTTTTGTTGATGATTTCTGAAAAACTGTGCTATTTATAGACATCGTTTTATTTTTCCTGTAATCTTTACATAAATTTCTATCACATAGAATAATTTCAGATTTCTCGCTTTGCAAACTTCGGAGATAAGGGGGGGGGAACTGTATTTTTTTTTACATTTTTCATCAAAAGTCGAAAACTATGCGGGCTAAAAAAAGAAAGAAAATGTTTGAGAATGTGCAAACAGCGCTCTTTCATATGATACCCCACATGCCCCAGTAGCCCCACTTTGAATTTTTAAGAGCCCGTTTCAGACCTTGTTGCAAAAAAAATATAAATATTTTTATTTCTTTCTTATTTGCAAAATAGTTAGCTAAACGTCATATAAAACTGTTCCAAATTTCAAGTTGATAGCATTAGTAGTTCTTGAGATATCCAGCTGTGACAGACAGACAGACAGACAGACAGACTGACAGACTGAGTCACACACCATAAGGGTTCCTTTTTTACCATTTTGGTACGGAACCCTAACAAAACCATATTACTATAAAACTAAAACTCAAAGTATTTATTTCAAACTAGCTTTTGCCCGCGGCTTCGCCAGCTTGGAGGTCGATAATTATATCATGGGAACGTACTACCGGACACATTTTCACATTTATTATATTAGTAGAATTAATTAGGATAAACCAATTACAGGCACTTTTGAATTGTCAAGGGGTCGGTTAGTCAGAAAGATGCCCATTATTAAACAAACAGTTACCAGTACTTTGAACGCAGAACCAAAATGCATTCGCACGGAAGAGCACGCATTCGTCTCGTCAATGGAGGTCGAGCAATTTAGAAATTAGCACCACGCGTTGTGTCTACGCCTACAGCCTGCTCACAACATAGATAGGTACAGAAGGTTGGCACAGACACATAGAAATAATAAATAATAAATAAAAAAAAAAAAAAATAATAATAAATATCCTTGGACATTTCACACAACACCATCTAGTCTCAAGCTAAGCAACCTAATGCTTGTGTTATGGTAACGAGATGGCTGATAAACTACTTATATACATTTTTTTTTGTAAATACATACATATTATAGATAGAAAAACACCCAGACTCGAAACAAATACTTGTAGGTCGTACAAATATTTGTTCCGTGCGGGAATCGAACCCGCGACATGCTGCGCAGCAGTCAATCGCTGTTTACGTACTGTGGGTGCGCTTGCGCACTCACGACTGGCATTCGTTTGAGATAGCCATTCGTGCACGTCTATGGTCTGGGGGTCTACTCCCTAAGTGCATCCGTCCGTCATCAAAACAAGTGTAAAAGTTAAATTTTTCGGACGGGCAAGAACACATCGGGACTAGGGACAACTGTCAAATCGTGTTGTCATTCATACTTCGTTCGGGACCCGAACAAATCACCCATCCGTAGATGATACGGAGTAGGAAACGCCCGTAACGAAGGCTGAAACTACGAGGTTCGTGCTTAGGAAGTAGACCCACAGTTTCAAAAGCATCTGAACTGTTCAGGTTATTTTTTTACGCAATCACACACTTTTATCTGCCTCCAGACGATTTCAACATTATATCTTACCACTTTGTCCAGCAATTATTTTTTTAGTAACATTATTAATTTTGTAATTGACAAAATCATCAACGATAATTTATTAAGGTTATTAAAATTAACCTCAATTTTATTGTCAAATGAAAAACATCTTTACGGTAGTTTAATTTTTCAAATAATCAAATCAAAGCACGCAATTTCTGATAATTTGTTTACATTTTCATACTTTTGAAACAGACTTTTAGACTATATTATGGGTCTGCATTTTCGCTCGTTGCATGGAGCCGGCCTTCTGTACTTATTTCTTTTGTGGCCACAGCTTAGTACAGACCGGAGCTTTGAAGTGGCCGGTCGTGTGCTTTGTCATTGTGCCACTGAATTTGCTGAGCTACGCCTAGTTTACTTTGGCATTTGAGCTTGAATAGAAGGCTTGATTACGGGTTGGAAATACCTAAATCCGAGTTGAGTTATTTTTGGAAATGCTGGTGGTGACATTGGGTATTGAAAGATAGCTATGAGTTAATTGGCAGGCAAATCTGTACTGTGCTTATCAAGTTTTTCGTACTTATTTATACAAAAGAAACTTGTGATTGAAAAATTCGAATCAACCGGACTATGTCGTTTGATAGTTGCGATTTGATTTTGATTTGATTTGTTTTGATTTGTTTTTTTTTTGACATGAACTGAAATTGACTATAAAATTGTTATAAAATTTAATTCGCATTCATGCGTTTATACAATTACGTACTCAAATAATAATTATATTGTAATAAATTTATCGTTGTAATTTAATAGTACCCATATGCAGTCATGTAATCGTTTTCAATCATTTGTATGTCAATATTGGCAAAGCATAGCGCACTAATTAATTTTTTAAGATCTTTTTATGTATTACCTATGTTTAACAAATAAATTATTCTTATTCTTATTCTCTTATTCAGGATTTCTAAATTCGGGAAACACAAATTCAGATTCAGAATCAGAAATGAGTATTTAAGATAAGATAAGATAAGATAAGATAATATTTATTTTGTGAAACATGAGTATAGGTACAGGTCTTATAATATTAATTTGAGGTAGGCTACATGTTTTGCCATTTATGGCGTACAAAATTAGTCCTACTGGACCAACAAATACAAAAAAAAAGAAAAAGCAGAGAAAGAGATTACAGTGCAGTCATTTGAATTAAATTTGATTAAATAATAATAATCCGCAGCTAATTAAAAGTGCGTAACAAATGAATTAAAATCATGTCAAAGCTCAATAGATAATACAATGTCAGAATAAATAAGTAATTGTAAATTGTAATAATAATAAAATGTCATAACCATTGATACTATTATAATGTCAAGTGTTGAGTAAAAATTTTAACAATCATTAATTATTATTAAACCAATATTACTGTCAGTTTTCTTTATATGACATGTATTCGTTAAGGTCATAAAAGCATTTTTCTTTTAACCATTATGTTACCTTTTTTTTAAACATCGTCAAAGGTAAATCTTTGAAAGCGTCAGGTAATTTATTATATACCTTTACAGCATTTAAATACGAGTTCCTTTTATGCAATTCGAGCCTTATTTCTGATTACTAATATATAATTTATACAAAAAACTATTTGGCAAGACTTTTAGTGCGGCTTTGTGTGTATTTATCTTTGCCTTGTGTGCCTTCTTAATCACCCGGAAAAAATATGCTGTCGGTAGAATAAACGCAATATTTTTCTAGCTAGAGGGTTAAACTCTTTGGGTAAATTCTAAGCTACAGGGAAAGACGCTGAAAGGAATCATGAGCTCCATTACAAAGAAAATAAATATCACCCTACATATTTAGCCGATAACATCTCACAATTCCTTCTGTTCCACCAGCTTGTACACGAGCTACGGCAACACCTCAGCGCTGCGGTACACTCCGACTACTGACATGGACTTTGGCACCGTCCTGTGCTCGGCCACCAACTCCGTGGGCAGGCAGGAGGCTCCCTGCTTCTACAAGCTTGTTGCTGCAGGTAACTCATTATGACAGCCCTGGGTTTCATTAGTGAAGATAGTCCTCGTAATGACTGCCAGGATAGATATTCAGCCCCAGGGATGTGTCTTTACAGGCGTTGTATAAAGGGGGTTCCGGGGTGGTTTTAGTGAGGTATGGTAGGTATACACTCCCCGGGCTTATCCTCAAAGTCCGGGCGTCTTTTGAAGGTTCCCCCCCGAAAATAAATAAAATCCGTAATACATTGTTTTCATATAACTGTAGTGGTTTACGCGGCGCACGCCAGTTAAGCTCGGCATGACTTTTTCCGACATGATCTTCAAAAATTTTCGTCATATTCATATTTTAGCCAATCTACACAAAACTGTAACGAATTATAAACCTGAACCTTCCTCATGAATCACTCCGTTCATTAGTGAAAACGGTATGAAAATTCGTTCTACGGGGACTTTGTTTTACAATAATACACTCATGGACAAATTTAGAGGAACGCAAAAAAAAAGTGTGTTTAAAACACCATGAACACCAAATATCATGGATATTTGTGACAATTAAGTTTATTAACTTGGATATTGCTTATTAGTCGTTAATTTAAAATTGCAAACGTCGAAAAACAAATGACCAAATGACAAAAATTAACCAAATTAAGAAAAAAAGAAAATTTTACATGAAAGTAACATTTTTGTAACTCATTATTTTTATTTTTTTTTTCATAAGGGCTTAGGAAAGGCTATAACGTAGGCTGTAATCAGTACTTAGTGTTGCCCCTTCTAGCTCTTCGAACTGCTCCCAGTGGCCTTGGCATACTCCTAATCAAGTTATCAATAAAACTTTGAGAGATTGCGCTCCATTCTTCCTGTAATGCGTTTTTAAGAGCTCTCTAATTAGCGGGGGCAGGATTTCTTTTCTTTATTTGTCTTCCAAGCTTATCCCATACATCCTCTATGGGGTTTCAGTCGGGCGAGCGCGCTGGCCACTTGAAAACATTGATATCAACGTCTCGGAGGTATTCGACAACTACGGGCGCAATATAGGGGAGTGCATTATCATGCATAAAAACAAGTCTATATCCTTTATAAGGGGCAAATGGCATTGCAATTTCTTCCAAAGTCTCAGTTACATATCGTGCCGCTATTAGTGACCCATTTTCAATGACGCGGAGTTCCGTACGTGGCCCCTTACAAATACCCCCCTATACCATAGCTGACCCTCCACCATATGCCTCTTTTCCAATGATGTTGCACTGAGTGTACCTTACTCCCGCGCGTCTCCACACTTTAATCCTTCCAACATCTGGCTTCAGACAAAATCTGAACTCATCTGTGAATAGAACTTGACTCCAAGCTTCGTTATTCCAATTTTCATAAATGCGAGCAAAATTAGCTCGAGCTACTCGATGGAATGTGGCAAACAGGGGGTCTCTGGCAGGCAAGTGTGAACTTATTCCGGACGATTTTAGTCTTCTTCTCACAGTTTTTGTGCTTATTGTAACCCCTCGAACTTCTTGGAGCTTCGTTCTTACCTCAGAAGAAGTTAAGGTCCGGTTTCTAAGCACGCTGCTAACGATGAACCGGTCATCTCTGGTCTCAGTTTTCCGTTTAAGTCCCCGTCCTGCGAGTCTCGTATACTGTCTGGTCTGCCGATACCTCTTGACAACTCGGTGTACCACAGATTTTGATACTTGTAATGTTTGGGCCACATGTTTTTAGGTTTGCCCATTCCCAATTAAAGTAACAGCACTAGCAACTTGAGTGGAGTTTAGATCTGGCATTCTCAGTTTATTTGCAGTAACAATTCACGCTTAACATGATAAACAAGGCAGTCAAGGCAAACATTTAAACAAGACCTAAAATTAAACTCAAATTCAAAAGTTGGCAAAATTTTTCGCAGTATGAAAGAAAGCATTACGCAATAATTACATAAAAACAAATGAAATTCGAAAAAAAAAAACATTCCAAAACTTAATTTTTTTTAATACCATTTACTAATGTTAGTGACAAGTACGCAGGATAACTACAACAGGAAAAACTTAACCTTTTTTTTGCGTTCCTCTAAATTTGTCCATGAGTGTAATATGAAGTGACGAAATAGTCGTACGAGTTAAATCACCACTATTACTATATCTAGCAGCAAGTCATTCACGTAATCATTTAGTTCCTCCACACAATAATCCACACCTACTACAATACACACACACACCCTTCACAAACAGTTCACACACACACAATGCATCATTATTTAGGATTATTTTATTTTGCTCAATTTACTTTATTTTTAACTTGTTATTTCTCTACCCTTAATTAATTATAATTCTTGTATTATGTCCATTTTCAAACATCCTGAAATTAAATTATTAACACAAAATGTCTCGAATTAAAACTTAAGATAACGCAACTCAGGCCCCCAAGATAGAGGCGCTGCCTAGTCCAAGGGACCACTGTTCAAATAAAAATGTTACTTATTCTAGTTAGAGTAAGCACTCAATATTATTATTTTTGTAATTTATTTTGTAACGATGGACCAATAAAAAATATTCTTATTCTTATTCTTACTATTAGTGATGATTTAACTCTGCAGCTATTTCATCTTCTAGTGTGTGTAATTCAATTTGTGATAACAAAACGCGATAAAAAGTTGGTAGTTTGCACGCGAGAGGAAGTTTGTCGCTTTGTTTATCGCCTGCAGTGATGATAAACTGTGCAACACAAGTTGTTATATTTTATCGCTGGTCACCGTAATATGTAACACATGTCGTAATCGCAATAAATGTGGCACGTGCCGCGAATCGTGTTATAGCTTCATTTGGCCAGTTTTAAAATATATTTCGAGATAATCTTCAATTTTTTAAACTGACTCATAAAGAGGAATTTTATGAGTTTGCCTTTGTTTGCTTGTCTGTCTCTCATCTCTCTCATGCTAACTATATCCGACCAAAATCCTATACGGAGTTTCCACAAGGTACATTTTGTAAAGACGCGTCCGTAACTTGCATTGTAGCTACCGGACGAATAGGCTAGATTTGAATAGAAAATGGGACGAATATAAAAATGGTTCATAACCCGTCGCACGCCGGACACAATAGATTTTTTATTGTTATATGCACACCTGGGTGTCACTCGACGTTTAATAGTCCAGTAAAAATAGTGTTTGAGATTGCATTAAAGACACTTTAGTAAATTGGTTTTGAAATAATAGTATAGTTATTTACGTATGCATTCGTGGCAATTTTGTGCTCATATGGTCCGAGGAACCTCAGAAATATCTAAAGTTGTGTTTTTACTGTTTAACGTTAAACAAAAAACACACTTTAGGTGAAAAGTAAGATTATCGTCTACAGCCAGCCTAAAATTATCGTACATAAGTAATCCCTCGGTTTGGGTACAAAATTCTTAACATTACGAGATTTTTTCTTTCATTGTGTGATAAATGAGACTTAAAAAATCGCACTTTCGGGGATTTTTCTGTTTATACATTCCAAACGTTAGCCTCGAACCTATGTTCAGTTTTCACCTTGGTGACTTCCCAGGAACATAGTTAAAAAGTGTTTTATCATGTTTTGTATATTGTACATAAAAGACACTTGAAATATTTTTTAGGCTGTGCATTAACATTTTCATTCTTCATATGTAAGTGTCATAATCCCCTGATTAAGTGATAAGGATTCTTCGCAAAATGCATAAAACCTAAATTACCTACACAACATAAAATGCCAACCTTGACCGAGCGCCTTGCATCCCCCGCGTCGGTGTGCGAGAGGGACGAAGTTATCGGATGTGAAAAAGATGGAGCTATTGTTTAACTGCTCAAATAATTACTGAAAATTTTCTTCTCATTACGCAATGAGATTGTTTACGATGCGCCCGGATTTTGGTACTTATTTATTATGTCTTGCGTAATATGCGGAAAGTCCTTAGATGGTGATTCTGTCACCGTTGGCAGTAAAGGTTTTAAAACTCTATGTTTTAGTGAGCTTCGGAAAGACAATTTATTTCATTTCTCGGATAATGTGCCAATGATTTTACATACAAATTGCCGAAAACAGTAGTATACAAATCAAAAATGCGAAAGGTATAATACCATGCCTACTCTGCAATCTACCCACTCGCGCGACAATTGCACGAAACTGTACCGGAACGAAACGCCAGGATTGTCCGACTACACGAAACTGACGTTGTTGTTGTTACGTCAGCAAAGAGAAAAATCTGAAATTATTCTATTGTTAGGATTTTAATAAACTCAGTACACAGTTATACCTATGGGATATAATAAATGCGCTTTACATCAGGATAAGCGCATTTTTTCTATCAACTACCGCCTTCTGGTTCGAATCATGTAAGGTAAACGCGGCCGCGTTTACCTTACATGATTCGAACCAGAAGGCGGTAGTTGGTCGACAGTGACCCAGTAGTCGTCTAATTATCTAAAAACATCAATATCTTTTTCTACTAAACACAATGATGTTAATAGTACTAGATCAGGGGGCCTACTCCCTAAGTCCGTCCGTCTTCCCGTCCGTCTGTTCATCCGTCCGTCTGACATTACGATCCATCAAAACAAGTGTAAAAGTTAAATTTTTCGGACGGGCAAAACCTCATCGGGAATAGGGACAACTGGCAAATCATGTTGTCATTCATACTTCGTTCGGGCCCCGAACCAATCATCCATCCGTAGGTGATACGGAGTAAGAAACGCCCGGAACGAAGGCCGAAACTACGGGCTTCGTGCTTAGGGAGTAGGCCCCCAGTAGTGTACGGCGCCGAAGCGTTACTACATCGTATATGTCCACAGGCATATCCGAGTTCAGTTGTCAGCTTGACCACAGAATAAATAATAGTACTAACGTACAGAAGTTGCACTCCTTTGATCTTGAAGAAAGCCGCTTTTATAATAGCCTACAAAATCTTTTCCCCTCCATGCGCAAGCTAAATTGCTCTTAATCGCCGCGCTTGAGAGTTGTTATTACTTTGTGTCGTTACTCGTCCGTAACATACCTACGCCGCTTAGCTGAGTACTAGGGCTGTCCGCAAAGAAAAATAAAATATGGTACCATACCACCATACCATACCATACATACCTTAAGGTATGGTGGTGGTGGTGGTGGGGTATATGGTAGGTACCTTTTTATACTTTTATTGTATTTATGAGTAGTCTATCTAGAGTTGTTTCACTTTAATGTAATGTCTTATAATTTTCAAACGTTATTTTTTATTAATCAATCAAACAATCATCAATTATTTTTAATACACCATCATCTCGTATAATATTTAGAAGTGTTCTAAAGTAAACAAGGTACAAACACGTCTTAAAATTGAAAGTGACATTTGGGCCACTTTAGTCGCCTGAACATGGTCATAAAACAACTAAAGATGCCTCAACGCACCAGTGGCTAAGTTTGTGCGATCGTACGATCGCGGGTAGTTACAATTGGTTGTTAATCCTAAGTTAATCTTTAATTACTTTAAGCGATTTTGGACCTTACTCCTGAAACAATACGACGCGCATACAAACCCCCACTACTCCGCCGAGAGGTCAAGTTAAATGTCGGCAACTATAGTAAGTAGGTAGGTAGGTAAAAAAAAGGTAGCAACAAGACTCGACATTTCGTAATGGATTTTCGTCATTCAAAAAGTAACTATATCACTAATTTATATATAGTATAGTGATAATGTGAATAGTATACTTAAATTTAAAATCTAAGATTTAATTTTTTCATGGGCGGCCGTACGTGTCTTGCTCGCTGAGCGCGTAATACACCTTGACTGACTTGAAACCCAGAGTTGCCGCGAGCTGTAGGTACTTATCTCGAGTGGAATGTACCAGTGCAAGAGGCCTGGCTTGACGTCAAGTGAGCAATTGCTTAGCGATAAAAATATCAAAATAGTGAAATGTGCGATTAAAATTTGTATGTCACGGTCTGAAAAGATTACTAAGGCAAGTGGTAATACATTTCACAAATAACTTTGCTGAATTTTGTTCAGATTATCCAAAAATTTATCAAACATTGTTTTTGCCATCAGTGTTCTGATGTTGTGGACTTTTGGGAGTTTAGTGAATGACGAATGTATGTTCCTGTAAGTCTAAATTATTATTGTAGTCTGTTTGGATTAAACATACTGTACAGTACCCAAACACTCACTGAATGGAAAAGTACCCAAACAGTCACTGAATACAAAAGTAACACATGTCACGTGTAAGTATGTCAAAGGTTTTAACCTAATATATCACTACATCGTCCACCAAAATTAATTTTATTAGCAATAAATAATCTTATATGTAATGACTAATGACTATGAGTTAATGAAAAATAATAGATTGAGACTATGAAAAATAATAGATTGTTTATGATCACATTGTGTTATATAGTGGTGTGCTGTGCGAAAATAAACCGGTTCATTTTCAAGTAAAGTAAACTAGCTGCGCCCTGCGGTTTCACCCGCGTAGACCGGGATAAAAGTAACCTATATGTTAATCTGGGGTATAAGCTATCTACTTACCAAAATCCCAAATCGGTCCAGCCGTTTGAGCGTGAAGAAGTAACAAACATACAAACAAACAAACACACGCACTTACAAACTTTCGCCTTTATAATATTAGTGTGATGTGATTACTGTGATTAGTAATCGATTATTAAATCGAATTTTTAAACTACGATCAAATACAAGTTAGTTAATAAATCCAAGATACCTTTCAGAATTTTTAAGATTGACAAACTTATCTAACTCAGTAGTGAAACCCAGAACAGTCGTCGTAATTTCTTTTAAATGACGTACTTTTTTAGGGTTCCGTACCTCAAAAGGAAAAACGGAACCCTTATAGTATCACTTCGTTGTCCGTCTGTCTGTCTGACTGTCTGTCAAGACCTTTTTTATCAGGAACGCGTGGAGGTATCAAGTTAAAATGAATATCAAATACGTAAGTCGTCTATGATCCTTTGGAGCTCTAAAAAAATCAAGCTTCTAAGTCTACGCCGTAAAAAAATACGGCCATTTATGCAACATATTTTGATACTCGCAAGTAAATCAAAACCTATAGGGTACTTACCGCTGACCTACAATCATGAAATTTGGCAAGAAGCAAGGTCTTACAGCACAAGTAAAGGAAAAAGTCTGAAAACCGTTATTTTGTCATTTTATCGCATAAACATTTTTGTTTTTGAGATTTCTTGTTTTTCAGCTACAAATGTTAAGTTTGTTATGGATACATTCTTTTCAATTACGGAGACCTTCATTTTGCGTGGCCCACACGCGCTTGGCCGGTTTTTATTACTATTAAAATGGATCGAAACAGATAAACTATAGTAATTTACGTTATTTAATTTTCATCGCAACGTATGTACATTCATCATAAACGCGTCAATAGGTGCAGTACTAGACAGAGTGATCTCTTATTTGTTTTCCAGGGTACCTAAAGATCAGAAGCACATGGAAATATTCCATATTACAATCTTTCATTATAATTGATTCAATGAAAACCTTCATTAAATTCTTGGGAAATGATGTTGATCGTTGGCAACTCTGGCCGTTTTTCGGGTAACAATGTCTTGTCTCATTTCAACGTAATTAGTTTGACGGTAGAAGAAGTGAGACAAACATAGATTATTTTGACAGATTGACATATTTATGTATCCGTTTCAAAGCTACGTGTTTAAACTCGTACAAGTCGGTAAGTCGGTACGTTTTTCTGAATTATTTTGTAGGACGCTGCGCCTCTAGTATTATAATACCTCATTGACTAAACATTAAACTTGCCGATTTTATGGCAACCTATTCTTGGTAACATATTGCAACGTCTGAAATATTTTACTTGAAAAGTGTGTCCGACAAAAATTTAATTTTTTTGCAAGTTCAGCTGCTAAATGTGAAGTCGGCACGTAGTTTTGTTTTTCGATTTGTGAAACTTCAGTTGGGTCTACGCTAAGTCTGATTATTTGATGAATTAGTTAAGTTAATTTGCTAACGATAGGAGTAACCTGAAATTTGGAACACTGTAATCACAAAAGTATTTTTTTTCGAACGTGACATCTATTGGTACCTAAAAATTCCTAATTGACCCAGATCTCGTCATTTAATAGTTGCCTCTAAACCCGCCAAATTCTAGGTATTTTAGTGTTTTATGCCACAAAATGCGAATAATAACTATTATTGTGACCGCAACATAGTTGTTAACGCTTTTGTACACACAACATTAATTAAATTTTTAGAAAATTATATTTTGCAGTAGTAAACTACTTAATACATTTACGGTTTAGTTTAAGTCATAATGAATTTGCTTCCTAAGATAAATTTATGGGTAATAAAGGGTGTGCAAGTTGTTAGAATGATTAGCACCACTGGGCCAAACTGGCCCACTGGATCCGGCGGGTCCTTCACATGCCCTAATCTTGTTGATTCTGGAAAGAAGCCAGTTGATTCCAAAGAGAAAATTATTAAGAACATGTCATGCGTTGAGCCACATTGTTCCAGCGTATATCTTCGGCAAAACCGAAATATAGCAAATAAAATCGTTACCTATGTCGGAGGGCAACCCGGAAGGCACACAGACTGTCGCAAAAGCTTTGGCAAAAACAGAAGCGTCTGGCAAGGAAGCAAGTGAATTCTTAACACGTTTTTACGGTGACCAGGTAAAATATTATTATATTATAACAGCAGGTCACGTTACTACAAACTGTGAAATTTTCTCATTCAATTTTGAACTTAACCTTCAACAATTGCTCAGGTGCTGGTAAAACTGCAGGCATACCAAGCCTGGGCTTCGGCCCGTAATGACAGGTGCGACTGTCAACGTGCTCGCGCAATGTTAAAAGAGCGTTAAATTCTCCCGCCAAGTATTGCGAACGGGTGTTACGGAAGGCGCGTTTTGACCATGTTGGACGAATTGAGGCCAAGTTGGCATCCTTTCTGGTAGCAAGGAGTTCTGATCGCTGTCTAAATCGGTCTAGACAAATTTCTGCCATTTGCTGCCTCTTATGCTTAAGTCTGATGGAACGCTGGCTCATCCCGCGCAAGAAAGTGCAAACTTATTAGCCTTTATCTTTACCGAAAATTCACGCCTTGATGCGGCCTCTAACATACCCCACTGTAGTTCCACAATGCCGGAGATGGCAATCTGGTCAAATTCAATGCTCTGAAAACAAAGGCGTCTCTTTTCACTGCCAAAAGGAGTCAGTTTCAGTTATCTCCTACTTTCCGAGGAGCATCTGTACTAGTTACCGACCGCCTAGAGCTTTTGGGCATGGAGTTGTCGTCTGATCGGCTCAACCATCGAGTCAAAAACACAGACTTAATTCCGGACAAAAACTGATTCTGTTATTCTGATCGCACATATTTTTTTGCCAGACGTCTCTTAAAATTTTTAAGCAAAAATATGTTACAATTTAATTAACCTTGCTGTTTTTATTACCTCCTGCTCTGGTACAACCTTTAGTAAATCTTAGCATTCAGTCTTCTACCTACCTTTTGTTTCTTAGACTCTTAACAAACACGTACAGTATGTTCAAGGTCTGAGAGTTCACATTAACACAAAAAATTGAACACGACTGGGTCCTTTTGACGAGTAATAGTACAAACCCGACGACTATTGGTACAAATCGCCCTTTTTTTTTAACTATTTAAAGTACTAAAATTACCTATTAGTCTCTTTTTGCATGGAACATTTGTTCCATTCTGTATCTGAGAAGGACGTTGTTAGCTGCGCTACAGTTTATACTTTTGCAGCTGTCATCGTTTTACTTGTGTACCTAGGTACTTCTTGTGTTATTGTTCCAAAATATTTTTTTTAATTTTGCTGATATTAATATTTTGCCTAGAAGTAGGTAGACGCGGCTACACATCAAGCTATACATTTCCAGTTTACACTGACCACTCATTGTTAGGAAATCCTATACAATGCGAGATCAGCATATACTGGAAATGTATAGCTTGATCTGTAGCCGTGCGTACTATTTCATTTTAAAACACCACATCTTTGTTTACTCATGTGGTCTAATTACACGAATCCAAAATAAAATTTATGTAATAGACGCGGCCGCTTGATGCATCGCGACGCCGCCGCCGCCACCCGCCCGCCGCGCGCCGCCCGCGCTCACCCTCTCGCGAGTGTTTGATTTTCCTTTAATTATTAGAAATGCTTTAGAGATATTCAGGGGATTTCTTTCAATTTGAGTAGACAAAAATTGTTGGTAGTAAGATTCATAAAAATATCCTGGGTGTCTTTAATGTACAAGGGTTAAATACACATTTAACTTCACGAAAAAAAAAGTATAATAGTCACCTTGGTGATAATTTACCTAGTTATTTGTAGTAACTATTTAAATACTTTGACAAAATTTCACTCTCTAGGTAAGTACTGTTTTGAAGTTATCATTTATTTTATATAAAATAGTCAATATGGTACTTAATATGTTGATTTTGACCGGGGATAATTATTTCCATAATTAAAACTTTTAAAAAGGAGCAGTCATGTACAAAATCACCAGTGGTCCATTTTTTGTTCCCACTTAAATTTAATGTTATTGCTATAATTGCTAATAACTCAATATATATAAAAAAAAAATCGGGGATTACTGTCAATTTATGTATTTCAGCTATTTATATATTTAATTCTGAATTATCACCCAAAGAGCATTTATTGCAATCTACTCCATACAAATCGATCTATTTTTACTGGACTATAAAGAGTTAATAGTTTTTAACTGCCTAGGAAGAATAAAAACACCAATAGTGGTTTATAGTATTCAAGAACCAAAATTGTCTGACAAGACCCCAGCAGTCATCACTTTATAAAATGTTCATTACTTACTGATCTGCCGATCTTACTGTTAAAATCTCATCGTGAAAGCTTAGGCGAAGTGACCCCATCAATAATGTCACTTAAAACTCACTTCTCCTAAGTTTTGTAATGTCAGATTTTTCCAGAATAGCTGGCTGGTGTTAAGTGTTCCTAAATCGAGTCGGTTTCAGCAGGGAACCCCACAGCCTTGCAGAACTGCTCCGTGATGAACCAAAGCTCTGACACATTGCTGGTAGAATGCCTGGAGGGCTTCGATGGAGGTCTGCCACAGGTGTTCTACATGGAGGTGCTAGAACTGCCCTCTTTAATGGTAAGTGGTCTGTAGGTAAAGAATTTTTGCAGATCGAAAATAATTTTTGATGTATATTGACCTGATATGATTTGTTATACCTATGTGTTATTTATCGTTAAAATATTTCCTGTTTTTTTTTCTTTTAAAAACTACATTGAAATCACACCAATATTATAAAGGCGAACGTTTGTGAGTGTGTGTATGCTTGTATGTTTGTTACTTCTTCACGCTCAAACGGATGGACCGATTTGGATGAAAGGTATGTAAGAAAGGTATGTAGATAGCTTATAATCTGGATTAACACATAGGCTACTTTTAATCTCGGTACTACGCGGGTGAAACCGCAGGGCGCAGCTAGTAAAAAATAACTTTCAAAAGGAATTATGTCGTAATCAGGGTTTCCAACTGTGATTTTCCAGTAGTTAGTATTTTTATTCCATTTTGGAGTTGACACGTCACAAGGTCCATTATCGAAAAATCTGTCGATGACGATGAAGCTCTTGGCTCATTAACTTATATTTAAATATTTTATCCAGGTCCGAGCAAACGTCTCATCAAACCACACGCCTACCTTCGAGGTCCACGACCTGGACAGCCGGTCTAGTTACACGCTAGTCCTGTATGCTGCCAACGCGAAGGGCAGGAGCGAAGAAGCCACCCTGTATACCGTCGCCATCAGACCGCCTGATAAGTATACCGGTAAGTTAACAAGTGAGTTAGTGTTAGCCTGTGGTATCGAAATGCTGGGCAAAGGCCTCTCTTTGACTCCCAGTTAAGTAGGCAGATTTTAGTAGGGAGCTTTTAGTGTGTGGTGTGTGAGGTGTTCTGAAGAAGTATTACCACCTCACCTAATTGCGTTTACAAGTATGTAGGGCGACATTAATTTTGTCATTGGGCTGGGAACGTACGTGGGCTGCTTCTACGTCTGCTGATGTCCAGAGGTGGTGGACCGTGGTGGCGCCCACTTATCATGAAGTGGGTGCTTTAGACTTGTCACCCAACCAACGTCTGCTGACGCTGAAAACCAGCGCTGGGGCTCTGTCTTGCATGGGGTCGCAGCATTAGGCTGAGCGATGACCATTTTACGTCGATGTGACGTATATTTTCCCCAACTTGCTAGTTTTTAGGGTTCCGTACCAAAATAGTAAAAAAAGGAACCCTTATGGTGTGACTAAGTCTGTCTGTCTGTCTGTCACAGCTGGATATCTCAAGAACTGCTAATGCTATCAACTTGAAATTTGGAACAGTTTTAGATGACGTTTACCCAACTATTTTGCAAATAAGAAAGAAATAAAAATATTTATATTTTGTTTGCAACAGGGACTGAAAGGGGGTCTTAAAAATTCAAAGTGGGGCTACTAGGGCATTTGGGGTATCATATGAAAGAAAGTTGTTTGCAAATTCGCAAACATTTTTTTTATTTTTTTTGGGCCGCATAGTTTTCGACTTTTGATGAAAAATGTAAAAAAATGCCCTTTTTTACATTTATCTCCAAAGTTTGCAAAGAGAAAAATCTGAAATTATTCTATGTGATAGAAGTTTATGTAAAGATTACAAAAAAAAAATAAAACGATGTCTCTAAATAGCACACATTTTCAGAAATCGGAACGGAACCCTCGTTGCGCGAGTCCGACTCGCTCTCGACCGGTTTTTGTTTTTGCGTCATGTTTACAGCAAATTTTCTTTTTTTTCTTTTAACCAATAACTTTAAAAAACGAGTGGCTTGGATACTCCTTAATGGTGACATGTCGACAGATATTAACCGTATTATATTCACAATGTAAAATCTCCAGTAGTTAGTAAGTTGTTTTTCATAAAAAAAAGTCTAATCAAATAATGGTTTGCTACATAGCAACCAGGGACTTACTTAAAATTAAAATGATTTTAGAAAAGAAAACAGTAGGTATACAATTAAATTGTTTTAAACAAGAAGTTTCAAAAAGAAAATGAATAAAAACGCCTCTGGGCGGGTACCAGAATCACAAAGAATCACACGAATATTTCACTTTGTGAAACTTATTTTGGAAAATTATTTCTTTACAATAAGCTTTTGGATAATTAAATAAGTAGTTAACAAGTACAAACATTAGGTACTTCCTAATTATTAAGAAAAAAGATGAACAACACCTAAACGTAACATCACGGCTTGTGTTCTCGAAGGGTTGGGCAGAGGTGTACACCCACATTTGGCCAGAAAAAAAAGAAAAAAAAAAGAAAAAAAAAGAAAAAAAAAAACCAGACAAGTGCTTGTCAGAGCACGCACAATGAAGGCGTAGTTGGGATGAATTAATCCGAAGAAAAAACAACATTGTAGTTGAAAAACATGTTCTCCCATGCATTCCAACTGTAAATGTAAGTTTATACCATTCCCCCTCTAAAAAGCTTATTTTATTCACTGAAAACAGTGAATAAAAAGCACTTTTACTCACTGTTTTGATGTTTGAATTTGGAACATACCAATGTATTCGACCACAGATGTAGAGTACCTTGGCTAGATACGGCATGTTATTAGATAGTATGAAAATCGAGCGTGCCATCTTTTTTATACCTACGATAACTTTACCCCAGCCATTTAGTGATGTGCTCAGCGTAAACAGAATTGATTTAATCGCTAAGCGTCACTGTGGTAACAGACTTTTTTTAGTACGAACAATCGAACATGCAGGTCACGCTTGGTCGGATAGCTTGCCGTATCTAGCTATCTAAATCTGTGTATTCGACCTATATTGGTGTGTTCTAAATTCAATTTGATTAGTCGACATTTTCGACAAGGATTTTAGAATTAGAATAAAAATTGTTTTGTGTTCTTTGGTGTTTGAATAGGTACTGTAAGTTGTACCTACGAACACAAAGTTTAGTGTTAATTAATAATACATCGATTAAAAATGGATTCAAGTGATGAAGATGTGTTAACACCTGAGTTTATGACAGAGATGAGCCCTATGTAGTGAAAAACTTGCTACCCAACAAATGACGGCTGGTTTAAATGAAAGCCAATTTAATTTTCCTTTTTCTTAATTAAATGTCTATTTTCGCTTAAATCTTTCTTTTTCTCGTAGTCATGGTATAAAGTATAGTATGCAACTCTTGAATAAAACGAATTTATATCGAGGGCCATGAATCACTCGCATCGCCCAGGATTCTAACACTTGAATCACTCGCTACGCTCGTGATTCAATCATCATGAATCACTCCCTGCGGTCGTGATTCAGTCATTACAATCCTTCACTAGCTCGTGATTCATCTATGGCCCTCGCTTTAAATCCGTCCTTTATTCACTAATTGCATAATATACTATTGTAGTTACAATATCGAGAGAAACCATGTCATTTTAAGACCACAGACTTCCTATAGGTTTTCCTGTAATCTACAGATATAGAACTATTTTCTGTATTTTTTTTTTAATTTTAGGATCAGTAGTTTCGGAAAACAGGGGGTGGGGAATGGTCTATTTTCTTAAGTAACTTTAAAACAATTTATTTTTAAATTATAAAAAAATATATATCTGAGAACCTCGAAGTAAGTTCTTTCTTAAGATATGTCACAAGTTTGAAAAACTTTTTTATGTTTTTATTTTATTTATTTGCCCCCCAAAAGTGACCCCATATTCAAAATTTATTTATTTAATTACTTTAGCCGTCCGTGTTTGGGTCACAAAAATTGAAAGAAAGAAAGAATAGTACATTTTGATACAAGTAGAGAACGTTTGTTATTGCGTTCGAGGCGGGATTAACACCCGGGCCGTAGGTGAGGTTGTTTTTGAGCCGAGAACTGCAATAACAAATATCCACGAGTATCAAACGACGTTTTTCAATACACTTATGAAGAAATAAAATAAAATAACGAACAATATTTTTGTCATGAATTATTATCAAACTATGATTTAAATTTTCTTTTTTTCCGCGCTTTGCTTTCGCCAGGTTGAAGGAGAAGCAAAGGTATAAAGCCGATATACAGCCTAATATGAAAAATAGAAAATTTAAATATATTTGAGTTTAGAACACAAATAAATGTTAATTTGTTCATAAACGTTTCTTTTATTGTAATAATCATTGTTTTTGATGATATTAAAGTAAAGACGCATATCTCTTTGCCGAGATTTAAAAAAAACATTCACCTCCGAATAGAGGCATTGAACCAATTTGGGCTAAGCATAGGTATATGTTATCTGTGGCAATTTTTATTCCCGCACACGTGCAGGAAAATAAAAAATCACACGCGTGTGAAATACATTGCATTGTGAACCTAATCGTAGTGCGATATGATCCAGTTTTCGAGGAAGTGTATTGAAAAAAGTATTTATTGTGACTCGCACAGGAAGATCACCAACTAAAACTAAAAACACAACACCGGTTTTTCCTTTTGAGGTACGGAACCCTAAAAAGATGAATTAAATGTTAATTTAATTAATTGTTTGTGCCGTACACAAAGGCATGTGAAAAGGGCTATGTTACTACTTGGTTACTACAGTGATTTCCTTTCTGACCATCTGGGGGTGAATAGACTAAAAATCGAAGTAACGGATTGATATTTTAACATACATAATTATTATAAATGGCTATTTCTGCCCTGTTGATTTAATGCTCAAATTCTCATTTAAAACGCGAACGTTGTTGACAATTCAAGAAAAGCTTTCAACTGTAAACAAAATTAACTTTTAACTCGGGTTATATATTTTTAAGTCCCTCACAGTCAGAAATGATTACTTCAGCAGACAGTGGAATAAATTAATGGTGACCAGTCTGAGCCTTGATAATTCACTCTATTTGAGAGAATGACGCTCAACGCTATTGACGACTTTACGATAAGAGCCGACGTAAACGAAAATACAATTTTATGCGAAAGGACAGAAAAGGTTTTTATGTTTTTCTTGTATCTAATATTGTGTCTAAATGCCATAGGTCTGTACTACAAAATGGCAAGATGGATTTTGTCCCATCTTGGTGTAAACTTCAATACCTACAGTAACAAAGCATAAGATATATGAGTGACAGCAAGAGCGTTATGTAAATCGGAGCATTTACTGAAACTTGATGAGCCTTGTGCAACCGCGTACTATAAGTACACTTCTATAAAAAGACGAACGACTACGTGGATCTTTATTTATTTTATCCTTTTCTCAGTTAGTTTTAATCCTAGCCTGGCAGTTTCAGTAATTTACGCGGCCTACCCAAATGTCTTTTCTTTGGTATTGTTCGTCGAATCGTTGAGCTTCTTAAGTTTTGAGTTGAGCTGCATGATTGCTGAGAAATGCGTGCACTGACTGGACAGGTCCACTCAATCTGTGTGGTTCTCTCCTCAAAAGACCATTTCAGGCACCAATCTACATATTATGGTCTTCACATGTTCTGACCAAGATTATGTCTGGACTTTAAAAGAGACTGTGACCTCTGAGTTTGTTTCGGCCTTTCTTCTCAGAGTAGTCAGATATGAAACGCTGACCTCATCTAATTTTTACACGGCTGCCCCAAAAAGGAGTGTACTGTTTTTTAAAAATATTATTGACGTGTAAAAAAGTGTTTGTACAAACCTATTTACAGAAACAAATCATTTATCATTTGATACCTACACGATATACAGCGTTAAACTAAATTAGCTAGAGAAACTCCGCAGACATGGGTATCGATATCTAAACATGATAAAATGACAAAGAAGTTAATTTGAGTATTTTTTTGGGTCATGGTTGTTTGCAAGTCGAGTAGTCACTTGAAATATCAGTTTTAAAAAAAACCGGTCAAGAGCGAGTCGGACTTGCGCACCGAGGGTTCCGTACATATGTAATTTTTGTTGATGATTTCTGAAAAACTGTGCTATTTAGAGACATCATTTTATTTTTCCTGTAATCTATACATAAACTTCTATCACATACAATAATTTCAGATTTATTTCTATGCAAACTTCGGAGATAAGTAGACTGTATTTTTTTTACATTTTTCATCAAAAGTCGAATACTATGCGGCCTAAAAAAAAGATGATTTTTTTTTATAAAATGAGCAAACAGCGCTCTTTCATATGATATCCCACATGCCCTAGTAACCCCACTTCGAATTTTTAAGACAGTTTCAGTCCCGGTTGCAAAAAAAATAAACAGTTTATTTGTGTAAACTTCACAAACGTGATGGGTATCAATGTCTAAACGCGATAAAACAAAAACAAACAGATTTTCTGAACTCATACTTCAGGTAACAACAATATCAGCACCTTCAAATAAAAAATCTTCAAATCTTTTTAGGGTTCCGTAACAAAATGGTAAAAAAAGGAACCCTTATGGTGTGACTCAGTCTGTCTGTCTGTCTGTCCGTCGGTCTGTCTGTCTGGCTGTCTGTCTGTCTGTCTGTCTGTCTGTCTGTCTGTCACAGCTGGATATCTCAAGAACTACTAATGCTATCAACTTGAAATTTGGAACAGTTTTAGATGACGTTTACCCAACTATTTTGCAAATAAGAAACAAATAAAAATATTTATATTTTTTTTGCAACAGTGACTGAAAGGGGGTCTTAAAATTTCAAAGTGGGGCTACTAGGGCATGTGGGGTATCATATGAAAGAGCGCTGTTTGCACATTATCAGGAAACATTTTTTTTTCTTTAAAAAAAATGTAAAAAAAAATACCGTCCCCCCCCCTTATCTCCGAAGTTTGCAAAGCGAAAAATCTGAAATTATTCTATATGATAGAAGTTTATATAAAGATTACAGGAAAAATAAAACGATGTCTCTAAATAGCACACTTTTTCAGAAATCGGAACGGAACCCTCGGTGCGCGAGTCCGACTCGCTTTGACCGATTTTTTCTTTTTCATTTAATTTTATCGTGTTTAATTTAACCCTGTATACAACCAAACCGGTAATCTTATGGACAGCTAAGCCATACATACATAAGCCTCCACCGCACCACATACACAGCTAAGCCATACATACATAAGCCTCCACCGCACCACATACACCACCAAAGTGGGGTTAAAGTACAATAAATATCTTATGGACAGCTAAGCCATACATACATAAGCCTCCACCGCACCACATACACAGCTAAGCCATACATACATAAGCCTCCACCGCACCACATACACCACCAAAGTGGGGTTAAAGTACAATAAATATCTTATGGACAGCTAAGCCATACATACATAAGCCTCCACCGCACCACATACACCACCAAAGTGGGGTTAAAGTACAATAAATATCTTATGGACAGCTAAGCCATACATACATAAGCCTCCACCGCACCACATACACCACCAAAGTGGGGTTAAAGTACAATAAATATCTTATGGACAGCTAAGCCATACATACATAAGCCTCCACCGCACCACATACACCACCAAAGTGGGGTTAAAGTACAATAAATATCTTATGGACAGCTAAGCCATACATACATAAGCCTCCACCGCACCACATACACCACCAAAGTGCGGTTAAAGTACAATAAATATCTTATGGACAGCTAAGCCATAGATACATAAGCCTCCACCGCACCACATACACCACCAAAGTGGGGTTAAAGTACAATAAATATCTTATGGACAGCTAAGCCATACATACATAAGCCTCCACCGCACCACATACACCACCAAAGTGGGGTTAAAGTACAATAAATATCTTATGGACAGCTAAGCCATACATACATAAGCCTCCACCGCACCACATACACCACCAAAGTGGGGTTAAAGTACAATAAATATCTTATGGACAGCTAAGCCATACATACATAAGCCTCCACCGCACCACATACACCACCAAAGTGCGGTTAAAGTACAATAAATATCTTATGGACAGCTAAGCCATAGATACATAAGCCTCCACCGCACCACATACACCACCAAAGTGGGGTTAAAGTACAATAAATATCTTATGGACAGCTAAGCCATACATACATAAGCCTCCACCGCACCACATACACCACCAAAGTGGGGTTAAAGTACAATAAATATCTTATGGACAGCTAAGCCATACATACATAAGCCTCCACCGCACCACATACACCACCAAAGTGGGGTTAAAGTACAATAAATATCTTATGGACAGCTAAGCCATACATACATAAGCCTCCACCGCACCACATACACCACCAAAGTGGGGTTAAAGTACAATAAATATCTTATGGACAGCTAAGCCATACATACATAAGCCTCCACCGCACCACATACACCACCAAAGTGGGGTTAAAGTACAATAAATATCTTATGGACAGCTAAGCCATACATACATAAGCCTCCACCGCACCACATACACCACCAAAGTGGGGTTAAAGTACAATAAATATCTTATGGACAGCTAAGCCATACATACATAAGCCTCCACCGCACCACATACACCACCAAAGTGGGGTTAAAGTACAATAAATATCGCGAATACAATGCTAAGTTAAATAACCAGTGGTAACTCGTAAATCTGCTGCTACAATATTCATTGGAGCTGCAGCAGAACGTTATTCATGGCAGTTTGCAAGTTACAACAATTAGATACCGCTATTACTTAGTCTTGTGTACTTACTAATGGTTATTGCATATTTACACGCCGCCGGTAAGTGCAGGAGTTTGTGGTGATAATAATTTTCGGATGATTCGCTTTTGTTTTTTTTTAGAAGTTCTTTGAGGCAGATGTAACTTAACAGGTTTTTTGCGCGGTAAACGAGACATGCCCTAGTAGCCTCACTTCGAATTCCTATGAGGGTCCTTTCAGTCCCCGTTTAAAAAAAAAATCTTTCTTGTTTGCAAAAAAGTTGGGCAAACGTCATCTAAAACCCTTCCAAATTTCAAGTTGATAGCATTAGTAGTTCTTGAGAAATCCAGCTGTGACAGACAGATAGACCGAGTCGCACCATAAGGATTTCTTTTTACCATTTTGGTACGGAACCCTATTATGTGATGAAACTACAAATTAACGATTTTCAGACTTTTCCTTTACTTGTGCTATAAGACCTTGCTTCTTGCCAAATTTCATGATTCTAGGTCAACGGGAAGTACCCTATAGGTTTTGATTTATTTGCGAGTGTCAAAAAATATCGCCTATGGCCGTATTTTTAATGCGTTGACATTGAAACTTGTTTTTTTAGAGCTCCAAGGGATCGAATATCTACGTATACTACCACGCATTCCTGAGAAAAAGGGTATTTAGAGATAGTCGGACGGACAACGAAGTGTTCCTATATAGGTTCCACTTTTCCTTTTGAGGTACCTATGGCGGCGTTAGTTCCAATTTTTTCCATGAGCAAAAGATCCTTATACCGTTGTTGTTATCCGGTTATTAACGTCTTTGTCAAATTTTCTTTTCCCAATCACACAATTACATAATCCCGCCATACAAAAAGAAGCCATCATTATATTTGTCATACCATCCGGAACACGTCCACTGCTCGCCGCCCTCCTATTATATGAACGATCCATAATTATCGTGCTTGGGAGGTAGAAATGATGCTATTAACTCACACGTCGGTACCACTGGCCGTTTCCCATTTCCATGATCCCCTGGTAGGTACAGTTCATTAGGGACTTCCTATGACCCCCATGGGGAGCTATGGTGTGTAAACCAAGGTTGGTAATTAGTGGTCGTGATTACAAAGCGGAATCACTGTGGTATACTTGGTTGGTAATTTGCAGCGAATTGTATCGTATGTCATAGGGCAATAAATTGCCTGAAAGCTCATTTAGTATGTGGATAATTTGCACCTGCTTCGCTATACAGGGTGGAAGGGACATCGACGCGCAAACGGTTACCACGTATTCAGTACATCATTCTGAGCCCCCCCATATAGAAATTTTTCATCGGTTATTAAAACAAAAATCTGTAGTTTCCTACAATAGTGCAATACCTACACGGTCAAAATGTATGGAACAACAGATTTTTCTCAATAACCGATGAAAAATTTCTATGTATGGGGGCTCAGAATGATGTACTTGATATACGTGGTAACCAGCTCTACCCTGCTATACACATATTCAGGACAACCAGCCGGTTGATGTTGTTTTATTTTGTTGTTCAATAAAATTGCCAACTCTGAAGCTCCATTTACATGGTGCAAGTTTTCTTACAGTGGCGTACCACACAATTTAAGGGCAATTAACTGACGCCGTCTTAATAACACGTACAATATTGTTGCACGATACGGGCAAGTTAGTTGCCGTTCAAAACTGATAAAGGTGTAAGCAGCACGATCAATAAAATTGCATTCAATTCTGGCATGAAAACTTTCTATCATTCAAACATGAGCGAACGAAACAAGACGTTCAATAAAATAAAATTAAATATTTGGTAGCGCAAATACGGGTTATACTTGAAACATTTGTACAAGGACGTGCAACTCAGTATAGACGAGCTAAAACATGCATTATCGCCATGCATTATTGCAATTTTTTTGCCTTGGTGTAAGGCATGCGATCGTATTGAATGGCAAAATTTGTTTTCAATTATTAAATGCCATTTTATTGAATCACGCGTATTAACACTTGCATGCAACTCTTGAATGGCAATACAATTTAACGTGCTTTATGGCATGCGATTATTGCTCTTGAACGTTCCAGAAACTTGCACAAACGGAGCTTTATGTGCTCAATACTCAATACTTACTCAATACTTTGCATTCCACAATGTATATACTGTGGTAAACATTAACTTAAAGAGCAATCGTGGCACAGCATAAAAAACCGGTCAAGAGCGAGTCGGACTCGCGCACCGAGGGTTCCGTTCCGATTTCTGAAAAAATGTGCTATTTAGAGACATCGTTTTATTTTTCCTGTAATCTTTACATAAACTTCTATCACATAGAATAATTTCTCTTTGCAAACTTCGGAGATAATTGGGCGGTATTTTTTTTACATTTTTCATCAAAAATCGAAAACTGTGGGGCTTAAAAAAATAAAAAAAAATGTTTGAGAATGTGCAAACAGCGCTCTTTTATATGATACCCCACATGCCATAGTAGCTCCACTTTGAATTTTTAAGACCCCCTTTCGGTCCCTGTAGCAAAAAAAATATAAATATTTTTATTTCTTTCTTATTTGCAAAATAGTTGGGTAAACGTCATCTAAGACTGTTCCAAATTTCAAGTTGATAGCATTAGTAGTTCTCGAGATATCCAGCTGTGACAGACAGACAGACAGACTTAGTCACACCATAAGGGTTCCTTTTTTACCATTTTGGTACGGAACCCTAAAAATTATAGTAGGTAGAGGTGAGGGAGAACTTAGCGTCGCCGACCAAATGTGGTCTGTGCTCAAGATTTTGTAATTTTTGCCGCATCCAAACAATCTTTCAAATTAGAAATTAGGTCTGGATGGTTGTGAAAAAAGGGTTTTCTGATTTCGTAAAATTTTATTTAACTCATTGGAACAAGTAGCAGTTCACTTACATCTGTTATTTTATTTAACTCATTGGAACAAGTAGCAGTTCACTTACATCTGTGATTTTATTTAACTCATTGGAACAAGTAGCAGTTCACTTACATCTGTGATTTTATTTAACTCATTGGAACAAGTAGCAGTTCACTTACATCTGTGATTTTATTTAACTCATTGGAACAAGTAGCAGTTCACTTACATCTGTGATTTTATTTAACTCATTGGAACAAGTAGCAGTTCACTTACATCTGTGATTTTATTTAACTCATTGGAACAAGTAGTAGTTTACTTACATCTGTGATTTTCATACATAAACAGACCCATCACAAAGCTGCATCTACACATTCTGAACATCTATACAGGGTTATTGGTAAAACACCAGCAACCTCTTAAGGGGTCATTGTATTCATCATTATGAACAACTTTTACTATGGGACCAAATCTGAAATCGCGAAAAAAAATCAGTTGCTTCCTACATTTTGACGAGTTTGATGTAGAGAAATGTACTGAACAGCTGATTTTTTTTCGCGATTTCAGGTTTGGTCCCATAGTAAAAGTTGTTCATAATGATGAGTACAATGACCCCTTAAGAGGTTGCTGGTGTTTTACCAATAACCCTGTATATGAAACATTATACAATAATTATTGCTAGGGAACGACTTTGATTTTTGGTGTGAAGTATCGCTGTTTCCGGCAGTGCGCAAAATAGCATACAAAGGTCTCGGATATGGGGCATTTAAGGTTAAGAGCCTATAATACTACCTTAAATAGCTTAGCATGATCCTCCGATAGGTTGAAAATACTGCAGCATTAATTTTGAAATAAATAATTATGGTAAAGTTGTGCTATGTTTGAAGAAAACCCGATCCCACAAAATTTTTTCGATAGAAAAAAAATCCTGAGTTACCTCCAAACCGAACAATAAACCGCTGGTATTAAAAAAATACTTCAAATTAGATCATGAAACTTTGCATACTAAATGAACTAACTTATTTTTATTTTTTTTTCAAATTACAATTATCGTCACGGTAAAAAGCAATTAAACTATCTGAGCCCATCACCGCACTCAGACTCGCTCTCACTCAGTCTGCGAGCAGTATCTTGCGAGCGAGATAAAAAGCTGAGGAAGTATGGGCTCGTTATAACATTTAGTGTCTAAACACACTATGCTGAAGTTACGCGACGGAAGTTCCGCGGCTGATGTTACGTTCAGACGTGTTCCGCTGATATGACACACCATAAGCGCCGAACTTACGCGGCGGAAATTCAGTTGCGGAACTTCAGTGGCTTGAATACCCCGCCTCCCACCGTCCCCCGCCCCGGATCTTCTTCGGCAATCGAACCGAACTTCGGTTGCGTATAATGTGTGCTCTACAGAATACCGCCGCCGAATTGCTGAACTTACGCCCGACCGAAGTTCAGCTGTACGCTAGAACGCAACGTAATTTCGGCATAGTGTGTCGTCAGTAATTCAAATAGCATTGCAGGCGTAATCATGCCGAACTTCGGTCGCGTAACTTCGGCATAGTGTGTTTAGATACTTAAAACTAAGTTTTCGTAAAAAAAACGTCAAAAAAACATGGAACTTCGACCTTCAATCTCCGTAACCAGATGATTCCCCGATATGGTCCAGTACAAAAAAAAACTATCCAAATGCGTGTCGGACCACGCACAATGAAGGGTTCCGTAGTTGAAAAGAATTTATCCCAAAAACACACACACACGCACACATTGTAATCCCAAAAAAATATTTTTTAGGTGGTAAAATTACAAATTAACAATTATCCGACTTTTTCCTTTACTTGTGCTCATAATAACGCAGTATCTTTTCCAGCAGGAGTGAGCACCTCAATTCCGCTGTCTCCGATGCTGGTGTCCCTCTTATCAGTAGCTGCTCTGCTGTGCACGGGAGTGTGTGGTGTTATCACCGCACTGTATCGTCGCCACGCGGCCAGGAGACATGATATCGACAAGCATCCGCCTTCTACGTAAGATTACCAATATTTTATTTTGGCTTTTGTTGGTTTTTGATTGTTTCAGATAAGTATACAGTGTGTAAGTGTAAATAGTGGCAATATTTTAAGGGGTCATTATACTCATCATTATGAACAACTTTTAATATGGGACCAAACCTGAAATCGGGAAAAAAAATCAGCTGTTCCCTACATTTTGACGAATTATGCGAAGATAAATGTAATGAACAGCTGATTTTTTTTTGTGATTTCAGGTTTGGTCCAATAATAAAAGTTGTTCTTAATGATAAGTACAATGACCCCTTAAAATATTGCTACTGTTTACACTTACATCCTGTATAACTAAGCATGCTGTTTCCTTATGGTGTAGTTTACAAAATGTTCTTGTTAAAGCAAGATTTTATGTCATGCATTCTAAATCCAAGGTTTACTTTGGATCCGGATTATATTAATAAGGTATTTTTATGATTTACTTCCCAAAGAGGACTTAAAATAACATATTAAAATAACATGTTAAAGCAAGATTTTATGTCATGCATTCTAAATCCAAGGTTTACTTTGGATCCGGATTATATTAATAAGGTATTTTTATGATTTACTTCCCAAAGAGGACTTAAAATAACATATTAAAATATAATATCATGTTATTTTAACATAGTGATTTTCCATCGAAATATTTTTATTCTCACATTAGTTAAGTACCATATAGTTCAAGAACAGCAAAAAATATTACCTACTGACATTTAACCTTTTCATAGAAACGAGTATTTTCAAAAATACACGTGCTAACGCCTAAGAAATATAATATTGTCTGTTGGTTTAACATCGAAAATGATATTTATTTTTAAAGCCCTGATTATCCTTGTAGGAAGATTGCTTCTTGTATCTAATATACAATGTACGTATGAAAACATAAGGGCACTTTCACATTTGCCACAACCACACCACCACGGGAAAATTTGTTTTAAAATGCATTGTTTTATTATTTTCACGGACCATATTTGATCGTCCAAGTCAACAGTGTGGACGATATTTGACCACATCACAGCCACAAGGTAGCCAGTAACAGCGAGTTTAATCGCAAAGAAAGAACGCCCGAATACGCCCGAAGAATGCCCGAATAGCCCGAGTGGTATGGCGATAAAAAGTAGCATAATTATGTCCTTTTCCAGGTCATGATCCATGTGCCTAATTTTATCCAAATCCGTTTAGCCATTTTAGCGTGAAAGCGTAACGAACAAACAAAAAACAAACTCATTTTCGCATTTATAAGATTAGTTAGGATTCACCACCTACTCAAAGGCACACAACATTAATTTGTAAAATGAAAGCGAAAATATATTTAATTCTAAAGACACATTTTTGTAGTTACCACAACGCAACTCCAAGATGCAGAGAGACTTCACATGTCATGTAACACTGCGATGGGGTGTGTGTGTGGTACGTACCACACGTGTGAATCATCAAGTGTGAATGTGCCCTAAGAGTATTAGACATCTAAAGAGGATCTGAAGGCTTTGTCGTTAAACAAGGTTAGGTTACTAAATTTAGATTGGCCCTGAGTTTTTGTTATTACGTTTGCTTATGTTATCTTTTAGCTGTAATTTCGATTTAACATTTTCTTCCGAAGTACCTTTTTTCGAGATTTGATTGTGCTAAGAGATCTTAGGTATTTTAGGTATGCGTGTGTTATATTTGATCATTGTTTTTTATAATTTTTAGCACTATATTTTTAATTATTAAGTAAAATTGAGATTACCTTGATTCCAGAAACCATAAAATCATTGTAAAACCACCTTTAGATATTTCATTTTGGTATTATTTTATTACCGTTTGTTAGATAATGACATCTGTCACATTTACGAAGCTTGGAACTAATGTAGAAGTATCTAATTTGACTAGTTATTTTGTTTATAAAATATACCACTCTTAACTTGTAAAAATCGTATAGATGTTATTACTGTAAATAATTATGTAATATTTAATAGTACTTGGACTATATTTTAGAATTTATATTGTTATTTTAATATAGGTAATAGGTTGTTTTAAACGATTGGTACAATACTGTCAGTTGTTTGATGGAAAGAGCGGGTAGTAGGATATAAAAAGGACTGTAATGACATTCTCGGGGCAATTGCTCGGTGGACGTTCAAGTGGTTAGTGCTAGTGCCGTTGTGATGTGAAATAGACCTACCTACCAGGTGTCACGTAAGTTACGTAATTTGATATTATACCTTAAATATTGTTACTATGTCTAATTGAACCATGTTATTTTAGTAGCTATTGTTATTATGTTGCTATTATTCTGAGTTCTCTTGGACCATTGTCCAAGAGGTAGAATATTATCTGTTTGAGATAACTATAATTTATAGAAATATAAGAAATAAGAAATGTGTTGATAAAAATACTTAAACACTGTTTCCGTGGAGTTTCTTGTTCGTTCTTCTCCACGAAGACCTAGTTTTGCGAACGGACAATAGCTTTCTCGTTAAAGATGAATAATTATTGACAAGCTTGATTGAAGAAATATAAATATCTAGTCTTGTCTTTCTGTGCTTTTAATTATGAAATCCTTCCCTTACACACCATATTCATAGAACACAGTAAAACACAGTAAACAATAATACTTTAATACACAGTAAATAAAATAACTAATAACCATCCTGACATTCAAGGATTGCTATCTGAGTAGTATCTAGGTATATATATATACACTTATAGATAATTATAGTTATATATTATATCAAATCTAACATCAGAAGTGGGATTCTTACATAACAGATTTCTAATGAATTTTATTTTGCTATTTTCATGATCAACGTTGGAGTACTGTGTTCTGCTGGAAGCCATTGGTAACGGCGGGTTGTTGACTCAATCCTCACCATAACGATGACAACGTGCTGCCAACTGAGAGCCTGGACTGCGGACCTGCAAGTTGCTGTGACACCTTCGAAAATCATTCCAAGAAATCAATGGAGCAGGAGTACCTACGAAATTGGCTAAAATCGGTAACGCCTCTAGAGGCTCTGCTTTATTATTATTATGAAATTTGAGACTATCTACAGCTGATGTGTATCAATTTTGCTGTTATTTTTAACGGACCTAAAGAGCAGGTTTTGTTTAAGTACCTACTTAAAGTAAGATGGAAGCTTAGCTTATAAAATCAATAATGAAAATGTGGTTACTATAATTACTTACCTACTACATTATAATTAATTCTAGTTCTCACAAAGAGGACTGAGAATAAGATACAAATTTTCAGACAGGATTAAGATTTAACAATAAAAATGCAATGGTTAACAAAATTGAACTTGGCAATTCCAAATGTTATGCTTTGTTGCTTATTTAAAATTATATTACAAAGTGATATTTTATCTGTAGTAAAATTAGTTTGTGAGCATTTGATTTCAAAGAGGTAATAATGAAATAATTGTTGTATGTCGTATTTGATTTGAATTTCCCGGACTCACAAGGGTGAGGCTTGAGAGGTTGGATCATTACGATGTAAAAAAAACTGATAACGATGAAACTTGGCATGGGTTGACATGACACTCTAGCTCACGGTAGTTGAGGCTGAGAGTTGTATGGTCGAAAATAAAAATGCAAGTCTTCACGGGAACCTAATTTAAAATTGCTAATATTATTGCTCTGTTGTTCACAAATTAATTAATCAGTACCTATGGATAAAAACCAGTTTTTCACTTTCAAAGTGCTTAATGATTATGCTGCAGTTCTTTATACTGATATGGATTATAATTATAACCTTTTACTACAAAGTAAAGTACTTAGTGCCAACACAGTGACCATGTTAACATTTGGAATTATTTAACAGAAAATATAATAAGGTGATCGATATACTTTGCAATGATATTGTCAGGTTGACCGAGCGATTTATTGTTTTGATTAGTTATTATTAGGTTTCACACTATTGTTTCTGTATAATGATAATCATCTTGTACTTTGAGAACAAAGTACTTGTCAGTATGGCCGTATTACATAATTATAATTGGCTGACTATGACTATGACTATGACTGTGTCTGTGGCTGTGCCGGGTGGCTGTGCCTGTGGCTATGACTGTGCCTGTGGCTGTGCCGGGTGGCTGTGCCTGTGGCTGTAACTGTGCCTGTGGCTGTGCCGTGTGGCTGTGCCTGTGGCTATGACTGTGCCTGTGGCTGTGCCGGGTGGCTGTGCCTGTGGCTGTGACTGTGACTGTGCCTGTGGCTGTGCTGGGTGGCTGTGCCTGTGGCTGTGACTGTGACTACGGCTGTGCCTGTGGCTGTGCCTGGTGGCTGTGCCTGTGGCTGTGCCAATAATAAAAAACAAAAAAAAATTAACCAAATTAATCGATTGCCAGAAATGTACTTCTAAACTTAAATTTCAAAAATAATTTAAAAAAAAAAATGTTTTTGTACTTCGAGAACGAAGTACATATCAGAATGGCCGTGTTATATTTGATCATTGTTTTTTATAATTTTTAGCACTATATTTTTAATTATTAAGTAAAATTGAGATTACCTTGATTCCAGAAACCATAAAATCATTGTAAAACCACCTTTAGATATTTCATTTTGGTATTATTTTATTACCGTTTGTTAGATAATGACATCTGTCACATTTACGAAGCTTGGAACTAATGTAGAAGTATCTAATTTGACTAGTTATTTTGTTTATAAAATATACCACTCTTAACTTGTAAAAATCGTATAGATGTTATTACTGTAAATAATTATGTAATATTTAATAGTACTTGGACTATATTTTAGAATTTATATTGTTATTTTAATATAGGTAATAGGTTGTTTTAAACGATTGGTACAATACTGTCAGTTGTTTGATGGAAAGAGCGGGTAGTAGGATATAAAAAGGACTGTAATGACATTCTCGGGGCAATTGCTCGGTGGACGTTCAAGTGGTTAGTGCTAGTGCCGTTGTGATGTGAAATAGACCTACCTACCAGGTGTCACGTAAGTTACGTAATTTGATATTATACCTTAAATATTGTTACTATGTCTAATTGAACCATGTTATTTTAGTAGCTATTGTTATTATGTTGCTATTATTCTGAGTTCTCTTGGACCATTGTCCAAGAGGTAGAATATTATCTGTTTGAGATAACTATAATTTATAGAAATATAAGAAATAAGAAATGTGTTGATAAAAATACTTAAACACTGTTTCCGTGGAGTTTCTTGTTCGTTCTTCTCCACGAAGACCTAGTTTTGCGAACGGACAATAGCTTTCTCGTTAAAGATGAATAATTATTGACAAGCTTGATTGAAGAAATATAAATATCTAGTCTTGTCTTTCTGTGCTTTTAATTATGAAATCCTTCCCTTACACACCATATTCATAGAACACAGTAAAACACAGTAAACAATAATACTTTAATACACAGTAAATAAAATAACTAATAACCATCCTGACATTCAAGGATTGCTATCTGAGTAGTATCTAGGTATATATATATACACTTATAGATAATTATAGTTATATATTATATCAAATCTAACACGTGCTTATAAGATTCTAGTGTTAGGGAAAATTAGTTTTTCTTATTCGTGAGTTAGATTTTATTATATTCTATTAGTAGGTATTTATTTAATGAATTTTTTTTGTGTACAGTCAGCAACAAAAGTCGATTAACACTTGCAGTTTTTTAATCATAATTATTAACCCAAATATTTCATTCAAATCGGAACAGAAGTAAAATTTTAAGAACTCTTAAACTTTAAACGTTAAGTTAAACGAAAAAACAAGCAGTTTATCGAATAATTTTGTGTTAATTGAGATGATGTCAAAAAGTAGCATTATTAATCGACTTCTGTTGCTGACCATACCTAACTAGCATTGAGTTGATTTTCATACAAGGATTTTTTCTTGTGTTCTCAGCCAATTTGTTGACCATTCTAGCAGTCTCTTGCCAGTCATTTTCCCTCTCCATTACACCTTCCACTTAAACTGTTTTCATCAAGAACTTCAACTTGGTCTATGTTTAACCTTTTACTCATATAAATTAGGTACGGCCAGCAACAGAAGTCGGTTAACACTGCTATTTTTTGACATCATTTAAATTAACACAAAATGATACAATAACCTGCTTTTTAGCATTTCATTTATTAGATAAGAGTTAATTTTCTTTAACATTTACATCTGTTCCGGTTTTAATAAAGTATTTTTCTCAATAATTAAGATTTGGAAAACACAAGTGTTAATAGATTTTTGTTGCTGACTGTACCTTTACATCCACTTACTGCTAAAACCCTACAGCTATCTCTACCTTCCACAGCAACGCCCTCTACATGGAACAAAGCGTGGAGTCCCTCTCGAAGCAGGATAATCTGAACACTTACTGTGGTTCCCCAAAGCTGGACTATTGCAGTCAGTACGAGCTGAAGATGGAGGGCAGCGGGGAGGACACGGATCCTGATATTATACCCTGCCATTATGGTAAGATTTAGTTCCTATATTGTATTTTTTTGATTTATTCCTATTTTTGGCTAAGTAATAACAGCCGCACGGGTCGATCCGTCAGGTTAAGCTACGCTTGCCGGGGTTGGTCAGTGGATGGGTGACCATCTTTACATACCGAGATTCCTCCGTGCCTCGGAAAGCACGTTAAGCTGTTGGTCCCGGCTGTCATTCGTGGATCTTTGACACTCGTTACGGGTCGTCAGAAGCCCGAAAGTCTGACAACCAGTCTTACCCAGGGGTATCGTAGTACCCAGTAACTTGGTTGTGGATGTCAGATAGGCAGTCGCTCCATGTAAAATACTGGTATTCAGCTGCATCCGGTTAGACTGGAAGCCGACCCCAACATAGTTGGGAAAAGGCTAGGCAGATTGATTGTATTTTTTTGATAAATATGTATCCTGTAAGCTAGAGTTGCACTAGACTGACCATTTTAGCCAATGGTTGCACTAGTGACGTAACTAAGCCAGAGGTCAAGGATTATGATCATGAGGTTTATTTCTATAAGTTAAGTAATGCTAAGCTTGTGCTAACCGTCCAATTAAGGTGAAAGGGCCACGGTACCCCGCGAAATTAAAATTTTCTTATGTTTTTTGCATTTTGCAGGTCAGGTTGTTTGTTGATCAAAATGTGATTCGCGACAGTAAACAATATAACTCTTTCTTCAAGTTCAAATTATCCTATAGAATGACTATTTCAGGAAATCATACTAGAGAGTTGTATTGATGATCTAATATAAAGATAAAGAATTAAAAAAAAAATATATAAATGTAAATATATTTATGTCATAGTCAAAGGTCGATAATGCAGTCTCTTCGTGGAATTACTGGTTTATGCTGGGTTTGACCAAAGCCTTCTGGCAAACCCCGAAATAAATTCCAATTTCGGCCTTTGACTAAAGTATTTTTGGTCAAACCTAGAAGTTTCTAACTTTTCAGTCAAACGTCGAAAGTAAAATAATCTCTTTCAGGCTTTGCCTAGTCGATCCTAGAAGCGACTGGCAGACTCGGTCAAACGTCGACGTCAGGGGCACTCCGAGGTTCGGTTGTGTTAGGTTCCTTTAAACCCTGCAGACAGAAATAGGAGCCCCGCGCTGCGGGGTTCCGTCGACCTGCTGACGAAAACCCTAACACAACATTTCATTAAATTGAGTTTCGACTTTTGCCTGACCAAATTAGTTTCTCCTAGGTTTGACTAAAATTCTTTAGTCAGGGTCTGAAAAACTTCATTTGTTTAGGCTTTGACTGAGACTTCAGGTCAGACCTGAGGATTGACTAGTCAAACCTAGGAGCGCCGGAGCTTCGAGGTTTGACTATAACATATAGTTACATATTTTTAGCTGTCGCGAGTCATATTCTGATCAAAAGACAACCTGATATTGACTAACTCAAGCGACGTTTATAATAAACACTTAGATGCAACTAGCTTCATCTTTCTGACCGAACTACTCCTTGACAATTCAAAAGTGCTTGTAATTTGTTTAATTGAATTAAATGCTTTAAGTTTTTGGGTTTGATGATATCACATGCCATGGCATGATTTGAGGGACTACATTACAATGAAAAAGGCTAGATTTTAAACAAATAAAACCTAGCTGTTTACCTTTGATGTGGGTTAATCTAATCAGTTGTGTAGGTACTTTAGATTCTTAGGGCCTATTTCACGATGTCCGAATAGCCATTACTCACCGAATAAATTCAAAAATGGAACAGAATTTGTATGAAATTATCTGCCAAGTAAGTTAATAAGAACTTAATCGTAGGTGAAACAGGCCCATGCAAATTATTGGTACACGCACGTACTTTTAAACTAGTCATCTAATAAGTTCTTATGAAAATTGTACCAATAAATAAGAGGGTGTACGGAAGGGCTCAGGAAAAGGTCTTTACCTGTTATTATTATATTATAGAATAGACCCTCTTCATGATATTAACGTGTAGATACTAACGATTATCGGGCGGTGGTTCTGGTGTTATGTTACTATTTCTTGCACGAGCAAAAAATGCTTGTAAAATTCGGGTGTGCCTGTGCTCCTAATTTGGAATTTTATTTTTAAAGGAGACCCACGAGGTTTTATGCAACAGTTTTAAGTCGAAGCAAAGCAAATTTATTTACATAATATTTGATTTGATTTTAAACTTGCAAAAAAACATTGTGGTTCTTCAGTCTCATTGTTATGATTCCCAGTCAACGTGCCTACAAATTTTTAACGGTTTTTTCTCAGTGACAAACCAAAATTTAAATATAAATTAGTAAACTTCACCCTATCGGCCACCTTTAACGTTTTGTCCACAAAATTGTGCACACAAACAACAATTAAGTAATTCTACTTGCAGTTACGTTTTAAAGTAAGAGAATTGTCTATTTTGCATTCACAGAGATATATTTTGCATTCACAGAGATATATTTTGCATTCACAGAGATATATTTGAACAAAACTAGTTACCTACGGCCTCAGAATCAATAGTTATTAACATTATAAATGCGAAAGTAATTTTGTCTATCTGTCTGGTATCTATTAGCTGAACAGATTCCGATGAAATTTGGACCACTGGTAGACCATGACCAGGATCAGGACATAGGATACTTTTAATACCGGTAGTAAGTTCCCGTGGGATACACTACACGTGGGAAAAGCCGTGGGCGAAAGCAAGTTATTATTAATAATATTATTAATAACTTGTTTTTTAAGATTTTATTAAAATCTACTATATGTCTAGTTTAATTGCCTTTTAAAACATTGCAAATATCACTACATTCTAATTTCTTCACATTATATAAATTTTAGACATTTTGTTGCAGATAAGAAACCCATAGGTGAATATAGTAAGCTGTCAACTCCTGGCCTGGCCACGGATCCTCACAGGATATTCAGCGATAGACCTATGTTACCTGCCAGTGCTGTAAGTATACCAAATAAATTAATATAAGGTTTTTGAAGGAATACTTTTGTATTTAAATCTATTAAACTGTTTTCATTTTTAGTTTCACTGTACGCAATATTTTTTTTCATGTCGACAGCCATTTATTTACGGGTAACGATAGAAACCGGATATGAAACGGTATCTGAATTGAGAATTTCAAAAAAAAAAAATCTCTAAGATTAGGTATTTAAGAAGATTCCTCAACAAATGCCACGGCATCAAAAATTACTTAAGAATGAACGATGTTCGCGGGTAACAGCTACAAGGAGTCACCTTAAGGTTACCTCAGTCAGTCATTCCTTCATACTAACATCTTAAGAGGAAACGTGGGTGCTCTTTTCTCCATACAAAAAGATACAAACGCTCTCGCCTGTTTTCTTTCTGGTTAATGACCATAAAGCAATGATTTTTTACAGAAATATAAATATCAGCTACTTGTATGAGAACTAGAACCCTCAAAAAATGCTCAAAATTGCCTATTCAGACCGCTGTCAACAGACGCCTAGTGTACCAATTTAACAACTATTAACGAAAATGTCCAAGGACATTTATTTATTTACTTATTTTATTTTATATCTCTCGTCATTATCTAGCTATGTACGGAAACAGATTTAAAAAAATTGTTTAAAAGTTTTGAGCGTCTAAACTTCCATATTTTGTAGGAAAGTGAGTCTTCGTCGGTTGCTTTGCCTTTACCTAACTCATCGTTATCTGTCTTGCCTATTCTTTAAGGCTTTGAAGGACACGATACGGCCATAGCAGTGTTAACAATAAAACTTCTTTTATGTCTCGTTTAGTATCCTTCAAAGCGTTAGTTATGTTGGCATAGTTTTCCAGTCTAACCGGATATAGCTGAATATCAGTATTTTACATGGAGCAACTGCCTATCTGACCTCCACAATAAAGTTAACGCGATACCCCGTGGCCTTAACTAAATTAATTAAAAGGAGATAGATAATCATCACAATAGCTTTAAAAACCTACTTAATTAATGGAAGTAGGTATCCACACATTTTTTTCAATTCCCTGTGAATAAAAATTCTCATCTCACAATATTTTTCCATTAAATTAAGAGGTTTGCTAATTTCATTAAGTTCCACCTCCAGGCGTCGTCGTGGCCGTATTTTAACGCCCACCGTTGAATACTGGCGATGCCTCTCCGCATTGTTATTTTATAAAACAAAGACCTATTTAGATCCGAAAAAGAGCAACAGAGAGATAATATATCACATTTAATTAAATTAAAAAGAAAAAGAAGTTAATGAAGACAGCAGCTAAACACACGACAATTGAAACTGTAAAATACAAAGGAAATGCTTTTAGTGTTCAGCCACAGATTAATACAGATGGGACACTCCGCAAAATCATTTAAATATAAAGCGACCCTACGACACAATAAAGTGCAATTTAGGTCGCACAACGCTTACTAACTTACAGTTATATTCAACTACAAGTTGCCTCTCTTTCTATCGCTTAACTCTTATATTCAAATTCAAATTCAAATCGTTTATTTGCTAGGAATACATGTTTTTATAGGAAGATCTCACAGCCTTAGAGTCAATGTATCCTGCCTGCAAGCAAGCGTGCAAATCATTTAAGTTATACGTATAAGTCATAAATCAAATTATAAAATTAATAATCATTATACAGATTACATTATTATTACCTACATTATTAGCACAGTATTATCATTTTATTATCATTATCATACATTATTATCACATTATCGTCATTATCATACATTATTATGACACATTATTATTACATACAAATGTCATTAATTAATTTACATAAAATTCATAATTGATACCTACTCTAAACAAATATTTTTATGTTCTAAAAATTCTTTTATACTGTAGAAACACTTTTTTTGTAACCACTCTGACAATTTTGTTCTAAACACATTACCCTGCAACAATTTAAACTCGTTTGGTAGGGAATTATAAATTAATATGCACATATTGAACACATTCTTCTTATAAATATCTTTATGTCCAGCTGGATGATATAAGAGGTTGCGAAACTTAGCCCTTTTCTGTCTTGGTATAACCTCGGTATGTTGCTTAAACTAATGCATGTGTGTCTTTGTAAAAAAGCAAATATCTCTAATATACATACAGGGCAGTGGAAGAATTTTCCATATATACCTTCTAATTTAGTAGGTTATACTAAATTAGCCCCGCGAATGGGACCCGCCGCGTACTTGTAGCTTCATACCTAAACTGCGGAGTGTCCCATCTGTATTAATCTGTGGTTCAGCAGCTTATAGCGCCATAGCCAGACTACGACTATATGAGCCATATTTTTATGAGGCTGTATTTCATATTTTGCAAAAGTCTGCCACGCAGTCTTACCAAGGGTTGTCGTGTTACCCAGTGGGTTGTGGATGTCAGATAGGCAGTGGCTTCATGAAAAAAAAAACTGGTATTCAGCTGCATCCGTTTAGTTAGGTAGTTAGGGATATTTTCATTTCGACATTTTTTTTTCTTTCATTTGAACTTTGATTTTGTATATTTTTCTTACCACTTCCTCTTTGAAACTTCCTCCCACCTTGATTTATCTACCTTCATTTTTGAACCGACTCTTTTAAAAGCCTTTACCATGAAAAATAAGAAGAATATAGCTTGTTTTTTTTATTTCTAATGTTTAATTTTTTCTTTTCTGGTTTCCACACAGTCATCAGTAAGTATATGTGTGGTGAACCGCGGGGTCACCGCCCGCAGCGCCGACATAGCGGCCGCGCGGAGACCTGAGGTCGTCACCACTGCCAGAAAGGTGCGCGAGAGTTGCATATAGACGCTGCGGAAGTGACGTGTGGTGAGGACAAATAGTGATTGTGTTATGTTCAGAGAGGTGTGATCTTTGGAAGTTTGTAGTTTTTCCTTGGACATAATTGTTAGTTAGATTTTTTACGGTGGAAACATAGTAGTTTTTGTTAAGGTTTTGAAGTTAAATGTGGTGTATTTATAAAAAAAAACTACACTATTAGGCTGCTGATTATTATTATTATAAAACTGTAACTTATTTTAAAAATAAAAAAAAATAACATATTTACTAAAAGCTGCGTCCTAACTAAAAGAGATCGTCTTGTTCATCCGTCACTTTTTGTTCGGTGAACTGAAACGCGTCGGTTTTCATTCGTTTAATTTAATGGGGAGGAAAACTAACTTTTTATCACGCTAGGTGGCACATGATCGACTGTCCTTTTTTCATTGATTTGACATAACGAACGATTGTCAAATTGTATGGATTTGTTTGTAAAACAATGTACAGTTGTTCAGAGCGCCATCTACAAACAGCTTTGCGTGTGGCTCCCCATTGCATTCACATTTTATTCTATGATATTGCTGTATTGTGAAATTTTATTTTATGTAATATGGGTCCTGCCTAAATTAAATTAATTTTTATTTATTTGGCATGTATGATTGCGACGATCGCGTATTCGTGCGATTATTGCTTTTGGTTAGGACGTGGCGTAAGTATTGCCTTGTAAAATCCAAAGTTGTTTTTTAGTGTTGTTGTTTTAGTCAATAATATTCCTAAAAATGTGCAATTTAGTTTTAAATAACTTCAGTTTCGATAATATCACAAAGATCGCACCTTTTTGTATGGTTGTACTTTTAAGAGACAAAACTGTTGTAGAAAATAAATAACAAAATTAATAATACGATGGTTAAGTACACGGAATTATATTTATAACTTAATTGTATTTAATATAGTAATATAAATGTAATTAATTAAAAACATCCGCCCACTCCTTTGAGCTATCGCGAATTATTTTAGTACCCGCCTTGTTATTTCACAATTAATTAATATTAATTTAAAAGCAAATTGTTTGCTGTCCCACGCTAATTTTAAGCGACGGTTTCCTAAAAGAGCGGTGGCCGCTACATAGCGTCTGAATGTTATTTATGAAAGTAAGTTGGTGAGTTTTCCTAGAGAGCGTTTTTTGACACCGTGACGTCAAACTCCGCTGTCATCATTTTCATGACGGCCGTCACTGCAGCCGTTATGTGGCGGTCGCCGCTGTTTTAGGAAACCGTAGCTAAAGACCGCGTGCACACCAAGTTCAGGACAGTTTTGTCTGTGTTCGACAAAACACTTTTTTTCTTGCGGAAACTAAATAGCTTTGTTGTGAGTAGGCGTAATATTTTTCAAGGAGCGATAGTACAGGATAAGTTTTTAAGCAGTACGTAATTTTTTACATGGTGTTCTAGCCATGAATATGAACAATTTTTACTATGGGACCAAAGCTGAAATCGCGTAAAAAAAATCAGCTGCTACATTTTGACGACTTTGGTGTAGATAAAAATGTACTGAACAGCAGATTTTTTTTCGCGATTTCAAAGTTAGTCCCATAGTGTAAGTTGTTCATATTCATGGGTAGAACACCCTGTAAAAATTTGCGCACTGCTTAAAAACTTATCCTGTATAAAGTGGTTTAAAAACAGTCCTGACTCAGTTCTGCGCATAGCCTTAAACGTGAAGAAAGGTGTGGTACAATCACACAGAACAACTTTCTCCATGGGACCAACATTGAAATCGCGAAAAAATAATCAGTCGTCATTCAGAAGTTTTGTATTGGACGACAGAATCATAGGCCATCAAAAAATTTGTCCGCATCGCTGTCAACAGGAAAAGTGCCCAAAAGGTTGGCATTGCCACGTTGTATGGCAATGCTGATTCTTTGGACAACAAATAGGCCAGCTCTCTAGACGACTGATTATTTTTTCTCGATTACGATGTTGGTCCCATGGAGAAGTTCAGTTTGATGGTCTGTATTTGACCACATCTTTCTGATACAAACACTGTCGTGTCATGATGTGTCTTCGCAATGTTATCGAGGTTCCTTAAGCTTTTTATATTTATAAAATAATTCTTACTGATTTCATAATATTGTTGCCTAAAAACAGTGTACCTAAATATCCCAGATATTTTCTGCTAAACGTTTTCGAGGTCGACCATCAATTTTATGTAGGGATTACTTTTAAAAAGCAATTATAATTAATAAAATTCATCGCTAACAGGATGAACACAGCTGAATCGTGAAACAAATTGAAGCAATAAATAACGATATCTTACAGTTTGCAAAACTGTTGAAACAACGAGATGTTTTCGAAGAAAATTGGAATAAGTTATTCTATAAAATCGTAGAGGAAGTTTAAAAAGTTTTTTAAACTTACCTACTTGACTTATTTCCTCGAGGCACTCAAGCGAGCAGCATTAATAATAATTTCATCATATTTCAACAAAAATGTTTATTAAATATAAAATACTAGCTTTTGTCCGCGGCTTCACCCGCGTAGATGTTGGAAAATATCCCACGAGAACGTACGATTCAAAGAACCCTATTTATTAATCCAGGTTATAAAGCCTATCGACATAATACAAAACGAGGTTCATCTTCAAACAAACAAAAGGTTTAAACCATGGACCCTTTTTTAATTTCGAACTTTAAGATGTCAGTAAGATGTCAGTTACATAAACCGACACATTAAGATGTCAGTTTTATAAAACTAACAACTTAGTACCGGACTAAGTTGTTAGTTTTGTTTATAAAACTGTATTTCTATCACAGCTAGGTTCTTATTATTAACTGGCTAGATGGTTTAAACCATGACAGAAGAAAAACCTCGTTTTGTAATAAGACCGAAAAAGACAGTTTTTGTAATAAGAACCTAGCTGTGATGCTAGGTGTGTCTTGTTGTAGACCGAAAAGGTCTTATTACAAAGCGAGGTTTTTCTTCTGTCATGGTTTAAACCATCGAGCCAGTTTTTGTAATAAGAACCTAGCTGTGATGCTAGGTGTGTCTTGTTGTAGACCGAAAAGGTCTCATTACAAAGCGAGGTTTTTCTTCTGTCATGGTTTAAACCATCGAGCCAGTTTTTGTAATAAGAACCTAGCTGTGATGCTAGGTGTGTCTTGTTGTAGACCGAAAAGGTCTTATTACAAAGCGAGGTTTTTCTTCTGTCATGGTTTAAACCATCGAGCCAGTTTTTGTAATAAGAACCTAGCTGTGATGCTAGGTGTGTCTTTTTGTAGACCAAAAAGGTCTTATTACAAAGCGAGGTTTTTCTTCTGTCATGGTTTAAACCATCGAGCCAGTTTTTGTAATAAGAACCTATAGCTGTGATGCTAGGTGTGTCTTGTTGTAGACCGAAAAGGTCTTATTAAAAAGCGAGGTTTTTCTTCTGTCATGGTTTGAACCAACGAGCCAGTTTTTGTAATAAGAACCTATAGCTGTGATGCTAGGTGTGTCTTGTTGTAGACCGAAAAGGTCTTATTAAAAAGCGAGGTTTTTCTTCTGTCATGGTTTGAACCAACGAGCCAGTTTTTGTAATAAGAACCTATAGCTGTGATGCTAGGTGTGTCTTGTTGTAGACCGAAAAGGTCTTATTAAAAAGCGAGGTTTTGCTTCTGTCATGGTTTGAACCAACGAGCCAGTTTTTGTAATAAGAACCTATAGCTGTGATGCTAGGTGTGTCTTGTTGTAGACCGAAAAGGTCTTATTACAAAGCGAGGTTTTTCTTCTGTCATGGTTTAAACCATCGAGCCAGTTTTTGTAATAAGAACCTAGCTGTGATAGAATACAGTTCTTTATACAAAACTGACAACTTAGTCCGGTACTAAGTTGTCCGTTTTGTAAAACTGACATCTTAATGGTTTAAATCTGGGTTTGAAGATGAACCTTGTTTAGTAATAAGACGGTTTAGGTGTAGCAAAATTTCCTCCAAACTCGTTCAGCCGTTTTTGCGCCAATTACTACCTATTTTATTATATTTATACAACGTGTAACGTTAAATGCTCAAAACCTCTTAAGGGGTCATTGTACTCATCAATATGAACAACTTTTACTATGGGACCAAACCTGAAATCGCAATAAAAAAATCAGCTGTTCAGTACATTTATGTTCGTATAATTCGTCAAAATATACTGAACAGCTGATTTTTTTTTCGCGATTTCAGGTTTGGTCCCATAGTAAAAGTTGTTCATAATGGTGAGTACAATGACACCTTAAGACGTTTTGCGCATTTAACGTTACACGTTGTAGATATACAGGAAACAACAACAGGCATAGTACCTACTCGCAACCGGCGTGCATGAACGTTAATGAGGCAAAAGTAGTCTGTAAGGATCACAGCAGATGGTGTTCTTTAGTTTCTGCCTACCGCCATGGTAAGAAGGCTTGAGCTTATGTGTATCCCGAAAAAAAAACACGATAATCGACATTTTGTGTTGTTACTATGAAATCCATTTGTGTTGTCTTACAACGTAGGTATCTCGACATTGAAACCTGATACCTGTTAAGCACAATTTGCAACTTTACAAATAGCTCCACACTTCACAGGTGGGAGGGAGGCTCTTGTTAAGATAATAGGCAGCTCAGGTTTTAAGTTTAATGTAATTTAAAGTTGACTATGTTGTAGAGATGTTTATTTACTTTCACTTGTTACTTTGGTAACAAATTAATCTTTTCTAACTGGTAACATCGTCATACAGGTGTCACTTTTTGACAGCTTTGTGAAGTACCTGTAAGTTTGTCAATTTGATAGATTAACAATTTACGTTCCCTGACTGTAAAATAAAACTGATTTCATGAAGCCTGCAAATAAATTTTAAAAGACCCATCCTGTTAATTTTAATGTAAAAGTTTGTAATATGTTTGTTACTCTATCACTCTTGAATGGATGGTATTTAGATAAAATTGAGCATACCTAGAGGTTAACTATGACCTTGATCAACTTATAGGATATTTTTTTCCGGGTACATGAAGAAGTACGAGTAAAGCAGCGTACAATCAATCTGCCTAGCATTTTCCCAACGATTTTGGGGGGGTCGGCTTCCAGTCTTACCGGATGCAGCTGAATACCAGTATTTTATATGGAGCGATATTTGACCTCCACAACCCAATTACTGGGTAATACGATACCCCTTAGTAAGACTGGTTGTCAGACTTTCGGGTTTTTCGGCTACCCGTAACGACAGTCAAAGATCCACGAATGACAGCTGGGACCAACGGATTAGCGTGCTTTGCGAGGCACGGAGGAGTCTCGGTATGAAAACATGGTCACCCATCCACGGACCAACACCGGCAAGCGTAGATTAACCTGATGTGTCGACCCGTACGGCTGTTATTACTTAGCCACGAGCTCTTCCGAGTAAAACAGCGTAAAACAGCTAGTTAAAGTGATCTTCTGTGTCATTAACAATTACCTATGCTCACCCTGTTCCCTCTTATTTATTACAGGACTTAGTAACATATTTCAGTGGTCCTTCCACACATTTACACACAGTATCATTGTCCCTAATGGCCCTGAACAATGGCCTATATGGGACACGCTTCGGCGTTCAACGTCCATTAATATGCAAAGCCGGTCAATCAAATGAACAGAGCTCTAGCCCACTGCTGGATATTGGACATAGGGTTCCACTTAAAAATGAGGTGGAATGATTTGAAGAGGCCAAGTATTAGGTAGGATCAAAAGGAAAAGGTGATTTGCCTACACAGGGGTTGACTACCGAGATGATGCCTAACACTGTTCGTCCACCGAACATCGTCAACGGGACGTCAACGAGACACGAGATTATTCGTACCAAACATGACGTAACGTTGATAGACGTGCGGTGGAAACGCGGCCATAGTCATGTATGTATCGCTATCTACATACATACATTCATACGTTCGACGCCGTCATCTCGTTTTCGTTGACGTCCCGTTGACGTGGCGGTGGTGAGCAAACGGCCTAAGAGTCATGCTGCTCAAATTAAATTAGGATATTTTCAGGTGGATGATCAAGATTAAATATTGGATAAAACATAATGGTGTGGTGGTAATAGTTTCGCTAAAATGGTTAATTTAAAGTGAGGCCGTCGTTAATCTAATCTAATTTTAGGAGCTCGTGGCTAAGTAATAACAGCCGCACGGGTCGGTCCATCAGGTTAAGCTACGTTTGCCGGGGTTGGACCGTCGATGGGTGACCATCGTTACATAATTAAACTCCTCCGTGCCTCGGAAAGCACGTTAAGGCATTGATTCCGGCTGTCATTCGTGGATCTTTGACAGTCGTTACGGATTGTCAGAAGCCCGAAAGTCAGACAACCATTCTTACCAAGGGGTATCGTTTTAACCAGTTACTGGGTTGTGGAGGTCAGATAGGCAGTCGCTCCATGTAAAGTACTGGTATTCAGCTGCATCCCGTTAGACTAGAAGCCGACCGCAACATAGTTGGGAAAAGGCTAGGCAGATTGATTTTTTATACCTACGCTTTAGAGCCACCACTAACCCATCCACTACCTAACTGTCCGCTGTAAACGCAGCTTACCCTCACAGATCGAACGATGGGAACCCGCCTGGTACATGGTGTTATAATAAACTTGTAAAATAAACAATATTAGATGGATTATGGAAAATACCGCTCGGCTACAAAGTGATTGATTAAATTAAAACTTTGCGCGGCGGGGTTGCGAACTTTCCGCATTGTTGACGATGGAAATTGTTATTTTAATAATGTTACAAACAGCAATTATTATGTCCTTGTATCTGTATCACCATTTAATTGTGTATAGGCAGTGGTATAGGCCTGAGAACAAACTCAGAATAGAATTGAAAAAGTACAGTTTGCATAGAATGTAGGTATACAGGTGAGTTGTTACAAATGACATGAAAACGGCTTTCGCTCGGAGTACCTGCTGGTGGTAAGTTCACTATTTCTGGCCGACAAACACATGTAAGATTTCAACAGCTAATAACTTCGAGATATTTAATGCTAGAGTAATGGTTGAGCATTCAAAAAATAGATCATATTTATAACAATTTTAAGGCCGAATATAATTTGCGTGTGACGTCACGCTGCTAGTCAACACGCATGCGCGCGACCCTCTACTTTTCAACTATGTGTCGAAATATCGATTCGTGTAGCGCAATAACGTGTGTAGGTAGATCAGTTATTCTGGTCTGTTTGTCAAGAGTTGACAAAGCATTACGAGGACTTATAAAGAAACAACAGAAATATTAAAAAAAATATCGTTAAAAAATTAACAATAGCAAAATAAGAACAAATAAAAAATAAAAACCGGTCAAGAGCGAGTCGGACTCGCGCACCGAGGGTTCCGTTCCGATTTCTGAAAAAGTGTGCTATTACGAGACATCGTTTTATTTTTCCTGTAATCTTTACATAAACTTCTATCACATAGAATAATTTCAGATTTTTCTCTTTGAAAACTTCGGAGATAAGGGGGGGAACGGTATTTTTTTTTACATTTTTCATCAGAAGTCGAAAACTATGCGGCCTAAAAAAAAGAAAAAAAAATGTTTGATAATGTGCAAACAGCGTTCTTTCATATGATACCCCACATGCCCCAGTAGCCCCACTTTTATTTTTTAAGACCCCCTTTCAGTCCCTGTTGCAAAAAAAAAAAAATATATTTTAAATTCTTTCTTATTTGCAAAATAGTTGGGTCAACGTCATCTAAAACTATCCTAAATTTCAAGTTGATAGCATTAGTAGTTCTTGAGATATCCAGCTGCGACAGACAGACAGACAGACTGAGTGACACCATAAGGGTTCCTTTCTTACCATTTTGGTACGGAACCCTAAAAAAGTCTGAAAATCGTTAATTTGTAGTTATAAGACATAAAACATTTTTTTGCGATTTCAAACTTGCATTTGCAGTTGGGGAATTAACGATTCAGAAGGTATAAGAGTTATGAGGTAGAAAGAGAGGAAACTTCTAGGTGAATATAACTGTAGTTAACGCTGTGCGACCTGAATTGCACTTTATTGTGACGTAGCAAGAGGCGTTATTTATTTAACAGAACACACACACACAACAGAAGATACTCCGCAAAATCAGTTGATTTTGCGGAGTATCTTCTGTACTTGTACTGTTATGTAAGTATTCTGTGCTTTAGGTCGTGAACATGATTCATGAATCGAATTTCACCTTTGACCCGGCCAATCACAGAATACCGACAAATCTATCCTACATTCGCACCCAGTTCAGTCAATGTTTTCTAATAATATGTGGAGCTACGCGTGAGCCCCTCGCCATGCGTGTTTGCTTTGTGAAGCAAACATCCAGCGCAGCGCATCAAAGGGTGTGTGCAGAACGTACCAACAAATATACAGGGTGGTGGATTTTTTTACGGCATTCCTAAAACCGTGTACATGAAGGGAAATTGTATCAATGTTTATTGGTTTATAGGCGTTCAATGACTGAGTAAAAAAACTGTTAATTTAGAACAAATATTTTCAGGAGCTTCAAATATTTGAACAGTTATAAAAATAACGAAACGAGAAACGGCATCTCTGTTATTTATCGACACCAGCCAGTAGTTTGGAAAACGAATATATTTCCAGAATATTATTATAATTTAAGTACATTCATAATGAAGCCAAAAATCAAAACTAAACCACCCAATTTTTTTTTAAAGTTATTATTTATTCGTCATCGCACTACTTCAGTACATTAACCTGTATAAACGGTTGTTAAATACAGGGGCTGCGTTTTATACAGGATGTGGCATGTTTCGCACCCCGGCGCTTTCAACGTTTTCCAACGCCTTGCACATGGACGGGGCGCGACACGGCCGTGTTATAAGAGGTCGGGTGTATACTTACCTGTGTGATGTGAAACACGTTTTGCAGAATTTATCGTGGTGTATTATTAATAGTTTGTGCTTTTTCACATGATGTTTTAACTCTCTTGTGCAAGTTTTACAGTGTAATGGATACGCTTAAACTCAACTGAAATGATAATTTAGTTAATTTGTATAACTGTTCTTGTCTTGAAATTAATTAAATTTAGTTAATTTTGAATCTATCTGTTTCACAGCACGTAAAGCGAATGCATCACGCTTAAATACACAGACGATAGTTAACATGGAAGATGAGCACGAAAATATAATCTTGTTCTGTATATTTCAGATAGGTAATTTAAATGGTGTAGCGGTTTGTGCATCAGTGCGTTCAAAATCTGTATTATTTTTATATGCATTATTGTATTACTCTAATTGGAATTGGACATTGTTTTTTAAGTACCTGCCTATGTATATTTTATCTATATTACTGCATTCATAAAATATTTAAATGTCTGCATATTTTATCAGTATTACGTTGTCGTACTATCTGTGACCTGTTCCATTGTACATTTTGTGAAAAGTAATTATAATGTTGTAATGTAAATTATTTATTAAATAAATTAATATTTAAGGTGTATTATAAATTTATCTAGTTACAAATTACGTTCTGAAATGCTAGGAACGATCTGTTAGCATATTTTGATATGTTAAATATTCACTGAATTCATTTGATCGCGACATGACGGAAGCAAGTCGTTAGATAGAAATTAACATTTGTATGAAATGTGGAGATAAGTAATCTAATTATGTCAATGCGAATGGAGAGGCAAGTCAAGTGGAATAAGTGATAAGCTCCAAAAATGTAAAAAAATAGCAGGTATCTCTCCGATAGAAATATCCCGATAGACGTATACCAAACCTCTCTTAAATGACTGCACATAATTCGAAAGCGGACTCATTTGTTTTTAAGGTAAGATGATCATCGTCAACACCGGTCAAAACTGCACGTTGCTAGGTTACCAGGGGCGCTGTTGGTAAAAATGTGTGCAATTATTATTTTGAGACAGATAATGAAAAACTAAGATGACTGCCTATGTTAGATCTGATTTAGGCCACGCGCCAAAAGATCTTTGTATAGCTGTAGAAGACAAAAATACGAATGTCAATCACTTTCCTTCAAATACCCGGTTACTCAACTTCTCATAATAATGGTAATGCGTGATTCATTTGGAGTTACTTTTTCAAAAACTAAAAAAAATATGAATAAAATAAATTTATCGGGTAATCTTTATTATAATACAAAAGAACCATTCTTTACATTTACTTTTTAAAGATTATTTCTTTCAAATGTTGTCGGTAACTGCGATTAAGGTGGTCCGTCACTGTCAATGGTGACCGTTATCGTACCATGATAACGGACTATTTGTTTCCTGAAATTGAAGCCCGTGATCTTCAGAACTTTTGGTACCAACAAGACGGCGCCACTTGCCACACAGCACGTGAAACCATGGCTTTGTCGCGAGAAAAATTTGGTGAACAGTTAATTTCGCGTTTCGGACCAGTCAGTTGGCCGCCTAGATCCTGTGATATCACACCCTTAGACTTTTTTCTGTGGAGTTATGTAAAGTCCAAAGTTTACATGGATAAGCCGCGTACGATTGATCAACTGGAAGCCAACATTACTCGCGTTATTCGCCAAATACCACTGGAAATGCTCGGTCGGGTCATCGAAAACTGGAACTCCAGAATGGACCACCTTAATCGCAGTTACGGACAACATTTGAAAGAAATAATCTTTAAAAAGTAAATGTAAGGAATGGTTCTTTTGTATTATAATAAAGATTACCCGATAAATTTGTTTTATTCCTATTTTTTTTTGTTTTGGAAAAAGTAACTCCAAATGAATCACCCGTTACTATTTGGAACCGAGCTGCCAACTGCAACTGCCGACAGTACGTGCAGCGGTCATGTACCAAATAGTACCTTAAGCACAGATTAATACAGATAGGACACTCCGCAGTTTAGTTATGAAGCTACAAGTACGCGGCGGGCTCAGCTCACGGGGTCAATTCAGTGTGGGCTGCCGCGCACCGGCCGGGGAGCACGTTAGTTCGATGCTCACTCATGCGCCGCGCCGTAAAAGAAGACAATCCTATCGAGTCAGAAGGTATAAGAATTACGCGATAGAAAGAGAGGCAACTTGGAGGTGAATATAACTGCAGGTAATAAGCGTTGTGCGACCTGAATTGCACTTTATTGTGTCGTAGCAAGAGTCGCTTTTTATTTAATTGATTTTCCGGAGTGTCCCATCTGTATTAATCTGTGCCTTAAGAAGCGATTGCATGCAGTACACGTGTCGGCAGTTGCATTTGGCAGATTGGTTCCAAATAGTACCTTAAAACATAGATAATCTGCGTGCAGTTCGAGGGCAGGGCGTTAGTAAAATAGAGCGGTCGAAAATACTGAAGGAAAAATATTTCGTGGAAACGTTTGTTGGAATGAATGTAACGTCCAAACTAATTATCGGAGAATGATGAGTTTGTGGAAAAGGTAGCTTTCTTCTTTAATCATTTTTAACGAGGCCATTCGTTTCTCGTTCACGTTAAACTGGAGTTGGACGAAGTATTTAACTTATTACAACTCCAGTGAAACTTCACTTGAATAAATATTAATATTCCATCAATAAATATTTTTTTGAGAGGGTCCTGTCATCATTAGGTATTTAACAGTAAAATTTTATAAATGTTAAACTCTTCAATCGCCGAATTGCTTGTGAGGAGGCGCGAGGCATTGCTCCCTTCGTGGCAGCCTCGAAAAGAGCAGTAAGTTACAAAGTGACTATGTCCTAGGCTAAATAGTTGTTACTATGATATTATAAATATACAAAAATAAATTATACTAAGTGTTGTGTTGCAAGCAATTAAAAAAAGTAAAACCATTTTATTTTAAGCCTTTTATTTAGTAATTGTAAATTGAATTGGATTTTTTTAATTGACTGCAACATTTTAATTTATAATTGCACGGCAAAACGAAATTGATAAATTTTAAATCCTGTTTGTTGTTAAAAATAAAAGAAAAAAATACTTTTTATTATTAGGCGAACCCGACTGACATTACCTATAGTGATATACTGTAAACGATGATTGTGAATGTTTTAATAAAAACAATTACGAAAATGCTTTCCTTCGTTTCATTTAAAAAATAACAATATTGATATTATCTTCTTAGCTGCTTGCAGTACGTGCTGCAGAAGTATTGGGTTCGATTCCCATCATTAAATAAAATCATACTTTTCACCATGCAACCCAAGGGTTAGCAACCCTTGTGAAAATTTTACTTGGGATGAATTTATTTCAAGAATAAACTTAACATTGTAGTTGAAAAATATGTTCTCCCATACATACCAACAGCAAATGTAATTTTGTACGTACAATCATCAGAGATTTAGGTTTAATAAATCTATCTAAATAAAAATGAATGACTAAATGTGTTGCTTAGCGCAAAACTAGGGAACGGCGGAACCAAATGGCCATTTTTTTTTCAAATATTTCTTGTAGTCCGAAGAAGGTTCATAAGAAGAGACAAATTATAAAATTGCCGGCAAAATTGGAAAATTCGGGAAAACTAAAATTGCATTTTCTATGGGAATTTTGTATTAGTTAGTTATTGTTTGGTTGACAACGTCAACAACAACAAACGTCAACGACTACAACGTCAACGTTAACTACGTTGTCGGGTCAGCTAGTACATAAATATTCACAACCATGAGGTGCTAGTGAATGAATGACTAAAAAAAAAAAAAATAAAAAAAAAAAAAAAATTGAGAGAAAATGTGATTGGCAGTGGCAATTTGTTTTATTGTTAAGTGTCGGGTTCGATTCCCGTTTAGAACAAATAATTGTTTGACCTGCGGTTAGTAGTTGCGGCTCTGATTGTTTGTGTAAGTCATGTGAGATTTGTGTGTTTGTAAACGCACTCTCGAAACAGTAATTACGTATTCATTGTATGTAAATGTTATCAAAATTATTTCAAGAACGTAAACAAGCTGGTCCGGAGGCCCGCTGTGGTAGCACGCATGCGCGACGTACACGTACCTTAAACTAAGCTATACTATTAAATGAACAATATTTGTATATTTATCTACACCCATGCTATAAATCCCCCATAAAAGTCTCTGAAACAGTTAGCTTATTGCCAACATTAAAACAGCCAGTGTCATAGTAACCATGGTAACCATAATAGCATCCAAACGGGTGCTTTAATGTTGTACTGAATTTCATAATGCAACTCGTTTTAAAAAAAAGAACATTGTAATGCACGCGCGTTTCACTACAACACCAGCGCCGTAATTTAAAAAAAAAAAAATATTCGAATTCACGTCGTATACTATGACGCCGGCCGCTATGTTCGATACGACTATTAGTATTGCAAAAAACTGTTTCAGAACCTTTTATAGAGGATTCATAACATAGATGTAGATAAAGTCTTGTATGCAACTGTACATAATTAGGTATTAAAACACTCATGTGATACTATTATCACACTCGGCTTCGCTTCGTGTGATAAACCCACATTCGTGTTTTAATACACCTTATTATCCGTCAGTTGCATAAATAACTATTATACCTATACAACGTTTTGTTTTGCATCCTAGTCAAATTTCAGGGTGTGATACAGAACATTAAACCGAACAACTTTCTCCATGGGACCAACGTCATAATCGAAAGAAAACTTCAATACCTACTGCAAATGCGATGCAAAACGAACGTTGTATATAAGTTGTATATTCATACACGAAATTTATTAAAAAGTCATTGTACTCATCATTATGAACAACTTTTACTATGAGACCAAACCAGAAATCGGGAAAAAATCAGCTGTTCAGTACATTTATCTATATCATACTCGTCAAAATGTAGGGAGCAGTTGATTTTTTTTCGCGATTTCAGGTTTCGTCACATAGTAAAAGTTGTTCATAATTATGAGTACAAGGACCCCTTAAGAGATTTCGTGTATGAATACATCACCGTATATAGGGTGAGTGGTAATTAGTGACCGATACCTAAACACATGATTGTGCTCATGATAACAAACAACTTTTACTATGGGACCAAACCTGAAATCACGAAAAAAAATCAGCTGCTCCCTACATTTTGACGAGTTATGCGAACATGAATTTATGGGGCAGCTGATTTTTTTTTCGCGATTTCATGTTTGGTCCCATAGTAAAAGTTGTTTGTTATCATGAGTATAATCATGTGTTTAAGAATCGGTCACTATTACCAGTCACCCAATTACGTATATTCGTAATCACGTTCTCGAAAAAGTTTCGATGAACGAAGTTGCAATATAGGGGGTTTTAGGGGGGCGAAAAATCGATCCAGGCAGGTCTTTTGGAAAAAGAATTAGGTTTTCTCTATTTTCATCAGAGCTAAAACGGCCACTTTGGCAGAATCATAATAAGATAATATTTATTATGAATCATATTTTAAATCGTAAAACGGTCACAAACTGACAATTCATAATTTATCTGCGTACAATTCATAGCACGCATTTCAGCTGTTTGACCATTGATATATATACACTAGATTAGCAATTACCGCGCCAAGGCGTTGCCACTGGACATACGGCCCCGGCCGTATGCGTAGCTAACGTCAGTTCAGTGCTCTGTATGACGGCAGCCGAAGTGAACCGAGTGACACGCGACAAAAAATATCGCCAAAACGGGTAAATGCGTAATGAAAGAATGCTATTCTAGATCACAAAAACTACCGGAATTACTTTTCACACGTGAGTTTATTGTTTCTGTGTTTATAATAATCGTAAAAACGCAGTAAAATAAATAAAATGTAGATTTTTTTTTAATCATGATCAGTGTTACAACTAAAAACTATGTTTTAGTTTCCCACGTTTGTGGGAGTTTTTAATTTATGGAATAAGCGATTTTAAATATTTTTTAATAATAATTAACAATGTTCCAGAGTACCTAAAGATGCAATCAATTTTCTCAATCAATAATCCGATTGCTGAGAAAAGCGACTGACTGGCTAACTACTAAATCTACTGTCATTTGTTTGAAGCACTTCCGTGATCAAGATAAAATAGGCCCAAAAAGCGAATGTGGCCGTGTTTATTTGTCCAATCAAGCAATTGTAATGCTTATTGTAAGAAATGATTTTATGCGGCAATTAATATTATAAAATTATAGGTAATGCCAACAAAAAATGCCTTCTCATTGAACTACCACAGCAACAAATTAGTTTATATCGACTCAAACTACATTGTGCACTGAATGTTTTTTTCAACTTAGTTTTTAGATTGTAAAGAGCTGTTTTGCCTACAATAAATTGTATATTTTTCAGGACAACCGTTATTCTAAAGAGCAGGTGGAGCTTTCAGAAGAAGAAAATATGGATGTGGATGCTGTGGAAACCGACGAAGAGATAGTCAAAATAACTGAAACGCCCCGAAAGCCCAAAATGAGGAAAATAATTCACCGTTTGAAAAATTTATCGGCTAGAAGACTAAGAAAAGGAAAAAAATATATCACAAAAAATAAAAGAATATAAATAAAAAAAATAAACGATAAAAGACTAGAAATAAAAAAAATAAACGATAGAGTAACTGAAAAAAAAACTTATGTTGAGCGAAGAAGACGAAATGCAGCTAAATGTAAATGATGAAACAGTGCAATTCATGGAAGAATTAAAAAAACCTTCAAAAAGAAAAGGACTTATAGAAAACTGACTCTTTGGGGAAACCGCAGGTTTTGCCTTTGCGATTATGGACGAAGTTATGATGACGAACAACTACCGGAAATATATTGTAGGACGGCACGGTTGACATCTGTCGGGCATTCCACCGTCCGGGGGAATCAATCCGTCACATTATTTCTGACTGGTCTCGTCTGGCTAACGGAGACTACTTGCATAGGCACAAACTTGTAGCCAGGATTATCCACCAGCAACTTGCTCTGAAATACAGTCTTGTGGAATTGGAAGTACCGTACTGTAGGTATGTGCCCGACCCAGTTCTCGAAAATGGCAATATTACGTTGTATTGGGATCGATCTATCATCACTGGCAGGACTATTGTTGCCAACAAGACAGACATAGTGGTGATAGATCGATTAGAGCGTTGCACAATGATTATTGATATAGCGGTCCCGCATGACGAGAACCTCGTGAAAGCTGAAAAAGATAAGCAGATTAAGTATCTTGACCTGGCTCGCGAGGTTGTCGACATGTGGGATGTGATACAGCAATCGTTGTGCCGATAGTCGTGACGGCTAATGGCATAATAGCCAAGAGCCTCGATCAACACCTGAAGAGGCTCTCGTTAGGCAGCTGGATTAAGGAAGATTGCTCCAGAAAGCGATACTTCTGGACACCGCACGTATCGTTAGGAGGTTCCTCTCTAAGCAGCCCTGACCACCGGTACCTTGGACCCTGTTCCCGATACCGGTGGGCTACTATTTTTAATATTTTTTAATGTTTTTATATTTTAATATTTAAAAATGTAAATTATATGTATGAAAATTAACTAAAGGAAATAAAAAATGAAATGCCTTGATTATTTTCATTACATATAACCTTCTAATATACATCTAATAAGAAATACATAATTCACATACTTAAAAAATAATTTAACGTTTACCGTTCGTTACGTTTTTTTTTTTAACGTTTAAAAAGTTGGGTAAAATTTCGCATGGGTAGGCAACCCCATCCCGCCATTGCATGTTTATATTGCGGTCTTTGTCTAATCTAAGCGACAGTATTGTTCTTGCGACTTGTGTAAGTGAGACAGATATATGTTTACTTTTAAATGTTTAGTGGTTTCAAAGCTACGTCGTCGCATTTAAATAGTGGTTATACTTTTTTTACACATTTTAATGAGGTTTGCTTCTCTAGTTATATAACTCAATGTGTTTGACAGTTTTGTATGGAGATTCGTAAAATGGTCCACAAATTATGAATTGCTTTATTGAAGTTTAATATCAAATACGTCACATAGCACAATCATAATAAATTGATGGGAATTCAGGAAATTAATCGCTTCTAGAGGAATTGCATAATGTGGCCGTTTTAGCCCCCCAGAGCTCGGTCGCGCAGGTACAATCCGATAGGCTTGGTATGATGATGAGCCGATATCATCAGCATAAATACGGGCTCAACAGGATTCTACGACTCCAGAACAAGCTAATAACCCCACAATGCAATGCACAAGATTTAAAAACGCAAAATGATTGCACTAAGTAAATAACTTCCGCCATTTTAATTGCAGGTAAGTGAAAAGATATGGAAACAAAAGAGTCGCCATTAAGCGCTCATTTATAAATGCAAAAATAGGTTTTAATGGGATTCGACTGTGTTTGAGTGGACCTGCCAGGACAAGAAGATATCAAGAAAGAAGTTTAAAGTTCGAAGAATATTTATTTATTTATTTAAGGAAAAACAAACAGAAGCACAATAGGAAACAATTCAAATAATCTTATACAAGGTGTAAAATAAATAACCCACAACCTCTTAAGGCGCCATTGTACTCATCATTATGAACAACTTTTACTATGGCACCAAACCTGAAATCGCGAAAAAAAATCAGCTGACCAGTACATTTTATCTACATCAAACTCGTCAAAATGTAGGGAGCAGCTGATTTTTTTTTCGCGATTCCAGGTTTGGTCCCATAGTAAAAGTTGTTCATAATGATGAGTACAATGACCCCTTAAGAGGTTGTGGGTTATTTATTTTACACCTTGTATATTACATTTTAACAATTATGCTACCCACTACGTTCTCCACAAATTACAATTTAGAGTATTTAAAACTAGCTAGAAACAGAGATAACAATATAAACCTCGAAACTTATACATATATTTTTAAATTTATGAAGGAAAGAAAAAAAAATGAAAAAGTTAATTTTTGTTAGGATTGGCTGCAGACCACAGTCAGTACTTTAAGATTCCTTTGTCTAGGGAGCAACCACAATCAAATTCAGATTGAATAGAAGCAGTTAAGAGATATTTGAATGAATTGCTATCAATTTATGGAAAGCCCGCCTGTAGTGGCGTCCAAATTTTATTTTGTTTCAAGTAAAAAGCTGTTTAATAAGGCTAACAATTACGTGGTAGATCTTTGACCAGCTCCTTTTCCGAACCATAAAACAATAGTTGCCAATTAGATCATCTATCGCACAAAAAAAACTACGAAAAATGTTGTACATCCGCAATTTTTATTTCAGTAGACAATAAGTACATAATCCTATATAGATCACACTAATATTATATGGCACACAGATAGTATATAACCTGGATTAACACATACATTACTTTTTATCCCAATAGTTTAACGGGTTCGAGAGTTATGCGGGTGAAACCGTGAGGTGTTGCTAGTATTTTGTAATTGTAAGTAAATAGGTGCAACAGTCTCCAATAGAAAACAAAAAAAAACCATGGGTCTGCCGACAGAAGTGAAACATTGACAGCGCAACATGTCACAGTAGCGTCACACATCATACACCACGCGTCACGCGAACTCATAAGATTTTCCCCTACCGAAAAATGGCTTAACGTGCCTAAAGAAGTTTTCACTTCAAAAATTAAAAATACACCTCGAGTCGCATCCATACTATTCCGCCCCTATTTTTTCACCCGAAGCAATCAAGGGTTAATTTTCATCGTCTGTCACCCGAGGCCTCGCGTCACCGTTGACTCATAACGAGTCGTTTCCTTCGCCACGGAGCACGGAGCACGCTGCAGCAACACCAGGCTCTCTTAGGTCAAGGTACGCTGCATGTGGAGTTTAATGATGCATCATTTGGCATGACTTAAATCGCACTGAATTTTTTATGTAGAAAAACACAATGTTGTCTACTTTCTTGGTATGAATTTGATAAGCAACTTAGCTTAGTATTATCTCTTTTCTGCTTTGTACATCATTACTTTTAGGAGAAGAATGAACAATTGAATGGACGAATACTTGTTAGTGCCACTGGCTTTAATTGCTCAGTTATCTGATTGCTCAGATAACTGAGCAATTAAAGCCAGTGCCAATATCAACGGATCAAACTGAAACTTTGAATTCGTGTTTGCTATTTGTTAGGGTTCCGTACCAAAATGGTAAAAAGGAACCTTTATGGTGCGACTCAGTCTGTCTGTCTGTCACAGCTGGATATCTCAAGAACTACTAATAAATAAATAAAATTCATTTAATTCAGATGACTGAGATCCATAAATACAACAACCAATTTTGAATTAAAAATATTAAAATTAAATTAAATTCACACACACACATACAGTACACACACACCCCCCCCCCCACACACACACACACAATAAAAATTTACACATTGAATAAAATTAAAATTAAAACATTCTATAAAATTAAAATTATCAATAAAATTAAAATTATATCAAAATTATTAAATTAAAATTACTAATGCTATCAACTTGAAATTTGGAACAGTTTTAGGTAACGTTTACCTAACTATTTTGCAAATAAGAAAGAAATAAAAATATTTATAGGTGTTTTTTTGCAACAAGGACTGAAAGCTTTCAGTAGTGTGTGTGAAAGCTTTCAGTACTGTACAGCATGTGGAATGTCATATGAAAGAACGTTGTTTGCACATTCTCAAACTTTTTTCCGTTTTTGTTCCGTTCCGATTTCTGAAAAAGTGTGCTATTTAGAGACATCGTTTTATTCTTCCTGTACCTAATCTTTACATAAACTTCTATCACACAGAATAATTTCAGATTTTTCCCTTTGCAAACTTCGGAGATAAGGGTGGGGGGGACGGTATTTTTTTTTACATATTTCATCAAAAGTCGAAAACTATGCGGCCTAAAAAAAATAAAAAAATGTTTAACAATGTGCAAACAGCGCTCTTTCATATGATATCCCACATGCCCTAGTAGCCCCAATTTGAATTTTTAAGACCCCTTTCCAGCACCTGTTACAAAAAAAATATAAATATTTTTATTTCTTTCTTATTTCCAAAATAGTTGGGTAAACGTCACATAAAATTGTTCCAAATTTCAAGTTGATAGCATTAGTAGTTCTTGAGATATCCAGCTGTGACAGACAGACAGACAGACAGACTGAGTGACTACATAAGTGTTCCTTTTTTATCATTTTGGTACGGAACCCACAAAATACCTTTCTCTTTCCCTCTTCCCTCTTTCCCTTTGCCTTGTCTCCGAAGTTTGCAAAGAAAAATATCTGAAATTATTAATGTGACAGAAGTTCTCGGTGCGTCCGACTCGCTCTTGACCGGTTTTTTTTATTATGAGACAGGAAGAATCAGCTTCTCAATCCTTATAGCAATTACAATATTCACCTTCAAAATTTTAAAATATCAACGCCACCACCTAACTCAATAAAACCCTATGAACATTTTCGACACCTAACCAAAAAAATCCTTAAAACCGTTCAAAATACCCGTACCCTCACCGGACTGACATATAATTACCCGGCCCTAATAAGATTTCCTTTCTGAAGCGGAATCATGCCCCGGGGTCCCAATTAGTTTTCCTGGTAAAGATGTTCATTTAGCTTGTTTTAACAAGTAGGTAATGTAGTTTCTAGGTCCTAGGGGCACTTCCGCGCATGTTGATCGCTCCCTTTAAAAATACATTTCAAAATGTTGTTTGAACAGGCTCGGTGTCGGAAACTGTTGATTGTGGACGCTTTTTGTAGTAGGTAATAAAATTAATTACCTAATTGGAAAAAGGAGGACGAGCTCGTGGCTAAGTAATAACAGCCGCACGGGACGATCGGTTAAGCTACGCTTGCCGGGGTTGGTCCGTGGATGTGGGACCATCTTTACATACCGAGACTCCTCCGTGCCTCGGAAGTCATTGGTGGATCTTTGACAGTCGTTACGGGTCGTCAGAAGCCCGAAAGTCTGACAACCAGTCTTAGTCAGGGTATCGTATTACCCAGTTACTGGGTTGTGGAGGTCAGATAGGCAGTCGCTCCATGTAAAATACTGGTATTCAGCTGCATCCTGGAAGACTGGAAGCCGACCGCAATATAGTTGGGCAATAAGGCTCGGCAGATTGATTGACCTTATTGGAAAAAAGATTTGACAGAGTTGTTCTGAATTTTAGTCCTATTCATGGTAAATAAATGTAGATGATTGTGTCAAAATTAGATAAGAAATAAGTTCATGTTATTTTTTAGTTAACAGAAGAATTCAGCTAAACTGGGCAGCGTTTGGAACGCCTCGTTGAGTCTTCTCATCAGGTATTCCAAAGAGCCTAAAGACAATCAGTGTGTCTTGCCTTTTATGACTTACGGAGCCGAAACGTGGACACTCACGGTTCGGCTGGTCCACAAATTCAAGGTCACTCAACGACCTATAGAACGGGATATTCATGGAGTCTCTCTGAGGAATCGAATCCGCAACAAGATGATCCGACAGAGAACCAAAATTGTCGACATATCTCACAGAATAAGAAAGCTGAAGTGGCAATGGGCCGGCCATGTTAGCCGTAGAACCGATGACCGTTGGGGTAGACGTGTTCTTGAGTGCAGACCGCGAATCGGCAAACGTAAGGTAGGACACCCACAGGCTAGGTGGAGCGACGGTCTCCGCAGGGTGGCTGGTAGCAGTTGGATGAGAGATGACGAGAATCGAGCTGAATGGCGTGCAAGTGGACTGAACATAGGCTGATGATGATGATTTGTTAGTTTCTAACGCTGCACATCACTAATATGCACAAACTTTTTTTATGCTTTTATCATTAAACTATAGTATAGTTATAATCTCGCTGCAGACTCGGTCATAAATCATTCGAGTGTTTCGCTCTCTTTCCCACTCACGGGCCTTATGGGCAGGCCACGCCCACACGTAGTCCTGTGCATTACTGCAGTCGATGAGTGATATCGATAGTTTTATATATTTAGAACGTATATATAAAACTAACAATAGAAAATTAAGATTCTTCGTCTGAGTCATCATGATTCTGTTATCGATAATGGCCTTGAGCGCGCGCAACTAGCGCACATCACTACTCCGATTATGATTTATGACCAAGTCTGCAGCGAGATTTTAACTATACTATAGCGGACCCGACAGACGTTGTCCTATCTGAACGATCCTAGAACCCGACTGAAGCGCCACGTACCGGGTCCAATTGTGTTTTGAAACTATCCAGAAATCGATTGAAATATACACACAAAATTTCATCGGTCCAGCCGTTCTTATACTACGTTTTATCCGTTTTTTTTTCAAAGTATTATATGTCCCTCTCCCGGTTCTAAGCTGCCTCCCCACCAATTTTCAGCCAAATCGGTTCAGCCGTTCTTGAGTTATAAATAGTGTAACTAACACGACTTTCTTTTATATATAAAAGATATATCTAATAATACCTAGTACTTTGTACAAATGGCGCTTCTACACTATATGCATAGGTAATGCACGTGACATTTATGTATTGGATCCTCGCATCAGATCCATTATGAGAAAGCCCGCATCCCGCTTTATATCCGCGTATTGAGCACATTTGATATTGGCATAGCATACAAATGTTATTTACAACTGTAAGTATATCAGTAGCATGTAACTAGGCTTCCTATGCAATGGAATGGATGGATTCAAAGCAATCGTTTTCTTTGTTTCATTTATTTGACGGGTAATTAGCACGCAGATGCTTTCATTACTAAATAAAATTAGTACATGCTTTTTCCTAAATTGTATTGGTGCTCTTCTATACATATTCTCATATAGAACTCGAAACGGACAGTGGCGAGGATATGTGGGTGTCTCTCAAAAATAACGGTCGCAATATATATGTATGTGTCGTGTACGTGAAACCGTCTGCTACTGATGATGACTACATGACGTGGTTCTGCAAGGTTGAGAACATTATCTCTAATTTTAAGTGTACTGTAATAGTATTAGGAGACCTTAACTTGAAAAGTGCATCTGTAAATATTAATAATTATTACTGTTATTTCTTGAATTTCTGTAACTTAGCTGATATGAATGGTGTGATGAATATGCGCGGGAGCAAGTTAGATGTGGTGTTGACCTGGGAAGGTACTAAGGTAGATTGTGAGTATGTCGAAGGGACTGAGTTGGTTCCAATCGATCTATATCATCCACCCTTGGATATAGCAATACCAATAGCACTACATAAAGGAGACGATGAAAAGTTAGACCCCAGTAACATAGATCAAAGTCGCGACTGGAATTTTAAAAAAGGAGATTATACACTTTTGTATGATTATATACACTCGGCCCATTGGCACGAGGTTCTTAGCTGTAATGATGCTTCTTCTGCTACTGATAAGTTTTATAGTATAATGTATGATCTATTTAACTCCACAATACCTAAGAAAAAAAGGCTAAACGCTGATAATAGAAGGTTCCCGGTCTGGTTTACCAAAGATCTAATTACCAACCTAAAGCAAAAAATCAAACTCCACAATAAATGGAAACGTACTTCCTGTGAACGTACATATGCAAAATTCAATGCCTTACGATCGGATCTAAAACTCAGAACTCAGGAGGCTTATAAATCATACTCTCACCTCGTTGAAAAAAATATAAGGAAGAACCCAGAACAATTCTGGAATTACATCTCTAATATGAGATCTAAGGGAGGTTTTGAACCTAATGTAACGTATAAGGGAGAGTCTATATCGGGTATCAGAGCGGCTGATACATTTGCTCAATATTTTGCCGGGGTATTTCTACCTGATATGCCAAAACTGGACCCAAGTAGCTTAAACCTGACCGCCGACGAAGGTAATTATATTCCTCTTCCCTCCCTGACTCCTTTAAATGTAGAAAAGAGTATTGAAAAACTTAACCCTAATGCCTCGATCGGCCCTGACAACATTCCCAATTATGTTCTGAAGGGATGCAAACGAATCTTGGCAACTCCCCTTTGTCACATTTTTAACTTAGCTTTACGATCCGGTGTTTACCCTAAGCAACTTAAAGTATCACGTGTTACTACCCAAATCTAGTGACAAAGCTTCAGTAGAAAATCATAGGCCCGTTGCAGTTCTTCCTACAATTGCCAAAGTTTTTGAGCACAGTCTTCATTCCATTATACTCAAACAGATAAATGTGTATCTTTCAGATGCTCAGCACGGCTTTCGACCCGGACGCTCTGTCGATACTAACCTAATGATCCATGTGGACCTCATCTCCAAAGGGTTAGATTCCGGTACACAAGTTGACGTCGTCTATTTCGATTTTCGCAAGGCTTTCGATCGGGTCGACAATGATGTGCTTTTGACTAAACTATGTGCCATTGGTTTATCTCCAGGCTTTCTTAACTTCTTCGCCGATTACCTGCGCGACCGCAAACAATTTGTCAGACACGGCTGTTTCGAGTCGGAGACTTATAATACGCGTTCAGGTGTCAGCCAGGGTTCAGTATTGGGTCCACTTCTGTTTCTGATCATGATCAACGATCTAGCAAAGGAAATCTATTTCGCAAAATATCTTTTATATGCAGATGACTTGAAATTAATAATGGAAGTGAAGACGGACGACGATTGTAGACGCCTGCAGAGCGACATTGACTCTATCCACCATTGGAGCATTAAGAACAAGCTCTATTTCAATAGTGATAAGTGTTACGTCATGTCATACTCTCGACGGTTGCATCAAATCTGTCATGGCTACACATTAGACGGTCAACAAATTACTCGCGTCACTAACATTAAGGACTTGGGAGTAACCTTCGACAAAGGCCTGACTTTCAGAGACCATATTTCCGCCCTTGCAAAGGAATCCTTCAGGTGTTTAGGGTTCGTCCTGCGCAATGCCCGTGACTTTGACAGCCCACATGTTATCAAACTGCTTTATAATACTCTGGTTCGATCTAAATTAGAAGCAGGTGCATGTGTGTGGAATCCCTACACTACAACTCAAACGTTGATGCTGGAGAAGGTCCAAAAAACCTTCCTTAGGTTCTTGTTTAAAAAAGTGCACAAGTATTTTCCGTACATGTACCCAACGAATTACCTTTTTGGGATGTTGGGTTACAATTCCTTGGAAGTTAGACGAGGTTTGAATCAGATTGCGGTAGCCTGCAAAACCCTCAGAGGGCTTATCGACTGTCCTGAGCTACATAACCTATTTTGTCAATTATATGTGCCTGGCAACTATAATAGGTCACCGCCAGAGTAAGAGGCACAAATTGTTTGCTCGGCCAGCATGTCGTACGGTCGCTAGAGCAGAGTCGCCAGTGTGTCGGACTCTGGAAGCCCTCAATGCCCTCCTGGCAGTCAATCCTGATGGTGATCTGTTTGCCGATGAATGGAGAGAGATAATGCGAGTGTGTCTGAAGTTTTGCGAGAGAAAGTATGAGAGAATTTCCACTGTTATTTATTAAGTATGTAGTAAATATTATAATATTAGTATTGTGTTTCTAGGTTAATTATTGTAATTGGTGTATAACCGTTTTAATTAACTATAAATAAATAAATAAATAAATAAATAAATATTATGAATTAAAGTAGCTTTCATGTCGGTGTGAGTGTGACCTTGGTATTTTAAACTACGCTGCCAATTATGACGCAAACTGACATAATAATGGGTACTAAAGTAAATAACTAACTAACTATACAGATAAATACAAAAACAAAAGGACACAGGCGTCGAAGTACTCGTCCGCATCGATGTCATCCGGAAACGTGCCCAGAAGACCGGCAGCATTAACCCACGTTGAATGGCAATGCTAATTCTTTGGCCAAAGAACGAGCCAGCCCTCTGGTCACGTGAAGTCTCAGCCAGTCAGCGAGAAATTATAATAATTATAAAAAACACCTCGATGTTTTGTCAAAACTTAAAAACCGTGTCAAGCATGAAACAGGTCGCTAGTAATGTATGACATAAATAAAATGCTTTGAAAATAAACGTACGTTTTAAGTACTCGTCATTGGCTTCCCAAAACCTCGGTCCCCAGTATTCTCCATCTATTGTCACCCTGCACTCTCATGGCTCACTAGATGTCAACCCGACTCACAAAATATACGAAATATTTTTTAGGAAGCCATCGCTCTCGAAATTTTCCATGACAATGAAAGTATTGACTTGTTACAGCCAATTATTCTGGGCCAGGGTGCTTCCATCAGCATGGGAACATAACAATAGGTACTGACGCTGCTTGTGGAAACGCCATGGATTTACGAAGAAACGTATTTTTTGTAACATTTTTTAGCAAATTTTTCGTACTCGTATTTTTTTAATGAAAGTTGTTTACGTGACTTGGTGGTTTACCTGCAATATTGGCAGTATTGACAATAAATTGTAAACTTAAGGCCTAGTTCACGACCTCGAGTGATACAACTTGCGTCAAGAGATACGCCCGCGCGTCACCTGTTTTTTGCGCGGTGAGGATTTTTTGTTTTTTTTTTTGCTAATTTGGTTTCAGTATGCCTACTGATTATAAAAGAAAGATTGATAGAGGTTTGGTGAGTCGCGAAATATACGAGCTCGTCGCAGAAGAAGTAACATGGCGTCAGAAAAGTCTCCGTGATTCGACTTTGAGTTACGCGTAATATATAGTTCAGTACAGTAATCAGTTTGATTATATTAACTAATTTAAATTATATCATCGTTTCTACTTTACAACGCTTAATTCTACTCAATTATCAAATGTTTCAACTTACCTCGACCTCTGTTTTAACAAAATGAGTATTGTTATATTCAAGTTAATTTTTCACCACTGAATTCATAATAACAAGTTATTTGTGTCATATATTTAAAAGTGTAAGAAATAAACTATCGATTGGCACTAAACAAATACGATTTGTGTTTGTAAAATTTTGTATATGAAGTAAAATGTCAAAATTGTTTAAATTCCCCTCGATACACCATGTAAAAGTTGCATTTAATTAAAAAAAATACCCTCTACGTAGATTAAACAAAAAGCTAATCGGCGAATCCCTGATTACTGACAACGGTGCTTGATAGACCCGATAAAGTAATTAGGGCTAATCTAATAGCCAGTTACCGGTTACTCGAAGTCGGAATCGAAAAAGTTTCTTACAGAAACTAATAGTTATTTCTGACGTAGGTTTGTTATTGTATTTGATTAATTATTGCTGCTATTCATCAACTTAACCCTGAATGCTGAAAACTGGCCTCTCTATGACTGCTTTAATGAAGGCTTGCAGCAGTAACATGGTCACCATGTTTTCGAAAACATCGTGAAGAAACTGGCATGTCCTAGAACCAAAAATTCGAAGACATGCGACATTTACCAATACGCACTAGGCCCGCGTGGTGGATTATGCCCAGATCCCCACACAGAGGCCTGTATCCTAGCTAGCGTGGGAATGTGATTGACTGATCATGTTTGTATGCACCATGCTGTTCCCTGTTCCGTGGTGGCAGGAGGTTATTTTGCGTACTATTGTATAGAATCAAGTTTTTATAACTGAACAGACAGCTGTGCTGCTGGGGAGTTTGTTGCGCCACTCCTTCTTCCCAGCTAAAGCGCTAGGAAGTGGGGAACGGCGGGCGTTTTGTGGGACTGTCTTAATGACTTTTGATTTTGATTTTACCATTGGAGTTTAGTTTGTTAGAGGCATAACACATCGTTCTTCCAACAGCATTCAAGAAAAAAAGTAGCCATTTCAAGCACCCACGCATAGTATGTCCCTTTTCCACCCCAACCGTTGGCCACCACTAATACTGTCAAGCATACCAAGCAAGGCAACCCAAACAATGTCTGCTTATTTCAATTCACTGATCTACGTCAGTTGAAAACCTCTAATCCGTCCCTTCCGCACTGCACGGTGTCAAAACCCGACATGACTAATGGTTCAAACCCGTGACGTCACACTGAAATAATATATTACTGAGAATGAAGAAAAATGCTCGAGCATAAGCCTTTAATGCTCTCAGCAGCTGGAGAGCGATGGGGTTTCTTGTAAAAACATTAGGAAGCGCGTTTTTGCTCGTCGTAATGACTGTTTGGTGTCATTATCTTCGATATTTTTTGTAATGACACCGTTTTGGTGCTAATTTGATTTTGTTTTGTGGCGGTGAGCGTCTGATGGAAAGCCGTAAATAAGGGTCGTAGTCGGTTCCATGTACTAGAATTTGTAGAATAGATACTCTAATGTAAATTAAGTAATATATATGTATAGTGTATATTCTTTTTTGCCAAGCAATCTGCAATGCTTTTGAATTTATTTGCTGGTAACACATAACAAAAAGAAAATGCAATAGAATGCAATAAGTGTTTGAGTATTGAGTATTTATAATGCTTAAGCATTTTGGCCTTTTTTTTTTATTTATTTATAGGGGCTTTTACGCATAGCGTATGTCAGTCCCATCGTATTAGGATACGATACAACGTAATACGTACAATTGTACATTCACAAGACGTACGAAAAAAAAAACCGGTCAAGAGCGAGTTGGACTCGCGCACCGAGGGTTCCGTACCATCATTTATATGTAATTTTTGTTGTGATTTCTGAAAAACAGTGCTGTTTAGAGACATCGTTTTATTTTTCCTGTAATCTTTAGGTACATAAACTTCTATCACATATTCAGATATATATATATATATATTTCAGATTTTTTTCTATGCAAACTTCGGAGATAGGGTGGAGGACGGTTTTTAACATTTCTCATCAAAAGTCGAAAATTATGCAGCCTAAAAAAAAGAAAAAAAATGTTTGAGAATATGCAAACAGCACTCTTTCATATGATACCCCTTATGCCCTAGTAGTCCCACTTCGAATTTTTAAGACTCCTTTTCAATCCCTGTTGCAAAAAAAAAAAATATATTTCTTTCTTATTTGCAAAATAGTTGGGCAAACGTTATCTAAATCTGTTCCAAATTTCAAGTTGATAGCATTATTAGTTCTTGAGATATCCAGCTGTGACAGACAGACAGACAAACAGACAGACAGACAGTCAGACAGACAGACAGACAGAAAGTCAGACAGACAGACAGACAGACTGAGTCACACCATAAAGGTTCCTTTTTACCATTTTGGTACGGAACCCTAAAAATTACATGATCTTAATTAAGACTACGTTACAATTCACTGTATCATAATAAAACTACGTTTACCTTCGTCCTCCACTCCCAAAAGCCCAGTAATTAATCACAACAAACATGTAAAAGCCTTCATTTGTACAAATGTGTATAAATTCATCCATTTTTATCCAAACATGAAGGTAGATACGAAGCTCTGTGGACCCCATTAATTTTATCATTGACCCACGCAAATAGTCCCCTGTCGGCAATTTGTTTAATAAATGATTTGATCATTATTACATAAAATTTACGTTTGTACACTGCACGAAAGAGATTGCTGTACACCATTTATACGGATTTGTCTTGACGACAAATCTTGATAATAGGTAAAAAAATATTTTTTAGTTTTTTAAACTTGATAGTTAATAATAAAAAAGTTTCATTACCTTTCGAAAAATAATAAAATGCAAATGTGTCGTTTGCCATTATGTTTTTCTTAATTAAACTGACTTACGGTAAATCCTATTTAGTCAGAAATCGCCACAAAATAGTGAGCAAGCAGAGAAAGCACTGCGGACTGCTACATATTTCCTTTTCATAATTAATTAGAAGGGGGCTTGGCCAATGGGATGTTAAATTAAATTTATTAATTTTTGATCAAATCTTTATAAAACTTTTTTACTCTGTTACAAATCTTAATTACAATATACAAGCTAAAACTAAAATATATTTAGTGTGTACAAGCATACAATTAAATAAAAAACACAATAATTAAATTGCTATGTAAATATTTAAAATTATAATACAGGATAGAACTTATCATACCGTTGATACCTATCTCCAAATGTTCTTTATTGCTCTGCGCACTTACCTAATTGCCGCGTGTACTAAATTATATCGACATCCTGTTTTAGTTTATTATTAACCCATTAAATATTTATTGTAATGGCCGGTATTTGGTGTTAGGGTAACTCTTTAAAGGATTGGTTATTTATTGGTTTATATAATAGCTTTTGGTCTTTAGGGAACATAATATTGTTTCCACTTCAGGAGATCTTTGAGAGTTTTAAACGATGATTTTCACCAAACGGCTCTCATGGCATCGGATCGGAATGGATTTTACAATCTTTAAACGATATTAAATCGTGTACACAGTATTTTAAGTCTATTATGTCTTCAATAAAACACCAAATATGGTTATTTGTGTATTCAGCTAAGTAGCCTAGACATACAAGTGGATAAAATCATGTGAGTAGGGGAGGAACAATAACATTATTGAAGGTAGACTTAAAACCTAACAAACCCAAACTTATACACTACGAAGTATGTAGATACTTATACAGGGTGTCCGGTAAAGAATGGATAACCTTGGAATAGCATATTACAGACATGATGGCCGTTCTTAAAAAAATACAAAAAAAAATATCGCCAGTAGCAGGTACTGTGAGGGCTCGAACCACACAGCGGGAGGCTAACTACTTTATAATAAAAGACAGTAGTGTACAGAAGCAATGGAGCTGAAGCCCGCTATATTAAAATAGAAATAAAATTATAATTCACTCCCTAGGTCCTTCGCGGAGCCCTAGCTATCCGCTATCTCCCGCTGTGTGGTTCGAGCCCTCACAGTACCTACTACTGGGGATATTTTTTTTTGTATTTTTTTAAGAACGGCCATCATGTCTGTAATATGCTATTCCAAGGTTATCCATTCTTTACCGGACACCCTGTATACAACATACCTTTCCCCCAAGTATACAAAATATATTTAAACTTTAACTTTTACTTAAAGTAAACAAATATTACCAAGCCACGCATAGCATCTTGACCGCGGGCGTCTTCCGCGACACGCGATCGTAGGCGAAAGTATGCTGCGACGCGCGATCGACTGCGTTCGGTTGTACATGGTAGGAATTAAACTAGTTGACTAATAGGTGCAGAAACGGATACGTTTGCAAGCAAAGGTACGGAGCCGATCGTATGCATCGACATCCTGCCGGACGCGATCGGTGGTCGCCGCATCCGTTCGTATCCTTTCCGATCCGATGCGATGCGAGCCGTTTGGTGGAAATCATCCTTAATTCGACTGGAATTAAAAACGTTGAAAACCAATTATAAGTGTTTATTAAATAATAATAAATAAGCTAATTGGACCCTGTTCCCGATATCGGTGGGCTACTATTTTTATATTTTTAAATGTTTTTTTTATTTTTGTTTTTATAAAAATATTTAAAAATGTAAATGATATGTACATAAATGAAATAAAGGATATAATAATAAGCTAACATTAATACCAATAACTTTTTATCGACCGATAGGTAGGGTAGGATTTTTTTTTATCTGTAGATATAGAACATACAAACTATGTTGTTATAGGTATTGTTTTATTATACAAAAAGATGGACCGTAAAACTTGATAGGTGTGTTGTTTTACGTACAGATTTTTCATTCTGTGACCTATTGAAAAATGTAGTTGAATTTTACAACATTTTTTTCTAAAGTTATTCACACAATTCTGTAGAGTGCTGGTGCAGTGTGACTACCAATGTAGAGCTGCATGCGTACTTACATAATAGAGGCTAGTTTCTATGAAAAAAAGTTACGTATTTTTTGACTGCCAGCGTCCGATGACCGATATTCGGATTTCCAGCATGGTACTCACATAAAATGTTTAAACAAGTCCACCAACGATGACAGATTTTTTTGGACATTTTTAGAACAACTTTATTTTTCATGAATTTGTCAATTGATATTTAATTTTGTACGTGATGTTTAAAAATACAATTTTACTAGAATACAACATAGCTGCTAAAATAAAAGTAAATATAAAAAATCCTCAAACAAAAACTACACGTCCAAAACACGTACAAAACTACGGCTGCTACGGCGTAGCTTGCGTAGCGGTGACTTCCGCTACGCCGTAGCAATAACGTAGCAACTAGTTATTTTCGTATCTAAACTTTGTTATATTTGGTGCTACCGTGAAGTTACCTACTGGTATGAACGTATTGAATGAGTCATTAAACAATTTTGTAGATAAATAAATAGTTTCTATGTACAATTTTTTTTTTTTTTTTTACAATTACATGGTATGAAATAAGTTGTTAGTTGAGTTTTAACTCCATACTGAAATTTAATCATCCCTTTGACTAAAGGATTTCAACGGTTTACAGTACTAACAGTTCATCCGATATAGCAAGTTCCTGGAATTTCATCCCTCGTGCCAATTACTGGCACGGGACGCTCAAGTACTCACTTTGAAGATTAACTGGTTACATCAGAAACGTTGAAGTTTAACACTTCATTTTACATGGCAAATATATTCATTTTAATGCATTGGTAACGCTATAATAGGGATGATGCCTGGGTAAAAAAAAAGAAATACTATTTAGTCCGTCAGTCAGATAATAAAAAAATATTAGACACGTATTTTTTGCTTTATCATATTAATAAAAAAAATACTTAGCTATCACGCATTAAAGTTGGGGAGTGGGGGCTCGCTACGTCACTTGTACGTATAAAACCTAGCTACGCGTGACGTCATGCCATATTTTAACTCAATGTATCGCCGTAATTTTTTGATTACGTTAAAAAAGAAAAAATTCGTGTCCAATATTAGGGTTCCGTACCTCAAAAGGAAAAAACGGAACCCTTATAGGATCACTCGTGTGTCTGTCTGTCTGTCTGTCCGTCTGTCACAGCCAATTTGCTCCGAATCTAATGAACCGATTAAGTTGAAACTTGGTACACATATGTATTTTGGTAACCCAATCACGGACATGTAACGTAAATAAATGAATTTTGAATATGGGGGTCCTTTTTGAGGGCAAAATAAGTACAATTAAAAAAAAAGTTTTGCAAACTGTACCGTGTTACATATCAAATGAAAGGTCTTAATGTGAGGGTCTCAAATATATTTTTTTCATAATTTTAACATAAATTGTTTTGAAATTATTTAAGAAAATAGACGAAAATTGACCATTCCCCCCCCTTATCTCCGAAACTACTGACCCTAAAATTTTGAAACAAATACAGAAAATAGTTCTTTACCTATAGATTACAGGAAAACCTATCAGAAGTTTGTGGTCTTGTAAATCTATATATATAAAATTCAAAGTCCTGACTGACTCATTGACTGATAATAATCAACGCACAGTCCAAACCACTGGACCTAGAGTCATGAAATTTTGCACATAGATACCTTATATAGTGTAAACATCCATTAAGGAAGAATTTTCGGAAATTCCATTCCTAAGGGAATAAAATAGGGAATGAAAGTTTGTATAAAAAATCTTATCTCTTGAGTTACTAGACTTGAAACTTAGCACGAATATTCATCTAAGTTAATTATAAAAAAATATATCATTTTTAGTTTTCCTAAACTACCCCCTTTTTTTGTGGATGGGAAATCATCAAATGACTTCTACCGCTCTGAGTGGAGCGGAAGGGCGTGTCATACTTTTACTGATTAAAACCCACCCGTGTTGCCTATGGCAGGGCCACGGTATCTCTTTCAAACAACCCGCGACCCCAGAAGACGGGATTGGTGGGTGTCAAAGTTTGTATGGAGGAATTTTAACAAGCGGTCCGATTTACTCGAAACTCAGTTTTTGTACTTGAGACCAAAAATTATGACTAACTAACGTGTATCAGGGTTTTCCAAAAATCTACCCGTAAGGGGTAAAAAGGGGTAGTAAATTTTACAGCGGAGGATTTTATTAGGGATTGATTAACTCGAAAATTGGTGTAAATAATGTTACAGCCAAGTTATGGAAACATCCCAGACGATTTTTGAAATGTGAAAACAGGGATACAGTTTATATGAAAAATCATATTAATTTGGTTTCATTATAACCTTGATACGACTACTCTCTACGTTTTAAAGTAAACTCTATTGAATAACTCATAAGCGTTGCGCTTTGAAACTTAAAAAATCATAAAAGTAGATAGAACTTTGCTTTTTTTTTTATTGAGAAAATTTCATTGTATCGTGTTATTCCTTTTTCTAAGATACTACGCCTTAAAGTCAAAAAACATACACCAAAATGTTGAATCCCTATTCCATAAACATAATAAAGTAAACTATAAAGAAAAAGCACATTTTTCTCAATACATCACCTTAATGAACTTGAAACTTAGCACAGATACTTGCTTATGTAAGTAATAAAGTTTGTCATTATTAGTTTTTCAAAACTACCCCTCAAAGGGGGTTTAGGGATGTTAAAGTTTGTATGGAAGAATTTTAAAGCGCAGTCCGATTAACTTGAAACTCAGTAGGTACCTATTTATACTTTTGATGTAAAATAAACATTAATAAGAAAATTAAAAACCATGAAATCAGATATCCACGCGGGCGAAGCCGCGGACAGTCTAGCTTGTATCTCAATATTGTGCGTACAAACTCACTAAGCCTCCGCTGTCCGTCCGTCCGTCCGTTTGTCACAGGGCTGTATCTCATGAACCTTAATAGGTAGACAGTTGAAATTTTCACAGATTGTGTATTTCTATTACGACTATAACAAAAAACAATAAAAATAAAGTAAAGTTAAAATTAATGAGGGCGGTCCCCATACAAAAAAGTTTTCACTTTGAAAAAAAAAAAAAATAACCTCTGTGTGGGGTGTTATTGTGTAGAACTCATCGAGTAGAGTACAAAGATATTTTTATTTTTTTTATCTTCTAAAATGAAGAAATAGGGGGCCGTCAAAGTTGTCAATTTTATACCATTTTTGTACGAGCTCTATTATATAATGTACCTTATACTGTACTTAATCAAGAAATACTACAAACGGCGATTCATAATGTATTTTGTTTAAATATGGGTGATTTTCTGCAACTGCAAAAAAAAAACCTTGTAATTCACAGTATCATTATGAAATACAAAGTTATCTTTGCGATTGTTAAACATATAATGTGGTACGGAACCCTTTGTGTGCGAGTCCGTCTCGCACTTGGCCGGTTTTTTTTTAATAATCTCTATGACGGACAAAAAATAAATTTTTAGTCATCATCCCTATTATTTCTATTTCGATGTAAATAAATTATACAGGGTGTTTTAAGTAAGTTTTAAGTAAAGATTAACAATTTAACTGTGTTTCTAATCTTGGTTTAAAACTGTCTAGTTTAAGGGCCGGTGTTGAAACGAATATATAAACCGAACAGTTTAAAAGTGGTTAGCTTATAAATACGTCACTAGAGGCGCTTTAGTACCTGAAAGGTTTTGAACAAATAAACCAGGGTTGAAGATTGTGGAAATATTAATTAGCATAAAGACAGTGTAGCTTTTATAATGTAAGAGGTATAACACGACCATGACAGAGAGTTGACGCGCTATTAAAGCGCCTCTAGTGGCGTATTTCTAAACTAACATAACACTTTTAAACAGTTCGGTTTATACATTCGTTCTAACACAGGGTATTAGGTTAAACGAGGGACATACTTTAAGGGAGTGCTACGCATGAAAATTAATAACTTTTCCTATGGGACCCAGTATAGGACCAACAATTAAATCGCGAAAAAAAATCAGCTCCTCAATGCATTTAAAAATTAGAGTACAAAGGTGCTGCTTATTTCTTAAGGTTTTTAAGAAATAAGCAGCACCTTTGTACTCTAAATTATAATAATGTTGTATCTCTATGTATTTTACTGTGTGTACATAAATAATAAAATAAATAAATACATTTATGTTCACATAAGGCTGCGTCCTAACCAAAAGCGGTCGTCGCGTCCATACGTCACTTTTCGTACTGTTATGCGTAACGCGTGGGCGCGCTGACAGAGGGCGCCTTCCGATATTCCGAACAAAATGTGACATATGAACGAACGACGATTGCTTTTGGTTAGGACGCGGGGGTAACTCGACAAAATTTTGAAAAGATCAGTTGTATTTTTTTTTCATATTACAGAGTTGTTTCCATACACGAATTTGTTTATTTTTTCAGGAGTTTTCCTCTCTTATAGTATATCCCTCGTTTAACCTCCCTTCCCTGTATTGTACTAGTTTTATAATGAAGAGACACTTATATTCACACAGCAGGAATTGCGGAATTCATCGTTTAGTGTTCAGTCTAAATTATGTTAATTAACAATGCAGTACAATGATAATACCTTCATTAGTATGTTAATTTAAATCAAGTTCCATCCAAATTTCGCCATACCTACATTGTATTCATGAATTTAGAAGATCCTTCCCGCTCTTCGGCACTTTATTGATTTTTGGCTTAACCGCACGCCTCGATCCATCAGGTTAAGCTACGCTTGCCACGGTTGGTCCATGGATGGGTGACCATCTTTACATACCGAGACCCCTCCGTGCCTCGGAATTGGTCCCGGCTGTCATTTGTGGTTCTTTGATAGTCGTTACGAGTCGTCAGAAGCCCGAAAGTCAGACTACTAGTCTTACCAAGTGGTATCTTATTACCGCAGTTACTTGGTTGTGGATGTTAGATAGGCAGTCGCTTCATGTATCTCTTGTATCCTACTAAATTCCTGTTGGGTTGCTTAAGTTTCAATTCTCTTGAAGTAAGACGGTCGCGCGATCAGATGACTGTAATATTTAAAATTCTTAGGGGTATTATTGATGTGCCTGATCTCCATAATGAAATCTGTAATCTGTTTGTCCCAGACAATTATTGTCGTAGCAGAAAACACCGCTTACTGGCTGTTCCAACTTGCCGTACTGTTGCACGCTCCAAGTCACCTATTCCTAGGACATTAGCTGCTATTAACGCTCTCCTGAACTCAAACACAGATCTTGATGTGTTTGTGACTGAATGGAAGATGATACTGTCAGAATGTTTAAATTTTTGTGAGATGAATGCATGACTGTGTTAAATAAATTATATATATGTAATATGTTTAAATAGTGTAATTGGTTTCGACCGTTCTATTTAAAATAAATAAATAAATAAATAAATAAATAAATAAATAAATAAATGTAAAATTGTCGAATTCAGCTGCATTCATTCTTTGTATTAAATTATATATTTTTTATACTCAGCATTAGGTTTATTTGTAAGCAAGATACATCTGTAACAATTCAAGACTTAATTAAATCAGTGTCAACAAGGTTCATCTTGCTAACCTACTTAATTTGATTCATATTATTATATAAAAAGACAATTATTACTTTTAGTGGAAATTATGAGATATCTTTTTAAACTTTCGCGATTTGTACACATTATAAAACACTATCGAAAACGGGTCTTATCGCGATATTCTTTTTAACGAGGTAAACAGGTACCTACTTGTTTCCCGACGTTTCGACCGCCTTGCAGCGATCGTGGTCACGGGAGGACTGATGACAGCTCAGCGACGTCTTCGTAAAGTGCGGGTATGTGCATCTACCCTCACTTGGTCTTCACAATTTTTATAAAATTATTTTTTTTTTTTAGAATATCGCGATAAGACCCGTTTTCGATAGTGTTTTATAATTATGAGATAATACAAAATTAACCCTAGGTATGCCTTGTCTTGACACAATCAGAATCTATTAAAAGTTTTTTACCCACGGGTTACAGGAGATGGGTTTTTTTTTGTTTTGTTTTTTTTTTCATTCATTACCCATTTCGCAAGGTTCCGGCTGTCATTATTAGATCTTTGACAGTCTTTACGACAACTGACAGTCTGTACTCCGAACTTCAGTAGCCTCAAAACCTGACAACCATCTTACTAATGGTAATCGTTTTACCCAGTTACTGGATAGAGTGGTGGCTAGATGGGAAGTCGCTCCATGTAAAATATTGAGTTTGGATGCAGCTAAACTCAATATTTTAGACTGGAAACCGACTCCAATATAGTTGGGAAAGGCTAGGCTGATGATGATGAGTTAATTGCTTTATTCTTTTATAGGTAGGCAAACGTTATTGTATTGGTATACTTCATCATCATCATCGTCATCACTATTTACACCGAAAAACGACCACTCTTGGACATAAGTCTCCCCCAAGCGTCGACACTTCGTCCGGTCATCAGTCCACCTTGTATGCGGTCGCATCTCCGGAACCTTTCAGCCTCATCGGCCATCCATTCTGCAAGTAATGTGTGTATGTATGTGTTGGTATATTTACCTGAACCATAATCAGCATGTAATTGATGCTCAGATCCAGCACAAGTATTGGTGTGCTGAGGCCGATGGAAAGGATGGAACCGCTGACGTACTGAGGACGTTGGGAAATTACTATGGAGTACCAACGTTGAACCGTCTTGTGTTGGCTTGGATTCTTTTCTGAAAATATCAACTAATATGTTACTTTCGACATTAATAGTGAATGTTTAAAAATAAAATTAAGCTAAAGCTATTAAGCTCAGCAATGAATGGAACTCCCAGCTTTAAAGGCGCCACTCCTCAGCAACCCAAGACTAAGCTACGCACTTGAACTTTTGTCAGAAAATATATATAGGCGAGATCGTTTACTACGACTCATGGTCATGCTTCTCACATGCTTGCCTGGCAAACAAATAAACCGTGCAGCGTGATCTTACTGCAGCCTCTCCGACGACATCCTACTTGGCAGTGGGCGGTTGATTTTACGCTAATGATAGTACTGCAGAGCCAAATCTTCTTCTCATAAAAAGAAGAAACAATAATTGCTTACTCACAATTTGTAGACGATGATATGTGTATAAATTTTAAATCTGACATTAAAAGCCTTCGGATTCACTGACAGTTTATACTACATAACTTATAATCGTCGTCATTATAGTATAATTCATCATTAATACCGTATCAAGCTAGATTTAGTACAGTCAATCTCGTAATTTTTTTACCACTTTTGACAACAATCCTAAGAGAAAGTGCTCGAAGTCAACAGATATGGTGTTGCAAGGTTATGGTGTTGCAAATAAACGTAAAATACCATCGTCCAATGGCGACCACGGTCTGACAGGTGTTGCAAACCTATGAGGTTTGGTTAACATTTCAAGAGCACATTGGCATGAACCTATGCAGTATTAAGCGAGAGAGGGATTTAAAATTGCACTTAAGTTGAATCTATCTAACTATCACAAAGACAAATAGGGTTTTATGACGAGTAAGTGAGATTCAACCTTATGGTGTTAAAAGAACGAGGTTGACTATACGTATTAATTATTACCTACTCTAGAATTTACATTACCTTTACTGATGCTCCGGTCTTGTGTCAGTCTTCCAGCTAAGAACAGAGATAGTTCACTGCAGATAGTACCAGTCCTGGCTATAGCAGAACACATCATCCATAGAGAATACATGCCCCTTGATTCACGCCATATTAGGTAAAATGATAGATATGTTATCTGTAATAGAATGAAGTATTTGATTACATACAAAACAATTGTTGTCAATTTTTTTTTTTAATGTTGCTGTTTACAATCTGTTTTATGAAATTGTATTTACCAATTGGGCACCCAAGTGTTTTTGTTTTTTTATCAGGAATTTCTCTAACTCAAATGGTTTAGCATGATCCTCAGTTATATCGAAAAACGGCAGCATTAATTTTTAAATAAATATTATGGTAAAGTTGAGGATTAATGTTGAGTAGTTTGACGAAAACACGATTCCATAAAATTTTCTCAATTAGAAAAAAATCAAAAAAAAGTTACCTCCAAACCGAACAATAAACCACTGGTATTTAAAAAATACTTCAAATTAGATCATAAAACTTTACATACTAACTGAACTAAATAGAAAGCAGGTCTTGTTTTTTATTTTTTTTCAAATTACCATTATTTTCAACGTAAAAACTATCGGCGCTCAGCACCGCACTCAGTCTCGCTCTCACTCAGTCTGCGAGCAGTATCGTGCGAGCGAGATAAAAGTTGAAGAAGCATGGGGTCTTAAACATAACTGGCGAAATGTGGATGCACTAATATGCGTGATGTTTAGGTATGTGTGTAATTTCAATCTATAAGGTTTCATGTTAATTATTAGTAAACCTTTTAGAATACCTATTAATAAGTAATTGTTGCACTTATAAATATATAATGGAGCAATTTATTGTAAATGTATTGTGTAAATTATTGTTGGATAACTTAAATAAATACACATATATTGAACATTGTATTCATATTCCGCGAAGGTGGTAGGCAGAAGTGTATAACGCACCCACTTTTTGGCATTTATGTATGTTTAAGTCCTATACAGGGTGTAAGGGACAGCCCTCCGCAAACTAACAGGGTGCATTCAGCTCCTCATTTTGAATCATATTCCACCGGAAATTTTCTCAGGAAAATTTTCATTTTTTAAATTTTTTTTTCAGTTACATTTTCATTATTTCAATGTAAAATTGCATTGTGTGTTCGCAGCACTCCATTTATGTAAAAAAAACTGCAAAAAAAAACAGCAAAAAAAAAACCAACAATGGATGTTGAAATACTCTAACCAACGACGCGTGAAATCAGCTGTTCACTTTCTGTCTAGCTAAGTTCATCGAACTCACCGCATACCTATTACCTACCCCTCCCAACCAGTAATAGACGCTCCGATTTGTGCACAAAAACACAAAGAAATCAGGTTTATTGGATTCCCTTAAGGTTCCTGAAAAAATTTCATGCACCGGTCATCTTAGTATGACATACTGAATTCACCCTATCAGTTTGCGGAGAGCTGTCCCTTACACCCTGTATAATAGTCACCGAATTGGACATAAATCCAGATTTCAACCTGCCTTTGAGAAATAATATAACTTACAACAGTATTAATACATACGTGTATTTTTTTGCGAGTGTATGCAGTGAGAAATATCTACCATTTAATTACTTGAATGTTCCCGACTCTCTGTCGATCGATATTAATTAATTTAGCAGCGCAATAGCAAACAGAAACTGATGTCTGTCTGCATTTGTTTATTAACTTTGCAATTGGATTAATTTACAATAGTAGGTTTTTTGGATTAGGTAGTGATGAAATCATCTTTCTATTTTCCTAACTATGAATGCAGCTGAGTACCAGTATTTTACATGGTGGAGCGACAACCTATCTGACCCCTCCACCCCAGCCCAGTTACTGGGTAACACGATACCTCTTGGTAAGACTGGATTAATGATGAAGTAATACATACCTACCTATATTTGGGACATTTGCTGAGCTTCCAGTGTTCATGATCTATTCAATGAAATCTCCAAACGTCTGATTGACACTTCCCGTGATCCAAGGACTGGCTTTAACCTTGGCCAGAGGCTACGCATTGCCATACAATCTCCAAACGGCTGGTTGACACTTCCCGTGATCCAAGGACTGGCTTTAACCTTGGCCAGAGGCTACGCATTGCCATACAATCTCCAAACGGCTGGTTGACACTTCCCGTGATCCAAGGACTGGCTTTAACCTTGGCCAGAGGCTACGCATTGCCATACAATCTCCAAACGGCTGGTTGACACTTCCCGTGATCCAAGGACTGGCTTTAACCTTGGCCAGAGGCTACGCATTGCCATACAATCTCCAAACGGCTGGTTGACACTTCCCGTGATCCAAGGACTGGCTTTAACCTTGGCCAGAGGCTACGCATTGCCATACAATCTCCAAACGGCTGGTTGACACTTCCCGTGATCCAAGGACTGGCTTTTACCTTGGCCATATGCTACGCATTGCCACCACAAAACGTGGAAATGTTACCTGGATCTTGAGTACATTACCAGTCGACTGTGCGGTGGAATATTTCGACGCCATATTTTAGTTTGGTTTCGGTTTTAAGTATGTTAGGATATCATATATTTTTGTTTGATTAATTAAAGATTAGGCTTAAGGCGCGGACTGACTACGATTTTAAACGGCATAAAACCGCGTAATCTATCGTCACCATTAGCTGGCTTGAAATAAGGTTGAAAATTAAGCTGCGAATGTGCATTTATTTTCCGGGTTTTCTTTAAATTATTCAGAATATACACAGTAAATTAAATAATTGTCTGGTCAAAGTTTAAAAAAATGCTAATTCTATTAAATTAAAAAAAAAAGAATGTCGTTATGGCTGAAAATACAGAGATGTCCGACGCTAAAGTTTATTTTTGTGGAGCAACTTCCAAATTTTTTATTGGAAATATCAAACTATTTTGTACTATTCCATTCGGTTAAATTTTTCGTGAATATTGACCTAATACCGTGCCTTAAGTTGTTATTTACGTACATTTTATTTTCATTACCTATGAATAAAAATTTAAAATTATATTTTGAATTAATTACCTATGTCTATGTCCTAGGTTAGACAAAATAAAAAGAGAAGTCCTGACTGACTGATTGACAGACTCATGAACGCCCAGCCCAAACCTTTGGACCTAGAAAGTTGAAATTTTGCGCAGAGGTTCCCTTTATATTGTAGACAAGGAATAACGAAGGATTTCCCGGTAGTACGTTCCCGTGGGATAATTTCCGACATCCACGCGGGCGAAGCCGCTGGCAAAAGCTATACAGGGTGTAAGGGACAGCCCTCCGCAAACTGATAGGATGAATTCAGTATGTCATACTAAGATGACCGGTACATGAATTTTTTTCGAACGTTAAGGGAATCCAATAAACCTGATTTGTTTGTGTTTTTGTGCACAAATCGGAGCGTCTATTACTGGTTGGGAGGGGTAGATAATAGGTATGCGGTGAGTTCGATGAACTCTGTAGCTAGACAGAAATTGAACAGCTGATTTCACGCGTCGTTGGTTAGAGTATTTCAACATCCATTGCTGGTTTTTTTTTTTTTGCTGTTTTTTTTTTGCAGTTTTTGTAACATAAATGGAGTGCTGCGAACATACAATGCAATTTTACATTGAAATAATGAAAATGTAACTGAATTTTTTTTTTAAAAAATTAAAATTTTCCTGAAAAAATTTCCGGTGGAATATGATTCAAAATGAGGAGCTGAATGCACCCTGTTAGTTTACGGAGGGCTGTCCCTTACACCCTGTATAGTACTTAATAAAAACGTTTTCTGTTCCTAATATTTTGTACATAAAGCTTGTAATAATAAGTTTTTATTCATAACACTTGTCAACATTTAATCTCCTAGCCAACATGCATCGTTCAGCAGTGACGAGTTGCCAGCTCATTGCCTATGCATAGCACGGCCTCATAATATTTCCGACACAGTCCCACTACACATCATATCAATCTTAATTCCAGGTCAGCATCACATTATTAAAATGATCATGAGCCATAACAACTTCAGCAAATATACTGCGGATTTTCAATTTCAACTTGGCATCTTTCTTACTTAATGGCCACACACAACCATTATCCTCTGATTTATGGTACTAATACGAATATACTTAAGGATTTTTCTAAAAAGGCATCTTCGTTGAGATGTAAGGAAGCTTTTGTAATCTTATTATTCATACAAGATTAAAAAAAGAAAATGTAATTTGTGTTTTCGTACTTACTCTTTCGGAGTCGGCGAGGACTAAGATGAATTCGTAAGCTATTGTTGTCATCAGAGTTACTGCTAGCATCATTAGTAGCTGAAAGAATAAACATACATATGAAAAAAAACCGGTCAAGAGCGAGTCGGACTCGCGCACCGAGGGTTCCGTTCCGATTTCTGAAAAAGTGTGATATTTAGAGACATCGTTTTATTTTTCCTGTAATCTTTACATGAACTTCTATCACATAGAATAATTTCAGATTTTTCTCTTTGCAAACTTCGGAGATAAGGGGGGAACGGTATTTTTTTTACATTTTTCATCAGAAGTCGAAAACTATGCGGTTTAAAAAAAAAGAAAAAAAATTTTTGAGAATGTGCAAACAGCGCTCTTTCATATGATACCCCACATGCCCTAGTAGACCCACTTTGATTTTTTTAAGACCCCCTTTCAGTCCCTGTTGCAAAAAAAATATAAATATTTTAATTTCTTTCTTATTTGCAAAATAGTTGGGTCAACGTCATCTAAAACTGTTCTAAATTTCAAGTTGATAGCATTAGTAGTTCTTGAGATATCCAGCTGTGACAGACAGACAGACAGACAGACTGAGTCACACCATAAGGGTTCCTTTTTTACCATTTTGGTACGGAACACTGAAAAAGAAAACTCGACTGCGTAAAAAGTGAACTTTAGAAAAGATGGAAACAAGATGATAATATATTTTGTCTCCAAACAATCTCATGCAGTCGGAGGCATCTTCTTAATTCAACAATGCCTCCGACTGCATGAGATCCTTCTTTTGTAAAGTTCACTTTTTACGCAGTCGGGATTTTTTATTTTTTAAATTTACTTTTTCATTTTACACTTTTTAGCATACAATACCCACTTATAATCAGGTGATAACAGCCGCTTACTTACTCACTCCTAAAGTTCGGGTTCCTTAATACATTTATACATGAAATTTGTATAGATTTTTGTAATCACCTTTTAAAACCCTTCATTTTGATACCCCACTCGATAGATTTGGGAGTTTTTTTTTTGTTTAAAAACGTAAAATCGGCTCTAAAAATCCGCCATTTTTATTTTTTATAATTTTAATGTACCCAGTGACACTCGCGTAGCATAACACGCGCAATAGATACGAATCTAACGACATAAGTCACTCTTCAAAATCGGCCAAGCCGTTTAGGCTACAGGAAGTTGCAATGGAACGTACATATGCGGGAAAAACATTACCCTCCTTGGGGTCAGTCGGTTAAAAATACAATTACTAAAATTGTTATCGAGTTAATATCTAGAGAGAGAATATCTAGAACAGCCGTTAGGTACAGAAAAAAAAAAAAAAAAAGTTACAGTAAATTACAACTAAACAAGCACTAACTACTTAGAAAAGAATCTTAAAGAAATTGTTACTTATTTACAACTAGCTTCTGCCCGCGACTTCATACGCGGATCCTGTTGCTTATGCAAAATAACATTTAATTTTTTTTTTAAATAATAATAATTTTTTTTAGCCTATATGTTGCCCAGACATAATACCTATACAACAAAAAAAAAATCATTCAAATCCATGCAGTAGTTCCGAAGATTAGCGTGTACAAACAAACGGACAAACAGACAGAATTTTTTTTTGGATTCGTGCTCTATTACTGTTTCTACACACCCCTCAATTTTTTTTAAATATATTCAATGTACAGACACAGTTTTTTTACTGTTTTATTATATGTATAGATTACAATAATTCAATAGATACTTACCCTCGGAGTAAATTGCTCACTCAAATGGGCTGTAGCAATCAATATATGCCTATAAACCCTTGAACCAGCATTTGGTGAAGCATCCTTCAGTTTATCAAGCCTCAGATTAACAGTTTCGATCATCAAAGAGGCAAAAGCTATTTCCGCATCATGAGCAGCAAATGCCACCGTAAGAAACGCTGCAACACCAGTATTAACTCCTAACATTTTCAGTCCAACGATATCAAGGACCACTGACGGTAGAAATATCAAAATAAGTTCTGTAGTTTTTGCTCGAATCTTGGTTCCATATTCTTCATCAACTCCACATTTCTTATCAAGTCTTTCAATGGCATAAAATATCTCTTTTCGAAATCTCGATCCGACTATTAGTCCATAATATTCAGTGCAAATAATAAACTCAAAAATCCGGCATCCAATACTCAGTTTGGTAGTGATAAGATCCATAATGATAAGGCTTGTGAAAGTGATGATAACACTGATAGAGATGACGTCACAAATGAGTCTTGTTCTCTGGTCTTCGAGAAGGTGGGGTCGACTGATGCCCAAGAAGTTTTCAATGACGATCAGGTTTCTAAAGTAGGACATCGTTTTTGTTGACATACTGATGATTTTTTTTTTGAGAAAATTTTGAATCTGAAAAACTGGTGATAGTGAGCCGGCATTTATATTGCACATCATGTCAACAATTGCAGTTTGTTCCGGCTACGTATATAGAAATGCTAATTCAGTAGGTCCCCTCAGGCGGAGACGAATACCTAGAGTTAGCGCATTTTCAGGCATTAAACTCACGTAAATGCTGGTATTCAGTAGCATCTACGCGGAATTAGCATTTATTAGCATTTACGTGTGTTTAACGCCTGGAAATGACGCTATCGTCTACGCCTGAGGGGACGTACTGAAGTAGCATTTCTATATACGCGTTCCGGCTGTCATTCATAGATCTTTGACAGTCGTTACGGATCGTCTGAAGCCCAAATAAAGCCTGACAACCAGTACCAAGGGTACCAAGGGGTATCGTATTACCCAGTAATTGGGTTGTGGAGGTCAGATAGGCAGTCGTTCCATATAAAATACTGGTATTCAGCTGCATCCGGTTAGACTGGAAGCCGACCCCAACCTAATTGGAAAAAGTCTATGCAGATTGTTTACGAGAATACAATTTTATTGCTGTTATCATAATATTATTATTTGACATTCATTTTATGGTAACTAATGTAGCGGAATTTACACATTACTTGACTTCGTGAAGACTTTCAATCCATAAAGAAGAAAGGCGAGGAAGTATCTACGACAACATAGGATTTAGCCCAGTTTGTCCTACACTGGTTTTTCCATAGATAATGATGTAATTAAAACCCAGCGGTTTAGAATCTTACCACGTTAACTTTTTAACTACTTAACCATTTTGCTCGTCTTAACTTTCCAACTCTTTACAACTTTTAGTGACGTCTAAAGTAGTTATCTTTATCTATAACTTCTTTTTCTTTTGAAATTCTACTTAGCTACAACCTTTGACTTGGCTCTTAAAGTTCAAGTTAAATAAAAGCACACTTTATTCATTAACATTTAAGAACTTTTCAAACTTTGCATGATTTGAATTAAGAAAATGCTCCCTTTAATATTAATATTAAATAACTGTATGGCATACTCTTAAAAAGGCAGAGTAGAGACTGTGGAACACACTGTAAACAGGGGTAGAATTCTACCGTATTTTGTTTAAGTAGACCAACTAATAGCTTTATCAAACGAACTGTCTATTTTGTCTGGATCCACACCACTGCACAAGTAGGTAAAAGTCTTTTCACATTTCCCCCAAACTCAAACACACACAGCTGAATCAACATATCATTTCAACACATAAATTATTTACGGACAACACAATTTCTCCTTACCTCTTTTAGACCAACTTTCACAAGCACTAAGCCAAGACTGGCCCGAGGCATGAGCAACAAATGAAATTAAACTGTGCAGTGTACACCTCCAACTTCTCTGGGGAATGGACTCTTATCGGTCTGATTGAAGTTTATTTGTTTTCATTTTTTGTAATTTTGTGGACTCATGGGACTAGGCAAAGTGATTTTAAATCGTATAGTCATGAAAAGTAAATTGTGGGGCTTCTGGCTAAGTAATAACAGCCGAAAGGGTCGATCGATCAGGTTAAGCTACACTTGCCGCGGTTGGTCCATGGATGGGTGACCATATTTACATACCAAGACCCCTCCGTGCTTCGGAAAGCACGGCCGTCATACGTGGATCTTTGACAGTCGTTACAGGTCATCACAAGCCCGAAAGTCTGACAACCAGACTTACCAAGGGGTTTCGTATTACCAAGTTTCTGAGTTGTGAAGGTCAGATAGGCAGTCTCTCCATGAAAAAAACTTTTCTACAAAAAAAAAAAAGAAAAAACTTAATTTTGGAAGTCGGTGTCTTTGGATCAGTATTTTAGTTTTTTTCCGACTTCCAAAATTAAAGTTATTTTTCACTTTGTAGTGTTTTTTTTTTTGGAAGTCGGTTGTTTTTTTTTTTGTAAAAAAGTTTTCATTTTTCACTTTTTAGTGGCTCAGTATGTAATTTATCTAAGTTATAGTTTTAAGTTTTTTTTTATTTTAGATTAGTTTATGGTATTTGTTCTTATATTTGTTGTTTTAATTCTATTAGTAAAATAAAAATAAAGTATAAATTTATCTAAGTTATAATAGCCCAATGTCAACTGCTCATCACCTTTAACAAATTATTGTTTTTCCGATGCAGGGACGTTAATTGTTGAGGAGTTCTCCTAGTAAGAACCAGGAGTACTGGAGGTCCATGGTGAAGTCATTATCACCATTATGCATTTTGACGAGCATAAATTACTTAGGAATCATATTAAAGTAATCGAATCGCAACCCGTGAAATACTTAGATATAATTGAGTAGTTCCGAAGACCATCTGTGGTCATCATCAGTTCCACTTCACCAAATGGTGCTTTCCGAAAGCAAATGCACGAGTTACTATAGAAAATACCTAAATCGCTATAGGTGTCCCTATAAAATTTGAGGGTTTCCCTCGATTTCCATGGGATCTCTTCATCAGATTCTGACTTGGTGACAATGGGACCATCCCGAGAGTATACCCTTTCAAACAAAAGATAACTTTGCATATCCGTGTATATATGACGAAGTTATGCCCGAACATACATAAAAAAAGGAGGAGGTTATCAATTCAGATGTTTCTATCCGAATTGATAACCTCCTCCTTTTTTCCTCCTTTTTAAAAATACTGGTATTCAGCTGCATCCAGACTGGAAGCCGACACTAACATAGTTGGGAAAAGGCTCAGCAGACGATGATGAGTCATGAAAAGCAAATTCCCGCAGGGTTAGGCAGAGCTGTACCTATAATACACCCACATGACACCAGTTATGTTTAAATCCCATCTAATAGGGCCATCTACCGGGCACAGATGCAAACACCGAGCTGATACTGAGAAATTCCAGATAGAAAAACCCAATAACACTTTGCCTGAACTGGGAATTGAACTCAAGGACCTCATGCTCAGCCAACGAGGCAGTCGGCAAAAACAAGAAAGGAGGCGACAGGTGGGGGAATAAACAATTGTTTCGGAAAATACGGTTACCTCGTAAATGATAGAAATTATTAGCTGCACTGCTAAATTGTGGGTTTGATTTTCGAACGGAAAAATGCTTCGTAGCGGATTTAGGTGCCTCAAGTGGCAGCTGGTATATTCCATATAAGCTCTGTCCAAATTGTGATGATTATTGCCGTTTCACCGAATCTTTTTGTTGGCTAAGTTCAGCACTGAATTTTACCGACTTAAATACTAATAGAGTAAGAGCCCGTGAACTCCAGACCTTCGTTATTTTATAAAAGCTGAAAGTTTGTCAGCGCATGCTCCCAACACAGGTAAGAACGATGGACCATTATGAAGTTTGGGTTACCGTGGCTTTGGCAGGGAAAACGTATTAAAGGTCTGTAAAATACCGACCTAAATTTATCAAATAATAAAGTGTGTTTTTTGGTATTACCTTCAGAATATTATTAAAAATCACGTCAATCATTGCCAGACGCTTAACATTAAGGATGTCTGGCAAGGGGTTACCACGATGGTGACTTATAGATCTGTGTTGGGAGCATGCGCTCACAAACTTTCAGTTTTTATAAAATATCGAAGGTCTGGGGTTCACGGGCTCTCAGACTTTATGGGCCTATTTCACGAAGCCACTACTCACCGAATAAATTCAAAAATGGAACAGAATTTGTATGAAATTATCTGCCAAGTTAGTTAATAGGAACATACCTACTCGTAGGTGAAACATCCCCTTAATGAAATATCTTCCTTTACATTCTCGGAACTTTCAGAAGTAAACGAACTTCAGTCACAAACAAAACACAATAATTGTGATGTGTAAAAAGCACAAATGAGTAAGTATATCTCAAGAAGAAGCCAGCAAAGTGTTCGAACTAATTTAAAGTTACTAGTTTGAAATGAAAAAAGTTATGCGCTTTTTTTAAGTAGTTAAAAAATTCATGTTCGATCGCTTCCGTTGAAGTATGAAAGTACAAGTTTATTATTAGTAAAACTTGGAACAGCTGTCGTAGGTTCTGTTTTTGTTCGTGTTTGAATTTGGACAATGGCCGCCGTGTAGGTCGTTTTGTTGGTATGTTTCGCGGGTCTTCGCTAGATGGCGTTGAATTAAAGGTTGGATATTGTTGAGCTAAGTTACCTAGTGCTTTGTGTTAGAAGAGCGGAGATTCAATCACCTTCTGCTTGTGTACTTTAACAATTACATTAAATACTTTTACCTGCACAGATCTTACGCTGAGTCTTTCAAATATTATTTACCTAGGCATATGTAGGTACAGGGTTTATCATTATAATTATACTTAGTAGGTACGTTTGTTATATCGTATTCTTCTTGAAATTCAGTGTATTCACATAAGACAAATGATTTAAACGTCAATTTTGTACAGTTTTGAAACACAATCACAAAATTATACAAAACATAACATTATGTTCGCAGAATACGAAATATTTCAAAGCCTTGCAGCCAACTCAAAGGAATTTCGTATCCATTCCTTTGAAAGTACTCATAACAAAACCATCAAGGTTTCCATAAACGCGCGGCCTAACAATATATATCAGTCAAAAGTTTCTTAAGTACAATTAATTAAGTAAAGTCCTGAAATCGGCCATTACTCTTCACTAGACCGATGCTCTTCAAAACTGAGATAAATTTAATTTAAGATTTACTCGGTGGAAAGTCATTATTTTCCGACGTTCATTTCCTTTAAATAGTCTTGTTTTTATGATGCGAGACGAGGACGGGACGGCATTTCTACTTATTTTTATTATTATTTTTACGTGGCCTTTCAGCACCTGATACATATACAGGTTGTAAGTGTAAACAGTGGCAAAAATTCAGCTGTTCAGTAGATTTATGTTCGCATAATTCGTCAAAATGTAGGGAACAGCTGATTTTTTTTTCACGATTTCAGGTTTGGTCCCATAGTAAAAGTTGTTCATAATGACCCCTCAAAAGATTGCCACTGTTTACACTAACACCCTGTATACAAATTTAGGCAAGGAAATGTCCTTCTCTTCACCTGGAGCCCCTAGAGTTTACGACACTTAGTGAAGAGAAGACTTGAGACTGAAGATCGAGGGCCTGGTTCTAAGAGTTCACTGTTGAGGCAGTGACACTGTTGCTAGTTCGGTCACTGGTTTACAAATCATCTGCCAAGGATGGTGAATACCTATGTGAGTGACTCCTAATTTTATCAAATTACATCCCAATTCCAGATTTTCTTTAGCGAAGACTTTTTCAACAGATGGGCGAAGATTAAGATGACTAGTAGTCATCAAAAGATGCCTTTTGATGAGTCGTTCCAGATCCAGAAGTACCGAGCAATCAACAATCTGCCTAGCCTTTTCCCAACTACGTTGGGATCGGCTTCTAGTCTAACCGGATGCAGCTGAGAGCTATTTGGCAACCCTGGCAACGTAAACAATAGCTCCTTAATTAATTATTGATTTAAATTTATTTACTGAGTTCTTACCTATGAAAATAATGTGATTTACGTCCAAATAATACATATAACCAGTGACAACGTTTTTTCTAATTAGTATCAAGTTCGGGGACAGTTAAAGGAAAAATAAGTGAATGCAGTGAATGTGATTCAAAACAAACTTTAAACTATGTGAAAGTGACATTATTCGACTATTTCAATATCAATGTTTATGATGTGTTATTGATCAAGCAAAAATTTCATCTAAAGTGTGCTAAACGTCGGCATTATCAATGTAAGACTGAACTATTTTTTTGGCGGGTCGTTAATTTTATTTAAAAACAGTAACAACATACTACTAGTGCCAGGACGTCATAGATTTACTGCTCTAGTGGTGACAGGAAGAACTAATTGACGTCTATACAAAGTTTCCAATACTACCAACATAAGGACACTTAACAGTGACAACCAGCGCCATAGTTCATACAAAACGGCTTAACAAGAAACTAAAAGTTACCGCTACTCCCCGCTAGACGGCGTTTAGTCGTGATTGGGGTTACCAGTGTATAAAATAAATTTGCGAATGGTAGAATACTGAACTGAACATTGAAGTCGATATAAAATTTGCAGTTTGACAATAATATTTAATAGAAATCGCTGTAGTTGACTAACATATTAGAAGGACTACGAGTTTACTTACAGAGAATACGAGATGGCGTTGGTATGTGCAGGTTGCAACCAAAATATACCAAAGAGCGAAATTATAAAATGTGTACTATGCCAATGTTCATACGATCTAGCTTGTGCAAATACACTCCTTTGCAAAAAAAACGGGCAGTTTGGATTTTTCTACATTATTGGTAATCATTTAGTTCTCATGAGGTTTTAATAGGCAAACTATGTTCCTGGCACATAATAAAGAGTCTGGGTATGAAAAAAAGTTAATTTCTAATTCAGAACTGTTGTTTTTAATAATAATAATCCCTTTTTCAGTTTATGACTTTTTACTTACTATTCGCGGGTTTGCGGTTAAATGGTTATCAGGCAACTAAAACTAACTTCTCGTTATTTTTATTAGAATAATTTATGTTTGTCGCATAATCCTGCCTCATTGTGACTTAAAACAGATATGTTTGTGTCGATTATAATGGCAGAAAAAGCAACAAGAGCTAGTAAAATTATAGTGCTGCTGGAAGTGGGGTGTAGCCAATGTTACGGTTCAAAGCCGTTAAACGTGAGTGGTTCCACCGTCCAAAGAACATGGACTCGATACCAAGAGACAGGTTCCGTTTAAAGAAGGCAATATTGTGGGAGAAAACGTTGCACACAACCACGAGACGACCGCTTTTTAGTGACTCAGGTATTGAGTAATCGCAAATGCAGTTACATAGACCTCAAAAGAAACCTTGAAGAGGTACGAGGAGCACAAGTTAGCCTATGGACAGTGAGGAGGAGGCTTTTAGCGGTTGATATACGCAGTCGACGACCAGCGCGGGCCCCCAATTTACTCCGTGAGTACCGGATTGCTCGACCGAGGTTCACTAGAAATTGTCTATCTTGGACACTGGTAACTGGAGTAGCGTACTCTTCTCCGATGAGGCTCGAATTTGCTTGAATGGTGAGGACCGACGTCGGCGAGTGTTACGAAGACCAGGGGAACGCTATGCCGACGTGTGTTTTGAAGAAATCACCCCTTATGGTGGAAGGCCCGTTATGTTTTGGTCGGGCGTAACTTCCAGCTATCGTACCGAGATAGTGTTCATTGCAAATGGCTCACTAAATGCGCAAAGGTACATAACAGGAATAATTTGTCAACATGCACAGCCCGCACTGACTGTAATTGGTGAAGATGCCATTTCATGGACGATAATGCTCGGGACCACCGTTCTGGCGACGTAGATGCTTATATGCAAGAGGTCGGTATTCGTCGTCTGGATTGGCTAGCGCGGAGCCCCGACCTTAACCCCATTGAGCACGTCTGGGACCTCCTAAAACGTCGAGTACGACCTGTCCAACGACCTTCCACAAAACATCAGGTGTGATTTCGGCTGAGTGGGAACACATTCCACAGGACACCATCAAAAACCTGGTGGAAAGCATGCCAAGACGATTACATGCCGTAATCGCTGCAAGGAGAGGTCATACTCGTTATTAATTTTTATTTTTTAATGTCTTTTTTTATTAAAATACCATAAAAATACTCGTAGTCTTAATTTAATTATACCCTAATAATTTCCATTTTAACACGACTTTCTGTTTACATTGACTAAAACACCGATTCCAGGATTTAAGGGTTAAAAACTATATTCTCAATGATAATAAGAAATTTCTAGTCATTTATGCTAACGACATACTAAAAATATTAATATTATCCATAGAAAAGCCAATAACTGTAAGGTGCCCGTTTTTTTTGCAAAGCAGTTTATTTCGAAAGTCCAGTTTAGTAAAATGACACAAGAAAAGAGAAAAACATGGAAATGTCAAACTTGCTGTTGTAAGATCCCTAAGAAAGATAACTCAAACACTCCTATACGTCCACGTGATTGCGATGTCACAGACATACCTGTAACTTTATCGCCGGAACAGTCGAATGTCACTCAAAGGACAAGAACAGCCTATCCAAGCAGCGGAACCTTTGAAGATCTTAGTATACTCGGTGACACAATTTGCACAGATAACAAGCAATCGCCACTGAACCCTGAAGTAACATTGCAAAGTATATGCGAAATTATAGTACAGAAGCTGCAGGAAAATAACATAACAATAATATCCCAAATCAAGAGTACAATAGAACTCGAAATTAATAAAGCGATTTCTAATTTGAAAAAGACATAGAACCCGAAATACATACCTTACGCATTGAAAATGAAGAAAGAAAATTAGAAATTGAGAAATTAACTACAAAAATAAAGAATTTAGCTATTGAACATGAAAAACTAAAAAAAGAAATATCAGAGAAGTTTAGTCACGTTTTTGATATACCCGGGCAGGATTCAAATATAAAGCAAAGACAAGCTATGCCACAACAGTGTTATGCAAACCAAAAACCATCAGGCTTTATACCAACCCCGAAGCATAAAAATAAATTGTGCGTTATCAGCAGTTACTGCACAAAGGGAACTCTGCCGCAAATTGAAGCAGTTTTCACAAAACATTTTGACTACTGTCATTATTTATTACCAGATATTTTCAATGAAGAATCTATAAACAGTGCAGAAAATAAATTACGAGATTTCACATTGAACGACTATTGCCTTATATTTATCGGAGAGAATGACTTGAAAAATGGGGACTACATAAATATCTTAGACAAATTAAAGAAATTGCTGAAAAACACTTCTCACACGAATAGCGTTATCTGTGCTCCAACCTATATAAAAGGCGCACTAATATTCAATTATAAAGTCGAGTTAATTACCAACCTTCTCTATATGGATATAAGAGATAATGAATATGCATACTTCTTTGACAGTAACTCTTACCTGAAACATGAGATGTTTTCGCACGTCTCAGGAAGAATAAACAAAAACGGATGGAGTAGCATGTATGAACATATCCTGGCTAACATAATAGTGGACTATGAATTATTTAATAATCAAGACAATCCACAAGAAAGTTCCATGGCACATAGAATTGATGATACTGATACTAGTTCTATAAATAGTAACGTACGTGACGTAAACAAAGAAAAGTTAACAATTTTTTTTCGTGACTAACAAAGTCTGTGTTATGCATCAGAATATCGCCGGGTTACTAAACAAATCCGACATGGTTACAGTATGTTTAGATGAATTATCAGAAAAGGGTTTAAACGTGGATATATGTGTGTAACCGAACACTTCATTATGGCAGGATATGAATCATATTTAACTATACCAAATTATCAACTAGCGGCGTCTTACTGCAGAAAAGAAAGCAAGAGAGGTGGAGCATGCATCTTGGTAAAGAACGGACATCACTTCATCGAATTAAAGAAGATAGCCAACATATCAGAACCCGGAGTATTTGAATGTTGCGCGATAGAGTTACCTAACTTTAACACTGTCCTAGCTTGTGTTTATAGAGTTCCCAAGTTAAATAACTTGACCATATGTATGGATAAATTAGAAATTCTCCTAAAAGAGCTAACTAAGAAGAGCAATCATAATATTGCCATTGTAGGGGATTTTAATATCGATATTTTAAAAAGGAACCTCCAAACTATTGAATTTGAGTGCCTTTTACTCAATTATAATTTAAAATTAGCAGTGAATCAGCCTACACGCCTTACAAGTAAAACTTGCATTGACAATATTGCTCATAATTTTCGCAAAGCATGTAAGGTCGAAGTCTTAGAACTAGCTCTGTCGGACCACACAGCACAGCTTATGATATTCCCAGTGCAAAAAAAATGTAACATTAAGTACTGGCATGTAAAAAGACGTGACTACTGCAATGAGAATATGACAAAATTTAAAAATTGTATAAATAATCTATCATTTTCTGACATTTATAAAACTAATAATCCTAACGTAGCGTACAAATATTTTCTTGACATATTTTCCTAAGATATTTTCATTATTTTATAAGTTATGCTTTCCCGAAAAGAATGTTAGAATAAATACAATGAGAAAGCCGAAATGGGTATCACGTGGTATTAAACTATGTAGTAAAAAGAAAAGACAGTTTTTATGGCAATACAGACTTAAACCAAACCAGATTAATAAAAGCAAACTTACTAATTACTCTAAACTATTGAAAAGAATTGTAAAACTCACTCAGAGGGCACAAAACAACTACACAATAAATACTTCAGATAATAAATCCAAAGCTACTTGGAAATTAATAAATAACTCTAAATTCAACATTCCTAAAAATTGTATTGACAAAATTCGTGTGAACAATGACGTTATCACTGACCCAAAAGACATTGCAGATGCTTTCAATAATTATTTCGTTGACAAAATTAATCCTATAGCAGGATCTGGAAAAAAAGCTACGTCATTGATACAAACAAGAAAAGATTCTTTTTTCCTGGCTCCATGTCTGGCAATTGACGTACTTAAAATTATAAATACATTAAAAAATACAAATAGTGTAGGATACGATGGTCTATCAACAAAAGTTATAAAATCAGTAGCAGGAGAAATATCAATGCATCTAAGCCATATAATTAATCTTTGCACAGAGACTGGTATTTTTCCTGATGCACTCAAAATAAGTACTGTTAAACCACTATTTAAAAAGGAAAATAAAGAGTTAATGCAATTCTATAGGCCCATATCCCTTATTAGTATAATATCAAAAATATTTGAAAAGTATTTATATAAAGAGTTGTATAATTATCTCGAAAAAGAAAATATATTCGCAAATGAACAGAAAGGGTTCAGATATGGTAAAACAATTAACTTGGCAATATATGATTTTTTACTGAATGTCATGCCAAAAGTAGATGCGAATATACCTGTATGTACGATATTTTGTGACATGACACAGGCATTCGACCATGTGCGTCACGATATACTGATTGAGAAATTAGAAGCATATGGGATTAGAGGGAATGTCTCAAGCCTTGTTCAATCCTACCTAAGCAACAGAAGACAATTTACAGAAATTTCGGCTGTAAATAAAAACAATAAACATGAAGTGATTCATAAATCAAAAGAGCGTATAGTTAAATTTGGCGTACCGCAAGGTACTGTCGTAGGCCCACTATTTTTTATACTGTATATTAATGACCTACCCAAAATTATCGACCACCCAATGACACTATTTGCCGATGACAGTACAATTACAATTGCCTGTAAAAATAGAGACACATACGAAGCTGACATTAACATTTCTATAGAATCAATGATAAAATGGTTAGAAAACAATAATCTTAAGATAAATCTTGGAAAAACTAATATTATGCATTTTGCCCAAAGATCAATCATTCCAAATATTAATGTACACTATTGTGATAATAACATAGACAAAGTTGACACCACAAAATTTCTTGGAGTAACTATAGACAGTAAATTAGATTGGAAAGCACATACGGAAGCCTTAAGCAAAAAAATTAGTAATTCCACACAACAACAAATTAGCCCCAATATTAAATGTTGATGCGCTGCTAACTGCTTATCATGGCTTGGTGTCCTCTAACTTAAGATACGGAGTAATTTTTTGGGGCAATTCAACAAATAAGACTGTAATTTTTAAAACCCAAAAAAGGTGCCTCAGAACTATGTTTGGGCTTCATGTTACTGAGAGCTGCAAACCATTTTTCAAAAAATATAAAATATTGACACTTCCATCCATGTACATTTTAGAGACCATTATGTTTGCCAAATCGAACACACACCTTTTCCCCCTATTGTCAGAAAAAGTAATTAGAAATAGACGCGACAATAGCAAACTGTGCATTCCTAGATCCAGGACAGCTCTAATGCGGAAAAGTGTGTTATGTATGGCGCCCATCCTTTATAATACGTTGCCAAAATATTGGAGGGAATTTACAACGGAAATGTTAAGAAGAAAGTTAAAAAGCCTTCTTTTAGAAAAGGCATATTACAGCATTGACGAATTTGTGAACGATAAAATAATCTAATTTTGTTTATTGACATATATTTTTTTATTTTTTACTTTGACATTCAATTGACTAATTTTATTATATGTATTATGAGTTGATGACACTGTTTTGTAGGACATTTTAATTTTTAAATTGTAATTTGAAGTGTTAATTTTTGAATAATGGATTAATGAATAATAATTATTTGATGTATGTACCTATGTAATAAATAACTTACCTACTTATATTTGTACGCCGATGAGGCAAAACATGACAGATATATATATATATTTTTTTAACATCTTGCATGCCATGTGTGTATACTCATGTTTTGGACAAATAAAATCTTATCTTATCTTATCTTATCTGAATACCAGTATTTTACATGGAGCGACTGCCTATCTGACCTCCACAACCCAGTAACTGGGTAATACGATACCGCTTGGTAAGACTGGTTGTCAGACTCGGGCGTCTGACGACCCGTAACGACTGTCAAAGATCGAAGAATGACAGCCGGGACCAACGGCTTAACGTGCTTTCCGAGACACGGAGGAGTCTCGGTATGTAAAGATGGTCACCCATCACTGACCAACCCCGGCAAGCGTAGCTTAACCTGATGGATCGACCCGTGCGGCTGTTATTACTCAGCCACGAGCTCCAGAAGGATTCTCCTTCTGGAGGAGCTCGGTGCATTAAACACTAAATGACAACTTTCTGAAAAATGGCAATTTTGACCAACCTTCTGTTTTCATATCTATATTTTAATCATCTGTAACGGCCTGAATAAAACTTAATAACAGACAATATATTATGACTAGGATAAAATGTAAGAATACGAAAATAAATTCACGCAATACATCAACGTGACTTTTTTCGATTATATTTAAATCAAAATAATGGTACCTAATATTATCTATGTAACGCGATATGGGCTATCAATTTATTTTCCGCCGAACCTTGAACGCAGACTTTTTAGATGAAAAATAGTCTTGTTTATAAATTTACTAAGAGCGAACGAATTTTAATATTGTAATTCTTAGTTGTAATTACTTAAATGTCTCATGTTTCTTGTAGGTACGAGTAGGCACTGTATTTTGTCGTTTTCCATCCTCGTCAAATTTAAAGGTGTGGTATAGACCATCAAACCGAACAACTTTTTCCATGGCACCAACATCGTAATCGGGAAAAAATAATCAGCCGTCCCATACATTTTGTGTCGAGTTGGTATTGTAGTTTACTATGGGACAGTTGAAAAATTTTTCGCGAATACGATGTTGGTCCCATAGAGAAAGTTGTTCGGTTTGATGTTCTGTACCACACCCTGAAATTTGACGAGGCTGGAAAACGACACGTATTATAGTTATTTTCGAACTTTGTGGATGAGTGCGCAAACTGTTATAAGTGACATCGATTATCGATACAGATGCAAACCCCAATAATCTAAATTAGTTCATTAATCAGTAAATTTTCCCTCATAATAGTACATTATTGCAAAGGCCGTGAAATAGGCAATTGCCTGTCTCGTATTAGTGCCTCGTCTACGGCTCGGCCTTCAAACTCATACTCGACCTGCAATTGCCATTTCCGCCGAGGCATATATAGTGCTTTTCTCAAAAAAATGCAGGGAAATAAAATTTACATAATTTTTCAAGTTAATAACAAATCAAGACGAATTTTCAGCTTTGCCGACAATTTTTTATCTATATCTGTGCCGAAAGGCAAACGCATTTATGGCTATACAGCCCAACATACGAGTACAGCCACGTGAACGCAATTTGTACTAAGCAAATACACTTACTTAAAGAGAACCAATGAAAGAGTATTTAATAACCCCAGCACGCCGTTTCATACAACATTGCTGGAGCGCTGTAATGTTCCAAATTCAAAAAACGCTCCTGCAATGGATTTGATTTTCTTTGACCGTAAATTCGATACTTCGCGTGTTCTTTTTTTGAAAATAATGACAATATTTCCATGCATGTTTGAGAAAAATATTATTATTATTTTTCATCATCATCACGTGCATACTAAAACTCCCGCTTTTTACATTACTTGTGATTAAATTTAAGTCACTGTCCGTCCGCTGGAGTCATGCAATTTTCACCTGAAAAGCCTTAATTTTCCATAAGAAATTGCTAAAGGGTCCGTGAATTCAAAGCAATTACTGACAAAATTCGTTGTGGCGGTTGGTCGCACTCACTTGATCTTGCGCGTTGAAACGCAGCACCGTGCTGAGATCGAGTGCGAGCATTTTGTGTTCGGGCATTTTAGGGTTAGTCGTAATATGAAGTAGTTTAGTGTTTGTAATTTTTTGTGTTGTTGACGCAAATCGGGTGAAGGTGGTGTCCTTTTTAGGGTTCCGTACCTCAAAAGGAAAAAACCGGTCAAGAGCGAGTCGGACTCACGCACCGAGGGTTCCGTTCTGATTTCTGAAAAAGTGTGCTATTTAGAAACATCGTTTTATTTTTCCTGTAATCTTTACATAAACTTCTATCACATAGAATAATTTCAGATTTTTCTCTTTGCAAGCTTCGGAGATAAGGGGGAACGGTATTTTTTTTACATTTTTCATCAAAAGTCGAAAACTATGCGGCATAAAGAAATAAAAAATATGTTTGAGAATGTGCAAACAACGCTCTTTCATATGATACCCCACATGACCTAGTCGCCCAACTTTGAATTTTTAAGACCCCTTTCAGTCCCTATTGCAAAAAAAACATAAATATTTTTATTTCTTTCGTATTTGCAAAATAGTTGGGTAAACGTCATTTAAAACTGTTCTAAATTTCAAGTTGATAGCATTAGTAGTTCTTGAGATATCCAGCTGTGACAGACAGACAGACAGACAGACTGAGTGAGACCATAAGGGTTCCTTTTTTACCATTTTGGTACGGAACCCTAAAAACGAAACCCTTATAGGATCACTCGTGTCTGTCTCTCTGTCCGTCTGTCACATCAAATTTGCTCCGAATCGAATGAACCGATTAAGTTGAACTTTGGTACACATAATATGAATTTCTGTGACCCAAACACGGAAGTTTAAAGTAAAAAAAATAAAAAAAGTTTTGTAAACTGTACCGTGTGACACATCAAATGAAAGCGTTTACTATGAGGGTCGAAAATACGAAAATTGAAAATTTCAGGGGCTAAAATTTTGAAAAAAATACAGAAAATAGTTCTAGACCTGTAGATTACAGGAAAACCTATAAGATGTTTGTGGTCTTAAAATAACATGGTAAATCTCTCAATATTGTGAGTACAAACTTTACTGTTGGAATGTATTCCCATCCCATACATTCCAACAGTAAAGTGAGTTTGAACATGTTTTTCAATTATAATGTTAGAGGTTGGTTCTTGGGATAATTTCATCCCAACTACGGAACCCCTCATTGTGCGCAGTCCGACACGCACTTAGCCGGTTTTTCTTCCTCTCCAGTGTCAGTATGGTTTACATGACAATAGCTCATGATGTACAAAAAATATAAAAAAAAATAAATAAATAAATAAAAATATTTATTTGACACTAGGAAATACATGTTACAATCAAGTTATAATAATAGCACACTAGTGTATTGTCACAAATCAGATCCTAACCCCCAAACTAGGCCTGGACCTGTATTTTGGGGGTCAGCGTTCAGCCATGGGTTCTATTTCCAATCTAACAGCATTTAAGAAGAGTGTCAGTAGAAGTTAACAGCCAAGGTTATTGCCATTTGGTAACACATATAGGTCAAAATAGCTTTCATTAGGTACTGAAGAAGGCAAAACACATAAAATATGTAGGGATTAAAATTACAAAAAGAACGTAAAAATATAGTTAGTCAGCAGAGATGACAGTGGAACTGACCCTGCTGGAGTAGAGCTGGCATGGCCTTAGACAATTAAGAGAGCTGAATAATCTGAACGTAATGCAAAAACACTTTGTATTTTTCAATAAACAACACAAGAATTCCACAAAAGAAACACGAAAAAAGAATCAACAAACGTGTCGCCACCCTATCTAGCACACCTATCTCTTTCTGAACGTGACTCCTCGATCTAAAACGCATACACAAACAAAAAGGCGTATATTCCACTACTAAATATTCCAAGTGCGTCCAACCGAGAGCGTCTTTTTCAGCGTTTCAGGCATTGCTGTGAATTTTCAGTTGAAGTGCTGGGATTTGCATCATAAAGGGAGAGCTGTTTATCCGTTTGCCCCTCCCCCCCGCCTTTCACCTTGTTTGCAGTTTTTCATGAAAAGGTTACGTTAAAGGTATGTGAAACACAGAGCGGTGGTGTGGATTTTAGAGGTGGTTTTACTTTGCATGCTTGTGTGTCGAATTTTTGTGTCTTTTAACTGGAAAATAACTGTTCCATCAATATGCAAGGATTAGTTACTGTTGTGCTTGCTATGATCACACCCCTTCTTGTCTGCATCATCTTGATTGCAGCGATCATGCGATTGAATAGGTACGACAGTCGTAGGAAGCGGAGAGTCAGAAACATGAATAGTTAAGAGGAAAGGCGGGTGGCCAGACTTTTGAAAATTAGGTATTTTAAGAAGGTATTGCTGTCGCTCTGCGAGCGCTCCGCCCTCGAATTCGTGCGATAAGGACAACTGCAGATCCGACTAAATAGCCTATGTAAAAAGTCACATTTCGAGGTTTGGCTCTCGCCTATTTCCTCCTCCAATATTGGACCAATTTAAAAGATATTTCATAAACTGAATAAGAAGGATATATACTATGCCCCTATGTTTTTCTTTTTTCGTTAGTGGTTGTCAAATTGGTACACTAGGCGTCTGTTGACAGCGGTCTGAATAGGCAATTTTGAGCATTTTTGGAGGGTTCTAGTTCTTATAAAAATAATATATCATCAGAAAGGAAAACATAGGCATACAAGTAACTGATATTTATATTTCTGTAAAAAATCATTGCTTTATGGTCATTAACCAGAAAGAAAACAGGCGAGAGCGTTTGTATCTTTTTGTATGGAGAAAAGAGCACCCACATTTCCTCTTAACAACTAATCTTACCCTGTTATTGTGTTGTTACTACTCCGTAGTTGTTACCTATTGACAGCAAGTGTACAGTGGGCAGTGTAACGATGGGTATCATTTAGAGGGCACCACCACTCATATTTGCCCCCTTCCAGATTTTTGAAGTCTACGCTTCAACCCGTGCAGCATGTTGGGAATCGAACCCAACAAAGCATTCTGCATGCGGTCTGCAAGCGCAGGCAGCGTGATCATCGCGTCATCGGCAAGCTGAGGCGCGGCGCGGCGGCGACACGGCTCGGCCCGATGACCACTCGCGTCCACGGACTCCACCGCGACGGACGACACTCCTCTCTTAAGGCTGCTCCTTCCTAAAATACGGCGAAACTAAGTAACTTTGTAACCATCTTTTACAGTAACTATAGCATCTTTCTGATGGGAAAAAATACACAGTAATCTACAATACATAAGAAGTGATTTCATGTGTCCTGAAATCTATTTTAGTTTGTGGAACTAAGGAAAAATATCCTAAATCCAGGTCTATTTCGGTCTATTTTTTCGAGTTGTTACCATATTACTCCTACAGTTTTCATTAAAAGTGTTCATAAATTTATACAGTTCTTTACAAACTAATAAGGAATGATTTCTTGTCATTACTTTTTTAGTTTAATCAACAGATTTTTTGTAAATCGATAATTACTTCATATTTTGCAAGCTTTGTGTCATCGCGCTTCTCTTTCTTTACTATGCAGTCCGACAGTGACCGCGCTTTTTGCGACGGACAAGCCTTAAACTCAACGACTAATTGTTTGTCCGGGAACTTATATTTTGTAATATCAGACGGCAATATACCAGCCTTATTTTGATACAGTCGGCTTTTTATTGCTCCCCGCACATGGGTGGTGGCGCAGTTGTATTAAAATTTTAATACAACTGGTTACCCAATTGATGCAGCCCACTGTACCTAATGCTCAACCGCGGCACGTTAAATTTTATGCATTGCATAACCATTTAGTAATATCATAGTTTCCAGACCTTTATAATATTTCATCCCATCGTTTCGAAAAGGGCACGAGTGACACTGAAAAAACCGGTCAAGAGCGAGTCGGACTCGCGCACCGAGGGTTCCGTTCCGATTTCTGAAAAAGTATGCTATTTAGAGACATCGTTTTATTTTTCCTGTAATCTTTACATAAACTTCTATCACATAGAATAATTTCAGATTTTTCTCTTTGCAAACTTCGGAGATAAGGAGGGGGGAAAGGTATTTTTTTTTACATTTTTCATCAAAAGTCGAAAACTATAGGGCCTAAAAAAAAGAAAAAGATGATTGAGAATGTGCAAATAGCGTTCTTTCATATGACACCCCACATGTCCTAGTAGCTCCACTTTGAATTTTTAAGACCCCCTTTCAGTCCCTGTTGCAAAAAAAATATAAATATTTTTATTTCTTTCTTATTTGCAAAACTAGCTGCGCCCCGCGGTGTTACCCGCGGTTTATGAGACTATACACTAAAACGTGTATTATTTAATCGGTGAAAAAAGTATTCACAAAAAAATTGTTCATCTCACTGGAATACTACACTTTTTCGGTATATAAAGTAGCCTATGTGTTAATCCAGGATGTCAGCTACTTCCACATCAAATTTCATCAAAATCGGTCTTTCCGTTTGAGTTTGAAAGAGTAGCAAATATATTTGAATTCCTTGATCATCCCTCGGGAACACTACATTTTTCAGACTATAAAGTGACATTTGTGTTAATCCAAGGAGTCAGCTACTACCACGCCAAATTTCATCAAAGTCGGTCGAGCCGTTTGAGTTTGAAAGAGAAGCAAATATATTTGAATTCCTTGCTCATCCCACTGGAACACTAAATTTTTTCGGGATATAAATTAGTATATATTATGTGTTAATCCAAAGTGTCAGCTACGTTCACAACAAATTTCGCACAAAAAATCGGTCGAGCCGTTTGAGTTTGAAAGAGTAGCATAATATGTATTTGAATTCCTTGCTCACCCCTCGGGAACACAACATTTTTCAGAGTATAAAGTGACTTATGTGTTAATCCAAGGAGTCAGCTACTACCACGCTAAATTTCATAACAATCGGTCGAGCCGTTTGAGTTTGAAAGAGTAGCAAATATATTTGAATTCCTTGCTCATCCCACTGGAACACTACATTTTTGGGGATATAAAGTAAGCCATGTATTAATCCAGGGTGTCAGCTACTTCCACACCAAATTTCATCAAAATCGGTCGAGCCGTTTGAGTTTGAAAGAGTAGCAGATATATTTGAATTCCTTGCTCATCCCACTGGAACACTAATTTTTTTCGGGATATAAAGTAGTATATGTGTTAATCCAAAGTGTCAGCTACGTTCACAACAAATTTCGCACAAAAAATCGGTCGAGCCGTTTGAGTTTGAAAGAGTAGCATAATATGTATTTGAATTCCTTGCTTATCGCTCGGGAACACAACATTTTTCAGAGTATAAAGTGACTTATGTGTTAATCCAAGGAGTCAGCTACTACCACGCTAAATTTCATAACAATCGGTCGAGCCGTTTGAGTTTGAAAGAGTAGCAAATATATTTTAATTCCTTGCTCATCCCACGGGGACACTATATTTTTTTTGGGATATAAAGTAGCCTATGTATTAATCCAGGGTGTTAGCTACTCCTTTACCAAATTTCATCAAAATCGGTTGAGCCGTTTGAGTTTGAAAGAGTAGCAAATATATTTGAATTCCTTACTCATCCCTCGGGAACACAACATTTTTCGGGGTATAAAGTGGACTATGTGTTAATCCAGGGTGTCAGCTACTACGATGCCAAATTTCATCACAATCGGTTGAGCCGTTTGAGTTTGAAAGAGTAGCAAATATATTTGAATTCCTTGCTCATCCCACTGGAACACTACATTTTTGGGGATATAAAGTAAACCATGTATTAAACCAGGGTGTCAGCTACTTCCACACCAAATTTCATCAAAATCGGTAGAGCCGTTTGAGATTGAAAGAGTAGCAAATATATTTCAATTCCTTGCTCATCCCACGGGACCTCTATATTTTTTCGGAATATAAAGTGGCCTCTGTATTAATCCAGGGTGTCAGCTACTCTTATACCAAATTTCATTAAAATCGGTTGAGCTGTTTGAGTTCGAAAGAGTGGCTAAAAATATATGTGAATTCCTTGCTCATCCCTCGGGAACACAACATTTTTCAGAGTATAAAGTGACTTATGTGTTATTCCAAGGAGTCAGCTACTACCACGCTAAATTTCATAACAATCGGTCGAGCCGTTTGAGTTTGAAAGAGTAGCAAATATATTTTAATTCCTTGCTCATCCCACGGGGACACTATATTTTTTTGGGATATAAAGTAGCCTTTGTATTAATCCAGGGTTTTAGCTACTCCTTTACCAAATTTCATCAAAATCGGTTGAGCCGTTTGAGTTTGAAAGATTAGCAAATATATTTGAATTCCTTGCTCATCCCTCGGGAATACTACATTTTTCGGGGTATGAAGTAGACTATGTGTTAATCCAGGGTGTCAGCTACTACGATGCCAAATTTCATCACAATTGGTTGAGCCGTTTGAGTTTGAAAGAGTAGCAAATATATTTGAATTCCTTGCTCATCCCACTGGAACGCTACATTTTTGGGGATGTAAAGTAAGCCATGTATTAATCCAGGGTGTCAGCTACTTCCACACCAAATTTCATCAAAATAAGTCGAGCCGTTTGAGTTTGAAAGAGTAGCAGATATATTTGAATTCCTTGCTCATCCCACTGGAACAATAAATTTTTTCGGGATATAAAGTAGTATATGTGTTAATCCAAAGTGTCAGCTACGTTCACAACAAATTTCGCACAAAAAATCGGTTGAGCCGTTTGAGTTTGAAAGAGTAGCAAATATATTTGAATTCCTTGCTCATCCCTCGGGAACACTACATTTTTCGGGGTATAAAGTAGACTATGTGTTAATCCAGGGTGTCAGCTACTACGATGCCAAATTTCATCACAATCGGTTGAGCCGTTTGAGTTTGAAAGAGTAGCAAATATATTTGAATTCCTTGCTCATCCCTCGGGAACACTACATTTTTTGGGGTATAAAGTGGACTATCCAGGGTGTCAGCTACTACCACGCTAAATTTCATAACAATCGGTCGAGCCGTTTGAGTTTGAAAGAGTAGCAAATATATTTTAATTCCTTGCTCATCCCACCGGGACACTATATTTTTGTGGGATATAAAGTAGCCTATGTATTAATCCAGGGTGTAAGCTACTCCTTTACCAAATTTCATCAAAATCGGTTGAGCCGTTTGAGTTTGAAAGAGTAGCAAATATATTTGAATTCCTTGCTCATCCCTCGGGAACACTACATTTTTCGGGGTATAAAGTGGACTATATGTTAATCCAGGGTATCAGCTACTTTTACACCAAATTTCATCGAAATCGGTTGAGCCGTTTGAGTTTGAAAGAGTAGCATAACATGTATTTGAATTCCTTGCTCATCCCACTGGAACACTACATTTTCGGGGATATAAAGTAAGCCATGTATTAATCCAGGGTGTCAGCTACTTTCACACTAAATTTCATCAAAATCGGTGGAGCCGTTTGAGTTTGAAAGAGTAGCAGATATATTTGAATTCCTTGCTCATCCCACGGGACCTCTATATTTTTTAGGGATATAAAGTGGCCTCTGTATTAATCCAGGGTGTCAGCTACTCTTTTACCAAATTTCATTAAAATCGGTTGAGCTGTTTGAGTTCGAAAGAGTAGCTAAAAATATATGTGAATTCCGTGCTCATCCCACGGGAACAGTTTAATATTTTTCGGGATATAAAGAAGCCTATGTATTAATCTAAGGTGTCAGCTACTTCCTTACTAAATTTCATCAAAATCGGTTGTGCCGTTAGAGTTTAAAAGAGTAGCAAATATATTTGAATTCCTTGCTCATCCCACGGGAACACTATATTTTTTCGGGATATAAAGTACCATATGTGTTAATCCAGGGTGTTAGCTACTTTCTCACCAAATTTCATCAAAGTCGGTCGAGCAGTTTGTGTTTGAAAGAGAAGCAAATATTTTTGAATTCCTTGCTCATCCCACGGGAACACTACATTTTTTCGGGATATAAAGTAGTATATGTGTTAATCCAAAGTGTCAGCTACGTTCACACCAAATTTCATCGAAATCGGTCGAGCCGTTTGAGTTTGAAAGAGTAGCATAATATGTATTTGAATTCCTTGCTCTTCCCACGGGAGCACTACATTTTTTCGGGATAAAAAGTAGCCTATGTGTTAATCCAGGGTATAAGCTGTCTACATACCAAATTTCATCCAAATCGGTTAAGCCGTTTGAGCGTGAAGAAGTAACAAACATACACACACACACACACACACACACACTCACAAACTTTCGCCTTTATAATATTAGTGTGATAGTTGGGTAAATGTCACCTAAAACTGTTCCAAATTTGAAGTTGATGGCATAGTAGTTCTCGAGATATCCAGCTGTGACAGACAGACAGACAGACAGACAGACTTAGTCACACCATAAGGGTTCCTTTTTTACCATTTTGGTACGGAACCCTAAAAAGGCATTAGTCCAAAAAAAATAATTCAGAATAACTGTATGAAAATTGTTTCTTTTTAATAAATAAGCTAAATATCCCAAAAGGCATGTATTTTTTTATTTATTAACCACTACAAAATGTATCAGAAAGGTGTGGTACCTACAGACCAACAAACTGAACAACTTTCTCCATGGGACCAACATCGTAATCGTGAAAAAATTATCAGCATTTTGGGTATCGTAGGTATTGAAGCTTTGTGCAGCTGGGACATTAGGGACAGCTGATATTTTTTTCGTGATTTCAACTTTAGTCCCATGGAGAAAGTTCAAGTGTAGTTTGATGGTATAAACCACACCCATAATGACCATAGCTTTCTGGTACATCCTGTATATTTCATTTCTTCAACACAAATGACTTTTTTTACAAGAAACATATTTTTGTTGATTCTGAAAAGTTTTAATTAATTGACTCATGCGCTTTTCAAAATGACGGGTTAATTTATATTCTTTCTTTTCAATAATAAAGCCAAGTAAAGTAAAAAAGATTAAAAGTTATGTAAAATGCGTTAGTCTCCTATGTACACTCTGCAACAGAGATAAGTAACCAGTGTTGTAGTGTGCGTGACACTACAAAACTGTATTGCTACTGTTAAAACGATTCATTACGTACAGCACACAATGCCCTCACGCACACATCGCGTTCATATGCGAGTGAGTGCGCTAATGTCTTCTCAATTATAGTATAACATAATTTCGCATTGAAAACTTAAGCGTTCGTAGCCCAACGAATAAGGCATCATACTTCTGAGTACTACTCTGTGAGTTCAAATCTCTGAAGTGATGATTCTTTTTGCGATTTATTATTTTAAGGTAAAGCAATTAGAACATTTTTTGTTAAGAAAATGTTTTATTTATTTAAACTTGCTTAAATAAATAAAACCATTTTTAATAAATATCTTTATTTAAAAAAAAGAACATCACAAGTAAACATGTTTTATTATAAATACAACAATATGTTTAGAACATGCTATTACATCTTTTTATACCATTATATATGTATACAACAATAGGCGGAGTGAATAAACATGTCACATAGATAACAAATAATAATATAATCTGATCCAGTAACAATAACATCACTCACACACTCCTACCTACACAGTACCGCCGACTTAATTTATTATGGCTAAATATGCTGTGAAAGTATTAAGTATTTCGTTTAGGTATCTATTATAAAATAAAGTCGCTTTTCGTGTCTGTCTGTGTGGCCGCGTTGTTCTTCTAACACCACAGATTTTGATGCGGTTTTCACTATCATGATAAATATTTAACTTATATAATATAGAAACCTCCATGTTTTGCCAAGTCGTAAAAACCGTGCGAATCAGGGCCGGGTCGCTAGTTCAGTTATATACAGATGTAAATTACCTACATTTTTGAAAATTAAAATTAAAATAAAAACATTTACCACCTGTATCGGGAACAGCAGGTATTATAATTATTACCAACCATTATTAATTATTTCTAGGAAAATAATAGATTTAAAAACGTTAAAATGTCTGAAACTTAAAGGTAGTATATATGTTACGATAAGTCGGTGGTGATTTTCGATGAAGACATTTTTCATCAGTAATTATGACGACATTGTTTTGTCAATCGAAGTGCCGATATTCCGCGATTTTGACGGTGCACGGTAGATAATAAAATTTTACGCATCGGTCTGCAACATGTCAAACCGTCCGCTTGCAGGTGGTTCCGTACAGTTTGCATAGTGACGTTGTGTGCTGCTGCTATTATCCTGGTCTAAGCGAATGGATCTGATGTATGGGTGGCAACAATCTCACGCACGGTGCCGAGGCGAAACATTTGTGTAAGCAAATGGTGTCGGTCCAGGCAGGCGACGGTTTATTTCGCTTGTCTCAGTGACAATGCACCCACAGTCGAACGTTTTTTCTCTACAAAAAAAAGTAAAAATTTTAGGTCTAAACATACACCTCCCAAATTATAAATTAAGAAATAAAAAATACACAATATAAATACAATGCAGAGAATATATATCTATATACTTAAATACAATTGATATATAAGGCTAGTGGTCAGTAATAATGAAAATTAGAATACGATAAAATAGAAATAAAAAGGCAGGGCGAGTGACCTAAGTAATACACAATATCATACTAATCACAAATAAAAAATAATATATAATATAATAATGACACTTATTATTTACTTTATTCATTAGTGCACATATAAAATGGCATTTTTTATTTTTTAATAAAAAGTATTAAACAATATTATTATACTTTATTTAGAATATAAATCCTTTGTTTAATGTTTTAAAAAAAATTAAATCTTTTCAAAATTGTATTTTATTATTATTTTCTAATAATTTACAAACATATTCATTACTTATATTTTTGAATATTTTATTACAAAACATAGATAACAAAACTATTACTGTAATACTGTGTAAACCGTTACTGGAAATGATTAAATAATTATCGATATAATGAGTGGCAGTTAACAAAATTAGTATTTATTTGTTAACTGCATAGCCACTCATTATACTAAATTCAACTATTCCGGTGTCATTTTCTATTAGATTCAACTATTCATATCCAAAATTCGTTAAATGAGATACAACAGACAATCATAATAAAATTACTGGGTGGGATCACGGTGACATAATATGTAAATTGATACATTCTTATTAATAATAATTTCACTCACCGATAGCATTGGGCGCCTTGCGATTTCACTAATAGAAATAATTTTTTGCTCATGCAAAACAATAATCTGAGCTTTTTGAAATCTTATTAAATGATGCATGGTCTAAATTAATCAATATATCACAATCACAAACTTCAAGTGCAAAAGAAAGAGTATGTGTAGTTGCTAATGCAGACTGACTACATAAGTTCACAATTAAAGGCAGAAATATATTTTTTAAGCTAGTAGTTAGCTTCTAAACTGGGAAATAATTTTAAGTAGGCGAGATACTTGTGGTAGATTCTCAAACTGGTCAGAATATTGCTTTATTCAGTTAGTATATTCATTTTAAATTACGAAATCTCAAAAATAATATTTTAGTAAACTCGTGGCTCGAACTCGGATCATTCGGTCCCTGTAGGTTGAATGCTTACCTTTTGCGCCACGAGAGCAACTGTCCTACATTGCGAAATCATGTTACACTATCATTTAAAAGACGTCAGCGCACTCACTCTATGAAAGGGATATGTGCGAGGCTGTCATTGTGAGCAGTACGTACAGTAGCGATATAGTTTTGTAGTGTGCGTGTCTGGTTACTTAACTCCTTTGCCCTGTGTACAAACTAGATTTTTCCCGCGGCTTCGCCCGCGTGGATGTTTCAAGTCTATTAACTCAAGGAATAAGATTTTTCATATAAACTTTGGACCCCCCTTTCACCCCTTTTAGGGGCTAAATTTTGAAAAATCCTTTCATAGAGCACCCCTAGACCTCATAAGGAACCTACGTGCTAAATTTGGAATCTCTAGACCCAGCGGTTTGGGCTGTGCGTTGATATACCAGTCAGTCACTTTTGCCTTTTATATATAGAGACTAGCTTCTGCCCGCGGCTTCGCCCGCGTGGATGTCGGAAAATATCCCACTGGAACAAAAATCCTTCCTTATTTCTTATCTAAATTATAATATAATATAATATAATAATAATATCCTTGGACATTTCACACAACGAAAAAAAAATAAAGGGAACCTCTGTGCAAAAGTTCAGCTTTATAGGTCCAAGGGTTTTGGCGGGGCGTTGATGAGCCAGTCAGTCAGTCAGGACTTTTCTTTTTATTATACCTATTGAGATAGCTTCTGCTCACGACTTCGTCCGCGTGAAATTTCTTGTTCCCCGACCCACCCCGTCGCATCGCATTGCCTGCCCGCGCTATTACTTTGTTTTCGATTAGCGTTATTTCTGACTTTTTTCTTTTTGCTGGGAACCTAAGAGTCCTAGAGTGATGTTAAATATGCTTAAGTACATCCTTCCTTAACAATTGGGCTTATCAAATGCAAAAATAATTATTACAGTCCGACTGGTAGTTCCAGAGATTAGCGCGTTCAAAAAAACAAAAAAAGTGTGTGTCAGCTCCGACGTACGACTTCAGTTTATTCCTGTTTTTGTGCCGTTCCGAGTTTCCGACTTCCTATTTTCGGTCTGCATTTCTGTCGGGCTGGGATTCTTCAATGAAGTACTGCCAAATAGCAACTTGAAGGTGTAAAGACACTCGTCCCCCTCTCCCTCATGCCCCTCCTCCTCTCACTCTATCCTCCCTCTCACCACCTCCCCTTCCCACCCCTCTCGGCCTCCCATCTCGCCCTCCTCTATCCTCCCCCTCACTGCCCCCTCTCACGTTTCAACCTCCCCAACCCTTCTCCCTCTCACCCCTTTACCACATCAACTTCCCGCTAACCTCCCCTCCCCCTCTTACACCCTCTCACACCCCCTTCACCACTTTCCGCTCACCCTATACCCTCACCGACTCCTCCCTTCCCCCTCTTTCCTTCTTCACACCCTCCCCGTCACTAGTCACTACACCCTCCTATCCCTCTCCCCCTCCCTCCATTATTCTCCACCTCTCCCTCCTCACCACCCCTCCCCGCCCTCTCACCACACCCTCCCCGTCCTCCTTTCCCTCCTCGCCACACCCTCGCCTTCCCCTCCCCCTCTACCCTTCCCTCTGGGGGAAAACTATTAATGACAAACTTTATTGCTCAGGCAAGTATTTGTCCCAAGTTTCAAGTTAATTTACCAAAATGATTAAGATTTTTCATATAATATATATTCCCTGTTTTCACCCACACAGGGGTGGAATTTTAAAAAATCGTTTTGGGATATTTCAGTAACTTGACTGAAAGATTATTTACACCAATTTTCGAGTTAATCAAGCCCCGCAGTAAAACCTGTCCTGTAAAATTGACTACCCCTTTCACCCCTTTAGGGGATTTTCGAAAAACCCTGAGACAAGTTATTTTTCATTTTTGGTCTCAAGTATAAATACTGAGTTTCGAGTTAATCGGAAAGCGCGTTAAAATTCCTCCATACAAAACTTTGACACCCCAATCCCTCCCGAGGGGGTAGTTTAGGAAAACTAAAAATGACAAACATTATAATTTACTTAGATAAATATTCATGCCAAGTTTTAAGTCTATTAAATCAAGGAATAAGATTTTTCATACAAAGTTTCATCCCCTATTTGTCCCCCTTAGGAATGGAATTTCCAAAAATCCTTCCTTAGTGGATGCCTACACTATATAAGGTATCTATATGCAAAATTTCAAGTCTCTAGGTCCAGCGGTTTGGGCTGTGCGTTGATATATCAGTCAGTCAATCAATCAGTCAGTCAGGACTTTGAATTTTATATATATAGATAAGTGAAATACAAATACCTACCTTATGTGCAATAAAGTACAACAAATACTTAAAACCATTTTACCTGTTCAACATGTTACCAGTTCTTTCAACTAATATTATTTGAAGTTTAACACAGCAATGTTGTAATATCTGACTAGAGATCGAAGCATCCAGTTGATCCCTGGAGGGGTACTTATCAATGTATTGGAAGTACGTGCCAATACATTCCGTGTATGCAATGCTACTCCAATAACGTGTACCTCGCCTGCTGCGATGCTGCATGCATTTCTTTAGATTTTGACTTGGAAAGTATTTTTATTACTAGTTGAGATCGCGACTATGCTTGCGTGTGTAACAAATGGTTTAGGGATGAAGTTTCTTTTGTGCTAACAAAAATCTGTAGATTAACGAAACAGACAACATAATTGTGCATTTTGTAACATTCGTATCATTTGAATGATTATTGTCACGCCTGTATATTAAGGAGTTGGCACTTGACAGGGATATAAAAAGTATACTAGCGGACCCGACAGACGTTGTCCTGTCTAAGCGATCCTCGAACCCGACTGCAGCGCCACCCACCTGGTCCAATTGTGTTTTAAAATCATCCAGGAACCCATTGAAATAAACACACAAAGTATCATCTAAATCGGTCCAGCCGTTTAGGCGAAGCTAAGTGACATTTTAGGGTACATTTTATATTAAGATGTAGTCTTTGCATAGTTATTTTACCTCTAACAACAGCAATCTTATAATAATGAGTATAAAGATCACTGTAATTATGACAGACTTGTCAGTGGCAACAACCTAACAGCAACCAGAAGGCTACTCTCGTGCCTAAAAACTTTTAAATTCAAGTCACAACTTCATGTCAGCGACAATCAAATGTCAAAAATTTAGGTAAACGTTATAGTTACCATTTTTGACAGATTGAGACTGAGATGAAATTGATTAAGGTGATTGATAAACCGACGGGAACAAAACGATTTTCAAAATCACTGTGATTTTGACAGTGATGTAAAGTTAGAGAGAGCTTTTTGTAAAAGGTCTTTAAACAGTTATTTAAAAAAAATATGTATAGGTTTAACGATAGTTAAAAGGCAAGCGATATACCTACAATCACAAACAAAGGAATACAAATGTTATCTAAGAGAAAACTAAATTACAGTTTACTCAAATAAAGAACAAAACTCAGGAGTTCACAATTAGCTGCAGCAGTTGCGTGCCAACAAACAGCAACAGAACCTTGCGATATAGCCACCGGGCGAAATAGTGAAGAGTGAGTGAATTGTGTAGCCTCTGTGGCCTCTGTGGGCTACTATCACGAGCTCAACCTTATGAAAATCAATCAGTCAATCTGCGTAGCCTTTTCCAAACTGTTAGGGTCGGCTTCCAGTCTAACCGGATGCAGCTGAATACCAGTATTTTACATGAAGAAACATCTAACCTCCATAACACAATTACTAGGTAACAAGATACCCCTTTCATTGATTGTCAGACTTTTCATCTGACTACCCGTAACGACTGTCAAAGATCTACGATGACAACCGTGAATAATGGCTTTACGTGCTTTCCAAAACATGAACAGGGCTAGTTATGTGACGGATGGTCACCCATCCACGAACCGACCACGGCAAGCATAGCTTAACCTTCGATCAACCCGTGCGGCCACGAGCTTACACTTACCTGAAATTCAAAAGTGATTTTCTAGTGAAATAACGAAATAACCTTTTTACCCGACTATGGCGAAGCAAAATGGAGGGTTATAATTTTGACCGGTATGTATGTATGTATGTATGTATGTTCATCTGTTCCCTCATAACTTCTAAACTACTTGTCATAATTAGACAAATGAGAAGCGTCTTAATTGTCCGCTGGTTATAGGCTATATGACGTCACATTAAATTGAAAATAGCGCCCTCTAGAGGACATAAAGTCATGAACTAAAAAAAAACTTTTTTTAATAATGCCGTGTTGGGTATCAAATGAAAGGACTTAATTAGCACATTTCAAAAATATATATATTGTTAGCTATTGCACGCGGCTTTGCTTGCATGCACCCGATAATTGGTAATAATTTATAAAATCACGCCTCAGTTGTGAGCTAAACATATTGTCTCTTCAAACCTACCCAAAATATATAATAATTATTCTTCTTTATAAATGTAATTTGACTCTAGCAAAAACGAAAATAAAACCCCAAAATAATTTAAATAAAAAGTAAGTTTAAAAACTAAAACCCGACTACTGAAAAATCACGCTCTAAAAAGTATGAAACAAGAAAATATTCTGATCTGAAATTAGAAAAAGACAGACAAATTAAAAATCCGGAGTCACACGTCATGTTAGGGCAGATCGAACATACGTGTGACTCCGGATTTTTTAATTTTTCTGTCTTTTTCTAATTTCAGATGAAAATATTTTCTTGTTTCATACTTTTTAGGGCGTGATTTTTCAGTAGTCGGGTTTTAATTTTTTTCATAATAGTGTAATGGTTTTCACAAAACTTGTTCGTGACACCATGAAATCAATATTTATAATATCATAACATAACATACCATAACATAAGAGAGGCAGAAGAGAAAATAGTTCATAACAAGGCATTTAAAATCACTTCCTCTCTCTTTAAACATCGTCTTACATAATAGTTCCTTGCTCTGGTTTCATGGTCATTATTGTATAAGTATTTGTATATAGTGTATACGTATATGGTACACAAATGACTACCTACTGTATTGTCTCTCTTTCTCCCCGTAATCCATCCAAAGGTTGTCTGTAAAGGATCGCTTTTAGCTGCAAGACCGTTCACTGTGTAAAATAAAAAAAAATCATTTCAACATTTCTCTCTGTAATTTTTATGCTATGCATAGTAAAAAGTATTCTATATAGCTATGTAATTATATGCTCATGACTGTAATGAACTACAAATACTCATTTGCATACCGAATAATAAGGCATGCTAACCTAAGCTAGGTATAGCTAAGTTACATATACCTAAATACTAACAGAACTTCACACCTTGCTTCCCCGAGGGGTTAGGCAGAGGTGAACTTAAAATACATCCACATTTTGCCCGTTATTTTTAAGTAAATAATAATGGGGACGAGTCTGTTGCCATCAACCGTGCACAAATCCAGACTCCTGGCTCCGAAATTCCAGAAAACCTAAATACTATATAGCACACATTCAGAAATCAAACTCTTCAAATTTATTACGCCCATGTGAAGTCTTTATCTAGCATGTACCATAAACATTACCACAGGATTGCATTTCTCTCTTTACATTGTTTATTATTGTTAGCAACGTAATACTAAATATGTAGCACAGTACAAGCATCTTTTGTCGGGACAACAAAACATTTAGTTCCGGTTATTACCGCAGTGGCGCTGTACCATATTCTGTAACGAGGTTACACGTGAAAGAAACTTTTTCCGTTTAGGTTCACGCTGTTTGACACAGATGGCGTTGGTGTGCGACTGGGGAAAAGTGTTTTTCTTTTTCAATATTTTTTCATGTAAATGTGATAGATATTGCTTTGTTTTATTATAATTTAATGTAAATAAATATTTGGAAGATGTTTTACTGACATGTTGACACAATAATTAATTGTTAAACTTTTTACACTTTCACGATTTGTACACATTATAGAACAATATCGCGATAAGACCCGTTCTCGATATTGTTTTGTAATTAACTAGCTTTTGCCCGCGGCTTCGCCCGCGTGGATGTCGGAATATATCCCAAGGGAACCTGCTACCGGGAATTTCTTTCTTATTTCTTGTCTACATTATAAAGGGAATGTCTGTGCAAAATTTCAGCTTTCATAGGTTCAAGGGTTTGGGCTGGGCGTTGATGAGTCAGTCAATCAGTCAGTCAGGACTTCTCTTTTTATTTATATAGAAGATAGATAGAAGATTGTTATTATTGTTGCTAGAGAATTATACTTACCATAAATAAGAAATGAAATTGTTTGTTATACCTATGAGTTTGTTTTGGTCTTTCTTCTCAGAATAGTTGGATAGGAAACATCGACCTAATCTAGTTGCAAAACATAATATATTTTTGAAGTGTAAAAGTATCTTTTGCACTAATTTACAGATTTAAATGTCATTTATTGAAAGGGAGTTAATTTTGAAAAAAAAAAAACAAGGCAATCTTTCTACGTTCAATACTCAGAGCTACTATTTACGTAAACACTTCAAGCACGAAAAAAAAATAAACATCTGCAACTTTGTAACTTCTTAAGAGGAAAGGCGGGTGGCCAGACTTTTGAAAATTAGGTATTTTAAGAAGGTATTGCTGTCGCTCTGCGAGCGCTCCGCCCTCGAATTCGTGCGATAAGGACAACTGCAGATCCGACTAAATAGCCTATGTAAAAAGTCGCAATTCCAGGTTTGGCTCTCGCCTATTTCCTCCTCCAATATTGGACCAATTTAAAAGATATTTCATAAACTAAATAAGAAGGATATATACTATGCCCCTATGTTTTTCTTTTTTCGTTAATAGTTGACAAATTGGTACACTAGGCGTCTGTTGACAGCGGTCTGAATAGGCAATTTTGAGCATTTTTGGAGGGTTCTAGTTCTTATAAAAATAATATATTATCAAAAAGGAAAACATAGGGGCATACAAGTAACTGATATTTATATTTCTGTAAAAAATCATTGCTTTATGGTCATTAACCAGAAAGAAACCAGGCGAGAGCATTTGTATCTTTTTGTATGGAGAAAAGAGCACCCACGTTTCCTCTTAACAACCTAAGCTAAGCAGTTCTTTCTTGAACTTATTCATAATGACGTCAAATAAAAAGCATGAATAATTTCCCAACATTATGTATAAAGGCAAATGCACACCCGCACACACGTACGACACAATATTATTGTAGTTTACGATCTCGTCGCACACAGCACTAGAGCTACGGCAGTTTTCTGTCCAAACATGCTCCGTAGAGACTCCGCAAACATATTTAACTAAGTTCAGACACACACTTGCGATTATTAATGGTGACGGCAGTTTCATATTCACAGTTTGCGACTGTCAGCTTTACGCTCTAGTGTTCTGGCGTTGTTTTGGGAAAAGTAGGGTCGTTTCTTACTGAAGTGTCGTAAAGGTGATTAGGGGGAAAAGTTTGGATAGTAAACCGAATCGAAAACAAATAATGGCTACGGTAAAATCTTATAGTCAATTTGTCATTGTTGATGTGTTATTTTTTATGTCACTGCGGCTGATAGATAATATTATGTTTGGAAGAAGTAGAAATTTTGGGCTGACCCCAAATCATCATCATTACCTGCTTAGCCTTTTCCCAACTAGTATTTTACATGGAGCGACTGCCTAAGATATGATTTCCATAACCCAGATACTGCATAATACATTGCCTCTTTTGGTAAGACTGGTTGTCAGACTTTCGGGCTTCTGATGACAACAGTCAAAGTCCCACGAATGACAGCCGGGACCAACGCGGCAACGGCTTATGGTGCTTTCCGAGGGCTGGAGGGGCCTTGGTGTGTAAAGGGTCACCCATCCACGGACCAACGTACCAGCGTAGCTTAAAATTAATTATTTTTCTGGAATAAATTGCTAGGGTAGGTAATATAATATAATGTTTAATTATTAAATAATACTGGGTGTAAGTGTAAACAGTGGCAATCTTTTAAGAGGTCATTGTACTCATCATTATGAACAACTTTTACTATGGCACCAAACCTGAAATTGCGTAAAAAAAAATCAGCTGTTAAGTACATTTATGTTCGCATAATTCGTCAAAATGTAGGGAACAGATGATTTTTTTTCGCAATTTCAGGTTTGATCCCATAGTAAAAGTTGTTCATAATGATGAGTACAATGACCCCTTAAAAGATTGCCACTGTTTACAGTTACAACTCGTATATAAAAAAATAATCAAGATAAAGTAATGGAAAAAAGCACATTTGAAATACATTGTATATAACAAGCCCATTCATTTAACTTGAAATGTCACACGTTACAGTTTACAATTATTTTTTTAAATTTTCTCATTTTTCCGCCAAAAGTGAACCAAGTAACGTAAATAAATGAATTTTGATTAAGGAATCAAAATTCATTTATTTACGTTACTCGTTCTTGCTTGGATCACAAAAAATCATATGTGTACCAATAATCGGTCCAGTAGATTCAGAGCAAATCGGCTGTGAAAGATGGACAGACAGACACGAGTGATCCGATAATGGTCCGTTTTTTCATTCGAACGTATGGAACCCTAAAGAGGTGCCATCGAATTAACACCACGATTTTTTTTCAGAGTATTACATACTTTTGCATAGTTGTAGTAAATACATTTTTTTCACATAACTAAACGTGTGAATGAGACTCGTAAAGTGCGTGTGGCGGCAGTGAGCACGAAGTGCGCGCGAATTTAGATAATTTAATTAGAGCAACGCTTTTTGTGCGGTGTGAGGTACAAGCGGAAGCGATTTATGTAATCTATTTACACAGGATTGATGACCTCAAGAAGAAAAATCCGGCCAAGTGCGTGCGTGCGTGCCCAGTATATTAAAATGTACCGCAACCCTGTGTCTCCACTTTGTCCCTTTCATGATTTTAAAGACAAATACGGTAAAATACTTGTGCTTAATATGGAAACTGATTCCATGATTTACATGAAACCACTGAACAACACGGAATTCTTATAAATTGTCACGGTCACAGTCGAAAGCGCACTAGTTCGCGGAGACGGAATTTGTACTATGAACGGCTCATACTGAGCATGTCGCGCGGACACAGATTCGCCCGCTTGCCTCTTCTCCTGTTTTTTATATTTCTATGGTATATATCAAAACTCTTATGCAATCACACATTTAACAGTATTTATAAAGTTTTAATTTTATATCGCACCAGTTTTTCCCATAATTATTGTTACTAAAATTGAGGTGGTAAAATTAACCTCACTTGACACATAAAAAACATCTTTAAGGTCTTTTAAAATAAGAATTTAAAAAAATTAAATAAAAGTACATACTTACTCAATAAAATTTATAACTGACACTACAAATTCGTACTTACAGACAAACACAATTGTTTACATTTCCGTCAGTTACATTTAGATCAGACCCTAGGTATTCCGCTGTTCACTAAAGACTTGATCCTTAAAAAAATACAAGCAGTACTCCTTAGATTTTGTGCGCGTCTTTAGTATAATTGTAGAGAAAATTAAGGCCCTTTCATGCGGGCCGTGCCCCCGGCGCGTAATTACGACTCCTGGAGCATACCGGCGCCTCGTAAATTGAGCATTTTACGCTTTTATTTGATACTCTTGATGTACCGTTTAATGATATCGCAACACGTATTTTTTAAAGTGGGTGTTGAAAATAAACTCCTTTACAAAAAGATTCAAGATGGCCGATTGTTGACAGTTTTAATGTGAGTGACGAAATTAAATGGAGGATGTGAAAAAGTATGCTTAAAATTAAACATAGTATTTTGGACTATCCACCTAATTTATTGATATTTACAAAGAATCTAAAAAGCACTTCTTAAGAAAAGATACATAATAATTGCAGCATCTTGGTGTTTTCAATAAACCGCAGCAAAAACAGGAACGAAAAAACTGGCCAAGTGCGAGTCGGAATCGCGCACGAAGGGTTCCGTACCATTATCTATAAAAACAGCAAAAAAAACACGTTTGTTGTATGGGAGGGAACCCCCTTAAATATTTATTTTATTCAGTTTAGTATTTGTTGCTATAGCGGCAACAGAAATACATCATCTGTGAAAATTTCAACTGTCTAACTACCACGGTTCATGAGATACACTCTGGTGACAGACGGACGGATGGACAGTGGAGTCTTAGTAATAGGGTCCCGTTTTATCCTTTGGGTAAGGAACCCTAAAGTACACGCTCACGGAGACACACACAACTAAAACTAAATAACAAACAATACAAATACCTACGGATTTACCTACCGTACGTGTCTATGGTTTCTTGAAGATCTAAAAAAATCAAGCTTCTAAGTCAACGCAAAAAACTTTTTTCACACAAAAAAATATTTTCAAGGCGTCAGCCTGTAAGACCCTTTTTCTCAGAAACGCGAGGAGGTATCAAATTGAAATAAATAACAAATATGTAAGTCTATAGTCCCTTGCAGGTCTAAAAAAATCAAGCTTTTAAGTCAACGCAATAAAAAAATACGGCCATTTAAGCGCCATATTTTGATACTCGCAAGAAAATCAAAACCTATAGGGTACCTACTTTCCGTTGTCATAGAATCATGATGCAAGAAGTAAGGTCTTACAGCACAAGGAAAGGGAAAAGTCCAAAAATTGTTAATTTGTAATTTTTTGACACAAAAAAAATATTTTCAAGTTTGTTAGCCTGTAAGACCTTTTTTCTCAGAAACGCGCGGAGGTATCAAGTTGAAATAAATAACAAATATGTAAGTCTATAGTCTCTTGCAGCTCTAAAATAATCAAGCTACTAAGTCATCGGGATAAAAAAATACGACCATATATACGACATATTTTGATACTCGCAAATAAATCAAAACCTACAGGGTACTTCCCGTTTACCTAGAATTATGAAATTTGGCAAGAAGCAAGGTAAAGCACAAGTAAAGGAAAAAGTCCGAAAATTATTAATTTGTAGTTTTATCATATAAATTTTTTTTTTTTTTTTTGGTACCTAACAATGTTAAATTTGTTTTTGGGATAAATTCTTTTCAACTACGGAACCCTTCATTGTGCGTGGTCCGACACGCACTTGGCCGGTTTTTTTTTGTTGATCTGAGACCGCAGCATATTATTTTGCAACCATTTCGATTTCAAACTTAGTCCTTCAAATAGAGAGAATTTCTTTCTGCATTTTCTTATAGTTCGGGAAAGATAGCTGCACCAGACCAAATATTGCATTTTCTTCAACACATTATTTATAACTTAATAAACACAGAGCATAAGTTGAGAACAGCAAACGGTTTCCTTAATAGTGTGCTTATCTTATATAATTACAGCTTACATATTACTGCAGTACTACAACCGTGACCTGACCTGAATAAACATTTAATTTACGACATTATTATATTAGATGCAGTTGCTAACGATAAATAGGTAACTGCAATGAGAAGCACTAACTACAAAGATTGGTCAAGCAGTCATATTGTCGGTTACATACCACGTGGAGTATGTTCGAGCGAAGACCAGCTGGACTTTAAGGGTCGAGAAGTTGGCGTCGCCCCACAACACGTATTTCAAGTCATTTGTGGTGTGAGTTCCGACTCAATATATTGAGACCGTCCTCAAGGAAGATTTTTGGCCGAAGGGTGTCATGTATCAGCGATTCCGCGGAAGACTACACGACACCACGCAGCGCAAAACGACGCCGTCACTTCGTATAAAATAGTTTATTTTTGTGGTTTTTATAAAAATGTATGGTAGTCTGTAAGGTATTTAATATGTTATGGGTTATTGTTGCCCGAAATAAATGATATATTATTATTTTATTTACTACTAGCTTTTGCCCGCGACTTCGTCCGCGTTTCCGTCGTTTTTCGTAAAAAAGTACCATATGTCCTTCCTCACGGTTCAGTGGTTTTGATGTAACAGACAGATTAACTTTCGTATTTTAGTAGGGGGTGGGGGGGGGGAACTTCCGTATTTCAGTATTGTGGATATGTCAATCCACAATACTGTTGAAAAATATCGCAATAAGGAACCGCAGAATATTATTATTAATAGCTGTGCCCGCGACTCCGTCAGCGTGTAACTCCTTGTATGTTATTAAGTTAATGTATTGGACTGCTAAGCTATCGGGAGTTACACGTGTTATTGTGAGTCAACCATAAAAGATAGACATATGCTGTTGCGGGATATTTTTTAGATAATTTTATGTAGAACATTTCCGTCATAAATGATTTCTATGTAGCTTTAACCATTAAGGCTGCACACGCGACGGAAGCTTAAAAAATGGAGCAACTTCTCCCGTTTTCCCAACATTTCGCTTCACTGCTCTGCTCCTATTGATTGTAGCGTGATGAAAAGTATACTATAACCTCCCCAGGAGTATGAAGAATAATTGTACCAAGTTTCGTTAAAATCCGTCGAGTAGTTTTTGTTTCTATAAGGAACATACAGACAGACAGACAGACAGACAGACAGACAGACAAAAATTTTACTGATTGCATTTTTGGCATCAGTATCGATCACTAATTACCCCCTGATAGTTATTTTGAAAATATATATCATGTACAGAATTGACCTCTCTACAGATTTATTATAAGTATAGATATAGATATTTCAGTGAGTACTAGGATTTTAGGTAATATAGAAGTTCTTCCTATGCATGGGTCGTAAAAGGTATGCCTAGTAGACTGTATTGTTGACTATTTTCTATTTTGTTAAATACCTGGGGGTTATTGAAAGGCCTACATTGTCCTCCCATACCTATTAACACATTTTTTTGAAAATATTGTACAAGCCAATCATTTTTAAAAGAGTAACCATCATAGAGTTTCTTGGCGGCTCTTCTCCATAGGAAACGACCAATTTGGAACCGTGCACCTAGCTTCTGACGTTTCATAAGTGCCCATGTAGGGTTATGTGAAATATTTTTTTTTTTTTTATGACCTATGATGTTTGTTACTTAAAGACCTACACTGCTAACCTTTTAAGTCACTTGATAGTCTGTTTCCCTAAGTCAGTCACTTGTATAGTAGTAGCATAATGCGAAGAAAACATGGCATTGCCATAATTATTATTATACATTCTAATGAAAGCATGATTTCTAATGCTTTTAATAACATCCTAGTCATCCCATTTTTTTGAGACGCATTTAAATAAATAGTAAATACTTAAAATACGGTTTAGGTGTACACATGCACGCCCGAGTTACTCGTCGGAGTAGTTCTGTCCGCCATCGGCCGACAATCACCATCTTACTTCTTGTTAAAGTTCCTAGGTTGGGTTGTTCCATTTGACAATTTGTTAGCTCACGTCATAACTTTAACTGTAACCTTAACCACCCATGCTTGGCTGGTTAAAGTTATTGTTAAATATCTGTCACTTCTGGCAGACGTATCGAATGTCATGTCCCTGCTCCGAACTTTAAATAATAGGTTTTTACCTATGAAATTGCCGTTTTGTATGAAAAAATTTAAACGAATTTTTTTCATGTATTTTTTATTTGTATTAATCGAAGTAATCACCCATGCAATCAATGCATCTTTGCCAACGCAGTGGCAGTTTATTGATGCCTTTCTTAAAGAAATCAGCTGGTCGGGAGGCAACAAATTCTTCAAAGGCATTTTGTACTGCCTCTCGGGTATTGAATTTTTTTTCCGCCAAGAAGTTATCCAAATTCTGGAAAAAGTAGTAGTCTGTAGGCGCAACGTCTGGTGAGTAGGGCGGATGACGGAGAGCTTCCAACCCCAGTTCTTGCAACTTGGAGACCGTCTGCTGTGCAGTATGAGGTCGCGCGTTGTCGTGCAGGAGCAGCGGAGACGAGCGATTGACCAATGCTGGTTGGAGATGTGCCAGCTTCTCCATCATTGTGTTCAGTTCTTCACAGTACACATCTGCAGTAATGCTCACCCCGTTTGGTAAGTAGCTGTGATGAATCACACCGGCGCTAGACCACCAAACAGTGACCATCACTTTTCTAGGGGTAAGTTTTCGTTTAGGGCATTGTTTAGGTGCTGAACCAGGATCCAACCAACTTGCTGAGCGCTTGCAGTTATCAAACAGAATCCATTTTTCATCGCAGGTAACAATGCGGTTCAAAATTCCTTCATTTGTGTGTCTGTTGAGCAGTGCAAGGCACGTCTCGACGCGTACTTCGCACTGGCGATCATTGAGTTCGTGGGGCACCCATTTGTCAAGCTTTTTTACCTTGCCAATTTGACGCAAATGGACCAATATTGTTTTGACGCTAACGTCGAAAGCTGCTGCTAATTCAGCCGTAGATTGTGTATCATCAGCTTCCACAATCGCCTTTAATTCGTAATTGTCGACCAAAGTCTTCGGACGACCGCGAGGTTCATTTTTCAGGTCGAAATTTCCAGAACGGAAGCGAGCAAACCAATAACAGGTGGTGCGTTGGTTTGTAGTGTTAGCTCCGTAAACGTCGTTGATGTTGCGTGCCGCTTGTGCCGCGTTGCTGCCACGACGGTACTCATATTCCATAATTACTCGAATTTTTAACGTATCCATGATGACGAAAAAGATTGAAATGTGATGAAAATGTAACACTAATCAATAAACAAATGACTACTTTTGGAAAAAAAAATCCATGTTTTTAAAATAAAATTAATTTGAAATTAGAATTCTTAGCCAAACAAAAATTATTTTGATTTGAAATGGCCAGTACTGCAGAGCGGCCATTTCATAGGTAAAGACCTAATATTACATATGACATGAGTGACATGGCGGTGCAACAGCAGGTAGTCATTCTATGGTCATATTAACTTTGACGGAAACTATAACGCAGCCCTTGGTGCCACCCACCCTTAAGAGGAAAGACGGGTGGCCAGTTAGGTATTTTAAGAAGGTATTGCTGTCGCTCTGCGAGCGCTCCGCCTTCGAATTCGTGCGATAAGGACAACTGCAGATCCGACTAAATAGCCTATGTAAAAAGTCACATTTCGAGGTTTGGCTCTCGCCTATTTCCTCCTCCAATATTGGACCAATTTAAAAAATATTTTATAAACTGAATAAGAAGGATATATACTATGCCCCTATGTTTTTTTTTTTTCGTTAATAGTTGTCAAATTGGTACACTAGGCGTCTGTTGACAGCGGTCTGAATAGGCAATTTTGAGCATTTTTGGAGGGTTCTAGTTCCTATAAAAATAATATATCATCAAAAAGGAAAACATAGGGGCATACAATTAACTGATATTTATATTTCTGTAAAAAATCATTGCTTTATGGTCATTAACCAGAAAGAAAACAGGCGAGAGCGTTTGTATCTTTTTGTATGGAGAAAAGAGCACCCACGTTTCCTCTTAAGTATGTAAGAATAAGAATAAAAATGCTTCTTAACCATAAAGGATGCAAAATAACGAACTCATATTGTTAAAAAATCTAATTAAATCATTAAGCAAATTACACTAATCCTTTCTCTATATATACAGCCACAGACAGACCCCAATTCAAGATCAAAGGCTTCAAATCGAATTGACGTAAACCACATTGTAAGTTTGTAGGTCGTACCAGAGTAGGTAGGTACCTACAAAAACATAGCTTCCGCTATGCACACATTTCTATTTAACAAACATAGGAATATAAATTACGAAAACTAATATATATATAATATAAGACCAAGGACTGTTGCGGGTACATGCATACAAAATTTCCCTATGGACTGAACCCGACCAAGATAGGAAGACCTTTCATCCCCCCCTTGACTTCAAACACTTAGTACACTTTACAGGGGTAGTGTTAATTTTCAGGCTAAGTCTAAATGTGTTGAGGGGTCAAAGGAAACTGGTTTTTTCAACGTAGGTCGTATCATATGGAGTTTCAGATGTTAGGGGAGAATTTTATAGAGACAGCAGTTTTTTTGGTGTTGTTTTGGCAAATAGAATCGTGAATAGACGGTGCTACTCGTTGGGTTAGTTGTATTAAAGAAGTCTTGTTTAATAAACTAGGGAAATCGAAATTTGTATTCTTCATCTGTGTGTGAATAACACATTTGTTAATTCTTACCCACTCGTAGAAATTATAACAAATGGATCATACAAATTAAAAATAGAAATAGAAATAAAAGGAAAGAAAAAAAAACATTTAAAAAAAAGAAAGAAAAAGAAAGAAAGATATAAAGTAGATATTAACACTTATATGAACAATCTGCAGTAGCATTCCCCTTTTTGTGAATAACAACAAACTCCAATCACCAAATCCAAGAACACACAAGGTAGACTTGTGACATTTTCCTTTTCACCATTTTCATCACGTCATATTCATCATGAGACCTTACAAACAAGAGACTAACGTCAATACAAATTCCCTATTTTTATTAAGTATTATCATCATCATTATTATTATTTATTTTTTAATAATCCGTTCATGTATTTAATTAGATTCATTACAATCAAGGTGCGATGAAAAGGACTATTTGAGCACGAAGCAACAGTAGAACACTGTCTCCTAAGGCACAGGTTTCCCCTAGTTTAGGAGGCAGGGTTTCCACCATTCCAGACACCTTTTTACAATCAATTGTTTTTGTTACCTACATGTACTATTTATTGTAACGAAGGTTTTTAGTATCAATAAAGTTATATTATTATTAAAATTTAATTTTGAATATTCTATACTAAAAAAATGCATTAAACAAAATTACCTTAATCATTACTTAGATTACCAGCCGTTCACAACGAAAACATGCAAGGGTTGATCCCGACATACAACATCAGAAAAAGTATTAATATCCGCAGTTATACCCGGGAAGGTGTATTACACCCGGCTAAATTGACTTATATCCGTGTCGAGCCGCACTGAGATTACGGTGCCAGGAGGCAGAAAAATTGGAGATGCTATAATATAAATAACTAAAGCATGAAATAAAAAAAAAAAAAAAAAAAAATTAAGTGGATGTAATGAAAAATGATACAATTAAAAACTTTTAAAAAGAAATTAGTGGCCTTCCTAATAGAAAAATGTTATTACTCGATGAATGTTTTTTTAATGGACAAAACATTTTAATCAGCAATGTGTATAATAAATATAAAATATTATTTTGAACATATGGACCTAGTATAACTACATATTTTATTATTTTTTTTATTTTATTCTAAGTGACATTTTGATTTGAAATTTTTTAATATTAATTTGATGTATGTACATTGTAATAATTGTAACAGTGACATTTTAATTTGTAATTTTATTTTTTTTAAATAACTAATTTTTATAAATTTGGCGTGCCTATTTCCAGGCAGAATGTACATGGCTCACTCTTATCTACTCCACCTGTATTTTAATGTAACCTACATTCGTTGCAAATAAATTATTTGATTGATTGATTGATTGAATGAAATGGAAGGACGCCAGTAGTTTCTGGGCACTCACGGTCAGTCTTGGATTAAATCAAATGGATGGACGCCAGGCCAACGTAACGTGGGATAAGGGCAGAAAGATGATGATGAGTTATATTAATAGTATGGATGGAATTAGGATATTAATTAACTAAACTTTGGTGTTTTCATGAATGGTTTTCAAACTACATGGAAGGAGAGGTGTGGAATGTTATGGATATCGTTTGCCTAGTGATTCGATCTATGTGTGCATTCGTTGATGTGTGCCTCAAACGTGAATTTTTCATCCAGTATCACACCCAAATCCCTAACCTGTGATGCTCGTGGTATAATATCATTAGATATACGGTAATTGTAACTAATATTGTTGCGTTTTTTTTTGAAAAAGTAATAACTTGGCATATCATTGTATTTATATTTATACTGTTTATATTATAATAATCACTAAGTCTATCTTAGTCACTTTGGATCAATTATTGACAGTCACTGGGGTTGTTTATTTTCATAAATATTTTTTTGTCGTCGGCATACAGAAGATGTTCAGAGTGAAGGAAACACTGTGTTATGTCAAATAAATAAATATTATAAAGTAGGGGGGATACCAATGAGCCTTATAAAAATAGAGTGGGAGACAGCATCTTTTCGTGTATTAAAAAACCGGTCAAGAGCGAGTCGGACTCGCGCACCGAGGGTTCCGTTCCGATTTCTGAAAAAGTGTGCTATTTAGAGATATCGTTTTATTTTTCCTGTAATCTTTACATAAACTTCCGTCACATAGAATAATTTCAGATTTTTCTCTTTGAAAACTTCGGAGATAAGGGGGGGGGGGGGGGGGGTGAACGGTATTTTTTTTTACATTTTTCATCAGAAGTCGAAAACTATGTGGCTTAAAAAAAAAGGAAAAAATGTTTATAAAAATTTGCAAACAGCGTTCTTTCATATGATACCCCACATGCCTTAGTAACTTCACTTTGATTTTTTAAGAACCCCTTTCAGTCCCTGTTGCAAAAAAAATATAAATATTTTAATTTTTTTCTTATTTGCAAAATAGTTGGGTCAACGTCATCTAAAACTGTTCTAAATTTCAAGTTGATAGCATTAGTAGTTCTTGAGATATCCAGCTGTGACAGACAGACAGACAGACAGACTGAGTGACACCATAAGGGTTCCTTTTTTACCATTTTGGTACGGAACCCTAAAAACCATGTGTACAGTCAAGAGAGTAAATGCCTTCCACTAGCACAAAAATTAAAAGTGCTCATACTCGTATCAATAATTGTGTTAGAAACACAGTATTTTCAAATATTATGAGTACTTGAGGTTGACTAAAAGTTGAAAACATCAACTTCACAAAAAAAAAATGCTTTTGAATTTTGCGTAGAGGTATATTATATATGCTTATGGTACCATTCATTGTTTTGACGGTCTCCCCATTCCGTAGACACAGTAAATGACAAGGTACTTTTAAATTAAGGCGCAGATTTTCTGAAAACGATCAAAAAGGTGGTTTTTTAAAGCTGTGTATCTCATAAACCGTAAATAATTTTGACATGTAAAAAAAATATGATATTTTCAAGTCCTATTCGCATACAGTGATGGAAGCCAAAACATAATTAAACATACTTTAATGCACCAAAAAAATCTGTAAACATACCTCCTAATAATCTTTAAAAGCTGTTTATCCCTTCATTAGCAATTATAATTATACTTAAAAATATACCATGAAATATCAAATTCCAAACTGCATCCAGTGATGGATTACTTTTTATTAAATAGTTCATTTCTAATTTTATACGATTTTATTTGCACTTTTACGACATAATTCCGGTGTGCGTGAGAATCTTCTATCTCGTGGGTCAAACTAGACAGCCATAACGCCCTTTCACTTACACACCGAGCTAAACCAAGCTTGGAACCAGGGCCTTAAGTCGGCAATCCCTCGAAAACCCTCAAAGTCCATCAATAAGATACCACATCCAAACATTTCCAGCATCCACGTGATCCCACCCCCACCACCGGGCGGCGATTACCGCGCCATTTTTGAGTCATTCCCGCCTCTCTGTATGCAAATTTAGATGGGTACCCGTCCTCGGATTGTGAGAGGGTTAAAAAATGGTAACGTTAGTCAACCCCCCACAGGTAATTAAGCTGTGATTGTGCGTTTATGGCTGAGAAGAATGGATGGAATCTGTGGTAGATTGATGTCTTTGTCTCCGTGACTTTGGAAATGTAATTTGTGTCAAAGGTCGTTTGACAACATCTTTTGTTTTATTTAAATTACGAGTTCTTTTTTTGTCTTGAAATTAAAAAGATTTTTGTACAGCTTTTAAAATAGAAGTTTTGTTGCTACCACTTTTTACGTTTCCTCTTCCTGTTATAAGAATATATTATTTCAACGAAAGGAAACCTGCCTGTTTTTTTTTTCATCCGGAAATTGGTTTTACCAAGATGTCTGTAAGTGAAACATCGAAGCCTCTTTACTGTTTTGACATGAATAATGAATTTTTCAATAAATAACGCAAATTCAACTCAATCTACCTACAAGCTAGAGATTCTAAATACTTAGCTTATTCACACAGCAAATAGAACTCTTATAAACTAAAACTAAACGTCGCAAACCTCAATATTGCTTCCTAAAAATAATATTTGTCAGTAATAAAAGAACAAGTATGGCGCTCTATTGCATTAAATACTCTTGTTTCCTTCAACAAAGGGAAAATTAAATTTCTACTTTTTACAGTGGCGCGTTAAAAATAACTGGAAACTTCATAAGGACTTGGGTAGACTAGTGCATTATTTGTTGCTCAATTATCGTAGTTATTTACCACCATATTATTATTATTAAACATTTATTTCTGTTTATCTTAACAGATTTTTTAGATTTGTTTAAAACATAAGTTTACAGCGCTTACGACCAATCAATCTGCCTACCCTTTTCCCAACTATGTTGGGGTCGGCTTACAGTCTTACCGGATGCAGCTGAATACCAGTATTTTACATGGAGCGACTGCCTATCTGACCTCCACAACCCAGTAACTGAGTAATACGATACCCCTTGGTAAGGCAGGCTGTCAGACTTTCGGGCTTTTGACGACCCGTACCGACTGTCAAAGATCCACGAATGACAGCCGGGACCAACGGCTTAACGTGCTTTCCGAGGCACGGAGGAGTCTCGGTATGTAAAGATGGTCACCCATCCACGGACTAACCCCAGGAAGCGTAGCTTAACCTGATGGATCGACCCGTGCGGCTGTTATTACTTAGCCACGAGCTCGAGCACAGCGCTTACGACCAAATCACTTATATTCTAGTACTTAGCTTAAAACTAAAAATAGGAAAAAAATAGAACAAAAAAACTTATACTAACTTACATAGAAACAAATATACCTATATATTTACAAACTTGGTGCGGCTTATCATGGAAGATATCCAGATCTATGTGCTGGGTGAGCAAAGAGTTCAGCAATGATCATCCAATGTGTGTGTCCATTAGCTTATTAATGAAGTTGCCGACGTAGCCTGAAAAATTGCCAAACTGAAGTGGCAGTGGGCAAGGCACATTGCTCGCAGAACAGATGGCCGATGGGGCTGAAGGTTCTGGAGTGACGACCACGTACCGGAAGACGTAGCGTTGTAGTGGTGGACCGATAAACTGGTGAAGGCCGCAGCAATCCACTGGATTCGTTCTCGAATCCACAAAACCGGTAGAAGAGGCGGTGCTTGGGGGAAACCTATGTCCAAATAGCAGAATGCCGGCAGAATTGTTTGACCTCACCTAACCTACCCTATCTGACCAAAAATGTGAGCATATGTTTCAAAATGTTCCACATCTCCAGACTTATGATTTTTTTCTCAATTATGGCGCTAGGGGACATTACTACTCGCCTTAAGCTTAATAGCCCCTGTCGCAGACCCTGTTAAAATGATTCCAAAATTATTTTAGGTACAGCAGTTTTTACCGGAACCTCTCAAATCTTCAATCTGCCTAGCCTTTTCCCAACTACAACAACTATCTGACTTTCACAACCCAGTTACTGGGTGACACGATATCCCTTGGCAAGACTGGTGGTCATACTTTTGGGCTTCTAACTACCCGTAACGACTGTAAAGGTACGAGTGACAACTGGGACCAACTGCATAACGTGTTTTCCGAAGCAGGGCAAGCACCGAGACCTGCCGAGACCCCAGTCTCGGCAGGTCTCGGTATACGGGTATTATGGATAGTACCCATCCACGGACCAACCTCGGCAAGCGTTGTTGAACGCTGAATATACACATAAAAATGTTATAAATACTAATTGATTTTAATAGTTTAGTCGCCTGTCTGTGTGCGTCCTACACTTCTCTGTGCAGAAGTGGAAACCGTCTCGCGACAAGTCGATGGCAATTCTTTTGTTTAATATCAAAGCTTTCTCGGAGTTCATTGAATTTCATATTAGGTTATTATGTTTCTTTTGAGGTCCATAAATAAAAGACGCAACTATTGCGACCGGTATTTGTGATGTTCATAGTATTTTCATAAACTTTTTCTGTGTAATTTTGTCTTTTCGTTTTAATATCGCAACCAGCGTACGTGTATGATCAGATGTATGAACGTAATCGAAGCAAAAGGAGTATGTAAGGACCGTAGCAGGTGTTATAGTTTTTGCATAGCCCCATGGAAAAAAAGCGTGAGTGTTTTATATCTTAGTCATTTTAGGTTACTAATTTACTCAGAATAGGTCAAAATCTGCGTATTCAATCTTCATAATAATGACGTATTTTTGACGTGTTTTTTTTTTTACCTCAATACGATAGACGTTACTCATACGATTAAAGATAACGGGGACACCCCTAAATCCCGTACCCCCTGTACGGGGTTTAGGGGTGTCCCCGTAATTTTGAATGCCATTTTTACTTTCACCAGTTTTGTCTATCTTTTTAGTGTTCCGTACCTCAAAAGGAAAAAAACGGAACCCTTATAGGATCACTTCGTTGTCCGTCTGTCTGTCTGTCTGTCTGTCAAGACCCTTTTTCTCAGGAACGCGTGGAGGTATCAAGTTGAAATTAATATCAAATACGTAAGTCTATGGTCCCTTAGAGCTCTAAAAAAATCAAGCTTCTAAATCAACGCAATAAAAAATACGGCCATTTATGCGACATATTTTGATACTCGCAAGTAAATCAAAACCTATAGGGTACTTCCCGTTGACATAGAATCATGAAATTTGGTAAGAAGCAAGGTCTCACAGCACAAATAAAGGAAAAAGTCCGAAAATTTGTTATTTGTAGTTTTATCACATAAAAAAATAGTTTTTAGTTTTTTTTGTCTGTCAAAATGTGGGTATATAGGTTCACCTCTGCCCAACCCTTCGGGGAAACAAGGCGTGATGTTATGTGTAGGAATAGTTTTTTGCGAATACAAACATAAATATGCAGTTGGAGAAATTGTCCGTGACGTATATATAATAGTACATTATGATATAAGTGCGGTAAGTTGAAAATTACAGCCGAGGCTATATTGCTAGCCCGAGCCGTAGGCGAGGGCTACAAGAAAGCAGAGGCTGTAATTATCAAAGCACACGTATGTCATACGACGTTTTATAACATATTTGCGAGGAAATAAATAAAACTCGGACTTTCTTAAACGAATTGAAATCTTTAAAAACACACTTTCTGAAAATGAATTTGCATCTTTGCTTGTTTTCCATAAGATGAAATTTTGATACGCTTTTATCTATCGGTCGATTTTTCAGCAAGAGGCTTAGAGTAGCCTTTTTCGCTGCCTCTGAGACTTCTGGCGGTGTCGAATCAATAAATTCATAATTACTTGAAGACATTTTCAAATAAAAACAATACAGCGAAAAGAAAAAGCGCTCGGAATAATTTTTACTTGTTCACAAATTAGCGATGCGCGCGTATCAGCGCTTTTTTTAAGCAAAGGCACAAAAACAGCCAGTATTACTAATAAAGTAAATTAATATTTTTTTGTTTTTGTTTGTTGTTGTTGCAATTTATTGTCACAATGTTTATTTTTTACATTTTATCTCCCAAAGTTAATTTTGTTTATAAAATGTTGACCACTTTTCTGACATAAAAATTCCTTGCTAAGATTTAAAAAGTACCGTTCGTTTTAGACGGAGCATCTTGATAAACCTTAAGTTTTACCTTATTAAAAAGAAACTCGTGCGTTTTACATTACAATAACGCACAAGTACGTAATGACATACATTACGATATTGAAATTGGTGAAATAAGAGACCCTTTACGAGCAAATGTGTTATAAAAACATGTTCTCCCATACATTGGTATGGGAGAACATGTTTTTCAACACAATGTTAAGCTTCTCTTTGGGGTAAATTCTTTTCAACTACGGAACCCTAATTGTGCGTGGTCCGTCACGCACTTGACCGGTTTTTTAACACAGAAACACTTTACAACGCTGGGCTTCTGCTTGCTACTTTCTTTCTTCCTTTCTTTCTTTTTCGTGTGACCACCTACTTTCGTCATTTTTGTGAGATGGACTTGAAGCTAAGGAGAGGGGCTTTATTGTTAAGTTACGCTTGCCATAGCTGGTCCGTAGTTGGTTGACCATCTTTACATAGCAAGACCCCTCCGAACCTCAGAAAGTACGGTAAGCCGTTTTTCCCGGCTGTCATTCGTGGATCTCTGACAGTCGTTACGGGTCGTCAGAAGTCTGAAAGTCTAAAAACCAGTCTTACCAAGGAGTATCGCTTTACCCAGTAACTGGTTTATGGAAGTGAGATAGGCAGTCGCTCCATGTAAAATACTGGTATTCAGCTGCATCCGGTTAGACTGGAAGCTGACCCCAACACCAAAGGATCCAAACGTTTACTCACGTGTCCGTCTGTCCGTCTATCCGTCGTCAGTCATACAGGTTTTGCAGCCAAACCACAGATATTCTGTGGCCAAACGGTTGGAGCTACTGTATTCAAATATTCACAGTATAAGCATCTTATTGACCCAAAGCCATGCAATTTGTATTTTTGGTTTAAAAAAATATTAGAAAACAAAGGAATGAGAAGCCACCAAAGTCAGATTTTTTTACAAAATTTTGTTTTCAAGAATTTTTTAACTCCCATTGACCTATGAACTCGAAAGATGATAATATTTACAATTACGTTTAATATACTAAAAATAACCAATATAAAAAAATCAGTTTTGGCACGGAACCCTAAATATGCGAAGTCCGATATGCAATAGTATAACTATCAAACACACTTTGATCTTCTACTAAAACTTTTCCCCAAAGAACATTATTTCAACGTCCATATAGAAAACACACACACATAAAAACAAAAACATATTTTCCGCACTACTCTTCTACTGTATGCGTTGTTTAATTACACTACAAGACGTAATTACCGGCGCCTGCAACAGACTATTTGCCCTTTGAGCGACGATGTGTGCACGCAAAAGACAGTCATTTGGTAACGTGTGTCTGCAAGGTGCCTCACAGGCGACTGTCTCAAATAATATGTGAAGGTGGTGACATTTTGAATAGTATTTTGTGTTTGAAAAGCAGTAAAAGCCAAACGGGCAGAATGTAGGTTAATTCAGTGGTTGAGTGTTTAAATTCTGAAAAGAACAGATCTCAAATTCATCAATGAATTGTATAATGCTTGTTCACCATCATCTACCTAGCTCCCAACTTTGTTGAGGTCAGACAGCAGCTGAATCATCACAATCAGCCTATAACGGTCCCACTGCTGGGACACAGGCCTCCTCTCTCTAAGAGGGAGTGGGCCGTAATCCACCACGCGGGTCCAGTGCGGGTTGAACACATTAGACTGCACGACATCTAGAAATTTATGATTATGTACTGTGTTGAGCAATAAACATTTGAATTTGAATTTGTTGGTAGATGTCACATGTCTACGAATTTATAATTCTAAGACCTGCCGGTCTCCTCACGATGTGTTCCTTCAACGTTTTGAGAGCAGTGCTGATGAAATAAATTACAAAAAGTAAAGTGCTTGTCAGGGTTGGAACCTCCGACCTTACAACTCGTAAGTCGTAGCTGAATACTAGTATTTTATTTACATGAAGCAATTCAATTTGTAAGAAATATTATGCAAGTTATCTGTGTATCAATAATAACATTTTATCCAATCCATAGCACTAGATGGCAAAGGAACTTCGTCACTTTTGTCCGGTTTTTAAGATCCTCAGATAATCTCATAATATCTATTGATTCGACAAAATTATCTATTGAAGCGAATTCTTTCTTTAAGCTCGATTTTTGAAGTCCTCAGTTAAACCCTCGATAGTAATACACGCGAATTTTAACCTAAATTCTTCCTTAACGAAGTGTTCTGAAACAATCATAACGATACTGAACCACGATTGAGAGATTAGAGGAGCTCGTGGCTAAGTAATAACAGCCTCAAGAGTCGATCCATCAGGTTAAGCTACGCTTGCCGGGGTTGGTCCATGGATGGTGCCTCGGAAAGCACGTTAAGCTAGTGGCCCCGGCTGTCATTCGTGGATCTTTGACAGTCGATAGGGGTCGTCAGAAGACCGAAAGTCTGACAACCAGTCTTACCAACGTATTACCCAATTACTGGGTTGTGGAGGTCAGATAGGCAGTCACTCAATGTAAAATACTGGTATTCAGCTGCAACCGGTTAGATTGGAAACTGACCCCAACATATTTGGGAAAAAGGCTAGGCAGATTGAATCACTAACAATTGAATAAATTTAAAATTTTTATTTGTATTTTTTATTTTATTTTATTTAGATTTTTTGGTTTTTAATTTAATTTAATGATTTTGATTTTATTTTATTTTATTTTGATTTAATTTTACAATTTTAATTTTACTTATATTATTAATTAATTGGAACTTATTTTATGATCAATGGATTGAAATAAATGATTTTTGATTTGATAAACTCCTTTTAAAAACTAACAATCCATATGGATTGTTAGTTATTCAATCAATAGTTCAATCATTAAAGATTGTTATGGAGTCATAGACTCATAGTTTAATTATTATACAAATAATTATCCCGGTAAAGAGCGTAAAAAACTAAGTCTTGACTTCGCACAATAACTTTTCCAACTTTACCAAAAGCAAAGATTACATCACAAAAGACGTCCATACAAAAACCTAAGCTATCATATTCCTAGTCCCTCACAGAGTCTATACCGATCAGTCTTCGCAACAATACCTGCCAAACTTATAATGAAAAGGAAAATAATCCGCGCTAAGTTGCCGCAGTCTCGGTGACGACTCCGCTCCGGACACAAACGTTCACTTTAACACATGGAACGATCTCACCAGATATCATATGTTTGGGGGTGACATACAACGCAGGAGCTTAGGTGACATTTATGATACTAAAGTTCTTAACTTCATTATTCTTTATTGTTGTTTGTTGATCTAAATATATGATTCGCGGCCGTATCAAATATTTATTTATAGAATTATAATCAAATCATAAAAATCATGAAATTTGAGGGCAATGCTAACATAATGTGGAGTTGTATTCTAATTCTAATGATTCTGTAAAGCCATATTAGTTACGGCCGCAAATCATATTTTAATCAACGTACCACCTGGCACGGATCTGCAAATTGCAAAAAACGTAAGAAAATAATTTGAATTTCGCGGGCTACTTTAGCGCATTCCCCTTAAACGACAGATGATGAAACATATTATATTATTTATAGTACCCGTTTACCCGGTAGGTGGTTTCTGTGTGACAAACTAATATTTTTTAATTCTTTCCTGTCTTACCCAACATGCTCGTTGTTCCACCCACCCGTATGTAGCGCGTACGTTATCGGTCGCGCACCGCTCGAGTGAGCATGGCCGATGACGTCATAATCCCGCGTATCACGCCATACTTCACGCCGCGTGCTTGACGTGACGTGATTTTATTAACGACACTCTTGCGCCCGATACGTTTCCGCGAAGTTCGACATTCTATCTGTCTGTAGGTGCCAAGTTAGATTCTAACTATGCGTATTAGTTTAATCTTGGTACTGGTTTTGCAGTGAGCTGAATTTTAATGTGTAGTTTTGGGATGCATGTCAGCTGTAGTGTTTTAAACTCTTGCGCACAGTGAAACGTCGATTGAACACCATGTGTGCAGATAACAATAAATTTTCTATTTTGTCTGATAATTGGCGCGCGACGGGTTATCCAAAGTTTTATTACTTATTTCGTTTCTATTATTATTATTAATGGACAAAACTTATTATGACAATAGTTGTTAATTGTGATTTGTGTAACTGTATAAACTAAGTGTACATAGACTAAATGTAAGCAGCCGACATCATCTTGAATTGCCTGAGGTCCACTACATAGTCAGAGGATGGACACTTGACCCCTCTCCGACCCAGATGAAGTATATTCTGTGAATATATATCTGCTGGACTTCTCAGCGCTTCTTCGACTCTGAGTGCGAGTCAGCTTCTTCTTCTCTTCTCTTTCACACTCTTATCTGCATGCCATAGTAAAAAAGTAAATTTTAAAACGAAATTATATTCGTCCTGGATAATTTGAACCCGTTTGTAACACATATTTTATGGAATGCAATAACTCATCATCGTCTACCTAGTTTTTTCCCAACTATGTTGAAGTCGGCTTCCAGTCTAACCGGATGCAGTAAAATACCAGTATTACCAGAAAAACCAAATATTGGTGGAATACCATTATTTTACATGGATCGACTGCCTATCTGACCTCCACAACCCAGCTTCTGGGTAATACGATACCCTTGGTAACACTTTCGGGCCTCTGAAGACCCGTAACGACTGTCAAAGATCCACGAATGACAGCCGGGACAAACGGCTTGACGTGCTTTGCGAGGCACGGAGGGGTCTCGGTATGTAAAGATGGTCACCCATCCACGATCCAACAGTGGCAAGCGTAGCTTAACCTGATGAATATTGTATAAGTGTAAAGTCATAATATATATTAGGTTGTGATTGTCTCACTGCAGGTTAAGCCTTTTCTCTTATTAGAATCGTGAATGAATGAGGTTATAAAACAAGAAATGTGATTATAAAACAAGTAAAATTAACTAAACCCCATTACTTTATTATTGTGTTTGAAGAAAAATGACGCATCCAGGAGTGGCGCATGTTTGACATACAGGTAAAATGATCTAAATAGAAAACAAAAACACTTTTCTGTTAGCCAATTTTAACCATAGTACAAATTAAATAAGGTTAGTGTAGGATTTTTTTGAACAAGTAACAATGAATTTAGGTTTTAATACACAAAATCAAAACTATTGTACAAAGGATTCGTCATCATCATGACAGCGATTGTCCTTTGTGCACTCCTGAGTATGGGCCTCCATCTGATGAGAGACGAATTAGAGCATACTCCAACTACCTATTTGTAAAGGTAAACTAAAATAAATAAGGCATTTTAATTTTAAAAGGTATTTATTAGTAATTTAAAAATGGTAGATAGAACACAATTTCAACTAAAAAGAAAATTGTTATCAAGTTTTTTAAAAATTACTGTTACACAAAATGCAAAATTGGAATGGGTTTCTGTTACCTACATTTTCATTTCTTAAGAGCGTTTACGCCGTATGACATTTCATACAAACTTTCAAGCCCTTGTTTTTCGAAATGAATGAACCGATTTTAATGAAACTTCATACGCATGAGCAGGATACAAAGGTTTAAAAAGTTACTTAAGAACATTTTCGAAAAATAGTGTTACAGCCAAATTAGACCAATTTAAAATGTTGTTCTTAAATAGCCTTTTAGACCTTTGTACCCTGCTTATGCGTATGAAGTTTCATTAAAATCGGTTCATTCATTTCGAAAAACAAGGGCTTGAAAGTTTGTATGAAATGCCGTACGGTGTAAACGCTCTTAATTTCTTTATTATTCAAATTTAGATTAACCCACTTACATGTCTTTTTCAGCAGTCTTACATTGTTATATTACTTAGGAATTCAGAATAGAACTACAATACTAATAATAGTTTTTTTCAGAAACTCTTTTCAGGGAACATAAGTAATACTAATATTATAAATCACATACAAAAAGATACAAACTTGAGATTTCAAAAAATATTCTAAATTACAAAAACGTTTCACAACCAAACCAACATGAGTGAAAATATTTAGGTAAACTATCAATTAAACAAAACTATTAAGATCAAGTTCTAACAATTTAGAGCTTTAAATTACTACTTATTAGGTATATTTGGCATATTAGGTAAGCTTATCAATAAAATTTTAACAAGACCTTTTTTACAGAAGACAATTTTAACAAGATCAATCCACTTTTAATGTAAAACAGTTAAAAAACTGTTTGTTCTTGAACGTTGCTTGCAGAGGACGTTTCCGGTATATTTAATTCAATCTCAATGTTTGTTGGTTCTTTATCTGGTATGCCAATTTGAACTACAGAATAATCAAAGAATAATCTAATGGGACTGTACTCTGTTCTTTAGATAGATGTGCAGGTACGAATTTTAATTTGAGGTCTGACGGGTCACTGAAAATTTGATCCATCAATGCTTCACTATAATTTTGCTGCTGTTGATCGTCATTTAGTGGGCCAGTCATATCCATCTTATTTCAGCTGTAACAGTCTCAGAAGTACTTTAAAAGGATGTCCTTGCAGGGTCTTCATCTGAAAGTATCTCATCCTGAAAATAAAATAGTAAGTGGGTGTTTAGTTCGTTCAGTACAAATTTAAGCGTTTCAAGCAAGAAAAAATTGAGCATAGTCTGAGAAATGTCGAACAGATAAAACTACGTAAATTAATATCATCAGATGAAGATTTCTCAACCTTCATCCGATAAATACTGGACAAAATTGTGTACGAAGCGATGTCAAAATCATCGAATCTAAAATGTATTCAACCTACACGTAAATTAAAACATACCGGCTCAATAAACATTAGTTTTCTGCGAACATGTTGAAATCGTTGCAGATTTTTGTCTATGTAAGTACGAGTATATATTATATATTCTCGATATCTTGGCCCCAAGAAATTAAATTAAATTTAGTTCCATAATAGTTACAATTGAGAGAATAATGATTTGACGCGTTTGACATAGCTTGCTTAGTGATGTTAATATTGATTCGCTTATTAAGATTCATTATGTACTCGTAACTAAAACAATAAATAATTATAAAATAATGCAATTTATAAAATGCGTGTTACATAAGTTGCTCAGAACACTCATACAATCTTTATAATGAAAACACTTACCGAGTACGTATCTCGAGCTACGCGACGTCCTTTGTGCGGTGCGCGGGAGCACGCGGGTTGCCTATGCGACAGTTCAGTGAAGACTAATCGATATTTTTTTTACTAACAGCCATTCAAATTCTGCTTTACAACGCGTTTACGCGACAAAACAAAATAGGTGCAACGGGGATAAGCTTATTTTTATACAAATTTCATATCTGAAATCGTTATCTAAGTAACAAAAACACTAAAAAAACGGTAGGTAAAATATTACCAAACGAAAAAATATATCCTTTTTAGGTAGGAAAAATACTACTATACTACGTTTTAAAGTACATTGTATTTAGGAAGAAAATACTAAATGAAAATGAGTACATAATTAAGGTGTGTTAAAAAGTCTTAAATGAAGAAAAAAGAAAAATAATAATCAGGTAAAATTTCATAAGCAATGCTCAAACCCTAGATACCGTAAGGAAAAAAATACTTTATGTTTAAACGCATTAATTCGAGTCAAGGCAAAAATTACTAAGTGTAAAAAGTTAAAATCGAATACCTACCAAGTGAAAATTATTCTGTACGGTCTCATCGCCGCACATTTTTCTGCTTACTCTGTAACCTACTTTAGGCCAACGATGCGCGTCATAATTTAGCATTATAAAATAACATGACTAACGAATTTACATGTAGTGAACTTATAACTGAGTAGCTATCAACAACTGAGAGAAATAATCGCCTTCCACTCTAAAACTGTTACTTACTCCTAACTTAAATAAACTTAACTATTAGTGCATCTTGGTGGAACGTGTTTCTCTATACAACTGAACTTCAAATCTTCACGACAAATCGGTGTACGGAGTTAACTACTACAACCCGTACATTTATGGTCCTTCGAGCCTACGTGTATCTTAGTGTGTTTGTGTCTCTTGTTACGGTAGCGAATCGGTTCAGCTGGTCTCCCGGAAGAGGGTCGCCCCAGTTGAATTGAGAAGGCGCACATACCTAGCCAGAGTACAGGCACATTGGGTACCGAACTAACTTCAATAACTGGAAGAGTCCTCGACTACTGGAAGACCCTTCACCTACTGCAACTAATTACAACTACTAGAAGAGCCTTCGAGAACTGGAAGACCCTTCAACTACTGAAACTAACTACAACTACTAGAAGAGCCAGCGACTACTGCAAGAGCCTTCACCTACTGCAACTAACTACAACTACTAGAAGACCCTTCGGCCACTAGAAGAGCCTTCAACTACAGAAACTAACTACAACTACTAGAAGACACTTCGACCACTAGAAGAGCCTTCAACTACAGAAACTAACTACAACTACTAGAAGACACTTCGACCACTAAAAGAGCCTTCAACTACAGAAACTAACTACAACTACTAGAAGACACTTCGACCACTAGAAGAGCCTTCAACTACAGAAACTAACTACAACTACTAGAAGACACTTCGACCACTAAAAGAGCCTTCAACTACAGAAACTAACTACAACTACTAGAAGACACTTCGACCACTAGAAGAGCCTTCAACTACAGAAACTAACTACAACTACTAGAAGACCCTTCGACCACTACAAGAGCCTTCAACTACAGAAACCTAACTACAACTACTACAAGAGCCTTCGACGACTAGAAGAGCCAACGAAAATAACTAGAACAGTCTTCAACTGCAAGGAGAATCTTCAGGACCTTTTCGAAAAGGTATTTTGTCAACTACAAGGAAGCTATCATCTATAATCAAGATGAGTAAGCTATCGCTACAAGCAACATGTTTTGAAAACATCAAAACATTATGCGCTAACTATAACAAGGATAGCAAAAGCAGAAAAACAACGGAATACTTGAACAAGCGGCTGTCCTCGTTAGAAGCTCAATGGATGGATTTCAATGCACGGCATACAGTACTGCTGCAAGAAATTGAAGACAAAAACATAAACTATTTTGTGGAAGATGTCTACAGTAAGACAAAAACCATGTACGAAACAACTAAAGCAGACATACTAAAAATGTTGCAAACTACTGAAGAAAATGCCAAATTCGACCTGTCTGACTTGTCGACAGGAGAACCTGATGAGATGACAAAGACTTTGCTGACTAAACAGGAATGCAACTTCAAGGCCATCGATCGGGCTATGGGAAAAATTGATTTTGAAGCCCTAGCCGAAAAGTGGGAACTCGACGATTACTTGTCAATCTTGAAGTCGAAGTGGGAAGCTATTGACAATACTCATTGGGAACTGGAAGCCTTACTGAAAGGTTCGAAACATACGTACTATGACAAGTTCAACAACATGGAAGCCAAATATGACGAAACAAGGAAACAACTGAAAAGCAAGATGTGGTCCACCGCTCATCACCAACATTCAGCACCGAGAATCGAGATCCCAGAATTTTCAGGACGCTACAGCAAATGGATATCTTTCAAAGACCTGTTCCTGGAAACCATACACAAGAACCAGACATTGAATAAAGCTCAAAAAATGCAGCATCTGAAGACCAGGCTGAAAGGTGAAGCAGAAAGACTGGTGCAACACTTGAGCATCAGCGCCGACAACTACATTTCGTGTTGGGATATACTAAATCAACGGTACAACAACCGTCGACTACAATTCTCATCATACATGAACACTATGCTGCAGTTGCCGGTCATACAGAAGCCAGACGCCTACAACTTGAAGAAGCTGCACGACGTTACAACAGAATGTCTAAACGGTTTAACAAACATTGGTTTTGATATAACCAGTTGGGATCCTATGATTGTCCATCTGATGTCACAAAAACTAGACAGTGGGAGCTACAATGAATACATAAAGAACTTGCACGATAACAGAGAGGTGCCTACACTACAGGAATTTTTGATGTACTTAGAAAATCAGTTTATGGCGTTTGAAACTATGAAGACTTCAAAGAAGGACATACAGAGTTCAGAAAAGTCAGCTGGAACTGAAAAACATGTACCTCGAAAAAACTTCGATCACAAGAAAACTTACCACATTTCATACTGGCAGTGCCCTCTTTGCAAAAAGAATCATGTTTTAATGCGATGTCAGCAGTTTATTGACTTGGATACAAAGCAACGAAACAGCACAGTTGCAAAAATGCGTTTATGCAAAAACTGTTTATTTAGTCACGAAAAACAAACTTGCAACTCTACGAAAACTTGTAAGGAATGTAATATGAAGCATCATACGCTCTTACATTACAATAATTCCAACAAAAACACACCTTCAACGAGTAATGAAAAACAACTCTCAGGTCAACGACCTTCAAGGGAAACTGAAACACCGAGTTCAAACCATCTATCAGCCAGCGAGATGGAAGTTTTACTGACAACCGTCCAACTGAAGGTCAAATCGATAGATGGGACTTACGTAACTCTTCGTGCGCTCTTAGATCAGGGCTCACAAATTAACTTAATAACTGAAAATGCAGCACAACTCCTAAGGCTGCCAAGAAACAAACTAACTGCGAAGATATCTGGAGTCGGAACTGTATCAGGCGATTGCAAAGGACGCCTCAACTTAACATGCAAATCAATCCACTCTGAATATACTTTCAACACTGAAGCATTGATTATGAAGAAACTGATCAATAAACTACCGAACAACACATTTGAACGACCAGACTGGTCGCATCTGCAAAACTTAAAACTAGCGGACCCTGACTTTAATATTTCAAGGTCTGTTGACATACTGCTTGGAGCTGACGTTTACGCTGAAATAATACAAGATGGAATACTAAAAGGTGCACCAAAGTCACCCGTTGCGCAACAGACACAGCTGGGATGGATTTTGTGTGGAAAACTAGAAACATTTAACTGTCACGTCACCCTACTAGACTTGGCTGAAATAACTAAATTTTGGGAGTGTGAAGACGTCACCAAAACAAACACAGACATATCTCAAGAGGATCAATGTGAAACTTACTACAAGGAAACTACTCGCCGTGGTTCAGATGGAAGATACATTGTGAAGATGCCTTTATGTCCGAATTATCAAAATAAAATCGGAACATCGAAAACTATCGCAGTATCACAATTACTGCAACTAGAAAAAAGATTTCAAAGAAATGGCCGTCTTGAAATGTTATACAAAGAATTCCTTAGGGAATACCTGGAGTTAGGCCACATGAAACTAGCAAAACCCATGACATCTTCAACTACTGAATGTTTCCTACCACATCACGGAGTACTTCGTGAAGAATCTACTACCACGAAGCTCAGAGTTGTCTTCAATGCATCTCAGAAAACTAAAACGGGATACAGCCTGAACAGCCTACAAGAAAAAGGCCCCAACCTACAAAAAGATATTCAAGAACTCATCATAAAATGGAGAACTTACAAATACGCCTTTACAGCTGACATCGAGAAAATGTACCGATGTATCTGGCTGTCTGAGGAACAACAACATTTGCAGAAAATTATTTGGCGAACTACGCCGTCAGAGAAGCTGCAAGAGTACCAACTTTGCACCGTCACTTATGGCACTAAGTGTGCACCGTGGCTAGCCATGAGAACCATCAAACAACTTGCATACGACGATGGCTACAAATACCCCACGGCAGCCAAAGTACTACTGAACGAAGCATACGTCGATGACGTCATAAGCGGCCACAACTCACTGGAAGCGGCCCAGGAACTCCAGACATCATTAATCGATATGTTAAAAGGAGCTGGGATGAACTTACGCAAGTGGTCTAGCAATGATCCAGCTTTATTAGAGAACTTAAGTGATGATCAGATTTCACGCAGAATCACTTTTGACTTCAAGCAGGAGGAATCTATGAAAACCCTAGGACTAGGTTGGAATCCGCATGCTGACACATTTGTGTTTAACTGGAAATTTGAAGAAAAATGTCGACCGGAAATAACTAAAAGGCGGCTACTTTCAGAAATTTCACAATTGTATGATCCGCTGGGTTGGCTATCACCCATAACTATTGCGGCAAAAATTATATTTCAAGAAGTATGGGTCAACAAACTTGAGTGGGATGATCAGTTACCGTCACATATAGCAGATAAGTGGCTAAAACTAAGAGCTGACATACCCAATGTAAAACAAATTAAAATCAAGCGCTGGATCGGTTCAACGGAGCAGAAGATCGAACTATTTGGATTCTGCGACGCCAGTGAAAAGGCTTACTCCTGCGTGGTTTACAGCTGCGTCAGAGATGAACATAATACGCCAACAATAACATTACTTGCTGCTAAAACAAGAGTAGCACCGCTATCACAAACGATCACATTACCGAAACTTGAACTTTGCGGCGCACTCTTACTATCGCAACTCATCGAAAAGGTCAGAGAAGCTCTGAATGATTTCGACATAACTACGAGCGTTTGGTGCGATTCCCAAGTGGTCCTGGCGTGGATACAGGGGGATACATCTAAAAGAGAAAAATACGTCGCAAATCGAGTTGCAAAAATAAGACAAATCATACCAGCCGAGCGATGGCGTTATGTAAAGTCGCAAGATAACCCTGCAGACTGTGCATCGAGAGGATTGCTACCAACCAAACTAACGACATTCAGTCTGTGGTGGGAAGGTCCTACATTTCTGAATACCTTCCAAGAACAAAACCGTGAAGAAAACATAACATGCACATTTACAACTAACTTAGGCAGCGTTAACCAAGCGAAATCGAACAAAGAGACCAATAATTTAATTCATAACTTATTAACTAATTGCAGTTCATTGACCAAAGCGATCAGAATTGTGGCATGGATACAACGATTTATCGGAAACGCACGTAATGGCACGAAACGTGACACCGGATACCTAACTTTATGCGAATTAAACAATGCAAATGAACAAATAATAAAATATGTGCAACAAACAGAAATTACTCAAGAATATAAACAACTTATGAAGAAAGAAATAATTTCTACGAAAAGTAACATTTTCAAACTTAAACCATACTTGGACAACAACGGCTTAATCCGAGTCGGGGGTCGACTGAACCATTCCAGTTTACCTTTTGAGATGAAGAACCCAATCATACTACCCAAGGGTGGACGACTTACTGAGTTGGTGATCAATCAAGCTCACCTAACGACTTTACACGGAGGAGCCAGACTAACTTTATCGTACATCCGGCAACGGTACTGGATCGTTGGCGGTAACAGAGCGGTGAAAGCTGAACTACGGCGCTGTGTGCGCTGTCATCGCTACAACCCGCCGGAGACGAACCAACTCATGGGAGAACTGCCACTACAACGAGTAACACTTTCGCGACCGTTTACCCACACGGGAGTTGACTTCACAGGACACGTCGAGGTCAGACTCAACAAAGGACGAGGGGTTCGAACATTAAAGGGATACATATGCATATTCGTATGCATGGTGACAAAGGCTGTGCACATCGAACTTGCATCGGATTTAAGTACTGAAACTTTTATAGCAGCCTTCCAGAGAATGTGCTCCAGGCGGGGTACACCAGGTCACGTCTACTCGGACTGTGGTACTAACTTCAAAGGCGCCTCAAGGTTGCTTCAGAAAGAGTTTGAAGACTTCAAGCAAATCTTGTCACCAAACTTCTTCAATAACATCGCAAACATGGGAGTACAATGGCATTTTAATGCGCCCGCTTGGCCAACTGCTGGTGGACTATGGGAAGCAGCGGTCAAGTCGATGAAGCATCACCTTCGTCGGGTGCTAGGAGACCAAAAACTGACGTACGAGGAATTTACTACCCTGCTTGCGAATATCGAAGCGTGCATGAACTCCAGGCCGCTTTGCCAACTAACTGAAGACCCCGAAGAATTTTATAACTACCTGACACCGGGTCACTTTCTAACGGGGGGACCAACAATGTCTTTACCACGAGCGGACTACACTGATGAAAACAACATCAATCTACGCCGACGATGGCAATTAACTGAACATATGTACCAACAATTTTGGAAAAGTTGGTCAAGCGACTACCTTACTCAACTACAAACGCGCAGGAAATGGAATAATCCCAAGAAAAACCTCAGCGAGGGGGACATCGTACTAGTCCGGGACAACAATTTGCCGCCAGGAAAATGGGCCATGGGACGGGTGCTAGAACTTCACCCTGGAGCGGACGGATACGTTCGAGTGACAACCCTAAAAACTCAAACTGGTGTCATTAAACGACCCATAGTAAAACTATCAGCTCTACCCATCGACACAACCTGCAACAAAAACTATAAAGAAAGTAAAACGGATTTACAACACGAATAACAAATAACTATTTTATGTTCGAAGTTCATATTCCTTTAATCTCGAATGAGGACTTCACCTACTACCGGGCTATCGCTATACCATTCAAGGCGGAGTCAAATTACAAATTGATGCAGCTATCTTCGGAATATATCGCCGTGAACTTTGAGAAGAATTCTTACATCTCACTACAAGATGAAGACTTCAAGCAATGCATCAAAAGACAAAAATATAACTTCATTTGCAACGCGAACGTACCAGTGTTCAACTTACATAACAAGAATGCACCTTGCGAAGCAAAACTACTGGGTCATCGCACCACTACGTCACCGTGTGACGTACACAGCGTGTCATGCGAGGAGGCATGGGTCAAGTTACAACAATCAAACAGCTGGCTGGTTGTTTGTTGCGGAAGGTGCGAATTACGTACTGTCTGTGAAAACGACGTAATATCGCAAACTGTCACATCGGCGGCTATAGTAACTTTGAGTCAAGGATGCGTACTGCGGTCAAAAGAACTCACCCGCACAATCAGTACAACAGCAACCTCAACGTGAACTATGACATGCATGTACCGAACCTGAATTCGCCGATAAACAACATAGTCAACGTTACACTTCATAACGCGCCACACGAACTTTTTCACTCTCAAGAAAAACGACTTCGAGGAGATTGACAAAAAACTGCGGTTCCAACAAGAGAACGAGCCGAAACTACCATCCACTATCACGGATCATGACGTTCACCAATATGCAATCTGTTATATTTTATTATCAATTGCTGTCATCACTTTCCTGTGGATTATAACAAGAAAATACTGCACACTGCTCAGGAAGCGATTTCCAAAGAAAACAATTAATAGAAAGCAAACGCATGAAGACATCGAACTTCAACCAATGGGATCTCGACAGCAGATTGCCAGACAAGAAAACCAGCAGGCGCCCACGGACGACTGCCACGGTCAACCTCAAGGACATCGAAACAACATTGCCTTTACTTTTGACTAATTGTACACCTATTTACTTTTTTACTTTAACATTTGACTTTGTACAGGCGTTTCTTTCTCTCTGTCTCTACTCATCTTAGCTCCTTTAGGGGGTTGCCAATATGTACGGTCTCATCGCCGCACATTTTTCTGCTTACTCTGTAACCTACTTTAGGCCAACGATGCGCGTCATAATTTAGCATTATAAAATAACATGACTAACGAATTTACATGTAGTGAACTTATAACTGAGTAGCTATCAACAACTGAGAGAAATAATCGCCTTCCACTCTAAAACTGTTACTTACTCCTAACTTAAATAAACTTAACTATTAGTGCATCTTGGTGGAACGTGTTTCTCTATACAACTGAACTTCAAATCTTCACGACAAATCGGTGTACGGAGTTAACTACTACAACCCGTACATATTCATAAATCGATAAAATTTTAGTCGCTTAGTCGCCGAAAACTATCTTTTCTTTTAATTTACCAAGCGACAACATATCTCTTCCTAGCGGTACGACAGTATGATCAATCGACGCAGAATTTTTTGCTGATTTCAATGATATATATAACTAAATATCGCCCAACATGTCGCTTGGTAATTTTTGCCTTTCAAGCGTCGATATGTATTTGTTACGGTCGCGAATAATACTTTAATTAACATACACCTAGACACTGAGCTGTAAATTACAAAAATCGTAAAAAAAAATTATTCACGAACTACCTTAGCGCTTCGACCTTGAAATGCTATGGCGTCTCATTAGCCCATCGGAATTGACCAATCATGATGACGCCAGTGCGGTAAAGTGTACGTCAGAAGTAACACTTGCAGCTATAGCGCTATCAGGTCCTTTTGTTGCGTGGCCAAAGTCGGAACTAACACCGTCATCTTATTAGGGTTCCGTACCAAAATGAAAAAAAAGGAAGCCTTATGGTGTGACTCAGTCTGTCTGTCTGTCACAGCTGGATATCTCAAGAACTACTAATGCTATCAACTTGAAATTTGGAATAGTTTTAGATGATGTTTTCCCAACTATTTTGCAAATAAGAAAAAAGTAAAAATATTTATGTTTTTTTTTTTAACAGGGACTGGAAGGGGGTCTTAAAAATTTAAAGTGGGGCTACTAGGGCATGTGGGATATCATATGAAAGAACGCTGTTTGCACATTCTCAAACATTTTTTTATTTTTTTTTAAGCCGCCTACTTTTTGACTTTTGACGAAAAATGTAAAAAAAAATACCGTTCCCCCCCCCCCCCCTTATCTCCGAAGTTTGCAAAGATAAAAATCTGAAATTATGCTATGTGATAGAAGTTTATGTAAAGATTACAGGAAAAATAAAACGATGTCTCTAAATAGCACACTTTTTCAGAAATCGGAACGGAACCCTCGGTGCGCGAGTCCGACTCGCTCTTGACCGGTTTTTTTTTTTCAATGCATTCCATTTACAGCAATTTTTCATAAATGTTTATTAATAACCCTGTCAATGTCATTCAATCGCCAAAAAATCCTTGTAACGTTTACGCAATAAAGGCCCTTTTTTTTTTTTTTTTTTTGAGGGTGGGAAATCATCAAATAACTTCTCCCGCTCTGGGTGGAGCGGAAGGGCGTGTCAGACTTTTACTGACTAAAACCCACCCGTGTTCCTTCAGTTGCCTATGCCAGGGCCGCGGTAACCCCTTCGGACAATCCGCGACCCCAGCGGCGTCGGCCCTATTGGCCGCTATTCCTATTCGCTCTCGCTATTCGCTATTCGCTATTCCTAGCTATAGTTTAAAGTGCGCGTTTGCACACGGCAAAGTTACGCAACTATGATGTTTAAAATGCAACATCGAACCATTTGAATCCCCACAATTTCATTCTCAAAACCTATCCACCGTCGCAGATAAAGTTATCACTCTCCTACGTTATTTATCGTCTGTCAGCACATCATGGTCTCATCAAAAACTCACTGTGAATCGGGAGGTGGAGCGGGAGGGCGTGTCAGACTTTTACTGACTAAAACCCACCCGTGTTCCTTCAGTTGCCTATGCCAGGGCCGCGGTAACCCTTTCAGACAACCCGCGACCCCGATGTCCAGTTGTTACTACGTAGAACTTGTCCATGGAGAGTTCCATGCTTGGCGTCAGGCTAATAGACCGAGTTCCAAACGTCGAGCTCCGAAGACGTACGAAGATCTTCGATATTTTTATTTTTTTTATTTTTTTATTAGTGTTCAAAAAAGTGTATGTTGATATTTGGGTGAATCTAATATGAAAATAATGTAGAACTCGGAAAGATACTCTTAAACGTATTTATTGCAAAGCTTGCACATTGACCAGAGAACATAAAAGGGCAGAAATTATGTTGCCAACATAAGGCACTAAACTATGTAGCGGTTTAGCCAACAATATAATATAAATGGTTGCGTTCTCAAATCCCAACACTCCCTCCTGAACGCAAACCCATTTTAGTAATACAATACAAATGTGTTTCAAGTGTTACCCCTTTGGTTAAATTATCAGCAACCATGTTACAACCATTTACAAATAAAAATTTTACTTTGGATTTAACAATATTATCTCTGAGAAAATGTAATCTTATATCAATATGTTTAGTCTTAGGTTTATAACAGTCTGTTGATGCCAATTTGATTGCACTTTGGTTATCACTGTATATGACTAATGCACTGTCCAGACCTTGACCAAGTTCTTCTTGCAATTGCCGAAGCCATAAGGCCTGCTGGGTCGCCGACGCCATCGCCATATATTCAGCCTCTGCTGTAGAGAGAGCCACAGTCTGTTGTTTACAGGAATTCCAAGATATGCAAGCATTTTGAAAAATAAATGTGTAACCAGTGCATGATCTCCGATTCAATGAGTCACTGGCCCAATCTGCATCACAATACCCGGTTATTCCTCTTGAGTCTTCCTTGACATAACATAACTTTAGGTTTTTGGTCCCTTGAAGGTATCTCATAACCCATTTCCGGATTATTACAATATTGACTCAATTTATTCACCGCATAGGTGATATCAGGTCGTGTGACTTGGGTCAGATATATAAGACAGCCCACCGCTTCCCTGTATGGAAAATTGCTATCTTCATTCTCTGATTTCTTATCAAATTTCATATTTACCTCTATTGGAGTGCGTACTGGTTTACAATCAGACATGCTAAAGCGTTCCAACACTAGGTTAATATATTTCTCTTGGTCTATCATAATAACACCTGCATCACGATTCCTTTTTATATTCATGCCAATACATTGCTGTAACTCACCAAGATCTTTCATGCAGAACTCTGCTTTTAATTTATCTTTGATATCTGTTGCTGTTTTCTTATCATTTGTAAAAATCAAAAAATCGTCCACCCATACTGCAATAAATATCATTTTCGTTTCATTTACTAAATAATAAATACATGGGTCAATTTTTGATCTTTCTAATCCAATTTTAAGTAGAACATTATTCAATTTCAGGTTCCACTGACGGCTAGCTTGCTTAAGCCCATAGATTGATTTATGTAGATGACAAACCTGAGCATTCTGTTCAAAACATTCTGGCTGTGACATGTAAATTTCAGTGTCTATGTCACCCTGAAGAAAAGCACTTATGGCATCCATCTGAATCATTTCTAGGTCATATTTAGCAGCTAGTGCAAGCAAGAATCGAACTGAGGTATATCTTACCACAGGAGCATAGACCTCATCGTAATCATTTCCTTTTCTTTGAGCACACCCCTTAATTACCAATCTTGCTTTAAAACGAACAATTTTTCCTGCCTCATTAGTCTTACTTTTAAATACCCATTTACATGGCAAAGCTCTTTTATCTGTTGGTAAATCTACGAGTGACCAAGTTTTATTCTTTACTAAGGAGTCATATTCCTCCTGCATGGCCTTCTTCCACTGGTCAGTATGTGGAGATGAAAGAGCTTCATCAAGAGTCTGAGGATCGTTCAAATCAAATATTGGACAAAAATAACTCACGTCCTGGTCATCCCTCTCTGCATACTGGACAGCTCTACGTGGACGTAAATTTATATTACGTACTGGAGTCGACATTTTAACTGGTCCTTCTGGTATGTAGGATGAATCATCGTGGTCATCTGTCTGATATTCATCGCTTGTAGACTGATCTGAATTATTTCTAAGTTCTTCCTTGCGGGGTTCTTCAGGTAACTGCATTTCAGACCCACTGTTAGATAGACAAGGTAAGTACACAGAATGATCAAATTTTTGTACATTTTCTAGAAATACTACATCTCTACTCTTGATGATTTTATTAGTGTTTGGATCAAATAGTCTATACCCTTTGCTAGATTCACAATAACCAACAAATATACATTTATTAGATTTAGAGTCCCATTTTTGGCGTTTTTCTTTAGGTACTTGAACCATAACTTCAGAACCAAAAATTTTTATATTTGATAAATTAGGTTTTTTACCTGACCACATTTCCATAGGTGATTTGCCATCGAGTGACCTTGTGGGTGATCTATTAATTATATAGGCCGCTGTTGCTAGCGCCTCTCCCCAAAATTCTTTTGACAAATGAGCATCAAACAACATACACTTAGCTCTTTCCACCAGTGTCCTGTTCATCCTTTCTGCAAGGCCGTTCTGTTGGGGTGAGTACGGGGTACTTGTTTGATGTTCAATACCGTGCCTACTCAAGAAACTATCAAATTCTTTGTTACAGTACTCTTTTCCATTGTCTGACCGAACAATTTTAATCTTTCCACTAAGTTAATTTTCAACTTTATTTTTAAAATCTTTAAATACTTCTAATATACTTAATTTGTTTTTTAATAAATAAACATGAACTTTTCTAGTGAAATCATCAATAAAGGTGATAAAATACTTCATACCTCCCAGTGACCCTTGTTCCATCGGTCCACATAAGTCGGTGTGGATAAGCTGCAGCGGTTGAGAAGCTCTTGAACCAATATTATTAAAAGGCAGTCTGCTCTGTTTACCCTGTAGACAGGTGGTGCATGTGATAGGACCTTCACTTTTCTCAGGAAATGGATTAACTCCCTCTACACACTCCGGTAACTTATTAACATCAGAAAAATTCAAGTGTCCCATGCGCCTATGCCATAAGACAACATCATTTAAGTTATTTGAGCATGTTAGGTTTGAAAAAACTTCTCTGTGAGTGTTTAACTGGTACAAATTGTTTACTAGTGTGGCTGAACACAGGAATTTGTTATCTGGATCATAAATATCACAACATTTGTCTCTGAAGTTTACTTTACAGCCATTTTTCACCATTGCACTTACTGATAAGAGATTAGCAGCGAGTTTAGGTATGTATAGAACTTCTCTTACCTGAATTTTAATTTGTTTGTTACTATTCATCAATAAATTAACCTTTCCCATACTTTCCACAGGTAGCGGTGTCTTACTGGCAACAGTTATGGTGGGTATCGGTGGACTTGTTACATCATACATCCAGTCACATCTATTAGTCATGTGCATTGAGGCACCTGAGTCCACATACCAAAGGTCCGGATTCATTGTCTGTGAATTTGCTGAAAAAGCTGCAACAAAACTTTTACTTGTTTCTTCTTTTTCTGTTGTCTTTTTCTTCGAAACACGACAATTTTTGGCAAAATGTCCATGTTTGTTACAGTTATAACATCGGGGCCCTTTTTCACTTTTGGCCTTAGCTGCATTTTGTTTCCCGTGAATGGCTGCTTTCCTAGTGAAGAATGCTGTTCTTTCTGAGCACTGAACTTCCTGCAGGAGTTTTGTTTTGATTGAATCTGCACTGATCTTAATCCCTGAGCTCTCTAAACCCATTATCATTGGCTTATATGTTTCCGGTAAGCCAGCTAACATCAGTGTCCCGAGCCATTCATCGTCAATGTCAAACTTTATGTTCCTAAGCTTGTGAGCGGTCGACATAATCTTGTTCACATAGTCATCTACATTTCGTGAGCTGTCCAATGTAGTTGTAATGAGGTCTCTCAATAAGGCTACTCTCCTGTATAACCCGCTGTCATCAAAAGCCTGTTGCAAACTGTCCCAGACTTCTTTACATGTAGTCGCGCTCTGTACATGTACATAGTTGATAGGGTCTAGCAGCAAAATAAGTTTAGATTTTGCCTTCGTTTCCTTTCTTTCGTCAGTGTTAGTTCCTTCGATACAACTCCATAATTCTTCAAGTTTTAAATAAGCTTCCACTGCGAATTTCCAACTCGCGTAGTTTTCTCTTCCGACAAGTCTGTCTATGTGGAAAGGATTGTAACTATTATTGGACATCTTCTTCATATAGTATCAATTTTTCGGTGATACACTTATGTGGCTGACCACGCCGCTCCTGTTAGGTTATGCGGTAACCTAAAAAATGTGACAGAACAAATACGCCGGCCGGTTCTTGTTAGTTCTTTCTGTATTTTCACTTTAATAAACTTTAATTAACCACGCTCTGCTACCATGTTGATATTTGGGTGAATCTAATATGAAAATAATGTAGAACTCGGAAAGATACTCTTAAACGTATTTATTGCAAAGCTTGCACATTGACCAGAGAACATAAAAGGGCAGAAATTATGTTGCCAACATAAGGCACTAAACTATGTAGCGGTTTAGCCAACAATATAATATAAATGGTTGCGTTCTCAAATCCCAACAGTGTATCGCAGAGTTCAAAATTATTACTTTAAAAAACCACAGAAGCCTTTGATGGCTTATATTTATGTGGCTAGTGAGTTCGGATTGGAAAGCGTGTTATGGAATTCAAATGGAGTTGGGCAGGACTCCTGGCAGCAGTAATGACAGGTGGAGTGAGGCTCTGATAGAGTGGCGTCCAAGGCTGGAAGACAGTGTGTCGGTCGTGCGGCGCCGAGATAGGCGGACGGCATTGTTTCCATCGCAGGTAGAAGTTGGATGAGGCTGGTACAGTGGAGCGTGGGGATTGACACAAGGACAGGGAGGTCTATGCCCGGTAGTGGGTGAAGTCGGGCTGTGGATGATGATGATGAGAAGAGCTTGTCCACTGCCTAGACTAGTATACTATGCGTGCCAAATAACAATAGGATCGCGCTTGCTGCCAACTTCACACGATAGCTGTAAAATACACGATAGCTGTCAAATTAGTACGCATTGGTAATGAAGTTCGTGAGCATTGCGGAACAAAATGGCGTCTTGACAGTAATATTCTTATTTGGCACGGTAAATGGCTGTTTATCGGCTTTATACCTTTGATTCTCTTTCAACCTGGCGAAAGCAAAGCGCGAAAAAAAAGAAAATTTAAATCATAGTTTCCTAATAATTCATGACAAAAATATTTTTCAAAATTCAAAATATCTTTATTGTGGGCATATGTTACTTACAGATCTTAACAATAAATTAAAGTTCCAATATGTCCTGCCTTTTCGTTATGTATTTTATTTTATTTCTTCTTGAAAGGTTTATTGAAAAACGTCGTTTGATACACGTGGACATTTGTGCATTCGAGGCGGAATTAACAACGAAATGCAGTATTGAGGCGCATCCGGCGCATCATTTCAGAGTAGACAAGCTATACGTGCGGTTGGCTATGTTATATTATTATTGTTCTGATTTGACTGTCGTTGTCATTGGTCTAGAATAAGAATAAGAATAAGAATAATTTATTTGTTAAACATAGGTAATACATAAAAAGATCTTAAAAAAATAATTAGTGCGCTATGCTTTGCCAATATTGACATACAAATGATTAAAAACGATTACATGACTGCATGGGTACTATTAAATTACAACGATAAATTTATTACAATATAATTGTTATTTGAGTACGTAATTGTATAAACGCATGAATGCGAATTAAATTTTATAACAATTTTATAGTCAATTTTAGTTCATGTCAAAAAAAAAATAATTTAAAAGTCAATTCATTTAAAAAATAAATGTAATAATGTAAAGTATTTAAAATGTCAGCATTATATAATTATAGAGATTCGTCATTAAGAAACTCGTCTAGACTATAGTAACATCTTTCAAGCAGTAACCCGTTAAGTGTTTTTTTAAACTTCTGCAATGGCATACATTTTATTTCATCGGGTATTTTATTGTATACTTGTGGAGCAACTAGTGGTTGCTACTGCTGATGATGAGGTCTTGGGTTCGATTCCCACGTCGATCAAAGTGTTATTGGGTTTTTCTATCTGTAATTTCTCAGGACTTGTAGTCTGGATTAGTGCCCGGTTGATGGCAATTGGCTTGCCCCCTTTTACATGGGGCTTAAACATACCTGGCGAAATGTGGGTGTACACTAAACCCGAAAAGGGGTCATTGTACTCATAATTTTGAACAATTTTTCTATGGGAACAACCATGAAATCGCAAAAAAAAAAACAGCTGTTCCATTACATTTATGTTCACTTAAATCGACAAAATGTATGGAACAGCTGATTTTTTTTTCGCGATTTCAAGGTTGGTCCCATAGAAAAAATTGTTCAAAATGATGACCCCTTTTCGGGGTAAACAAAAACTAATGTTGCATAGGTACCTACTCCTCTGCCCAACCCTGCGGGGAAGCAAGGCGTGATATTATGTGTTATGTGATTTAATTTCATTCTGTTATAGACTTGACTTATCTATTCATAGGTCAATACTTGAACTGCGCGGGGTTCACACTACAGATGTAAATCAGACATATCTAACAGCATACAAGTACGTTGCGCACTGAAAAAGTCAGTTGCTAGCCTTATAATGCTCATGGCGCTCAAAAGCCACGAGCTGGTCCGTCAACCTTCAGGTCATCGCACTCCTTCTAAAACCACAAAAAAAAAACCGGTCAAGAGCGAGTCGGACTCGCGCACTGAGGGTTCCGTTCCGATTTCTGAAAAAGTGTGCTATGTAGAGACATAGTTTTATTTTTCCTGTAATCTTTACATAAACCTCTATCACATAGAATAATTTCAGATTTTTCTCTTTGCAAACTTCGGAGATAAGGGGGGGGAACGGTATTTTTTTTTACATTTTTCAGCAAAACTCGAAAACTATGCGGCCTAAAAAAAAGAAAAAAACTGTTTGAGAATGTGCAAACAGCGCTCTTTCATATTATACTCCACATGCCCTAGTAACCCCACTTTGAATTTTTAAGACCCCCTTTCAGTCCCTGTTGCAAAAAAAAATATAAATATTTTTATTACTATATTATTTCCAAAATAGTTGGGTAAACGTCATCTAAAATTGTTCCAAATTTCAAGTTGATAGCATTAGTAGTTCTTGAGATATCCAGCTGTGACAGACAGACAGACAGACAGACAGACAGAGTTACACCATAAGGGTTCCTTTTTTACCATTTTGATACGGAACCCTAAAAAGAGAACGATTACAAGAAGTATACAACTTACACAATACAATACTAACGATAAATGAGATATAATAACACTTACAGTTAACTGAAGTGAAAGATCATGCTATCTCTTTCCCCCGATCTTAGGGATCCGCAAGCTCCAGGGAATTACTAAAGCTTGTAAGTAGTTTCCGAGTTTTGATGGATGAACGGATAGATAACCGATAGGCGTCTCGAGACTTCGCTAATTCTGCTTGGCGATGTATTAGATCAAACTGCTTAGGCGGTGCTTGATAGAATAGCTGATATTGTTGAAGACTTGGTGTGAACCGCAGCTTTGCTCGCGATACAAGTTTCAGTCGTAGAAAAAATTGCTTACTAATAGAAGTCAAAGTATTTTTCGTGGTGAAAAATCGTTTCAATAACATTGTTTTTTAGGGTTTCGTACCAAAATGGTAAAAAAGGAACCCTTATGGTGTGACTCAGTCTGTCTGTCTGTCTGTCACAGCTGGAAATCTCAAGAATTACCAGGTAATGCTATCAACTTGTTTGGAACACTTTCAGATGACGTTTACCCAACTATTTTGCAAATAAGAAAGAAATAAAAATATTTATATTTTTTTTGCAACGGGGACTGAAAGGGGGTCTTAAAAATTCAAAGTGGGGCTACTAGGGCATGTGGGGTATCATATAAAAGGACGCTATTTGCACATTGTCAGACATTTTTTTTCTTTTTTTTAGGCCGCATAGTTTTCGACTTTAGATGAAAAATGTAAAAAAAAATACCGTTACCCCCCATTATCCCCGCAGTTTGCAAATCGAAAAATCTGAAATTATTCTATGTAATAGACGTTTATGTAAAGATTACTGAAAAAATTAAACAATGTCTCTAAATAGCACAGTTTTTCTGAAATCGGAACGGAACCCTTGGTGCGCGAGTCCGACTCGATCTTGACCGGTTTTTTTAATTTTGCCAAACGTTATGAACGCTTATTTACTCGTATTTCTCGTATGCTAATTGCTGTTCATCGAAACAGAGAAAATCCACACAGTTATAAAATCATTGCATTTATTATTTCCTTCAATTTACACTAGTTTGTAATATGTTTAGGACAGTGTAGGTATGTTAAAATGTATAAATAGGATATCGGAACCACTTTTACACGTCATATTAAAAAAAAATGCAAGATGGAATCGACATTTTCTGTCTAACTACCACTGAGAAGAAATTCCGAAAAACAGTCAGGGGAAAAAGTATCTTATAAAGTCCAGACATAATCTTGGTCAATCCATAAGAGGACCATGAGTGTCTGAAATGGTCTTTTAAGGAATGAACCACACAGATTTGAGTGGACCTGTCCAGTCAGTGCAAGCATTTGTCAGTAATCGTGCAGCTCAATGCATCTGTCACGTCAATTCCCATCTCATCAACGAGGTCTACAGAATCGATAATAGTGACGTCACTATGCATAATATCGACAATTTATAATCGTGGAGTCGGAGCGGGATCGCTCAAGTCTAGTGAAGTGGTGTTGGGGCAATTTGTATGCAAATATCGATGGTACTCATAGCGATACGATTGGATCGCGGTGCGAGTTATAAGAGGGTTGAATGGTTGGAAAATGGTGTGAACATGAGAATAGGGAACCGTCTAATAATGATAGATTATGTTTTGAACACATGGAAAATTTAATTTGGTATCAATTTGCTTAACAATAAATTAGTTTCCATGAGTTTACCTGCCGGGCAAACAACTGTTCAGGGCGTCAGTGACTACAAAGTGTTGTACTTTTTGCTAGCGTCATGTTTCGACTAACTTCCGTTTCGGTGCTTCGTGCCACAGACGTTAAAAATAATTTTAATAAGAAATTCTTTTTCAGGCTGTTGTTTCTATTGTAGTTTAAAGCACTCTTAATCGATTGTCTATCTGTCAATGTCAGAGCCTCTTACAATACAAACGCGACATAATTTCGGCATTTTATATCGTAGATTATTATTAAAATATTGTTGATTTATTTTAATAATAATCTACGATTTAAATAAATAAGTATCTTAGTTTATAGAATTTGTTTATTGTTTTTAAATGTGAACTTTTTGTTTTATTTTTTGTATATAATACCTATTTGTTAAATTAAATATAAAACTAAAACTAAACCTTAAAAATCTAACAAAAGTGGGTGTCCATGAGGCATGGTGCCAAGAACACTGGCTGCATTTCCGCGTTGAATAGCAATAGCTATTCTCTGTGTGAGAAATGAGCCAGCCCTCTTGTCACCAGCGGCGTCGACTAGACGAGGAAACAATTTTTAAATTACATCTAGGTACTGTTAATTATTTTTTATATTTATTTTTAACAAGTTCACCGCGGTGTAGCACGTTTGAAAGTTTTTTGTTTAGTAACCTAGTTTGGAACATAATAGTTGGGATACAATGTTTTTTTTTCATTAGTACATACACAAACGATACAATTCTTTCTGGAATATTCTATTTTACTTGGAACCGTAAATGTGTTTTTTCTGAAATATTGTTTTATTTTTTATTTACCGTGTTTGTCGCTACCCTAACAGATTGCGGGTGAAATGTCGTCTTAGCTAAAACGGATTTTGCACTTTTACCCATTAAGTAATAGGTAATAAAGGCTGGTGTTCACAACTCCACGTCAAGCGCGTATTTTACGCAAAGCAAACCCGTACAAAACGCTAGAACTTGTAACTCGCGCCGAGCTAATATGTATATTACGAGATAAACTTTGTTCACTGGTCATATATTTCATGTCTGAGTTACCGCCCGTTTACTGATTAAATTTTTCTCAAAATATATTGCTAAGAAAATTATTTGCCACATTGGTTCCTGATAAATGGTAATGTTCGATTCAGGACGAGTTATTACGATTATGTTTTTGTGGGTAGTCAGATAATGTATTAGTGATGATACAATTTAGTTGTTAATGTCACTTCTTGTTATAATGTTCTTTTGAACTTTTTCTTTCTCGGTTTTATAGCTTTTTTACTTATTTGATTTATGAATATTGTCTTATTAGCACAATGCTGTTGTTTATTCCATTCTTGTTTTGAAAAACTTTTTAGTTTAGACTGATAACTTAGATCTTAGCGTGGGTGGCACCAAGAGCTGCGTTATAGCTTCCGTCAAAGTTATTATGACCATAGAATGACTACCTGCTGTTGCACCGTCATGTCACATGTAATAGTTAATATAACCATAGAATGACTACCTGCTGTTGCACCGTCATGTCACATGTAATAGTTAATATAACCATAGAATGACTACCTGCTGTTGCACCGTCATGTCACATGTAATAGTTAATATAACCATAGAATGACTACCTGCTGTTGCACCGTCATGTCACATGTAATAGTTAATATAACCATAGAATGACTACCTGCTGTTGCACCGTCATGTCACATGTAATAGTTAATATAACCATAGAATGACTACCTGCTGTTGCACCGTCATGTCACATGTAATAGTTAATATAACCATAGAATGACTACCTGCTGTTGCACCGTCATGTCACATGTAATAGTTAATATAACCATAGAATGACTACCTGCTGTTGCACCGTCATGTCACATGTAATAGTTAATATAACCATAGAATGACTACCTGCTGTTGCACCGTCATGTCACATGTAATAGTTAATATAACCATAGAATGACTACCTGCTGTTGCACCGTCATGTCACATGTAATAGTTAATATAACCATAGAATGACTACCTGCTGTTGCACCGTCATGTCACATGTAATAGTTAATATAACCATAGAATGACTACCTGCTGTTGCACCGTCATGTCACATGTAATAGTTAATATAACCATAGAATGACTACCTGCTGTTGCACCGTCATGTCACATGTAATAGTTAATATAACCATAGAATGACTACCTGCTGTTGCACCGTCATGTCACATGTAATAGTTAAAGTTCGGAGCAGGGACATGACATTCGATACGTCTGACAGATGTTAATATAACCATAGAATGACTACCTGCTGTTGCACCGTCATGTCACATGTAATAGTTAATATAACCATAGAATGACTACCTGCTGTTGCACCGTCATGTCACATGTAATAGTTAATATAACCATAGAATGACTACCTGCTGTTGCACCGTCATGTCATATGTAATAGTTAATATAACCATAGAATGACTACCTGCTGTTGCACCGTCATGTCACATGTAATAGTTAATATAACCATAGAATGACTACCTGCTGTTGCACCGTCATGTCACATGTAATAGTTAATATAACCATAGAATGACTACCTGCTGTTGCACCGTCATGTCACATGTAATAGTTAATATAACCATAGAATGACTACCTGCTGTTGCACCGTCATGTCATATGTAATAGTTAATATAACCATAGAATGACTACCTGCTGTTGCACCGTCATGTCACATGTTATAGTTAATATAACCATAGAATGACTACCTGCTGTTGCACCGTCATGTCACATGTAATAGTTAATATAACCATAGAATGACTACCTGCTGTTGCACCTTCATGTCACATGTAATAGTTAATATAACCATAGAATGACTACCTGCTGTTGCACCGTCATGTCACATGTAATAGTTAACCCCTCGAGTGTCTGAGTTTGGCTGATTTTAGACCCAAAACCCCAGCGAGTGGGGAGGGTTGGGGGTTAGTTGCGAACCCCATAGGTTCACAACTACTGATAATGATATGTTTTCCATCGGATGATGTTTTTTTACGTTTATATATACTTGATCTAAGCTTATATACCTATTATGTAAAGTTTTGTCCTTTTGCACACTTGGGGTGCATTTGACACGCGGGGGGGGAGGGGAGGTTAGCTGCGAACTCCATAAGTTCACAACTAATGATTTGATTGGTTTCCCATCGGATGATGTTTTTTTATATTTATATATATGTGATATAAGCTTATGTACCGAACAAAAAAAGGGTTTTTCTTATGCACACATGGGGTGCATTCGACACTTGAGGGGTTAATATAACCATAGAATGACTACCTGCTGTTGCACCGTCATGTCACATGTAATAGTTAATATAACCATAGAATGACTACCTGCTGTTGCACCGTCATGTCACATGTAATAGTTAATATAACCATAGAATGACTACCTGCTGTTGCACCGTCATGTCACATGTAATAGTTAATATAACCATAGAATGACTACCTGCTGTTGCACCGTCATGTCATATGTAATAGTTAAAGTTCGGAGCAGGGACATGACATTCGATACGTCTGACAGATGTTAATATAACCATAGAATGACTACCTGCTGTTGCACCGTCATGTCACATGTAATAGTTAATATAACCATAGAATGACTACCTGCTGTTGCACCGTCATGTCACATGTAATAGTTAATATAACCATAGAATGACTACCTGCTGTTGCACCGTCATGTCATATGTAATAGTTAATATAACCATAGAATGACTACCTGCTGTTGCACCGTCATGTCACATGTAATAGTTAATATAACCATAGAATGACTACCTGCTGTTGCACCGTCATGTCACATGTAATAGTTAATATAACCATAGAATGACTACCTGCTGTTGCACCGTCATGTCACATGTAATAGTTAATATAACCATAGAATGACTACCTGCTGTTGCACCGTCATGTCACATGTAATAGTTAATATAACCATAGAATGACTACCTGCTGTTGCACCGTCATGTCACATGTAATAGTTAATATAACCATAGAATGACTACCTGCTGTTGCACCGTCATGTCACATGTAATAGTTAATATAACCATAGAATGACTACCTGCTGTTGCACCGTCATGTCACATGTAATAGTTAATATAACCATAGAATGACTACCTGCTGTTGCACCGTCATGTCACATGTAATAGTTAATATAACCATAGAATGACTACCTGCTGTTGCACCGTCATGTCACATGTAATAGTTAATATAACCATAGAATGACTACCTGCTGTTGCACCGTCATGTCACATGTAATAGTTAATATAACCATAGAATGACTACCTGCTGTTGCACCGTCATGTCACATGTAATAGTTAATATAACCATAGAATGACTACCTGCTGTTGCACCGTCATGTCACATGTAATAGTTAATATAACCATAGAATGACTACCTGCTGTTGCACCGTCATGTCATATGTAATAGTTAAAGTTCGGAGCAGGGACATGACATTCGATACGTCTGACAGATGTTAATATAACCATAGAATGACTACCTGCTGTTGCACCGTCATGTCACATGTAATAGTTAATATAACCATAGAATGACTACCTGCTGTTGCACCGTCATGTCACATGTAATAGTTAATATAACCATAGAATGACTACCTGCTGTTGCACCGTCATGTCACATGTAATAGTTAATATAACCATAGAATGACTACCTGCTGTTGCACCGTCATGTCATATGTAATAGTTAAAGTTCGGAGCAGGGACATGACATTCGATACGTCTGACAGATGTTGAACAATAACTTTAGCACCGTCATGTCACATGTAATAGTTAATATAACCATAGAATGACTACCTGCTGTTGCACCGTCATGTCATATGTAATAGTTAATATAACCATAGAATGACTACCTGCTGTTGCACCGTCATGTCACATGTAATAGTTAATATAACCATAGAATGACTACCTGCTGTTGCACCGTCATGTCACATGTAATAGTTAATATAACCATAGAATGACTACCTGCTGTTGCACCGTCATGTCACATGTAATAGTTAATATAACCATAGAATGACTACCTGCTGTTGCACCGTCATGTCACATGTAATAGTTAATATAACCATAGAATGACTACCTGCTGTTGCACCGTCATGTCACATGTAATAGTTAATATAACCATAGAATGACTACCTGCTGTTGCACCGTCATGTCACATGTAATAGTTAATCTAACCATAGAATGACTACCTGCTGTTGCACCGTCATGTCACATGTAATAGTTAATATAACCATAGAATGACTACCTGCTGTTGCACCGTCATGTCACATGTAATAGTTAATATAACCATAGAATGACTACCTGCTGTTGCACCGTCATGTCACATGTAATAGTTAATATAACCATAGAATGACTACCTGCTGTTGCACCGTCATGTCACATGTAATAGTTAATATAACCATAGAATGACTACCTGCTGTTGCACCGTCATGTCACATGTAATAGTTAATATAACCATAGAATGACTACCTGCTGTTGCACCGTCATGTCACATGTAATAGTTAATATAACCATAGAATGACTACCTGCTGTTGCACCGTCATGTCACATGTAATAGTTAATATAACCATAGAATGACTACCTGCTGTTGCACCGTCATGTCACATGTAATAGTTAATATAACCATAGAATGACTACCTGCTGTTGCACCGTCATGTCACATGTAATAGTTAATATAACCATAGAATGACTACCTGCTGTTGCACCGTCATGTCACATGTAATAGTTAATATAACCATAGAATGACTACCTGCTGTTGCACCGTCATGTCATATGTAATAGTTAAAGTTCGGAGCAGGGACATGACATTCGATACGTCTGACAGATGTTAATATAACCATAGAATGACTACCTGCTGTTGCACCGTCATGTCACATGTAATAGTTAATATAACCATAGAATGACTACCTGCTGTTGCACCGTCATGTCACATGTAATAGTTAATATACAGTAGTAGTTAGTATATAGTTGTCAGACACCGTCCAATGTACCTACACCGGACCATTCATTGACAACTTGCAATACCACCTTAGTGCAGCCCTGTGTTAATTTGACATTTCCTGCTATTGCTAGTTGCAATAAGAAACATTGTAAACAAGTTATAAATAATGATATTGTATTTTTTTGTGATGAGATTGGAAAGGACTTAGGCCACTTGTTGTCAGATGAATATCCAGGACACTCCATAATAAACTACTGTATGCCTGGTTGTTCTTTGTTTGATATTATGAAACAAATTATTAAATGTAACTTTAACCAGGATACTACTTTATTAATTTTTATGGGTAACAGGAGAAATGTGAACAAAGGAGAATTGCTAAAATATTATAGAACATTGTGTAATCTTAGTTTAAGAAAAATTGTGTTGTTTACATTCCCATATAGTAACAGTTTGCCACAGGAAGAAAATAACTTAAGATTTGAATTAAACATGACACTACATAATTTGACATACAATAATAATCTATTCCATTTAGTTGATACTAACAATTATGTTGGTAATAATTTGTATTTGACAAGAGATAGATATAATGTTGTTATGTACTATCTTCCTAACTATTTCAAAAGACAGATAGCTGTGTCGCTATCATATTTTTTTTCTATTTCAGCCAAAAATTTGGCTAAACAACTTGCTTCTTTTGAGCAATGCAATGACATTTTAAATAATTCTGCCAATAATTTGGCAGCAACTAATGACATTGATTACCATTTAAATTAGAAATTAGGACAATAGAGGAAACCTCTTGCTTAATAAATGAAGAAAATTTAAATACTGATTTAAATCATCTAAATGTTTCAAAAAGTATTTCTTTAATAGCACACCCATCAAATTATAGTACCTTAAATAAATGTGATAATAATTCTCTAAAAATAGTTCATCAAAATATACAGGGTGTGATAAGTAAGGAATTAGAATTGGAGCTGTTCATGAACTGTAGTTATATTGATATCCTTTGTGTAACTGAACATTGGTTAAAAGACCACCAGTTCATGTTCAGCTTTAACAACCACCAGGTTGCCAGCTCATTCAGCAGGGTTAATATGATACGTGGTGGATCTCTAATAATTGTTCGTAACAATATGAAATTTAAAGAACGTAAGGATATAGTGAGCCTCTCTGTTGAGCGAGTTATTGAAATAGCTTGCATTGAGCTTGAGCAGTTCATTGTAATGAGCGTGTACAGGCCCCCATGTGCTTCATATGATGTTTTTGAGAAATATATGGAAGAAGTATTATTAAAGACTTGTAACAGTAATAAAACAGTTGTTATCTGTGGAGATTTCAATATTAATATACTGGAAACATCACCTACTGTAAATAAGTTTATAACTTTATTAAAGTCATATAATTTGTACAATACTTTCTTTGAGCCGACTAGAATAACTGCCACTAGTGCTACCTGTATTGACAATATTTTTTCAAACTCAAGACCTTCTACCCACTTAATTATAAATGAGTTGGACTCTGATCACTGTGGCCAGTTAGTCACTTTCCCTCAGAAAATAGTCAGAGCTCAAAGAAAACTTGTTAGTTTTGTTCCGGTAAACAAAAGTCGCTTAGAACAATTTAAAAAGAATTTAATAGAAAAACTACCAGGTTTGCCTTATCGCAGTAACCCGGATCAAGCTTATACTGTACTATTTAACCTCATAAATTGTGAGTTTAGGAAGGTATTCACATCAAAAACATTACCTGTTTGTGACCGCGTTATATTTAGTGATTGGGCAACACCAGGTATTTACAAAAGTAGGCAGAGGTTATATGAACTGTACCATGAAAAAACGTATAACTATGATGAAACTTTTAAAGAATTTGTTAAAAATTACTCTAAAACTTTTAAAAGAGCCTGTTCGTCAGCAAAAGCCATACACATTAAAAATAAAATAAAATATTCTGGAAATAAAATTAAAACAACTTGGAATATTATTAATTCAGAAACGGGAAGAACGACAGTTCGGAATCGTGACTTCCATCTAAAAGTCAATGATGTAGATATTAAGGCAGACGTGGAGGTGGCTACTGAGTTTGAAAATTTCTTCACTAATATTCCCATTTTAACAACCAAAACTCTGTCATCGTCGTCCTCCACTTCTGCTTACTCAATACTAAAAGAATGTGTACCAGAATGTGATAAACACTTTAAATTCGCAATTGTTACCGCTAAAGACGTTATAGATTGTTTTAAAGATCTCGAGGTAAAAAAAACTGCTGACCTTTGGGGATTATCAGTACATACCATGTCTTCAATAATTGATATTATTGCACCCTTTTTATCAATTGTTTTTAACTCTTGTATTGCATCTGGTGTATTTCCTGATCTAATGAAACTTAGCAAAGTGATTCCACTGTTCAAATCTGGCAGCACGACTGATCCCACTAATTTTCGACCTATTTCGATATTACCAACATTGAGCAAAATCTTTGAAAAACTAATTTTAAAACAAATGTTAGGCCATTTCAATACACATAATTTACTTCATCTGAAACAGTTTGGTTTTACAAAGGGTCGTTCAACTACAGACGCGGGCGTGGAATTACTGAAGAGCATATTCGAGGCCTGGGAGGAGTCGCAGGATGCTCTTGGCATTTTCTGTGACTTGTCTAAGGCGTTCGATTGCGTAAATCATGATACACTCATCAGGAAGCTGTACCACTATGGTATAAGGGACAGGGCTCTCGACCTTCTGACTTCTTATCTGAACAACAGAATTCAAAGGGTAGATGTTAATGGCAAGAGATCTGCAGGATCTGCGGTCACTATGGGCGTTCCACAGGGTTCAATTCTGGGTCCTTTCTTGTTTCTTATTTATATAAATGACTTACCTTATCACATAAGGGATAATCACAAGATTGTATTATTCGCAGATGACACATCCCTCATTTTTAAAATCAAACGTCAGTTAGTCAACTTTGAACAAGTTAACGATGCACTCTCTAGAGTTGTCCATTGGTTTAATGTAAATAATCTTCTCCTGAATGAAAAAAAGACTAAACTCATTAAATTCTCAACGCCAAATGTCAGGCAGCTAACTGCCAATGTTCAACTTAATGGAATGGAGTTGGACCCTGTTGAGTCGACAGTTTTCCTTGGAATAACCATTGACGGTAAATTGCAATGGGGCCCACACATAGAAAAATTGTCAGGAAAGCTTAGTTCGGCCGCCTACGCTGTCAAAAAAATTCGACAGATAACTGATGTGGATACAGCCAGAATTGTTTATTTTAGTTATTTTCATAGCCTTATGTCTTATGGGATTCTTCTCTGGGGAACCTGTGCGGGCATTAATACTATCTTTGTTTTACAGAAAAGGGCTGTTCGAGCCATTTACAATCTAGGTCCAAGGGATTCTCTTCGAGAGAAGTTCAAGGAAATAAATATTCTGACTGTAGCCTCTCAATATATATTTGATAATCTATTGTATGTACACAAAAATATATCCAATTTTAAGAAGATGTCCGATATTCATAGTTTAAATACTAGGAATAAACACAATCTTGCTGTCCATCGCACTCGTCTCCACAGAGTAGGCAACTCGTTCATGGGTCAATGTATATGCTTTTACAACAAACTTCCCGTTGAAATTCGAAACTTGCCCATTAAACGATTTAAAAACTGTATTAAAACCAAACTTTGTAAAAAGGGCTACTATAAAATTTCCGATTATTTAGAAGACAAAAAAGCTTGGGTTTGAGCTATTCGCTCAACCTTGTAATATATGTAACACCAAAATCATTATATTATGCAAAATGACAAACCTTTGTTTAAAATAAAAATATATTTTTTTTCTTTAATTATTGTAAATGTGAGCACTATGTGGATCTTTTTTTTTTTCTTTTTTAGTTTTATTGATGGTCTGACATTTTTTGAGTAAGTACTTTATGCGACCTCCCCAAATGTCCTTTCTTTGGTATTGTTCGTCGAGTTATTGAGCTCCTTAAATCCTTGAGTTGAGCTACACGATTGTTGACAAATGCTTGCACTGACTGGACAGGTCCACTCAAATTTTTATGGTTCTTTCCTCAAAAGACCATTTCAGACATTGATCTACATGGTCCTCACATTATCTGACCAAGATTATGTCTGGACTTTAAAAGAGACTTTGACCCCTGAGTTTGTTTCGCCATTTCTTCTCAGGGTAGTCAGATAGGAAATGTCGACTTCATCTAGCTTATTAAAAAAAAATATGACGTGTAAAAGTGATTTCGATATCCTATTTACAGAATAAACAATTTCATTTCATTTCATTTCATTTCATTTCATTTCATTTCATTTCATTTCATATAACCATAGAATGACTACCTGCTGTTGCACCGTCATGTCACATGTAATAGTTAATATAACCATAGAATGACTACCTGCTGTTGCACCGTCATGTCACATGTAATAGTTAATATAACCATAGAATGACTACCTGCTGTTGCACCGTCATGTCACATGTAATAGTTAATATAACCATAGAATGACTACCTGCTGTTGCACCGTCATGTCACATGTAATAGTTAATCTAACCATAGAATGACTACCTGCTGTTGCACCGTCATGTCACATGTAATAGTTAATATAACCATAGAATGACTACCTGCTGTTGCACCGTCATGTCACATGTAATAGTTAATATAACCATAGAATGACTACCTGCTGTTGCACCGTCATGTCACATGTAATAGTTAATATAACCATAGAATGACTACCTGCTGTTGCACCGTCATGTCACATGTAATAGTTAATATAACCATAGAATGACTACCTGCTGTTGCACCGTCATGTCACATGTAATAGTTAATATAACCATAGAATGACTACCTGCTGTTGCACCGTCATGTCACATGTAATAGTTAATATAACCATAGAATGACTACCTGCTGTTGCACCGTCATGTCACATGTAATAGTTAATATAACCATAGAATGACTACCTGCTGTTGCACCGTCATGTCACATGTAATAGTTAATATAACCATAGAATGACTACCTGCTGTTGCACCGTCATGTCACATGTAATAGTTAATATAACCATAGAATGACTACCTGCTGTTGCACCGTCATGTCACATGTAATAGTTAATATAACCATAGAATGACTACCTGCTGTTGCACCGTCATGTCACATGTAATAGTTAATATAACCATAGAATGACTACCTGCTGTTGCACCGTCATGTCACATGTAATAGTTAATATAACCATAGAATGACTACCTGCTGTTGCACCGTCATGTCACATGTAATAGTTAATATAACCATAGAATGACTACCTGCTGTTGCACCGTCATGTCACATGTAATAGTTAATATAACCATAGAATGACTACCTGCTGTTGCACCGTCATGTCACATGTAATAGTTAATATAACCATAGAATGACTACCTGCTGTTGCACCGTCATGTCACATGTAATAGTTAATATAACCATAGAATGACTACCTGCTGTTGCACCGTCATGTCACATGTAATAGTTAATATAACCATAGAATGACTACCTGCTGTTGCACCGTCATGTCACATGTAATAGTTAATATAACCATAGAATGACTACCTGCTGTTGCACCGTCATGTCACATGTAATAGTTAATATAACCATAGAATGACTACCTGCTGTTGCACCGTCATGTCACATGTAATAGTTAATATAACCATAGAATGACTACCTGCTGTTGCACCGTCATGTCACATGTAATAGTTAATATAACCATAGAATGACTACCTGCTGTTGCACCGTCATGTCATATGTAATAGTTAATATAACCATAGAATGACTACCTGCTGTTGCACCGTCATGTCATATGTAATAGTTAATATAACCATAGAATGACTACCTGCTGTTGCACCGTCATGTCACATGTAATAGTTAATATAACCATAGAATGACTACCTGCTGTTGCACCGTCATGTCACATGTAATAGTTAATATAACCATAGAATGACTACCTGCTGTTGCACCGTCATGTCACATGTAATAGTTAATATAACCATAGAATGACTACCTGCTGTTGCACCGTCATGTCACATGTAATAGTTAATATAACCATAGAATGACTACCTGCTGTTGCACCGTCATGTCACATGTAATAGTTAATATAACCATAGAATGACTACCTGCTGTTGCACCGTCATGTCACATGTAATAGTTAATATAACCATAGAATGACTACCTGCTGTTGCACCGTCATGTCATATGTAATAGTTAATATAACCATAGAATGACTACCTGCTGTTGCACCGTCATGTCACATGTAATAGTTAATATAACCATAGAATGACTACCTGCTGTTGCACCGTCATGTCACATGTAATAGTTAATATAACCATAGAATGACTACCTGCTGTTGCACCGTCATGTCACATGTAATAGTTAATATAACCATAGAATGACTACCTGCTGTTGCACCGTCATGTCACATGTAATAGTTAAAGTTCGGAGCAGGGACATGACATTCGACGCGTCTGACAGATGTTGAACAATAACTTTAACCAGCGAAGCGTGGGCGGTTTAGGTTACAGTTAAAGTTATGACGTCAGCTAACAAATTGAACAACAACCCATTTTTAGGGTTCCGTACCAAAATGGTAAAAAGGAACCCTTATGGTGTCACTCTGTCTGTCTGTCTGTCTGTCTGTCACAGCTGGACATCTCAAGAACTACTAATGCTATCAACTTGAAATTTAGTGACGTTGACCTAACTATTTTGCAAATAAGAAAGAAATTAAAATATTTATATTTTTTTTTTTGCAACAGGGACTGAAAGGGGGTCTTAAAAAATCAAAGTAGGGCTAAAAGGGCATGTGGGGTATCATATAAAAGAGCGCTGTTTGCACATTCTCAAACATTTTTTTCTCTTTTTTTAGGCCGCATAGTTTTCGATTTCTGATGAAAAATGTAAAAAAAATACCGTTCCCCTTATCTCCGAAGTTTGCAAAGAGCAAAATCTGAAATAATTCTATGTGATAGAAGTTTATGTAAAAATTACAGGAAAAATAAAACGGTGTCTGTAAATAGCACACTTTTTCAGAAATCGGAACGGAACCCTCGGTGCGCGAGTCCGACTCGCTCTTGACTGGTTTTTTTTGTCTAACAGGAACTTTAACAAGTGTGGGTTGCACCATCTTACTTTAACATCATCTTACTTTGGTATTGTTAAAGTAAGGTGGTGCAACCCTTAGAGTAGAATAGACTAAAATACTTACAAAATAATATTAATAAGTACCTGCACCATAATTTTGGGCTCAAGATAAAAGTGCAGAAGTTTTACATAAGGTGATACAATGGGCGGTCTTACCGCTAAAACCGTTCTCAGTTTTTCATGTAATATTTTTCTCCAATACATCAGTATCCCTTTACAAATAACAGTGCAAGTAAACATACATAACAGTCAACATTTGTTGGCGGCACAATACTGGCTCCGGGACTGAGTTTTCACAACAAATCCACTTGAGAAAATCTCGACATTTTAAACATATTCAAGACTTGTAAGCGTATGAACTAAGTTAGTATGTGCTGAATTTTAGCATCTAATGTCGTTTATGTTCTTCGAATCTTTCTAAAACTTGTGGGTGTCAATAAATTGATTTATTATTATTAAAATACTTCTATTTAATTAAATAGATCTTTTTAGTTTTCCGTACCTCAAAAGGAAAAAACGGAACCCTTATAGGATCACTCGTGTGTCTGTCTGTCTGTCCGTCTGTCACAGCCAATTTGCTCCGAATCTAATGGACCGATTACGTTGAAATTTGGTGACTTGATAATCGCATGTTATGCTAGTAATTATTACACATTTTCGTCAATTGATTAGGTTTTAAAGTCTTAGCAATTTGCATTTCGCAATCAACGAGGTCTTAAGAAAGAAAAGTGTTTTAATTTTGCTATGATAAAGATAAAAGATATTTTATGGGTACCTGTACCCATATCTTTTATCTTTTATCACCATGTACTTGGTGATACAGGGGTTCAGGTTTTAATTTATCAAAAACTTCACCACTTAAAAAAAAATCAGGAACCAATCATACAGCCATATCCCACATTTTAAGCGAATAATCTCTTAAAAAGCGCGCGGGATATTAAAATGTAGTCGCAGCGAGCGCTTGTCACCCACAGACCAACATTTACATATCCCATCGGAAATATTGAAGTTGTTAATACGAACGTTAGCTGTTTACTAGACTCCATTCGGTTTAGTTCGGCGGGGGCTGTGGATTTATGTGATTATTTGTTGAGTACAGATTATCCGGCAGCATCTTTATGTTTTAGAGTGATTGTAATTTATTGTTTTAGAGGTACAGTCAGCGTCACGATGTGGTTACCCCCCTTGCAAGCACCGGTGCTTCCAAGGGGGGGTACCCACATCGTGACGCTGACTGTACATTTGGTTCTTAGATGCGGGACTGGCTATCCGGGAGTGGTGGCGTGGTGGATGACTTGGTACTGAAGCAAAACGCAGTGTAGGCACCACATTACTGACAAAAGTGTGTGTTTGCAGCCCAAAGCCGAAGTCTGATATAGCATTCTCAATTTCATGAAGTGATCATTTCCCTATACATTACTCTACACTGATAAGCAACATAATTAAGGCGCAGTATTAGCATTGTTATATTCACAAAAAATGGTTTCTTGGATTGTTGAGTATGACGTAACGCAATGAAACTATCCGACGCAAAAAATGCAAGAAAAGAAGGGTTTAAAGAAAAATGTTAACTGAATGGAATAGTAAAAAAAATTTTGATATTCCCAATAAAAATTTTGGAAGTTGCTCCCCAAAAATAAACTTTGTCGTCGAACATCTCTGTATTTTCGCGATAACGCCATTCTTTTTTTTTAAGAATTAGCATTTTTTTAAACTTGAACCGTATAATTATTTAATTTATTGTGTATATTCTGCATAATCTAAAGAAAACTCGAAAAATAAATGCACATTCGCAGCTTAGTCACATCTCGGCAACAAATATTATTTTCAATTTTCAACCTTATTTCAAGCCAGCGGCAAGTGACAATAGATTACGCGGTGGTGTGAGTGCGGTTGTACCGTTTAAAATCGTAGTCAGTCCGCGCCTTAAGCATTGTATTGTATATTGTTTTCTGTTGTTCTCTTCTTAGCTTGCTCATAATACCTGCCTGTTGCTAACGCACTTAGCGCTAACGCAATTCAAACTTCTATCAATCTTCAAAGCAAGTCAAGTCTGATAAGCCTATAAACCAGTCAAAATAAGTTAGTTTTATCTGCTCAGGAGACGAGACGAAAACATCGGGAACCTGAACTTAGGGACAGAAATAGATTTCTCGATAATTCTGTGGGTGTATACTGGTAGAGAAAATATTATTTCAGTGTAATAATGCGGTTAGTAACGTGTTGGCAGATCCTTTCGTCTTAAATGTGAGTAGGTACTGGTAGATAATTTATTAAGAGCATTGTCTGCTTACCTGGCTATAAAAATAATAATTTACCAAAATTATTGTGCAATTATTTAAGAAGCTCCCAAATGATTTTACATGGGAGGTTTCCAAATTATTGTGCAATAATTACGTTAGAAGTTCTCAAATGCTCAAACAATATTTTAAAAGTTCCCAAATATTTGTGCAATAACTGTAGAAGTTCCCAAATGATTGTGCAGTAACTTTGAAACAACTTGAGAAGTTTCCAAATTACTGTGAGTTAATTTTAAAAGTTTCCAAACGTTTCAATTTTTTTATCAAAGAATTGTTAACGATTTCCCGTCCTCACTCATCTTTTTCGCAGCCCAAAACCTACTCATAAAAGCATATTTTTTTTTTTTGTTTTTTCCCCAAAAATTTATAATAAGCTCCCAACATCTCTGAAACAGCCCAAAAGGTTGTTTAAGTTGCATTTTAAAAAAATCTTACAGCCAAATGCTACTACAGCTTAACAGAGTTCCTAAATGAGCGAAATTAAGTACACACACACACACACACACACACACACACACACACACACACACACACACACACACACACACACACACACACATTATTGCGACAGTTCTCCTAGTTACTAATTGTTAATTTGTTCTTTCTTGTGTTTTTGTGTTTTCTATTTTAGTTTCTTTTCTTAAACTGTTGTAGGGTAGATAATTTAGCTATTTCTAAACAGCTGTAAGTAAGTTAGGTCATTGTACCTAACAATAAATGATTGATTTTGATGATTTTGAATTTGAACATGTAGCTCCTTTTTATTATTTTTTAATTCCATCCACATTATTTTTTAATTCATTCCATGTACTTACTCATGTTTTTATAAAATAAAAATATCTTTATCTTTATCTTTACTCTTCCCACCATGCAAACATCAAAATAACTAGTAAACCCCCAATATGAATTATACCCGCATTCACTTAAGAGTGATTCGTGTTCCAAGGGATGTCCTGCGTCCATATATCAAGGGTTGCCTCCCAAGCACCGTTATAAATTTTTCGGTCAAGAAATTGGTCGGTCTCTGTGATATATACCGGTTTAGTCATAGTAAATACTTACTCAAGTTACACGGACCTACTATGAGAAATTTATGGTTAGTAATATACGGGCTGATGAAACTAGCCGACGTACAGATGGATGCGATTTTTTTGTAGGTACCACTATGTTATTTTTATGCGAGAGCATTTTAGGGTTAGGCATTTTGTTGGTTTTAGGGTTGGCACTAAAGTATGAAAATTCTGAGGGTGGTTAAGTTTTGGTAGTTAGCCTTACAGTAACGACCTTATTTGTTGCGTAATAATATAAGTATCTAATCTCTACAATTAAACCATTCAAGGCTCTTTTACTATAGGTTTAATATGTCTTTGTACAAAATCTAAAAGAACGGAGAACGTATTTTTAGCTTACTTCAATGAACTGGCAAATAATTACTTTAATAACGTTATGGGATTAGAGGACCGGCATTAAAACTATTACAATCTTATCTCTCTAATCGCACTCAAATCACAATGCTTGATAGGCTATGTGCGAGCTCTAAGGTTGTAAGAACATACATGTCGCGTCCTGGGAGAACTAATTATGGTGTTCCCCAAGGTAGCATTCTTGGCCCTCCATTATTTAACATTTACATAAATGATATGCCTAAGGTCAGTAAACATCAGATGGTCTTATTTGCTGATGACAGCACTATTTTGTTCACTAATAATGACATTAATACTCTTGAAAATGACATAAATGATGATCTTAAAAATATAATAAATTGGTTAGTTAATAATAATTTAAAAATAAATCTTGACAAGACTAAAATAATGACATTTAATCAAAGAACAAATAAACCGAAACTGAATATAAAATATGGTAACGTAGCAATCGCTGAAAGTGACATCTCAAAATTTCTGGGCTTTTACATAGATAGTCATCTGACTTGGAAACATCATATCGACGCTTTGTCAAAGAAGCTTAGCCAATTTGCGTATGCTTTGTATAAGCTATCTAAAACGGTTAACCGCATTACAGTACAAATAGCTTATAATGCTTATGTGGCTTCTGGCATTAGGTACGGAATCATTTTCTGGGGCAACTCCACGGACAGAGACATTGCTTTTAAAGCTCAGAAGAAATGCTTGAGATCATTTACCAAACTACAATCAATTGATAGTTGTAAACCATTGTTTAAGGAACTTAGTTTGCTCACTCTACCGTCTATGTACATATATGAAATGGGAGTGTTTGTTCGCTGTAACCTGCATTTATTTGAAAAACTACGCTCTCGCCGTTATCAGAATACCATTCATGTTACCTCTCATAAAACCGCATTTTTCGGCAAAAGTGTGCTAGGTATGGCCCCAAAAATATATAACAGTATACCAGCAGCTATTCGAAATAAAGAGTGTCTGGAATCCTTTAAGAGGTGTTTGTTTAAACTCCATTACTGAGTTTACTGCTGATAAACAGAGGTATGACGATTCCGACTTGCTAATTAAACGCTTATGATTTTAGTTATTGCTTTATTATGAATGTGTTTTTAAAAAAATTGTAATGATTGGTTTTTGACATATTTTGAATTGAATTATTATTTTTATTATTTTTTAAATGTACTATTGACATGCCACCTTATTGTAATACTTATTTGTGTTAATTTTGTACGCCATATATTGGCAAAACATAGCGCACTTATTTTTATACACTATCTGTAATCATACCTATGTTTTACAAAATAAATGATTGATTGATTGATTGATTGATTGATTGATTGAATTGTATTTATTTGGTTTGTTTGCCCAGCTCGCTTTGGTGTATCTATTCAGTGTTAAAAAAATCTGTTAAGACCAAAAATGATATTGATATCAAAACCTACTGTAACCTTACGGCGTTTCTAAAGAGACGTTTGGACGGATATATTGGTCGGAAATCTAAAGTACTATCGACGTTGAAAAGTTTAAAAAAAAAACTCTCAGTACTTACCTGGCCACAAAGGTCAGTTGAACTTTATATTAATCTAAGGGCCTGGTCCATCACCTACGATTTAACTTACTTGGCAGATAATTTCATACATTTTTGAATTTCTTCGGTAAGTAGTGGCTATTCGGACATTGTAAAATAGGCCCTAAATGTATCATCTTTATGTATAATTACGTTACTATAGCACAAGTTCTTACAACTAACTACACTGGACAGCAAATAAACCGGGCCACCCGCTACCTTGGAACTCTGATTCGATTTTCTCAAAAAGTATATAACTTACAACTATCAAAGTTATACCTACAAAAAGTGCGTTCCATGATTATTCAAATGAAAGGAAACTCATTGGCATTAATCAATTTTTTAAGTGTTTATTAAGGATTTTACAAAAAAGAGTCGTTTTCCAGTCATGTTAATCGTTAGTAATCATAAACTGAAAAAAAAAATTAAAGCCAGAAACAAAGAAAAAATTAAAAAGAAAGTTTTGGTTAGTATTCAGTATTCCCTCCCCTTGCTCGGATAACTGCCAGCATCCTCGTATTCATCGACCTCACGAGCCTGACGATGAAATCTTGAGGAATTACATTCCACTCCTCTTCAATTGCGATTCGCAGCTCTGGAAGCCCTGTTGGAGCAGGTACCCGGGCTCGAACCTGACGTTTCAGCTCATCCCATAAGTGTTCTATCGGATTCAAGTCCGGGCTTCGAGCTGGCCAGTCCATTGAACGAATGCCAACATCGCGTAGATACTGGGTCACCACTTGAGCAACATGAGGCCGTGCATTATCATGCATCAACTGCATATCTTGCCCGATATATCCTGCGTACGGAACCACATGGTCTGCGAGTATTTCAGTAATGTAGCGATGAGAAGTCAATCCATGTGTACGGCCCGTAGGTTCGATGAAAACTGACGCTGTATGTGCAGTTAACGAGATAGCGCCCCAGACCATTACAGATCCTCCTGCATAAGCAACAGTTTCCTCGATGCAACACTGAGAATAACGTTCTCCAGGACGACGATACACTCTCTGACGTCGATCACTTCCATGTAGACTCACCCTGGTCTCATCAGTGAAGAGTACATTACCCCACTGCTCTAACGTCTAATCTCTATGCTCTCGAGCAAATTCAAGTCGTGCTCGACGGTGGGCTACCGTTAATGCTGGGCCTGTTGCAGCTCTTTTTGGAGTCAGGTTCCGTTCTGCAAGTCTCCTTCTGACGGTATCTGAACTTATGACCACTTGGCGTACGTCACGCAGACTTTGTTGGACTTGAACTGCGTTGAGGCGGCGATTTCGGAGAACAGTAAGTTGGATATAACGATCATCTGCCGCTGATGTAGCCCTAGGTCTGCCCGTACCTGGACGGCGATCGAATGCTCCAGTCTCTAAGTATTGTCTGTAAACTCGTTGCACCGAAGATCTGCTGATTCGAAGTCTCCGAGCGACCTCACGTTGCGCAACGTCTGCTTGAAGTAGTGCTACAGCTTGAGCTGCTTCCTGAGGTGTCGTATCCATTATTGACCGAAAAAAGTAGCAAAAATACACGCGTCTGAGCAAACGATGGACAAAAACTAAAGAAATGATAAGAAATATCCGACTACCCTCACTGTAGAAAAAATGAACGCTAATCGTGAACTCTAGTCGAAACAGAGCAAATCGTTAGCATTGTGTTTGTTGCTTGATTACAATGTGAGGTGACGGTACTTTAGAATAAATTTATAGTCATTTTAATAATCATGGAACGCTCTTTCTGTAGGTATAAATTGATAGTTGTTAATTTTATACTTTTTGAGAAAATCGAATCAGAGTTCCAAGGTAGCGGGTGGCCCGGTTTATTTGCTGTCCAGTGTATTTGATCTCTTTGCAGGTTGCGTTAATAGCCGGTGTTACCGGTGCGTGTGACGTCAAGAGCTCAATGTTATTATGATATCGTATTTCAATACAGGGTCGTATTATATCAATACTCGTACACTACCGACACTCCGCAGACTTGATGGGAGTTGATGTCAAAAAAGAAAAAAAAACTGATGAATTTTTATTTATACAGTGGCAATTTTTAAGGGGTCATTGTACTAATCATTATAAACATTTTACTATGGGAGCAAACCTGAAATCACGAAAAAAAAATCTGCTGTTCAGTATACATTTATGTTCACATAATTCGTCAAAATTTAGGATTTTTTTTTTCGCGATTTCAGGTTTGGTCCCAAGGTTAATAATGATGAGTACAATGACCCTTTAAAAGATTGCCACTGTTTCCACTTACATCCTGTATAGGTGGTATTATTGCATCACCCCTACCGATGCAATCAATCAATCTGCCCAGCCTTTTCCCAACTATGTTGGGGTCGGCTTCCAGTCTAACCGGATCCAGCTGAATACCAGTATTTTACATGGTGCGACTGCCTGTCTGACCTCCACAACCCAGTAACTGGGTAATACGATACTTCTTGGTAAGACTTGTTGTCAGACTTTCGGGCTTCTGACGACCCATAACGACTGTCAAAGATCCACGAACGACAGCCGGGACCAACGGCTTAACGTGCTTTCCGAGGCACGGAGGAGTCTCGGTATGTAAAGATGGTCACCCATACGCTGACCAACCCCGGCAAGTGCAGCCTAACCTGATGTAATTACTTAGCCACGAGCTCCTCATTACTCCTACCGATGCAATCATCGGACAATAAAACAAAAGAATACCTGCCTTGCAGTGTACTATAGGTACATCTCTGCGTAACCGTTCGCGGATCACAGGCGTGATGTTAAAACAAAAGCAAAGCAATAACTGAACATTTCACAAACACATCGTGTTAACTAAATTCCTCAATACATTATTTGTACACGAATTCACTCACGTTCCGTTATCCGCTGTTCGATTGTCAGATGAGTGTAGTTCCGCACACACCCTGTATACATCCCTATTATTTGTCACTGTTGCTTCCCGTGGACCGGGCGATTTTTCTTGAGACGCATCAGTAGTGTGAGTGTTTATCTGTAGGATAGTTTGATTTGTGTCTTGAATTGTGGGGTTGAAGTGGACAAACTGCATTACAGAATGTATCTTGTTAAAATTATTTATTTTAATCAACGTTTCTTGATAATTATTGCCAGTTAAGTACTACTGTAACAAAACAACCAAGGTCTGTGTATCAAGTTATTTTTAATTCATCTGGATTATTGATTAGCCTAGATTAATAAATGCTCTTGTCTTAAAGTTTCAGTCGCACTTTTTGCCATTCTTCCTTTGCTGAAAACTTATGATTATTGTTGCTGGTACAAAATGTATGCCTGTACACGTTTGTTGACACGTGTACAGCAATATAACATACACTGAAGTACAAAATGTATGCCTGTACACGTTTGTTGACACGTGTACAGCAATATAACATACACTGAAGTACAAAATGTATGCCTGTACACGTTTGTTGACACGTGTACAGCAATATAACATACACTGAAGTACAAAATGTATGCCTGTACACGTTTGTTGACACGTGTACAGCAATATAACATACACTGAAGTACAAAATGTATGCCTGTACACGTTTGTTGACACGTGTACAGCAATATAACATACACTGAAGTACAAAATGTATGCCTGTACACGTTTGTTGACACGTGTACAGCAATATAACATACACTGAAGTACAAAATGTATGCCTGTACACGTTTGTTGACACGTGTACAGCAATATAACATACACTGAAGTACAAAATGTATGCCTGTACACGTTTGTTGACACGTGTACAGCAATATAACATACACTGAAGTACAAAATGTATGCCTGTACACGTTTGTTGACACGTGTACAGCAATATAACATACACTGAAGTACAAAATGTATGCCTGTACACGTTTGTTGACACGTGTACAGCAATATAACATACACTGAAGTACAAAATGTATGCCTGTACACGTTTGTTGACACGTGTACAGCAATATAACATACACTGAAGTACAAAATGTATGCCTATACACGTTTGTTGACACGTGTACAGCAATATAACATACACTGAAGTACAAAATGTATGCCTGTACACGTTTATTGACACGTGTACAGCAATATAACATACACTGAAGTACAAAATGTATGCCTGTACACGTTTATTGACACGTGTACAGCAATATAACATACACTGAAGTAAACAATCAAAAATCTGGTGTCACGCGTACTCTATTCGATTTATAACATGACGTGTGACTCCGGATTTTTTTTTCTTTAAGATGAGAATATTTTTCTTGTTTCATACTTTTTAGAGCGTGACTTTTCAGTAGTCCAGGTTTTAGTTTTAACTTACTTTTTATTTATAGTATTTAAAGAGCCGCTTAAATATTTTTTTTGAACAATATATCTATCTAAAAATATATCTGTATATTTTTGAAATGTGCTAAAGCTATTTAAGCTATTTAAGCATTTGATACCAAACACGACATCATTTGAATTTTTTTTTTAGTTCATTACTTTATGTCCTTTAGACGGCGCCATATTCAATTTGATGTGACGTCACATAACCTATAACCAGCGGACGATCAAGACACTTCAAAAAGTATCTCATTTGTCAAATTATGATGAACACATACATACATTCCGGTTAAAATCATAACGCCTTTTTGTTTCGCCGTAGTCGAGTAAAGACACACTCAACTAACAATGTTAAAGCTTATACCTACTGATCATACCCACAATTAACTGCCTGGTTACGTATATATTTGTTTACTGTACATCTATATTTCAATTCTGCCTTCAAAAATCTAAACGTCAATACTATTAAACCCCAGTGCATATAAACCGCAAGTACAAACACGTATCAGCGCTCGCCGACGTTTGTCTCAAAAAGGTTTTCGCTCGGAAAAGAACCTGTTACCCGTACGACACTCGGCACGACATTCGCAAACACTCCTGACTGTGAGAGCTCACTTGTAAGTCGGCACAAAGGCCACATATCACACCGTTGCGGAAAAAGACACCGATTTTTGACACTATGCCCCGTAGCTTAGGTACCTTGACTTCGTAAAATATGACTATAGTATAGGCGTGTTAGATACCGCGGCCCTGGCATAGACAGCTGAAGGAACACGGGTGGGTTTTAGTCAGTAAAAGTCTGACACGCCCTTCCGATCCACCCAGAGCGGGAGAAGTCATTTGATGATTCACAACCCAAAACAAAAAAAAAAGTATAGGGGTGTTATCAGATTGAGTTTTATCATTCATTCATTCATTCACAAACTTACAGTCATTACTAGTCTGTCTGTAGCTTCCATTTACGGACCAATATCATCGTATTCATTAATGTGAGTGTTAAGGAATAATTCCGACTGTTACTGCGTCGATACAAATAAGGATTATACAACATTATTTTTTGTTTACACTAAATCTCTTAAGGGGTCATTGTACTCATCATTTTGAACAACTTTTACTATGGGACCAAACCTGAAATCGCGAAAAAAAAATCAGCTGTTCAGTACATTTTGACGAATTATGCGAACATTAAATGTACTGAACAGCTGATTTTTTTTTCGCGATTTCAGGTTTGGTCCCATAGTAAAAGTTGTTCATATTGATGCGTAGAACACCCCCTTAAATTTTGTCGCATCTATTCAATTTCACCCTGTATATGCTAGTCGCGTAGTAAACTCTAATTGCGCGATGCAGGATTGCGTCTTTGTGATGCGTAGTTTGTATGTGGCGATGTAGATGCCGCCACAGTAGGTACACAATATTTTTTCTCTTTAAAATTTTCAGCTTACGAAATGTACTAATGACTCCATCGACACAAACATACTTTTTTGTCCTCTCAATGTTACGCTACGGTGTGAGCTGAGGTTCACATTAAAGACACAGTCTTCACACCGGGTTTATTTCACACGTAGCCGCATGAAAATAAAATGCGCTAGGTAAAGATCGAGCCGCGCCATTTGACGAGATTTACCTTCTATGCGTACCTTACCGTACAAGGAAGGATATATTTCAGCGTTGACATGCTTTGACTGTGTTTCATTGCCTAGAATGACAGTAGTAACTTACGAGAACCTTTTTTATACTTGCAGACGAGGATGATGTGGAATACAAGTTTCTTGCAACATGAACACGTACACCTCTTTTATAAACATATCGTGGAATTCTTGCTGTTGCTCAATTTCTAGTAAGACACTCAAAGCTGTTTTTGGTATATAAAGGCTCCTGCAAACAGCCTTGAAGGAGCCCTAAGCACCTGCCTAAAAATTATCGTCAAAATTACTAATCCATTTTTTATCTTTATCTTTTTAATGTGAAATGGCTTTTTTATACTGTCTTACAATGCGGGACGTCAAAGATACACGCAGACATTTTTGTTCTTGCTTAATCACTCATAGCGCTACGGACCCCTAAACGTCTAAACCCTATTTAAACGTTTCGATAAAGCTCCTAACTCATTCCTATCCTGGGTACAAATGTCCTAGGTCTAACACGTGACCGACCTTTGCTAGTAAAACATATTAAGGGTATTACATGCAGTAAACTGTTTTTGTTAGGTAACCTTAGGTCACGTTCTCATTTGTCGGACTGGACCGTACGTGGGAAATATTTTTTAGAAGTTACTGGCGCGCAGTTCTCGTAATAGTATCTATGTTGGAAAAATCTGATGATAACGTCAGTACATATCATATGCCTTTGTTATTTATAAAGTAAGTAGGTAATTCAATTTTGCTTCTTGCAATAATATGTCGTTTAGCAGCATATTCTATTTTTAGAGGCATGAGGAACAGGGTGTAAAGTTCACTCATCCTCCATTGAAAAGGGAGGATCCTCCAACCAGACGGGTATTGTGTCTGGTGGGCTACTGCCCGACGGTTGATGTCGGGTCGTTGTATAATATGCTACTCGCGTGGTAAACTCTAATTGCGCGATGCAGGTTTGCGTGACGTCATGTCATTGATGCGTAGTTCATATGTGGCGATGTAGATGCCGCCACATCACTCCCCTCCGGAGACCGGAGGTCGATAGTGGGCTGAGTCGTGTATCTTGCGATGCTTGCCAGTGCCAGTTATGGTCCCAGTGAGTCGGAACCGGATGCCGCATAGTTCACGGTGAGTCGGAACTGTCTGCGGTGATACCCCAGTGAGTCGGGGTGGCGCTGCGTTATGTTCCAGTGAGTCGGAGTGTACAGCGCTGGGTTGAGGCTGAAGGTGATGACCAGGAATGCGCGTCCGCTGCATGCTGGTGGTCAGGATACCTGTTGAAGCCGTGGATGCTGGCTGGCTGTGTGACTTGCCGCTCGAAAGCTTGAGGAAGTGATGCTGATGACGTCACGCTGAAGGAGTTGCACGAAGGCTGCGCTGACGTTCATGCTCGGGGTCACCAGTTTAGAGGCATGAGGAACAGGGTGTAAAGTTCACTCATCCTCCATTGAAAAGGGAGGATCCTCCGACCAGACAGGTGTTGTGTCTGGTGGGCTACTGCCCGACGGTTGATGTCGGGACGTTGCATATATGCTACTCGCGTGGTAAACTCTAATTGCGCGATGCAGGTTGGCGTGACGTCATGTCATTGATGCGTAGTTCATATGTGGCGATGTAGATGCCGCCACATATTCATGGAGGCACCGACATGGCTTGCAGAGTAAGCAAACTGAAGTGGCAGTAGCCATGTTTGTCGAAGACCGATGGCCGGTGGAGCAGACGAGCCCTGGAGTGGAGACCGCGTATCGGTAAGCGTAGTGTGGGACGCCTCCCAGCTAGATGGACTGACGATCTTAAGAAGGTGGTTGGGACAGACTGGGTGCAGAAGGCGGAGGACAGGGTGTTGTGGCGCAGACTGGGAGAGGCCTATGTCCAGCAGTGGGCTGCGATATGAGTTGATTGAATTATTTTATGATACCTTTGTGCTACTTACTCTTTTTCTTCCTTTGTTTTCTCTTCAGTCCTTTATGAATCTGAATCTTACGTAGTTTTATTTAATTTCCTGTCCTGTTCCTGTAACAGCGACACTATGCAAGTTACAGAAAATCGTACTATTCGCCCCGCGCAATAAATTCTCCCATTTCTAGAAAACGGTTAACGCTTTATACAATGAGTGTAAGCCCTAAGGTAACCTTTTGTACAAAACAACAGAAGACATAAGGTAGTTTGGGTGTCGACGTAATCCTGTTTATTCTTCAGTTGCCAATGGGAACGTGAGTGCCCGCGGCCTTTTCGCGCTGTTTTTGTGATCTAGATTAAAGAAATGATAGTAGGTAAAAAACAGCTAGTAAGTTTTGTGGATATTTTGTGATTGCATCTGTGAAGCACTAGATTTTGAAACTTCACAACTTTATGTTACTTTATTAGTAATTACATAGCGACCCGGCCCTGCTTCGCACGGTTTGTACGGCTTGACAAAACATGAAGGTTTCTATATTTTTTATAAGTTAAATATTAATGTTTTATACATATAAACCTTCCGGAATAAATTCTCTTAATGACAGTGAAAGCCGCATCAAAATACGTTGCGTAGTTTAGAAGAACAACGCCGTCGTAAAAAAAAAGTCGCTTTTCGTGTCAGTCTGTGTGGCCACACAGACAGACACGAAAAGCGCCTTTGTTTTATAATAAGTATGGATAAGCAATGAGGCTTTATGTACCCTCATCTGTAGGCAAGGGGTGTACACTGGAATGAGAACACTTCTTCGCAATTGAAGTTTACCAATTGAGGTAAAGCTTATAGTAAGTACTAAAATTACGTTATTGTGAATATGATAACCCACGCTGCGCTTTGATCGCATGAGAAAATTAAATAATAAAGTAATAGCTTCATAAGAATGAAGCTATTACTTTATTATTTAATTTCCTTTTTTTAAGAAAACAAAGATGTTTTCTTAATTTAGAGCCCAGTTCGGGCGGACGGTGTTTGACCGACTTTAAAGTTTTAGGTACAATAATTAGGTATGTATTGTGTATTCCGTTATTAACAATAAATAAATAAATCATTTCCTTCAGGCGTTACAAGCCCATAAATAAATACCTTAACCTAAACATACATTATATGAATATAAACCAAACTTTGTTAATAAATAAGGCTTACGACTAGTAGCACTTCACTTTGCACTAGCTTGCTTTGTGCTGTCCTGTAGTACTAGTCCGCGGAAGCGACGGAACACCACGTCCTGCGACCAAAAATCTTCTTCCATAACGAGGGGCAGATAACAGTTCGGTACACGCACCACGAACGCCTTGAAGTTGACGTTGCGGCGCGACTCCAGTAACTGCACTCTCGGCGTGTATCTCGAAACAGTGCTGTCGTATCTGCGTGTTACTTCCTACTCTTTGCTGGTCCCGGTCCTCCACGCTTAGTATTCAGCGCCATTACTGTAATCCGTCGGGCCGCGGTCCGCGCGCAATAAGCATCACAATTTTAGCTTTGTCTCGCTAGGTGACGAATGTACGCTTTTATCCTCTTTACTTATTTCGATTTACGCTTGTTTTGGTACCGAAATAAGTAGAATTATGGCAAATTTGGTTATAAACAAGTGTAAGGTCTGTTTTCGATACGAAGTGGTTAAATTTTGTTGATTTTCCACTTAACTGTTATGAAGGGCGATTGAGCTAAAATTAGAACAGTTCATTTTGTCGTAAGCTCAAAATGAAAATAGCTCAAGAAGAGAGGCGTTAGATTTGGTAAGATATTTTAGAGTTCCGTACCACAAAAGGAAAAAACGGAACTCTTAGAGGATCACTTCGTTGTCCGCCTGTCTATCTATCAGTCTGTCAAGACCCTTTTTTCTCAGGAACGCGTGGAGGTGTCAAGTTATTTGAAATTAATACCAAATAGGTTACGTAGGCCTATGATCCCTTAGAGTTCTAAAAAAACTCAAGCTTCTAGGTCAACGCAATAAAAAAAATACAGCCATTTACGAGTATGTGACATATTTTGATAATCGCAAGTAAATTAAAACTTATTCATAGGGTACTTCAAATTTGCCAAGAAAAAAGGTCTCACATGTAAAGGTTTAAGTCCGAAAATTGTTAATTTGGAATTTTATCACATAAAAAAATGATTTTTAATCGACTTCAAAAAAGGAGGAGGTTATCAATTCGGTTGTATTTTTTTTTTTTGTATGTTAGTTCCCTCAGTACTCCGTCATTTATGAACCGATTCGGAAAATTATTTTTTTATTTGAAAGGGTATACTTCCAGATTGGTCCCATTTCTATCAAAATCCAGTTTTGATGGTGGGATCCATGAGGAATCGAGGGAACTCCTCAAATATTATACGCATACATATAGCGATTTTGGTATTTTCATCAACAAATCAAGGGTTTGCATTCAAAAAGTATCATCTGGTGAAGTGCAACTGATGAAAAAGACCACAGATGGCCACGGGAACTCCTCAACGATGATAAGTATTTTACGGGTGGCGATTTGATATCTCGATTAAAATAGGTAAGCGACTATGACGAAGATTTCATTAAATGGTTCTGATGGAAATAGTACCATCGAACCGATCTGATGAAGAAGCCGGAAGGTAGGCATCAGAACTCAGTAATAAAACACTGTATCCTGGCCGTATTTGGGCTTATTGGAATTGTCATGTGGTGCACTCTGGCTTTAAGTGATTCAATGGTAACTGTATGCCGCTTCAAATTGCGCTACTTGAGTTGTATGTTATGTGTCGCCTTGATTGTCAGAAGGCAGATTTCGTAGCCTCGTTATCTCCGTCAACTAAAACTACGCCAACAAACTTCTGGCACGACTTAGCGAGACGTATTTGCCTTTTTGCAAAGTTTTTATTTGAAATGGTATACTCCTGAGATGGTCGCATATAAATATCCTCAAGTTCTGATGAGTGGCTTTTGAGTTAGCTTCAATAATTTAATACGTATTTCTCCCACATAGTCTATGTGGATGATGCTCCTCTAATTTATATTGTAGAGTGGTATTCAGATTTGTGTGGGGTGGGCAGCACTAAAAAGTGAAAAATAAAAACTTTTTACAAAAAAAAAACAACCGACTTCCAAAAAACACTACAAAGTGAAAAATAATTTTAATTTAAGAAGTCGGTGGCAAAAAAAAAACGAAAGTAAATAAAAAACCAAAGACACCGACTTCTGAAATTAAAATTATTTTTCACTTTGTAGTGTTTTTTGGAAGTCGGTTGTTTTTTTTTTGTAAAAAGTTTTTATGGGTTTACAATATTGTTTGTTTTTGGGATAAATTCTTTTCAACTACGGAACCCCTAATTGTGCGTGTTTCAACACGCACTTGCCCTGATTTTGACAATTCATTGCTTTCTAGAGCAGTGAGTGGTTACCTCTCCCAGTCTCAAAGCGTAGTCCTCAGTTCCAGCTTATTCAGTACTCACTCAGCAATGATGAAAAATGGGACATTAATAGGAACCATTACCGTAATACATCCACTATATTAACAACACCAAACTCATAACGAAAAGGTAAACACTCATAAATCCTCCTTGTTTAACATTCATCCCGAAATATAAACGGATTATGAAAATGATACCAACTTTTTTTTCACACAGGCAAATGCAAATGACATATTAAAAGTTATTCAACCATCTGGCTTCAGTACTCACCTTGGGAACTGGGAACTGTGTATTATTTTAAATGTGGCCTGAACGACCCAAGGGACCAATTTGCATCCTATCCGCGCATTTAACCCCCTTGCCTCGTCTGCGTGGATTTTTTTACCCCTTATTTTGTTTGCATACAATTTCCTCTCGGCAAACGATAATGGTGCTAAGTGGTCTTCGGTAATTTTATAATAATGTTGAGAAAATTCTCGCTTGAATATTATAAAATGGAAGACACGGATTGTTAGGAAATTGGAGTTTGAAGGTGGAAGGGAATAAGAAGTAGTTAAGTACATTAATTAGCTTTGATGGGCGTAATTCGAAGCGACAGACGTTAAATTCTCATTTATTTTCTTATTTGTATAAATTTACTTTGTATTTTGTTGCTAAGACACTTCAAGACTGACACCTACTACCAGGCTTTTGCTTCTTTCATGTATTATCGGTACCTATGACAATATTTGGCACCGAGAATGCTGGGAAACAGAGGTTAGAGGGGCTAATAATAATAAGCATAATCAGCCTATAATATTCCCACTGCTGGGACACAGGCGTCTGTGAAAGTGCCCACGCGGGCCCATGCAGTGCGGGTCGGTAGATGTCATGTCTACGAATTTTTGATTCTAGGACATGCCGGTTTTCCCACAATATTTGCCTTCACCGATTTAGGATCAGTGGTGATGAATTATCTATACTTATAATAAATCTGTAGAGAGGTCAATTCTGTACATGATATATATTTTAAAAATAACTATCAGGGGGTAATTAGTGATCGATACTGATGCCAAAAATGCAATCAGTAAAATTTTTGTCTGTCTGTCTGTATGTTCCTTATAGAAACCAAAACTACTCGACGGATTTTAATGAAACTTGGTACAATTATTCTTCATACTCCTGGGGAGGTTATAGTATACTTTTCGTCACGCTACAGTCAATAGGAGCAGAGCAGTGAAGGGAAATGTCGGGAAAACGGGAGAAGTTGCTCCATTTTTTAAGCTTCCGTCGCGTGTGCAGCCTTAATGGTTAAAGCTACATAGAAATCATTTATGACGGAAATGATACAAGGAGTTACACGCTGACGGAGTCGCGGGCACAGCTATTAATAATAATATTCTACGGTTCCTTATTGCGATATTTTTCAACAGTATTGTGGATTGACATATTATATTTCCCTACTAAAATACGAAAGTTAATCTGTCTGTTACATCAAAACCACTGAACCGTGAGGAAGGACATATGGTACTTTTTTACGAAAAACGACGGAAACGCGGACGAAGTCGCGGGCAAAAGCTAGTTTTACATAATGTAAAACGCTTGTGTGGGTTCGAACCTACGACCTACAACTCGTAAGCCGCGACCGTTACCACTGGGCTACCATTGCACTTCTCTGTATGACTGGGGGTGAAAATAAGTATGTAATTCGGAACACACAATTACAAAACAAAATAGTATCCCTGGATATTTTCCATCTAGTATTTATTATTTCTAAATTTGATGTACATACTTATTTACAAAATAGAGACTTCCAAGAATAACCCTCATTATTTGAAGGTATAACGATTCCGAGAAACTCCTGAAATTAATTATCAGGTAGCTAAAGGCGCGCTAAGCGCTGAAATACTGAAATGTGTCCGATATATTTGAGAGCTGTAATTGATCAGTTCAGTTATTGAAAGCTGATCCAATTTCCAAGGTGACTGCTTTAAGCGAAGCTGCTGTGTGGTATGTAGATGTCACTTGCTAAGAAATAGAACTAAAATAGAATAGAATTTTCTGCAATAATGAGGATGGGAGAATTATTTAATAATTTGTATGTTATTTAATAATATTTATTCATATAATTGGTTGTATGTTGCATTATATACTAAGTAGGTACTGTTTCTTTTATTTTATTTTGTTACCTATTTATGTACAAATCACTGAACTTAACATGTTTTCCGTATGTCTTTTTCGGGTGACCATTGAAAACCTGCGCTGTGCTGTGGGTATCCCCCATAGCACAGCATCACCCTGAGTGGAAACCATCTGGTCACAGTTATGACGTGCAGCTGCCGAGTAAAGAAAAAAGAACGAAAACTTTCAATTTGTAATTTTATCGCATAAAACATTTTTTTTTTTTGATTTTATGTTAAGTTAGTTTTTGGTATAAATTATTTTCAACTACGCAACCCTTCATTAGGTGAGAGGCCCTTCTGGCCCCGCCGACGCCCGGTTAAGCAAAAAAGGTTCCCGGAACCAATTGCGAGAACGCCCTTATCAAAAAAAAAAAAAAAAAAAAACAACCCTTCATTGTGCGTGGTCCGACTTGGCTGCTTTTTTTTTTGTTTAAGTACCTACTCTTATTTTTTGTATGCCCGTGATACTATGACAAATAAACCTATTTATCTATTTATCTTACTTTCAATATTTGGCAAAGGGTTCTTCTGATTTGTTATAATTCAAAAACATAATCTTATGATTAAAACATTAATTCAAATTAAAATAGATAAGCACCATAGTAATATACCTACTCTAAAATGGATTGGCTAGTGTATGGTAATGGCTTACCATACCCACTGTTTTTTATAACTTTAGTATGTATGTATTTACAAAAAAAATGTATATAACTAGTTTATCAGCCATCTCGTTACAGAAGCATTAGGTTGCTTAGCTTGGGACTAGATGGCGTTGTGTGAAATGTCCAAGGATATTATACTATATTATACTGTTAAAACAACCTTAATTTTTATGTTGAAATCATGAAATCATTACTTTGGCAATTTATTTCATATAGGCAACTGATTAACTAATCAGCTGCCTATATGAAATAATGTATTTCAAATTGCAGCCAAAGATCGGTTATACTACATATCACATGCAGATGCAGGACAACATTGGTGCCGATTCTGTTGTACACCGAACTAAACTAACTAAACTATCTCTAAAATTCCTTACTTTTTTCTATGAGAATCTTACAGCTATTCTGCAAAAAAAAACCTCTAAATTTAGAAAAAATATTGACACAACTAAAATTGAGTTTGACAATCGTGACTCCGCGTGGTCTAGTGCTCGTAATATATTTGACCCGGTGGCTTTAATTGGAACTAACGAAATCACTATGAAAAGTGAGAAGGCTTGTCATATTTTGTTTACAGACAATCCGACATCGCCGCCGTTACCGTGTCAGATATTTTTTAGAGCTGGAGGGGGGCAGGGAGGGGGCAGCTTCAACGTGTTTTTGTGGATTTTTTTTTTATACCTACGTGTTGAGGGTTACGGGTTTAAGGGCTTTATAAAGGGTGGCCAAATTTTCATTATTTTTACGATAGGACACACCGTTTTCGAGATATATGGAAAAGAAAAAAAAATACAGTACTGTTTTTGCACTTGAAGTCAAGGTGTTTGTGTGAATTTTAGCTCATGACAACTAATCTTATTCAACACCTTTTTAATCGCGATTAAAAATAGTCTAATTTAGTTTGACAATCAAAATTTTAGGTGAAAAAACGTCAAATTCAGAATTGCCATTTTCACTAAATTATAATCTCAGTACAATCTTAGTGCTGTCAAACTAAAATTTAGTTAAGTTGTGTCACTTTAATCAATTTCAGAATGGGAAATCGTCGTTTGACAGGAATAAACTAAATTTTAGTGATTTTTAGTCTAGTTTAGAGGCATTTGTGACAAGAGAATCGGCACCATTTACTACTGCAAAAATAAAAGCTATAATCATCTCTACGCAATCAACAACGTAAATAATACTAACAGTAATAGCATTTGGTATCTTCATACTGTGGCGCCATCAACATCGCCACATACAAACTACGACATGACGTCACGCAATCCTGCATCGCGCAATGAGAGTTTACCACGCGACTAGCACTATACAACGTCCCGACATCAACCGTCGGGCAGTAGCCCACCAGACACAACACCCGTCTGGTCGGAGGATCCTAACTTTTCTATAGAGGATGAGTGAACTTTACACCCTGTTCCTCATGCCTCTAAACTGGTGACCCCGAGCATGAACGTCAGCGCAGCCTTCGTGCAACTCCTTCAGCGTGACGTCATCAAGCATCACTTCCTCAAGCTTTCGAGCGGCGAGTCACACAGCCAGCCAGCATCCACGGCTTCAACAGGTATCCTGACCACCAGCATGCAGCGGACGCGCATTCCTGGTCATCACCTTCAGCCTCAACCCAGCGCTGTACACTCCGACTCACTCAACCACAAACTTTCAATCATGTCAAATTGTCAACCACAAACCGTTTAAAATAAATCAGTTCCCACATTTTCCTCACAGCTACTTACCGTACGTCAGCCGGAGCGCGGCCATCGAAAAGTTTAATTAAAGGAGAACGAATAAGGTGTAATATTTCTCACTCGGTATATCGCATGCGCAGATATTAACATCCAGATCTGAAAGGTACTTTATATTTTTATTTTTTTTATGGTTTTTTTTTTGATTGGCGTGACAGGTTATTGGTGGGTTATGTTTTTAGGGTTCCGTAGGTACCAAAATGGTAAAAAAGGAACCCTCATGGTGTGACTCAGTCTGTCTGTCTGTCACACCTGGATATGTCAAGAACTACTAATGCTATGAACTTGAAATTTGAAACAATTTTAGATGACGTTTACCCAACTATTTTGCAAGTAACAAAAAAGTAAAAATATTTTTTTTTTTTTTTGTAACAGGGACTGAAATGGGGTCTTCATAATTCAAAGTGGGGCTACTAGGGCATGTGGGGTATCATATAAAAGGGCGCTGCTTGCACATTCTCAAACATTTTTTAATTTTTTTTGGCGCCATAGTTTTCGACTTTTGATGAAAAATGTATAAAAAAGACCACTCCGAAGTTTGCAAAGTTAAAAATCTGAAATTATTCTATGTGATAGAAGTTTATGTAAAGATTTCAGGAAAAATAAAGCGATGTCTCTAAATAGCACACTTTTTCAGAAATCGGTACGAAACCCTCGGTGTGCGAGTCCGACCCGCTCTTGACCGGTTTTATTTTTAATTTAGATATTAAAAGAGCCTATACATGTAGATGAGAGTAATAAATATGGCATTTCTCTTAAATGATCAGCAGTTGGTTTTAAAGGTTTTTTTAATGGAGGAAAAGGAAAATGTTGCTTCAAAGTCATAGTCAAAGTAAATAATATGCTAGAAAAACCATTTATCATTAAAAATGGTAAACAAATTTGTGGTTTATAATTTCACATAATTGATTCAATTAGCGTAAAATTCATTAGGATGAGCAACTGACATTTTTTCTCAAAATTCTAATGTTCTTCGGATTTAAATCCCTACGCTAGCTTAATCGTTCTTTCTAACGTCACAGACAATCATGAATAGGTGTGGTTTTAAAAAAAAAATGCAATAAGCAATCAGTTCAAACTTGGTATAAACCATCACTTAAAAAACACAGCCGTGGGAATTGGACCCACAAAAACCTTTGCACTGCAATTCACACTATTTCTCTCTTTCTATAAATTGTTGTCAATTTGTGTGAGTGCAACCCTGATCGACGCTGCATGTGATGTTCAAACAAGTTTGTTCCGACACCTTTCAAACGACATCCCGCTACATATTGTGGACACTATTTTATTCTGTTTTCTACTTGGAAAACTGTCATTGAATCTAAGTTTTTCATGTTGCTCAACACTTTTCATATTACAATGACGTAACAGCGTTATAAGATACCATAGTTTATCTTCGGAAAAACCGAACTTTGCCGAATTAAATATCACTGGTCCAATAAGGGAGTGATGGAATTAGTGCGTCAATCAATCTATCTATCTATATAAATAACAAAATCATAACCCTCCTTTTTGCTTCGCCGTAGTCGGGTAAAAAGAGAATTCCCGACTGACTGACTAACTGATTGATTGACTGACTCATCAACGTCCAGCCCAAACCCTTGGACCTAGAAAGCTGAAATTTTGCACAGATGTGCCCTTTATTATTTTAGACAAGGAATAAGGAAGGAATTCCCGGTAGCAGGTTCCTTTGGGATACTTTTTGACATCCACGCGGGCGAAGCCGCGGGCAAAAGCTAGTCAATAATAATATTTCTATTGGTAGATTGTCACATTTTATTCGCTATATTTCGGTTTTTTCCGAAGATAAACGATGTCGTACAAACATAACTTATTGTGAAGTCTTATTATTGTTATCTTTGCATTAAAGAAAAACTTGAAAACCTCTAGAGCCTTTACTTAAGTTTCTAACGTGTGTTTAAAGTTCTCAACAATCATGGTTGAGAGGTCCTCCATGGCCATGAAAGAAAATAAAATAAAGAAAAACAGTTTTTTCCGTATAAATAAAACGCGCATTATAAAAATTTAACAGTCTAGATAACAAGTAAAGAAATATTAATAATAATTTATTTAATAAATATATATTTTGTTATTTTCCCCTTTTGTAAAACGATGCCAAAAACAAGTGTTTATTATATAATATCCGTATGTTACAATATAAATTGAAAAGAACATACCCCCAGAAATATTTTCCATCATAAAACAAACAACACCAAATTAACACCGCGATTTTACGAAGCTGCAAAATATTATTTTTTTAAATGCATTATAATAAAAAACCTCAGTTGTCAATCACTTAAGTTCCGACTGACCGTAGACCGGTTAGTGCGCCAGCGCTGAATCTTTTTTCTATTGTTTGAGTAGATAATCTTGTTGTCTTAGTATTTCAGGTATTTTTTTCCTGTCAGACATATTTTATTATTTCGGTTATTGGCCAGGAATATTCTAATTTTCGCCTGTGTGAACCGGTACAAAGCACGAGCGCATGGAGTAATAATTGTGCTTCTCGAAAAATCTTAAACCAAAATCCTATGACAATAAGAATTTACGTAATGTTTACATCGCGCGTTGCGTTATCTCTGCATCGTAAACAACAAAATAAAATCTAACCTAGGTACAGGTACGATAAAACGCACTTCCTCCTCCAGGCTACAGGCAAGGCAGGGAGTAGGTACGGGGTGGGGGGGTATCGCGTCCGTCCCTTGTGACTTAATGAGCTTTCTGCCTGTGTTGACTCGCTAGCAATTAACCCCGTCAAAGGAGACGGAAGGCATCTAGTCGGGTAGTTTTTAGAAAGTTCCTTCTAGCATTGTATTCAGCATGATGTCGGAGGCTGTTGCTGGTTCTTAGCTGATTAGCTATGGGATTAATTAAAACCTACATGTATGCTAATTACATAATTAATGTTTAGGTTGTTAACCGACGAAATATAAAAAACCGGTCAAGAGCGAGTTGGACTCGCGCACCGAGGGTTCCGTTCCGATTTCTGAAAAAGTGTGCTATTAGCATTAGTAGTTCTTGAGATATCCAGCTGTGACAGACAGACAGACACACAGACAGACAGACTGAGTGAGACCATAAGGGTTCCTTTTTTACCATTTTGGTACGGAACCCTAAAAAGGAGGGGGTTCTCAAGTCACATTTTTTTTTCCGGTATAGCCACGTATTATTTTTTAGAGAGTTGTCTGATTTAGAAGATTTTTATTTTATTCAGGAGGGTTATTGTACTGTATTTGCATACAACCTTTTCAGGTGTAAAACAATAAAGAGACAATCATTGTCACTGTCAAAATGTCAGTCTATTAAATACTAGCTTTGGAGCAAAAACGTGTTTCATTCGTATCAACATATATACCAGTTATACCTTATACTTGGTCTCATGTAAAATTTATTAACTTTGCTCGGGTAGTTTTTGAGTTAGCTTCAATAACGATGGATGATGTTCTAATTTATTATGCCGGTAGTGGTGTTCGAATTTGTGTAGGTTAGTACCACAACCAAAAAAGGAAAAATAAAAACTTTTTTACAAAAAAAAAAAAAAAAATACTTCCAAAAAAAACCGGCCAAGTGCGTGTTGGACTACGCACAGTGAAGGGTTCCGTAGTTGGTATGAAATTATCCCAACAACAAACTTAACATTATAGTTGAAAAACAATGCTCTCCCATCACAACAGTAAATGTAAGTTTGTACTCACAATATTGAGAGATTCACCATGTTATTTTCAGACCACAAACTTATTATAGATTTTCCTGTAATCTACAGATATAGACCTATTTTCTGTAGGCTCAGTAGTTTCAGAGATAAGGGGGGCATGGTCAATTTTTGTCTATTTTCTTAAATAAGTCTAAAACTGTTTATTTTAAAATTATAAAAAAATATATTTGAGACCTTCATAGCTTGGGTTACAGAAATCCTTAAGTGTACTAAATTACAACTTAATCGGTCCATTAGATTCGGAGCCAATTGGCTGTGACAGACGGACAGACAGACAGACACACGAGTGATCTTATAAGGGTTCCGTTTTTTTCTCTTGGGGTGCGGAACCCACAAAACACTGAAAAGTGAAAAATAACTTTAATTTCGGAAGTTGGTGGCTAAAAACGAAAATACAAAACCAAAGACACTGACTTCCGAAATTAAAGTTATTTTTCGCTTTGTACTTGGTGTTTTTTTTTTGGAAGTCTGTTGTTTTTATTTTTATAAGAAAGTTTATTGATAAATCAAGAATGAGACAGAGTTATAGATAAATTCCGTTAAAATTCAAAAGCTGACACAAACACTATAATAATTTAACATTAACTATTCATAAATAATTTATAGAGACAAAACAAAACACTGCCCTTTAAAATGAGCCTCCAATCAAAAGTGCACACTTAGATCTGTACATTACCACTCCATAACAATTAAGTCGTTTGGTTAACTCGACGCTATCATTTCAATGGCGGCCGATTGTCCCAAATGTCCCACCGATTACACAAATGTTAATGTTCAATTTTCAGTCGATAATTAGCTGATACGCAAGTTTGTAGTACAGAACGAAGTATTATTCAAAATACAAAGAAAGTTAGATGAGGAGCTCGTGGCTAAGTAATAACAGCCGCAAGGGTCGATCCATCAGGTTAAGCCACGCTTACCGGGGTTGGTCCGTGGATGGTTGACCATCTTTACATACCGATCATCCGATACATCCGATACATCTTTACTCCTCCATGCCTCTGAAAGCACGTTAAACCGTTGGTCCCGGCTGTCATTCGTGGATCTTTGACAGTCGTCAGAAGCCTAAAAGTCTGACAACCAGTCTTACCAAGGGGTATCGTATTACCCAGTTACTGGGTTGTGGAGGTCAGATAGGCAGTCGCTCCATGTAAAATACTGGTATTCAGTTGGATCCGATTAGACTGGATGCCGACCCCAACATAGTTGGGAAAAAGCAGGCAGATTGATTGACATAGAAAGATAGATGACAGAATGATATAATACTTAGGTTGAAAGATAGTTAATTAGTAATTATTATAGACACAAACTGTTAAAGAAATAAATGAAACCATGAATGTGGATGGCTGTATGAATAGGTATGACCAAAAAATTGTGTGAAAGATGATATGGCTAGAAAAGGGAGTGACTACCGAGATGACGACTAATAGAGGAGAAGTATGGAAAAGAAAAAGTCATATAGTTTTAGCCGTTATTATTATTGTATCCTAGTTCTTAAGAATATAACCGTATTAAGCTATATTTTATTGAGTCCAAAAAAAAAACATGTTCCGCCGACCACAAATAAATCGGGTTAAAGGCGGGAATGAAGTAAATATTTCAGAAAAAGAGCCAAATTGCAAAATTCAAAAAAAAAAAATTCAAAATTCATTTATTCACATTTAAATAGAGTAGGTACAGTCGGTGGTTTCACATGTTACATTATCTGGTCATTCAATCTATTTAGCCTTAGTTATGGCATGTGAAGTTTTATTATGTAATAATAATACTTAATTTAAAAAAATATCTAGGTAATAAAAAAAATGGGTATTTAGTCATAATCATAATTAATACATTTAACTGAGATTCCTATTGATGTCAATTATAAATGTCAATTTTAAAGTAACTGCCGTCTACTACAGTGTTCAGTGTCAGTGAAAAAAATGTTTTTTAACTTTAAATAACGTCACATTATACCTGTAGCCACTCATCTAATGAGTAAATCATTTTTTTAAGCAGTAGCTCTTTAAGCTTTTTCTTAAATTTTGGTAGTGGAAGATCTTGAATGTCTGATTGTAACCTATTATAAATTTTAACACACATAGCTGAGCAATTTTTTTTAAACACCGCAGTTTTTGGCGCAAACTCTAGGACGCATGAGTGAATAATTCTTTGCCACAGCTTACATAAAATAAAATGTCTTGATTGATCTAAAAGTCCTGACGGATAGAGCTACAGTAAACATTTCGCCAATTTATATCATCTTCCATAAACAAAGGAATCTTTCCAAAACAAAATTATGTAACAACCAGTACCTATTTCATTCCCATTTTGAAACAGAAAGACGATCCTGAGTCCCAAGTAAACATTAATAAAATTACGTAAACATTTAATTAACCAATAACGGAAAGTACAATCATCTCCAATGTACAATCACGAACAGAAGTGTTTCAAATAAATTTGAGTTAAAGTAAAATGAAAGATGGCACTCATATTTCTGCGTCATTGGCCCTCAACCGAATATAAATCTGAATAACCGTGGAACAGGATTTGTTCTTAATTTGAAATTCAAATTCTGTAGCGGGAAAATGTAGCCTACCCGTGAAAACAGAAAAAAATGTACCCATTCAAATATAATTAACATAAAAAAATGTTAAAAATAAACACGTATTTTGGAACGAGACGCAAACATTTTCTCCCCCAATCTTTTTAGCATTTTTACATCTGTATAATTCTACAGTTTCATTCCTTAATAGTGATTTAATCGGGATTCAATTATTGGGCAAGAAAAAATAAGTAATGACTTTTACGTGACTTTTGAGTTGTATTTAATATTAGTTTAAGAAACTGTTGCATAAAATGGAATTAAAATATGAGTATGTTTTAATGTGTTAATACCTAGTTATTATGTGCAGTTTCATATACTACTTTATCTACTGTCATACATTGGGATTGAACCTAATAAATAAAAGATCAAAGTTAAAAGAGTAAGAAATAGTTTTTTTTTTTTTGTAATGCTATAAAAATTACGCGCCCTCATGAGTTCCATTAGAAAATATGATTGATGGAAACTCCATGGTGATATTAACTTCTTGGTTTTGCCCTGTGTCGTATTTGTAAAACAATTGTTTTATAACATTATTTTGTTAGAGAAAAAGTGTTATATAATATTATTCTATTTTTTTATTTCGGTATTGTGTTTATAAAGTATGTTAATATAAACTCGTTTTGAAGTTAATAATTCGAATTTTACGAAACGAGAGTATATAAAAGTATTTTTGAAAGTTGTTAATTTTTAGGGGTGTCGTTTCAGTTTCCTTTTTATGATCAAGGATTTTTTTAAGGAGTTTTAAATGCGCCGAAACACCACTGTTAACCCTTGAAATATTTTTTTTATCCTTTCTGCAAAAAAATTACGTAAGGTTTTTTTTTTCAATGGCATAATAATAGGTCTTTACCTATGAAATTGCCGTTTTGTATGAAAAAATTTAAACGAATTTTTTTCATGTATTTTTTATTTGTATTAATCGAAGTAATCACCCATGCAATCAATGCATCTTTGCCAACGCAGTGGCAGTTTATTGATGCACTTCTTAAAGAAATCAGCTGGTCGGGAGGCAACAAATTCTTCAAAGGCATTTTGTACTGCCTCTAGGGTATTGAATTTTTTTCCCGCCAAGAAGTTATCCAAATTCTGGAAAAATTCTGGAAAAAGTAGTAGTCTGTAGGCGCAAGGTCTGGTGAGTAGGGCGGATGACGGAGAGCTTACAACCCCAGTTCTTGCAACTTGGAGACCGTCTGCTGTGCAGTATGAGGTCGCGCGTTGTCGTGCAGGAGCAGCGGAGACGAGATTGACCAATGCTGGTTGGAGATGTGCCAGCTTCTCCATCATTGTGTTCAGTTCTTCACAGTACACATCTGCAGTAATGCTGACCCCGTTTGGTAAGAAGCTGTGATGAATCACACCGGCGCTAGACCACCAAACAGTGACCATCACTTTTCTAGGGGTAAGTTTTCGTTTAGGGCATTGTTTAGGTGCTGAACCAGGACCCAACCAACTTGCTGAGCGCTTGCGGTTATCATTGTTTTGACGCTAACGTCGAAAGCTGCTGCTAATTCAGCCGTACATTGTGTATCATCAGCTTCCACAATCGCCTTTAATTCGTAATTGTCGACCAAAGTCTTCGGACGACCGCGAGGTTCATTTTTCAGGTCGAAATTTCCAGAACGGAAGCGAGCAAACCAATAACAGGTGGTGCGTTGGTTTGTAGTGTTAGCTCCGTAAACGTCGTTGATGTTGCGTGCCGCTTGTGCCGCGTTGCTGCCACGACGGTACTCATATTCCATAATAGACGAAAAAGATTGAAATGCGATGAAAATGTAACACTTATCAATAAACAAATGACTGCTTTTGGAAAAAAAAATCCATGTTTTTAAAATAAAATTAATTTGAAATTAGAATTCTTAGCCAAACAAAAATTATTTTGATTTGAAATGGCTAGTACTGCAGAGCGGCCATTTCATAGGTAAAGACCTAATATTATGTTCCTACTTGAATATTTTTTCCAATGTTTAAGGTGACGCTATCTGACTTTTGATGATTTTAAACTGAAGATCACGTCTTAACGAGTAGTGTTAATGATTTAGAAAAAATATATGTTAAATTAGAGCATTTTCTTAATAACTTAATATGTGAATATTTTAGATTATGTTTATATTAAATAGTGTAATTAATTTGTAAAGTTATGTCTAACGCAGATAAAAAACTGAGAATCACGCCAAAACTGTCAGGCGTATTTTTATGAAACATTCACCATTTTAAAGGTAATTTAATTATTTATCTTTTAGTATACGTGTTTTATTAAAATGCCTTTTGTTTTATGTATAATAAATTAATAATGCGTCTAATTTGGGACAGCGCTCCTTGATGGGCGAGTCCTATTACTGGCTGGACGTACGACGCGTTGCGTGAGCTCAGCACAGAACGCGCAAGCTAACCACTCAAGGTCATTGGCGTATAGTTTCGCCTTAATTAATCAAGTTGATTTTACTTCTCCATTATCACCACTTTATACGAACATTAGCCATCGTTTCCGTAACCACGAGCTCGTTCTACATGAATACATTTTTACCGATACTCTGGTATCGTTCACGGTTTGCAGTTTGTTCCAAAACGGCTCCGGTACGGTTTATGTTTATGCAAATGGCCGCCGACAAGCGATTTAGCCGGTTTATGGCGCGTCACTGCCCGTGGTGGTACATCTGTGATACCTCGGTGCCTGGGTGGTAATCGACGCACTTTTGTACGTCGATGCGTTTTGGTTCCATTTTGTGTAAAATCCTATCCTATAACTAATATTATAAATGCGAGTGAGTTTGTTTGTTTGTAATGCTTTCAGGCTAAAACAGGTGAACGAATTTGCATGAAATTTGGCACATGGGTCACATGATCTGGAATAGGACGTAGCTTTTTATCTTTTTATCCCGGTAGTACGTTCCCGTGGGATAATTCCCGACCTTCACGCGGGTGAAACCGCGGGCAAAAGCTAATATAATTAATAAATTTATTTATTTATTATAAGGTAAGGTAATATATAATTATATTATACCAAAACATGACGCATGTCATCATTTTGTTAATTTAAACAAGTAAACGGTAGGTACTAGTACCAATAATAGTGTGCAACACAAGCTAAGCCTAGCAAAAACTAATAAAAGTTATGTTTGTTTGTTCGTTTGAAAACAAAGGATAGACAAAATATATAAAGTCTTATCTTTAAGTAAAACGCATGTTTATAACACAATATTATGTTTTACAAAATATTTTAAAGTCTTAACGAATGTGCAGTATACAGTTTAACCAAGCCACCAACCAACCGGTATAACTTTTAACCAAACAAAAATCTTCGAAAATTAAAAATATTTTAAATGCTTAACATTTTCACAAATGCCACAATTCCTCTCCCTTTAAACTCCGGGCAGCTGTGCACAAAACATTCGTCCGTTTCCAACGAAATATTCTTAGTCTTTATACATGGCAAAGCGAGTGTACGACATCAAATTACCATTTTTGTGCGCGTCTGTACTTTACCGAATGAAAACTTTAATGATGTATGAACTGCGATAAGAATGTAGTTTCTCCTAACTTGTTTATGAACTAGATATTTTATGAAGCTGGTCTATATTTTGTAAGTGTTTTTAGGGTTCCATAGTCAACAAGGAACCCTTATAGTTCCGCTATGTTCGTCCGTCTGTCCATCCGCAGCTTAGCTCAGAGACTCTTAGTACTAGAAAGCTATAATTTGGCATGGATATACATATTCATCACGCCGAGAAAGTGGTAAAATAAAATCATGAAAAAAAATAAAATTACGGTACCTTCTGTACACGTAAAGTGGGGATGATTTTTTTCTCGTCTACCCCATGGTGTGGGGTGTTGTTGGATGGGTCTTTCAAAAATATTGCGGGTTTGTGAAAACAATTTTTCGATTTAGGGATCCGTTTCTGAAATGTTAAGCTTTAAAGTGCTAATTTTTGTTAGTCAAGTGCCCCCCCCCCCCCTGCCAGCTAAACGGTAAGTTTTGGATGGGTAGAAAAATTCACGGTAGTGTATACAGGGTGGCCCAAAAGTCGTGGATCAAACGCAACTAGGGGTTAGGTGGGGTCATCAGCTGCGAAAAGTTGTTCTACGGGAGGTCCTTAAGGTCAACCCCTGCAGAGTATAATTTATTTTGAGTTTTTATGAGAAAATTGACTTTTTTTAACTAATTCTTATTGAAATTCGAAAAAATCTACATCCTGTATCTTTTTTATAATTTTCACTAGATTGGTACTGATGAGTCCTTGCCTTAGACATGCTATTTATGGTTGTTTATTGGGTGTGTTGAAGATAATATTAAGTTTTACGAATTTTTTTTTCTCAAATCATAACTTTCCATGCCAGCCATTCATGGCCATGTGTAATACCTTTTCGGAATTCCTATTAAATGCGCCAAAACTTGTAACACAGGGTCACTTTTCGGTAGAGTATTTTTTTCACAGTGGGGTCCAAAGTAAATGAAAAGTTATGATTTGAGAAAAAAAATTTCGTAAAAATTAATATTATCTTCAACACACCCAATAAACAATCATAAATAGCATGTCTAAGGCAAGGACTCATCAGTACCAATCTAGTGAAAATTATAAAAAAGATACAGGATGTAGATTTTTTCGAATTTTTATAAGAATTAGTTATAAAAAGTGTATTTTGTCATAAAAACACAAAATAAATTATACTCTGCAGGGGTTGACCTTAAGGACCTCCCGTAGAACAACTTTTTGCAGCTGATGACCCCACCTAACCCATAGTTGCGTTTGATCCACGACTTTTGGGCCACCCTGTATATAACGAAGTTAAAAGAAAAACAATCACAGCTAAGTAGGCTTTTCATGTTTACGTGTAATACTCAAATATTCATGAAACAACAAAAAGCCCTCTTCTTAGTCCGCATTATTGTGCAACTACGGAACCCTATTACTGCGCGTGGCCCGACACGCACTTAGCCGGTTTTTTTTACTTAGTAACTTGTAGTGAAACGCGCGTGCATTACAATGTTCTTTTTTTGAAAACAAGTTGCATTATGAAATTCAGTACAACATTATAACATCCGTTTGGATGATATTATGGTTACCATGACACTGGCTGTTTTAATGTTGGCAATAAGCTATTTCAGAAACGTTTATAGAGGATTTATAGCATGGGTGTAGATAAACGAATTTAAAACATCGTTCCTTCTATTTCAGTCAATTGTTTGACTGAAATAGAAGGAACAAAGACAAAGTGATGTTTTAAATAAGTTTAGTGACTTGTGGTGCAAGTAGGCATCAGTGTGGGTCAATCTGCCTAGCCTTTTCCCAACTGTGTTGTGGTTGGCTTCCAGTCTAACCTGATGCATATGAATACCAGTATTTTACATGGTGCGACTGCCTATCTGACCTTCTCAACCCAATAACTGAGTAATACGATACCCGTTGGTAAAACTGGTTGTCAGATTTTCGGGTTTCAGACGACCCGTAACGACTGTCAAAGATCCACGAATGCCAGCCGGGACCAACGGCTTAACGTGATTTCCGAGGCACGGATGAGTCTCGATGTGTAAAGATGGTCACCCATCCACGGACCAACCGCGGCAAGCGTAGCTTAACCTGATTGATCGAACCTTGCGGCTGTTACTGATAGCCATCAAGCCCCTCAACATATATTTATTTCAAAATTAATGCTGCAGTATTTTCGACATAACGGAGGATCATGCTAACCCATTTGAGGTAGTATAGGTTAAACGAATTTAAAACATCATCTACAATTTTCTGTCAATGATTTGAAGATGACAATGATATTTTATATTATAATGATGTTTTAAATAAGTTTGAGTTAAATGAATTTAGAGATATTATGTAATGCAAGTAGGCCTCAATGTGAGTATAGTTTAATATTCAATGGAAACTTTAATAGGTTGTGTTTTCTGCGTCCATTGCTTCTATGAATATGGTCGGGGTTTTCAGAAAGTATGTGAAAGCAACGACAGGTTCAAGAGGAACCAGGTTGCCCTTAATTAAATAAACCACTTGTTTCAGGCAACATATGCCCATAGATAAATACCTTAAGCTAAACATACATAATTGAATATAAACAAAACTTTGTTAATAAATAAGGCTTAAGACTATGTTAGTAGCACTTCACTTTGCACTAGCTTCACTTTGTACTGTCCTGTGGTACTTGTCCGCGGAAGCGACGGAACACCACGTCCTGTGGCCAAAAGTCTTCTTCCATGACGAGGGGCAGATAACAGTTCGGTTCACGCACCACGTTGAATGTAACTAAACACAAAAAAGCAAGCTCTTCAAAAATCCAAGACATAAACTGATCCCTACTCAAAAACTAAAGCATTTATTAAAACATCTCAACTTTACGATATACTATTATCAGCAGACCAACATAATCCTACTCCTCCGTAAGGCTTAAATCAAAAGCTCATAAAATTCTAGACTTTAAGAAAAACAAAGGCCGAAGACACAACTAGGAGTTTCTCACAGTGCCATGGCATAGCTAGATATTAATGTCACCAGCTATTAGTTATAAATGGTGTGACTAACCCGACTTTGTTTTATATATACAGGGTGACTTTGAAAACATGCGACAAAATTTAAGGGGGTGTTCTACGCATCAATATGAACAACTTCGAATTCGCAAAAAAAAAATTACCTTCCCATATTATAGTTAAAGGTATTGATTGGCCCTTTTGTAAAAGGTCGGATTTTTTTTTGCGAATTATGTTGGTCCCTTAGTAAAAGTTGTTCATATTGATGCGTAGAACAACCCCTTAAATTTTGTCGCATGTTTTCAAAGTCACCCTGTATAGATCAAATAGATTTATATTATTATTATTTCTATTATATTATCTATATAAATAAAAAGAGATGTCCTGACTGACTTGAAATTAATTTATTAGTAATTTTATGTGTAAATTCAGATACAATTTATTTGTTCATGAATAAATGACTAATGACTAATGACTCACTGACTGATACTGACTGACTGACTCATCAACGCCCAGCCCAAACCCTTGAACCTAGAAAGCTAAAATTTTGCACAGAGGTTCCCTTTATAATGTAGACAAAGAATAAGGAAAGAATTCCCGGGTGGTACGTTCCCGTGAGATAAATTCCGACATCCACGAGGGCGAAGCCGCTGGTAAAAGCTAGTTTATAATATACCTATATCACCACTGCTCTCAAAACCGCAAAGAAAAACATTGTGAGGAAACCGGTATGTGTTATAACTAAAAAGAAGACATGTGACATCTACCAACCCGCACGGGGCCCGCGTGGTGGATTACAGCCCTCTCCCTCTCACAGAGAGGAGGCCTGTGTCCCAGCAGTGGGAACTCTATGGGCTGATTACTCATATTAATAAGTGTCCGGGATAGTATGGACATGATTAATTATAAATGCTGCATGTCACCAAGCGTTGGATTGCTTCAGCATGTCACCTAGCACGCAGCGGAGCACCAAGCTGTGTAGCTTCGGCCTAAGTAAAGCACACAAAATGTTATAAGGGCTGAAGCTCCCTCGAGTTGAGGATGATAACATTGCGATTCAAATAAATGCGGCGATATTTTGTGGGTCTGTCATAAAGAACACGCGTCTGGACGCCGACTCAGCGGATGGGGGCGCCTGTTTAGAAGACGCGATACGGGGACGATGCGACACGATATGAGCTAAATAAAAATAATCAGAGCTTTGATTCATCATCCTAAATAATATTATAAAAATGCGAAAGTGAGTTTGTTTATTTGTTACGCTAAAACGGCTGAACGGATTTGGATCAAATTTAGTACATGGATAGACCATGACCTGGATTAGGATAAAAAATACTTTTTATCCCGGTTGTACGTTCCCGTGGGATAATTTCCGACATTCACGCGGGCGAAGCCGTGGGGAAAAGCTTAAAATAAATAAATAAAATTCTTTATTGGCATAAAAAATGTGTACAAAATAAAATGAAATTGTAACTCCTGCACTAGGTGGTAACAACACTTGTGTAAAGATAATAATGAGATAAATAAAAATAGTAGTCGTGCTATGAATACCTCTATAAATTATTGAAACAAGAAAGCAAGATATCTACATCTTGCTTTCTTGTTTCAATAATTTATTTACGCTATACCTATGTTTCAGATATTTTTTTATATTATTTTTTTTTTGATGTAGCTACAAGGGTATGTATATTTCCAAAAAGTATTTGAATGTGCGTGTAGAGTATTGGTAAACAGGTTAATAGATTACAAATCCAAGGTATTCGATATGACGAGGTACTAATCATACTAAATTAGCAGGCAAAAATAATTCTTGCTTGTTAATTTTCGAGAATGTAGATTCAAACTTGGAAGACTCGAAAGACAAAGCCTTTAAAGTAAAATATAATTTAAGTTTGAAGGACCAACAGCCGCGTCGAAACATGAAGTCTTAATCTTATAATGAACCCATTCAGGGATACTAAATGAAACACAATAGAAGTTTTACTGTTAGAACGCGGGCGTTTAGTATCCCGCAAAGTGTACCTCAAATGGCTTAGCGTGATCCTCCGTTATGACAAAAATACTGCAGCATTCATTTTGAAATAAATATATGGTAAAGTTGAGGATGAATGTTAATACGATGTTTGACGAAAACACGATTCCATAAAATTTTCTCGATAGGAAAAATTCCAAAGTTATCTCCCAATCGTTTGTCATAACATAAGATACAACTAAAAACCTTCAAAACCCTATTTATGCCGTCGGGTCTAAACAACCCCAATCCCCGAGATTTACAGCTACTCCACAAAGTAACTTCATTCTTTTATTGACGTTAAACGGAGCGAAAGTGACAGATAGACGTGATCACAGCCGCCATGATGAAACGCTCTTATTGTAATGTGAATTATCTCTTATATGTGGCGTGAACACTGAGGTGGTAAAGATACAACTTTCTGGAGTTACGGTTGTCTCTTGGAGTTATTTGCACTGATTTGTGGGGCCAATGAACTAACATAGTTTGTTAGTTATCCGGCTTTTGGAATGATATACAGGGTGACCTGAAATTAGTGGCGGACCCGTTAAGGGGTAATAGTAGGCATCAATTCCAGTCGATATCACTCTTAGACCTACTGTCCTAAAGTTAACCCATTTCAGGATATTCCTACTTAAGTAAATCGATGTTTTAGACGCAGTCATTGTATTTTTTTTTCATTTTATGATTTTGTTAAACGATTTTCGCGTAAGATACCGACATTTATGAAGATATCGCTATTAATAATTCCTTACTTAGAATATCTTTGATGCAAAACAAAAAAAAAAAGTACCAGAAAGACCAATTTTTAGGATTTACAGCTATTTTAAGATTTAAAGTATAAGTGTATACTGTGTGTGTGTGTGTGTGTGTGTGTGTGTGTGTAGTGTAGTGTATAGTGTTTTTAGTATAGTATAGTGTGTAGTGTAGTGTGTATTTTTTGTATAATTCTTTAAGTAGGAATATCCTGAAATGGGTTAACTTTAGGACAGTAGGTCTAAGAGTGATATCGACTGGAATTGTTCCCTACTATCACCCCTTAACTGGTCCGCCACTAATTTCAGGTCACCCTGTATATTAAAGGCGGTGTAAGTTGTAGGTACTTTAAATAATTTAATGTTCCGAATTATTATTTTTTTCAACTGTTGGTATATTGCTTATATAAGCATTTTACCTACCATATTAATATTTGCATGCCAGAATATGGCAAAATGTGTCATCGCACAAGAATATTTATAACCACATTTGTGTTACCGCATTTATAGCAAATAAATGACTTTGACTTTGACTTTGACGTGGCTATTTAGACATAATAAAATTGTTGTCTTAATATTCACGACCTGTAGTGTTGAACTGCTTTATTGAATTGCAGCAAACATAAAGCAGAAATAAGGCAACGGTAAAGGCAGGCAGAGTTGACAGGAATGCCACTAAAGTGAAATCTACAATTGGTTGAAGTATCTATACAAAAACATTTTTTTTAAGCATTTTGGTCTAGTGGTTGTAATAGGTCAGACAGGCAGTCGCTCCATGTAAAATACTGGTATTCAGCTGCATCCGGTTAGACTGGAAGCCGACCCCAACATAGTTGGGAAAAGGCTAGGCAGATTGATTGATTGGTTGTAATAGGTTTCACATAATGTCGATTCTGTATAGTTTCAGCTATACACAAGTATTTTTGTTTTGGTATAGCTGCAGTAGTTCACTAATTCATAATCTTTTATTTGGGAAAGCTCGCGGGAAATTCCTAGATGTTCAACGCGAATAAACTCAAAAATGAAACAGAATTTGTATGAAATTATCTGCCAACTAAGGTAATAGAAACTTAATCGTAGGTGGTGAAACAGGCCCTTAAAATTATAAGTGAATAAGTAACGCTGTGACAGAAACGATTTTCGTGGTGGAGACAAAAAAAAGTAAGACCTTGACAATATAAAAATATATTTTAAGAAATGAGAGAAAGGGTAAGTCAATAGTCACAATATTTTTAATTCCCTTGGGAGCTACGCAATACTTTTCTGGCTCAGCCTGGTGTGAAGATGACCACAGCGGGTGTGGCACGCTGCAACGCCAGGTATAGTGACGGTCGGTGGATGGTTTTGCCAGACCCGTAGTGGGCTTGAACGCGGCCACGCAGATAAAACAGGTACCCAGCGCGGAGCCCGATGATGAATATAATCTCGGATTGTGGTAAGCCTGAACTTTGAACCCTGTAAATAAAACGTTCAGCGTGTCACAAGATGACCTATAATGGTCATCTCCGCTGATTGCGGCAGCAAGCGTAAGCAAAGCGAGATGTACTGGTGCACTAATGAAGGTGGTGTGTGGTTGTCACAATCAATGTGGAGTTTACAATGTTGAGTGAGAAGCACGGCATGACTTTTGAGTGAAACGGAAAAGAGCTGAAGGCAAAATAGGTTATATGGAAATATGAATGCAGAAGGCATAATAAGCTAAACAAAAACAGTAATTAGCAAATTGGCACATGTCCTTGAGTTGACCTAGAAAGGTGGGCATACAAAATATAAAACTTAATTAGCTCAACACTTATCTAAGGGGTTACGAAAACACAGAATTTAATAAAGTTGATAATTTATTCGAATCAATAAAAACTGTTGCCAAAGCTGCTGCTGCTGCTGCTGCTGCTGCTGCTGCTGCTGCTGTTGCTGCTGCTGTTGCTGCTGCTGCTGCTGCTGCTGCTGTTGTTGCTGCTGCTGCTGCTGCTGCTGCTGTTGCTGTTGCTGTTGCTGCTGCTGTTGCTGCTGTTGCTGTTGCTGTTGCTGTTGCTGCTGCTGCTGCTGCTGTTGCTGCTGCTGTTGCTGTTGCTGTTGCTGCTGCTGCTGCTGCTGTTGCTGTTGCTGTTGCTGTTGCTGCTGCTGCTGCTGCTGCTGCTGTTGCTGTTGTTGTTGCTGCTGCTGCTGCTGCTGCTGCTGTTGCTGTTGCTGTTGCTGCTGCTGCTGCTGCTGCTGCTGCTGCTGCTGTTGCTGTTGTTGTTGTTTAAAAGTCAAAACCGAGTTCAAAAACCAAAAACGATGAAAGTTATTTTATTCGTTTTTGGTTTTTGAAGTCGGTTTTTAGGGTTCCGTACCAAAAAGGTAAAAAAGGAACCCTTACGGTGTCACTCGGTCTGTTTGTCTGTCTGTCACAGCTGGATATCTCAAGAACTGCTAATGCTATCAACTTCAAATTTATAATAGTTTTAGATGACGTTTACCCAACTATTTTGCAAATAAGAAAGAAATTAAAATATTTATATTTTTTTTTGCAACATCGACTGTCTTAAAAATTAAAGTGGGGCTACTAGGGCATGTGGGGTATCATATGAAAGAGCGCTGTTTGCACATTCTCAAATTTTTTTTCTTTTTTTTTAGGCCGCATACTTTTCGACCTGACATGAAAAATGTAAAAAATACCATCCCCCCCCCCCCAATCTCCGAAGTTTGCTAAGAGAAAAATCTGAAATTATTCTATGTGATAGAAGTTTATGTAAAGATTACAGGAAAAATAAAACAATGTCTATAAATAGCACACTTTTTCAGAAATTGGAACGGAACCCTCGGTGCGCGAGTCCGACTCGCTCTTGACCGGTTTTTAGCTTTTTTTAAACTTATTTTTTTCTATTTTTAGTTGAATAACCATTTTTAGTTAAATCAGTATACAATTACATAAGCCCTAGACGAACGAAAAAAAGAATCATCAAAATCGGCTTAGAAATGCCGGAGACACAGTACCTCTACATTTATGCATATAACTTCGTACATAAGAATAATAACATAATGTATATACACAAAAACCTTCCTGAAAGTATGTAGATCACGTTAGTGAAAGAATTGTCAAAATTAGTTCATTAGTTTTTGAGAAAATCGTGGACATACAAACATACATACATACATATGGGTCGAATACAGAACCTACTTTTTTATTTGAAGTCGGTTTAAAATAAATGAGAGTGAATTTCTAAAGAAACGGCTCATTACTCGGCTTTGCCAGGAGGTCAATATAGTCACGTGTGTCGGATGGGAGGGCAGTACGTGCCCGCAAGCTAATAGGCAGGACATTAGCAGGACATTCGTGAAACGATGATTTTTTGTCATTATTGCTTACCTTTCTTTGGTACAGATTATTCGTATAAGTAGACAGCTTTCCCTATGTAGAAAATGCGATGAGTTTTCTGATAACACACTCAAGCTGTGCGTCTGAACTGTTTTCCCATCGGCAAAAATGACAAAATTCCATACACACTTTTACCTCTCTAACCCGGTTAGGGTGTGAATTTTCAAAAACCCAGGGTTATTTTAAATTGGTTAACTAAACTCCAAAGACGCGATGGGTAACGATATCTAATTATTAATAATATCTAAATTATAATAATAATATGAATAATTGAAATCGCAGAAATGTTTTATTAATTTATTTAATTACGCTCAGCACGGAAGTCAATAGTTATTGATCAATAATATTTCCTGACTTGTATATGGAACACGAAATTTTACGAAATTTAAAATTACTTTCCCGATTTTTTTTAACAAATGTTAATTTAAAATACGTCTGGCGTCGTATTTCAGTCTGATTTAAAATCGTTGTGCGGAGTTCTGATTACTTTTAGTATTCCGCACTTGAGTTGGAAAAACGTAACATTTTTAGAATTATTTTTGTTGATAGTAAAATATCATTCAACTATAAATGAAGGGAACTTTACACCATAAGAGTTCAGCATGCCTGTGAACTTGTTCAGAAATAAGTAAGTAACTATACTTCCAATAATTCTGAAGACGAAAATACCTGGGACAAGACAATTTAATTTATCCACTAACGCGACCAGCGTTACGTCATCAGGAATGTTAGAGACATTTTTTGTCGGCGCGCGGCGGGTGCCTTGCACTTATACACAGCTTGTACACAAAACATTTGTAAGAATGGATGTGAAACCATTTACTGTAAATAAAAAACAATTAAAATATAAATTAGTCTAAAGAGTCCCTCAACATTAAATAAGCAGCTACTTCTGCATTATAAAGATCATTCTCGAGTATTTTAACTGTTCACGAATTTCTTAATTGTCCCATTTCTCACCCATTAAACCTAAAAAGTGCACTTACCTCCATGTTTTTTTTTTCATTACCTCACGGAACCCATCTTACGCTCCCCATCTCACATTTCCTTTTTTATTCGTAACAACCCCTGGTCAGTGGCGTGGCATTAAATCCCAAATTACAGCCCTGATGCCAGGTTTCAGCACTTTAATAAACATTTATGTTTTTTATGTCGTCCGACTTAATTTGCCGGGTGTACATATGAGAATGGACCGACCTCGGTCTTATTTATTATATTAATGTATCGAATTCGATGGTTGGATAACTGTGATATATTGAATTGAAGAAAATTGTGTTCTAAAATTCTATGAAATTATTTTTTTTTTCTACTCTCTATACTCTTTCTGACTCACGCTGGACATTATCTATCTATATACATAAAAAGAGTCCTGACTGACTGATTCATCAAAGACCAGCCCAAACCCTTGGAACTAGAAAGCTGAAATTTTATACAGAGGAGTACTCTTTATAATGAAAACGGAACTATATAGGCGAAGTTGCTATCCTATGTGTATTCAGATTTACAACAAGATTCCTAACCAAATTAAAGAACTTCCAATGCTCCCCTTTAGAAGGGCTTTACGCAGGTGGTTCATTGAAAATTTCTTCTATACTGTAAAAGAATTCCTTGAGTTTAAATTTAAATAGTCTAATTGTTTATTTACCAAAAATTTGCACGTCATTATGTTATGATTAAATATGTTAAGCTACTATACTACTGTTGTAAGAACTTTTTTAACCATATTTATCTGCAAATAAATCTTTGACTTTGACTTTCAATGTAGACAAGGAATAAGGAAAGAAATTCCCGGTAGTACGTTCCCGTGGGATATTTTCCGCTGGCAAAAGCTAGTTTTATACATAAACGAAGTAATTATTTACACACTAGAATGCAAAACGGAGCAAATGCAGAGAAATGGCAACGTTGCACCTTTTCATTGAAACACTGACTAATTAGGTCAATAATAATACGCGACGTTGCCGCTCTTCTTAAGCGTTGTGTGACATTGAATAAAGCTGAAAATAGAATGACTATTCTTTTATTTTCTACAAGCTGTAATTAAATGTTTTTGTTCTCTTTCATGGTCTTCTCTATTGTTTTCTTGTGTTTTGTTTGCTAAGCGTGGAAGGTTTTTTGCTATCTTGTTGTGTGTTTGGTTGGTACATACCTACAGTCTTTTTAACCGACTTCAAAAAAAGGAGAAGGTTCTCAATTCGGTTGTATGTTTTTTTTTTTGTTTTTATTGGTAATTCGATACATTGAATGTAGTAGATTTACAGCTGATAGTTTTTAGCGGAATTTAGCACAAAACATTATTCGTTATATAGTCGAAAAACTCATCGAACGATTTTTCTAGTTTTTTTTTTTTTTTTTTTTTTGAGGGTGGGAAATCATCAAATAACTTCTCCCGCTCTGGGTGGAGCGGAAGGGCGTGTCAGACTTTTACTGACTAAAACCCACCCGTGTTCCTTCAGTTGCCTATGCCAGGGCCGCGGTAACCCCTTCGGACAATCCGCGACCCCAGCGGCGTCGGCCCTATTGGCCGCTATTCCTATTCGCTCTCGCTATTCGCTATTCGCTATTCCTAGCTATAGTTTAAAGTGCGCGTTTGCACACGGCAAAGTTACGCAACTATGATGTTTAAAATGCAACATCGAACCATTTGAATCCCCACAATTTCATTCTCAAAACCTATCCACCGTCGCAGATAAAGTTATCACTCTCCTACGTTATTTATCGTCTGTCAGCACATCATGGTCTCATCAAAAACTCACTGTGAATCCATTTGGAGGCGAACAAGTGAAACGGTGTTGCTCTCTGGGTTTGTTGCCTTTCCTCATTCTTATAGTAAATACGTACAGAAGGTCGGCTTCGAACGACGCGCGACGAGCGAAAACATGCGCACACACACATAGACGCGTACCTACGTATAGCAATTTCAACAAATGACTGTAGCGTCTTCGCGAGTGCACTTGTACTCGCTGTTCGTCCAACGATACGAGATAAATATATAAAATTGCAACTTAGACTCTTGAGCTTAAAGTTGATATTTGTTTAAGTTGATTTTTGAATGACAAAACTATCGATAAACGTCATAAAATAATTTTAGTTGTAAGGAAACTGAACAATACGTAATTAAGTTAAAGTTTTTAATCCCAAAGCATGAAACTTAACTCGTCTCGTTGGCTTTAAGGCTCTTACAGACAGACGCGATATCGCGTCGCGACGCCAATTTTATTGTTCTACGGATATAATATCGCAATATCGCGTCGCCGACGCAATATCGCCTCTGTCTGTAAGAGGCTCTACGTGTGTTTTCGCTCGTTGTATAGAGGTGACCTTCTGTATATATCTATTCCGTGCCTCATTGGCCAGCCAAAATAAATTTGAATAATAGACCCCGGCTAGGGAGGGAAAAAAAATCTGAATTTCAAATGCACTCCCGGACACGAGTGTCGGTACATTTGGTGAAAAAATCGCATAAATATAACGTGTCTACCGGGGACTGGAAATGTGTTTTATTATGAAATTGATACTGATTAAATTGGGCGGGCATCGTGTCCGATGTCGCTGAGGTACGAGTTTCTGATTTCATCCGTTTTCCCTTCGCGTTTCCGATTGTTTTTTTTTTTTGTTTTTATTGGTTTTTTATTGGCCGCTTTTGTAATTGTTTAGAAAGAATTGTGAGTTTATGGTTTTTTTTTTCAAACATAATTGACTTAGAATACGAAATGTTAGTTGGGTTCTTTTGTATTTAACGACCGCGCTTTTCCAGTTATGGAAAAAGCGGCGGGTAGCACATGAAATTAAAATTTTCTTACTTTTTTTGCAGTTTTCAGCTCAGCGTCAGATTGTACGGTACTAAAAAAATTAGGTGCGCCCGTAACAAATACGTATTTACCGAAGTACATACATACATGCACAAACTCACGCCTTGTTCCCATGGGGGTAGGCAGAACCTACAGCACGCCACCTGCTACGTTCCTTACAAACTCATATTATAATAAAAATTCTTTGGGCGAAAAATAGGTCAACTCTCTGGTCCCGTGACGAGTCGACACACCACTTGGCGATGTCCCATAAATATAAAATAAATTCTCTATGAGCACGTCTTTCTACATTGTTCTCACATCTATATTTTCAATATGAACGATGTAACCAATATTATGTAAAATATTTGATTTAATTAAAAGAGTGTCCGTGGAGTTGCTTGCCCGTTCTTCTCCATAGATCTACGTTTTGGAATGGGCAACTAGCTTCAACTTTCTGACTAACTGACCGACCCAAGACCGACCCTTTGACAATTCAAAAGTGCCTGTAATTGGTTTATTTGAAATAAATGCTTTGAGTTGAGTTGAGTTGAGTTGACTCGGACCCCAAGGCCCTAGTGTTTCAACCCCAAACGGCTCAAACATATAAATAAATAAATAAATATCCTTGGACATTTCACATTTCATATAGCTCTCAATAAGGTTATAAAACAACATCGAAAACGGGTCTTATCGCGATATTCCTTTTTAAGAGGTAAACAGGCAATAAAGTTGTTACATTTGCACCGTTTGAGGTGTTCTGCACCTGCAGCAGCCGCTCCAACGCAGCACGCCGTGCTAGGAAGATGGGATGGCGCGAGGGTGTCGACACAGGTTGCATCCCACACCAAAGGCCTACCCAACTTCCAAGGCATTATGGTCATTCCGTCTGGCCTCTTACCATCATCGCGTGATAAGCTATTGGGTTCTAAAATAGGTAACGTAGTTATACCAAAGAAAAAAAGTAAAGACACCAGAAGTCGTGTGCGGAAATCGATAATTTTAAACATTTTACTATGATGAATTGCAATTATTATTAGTGACATCAAATAATTTTGACATTTTCATTATTTTGACATAGGTTTTTGTTTTTTTTTTTTTGACATTTTAATAATTCCTCATTTAAGATCCGACATAATTCGAGTGTAAAATAATATGTAATTGTTCAATTTATTTTCTAATTTAATACCATAATTATGCATGTTTCTTTTTTTTCAATTATTTTTAATAGATTTTGATTTATAATATTATGCTAGATTTGCAAACCATATTTGTACGCCTCCTGGCATAACATAGCGCTCTGTTAATCAAACATAAGATCTGTATTTTTTTATTTTTTACCTATGCTAACAAATAAAATAAATAAATAAATAAATGACTTAAAATGACATATTTTCAAGTAGTGTCCAGTTTTATAAATATTTAACTGAATATACCTAGTCAAAACCATAGCAACAAACTATATATATATTTTTTTTTTGTTAGCCTACATGGTGTCCTACTGCTGGACAAAGGCCTCACTTTTCCCTTCCAACCCTCCCTGTCTTGTGCGGTCTCTGGCCATGTTGGCTGCAAACCTTATCAGATCGTCACACCACCTTCGCTGTGGCCTGCCTCGACGGCGATGTCCTCCCTCAGGCGTCCAGTGAGTGACGATCTTCGCCCATCTCTCCGGGTGCATTCGTGCGACGTGTACGGCCCACTCCCACTTCAGCCTGCCAACGGCCAACATCTACTACTTGAGTTATGGAGGTCCATAACTCTATTTATACAAAAAGATAATTAAATACTCAATATCAAAAGAACCTTGATTCACAAAGGTCTTCAATTGACGACAAAAAACTCTGAACGGGTTTTAATTAAACCTTTATTGATGACACATTAAATATAGGTCACAGAAGGCCAGCTCCACGCAACAACGACATCGCACGCACACATAGACACGCGTCTACGTACAGCGAGTGCAAGTGCACTCGCGACTGGCATGGTTGAGATCACCGTACCACAGCAGACATATTGTTTTGTATATCAACTAGGAACAAATGGGTCGAATCGACTCACAATGTGTAAACGCGTTTATACGACATCTAAACATGATTCAGGTAGCATGTTACTCATGAGTTAGTAGGAGCTGATATAAATGGTCTCAAATACGTGTCATTTGAATTTAAAAGTTTGTTTTCATTGGACTTTTTGTTTTAATTTTTTTTGTGAAAACAAAAGCTACAGCTTTTGTTTTCACAAAAAAAATGTGAAATATAAAAAACTTTTTTACAAGAAAAAAAAAAAACAACTGACTTCCAAAAAAAAAACACTAAACTGAAATCTAACTTTAATTTCGGAAGTTGGTTTTTGGAAGTTTTTTTTAAATTCCATGATTTATAAAGTTACAAGCTGCGCCCCGCGGTGTCACCCGCGTAGACCGGGATAAAAAGTTGCCTATGTTTTATCCAGGGTATAAGATTGGTTTGGCTTCGGTTTTTACAAGAAACTACTGAACAACAAACCATTCTTAAATGTTGTCACGATCGCGGTCAAAAGCGCACTAGTTCGCAGAAACGGCCATTTGCCTGTGACATGAGCAGTGTGATCACGTCGCGCGGACACCAACACGCCCCCATGCACTTCTCCTGTTTCTTACATTTCTAAGGAGCCGACCTTCTGTACCTATCTATTTCTCGTTGACGAGTTTGCAAATCATCGCTCGGGGATGTTCGGGTGCCTTCGTTTAATTAACCGATCGCTATTTACGTTTAACTGGTGCTTAACGACGTTTTTAAAGGGTTAGCTATCAAGTATTGGTAATTGAGTCGTCTGGCTTCAGTTACTGTTTTGTAAATAAGTTTGAAAGGTCAAAAGGTTTTGTGTTACTGCTGGGATCATTTTGTTTCTTGGATCTTTAATTTGATATATTTACAGGGTTCATTGACACTGGTTCTGTTTTTATCTCCTAATCAGAATAATAGGTCGGGGAAAAAGTTTTTTCGTATTTTATAGGTATAAAGTTATAATAAAATCTCTTTGGCTCTACTGTTTGTATCTGGCTGGTTTTAATATCATTGAAAGTTTAAATTTTAAAGAACATAATTCCAAATTCAAATTAGGAAAATGTGTGAATTTCATTTGCTTTTCGTACTGTCAAGATGAGTGAATCTAATGAAGAAATTCGATACATTTTAAAATTTTACTACAAAAAAGGTAAAAATGCAACGCAAGTCGCGAAAAAATTTGCGATGTTTGTGGACCTAGTGCAGTGTCTGTGAGAGTAGCACAAATTTGGTTTAAGCGTTTTCAATGCGGAAATTTTGATGTCAAAGATGCACGTCGCTCTGGTCGCCCTATTACGGATAAAATGGATGCCATTTTTGAAAAAGTGGAGCAAAATCGGCATATCAGTAGTTACGACGTAGCTGAAGAACTGGGAATTGACCACAAAACAGTTTTGACCCATTTGGCAAATCACACATAACTAAATAATAAACTATGAAAAAAAATGTCTTGAATTTGTATATAAAATACGAAGGAACTTTTTCCCCGACCTAATATATTAATAAAGGTGTATATTCCCTTATATTAATATTTATCAGAATTATGTATTTTAAGTACTTATCATTCTTAATTTGTTGCTTTTAGGGCCTATATCATGATGTCCCAATAGCCACTACTCACCAAGTAAATTAAAAAAAAACCGGCCAATTGCATGTCGGTCTACGCACAATGAAGGGTTCCGTAGTTGCAATGAAATTATCCCAAGCACAAACTTAACATTATAGTTGAAAAACATGTTCTCCCATACATTCTAACAGTAAATGTAAGATTGGTCTCACAATATTGAGAGATTTACCGTGTTTTGTTAAGACCACAAGAAACTTTTTATAGGTTTTCTTGTAATTTGCAGATAAAGAACTATTTTATGTATTTTTTTCAAAATTTTAGACTCAGTAGTTTCGGAGATAAGGGTGGAACGGTAAATTTTCGTCTATTTTCTTAAATAACTGTAAAACATTACTTTAAAATTATTTAAAAAAAATATTTGAGACCCTCATAGTAATAGCATAGGGTAGCCCTTTCATTTGGTATGTCACACGGTACAGTTTGCAAAACTTTTTTTTTTTCATTTTCTTATTTGCCCCCTAAAAGTGACCCCCAAATTCAAAATTCATTTATTTACTTTAGTTGTACGTGTTTGTGTCACAGAAATCCATATAAGTACCAAATTTCAACTTAATCGGTCCATTAGATTCGGAGAAAATTGGCTGTGACAGACGGACAGACAGACAGACACGAGTGATCCTATAAGGGTTCCGTTTTTTCCTTTTGAGGTACGGAACCCTAAAAATTAAACAGAATTTCTATGAAATTATCTGCCAACTAAGTTAAAAGGAACTTAATCGTTGGTTATAGGGATGCATCCGATTTCGATACCGACGCCGTTAAATCAGCGATACTTCGGATTTACCGATATATCGGCATCGGCGTTATTTTTATTACCGGTACAATGATTTCGCGCTTCATAAAAGTAATGTTAACACTTTCGTCTATTTATTTTAAAACGAAGCACGATCAATGATGATATACACGGTTGGCGCAGTGGTTGAGTGATTGACTGCTGCGCAGCATGTCGCGGGTTCGATTCCCGCACGGAACAAATATTTGTACGACCTACAAGTATTTGTTTCGAGTCTGGGTGTTTTTCTATCTATAATATGTATGTATTTACAAAAACAAATGTATATAAGTAGTTTATCAGCCATCTCGTTACCATATCACAAGCATTAGGTTGCTTAGCTTGGGACTAGATGGCGTTGTGTGAAATGTCCAAGGATATTTATTATTATTATTATATCCAAACTTGAAAAAAATGGCGCAGAAATATTTTAGTTTCCAAATGAGTTCTGTCGCATCCGAGAGACTCTTTACCACCGCAGGTCTCATTCAAACAGAGTTGCGAAATCGTATATTTTGTTTTTTAGACAAAAATCTTAATAATGTTAATTTTAATTACTAACACTTTTATTTAAATTTGATTTAAATTTAATTTTGATTGTGATGTTGATTTTAATTTAGATTTTAATATTGATTTAACGTTTAATTTTAGCCTTGACTTTGATTTTAACACTAACATAGTTTGTAAGTATACTTAGGTACTAATGCAATGATGATTACCGAAATAAAAGATTTGAATTGAATTTGAATTAACCTTAATTATTAAAATTAATCACTAATAACCTCTCTTTTTACATTTATTAATTTAAAAAAAAAAACCCATCTTGTGTTTTATTTATTTTACTTTCATTTAAATTCAATAAGCTGTTAGAATTTAGTTAAAATAAGATACAATAATATTTACGTTGGATATGATTGTCATCTTATACCACTAGATGGCGTTACTTTTGTTATGACTACGATCCATTTATTTTGTTAAACATAGATTTTACATTTAAAATTATGCATTAATTAATTCCTGTATTTTATGTAACGTTAAAACGAATATTTTAAAGAATTTTAGAATTGTTTTGGTTCGTATTTAAGATTTCAATAATGATACTGTTTTACCAAACGAGGTGGCGCGCTGCATCCGGTCCCCACTCTTGATGGTTGCCGGCGTCGCGCGTTAGCTCATGGATCAGTCGGTTACACGGCTGGTAAACTTAGAACAAAATATCCTGGCAGTAATAGACTTATTTTGTCTATGTTGCTTTCTTCAAAGTGACGACTGCCCCTCGTCCCTTTCCTCTTTGTCGCCTGTGCAATCGACGCCATATTTGTTTGTTGCTAAGTCTATCATAGTCTGTGGTTGTCTAAACGCCATTCATACACATACATACATCCATTACTACAATAACAAAATACAGATTTTTCTGATAATTTCTTTGCTCTATCCTCTCAAATTGCCTCCAGTAATAGTGTAATGTATTAACAACTTGCAGTATATCGCACAAGTGCTATGTTGTGAATTGTGGTAGTTGACGAATTAACGTCAATATTTACTTTTCCCAAGACTAAGATTCAAGCTTTTCAATAGTGAAAAATATACAAGCATTATCAGTGTCTTGAACATTTTGTGAAGAAGTTAATCGCATAAAGACATGGGCTCCACTGTACAATCACACCCGCGCGTACGAAACTTCACATTGGTGAATCATTTGGGTTAGGTTAGAATAGTGACCATTACCACTATTGCTGGTGAATCATTTGGGTTAGGTTAGGTTAGGTTAGAACAGTGACCCTTAACGAGCGACGGCGAGCGAGCGAAGCGAGCGGTGCCGCGGCAGCGGCCGCCGAGCGCCATATCCCCTCTATTTTTGGTGAATCATTTGGTTTAGATGAGGCGGTGAATGTCTCGTATATTAGACGATGAAAGCCTCAGGGTTTGACCTTGATTTCAAGGTCAATGTGGTACTCGTACTGTAAAATATTTTTTTTTTCGGCGTCTATTATTTTGCGCACTTTGTTGTTTTCAATAATACACTAAAAAAGGTCTATTGTACCCAACAAAAAATAGCTAGTATATAAAAGCGCCGGGTGCGTTTGTACAGTGGTTCCAAGACATGTGAGGCCTGGTCTGTGTGTTGGCGTCTATCCCACATTGTTTTAAAACGACAAATTCAGCAGTAGCATAAAACAAACTGCACCCGGACCAAAACACAGGTAAGAACCTAAATATCACGATAGTATTTTTATCATTCACTCAATCAAGCTGCCTAGCCTGTTTCCAACTATGTTGGGGTCGGCTTCCAGTCTAACTGGATGCAGCTGAATACCAGTATTTTTGTCATTGACTAAAGTGCACTATTCAACAATCATGTAATTCCTAAGTATAATAATTACTAACACAAGCACACGCCTTATAGCTACTAACATTATGGATTTTTGTTGTCCTAATAAAGAAATTTTGATTTGATGTGTAACCACACCTTAGCTACTTTAAAAATAAATAAATCAATATAAATTTAATTGTTTAGAAGAAAAGCCAGCCCTATCTCATTAAAAGTCCAACAATTGAATTAAAACAAACTAATTTTCATTTCCAGGAATTAATTGCTGCTTGTTTTGAAAACTCAAACCTTGTGATACCACCACTTCGGGCTGTGGAAATGAAGCCTCAGAAAAACAAATCACGAACGGTAAAATATTTGATTATTTTAATTATCATTGACCAGTAGTGTTGCAGAAAATATGGATATTTTTTCCACATTAAACAGATATTTCTTTACACTACTGATGTTTGTTGCCTCAATCATGGCAAAAAAAATAAAATCCAAGAGTATTGATCCGGCTATATAATAGCGCTACGGAATCCGTAGTGAGCAACTCCATGTAGCACTATGCAGATATTTCTGGTTTTACAATCTGCTAAGACTCGTTTTCCTATCATTTGCTTTAATTGTCTTCACTTTTACAGATGATGCAGTTATTCCTGCAGTTAATTGTCTCAAGAACAGAAGTCTGAAGAAGAAGATGTAGCCTGAACAAGGCCTGTTGTTTTAATTGAACAAAGTCTGTCAGCAAATGATACCAAGCTCTATTAAACTGTATTGTGAATTTGTAAAATCGTAGAAGTAATTGAAATTCAGTGAAAGCTTACTAAATTTATGTATTACTTACTTGTTTGTTTGTTTGTCAACTACTTGTTTCACAATTAAATAAAAGTAAATTTATGAAGTCAAATGCATTTTATTCATTACAATCTCCAATTCTAATACTCGTGGGTGTGTGGGTGGGTCGGATAAGCGGCTCAAAAGGCAAAACAAATACCAACCCATACCATACATAATTCAAACCATTACCAACCCTAGCAAAAAGACTCTGTTTCATAACACTACGAGTTTCAGAATAATGTGTGATAAAATTTAAAAAAAACCGGTCAAGTGCGAGTCGGACTCGCGCACGAAGGGTTCCGTACCATCCATACTAATATTATAAATTCGAAAGTAACTCTGTCTGTCTGTCTGTCTGTCTGTCTGTTACCTTTTCACGCCTAAACCACTGAACGGATTTCGATAAAATTTGGCAAGGCTATAGATGGTATCCGGGGGACGGACATAGGCTACTTTTTTTTTCAAAAATAATCCTACAAGGGGTGATATAGGGGATGAAAGTTTGTATGGGAAACTCAGTATTTCTTAAGTTAGGCATGTGAAAATTAAATTGTATGCTTTTGATAGGAAATTAAGAAATATGCGGTTCAGCTTTTTTGAAAAATCATCCCCTAAGGGGTAAAATAGGGGTTGATGTTAAAATTTACAAAACTGCACGGATTTCGATAAAATTTGGCAAGGCTTTATATAGCATCCTGGGGAAGGACACAGGCTACTTTTGGTCTTAAAAAATAATCCTACAGGGGGTGATATAGGGGACGAAAGTTTGTATGGGAAACTCAGTATTTCTTAAGTTAGGGATGTGAAAATTAAAATGTATGCTTTTGATAGGAAATAAAGAAATAAGCGGTTCAGCTTTTTTGAAAAATCATTCCCTAAGGGGGTAAAATCGGGGTTGATTTTAAAATTTACAAAACTGCACGGATTTCGACAAAATTTGGCAAGGCTTTATATAGCATCCTGGGAAAGGACATAGGATACTATTTTTTTCAAAAATAAAACTACAGGGGGTGATATATGGGATGAAAGTTTGTAAGGGAAACCCAGTATTTCTTAAGTTAGGGATAACAAATTTATGCTATTGGTAAGAAGTTAAGAAATATGCGGGTCAGCGTTTTTTAAAAATCATCCTCTAAGTGCGTAAAATATGGGATGATTTTAAAATTTACAAAACTGCACGGATTTCGATAAAATTTGGCAAGGCTATAGATAGCATCCTAGGAAAGGACATGGGCTACTTTTTGTCTTAAAACATAATCCTACAAGGGGTGATAAAAGGGATGAAAGTTTTTACCCAGCATTTCTTGAGTTAGGGATATGCCCTATGTTTTCCACATGAACGTTCCCATGGGATATTTTCCGACATCCACGCGGGCGAAGCCGCGGGCAAAAGCTAGTATTATATGTTTGACAATCGCAAAGATAACTTTTTACTTATTTTGTAATGATACTGTGAATTACAAGGTTATTTTTTGCAGTTGCAGAAAATCATGGTATAAAGAAGTTTCAAATTCCTAATTCGTTGAATTGTTGCGCTAGAGCTCGTACAAAAATGGTCTAAAATTTACAACTTTTGCGACCCCGTATTTCTTAATTTTAAAAGATAAAAAAAAATATGTTTGTACTCTACTCAATGAGTTCTAGACGATGACACCCCACATAGCACATAATCAGCCTATAATGTTCCCACTGCTGGGACACAGGCCTCCTCTCGCTGAGAGGGAACGGGCCGTAATCCACCACGCGGGCCCAGTGCGGGTTGGTACATGTCACATGTCTTCGAATTTTTGGTTCTAGGACGTGCCGGTTTCCTCACGATGTTTTCCTTCACCGTTTTGAGAGCAGCGGTGATGAAATAATGACATGACACCCCACATGCTAGATTAAATATTTTTTTTTTCAAAATGAAAAGTTTATTGTATGGGGACCGACCCCTTAAATTTTTAACTTGGCTTTATTTTTATTATTTGTTGTTTTAGCCGTAATAGACAGCGGAGGCTTAGTAAGTTTGTACTGGGCTGTAAGTGGTTGTCTGATTTCATGGATTTTAATTTTTTTGCGCGGAACCCTAATTATTTTTCTAAAATAAAAATAGCCTAAGTTACTCCTTAAAACATCAGCTATATGCAGTCAAAATCGGTGAAAATTCGTTTGGCAAGTTTCGTAACTTGACTCAAAGTACACATTTTTTTAATCCGACTGCGCTTTAAAATTCTTCTATACAAACTTTAACATCACTAAACCTCATTTGAGGCGTAGTTTTGAAAAACTAATAATGACAAACATTATTACTTACTTATGCAAGTATTTGTGCTAAGTTTCAAGTTCATTATCCAAATTAATAAGATTTTTCATATAAACTGTATCTCTGTTTTTACGAACACAGATACCTAAAGAATTTCAAAAATCTTCTGGTATGTTTCCATAACTTGACTCAAACATTATTTACACCAATTTTAGAGTTAATCAAGCCCCCAATAAAATACTCCGCTATAAAATTAACTTTTCACCCCTTAGGGGTAGATTTTTGGAAAACCCAGACACACGTTAGTCTTAATTTTTGGTCTCAAGTATGGTCTCAAGTAACCTTTTTAAACTTTTTAAACAATTTAACAATACAGAAATGAATTTTTAATACTGCAGAATGTTAAGTTTCTCTGCACATAACATTAACATATAATGATGCCACCATCGTACTGCAAATAGAATTAAATACTGATAAAAAAACGAATACAAACACTACTATCTGCTATTTTTTTTTCAAGAGTGTACTAGTGTGCTGGATATCCTGACTGCAACATCAGCTCATCGTGTAGCCACCATTGCATTGTATGTAGAATCAAATACTGATCAAAACGAACCCAAACACGACATATCTGCTATATTATTTTACCAAGAGTATTCTAGTGTGCTGGATATCCTGGCTGCAGCATCAGCTCATCGTGTTGCCACCATTGTATTGTATGTAGAATAAAATTCTGATCAAAACGAATCCAAACACGACATATCTGCTATTACTTTTTCAAGAGTGTTCTAGTGTGCTGGACATCCTGGCTGCAGCATCAGTTCATCGTGTTGCCACCATTGCATTGTATGCAGAATCAAATACTGATGTAAATGAATCCAAACACGACATATCTGCTATTACTTTTTCAAGAGTGTTCTAGTGTGCTGGACATCCTGGCTGCAGCATCAGCTCATCCTGTTGCCACCATTGCATTGTATATAGAATCAAATACTGATGTAAATGAATCCAAACACGACATTTCTGCTATTAATTTTTCAAGAGTCAGCACCCTAGTGCTGGATATCCTGGCTGCAGTATCAGACCAAGAATTCCATAATCTTGCATAGATAGATAGCATACATGGATGTTTCAAATTTTAGGTCACACTAAGGTTTGAAAGTAAAGTAAATACCCATTACGCGTCTAACATCCCTACCGCAGCTAACAAAAGAGCCAATAACTTTGAAACGGCTTAACCGATTTTGATAAAACATGTCTAAGAACCATCGCTGGAAAACCTGCTTTCAAATAAAAAAAACCGCATCCAAATCAGTCCACCCGTTTAAGCGCTACGGTGCCACAGACAGACTTATAACAACTTATAACACCCCTCTTTTTGCGTCGGGGGTTAAAAACGGAGTTTTGAGTTAATCGGACCGCGTGTTAAAGTTCCTCCATACAAACTTTGACACCCCTAATCCCTCCTTAGGGGGTAGTTTAGGAAAACTAATAATGATAAACTTTATAATTTACTTAGATGAATATTCGTGCTAAGTTTCAAGTCTATTAACTCAAGGGATAGGATTTTTCATACAAACTTTCATCCCCTGTTTTACTCCCTTAGGGATGGAATTTCCAAAAATCCTTCCTTAGTGGATGTTTACACTATATAAGGTATCTATGTGCAAAATTTCAAGTCTCAAGATCTATTGGTTTGGGCTGTGCGTTGGTATATTAGTCAGTGACTCAGTCAGGACTTTGATTTTTTTATATATATAAATTTACCATGTTATTTTTAGACCACAGACTTCTTATAGGTTTTTCTGTAATCTACAGGTATAGAACTAATTTCTATATTTTTTTCAAAATTTTAGGCTCAGTAGTTTCGGAGATAAGGGGGGGGGGGAATGGTCAATTTTCGTCTAAATTCTTAAATAACTTTAAAACAATAAATTTTAAAATTATAAAAAAAATATATTTGAGACCCTCATAGTAATTCATTTCATTTGATATGTCACTCGGTACAGTTTACAAAACTTTTTTTTTACTTTTTTTTAAATTTTCTTATTTTCCCCCTAAAAGTGACTCTCATATTCAAAATTCATATATTTACTTTAGCTGTACGTGTTTGGGTTACAGAAATCCATATGTGTACCAAATTTTAACTTAATCGGTCCATTAGATTCGGAGCAAATTGGCTGTGACAGACGGACAGACGGACAGACAGACAGACACACGAGTGATCCTATAAGGGTTCCGTTTTTTCCTTTTGAGGTACGGAACCCTAAAAAACAAACTTCACTTTCTAGCTTGCAGATTCGTATAGCGAGTTTTGTTCTATGGGAGTTCACCATCTGAATACTACTTAATCTGTGGTCGGTTACTAGCTGTGCTCCGAGCAAGTGATATCATTTAAGTGTTACGTGTGCCTAAAAGTGAGTTTTATCGAAGAAGAGCCAACAAAGCATATCCGCATATGTATCGGTATCGCCGACACTTTTCTATGACTATTGGTATCGGTAAAAAGGCGTATCGATACATCCCGTTGGTTATATTAATACTATTCATAAAGGTCCCAATATTGTGATTGTAAATCTTCAATCTGCCTAGCCTTTTTCCAACTATGTTGGGGTCGGCTTCCAGTCTAACCGGATGCAGCTGAATACCAGTATTTTACATGGAGCGACTGCCTATCTGACCTCCACAACCCAGTAACTGGGTAATACGATACCCCTTGGTGAGACTGGTTGTCAGACTTTCGGGCTTCTCTTGAACATATTTTTTGGTACGTGTCTTATCAAACCTCACCTAAACTAGTGTTAACAAAATGACAACTAAACCTTCAGTAAGTACTCAATCCCAGCTCCTAACCAAACGTGTGCAACACAGTTGCCCGACACACGACGATACAAGGTTGCGAGTTAACTTTTAATGATCAACTAACATGTTAGTCGTGCTGCGACACTTCCGCGAATAGCGAGTATAGGTGGTGTCGCGATTAGGAGTTATTGTGAAGTTTCTATGTTTTTATCTTAAGGCCCCGGTTCCAAGCTTGATTTAGCTCGGTGTGTAAGTGAAATGGCGTTATGGCTGTCTAGTTTGACGCACGAGATAGAAGATTCTCACGCGCGCCGGAATATATGTCGTAAAAGTGCAAATAAAATCGTATAAAATTAGAAATTAACTATTTAATAAAAAGTAATCCATCACTGGATGCAGTTTGGAATTTGACATTTCATGGTATATTTTTAATTATAATTATAATTGATAATGAAGGGATAAACAGCTTTTAAAGATTATTAGGAGGTATGTTTAAAGATTTTTTTGGTGCATTAAAGTATATTTAATTATGTTTTGGCTTCCATCACTGTATGCGAAAAGGACTTGAAAATATCATATTTTTTTTACACGTCAAAATTATTTACGGTTTATGAGATATACAGCTTTAAAAAACCACCTTTTTGATCATTTTCAGGAAATCTGCGCCTTAAATGGCTTCATATTTAAAAGAACATTAATAGAGGCTAATAAGTTAGTAACTAGAATTAAGGCGCGGTATTAGCTCAATATTCACTAAAATTGCTTTCTTGGATTAGCGTCGATGACGTAACGCAATGAAACTATCCGACGTAAAAAATACAGTGGACAGAGAAGGGTTTAAAGAAAAATTTTAACCAATATTAGATATATTTAGCCACGAGCCCAGGAGTCCATGAGCCACGCGTGATTATTATTTAGCGGTTATTAACCGCCTTAACGGTTCAATAACCGCTAAATAATAATCACGCGTGGCTCATGGACTCCTGGGCTCGTGGCTAAATAATAACAGCCGCACTGGTCGATCGAAGGCTTAGCTACGCTTGTCGCGGTAGGTTCATGGATGGGTGACCATCCATTGCTCATCAAGACCCTTCCGTGCCTCGGAAAGCACGTTAAGCTATTGGTTCCGGCTGTTACTGGTATGTCTTTGACAGTCGTTACGGGTAGTCAGAACACTAAAAAAGTCTGACACTCTTACCAAGAGGTATCGTGTTAGTCAGTCGAAGCCGACCTCAACATAGTTGGGAAAAGGCATGGTGGATTGATTAACTTCCAATAACCGCTGTATAAACTGAAAACAAAATGTGTAGGAGACGAATCGATGATTGCAAATGAATACTCTGAATGGAACCTAGAATAGATCCTATCGCCTGCTCAGGCATCTACTGCAATGATGATTCCAGGGTTTAGAAACCATTATTTCTATCCTCATCACGTCTATTGCCTCCCACCCCCCAAGCAATGTCACACAGAGAATAATTTAATGATTTAGAATCTCTAACTAACGTTTATATTTGACGGATATGTTTGACGTGTAAAAGTGTTTGTACAAACCTACTTACAGAAAATAAATCATTTATCATTTATAACAAAGGATGTACACAAACATAAGAAAAAGTATTAACGACAAAAGTATCACGCAGGTGTACTCCTTCACTTACAGGAGACCACAGCATGCATCAAAGAATATAATAACTAAGCTAACAAAGTACTTATCAAAACACAAGTAATAAAATTGGAAAAATAGGATTTAAAAAAAAAAATTAACAGTCATAGTAGAAATTAAAAAATAAAATAAAAATGAAAACACATTCGCTAATAAAATTGAAAATTAAAATTAATCGTTGTATAGTCTCCCCACTACATTTGCGCAACAAGAAATTTTTACACAAAGCAACAAATACACTTAGCATTATTTTGTAGGAAGGTTACTTCTCAGTAAATAGGGGGGTGATGTGGGAGGGTAACCGCAGCTCCAAATAGCTGGACGTCTGTGCTTAATGCACTCGTACACGAGCGTTAGAACTGTGCTGCGGTGGGAGGTGAAGCCAGGTTTGTTGCATAATGTCCGGAAAGCAGTATTGGGATTCATACTCGTATATACACAACTTCAATAAATCAAAACGGATGCTTGGCATTATACTTACTGCAAAAATTAAAATAACCGGCCAAGTGCGTATCGGGCCACACACAATGAAGAATCAGCTGCATCAGTTTAGACTGGAGGCCGACCCCAACATAGTTGGGAAAAGGCTAGGCATGTGTAATTTTTAGGGTTCCGTACCAAAATGGTAAAAAAGGAACTCTTATGGTGTGACTCAGTCTGTCTGTCTGTTTTTCACAGCTGGATATCTCAAGAACTAGGAATGCTATCAACTTGAAATTTGGAATAGTTTTAGATGACGTTTACCCAACTATTTTGCATATAAGAAAGAAATAAAAATATTTGTTTTTCTTGCAACAGGTGCTGAAAGGGGGTCTTCAAAATTCAAAGTGGGGCTACTAGGGCATGTGGGGTATCATATGAAAGAGCGCTGTTTGCACATTCTCAAACAGTTTTTTATTTTTTTTTAGTCCGCATAGTTTTCGACTTTTGATGAAAAATGTTTATAAAAATACCGTTCTCCCCCCCCCCCCCTTATCTCCGAAGTTTGCCAAGAGAAAAATCTGAAATAATTCTATGTGATAGAAGTTTATGTAAAGATTACAGGAAAAATAAAACGATGTCTCTAAATAGCACACTTTTTTAGAAATCGGAACGGAACCCTCGGTGCGCGAGTTCGACTCGCTCTTGACCGGCTTTTTAACATAAGCAATACTTTTAGATTTAGAATCACCCTGGAATATTCTTAATGTACGTTTAACCATGCCAAAATAAATCTACCATATATCCAACCACTATTAAACCAGTCAGTTTTAAACCTAAACCTCATGTTGGGGTTATTCGCACATAGCTGTCGTTAATGACCCACAAATTTAACCGGCGTGACAATTATAACTGTTGAACTGCAGTGTCCTTGTTAACTTGGTCGCTTACTGTCCTGCACGAATAAATGTTTACTGGTTAGTGGTGTTTTAACATTGTGCAGTTAAGTAACACTGGTACCTTAATTTGATTATCAAGTTGGTATTGGTAAATTATTTTATTCTTGTTAGTCAATTTTGTTTTGGCATGAATAACTCGTACAGTCTACTGTTCCAAAATTGGTCATGTAAACAAATGTATCAAATAACGTTTCCGTGGTTGCCTGTTTGCAGTGCAACTTAAAAATTTGTGTTTAGAGATTATTTGAATACTTAACCCCTCAAGTGTCTGAGTTTGGCTAATTTTAGACCCAAAACCCCAGCGAGTGGGGAGGGTTGGGGGTTAGTTGCGAACCCCATAGGTTCACAACTAATGATGATGATTGGTTTTCCATCGGAGGGGTTAACCCCTCAAGTGTCGAATGCACCCCCTGTGTGCATAAGAAAAACCCTTTTTTTGTTACGTATATAAGCTTAGATCACATATATATAAACGTAAAAAAACATCATCCGATGGAAAACATATCATCACCAGTAGTTGTGAACCTATGGGGTTCGCAACTAACCCCCAACCCTCCCCACTCGCTGGGGTTTTGGGTCTAAAATTAGCCAAACTCAGACACTTGAGGGGTTAAACCCGAAATTTTAATTTTAAACCATCCTACTAATATAATAAACGTGAATGTTTGTGAGGGTGGATGTATTTTGTTACTCCTATTTAACGCAAAAACTACTAAACTGCTTTTGATGTTTGGCACACAAATCGGATTCGAGACTTACGCGGTCGAACCGCCAAACACTGCTAGTCAAATGTTTTCATTTTCTCAATTGAGGTTAATTTAAAAAACTCAATTTTCAACGACAATTTTTGAATTACATTTAACAAACAAAAGTTGATTGAAAAAGTGGTGAAATCAATGCTGGAAAAAGTCGTGACATTTTAAGGTGACAGTTTTCTAATTACAGATGAATGCGCTACTAAATCCCTTTAGTGAGTGATTGCATGAGAATTTATCTAGAACAGGGTTTGTTTACACTTTTATCAGATACATTTGGCACAGACCATAATATTCATTGTCATGATATGACAGTTCTCACGTTAGGACTTCCCTACAATAATGGTGGTATTGTGCAAAGTACACTTCTCTCCTCACTCAAATTATCGCACATAATTTGAAAGCAAACTCAATTATTATAGTTTTAAAACACATAAAATTACGCCTGTATTCCTCAAAGGGTTAGGCAGAGGTCACCTATAGTAAACCCATATTACGCCAAGTAGGTAGAAATCGTGGATCACCGAACAACTACACTTTATTCAATTTTTCGTGGTTGATATTACGCGGATTCATTTTAAAAGCTTACCAAATTTTTTTACACAATTTGATACAAAAAGTTGCACTATCCATTTTTACACACATAGGCATATCAACAAAACAGCTCCTGTTACGTAATAATCCAATTTTTCCCGGCTCGCAACACCGACTGATACTCGGTACTTCGAATATAACTACAAAACTGAATATGTAATCGAATTAAAGTCTGACGTTCTGCTGAATGCTGGTACGAAATCAATTGTCTGTCAGTGGTGATCACAATCGGTTGAATCGATTGGACAGCCGATATTCGAACGAGTAATCGTTTCATAGGTATTTTATTGTAATACTGCCAATCATCGTAGTTGAATTGGTTTATGGTGAATGATATCAATTTTCTGATGTCATGTTACTTTTTAATCGAGCTATAACGATACTGGGTAAAGGTTTACGATGACAACTTCATTACTTATTTCAAAATACGCTGCGGTAATGCTGTGTATGTGTTAGGCTGAGGCTACAGTAAACAGCGATTTGCGATGCGACTGGAAGAGCGAAACGAATAACGAGAGTAATATTTGATGTACGGTGTAGCCACAACGTGAGCATTCATTTATTTGTTTTAATCGCTCATGTGTCGCAGGTCGCATCGCGGCCTAATGTAGCCTCAGCCTCAAGTTGGTGAGCCTTTATAAATAAATAAATTAACTTGTAAACCTAGAATGTGCGTATCAATGTTAAGAAGTCTTCATCAAAAACATTTATAAACATTCTCATGTAATTTTATTTCTGTATAATATCTCTGCTACATTTCCATAAACCTTAACTCATCTGGACTAAAGGATTTCTATTATGAAAGAAAAACGAAATGAAAAAAAAAATTGTTTATTCTCCACAAATAAAAAGCACATTATAAAAATTAAACTGGGTAACACTAAAGCCAAAAGATAATTTCTAAAAATTTACTTAAAAAAAGTAAAAAAAAGCCGGTTTTTACTTTTTTTTAATAAAAATATTTTACAATTTTTAGTTAAAACATAACACATAACAATACAATTACAATACAATGTATACAATATATTATTGTATACAATTACATAAGGCCAAGACGAACGAAAAGAAGAATTATCAAAATCCGCGTACAAATGCTGGAGATACAGTACATAAGAATAATTAATTAGTAGTAGTATTAAAAAACCTTCCTGAAAGTATGTAGATCACGTTAGTGGAATTATCAGAATTGTCTTATTAGTTTTTGAGAAAATCGCGGATTTACAAACAGACATATATACATACCTACGGGTTGAATACAAAACCTCCTCTTTTGAAGTCTTCTAATAGGCTACCAACTCTTTTCTTATTTGGACGGACGTGTTGCACGCAAGTGTAGCCACATATCTGTCGAAAAATATACGCGTCGACTTGATAACCTTCTCCTTTTTTTCGGCAATTAACAAAACACAAGACTTGACAGCACTAAATGCCACTTCATCAAGCCCTCAGAACAATAACAAAGCATAGAAGTAGTCCTAAAATAGCAACTGAACTCAATATATTTGTTTCATTTTGACTTATGGAGCCGCTATGATGTTAAAGAAGGACACGTATACAGAAGACGTTTCGAAATTTTGTAGGTTGTCATTCATTTTATTCTGACTAGTGATGTACCCACTAAATTTCAACGTCGATAGAATTTACAATGACATTCTTTCTTACACTGCCAAGAATAATAACCGTAGGTACACACGGCTACACATCAAACTATACATTTCCAGTTTACACTGACCGCTCATTGTAAGGAAATCCTATACAATGCGAGATCAGCTTATACTGGAAATGTATAGCTTGATCTGTAGCCGTGCGTACCAAAAATTTTGAAGTAACTAAGCATACTTATGATACCAATACTTAATATATTCGTTCAAAATGAAACAATACTTTAAGTATGAACTAAATAGTTCGTCATCATCATCACCAAAGTCTTCCTTGGTTCCCGACAGCTCTTCATGTATTAAATCTGACCCGGCTAAACCAGAATGTATTTAGTTGCCATAATAACTGATGAGTTTATTGAAAAGAAGTGGGAGACATTCGGTTTTGCAAATGTTTTTAGCAACTTACTTTCTCATATTTATTTGAATTTTAGATTACATCATAGACTACTCAACAAAGTCTAGGGAAAAAGGGTATTCAAAGTACCTAATAATTTTTATTTTAATACTTTTTATGTTACATATATTATTGTAAATCAGTAGAAGCGTAATTTAATAGAGATTTGAATTATTTGATTAAATAAAATGGTTGTTAGTGAAAAAATAAAATTTATTATGAAAATTTAAAATGGTACCAAAGCGACAAAAACTTTTCGTACATAAAAAAATAAATAACGACCAGATAATATTTTAAATAAAAAATAAAATGCCTAGCCACTTTAATAATCTGTTAGTCGAATTCCAGCCCACACCATAATCATTTCGCCCTGGTACGGATGAACTTCCTGAAGATTCTGGAGTCGGCTCTGGCGACCAGGAACTCGCCAAAAGCGCAGTCTTCTTGAATCGGGATGGAATCCAATTATTTCTGAATTTGTTATTGTCATCTGTGTCAAGGATTCCTAAAACAAACAGTTCTCAATAAAATTTATGTAAGATTTTTTATCAACATTTTTATTTAGGTAAATAGTTTTATTTGTATGTCTTACCTGACTGATGTGAGATGATTTCACGAGATGTCAAGATCAGTTGCGATTCATTAATTTGTACCGATGTACTAGGTCCTGTTTCAACTTCCATTGCTACGGGATCCTACAATTACGTATTTTGTATTAAAAATAAATAAATAAATTTGCACTCGATTATATTTCCGACTGGGATAATTAGAAGAATGATATCGCATCAATGATATTTTTAATATAATATCATTGTATCGCCTGTCTTCATGTTAGATTACTGTTGATGGTGAGCGGTTTTTTTAATTTGCAGTATTGCGCTATGTCCTTCTTCGCAGACTTCCATAAGTATTTCCTGTAATGTAATAAATCAAGTTTTAATTTGAACGGGATACTATTTATTGCCAATAAAATACCTAAATTATATCATAATATATCAAGACCATTTCATCTGTTCTATCCATAACAAATAATGTAGGAACAGCATGTTCTCTAAGTGACGACTTAAAGAACATGCTACATCCATTTCATAGGTTCATTACCAAATGAATACAAAGTAAAATGTTTGGAGCATATTATGTGGCTGTGCTGTTTGGAGTCCAATTTCGTCTACCAATACAATTTATCCATTTTTTTTTCACATCGTCTAGGAAATCTGTAAAAGAAAAGTATCGACAACATTATTTACGTCACTATGGCTGATCAAGATAACCCCAAAACAATTTCCGAATATTCGCTAATAACTTCTATTGGAATAAATATTACGACTGGTTTCAGCTATATAGTGACACAGCAATATTTGTTATGTATTTATATTCGTTTATCAGATCTTAGGCAACAAGAAATTGAGCAAAAACTTACCGATGGAAGGTCAATATTTGTTGTTCATTTTATTTTCGCTATGAATGGGACTTGCAGCCCCCAACCACACAAGAAATTGCTCCACAGCGTCCACACACTCACTATTTGTAGTTAAACAAAGAATTCATGCAATCTAACAGTAGAAATATTATTAAAACATCGCAAAACCATGGAATATTACGACAGACACGTAAACAATGAACACGCGAATAAGTCAGCTAGTTCAATGAACGAACTGTCAGACATTGAAACAAAGTACTATCAAATTTGGCCGCGTCATACTATAACTTTTTTAACCAAATGACAATTGATCTTGTGACCATGCCAAGAAAGTAAAACAAAGAGTAAAACATTTATCTCTTTCCCACATCCTTTATCGTACCTTTATCGTACCTAATAATAGAACGGGAATAAAGGTAGTTACAGAATTCTGTTTTTAGCCTTCCTTCTATGCTTTGTTATTGTTCTGAGATCAAGCCTAAACATTTTGACACTGCAACAATAAAGCCAACTTGACATAATTCGTGCACTAAAAGTAAATCATTTTCGCGCTAAAATTACTCACACTAGTTGACGTCGGCGCGTTGTCAACGTCGCGCTGTAGCGGTCACCGGGCTGACGTGGTGACGGCGTTGACGTAGTGGTCACCAGGTGCTGAGATAAATAAACGCTAGCACTAACAGCTAAATGCTGACGCGGGACCTAGTGTTCGAATGACACTAAATGATTTTGTGAATGAGAGCAGTTAGGAAAAAGGTTTTAAAAAATATATATCATCATCTGCCTAGCCTTTTCCCAACTATGTTGGGGTCGGCTTCCAGTCTAACCGGATGCAACTGAATACCAGTATTTTACATGGAGCGACTGCCTATCTGACCTCCACAACCCAGTTACTGGGTAATACGATACCCCTTGTTAGACTTGCGGCTTCTGGCGACCCGTAACTACACTCAAAGATCCACGAATGGCAGCCGAGACCAACGGCTTAACGTGCTTTACGAGGCACGGAGGAGTTTCGGTATGTACAATGGTCACCCATCCACTGACCAACCTCGGAAAGCGTAGCTTAACCTGATGGACCGACCCGTGCGACTGTTATTACCTAGCCACGAGCTCCTCGTCTATTAATATTAATTATAGAAATTAATTTCTAAAAAAATGTTAATAGATTTCTGTTTTTTAATAAGCTTAAAAACGTTAGAAACTCAGGTTATGAAATACCATAACTAGTTTTATCTATAAAAGGAAAGCGTTACTGACTGACTGACTGACTGACTGATCTATCAACACACAGCTGAAACCACTGAACGGATTGGGCTGAAATTTGGAACACAGGTAGCTATTATGACCTAGGCATCCGCTAAGAAAGGGTTTTTGGAAATTCGACCTTTAAGGGGGTAAAAAGGGGGATATTGTTTGTATGAAAAATATTATTCCTTGAGTTAATAAACTTGAAACTTGGCTCGAATATTTATGTAAGTAAATTATGATTTTTATGATTTTTTGTTTTTCTAAACTACCCCCTTAAGAGGAAATGGGGGGTCTCAAAGTTTGTATGGAAAAATTTTAACGCGCAATCCGATTAACTCAAAACTCAGTATTTATACTTAAAACCAAAAATAAAGAATAATGTGTGTCAGGGTTTTTCGAAAATCTACCTCTAACGGGGTGAAAAGGGGTAGTCAATTTCACAGGGGAGGATTTTACTGCGTGGCTTGATTAACTCGAAAATTGGTGTAAATAATCTTTGAGTCAAGCTATGGAAATATCTCAAACCATTTTTTTAAATTCCACCCCTGTGGGGGTGAAAACAGGGAATACAATTTACATGAAAAATGTTATTCATTTGGTTTTAATTGACTTGAAACTTGGCACAAATATTTGCCTAAGTTTGTCATTATTAGTTTTTTTAAACTACCCCGGAGGGAGAGTTAGAGGGGGAGGGGCAAGGGAGGGGTGGTGAGGAGTGTGAGGGGGAGGATGATGGACGCAGGGAGAAAGGGCAGGAATTGGTGAGGAGAGGAGGAAGACATGGTAAGGCTGAGGGGCGGGGAGGGTTTGGTGAGCCGGAGGTGGAGGAGAAGGGGAGAGGGAGGGGACGGGGTGGTGAGAGAGAGAGAGCGAAGGGGAAGTGGTGAAGGGGGTGTGAGAGTGAGTGAGAGGGGGAGGGAGAGGTAGCGGAAGGGGATGTGGTGAAGGAACGAGCTAAACTCTGGAACTACCCTACCAGTCGGACTTTAAAAAATCTTTTTGCATTAATGATAGCCCAAATCTTACAGAAGGCATATTTAACATCACTCTAGGACCCTTAGGTGCCGAGCAAAAAGAAAAAAAGTCTGAAAGAACGCTAAGTGAAAACGAAGTAATAGCGCGGATAGGCAATGCGATGCGACGGGGTGGGTCGAGCAAAAAATAAATTTCACGCGGACGAAGTCGCGGGCAGAAGCTAGTCTCATATATTGTAGAATTTACTGCACTTCACTTTTCTTTTTTTTTTTTATTTATTTATTTATTTCAATAATGCATAATTACAATATTAAGGCTTAAACTAAAGAACTAGGATAAACCTGTATCGTTAATTACCAAGTACTCGGTTAACAAAAGAAGACCGAGTTTAATAATCTTAATATGTAAGGGAATGTTCATACATGCAATATAAGTACATTAATATGTAAGGGAATGTTCATACATGCAATATAAGTACATACATATTTTTAGCTTTAGTTGTAGCGCCATTGAAAAGCAATAATAATATTTTAGAAGTCAATCAGCGCTGTTGTTATCATATTTCAAGGGTCTAAATTAATTTTCAACCAACTCCGTAACAAGGTAAACATACAAATTCCTTACCTTATAATTATTAAGAACTTATAACTAACATCAACAAACTAAATGAAGCAACTGCTATCAATACAATACATATACACGTATATTATATATACATACGATAAATTCTAAACATACAAATTTCTACCAAACTTTACCTAATTAACATTTCTCGGGAAACCGTAGATGTTTCGTAGCGCGTAGAGGCTTCGTAGTGGCGTAGCGGCGTAGCAGCGTAGCCTCGTAGCAACGTGTGTTGTTGTTAGGATGTTGATTTTCGAAGCTTAAAATTACGTGAAGATATTATTATCGTTGTACTACTAGTTGTAATTTAATAATGATGTGAATTCTTTGGGAATGTTTGGTTTAGAACTATTCTGCATAATGTATGTTTGCCTAGTTACATGAATTATAATTCCACCTAATAATAATATGTAGGAGCTGCCGACTCTGTATGTTCGTTCTTCTCCAAGTACCTACGCTTTGGAATGGGCAACTAGCTTCATCTTTCTGACTGACCGACCCGTTGACAATTCATAAATGCCTATAATTGGTTTATTTCCCTCCGCAAACTAACAGGGTGCATTCAGCTCCTCATTTTGAATCATATTCCACCGGAAATTTTCTCAGGAAAATTTTCATTTCTTCAAATTTTTTTTTCAGTTACATTTTCATTATTTCAATGTAAAATTGCATTGTGTGTTCGCAGCACTCCATTTATGTAAAAAAAACTGCAAAAAAAAACAGCAAAAAAAAAACCAGCAATGGATGTTGAAATACTCTAACCAACGACGCGTGAAATCAGCTGTTCACTTTCTGTCTAGCTACAGAGTTCATCGAACTCACCCCATACCTATTACCTACCCCTCCCAACCAGTAATAGACGCTCCGATTTGTGCACAAAAACACAAACAAATCAGGTTTATTGGATTTCCTTAACGTTCCTGAAAAAATTTCATACACCGGTCATCTTAGTATGACATACTGAATTCACCCTATCAGTTTGTGGAGGGCTGTCCCTTACACCCTGTATAGTTTTTACCATCTTGGAGTTTCAATTTACGGGGACTTTTCTTCAACAATGATAAAGCATATACGAGGTCGACTATACTATGAAAAGTGTTGCCTGTAACAACATAATTACCACCTGTAATAATTATCTCCGTGTATAAATAACTAACAACCGACAGAACCGCCAACAATGTACATAACTCAGCCCACAATACCGTATGGTGTACAAATACCGTCATACATCATTCGCGACGTCGCGGTCTGGTTATTGCGCTATGTTCGGCTATATTCGGCTATGTTCGGCTATGTTCGGCTATATTGCTGCCGGCACTCATCGTGCGGTTGTGAAGAATGACATCTTGATAGTTTATGTTATAATAATAGTGGGAGATTGTAATGTATAAGGGTTACATATGTAGTGTGAAATTGTTTTATGACGATGATGTATATAATAATATTTTGAATTAATTCATTGATTCGACAATTTTTTTATAAAAGAACTAGCTTCTGCCCGCGACTTCGTCCGCGTGAAATTTCTTTTTTGCTCGACCCACACCGTCGCATCGCATTGCCTACCCGCGCTATTTATTACTTCGTTTTCACTTAGCGTTCTTTCAGACTTTTTTTCTTTTTGCTTGGCACCTAAGGGTCCTAGAGTGATGTTAAATATGCCTTCTATAAGATTTGGGGTATCATTAATGCAAAAAGATTTTTTAAAATCCGACTGGTAGGGTAGTTCCAGAGATTAGGTCGTTCCTTCACCATATCCCCTTCCGCTACCTCTCCCTCCCCCTCTCACTCACTCTCACACCCCCTTCGCCCTTCCCCTTCCCTGTCTCTCTCTCACCACGCCATCCCCTCCCTCTCCCCCTATCCTCCACCTCCGGCTCACCAACCCCTGACCTCCCCCTCCGCCTTCACCACGTCTTCCTCCTCTCCTCACCAAGTCCTGCCCCTTTCTCCCTGCGTCCATCATCCTCCCCCTCACCCTCCTCACCACTCCTCCCCTTCCCTCTCCCCCTCTAACCCTCCCGCTGGGGTAGTTTTAAAAAACTAATAATGACAAACTTAGGCAAATATTTGTGCCAAGTTTCAAGTCAATTAAAACCAAATGAATAACATTTTTCATGTAAATTGTATCCCTGCTTTCACCCCCCCAGGGGTGGAATTAAAAAAAATGGTTTGAGATATTTCCACAACTTCACTGAAAGATTATTTACACCAATTTTTGAGTTAATCAAGCCACGCAGTAAAATCCTCCCCTGTGAAATTGACTACCCCTTTTCACCCCGTTAGAGGTAGATTTTCGAAAAACCCTGATACACATTATTCTTTATTTTTTGTTTATAGTATAAATACTGAGTTTTGAATTAATCGGATTGCGCGTTAAAATTTTTCCATACAAACTTTGAGACCTCCCAATTCCCCTTTAGGGATTAATTTAGAAAAACAAAAAATCACAAAAATCATAATTTACTTAGATAAATATTCGTGCCAAGTTTCAAGTTTATTAACTCAAGGAATAAGATTTTTCATACAAACAATATCCCCCCTTTTTACCCCCCTTAAAGGTCGAATTTCCAAAAACCCTTTCTTAGCGGATGCCTAGGTCATAATAGCTACCTGTGTTCCAAATTTCAGCCCAATCCGTTCAGTGGTTTCAGCTGTGTGTTGATAGATCAGTCAGTCAGTCAGTCAGTCAGTCAGTCAGTCAGTAACGCTTTCCTTTTATAGATATAGATGTGTTCCAAATTTCAGCCCAATCCGTTCAGTGGTTTCAGCTGTGTGTTGATAGATCAGTCAGTCAGTCAGTCAGTCAGTAACGCTTTCCTTTTATAGATATAGATAACCCTCCCGCCGGGGTAGTTTTAAAAAACTAATAATGACAAACTTAGGCAAATATTTGTGCCAAGTTTCAAGTCAATTAAAACCAAATGAATAACATTTTTCATGTAAATTGTATCCCTGTTTTCACCCCCCCAGAGGTGGAATTAAAAAAAATGGTTTGAGATATTTCCACAACTTCACTGAAAGATTATTTACACCAATTTTTGAGTTAATCAAGCCACGCAGTAAAATCCTCCCCTGTGAAATTGACTACCCCTTTTCACCCCGTTAGAGGTAGATTTTCGAAAAACCCTGATACACATTATTCTTTATTTTTTGTTTTTAGTATAAATACTGAGTTTTGAATTAATCGGATTGCGCGTTAAAATTTTTCCATACAAACTTTGAGACCCCCCAATTCCCCTTTAGGGGTTAATTTAGAAAAACAAAAAATCACAAAAATCATAATTTACTTAGATAAATATTCGTGCCAAGTTTCAAGTTTATTAACTCAAGGAATAAGATTTTCCATACAAACAATATCCCCCCTTTTTACCCCCCTTAAAGGTCGAATTTCCAAAAACCCTTTCTTAGCGGATGCCTAGGTCATAATAGCTATCTGTGTTCCAAATTTCAGCCCAATCCGTTCAGTGGTTTCAGCTGTGTGTTGATAGATCAGTCAGTCAGTCAGTCAGTCAGTCAGTCAGTCAGTCAGTAACGCTTTCCTTTTATAGATATACATTTCTATCAAAATTTTTGTAAACATCCGCCATTTTAAATTAAACATTATTATTTTCAAAATATAATTTATTCCTGAAATAGTTATTGTGTAGGAAGAACCATGGACAAGAACCACACATAATAGAGAAGTTTGCACCTTAGAGTACAGGAGTCATTTACCAGTCATAAGGCACTAACACCATCCCCTCGCCTCGACAGTTCTGAACCAACCGGGGAGGGAGGTGTTACCGACCTCTAAAAAAAATATATATATTTCGTTATTACACGTACAATAGGTGGGTGGAGGCGTCTCCTTTTAAGCATATAGTTGCCTGTGCCAGGAGGCGCCGCTCTTTTAAGCATATAGTTGCCTGTGCCAGGAGGCGCCGCTCTTTTAAGCATATAGTTGCCTGTGCCAGGAGGCGCCGCTCTTTAAGCATATAGTTGCCTGTGCCAGGAGGCGCCGCTCTTTAAGCATATAGTTGCCTGTGCCAGGAGGCGCCGCTCTTTCATTAACTCGCAATTACTGAAACATGCTAATAACAAAACAAACAAAACAAAATTTAAAGTTACAGTTTACGTATTTTTTTTTATTTCATTAAGTGGATCGTCACGGGATTGTTTTTGGAGCTTATTACGGTTGTTTATACATCTTAGTATGCCTTCAGTGATCCACCTCTAGGATCGACAGTTGACAGGACTGTCAAAGATCTAGGAATGACAGCCGGAACCAACTGCTTTCCGAAGCATGGAAACCCATCCTACTCTAGATATTCAAAAGATTGATACAACTGCACTACGTCCACTTTCCACTTAAATTCTTAAATAACAATCTTATAATGTTTACCACTTTAAACATGGCTACTAAATGTTCACAACTTAATTATGGGGATCAAATGTAATCCGAGATACAGGTTTACCACCTAGTTCGGATGCAGATAGTCCTAAAACTTTGTAGATTGAGTCTTGAGATGATATTGCGAACGTTGTTAAAAATACGGGAATTGCCCCTCTGGTCAGTAACATAATCATGCAACATGTAATTATGTTACAAGACTCGGTTGTCAAAAGGTCACGATCGTGTTGTCGTGTTATGTGATGCATGGTGACGTGTTCGTGACGTCAATGATGTCATATTATGGCCTGATTGTGTCATGCAATTGCAAACAATGTTTGGTGTCATACATCAAGGAAAAAACCAGCTAAGTGCATGTCGGATCATGCACGATGAAGGGTTCCGTAGTTGAAAAGAATTTATCCCAAAAACAAACTTAACATTGTAATCATATTTTTTTTTTTATAAGAGATTAAATTACAAACTTAACAATTTTCGGACTTTTTCCTTTACTTGTGCTGTGAAACCTTGCTTCTTGCTAAATTTCATGATTCTAGGTCAATGGGAAGTACCCTATAAGTTTTGATTTACTTGCGAGTACCAAAATATGTCGCATAAACGTCCGTATTTTTTTATTGCCTCGTCATAGAAGCTTGATTTTTTTAGAACTCCAAGGGACCATAGACCTTCGTATTTGATAGTCATTTCATCTCGATGCCTCTACGCGTTCCTGGGAAAAAGGGTCTTGACAAACTGACAGACAGACAGACGGACAACCAAGTGATCCTATAAAGGTTACGTTTTTTCGTTTTGAGTTACGGAACCTTAAAAAGTATTTAAATCTTATCTTACTTGAGTTAAAGCTGGATACAAGTCGTAAGTGAATAATTGGTAACGTAATGCTCAAAGTCAAATACAGGAACTTTTGAATTTTCAAGGAGGCGATCAGTTGCAGCTAATTGCCAGTTTCAAAACGCAGATCTCGATGAAGCAGATCGAACAAGAAACTTCACGGACGTCAGACATTCTGGGCTGTTGCTGGCTTTAAATAATATAATGTTCGCCTAGCACTATCTATTGTTATGTTAGAGACAGTTTTCAAGGTTCTATACAAAGTAATATTAGTTTGATTTAACTCTTCAAAAGAAAAAGTTGTGATAGCCAATTTTGAAGTTGACACAAAATACAATAGTTTTTCTTTGCAAAGTGCTAAACTTGAAATTAACAAATTTAAACTTAGAGTAATATTTTATGAAACTAAAATACTATTGTTATTGGATTTTATATCCATACTTAAAATAATATTGCTATTTCAAATCGATTATCGATTGGAAACATTGGACAAAAGAAACAATATTGTAACTTATAATAATAAAATACTTATACATAACTTAATTAAAATATATAAATAAAAAAGGGAAAGAGATGAGCTCTTTCCCTTTAGCAGTGCATTAAAAAAATCGTACAAGTGACTAAAGTTTACGAAAAAACCACAAAAACATTTCAGCTTGACAACCAGTTAACAAACTCAATATCGTCAACCAACCTCATTAACCATTATTAACGAAAAAAAAAAAACATAACTAAACGCGAAGAAAGTACAATCACGGAAAAAATCCGACGACATTTTTATATTAAACCTCCTACACGTTAGTCGTGTCGGTTCAAATCCGTATTTCCATGCAAATGAACTCAGTGGGGTGTAGGTACTGGTGTGTAACGAGGGAACTGTACGGTGTTATTAAATTCTCATTTTGTTGCTTCGACGACTGAATCGGCTTAGTGTAGCGGGTAATTCTGTGTAGGTGCACGATTTGATTCAGATTTGTTATACTAGTGAGTTAGGTGGATTAGTAATAGGAGAAGCAATAGTTTTGTTTCAGTTTAGAGGTTACAGAATTTCAAGATAATCATGATTATCATTTCGTTTATTTATATTTTTTCGTTATAAAATACGTTTTTCAATATTTCTTAAAAAATAAATGAAAAACATTTAAAAATATAAAAAATAGTGGTCCGCCGGTGTCGGGAGCAGGGTCCAAGCTACCGGTGGTTAGGGCTGCAGAGATAGGAACCTCCTCACAATACGAGCCGTATCGAGGAGTACTGCATTCTGAATCTGGCCCTTGATCCAACCGCCTAACGAGAGCCTCGAAAGATGTTGGTCGAGGCTATCGGCTATCAGGCCGTTGGCCGTTACTACAATCGGCACAATGATAGCTGAGTCCACATTCCACATGTCAACAACCTCGTGAGCTAAGTCGAGATATTTTATTTGTTTCTCTTTCTCAGCTTTCACGAGGTTCCCGTCATGTGGTAACATCGACAATCATGATTATCATCATTATTATCATGCAGGCAGTGTGGCGATTCCGTGCTTTGTGATTTAAATCTAGCTGGACTGGATTGAAAAGTGGTCCCGTTGGTCAAAATATTGATCCAGGGGCACCGTCATCATTTCAGCCAAAGAACCTCGTCCACTGCTGGACTTAGGTCTCGGTGGCAATGTATATATATTTTTTTTAATTTTTACTTATCCTATATTGTCCAACTGCCAAGTAAGGGCCTCCTCATCCTATACTTGGACTCGAACCTGACCGATTGGCTGGAGATGGTACGCCATAGAAAATCGGAAAATTATCTAAGCTATCTAAGCTTTCGCCAGCGGCTTTGTCCGCGTGCATGTCGGAAATTATCCCAAGGGTACTACCGAGATAAAAAGTATTCTATGTTCTATTTTAGGTCATGGTCTACCCGTGTGCCAAATTTGATCCAAATCCGTTCAGCCGTTTTAGCGTGAAAGCAACAACACTCACAAACAAACTCACTTTCGCATTTATTATATTAGTTCGGATTCTTTACTAGTTACAGCCTACGAATTCGTTCGCGGGGAAATCAATCAAATACAGCCCATGTTACTTGCTGATAATGTAGCTTTCTGTAGGTGAAATAATTTTTAATATCGGTTGAGTATTTTTAACACAACTTATTAAATACCAACATAAAATATTGTAAATTATGTATCAGCTTAAATGGTTTCTAACAAAATGGACGGTGTTGAGTTGCGGCTAACAAATTGAAATTGATTTTGCGGTTGTTTGTACTGTTTTCATCATGCTGGTGATGTTTTAAATCTGTGTTATTGTCACTTCGTTAGTTATGATAAAATATAAATTTTTATTTATTAACATTATTATTTATTATTGTTTTAAAATTTATTTTATATCCTTGGCGAGCTGGGAAGTACTGATAACACGGGCCTAAACCAAGGGATTGCCAATCGGTTTACGTGTTCAATGAATTAAAATGCAGTTATAGATGGCTGAGTAACGGGGTGTAAAGTTCACTCATCCTCCATAGAAAAGGGAGAATCCTCCGACCAGACGGGTGTCGTGTCTGGTGGGCAACTGACCGACGGTTGATGTCGGGACATTGATATATGTAAACACTGATTATGCGATGCAGTATTTTGCGTGACGTCAGTGTGATGCGTAGTTCGCAAGTGGCGATGTAGACGCCGATGCGGCCACAGAGTTAATATTATCAATATTTGTTTTTTTATTATTCACACGGGGCTCGAAATGTACGGTCAATATCACTCCTAGACAAATTCATCTACATAGAACTCGTACTGTACGGTCAGAATCACCCCTAGACAAACTCATTCACACGGACTTCATACTATACGGTCAGTATCAGTCCTAGACAAACTCATCCACATGAAGCTCATACTGTACAGTCAGTATCACACCTAACCAAACTCATCCACATGAAGCTCATACTGTACAGTCAGTATCACCCCTAACCAAACTCATCCACATGAAGCTCATACTGTACAGTCAGTATCACCCCTAACCAAACTCATCCACATAAAGCTAATACTGTACAGTCAGTATCACCCCTAACCAAACTCATTCACATGAAGCTCATACTGTACAGTCAGTATCACCCCTAACCAAACTCATTCACATGAAGCTCATACTGTGCGGTCAGTATCAGTCCTAGACAAACTCATCCACATGAAGCTCATACTGTACAGTCAGTATCACCCCTAACCAAACTCATTCACATGAAGCTCATACTGTGCGGTCAGTATCAGTCCTAGACAAACTCATCCACATGAAGCTCATACTGTACAGTCAGTATCAACCCTAACCAAACTCATCCACATGAAGCTCATACTGTACAGTCAGTATCAACCCTAACCAAACTCATCCACATGAAGTTCATACTGTACAGTCAGTATCACCCCTAATCAAACTCATTCACATGAAGCTCATAACTGTACGGTCAGTACCACCTCTAGACAAACTCATCCATACGAGGCTCGTACTGTACGTTCAGTATCACCCCTAGACAAACTCATCCACACGGGGGATACTCACAGTGTACGATCAGTATCATGTCTCAATACAAGATCTCTTGTGTCTTTGCAATTTGAAATACGATCATAATAATTGTCAATAGGGTTACAAGAGTTAAATACAAGTTCTACTTAAATACACAAAATATAAATAATTGCAATTGAAAAAAACGAATACGCGGTACTAACAGAATTTCATTCATGTAAAGCATTGGTACAATTGTAAAGAAGTAGAAAACCATACAAAATAATGTTAACCTCATAAAACGATGAGTCTATTATTGTTCATAGCAACACTGTTTCGTGAGAAACCAATACAACTACGCACTAATAAATGCTGTTTTTTACTAAAAGTACATTTTGACACTCAGCACAAGTCATAAGCTGAGCGGAAGATGTTTTTGAAATACTTATTTATAATATTATAATACGTGCCACGAAAGATGAGACTTGACCGCGCCTGCCGCGATCTTTTCGCCGTCCCTATGACCCCTGCAGGGCTAACATGACAAGCACGAGACTTGGATAAAACAATGTCATTGACACGAGATATCATGATTTGTCGAAATTTGTCGTCGATTCTGACGTTATTATAATGCATAACATGACCGATAAGCTCGAGTAAATACGAAAAAGGCACTTTGACACTTCTCTATCTCACGACGAGAGACCGATGTAGCAAGTTATTAAAAACAAATCATTTATATCATAGCAACACCGGCTTGAGGTGCCGTTTTATTCACTCAATTTTTATTTTTTTTCATGGAATTAGTATGTACTATAATGATTTTACTTTTAACCTATTTGTTTAGTTTTTCTGAAATATTTTTCTTTGGCATGCCGAAATTATAATAAAAAATGTCAGAAATCAAAATTAGTGGCAAATGATATACATACCTACTCACTTGATAACTTAACATAATCATCCTTTAATGTACTGCTCTGGGACACAGGCCTCTTCTCGGTGAGAGGGAGTGGGCCGTAATCCACCTCGCGGGCCCAGTGCGGGTTGGTAGATGTCACATATCTTCGAATTCTTGGTTCTAAGACATGCCGGTTTCCTCACGATGTTTTCCTTCACCGTTTTGAGAGCAGTGGTGATGAAATAATTTATTTATTTATTAATTTATTTATTTTATTTATTTACACAAAGTAAAGCGCCTGTCAGGGTTCGAACGTATGACCTACAACTCGTAAGTCAGGGCCGTTACCACTGGGCCTCCATTTTGTTAATCACCATAATTGGCAAAGTGACTGGTTATTACCTACTGAAAGCGATGCTCATCTACGTTATAGTGTACCCCTCCGTCACAGTTTCTCTCGCGGCCGCCGAAAAGAACTTCATTGTGTTATAGACTATAAATACTACAATATAAATAAACTAAGTATTTTTATTAATAATCATCATCATTCTCCTGCATATATTTGGGGTCGGCACAACAATTTTTATTATTATTAATCACAATAAATAATACTTTAGAGGCGAAAGTTTGTGAAAGCGTGTGTGTGTGTATTAGTATGTGTGTTACTAGGCACACACATAGGCTACTTTTTATCCCGGTCTACGCGGGTGAAACCGCGGGGCACAGCTAGTGTAAAATAAAATTATGACTAAAGTACGTGAAATTATGAGACTTTAGTTCATTTAAGTTTTTTTTTTTGTATTAATTTTGTCCACTCGTCTCGTCGTCAAAATCGAGGACGACTAAACGAGAGACGAATCGGAGATTATCTCGTGTTTATTGTCAAAATTCTGTCAAAAGTCGAGTTATCTTAAGTGTCATGTTAGGGTTTGTCTTTCTCGACAACAAGTTTGACAGAACATTGTATGGCAGCGATGTCAGAAAACGAGAAAAGCGTTGAACTGTCATAAAATTACTCACGCGAGAGCAAGTAATTGTCGCGTGTGTCGTGTTAGGTCTGCTGGTCCCGTCTCGCGCTCAGACCTCATAACGCTAAAGAGACCTAAAATTATCTACTGCGCAAGTCTTATCTTTAGTGGCACGTATTGTAACTATTGTTATAACTCACGCCATCAATAAAACGAATTGAAAATGGTGGCCAAACAAAGGAGCTTAGCATGCCCTTTCACTTGCACAGTGCACACACAATGTGTGAGTGAAAGGTAATGTTTAGTGCTACAATTTTTAATTATAGGTTTTTTTTTTAATGTTTCCACCGTAGGTAAAGCTACAAAATGTTTTGAGTAGTATATAATTATTAAGTAAATACAAGGTGGCCAATTCAGAAGTATACAACTTTAAATTAAGACTATTTTTATTACAAACGAAAATACCAGATATTTTTCTATAATTATAATTATTACTCGGGCTTGGCAATTGTACATGGTAAATAAGATATGCCTAATCTTTCTTTTTAGGGTTCCGTACCAAAATGGTAAAAAAGGAACCCTTATGGTGTGACTCAGTCTGTCTGTCTGTCTATCTGTCTGTCTGTCTGTCTGTCTGTCACAGATGGATATCTCAAGAACTACTAATGCTATCAACTTGAAATTTGGAACAGTTTTAGATGACGTTTACTCAACTATGTTACGAATAAGAAAGAAGTAAAAATATTTATATTTTTTTTGTAACAGGAACTGAAAGGGGGTGTTAAAAAATCAAAGTGAGACTACTAGCGCATGTGGGGTATCATATGAAAGAGCGCTGCTTGCACATTTTCAAAAAAAAAAATATTTTTTTTAGGCCGCATAGTTTTCGACTTTTGATGAAAAATTTAAAAAAAAAATACCGTTCCCCCCCCTTATCTCCGAAGTTTGCAAAGATAAAAATCTGAAATTATTATAAATATTATTATTAATCTTTCGTTTATTTATATTTTTTCCATATAAAATACATTTTTAAATATTTCTTAAAAAATAAATAAAAAACATTTAAAAATATAAAAAATAGTGGTCCGCCGGTGTCGGGAGCAGGGTCCAAGCTACCGGTGGTTAGGGCTGCAGAGATAGGAACCTCCTCACAATACGAGCCGTATCGAGGAGTACTGCCTTCTGAATCTGGCCCTTGATCCAACCGCCTAACGAGAGCCTCGAAAGATGTTGGTCGAGGCTATCGGCTATCAGGCCGTTGGCCGTTACTACTATCGGCACAATGACAGCCGAGTCCACATTCCACATGTCAACAACCTCGTGAGCTAAGTCGAGATATTTTATTTCTTTCTCTTTCTCAGCTTTCACGAGGTTCCCGTCATGTGGAATGGTAACATCAACAATCATTGCGCGGCGCGCTAATCGATCTATCACCACTATATCAGGCTTATTGGCTACAATAGTCCTGTCAGTAATGATAGATCGATCCCAGTACAACGTGACATGGTCATTTTCGAGAACTGGGTCGGGCACATACTTGTAATACGGTACCTCAGAGTCCACAAGCTTATATTTCAAAGCAAGTTGCTGGTGAATAATCCTGGCCACTTGGTTATGTCTGTGCAAGTACTCGCCGTTAGCCAGACGAGAACAACCCGATATAATATGTCTGATGGACTCACCCGGACGGTGGCATGCCCGACATACGTCAACCGTCCCGTCCTTCATAATATATCTCCGGTAGTTATTCGTCAAGATAACTTCGTCCATAATTGCACAAACGAAACCTTCAGTTTCCCCAAAAAGGTCACTGAAACGTAGCCAGGATACGGACGCTAAGAAATCTACACCGGGCTCATGAAGAGCCCGATAGAAGCGTCCGTGAAGCTCCTTGCTTTGCCATACCTTCCTGCGGTCATCGGTAGTAAGTAGTACAGGTTTGCGCCAGTTCTCTTTAGCCATGGAGAGCGGGGTGAGTCCCTTGTCCACTGCGACCACATCACGGTGCATACCCACATCGGCTTTTAAAAAATATTCTCTGAGGCTGCACACCTCGCGGTTGTGGAGGGTCTTCGCATTTAAAAAGCCTCGACCCCCGCACTTCCGCGGGATGTACAGTCTCATCACCGATGATCGTGGGTGATGCATCCGGTTTGCGGTCAGCAGTGTACGGACCCTCCTATCCAGGGCATCAAGTTCAGTCTGAGTCCATTTGAGTATGCCGAAAGAGTACATCAAGACCGGCATGACCCAACCGTTGAAGGCGCGCACCTTGTTCCCGCCTGAAAGAAGACTGATTAATACCTTCTTCAGGCGGCCAAAGAAGCGCTCCTTCAACGATTGCTTCACGCCAGCAACGTTGATACCTAACGCTTCCGACATACCCAAATATTTGTAGGTTTCGGATGAGGAGAGGGATCTAAGGTATATGGAATCCGTGAGTTGAATTCCCTCGGATTCCATAATCTCCCCTCGCTTTACATGCATGACTGCACATTTGTCCACACCAAATTCCATCCTGATGGCGCCACTGAAAGTTTCAGTTACCTTCAGTAGCTCCATCAGTCGCAATTCGTTGGGGGCAAAGAGTTTCAAATCATCCATGTAGAGGAGGTGAGATATGACCTGTCCACCTCTCCTCAGCCGATAGCCTAGACCTGAATCCTCCAGCAGTGTGCTTAGCGGATTCAGGGCTAAGCAGAACCAGAGTGGACTCAAACTGTCGCCCTGAAATATTCCCCGTTTAATCCATACAGGTTCATCATTCCCCCGAATAATAATAATAATATTCTATCATAATAATACTTATTATTAATTATTATTATGATAGAAGTTTATGTAAAGATTACAGGAAAAATAAAACGATGTCTCTAAATAGCACACTTTTCCAGAAATCGGAACGGAACGCTCGGTGCGCGAGTCTGACTCGCTCTTGACCGGTTTTTTTAAACTTTAAAATGCTATCGCTTTTTATCTTGTTTTTCAAAAAAAATTCGCATACTTTATTTAGGTAACCCACTAACAAATACACAAACACTCTGCTTTACGTATTCAAAACTGACCACGAAAGGTCCTTTTAGATAACCCCACAGAAAAAAAGTCGGCAGAAATCCTCAGTGATCAAAATGGTATTCGTTATTGTTAATGATTTGTTAGAAAAATTGAAGCATTCCCGTTTGAGCACCTATTTTCTGAGCACCGATTTTTAGAGCACCCAAGGTATTCCTATTTGAGCACCTACGGTCCAGTAGCTTCTAGTGATGGGGTGTATAATAAAACCTAACGATACAAACATTCTGAAAGTCAAGATCTGACATACTGATCTGATACTGAGGCTGTGCATAAACGAATTTATATTTTAACTAATTATTAGACATCAAACAGTTGTGGTGTCAAATCAGAATGGTCCGAATTGGCCACCCTATGTTATGTAATCGACCGCATCCTCTATTGAAATGCTCATTTATTCAAATTCATATATATTTGCTAGAACGCAGGTATCAATGTATGGTCTTAAAAATAATAGCCCCTTTACATTATACTATGGTGTGCAAATATTTAATTTCGTCCTGCACAATGCTATTATTTTAAATTACAAAAAAAAAAGACATCAACAACAAAATAAGGACTCGTACATTAGGATTTTTATGGAACAAATTAATTAATTGATGTCAAAATTATGTCTAGGTCAGTTGAAGAGATAATTCAAATTATCTTTATGAAGTAGCGAGAATACAGGAATTGAGCCATTAGTTATTTCCACCTCCCAAACAAATGACGGCAAAGTATCAATTATTTAAATAAACAACGCTTAAATTAACTTTACTTTCACCATTACAATATTTCTCATTACTCACAATAATACAGGATTGTTTTTTGTAAAGACATTATTTCAATGGGGATTTATTATTGCGGTTTATTTCCCATTTACTGTGCCCTCGGTCGGTTTTAATATTGAAATATTGGACTACTACTTGTATGAGCAGAGTACCTATGGGAATTAAAAAATCTGCTCAGAAATAAGTATGCCACTTCTGTAGCGAAAAATAATAACTGCTAATTTTTCAAACATGATTTTTTTCTTTGATTTATTTCAATATAATAAGGAATATCATGAATTTTATTTATGTTTTTAGGGTTCCGTACCAAAATGGTATAAAAGGAACCCTTATGGTGTGACTCCGTCTGTCACAGCTTGATATCTCAAGAACTACTAATGCTATCAACTTGAAATTTGGAACAGTTTTAGATGACGTTTACCCAACTATTTTGCAAATAAGAAAGAAATAAAAATATTTTTATTTTATTGCAACAGGGACTGAAAGGGGGTCTTAAAAATTCAAAGTGGGTCTACTAGGGTATGTGGGGTATCATATGAAAGAGCGCTGTTAGTACATTCTCAAAAAAAAAAAATATTTTAGTTCGCATAGTTTTCGACTTTTGACGAAAAATGTAAAAAAAATGCCGTTCCCCCTCTTATCTCCAAAGTTTGCAAAGAGAAAAATCTGAAATTATTTAATGTGATAGAAGTTTATGTAAAGATTACAGGAAAAATAAAACGATGTCTCTAAATAGCACACTTTTTCAGAAATCGGTACGGAACCCTCGGTGCGCGAGTCCGACTCGCTTTTGACCGGTTTTTTTTTGTAATACTATCGAAGATTTCCAGTTTCCATTTTCTTTATATGTTTATATTGTGTTAAAGTAAAGATGCAATTGCGCTAATAGCAACACTATTTCATTACTAAATCTAATCTAAATTCGCTTTAGTTATTTGTAGTTAATCGCTATCGCTTATGCTTTTCACCTCTAAACCCATAACCTAAACGCTCCTGTGAATTTAAACGACGTGTTAAAAAAGAGAATTCTTTTATAGGGAATAATAGTATATTATGCAATTAGTGAATAAAGGACGGATTTAAAGCGAGGGCCATAGATGAATCACGAGCTAGTGAAGGATTCTAACGATTGAATCACGACCGTAGGGAGTGATTCAGGATGATTGAATCACGAGCGTAGCGAGTGATTCAAGTGTTAGAATCCTGAGCGACGCGAGTGATTCATGGCCCTCGATATAAATCCGTTTTATTCAAGAGTTGCATACTATACTTTATACCATGACTACGAGAAAAAGAAAGATTTAAGTGAAAATAGACATATAAAAAAGGAAAGTTGAATTGGCTTTGATGTAAACCAGCCGTGATTTTTTGGGTAGCAAGTTTTCCACTATATCGGCCGCCCTCTCTTTCATAAACTCAGGTGTTAACACATCTTCATCACTTTTAATCGATTAGAATAACACTAAACAAACACAAAATTAAAGATTAAAGTAACACTAAACTTTGTGTTCGTACAACTTACAGTATTCAAAATAGCGCCAATTTACTAAGGACAGCAAAGAACACAAAACAGTTTTTATTCTAATGCTAAACTCCTTGTCGAAAATGTCGACCAATCAAATTGAATTTAGAACACATCAATATAGGTCGAATACAAAGATTACACTTACACTAGATACGGCAAGCCACGACCAAGCGTGCCCTGCATGTTTGACTGTTCGTACTAAAAAAAAGTCAGTTAGCTCAGTGATGCTTAGCGATTTAAACAGTTCTGTTTACTTTGAGCACATCACTAAATGACTGGGGTGAAGTTAGCGTAGGTATAAAAAAGATGACACGTTCGGTTTTCATACTATCTAATAACATGCCGTATCTAGCCTAGGTACTCTAAATCTATGGTCGAATACATTGGTGTGTTCCATTTTCAAACATCAAAACAGTGAGTAAAAGTGCTTTTTATTCACTGTTTTCAGTGAATAAAATAAGCTTTTTAGAGGGGGAATGGTATAAAATAACATTAAGTAGGCAAGTTTATAACCAATCAAGTCCCTTATTATGTTAGGACTGTAAAGATACGGACACATTACTGCTTGCGTCAGCAAAAATAGGAATTATTTTTTTGGAACCTTGTTTTATTCAAACCAGATATTGTATGTTTGTAGTGTTAAATTTATTATTTTTGTCAGGTATTTTCTATTGAACAATAAAGTATGCAGGATGTAAGGACAGACCTCCGCAGACTGGTGGTGTGAATTCAGTATTTGTCCGGTACATGAAATTATTTCAGGAACGTTATGGGAATCCAATAAACCTGATTTGTTTGTGTTTTTGTGCACAAATCAGAGCGTCTGTTTTTGGTTGGGAGGGGTAGGTAATAGGTATGCCGTGAGTTCGATGAACTCTGTAGCTAGACAGAAAGTGATTTCTGACAGCTGATTTCACGCGTCGTTCGTTAGAGTATTTCAAGAACTATTACTGGTATTTTTTTTTTGCTGTTTTTTTACATAAATGGAGTGCTGCAAACACAAAATGTTATTGTGTGAAGAAATAATATGAACGCAACCTTCACGAACGCGACGTTTTGCCTATGTGTCAAACTGTTTTTTTTTATCTGTCTTCCTGTCTTGTTCGGAATACATACATGCTTTGCACAAAGATAGCTCCGCTTTATCATTTTAATAATTCTCTTACTAATCTACTCTAATCTATCCAATCCATACCTAAGTTTTCATCAGGTTATGGGCCCAGACGCCCGATTAGTTAAGCCGTAGGGAAAGTATTAAATTTGAGATAAAAAAAAAAAAACTCGTACGCACGCGGTCATTTTATTTTTCAGCAATACGCAATACTTTAAATTAAATGGCATCAGCAGTAGAAAAATTACTCGGAAGAGATAATTATGCAACTTGGGCTTTTGCTGTGCGTACATATTTGGAGCATGAAGATCTTTGGAATTGCGTGTCGGGTGAAGAAGCTTTCACAAAAGCTGAAGATACCAAGGCTCGAACAAAAATTGTCCTACTGGTGGATGCCGTTAATTACATCCACATTCAGGACGCTAAGACGGCAAAGGAAGTATGGACCAATTTACGTAAGGCATTCGATGATTCTGGCTTAACAAGGAAGGTAGGCTTGTTACGCGAATTAATCACCACGGATCTTGAAGGTTCTGGTACTGTGGAAGCTTACGTAAACAGGGTAATAAGTTGTGCACACAAGCTTCGTAATATAGGTTTTTTAGTCGATGATGAGTGGCTAGGCACACTTCTTCTCGCTGGGCTACCGGAAACCTACAGGCCTATGATAATGGCAATGGAAAGCTCGGGTGTGGCAATTAGCACAGATCTTGTTAAAACAAAAATACTGCAGGATGTAAAAGGTACAAATGATACTGCAGCTTTTTATTCGAATAAGGGGAATGTTAAGTCTAATAAGTCATCAGGAAAAGGGCCTCGTTGTTTCAAGTGTAATAAATATGGGCATATAGCAAAGAACTGTCGTTCAAGTCAATCAAAGCAAAACACTGTACAAAATAAGTCTAAAGATGAAAATAAATCAAAATCTTCTTCCAATTTTGTAGCTGCTTTTGCTGCCTCCCCAGCTTTGAACAGTGGTTGCTGGTACCTGGACTCTGGAGCTACGATGCACATGACGAACAACAGAGACTGGATTTATGATTATGGCTCCGCTTCAGTATCTTCCATCAAAGTAGCTGACAATAAAACTCTATCAGTAAAAGGCAGCGGTAAAGTAAATATAAAAAGTTATGATGGTGTAAGCAAGCAATTAATAGGAACCATACAGGTAAAAAATGTCTTATACGTTCCTGATTTAGCTGTGAACTTATTGTCAATACATCAGATAACCCAGAATAATTGTGAAGTGAAGTTTGATAAAGATAGTTGTAAAATATTTCATGATACAAAGTTGGTCATGACCGGATATGTACATAATAATTTGTATGTAATATATAATGAAGCCTATGCATTGTTAACCTCGGCACATTTGTGGCATCAAAGGCTGGGCCACCTTAATTATCAGAGTCTTCAGAAACTTGCTGAATCAGTTGATGGTGTTGACATGAAACTTACTAAACAAGATAATTTAATATGTAATACTTGTCTGCAGGGTAAACAAACAAGACAACCTTTTAAGAACAATGGCACAAGGGCTTCCAGTCTCCTCGAGCTGATACACTCTGATGTGTGTGGCCCTATGGAGGAGAAGTCCCTCGGTGGAGCCAGATATTATGTAACATTCATTGATGACTATTCCAGAAAGGTATTTGTTTATTTTATGCATTCAAAGTCGCAGGTAATTGAAAAATTTAGAGAATTCAAGAATTTTGTAGAGAATCAGCTTGAATTTAAAATAAAAGTTCTAAGATCTGATAACGGTAAGGAGTATGTGAATGAAGCATTTGAAAAGTTATGTAAAGAGTCTGGTATCAAAAGACAACTCACTGTACCATATTCTCCTGAACAGAATGGTATGAGCGAAAGAATGAACAGAACTTTAGTTGAACGTGCCAAATGCCTATTGATTGATGCCAAGCTGCCGAAGAAGTTCTGGGCAGAAGCTGTTTCAACAGCTGCCTATGTGATTAACCGTTGTCCTACAAAGTCCATTGAATACAAAACTCCAGAGGAAATATGGACTGGTGTAAAGCCAAACATTCAAAATATGAGAGTATTTGGTTGTCGTGCAATGGTCCACATACCCAAAGAACGGCGATTGAAATGGGATTGTAAAGCCAAAGAATTGACATTTGTAGGATATTGCCCAGAGTCCAAAGGTTACCGGCTATTTGATAAAAAGGAAGGAAAGATTATAAGAAGTAGAGATGTGGTTTTCTTGGAGGAAAATTTAGAAAAGAATTTTACCCTGATGCCAATGAGCTGTACACAACAAGAAAATGAGAACGGGAGTTTACATGATAGTGTTAGTTCATATGACAGTGTGAGTACAATCAAGGACTCTGATAGTTCACCTGACACCGACGATGAGTATGTTCCTGAACAAGCTGTCAGCCCCGAACAGCCTTCTGTTTCCAGAGGTTTGAGACCGAGAAAGGGAAATAATACACTTACCTTCCTATGTCAAAAGTCAACTGAGAGTGACATGTTACCACAAGATCCTAAAACTGTAAAACAAGCATTGGAAAGTGAAAATAGACAGGATTGGCAGATCGCTATGGACAGTGAATACAATTCACTAATGAAGAACAATACTTGGACACTCTGTGAACTCCCACCTGATAAGAAAACCATTCCCTGTAAATGGGTGTTTAAAACTAAGTTAGATGCTGATGGAAATATAACAAAATACAAGGCTAGACTTGTGATAAAAGGTTATGAGCAGAAGTATGGCATATACTATACAGATGTCTATGCACCTGTAGTACGCATGACCTCTGTTAGGTATTTATTTGGAATAGCGGCTAAATATAATCTGCAAATAGAGCAGTTGGATGCAGTTTCTGCTTTTTTACAAGGTGATATTGATGTTGAGTTGTACATGTCACAACCACCACACTATGAGAATGGATCAAAGCAAGCATGCAAGCTGAATAAATCTATTTACGGCTTGAAACAAGCCAGCAGAACATGGAACATGAAACTAGACTGTCACTTGTATGAAATAGGTTTTAAAAAGTCAAAATTGGATCCATGTGTATATTATACTCATAGTGGTACCAATAACATTTTGTTTCTTACTGTGTATGTGGATGACGTTTTATTATTTTTTAATAATAAAGAGCTAGCAAATAAAGTTAAGAAGAAAATAGTTGGAAAACTTGAAATGAAAGAATTAGGTGTTGCTAGTTATTATATTGGTCAGAGAATCACATACAGTAAGCATGGAATTTACATAGACCAACAACATTATATAGAAAGTACATTGAAGCGTTTTGGTATGGAAAACTGCAAGCCAGTGGGAACACCTATGGAGTCAGATTTGAAGTTTTCAAGTACTTCTGAAAAAATGGAAGAAAAGTCTTATCAAGAAGTAATTGGCTGCCTATTGTACATATCTCAGGGAACACGCCCTGATATTAGCTATGCAGTAAACAATTTGAGCCGATTTAATAAGAATCCAACAAGAGAACATTATAATGCAGTCAAACGAATTCTTCGATACTTACAGGGCACAAAAACCTTAAGATTACTTTTCAAGAGTGATATTGATCAAGACATTGTTGGATATTGTGACTCTGATTGGGCCTCCTGTACCGTTGAAAGGAGATCTTGTACCGGATACGTTTTCATTTTTCAGGGTGCTGCGATTTCGTGGAATTCAAGGAGGCAACAAACTGTTGCCTTATCAACCACTGAAGCAGAATATATGGCGCTGTCAACAGCCACTCAAGAAGCTTTATGGCTGAGACAGCTACACCACGAGCTTTGGTTGTCAATTGTGACTAAAGCTATTATATTGTTTTGTGATAATCAAAGCGCTATTAAACTTACAGGTAACTCTGCTTATCATGCTAGGAGCAAGCACATAGACATCCGTCATCACTATGTACGGGACAGAGTGGCATCTGGTGATATAGCTGTGGAGTACATAAGCACGGACTCGATGATCGCAGACTGCCTCACTAAAGCCTTGCCAAAGGCGAAGCATTACCAGTTCCTGGAAGGCATGGGCTTGCGTTCAAGGGAGGATGAAGAAATAATATGAACGCAACCTTCACGAACGCGACGTTTTGCCTATGTGTCAAACTGTTTTTTTTTATCTGTCTTCCTGTCTTGTTCGGAATACATACATGCTTTGCACAAAGATAGCTCCGCTTTATCATTTTAATAATTCTCTTACTAATCTACTCTAATCTATCCAATCCATACCTAAGTTTTCATCATTGTGCATTGAAATAAAAAAAAATGTAACTGTAAAAACTATTAAAAAAAAAAAATCCTGAGGAAATTTCCGGTGGAATATGATTCACAATAAGGAGCTGAATGCAGAATCCTCTACTTAGTAATTATTGCAAATTCGATCATTGTGCGAAGATATAGTTACTTGTTTCTCTTATAGTAAGAAAACATAAAACCATGAATGAATTACCGTCTACTTTCTTCATCACTCACAAAAACAATAAAACAAAATAATAAACAACACTGTAATTATGTAGTGTAACTATACGTAATACTTATTTATAAACAATATACAAATTAACACTATACTAGTACTAAAGTAAATGATAACTAAATATACAAATAAATACAAAAACAAAAGGACAGTAAATAATAAACTAATTACAATAACCTCCTCAAAAATTAAACATTACTAGCTGCGCCCCGCAGTGTCACCCGCGTAGACCGAAATAAAAAGTAGCCTATGTGTTAATGCAAGACATAAGCTATCTACATACCAAATTTCATCTAAATCGGTTTAGCCGTTTGAGCGTGAAGAAGTAACAAACACAAAAATTTACACACAAACTTTCGCCTCTATAATGTGATAGATTCCTCGAATCCTGCTATCTGTACCAAAACGTTCTTATTTGCACTATCTCAAAACGACTATAGTATGGCCAGACCTTTACAGTAATAGTATCGAGTTTTAAATTGCTTTGTTATTATGCTTGCGACCCTCGCGCCAAAGTCAGACAATTTCATTAAATAGTGTTTACCTAAGTATCTGAAAAACACATTGTTGGGGCCTCTTGTTTAAAGTGGAGGCTTTTATTGCAGAAATAATGGTATACAGACTAACAAACATAATAAGTTTGTCAGTTGTGATAACTTGAGTTTTATTAAACTTGCTTCAGAAGTGTAGTCACGAGTAATTTGGGTGGTGTCAAGGCGACTTTTCATTGGATTTTTTTGTCGTTGGACTTGATCTATTGACCGCCATGATTATACTGGGCACTCACGGGCAGTCCACTGTAGCAAATGGCGTGATGTACATCCAAAATTTGATCTTGAATGTTAAAATCCGTTGGCATGATGTGAAACTCTGGATTTCCCATCGCTCTGTTTGAATTTAGTCGTCTGGCCACGCCAAATGGCGCTATTATGAATCGTATCATCGTATCGTGCCTTAAGAAGAAAAACACAGCACAGCACAGATTTTAGTAGTGTGTTGATGACGCAGTGGTTCATCATGATGCAGTGGTGGTTGGTAATAAATCAATGGGAGTATTGAATCAGGATTGGGCTCAATGTCGTAAGATGGCACAGACTGATGATGACTAAAGACGAACAGTAAAATAATAATAATAAAAACTTTATTCAGTTCAGATAAAAACACGGTACAATAATTTAAAAAAAACGTAATCTAGTTTCAGATAAAAATATCAATATCAAATCAAATGTCCTTAGGTGTTAGATTTTTACAAATTCTCTGGACCCCATACTAGGATTCCCTGTGTCGTGGGGTCCAGTCTCTTAAGTCTCAAAAGAAAACATCCTGAGAAAATGACAAAGATTGTGTGTAAATGCGGTTTAGTGCTCAGAGAGTAAACCTTTACATGAATAAAATAAAAAAAACCGGTCAAGTGCGAGTCGGACTCGCGCCTTTTCCTTTTTTTCTTTTTTTTTCTTTTTCTTTTCTTTTTTTTTCTTTTCCTTTTCCTTTTCCTTTCTTTCTGTTTTTTTCTTTTTCTTTTCTTTTACTTTCTTTTTTCCTTTCCTTTCCTTTTTATTTTTTCCTTTGCTTTTTAACTTTCATTAACTAATGTAAAATGTATATACTGTTAGCGTAGTTACTTATTTTAAACAAATAATGATAATTTCCTTTTCTCTCCAAAATACAAAAGTCCCTTGCATTGACACAGTATCAATCTGCCTAGCCTTTTCCCAAATATGTTGGGGTCGGCTTCCAGTCTAACCGGGTGCAGCTGAATAGAGAATACTAGTATTTTAATATGGAGCGACTGCCTATCTGACCTCCAAAACCCAGTAACTGGGTAATACGATACCCCTTGGTAAGACAGGTTGTCAAACTTTCGGGCTTCTAACGACCCGTAACCACTGTCAAAGGTACACGAATGACAGCCGGGACCAACGGCTTAACGTGCTTTCCGAGGCACGGAGGAGTCTCGATATGTAACGAAGGTCACCCATCTACGGCCCAACTCCGGCAAGCGTAGCTTAACCTGATAGATCGAACTTAGCCACGAGCTCCTTGGCACAGTTGACACAGTTATCTACTGATGTTACAAATCCTACTTTGTCCAAGCAAAGACTTGCATTTCTAATTTCTTCGATATCTAGGAAGGAGGAATCTTGAAAGAGATTCTTGTTCAATGATTGCGGTTGCGATAGAGGAATACCTTCGGGACGGACCGCTAACATGGGTCGGTAACTGCACAGGGATCGCGAGCAACCGGTGCGATTCATTCATTTACTCTTTGATTGTAAAAAAATATTGATGGTTTAATATTAGTTGTAATATTGAGAACTGAATAGTTTTTCGGTGGAATGAGTAACATTTTTATTTATTTATTAACTCATCACCACCATCAATACTTCAATAAATGTAATTGTTATTATAACTGTTAATTGTTTAAATTGTTTTAATGTTGTAAATTATTTTAATTTTAATCTTATTTTAATTTCATTTTCCAATTTTATTACCGGATGTGTTTTGATTTTAATTTAATTTTTTTTTTAATTTAATTCTTTTAATCCTATTTTTCCAATTTTATTACCTAATGTGTTTTGATTTTTATTTTGATATTTTAAATGCTACTATGCATGCTGTGGTCTCCTGTAAGTGGTAGGTACACCTACGTTTTACTTTTGTCGTCAATATTTTTGGTCTTGGGTTTGTATACATCCTTTGTTGGAGATCCTAAATAAATAAACAAATTACAGGAATTTTCTAATTCAATAGTGTGGCCATAACTACGTAACATAATATATTCTGTTGCGGTTATTGTGAACTCACTCAGAGATCAAGTAAAAAGATCTAAGCTTTCTGCTACGTCGTTATACGCGTTATAGGGGCTTTACTCAGTAGGTTGGTCCTATTTCTGGACACCGCCAATAGACGTGGCCATCGCCTTCGCAATACATAATTGTCGAATGCTGTAATCAACATGTAGAATGCTGTAACATTGCTTGAGTATTCCGGCACTAGTTTTACGTATAAACTAATATCTGTAACCAAGCTAAGCAATTACGTATATACCATTTTAATGGAGCAAAATATCACGAAAATATCGTAAGTATTGAAAGTAATTCTATGTAAATTTTTCAATACCTAGGCCGCGTCATATCCAGAAGCGATTGTTGCGAGACGCGATAATAATATGAATGTGACATTTGCGCGCGATCCTGATCAAGTCGCGTATAAGCTTTTTTATTTTAAAACTAACTTTTCCCGCGTTGATGTCAAAAAATATCCCATAAAGTACCTTACGCTTTAATCCTAAGTCCCAAATCCGTTCAGCAATTTTTGCGCCAATCCGGAACATACATCCACACAAAATGGATAATTTAGATTATGGTTAATTTAGATTATTCGAGCGTATGGCACTCGTGGGTTGCAGCTGAAAATCAGCGTCAGGTGGCAGACCTTGTGTTGTCATCTGACAATATGCTGAGCTGAGGCCCTTTTGGCATTGCAATAATTGTTTTACGTTTTTATAGTTTTAAGGTGTACCTATTTATATTTTGCTGTAATGCCAAATAAACGCATTTTTCTTTCTTTCTTTCTTTCTTTCTTTCAAAAGACAAAAATTCTAAAAACTATATTTTCGGTATCATACTCTTTTTTTATTCAAAGTAAAGTTTTGACTTCAGTACTATTTTAGGTACCTAATAGATTACTAACCAGATGAACCAACAGTTGTTGAAGTTTTAACGGTATCCAAATAAGTCTAGCCATCAAACAATATAACTTCAATAAAAACAATCCACATATACATTAGTTTGTCTTGTTGTAATTGGAGGTGTTTCAACTAGCCTATTAAGACTTAATTCTTGTTGTAACGACGCAGGAGAACAACCGCCGCATCGTGGATATCTTTGATTTGGAATACACGGGACATCGTTTTGGGCGCTGAAGCTGCGTATTCGCAATGTTGGACAGGGGGCAATAAAAGAAACGAATTGCACGATTTAACCAGATTTACTTTAATTAAGTTACGGAAGCAAATTAGCAAACCGGACATTATATGGCATGGAAACAGGAAGGAACCAGAGACAAAAATTTTTTTCTTAAAACCTATCAACTTGACATTGACAGTTGACTCATGTCAACGCTGTCATATTTAAATTAGTTTATGAAGACAGAGACCAAACAGAACAATAAACTTACCTATAACTTTTATGTTTACAAATAAAGGAACACAATTCCAACACTTGCCCTTAAACTAAAACGTTAAGTACATCTTACAATTGAAAAAAAAAACTAAATACGCAAATTTAATTGACACAAAAACTTCACAAACTTTTCTCGTGTCAAAGGTTTTGTAAGCATGTCTGCAATCATTTTATCTGTAGGAAGATATTTTATCTTTATTAAATTATTTATTACTACATCTCTTATAAAATGATGTCTGACATCAATGTGTTTGGTCCTTGAATGGAACATTGAATTTTCACTTAACCGCTGTGCGGATTGATTATCATTATATAGGTTTATTACACAATCAGAATTTAAACATTCTTTTAATAAACTACGTATGAACAGACCTTCTTTACATGCATCAGAAAGTGCCATGTATTCTGCCTCTGTGCTGGACAGTGCAACAGTTCTCTGTTTACGACTTTCCCAGCTGACAACTGAATTACCTATTGTAAATAAAAATCCAGTATAAGACTTACGATCCATTGGACACGAACCCCAATCGGCGTCAGCGTATCCACATACCTCCACAGCAGTTTTCTCATAAACTAAACTATAATTAATCGTACCTTTTAAATACCTTAATACTCGCTTTGCAGCTTTCCAATGGACATCAGAACTACAATTGTTGAATTGACTCAAAAAACTTACCGCATGTGCGATGTCAGGGCGAGTGCAAACAGCAATATACATTAGGCACCCAATCAGATTTCGATATCCACAGCTTTCTGTTTCACCTTTAGTAAGTTTGAGTCCAACTTCCATTGGTGTTGTAACCGGTTTGCAATCTTCCATCTTGAATCTATTTAGAACATTGGTTATACAGGGTGTAAGGGACAGCCCTCCGCAAACTAACAGGGTGCATTCAGCTCCTCATTTTGAGTCATATTCCACCGGAAATTTTCTCAGGAAAATTTTCATTTTTTCAAAAAAAATTTCAGTTACATTTTCATTATTTCAATGTAAAATTGCATTGTGTGTTCGCAGCACTCCATTTATGTAAAAAAAACTGCAAAAAAAACAGCAAAAAAAAAAAAAACCAGCAATGGATGTTGAAATACTCTGACCAACGACGCGTGAAATCAGCTGTTCACTTTCTGTCTAGCTACAGAGTTCATCAAACTCACCGCATACATATTACCTACCCCTCCCAACCAGTAATAGACGCTCAGATTTGTGCACAAAAACACAAACAAATCAGGTTTATTGGATTCCCTTAACGTTCCTGAAAAAAATTCATGTACCGGTCATCTTAGTATGCCATACTGAATTCACCCTATCAGTTTGCGGAGGGCTGTCCCTTACACCCTGTATAGTTAGATTGATCAAGAGTAATTTTTCCTTTTTCTCTCTTCACTCTCATTCCTAAGAATTCATGAACTGAACCTAAATCCTTCATTTCAAATTCTTTCATTAAACAGCTTTTTACTTCTCCCTTATCCTCATTAGAGGAAGTAAATAAAAGTATGTCATCGACATATAAAGCTATTATTGTTAAACGCTCCTGTTGGAGTCTGAAGTATACACATGGCTCGACAGATGATTTTTGAAACTGCATTTTCTTTGTAAGGACATAACTTATTTTGTCATACCAGCATTTCGCAGCCTGCTTTAAGCCATATATAGATTTATTTAGTTTATAAACCTTTTCTTCTTTTCCTTTTTGAAGAAAACCTTCTGGTTGTTCCATTACAACATCTTCACAAAGATTCCCATTTAAAAAGGCTGTAGTAACATCCAGCTGATCAATATCTAAATCTTTCACAGCAGCTATAGCAAATAAAATTCTGATAGTAGAATGACGAACCACCGGAGCAAAAGTTTCCTGATAGTCAATCCCATATTTCTGAGTGAATCCTTTGGCTACTAGGCGAGCTTTGTATTTTAAAATCTTTCCATTTAATCCCCTTTTAATTTTAAATACCCATTTGGATTTGACAGGCTTTTGCCCCTCCTTTAAATCAACTAATGTCCAGCAATTGTTTTTCTCAAAAGAGTTATACTCATCTTGCATTGCGGCTTGCCATTGAGCTGCATCTTTACTGCTCAAAGCCTCTTGGACTGTCATTGGTTCATCATTACTGCGGTGAAATGCCACATTAGCATTTTCTTCAGAATCATCCATGCTCTCAAAGTTTGAAGTATCAGTGTCCTCATGTTCTAGTGTTGATGACCCTGGAATGTAAGTAACATCATCCGAACATTCATCTGAACTAGACATAGAAGTTTCTTGCCTATCAGTATCTGTAATTATTATTTCTTGCCTTCGCTTATTTGGCTTATTACATATCACGTCACCAGTAAATTCAGGAACAGAGTTATCTTCATCAGCCGATTCCTTTTCAAAGTTTTGTTGCTGATATACTAGACTATCAGTGACAATGGCATCATTGTTTGACATATTATTTTTATGTTCGGTTTTTGAAATAAATTGATCTTCAAAAAACGAGACATCTCTGGACTTTATACAAGAAGTAGGACATTCTGGATCTATAAGCCTGTAACCCTTACTTTCTTCACAATAACCCACAAATATATACTTTTTACATTTTGGGTCAAGCTTCTTCCTATTTTGTGTTAAAGCATAGGCCAAACATCCAAAAACTCTAAAATGACTAACATCTACCTTTCTTTTAGTCCATCTCTCTTGAGGTGTCGAACCCATCACTGCTTTTGTCGGGGTCCTGTTCTTGATATAAACTGCAGTCTGCACGGCTTCTGCCCAGAAACGGTTATCTAATCCCGCATCCTGCAGCATACATCGGGCCTTTTCAACTATTGTCCGGTTAGCACGTTCACTGACTCCATTCTGCGCCGGGGAGTAGGGAATTGTTGTTTGATTTAATATTCCATGTTCTTTTAGAAATTCCTGAAATTGATTATTGATATACTCACAACCATTATCAGTTCTAAGTATTTTTATTTTCCTATTTGTTTGATTTTCTACAAGTGTCCTAAATATTTTAAAATAATGAAACACTTCACTTTTAGCTTTTAGAAAATAAACAAAAGTCTTCCGAGAATAATCATCTGTAAAAGTTAAAAAATACTTCGAACCTCCAAAAGAAGTCTGCGGCATAGGGCCACACAGGTCAGAATGAACTAGCCCAAGTATCTCCTTTGACCTACTTTGGGATGTCTGTGGAAAGGGTTTTCTAGTTTGTTTACCCTGAACACATGCTAAACAAGACTGAAAATTATTATTATCATAATCTATGCCAGTTACCATACCTTTTTTCAAGACGTACATGCTTCTTGAATTCAGATGAGCCAGTCTTCGATGCCAAATTTCCTGGGATACCTTACCTACTGATGTAAGTGCTCCCGGCCTCGAAGACATCACCAATCCATCTTCTGTTGAGCTCACTGTTAAACTAGAACTATTAGCTATCACCTGAGAAGTTGATACAGTTTCCACAGCTGCAGAGCATTGTATGGCACTTTCTGACACATCTAGTTGATATACACTGTTTATATGACTAGCAGTGGCTATAACCTTATTACCATCTTTTATTCTACACACTTTTGAATTAAAAGACACTGTAAAACCTTTCTTTGTCATAGCACTTACTGACAAAAGGTTAGCAGCTAGGTTAGGCACAAAATACACTCCACTTATAGTCTTTAAACAGTTCTTCAACCTTACTTGAACACTTCCTAAACCAACAGCTGATAATTTTTCACCATTGGCTACATTCACTTCAATGGGCTTCATGGTTACGTAATCACTATTAAATGCACTCCTTCTATTACACATATGATTTGTAGCACCTGAGTCGATACACCACGTATCTGCTTTAACTATGACCGAGGAGAGCGCTGTCAACAACGCCTTGTCTGATTCATTTTTATCTTTGCTCTTATTTGATTTTTGCAGGCAATTCTTCATAATATGTCCAGTTTTCTTGCATTTGAAACATTTAAAAGTTTTCTTGGCCACTAAAGCTGTTGCTGAGTCACCACTGCCACTGCGACGTTGGTATTCTTGCAACAACTTAGACTTCACCGTCTCACTGGAGAGTTTCATATTATTATTTTCTAATGTCATGATCAAAGGGTCATATTCCGGTGACAAACCACTCAACATAATAACTGCAACAAAATCCTCTTCAAGGGGTGATCCTATATCATTTAATTGTTGAACAAACCCTGTGATTTTTGATAAATACGTATCCATATTTTCACATTCACATAGCTTCATACTGAAGAGACTTCTTAAAAGACTTAGCCTTCTGCATAATCCTTTGTCTTCAAATGCTTGTTGTAAATTATTCCAAGCCTCGAATGCAGTCTTCGCATTCCTAACATGAGGATATGCCGTGGTATGTACTGAGAGACATATTTTCGCCAAAGCTTTCAAGTTCTTCTTTTCATCCTTTACCACTGCCGATTCCACAAACTCCCATAAATCCTCATGCACTAATATCATACGCATTGAGAATTTCCAGTTGTGGTAATCTTCTATTCCTTTTAGTTTTTCAATTGGAAAAGATGCAGCCATATGATTGTTCGCCATTGTTGCAATAATGCCGGTCACGATTTAATTTATTATACGCTAAACTCCCGAAATAATAACTATTTTCGCGAATACTGTTATCTGGGCCCATAACCTGTTGGACAGGGGGCAATAAAAGAAACGAATTGCACGATTTAACCAGATTTACTTTAATTAAGTTACGGAAGCAAATTAGCAAACCGGACATTATATGGCATGGAAACAGGAAGGAACCAGAGACAAAAATTTTTTTCTTAAAACCTATCAACTTGACATTGACAGTTGACTCATGTCAACGCTGTCATATTTAAATTAGTTTATGAAGACAGAGACCAAACAGAACAATAAACTTACCTATAACTTTTATGTTTACAAATAAAGGAACACAATTCCAACACGCAAAGTGGAAAGTGTTGAGAGAAAAAGAAAAAAAAATCAGTTGTAGAATTTTTTGGAATGGAATAAAATCGCATTCAATCCTGGAAATGAAAATTTTCTATAATTCAAACATGAGCTAACGAAACAAGACGTTCAATAAAATTGAATTAAATATTTGGCAGCGCAAATACGGGTAATATTTGAATCAATTGTACAAGGACGTCCGACTCTGTGTTTAGAAGAAAAAAAAAAACTTGCATGCTATAATCGCCTTGCAATTTTAGTGCCTTGGTGTAAGTCGCGTGCAATTTTATTGAATAGCAAAACTTGCATTCAATTATTGTTTGTCATTTTAAGGAAATCACACGTGTGTAAACATTTGCATGCAATTCTTGAATGGCAATGAAAAAGTGATTAGGCTCAGGCCCAAAGGCTTTACCATGACATTCCTTACACCATTTGGCTTTTTAGGCTTTAAAATGCAGAAATTACAACTACAAAGTATCTAAAATTATAACGAGTATCGAGTTAATTTTAAACTTTTACATTGTTAATTAATTAATTAAAACTCACGTAGTTAATTAAAACCCACGCAAGGAGCAGCCACCTCCATAACTCATCAGCTATTGAACACCTATTATTGCCTCCACTCGAGCCACCATCGGGCTAAGACGACGACGGGTCGTAAATCACACTCAATGGGGTTGTAACTCTACACTCTTGTTTACAGGTAATCAGATGCCAGCAGTCAAGGTTAATGACCTGTGCGTGTGTCTTATAGGGGTGTCGCTTACGAGTATTGACTAGATCTACCTTTATCAGTTAATAAATATGGCACTGTGAGAGTTCAATGTTTTCGTTTTGCTTATAAATAGTTTTAACTTCATGCGTGTATTGTCGAAGGCGTGAGTGTAAGTCTAGTTTAGTGTTGTCATAATCAGCCCTGCGATTGACTTATAATCAGAAATCAGATAATCGGATGATTTTTTTTTTTTTTACTTTCCTACTCTGTCCTACTCCTGGGCCTTGGCATCCCTCCACTTCATGCATATTTACCTAAAGTTATTTTTTCGAAACAGCGGCTTCTTCGTTTTTTTTCTGATACTAAAGTTTTTATTATTATTATAAGTGTTTTTAGGGTTCCGTACCTCAAAAGGAAAAAACAGAACCCTTATAGGATCACTTCGTTGTCCGTCTGTCTGTCTGTCTGTCAAGACCCTTTTTCTCAGGAACGCGTGAAGGTATCAAGTTGAAATTAATATCAAATACGCAAGTCTATGGTCCCTTGGAGTTGTAAAAAAAATCAAGCTTCTAAGTCAATATCAATCTGCCTAGCCTTTTCCCAACTATGTTGGGGTCGGCTTCCAGTCTAACCGGATGCAGCTGAATACCAGTATTTTACATGGAGCGACTGCCTATCTGACCTCCACAACCCAGTAACTGGGTAATACGATACCTCTTGGTAAGACTGGTTGTCAGACTTTCGGGCTTCTGACTACCCGTAACGACTGTCAAAGATCCACGAATGACAGCCGGGACCAACGGCTTAACGTGCTTTCCGAGGCACGGAGGAGTCTCGGTATGTAAAGATGGTCACCCATCCACTGACCAACCCCGGAAAGCGTAGCTTAACCTGATGGATCGACCCGTGCGGCTGTTATTACTTAGCCACGAGCTCCTTTTGCGAATACAAGCTTCTAAGTCAACGCAATAAAAAAATACGGCCATTTATGCGACATATTTTGATACTCGCAAGTAAATCAAAACCTATAGGATACTTCCCGTTGACCTAGAACCATGAAATTTGGCAAGAAGCAAGGTCTTGCAGCACAAGTAATGGGAAAAGTCCGAAAATTGATAATTTATAATTTTATCACTTAAAACAATATTTTCAAGTATGTCATCTATCAAGGCCCTTTTTCTCAGGAACGCGTGGGGGTGTCAAGTGGAAATTAATACCAAATACGTAAATCTATGGTCCCTAGAGCTCTAAAAAAATCAAGTTTCTAGTCAACGCAATAAAAAATACGGCCATTTATGCGACATATTTTGATACTCGCAAGTAAACAAAAACATTATAGGGTACTTCCCGCTGACCTAGAATCATGAAATTTTGTAAGAAGCAAGGTCTTACAGCACAAGTAAAAGAAAAAGTCCAAAAATTTATTTTTTGTAGTTTTATCACATAAAAAATTAGTTTTTAGTTTTTTTTTTCTGGCAACATGTGGGTACTATAGGTACACCTCTGCCCAACCCTTCGGGGAAACAAGGCGTGATGTTATGTTTAAGAATAGTTTTTTTGCGAATACAAACTTAGATATGCAGTTGGAGAATTGTCCGTGACGTATATCAATGTATGGGAGAACATGTTTTTCAACTCAATCATCATACTCAATCATGTTTGTCTTTGGGATAAATTCTTTTCAACTACGGAACCCTCATTGTGCGTGGTCCGACACGCACTTGGCCGGTTTTTTTTAAATATCATAAGTGCCGAGATTCCAGAAAATCCGGAAATGCACAAATAATTGCATACATGGTATGGAAACGACTTTTAATATAATATGTGGTATTATTTATTTAAAAAATACCGGGACTTCGGGAGCACATAACTATTCGTATGCTTGTTTACTTGAAATTCATTTTTAACGTTACTTATCCTAACGTTTGCTATACCAGTTTAGTTTTACAACATTAGCTGGCATTGGGTTCTATAGACAAATAGTACAAAATTTCTCGAGACTTTTACGATCGATGCAAAAGTGCAATCCTTAGTAGCCAACACCTGAATAGTACTCATTCGATTCTATAATCAGAACTCTAAAGTTGATCCCGGAATTCCGGGATTTTTTCCAAGCCAACACCTCAATTACTTTGAGTAAATATACATCCAATTAACAAATTCTAATTCAAATCTTTATTGCTGAACAAAGTACATATTATAATATGTATTTCAGATGTTAGTGAATGCGCAGTTCACTGTGTCCTACCAATTAATTAATTTACAATTACTTATATCAAATAAAAGGTACAGTCACCATATGAAACAAAAACAAAATAATAGTACATTATTGCAAAGGCCGTGAAACAGGCAATTGCAGGTCGAGTATGAGTTTGAAGGCCGAGCCGTAGGCGAGGACTTCACTAATACGAGACAGGCAATTGCCATTTCCGCCGAGGCATATATAGTGCTTTTCTCAAAAGAATGAAGGAAAATAAAATTTCAATAATTTTTCAAGATAATGCCGTTTCAGCATGGAATAAATTGCCCATAATGTAGATGGCTTTTTATTAACCGACGATTTCTCCATTGTAGACCGATTTTAAAAATAATTTTTTATTTGATAGGGTATGCTTTTGAGGTAGTCCCATGGTCACCAAGTTAGAATCTGATGAGGGGGTCCCATGGAAATCGAGGGCAACCCTCAAATTTTATAGGCACACCTATAGAGATTTGGGATTTTTTTAAAGTAACTTTTGGAGGCATGAGGAACAGGGTGTAAAGTTCACTCATCCTCTATTGAAAAGGGAGGATCCTCCGACCAGACGGGTGTTGTGTCTGGTGGGCAACTGCCGACGGTTGATGTCGGGACGTTGTATATATGCTAATGGCGTGGTAAACTCTAATTGCGCGATGCAGGTTTTGCGTGACGTCATGTCATTGATGCGTAGTTCATATGTGGCGATGTAGATGCCGCCACAAACTTGTGCATTTGCTCTTGAAAAGCACCATTTGGTGAAGTGGAACTGCTGATGAAGACCGCATAATGGCCATCGGAACTACTCAATAATAAGTATTTCACGGATGGCGATTCGATTATAAATTTATGCTCGTCCGTCACAATGCATAATGCTGAAGTGGAGCTGATGGTGACTTCACCATCAGCTCCAGTTCACCTGGTTCTTACTAGGAGGACTCCTCTACAATTAACGCATTTATGGCTATACAACCACGTGAACGCAATTTGTACTAAGCAAAGAGACTTACTTTGGAATGCCAAGAATGATAAATGAGATCCAATCAAAGAGTATCTAATAACCCCAGCGCGCCGTTTCATACAACATTGCTGGAGCGTTGATTGTTCCAAATTCAAAAAACGCTCCTGCAATGGATTTGATTTTCTTTGACCGTAAATTCGATACTTCGCGTGTTCTTTTTTCGAAAATAATGACAATATTTCCATGCATGTTTGAGAAAAATAAATTAGTTTAGTGTTGTCATAGATTAAAACACTAATTAATTATCCGAACTTTGGTTATAATTGACAGATAATCTAGCATTTAATGTGATGACTGATGATTGATTAATGAATAAGCATGTAGCTACATAATGTACGCCTTAAAACTACTTACTTCAACATCAACCGCAACGTCCCCGCCTCAATCATCGCCTACTATATTTTCATTTTTAGTCGTCGGACTGAATCGTAGCGGGGCAATTCTTTTAATTGCCCCACGTCTCGCGGGGCATGGCTGCGGGGAGGTGGGGGACCCATTTAAAGTTTTTCGATTTACCCAGACTCGTCTAGTCTAAAGATATGTTGGGGTTAGCATCCCGCGGGTGTTGAGCTGCTCCGGCTTGGAGGCTGTTCGCTGGTAAGCTGGCGTATTGACTTTTGTATTTATGGGGTTGCTAAGTTTGTGGTGCAATTTTTGGCCTACTTTTTAGGGTTCCGTACCAAAATGGTAAAAAAGGAACCCTTATGGTGTCACTCAGTCTGTCTGTCTGTCTGTCACAGCTGGATATCTCAAGAACTACTAATGCTATTGTACGAGCCAAGAATGCTCATACAGCAAAAGTACGTTTAGTTGATTAAGCGTACCTAATTTATACCTACTTATTATAATAACTTTAGTCGTAACTGAATCTCCGTCACGCGCCAATGTGCGGGTCGATCATTACCTAATAACACAACATCAAGTGCGGCTCAGATAACTAAACTAAACTGTTTCCACAAATACCTACAACAACTACCGGGGTATCCGTTAACGACGAGATAACCCCAACATCTTTTGGTCCTTCGAGCTTGCTTAGCGTGGTATATCCCAGTTACGTTAACAAATCGGTGTTGCTGGCTTCCCACAAGCGGGTCTAACCAGTAGCATTGAGACGTTGTACATGACGTAAAGGAGGGTGAGCTGCGTTGAGCGCCTGCAACTAACGAACCAGCAGAGATCACGTCTACTGCTTCAAATTACAATCAAGAAACAACCACCGAGGATACCGTCCAAGGCGGTTACTACAGCGGAGATAACGTCTACTGCTGCAAACAAGAAATAATCAGCGGGGATAACGTCCACTGCGGTTACTTCAGCTCCGAAAACTTCGTGAGTACCTACACGCCAACCACTAACAGCCACAAGGCATAAACAATGTCGTCAGAAGACTATCCTGAATTTGTGGAACTTATAACTAAGCAGCAAAGCAGCTACGAGAAAATCAAAACTCTTAAAACTAACTACAAAAAGGATGCTGTGAGTAGAAAAACCACAGACTACCTAAACAAGCGAATTGAAGCTTTACAATCCCTTTGGGATGAATTTCAATCAAATCATGAAATCTTGAAGAAGTATGAGTATATACAACAAGAACATGACTACTTCAAGAAAGACATTTTCATCATAACAAGAAGCATGGTTGACGAAACAATGCAATCTATGAATCAACTACGAAACCAGTTGATTAACGAACCTGGATCTTCGGGTATGTCAAAACCGAAAATACTAGAAACTCCCGGAACACCGCAATTTGATACAACTGGAGTACACCAACAAATCGGGGATGAAACGGACAAGCACCTATCAACGCTGTTACGTAATCAAATGTGTAACTTCAACGCCTTCAAGCGAGCGGTCTCCAAAACTAATCTGGATAGCATGAAAGAGAAGTGGCAACTCCAAGATCAAGTCAACATACTACGATCTAAATGGGAATCCATCGACAAGATTCACTGGGAACTAAGCTACTTACTGCAAGGGAACGACAAAGACTATGAAGCAAAATTCGACCATTGGGAGCAAGTCTACGACAACCTAAAGGAAGAGCTAAATAGAAAAATCTTTGAAACATCCCACTACGAAAAAACGACACCGCGTATGGAATTACCGGAGTTCGACGGAACTTTCAACAATTGGATCTCTTTTAGGGATTTATTCTTTGAAATGATTCATAACAATCCAACGCTGAACAAAACGCAGAAAATGAAGTTCCTGAAATCTAAATTGAAAGGGGAAGCGGAAAAATTAATCAAGCACCTTCCTGTGAGTGCTGATAATTATGACTCGTGCCTAGACATTATTCAACACCGCTACGACAACAAGCGATTACTTTTCACCTCGTACATAGACACACTTCTCAATCAATCATCTATCGAAAAACCAAACTCAAATAACATGAAGAAGCTGTATGACACAACGAAAGAGTGTTTAAATGGCCTAGAAAACATTGACATTAACATTCCAGTATGGGGTCCACTTATCGTGTACTTACTGTCCTCAAAACTGGATGACGTCACGTACGGTGACTACATCAAGACGATGAAACATTCAAGAGAGCTCCCAGACTTAGAGGAGTTTATGGAGTTCCTAGAACTGCAATTCATAACGCAGGAAACATCCCGTACCAAAAGGAACGGTGGGAAACAAAATTATTCAACGAATAATCAACATAAAAATTATAATAACAACAAGTCAACGAACTTTAAGGCAACAGAAAAGTGGACAAAAACCTTCCATGCAACGCTGAGGAAATGTCCACTCTGCAAAAACGAACACACGCTAAGGCAGTGTTCTACATTTTTGAACATGGATGTCGCAACGCGAAACCAAACAACAAGCAACCTGAATTTGTGCAAAAATTGTTTGTTTAGTCACGGCGGAAATAAATGTAATTCAACGAAAACATGCCGCACGTGTAACTTCAAACATCACTCCCTTCTCCATGATGATAATCTGAAAGGGCAACAATCAAAGCCAACCACATCAACGGTGGCTGAGCGAACATCTAACCACATCAACGGTGAACAAGAGATACTCTTAACGACTCTTCAAATAAGAGTCAAGAACAAGGAGGGAGATTACGTCGTCCTCCGGGCGTTACTGGATCAAGGCTCTCAAGTAACCTTGGTCACAGAAAATGCTGCTCAACGGTTGAACTTACCCCGAAACAGAATGAATGCTGCGGTCACTGGCGTTGGCACTGTAATGGGCAAGAGTAAAGGGATGATAAAATTGGAATGCAAGTCTATCCACTCTGATTATACATTCCAAACCGAAGCGTTAGTGATGAGTAAGCTCATTAACAATCTGCCTAACTCAACGATCAACACAAGCAACTGGACGCACCTTCGTGATATCAAGTTGGCTGATCCAGACTACAACATCTCTGGGCCCATCGATCTACTGCTTGGAGCAGATGTTTACTCCGATGTGATCTTAGGAGGCATAATCAAGCATAACAATAACTCGCCAGTAGCGCAACAGACAAAGCTGGGCTGGATACTGTGCGGTGCTACAAAGCAGTTCAACTGTCTAGTTACTCTAACAGAGCTAGACACCCTAACTAAATTTTGGGAGATAGAAGACATCCCTTCGGAACCCGAAATTACAGCGGAAAACGAATTCTGTGAAAAATATTACACAGAAACAACAGAGCGATTACGCAACGGGCGTTATGTGGTGAAAATGCCGATGAACCCTAACTATGAACAAAACCTTGGTAACTCGAAACCGCAAGCGACAGCACAATTTCTTCATTTAGAAAAGAAAATGGCGAGACAAAAACATTTCGCTAAACTTTATAAAGAATTTATCCAAGAATACATCGAATTAGGTCACATGAAACCAGTGACAGAATCCGATACTAGAGTACAAGCCTACCTACCACACCACGGCGTAGTAAGGGAGTGCTCAACAACAACGAAACTACGAGCTGTTTTTAACGCATCAATGAAAACATACTCCGGGCACAGCCTAAACGATTTGATGAAAAAAGGGCCTAATCTCCAAAAGGACATTCTAAACCTGATCACAAAATGGCGGAGCTATAAATATGTTCTAACGGCGGACATTGAAAAAATGTACCGTCAAATCCTTATTCATCAAGACCAACAATGTCTTCAAAAAATAATTTGGAGAAACTCCAAGAGAGAACCACTGAGAGATATGCAGCTGTGTACCCTAACATACGGGACCAAAGTCGCACCATTCATAGCGATGCGGACTCTCCAACAGCTGGCCAAAGATGAAGGCAACGCTTTCCCATTGGCCCAAAAGGCGCTACTTAACGACTTTTATATGGATGACGCAATCACGGGGCACCATACCATAGAATCAATGAAGCAACTGCAAAAGGAGCTAAGCGAACTACTGAAGAAAGGTGGATTTGTTTTACGGAAGTGGTCCACGAACGAACCATCTATTCTCAAAGAACTACAGTCGAAAGAGAAAAGTAACAATAACGAATTTAACTTCAAGCAACAAGAGTTCAGCAAAACACTTGGACTCGCATGGAATGACGCAAGCGACACATTCCATTTTATTAGCGAAGCGCCTAGCAACAACAAAAATGCACCATACACTAAACGCAGGCTATTGTCAGAAATAAGCAAGATTTACGATCCACTCGGTTGGTTGGCTCCAATTACCCTACAAGCAAAACTGCTTTTTCAAAAACTATGGAGTGATACCTATCAAAACATTGGATGGGACGAAAATGTTCCAGACTCCATAGAAAACGAATGGTTGCAAATTAAATCCGATTTGCCGAACATAAAATACATAAGTCTACCAAGATGGATAAAAAACGAAAACAGGACGATCGAATTGCAAGCCTTCTGTGACGCGAGCGAGAAAGCCTACGCATGCGTTATCTACAGTCGAACTACGTCACCCACCGGCGCGTACGAAACTACACTACTCGCGGCAAAAACAAAGGTGGCACCAATCAAAAAGAAAACTACGATTCCGAGGTTGGAATTATGCGCCGCAGTTTTGCTAGCGAAACTCCTACAAAGGATAACTAAGATCCTGGAAGATTACGATCTAAGGATTACCTGCTGGACTGATTCTAAAGTCGTCCTAGCATGGCTTCAAGGAAGTCAAACTAAATACGAAAAGTATGTAACCAATAGAACCGAACAAATATTAAACATCGTGCCTTCAATAAACTGGGGTTACGTGAAGACGAACGAAAACCCTGCCGACTGTGCAACAAGAGGACTCCCACCGACAAAACTGGTCAACTTTACCCTATGGTGGGAAGGCCCAAAATGGCTTAAGGAGCTAGAAAAAACAAGACCTTATCTACAAAGAAACTTATACCACAAACGAGGGCTCCTTAACAAACTGTTACACGACTAATAGTACGGAACCCACGTCGATTAAAAATGAATTAATCGATTCATTACTTGAGCGACATGGCGACATAGATCGTATTACAAGAATACTCGCCTTAGTGATACGTTTTGCTGATGCATTACGAAACAAAAGAAGGTCAACTGAGTGCCATGAACTGAACTTAAATGAAATAAACAACGCACTGTTCATAATTATCAAATCAGTGCAACGGAATTATTTTGAAAAAGAAATAAATTCTCTCAAGAAAGGTGAAAAACTGCTCAACAGAAGCACCATTTCGAGACTTAATCCAATTATGGACTCTTACGGAGTTTTACGAGTTGGAGGACGTTTAAACCACTCAAACTTGCCAGTGAAAATGAAACACCCTATCCTCGTACCAGGAGAGGGAAGACTAACTGAATTAATTATTGAAAAGGCACATCAACGAACCTTACACGGTGGAGCAAGATTAACGCTAGCTGACACAAGAAACAATTACTGGATCACACAAAATGCGGTACTAAAAAGACCCATAACAAAACCAGCCCCGCTACCTATAAACGAGGGATGCGGAAGCACTGAGTCACAAAAAGTGAGTCCAGAAACTGAGCACGGCAAGCAAAAGAAAGGGACTAATAAGATCCAGAAAAGGGGAAACAGCTTGCTTATGGTGTTACTAGTAGCGTTCACAACGCTCACATGTGGACTAGCAGCACCCCTGCAGCATTTCAAAATAACTCAATTAGCTGAAAACCAACCAGTTTACTTTGACCCCGTCGGAAATATCCAACTTATTCACGATGAATGGAGACTTCTAGTATACTATAACCTGACAACATTCTGGCAAAGTACAACAAAGGTCGAGGAATTCGTGAATCATATAGGTCAACTATGCGACACGATGCCTAACGAGCCATGTTACTCTACGATACAACAACTCAAGTTCGAAATGAACCAGCTGAACGAGTATAACATATTGTTACGGTCTCAACATCAACAACGAAGGCGACGTGGCTACGTCAACGGCGTAGGAAATCTCGCACGAGCCCTGTTTGGTGTCCTTGACAGCGATTTCGCCGAAAAATACGCTCAGGACATAGAAAAAATCAAAACGAACGAACAATACCAAATACAGCTGATTAGAAATCAGACGCTGATTATCGAGGCAGAAAACAACAACATCAAGAAAAAATGAAGACTTTGTAAAGACACAACTGGAAGTAATTCAGCAATTCATGAACGAAACGAAATATAATACAGCAGTGATCGAAAACAGATTTCAAATAATGAAAACAATGAATGACGTCAACTCTGGGGCGTTAACTGCTGGCTTATTTATCTCAGTACTGAGAAGAAACCAAGAAATGCTCCTAAGTGCACTGACAGATATCCACAGAGGCCATCTCGATATGAAACTATTCACACCGGAGCAGCTATCTGAACAACTCAACTACATTGCCGGTATTATACCGAAAAGATTAACGTTACCTATCAAAAACAGCAATGGAGCCAACATAAAAAATATTTACAAAATTATTTATGTTAAAGCCCGGCTCACTGAAAAGTACCTACTGTTCGAATTACATATCCCGTTACTAAGCGATGACGAGTACACATTGTATCGCAATATAGCTATACCTAGACAACAAACTACGAACCAATGTCAGGTGATAGATACAACAACACAGTATATTGGAGTCAACTTCGTGAAGAATACCTACATACAGATGGAAGAGGTTGATCTTCAGCAATGTACAACAATAACGGCGGACAACCACATTTGCCACGCCTCTACAACTATCAGCAACATGCATGGAGCCAAGGCATCTTGCGAAGCTAAAATACTAAGCCAAAATGTACATAACATTACATGTAATTGGGTACCACAACAATGCACTGACGAATGGATAAAATTACAGAGACCAAACATATGGCTGTATAATTGCATAACTGAATGTACGACTCGCATTGTATGCGAAAATCGAATCACAACAACAATTATAACAAAGGCAGGGCTCCTTGCCCTAGGTCAGGATTGCATACTTCAGCACAAAGATGCTACAATTTACTCACACAACGTTTTTAGTAGCAGTACTAATATGGGAATTACCTTGGAGGTACCTACTATTGACTCACCAAATGACATGTGGAATACGTTCAAAAACACAAAGATCGTGCTACCAAAACTAAACTTATCTAATGAACACAGATTATTAGATGACCAGATAATCGCACAAAAGGGACGAGAGAGCCTACCTAACGACCTCAGTGTCCACGACATCGGCAACTACGCTATAAGCACTTTGCTGGTGGGAGGAATCGCCGCCGCTATAATAGTTTGGCTAGTAAGAAGATATCTTCAAGCTCGTAAGAAGAGCAATACCAATACCAACACGAACAAGACTCGAGAGAGGACAGAAGATATAGAACTAAAAGAAATTCCTGCCTACGCTAAAATACGAAGTGGCCATTCAGCAATTGGAACAAGATTCAAACTATGATTAATTATTTAAGAAATATTTCTTACTTATTGTTTTGATTGCTTTTATTAATTTTATAACATTTTTATACTTACCTATTTAACTTGTAACGCAAGTCTGGTGATCTGAGTACGTATACCTACCTTTCCCTCGGGAGCATGTACGAGCCAAGAATGCTCATACAGCAAAAGTACGTTTAGTTGATTAAGCGTACCTAATTTATACCTACTTATTATAATAACTTTAGTCGTAACTGAATCTCCGTCACGCGCCAATGTGCGGGTCGATCATTACCTAATAACACAACATCAAGTGCGGCTCAGATAACTAAACTAAACTGTTTCCACAAATACCTACAACAACTACCGGGGTATCCGTTAACGACGAGATAACCCCAACAGCTATCAACTTGAAATTTAGAACAGTTTTAGATGACGTTGACCCAACTATTTTGCAAATAAGAAAAAAATTAAAATATTTATATTTTTTTTTGCAACAGGGACTGAAAGGGGGTCTTAAAAAATAAAAGTGGGGCTACTAGGGCATGTGGGGTATCATATGAAAGAACGCTGTTTGCACATTCTCAAACATTTTTTTTTCTTTTTTTTAGGCCGCATAGTTTTCGACTTTTGATGAAAAATGTAAAAAAAATACCGTTCCCCCCCCCCTTATCTTCGAAGTTCGCAAAGAGAAAAATCTGAAATTATTCTATGTGATAGAAATTTATGTAAAAATTACAGGAAAAATAAAACGATGTCTCTAAATAACACACTTTTTCAGAAATCGGAACGGAACCCTCGGTGCGCGAGTCCGACTCGCCATTGACCGATTTTTTTTAAGTTTAAAAGTGGCACCGGTGACTGAAAATTTGTGTGGAAATTGGTTGTCATGGTATGGGCATGTGATGCGGAGGAATGAGGAAAATGTCGTGAGGAAAGTTTTGAGTATGAATGTCGATGGCTATAAGAGTAGGAGAAGACCAAGGAAACGATGGATGAACTGTTTAAAAAATGACTTGGCTAGAAAAGGGGGTGACTGTCGAGATGACGACTAATAGAGAAGTATGGGAAAAGGGACATGTTGCGTCGACCCCAAAGAGATTGGGATAAGGGCAGGAGAATGATGATTCGCATGGTAAACAAGTCTGAAGTCTATAGTCTACTGTAAGAGGAGCGTACTACATAAATATACTGTAAGAGGAGCTCGTGGCTAAGTAATAACAGCCGCACGGGTCGATCCGTCAGGTTAAGCTACGCTTGCCAGGGTTGGTCAGTGGATGGGTGCCCATCTTTACATACCGAGATCCTCCGTGCCTCGGAAAGCACGTTAAGCCGTTGGTCCCGGCTGTTATTTGTGGACTTTGACAGTCGTTACGGGTCGTCAGAAGCCCGAAAGTCTGACAACCAGTCTTACCAAGGGGTATCGTATTACCCCGTAACTGGGTTGTGGAGGTCAGATAGGCAGTTGCGCCATGTAAAATACTGGTATTCAGCTGCATTCGGTTAGACTGGAAGCCGACCCCAACATAGCAGGGAAAAGGCTAGGTATATAATGATTCATGGTAAACGAAAGTAGCGCAACATGTTTTTGTTTTGCTGAAAACATTGTATGCAGTACGTGTGTATTAACGTGTTTCCAGCAACAAAATCATGGTGTTGTAATTAAGTTTTTGTTTAAAATAAATACCTACAGGGCTTTAATAGTTAAAGCTCCTTAGATTTACGTATTTGGATTCAAATCCTGAGATTCATAAACGTGACAATTCAATGCATCCAGTACTTTATGGTGCTTTAAAAGTTAACTTACTAAAAAGATAAACATTTAAAGCTCCAGACTTTATGGTCTGAAGTCCTCAAAGGTTGCTAAAACATTACTTACACACCAACCAACACACTATTTTCTCATAAAAGAGAAACAAATGATTACACATAATTATGACCATTAAACCACATTTCCATCTTTTAAAGCTTACCAATGTTTTCTAATCAAATTGAAAGCCAGGGTAACAAATCTAGCGTACCTAACATCATTTTAATCTAGCGACGTTCCAGTCCGGTTTGCTATGTAACGCGATTACCGCTGGCCTGTGTTGGCCCGAGAGATTTTCCAATAAAACCGTTTGCGTTGTCCTTGGTTTTGTGAACCTGATACATGGGTATGTGAAAATAATGTTTTAGTGTATTATGTACCTTTGCTTGTAAAACAAATACTAGAACATTTATTTATTTATTTATATAAAGGTACTCCAACGGCTTGTTCACTAATACGTATTACATTTAAAAAAAAACTTATAAGTACATCTATTACTATGGTGAATTCGTCACTTATACACAGCTTATGTATGTAATAGCAAATATACACAAATTATTAGAATGAGTTTAAAATGATAAAAAAACAAACATATTTTTTTCTACAATGGAAGTTTAACATAGGAAGGCAATGTAAAAAGAATTAAAAAATACAACATCAGATTTACCTAATTAATTAGTACCTAAATAATAGATTCCCAGTCCAACCCCGGTGCGACCATTATAATACGTAGCTTACGCACAATAATCACACCAAAATTAAACTGATAATCCATTTAACGTAAGATGACTGCAAGAACATTGTGTTTAATACCGAGCCGGTAATGCTGCACTTAACTTATGTGAAATTGTGAACACTAATTGGGTAAAAAATTAAACCACAACTGAGTCATGATCTAAGCTGGTAAATTTTTATTTGCTAAAATTCACAAGACCCCAACCAAATCACTGTAACCAAACGCTTGCGACATCTAATTCGACGCCAATGCCATCTAGTTACATCGTTTATAACTTTACCAAAAATACAATTAATAATGTCAAAGTGCCAATTCTTTTTAAGACGGGACTATACGCCAATGACCTTGAGTGGTTAGCTTGCGCGTTCTGTGCTGAGCTCACGCAACGCGTCGTACGTCCAGCCAGTAATAGGACTCGCCCATCAAGGAGCGCTGTCCCAAATTAGACGCATTATTAATTTATTATACATAAAACAAAATGCATTTTAATAAAACACGTATACTAAAAGATAAATAATTAAATTACCTTTAAAATGGTGAAGGTTTTATAAAAATACGCCTGACAGTTTTTGCGTTATTCTCAGTTTTGTATCTGCGTTAGACATAACTTTACAAATTAATTACACTATTTAATATAAACATAATCTAAAATATTCACATATTAAGTTATTAAAAAAATGCTCTAATTTTACATATATTTTTTCCAAATCATTAACACTACTCGTTTAGACGTGATCTTCAGTTTAAAATCATCAAAAGTCAGATAGCGTCGCCTTAAAGCTATTAATCATACATACATGACATACATCTATCTATAAACTCACTCCTTCTTCCTATGACGGTAGGCTAAAACTACGAAACGCCACCTGCTACGATCCTTACATACTCCTTTTGCCTCGTTTACGTTCAAACATCTGCTCATACATGTACGATATTAATCATAACTAACTAAAATTACATTACTGTAACCAGGAATATTTTTTGAGGAAAACATGTTTAAAATGGATGACTTAAGGGGGGCTTATGCAGTGATGCTAAACTATAGATATTTATTTTTTATTTTTTTATTTATTTATTTAGTTCAGACACAGAGATCCATATTTATGTTAGTAGGTATACTTAGACAACTATGTTAGTAACCAACGATAGTACTATGACAAACATACAAAAGGCCACAAACACTTAAACAAAAATATTGAAGTAGGGGTCCTGTACTTATCTAAAATCAAATTGTAAAAACTAAATTAAAAATAAATTAAAGATAATGACGTAGTAACTTTTCTTTAGAGAATCTGTCAGAATTTGCCCTTTGAAAAGGCCAATCTGTGTCACAAGTGCTTCGAAACAAAAGAGCATCTCTACCCTGTGACATATTAACTCACCAGCTCACATTAAGTTCACTTCCCCACTTCTAACACACCAAAACGCTTCCCATTCACCATCACACAATGGAACCGCCATTAAAATGTCCAACTACCTAAAATGGCCAGCATGGGCAATGAGCCCCCATCATTTGCCAGCAATGGTGACATAACAATGACACAGTAACGAGGTGTCATTGTCCTCGCAAGATTGATTGTTCCCAAGTTTTGATGAATGAATAAGAGAAATATGCTCCGTGATGTATTACCTCCACCTTAATCTGATTACGTGTGAATTTAAATTGGGTTGCGTCGAGTTTTTGAAGGATTGTTTTTTGCAATTTAGGGGCGTGTTAATAAACCATTTTTAGGTCAGAGTAAAATCTGAAAAAAGCTGCCAAAATGAAAACGGTATTCGGATGGAATAAATTTGATGACGTGAAGGGGTATCGTATTTCCAAGCAACTGGATAGTGGAGGTTAGATACAGGCAGTCACTCTATAAAGCTATTGATTACTGCCCAGTCATTTGTAGCCTACTTCAGAGTGGCAAAACGTTACGCGAACTACACACATCAACACGGTCTAGGGATATTTTAAAAAAAGCGAATTACTATCAATGTGTTAATTATTTATATGACATGTATATATTTAAAAGATACGTTATTTAATATTCTACCATTTTTTAATAATGGTTAAGGTACTTAGATTAAAATTTCAGGATTTTATGGAAAAAAAATGAAGCATAGACGGAAACCGTATATGAATTAACTTTTAATTTGTGAGTAAAAACTGAAAAAAATAGAAAAATCATTTAAGAGCGTTGTTGCATTTTTCATACGTAAATCGAGAACTTGGGAGATTTTGAAGTGATTTTGGTCACATAATTTATTCTTTTAGCTTCTTTTGACTTCAATCATCGTAATTATCATATATTTTTATTTAAAGTCTATTAAAAAAAACTTGTTCAAATTGAATTATTGACTACGAAAACAGTCGATTTCGAAGGCGCGATTACCAGATGACGCGCGAAGGCTCAACTTTGAAGTAATCTTACACCAATTATTACTAGTAATTAAGAAGGTAAAGTGGTATTCATTCGAAGAGGCATATCCTGAAATTTAAAATGCATTGAGAAAAGTTTGATTTTGAATTCACTAACGTGTATTTTAATCACGTCTAAGATAATCAAAAATCGAGAAATCGACTACAAAAAAACACGTCATTTCTCAGAATCTAAAAGTCATTTGGCAACACAAATCATTTTATACAATGATATTATACAAGAAAAATTTCTAAAACTCAAGGAATCACATATCATTCGTTAGTATACTATTTATCTTAATATTTTCATAAAATCAAACATTATATTCGTAAAATATGGAGTCAGAAAAGAATAGACGTCAAATAGAGATAGACGTCATTACTGATCATAGAGTAAAATTATGCCTAAGAACAGACAAGTCAGCCTGACAGTAGGTAGGTATAAATGGTGGCACATTGTTTAGACTTAAATGTAATTTTTATTTTTGTTATGATGAGGTAGGATAAATTAAATACATACATATAGTGTATGTAACACTATTATATTCAAATCAAAACATTAATTGTTTACTACCTACTTTCAATGCAATTTTCCTACTTTATTACTTTTACTACATGAACTCATGAGTGAATCAAATTTTTAGGCAAAAATCACGGTTTTGCGGTAAAATGTCATATCTGATTATTATTCTATATAGTTTCTAGTACACGAGACGACGCACTGTCGCAAATTATATTTGTCTCTTTTTCGCCCGCGATAACTGAATCGTGCCATCCAAATTTGACGTATAAAGGTAATTTAGTGTGCTATTGCAATATTAAGTTATTTATGTGTGCATTAGTGTGCCGATTCTGAATATCGAATGTTGTATATGTAACCTATCTACACCTTTTTACTTATAATATCATTGATTTTATACGTAAGAAGAAAGATTGTAGTATATATGTGTAAAAAATAAAATATATCTATCTTCAATCATTTACGAAAATAATTTTTTAAAGTGAGTATAAAATCGGGTGCATCGAACGGCCTAAGTCAGTCGCGCTCTGGCGCTCGTCGACGCAGGACCTATGTCGGTTGACCTCCCGCCGCCGCGCATGCGCCTCGCGTGAAATATAGTAAATTGTAGTGCGACTAAATATTTTTAATCCTTTCATTTCATCATCTTCCTGCCCTTATCCCATGTTACTTGGGGTCGGCGCAACACGTTTTCTTCTTCCATTCTCCTCTGTCAACCGTCACGCTCTCATTCACTCCCTTCTCTTTCATATCATTCCTCACACAATCCATCCATCTTTTCTTTGGCCTTCCTCTGCCTCTCCATCCATCAACTTGTATATTCATCACTCTTTTAGTCACATGCGTTTCGTTAATCCTTTCATTTAAGTAATATTTTAAGAAGCTAAAGTGGTAGGCACACTTACTTTAGGAGAATTATGTTACAATTCTTGAATTATGTTGTATTACTTGTAATATTGATATTGTAATTACAATATCAATAATACAATATAATTTGGTCAAAATGTAAATCCAAGATGGTGGCTGCGAAAATTTTTAAAGTTTTCGTCATGGGGATCGTTCCCATTGTTCTCGAGGATGCTAAAGCAGATAGTGACGTTAAAATGTAAATCCAAGATGGCGGCTGCGAACATTTTAAAATTTTTCATCATGGGTATCGTTTTCATGGTTCTTGTGGGTGCTAACGTCGATAGTGTAGTCAAAATGTAAATCCAAGATGGCTACAAGAATTTTGGATGATGAATATGGAGAAAAAATTTATATCAGATTTTTATTTGAAATCTCTACTGCCACAATCTCTATTGTGGATCCGTGACAAAGGAGACGGAAACCATGTCATATAAACTTGGGCCTGGGCCTGGGTTGTAAAAAGATGAAATTGGTGTCAATTTATAGCTACTATATTATCAAACCATCACTGAACATTTTGCGGATTTTTGCGGTCTGAGTTCCGAGTTAAAAGAGATGTAATAAAAGTGAGGTTACATAACGATCTACATATAGGTACTTAACAGCTGATTTTTGAAGTTCTTCAGCTCGACGACCACGTAAACTACAGCCTCTAGTCACTTTGCCACAATTTACACAACGATCCATGGTGCCAATATGAAATCGGTAGGCTGGTCGTAATATACAAAATAACAAGTTCAAGTCCAACGTTTATGCGGGGTTCTCCGTACCGTGTCCGGTGTGGTAGCAAGGTTCGTACAAGAAGCAAGGTCAGAAGTCCGCAGAAAGAAAACAGGGGTCGAGGAAAACATCAATAAAACTATGGGAAATACACTCAAATCGCGACCGCACTAAACGATACGAAACGAGTGAGGCATAGATAAAGGCACTATATAAAGGTGTGTCCAAATATAGGGCGGCATTTGAGCGCGGCTGCCACGCGCGGCTAGCCGCGCTCTGATCGGACAAGGGCCGCGCGCGGCGGTGTTGAGCGTAATATATCTTCTCATCTCACATCAGTGATGACCTCTGGCACTGAAACGTGCTCGCTCACAACATAATGGGTCTCAATCATAATCAGCCTATAATGTTCCCACTGCTGGGACACAGGGCTCCTCTCGGTGAGAGGGAGTGGGCCGTAATACACCACGAGGACCCAGTGCGGGTTGGTAGATGTCACATGTCTTCGAATTTTTGGTTCTAGGCGGTTTCCTCACGATATTTTCCTTCACTGTTTTGAGAGTAGTGGTGAAGAAATTATTTACACAAAGTGCCTGCCTGAGTTCGAAACCATGACCTACTCGTATGTCGGGATCGTTACCATTGGGCCACCATTGCATTGCTCTCATGGGCCGCATAGTGCAGTCAATCATCCCTTCTACGATGATTGATTCACTATCGGCTTCATCCTCGAGAACTATGAAAACGACATCCATGACGAAAAATTTTAAAATCTTCGCAGCCGCCATCTTGAATTTTATTTTTGACTTCACTATTGGCTATAGTCGAAATCGAAAACTATGAAAACGATACCTATACAAATCCTTATCACTTACCACTGACGTGCGACGTGTGGTCGACTGTATAGTCATTAGGTCGACTGGGCACGTACAATACCTGCCTAGGCTAATAAACATTATAAAACCAACCCCACACGAACGCAGCAGTACTATTATTTATTCTGTGGCAGCGGGGTGACCTATCTATTTGAAATTTGAAAACAGTAAACTAATCATTTGCGCATGAGGCGGCTTTATGTATTTATGTATTATTGTTGGTTCAAATTCAACTGTTTTATGAACTTGATGCGGTTGCTAAACCTATAATGCCGCAAGAAAAATAAAAAATTATAGCTAGCGCGTGGCGTCTTTATCTACATTGAAATAGGACTTAAATTCAACTGTTTTACACAAAAAAACAATGATTTTGGTCAAAAGATGGTTCCGCTGTTAACAAAATTTTATTCTGATTGTGTTCTCCCAGAAATTATAGATCCAAGGAAAAGTCGATCGATCTCCTTAGACAAATACTTTTATAAAACTTCAATTACTTATTAGTATACAAATACTTAAACAAATAAGTAAAATGAGTTTAGTTTTTATAAGTACCTACATAATATTATTTTTTCATCCATATTTGTATAAATTTAATTAAAATACACTAATAACGTATTGTGGACAGTCTTTTTATTTTCTCCGTAAACCTCTAGCTTTTACTTCAAAAAAATATAGGTACGCCATAGCTACAGATCAAGATCGTTTAATCGTCGTAGCTTCGCAACTGTGTGCCGTACATGAGGAAAAACGCACACACGCGCACTCGCTACGCGGCGTCGAGCGTCAGATGTTTAAAATCCGAGCGCGAAAATAGGGAACCACACTCTTAATTGGTGTTTATAAACTTGAAGTTAGTAGTCTGAGAAAGCGCCCATGAGGTTCATAACACATCGGCAACGATTCGGCATGCTCAGAACAAGGTTGTCAATGTCTTGCTGCGGAATATTGTCCCATGTCCTTCTGAGGTGCGCAAAAAGTTGATCTTCTGTAGCCAGATTTTCAGGAACTTCCTTCAGAGCTCTTCTTTGCAGCATATCCCACGCATGCTCAATGGGATTTAGATCTGGCGATTGAGCAGGCCAGTCTAAGGCCCTAACATTGTGTGTATGTAACCAAGCTGCTACCGTATGTAAAACCTATTATTCAATTAACGAATTTATTAATGACCGAATTATTGACTAAAATTGTTTTGACTTATTTAATGTAAATTATATTACCGTAATAGTTATGTCTAATAATGAATATGTAGTGCTTAAGAGGTTGACTAAAACTTGACATATTAAACTTATTTTTATTTTTCTGACATAACTAAGGTAAATTGCATGACCATAATAATTATGTCTATTAGTGAATGTAAGATGAGGTCGACTAAAAATCGACATGTTATGCTTATTTTTATTTTATTTATTTTTTTTGCCTAATGTAAACGTAAATTGAATGACCATAATGCTTATGTATAGTAATTAATGTAAAACGAGGTCGATTATAACAACCAATGCAGTGGATAATAACCACCAAACATTAAAAAAATGTAGGTAATTGTATTTTTATAAAATTATTTTTAACATAGCCAATAATATTGACATGCGTAATAAATATTGTACACCCCATGGGTATGTTTCAGTGATACAAAAATGACAACTGTAAGAACTATTTTCACCTGTGACAAACAATTAATAAATGAATTATGAATTATGAATTATGAATTATTACCGTTCATTGTCGTGCATGAGCAGGAAAGCTTGCCCCATTTGTGTTCTGTGGGGCAAGATTACGGGCTTCAGCACCTATTGGACGTATCGTTCTGCCGTCATATTGCCCCGCACCCAAACGAGATCCGTCCGTCCTCCAAGACGAATTCCTGCCCAAACCATAATTGTTCCTCCTTGGTATGGGTGAACTTCCTGATGGTTCTGAAGACGGCTCCATCGTCCAGGAACTCGCCAAACACGCGTCCTTCGTGAATCTGGATGGAAGCCGAACCTGGATTCATCCGTGAACAGCACATTGGACCATTGCTCACGGCCCCAGTCCACGTGGTTCCGAACCCATTCTAATCTTCGTCCACGATTGCCTTTCCGTAAAGGTGGGACCCGGAGTGGTCTACGAGAGCGTAGATTGCTTTCATGAAGTCGCCTTCTTACAGTTTGGTCACTCACAAGCACTTGGTGTTCCACTCGCAGCCTTTGGACCAATTGAGTCGCCGTTGCATTTTGTTGAGCGCGCGCAGTAATTTGCAAAAATCGGTCTTGCCTGGGGGTAGTGATGCGACTTGGCCCCCGGTGCCTCTCCGCTACTTCACCTGTGGCACGATAGCGTGTCCACAATCTTGAAATTACATTTTGGTGGGTCCCTATGGCCTCAGCAACATTACGCTGAACAGACCCAGCTTCCAGCATTCCCACAGCTCGTAACATCTCCGCCCTCGTCAAATGTTGGCGTTGCATGGCTACAATACCTCAATTTTAACTTTATCTTTCGTTTAAAAAAGAAAAAAACTGTAACAAAACGTAATACGTATTGTTTTCTAAATTTCGCACAAATGAAAATTCCCTCTCCTACACATCAAGACATTTTTATGCCACCGAAACAAAAGAATATTCAAAAATTTGAATTTGGAATTAGTCTGAGATAAATTACAAACAAATCGGTGTATAAAAGATTCCAATGCGGCCAGTACTTTTCGAGTTATTTAATTGAGTATGAAATATCCCTAGACCGTGTTGATGTGTGTATTATTCAGTTGCATCCGGTTGGAATAGAAGCCGACCCCAACATAATTGGGGAAAGGCTAGGCAGATGATAACTCGTAAAGGTCAACCTATGAAATTGCCGATTTTTGACACCGGCCAAGTGTGAAGTGTAGTGTGTAGTGTGAAGACCAAATCTTTCATTCTATTTAGAATTCCAAATTCAAATTAGTTTTTGTAATAAAGGTAGCATGATATTAAAAAAAAAAAATCAGTTGTCATTTATTTTCCCACCGTTAGATTTTCTCTGTTATCGATGTTTCTGTAACCGTGGAAAAATCGAAATAGCGCGCTATTTTCGAATACGAGTTCCGTCGTGGCACCAACGCAGCATAGACAGCACGCAATATTAACGACGTGTATGGGCAAGGTCCCGCAAGTGAACGGACGGTGCGTTTTTGTTTTGAACGCTTCAGTTCTGGAAATTTTAATCTCAACAGCGCCGGTAAAATAGTTCAAATCTAATGAGGCAGCGAAATACGCCTTAGAATTCATCGATTCCCGTCCCCAGGATTCCTATAGCAGAGGCAACAATGAACTGTGAATGTGAAATGTGAATGAACATTAAAATGGCAAAAGTGCATCAACAATGTTTCTTAAAAAAAAAAAAACATTTGATTTTTTCTATGTAAAATGGCAATTTCATAGGCAACCTAATATTATAATTCTGGTAAATAAATGTACACGCGATGCAATGATGTGAAATATTTTTGGTCTCAAAAGTGCAGCTAGTCATACTGATACAGGCGAAAGTTTGTGAGTGTGTGTGTGTGAGTATGTTTGTTACTTCTTCACGCTCAAACGGCTGGACCGATTTGTATGAAGAATTATGAGATCGCTTATAGCCTGGATAACACATAGGCTACTTTTTATCGCGGTCTACACGGATGAAACCGCGGGGCGCAGCTAGTAATCTATAAGAAATTCTGCTTGTGGAACTAACTTCAGTGAATTAACATTAAGGTGTGGATAAAATGAAACAAGTTAAAAGTGCTGGTTTATGGACATCTTAAGTAGCATGAAAGTAATGTAATCCACACCAAGATCTCTTCTTATTTGTGTATTTTCAGTGAGTACTTATGTTCTTCAACAAAAACAAAAACCGACTTCGAAAAAAAACACTACAAAGTGAAAAATAACTTTAATTTCGGAAGTCGGTGTCTTTGGATCTGTATTTTAGTTTTTTGCCACCGACTTCCGAAATTAAAGTTATTTTTCACTTTGTAGTGTTTTTTTTGGAAGTCGGTTTTTGTTTTTGTAAAAAAGTTTTTATTTTTCACTTTTTAGTGGTTCAGTTTGTAATTTATCTAAGTTACAATAACCCAATGTCAGCTGCTCATCACGTTTTACAAAATGTTGCTTTTCCCGATGCAGGGCCGTTAATTTTTGAGGAGTTCTCCTAGTAAGAACCAGGAGAAATGGAGCTCATGGTGAAGTCACCATTACCATTATTTTGACGAGCATAAACCATATTAAAGTAATCGAATCGCAACCTGTTATATACTTAGATATAATTGAGTATTTCCGATGGCCCTCTGTGGTCTTCATCATCAGTTCCAGCTCACCGAATGGTACTTTCCGAGAGCAAATGCACGAGTTACTATAAAAATACCGAAATCGATATAGGTGTGCCCATAAAATTTGAGGGTTTCCCTCGATTTCCATGGGATCCCATCATCAGATCCTGACTTAATGATCATGGGACCACTTGGGACGTATACCCTTTCGAACAAAAAAAGAAAAATCCAAATCGGTCTAGCCATTTTCGAGTAATCGGGGAACATACATATAATAAAAAAAAAAAAAAAAAAGGTTCCGACGAATTGAGAACCTCCTCCTTTTGGAAGTCGGTTAAAAAGGGAACAGCAAAACATTAAAAACACCCACTCTAATTTAACATCCTAAATTTATTCAGCCCTGCTGCCCTCTCCAGAATTAAAAACACTGCAGCCTCCAATTACGTTACCCAAACCCTCTATTTCCTAGGTCACGCATATAAATCCAATTCATCATTTCCTCGATAAAGAACGCCAATCCTGCTAACAATGGATCCGTCATTTACCGTCTGTCATCATTTTATGCAACCAGATTGTCATTCAGTTCAACAGAAACAAGACTAAAGGACATTAGCCACTTTTGAGTAAGGCATGGCCGCATGCGGTTAGTCGGCCGATGACACAGATGTTAGAAATTTTTAGGTAGAAAAAACCAAATCTACAGATGCTTAGCAGCTGCAAACAAGCGCCTTCCATTGTTTTATTTTAAGCTCGTATTGCAACCTTTTCCAGCAGACTTTCTTAGTATAATAATATAATAATAATATTGTCTAAGGGGCCTCTGCGAGTTGGCTTCGGCCCCTCGTATGCCTTCCAAAGGTCCGGGACGCCAGGGTCCCCAGATATGTAAACATATAGAAAAAATAATAATAATAATAATATCCTTGGACATTTCACACAACGCCATCTAGTCCCAAGCTAAGCAACCTAATGCTTGTATTATGGTAACGAAATGGCTGATAAACTACTTATATACTTAGTATCCAAACGCATGCGAGGGCGGGTTATTAACGTACTAAGGCTTTTTAAAGAAAAGTTCACAATTTGTCTCTGCAACCGCATGCGGGCACGACCAACTATCCCAACAAGAGTTTACCCCCAACTTCATGGACGTTAGTCGCGTCCAATTTCGCAGAACTGTAGTTCTCAAGTCCCAGAGTCCAACGAGATTGTATTCCGAAGGTTCCATTACCGATCTAACATGCAGTGGTGGCAAGTTGGTAATAGCGTTACAAAGTTTGCTTAAGAGCGTGTAACGTGTGGCCGGGGCATAACGTCTAGGGCACACGAACTCGGCGCTAATTCGATTGCCGTCGACGCTGGCGGCTGAAAAATAAGTTTGGGCTTTAGTTTACGGTGTTACGGGCTGTGTGTACACGGATTTATTTGGTGGTGGTTGTGGTGTAGAGGTGCTCCGGATTTTGTTATTCGGTAGTTTTTGAGTGGCTGTCTTTTTTACGCGTTCATTTGGTGTAATTTCGTTTTTGCTACAAAATATCTGTAATGAATCTATATGCCTGGTCTAGGTTTTACCTTGCTAGTCAAACAAAAATTTAACGTAACACCCATATCGTAATTTAAAAAAAAAAACCCTGTAATATCTTTCAAACACACACAGACACGAATTATTGCACACGACAACACAACATCCTCGGTGTACATAGACTTAAACGTTAACAGAAGCGGCAGCTATTAGCAATACGTAAAGACGTTCGCACGAGCTGATTGCAGACTGAACTTAACACACTCAAGAACGCGAACGAGTGTCATTAAGTCGAACATCACTTCGCAATTTCACTGCTAATTTACATTTTCGCCTCTAGACGCTTAATAAGCCCTCGCGAGTTGGTAAAGCACCCTGTAATCTTTGCTCGAGCGGTTATAGCCGGATGAAAGCGGCGCGAACCGGTTATAACCAGACTAAGGTGGCTGCAACCGGATTATGTGACGCTGTTTCTGATAGATTTGCATTTTGTTTAATTTGTTAGTGTTATAATCCGGTGTTTATGAGTCTTCGTTTGAATAATTGTGAATTATTCATGATGAATTTAGATTACTACATTGTTACAGGAATTTATAGCTGTAGAACCATTTAGGGAAGTTTTGGGTTTGTTCAGTCACCGTATACTTGTAAATCATGAACAGTCTGAATGCATTATTTATTTATTTATTTATATATAATACTTTATTGTACACCACAAAGATACATAACAAAAAAAAAATATACACTACAAAACATACAATGGGCGGCCTTATCGCTGCATTTCCATTTTATAAACATTTATTTCTATAGAAAGACAAAACCATTAGATAACGTCTAACATTGAGCATACATAAAACAACAATAAACCTAAAAAGATTTTACTGTTTATATTCACACAAATCAAATAAACTACTCCTTTACTTTACTCTTCACTTCAAAAACTTTCCAAAGACTGAAAGACCAAACAACCGATAGCACCTCCGTACAAAGTCACATCAACCCTCAAAACTTGGAGTGTACACAATAATTATAGACCAAGAGTTGGCAGTAATTTTGGAGAAGGTACCATCTTGAAACTAGGTGGTAATTTATAATTAGCAATATTGTGTTACACCTTTACTCTTTTTGTTTTATGAAAATAACGGTTTGCAAGTTCTGAATATCGATCTGTAAGTTTCAAGGGTTTCCCAAAAGTAATACTTACGATTATACGAATAGATTGTGTGCAAAAAATATAATTGTGTTACACACTTACAGTATTAATCACTTTCATTTTGACAGTTCAACAACATTCATTGCGTTATTTACGTTGTCGAGCCTACAAATTTTCCGAACATAATTATGAAGCAATGGATTAGCAATATCCGTCAAAAATCATTAAAATTGTTATATAAAGTGTGTTTAGATTCAGTTTTTTTAATTCAGCAGCCTAATTGCGTAATTATGGTGGTGAATTAAAAATCTGTCTTCATAATTTCAGCATTCACTATAAGTACCTCCTCCAACATTACAGCTCCCCGGCTATTAAACCAGGAGCGCTATCCAATTGAGGCGTCGCGAGCTAATCTTGTTTGGGGGTTCTTTGAAGAAGTTGCGGCGTGAACCGCTAGATGGCACTACTAGTAACTAAGTTGGAGAAGTAGGTTTTGTAGTTTGGTTTGTCTTTTGCAGATGTTTTGTTTTGTGGAGATGTTTCACGGTTTTTTAGGTGATTTTTTAACTTAAAATAATACTTTTATGATTATTTTTGTGTGTTTTGTATAATAGAAAGAACTGACGGCACCTTCTTCTACGCTATTGCATGTGGCAAAGAAATGATGATGAATGCACGATCACCAATTATTCGCCTGTCTATTACATCTTTTGGGTCACCAGTTAAATTAGTTGTCACGTTAAAAAGTTCGTACTTCACATGTTGATTATTAGGTAGTAGACTTGAAACTATAAACTTAAACAAAAAAAACCTGCTAAAAGCGTGCCGGACCACGCACAATGAAGGGTTCCGTAGTTGAAAAGAATTTATCCCAAAAACAAACTTAACATTGTAATCCTAAAAATATTATTTTATGAAATTACAAATTATCAATTTTTGGACTTTTTTATTTACTTGTGACTTTCATTCTTGCCAAACATGATTCTAGGTGAACGGGAAGTAGCCTATAGGTTTTGTTTTACTTGCAAGTATCAAAATATGTCGCATTAATAGTCATATTTTTTTATCTCGTTGACTTAGAAGCTTGATTTTTTTAGAACTACAAGGGACCATAATAGACCTACGTATTTGATATTAATTTCAACTTGATACCTCCACACGTTCCTGAGAAAAAGGGTCTTGATAGACAGACAGACAGACAGACAGATAGACGGAAATCGCAGTGATCCTTTAAGGGTTCCGTATTTTCCTTTTGAAGTACGGAACCCTAAAAATGAGCATAATGATTCTGATTTGTTCAAATTTCAATCACAATTTCTGTTTGTGTTTTTCAAAATATTCGTAACGTTAAACGTTCGTAATAATAATCTTCTTAATTCCTTTAAAAACAACTAATAGGAAAAAAAATTACCTCGTACTAGGAAACAGCTAAAAACCCTAAATATTTACCCAGGATTTCTACACAAACATTAAAACATCGCGGCTTTTCAACGTTATTCCATTTCACGAACAAAATTCGCACGACGACGCTCGAAACCCTTTCGCCATTTTAAAAATTAACTCCTCACATAATTCGGTTCGTTTCTGAGTGGGTTATTGAATTAGCGAACTTAAGCCAACTATCCAGATAAGTGGGTTAAAATGGCCGGCAGTTGAAGTTGTTGGACACCGAAAATGTTCCCGTTAAGACGTTGTCCAATTTCATTTTGGAGAGTTCGGGTCACTGTGGTGTTTGTGGTTGGTAGTGGCGTAGGTACTTAGTGCTTTGCGTTTTTGGAAAATTCTTATTTGGACAATGTGTTTTACAGGTTTTACATTCAAGAAAAAAAATAAAGTTCTGTTTAAGATCCGCGAAGTCAATAAGTCAGTCTATGGCCTAATATTGACACCTTCGAATTCCCATGTAGTTTTTTTTTTTTAAATCAACTTCTTAAATGTCATTGTCATCTTCTGCCTAGCCTTTGTATGTTGGGGTCGGCTTCCAGTCTAACCGGATGCAGCTTAATACCAGTATTTACTTGGAGCGACTGCCTATCTGACCTCCACAACCCAGTTACTGCGTAATACGATACCCCTTGGTAAGACTGGTCTTCTGATGACCCGTAACGACTGTCAAAGATCCACGAATGACAGCCGGGACCAACGGCTTAACGTGCTTTCCGAGGCACGGAGGAGTCTCGGTATGTAAAGATGGCCACCCATCCATGACCAACCCCGGCAAGCGTAGCTTAACCTGATGGATCGACCCGTGAGCTTGTTATTACTGAGCCACAATAGCTCCTCTAGTGTCTCTCTCATAGTAAACCAGAATTATCAAATAAAATAGGCACGTTTAACGCCCACTGAAATATTTTCCAAGAAAAAAATGATTAAGTACTCTAGAATACCAATACTAAAATGGTATTGATATTTACATCAGTCCCGGAAAGTATACAAAACGCTGCATAAAAAAACATAATTATAGACACAGACTACGAAATTCAGTACACCCAAAAATTACTATTCATAACGAGTCAGAGAAGGCGTTAAGCCGTCGTCGTCGCTACAACTAAATACTGGATAGTTCCGACTTCGCAATTACTTGGACGAACAATCACGAAATACAGTTACGACGTTTTAAAATGAACACCGTGGAAACGAGGACAACTTTCATAAATTCTTAATGAAACTGAAATGTCGTAAATAGAATCAGTTTTGGAAGTTGCAGCAAGATTGGCACGAAATTAAGGTAAGTTTAATTTAGGTTGGGGATGGAAAAAAACTTGGTGCAGGTTTTAGGATTTTTTGTTGGCTGTGGAGTATTGATTAATGTGAGAAATAACACATATTAGTAGAATATTCGTTTAATATAAGCACATAGGTACACGTTATCAAAATACGTAAACAATCACATTTCAAATCATGTTTTTCGTACAATTAATAATTTTCCTTCAGTTTACGTACTTATCTCTGCTGCCACAATCAAAGTAATTTATGAAATAAGTAACAAAATAGTTAGGGCTATGCACGGTGCATCCTTGTAGGCAGTTGAGGACTCGCTGAGAACTGCGCGCAGACTGGGGTGATCCACTCGTGAAACGTCTTTTTCTAAATTCTCCGATACGCAGACGTGACGTCATGCTGCCTTGTGGAAGTACCGCAGTAACCGCTGAAGTTGATAACATTAATAACTATAACTAAATCAACTAATATTACTAATTAACTATTACCTAAAGTATTCTTAAATATTATAAAATTAAACGTATCACTAGAAAGTTTAATATAAAGTTGGTTATTTTAAATGGAGAGTAATAAAAGCTTAATTAAAAACCGATAGCTTTTAAAAATTCTTTTTTAAAGGTAATAAAAACATAAAAAATATAGGCTACCGCTATTCAAATATTAAATAAACCACACATGTTTACAACACATTTTGTAAAACGTCAAAAGATCCCCAAAATAAACTTGGTAAATTATGTTGATAACCTTGTTCAGGTTAGGAAAATAATTTAACAGACACAACCTTTCATGATAATTTAGCCCGGTTTCCCGAACACCACTAAATTTTCAGGCACACAATTATTACCACCGAACGAATACCAATATACGTTAAAACATAATTTAGGGACCTTTCAGTATCGCTATAAAAATTCCCTCGTAAAAAAACGTAATTAGTAACAAAATATGTGGACTGTCGACCGCAGACCCAGCGCGATACAATGTTGCCACAGACTAAAATAGTTACGGCAATTTCAAGTCATTTATTTCCAGTACGTGAGGAAAGTATGAGGTACTTTTGCAACATGTGGCACGTTTGTTTACGGCAATATAATGTAGAATGAGTTAGGGATTGGTTACTTTTCTCGTTAAACTTGGTGGATTTACTGTTTAGTAGATAATGCGTCGTTCGTCGACAACTTGATTCATGTGTTGTGATTATAACGTTGAATGGAAGATTTGTGATTGTGTCGAGAAATTACTATAATGTAGATACTTTCTGTATCTATATGTTTGATGTGCTATTGTTATTTAAGTGCAATTGCCATAAAAGTGCTATCTATGCTTTTGTAGGGTTGGTATTAGAATGACTGCATCGCAAATTGACCACGTCGCTCTTAGTCCAAATCTCAAAATGTCTAAATCTCAAAATACCTAAGTCGCAAAATGACTACATCGCTTTTAGTCCACATCTCATAATGTCTAAATCTCAAAATACCTAACTCGCAAAATGACTACATCGCAAAAAGTCCGAACAGTTGTGTAGGCACCTATACAGGGTTGTTATCAGAATGACTGGATACATCATCATTCATCATCGTCATCAGCCTAGCTTTTTCCCAGCTATGTTGGGGTCGGATGCAGCTGAATACCAGTATTATATTACCCAAAATAGGTGATTTTAACATTTTTGTCTGTTTGTAGGTTTGTCTGTTCAAGCATCAAAATGGACCGATTTGGTTCAAGTTTGGTATAAAGAGTGAATTTTGGGGAAGCACATTATAGTCTAGGGAAAGTTAGAAAAAAAGTCACCTTAAGAACCAAAGAGATTAATGTAGGTATAGGTGCCTACACAACTGTTCGGACTTTTTGCGATGTAGTCATTTTGCGACTTAGGTATTTTGAGATTTAGACATTTTGAGATTTGGACTAAGAGCGACGTGGTCAATTTGCGATCCAGTCATGCTGATACCAACCCCTTTTGTATTCTGCTAAAATTAACTCAGACGTTTATGTTAGATTCTTATGCTGTTTAAGGTTCCGTACTCAAAGGGTATCAAACGGAACCCTATTACTAATCCTGCTCCGATGTCCGTCTTAGGTGACGGCGTCGTGTTACGCTGCGAGGTGTCGCGTAGCTGGCCGTGGAAACGCCGATACAGCACACCTTTCGGCTAAAACTCTTCCTTGAGGAAGGTCACCAAAATGTGATTCGGAACGCGCACCACAAATAACTTCAAATTGGTGTTATAGCGCGCCTCTAACTTCTCCAACCTCAAGATCCAGTTGGTCTTCACCCGTGTGTACTCTACGATGTCCTCAGTCTTTGTAGAGTAGAAAATACATAGTTATCTTTGCGATTGTTCTTCGTGTGAGTCTGACTCGCACTTGGCCGGTTTTTTAAATTAAATTATACCTAATGACACCCACAAGATTTGCTAGAAATGTACAAAACTTCATTAACCAAAAAAGATTCCACAATTATAGAAAATACGTGGGAAGCTTTTTAATAAATACACCCACTGTCCACTTTATCATCCCTGTTCAAATACAAAACCCACAACGTTTTTAATAAGCCAAAAATGTCAAGAAAAAAAAAACAAAAGTAAGCATAAAATAGGTATAAAATCCGATAAATGAGAAATGCAAAAAAGATGAGGACATTTCAGAACATCTTGTCTTTTGAATTGCTTGACAGCAACTGTCAACTTTGACAGCGGCGGTTGACAATCTTACAATTGTTCCCATTTTGATTGCGAAATAGTAATTTCTTATGAAAATTGCTCAGCTGAAACAGAGGATATTGAAAACTGCGGTTTTTGCTTTGCGACAAAGGAAAACGATTACGGGTTGTGGTTTAAACTGTGAAATTAAAAAAGTATAGTCTGAATATTTTATGTTTTTGGAAAGATTGCGACGGAAAGAAAAGTATGAAGTTGAGTTTCTTTTACGTATTAAAATAATATATCGCCTGTAATCACTGCAGGGTTGGGCACTGGGCAGAGATATCCTTTTCGTATTGCCAATAAAAAAATTAAATAGTGTTAGTTAGTTGATAGTTATATGTTTATTTTTTGTACGACAAGCTAAACATTTAATTATAATCTATATAAATAAAAACAGAAGTCCTGACTGACTGACTCATTAACGTCCAGCCCAAACCCTTGAACCTAGAAAGCTGAAGTTTTGCACAGAGGTTCCCTTTTTTTTTGAGGTTCTTTTTTTGCAGACAAAGAATAAGGAAGGATTTCCCGGTAGGAGGTTCCCGTGAGATATTTCCAGACATCCACGCGGGCGAAGCCGTGGGAAAAGATGTAATTTCTCACACTTTCAGGATTTCCACCGTCGGTTTTTCTACCAGCTGTCAGTCCATTATGGGAACTTCGTCTGTTCGTTCGTCTTCGTTTGATCTCTTCTTCAGTGTACCTATTGTAGTGTTACAAACCCTACATATTTTTTTAAAATGATGTTAAAACCTTTTTGCTCTCTAAATAGTTTGTTTTGTCAGTCGGTCTTTTTAAAACATGTGCACCTGTGTACTGGCTGTTCTTTTATTCTTTTAGATTTTAAATTTCGTAGACATTTGTATTTGATGGTCTTTGACACAAAATTTTTTTTTCGTGACTCCGATCATAGACTACTATTATATATACTGAGATAGACTGGCAACTTAAGCTTTTCTTAGGCAACGCCATCTAGTTACGGTGACATACACTATTCAATGTCACGTGGTACGTTACCATAGCTACATAAATAATATTGTACCAAGTAGAGTTAGCTTTACCGAGTTGTCTAATGGAGAATGGTTGAAAATTCTACAAACTGGATTTTAAATTTTTAGGTTTAGTTTTACTACAACAGAATTTTCAACCATTCTACATTATTCAACTCGGTAACGCTAATTCGACACTAAACTTGTTGTTTCGAGGATAATAAAATAAATACCAATTTTGCATGTTCATATTTATTATGTAAAACAAAACATTGCACTCAAACCAGCAATACATTGTGTAGATAGAAAAAGAACATCATATTTACCGTCATCTTTGATAACTTGGCAGCCAGGTAGGTACAGAACATTGTTTCGAGACACGGTTATTTAAGTATAAACACAAAACACTTGGTCAGTGGTCGTCTTAAGGGCGGAGTTAAACACTTAAATAATATGGTCCAAACTCCTATTTACGGAGGGCCCACAGAGCACTTGGAGGGCCTAAGCATTTAAATCACCGTGGAGCACGGGGGGCTCAAGTCGTGGTGATTTAGAAAGTAGACATTCGATGATTTCGATGGGAACGTTTATCTTCCAAGATTTTTACTAAATACGGAGCAACGAACTAAACTTGACGTAAATTACACTGAAAATTTGCAAGCAAACGAAATATTTACATAAATATGCGCAACGCAACCGCAGAAATTTTTTGCAATGAAATGTCAACATCAGCCTGTCTGTCACCCTGTGGCTGTATAGTCATTTCATTTTTGTAAATTCTACTAATAGTTTCTTTTTTGATCAATAAGAGCAAAACATTAATACAATACTATGATCGGAGACCTTTCACAAATGCAAAAAAAAATACGAAAAATAATAACTAACTCAAAAATATCAAAATCAAAGATTATACGCGTACACTTCTACTATAATGTACTAAAAATTGCTTCATGGATGTACGCTGGCAACACTGTTCATTTTTAATTTATGTTCTCGTAGATAGACGGCGCTGAATAGTAAGAAATTAAAATGTATAGCATTTGCCACCCTGTGACTCCGATTCCCGTTGCCATACTGATCCCATGATTTTTGTGAAATATTAATTTCTGTGAACTCATCAGGCTTTTGGTATAAGCCCTATTGTCTTTTTATTGTTGATCCGTGATATTCGTTAATACATTTTGATTCGAAAGAAACTACGTGAACGCGCATAGCGCCTTTTGATACACCAAACCAGATAGAACTGGTTCCACCCACGGGGCAGCGAATTTTCCGTACAGTACGTGCAAGCCGATGTGTTGTTTAACACATTTTTTTGGCGTGGTGTGCTTTTAAGCCAACTTGCCAGTTCCGCTAAGAGATACTGCAGCTACGGAATTATTTTTCCTGAATCCTTGGACCTACTTCAGATAATTTTAATTATTTATTCTCAATACTCAATACTCAATCATTTATTGCATTCCACAATGTTTATGCTTAGGTGGTAAGTAGACATTTGTAGTAACAATCGTGGACCCTGTCGGGCACAGCAAAAGAAAAGTTAGAGAGAAGAGGACTTATATAAACATGCAAATTAACTTAATCTAAGTAAAATTAGGGTAACATTTTATTAATTATTAATTAATCTAAATTATTTATTATGTATTCATTTATATAATTATGTCAGTTAGTCTATGGATTTGTCAATTAAATATTCTTCTATACTATAATAACATTTATTTATTAATATTTTTCTTAATTTATTTGTAAAAATAGCAATTTTTTTTTCATTTCTGAGTACTTCAGGTAGTTTATTGTACATTTTTATCGACATACCCAGTGGACTAGATGAGTGCATTTTTAAACGGGATGTCGGTAGGTTTAAACGTGTTTTGTGTCGGAGTGTGTATCTAGTTTGTATGTCTTCTCGTTTTGTGTACAAGTGTTGGTGTGTGTGTGCGAATTTACAGATCTCCAGTATGTATAAAGAGGGAAGAGTTAAAATGTTAAGCTTTATGAAATGGGGTTTGCAGCTATCCGTTTGTCTTAAATTAACTAAAATCCGAAGTAACTTTTTTTGAGTTGTGAACAGCGCCGGTGCAAACTCAAACTCAAAGCATTTATTTCAAATAAACCAATTACAGGCACTTTTGAATTGTCAAAGGGTCGGTCTTGGGTCGGTCAGTCAGAAAAATGAAGCTAGATTGCCCATTCCAAAGCGTAGCGTGCGTCTGTGCTATTTCCCCACATTATTACGCCGTAGCTAAGCCAAGCATGAGCATAAGCATAGTATGTGACCAGAGCAGTTTGCAAGTTTGTGGTCTTTTTTATTTCTCGAAAAGCGTACAAAAATTTGGAAAGTTTGGATTTTATTTTCTGTACGTGTGGTTTCCAATTGATATTTAAATCTATAGTTAAGCCTAATAGTGGAAATTCATTTACTGATTCTATTTTGTGGTTATTATAAGAAAAATTTACATAAAGAGGTTTTTTTTGGTAGGGGTGGAAAGTTATTAATTTAGTTTTAGCTTTATTTCCAAATTATGTTCGTTCAGCCAGGTGATTGTTTTGGTAAATATATTGTTAAGGGTATTATTTAAATGTACGTTATCATGACAGGGAGTAATAATAGAAATATCGTCCGCAAACAAAACGCATGGTCCGGATTCCTTTATGGTTTTTGGAAGATCGTTGATGTAAATGAGAAAAAGAAAACATCCAACAACGCCCCCTTGGGGTATTGAGGCGTGTACTGCCTTGTTGTCGGATCGAAATTTTTGAAGTTCATTCTTTTTATTGTCGAAGAATTCTATTTCTACTAATTGCGCTCGGTTTTCTAGGTAAGATTGAAACCATTTATGTGCCATTCCGCGGATTCCCACTCCGTATAGCTTATTTAATAATATTCCATATTGCACTTTATCATAGGCTTTGGTCATGTCGAGCAGTATACCGATTGCGTATTGTTTAGTATTTATTATATTTAGTGCTTCCTGTATAAAGTTGTAAACTGCTAAAGAAGTGGATTTATTTCTTCGAAAGCCATTTTGGCTTTCATCGAATATTTTATATTTCTCACAGAATTTTTTTACTTAGTAGTTTAATATTCTATATAGCCTAGCATTTTTTTATAATTTAATTGTCTGATTGATTTATTTGTTACTCCTCAAATTATTATAGCGATTTAACTAAATTTACATATCAAATTGTCGAATAGTTCTATAAGTCGAACCTGTGTGCGTTGCAACCCTTTATAGGACAAACTTTTTTATTTTTAATCAAGTTTCTTCTCGTTTACTTGAACTGCTAAATCACTATAACCATAATTTACTTATTTTTCAAAAGAAACCCAAAATTTCCTTATAAAACCTAAAATCGGAGTACCTTTTTTTTACTTTAATTTTGTATTTTTTATATTTTTATTAATTCTCGGATTTCTCTTATTTTAAAAATTATACGTATTACTGTGGCAAAATGTTTATCTTTCATTTATTAATGCTACACTATTCAGACGACCCTGTTATCACATCCTTGGTGAACCATAATACTAAAGATTGTTTATTGACGAATCTTATACAAAATTTCATGTTCAAATTTTGAAGAGGGCATAAAATTTTACTCACGGTAAGTACTTACCACGGAGTAGAGAAAGAAGTGGAGATGCCGCAAGGCAGTTAGGTCATGCACCTTCAGTTAGGTCATGACGTCACAGGTGGGCGGGGTCACAATCCATATTTTCTAGTGAATCGTCAACGCGTTCGTATCCGTTGTATTTTAATGGTTTTTATTTGTTAAATTGTTATTATAATGAAGTGCGCTGTTGTTGGATGCAAACATTGTTCAGGATCAAAACTGAAACATATTAATGGCATAACATTTCACGTGTAAGTCCCTAAAATTTATATTTTCATTTTAAAACACATTTTCTCGTTTGCTAGTAGCTAGAGACATCTGTCGGCGAAGAGATGCATTGTAAGCACTCCTGACAACTCCGTGTTTTTATCATAACTATGCATATTACGATGACCAATTTTCGGCTCAAATAAGTTGCTTAAGTTTATTTAGCTTGTTATATGTTCTTTTATAGCTAAATTACATACCTTGATACATGAAACAAGAAGAATTGAAAATAAGAAAAGTGTGCCATCTAACGGTAAGTAGTCCGTCCTAACTGACAAATGAAAATGTGTGCCTCATGCCAGCAAGTCCCTATTTTATTTTTCGAATGTATCTTCATGTAATTTATTTGTTTTTTTTAATCCTAACTTATTTTTTGTTATCATTTTAAATTCCTTGTTAATACAGACATTAGAAATGCATGGATAAGTATTATAAATAAACCTAATAACTGGACACCAACCAAGTATTCGAAAATCTGTTCACTTCATTTCGATGAAAATGATTTCTTTATAACAAAAAAACGATCAAGAGCGAGTCGGACTCGCGCACCGAGGGTTCCGTTCCGCTTTCTAAAAAAGTGTGCTATATAGAGACATCGTTTTATTTTTCCTGTAATATTTACTTAAACTTCTATCATATAAAATCATTTCAGATTTTTTTCTTTACAAACTTCGGAGATAAGGGGAGGAACAGTATTTTTTTTTACATTTTTCATCAAAAGTCGAAAACTATGGGTCCTAAAAAAATTTTTTTTTTTTTTTGTGAATGTGCAAACAACGTTCTTTCATATGATACCCCACGTGCCTTAGTAGCCCCACTTTAATTCTTCAGACCCCCTTTCAGTCCCTGTTGCAATAAAAATAAAAATATTTTCATTTCTTTCTTATTTGCAAAATAGTTGGGTAAACGTCATCTAAAACTGTTCCAAATTTCAAGTTGGTAGCATTAGTAGTTCTTGAGATATGTAGCTGTGACAGACAGACAGACAGACAGACTGAGTCACACCATAAGGGTTCCTTTTTTACCATTTTGGTACGGAACCCTAAACGCTCCTTGATGCAATTTCCTATAGCCAATAGGAAATTGCATCAAGGAGCGTTACCCAAATTGTTTATTATCGACGCAATCAAAGAAGTCCGTTTGGACGTTTCTCATTATACATGCCGCGATAACTTTGTATGATCGTCTACGTAAGAAATCGAAAAATCTAATTCGTAATCCTAATTAATTAGTATGTTATCCATACACTTTAACAATGATTATCATTCGTAAGCACCTACTTTTACTTTATATTTTAAAAATGCACTCAAAAATACGAATTAATTGTTGATTAATATTCCGACAATACGTTATTACAATGTCATGTTTTTGGTTTCGGGGCCATAGAGTTGTGACCGTTCTAAGCCAATTTTTAACCGAATGAAAGAAAGAAAAACTAATTACTCACACGAAAAATGACGCACATACATAAATTTAGTCTTTTAAAATAAGCCTTAAAATAAAAACAATTATTTATATGAAACATAAAAAAGAAAAAAACAATACATATTTATGCGTCACTAACGCGCGAAACGGCTGACGCTCAGCATAATGCCGTGGCCCGTGCACAAAGGCAAGTCAAGGCGCTGGTTTTCAGCGTAAACCGGCGGCGTGTTGCCATCTCAGAACCTGCAAAATTTAGATAAACATTGAACAGAAAATACTCTTACTCTACTCTCTTAAGTTCTGAGGTGGCTGTAGGCACAAAACGATGATGTATGTACACAAAGAACATTTTAATCTTAAAATAGTAAATTATGAGCATTAAAATAGTATTAAAATAGGAGCTAGGAGCTTATTCAACAAAACAAAAGTTACATTTAAATTTAAATGTTCTAAAAAATCGTCATTTTTACAAACGTTAATTTAGAAAATAAGAGAAACGTATAATTAATGTAGTCAGTAATAATTATAATAATTACTGTATGGGGCAGCTGATTTTTTTTACCTGAATCTCCACATTTTTTTCTTAATTTCAAACGGAATACATTACCCACCTTTTGGGCTTCACCCGCAGTTGGGTAATAAATAATGTGGTCCCGCCATATTAATGCACTTAGAATGTTCTGGAACAATGTCTCGTACTGTGTTACGCCATAGTGGCCAGTAGAAAAACTAAAATAAAAATAGCTAGTTCAGTTTTACTGTAATAATTCCTTTCACCGGTAGATGGCGTTACAAAAAATGGGCGGGATTTCCATCGTGGGGCGTAGCCATCGCCGTACCTCGTCCCACCTCTCACCCGCATTCAGGCGACGCTTGTTTATAAAGAGATTAGGCCTTGCGGCATCTCCGCTTCATTCTTTTCTCCATGGTACTTACTATTTCGAGAAAAATCTCGCTCGTAATGTATAAAACGGTTACAAAATTTTCTCACTAAGGAAAAATGTTACGTTAATTATAATATAATTGATAGAGCATTCATTATTAATAAAGTAAAAAGTTTATTCTTTTATGCTTCTTTTATATTTTTTAATTAATTGCGTTACGTTCTATTGTTCTTTTTATTAGGGTTCCGTACCAAAATGGTAAAAAAGGAACTCTTATGGTGTGACTCAGTATGTCTGTCTGTCTGTCTGTCTCTCACAGCTGGATATCTCAAGAACTACTGATGCTATCAACATGAAATTTAGAATAGTTTTAGATGACGTTTACTCAACTATTTTACAAATAAGAAAGAAATAAAAATATTTATATTTTTTTTGCAACAGGGACTGAAAGTTGGTCTTAAAAATTCAAAGTGGGGCTACTAGGGCAAATGGGGTATCATATAAAAGAACGCTGTTTGCACATTCTCAAACTATTTTTTATTTTTTTTACGCCGCATAGTTTTTGACTTTTGATGAAAAATATAAAAAAATACCGTTCCCCCCCTTATCTCCGAAGTTTGCAAAGAGAAAAATCTGAAATTATTCTATGTGATAGAAGTTTATGTAAAGATTACAGGAAAAATAAAACGATGTCTCTAAATAGGACACTTTTTCAGAAATCGGAACGGAACCCTCGGTGCGCGAGTCCGACTCGCTCTTGACCGGTTTTTTTGATGTTTATTTCGCTTTACATTAACAGAAATGTACGTTAACAATAGATTTTCGTTCAACACTCGTCTTGATAAGATTTGTAATTCAAGGTGCATTCAAACAGAACTAGTGTGAGTGTGAGCTGTACTTCAGAATGTTCGGAGCTTGATTTCTGGGCACTTATTTAATTCATCACAGGTAAATATTTAAATAATGATTGATCATTAAACTATCCTCCCGGTTTTAAACGATAAAAATATTTCAAACAGACAATAATAAAATATTGCTGCCAGCTCTAGACAAATATGCTTCTGAATCCGGGCTCAAAGTAACAAAATATTACAACAGTTTATATTTCATGAAACACTCACATACCACCATGCGCTTTGTCGAATATTCGACAAAAACTTCAATGATAAACCTCTTTGTTATTTGCAAAGTGCACAAAAACTAACCATTTAAGTCAAAAACTTCAATATGACCACTCAAAAATATTTCAGTGCCTAACGCAATTAGAGACATAAAGCGAAACGCTTTCAAAACGTACATGTCACTGAGAGCCTGTTATTGGCGTACAATTTTACTATTTTACAGCACCAAAATTGAAAATCGACCTTTATTCTGTAGTTAGTAAAGTTCAAAGTAAGGTTTGGGAACTACAATATAAATTTTTGTTTCGCAAAGCTGCCCAGAGACAAATGACAGTGATATTGGTAGTTAAACCGACTAGCGTCGCGTCGGTCGGCGTTTTTGTCCAGAGTTTTTAAGTTCGGCCACTGTGCGGTATAAAGACTGCAGTGTGTGTTAGATTTTTTGATACAGTTCTTATTATTTTGTCGGTTCTTTTTCTGAGCGTTTGCATGGCCGGCAGATTTTGCTGTATTCAGAACTGCTGTATTTTTTTTCGACTATTTTATTTGGTATATGTTCCATGAGATTTAAAATAAGGTAAACATAGGATATAACATAACAATCAATCAATCTGCCTAGCCTTTTTCCAAGTATGTTGGGGTCAGCTTCCAGTCTAACCGGATGCAGCACCAGTATTTTATATGGAGAGACTGCCTATCTGACCTCCACAAACCAATTACTGGGTAATACGATACCCCTTGGTACCTTCTGACGACCCGTAACGACTTTCAAAGATCCATGACTGACGGCCGCCGGCCGAGACCAACGGCTTAACGTGCTTTCCGAGGCACGGAGGAGTCTCGGTATGTAAAAATGGTCACCCATCCACGGACCGACCCGAAATGCGTAGCTTAACCTGATGGATCGACTTGTACGGCTGTTGTCAAACTATAACGTCCGTCATGAAAATCTGCCCTTTCAATCCTCGCCCCCCAATGATTTAAATCGCTAGATTTGCCGTCGCCGTACTTATAGTCACGCTAAAAAGTGTCCATACTGAGAAGAGTGAGCTCACACATTTGTTAAATAGCGTTTCTATGACAATCAAGTCAAGTCACTGCGTCATTGTGTGTCAGAGGTGTTTACACAAAAAAAAAACGCGACTATCTTTTGAAAGTCGAATCTAACGATTTAAATCTTTGCAGCTGTCATAATTTTCATGACAGCCATATTTTCATTATACTGCTCTTCTAGGCAACCGTAGGTCATCGTCAAGGCTATGATCACACAAGCGAGTCTTTCTCACTCAGTACATCGGCGGGCATCGTGAAATATCTCCCATTTAACATCCCCTGCAAAATAAATTCTAATTAGGGAAGTTTACTTCATTTATTTGGACATTTCTAGGTAATTGGACAAAGTAATGTTAACAAAGTTTTATCTGTTACTTTTTGTTTAAATTAGATGTTTTTATTTGTCACCTATTGTATATTTTGATGCAAAAAACAGTGCGAGGAAGAACATTATTTCGTTAAAGCAAAGTCTGATTTACACGGAGCAGTATAATTGCCTGCCTGTGGCGTGCCATAAGTTGGCGCAACAATAAAAGTTGCACCGTCAAAACAGTGCTTAGACGATGCAAGACATTTATTGCTACAATTTTATTGTATGCCATCACGGGCCATAAACTTGCATCACCCTGTAAATAGAGCTTTAGTTTCATGCTTTTGTATAGGTACTGATCTTGCTCGGGAGTGGTTCTAGTGTTGTACACAGATGGCGATACGTAATTAGTATTCTCGAGTGTTATAAGTCGTCAATAACGCCTTGAAAATATATTCTAACAATTTTCTTTCAGAAAACGCATTAAAACTAACTTGCATAACTGAGATCATTGCCGCTGTTTTATTAACAAAACTCGGAATTACTGTTGCGCTATACATCCTAGGTTTGTTTCCCGCATAGAACAAAATATTAGTAGGTATGTATGTTTGTGCGATCTCTGGCCAGGTTGGCCCTGCAAGCCTAATTAGATCGTCACACCACCTTCACTGTGGCCTGATTTATTTATTTATTTTAAATAGAACGGTCGAAACCAATTACACTATTTAAACATATTACATAGATATAATTTATTTAACACAGTCATGCATTCTTCTCACAAAAATTCAATCATTCTGACAGTATCATCTTCCATTCAGTCACAAACACATCAAGATCTGTGTTTGAGTTCAGGAGAGCGTTAATAGCGGCTAATGTCCTAGGAATAGGTGACTTGGAGCGTGCAACAGTACGGCAACTTGGAACAGCCAGTAAGCGGTGTTTTCTGCTACGACAATAATTGTCTGGGACAAACAGATTACAGATTTCATTATGGAGATCAGGCACATCAATAATCCCCCTAAGAATTTTAAATATTACAGTCATCTGATCGCGCGACCGTCTTACTTCAAGAGAATTGAAACTTAAGCAACCCAACAGGAATTTAGTAGGATACAAGAGAGGATAATAGGAGGAGCTCGTGGCTAAGTAATAACAGCCGCACGGGTCGATCCGTCAGGTTAAGCTACGCTTGCCGGGGTTGGTCAGTGGATGGGTGACCATCTTTACATATCGAGATTCCTCCGTGCCTCGGAAAGCACGTTAAGCCGTTGGTCCCGGCTGTTATTCGTGGATCTTTGACAGTCGTTACGGGTCGTCAGAAGCCCGAAAGTCTGACAACCAGTCTTACCAAGGGGTATCGTATTACCCAGTTACTGGGTTGTGGAGGTCAGATAGGCAGTCGCTCCATGTAAAATACTGGTATTCAGCTGCATCCGGTTAGACTGGAAGCCGACCCCAACATAGTTGGGAAAAGGCTAGGCAGATTGACAAGAGAGGATAATACCCGTACAAGTGCTTGTGAAGGTATCTAAGGAATGCTTTTTGAACTTTTTCTAAAGCTAACGCATACTGCTTCTCAAAAGGATTCCATACGCACGCACTAGACTCTAGCTTGCTGATAAGGGTTGCAGGGCCAACATGGCCAGAGATCGCACAAGACAGGGAAGGAAGTAAAAAGGGTAGGCCTTTGCCCAGCTGTGGGAAACAATGTAAGCTAACAAAAAAAAAAAAAGAATATGTTTGCTCTGGGTCTTTTCAGTTTAGGCTTGTGTCTATGCGTTAGTATAAAAAAACCGGCCAACTGCGTATTGGACCACGCCAATTAAGGGTTCCGTAGTTGAGATGAATTTATACCAAAAACAAACTTAACATTGAAAAACATGTTCTCCGATACATCGATGTATAGACGCCAGCATGTCAAGCTACCCGAAACTATAAAGATTTCCCAATCAACCTTGAACCTAATGCAATAGCGATAAAGATGAAAATCTATTACAGAATTTTGACAGATTGTAGTAGCTTGATGTGCTGGTCTACATACGTCACAGCCCCGTTTCAACTGGCCTGTTGGTCTCGTGGTCACAAGCGCGACAACTGAGCTCCTGGGTTCGATTGGCGGGTCAGACAAAGTGTTGTGTTGTGTGAGTGGGTTTTTGATACCCCCGCGCCTAGGAAAGCACGTTATAGGCCTCGGCACACTTGTAACATGCGACGCCACGCCACGCGTGTTCATTGGCCAAATGACGAAGCTGTGCGTCACGAGATAAAATCTGGCGTAATATTGCCGTCGCGTGGAGTGTCGTGTTATAAGTCAGTTTCTGCCCTAAGCCGTTGGCCCTGCGCCTGATCTCTCTCCGGTCGTGTCGGATTGCCGTCCCATCGGACTATGAGAGTGAGGGAGGGGTGAGTGTACCTGTGTTTGCGCACACACTTGTGTACTTGTATATAAACTCCCGCGCCGAAGGCGGCTCTTCACTGAGATTGGCCGCCATGACTGAAATTCGGTCTGGAGGAATATTATTAATATTTAAGTCACGGTCAATTCTTCAACTGCAAATGTAAGTTTGTAATAGCAAAATAAAATAGATATAAATAAAAATCAATTTCCGAATGTATGCGCACGCCCATCACTTCAGAACGGTTGCATCTATTTGGCCAATTCTTTTTAGGGTTCCGTGCCTCAAAAGGAAAAAACGGAACCCTTATAGGATCACTCGTGTGTCTGTCTGTCTGTCCGTCTGTCACAGCCAATTTGCTCCGAATCTGATGGACCGATTAAGTTGACATTTGGTACACATATGAATTTCTATGACCCAAACACGAACAGGTAAAGTAAATAAATGAATTTTGAATATGGAGGTTACTTTTAGGGGGCAAATAAGAAAATTAAAAAAAAAAGTTTTGCAAACTGTACCGTGTGATACATCAAATGAAAGGGCTTACTATGAGGGTCTCAATAATATTTTGTTATAATTTTAAAATAAATGGTTTTAAAGTTATTTAAGTAAATTGACGAAAATTGACCATTCCCCCCCTTATATCCGAAACTACTAAGCCTAAAATTTTGAAAAAAATACAGAAAATAGTTCTTTACCTGAAGATTACAGGAAAACCTATAAGAAGTCTGTGGTCTCAAAATAGCATGGTAAATCTCTCAATATTGTGAGTACAAACTTACATTTACAGTTGAAATGTATGGGAGAACATGTATTTCAACTACAATAGTTTGTTCTTGGGAAACATTCATGCCGACTACGGAACCCTTCATTGTGTGTAGTCCGACACGCACTTGGCCGGTTTTTTTTGTTGTATTTGTAATTGGCACGACAAGGTTTGTATGAAAGAAAATGTTTGAAAAGTTGCCGGGAAAATTGGAAAATTCGGGAAAACTGAAAGCGAATTTTCTGTGGGAATTTTGTATGAATTGTTGAAATTTTGACACGACCACGTTTGTCGGGTCAGCTAGTTTTTAAAAAAACTACAAATTACCGATTTCGGACTTTTTCCTTTTTTTGTGCTGTGAGCAAAGTAGCGTCTTTTGAGAATTTCATGATTCTAGGTCAACAGGAAGTACATCAAAATGTTGCATTTTTTATTGCGTTGACTTAGAAGTCTGATTGTTTTAGAGTTCTAAGGGGCCACAGACTTACTAATTTGAAACTAGACTTACAAAGTTGAAATTAATATCTAATAGATATTAATTTCAACTTTGTGTCTACTCACGTTTCTGAAACAAGGGTCTTGACAGACAGACGGACAACGAAGTGACCTATAAGGGTTCCGTTTTTGCCTTATGAGGTCAATCTGCCTAGCCTTTTCCCAACTATGTTGGGGTCGGCTTCCAGTCTAACCGGATGCAGCTAAATACCAGTATTTTACATGGAGCGACTGCCTATCTGACCTCCACAGCCAGTAACTGGTTAATACGATAGCCCTTGGCTGGTTGACTGGTTGTCAGACTTTCGGGCTTCTGACGACCCGTAACGACTGTCAAAGATCCACGACCAACGGCTTAACGTGCTTTCCGAGGCACGGAGGAATCTCCGTATGTAAAGATGGTCACCCATCCACTGACTAACCCCGGCAAGCTTAGCTTAACCTGACGGATCAACCCGTGCGGCTGTTATTACTGAGCCACGAGCTCCTCCTTTTTGCCTTATGAGGTATTGATCCCTAAAAACAAACAAATGTTTACTATCCACCGAACGCACAGCTTACCAACAAAAGCCGTACTATATTTAGCCACCATCCTAAACTCTCGATAAATAGTCCCCGTTCTATAAACCGAACAACTTTACCATGTAAGTGAGCAATGATTTACAACGCGCCGGCCATGTACCGACTCATATAATTCATTTTAATGAGCCAACACTAGACATCAACACGGGAGTGTCGTGTTCATTGTGTGCATAATTATGTTGTTATTGATGACACCGTGTTGGTAATTGAAATCCGAAATTTACGGTTTTTAAAGAAAGCGCAGAGTGGTCGCCTTGTCATGTGAAGGTGTAAAACTTTTTTTTTTTTCAGAATACCTGTTAACAGATTCAATAAAATTGGCACATTCATAATAAAATTTAACAGTATAGCAAAAAAAAATGTTTGCTATAGTGTTAATTAGAAAAAATATTACTGTAGCACAATTTTTTTTTATACAAGGTTATTGGTAAAACACCAGCAACCTCTTAAGGGGTCATTGTACTCATCATTATGAACAACTTTCACTATGGGACCAAACGAGAAATCGCGAAAAAAAAATCAGCTGTTCAGTACATTTTATTTAATCAAACTCGTCAAAATGTAGGGATCAGCTGATTTTTTTTTCGCGATTTCAGGTTTGGTCCCATAGTAAAAGTTGTTCATATTGATGAGTACCATGACCCCTTAAGAGGTTGCTGGTGTTTTACCTATAACCCTGTAAAGAAAAGAGAAAGAAAGAAAGAAAACTTATTTATCTGCACAAATAAAACGCACATTAGAAAAAAAAAAAAAAAAAACAAAAATTACAAAGCAAAGTAGGTACACTCAGAAAGCAATTTAGGCAAAAGCCTCGTATCTAAGTTGACAAATATTTTTCCATTGGCATATAGTGTTAAATTATTTGTTTTGATTATTTATTTAGTTATTTTTTGTGTGTGTGTGTGTGATTATATGTGTAGCTGTTTTTAGATATACAGGTTCGTGTCATAATCAGCACGCTTTGCTAACAAATATTTTATTTTATGTACACGACGTGACACTTTCGTCCATTGTCATTTCCTTGGAAAATTATTTTCCCATGATTTTTAATAAGTAGTTGTCTTTTAATTTAAAAAATGGTTCCATTTTATGACTCTCTCCGGAATAGTTTTTTAATAACTAATATATTTTTATGCTACCTACAAGCCGTGTGCCCGATGGGACTTCCCATTGGTAATAACGACGAACTTCCATAAAAACTTCCATCCCCTATTTAACCCCTATATGAGATGAATTCAAAAATTATCCTTAGTGCTCGCATTGCGCGGCGGTCGGAGACCTGGTGTCCTGAAATACAGGCCTAGAGCTTAGCTCAGGCACCAGTCTCCCACAATATTCAAATAATGTATTCATGGTCATTCATTGTGTATTTTCAATAATATTGTGGTGAGAAATAAACATTTATCTTATCTTATCTTATTGGTTATGGAACTCAAATTTCAAGCTTCTAGACCCAGCGGTTTAGGTTGTGCGTTATTTGTCAGTGCATTTAAGATTTTTACTAAGTAAATAGGCCTCATGAGGAACAGGGTGTAAAGTTCATTCATCATCCATAGAAAAGGGAGGATCCTCCGACCAGACAGGTATCGTGTCTGGTGGGCTACTGCCCAACGGTTGATGTCGGGACGTTGTATAAATACTAGTCGTGTGGTAAACTCCGATTGCGCGATGCAGGTTGCGTGACGTCATGTCATTGTGATGCGTAGTTCATATGTGGCGATGTAGATGCCGCCACAAGTAGATGAGCAACTTTCAGTCGCCTCCCAATCGCCAGTCTGCACCTTCCATATTTTATATAGCAACAAACACGGGTGTAATAACACTCTAAACACTACTTACAGGTACGTTGCAATCTGCCTTCATGAGTTATATGACCACGGCCGGCGCAGGCGCCTGCGGTCACGTACATACTCCTACTTTATGGCGGACTTATCCACTCCCAGAGTTACACTGCTGGATTTTATACACTAAAGTGCTTGTAAGAATGGATGGGTTTAAATGATCTGTTGTGTCTTTTATTTGTGATATAAAATCTTGGGTGGATAGTGGTTTGTGTCGCAGGTGAACAATATTACAAGACTATGCGAGAACTTTCTAGTGCAAGTTTCTTGAATTTTTTACATTTAATATTTTACTAAAAATGCACTGTTATGTCGGGGTCACACCAACGGGATATGCCGTTGATTATCGCGATAATTTGACAACGGCATTCACATTGCTGATTGACGTGGTGATAATGGTGGCTGCGTTCAGGTGTGGCCACTCATTTTACCGCGATAATTATCAGAATAATTACCGCGATGTTTATGGCGATGATGGGCATTGAAGTTGACGTTGGTGTGGCCCCGACATTAGAAAGTGTAGGAAATATCCACTTAGACATCTTTGATTGTCAGAATGGATACTGATTTTATTTACTGTGTATTTATTTACCTATAAATGTGGTGTGCATAGAAAGGATTTTATGACAAAAAGCACACATATTTCAATTAGGCTTTTCAGTTAATTATTGGGTAACGTTAATTAAGAAAGCTAGTTATCCGTTCGCAAATATTTTTTTTTATCAACCTGTTTGGTTTTACTACATCACAAATACATTTTTATTTTTGGCTTGCTAAAAGTTTAGCTGCATTTTTTCTATTACCCTAAATAACTGGTTCAGTTAATTCGGTACCGGAAACCCAAAGTGTATTGAAAAATAAAACGTTTTGCCAATTCTGAGTGTAGTGTGGAAAATCTATTAATTTATAGGTTGATTATTCCATATGCTTTTCGTTTTTACAGTATATGTAGGTAGGTACTGCATTATTTTGTTCACAACTTTAGGTGTGTTTATAAATACCGGTTTTTATTTGTGTATTTACGTTTTCAGTTTCATTTCAGATTTACGTAGCAAGCGCGTCACTGGAAACACGCCACGTGATTTTGTGCCTTTAATATGATTGGTTATAAGTTGCCCACTGGAACTATTGTACAACAATGGTCTGTTCGTCAATATAAGGTGCGAATTCACCAGGTCGCATTGGGAACTTACGAATTTGTTTGGTTTGCATTCTGTTCACGTGATGTCATACGATTGACATAACCGCACTAATGTTTTTGCTCAAGGTGATCGCTCCGTACATAAGCTCCAAACCAGTGATCACTCACCTTTATTTTATCATTTAACCAGCTGCGCCTCGTGGTTTCACCCGCGTTTACTGGGTTATAAAGTAACCCACGTGTTAAGGGTATTCGAATACCGTGGTTTGCTATCATAGAAATGAGTAGGTATCATATTGTTCTGCTTCATAGATTACGCTCTGGTCACTACCCATCCCGCAAGTTTGGTTATTTGATGAACAAACTACTTGTCATTTTAAATTCAATGTAAACTTTGTAAATTTTTGGTTATTTGATGAACAAACTACTTGTCATTTTAAATTCAATGTAAACTTTGTACATTTTTGGTTATTTGATGAACAAACTACTTGTCATTTTAAATTCAATGTAAACTTTGTAAATTTTTGGTTATTTGATGAACAAACTACTTGTCATTTTAAATTCAATGTAAACTTTGTAAATTTTAATTCTGTTATTTCCATTTTAATTTTTATTATTGATTATACAAGTGCTGTGCACACCTATAAGTGACAAATTCACCGCAAAGCTGTTGATATAGAATAAATTTAATGTAATGATTAAGTGAATAAGTCGTTGGTGTGTCAATTAATAAATAAACAAACTTAATTCGCCTAATTGTGAAACACGCGGAACGGTTGCAGATGTTCACCATATACTTATGGAGTGTTCTAAAACAAAGAAGGAAAGAGAGACTTTGTTGAGTATGATTAAAGGTGGGAAATATGATATTGGTCCTTACGTAAAAATTTAGCGCAACCTTCACCTGAGATAGCAGACCTACTTACATATTTTTTTAAGAATTCATATTTTTTATTGCACACTGTGGATGAAAGCCTCCTAAAATTTAACGCCTCAAGTGTCGAATGCACCCCATGTGTGCATAAGAAAAACCCTTTTTTTATTAGGTAGGTATATAAGCTTCTAACACATGTATGTAAAAAAACATCATCCGATGCAAAACCAATCATCATCATTAGTTGTGAACCTATGGAGTTCGCAGCTATCCCCCGCTCCCCCCGGCGAGTTTCAAATGCACCCAAAGTGTGCAAAAGGACAAAACTTTACATAATAGGTATATAAGCTTAGATCACATATATATAAACGTAAAAAAACATCATCCGATGGAAAACATGTTATCATCAGTAGTTGAGAACCTATAATAATAAAAATAAAAAAAAAGCTATCTACATATCAATTTTCATCCACATCGGTACATCCGTTTGAGCGTGAAGAAGTAACATATACACACACCCCCACTCATAAACTTTCGCCTTTATAATATTAGTGCGATTAGTTAGTTTGTTTTTTTTCTCAATACTTTCATTAATTTAGAGAAACCAATCAACCCCTTCTCACCCCCAAAAAATACGCCACTTAATGAAAACTCATTTACAACGTCCATTCGGTATTCCTGTGTTTATCAGTAAACACGGCATTACAGCGGTGAATCAGGGGCGGTTTGGCTCGACGACAAATCGGGGTATAAATCAAGAGGGGATGCGCACCCCCTCACCCCGTGCCTTCACCCCCGCAGCGCGCATTACACCGCTTTTAATGATTCATGTTTTGTTTAAACTTAATTAGAGCAATGCATGGGTATCTTGCACCGAGATTTGCTTTTGTTGTGTGGAATAAAACTGGCATGTTGTGCTGTTGTATTAGCAGATTTACATACATAGGGGTGTCTGCCAAAATGGTCCTTATTTACACTAAAGTAGTAGCTTCAATCTCTAACAACAGTCGAATAAACAGCGACTATTAATATTTTTCAATAAACGAGATCCATTTTTAGGGTTCCGTACCAAAATGGTAAAAAAGGAACCCTTATGGTGTGACTCAGTCTGTCTGTCTGTCTGTCTGTCTGTCACAGCTGGATACCTCAAGAACTACTAATGCTATCAACTTGAAATTTAGAATAGTTTTAGATGACGTTGACCCAACTATTTTGCAAATAAGAAAGAAATAAAAATAATTATATTTTTTTTGCAACTGGGACTGAAAGGGGGTCTTAAAAATTTAAAGTAGGGCTACTAGGGCATGTGGGGTATCATATGAAAGAACGCTGTTAGCACCTTCTCAAAATATTTTTTTTTTTTTTTTAGGCCGCATTGTTTTCGATTTTTGATGTAAAATGTAAAAAAAAATACCGTTCCCCCCCTTATCTCCGAAGTTTGCAAAGCAAAAAATCTGAAATTATTCTATGTGATAGAAGTTTATGTAAAGATTACAGGAAAAATAAAACGATGTCAAAATCAAAGTTTATTTGTCTGTTACATCAAAACCACTGAACCGTGAGGAAGGACATAATGGTACTTTTTTACGAAAAACGACGGAAACGCGGACGAAGTCGCGGGCAAAAGCTAGTAGTAAATAAATCTCTAAAAGGGATTACTGATAACATTATATTATGTCGCACTGAAAACTAATTTTCTCAACAACAGTTAAAACCACGTTTTCGTTAGAATTTTAGACACATGAATAGTAAATTGTGTGGTTTATGGCTAATGGAATTATGTTTAAATGAGATTTTCAATTTGTATGTACTTACTTTATAATTATCGAGAGCTATAAGACTTATTAACTAGGTAGAAAAATCCATACAGTTAGTCCCATTTTAAAAAGCCGTTTTTGGTAACAATTCAGAATAAAACAAGTGTATTTATTCTATTTTTAGGGTTCCGTACCAAAATGGTAAAAAAGGAACCCTTATGGTGTGACTCAGTCTGTCTGTCTGTCTGTCACAGCTGGCTATCTCAAGAACTACTAATGCTATCAACTTGAAATTTGGAACATTTTTAGATGACGTTTACCCAACTATTTTGCAAATAAGAAAGAAGTATAAATATTTATATATTTTTTTGTAACAGGGACTGAAAAATTCAAAGTGGGGCTACTAAGGCATGTGGGGTATCAAATGAAAGAGCGCTATTTGCACATTCTTAAACATTTTTTATTTTTTTTAGGCCCATGGTTTTCGACTTTTAATAAAAAATGTAAAAAAAAATACCGTTCCCCACCCCCTTATCTCCGATGTTTGCAAAGTTAAAAATCTGAAATTATTCTATGCGATAGAAGTTTATGTAAAGATTACAGGAAAAATAAAACGATGTTTCTAAATACCACTCTTTTTCAGAAATCGGAACGGAACCCTCCGTGCGCGAGTCCGACTCGCTCTTGACCGGTTTTTTTTTTCAATTAAGAATGTCATACGTATATAAATGTTCATCATACTTTTTTGTTAGAGATTGAAGCTATTGCCTTCGTGTAAATAAGGACCTTCTCAGTAGGTATTGAATCTAGAGCACAAAAAACCTACACAAAAAAGACTTGATAAAGTGCAGTACCATTAGACACTGAAGAATTATAAATTACTTAAAGGTATTTAATATATCCCTGCCAAAGCAAGCCTACAATAGGTACCAAAATAAAAATATTATGAAACTCACTAATTTTTCTGGTGATAAATCTAATAAGTAGTACCCAGTAACTGGGTTGAGAAGGTCGGATAGGCATTCCATGTAATGTTATTCAGCTATCCATCCATCCAGTTAGACCGGTAGCCTACCCTAAAATAGTTGGGAAAAGGCTAGGAAAATGATGAAACTCAATAACACCTTACAATCAATCTATTATCAAAAGCGGTTCTCCGTACAAAACTCCTATTATAGCCAAACTTTAAATCAAAGCCTCTACCACAAGATCAGCGCTCTGGTTACCTTATTAGCCCCGGTGGGGTTTCCTTGGAATTCCCCTTCGTTAGCTCGGAGCCACTAATTGGAGCCGTTACGTACCTTCGCTTGACAAATCTGTGTGCTTTTCCATTAAATGGATCAGCACGCCATTTTGATATGCTGTGAAGTTGCTACCTTAACAGCTATTAATTAGAGGTGTCTTTATTAGTTGTTCGACGGAACTATGTGCACTGTTTGATAGTTTTATGTCAGAAATATGTGCAATGATTGATAGTTTTATGTCGGAAACATGTGCGATATTTAATAGTTTTATGTCGGAAATATGTGCAATGTTTGATAGTTTCATGTCGGAAATATGTGCAACTAGTTTTTGCCCGCGGCTTCGCCCGCGTGGATATCGGAAAATATCCCAAGGGAACCTGCTACCGAGAATTCCTTCCTTATTCCTTGTCTACATTATAAAGGGAACCTCTGTGCAAAATTTTAGCTTTCTAGGTCCAAGGGTTTGGTCTGGGCGTTGATGAGTCAGTCAATCAGTCAGTCAGTCAGGACTTCTCTTTTTATTAATATAGATGTTTGATAGTTTTACGTCGGAAATATGTGCAATGTTTGATAGTTTTATGTCGGAAATATGTGCAATGTTTGATAGTTTTATGTCGGAAATATGTGCAATGTTTGATAGTTTTATGTCGGAAATATGTTTGATAGTTTTATGTGGGAAATATGTGCAATGTTTGATAGTTTTATGTCAGAAATATGTGCAATGTTTGATAGTTTTATGTCGGAAATATGTGCAATGTTTGATAGTTTTATGTCAGAAATATGTGCAATGTTTGATAGTTTTATGTCGGAAATATGTGCAATGTTTGATAGTTTTATGTCGGAAATATGTGCAATGTTTGATAGTTTTATGTCAGAAATATGTGCAATGTTTGATAGTTTTATGTCGGAAATATGTGCAATGTTTGATAGTTTTATGTCAGAAATATGTGCAATGTTTGATAGTTTTATGTCGGAAATATGTGCAATGCTTGATAGTTTTATGTCGGAAATATGTGCAATGTTTGATAGTTTTATGTCAGAAATATGTGCAATGTTTGATAGTTTTATGTCGGAAATATGTGCAATGTTTGATAGTTTTATGTCAGAAATATGTGCAATGTTTGATAGTTTTATGTCGGAAATATGTGCAATGTTTGATAGTTTTATGTCTGAAAAAGACGCTTACTTTACGTGTCACATTGTTGGGTGAACCCACTACTTAGGTATTATTACAAATGCGAAAATTTGGATTGATGGATATTTCTCACTCAATCACGGCCGAACAGATTTGAATGAAATTTGGCAAAGAGATACATTATAGTCTGGAATAGTACACAGACAAATTTTTAGTCCTGTTCCCGTGGGATAATTTCCGACATCCACGCGGGTGGAGCCGCTGGCAAAAGCTAGTGTATTATATTATATGACAAAGATGTCGTATTACTTAAGCAGTAGGACCGTAAAAAACAGTACCTCGTTTTTATTACTAAACCGTGAACGCCATCTGCCTGAACACGTAGAGTACGACAATGTTCAAAGTTTTTATCATTTATCTTCGGAAAAACCGAAATATAGCGAATAAAATGTGACTACCGACCAATCGAAGTTGATTTATATTCCCAACTAAATTATTACAGATTGACGCACAAATTCCGTCATTAGGACTGTACCAGAATTCGGCAAAGTTCGGTTTTCCCGAAGTTAAACGATGGAACCTTCGAACATCGTCGTATTGTAACTTTCAGCTACAAACAAGCAAAAAAACCACTATAAAACAATCTGAAATCAACAAAAATCTATCAGTTTCAGCTCGTTTAGCAATACCGATTCTTTGACCCAGATACACGATACCTACATACATACATAGGCTTGCTTCTGAAGCTATTGTTAGTTTTGCACTATGTTAGCTGAACTAAACGAGCGAACTATAAACATAGATACAGCAACAGTTTTGCAGACTGGGATTATGTCATAACTCTGTGCTATCGGATTAAAATGTTAGCGATGGAATATTCATGTACTTTTAGCTTACGTTTTAGTTAAACTAGAGGCCTGCAACTGTATCTAACACTGCAGTGCAATGAGCTGCACCCTAATTGAGTCACTATCAATCAGAATCTAAATCATTGAGAAGCAAATTGCTAATCCATTGCGTCATATGTTCGAAAAATGTGTCTGCTCGACAACGTAAATAACGCAATGAATGTTGTTGAACTGTCAAAATGAAACCGATTCCGATTGATAATGTGTTACGCAGTTGCCCCGCTTTTCTTATATATAAGTATATAGTAACTAAGAACATGACGTCACGCCTTGTTTCCCCGAAGGGAAACAAAGAATACTACAACTAAGAATCAATCTGCCTAGCCTTTTCCCAACAATGTTGGGGTCGGCTTCCAGTCTACCTGGATGCAGCTAAATACCAGTATTTTACATAGGGCTCCATGTCTATCTGATCTCCACAACCCAGTAGCTGGGTAATACGATACCCTTTGGTGAAACTGATTGTCACACTTTCGGGCTTCTGACGACCCGAAACGACTGTCAAAGATCCACGAATGACAGCCGCAACCAACGCCTTAAACGTGCTTTCCAAAGCACGGAGGAGTCTCGGTATGTAAAGATGGTCACCCATCCACGGACCAACCCTGGCAAGCATAGCTAACCTGATGGATCAACCGTGCAGTTGTTATTACTTAGCAACGAGCTCCTCTAAAAACTAAAACTAAAAATAATATCATAATTTAATTTTAATAAGCATATAATTTGTTAGTGCAAGGCAAATGCCAACCAACAATTCATTTACCTATTTAATACAATCCATTTTAACTCACACACAACCACGTATCGAAAGCATCAAATAACATAGATAGCCAAAAAAAGTGCTCGTTTATCTAACCGAGTTCAGTAAAACAATAAATCAGCAACTTTCTTCATATTCACAAGTTCGCGGGACCCGAAGATGTCGTCGGCACATCCCATCCCATTCATTTCATCCCTTCACCGCCAGTTTTTCAGCTCATACAATTTTAATTCAAGCCCATCTACGTACAACATAAATATATAACTTCAGCATTTTTCCTACTAATATTTCCCTCGTGAACTATGCATGTGGCTTGTGAAAAATGAAGGTTCGGAGAAGCTGTTTATAATGCACGATTTGAGTTCTTGGAAAATGGTACTTAGACAGAAAATACTCGTCATAATTTTTAGGGTTCCATACCCAAATGTTAAAATGGGACCTGTTACGGCCCCGCCGCCATGGACATACTAATGCCGTGCCTGCGCGTGGCCGTGCCGCAGAGCGCAGCGCGCCCACGTCAGTCGTCGTCCCACCTTCAGACGTCGCTCATCCTATTTTATTCAGTGATTTCACATATATTGTAAATCATCAGAACAGAATTATAAAACTAATCATATAAATACATCCATTATTTCGAAGACCCATAATATAAATAACACAGCGGCAGCAGCCGGAACAGTGGTCCTTCGAGCCGGATTTGAACCAGCGACCTATTGCTAAGTCTTCGCTGTCTGTCTGTCCATCTATCACCAGGCTGTATCTCCTGAACCGTGATAGTTAGACAGTCGAAATTTTCACAAACTATGTATTTCTGTTGTCGCTATAACAGCAAATACTAATAAACAGAATATATAAATATTTAAGAGGGCTCTCATACAACAAACGTGATTTTTTTGTCATTTTTATAGATATCGGTACGGAAACCTTCGTGCGTGAGTCCGACTCGCACTTGGCCGGTTTTTTAAAGGTTGTAGTCCGAAGCAGCCCAAAAGTTGGGCAACCAGTCTGACTAGGGGTTATCGTACTGGTATTCAACTACACCTGGTTAGTTTGGAAGCCGACCCCAAAAGGCTAGGCAGATGATGATGTTCATTGAGAACCTGTTGGTCACCGCCTTTTCAATTGTTACCTACAGATTGCTGAACGCTGAACGCGAGCGCTGGAAAAGTTAAGCATAGATTAGCTTGTATGAGATTAATGCTTCACGTATCGTAATAACAGAGTGAATTGATTCAAACCCAAGTGTCAACCAGCCAATGCAATTTTTCCAAGTTTACTATTCTTACCATCATGGAGTTTTTTTCTGTTTTAGTTTGAAATATTGAAAATAACAGTAACCTTAGATATGTCATTCAGCTATGCCATTCGGTGGAATGATGTTCAACTTATATAGTTGTTGTAAAAATTAAAACCTGAGCCAGTCTTTTTCGTTAGAACACCTATAGCTTACATGAACATAATCCGTCTTATTACAAAAAAATGCTTAAGTACTGGTTTAAACCAAGACTAAAAGGTCTAGGATTGTTACGGTATTAAAGCTAGTACCAGGACCAAAATGTGTTTCGATTACAAAACGAAGACTTTCGGAGGAACAGTTAGTACCATGGTTAGTACCAATGAAGGTCCATGCTGGTCCATGCTTTTAAAATATCCACAGATAAGAAACAAAAATGGCATTCTTTCATTCGTTCCTACAGTATTTATTTGAAGAAACGTTCCGTTTCTCTAAATATTGATATAATAGTATCACTTGAAATGTTTAAATAATTATTTATCAATACAAAAATAGGACAAAAATTGTTCTTTGTCTATGTTACATTATATTGAACAAGCACAATTCGTACTTTTGACGCGCTTTTTATAAACAAGTTGTCATATTTTTCTAGCGTGAAGTGGAGCGACATATATTCGGCGAGCGGCGCGTGTAATTTGAGAGTTGAGAGCCTTGAGACGAATGTTTTTGTTGCGTCCTATAATAACAAATACCTGGATGAACTTCTTATTTTCACTAATTGTTTTTAATATTACTGTTACTGCTATGTGGTTGTATGTGTAGTATTGTGGTTGTGTCTGGTTAAATTGTGAACTACTAATCGTAAAAAATGGAAAACAACAAAAGAAAAAACGGGTTGAAAACTGGATTTCTGAAGAAAAAGTTAGTAAAACATGGATTTTAAATTATTATTAGGTAAATAATAACCATCTTATTTCGACTACCTAACGCGATGTTCTTAAATTCTTATTATTATATTAGTACCGCAGTTAGTCCAATAGATAAACTAGGGGTCTCTGTGGTTTAACTTTAGTACCATACATAGTTCATGAACTAGTGATAAACTTCATTTTATAATAACGTTTTATTTAGACATGGTTTAAACCTAGTAATAATCCCAGTACTATATTTAAATCGCGTTTTGTAATAAGACGGAATGGGTCTATGTGACATAAAATAGTAAGGCCCATGCACCACATATCAGCCGTCTCAACCATCTTCAAACGAGTGATGGAAATAGAATGATTTTTAACCAACTTCCAAAATTCTCAAGTATACTATAGGTTTATTTTTGTATGTCTGATACCGATTACTCGGCCAATTATGAATTGATTTTGATGATTCTTTTTTTGTTTGGTGGGTCATACTTTAGAGGTGGTCCCATATAAATTTTATCAACTTTGTTTTGGCAGTTTTTGAGTTAGCTTCGATAAATCGTATTTAATCCACTTTGTTTATCTTGGTGATGCTCTAGTAGACTCTTAAAACCACACTACAAAGTAGTAATAGTAATAGTAAACTTTATTTAATTCTCTCTTCACAAAGGTTCACTTAGTTTATTTTATAAATAGAGACTAGAATAATAACGTTACAAAATCAAAAATATGATCCTTTGTGAGAGACTGGCGTCCATACTAGGATACCCTGTGTGACAGATCACCAGGCCGTCACCCCGAATTTAATCTAATAATAAGGCAAACTATTCTAATACTCTAGACAAATAAGCTAAAATAACTTAAAAATATAATATCTTAAACTAAAACTAATAAAAAACTAAAATATGGCGTCGAAAAATTCCTCCGCATCGCTGTCGACTGGTAAAGTACCCAAGAGACTGGCGGCATTGCCACGTTGTATGGCAATGCTAATCCTCTGGCCAAGGTAACACCCAGCCCTTGGGTCACGGGAAGTGTCAACAAGCCGTTTGGAGATTTCCTTAAACAAACTATGAGCACTCGGACCCCACGGCCCAAGGGTTTCAACCCCAAATGGCTCAAAAATATTATTACCGATAAGGTTATTATACTTCCGCCGCTTGAGGTTTTCCGCAGCCGCAGCAGCAGTGCCAGCACAGCACGCCGAGCCAGGAAGATGGGATGGTGCAAGAGTATCGACGATCGAAGTTGCGTCTCACACTAAAGGCCTTCCCACCTTCCATGGAAATAATGACATGCCGTCCGGTCTCTTGCCATCGTCGCGTGCCAAGCCATTGGGTTCTAATACAGCTGGAACGCCGACGGTGACAAGGGCTCGTCGGATGATGTCATTGATGTTAGCGTGCCGCGCTAAGCGACCCGCACTTCGGCTGCAAGACAGGCCGTGGTGTCCGAGGCTGCTGACAACTTCGCCAAAGTGACAGCGATGAGGAGAACATGAAGGAGCTCCAAGTCACAGGGAAGCAGCGAGGCGGAAAGTAGTGTCGTCGAACAAAGTGCCAATGTTCGACGACGGTAGCGCATGAAGCCACAGACCCGACTCCCACTTACCCACAGCCAGCAGGCGCGCACGCTCCGCAGTAGTAGCAGACGTGTCAAGTAAATTGTTCTGTACTACTCTGCAGAGCGGCTCATCCCACCGTCTCTGGGAAGATGGATTGTCGGGTGGGTATTCGGGCAAGCAAGTTTCCAGGCATCCATAGCCTCGGTGAAACAAGGCACATCAAAATTAACCAGTGTGGAGGCTAGGATTTTTCTGATTAATTTCCGTGGACCGAGCATATGAACGCCGGTAAACTAATACTAGAAATTTTGCGGACGCCGAGGCCTCCCATACGGATGGGAAGAGTAGCTTGTTCCCAAGCACGGTCGTCCAAGGCCACATTTAAGATCAAAGTTAAGGTATGCCGGATAATTTTGTCCATTTCGTCTAAAAGGTGAGTGTGCTTCCATAAATGGGAAGGGCGAAGGAAATATGTTAATTTAGGGCCAAAAGCAACTAACGAATTAATGTTATGGCCGAATGCATGTTAATTTGGAACAATCTTTCCGAAACGTCATTGAAATTTTGAATTTTTTCTTAAATAAAAAGAGGAAAAGAATTTTCATAGATTGGAGACCCGAGGAGACGAAGAGAGTTTTTTTCGATAATTTTGATTTCTGGAAATTAATAAGTTATTGCTGAAGGGAAAGAAAAAAAAACAGACATGTTTAAATTAAATAACCACAAAAGAAAAAAGAAAAACCGAATAATAATAATTAAAAATTAAGAACAAAAAAAAAATCTTTGTATAGTGCAATGTATGTGTTGTGTGTGTGTGTGTGTGTGTGTGTGTGTGTGTGTGTGTGTGTGTGTGTGTGAGGGGGTGTGTGTGTGTTATGTGTAAGGAGATGTAAAATGATGATGTGAGTGTGTGTGTATGTGAAAGGTGTTTGTTACAGTCAAGAACCTGCAAAACATTAAATATCACCATGGAACAATAAGTAGCTGCTCCGTGGCGTCATCGTCCAATTTTTGTAACCAGATAGAGAGGGTTTTTTTGAAAAAGTGAAAAATAACTTTTATTTCGGAAGTCTGTGGCAAAAAACTAAAACATAGACACCGACTTCCGAAATTAAAGTTATTTTTTGTTTGTTGTGATTTTTTGAAAGTCGGGTTTTTTAATTTTGTAAAATGCTCTTTATTTAAATCCGTTTAGCGCTAAACGTATTTAGTGAATCGTGATGAAGTGGGCTAAAATGACCCAGGTCTGCTTATTTATCATCACATCATACATAATATCGTATCGTCCTCGTATCGTACGATTTAAAAGCGTCCAGTATTTATGATGCAGTGTGAGTACTGCACATGGCGCGCGGTCGCGTGATTAATAGTCGAATTACCAGCCGACACCTAGTGTGTTCTTCGCTTTATGTCCTCCGTCGCTGACGGAACACTAATATAATAACTGGAATATGGTGAATATAGGCAAGTGATGGACGACCGAGTACACGCGTTCAGAAAAATACCGCTTCTTATAGTAACGTGGGTGTCAAGAAATGGTTATTGAAGTAATTCTGCAAGATAGGTAGTGACGAGGTTTTCTTTAAACCTCAATATAATCACCGGTTGATTTCGCGGTGATTATGACAAAAATCAGTTCAAGTAATTAAAAAAAACCGGGCAAGAGCGAGTCGGACTCGCGCACCGAGGGTTCCTTTCCGATTTCTGAAAAAGTGTGCTATTTAGAGACATAGTTTTATTTTTCCTGTAATCTTTACATAAACTTCTATCACATAGAATATTTTCAGATTTTTTTCTTTGCAAACTTCGGAGATAACGGGGGGAACGGTATTTTTTTTTTTACATTTTTCATCAAAAGTCGAACACTGTGCGGCCTAAAAAAAATAAAAATATGTTTGAGAATGTGCAAATAGCGTTCTTTCATATGATACCCCACATGACCTAGTAGCTCCACTTTGAATTTTTAAGACCCCCTTTCAACCCATGTTGCAAAAAAAATACATATATTTTTATTTCTTTCTTATTTGCAAAATGGTTGGGTAAACGTCATCTAAAACTGTTCCAAATTTCAAGTTGATAGCACTAGTAGTTCTTGAGATATCCAGCTGTGACAGACAGACAGACAGACAGACTGAGTCACACCATAAGGGTTCCTTTTTTACCATTTTGGTACGGAACCCTAAAAACGGAACCCTAAAAATGTGTAAAACTGAGTCTATTTAAAGTTTTTTATATTATATTTTTTTAATTTGGTTTTTTTAGGTTTTTCATATCATAGTGACAGCAGAACACTGACTGGATCTCCTAGTTTGGGAGTCTCTATCTTACTCTATCTGTATGACCTTTATTCATTGAAATTCATAGGACCTAGTTTGTTGAAGTTTTTTGTATAAAATAAAGATTTTTATATATTATTTATTTTATTTATAATGATAGCATCCCATTTTGTTTATAGATCGTAATAAAAAATAAATTCTTACAACATTGTTTATGAAAATAATATGACTTCAATATTTTATTAATGTATCCACAAAAAATTTTAACATTGATTTAACTAACATTGTTAATTTAGTTTTAGATTTTGATCTAGCACATTAGGTACCGGTACATTTTATCGTATTATTAAATGACTTCAAAAACCAAACTAGCTCGCACACTATTGCATCGTGTGACCAACATTACCTCGCTTAGCGAATAGACGCTTCTCGTAATTAATCACTGCGCTAATCCCGCGAGTGGCTTTGTCTTCAGCCTCAAAAATGTTGGCAACACTAACAGGTTACGGGAGAGATATATTGGCATCTTATTCCCTGTAGAAGGTGAGTTTCCTGTGCGTGTTTTATAGGAAGCTTAGTAGTATATATTTTGAATATTGACGTGTTCCGTATTCACACATTCTCAAAAAATGTTATTCTTTTTTTTTAGGCCGGATAGTTTTCGACTTTTGATGAAGTATATAAAAAAAAATACCTCCTCATCTGAGACAAAGAGAAAAATCTGAAATTATTCTATGTGATAGAAGTTTATGTAAAGATTACAGGAAAAATAAAACGATGTCTCTAAATAGCACACTTTTTCAGAAATCGGAACGGAACCCTTGGTGCGCGAGTCTGACTCGCTCTGGACCGGTTTTTTTTTAAACTTGTCCCATTCGACTGCTAATCCACTGAAACATTTTCCAACATAAAGTCCATTTTCCACCTAACTTAGGCCACCCAAATCTTGACCACACACTGTCGTAACCCAAAGGTCACTGTGGTTTGGACCAATAAATGTTTAATAAATATAAATAAATAATAAATAATAAATGTTTATTTCCATCAAAGTAGGTACAACAATATTTCTTAAACTAATAACAGTTTAAATCTTAGTGAGGTTGTACGCTGTCACATAGAAATATGGAATTCTCTAACTCCTACACTAAGTCAAGCTTGTATTATAGGAGTTAGTGAGCTGATGACTTAGACACAACCTTGAACTTATATAAAAATATAACATAAAAAAATTATTGCTTAAAAAAGAAAAAAGATAACATAAACCTACCGTAAAGATAAACAAAAATGATGGTATCAATAAATAAATGTCTACCACCTACATGTACGAGCAATACTAGACACCTATACCTACTTACTTTTTAACTATTAGAAGTAATTCTGTCTGATCATAAGTCAAAGTTAATAACCAATTGTTCAACTTATGCTTTACCTCATGTTTGGTCAGATTATATATTGCCAGTAATTTATTTACCTCATTATAAAATCTTGAGCTAGCGACCTCATATTGGCGGCTTGCAAAAGCTGTTCTGCAGCTAACGCCGGGACATACAACTGCACCGGAGCGCTTTTTATTTGTATTTTCATTTAGAGGTAGCCAGGAGTGTCTTCGGAGAATGGTTTTTTGTATGTATAGCTGCCTCACGGTCAGTACGCGACATTCGGCATATAGTTTGGTGGTTGGATACAATCGAGGCTTATGATGAATCACCTTCAAGACTGCTCGCTGCGATCTTTCCAGCATAAGAAATAGGGTTTTATAGGTACCCCCCCATATAGGTATGCAATAGGTTAGTACAGACTGGCAGAGGGCAGTGTATACCATGTAGATTGTAGATTTATCTGCGGTAGATCTGAGCTTCTTAAAAATATACATAAGCCTTCGAATACGGTTTGTGAGAGCAACCACCTGTGGACGCCAATCAAGTCGCTCATCCAACACTATTCCAAGGTATTTGATGCTGGTCACTCGCATTAAGGACAAACAGTCGCAGCCCGTAGGCTCGGCACATGTATGAAGTTTCAATAAGTTAGTAGACTCGGGTGAAACTGGAGAGCTTGGCAAATTAAATCGAATGAATTTAGATTTTTCTATATTTAATGTAAGTAGGTTATCGGTTAGCCATTTCTTAATTGTACGCAGTCCATTTTCGGCATGTTCTTTGGCAGAATTCCAGTCTGCTCCATGTATGAGTAAAACGGTATCATCTGCGTAAGTAGTTATATCACAATTTGATATTTTGAGACTACACAAGTCATTAATGTAAATTAAAAACAACGTTGGACCCAGTATACTCCCCTGGGGAACGCCGTAATCAATTTGTTCTTCATCACTCACTACAGTGCCGATCCTAACGGATTGCTTACGATTTGTCAGATAGTCTTTGAAAATGTTCAAGACCTGACCACGTATACCGATACGTTCCATTTTAGTAATGACAAATCGGCGTATAAATCAGATGACGTGGCACCTGCACTTCGCCCCAGTTTCCCCGTTTCGCCCCAGCTTGCCCATATTATGACCCGGCTTGCCCCACATGTTGAGTAAACACTGCGTTTGTCGACTTGCATTTGTCTATGCGATAAGTGTGCTAAGATTTATTGTTTTGTTGTTATCTTTTTAACCCTTTTTTTAAAAGGAACTGCGCACTAGCATGATGGATTAGTTTCAGGTTGAATGTGACAGTGTCGGATAGATTAGGGTTCATTTAAATTGTTTGCTATCCTAAGTGTCGTCCAAGGAATTATGTTATTTTAAACACTCTTTTCGTTTTTGAAGCAGCTTTGAGATCTAGTGTTGCAATACTTTTTAGGGTTCCGTACCCGAACTGTCTGTCCGTCCTCTGTCACACAGGTTTTATAGCTTAACGGTTGGAGCTACAGTCTTCATTTTTTTACAGTTTAAGCATCTTGTTGAGCCAAAGCTACACAAATTGTCTAAAAATATTTTTATGTTTTTAAGGGGGGCTCCCAAACAGCTAAATTGGCGAAAAAAAATGTTTGATCCACCCCATCGACTGGGATATCGTTGTTTAGAATTTATTGAGTAAATAAGTATTGTTTTTTTTTTTATAAAAAAATATTGGAAAACAAAGGAAGCCACCAATAATCAGCTTTTTTTAACAAAATTATGTTCCGAAAAATTTTTTAACTTCCCATTGACCTGTGTCCCCTTGTGTCCCATTGTGTGTGTCCTGTGTGTGTATTTTTTAACTTGTGGTGATACCTAATGACTGTTAATTATAACGTATATATTCTACTAACAAATACCAATATATTGATAAATCAGATTTGGTACGGAACCCGAAAAGTCCGGCACGCACTTGACCGGTTTTTAGAAAGACATACGTAGGCATATTATTGATAATTTTATTCCTATCACGCATAAGTACGTGCCACCGCAAAACGCCATAATTAATCTTTTCCGCAACAATTATTCCTACCACATTAATACCGCAGTCACAAATCTTCCATCCCAAATTGAAAGTCAACAATTAAGCCTGTTACACACGCGCGAAAACAAAAGAGGTTCCGTATCAAATTAAATTAATTAACTTTGGACGTACAATTCCAGACTAGTGAATATTGGACATGTTTTTTATGAAATCTCGACGATGCAGTGGCGTTATCGCTGCGGACGACGTATTGGGGATGGTAAATGACAGTAGAGTTTCCGATTTTAAACGACGACTTTTCTGTGAGATTGTTTGTACTAGTGTTTACTGTGGGTATGCTTGGGGGTTACCAATATTTCCTTGCGCTTATTTCAATATGTTTGAAAGAAATCTTTGTGTAACTTGGGAATGGATTCTAAAGTTGTCATCTGGTCGGTGCCTGTCAATCATGATTCGGTGATTGACACCACTCTAGTCAACAACTGCTTTTTTGTATGTTTTTTCAGCAGTCTCGGAAAAATATGAACAAGATGATTGAAGTCCTAGATGATTTTTTGAAAAAAATAAAGTTCCGCTCGCAAAAATTGCAAAAGTTATAAACAACTTACTGAAATTAAAATAGGGGTTTCGTTTTTTTGAAAATATTTTAAAAACTAATTAAGATTTTTGAAATCTAAAAAAAAGATTCAAAAAGAAGAGGAATGTTCCTAAAAGAAAGTCCTAACTTCTGGAACTATAGGACCAATATTTATAATTTTCCCAGAGGTTCGAAAATACGGCCGTAAACGGGTACTCTGGCTTCCAAAAGCCACACCCACTTCGTCTGACCTCCCCCAAATGCTTCGAAGCATCCTTTTTCAGGGCACCTCGTTCCAATCCATGCGATACGCATCTAGGTCATCTCGCCACCTCTTCCTGGGCCGGCCTCGGCGATGTGTCCATCCTCAGGCACCCACCGTGTGAAGACTGTTGCCCAGCGGTCACCATGATTATAGGCGGAACCACATTATTGTGGTGTGGTGTGTCGTGACACAGAATAGACCAATCAAGCGAATCAGTTCAGGCTCACGTTATATCACAACGACCTTTGATTGGTTGACACTGCGTCAGAAGGCGTCACAACACAATAATGTAAACCCGGCTTAAGGCTGACATGAATTTTATATAAAAAAAAAAATACTACAGTCAGACAGACAGGCAGTGAAAAACGGATATGAACCACGATAGTGACGTCCCTCAAAAACGAGCAAATGATTTATTGTGAGACCAAATTAATGATCAATACTGACTGATGAATGTAAAAAATTCGCTACGGAATAATTGCGATGCGAACATTAATAATTGCGATTGCATTTAGTTTACGTAAACCTATCAATATTGTACTACCCACCAAAATAATTTTTATATTTGCTAGTTTTCTAACAAAAAAAAAATTAATATACATAGGTACTTACAAACATAAAAACGGACGCCTTTTCCCCATGGGGGTAGGCAGAAACTACAGAACGCCACCTACATCAACAATAATAAAAAAAAACGGGCCAAGTGCGAGTCGGACTACGCACAATGAAGGGTTCCGTAATTGGGATGAAATTATCCCAAGAACAAACTTAACATTATAGTTGAAAACCATGTTCTCCCATACATTCCAACATTAAATGTAAGTTTGTACTCACAATATTGAGAGATTTACCATGTTATTTCAAGACCACAAACTTCTTATAGGTTTTCTTGTAATCTACAAGTATAGAACTATTTACTGTATTTTTTTCAAAATTTTAGGCTCAGTACTTTCGGAGATAAGGGGGGGGGATGTTCAATTTTCGTCTATTTTCTTAAATAACTTTAAAACGATTTATTTTAAAATTATAAAAAAATATGCTTGAGACCTTCATAGTAAACCCTTTCATTTGATATGTCACACGGTATAGTTTGCGAAACTTTATTTTTTATTTTCTTATTAGCCCCCTAAAAGTGACCCCCTTATTCAAAATTCATTTATTTACTTTAGCCGTACGTGTTTGGGTCACAGAAATCCATATGAGTACCAAATTTCAACTTGATCGGTCCAGTAGATTCGGAGCAAATTGGCTGTGACAGACGGACAGACAAACAGACAGACCTATGATCCTATAAGGGTTCCGTTTTTTCCTTTTGAGGTACGGAACCCTAAAAATTGAACTGCCGACAGAAGTGAAAATTTAAAAGTATGCATAGCTACAAATATGAGTATACTATAAACAGTAGCATGTCGCATGTCGGTGACGCAAACACGTAAGATTTCCTCCTACCAAAAAGAGGCTCAACGGGCCTAAAGAAGTATTCACTTCAAAAAAAAGTTAAATTTGCATAAAACAAATTCGCAGGCAAAGCCCCGAAAGAAAACGAGTGTTTAAAACTTTTAATTGAAACAAATTGGAAAGCAATAAAACCTATTCACTTTGTTTGGGAGGCTGGACATACATAAAACTAGCCTGTCGCGTGTCTGTCCGCTCAAGCGATGTAGCGCTGAGCCTGCAGCGTCAATCACGGGTCCTTTATGTTACAAAAGAGACACGGATAGAAGGTTTACCAAAGTAGAAACGCACTCTAAAATATGAGGTATTCCACTTTGGTCTAGCCCTGCTCGCTAGCAATAGAAAAAACAAAAGAGCGTAGCCTTACTAGAAACATTTGGTCGTTATTGGCTTGTTTACAACAAGTGGCTCGAGCGCAGCCGGATGACGTCATCTGGGACCCAAGTCTGCTATTTTTTACATTCCAACAAGATCCCATTGTCACTGCACTGTCATTTTGCTAAAAGTTCGTAATCTGCTAAATTCATAATTTCATAAAATGGAGTATCAGTGCTTGACCATTGGAAAGTCATAATGACGCCATTATGACGCCATTATATTAGTAGATTACCAAACTTGTCAAAATCAACAATTATGAAATCAATGATAGACCATTCTGACACTATTGTAATAGCAGACTTGAGACCCAGGTGGGACGCTCAGCGGGTTTTTTTTTCAGGCGGCCAGAGCGCTTTCTTCGCGTGAGCGGTTCTAAATGGAACTTGTTGAACACACTGTCCTCCTACACATATTAACACTTTAATTCGAAAACATTGTTAAAAATTCAATCATTTTGATAGCGGGCCGCTCGTGCTCGCGACACATATGACGGGATATAGGTACTATCAAAAGCGTATCCGTGGAGTTTTTTGCCAGCTCTTTCTCAAGGAGGGGGATGTGTGAAAAAGATTTAATTTATTTTATTTATTTATTTAAAACACACATACAACTATCATCACAGACTTACCTAATACGATAGTGTAGTTATAATAGCTTAAGTATAAAAATTACAAAGAAAGACTTACAATTATTTATTACTAGCAACCTGTGTATTTTACCACGCATAATCTTAAATAAGTAAGTGGCGAGAGCTACTTCCCTTCTTACTTCCAATTTATAATAGCCTACCATGCCCAGCACAAATAGAGTAGGATACAACAGTGGATACCCTGGATACACCCCATACTGCTTTAAGTACAGGAATCGTACAAATTTGTTCTGGATAGACATATAATATTGCAAGATTAGTAAAATAATACCCTTGGACATTTCACACAACGCCATCTAGTCCCAAGCTAAGCAACCTAATGCTTGTGTTATGGTAATGAGATGGCTGATAAACTACATATATACATTTTTTTTTTTTGTAAATGCATACAAATTATAACAAAGATATTCAATTTTATTAATAAACTTATAGTCCAATAAAATATATTTTTTAATAGTTTGACTGAGACCGTTTTACCGGGCAGTGCAAGCCGCTCATTCATCAACGCTGCCCCCCACATCGCCGCACATAGCCTGGCGCGGTACAGTCCTCTCGGTCAAACTATAGATTTCTCAATCTATGTGACGGTTGGAGTGAGACATGGGATCACAGTTTTTCTATAACATTTTCTACTTGAAGTCTACAGTATGTTAAATCTCTTTTGTAAAATACTACGGAAAAGTGAATACTGAATAATTGCCTGCTCAATGTTTTGTTGCGAGTGGAACTTTTCTATCTGCCTGCCATATGGCGCGATGTCGACGTCAATCATACGTTTGTGCGCCGAACCCGTTTTGTGGATTACTTTCTGTTTTGTTTGGATTTGAATGAATTCCTAGTATTGTGTATTGCATAGCACTGCATCGTTGGTCTGGGGCCGTATTATGACGTGTTAAAGCCATCATTGTTCCAGTGTGAGAGATAGACGGAGCTATATACGACCGATAGCACCGTCCTTTTTCTCAACGGAATCATGATGGCATTAACACGTCACAATACGGCCCCTGGTGTTCGTAAGCATAGTTGGTTTCAAGCAACATTCATAAGGTAACAGGGTTTTACAGGTAGAAGGCATAGACTTATAAAAAAAGATGGACTCCGCGCCACGCATATCGATAGTGAAGCACAGTAAGTATCCGACCGTTTGTACAAACACGCCTCGCGCACACATTTACATCATAGTATGCCGACCGGCCGCCATTACGTGACACGAGCGACGGCGTCTTTTCAGGTACTCAAATCACGCACACATAGATCGGTATGGTGCTTCACTTTCGATATTCGTGGCGCGGAGTCCATCTTTTTTTATATGTCTATGCTTTTCATTTCTTATGGGGAGATTGACTAATGTGAGGTTTCAGGCAGTAGGAATGTGATAGACCCTTCGTCTACGCTGAAAAGATATCATCATCATCTGCTTAGACTTTTAATTTAATTAATTAATTTAATTATTCCTTTATTCCTCCTCCGAACCGCTGAACCGTTCTTCCCGAACCCACCGAACGAACCGTTCCGCTCCGTTCCTTTTTCCAACTATGTTGGGGTCGGCTTCCAGTCTAACTGGATGCAGCTAAATAACAGAATGTTACATGGAGCTGGACTGCTTATCTGATCTCCACAACCCAGTTACTGGATAATGTGAAACCCCTTGGTAAGACTTGTTGTCTACCAAGCTACCCAGACTACCCGTAACGACGCCGACTACGCTAAAGCAGCAAATGAAGTTTTTTTTTGCTCTGTTGGTGTAAATTTTGCTGTAAGGCGTTCCAGCGGGAGGTCAAATAAATCAAAAAGTTATTTTAATAACTACTTTTGCTGTCTCGGAGCATACAGGCGCAGTCAAACATGACTGCTTCATTCATCAGCATTTTTTCCGTCATAATCCGTCTGTTGTTAAACCTCACAGGAAGGCTTATTCATTTTACTGCTATTTCATCACAATAACAATAAATAAAACATAACCATGCCCGCCCCGTTTATTTATTCAACTCTAAACCGGATATTTCAGCATAATCCTTCGCAAATTGCCGACAGATCCTAACAAGTTAGTGACGTCACATGACGTCATCGCAGGTGCGCTGACCGCGCGCTGCCGCAGATTGATGGTATTAATCCAGCGCCTACCACATTGTGACGTCACAGCTTGTGATTGGTACATCCTGTATTGTTGACTCTAGCTTTGATTGTTTACATTGAATTTGAATAAAAAGAAATTCCTGTTGGATGGTTTTCTCTACAAAATAGGTGTGCTAATAAGATTGACGCCGGTTAATCCGGAGCCTACCAAACTGTGCCATCAGCAAGGCTTGTGATTAGTACTCCTGTACCGTTTACTTTTGGCTCTAGTCTTCATTGTTTGCATTATATGCATTTGAATAAAAAAATATTCTACATTGTTTGATAGTTTTTTCTTTATAAAAGGTATGCTTATAAAAGTGGTGTTACATGACGTCATCGGTTAGGTGCGCTGACCGCGTGCTACCGCAAGTTGATTATACACATTGTGACGTCACTTGTTGTCAGATTGGTGTGTGTTTTAGTCTGTAAATTTTGAATAAAATATTTTACTTAATTGCTTGCATGTTATCTGAATTAAAATTTATGCTGGCATGTTTGATTGTTCGTTAACTTAATAATTCAATCAAAGAGTTTTCATCAGGTTACCGGCGACTTCTGGTAAAGATTAATAAACCAACCAGAGGAGCTTCTGTAGCTTCCAATCCGTTTGCCAGAGGCTAAATTTCCAAAAAAAAAAACAACACATTTCCTACGCAATAAAAATATTCCCAAACGTAAACCTTCAACCCACTGAAGCACATTAACCTCAGCATTTTGAAGGCAGTGGAGGTGATGACGTGTGGACTGCTCACTGGACGTTTGTCAACTGACGTGCGTCGCGTTCTGCGGCGACCAGTTGAAATGTGGATGCGTTGTTATTATGAATAGTTCAGACTTGAAGAGGAAGTGGCTCTGAGTTTACAAAAAATAAAATAATATTTGTACGTGTTTTTTGTGTAACAAGAGCTCGTGGGTAAGTAACAACAGTCGCACGGGTCGATCCATCAGGTTAAGGTACTCTTGCCGGGGTTGGTAGGTGGATGGGTGACCATTTTTACATACCGAGACTCCTCCGTGCCTCGGAAAGAACGTTAATCCGTTGGCTGTCATTCGTGGATCTTTGACCCGCAAGTCTGACAACCAGTCTTACCAAGGGGTATCGTATTACTCAGTTACTGAGTTGTGGAGGTCAGATAGGCAGTCGCTCCATGTAAAATACTGGTCAGCTGCATCAGGATAGACTGGAAGTCGACCTCAACATAGTTGGGTAAAGGCTAGGCAGATTGATTGTTTTTTGTGTGACAAAATCAGACTGTCCAAAAAAGTATAACTTGACGTTGAACTCGCACATTTCATAGTATTAAGTAGGTTAAGCTACATCAGCGTTTGCATACTCGCTATCGTTTAGTTACTGGCTAAGTAAAATAATTCAGTGATTTTACCACACTCAACACGGGCGGTTTAATTCTTCATTCTATCGGGTTGGTATCAGAATGACGGGATCGCAAAATGACTACATCGCTTTTAGTCCACATCTCATAATGTCTAAATCTCAAAATACCTACCTCGCAAAATGACTACATCGCAAAAAGTCCCAACAGTTGTGTAGGCACCTATACAGGGTTGATATCAGAATGACTGGATACATCATCATTCATCATCGTCATCTGCCTAGCCTTTTCCCAGCTATGTTGGGGTCGGATGCAGCTGAATATAAGTATTATATTACCCAAAATAGGTGATTTTAACATTTTTGTCTGTTTGTAGGTTTGTCTGTTCAAGCATCAAAATGGACCGATTTGGTTCAAGTATGGTGTAAAGAGTGAATTTTGGGGAAGCACATTATAGTCTAGGGAAAGTTAGAAAAAAAGTCACCTTAAGAACCAAAGAGATTAATGTAGGTATTATAGGTGCCTACACAACTGTTCGGACTTTTTGCGATGTAGTCATTTTGCGAGTTAGGTATTTTGAGATTTAGACATTATGAGATGTGGACTAAAAGCGACGTGGTCAATTTGCGATCCAGTCATTCTGATACCAACCCATTCTATCATCACAAGTGTACAGAACGATCATCTTACGTTTGAAAAGAGAGTATAGACAACGTCGTAAATAACTTTTTTCATGTCTGGAAAAGGTGATGAATGTGAGAAGATCTTAACTAACAGCAATAAATGTAACCCTTCCGTCACTACACCACGTATGCAAAAGCTAGCCCCGCGTAATAATGACTAGTTAATTCACGTGTAGGCGCCCGGTGTCACGCGGTGCTGGACATTCATTTGTCAGGCGCGGTGCAACGGACCTTAATGAATACTTTATGGACTGAACAAATGGTCCGCTTTTGAAAATATATTTATAGGAATTGTTGTTCTGCTGGAAAATAAACAATAATACATGCAAAAAAACTCCGCGGAAGTGGCGGGTATTGATATTATTTAGGAGGAAAGGCGGGCCAGACTTTTGAAAATTAGGTATTTTAAGAAGGTATTGCTGTCGCTCTGCTAGCGCTCCACCCTCGAATTCGTGTGATAAGGACAACTGCAGATCCGACTAAATAGCCTATGTAAAAAGTCACATTTCGAGGTTTGGCTCACGCCTATTTCCTCCTCCAATATTGGACCAATTTAAAAGATATTTCATAAACTGAATAAGAAGGATACATTATACTATGCCCCTATGTTTTTCTGTTTTCGTTAATAGTTGTCAAATTGGTACACTAGGCGTCTGTTGACAGCGGTGTGAATAGGCAATTTTGAGCATTTTTGGAGGGTTCTAGTTCTTATAAAAATAATAAATCATCAAAAAGGAAAACATAGGGGCATACAAGTAACTGATATTTATATTTCTGTAACAAATCATTGCTTTATGGTCATTAACCAGAAAGAAAATAGGCGAGAGCGTTTGTATCTTTTTGTATGGAGAAAAGAGCACCCACATTTCCTCTTAAGGCTCAGGCGCAAAATTTACATACCGAGACGCTCCGTGCCTCGGAAAGTACGTTAAGCCGATGGTCCCTGCTGTCATTCATGGATGTTTGACAGTCGTTACGAGTTGTCAGAAGCCCGAAAGTCTGACAACCAAATTTTACCAAGGGGTATCGTATTACCCAGTAACTGGGTTGTAGAGTTCATATAGGCAGTTGCTCTATGTAAAATACTGGCTTCCAGCTGCGCTGGAAACCGACCCCAACATAGTTGGGAAAAGACTGGGCTTTATGATAATTCATGATAAATTAATGTTTTTTATTTCCGTGAATATGTTCATAAACACTTTACACGTCAGATAATATTTTTAAAACAAGATGAGGTCGGGGTCCGTGTTTCCTATCCAACAACTCTGAGACTAAGAAGTATCGAACCAAACTCAGAGGTCACAGTCTCTTTTAAATTCCAGACATTATTCTAAAAGACTCATCATTATTCAGCCGAAAGTTGTCCATTTCTGGGACTCAACCAAGACAAAAGACATCATCGGCAGCCTTGTTTCACTCACTGCTGAGTACAGGCATCCTCCCTTTAGTGCCGTGCTTTCCAGTCCGTGCGAGTCTCATCCATGTCTTCCCCGCGATCTTCTGCAGGCGTCTACCCACCTGGACATTGGTCTGCCAACGCTGCTTCTACCGTTTCTCGGCTAAAGAAAAAAAACATACACGAGTGAAAATAATCGTAGTAGAGAGGTACTGTGAAGGCTCGAACCTCACAGTGAGAGGCTAACTACTGTAAATGATACGAGAGGTACTCAGGTGGAATGGGGCTGAAGTTATAGTTGGGGCTATATTAATAATCTGAATTAATATATCACACACAGCTTACGCAGAGCCCTAGCTAAAATCTATCTGTCACTCCTTAAGAAAAGCGAGCTTCACTTTTCTTCAAGAGTAATTCGATGTTTGAATGTTTGAAATGTCAGCCAGTAATATCTATGCTAAGGCATAACATAAACCTCTACAGTACCTATTAAAATACTCAGGCGCAAAATGTCTCTTTCGCAAAATGTCTAATGTTTAGCCAAGTTTTAAAAAAAAAATTTGTTTTTTCCAATTTCTTAATATGATAATTACTTATTTAAATGTTTACAAGTTTTACAACATACAAGCTATATTTGGAGTTTCCTTGGTATATTTCAAACATTAATTTTGTGGTTCAACAAGTTTAAGAATTATAACTAAAAAAAAACTAAAACTGCAAACATAGCTTATATTATGTTGTAAAACTTGTAAACATTTAATTAAGTCTTAAGAAATTGAAAAAAAACAACCTTTTTTTTAAACTTGGCAAATTTTTTTCTAAGTTACTAATGCGACATTTTGCGAAAGCGACATTATGAGAAAGAGACATTTTACTACCAGTAGACATTTTGCGAAAAAGACATTTTGCGCCTGAGCCCATTCAAATATTAAGTGCTCTTTCATAACAATTCAACAATATTATATAACCTTTTGAAATATTCCTCAAACATGTACATTATTTGTAGTTACGGAAGAACATGGCCGCCAGTAAATTGAAATAAGATACTGCGTGTTTAACACGCTCGCTTTAATTACACGGTTGTTAATTATAATAACAATATTATAATTTACCTAACTTAGGGATTTAATTAGAGAGTAAGCAAAGATGCTCGTGGCTAAGTAATAACAGCCGCACGGGTTGATCCGTGGATGGGTGATCATCTTTACATAACGAGACTCGTCTTTGCCTCGGAAGTCGGAAAGCACGTTAAGCCGTTGGTCTCGGCTGTCATTGTGTGCGTGATTTGACTACCTGCAGAGACGCCGTCGCTTGTGTCACGTAATGGCGGCCGGTCGACATAGGTACTATGATGTAAATGTGTGCGTGAGGCGTGTTTGTACAAACGGTTCGGCCGGCATACTTAGTGTGCTTCACTTTCAATATGCGTGGCGCGGAGTGCTTCTTTTTTATAAGTCTATGCGTAGTACGTAAATAGTAATAAAACGTAATCATAATAAACGCATTTCCCTGAAACTCGCAGCATCCTAACACCGCGATACATCGGGCATTGCAGTCGTAATGTAGTGTTGCGTTAAGAGGGCGAAGCGTAAAGTATGCGAGCTAAATGTGCGCTATAAATTGTAGGGGCTGCACCGAGCCCCGCATTGGCAACGGTTTATGTGTTGGCGGTACGGCCGGGGAGGATGGAGAGCTTGCTCGGTAGCCTCAATTGATAACGTGTTGTAACTAAGGGGTGCTACATAGGTCGGCATAATTCGTCACAGCCGGGCGGCAAAAGCAAATTATAAAATGTAGGTCATAGACTTATAAAAAAAGATGGACTCCGCGCCACGCATATCGAAAGTGAAGAACAGTAAGTATGCCGGACCGTTTGTACAAACACGCCTCGCGCACACATTTACATCATAGTATCGGCGGCGGCCGGTCGGCATACTATGATGTAAATGTGTGCCATTTACATCATAGTATGCCGACCGGCCGCCTTTACGTGACACGAGTGACGACGTCTTTGCAGGTACTCAAATCATGCACACATAGATCGGTACGGTGCTTCACTTTCGATATGCGTGGCGCGGAGTCCATCTTTTTTTATAAGTCTATGATGTAGGTATATAATTATTTGTATAGCAAAAAGTCACTTGGCTTTGCTCAAATTGCTCCGAACACCATTAAGCGAGGATAGATGCCGTAGAAAGATGCCAATCGGCACGAGTTGAACGACAGCATATTTTTATGATATATGTTTGCTGAGAATATGTGTAGTAATTGCTTCGATTCGGCTTTGTTGTTCAACAAATTAGCATATTCGATTACACACATGCTACACCATAATGTGTAGCATTCCTAACGGTCTTGTCGATTATGTATCTGCACTATTTGAAAGAAAAGAAAAAGAAAGAAAATACATTTATTTAGCATAGACTAAAATGCACACAAAATAATAACAGCAGATTAAAATAACAATAATAAAATAATCAACATTTGCGATAACAACAACAATAAAATTACGATGCAGGAATGTGTGCCTCACGGCTGTGCCAAAAAGGCCCAGTTCAGCAAAAATGCCAGACTAGTGCCTGACTTGCTTGCCTTTGCTTTTCTCAGAGTAGTGAAGTGAATTAAAAGTTTTCAATAGGTTTATCGCTATTCATCTTCATCTTTTGTTTTCAATCTTCAATTCACCTTGCGTCTAGCGCATCAGATTTTATAAACCGAGTCGGTGTACTTACACAGCATACATTCTGCCTTTTCCAGCATTAACGACTGATTAATGGGCACCCTTAAATATTTTTTTAACATTGCTATGGTCGTTCGATAGCTGATTAAATGTAGATGTTTTCCCTATAATTTCTACAATTAACGTGATAGTAAAATATTGAGATGAGGTCCAAGTTTATGTATGTAGATGATTTTGTTAATCGTTAATTAACTTACTGTTGTATTTTTAACAGTTTTTGATGTTATAAAGCACTTGTTTATATCAACACTTTAAATGAAATAGCACTTCCAAATAAAATAGCACTGACGGATATTCAATTTGAGAGTTTAGAGAAAATAGATATTTAATAAATAACTTTGGAATATTTTCAGAAACACACCAATCTTCGGTTTTCTCGGTATCCATGGATTTCTGCTTAGGCTATATAAGGTGCTTAGATGTTGCAAAGGGGTCACTCTATCACGACGTCCTGGAAGGAACACGTCAAATTACAGTTAACTGTTTAACGAAGGTAAGCAATATGGAAAGATTTTTGAAAATTTATTCCCTGAAGGTGGGACCCCTTCTTCAGGGGATAAATTTTCAAAATCAAATTATTTAACCAAATAGAAGATGAAAGTTCATACAAACATCCCATTGGGTCTTGTTTTAATATAATAATATTGCCTCTAGCATGATCGCCGACCATATAAGCAGTATGTCCGAGTACAATACTACGAAATGTGGATAGCACAGTGGTAATTAATGTTAAACGCTGCCGGTTTTAGGCGCAGCGGAAAAATAGGCTGATGTGTTTCAGCCCTTTTTGTCCACAAACTGCTAACGAGTAATTTCAGGAAAAACTTTTAGCAGAAGTGTTTAAGTCGGACTCGATAACAAGTAATGATGAAGAGTGGTGATCAAAACATGTTTCTTCTCTGTTTGAGAAGACTTGGTCCTGCTGTTAAGTTACAGGCTGATACGACGAATAAAGGTCCCTAACAGGACGCTTGACGTAATCGTAACGTAATATCAAACGATATTTTAATCGAAAATACAACTTTTCTATAGCATTTTGGTTTAAATTTTTGCAACAAGCATAATTAGTAGCACCTATACATTAATATGAATGTATTCAAAGTATAGTTTTAATACTTTAGTCTTAAAACGAGATGAGTATCTTCAATTTTAAAATCGTTTGAATTTACATTATGTTTACTCAAAAAATCTCTTCCAATTCCGAACGGTTTTGAAATCATGACCGTCCGGAATAGATTGTTGCAGAAGTGAATCCAATTCCAGCAATAAACTTATTGACCTAAGTCAAAACAGCCTACTTCTGAAAAAGAACAAGTAGGTAACCATAAATTACTAATTCAGAAACTTTAACGAACGGCAGAAACAGTACCTACCTAACCTGCATAACTCTAAAAATACTTAATCTCTTTCACTAAAACTTTCAGGAACTAAATCCTAACTCCCTTAATTGAAGAAAGTTTAACTATCAAAGTATCTAAAGCAGAACTTCTACGCAAATAAGGCCCGATCTGAACGAGTTCTTTTCTTTTTTGTGTATGGGAAATCATCAAATGACTTCTCCCGCTCTGGGTGGGGCGGAAGGGCGTGTCAGACTTTTACTGACTGAAATCCACCCGCGTTCCTTCAGGTGCTTGTGCCAGGGCCACGGTATCTCTTTCGAACAACCCGCGACCCTGGACGAGTCCTGGGGTTCTAAAAATGCCGGCAATCTTTACACCAAATGATTCTGATATGCAATGAATGAGTACTTCTGCTTCAGCTAAAATGTCACCATTTTACGAATATTAGAGTAATTGCTAAAGATCTGCTGAGAATTCGGGAAATGAATGGTTTTTACAGGAATTGCACAATGCGGCCACCCTATTCGATCGAAAACAGATTTGCAAAGCAAATGAGCAGAAAGAAAATCCTTTGGAAACAGCAGCAATCCACACTATTTGTTGTATCTTCTAAGAAACAAACAGATAAATTGCAATTGAGCGATTAAGGTATACCTTTCGATCAGCCTCAATCCAGATGAATGGTCGGATTAGGTAGGGGGCTGGGAAGGGATCGGTTTTATGAAATTTTGTTTTAGGGGCTCGTGTCAAATAGGATATAGTTAAGGATGGTATTACATATTTTTCAGAGATTTTTTTGTTTAATATTTTTTTTTCTAAATAATTTATTTTATGCAGGATTGATGTTCCTGTGATCAAAAATAAATGAGAAGGTATTCATGAGTTCATATTATATTTTTAGGGTTCCGTACCTCAAAAGGAAAAAACGGAACCCTTATAGGATCACTCGTGTGTCTGTCTGTCTGTCTGTCTGTCTGTCCGTCTGTCCGTCTGTCACAGCCAATTTGCTCCGAATCTAATGGACCGATTAAGTTAAAATTTGGGACACATATGGATTTCTGTGACCCAAACACGTACAGCTAAAGTAAATATATGAATTTTGAATATGAGAGTCACTTTTAGGGGGAAAATAAGAAAATGTAAAAAAAAAGTTTTGTAAACTGTACCGTGTGACATATCAAATGAAAGGGCTTACTATGAGGATCTCAAATATGTTTTTTTTATAATTTTAAAATATATTGTTTTAAAGTTATTTAAGAAAATAGACGAAAATTGACCATTCCCCCCCCCTTATCTCCGAAACTACTGAGCCTAAAATTTTGAAAAAAATATAGAAAATAGTTCTATACCTGTAGATTACAGGAAAACCTATAAGAAGTCTGTGGTCTTAAAATAACATGGTAAATCTATATATATAAAAAAATCAAAGTCCTGACTGAGTCACTGACTAATATATCAACGCACAGCCCAAACCAATGGACCTAGAGAGTTGAAATTTTGCACATAGATACCTTATATAGTGTAAACATCCACTAAGGAAGGATTTTTGGAAATTCTATCCCTAAGGGTGTAAAATAGGGGATGAAGGTTTGTATGAAAAATCCTATCCCTTGAGTTAATAGACTTGAAACTTAGCACGAATATTCATCTAAGTAAATTATAAAGTTTATCATTTTGAGTTTTCCTAAACTACCCCCTAAAGAGGGATTGAGCGTGTCAAAGTTTGTACGGAGATTTTAACACGCGGTCCGATTAACTCAAAACTCAGTTTTTATACTTGAGACCAAAAATGAAGACTACAATCGATTGTGCTATTTTGTGTAAGTAATAATTATAATGTAGTCACCTACAACGTGTATCAGGGTTTTCCAAAAATCTACCCCTAAGGGGTGAAAAGTTAATTTTATAGCGGAGGATTTTATTGGGGGCTTGATTAACTCTGAAATTGGTGTAAATAATGTTTGAGTCAAGTTATGGAAACATACCAGACGATTTTTGAAATTCTTTATCTGTGTTCGTGAAAACAGAGATACAGTTTATATGAAAAATCTTATTAATTTGGTTAATGAACTTGAAACTTAGCACAAATACTTGCATAAGTAAGTAATAATGTTTGTCATTATTAGTTTTTCAAAACTACGCCTCAAATGAGGTTTAGGGATGTTAAAGTTTGTATAGAAGAATTTTAAAGCGCAGTCCGATTAAAAAAATGGTACTTTGAGTCAAGTTAGGAAACTTGCCAAACGAATTTTCACCCATTTTGACGGCATATAGCTGATGTTTTAAGGAGTAACTTAGGCTATTTTTATTTCAGAAAAATAATTAGGGTTCCGCGCAAGAAAATTAAAATCCATGAAATCAGACAACCACGTACAGCCCAGTACAAACTTACTAAGCCTCCGCTGTCTATTACGGCTATAACAACAAATAATAAAAATAAAGCAAAGTTAAAAATTTAAGGGGTCGGTCCCCATACAATAAACTTTTCATTTTGAAAAAAAAAAAAATTTTAATCTAGCATGTGGGGTGTCATGTCATTATTTCATCACCGCTGCTCTCAAAACGGTGAAGGAAAACATCGTGAGGAAACCGGCATGTCCTAGAACCAAAAATTCGAAGACATGTGACATCTACCAACCCGCACTGGGCCCGCGTGGTGGATTACGGCCCACTCCCTCTCACCGAGAGGAGGCCTGTGTCCCAGAAGTGGGAACACTGTAGGCTGATTATGTGTTATGTGGGGTGTCATCGTCTAGAACTCATTGAGTAGAGTACAAACATATTTTATTTTATCTTTTAAAATTAAGAAATAGGGGGCCGTAAAAGTTGTAAATTTTAGACCATTTTTGTACGAGCTCTAGCGCAACAATTCAACAAATTAGGAATTTGAAACTTTTTTATACCATGTAAGTACCATGAATACTGTATTTAATCAACAATACTGAAAACGGCGATTCATAAGGTATTTTTTTTAAACATGGGTGATTTTCTGCAACTGCAAAAAATAACCTTGTAATTCACAGTATCATTTTAAAATAAGTAAAAAGTTATCTTTGCGATTGTTAACCATATAATATGGTACGGAACCCTTCGTTCGCGAGTCCGACTCGCACTTGACCGGTTTTTTGACATAAATCAATTAATTGCTACTGAATGAATTTAGAAATAAATAAAACACTCAATTTTCTAAACAAAAGAGTTTCAAACATTAAATTCAACAATAATTGTGACGAAACGGAGACGCTGCTGGAATAAAATATACATAACCCTACACATCAGTCTGATGCCTGCACCATCCATAACCTCACGCATACACTCTGATTCATTCACATTTATCACTAACACACCTCACTCACACTTCTTACATTCACATTCACACACTCACATTTACATTCACACACTCTCACTCTCACTCACACACTCGCATGCCTGCGTACGGGCTGCGTATTTTTTTGTGTTTTAGGTTTTATTTATTTTAGATTTAATTTTAATTTTCTTTATATTACTATAGAAAACATGTAAATTAAACTAATTGATTTGAAAGAGCGGAGTCTCCTAATACAGGCTTATTTGCTTAAAAGGAGGCTCCAATCACTAGTTGTTAAGATATTACTTGTAAAAATAATAAACCATTTTTTCATTTTTCATTTTTAAATTTTCAATTCATTTTCTAAAACTAGAAAGTTATTATTTTGCATCCTAGAGGTATGTCGTAGATTACTTGTTTAATTTTTACCAACTTTTTTTATCTCCTCCAGCAAAAATAAACAATATGTACCTATTCTATTTTATTCTAGAACCCAAAATCTACAAAACTAGATTTAGCTCACGAAATCGTAAAGGACTAAATAAATAAAATCCCAGCCTCCCGTCAATTCGGTAGCCCTGTCGGATGGCCGGTTTCATTCAGAACGGCTCGAGACCGGCATACGAACTAGATAACCGATAACCGATCTTTTATCGTGACTTGATGTATGTGCCCCTCAATACTGAGCCGGTTACAACCACACTATATTGTGGTCAAAGAAAAAAATGCTGTTAGGGAGCTGTCCACAATTCCACTTAGCCCCTCAAGTGTCTGAGTTTTGCTAATTTTAGACCCAAAACCCCAGCGAGTGGGGAGGGTTGGGGGTTAGTTGCGAACCCCATAGGTTCACAACTACTGATGATGATATGTTTTCCACCGGATGATGTTTTTTCACGTTTATATATATGTGATCTAAGCTTATATACCTATTATGTAAAGTTTTGTCCTTTTGCACACTTGGGGTGCATTTGACACGCGGTGGGGGAGGGGGTGTTAGCTGCAAACTCCATATGTTGACAACTAATGATGATGATTGGTTTTCCATCGGATAATGTTTTTTTACATTTATATATATGTGATATAAGCTTATATACCTAACAAAAAAAGGATTTTTCTTATGCACACATGGGGTGCATTCGACACTTGAGGGGTTCATTGTGCATGGATGGTAATCCATGCACAATGAACTAGGTTTTGCCTGCAGCTTTGCCCGCGTGTACGTCGGAAATTATCCCATGGGAATGTGCTACCGGGATAATAAGTATCATATGTCTTTAGGTCATGGTCTACCGGAGTGTAACATTTTATGGTAACAAAATACAGACTGAGGTACTATCGCATTTCTATAATACTAGCTTTTGCCCGCGGCTTCGCTCGCGTTAATTTAGAATTTGACAATCCATTCGGGTTGTACTCTGCTTGTAATAATATATAATTTAATCATGATGTGAAAGACATGAAGCCATCTATTATCATAAGAACGTTATTGTTATTTAATAATAATAAAAAAAACAATAACACCATAATAATAAACTGTAATATGTAAACTGTAACACCATATTTTTACCTGTGTACCACAATAAACTATTTGAATTTGAATTTGAATTTGAATTTATTTTCCTCGGGAACAGTACTTTTTTTGGTATCAAAGGTAACCTATGTCCGTTTCTGTACACCTGACAACGTATACCTATGCAAAATTTCAGGATGATCGGTTCAGTGGTTTAGGCATGAAAAGGTAACAAACAAACAAACATACTTACTTTCGCAATTATAATATTAGTTACGATTACGCATCATACTATTAAGTACGGATACATAGACTTATAAAAAAAGATGGACTCCGCGCTGCGCATATCGAAAGTGAAGCACAGTAAGTATGCCGGGTCCGTTTGTACAAACACGCCTCGCGCACACATTTACATCATAGTATGCCGACCGGCCGCCATTACGTGACACGAGCGACGGCGTCTTTGCAGGTACTCAAATCACGCACACATAGATCGGTAGGGTGCTTCACTTTCGATATGCGTGGCGCGGAGTCCATCATTTTTTATAAGTCTATGTACGGATATTATGGATATGATCTAGTATGGATTTACAGCAGTACATAATGAAAATGATTTTCCTTGTTTTATTTGGAATTGAAATGTCTACTCTATTTTCAACTCACGCGATAGGGCCACATTGTGAATCCCTCTAGCTGGCCGAAATTGATTAATTTCGAATAAAAAACGTTACCTACCCGCGTTCGCTTCAGATTTATGACGCGTCTACCTCTGTATGTACCGCAACGGATTATTAAATTAGAGGTGTGAGTGATTTGTGTAGAAATGTCTTTTTTTTAGGAATTGATTGATTTCGTGACGTAGCTTACTGACGTACATAGGTACAGTTGCGAGCAGAAAATTACCTTATACTTACGCATAATTCAAAAGCGATTTTCCCCTCAAGTATTGATAGATAATTATTTTATGGTATTACATAATATTATTGAACAAAAAAATACTATTATAAAACTGGTCTCTCGTCAAAGTTGTAATTTTTATTTCTCCTGAAATAAAAATTACAACTCAATTCAACTTTTACTTTACTTTTTTTTTTACTTTCACCGAAACCGAAAACCGTTTTTAGGGTTCCGTACCAAAATGGTAAAAAAGGAACCCTTATGGTGTGACTCAGTCTGTCTGTCTGTCTATCTGTATGTCTGTCTGTCACAGCTGGATATCTCAAGAACTACTGATGCTATCAACTTGAAATTTGAAATAGTTTTAGATGACGTTTACCCAACTATTTTGAAAATAAGAAAAAAATATTTTTTATTTTTTTTTTGCAACAGGTACTGAAAGGGGCATGCTACTAGGGCATGTGGGGTATCATATGAAAGAGCGCTGTTTGCACATTCTCAAACAATTTTTTATTTTTTTTAGGCCGCATAGTTTTCGACTTTTGATGAAAAATGTAAAAAAAAAATACCGTTCCCACCCCCTTATCTCCGAAGTTTGCAGAGAGAAAAATCTGAAATTATTTTATGTGATAGAAGTTTATGTAAAAATTACAGGAAAAATAAAACGATGACTCTAAGTAGCACACTTTTTCAGAAATCGGAACGGAACCCTCGGTGTGCGAGTCCGGCTCGCTCTTGACCGGTTTTTTTAAATTTGCGTTACTGTAAGGTGACTTACTTGTGACTGTACTTTCAGTTACCTTTTATAATTTTTTTGATGTGTTAGTTAAGTAACAAAGACCAATTTTCATTTTTCAGAAAAGCCAGCATTTACTCATAGGAAATAAAGCACGCAATAAAAACATAACCAGCCAAGCAAAAACCTAACTTATTAACCTAAACAACCACTACAGAATCCAACCGATAGGTACATAAGTATGAGGGTTATTTCTAAAAATCACAACGTACAGTTAACCGTGTGAATGCGACGGTCGTTCTAATAAATAAAAGTCGACAGGCAAAGGTCCGATCACGGCCGTCTGGACGAACATGTTTGAACGTTCAATAGATTGATGCAAAAGGTTCACTTCTTAGTTGTAGTACAGATTAATACAAATGGGACACTCAGCAAAATCATTTAAATAAAAAGCGACTCTTGCTACGACACATTAAAGTGCAATTCAGTTCGCAGAACGCTAATTACCTACAGTTATATTCACCTACACATTGCCTCTCTTTCTATCGCGTAACTCTTATACCTTCGGCGCGCGGAATTTCTAATGAATTAGCCCCTCGGACGGGGCCCGCCGTGTACTTGTAGCTTCAGGCCCCGGTTCCAAGCTTGATTTAGCTCGGTGTGTAAGTGAAATGGCGTTATGGCTGTCTAGTTTGACGCACGAGATAGAAGATTCTCACGTGCACCGAAATATATTTCGTAAAAGTGCAAATAAAATCGTATAAAATTAGAAATTAACTATTTAATAAAAAGTAATCCATCACTGGATGCAGTTTGGAATTTGACATTTCATGGTATATTTTTAATTATAATTATAATTGCTAATGAAGGGATAAACAGCTTTTAAAGATTATTAGGAGGTATGTTTAAAGATTTTTTTGGTGCATTAAAGTATATTTAATTATGTTTTGGCTTCCATCACTGTATGCGAAAAAGACTTGAAAATATCATAGTTTTTTACATGTCAAAATTATTTACGGTTTATGAGATACACAGCTTTAAAAAGCCACATTTTTTGATCGTTTTCAGGAAATCTGCGCCTTCATACCTAAACTGCGGAGTGTCCCATCTGTATTAATCTGTGGTTGTAGGTGTAGATACAACAGTATCTGAATATGGGTCGGGCGATAGTTAAACGGTCAGGGCCTATTTAATAAAACCAACAAAATTACAGATGACAGTCTGTTAGTCTGACATTTTTGTAAGTTTTTTTTGCATTCTGTACCTCAAAAGGAAAAAAACGGAACTCATATAGGATCACTCCTGTGTCTGTCTGTCACATCCAATTTGCTCCGAATGTAATGGACCGATTAGGTAAGTTGAAATTTGGTACACATATGAATTTCTGTGGAAAGGAAAATGTGCCAATTTAATTTTTTGACAAATATGTCGCATTGTCGGTTATATTCAGGTTCCAGTATGATGGCATTTATTCATGTTTGACGTCTAAAAACGAATTTTCATATGAAATAAAGAAGCATTACTTGTATCTAGAAAAAATAATGGGTATTTACCTACTAATTTACCTTTTAAATAGTACTTCATGTTAAGGGATATAGAGTGCCTAACACGCACCATTTTATAAGACACTTAAAATCGCAAGAGAATCAGAAGAATCTATATTATCTATATATATAAAATTCAAAGTCCTGACTGACTGATTGATTGACTGACTGATATATCAACGCACAGCCCAAACCACTGGACCTAGAGACTTGAAATTTTGCACATAGATACCTTATAGAGTGTAGGCATCGACTAAGGAAGGATTTTTGGAAATTCCATCCCTAAGGGGGACAAATAAGGGATGAAAGATTGTATGAAAAATCTTATTCCTTGAGTTAATAGACTTGAAACTTGGCATAAATATTTATTGTAAATTATAAAGTTTGTCATTTTTAGTTTTCTTAAACTACCCCCTCAGGAGGGATTGGGGGTGTCAAAGTTTGTATGGAGGAATTTTAACGCGCGTTCCAATTAGCTCGAAACTCAGTATCAGAACTCAGTACAGTAGTCAGCAGTACAGTAGTGCAGTAGTCTCAGTAGTTCAGTACTTGAAACCAAAAATGAAGAAGAACATCTACCCCTAAAGAGGTGAAAAGGGGAAGTAAATTTCACAGGGCAGGTTTTACTGTGGGGCTTGATTAACTCGAAAATTGGTGTAAATATTCGTTCAGTCAAGTTACGGAAATACAATAAACGATTTTTTAAAAATCCATGCCTAGGGAATATAGTTTATATAAAAAATCTTATTCATTTGGTTAATTAACTTGAAACTTTGCACAAATATTTGCCTAAGCAAGTAATAAAATTTGTCATTAATGGTTTTTCCCCAGAGGGAAGGGTCATAGGGGGAGGAGAGAAGGGAAGGGGGTGGTGAGGAGGGAAAGAGGAAGTGCAGGTGTGATGAGGAGGAAAAGGGGAAGTGGAGAGTATGGTGAGAGGGAGGGTAGGGGTGGTGATGAGGGAGAGGGGAGGATGATGGAGGGAGGAGGAGAGGGATAGGAGAGTGTAGTGATAGAGGAGGGGGTAGTGAAGGGGAGGGTGTAGAGAAGGAAAGAAGGGGAGGCGAGGAGTTGGCGTGGGTAGAGGGAGAGGGAAAAGCGGTGAAGGGGTTGTGAGAGGGTGAGAGTGGGAGGGAAGGTTAGCGGGAAAGGGATGTGGTGAGGGGGGTGAGAGTGAGAGGGGTTGGGAAGGGTGAGAAGGTGAGAGGGACTAGTGAGGGGGATGATAAAGGGATGTTGAGAGGTGTGAAAGGGCAGGGCGTGAGAGTGAGAGGTCAGAGTGAGAGGAGGAGCGGTAAGAGGGAGAGAGGAGACAAGTGCTTCTACACCTTAAAGTTGCTATTTGTATACTTAGCACTGATTCATTGAAGAAACCCAGCCCGATAGAAATGACCGAAAAATAGAAAGTCGGAAATTTGGAACGGCAAAAAAACAGGAGTAAAGTCCAGTCATGCGTCGGAGCTGACACACATTTTTTTGTTTGTTACAACGCGCTAATCTCTGGAACTACCAGTCGGACTTTAATAATTATTTTTGCATTTGATAAGCCCTATTGTTAGTCTTCCTAAGAAAAAAAGGCAAAAAGAATAAAAGTCAGAAAGAACGCTAAGCGAAAACGAAGTACTAGCGCGAGCAGGCAGTGCGATGCGAGGGACTGACTCATCAACGCCCAGCCGAAACCATTGAACCTAGAAAGCTAAAATTTTGCAAAGAGGTTCCCTTTATAATCTAGACAAGTAATAAGGAAGTATTTCCCCGTAAGACGTTCCCGTGGGATATTTTCCGACATTCACGCGGGCGAAGCCGCGGGCAAAAGCTAGTATCAAATATGAAATCTACGACAACAGCTCAAAACCTACTTCACTTGGGAAGAACCTACTATTTTATGTGTATGTGCAAACGACACGCATCGTTGTAAGAAGTGGACGTTCTGAGCCGTCTCTTTGCGTGTAACACGTCGTAGGTACCTCACGTGTCGCGGAGCGTGACACGACACGAAAGTACATACGTGCCGCCGACACGACGTGATAACACGTCAACTTTTATTGTGATGAGAATGGCAGCTGGATGGCTGTTTTATATTTTTAGTTCACAGTTTTTGTGTGTCGTATGTCGTGTTCTGAGTACTTTTGTTTCTTTGTTATTTCCATTTGATTCTCGTTTTTTTTTTCGTTATCAACGAAAATTAATACACGGGGATGTCGGCGTGGCAGTTAATTTCTGTGTTCAATTAAAAAGAAGTAATTAAAAAAACTAAAAGACCCGACTGCGGTACAAAAAAAACAGGCCAAGTGCGGGTCGGACAATTGCAAAAATATTTTGAATTACAAGGTTATTTTTTGCACTTGCAGAAAATCTGTTCATTAATTACACTATAAGGTATACAGAAGCTTCAAATTCCTAAATAACTTGTTTAAAGCTCCATTTACACGGCGCCAGTTTATTGCCTGTGGCATACCATAAAATTGAAAGGCAAATATCTGGCACCGTCTATACAACACGTACAATATTGTTGCACGATACGGGCAACTTTGAAAACTGGTATAAGCATGTACAAGAAAATCGCACAGTACATACAATAATTGCTCGTACAATAAAATCGCATTCAATTCTGGCATGATCTGACATTTGTGCTGTCATTGAAATATGAGTGCGGTAAGTGAGGGTGTGGTAATCGTTGTTGCTATTTTGAGGCAAGAAATCAAATCAAGAACAACTTGAAAAATATCTTGAGAAGCGTTCAATAAAATTTAATTAAATATCATGTCTAGGCAAAACTTGCATGCAATAATCGCCTGTCAATTTTATTGCCTGTTGTAAGACGCATGCGATTTTATTGAATGGCAAAACTTGCATTCAATTATTGTTTGCCATTTTATGGAATCGCACGCGTGTAAACACTTCATGCAGTTCTTGAATGTCAAAAAAACTTGAACGTGCTTTATGGCATGCAATTATTGCTCTTGAACGTTCCAGAAACTTGCCCCGTGTAAACGGCGCTTAATTGTTGCTATAGAGAGCTCGTACAAAAATGGTCTAAAATTGTCAACTGTTACGGCCCAATATTTCTTAATTTTTGAAGATAAAAAAATAATTAAAAATATATTTGTACTGTACGATGAGTTCTCGACGATGACATCCCACATGCTAGGGTATTTTTTTTTAATGAAAAGTTTATTCTATCGGAGCCCTTTTAGTTTTTAACTTTATTTTATTTTTCTTATTTGTTGCTAATGGAAATACACAATCTGTGAAAATTTCAACTTATACCTATTACGGTTCATGACATACTGCCCTGGGACAGACAGACGGACGAACGAACGGACAGCGGCGGCTTAGTAATAGGGTACCGTTTGGTACCCTTCGGGTACGGAACCCTAGAAATTTCCAAAATTAATTTAATATACACTACTAAAGCAAGAAACAAAAAAATAATCTGAAACAAATCGAAGTATTATAGGTTAGTGGAGGCAAAATATTTATTTTAACAAAATCTTATGAAGAAATGTGGCACAAAATCTTTATGTTCTGAAAAATCACACTACTATTAGAAAGGCGAAAGTTTGTGAGTGTGTGTGAGGGTGTGTGTGTGTTTGTATGTTTGTTACTTCTTCACGCTCAAACGGCTGAACCGCTTTTGGATGAAATTTGGTATGTAGAGAACTTATACCCTGGATTAACACATAGGCTTCTTTTTATCCCGGTCTACGCGGCTCAATATAATAATAATAAGTGCACTCGGGACCAATTTCCAAATAAAATTGCAAGTGGGTGGAAGAAGGTGACAGTGAGAGTGGAATGGATCTCGCCAGACAATAAACTACAAATCTAAACCTAGAGCCACACAAAACCGTTTAAAGAAAGAAAGAAAGAAAGAAAAGAAAGAAAAAATTTTTATTTGTGACACGCACAGGAAATACAGTTTAGAAGGAGCATAAAAAAGTAACAAAGCAAACATTACAAAATAAAGAAAAGTAAAAAAATAAACAAAAAATACAAACTAAAAAGACCTGTGCGAGGCCAAAAAGGCTCCCATCTCAGCATAAAGCTGCGATATTTAAAAAATAAATACCGCAACGCTGGTATTCTGACACCACTTCACCACCAACCACCCAGCCCACCAACCACCAACCAGTGGTTTAACCACTTCACTCAAAATTTAACACAACAAAACTTCACAAAACGTTCAACACTTCATCAGTACTTAAAACCACACACACTATATTAGGTGTAAAAAAATTAACTGCAAGAACTTCGTCCACATACTCGACATCGAAAAACAAACACATTACAAAAAAAAAATTTCGCGGAATCGCGAAAAAAAAATCAGCTGTTCAATACATTTATGTTCGCATAATTCGTCAAAATGTACTGAACAGCTGATTTTTTTTCGCGATTTCAGGTTTGGTCACATAGTAAAAGTTGTTCATAATGATGAGTACAATGACCCCTTAAGAGGTTGTGGGTTATTTATTTTACACCTTGTATAATTTCCTACAAAACAAACACATAGCGATTTTTTATTTCTCCATTTTTATTTTCTTCCGCAACAAAAGGAGAAAAGAGGTACGGTTTTAAAAAGGCCAACCACATATTTCCACACATTTTCATAGTTAGAACAAACTAGTTTCTTGATTAATCTCTGGGTGGGATGCGGGTCGTACTTTATGGCCACATTACCCGGCTGACTTATGACCTTCCACCAGCTGATTTCACACTGAATCTAGGTGCAACGCTGAATTTTATTTGGATGAACGAATTTTAGAACGGTTACAATGGAACTAATTATCGGTCTTAATTACCCACAAAGATATTTATGGTTGAAAATCTTTTAGTTATAGAATACTAGCGGACCCGACAGACGTTGACCTGTCTGAACGATCCTAGAACCCGACTGCAGCGCCACCTACCGGGTCCAATTGTGTTTTCAAACCATCCAGGAACCCATTCAAATATACCTACACACAAAATTTCATGTAAATCGGTCCAGCCACGTTTTTATACCACGTTTTTTTTTTAAGTATCCTATGTATGTCCGTCTCTTGGTTCTAAGCTACCTACCCACCAATTTTCAGCCGAATCGAAATTTCAGCCGTTCTTCAGTTATAAATAGTGTAGTGTAACTAACACGACTTTATTATACATAAATAGATTTATATCCTATAGTTAGATATTTTTAAATCACAAATTAATGGAAAATATAAGTAAATAAGATTTTCAAATTAATAATACTTTTAACTCGAAAAACGAAAAAAAAACCCTTAATTGAAGTATACAGTCATGGTAAATCTTTTCAAAAGATCAAAATATTAAAAGCAACATTTGAAATGCTGTTTTTAATATTTCAAAATTATGTGTATCCACGTATTCTTTTCCCTTGTGTAAAATACAGAGCTCAGATAATCCTCTCCGGTGCAATTATTATTATTGTAGTGTTGATAAGCGAATCGAATAAAACAAGGCGAATCAGTCCGTATTATAATCTATCGAAAAATATTTATCCTTTTTGCTTTGATATTTTTGTTGGGAAACAGGACCAAGGTGCTAATAGAAAAAAAAAGTTCTGCCAATGCGTTTCGGAACTAAGAGATCTAACTAATAAAAAATGTTGGAAGTGCTTGTACAAATAAATAAATGCTAAATCAAAACATGGCAGTTTGCCGTGTGAACATAAAAAAAAAAATTTTGAAAATGCGACGATTTTTATCCGTTATGGGGGAAGCAACCTGCGAAATAAAAATTTTCTTACGATTTTTGCAATTTATAGCTCAGTGTCTTTACTATTCAGGTTCATAATCACAATCATTTACTTGCTACAGTAGTTAAATTGGTCAGTATTGGTCTTAGAGTCAGTAATTAAGTTTCCTATATACAGTCAGACATTGACATGCAAAACCGTACAATGTAGTTAAGGTGATTGCGCTGTATAGCCCGCGAAATTCGATTTTTTTGGGTTTTTATTGCAATTTGCAGGTCTGAAAATCGAATTTCGCGGGCTACCACTGTGTATCATCCTTAATACTAGAGTATAATATTTATGTGCAATAGCATGTTTTAAATGCTTGCTGCCTATTTGCAACAAAGAAACAGAGAACCGAGGTCACCGCATAACTAGTTCACCTATTCTCAAATAGATGTCGCCACAAGTGTCGGCCGTTTACGTCATAAAATGGTTCTCATTAATTAAATTAAATACGAAATATGATATTTATCTGCATTGCAGATGATGTTGCCCTTTTAACGCGTGTTGTAAGGGTGAGGGCGAAGTGTTGGTATTAGCGTGACCGTTTCGGTGTGCCAAACTGTAACAAATCTACTAGCCTAGAGGGTTTGAGAGGTCTCCTAGAGGGTTTAAGAGGTCCCTTAGTATATAAGAGGTCCCTTAGTGGATCGTGGAGTGAAAGGAAACACTAGTTTTTTCTACAATAATGTATGTCAGAGAGTCAAACGGATTGCATCCACGTGCTCGATGTTGGTGTCCGCCATGTTGTTTCTTTATCAATCAGTGCGCACGACCGACGCAGGCGCTGTCTCAGGAGCAAGTGAGCTCGAAACTAGACCAATGCACTACTGATAGATACAAGGTTGACACTGACAGCTTCAACATTGACAACTCCGACTCAAACTGCTGACTCAAGGACAGCTGTTATCGATTTGATTAATCGACTAAGGTATCTCAAACGCTAATAAATGGCGCTACTAGTACTTAAACAAGCCTTTTAATTGACTCCTCCAACATATATTGGTATTTACTTTCTATATATCTTGAAAGGAGCTCGTGGCTAAGTAATAACAGCCGCACGGGTCGATCCATCAGGTTAAGCTACGCTTGCCGGGGTTGGTCAGTGGATGGGCGACCATCTTTACATACCGAGACTCCTCCGTGCCTCTGAAAGCACGTTGTTCCAGCTGTCATTCGTGTATCTTTGACAGTCGTTACGGGTCGTCAGAAGCCCGAAAGTCTGACAACCAGTCTTACTAAGGGGTATCGTATTACCCAGTTACTGGGTTGTGGAGGTCAGATAGGCAGTCACTCCATGTAGAATACTGGTATCAGGTGCATCTGGTTAGACTGGAAGCCGACCCCAACATAGTTGGGAAAACGGTAGGCAGATTGATATTGCATTCCTATTCATATTGAATTGAAGACTGCCTTGTAGGTGTAGTGGTTACAAGCGCTGCTGCTGAGCATGAGGTCCTGGGTTTGATTCCCAATACGGGCAGTTTTATTGAGTTTTTCTGAAATTTCTCAGTAGCAGCCCCGAGTCTGGTGTTGTGCTCGGTTGATGGCAATAGGCTCGCCCCCTATTACATAGGACTTACACATAACTGGCGAAATAAGGGTGTACTAGGCTGTTGGTACACCGGTGCCCAACCCAACAGGCAAACAAGCAACCACTAATAACACTATTAACCCCTTAACCCCTGAAGTGTCGAATGCACCCCATGTGTGCATAAGAAAAACCCTTTTTTTATTAGGTATATAAGCTTATATCACATATATATAAACGTAAAAAAACGTCATCCGATGGAAAACCAATCATCATCTTTAGTTGTGAACCGATGGAGTTCGCAGCTAACCCCCACTCCCCCCCCCGCGTGTCAAATGCATCCCAATTATGCAAAAGGACAAAGCTTTACATAATAGGTATATAAGCTTATATCACATATATATAAACGTAAAAAAACGTCATCCGATGGAAAACCAATCATCATCATTAGTTGTGAACCTATGGAGTTCGTAGCTAACCCCCACTCCCAATGTTGGAATCTTGAAGATCTAAATTTTTTATTCTTTGTTTGCACACGTATGTACCTACACAAACTTGTAGACTAAGGCCCGTATTACAGAACGTTGCTCAAGTCCAGTTTGATCGCCGATCAGTTGATCACAGTTTATGTATAGAATCAGTACTCGAGCATCGTTCTTATTCCAGAACGGTAATCAATCTATACTCAGCTAAATCTAGACTCAAATCGAGCCTCAAGCAGAGATGTCTATTGTCTATGCATCAGCCTGTTTTCGTTTACGATTTATTTAATTTACCTACTCTGTTTTGGTCTTCATAGGATTAGAAATATTAAAATATACCTTATGAACCCAATTAATTAGTAAATCAGCGTTATTGTGTCAGCCACGAATAAGTAAATCTGTTTGAAGTCATTTTGTAAGCAAAATTATCGACCTTTGTAGAGTGCTACGAGGATCTTTTGGCGCCTAAATGACATTGGGGGGGGGGGGCGTTGTTGGGAAACATTTGTGAGTTTTTTACAGGTATGGCAGCGTTAGTTCGGATTTTGACCACACGCCAAAAAAACTGTTAGAAAACTATGGTATTTCGTGTTCAAATATAATCTGTGTTGTTATCGTGTTGTTTATATTAATCGCTATTGTGTTGCCTAGCAACGTATTAATTGTGTTTGTAACAAGAAGAAAGGATAATAATTATTCAATCTTAAAACTTGTTTCATTTCCATAATTACTACAACAAGAACATTGTAAGTAGGTGAATTAGCCCACTGTCACCAACAAGGTAGCCATTGGGTCCTTTGCCCGGAGCCCGAAGTGAGCTTGCGTGCCGCAAAGCCGAACACACCGTTGGGTGTACATCCCCCGCCTACACTACACCACAGGCAGCGGACATCGTGGAGTACGTGCGCCAGAAGACGAGCTACACGCCGAGGGTGCAGTTACTGGAGGCGCCAGGAGGCGCGCCGCAACGTTAACTTCAAGGCGTTCGTGGTGCGTGTACCGAACTGTGTTATCTGCCGCTCGTCTTGAAAGAAGACTTTTGGCCGCAAGACGTGGTGTTCCGTCGCTTGCGCGTACTAGTACCACAGGACAACGCAAGAACAAGCTAGTGAAGTGAAGTGCTACTAACATAGTTTTAAGCTTTATTTGTTAACACAAGTTTTGTTTTATACTTTATATATGTCAGTTTGTAAGGTCATATGCGTGTGGTGTGAGGCCCACTTTATTGAAACTCTTTGAAAATATGCTTAGGATTTAGTGAACATTCCCAAACAATTGTGAAAGTTGGAATCAGATTTTGTGAAAGTCAACTTTGCGAGATATGGACTGTAAAGTGGGGCCCTCAGTTCTCACATAGAGGATTGAGGGCCCGCCTGTACCTGACAAACTATGGACACTACAGATAAAGTCTTTATGCCAAAATCTAAGCTTATACCAAACAAAATTTGTGAAAACAAGATATTATCGCAAAACACTGTCCTACTTGGTATATCTTCGTTCAAAATGGGCCCTCAATCCTCACACACGTAAAAGTTTATCACGCAAATACAATGAAACCATTAACTTATAGCTATTGTTTGTAATCCTATAAGATACTAAATAAATTGTGAAAATTTGTGAAAGCAAGAGCAGGTCACCATTTCTTGTTGTTTGAAAGTTATGACCTTGACAAAATCCGGGCCCTCAATCCTCCATTTATTTTGTTTTCCGTTTGAATACGCTTATCGTATGAAAGATTAGACAAATACAAAATAGTCTCTTTTTGTGAAAAAAATTGTGCAACAAATTGATGTTATTTGTTACTAATAAGAATAACGATTAAACTAAAAATCTTAATAGATACCGAAATCAACTATTTTTGAAGTGTGTAGCAGGGTAGGGTGACAATACTTTCATTTTAATACCTGGATTGGTACAAACGGCACAATCAGATGGCCTGCGAGATCGCCAGATCTCACCCCATTAGATTTTTTTTTGTGGGAATATGTAAAAAATCAAATTTACATGAAATCTTATGCGAATGACAACGAGTTGAGAGTTGAAGTTCAGAATACGATTTATAATATTCACCACAACACTTTATTAAAGGTTACTAGAAATGAATTCGTTAAAAGAATAAATTTGTGTATCCAAGAGAATGGAGCCCATTTCGAGCAACTAATTAGTTAGTTTACCATTTTTTGTAAAAAATTAAATTAATTTAAGATTTCCTGGTTTTCCTTTCATTTAATTTATCATGTTTGTTAGAGAGATTTCATCCTTATACGACCCTAACGATCGATGCAATAAAAGTACAGGGTATAATTGTTTCAGATTTTAGCCGGTTCGATTCCCGGTTGTGGGAGAAGAGAAATTTCGAAAATCTTTGAATGCAGTTTGCTTTCTATTCAAAAATAAAGGAATGTTTTGAGTAAAATTTTCTATCTGCATTATTAAGAGTACTTCCTTCCAGGTGTCATTACAAAATTCCACCCTGTATATTATAATACACATAGTTGTATGGGTAATTATCTTGGAGTAGTGAATGTTGATATTTAATTTTATTTAAGGATTATTATGTTCCAAACATTTTCACATAAAATCGAGGAGTTTTGGATTAGAAAGATAAAGATAAAAGATTTTGATTTTAAAGTGAAAGCTATACCTGCTCTAAGAGATACACTGATCAATTAATAGTTGACACTTTTTTAATTCACACAGCCGAATGACGTCATAAAATGGCGGCTACTATTTCATGGTTTGAGAAAACATTAAAAAAACCTGAAAACTTTGAATTTAATTTTAAAATTTATATTGTTATTGAATTAAAACTAATATTTTCCGACTGCTTTTTGCCTAATCTATCTAAATAATATATTTTAAGATTTTTTCTCATATAGAGTAAAATACCGTATCGTGGTCACCCTATTTCCTAATTCAGGGAACAAAAATAAAACTCGATTTTTATTTACAATAAAGGGTCTTTTAATTGTTTTCTAGTATCGAATTTGTTGCACAATTTTTTTCACAAAAAGAGACTATTTTGTATTTGTCTAATCTTTCATACGATAAGCGTATTCAAACGGAAAACAAAATAAATGGAGGATTGAGGGCCCGGATTTTGTCAAGGTCATAACTTTCAAACAACAAGAAATGGTGACCTGCTCTTGCTTTCACAAATTTTCACAATTTATTTAGTATCTTATAGGATTACAAACAATAGCTATAAGTTAATGGTTTCATTGTATTTGCGTGATAAACTTTTACGTGTGTGAGGATTAAGGGCCCATTTTGAACGAAGATATACCAAGTAGGACAGTGTTTTGCGATAATATCTTGTTTTCACAAATTTTGTTTGGTATAAGCTTAGATTTTGGCATAAAGACTTTATCTGTAGTGTCCATAGTTTGTCAGGTACAGGCGGGCCCTCAATCCTCTATGTGAGAACTGAGGGCCCCACTTTACAGTCCATATCTCGCAAAGTTGACTTTCACAAAATCTGATTCCAACTTTCACAATTGTTTGGGAATGTTCACTAAATCCTAAGCATATTTTCAAAGAGTTTCAATAAAGTGGCCCTCACACCACACGCATATGTAAGGTCTATGGGACATTGTAGCCTGAAAATAAACACTTTACTATTTATTTATTTTTATTATTTGACATATCTTTGGACCCTGGGGTCCCGGACCCTTGGAAGGCGCACGAGGGGCCGGAGCCAACTCGCAGAGGCCCCTTAGACAATTTTAAATGACGACAAGGCACCAGTCGACGATTATCTCTGTATGCACTATGCAAGTGCACCCAAGGACAATCCCTGGTTGGTGCAGGACCATTGCAGATCATGGAAACAAAATAGGCAATGGGTTTGGATGGCTATAGTGGATTGGGTAGCCTGAACTATGGTAGAACTATGTCCCCTGCCTGACAATGTTATATAATGGCAGGGGGTGACTTGCACACTCAATATTTTATTATTATTATTTGAATCTATCTCCTAAATGCCTGAGAGAATGCTAAAGTTCAACCTTCTATTTTAATCATCGTTGAATAAATGATTGTAATAATTATATCCATTTTGATACGACTTGATTAGGTACTTCGATTGCACAACGTCATATAGGTAACCATGACAACGCAGATAAACTTGAAAATAACCAAAAATTGACTTGACAATATGCTCAAGCGCGGTCTCGACCACGCTTGGGTCAAATCACTGCTTGGGTTCGATTCACGAACTGAGTAACGTTCTAAAATAAGGCCAAACTCAGCTGAACTATGATCAGTAAATCTATGCTTGAGGAACGTTCTAAAATTAAAATTTGACTTAAAACTAGATTTAAACAGAGATCAATGCTTGAGTGACGTTCTGTAATACGGGCCTAAGACTAGGCTTAACTTATGAGGACGTGACATGTTAGGGCGCGTAGCGAGTTAACTTACATCTTCTTAATTATTTATAAAAATATTTAACATAAACTATAACATCTAACTTTATACTAAATACATAGAATATTATTTTTAAGTTTTTCAACTAATAATTAATAAATAATTGTTTCATGAATCGTGCCTAAACATTTATGATCGTTCGTCAGGTCTAGTTATCAAATCCTGGCATCCTTGATTAATCGTAATACATGACGTCTTAAGTTAGTACCTATTTAAATTGTAATTTAAAGCGGTCACCGAAACGATCAATTGCCATCAATTTCTACTGCAGTAATATTGTCAATCGATTCAATTGTACGAAGTAGACGATCAATTTGCGCATCAATGTGTATCAGTCATGTAAAAATTAACAATGGGAAAACTAACTTTTTATCACGCTAGGTGGCACATGATGGACTGTCCTTTTTTCATTGAGTTGACATAACGAACGATTGTCAAATTGTATGGATTTGTTTGTAAAACAATGTACAGTTGTTCAGAGCGCCATCTACAAACAGCTTTGCGTGTGGCTCCCCATTGCAATTGAACGTTTGGGGACCATAAACAGGGTGTAAGTGTAAACAGTGGCAATATTTTAAAGGGTCATTGTACTCATCATTATGAACAACTTTTGTTACGGGACGGAACCTGACATCGCGAAAAAAAATCAGCTGTTCTTTACATTTTGACGAATTATGTAAACTATATGTAGGTACTGAACAGATGATTTTTTTTCGCGATTTCAGGTTCGGTCCCATAGTAAAAGTTGTTCATTATGATGAGCACAATGACCCCTTAAAATATTGCCACTGTTTACACTCTTACACTCTGTATACATCTCATCAACGTGTGAAGAATGGTGACCTATCCTTAACTTTTGTAGACCGTATGATACGTCATAAACTTACTGTTGAGAATATCACGGCACGCCGGGCGACCGCGGGCGGTAGCTGCGGTCGCGGAGGGGGCCCTCGAGCAGCGAGCGTGCAGCACAGCTGACCGGCACCTGCACTGCGTCATCGTCCGCGCTACTGAGCGACCTACACTGAATTCTCGCCAGTTATCAATTTTAATCTGTTTGCTATCCTTGTACAATTTCATAGTATTACAGTCCATTATAAGAAGTCACCAGTTTTATTAGTCCTCGTACCACCAGGAGGATACTCCCAATCTTCTCCACTTACTGTGTACGTAAATTACCCGCTCCCGCTCCTCTTATCACCGCACCCTCACCGCGCTCGTTCACAGCACGGCAGCATCGTTCCGGCTGAATTACCAGCTAGCTGGTTCCACTAATTGCCCACAAAACTTTTAAAATATTAACGTTTTGTAGAATAATCGTTGAACATGATTATTTTAGCAAAGCGTTACTGTTTAAGCTTTGTAATTTTCCGCCAGATGCTTTTTGGTTTACCGAGCCATGTAGTTTGTGCGGTAAAGAGTGGAGTTCCATTGTTTTTATTGGTGGTAATATTAACGAACTCTAATAATCCAATGATTGTCCCACTGCAGAGGAACGGCGGTTGTCCAAGCATCTCTGCTTGCCAATTTTTCACCAGCTTTCAGCTTAGGCAACTGATCACCACGCTTTTTGAAGACGTTTTGGCGATTTCAAACTTATATAACGTATCTAAGATATGAGGAGCTCGTCGCTAAGTAATAACAGCCGCACGGGTCGATCCGTCAGGTTAAGCTACGCTTGCCGGGGTTGGTCCGTGGATGAGTGACCATCTTTGCATACCGAGACTCCTCCGTGCCTCGGAAAGCACGTTAAGCCGTTGGTCCCGGCTGTTATTCGTGGATCTTTGACAGTGGTTAAGGGTCGTCAGAAGCCCGTATAAGTTTATTTGATGAGGGATCTGTCGACTACCGAAAAAGGACCAGAGGGCTTAGTGCGAGTTTTTATAGGTACTTACTCGATCGCGTTTACGTTAACGTTGACGTATGTCAATTCGTGTGGAATAATTGTGTTTCCCATTATAGTCACCAGGCGGCGCTTATTAATTTTCAGTACAAACTCACGTTTACGTTAACGTGATCGAGTAAGTATAAAAACTCGCACTAAGCTTTCAGTTCAGTGATGACTTAACTTATTTAATCAAATCTAACACTAAGCACAACAATATCTTGTTTATTGCACACGAGCCTTTTAATAAAGATCGAAAAACAGCCTCGGTTCCCTGAATTTTGCTTGAGAATGAACGTCGGAGGAATACTAATCCCCGCGTCTCGAGTACTGCGAGCACTGTATAAGGAAGGTCAGAAAGTCTAGCAGAAACAAGTATATTGTAATGAGAATATAATAATTATATACCTACTACTGAATAACTGAAACTCAGTAAAGTGACCTGTGAGTTCTGAACTATACTCCGACTGCAAATTCGTTTCCAAATATGTAAACAATTATGTGTATCTGGAAAAACAACTTTAATACCTTACCCGCAAATTTTATGATTAGAAGTAGTATTAGTCATTCTAGAATTAATTAAATTTACACCAGCATATAGATGATATTTGATTATGTGCAAACAACATCAATTGGAAACAAGCAAACAAAAAATGTTGCATTGCAAATAATGTTAATCATTCTGTTTTAAATTAATGTGACGTTTATTACTAATGAATGTATTGTACAATTAATGAATAATAGAAACTAGCATTTAAAGCATACCATTGGAGTTTGGACATATACAGGGTGGCCGGAACATTGACGTCCAAAAATAAAATTTCGGTCCCTCGTATCGTGGGGTATTCGAATCACCCCCATGTATGTTCCGCGACTTTTCATAGTTTTCGAGTTATGAATTTTTTTCTGAATGTTTGAAAATTTTCGACCTGACCAACCTAAAAAAATTCTAAAAAAAAAGTAGAGGGTTTTATCGAGTTTCTTTTTCTGCAACTGAATTTTCATAAGTAGTACTTTTATGCATAAAATAATCAGCTTCGTAACTGTGATGAAAGTTATGAAAATGTTGATCTAAAGTGAAAAATTTACGTTCGGTAAATTATGACTCAAATTTTCAACTTTAAATTAAAAATCTTAACAGGTGACTTTATAATTCCTAAGTAGGCTTCAAGAATGCGCCAAACTCTCAGCTTTCATAATCATAAAAAAAATGAAGTACTTAATAGGGCTACTTTGTTTAAAATCGGCCTTCAAAGACAGCGAGGTGGAAAAATTCTTAAAATTACCCATCTGAGTAATTATTTTTTTTTTGGCTATTTTCTCGTTCCTAAGGTTAATTAATGATAAGAATACTGAAAACTAACCACATTATATTCAATATTCATAATTACCACACGTGGGCGAATGAAAATCCACTCGAAGTGAGAGCTTCGACATTTCAACATCGCTTCAGCGTTAACTTGTGGTCTGGTATCCTCAATGGCGAACTAATTGGTCCGTTTGAACTGCCGTCCAGACTTGATGGAGAAACATACAAAAACTTTTTGGAAAATGAACTTCCATTGTTGCTGGCAGATGTGAATCTCGAACTCAGACGAACCATGGTGTTGCAAAATGACGGCGCCCGTGTCACTATGCAACCCAGGTCCGAAATTACTTAGATGAAACATACCCCAACAGATGGATCGGACGCAGCGGACCAATTAGGTGGCCTCCACGCTCACCTGATCTCAACCCCATCGATTTCTTTATTTGGGGCTATTACAAGGAAATAGCATACGCCCGAGACTGTTCAAGTGAACAAGAGCTGAGGCAGTTGATTGCAGAAGCTGAACGTGTTGTGAGAGAGAACAGAGACGCTTTTAGACGATTGCCAGACAATTTCTTACGTAGGTGTAGAATGTGTATTGCTGCTGGTGGTGGCCACTTTGAAAACCTTTTGTAAATGTTAAAAATAAATTAAGTACTTTTTTCACATTATCATCTGTGTTTTATTCAAAACCACTTTTTACGTAAAACTTTTCTTACCCAACTCTGAAACTATTTGTTGGTTAGTTTTCAGTATTCTTATCATTAATTAACCTTAGGAACGAGAAAATAGCCAAAAAAAAATAATTACTCAGATGGGTAATTTTAAGAATTTTTCCACCTCGCTGTCTTTGAAGGCCGATTTTAAACAAAGTAGCCCTATTAAGTACTTCATTTTTTTATGATTATGAAAGCTGAGAGTCTGGCGCATTCTTGAAGCCTACTTAGGAATTATGAAGTCACCTGTTAAGATTTTTAATTTAAAGTTGAAAATTTGAGTCATAATTTACCGAACGTAAATTTTTCACTGTAGATCAACATTTTCATAACTTTCATCACAGTTACGAAGCTGATTATTTTATGCATAAAAGTACTACTTATGAAAATTCAGTTGCAAAAAAAGAAACTCGATAAAACCATCTACTTTTTTTTTAGAATTTTTTTAGGTTGGTCAGGTCGAAAATTTTCAAACATTCAGAAAAAAATTCATAACTCGAAAACTATGAAAAGTCGCGGAACATACATGGGGGTGATTCGAATACCCCACGATACGAGGGACCGAAATTATTATTTTTGGACGTCAATGTTCCGGCCACCCTGTATACTCTATTCTAGCGTTGAATAAGCTGCATGTTTTGCATGTCAAATGTCTGACTATTGTATTAGTTCTGACTTTAAGACCAACACTCAGTTACCAATCATCATCATCTTCCTGCCCTTATCCCAGTTACTTGGGGTCGGCGCAACACGTTTCCTTCTGTACCAATACCTACTTATTGCAAATAAATTATTATGATTAATTACGGATTTTAATAGACTAAACGGAGTCGTGAACACAAAACGTCGTGGCAGTTGCACAAAATATCGTCAAGTGAGCTCGAAACTACGCTCGGATTTTCTCTGAAGAATCAAATCCAGGACGACGTAATCTGAAAGAGAACCAAAGTGGTTGACATAACCCATACGATAGCCAAACTGAAGTCACATTGGCCCAGCCATATTAATTGTTGGATAAACGGCCAGTAGGTAGTCATAGGTCGGTAGGTAGGTAGTAGGTTGTCAAGTATTTGTTCCGAGTCTGGGAGTTTTTCTATCTATAATATGTATGTATTTACAAAAAAAAAAAATGTATATATGTAGTTTATCAGCCGTCTCGTTACCATAATACAAGCATTAGGTTGCTTAGCTTGGGACTAGATGGCGTTGTGTGAAATGTCCAAGGATATTTATATTTATTTATATTTATATTTTATGTTATGGAGTGTAGTCCTGTTCTATGAATATCAGCGTCAGGCACAACCCAACTTAGATGTAGCCTAAATTTGAAAATTTGCATTCATTAAGGCTGCTCCTTCCTAAAATACGGCGAAACTAAGTAACTTTGTAACCATCTTTTACAGTAAATAAAGCATCTTTCTGATAGGAAAAATACACAGTAATCTACAATATATAAGCAGTGATTTCATGTGTCCTGAAATCTATTTTAGTTTGTAGAACTAAGGAAAAAAAAAACCTAAATCCAGTACTACTTCGGTCTGTTTTTTCGACTTGTTACCGTATTACTCCTACAGTTTTCATTAAAAGTGTTCATAAATTTATACAGTTCTTTACAAACTAATAAGAAATGATTTCTTGTCATTACTTTTTTAGTTTAATCAACAGATTTTTTGTAAATCGATAATTACTTCATATTTTGCAAGCGTTGTGTCATCGCGCTTCTCTTTCTTTTCTATGCAGTCCGACAGTGACCGCGCTTTTTGCGACGGACAAGCCTTAACTTCAATTTTATGAATGTATTTGGTTATATGACTTTACAAGTTATTGCGTTTGCGTAAAGATCATTTTCGCCCAAAGCAGTAATAAAGATTGGTGATTTTGAAGGCGCACTCAGTTCGGATCGTGATCGGTTTTACGAATTTTGCCGATGCTACATCTAAGTAATTGTGTCGTACTGTAGGTATATTTGCCTGACACATGCTGAGCTGGACTCCCATTTGGTGCCACCTTGAAATGCACACCGCTCTTTGGTTGTTCTTTATTTTAATTTAAATATTTGTCAAAAAAACACATTTTAAACAAAGAAAGTGACACTATGTCACTTTCTTTCTTTAAAATGTGTTTCTTTTTTATATATTGGCACGTCGTGTTTTCTTTATATTCATGTACAATGCGTTTCAAATAAGAATAGAATCGACGCGCCATGTGCTGTCAAATCGAATAAATTAGGTAGGGTGAGCAAATCAAGATATTTTTCAATAACATTTATTTACGAACTTTCTTCTTTACTTTCTGGTAAATTGTTGCCAACAATGAAAATTTGAAAGAAAATAGTATAATTTTTTGAAAACTAATTATGACTAGTCTTTTTATGTTTTTTTCTCACTTTGATTTAACTAAGACTCGGTTAAACAAAAAAAAAGCGTTATTGATACGCAAATAAGTTTTCTTTGCAAACCGTACTTTTCAATCAACATTTGACAGATAGGTCATTGACGTTGCTGTTCTTATTTGAATCGCATTTACTTAGTTATCATTTAATTGTGTTTATGCCTGTAGTGCTGTAGTGCTATTTTATTTGAATAAACGATTTGTCTATCTATATATTTATAACCCATCTTACGTCTAATTCTTCTTCCTAATTAACCTTCTGATCCAATTCCTACCGTGTGACAGCGTAGCGCTGAACCATCGCAGCATGATAATACTGGATACCCGTTTATGGTACAATGAGCTCTTAGTGTAATGCTAAGCTTATTTTGAGGGGGTGAGCAGTTTAAGTGGTGATGTAAAGTGGTGGGGAGTGGGGTGGTGGTGATGAGTGATTTAGTACCGTGATATCCATTATTGTGCATTATTTTCTGTTGTGTTCTTTGTCACTTACGAAAGTGGCATTTATGTACACTTGTACTATAGGGGCATGAGGAACAGGGTGTAAAGTTCACTCATCCTCTATTGAAAAGGGAGGATCCTCCGACCAGACGGGTGTTGTGTCTGGTGGGCTACTGCCCGACGGTTGATGTCGGGACGTTGTATATATGCTAATCGCGTGGTAAACTCTAATTGCGCGATGCAGGTTTTTGCGTGACGTCATGTCATTGATGCTTAGTTCTTATGTGGCGATGTAGATGCCGCCACATCACTCCCCTCCAGAGACCGGAGGTCGATAGTGGGCTGAGTCGTGTATCTTGCGATGCTTGCCAGTGCCAGTTGTGGTTCCAGTCAAAGAGTACAGTATTCCAGTGAGTCGGAACCGGGTGCCGCATAGTTCACGGTGAGTGGGAACTGTCTGCGGTGATACCCCAGTGAGTCGGGGTGGCGCTGCGTTATGCTCCAGTGAGTCGGAGTGTACAGCGCTGGGTTGAGGCTGAAGGTGATGACCAGGAATGCGCGGCTGCTGCATGCTGGTGGTCAGGATACCTGTTGAAGCCGTGGATGCTGGCTGGCTGTCTGACTCGCCGCTCGAAAGCTTGAGGAAGTGATGCTGATGACGTCACGCTGAAGGATTTGCACGAAGGCTGCGCTGACGTTCATGCTCGGGGTCACCAGTATAGGGGCATGAGGAACAGGGTGTAAAGTTCACTCATCCTCTATTGAAAAGGGAGGATCCTCCGACCAGACGGGTGTTGTGTCTGGTGGGCCACTGCCCGACGGTTGATGTCGACGTTGTATATATGCTAATCGCGTGGTAAACTCTAATTGCGCGATGCAGGTTTTTGCGTGACGTCATGTCATTGATGCTTAGTTCTTATGTGGCGATGTAGATGCCGCCACAGTACAATCGATAGCTTTACTGGAGAATGGCATGATGAGTTAATAGATTTGAATGCCAATATTAGTGTCAATGTCATTAAGTTAATTCTAAAATAATTAGTACCTGAATAGCTCACTTCTAAACATTTATCTAAAAATTCATTCTATATACATATAAAGTTCGGTTGGTGGCTTTAAATATAACTCAATATCTAATAACTCTACTTAAATTACCATTTTAGTTTATGAAATAATGTCGGAAGGGTATTTTTTTGCAAATTTTGAGCTATATTTTTAAACTTTATAAAAACATATTTTTAGAATCTAAAGAGATAATTCCTTTGAGTCATATCTCAAACGACTACATTAAAAACAAACTGAAACTTCGTTTTGCTTTATGATCGAACTAACCAAATAACTAAAAAAAAATTTTTTTTGGTCTATTTCTGGCGATCTGTGTGCTTAACATCATGCCAAAATATAACATTTCTAGGTTGCATAGATCTTAAAGAAAACCTCTGTGGCAAAAGGACGAAAAAGTGATATTAAGTTCCTTAAAAACAAGCTCTAAACACCGTCCCCGGGCACCTTAACCGCTGCACATCCACCGATATATTCAAAATACATTTCCGACGTAAAACTAAAGTTTTCCAGCGGTTTTATTCGCGAATATAAATTCAAATTGAGTGGGAAATGCCGGTCCCTAAAAGGCAACTTCACGGTACCGAAACGGTTTTGAACACTACAATACACTATTCTATATTGGAAGAAGGAAAATTTTATTTTCTGCATTTTACACTTTCGACTGAGATGCGCTTGGGTAATGTGGGACTTCGGAGTGTTATGGAGTAGTGGGATCGTGGGGTGGTGTAGTGGACAGAAATGATGCGGCGATATTGGGAAACTGAAACGGTGAGGCGAGTTTTGCCATGTATAGGCAACTAAGAGATTACGTTTAGGTAACGTAAACCTTAAGATCATAAATAAATAAAAACTTTATTTCATAAAAAATACAGATGAACATGTTTTTAAATAGTAAGACAATTTAAATAAGCTACTCTGAACACAAAATGGGAAACCCTGCCTCTCAAACTAGGTAACCCTGTATCTTGAGAGACAGTGATTCAACATAAAATGTGATGCTACAATAGTATAAAAGTAGACTGTGTCGATCTACCGAAGCAAATGGAGAGAAAAAGAAAAATTAAAAAAAACAAAAAGATAAAAAGCTAATAAGTATAATGAAGTGTGTTAGCGTGTGTGTGAGGGTGTGTGGGTGTGTGTGTGTTGGGGGGGATTGCGTGCGTGCGTGTGTATGTGTGTGGGTGTATTGTGTGTGAATTGGAGATATGTAGGTAGATAGACCACGTACTTAAGTAAGGATTCTGTTTGATAGATAAGATAGTCCCGCTCCAGTAGCCATTTCATTAATTTTGATTTTATTTCATATTTACTTAGATCGACAATGTTTAAGTTTTTGTGAATTTGTTTGTAGATGTATGTACTTAGTGTGTAGTATTGCTTTTGAGTGAAGGAGGTTTTATGAGGGGTACTTAAGGCTAGTTTCTTCCTTTTTTTAGGGTCAGATGGGGGAACGCTACCGTGTTTTCTAACAGTAGACTGCAGAACAAAAAGCTGGCGCACCGTTAAAACTTTAGAGTCAGCGTATAGTTGCTTAATGGGATAGCGATAGGGTTTGCGCGACATCACTTTCAGTACGGCTAAATCATGGAAAGTTGTTGCCTTTCATTCTCAAAATAACTTTTATCGACACTCCTATCGTAAAGTTCTGATTATGAATTCAAAAATAGTACCCTAATGACAGATTTTATCCATGTAAATAAAATTAAAAAGTTTTATTATGATAGGTACTGATTTCTTAGCAAGATAATTCTATAAAATATTTTTTTTTCTATTAAAGTACACCTCGGATCGACCAAGGAATTTTCAATTAGATTTTTATCATTGTACATGGAGACCGCGCTAGGGCGCATGCGCGGTTGACCGATAGCTCCGTAACCATAGTAGCGTAATCCACGTCACGGTGGTTTTCTTTCCTTTATTACGAAGACAGCTTTATTCGTATCTCTCTACAGACTGTGATGGCTTCGGAGCCATTATTGTGTTTGTTTACATTTTGCTAAGCTTGGTTTTTTATTTATACAAATACCTAGATATTGCATGAGTGAAGATAAAGTAATGTATGAAAATACTCATAACTAGCTATTGAAACACTCATGTAGGTTTGGGTTTAGGTTTTTGTATAAAATAAAGATTTTTTATTTTTATTTTATGTAACAGTATCATATTTCGGCACACTTGCTCAAAAACTGCTTTTTACTTTGCATTCCCGGACTAGTGCGGGAAAATACGCCACAGATTACACACACTACATACCTAGTCAGAAATGTGCGATTTATTTTTATGCAGCAGCTACAACATTTTAGGCATAAAAAGGCATGAAGCTTCTGCCTTCATGCCTAAAAATGTTGTGCAGCAGACTCAATAGGTATTGGACAACTAGGTATTGTTTTCAATAACTTTTCGTGTTGCATAAAATACATAATTTTAATAAATAAAGAAATAATTTACAAAACAATAATGGCTGACTTACAAACGTTATTGCGACCGTTTCACTCAAATAACATACAAAAACTCGTAAACTCAAATGAATTGCGTCTGGAAAAAAAAATAGCATTCATAAGTTCATTTTTCATATAACATTGTTTTAACTCTCAAGTGCAGTGCCGTGTTTCTGCTAGTGATGTGACAGCAGTATCCGCAGTGCGACTGTTTGAAGCGGATAAATAAATTGCGAAGTATACTAGCAAAAAATAGCATTCATAAGTTCATTTTTCATATAACATTGTTTTAACTCTCAAGTGCAGTGCCGTGTTTCTGCTAGTGATGTGACAGCAGTATCCACAGTGCGACTGTTTGAAGCGGATAAATAAATTGCGAGGTATTTACTAGCAAAAAAATAGCATTCATAAGTTCATTTTTCATATAACATTGTTTTAACTCTCAAGTGCAGTGACGTGTTTCTGCTAGTGATGTGACAGCAGTATCCGCAGTGCGACTGTTTGAAGCGGATAAATAAATTGCGAAGTATTTACTAGCACAAAAATAGCATTCATAAGTTCATTTTTCATATAACATTGTTTTAACTCTCAAGTGCAGTGCCGTGTTTCTGCTAGTGATGTGACAGCAGTATCCGCAGTGCGACTGTTTGAAGCGGATAAATAAATTGCGAAGTATACTAGCAAAAAATAGCATTCATAAGTTCATTTTTCATATAACATTGTTTTAACTCTCAAGTGCAGTGCCGTGTTTCTGCTAGTGATGTGACAGCAGCATCCACAGTGCGACTGTTTGAAGCGGATAAATAAATTGCGAGGTATTTACTAGCAAAAAAATAGCATTCATAAGTTCATTTTTCATATAACATTGTTTTAACTCTCAAGTGCAGTGCCGTGTTTCTGCTAGTGATGTGACAGCAGTATCCGCAGTGTGGCTGTTTGAAGCGGACAAATAAATTGCGAAGTATTTACTAGAATAGAAAGAAAAAAAGTTTGTGAATTTTCTTCTTTGATTTTATGCGCCGTTCTTCGAATTCATTTATTTTTGCACAAATATAAGTATTTTATTTATTAAGATCGTCAATCGACTGGTTTTTGTGTGTTTTATATTAAAAATGAAATTAAGGATATAACTTATTTCCTGAATTCCATCATGAAATCTGCATAGTTCTAGAAAATAATAATATCAACATGCTTACGTCGGAGTGATAAATATTCGCGCTTCTCCTAATTATCCGAAAATAACCGCGACTACATCACTAGCACTAGTGTCGGGGCGTCGTTTGCCACTTGATGCCGGGTCAACAGTTTAAAACAATAACGCCAGAGGGTGCCACTGGGAACCATAAATACAATATAGCGGCAACGAATTTTATATTGTTTAATAGGAAAATATCCATTTGTATTATGTCAGTAATTTTTTGCTGAAATAGCGCAGAAATTATTTGGACAACAAACTAAGATCGTATTTTTTATGTTATGATTTCGACTTTGATTTGTGTAGTTCTAGTAGTAGATATGACGAAGTTCTAAGTTTTTGTGACCAGAAATTAAGGCGCTTATTCCCGATTCGTACATAAATGACATAGCTGGAAAAGTAATTCGAGAAAAAAAATATCACTAAGAGATGTCTCGATATAAGGCAATGCCCTCTTTTCTGTCATAAACGTGCCCAGCCACAAGCTGGACAGACCCCTTCTGGGGCACTGGGTTCAAGCACAAGTGCGTGGGCCCGGGGCCCCAGTGGGCGGCAAATACTTAAATTATTTTTTTTAAATCTAACATAGTTTTAAGTGTTACTAACAATATTATGGACCATGTCTGAATTGAAAGTATTTTTTTTTTTTTTTTTTTTATAAACACTATCAACCGTGGTCATTATATTTTTTTTTTCATTTTGTCGTGTATTAAGATTTTAAGAAGATCCAATGTTCAGCATTTGATTTAGTTATGTGCTTAAACCAAAAATAAAAAATATTGCAGTAACTTTACAACTTCTACAATATTTAATCATACATAGGGGTCTCCTTTTAAGTAAGAGAAATACTTGTGCTAGGAGGCCCCGTTCTTCTAAAACTAGTACAATAATAAGTAGAAGTGTGCTTACATGAGCTTTTACAACCAAAACATAATATAAATTTAAGTCACTTTTTGTGTTGTATAAATTTAAGATACTTTTTGTTTGTGTTTGATATGGTTTTCACTATCATTTAGAGAATTTATTCCGAAAAGTTTCTGTAATATAATAATACCTATTAAACTTGCTTAAAAACAAATCTCAATGTTTGAGCGGGTCGATAGTACCATCAAATAAAACAAATATTTTAGTTTTTCGAGTATTCATAGCTTCTTCAAGAGCCGTCAAAACTCGAATTTATTGTAAAAAAAAAAATTAGAAACGGTACAGAATCTCCATGAACAATAAATTGTTTACTTCGTATTATATGTATATGAAGTGATCGGATGAAGGATGCTGAAGCCTCGCTAATGAGCGGATATCATTCACCGAGTGGCGCGTGGAGTGCCCCCAACACCCGGCTGGAGAGGAACTTCACTTTATCGCTGTTGTATGACTTTTTATTACGGAATTATGGCTGGTAGGAACGATTTTAATCGCTTTAATCTTCTATAATATAAAAATAGATGTATGTTCTCATAGACGTATAAAGAAGGCGGACAAATTCTCGCTAGCAAAAAGCTGTGTCTATCGGAGTCAGCCAGCTCGCTGTACGGGCTACCCGTGCTATTTCAGGCTGGTCGTTGGTATTTAATAGAATGTATTCTATTTAACAAAAATAATTTCAGTGACTGACCTATTTTTTAACCGACTTTTCAAAAACAAAAAGGAGGAGGTTATCAATTCGTCGCGTATATTATTATATTTTTTTATGTATGTACACCGACTTCTTCGTCAATTGTGGACCAATTTTAAAAAATCTTTTTTTTGTTTGAAAGGGTGTGCTCTCGAAGTGGTCCCATTGTCACCAAGTCAGAATCTGATGAGGGGATCCCATGGAAATCGAGCGATTTTGGTATTTTTTATAGTAACTCGTGGATTTGCTCCCGGAAAGCACCATTTTGTGAAGTGGAACTGATGAGGAAGACCACAGATGGCCATCGGAACTACTCAATAATACGTATTTCACTTTTGTTGCGATTCGATTACTTTAATATGGTTGCTAAGCAATTTATGCTCGTGAAGTGGAGTTGATGGTGACTTCACCATCAGTTCCAGTTCTCCTGGTTCCTTACTAGGAGAACTCCTCAACAATTAACGTCCTTGTATCGGGAAAAACAATATATTGTAAAAGGTGATGAGCAGTTGACATTAGGCTATTGTAACTAAGATAAACTACAAACTGACTCACTAAAAAGTGAAAAAAAAAACTTTTTTACACTCTAAAATGTAATTACTATTATGACTACTTTTGTTACAAAATGCATGAGATTGTCGGATTGTCCAGTTTTAAACATGAATATTTAGGTTATAATAACCTCTGAAATATTATATAAATCATTCATGCCAAGATAGTAACAACTTAATAAAAATATTAAATTCATTTATTCACCGACAGCCAAAGCAAAGCCTAAACTTCTGGGTCTAGAAGAATACAATTTTGTACAAGAGTTCACAGCGACAATGAGCACTAAAGAAGGATTTTTGAAAATTCATACCTTAAGGGTCAGTCTCCACCAAGCGGAAATATCCTCGCAGAAACTGGAGCAATTTTTAAATTTCACTTGAATAAGTAATGGTATCAATGTTAACATTAAGTAAAAAATTCGACGCAGACATCACGCTTGATAAATACTTAATAAATGCTTGATGTTTACGTCGAATTTTATACTAAAAAGTGCTCGAGTATCCGCTAGGATTTTTTTGCTTGGTGGAGACTGACCCATAAGGAGCTCCTAGTCGGCGCGGCGGCTCAAACTCGTTGGTGGCGTGGCTAATATGCATGCATTCAGTTACTTTATTTATTTAGTTTTATTTATTTAGTAGGTATTTATTTATTTAGTTTATAATGTATTTAGTTAAAATAGACGATGATTTGTAACGAATAAAATTTCAAGAACAGACTTTTGGGAATTTAGATATTATGAAAAAACTACTGGATATATTTGTTAAAAGTAAAATTATTTGAATTCTTCAATAAATTATCTATCCCAGTACTGTAACAATTTTGCAATATTCATACTGCGGGAGCTATAAATTATTTACGCCCAAGGATGCGTTAAAATTAGTCTTGAAATATGGAATTTTCGACGCTCTAACTTCCAAACCAATATTTTTTTTCGATTCTGCTTCCATAGGTACACACTGCTACACATCAAGCTATACAATTCCAGTTTACATTGACCTCTCATTGTAAGGAAATCCCATACAATGTGAGATCAGCTTATACTGGAAATGTATAGTTTGATCTGTAGCCGTGCGTGCAGGGCTAGATAATGACAAGAGAAATTGAAATAATTTTTAGTTCTGAACGTACCTACACCGTCAAAAAGACGAGTTATCACTAAACTACGTACATACACATACATACATATACACACACACACATTACACACACACTACATATTGATATTTTACTGTCTTATAGTTACCATCTTTTTATTTTACATAATATGGAATGCAATAAATGATTGAGTATTGAGTATTGAGTACGTTTGGAAGAATGAGCGACTAGCGTGCCCTGAAGGTGCTAAATATTGTCATTTTGGCCGATGAGAAATCCCAACGGGCACATGGATTGTTACATAGAAACATAAGTACTTTTTACTTGAAGGCTTTTCCTGCAAGCCTATCCAACGACTAGGCAAGTAGTTAAGCTACTCCCGAACGCATAATTCCATATACATTTTTGTTGAAGACCATTAAACACAAAAAGAAAACAAAATCCCAAACATTTAAAAAACAAGAACTCATAATTTTAAAAATTACTTTTAAAACTAAAACAAAACATAAACGTAACTCTCGGCCTCCACTCGCAGCGCCAGTGATTACGCTCTCGAGCGCCCCCTGCCGCTTATTGTTGGCGACTGTTGACACGTTGCGAGCGCTCGGCTCAACTCGCGAAAACTCCATTGTATAATTATGTAACATTGCTCAAGTGAGTCTTTTTTATTTTTTTGCAGCTTTTTTTAATTGTCCCCGGTGTTTTGTTTCGATATTTAGGTTGTGGTTGTTGCCTTTTTTATGTGGCTGAGAAATGGCGCGTAGTATGATGAATGTTGTGTGGTTTTTTAAAGATGTATGTTTTTTTTATTGTAACTGTGCTGTAGGTTATAGTTTTGTTATGTCGCGGCCACATTAACGGGATATGCCATTGATTATCGCGATGAAGGACGTTGTGCGTAGGTGTACCCACCACTTACCGCGATAATTTGGCCGAATCTTGACCGAATTTAACTACCGCGATGTTTGTGGCGATGATGAACATTGACGTTGACGTTAATGTGGCCCGAGCATTAGAGTAGTCGAGGAACAAAAGAAATTGGGTAGTTCTTCGCTGTGAAGAATCTAGCATTCTCCACAGCCAAGAACTACCCAATTTCATTACATATAGGTCTTAACCTGATTTTATTTTTATTATAATGTGTTATCCCTTGGTCTCCCTTTCATTTTATAAACCGTCATGGCAGGTTACTTCGACTCTAGGGCATAGCTTTGGCCCAAATCGAGGCAAATGTTTGAACTCCTCGCCGTCTCGCGACCACACAACCGAACGTCGTATTTCTTTTGGTAACTAATTAGTTGTCGATATGGATGCGGAACTGAAGGGCAATTCTCCTAATTTTAAGAACGTTCGCTTTCTAATCTCGGTCGCAATCTGTCAAAAAAGCCTCTAATTTCCCTACATTTTTGACATTGATTGTCGCTGAGATGACACTGCGACTTGAATTTGAACGTTTTTTAAGTACGAGAATTGGCCTTCTGTTGTGTGGATTTAATGACACTAAAAGTCTAAATTTGGGCCTAAGTTATGCCCTAGAGTCAAAGTAACGCACCATGACAGTAAAAACGTTAAATGTTAATTTAAAAGTTAATAACTCATTCTGGTTTTGCTTCTGGCGGCTTATGAGGTGCATTCTTTTTTTTTTTATTTAGCACTAGAAGCAATTAAAGAGTGATTAAGATTTAACAACTGAATAGTAAACCATTTGTACAGTCCTGAAATGTATTGAAGAGAAACAAGATGGCGAATTCCGATTTTGGCCACGCGTTGAAAAAACCATGTACAGCTATATTTAATTTTTAAAATGCGTCAGATCAAAAAGAATAAACCTTCGAGGCACAAAACCGCAAATTAGATCCCAAATATAAAAAAAACATGGGATAAAATACAAAAAAAAAATACAGCCACAAAATCAAAGTGACCAGTCTCTTCAAACATTGCCGAGTCGCAGCGCGTACACCCTTTAAAAACTTTAATGAACGCATAAAACGTCACGTGGAAATAAACTGCACAACCCTGGCGCGTGAGGGCATTAAGCGCAATTTCACTCGAATTTAGGGTTGACACGCGTCTGAATTTTGTTCCGTGTTGTATTTTTGGCAAGTTATTGGGGTTAAATTAGGTGGTAATGGAGGGAAGGATGGTTGTTTAAGGTAACGGAGTTGTTTAGAAATTAAAATGGTAGAGTTACTTCAAGGTCTATTATTTAGGTATATTTATTTTTATGTATTATTTTTTATGTATATATGTATATGTAGGATTGACCCAACCATCAGAGAATAGAACTCAGATATGGCAATACACAAATTAATTCAATCGAATAATCAGTTATCAATTTATAAAATGTAGAAATATAGAAATGATATAAAATTAATTAAATAACTAATAATAGTAGTGAAGGCCGTCACATAGGGCAGTGGACAGTGGTCCACGCACCCACCGCAATAAGGACATGGGACAGTGCTAACTGTCGGAGACAGTGTTCCACATCCAATAACCGGGCAGTACTGGCTGTCGAGAGACAGTGGTCCGTGCTCCAAGACGCATCGTACGAAATGCCCCCCCTTATAAAGGCGATCGCTAGTGGTGGGAAAACGTCACAATATTTTACTCACTGACTTCAAGTCTTTTAAGCCAAATGCGTCTGGTGCAAGTTCCACTAGCGCCATCTAGTCGCCGTCTCTTGTAGCTGCTAAATAATATGGCTGCCGTCATATACATTATTCTAAACAACATCACGCCAGCCCTTAAACTTCATTCATGTGTGACGTAACATGAGTGTCACTCACAGTCGAGTAATATACTCTATTTTTTTCATAACGGTGACATTTAGATACTCTTTTACATAAATAAGTTATTTACATAATTTCAAAGAAATTCTAGAAGGTACTTCATGTCTGAAAGGAACCTTTTTACATAAAAGTTGTGTAACCTTTCTACACTTAGAAGTGTTATTGCGTAACACAGTCGTAATGGCTATTCTTGAGACTGTGTTGCATTATTCATGACGTCATCGATCTAAGTAGGTGCTAAGAAGATTTTTTGAAAATAGAACCCGTGACGTATTAATTTTGTAATCACCGACCCAAAAATTTAAAATTACATTACGTGAAAGGAAAAAAATATATTCTTGAATTATTTGTATTGAATTAGCTTTTCTATTATTCGATGTTGAACAAATTATTATAACACTGTTTTTTCACCGCACCGGGAACGGGACTTCCACGAGAAAAAAGATGACAGCGCCATAGTAAATGTACAGTCGCTACTTCGGCGCCGTCATCTATTTTCTCGTTCCGTTCCCGGTGCGGTGGAAAAACAGTGCAAGAGTCGGATTATTGAATAGAGGTTTTGATTTTCGACGCGATATTTAAAATTTTTGAAAGATACTCGTTGCAACAACAAAATTATTAAGCTGAGTTAGTGCGGTAAACAGAATTGTGCATCACGCTGGGCTATATTCAATTGGTATCACACTTAGATCTTAAAATTAGGTAAATATAATATTTACCTAAACGAGTATTGTACTGTGAAAGGAGTATTTTCAATTTTAAAATCGTTTTAATTATTATTTACGTAACGTTGGCTCCGCGAGCTCGTGCTAAGCCCCTTAAAAACGTACAACACTACCATTGACAAAAGATACCCACTTTAAAATAGGAGACTATTTTCTCTCAGCCATTATTTCTCGAGCTATAAACAGAGGGGCGGTGCAAGACCCCTGACCACTTGTACTATTTTATGGGCTGACGTTAAGGGGATACATCGATACATTTTGTATTTTTAAAATTCCTATAAAACCAAATTCATAATTATGGTTAAATCATTTGGATTTTTCATAAGTTTGACTCCTATTGTCTACTGTTGTCTTAAAACCGAAACATGATTACTTGAATTTTTTTCGATAGAAATTAAAACCCAAAGTAGCACCGTCTGTTTTCTGTTTCATACGATTTCTAGCTTTTTCCTGTGGCTTCGCCCGCATTTATTATACATATAAACGTTCCTCTTAAATCACTCTATCTATTAAAAAAAACCGTATCAAAATCTGTTACGTAGTTTTAAAGATCTAAGCATACATCGGGACAGACAGACAGCGGGAAGCGACTTTGTTTTATACTATGTAGTGATACGTAAACAGTTCCTTATTGTGCAGTAAAATTTGCATTAAATTGAAAGTATAAATAATTAGGTTAAGAACTTACTAAGCTAAAAATTTCTATTTTGTCATAAATCTTCATTTAAATGAAGCGCGTTTAGTTCCGGCGCGTCTTCTATCTCGCGCATCAAACTACGCCATTTCACTAACACACCGAGCTAAACCACACTTCGATGTATCCTCTTAAATATTTTTGCTCGAGTGACTTCCCGGGATCTGCTTGCTGTTCTTACGTATGAAAGTCGGTGGCTTATATCGTTTAGAGAAGCTATGGTGGCTAGAACCGAGTCTGTTGCGTGACAATAGTGGCTAGCTGTTTGGAAACTGTGCCTCAGTCTATGTGAACCTGACTAGTTTATTATTAACTAGTTTATTATTGACTAGCTTTTGCCCGCAGCTTCGCCCGCGTGGATGTCGGAAAATATCCCAAGGGAACCTGCTACCGGCAATTCCTTCCTTATTCCTACATATAAAGGGAAACTCTGTGCAAAATTTCAGCTTTCTAGGTCCAAGGGTTTGGGCTGGGCGTTGATGAGTCAGTCAATCAGTCAGTCAGTCAGTCAGGACTCTCAGTCAGTCGGGGGTCTTTTTATTTATATATAAGATAGATGATCTTGTAAAGGCTGCAGAAATCCGCTGGATGCGAGAAGCTCAGGACTGGTCGGTGTGGCGAAACTTGGGGGAGGCGTATGATAGTGGACCATTGATATATTAGAGGAAGATATGTTACATGGCGAAGCAAACATTCAATATTATTATAATTTACAACTTATTAACCTTTTTGGCTGTACTTACGTGTGAAAAGTAATTTGTGCACATTTTGAAAACACATTTTATTTATTTATTTATTTATTTATTTATTTATTTATTTATTTATTGGATCGCCAACAGAGGCTACACAGATACATGCCTGTTAACATACATACGGACAATACAAGTGTGCGCTTCCAATTATAGGCGACCACATCATTCAATTAATTACTAGGTAAATCCAAGAAGTTTGATAAACAAGAAATCATTAAAATTTAAATTATCAAAGTTAAAATTTTCAAAATTGAAATCATTAAAACTAATCAAAATGCAATGTCAAAAATCAATGTCAAATGTCAATGTCGAAAGTCATACAAAATTATACAGGTACAAAATAATACAAACAAATATTAACAAATTGAGATTCAAAAATAAAATTCAAATATAAATATAAATATAAAATAAATCAAATTAAATTCAAATAAAATTAAATAATAATAATAATCAAGGAATAATAGTAGAACCCAACAAAAAATACAAAATATTATGACTTATTATGACTTGGTTATTAAGACTTTTACATCTTTTTTAAACTTTAGTAATTTGCATGTAATATCCAAATCATTATGCTTCGATATTACGTTAAACTGCCTACATAGCCTTGGCAAAACGGCGAAGTGTCCGAGGTTTGTTTTGGATCCCGGCACATAGAAAAGGTTGTAGTTACATTTTCGCGGCAAGCGAGATGGTGCGCTTATTTGCAGCCTTCCAAGAAGCTCGCTACAGTCGACAGTGCCGTTAAACAGTTTGTGAAGAAATGTGAGATCTAGAACTTTTCTTCTATCTAACAACGAGGACATTTTATAATGTTGCAATCTTAGGTCGTAGCTCCTAATTTTTTTCGCCAGACGATCTTTATAGCAAAGATGGTATAGAAAACGTCTTTGTACACTTTCCAAGCGTTTAATATAAATATCATAGTGCGGATTCCATACGGTGCTATTATATTCAAGCAGTGGGCGAACCAATGTGTTATATAATTTAATTCTAGTCGAGGTTTTAGAAAATTCTTTGCTATTACGCAAGACAAATCCAAGGACCTTGAACCCTTTAGAGGTTATATTTAATATATGCCTATCGAATTTCAGTTTCTTGTCAAATAAAATTCCCAGGTCACGAACTTCTTTTACTTCTTGTAGTGTTTGCTGATGCAATGTGTATTTGTTGGATTGCGCTGTTTTATTACGGGAGAATTGCATATAGTGACATTTAGAGACATTGAGCGACATTTTGTTTACTCTACACCAATCCGCCATTCTATCGAGATCAGCTTGTAAAAGTGCACAATCGGAGTTGGTCAGTATTGGTTTCATAATTTTAACGTCATCTGCGAACAGGTAGAAACTTGAGTGCTTAAAACATGACGTAATGTCGTTAATGAAGATGTTAAAGAGGATAGGGCCTAAGTGCGATCCTTGCGGGACTCCCGATGTAGCTGGGAAGGTGTCAGAGTGGTGACCATTAATTACCACTTTTGAATTCCTGCCAACGAGGTAAGAATGGAACCACTTAAATAAAGACCCTCCTATTCCCAATTGGTTTAGTTTATTCAGTAGTATATTATGGTCAACCTTATCAAATGCCTTACTGAAGTCTGTGTATATCGTGTCTACCGGTATTCTTTTATCAAGAGACTCTGATATGGCTGTGACATAACACATAAGGTTTGTAGAGGTTGACCTTGAATTGATAAAACCATGTTGATGGGAAGTGATACAATGTTTAACATGTGCATTTAGACGTTTAGTTACTAACTTTTCAAGTATTTTGCCGAATATGTTTAAAATAGAGATGGGCCGATAGTTAGATACTTGTTGCTTTTCTCCTGATTTGAAAATAGGAACTACTAAAGCTTCCTTCCACCTCTCGGGAAACACGCCGTCCGCCATTGACTTGTTGAAAATAAGTTTAAGAGGTCTAGTTAGTGCCTTTGCACATCTTTTTATAAATACAGGTGGAATACCGTCACTTCCAGCACCTTTCCGCTCATCCAAGGCTTTTAGAGATTGGAATATTTCCTCAGCGCCAAATTCTAGTTTACAGAATCCGGACGGGGCAAGACAGCTGTCAACGTGGTTAGACGTATTAACAGTCGATGAGGTATTGTAGACTTGTGCAAAGTTCTCGGCAAACAAGTTACAGATTTCACGTCCACTTGATGCTGACCTGTTCATGTGACACATTTCTGCTGGGTAAGTACTCTTATTTTTCTTTTTATTTTTAATAAATGTCCAGAAAATTTTTGGATCCACTGCAAGTGCATCTTCCATTCTAACTATATAGTTTTTGTAACAGACTTCCATAAGCCTACCACATCTAGCACGCAATGTCTCAAATGATACGATGTCAAGAGGATTTTTGTACTTTTTAACTTTTATGCGGAATTTATTTTTTTCTTTTAGGAGACGTATAAGTTCTCGAGAATACCACTGAGGATATTTATTGTCCAATATTTTTTTCATCGGGACATTTTGTTTGATGATGTCGTGCAGTACCTTGTAAAATATATCGATCATTTTGTCAGTTGTTTAGTGACCTTCCAGTTCTTTTTCCCAGTCTACAGAATTTAGTGCTGTCGTGATATTATCGTAATCCGCTTTAAAGAAGTCTGGTTTAATTGTTGGTTTAGCTTGAAGATTGTTTGATTTAGTGTTTAAAGATATAGAGAACTCTAATGATGGGTGCAAGGGATCTTCTGAAATCAATTGACAGGTACAACGGCTAAGGTTATGTAACGTAGTACTACAGAGGGCCAGATCCAATGTTTTAGATTTAGCATTTGGTATGTAATTAAACTGTTCTAAAGCATTTAAAGAAACAAAATCTAGGAAACATTTAATCACCTCGCTATTATTACTAGGATATGGTTGTGCATGCCCTGTGTTTTGCTCATCAATTTTCCAGATTATATTACTGAGGTTAAAGTCCCCTAAGATAAGAGTGTGATCACCGTGGTCAAGAGCACCCTGAGCAGAATCAAAAAATACTTGCATGATATCAGAGGTCACAGGCGGTGGTAAGTAAACGCCGCATATACGGAATTTATGTGTTCTTGTGCCACGCGGGGCGGTTTCAATATTGATCCACAGATCCTCACATGAACTCTCCAGGTGTGGTAGTCGACACGACTTTAACTTCCTGGAAACAGCTATTAAAACGCCACCACCATCCCTGCGCGCACTATATCGACTAGATTCGCGATCTCGTCTGTAAATATCATACCTTTCGTCAAATAATTCCGCGTCGTAAACACCACCGTTCAGCCAAGTCTCCGTAAGCACGATTATGTCATAATCTTGTAAGGACATATTATGGTAAAAAATATTAAGTTTCGTTTTAAGGCCGCGTACATTCTGATAATAAATCCGAAGTGAACTATTGAATGTGGCTAATTAAACTACAAAAACGTTCAACAGTTTGCTTAATATCTAACCTAATTTATTTACGTTATAGACTTAAGTTGCTCCTGGTTTGTGATAACAATGCGTTCAGATTGTTCATTTTTCTTCATGAATATTCTTCCGTTTCGCACCCAAATAAACTTATACCCAAGTGATTTGCCACGAATTCGGCTCGCTGCGTGTAATGCCTTGTTATCTGCCGACAAATGTTCCGCCACGTAAATCGGAACTGGTTTCTCAGTGGCGATACCAAGGTGACTCGTATTCAGCTTATTGTTAGTGTTGTTCTTGTTGTAGTTGATAGTAGCAGCGAAGAATGTATCTCGTAGGCGTGGATTGTTAAATTTAACAAGAATAGATCTAGGTCGAGCAGTTTGGGTATCCTTTTTTGCGATCCTGGTACAGTGAGCTATGTCGGCTTCCATGACTCCACTACTAGTGATCTTGCCGAGTTGTAACACCGTGGTGAGTAGATTTTCTGAGCGGTTTTCGGGTACATTCTGAATTTCGAGGTTGGTCGCTCTAAAATTCTGTTCCATAAGGTTTAGGCGTCGACTTATATCGTGGATCGATGTGTGTAACTGTAAGTTATCTTTTTCAAGTGCCTGAATTCTGGAAGACTTTTCTTCTAATGACAATTTTGTTTCTTCATACTTTTCGTTAAAAAAATCAAGGGAAACCCGAAAACCTGATATTAGGTCGCTTATTTGCTTAAACTGGTCAGCTACAACATCCTTAAGGGCGCTGGCGATCTCTTGCTTAATGATTTCTCTGAGGGAACCTTTTGAGATTTCTAAAATGGTGTCGTCATTAATTGGACTCTCAGGGGGGCTGCTTTGTTTTATCTGTTTATTGCGAACAGTTACGTTGGATTCGGTAGGTGAGCTGTGAAGTTGCTGAGCTGTATAATTGTTGGAGCAATCGCCTCGTGCAGCTAGTCGGACTGGTGTATCGGTGTTATTTGTCTTCGGTAGTTTGCTCTGACAGTCAGGACATTTCCAAGTCGCTTTTTTGGCTATACCCATTGTTTTGAATTGCTTAACGGGTATGTTAGAACACAGCAAGTCGTACCGTAATTTACAATTACAACATTGCAGGTAATCTTTGCTTTGGATTGTATTCATACAACCCGCACATTCGTTGGCCATTATCGTAAATAATTTGTTTCTTAAAAATCGACAAATTACAAAAATTATATCAGAGCGCTGGGCTCGAACTCGCGACACAAGTCGATTATGACTAGTCTCAACGAATACCAACCAACATGAAGGCATTGTTGGTGCTTATTTAGACGTTTATGGTAATTTTACTTAACGTGCTATACAAACGCCAGTTCGATTGTGACTAAGGTCAATTGTGTGTGTTAACACAAAATGCGCGGTCCACGTCGATGAGTGCGAACCTTATCTTCCTTTTCTTCAATAAATAAATAAATATCCTTGAACATTTCACACAACGCCATCTAGTCCCAAGCTAAGCAACCTAATGCTTGTGTTATGGTAACGAGAAGACTGATAAACTACTTATATACATTTTTTTTTGTAAATACATACATATTATAGATAGAAAAACACCTAGACTCGGAACAAATACTTGTAGGTCGTACAAATATTTGTTCCGTGCGGGAATCAAACCCGCGGCATGCTGCGCAGCAGTCAATCGCTCAACCACTGCGCCAACCGTGTCGTAGACATGTTAAAATAATGATAATGACGATGATTTCTTTATGAGTAACGATTCTTTTTGAGTCCAAATACAGACGCGTAATTATGAAATGATCACGTGAGTGCTATGATAGGTGAGTTGAAAGCTGTTGCGTTGTTTATGTTTTTGCAACAGTTGTTGAGAATCGGTCGCAACATCTATGGTTGCAACTGAACTAAATGACTAGCAGATTAAGTTTTTTAAATATTGTATATTTTTAGGGTACCTTACATCAAAAGGAAAAAACGGAACCCTATTATAGGATCACTTTGTTGTCCGTCTGTCTGTCAGTCTATCGAAAGCGTGAAAGCATCAAGCTGAAATTAATATCAAATACGTAGATCTATGGTCTCTTGGAGCTCTAAAAAAATCAAACTTCTAAGACAACGCAATAAAAAAATGCGGCCATTTATGCGACATATTTTGATACTCGCAGGTAAATCAAAAACCTATGGGGTACTTCCCGTTGATCTAGAATTAGGAAATTAGACAAGAAGTAAGGTCTCACAGCATAAGTAAAGGAAAAATTTCGAAAATTGTTAGTTAAATTTTTTTTTGGGATAATGTATATTTGCAGTTGGAGAATTGACCGTGACATATATCAATGTATACATGTATGTATGGGAGAATATGTTTTTCAACTACAATGTTAAGTTTGTTTTTGAGGATAAATTATTTATTATTTACACTACGGAACCCTTCATTGTACGTAGTTCGACACGCACTTGGCCGTTTTTTATCAATCACAAAGACAGAATGCGAAATCTGAATATTTTTATTTTCACAAAACATATTATTTCAGAAAGTACAAGACTAACAAAACTCTCAGTCTTATAAAAAAGTAAATTTAAATTGTTTCAAAGAAAACCCTAACTACCAAGTCTAGCAACACTAACAAAAATTAAGGAAAAAAGTTTAAAAAGAGACCTAAAAGTCCCAAAGAATAGTTTAGGAATCCTAAACACTTTCACACACGGGACTCGCACAGTAGTACCAAAAAGTTATAAACGAATGCTTTGTGAAAAACTTTAAATATTTAATATGAAAGGTGGGTAGTTCATCCCTGGGGACAAATAAGGAGGTTCGTTGCTAACCCCCAGCCGGTAGATATCTCGATTACTTTTCAAATAATCGTAAATTTTTCGATAGAATTGGCCTCTTGAATAGTACTGGTAGTCTGTGACACAAGATTCACACATTAGAATTTTTGCGCAATTCTATTCTTATCTTATCTCTAAAGAGATAGGATGGAAATGGATACTGCTAATTCTTACATTATTAATTTCAAGAATGAATTCAATGACTCATTTCTTGACATGTCAAAAGATGACAGATTTACTAATAAAAAGTAAGTAGGCTTTGAACACTAATGACCGTTTTCCCTAACACGAATAAATGCCTAAATTAATGCCTAAATAAAAACGCACTGCTGGATTTTGAAGGCTCGGCTGTAGTGCTATTCTGTAAACATCTCACAGTGATAACTTAGGTGAAGTGAGCGTGAAGTGAGCCGTCATTCCAACTGATGCTAGGGGTTGATACTATTCTTGTTGATACTAATCACGGTGAGATATTTACAGAATAACACACCGGGATTTGAAAATCCAACAGTGCAATAAAATAATTATTTAGGGATTCATTTAAATCTAATCAAAACAGCAGAATACATCCACTCAGTAGTTATCGATGTTGTTCTTTATTCCAACGGCAAGTAACGTCATTAAACCGCAAGCAACCACGAAGTAAAACATAAAAACTTCGCCAATGAACCATCAGGTACACAAATATAAAACATATCACTCCAAACGTTCAAAACTGAAAAGTGTCATTTATTTTTATATACAGAAGTAATATAAAATATTCGCGAGAGGAACCGGGTCGCGAGATTACTTTGTAAACAACTTTATCCTGATTTATGAAAGAAGTTTGATATAAATAATTTTTTTAGAGGCAAAAGTTACGGGGAAACCAGGTGTCTCTTAATATATTTTTTATGAAAGCGGGAGGCTTTCCGGCCTGGTAATGCAATTATGCAAATATGTAACGATTTGGAATTTAGTCTGGTGATGACACGCGATCTGACGCGGCTTGGAGTGCTGACGAGGTTTTTTTGGATGTTTTTTTGATGGGTAGTTGTAAGTTTTATGTTTGGTTTGAAGCGACGAAAACTTTGGGGAAAACAGCTGTTTTTATCGATTTGTGTTTATGTTTGTTTGTTGTTTTATTTGTGTTTGTTGGATTTTTTACATTATAATATTTAAACCTTATCAAGACCTCTCCATGCCTCGGAAAGGACGTTGGTCGAGCTGTCATTTGTAGATCTTTAATAGTTGTTACGGGTAGTCAGAACCCCAAAAGTCTGACAACCAGTCTTACCAAGCGGTATTGTATCACCCAGTAACTGGGTTGTGGAGATCAAATAAGCAGTTGCCCCATTTGGTATTTAGCTGCATCCGGTTAGACTGGATGTAGACCCCAACATTCTCGGCAAAAGTGACGATATTTCAGAACAAAAAAAAAAACAAAACAATCAGCAATCCAATCAAAACAAAAAAAGATTGCTGGTTTTGTTTTTGTTTGTTTTTATTTGGTTTTAAACCAGTGAATTCTCCGTGTGTGTGCCATTGCACTAATTGAGAAAAGCTGGTTTTCTAGAAAGACAAACAAGGTAGTAATTAACTAATTTTCGATGAAACCTAAACAAAATTCACTTTCACAATATTATAGGCCAGACAAAACTTATACCAACACTTTTATTTGAAGGCACTTAAACTCTAATAAAATTCCTATCCATTCTTCCGTCCAAATATGCAAAAATAAAACTACTTTCCTTTACTAAAAAAGTAAATAGTAAACTCTGTCCATAAATCAATACAATCCTATTTTCAGTCTACGCTCGTAGAGCTATCGTAGCAGCTCGTAGCGACACTCGTAGAGGCGCTACGCGGTCCATGACCTCGCTTGTAGCCTTTTATCGCAATACGGATGTTGCCTGGGTTGAAAAAAAAATCTATTTAGTCCTTCAGTCAGATAATAAAAAAACATTAGACACGTATTTTTTGCTTTATCATATTAATAAAAAAATACTTAGCTAAAACGCGCAACTATAACAAACTAACGTTTAAAATCTAGGAATGAGTGACGTCATGCCACATTTTAACTCAATGTATCGCCACCGCGACGTAATCTTTGATTATGTAAAAGAAGATAGACAAAAAAAAAATTAGCAATTTATTATTCTTAGTCTTTCAGTGTTCGCTTAAAGTTTGCATACATTTTTAAGATAGTGGAAATTGAACATAAAATTTTATGTGTTTAAGAGATGCTTTTCCCATTGAACAGCGATTTTAAAATATTTTCATAGATTTTCTGTTGCTGTTTTGAGACTAGTTTAAGTGATCTTTAGAATTATGCGAGTTGCTATATACAAGTAACTGTGTTTATGATTTTCAGGTAAACTTATTTAGTTAAATTGTTAAAAAATAATTTGGAAAACTAAACATTTAATCAAAGTATTTTTATTAGTTTTCTCAGATATTTTTTTAATATGTCAGTAGGATTGCCTTTTTAATTTGTAAAGTATTCTTCAGCACTGTTTTTTTTTATCACATTTTCTAACCCCTAAAGAGGGGCTCGTAGCTAAGTAATAACAGCCGCACGGGTCTGCCGCGGTCGGTCCGTAGATGGATGACCATCTTTACATACCGGGACCCCTCCGTGCCTCGAAAAGCACGTTAAGCCGTTGGTACCGGCTGTCATTCTTGGATCTTTGACAGTCGTTACGGGTCGTCAGAAGCCCGAAAGTCTGACAACCAGTCTTACCAAGGGCTATCGTGTTGCCCAGTAACTGGGTTGTGGAGGTTAGATAGGCAGTCGCTCCTTGTAAAATACTGGTACTGAGCTGCATCCGGTTAGACTGGAAGCTGACCCCAACAAAGTTGGGAAAAAGCTACGTAGATTGATTGATCTTTCATACCTCCATACAAATATTTTTATGCGAAAGTTACTCTATATATTTGTCTGTTATCTCTTGCCACCTTAAAAAACCGGTCAAGAGCGAGTCGGACTCACGCACCGACGGTTCCGTTCCGATTTCTAAAAAAGTATGCTACTTAGAGACATCATTTTATTTTTCCTACAATCTTTACATAAACTTCTATCACATAGAATAATTTCAGATTTTTCGCTTTGCAAACTTAGCAGATAAGGGGGGGGAACGGTATTTTTTTTAGATTTTACATCAAAAGTCGAAAACTGTGTGACCTAAAAAAAAAATAAAAAATAGTTTGAGAATGTGCAAACAGCGTTCTTTCATATGATTCCCCACATGCCCTAGTAGCCCCACTTTAAATTTTTAAGACCCCCTTTCAGTCCCAGTTGCAAAAAAATATAATTATTTTTATTTCTTTCTTATTTGCAAAATAGTTGGGTAAACGTCATCTAAAACTATTCTAAATTTCAAGTTGATAGCATTAGTAGTTCTTGAGATATCCAGCTGTGACAGACAGACTGAGTCACACCATAAGGGTTCCTGTAGCAGCAGCGGTGAGGTTTGGTGAAAACTTCGGTGTATTATAGGTCGTGTAGTGGATTTTCAAATAAAAAACGATGCGTTAGTTGACGAGCAAAAATATGTGTGTAATCTCCATCTTACATGATTCAAGGAGAAGGGAGTGGGAACAATATTTAAAATTAAAACCAATCACAGTCGAGAGATACTATGACGTAGATTTTGATCTATACTATCTTGCCCCGAGATGTCGCCATCAGTAGCAGTTCACAACATGCCCCCGGCCTTGGAAGCAGTGGCTTTCAATGGTCTTCAGTCACTGCATCAGTGTCGATCACATCCTGTAGTAGAGGACAAATCTTGGTAAGTGCGCGCCTCACCACACCCGATGACGTCTGTATATCAGCCACCCGGGATATACCATCCTTTCCTGGGATAGTGCAAAGGACACGTCCCATATGCCACTTCAACGGTGGGAGGTTATTGTCCTTAATGACAACTAAGGAGTTTGGTTTGAGCTCGTCCTTATTCGCCGTCCATTTTGTCCGCACCTGCAGCTCGGAGATGTATTCCTTCGCCCATCGGTTCCAGAAGTGTTGGCGAAGTTGTTCTACCCTCTGGTATCGCTGGAGACGACTAGCAGGAACATCGCGTAGGTCATCGCCGGCTGGCGCAGTCAGTGGTCGGCCAATAAGGAAGTGACCGGGAGTGAGCGGGGAAAAGTCATGAGGATCAGGGGAAAGAGGAGACAGAGGCCGGGAATTTAGTACGGCTTCTATTTGAGCCAATACTGTGCTGTACTCTTCGAACGTGAGGTGCGCGTTGCCTATCACACGACGAAGATGGTATTTACTCGACTTTACTCCTGCCTCCCACAGACCACCAAAATGCGTGGAATAAGGGGGAATAAAATGGAATTTGATATTTTGACTAGATGCGAATTCTAAAATATCATTACTACAATTACTTAGAAATTTTGAAAAATCGTTCATTACACCTACAAAATTACGACCATTATCAGAGTAGATATCTGCAGGCTTACCACGGCGTGAAATAAATCTTTTTAAAGTACATAAATACGCTTCACTAGAGAGGTCACTGACTAACTCCAGGTGTATAGCACGTGTCACGAAACAAACAAATAGGCAAATGTAGCCTTTGATAAGCCTAGCACCCCTACCTTTGCGGTTCAGAATGAGCACTGGTCCAGCGTAATCCACCCCACACCGAACAAATGGAAGGTTAGGTGTAACTCGCTCCTTGGGTAAGTTACCCATCAAAGGACTAAGCGTCTTTCCTCTATTGCGAGTACAGGTAACACAACTATGCACTACCTGACGAGCTAAACTCCTACCTCCGACCGGCCACCATGATTCACGTAAATTAAAAAGTAATGCCTGCGGAGCAGCGTGGAGAAGCTGAATGTGCTCATGACGAAATAATAAAGTGGTAAAATAATGTTTACTATGAACTAAAATTGGATGTTTTTTACCGTAAATGAATTCATTAGAATTAACTAAGCGACCACCTACGCGCATTATTTTATGATCATCTAAAAACAAATTTAATTTAGACAAACAACCTTTATTTTTAATAATCTCATTATTAGATAATGCCTTATATTCAACTGGAAAAGATTCCATTTGACAAAACCGAGCTAACGTTTTATCTGCATGGTCTAACTCGTCTACAGTAAGGCCGCCTGTACGCTTATTGTTTTTGCATCGGCTGTTATTAATAAAACGTAACATAAAGGCAGCCGCACGCCTCATGCGTTTAAATTGAGAAAACCGATGGAAGGGAAACAAAGATAATTCACAACAATCCTGAGCTACAACGGCAGTGACGCATGACTTGACCTCAGGTAACTCGCGATATTTGAACGAGTCTGAACTTTTGTGGTCGTCTATTGAAAAAGTAGGGTCACGAAGAAATTCAGGACCCTCCCACCACAAGGTAGACAAAGAAAGTTCTTCCAATCGAGCACCGCGTGACGCTAGATCGGCGGGATTATCTCCACTGCTTACGTGACGCCACTGGACGTCTAGTGTAAGGTCATGAATTTCCGCGATCCTTTTTTGAACGAATGTCTTAAGCTGGTTAGGCTTCATGTGTAGCCAGCCTAAGACAATAGTAGAATCTGTCCAAAATACTATGCTATTAAATTTACAACGTAATGAGTTGCGTACCTTGTCATACAGACGAGCACCTAATAAAGCCCCACAAAGTTCGAGACGTGGGACACTAATAGGTTTTAAAGGCGCCACCTTTGTTTTTGAAAACAATAATCTAACCGATACTGTTAAATCATTGTTAACTGTGCGAACATCAATACACGCGCCGTACGCCGTCTGAGATGCGTCGCTAAAAATGTGTAACTCAATATACATAGGCTGTGTACCTATAGCGTGGCGAGGTATACGTACAGTGTTTAGCGCTTGCAATGAAATAACAAATCGGTTCCACACGCGCGCCGTCTCGTCAGTAACGTTATCATCCCAACCTATTTTTAATAGCCATAATTGTTGTAAAAGAACCTTGACAACGATTATGACAGGACTTAACAAGCCGAGAGGGTCAAAAATTTGCGAAACGTTTGATAAAATAGACCTCTTTGTAATAGGCTTGGTATTTTCAATATTAACTTGAGAATTAAAATAAAAGTTATCGTTTGCGTTATGCCAGCCTATTCCTAAGGTTTTAGAACTAATATTTTCATCTAAACTTAAAGGTTTAAACTGACTAGACGAATGACGGTCATCATCGTGTTTAAAATTAAATATCCACTTCCTTAGTGGAAAACAGCCCGACTGCAGCGTCTTCTGAGTTTTGTCGCATAGATCTAATAATTTTATTTTATCATCTAAGCCCGTAATATAATCGTCAACATAAAAATCCTCTTTTATGGCTCGTGCGACATCAGGATCAGGAGATTCAGAGGCTAATTGTTTCAGGCACCTAACACTTAGAAAAGGCGCGGAGGCGGTTCCGTACGTCACGGTGTTTAATTTAAATATACGTAACGGCTTTGAGGGATGGTCACGCCACAGAATCATTTGCAAGCTGCGCTGACCCTCATCTACCAGGCACTGCCGGTACATCTTCTCCACATCGGCGCACACGACGTACTTGTGCTGGCGAAAGCGGAGAAGAATGGCAATAAGATCACCCTGTATAGGAGGGCCAACTAGTTGCAAATCATTCAGTGACTTACCAGAGCTGGATGGTGCGCTTGCGTCAAACACCACGCGCAACTTGGTGGTGGTGCTGAGCTCGCGGAACACGCCATGATGCGGCATGAAATAACACGGGGATTCATAGGAATCTACCTGTGTCATATGGCCTAAACTAACATACTCCTGCAAAAAGTTGGAATAAAGAATTTTATATTCAGGCGAACGCTGCAGACGTTTTTCTAATGCAAGAAACCGACGTTCCGCTTGTGTATAAGAATCCCCCAAGGTATCAGGTGACTGATGGAGTGGAATGTGCACGCAGAATCTCCCCTCGCTATTGCGAGTAGTAGTGCGAACAAAGTGATCTTCGCATGCATGTTCTTCCTCAGTCTGTGCGTCTCTGACCTTAGACGGTTCCTCAATCTCCCAGAACAATCGTAGTTGCGTATCTAAAGAATTAATACGAGTAATATTGCAATGAATTGGCGCATTTTTGCGCGCATAATTAACTATAGGTCCGGAAATAATCCAGCCTAGTTTGGTGTTCTGTAGAAACGGACCACTAGACAAACGAATCTTACCGTCTTCTAACAGATCCCAAAACCTATCTGCGCCAATCAAAATGTCAATATTTTTGTAATCTAGAAAATGCGGATCAGCCAACCGCATGTTGTCTGGAATACAGACTTGCGCGCTTAATTTACATACGGCAGGCATTGACGCCGTAATCCTAGACAGCACATAACAATTAATGCGCGTAGTAAATGAATTATCGACGCAGGATTTGATAACGATGTTACAAGTTTGCGAACAATGTACTACCGAATCACCCACGCCTCGAACTTCGTTTGTGGACTGTATTAATGGTACGTTTAAGAGTTGACACAGTGATTTAGAAACGAAACAGCGCTGGCTTCCATTATCAAGGAGCGCCCGCGCTTTATGATACCTACCGTGTACATCTGCTATTTCAACGATAGCTGTTGACAATAACACGGACTGCACACCTATAGACTTAATCGATTGCGTTTGCATGTGTGCCTTGTTTACTTGAATAGGGACTGCGGAGTCCGAGGTGGCTGGTGCGGCAGCGGGGAGGTGCGCAGACGCGTCCCTCGTATTAGCATGCGCCACCTCAGTGTTCGTTGTGGAATGCAAAGCAACAGAACTATTAGCGTTAACATTGTGCAATAATGAGTTATGTTTTTGATTGCAGTGTCTACAAGGCCCAAACCTACAATCATTTAAAGAGTGTCTCGAATGTAAACAATTCTCACATAAGTTGTGCTCGCGTACAAGTTTAAGCTTTGTGTCTAAGTCGCAATCGATAAACTCTTTACAAGTATACAGTGGATGATTCGCGTTACACTTCGCGCATGTTAACTTACCGCGTTGTTTATTTGATTTACTCGGCCCGCTGGAAACATTGCAGTGCAGAACGTTTTGAGTGTTGTTTTTTGTTGTCAGTGCTTTGAGCTTCTTTACTATGTGAACACCGCAATGCCTCCAGCATGTCGGCTTTGTTGCGCAAAAAGTTAATCAAAACATCCACCGATAACCGTTTAGAATTGTTCTCGTTTTGGTTCGGGAACAATGAGCACTTATGAGACCCCCATTCTCTTTCAGTAATTTTATCTAACTTTGACACCATGATATTAATAATGAAGCTATCCCAGTAGTTTGTAGGCTCACCTAGAACTGCAAGTGCGCGTAAATTTTTCAAAATAGTGTCTATTAATGTTCTAATCGAAGAAGGCGACTCTTTAGTTAACGCAGACATATTTAACAAAGCTTTGATATGGTGATCAATTAAAAGTCCGCAATTATTATATCGGTTGAGCAACAAGTCCCATGCAACCTGATAATTATCTGAAGAAAATTCTATGGAATGTATAACTAGTTCTGCGCTGTCTTTTAGAGACGATTTGAGATAGTGAAACTTTTGTATATTGGAAATATCTTTAGAATTATGAACAAGTGAGGTAAATGTGTCTCTGAATTCCAACCAGTGCTCATAGGAACCGTCAAATGTAGGCATGGAGATAGTGGGTAATTTCACGGAATGTATTTGATTGTTATTATGACTATGGCATGTCCTGGAGCAGTCAGCAACTTCATCAGTGTTCAGCATAAATTCAGCAAGTGATATTAAATTGTAGTAACTATCTTCAAATTGTTCTCTTTGATTTAATTGTTCGCCTAATTCACTATCAGAAACTTTTTCTTCTATTTTAGTTTGAATGTCGTTAAATTCAGAAAATAAAGTAGTACATCCTTGAATCCTTAACTTTAAATCAATGCGTTTTTGATTAGGAAAGTCATGATCACAATCTTTTAAAGAGTCTAAATAATTATTAAATTTGGTAAGCCTGCCTTTAATTATACCACGCTTCCTAACTAAATCGCGAACTAACTCACTACTTTCTACACTTAGAAAATTAGGAGATTTGTCACGGGGTTTAGTAGAGTCGATAGGCATTTTGGTGGTCAGTGAAAAGAGGAGTACTCACGGTTTATAATCGTCAGCTCAATCACACGCGGCACTGATGCTAGCAACGTCACCAGGCTAGTAATTGACTGGAATTCCGATATTCCGAGAATACAATGCGGCAATTTCACTGAAATAAGAGCACAGACACAATGTAGCACCAAATAGAACTCAGGAGATGATGGAAAGGAGTAAGGATTGGCCCCACCGATTGCGTTTTCTTCTCAATCCGCCACGTGCAAGGGTTCCCCATCCAAAGGTCGCTCGGCGATCTTGTACTTATCCGGCTCGAAGGACCAAATGTAGCAGCAGCGGTGAGGTTTGGTGAAAACTTCGGTGTATTATAGGTCGTGTAGTGGATTTTCAAATAAAAAACGATGCGTTAGTTGACGAGCAAAAATATGTGTGTAATCTCCATCTTACATGATTCAAGGAGAAGGGAGTGGGAACAATATTTAAAATTAAAACCAATCACAGTCGAGAGATACTATGACGTAGATTTTGATCTATACTATCTTGCCCCGAGATGTCGCCATCAGTAGCAGTTCACAACAGTTCCTTTTTTACCATTTTGGTACGGAAACCTAAAAACTGAACAGATTTAGATGACATTTAACACGAGTAGACCATGACCTGGCTAAGGACGATGGCTTTTTATCCCGGTAGTACGTTCCGACCTCTATTCAGGCGAAGCTGCAGGCAAAAACTAGTATTAAATATTTTGAAAATGGACCATACAATGAAGAGGCTCATATTAAAACCCGCACAAGATCACTCCTACACCATATTGACCAAGTTATTACCTTCCAACTTCTGAAACTTTATTTCACATTCCATGAGTTACGTTCTAATAGAGCCGCTGAAATATTGCAGTACTCGAATAAGATCGAGCATTAAGTTTGTTGGAGTTTAATAAGAATGACTTCAAGTGAACGGGACGGTCGGTTCGGAATGTGTTAAGGCGTAGATAAGCTGTGTTAACCGATAGAAACAAAAGGGGTCAATAATCCTTTGGTTAAATTATTTTGGAAAAGTGGTCAGAATAGAAGAAATTAAAAGATATAGCTGGATTGGGATCTTAATTAGGGTTCTGTACCAAAATTGTAGAAAGGAACCCTTATGGTGCTACTCTGTCTGTCTGTCTGTCCGTCTGTCACAGCTGGATATCTCAAGAAATTTTCGACAGGCACTGAAAGGAAGGGGGTTTAAAAATTTTAAGTGGGGCTACTACAGCATGTGGGGTATCATATGAAAGAGCGCTGTTTGTACATTCTCTACCATTTTTTTTTCTTTTTGTCCGCATAGTTTTCGACTTGATGAAAAATGTAAAAAAAATACCGTTCCCCCCCCCCCTTATCTCCGAAGTTTGCAAAGAGAAAAATCTGAAATTATTCTATGTGATAGAAGTTTATGTAAAGATTACAGGAAAAATAAAACGATGTCTCTAAGTACCTAGCACACTTTTTCAGAAATCGGAACGGAACGCTCGGTGCGAGTCCTGTTTATGACTTGTTTTTGACTGTTTTTTTTTTTAATACAATTCCACAAAACAATTTCCTAAATGTTTACCACCAACCACACCTCCCTATCAAGGTAATTAATGAATTAATCTGGGCTACAGATAGTCCTAGCTGTCTGTAGCCCAGTATACAGTCAGATCAGCCGCACTCTGTATTTTAGGTTTGAAGCTACAAGTACGTGATGGCTCGATCTGTCGAGCTAATTCAGTGTGGGCTGCCACGCACCGCCGGCTCGCGCGTTATATGAGTTACAGTAGTACCCAACTAATAACGCGCGTCGTGAATCTTCGTTCGCACAGAAAAGAAAGTATGGCCCCGAAGATTAACGAGAATGCTTAAAACTTACAATCAACCTTAGCTCACTAGTATAAGGTTCATAATACACTGCAGCTGTTAGTTCCGTCTTACTCGCAATTATGGCGGCTGACTAACATCATGGCGGCAGCTGCCGACCAATAGTGGTACAGGAAAAAGAAGCGCGGTGCGTGGAGCGTGCTGATTGGTCAACAGCATTTCCCGCGCTTTGAAAATTCATCTTCCGCGCAGGTACCTCGGTAAGTTATATCAAGTTGGTTACTTTACGCGATAGAAAGAGAGGCATTTTCTAGTTGAATATAACTGTAGGTAATTAACGCTGGGCGATCTAAATTCCACTTGTGTCGTAGCAAGAGTCGCTATTTATTTAAATGATTTTGCAGAGTGAATCTTCAGTACTTGTACTATATGTGTTCTGTGCTACAGGTAAGTATCATCGCTTCCAAAAGCTACGCTCCCTAAACTATAATTATAAGAGCTTAGTAACATTCAATATTCCATCCAGCCAATTTAACTTTAAACTGTACAACACCCCCTTAACACTTTCATAATGTTATTCCAATACGAAAATAACTAGTTTGTAGAAAGTTCCAGAGTTCTGGCTTCGTTCCATTATACAAACATGTTCCATTCTAGAGGCAGCACTTGTCTTGTGGGTTTTATCATGTGGGTAGTTGAAAAATATTTGTTATTAGAAGATAATATTAATGTGGAAGTTTTATCAAAGGCTCTTTGACTAAATATTTTGTTAATTATGATGGTATGTGCATTCATTTCTGGGTGTTTTTCTATCTATAATATGTATGTATTTAAAAAAAAAAATGTATATAAGTAGTTTATCAGCCATCTCGTTACCATAACACAAGCATTAGGTTGCTTGGGACTAGATGGCGTTGTGTGAAATGTCCAAGGATATTAATTAATTTATTTATTAAAATTTTCGCCAACGTGACTTATTTAGGCATTCGAACAGCATACTACTTGTATCCTGTACCTTTTGCTACCTTGGTTGGTTATAAATTATTATGGCGGAGTATTTCATTCTGTCCTGGGTGTGTATTCAAAGACTTCTCAGACACAAAAGTTAGAATTATTAAAGTTATTAGAATATCCTTTAACAAAAAGGAAAGGACGGTATCCCTGATGTGCAGAATGCATGGCCCGTAATGAAATGAAGACTGTGGCTTTGGAGGTCCTTTATTAAATCAGTCATTCAATATTAATTTACATATTCTTAGGCCCGTATTACAGAACGTTGCTCAAGTCCAGTTTGATCGCCGATCAGTTGATCACAGTTTATGTATAGAATCAGTACTCGAGCATCGTTCTTATTCCAGAACGGTAATCAATCTATACTCAGCTAAATCTAGACTCAAATCGAGCCTCAAGCAGAGATGTCTATTGTCTATGCATCAGCCTGTTTTCGTTTACGATTTATTTAATTTACCTACTCTGTTTTGGTCTTCATAGGATTAGAAATATTAAAATATACCTTATGAACCCAATTAATTAGTAAATCAGCGTTATTGTGTCAGCCACGAATAAGTAAATCTGTTTGAAGTCATTTTGTAAGCAAAATTATCGACCTTTGTAGAGTGCTACGAGGATCTTTTGGCGCCTAAATGACATTGGGGGGGGGGGGGGTTGTTGGGAAACATTTGTGAGTTTTTTACAGGTATGGCAGCGTTAGTTCGGATTTTGACCACACGCCAAAAAAACTGTTAGAAAACTATGGTATTTCGTGTTCAAATATAATCTGTGTTGTTATCGTGTTGTTTATATTAATCGCTATTGTGTTGCCTAGCAACGTATTAATTGTGTTTGTAACAAGAAGAAAGGATAATAATTATTCAATCTTAAAACTTGTTTCATTTCCATAATTACTACAACAAGAACATTGTAAGTAGGTGAATTAGCCCACTGTCACCAACAAGGTAGCCATTGGGTCCTTTGCCCGGAGCCCGAAGTGAGCTTGCGTGCCGCAAAGCCGAACACACCGTTGGGTGTACATCCCCCGCCTACACTACACCACAGGCAGCGGACATCGTGGAGTACGTGCGCCAGAAGACGAGCTACACGCCGAGGGTGCAGTTACTGGAGGTGCCAGGAGGCGCGCCGCAACGTTAACTTCAAGGCGTTCGTGGTGCGTGTACCGAACTGTGTTATCTGCCGCTCGTCTTGAAAGAAGACTTTTGGCCGCAAGACGTGGTGTTCCGTCGCTTCCGCGTACTAGTACCACAGGACAACGCAAGAACAAGCTAGTGAAGTGAAGTGCTACTAACATAGTTTTAAGCTTTATTTGTTAACACAAGTTTTGTTTTATACTTTATATATGTCAGTTTGTTAGGTCTATGGGACATTGTAGCCTGAAAATAAACACTTTACTATTTATTTATTTTTATTATTTGACATATCTTTGGACCCTGGGGTCCCGGACCCTTGGAAGGCGCACGAGGGGCCGGAGCCAACTCGCAGAGGCCCCTTAGACAATTTTAAATGACGACAAGGCACCAGTCGACGATTATCTCTGTATGCACTATGCAAGTGCACCCAAGGACAATCCCTGGTTGGTGCAGGACCATTGCAGATCATGGAAACAAAATAGGCAATGGGTTTGGATGGCTATAGTGGATTGGGTAGCCTGAACTATGGTAGAACTATGTTCCCTGCCTGACAATGTTATATAATGGCAGGGGGTGACTTGCACACTCAATATTTTATTATTATTATTTGAATCTATCTCCTAAATGCCTGAGAGAATGCTAAAGTTCAACCTTCTATTTTAATCATCGTTGAATAAATGATTGTAATAATTATATCCATTTTGATACGACTTGATTAGGTACTTCGATTGCACAACGTCATATAGGTAACCATGACAACGCAGATAAACTTGAAAATAACCAAAAATTGACTTGACAATCTATGCTCAAGCGCGGTCTCGACCACGCTTGGGTCAAATCACTGCTTGGGTTCGATTCACGAACTGAGTAACGTTCTAAAATAAGGCCAAACTCAGCTGAACTATGATCAGTAAATCTATGCTTGAGGAACGTTCTAAAATTAAAATTTGACTTAAAACTAGATTTAAACAGAGATCAATGCTTGAGTGACGTTCTGTAATACGGGCCTTAATTTCCAGTTTTATTACAATTTTAATTTCAATTTTATTTTTAAATACCATTTTTTATTTTTTCGTAATCTTGTTACAAACTTGTATGGATCATGATATCTGAAATAAAAATTTTATACGTATTTAATAAAACATATTGTATTTTATTTAATGTAGCAGCTAAAATTATATTTGTCAACTTTATTGATTCAGCCCTAAAACACGTTCATAAATTAAATAATCCAGAAGTTCTGCACAATTTTTTTTTTTCATTTTTATTTCAAGTTATCTTTAGAAAAAAAATACCTCTATCTACACCAGAAAATCTTAATTAACTAAACAACAGATTCCTCATAAACAATTCGTTGCGACTTCAATACAATCCGGCGTCCATTTTGTCTGGATGATCCAGTTTAAAGCGGTTCCAGCTGGCTCCTTGCTATTCAGGGCTTGTTCCGATGCAGACACGCCAAATGAAACTGTCTCGGCTCTGTCTAATCTTGGGAGGCGTTACAAAGGGAACTCGAATTTAGAATTGCTTGGAAATTTTGATTAGAGATTAGTAAACTGTTACGGATTTATTAGCAGCACATGAGTACAGTACGAAAACGTTCAAACGTTCAACGTTTTTATCTTCGGAAAAACTGAAATATACCGAATAAAATGTGACTATCTACTAATAGCAGTTGATTTATTTTTCCTACCTAAATTATTATAGATTGAAGGACTAATGCCTGTTTTCACCAACCCTAAGTGACATTTAAATGACTCCCTAAATATTATTGCACGGTTGGATTTTCAACTCTCTGCGCTGTCCTAGCGTTGAAAATCCAACAGTGCACTTTTACTCTCTCAGTGTTTATAGTTCTGCCAGCTTAGTGACAATAAGGCCCTTTGTCTACCGCCACGTCAATAGGATGTCAACGAGAACGAGATGTGACGGCGCCGAAGAGCAATACGTACATTAATTACTATGTCCACGTGTCCACCGCACACCACTACAGAAACATCACGTCCGGTTCGAATAATCTCGTTTCTCGTTGACGTCCCGTTGACGTTGTGTGGTGGACACTCAATGTAATACTTGCAAACTTATACTTCGGACTTAAAACATAACTGATGAAATGTAGGTATACCCAATACAGCTCTGTATTATATGTCTCTCCCTCTGGCTCACATGTAAGACTGGAAATTTCAAAACTATCTTAAAGTTATATGACGAACTCATGAATAAATTACGCTTGTAGCAAAGATTTAAATTGTTAGATTTGCCCTCACCGTATTTAGGTTACCTACGCGAAAAAGTGTCTATACTGAGAAGAGTGACCTTATTCATCCCGCATATAAAATTATACTATTTTCAGTATCAGTGAGCGAGACAACGAAACAGAAACGTGATCATCTTTTGGCGCGGTCGGGTGAATCTAAAAATTTAAATCTTTGGCTTTTAGCCTGCTATACATAGGGTTCTATGAAAAAGCTACAATGGTGTTACAGTGTTTTTTTTTTTTAATTTTGTGTGTTGTAGGCGTATTTACAGGCGAGAACCACTAGCCATCAAATGGGGTGTCAAAAGGTTTTTCAATCTATTAGGTACTTATAGCTAGTACAATAATACTATCTTTTGCGGCATATTTTTTTTAAATGTAGCAGCGATGTACTGAGACGTCTTTTGGCGTCGCACAGGACTTTATTTAAGTATGTTTAATTTTTACACACTATTGTTTTTAGGGTTCCGTACCAAAATGGTAAAAAAGGAACCCTTATGGTGTGACTCAGTCTGTCTGTCTGTCTGTCTGTCACAGCTGGATATCTCGAGAACTACTAATGTTATCCACTTGAAATTTAGAATAGTTTTAGATGACAATTACCCAACTATTTTGCAAATAAGAATGAAATAAAAATATTTATATTTTTTTTGCCACATGGACTGAAAGGGGGTCTTTAAAATTCAAAGTGGAGCTACTAAGGCCTGTGGGGTATCATATGAAAGAGCGCTGTTTGCACATTCTCAAACATTTTTTTTCTTTTTTTAGGCCCCATAATTTTCGACTTTTGATAAAAAATGTAAAAAAAAATACCGTTCCCCCCCCTGCCCTTATCTCCGAAGTTTGCAAAGCGAAAAATCTGAAATTATTCTATGTGATAGAAGTTGATGTAAATATTACAGGAAAAATAAAACGATGTCTCTAAATAGCACAATTTTTCAGAAATCGGAACGGAACCCTCGGTGCGCGAGTCCGACTCGCTCTTGACCGGTTTTTTTTTATTTTGTATAAGTGTGTCAAATGATTTAGTTTATGTAATCTTCATGTCCAACTTTACATAATACTCCTCCGTGCCTCGGAAAGCACGTTAAACAATTGGTCCCGGCTGTCATTACCAACCAGTCTTTTCAGATATCGTATTACCCAGTAACTGGGTTCTGGAGGTCAGACAGGCAGTCGCTCCAGATAATGAATTTTCATGTGCTAGTACATTTTCGTTCTTTTCTTAGTTACCATATAACTTATTTATTAATTATCAAAATGCAGACAATATTCTTATTAGTGGCTTAGTTGACCCCTTCAAAAAAATCTATTAAAAAAATACTCGTAAGTATAACTGTGAGGTACCTAGTATACAACACGTATATCTGAAACTTTTCTAAGGTTTTTACTTAACAAACTTCAAAGGAACTTCAATAGCAAGTCACCCTCGAGTTTCCTTAGTAAACAGATTTAGCGAGCATCCAGTATCGGCCGGGTGCCAACACGGCTACTGTTCACTCCTTTTTCATCCACCCAGCGATGCGCCTGATTGCTTGATTTCACTTCTAGGTATTGTCTAACCACGTTGCAGAATTTATAAGGTCTGAAGCTAGTTCTGGTACTTACCTATTTATATAAATAGAAATCTGATGAGATGTCAGCAATGATGGGGTCCGATAGGGTCGATGCTGCCGGGGTCGCAGGTTGTTCGAAAGAGATACCGTGGCCCTGGCACAGGTAACTGAAACAACACGGGTGGGTTTTAGTCAGTAAAAGTCTGACACGCCCTTCCGCTCCACCCAGAGCGGGAGAAGTTATTTGACGATTTCCCATAGATTCATCATTTAGAGACATCGTTTTATTTTTCCTAAAATCTATACATAAACCAGTGTTACCATGTGCACCGTAATTACGGTAAATGCAACGTACTCAGCAAAAATCTACCACCTACCGTTAGAGCATAACAAGTAACAACGGAGACAAAATCTACCGTAATTTGCATTTTGTCAAGAAATGTGTAAAGAACAACTAAGTTTCTTAGTATTCGCAAATAGAACGTAACATTTTGGTTTACGAACGCAGCCTCCAGACGACAATATTTTAATTATCTGTGAACGCATCCCATTCCCTTCGCACTAACTTTGTACATTCTTCCTCGGGGATTTCCCTTACATTGCGCTCTGTATCGAATACTGTAAATTTAAGTAGGCACTACTACTTTCATATTTAAGTTCTTAGGACAAGAATTACATTTGGTTGGATTATTGTAGTTATTTATGGTATACTCTGTGTAATTTTTATATGGTTTACATAAGAATTACATTCTTGTTTATTTTGTTCAAATAAAAACTTAATTTGAACTCTAAAATTAATGTTTTCTTTAAATTAATTGCGCCATAATGAACACCGTTTTTTTCCTGAGCCTATCACCGTAATTTCCTAGAATCTACCGTATTTTTTGAGGGGTATCACCGTTGACCAGATTTTGGACATGGCAATACTGACATAAACATACATAAACTAATTTCAGATTTTTCTCTATGCAAACTTCGGAGATAAGTGGGGGGGGGGCAGTATTTTTTTAAATATTTTTCATCAAAAGTCGAAAACTAATATCTGCCTATCCTTTTACCAACTATGTCGGCGTCGGCTTCCAGTCTAACCGATGCAGCATAAAAAAAAGAAAAAAAATTGAGAATGTGCAAACAGCGCTCTTTCATATCCGCGACATGCCCTAGTAACTTCACTTCAAATTTTTAAGACCCCCCAAGGCAAAAAAAAAATATGTATTTTTGTTTCTTTCTTATTTGTAAAATAGTTAGGCAAACGTCATCTAAAACTGTTCCAAATTTCAAGTTGATAGTATTAGTAGTTCTTGAGATATCCAGCTGTAACAGACGGACAGACAGACAGACTGAGTCCCACCATAAGGGTTCCTTTTTTACCATTTTGGTACGGAACCCTAAAAAAACTGGTCAGAGCGAGTCGCACTCGCGCACCGAGGGTTCCGTTCCGATTTCTGAAAAGGTGTGCTATTTAGAGACATCGTTTTATTTTTCCTGTAATCTTTACATAAACTTCTATCAAATAGAATAATTTCAGATTTTTCTCTTTGCGAGCTTCGGAGATAAGGGGGCGGGAACGGTATTTTTTTTTTTACATTTTTCATCAAAAGTCGAAAACTATGCGGCCTAAAAAAAGATAAAAAACAGTTTGAGAATGTGGAAACAGCGTTCTTTCATATGTCCTAGTAGCCCCACTTTAAATTTTTAAGACCCCCTTACAGTCCCTGTTGCAAAACAAATATAAATATTTTTATTTCTTTGTTCTTTGCAAAATAGTTAGGTAAACGTCATATAAAACTGATCCGAATTTCATGTTGATATCATCAGTAGTTCTTGAGATTTCCAGCTGTGACAGACAGACAGACAGACAGACTGAGTCACACCATAAGGGTTCCTTTTTTACCATTTTGGTACGGAACCCTACAAAGGGTGAATTTCACCAATATAGCTGAATGCGATCAGCTCTCCTAAGCCGCCTTCAAGAGCTGCCAGTGCCATCACTGTAGTGGAATGTTGACATTGGCAACCTTGAACGCGGTTTTAGTGTGTTAATAATAATCAGCCTAGAATGTTCCCACTGCTGGGGCGTAAGCCTCCTCTCGGTGAGAGGGAGCGGGCCGTAATCCACCACGCGCGCCCAGTGCGGGTTGGTAGGGTGTCGACTTTGAATTTTTGCCGGTTTCCTCATGATGTTTTCCTTCACCGTTTTGAGAGCAGTGGTGATGAAATAATTTACACAAAGTAAAGGGCCTGTCTGGGTTCGAACCTACGACTTACAACTTGTAAGCCGCAACATTCTAAACCATACAATCTTCATCAACTTACAGGAGTTTACAATTTCTGGAAATAGCTATCTTATATTTGCTAGTAACTTTGATTGATCCCTAGCTACTCATATCCGTGGTATAATAATTTATAGTACCTACCATAATAAATAGCTACCAAGCAGGATTGCTTCGTTGTCAAAAATCTACATCTCTTTGCCTACACCGCAACAAAAGATGGATGATACAAAATAAAAAAAGTAGCGAATGATAAGCTCAGACCCAGATTAGAAATATGAGCTTCCTAATTTATCTGAAGGTTCACTTAGCCAGAGGGTCGTCGCTAAGTATCAAGAAAATCTTTTTAGGATTCCGCAAACCGAAATTAACGCCTTTCTAAGAAATTACAAAATTTCGTTATTATTTTGTTGTATAATAGGTAATTAAGTGCTACAAAAATTATTATTTTAGGTATATCCGAAAAATAATGAATATCGATGCAGCGCAAAATTATGAATTATTTTTAATATAGAATACTAACACTAAAATTTATCATCACGGGGCACACTAAACAAATTAATACTTCCAGGGCGAGCATGGAGGCTGAGGAAACCGTTACGCAATGTGCTCTTTGAATGCACAGGCGTCACCCAGATTAGAACAGACACCCTTGGGTCTCCAAGATCTTTTGCAGACGTTCGAAACAGATCAGTAGACCTAATCAACTTCTGTCATGGTGGGAAGTGATGGGCTGGTTGGAATAACCACCGACGGCTACCGGGTCAAGTGCGGAAACCAAACGCTCTAGCATAGAACATAGAACACCATAAGGCATAAAATATAAAAACATAGGTAAGTACCATACCATACCATACCATACCATACCATACCATACCATACCATAGGTTTACTACCTTTTTACTGTAAAAATATTTCGTTTAACTTGTTGCTAAACACCTTGTCTTATAGAGGGAAACCAAAGAACGAATGCTGTCAAAATTAAAAACATAGATATTTCGGCTACTTTCCAACTTACAACTATACCAAAATATCTAAACAAAAGTGGCGTACTGTAATTACTTTGATTTTCATACATTCAATCCTGTCTCGCCAACACTTATTTCGACGTGATTTTTGTTCTTTACAGTCAGCTCAAAAAGTTACAAGAAAACTTCGTACTGATGCTATGAATCTACTATGTACGGAACCCTGTACAAAGATCCTACTTCCCGCTTGCCCTTATTTTTCTCCAGATTCTTTCATGACGAAGTTTGTTGGACTGGGCTCTAATTAGGTGAAGAACTAAGATTGATTAGCTGGCCAATTGAATCCAGCGTTTTAAGGAAGCGTTAAAAATGTTTTTCAAGTATTATTTTTTGCTCTGCAATTAGCTTTTCGTCTGGAAAACCGTGTGGTGGTTTCATAAACGAAGATGTTGGAAAGAAATTTTTATAGCTATGGTTTTAGAGTTTGGGCTGGTCGAGTTGTTTATGAGACGTTTTATGAAGACATAAGTAATTAATAAGTTCCTGTGTGTAGGTACTTGGTACCTAATTTGTATTAAAATATAATTATGTATTACTAAGTTACTAAGGCACGATCTGACTGCTTTTGCACCATTTTATTTCTAACAGACTCAAAATAGAAAAAAAATCGTTACTCAATCGAGTGGCTGTTTAAAACTCGTAAACATCATTTAATTTCATCATCTTTATCATTCCATTTAACTCCTCACATGTCTGAGTTTGGACTATTTTTAGACCCAAAACCTCAGCAGTGGCGGGGGTTGGGGGTTAGTTGCGAACCCTATAGGTTCACAACTACCGATGAGATTATGTTTTCCATCGGATGATGTTTTTTACGATTATATTTACGATTATATATGGGATATAAGCTTATATACTTACTATGTAAAGTTTTGTCCTTATGCACACATGGAGTGCATTTGACACGCTGGGGGCAGGGGGGGTTAGTTGCGAACTCGATAGGTTCACAACTACTGATTATGATTGGTTTTCCATCGGATGATGTTTTTTTACGTTTATACAGGGTTATTTGTAAAACACCAGTAACCTCTTAAGGGGTCATTATACTCATCATTATGTACAACTTTTACTATGGGACCAAACCTGAAATAACGAAAAAAAATCAGCTGCTCCCTACATTTTGACGAGTTTGATGTAGATAAATGTACTGAACAGCTGATTTTTTTTTCGCGATTTCAGGTTTGGTCCCATAGTAAAAGTTGTTCATAATAATGAGTATAATGACCCCTTAAGAGGTTACTGGTGTTTTACAAATAACCCTGTATATATGCGATATAAGCTTATATACCACTATGTAAAGGTTTTTCCTTATGCACACATGGGGTGCATTCGACACTTGAGGGGTTAATCACCGATCAAGAAGTCTCGACACACATAAACTTCTTCTCATGGGGGTAGGCAGAAACTACCTCTACCTGCTGCGATGCTTGTATACTACTTGCTTCGTTAATGTTCATACAAAAATGGTCATATTGATTAAAAACATATTTCCAATATAATTTAATTCATGCTAACCTAACATAGAACACAACTAAGCTTCTTTTTAACTAACCAAAGCAATTAATTCCCTAAACTATCCATCTCAAAATCAAGCTTCACAATAACCGTCACATACATTAAACTGAAACCAGATACAGCGCTGGTGTACTCAAACTTAAGCCCCAGTTACGGACAACTTGCTTTTATTATGGACAACACCTGAATAGGTGCTTGAAACTCGCTTAAATTTGACTTACTTGGCCAAGTTTAGATATTTAATTAAGGGCCAACTTTGGCCGGCCAAGATTGGGGCCAACTGCTGGAGTTACAGCTTGCCTAATACATGTCGTTGTCTTTAAGATTATCTGAGGGCCAATTCTCGTACTTAAAAAACTTTTTTACAAAAACAAAAACCGACTTCCAAAAAAAACACTACAAATTGAAAAATAACTTTAATTTCGGAAGTCGGTGTCTTTGGATCTGTATTTTAGTTTTTTACCACCGACTTCCGAAATTAAAGTTATTTTTCAATTTGTAGTGTTTTTTTTGGAAGTCGGTTTTTGTTTTTGTAAAAAAGTTTTTATTTTTCACTTTTTAGTGGTTCAGTTTGTAATTTATCTAAGTTACAATAACCCAATGTCAGCTGCTCATCACGTTTTACAAAATGTTGCTTTTCCCGATGCAGGGCCGTTAATTGTTGAGGAGTTCTCCTAGTAAGAACCAGGAGAAATGGAGCTCATGGTGAAGTCACCATAACCATTATTTTGACGAGCATAAACCATATTAAAGTAATCGAATCGCAACCTGTTATATACTTAGATATAATTGAGTATTTCCGATGGCCCTCTGTGGTCTTCATCATCAGTTCCAGCTCACCGAATGGTACTTTCCGAGAGCAAATGCACGAGTTACTATAAAAAATACCGAAATCGATATAGGTGTGCCCATAAAATTTGAGGGTTTCCCTCGATTTCCATGGGATCCCATCATCAGATCCTGACTTGATGATCATGGGACCACTTGGGACGTATACCCTTTCGAACAAAAAAAGAAAAATCCAAATCGGACTAGCCATTTTCGAGTAATCGGGGAACATACATAAAAAAAAAAAAAAAAAATAAAAAAAAAAAAAAAGGTTCCGACGAATTGAGAACCTCCTCCTTTTGGAAGTCGGTTAAAAAACGTTCAAATTCAAGTCGCAGTGTCAGCTCAGCGACAATCAATGTCAAAAATATAGGGAAATTAGAGGCTTTTTTGACAGATTTCGACTGGAGATTAGAATGCGAACGTTCTTAAAATTACGAGAATTGCCCCTCTGATAAGAGTTAGAGTTCGTGTTTTTAAGTTTAATTTAAGTCATAAGTCATAAGTCATAAGTCATTTATTTCATAACAAAATACATTGTGTTGAAAAAAATAAATAAAATAGTAGTAATAAAAATAAATGAAATAATTAAAATAAGAAAATAAAGAAACAAAACAAATAAAAACAAATATTAAGTACATTCATATTTAAAATTCGTTACGCATTTAAAGTGTATCAATATACCTAATAAATAATCATATCAATGTCATTAATTCAGTAGCAATTGTATAATCACCAACATTGCAATCAAATTTTAAAAATCATAAATAATAATAATAATTAATTGTCATATTCAATATTATAAATATATTTAAAAAACACATTTAAAAAACACATAATTCACAAATCATTTAATAGTGGCTGCCGTACTCGTTTGTCATTTAAGAACTCTTCGATGCTGTAATAATAGCCTTTCCTCAATAAATATGTCTTTAATTTGTTCTTAAATAAGTTTGTGCTGTTTATGCTTTTGAATTCTATTGGCAACTTGTTGTATAATAATACTGATTGAACCCTGGGACTGTGATGAACCACGTTTAATTTCGGTTGTATTGTGGAAGTTACGTCCTTCCTACGAGAACCAACTCTAGCTTGTCTTTCCTCATCGGACTCGTGCAATTTCTTAACAAAATTGGTTAACAATACTAAAATATAGAGACATGGCACTGTTAAAATGTTAAGTCTGATGAAGTGGTCCCTGCAAGATTCTGTCTGTTTCATGCGGAGCATTGTCCTTAAGGCTCTTTTTTGAATAACAAATGCCGAGTGAACATTGTACTTGTAGCTATTGCCCCAAAACTCAATACTGTATCTCAGCCTTGACTCAACCAAAGCAAAGTATACCATCCTAAGTTGAGCCAAAGTGAGTTCATCCCTCAGGCTTCTGATGGCATAGCATGCAGAGCTAACAGCCTTCTCTATAGACAATATCTCAACCTTCCAGTTCAGTAACTCATCAATGTGGACACCTAAAAATTTAACACTATCCACTACTTCAACATTGTTACCACAAGATACAACCTGGAGACTAGCGTTATTTCGTACCGTTGACTTGAATAACAAACATTTGGTTTTATTTACATTAAGTTTTAAATTATTTGTTCCAAACCAGATTTCAAAAGCTTTAAGGGCAGCATTAATCTTAGATTCTAAATTACTTACATTATCTGCAGATTAACGCCCGGTTTCTCGACGGTTATTCAAATCTAAAATAAACTAACAAACCTGTTAAATTAACAGAACAGTCAAATCAAATTGGGTTGCTGAATTGGCGATTACGATAAAATTAATTAATCAACGATAAATGTCAACTGATTAAAGAAAATAGATTATGTGTATGGCAACATCGTATTCTTCATTCATTTTGACAAATAATTCGTTCAATTGAATGTCAAGTTGACACTGTTGACCAAGGCGCCATTTTATTGAAAATTTGAATGTTTGGTTTTATTTTTCTTTTCCTTATATCTCGAAAACGGTGTGTCCTATCGCAAAAATAATGAAAATTTGGCCCCCCTTTATAAAACCTTTAAACCCCTAAACCTCAACACGTAGGTACCAAAAAAAAATATCTATAACAAAAATATGTACCTACCGTAGTACCTATGTACCTAGAGAATTTTTATTGTTTGGTTTTAGATTTTAAGTAGGAGCTCGTGGCTAAGTCGGCGCACGGGTCGATCTATCAGGTTAAGCTACGCTTCCCTGGGTTGGTCAGTGGATGGGTGACCATCTTTACATACGTTTGTTTGTTTTTATAGGAAATATAATTGTCCGGTTATCAAATCTTTAGTAGAAAAGCAGTCCGTTATGGGTAGCAGAAGTTGTTTTATTAATTATAACTAGAAAACATCGAAAGAAAAACAGAAAATCACAGGGAACGCAAAGATAATCGCCCAAGCTCGACAGATTAGCTAACACAACATTTGACAGTGGCTTGACATGACATTCGAGCTTAATCGTTTGTTCAGAAACCCAAATTCTGAATTAACAAGAAATTTTTGAACTAATTTGATTGTTGTGTCAAGTGATCAAAGATTCAAATCAAAGTACTTAATCAACGTTCGTGCAACTCGTTTTCGACTTTACAAGTGATTTTACACATGATTAGTTAATTTTAGATTTGAATAGCCGTCGAGAAACCGGGCGTAAGTGAAGATTAACTACCTACGGTTTTTTTTGACAAATCTTTTTAGTAAAAAGGAGGAGCTCGTGGCTTAGTAATAACAGCCGCACGGGTCGATCCGTCACGTTAAGCTACGCTTGCCGGGGTTGGTCAGTGGATGAGTGACCATCTTTACATACCGAGACTCCTCCGTACCTCGGAAAGCACGTTAAGGCTTGTCTGTCGCAAAAAGCGCGGTCACTGTCGGACTGCATAGAAAAGAAAGAGAAGCGCGATGACACAACGCTTGCAAAATATGAAGTAATTATCGATTTACAAAAAATCTGTTGATTAAACTAAAAAAGTAATGAAAAGAAATCATTCCTTATTAGCTTGTAAAGAACTGTATAAACTTATGAACACTTTTAATGAAAACTGTAGGAGTAATATGGTAACAACTCGAAAAAATAGACCGAAATAGACCTGGATTTAGGTTTTTTTTCCTTAGTTCTACAAAGTAAAATAGATTTCAGGACACATGAAATCACTTCTTATGTATTGTAGATTACTGTGTATATTTTCCTATTAGAAAGATGCTATAGTTACTGTAAAAGATGGTTACAAAGTTACTTAGTTTCGCCGTATTTTAGGAAGGAGCAGCCTTAAGCCGTTGGTCCCGGCGTTGGTAACGACTGTCAAAGATCCACGAATGACAGCGTGGATCTTTGACAGTCGTTACGAGTCGTCAGGAGCCCGAAAGCCGGACAACCAGTGTTACCAAGGGTTATCGTATTACCCAGTTACTGGGTTGTGGAGTACAGATGGGCAGTCGCTCCATGTAAAATATTGGTATTCAGCTGCAGCCGGTTAGACTGGAAGCCGACCCCAACACAGTTGGGAAACGGCTAGGCAGATTGATACGTGTTTTGATAAGGATCAGTTGTGTACCTACCTACATTATAATTATTATTGTTATTTTTTTTATATCTTAACCAATTTTATTGTGCTACTGAAAAATAATTTTGTTTATTTCTAAGTAAATTCTAATTATTGAACGAAGCTTACTCTAAAATACCTACCTAAATAGCTATGTTTAACAGTTTGATCCAATTTGATCACTGGAATATGAAAATAATGATCGAATAAATAAATAATATCATGTTCTCAATCTCTTCGTAATAAAATTCGTAGAAGTGCTGAAATATCGGCGGCTATTAACTAAATAATAAATTGATTCCTAGAAAATCTCACTGCCTGTATCGAAATATAAAATACTAGCTGTTGCTCGCGGCTTCACTCGCGTGGATGTCGGAAATTGTCTCACAAGAACGTACTACCTCTCACCTACTCACCACCCTCTCGTCCTCATCACTCCCTCTCCATCCCCCATTCCGTCTTCACCATACCTTGCCCTTCCCCCTCTCCTTCTCTCTCTCCCCTTCCCTCTGGGGGAAAACTTTATTACTTGCTAAGGCAAGTATTTGTGCAAAGTTTCAAGTTAATTAACCAAATGAATAAGATTTTCCATATAAACTATATTCCTTGTTTTCACTCACACTGGGTTGGAATTTAAAAAAATCGTTTGGGATATTACTGTAACTTGACTAAAAGATTATTTACACCAATTTTTGAGTTAATCAAGCCTCGCAGTAAAACCTGTCCTGTGAAATTGACTACCACTTTTCACCCTTTAGGGGTAGATTTTCGAAAAACCCTAATACATGTTATACTTCATTTTTGGTTTCAAGTATAAATACTTAGTTTCGAGTTAATCGGACCGCACGTTAAAATTCCTGCGTACAAACTTTGACACCCCCCAATCCCTCCTTAAAGGAAGTTTAGGAAAACTAAAAATGACAAACTTTATAATTTACTTAGATAAATATTCGTGCCATTAACTCCGTGTGGTCCCGGATTAAGAATATGGCCACTCCATCTCATCCCGTGGGTGTCGTAGAAGGCGACTAAGGGAACTGGAGACCTAGTGCATACTACTGAAGCACCTTGGGTCACCCGCACGGTGGCGGTTAAACCACCAACAAAAGCATTCCCAAGGAGGGTTGGTGTCAGGCAGGCGGCCGGCTGTAAAACTTTGCCAAAACCATAAAGCAACATGAGTGGAAATGAAAAGATGCGCGATAGGGCTAGGGCGTACCCCACAGGCGACGCGCAGGGGCAGCACCCGGCTTCTGTGGGAAATGGACAAGGGTTGTCGCACCAAAACGGGCGGGTGCGACGTAAGACGCAAGCTCGAAGTGTGAGAGAAGTTAGATTGAGGTGTGCGAGCTGGAATGTAGGTACGATGACTGGAAGAGGAAGGGAATTAGCAGATGTTTTAAAAAGACGACGACTGAACATAGCGTGTCTGCAAGAGACGAAGTGGAAAGGTGCGAAAGCTAGAGAGATAGGAGAAGGATACAAGTTTTATTACTGTGGAAGCGATGGCAAGCGAAATGGTGTTGGTATAGTGTTGGATAGTCAGTTGAAAGAATGTGTGGTGGATGTAAAAAGAGTGAGTGATAGAGTGATATCTGTTAAAGTAATTGTGGAGAGTTTGGTGATTAATGTAGTAAGTGTCTATACACCCCAGTCAGGGTGTGAGGATAGTGTAAAAGAGAAGTTTTGGAAGGATTTCGATCGTGTGATGATGGATGTGCAAGATAGTGAAGAAGTGTATGTGGGGGGTGATTTTAACGGACATGTAGGAAGACAGAAGGATGGGTATGAGAGAGTGCATGGCGGTTGGGGATACGGAGACCGTAACACTGACGGCGAGACACTGCTTCAAGCTGCCTTGGCCTTCGACCTGGCAATAACAAATACGTGGTTCGAAAAACAAAATGAGCACCTTATAACTTATAAAAGTGGCCGCCACGCGACACAAATTGACTACTTCCTGGTAAGACGGAACGGCCTTAAAAGTGTCAAAAACTGTAAAGTGCTTCCAGGTGAAGACTTAGTCTCACAACATAGACTCTTAATAATGGAGGTAAAAGTCAGTGTCTCGTCCAGTAGGAACAAGGAACGGCCCCTACCCAAAACCAGATGGCGAATGATAGAAAAAGAGGAATGTGCCAGTATGTTTAAGAGTCAAGTGGTAGATAAAATGATTGAAATGAAGGATATGGAAGGAAAGTCTGTGAATGAATGTTGGAAAGAGATGGCGGATTGTATAAGGAGAGTAGCAAAAGATGTGTTTGGAGAATCGAAAGGGAAAGGTATGATAGAAAAGGATACATGGTGGTGGAATGAAGACGTGCAAAAGATGCTCAAAGAAAAAAAAACTGCGTTCAAAGAATGGCAGTGTGTAGAAAATGGGAATGATAGTTTGAAAGATGATAAGAAGAACATTTATAAAGAGTGGAAAAGAAAGGCAAAAAAGGCGGTAGCAGTTTCCAGGGCTAAGGCGCAGGAGAAGTTGTATGACTCACTGGACAGCCCTAGAGGCCAGAAGGAGCTCTACCGCATTACAAAAGCAAGAGAAAGGAGAACGAGAGATATTATTCACATTAAATGTATGAAAGACGACGTCGGTAAGGTTCTGTCAAAAGATGAGGAAATAAAAGAACGATGGAAGACTTATTTTGAAAAACTAATGAACGAAGAGAATGAATGGAATGGTCTGCTCAAAGAGGTACAAGTAAATATGGGTTTGGTGAGGGAAATTAGCATGGATGAAGTCAGAAAGGCAGTTCAAAGTATGAAAAATGGAAAGGCTCTGGGCCCAGATGATATACCAGCAGAAGTATGGAAGTGCTTAAAAGAAGATGGATGTATGTGGCTGACTTTATTCTTCAATAAGTTGTTGCATGAAGGAGGGATTCCACAAGAATGGTGCAATAGTTCGCTAGTGCCCATTTACAAGAACAAAGGTGATGTACAGGACTGCAACAACTATCGAGGAATAAAGCTCATGTCACATAGTATGAAGGTATGGGAGAAAGTAATAGAGAAAAGACTGCGAGAGGAGAGTGAAATTACCCCGAACCAGTTTGGGTTTATGCCAGGTCGAGGAACAATGGACGCCACTTTTGCACTCCGCCAATTGTGCGAGAAGTACAGACGTGCACACAAGAACTTGCACATGGTGTTCATTGATCTGGAGAAAGCGTATGATAGGGTACCTCGGGATGTGTTGTGGTGGGCCCTGAAAGAGAAAGGTTTGCCCGGGAAGTACGTAGAGTTAATTCGTGCTATGTACAGTCAATCTCGTACCTACGTCCGGTCGGCTGCTGGCAATACCGACGAGTTCAATGTGGCTGTTGGCTTGCACCAAGGGTCTGCTTTAAGTCCTTACCTCTTCCTGTTGATTATGGATGCTCTGACGTCGAATCTACAGGAAGAGGCACCCTGGTGCATGCTGTTTGCCGATGACATTGTTCTTGTCGGTGAAGATGTACCTGAGATTCGGAGCAGATTGGAGAAATGGCAACAGAAGCTGGAGAATGTTGGCTTGAAAATCAGCAGAACCAAAACCGAATACATGTTCTGCGATTTTGGCGGTATCTCCAGTGCTGGAGCCATAGCGCTTGATGGCGCGCTTCTCCCAGTCTGCTCCGACTTTCGGTATCTCGGTTCACTCGTCCAAAGCGATGGCGAAGTAGATCGGACGGTTAAGCACAGAATTAACACTGGATGGATGAAATGGCGGCAGGTCACGGGAACAATCTGCGACTCCCGCATTCCCCTTAAACTTAAGGGGAAGATATATAAAACAATGGTTAGACCTGCTGTCTTGTATGGATCAGAATGTTGGGCCACAAAAGGGATGAATGAAAAGCAACTGCATGCAACTGAGATGAGAATGCTAAGAGGAATGTGTGGTGTTACACGAATGGATAGAATAAGAAATGAGTACATAAGAGGAAGTTTGAAAGTGGCACCGGTGACTGAAAAGTTGTGCGGAAATCGGTTGTCATGGTATGGGCATGTGATGCGGAGGAATGAGGAAAATGTGGTGAGGAAAGTTTTGAGTATGAATGTCGATGGCTATAAGAGTAGGGGAAGACCAAAGAAACGATGGATGGACTGTGTGAAAGATGACATGGCTAGAAAGGGTGTGACTACCGAGATGACGACTAATAGAGAAGTATGGAAAAAAAGGACATGTTGCGCCGACCCCAAATAAATTGGGATAAGGGCAGGAGAATGATGATAACTCAAGTACTAAGATTTTTCATACAAACTTTGATCCCCCGTTTCACCCCCCTAGAAGGTGAATTTTAAAAATCCTTTCTTAGTGCACCCCTAGACTTCATAAGGAACCTACGTGCCAAAAGACAATGCCGAGGGGCAGTACCAACTTGCGGGGGACAGTGTCACAACTATATTTAGTTCATAAAATTTCTCCTATTTTTTTAATCAGATTTACGTTTTTGTTATGAGGAAGATTCCCGGATTTCGGACATCCAAATTAAAAGTATTTTTTAACTTTTTACTTTTGTACTTATGTATTTTCCACGTATAATACTGTCAATGTCACTGCCATTGCACTTTTTTAATATTTTTTATTCATGACCATAGACACAAGTCTTTCAGTCGGATAGATGGATTATAACAAACGTAATATTACAATACACATTTCCCAATGTTGCTACTACGAAAATAATATAGCAATATATACCAACAAACAACCAACCATCACCATCAACCAACAAACATTTAAATGAAGAAGATAATTTATGTAAGTACCATACCGATTTGCTTTTTAGTACCTACGTGATATTAGGTATTGTATGTTAGGTGTGATAAAAATAAAATCTTTAGGTCACTCGTTGCGTCAATCAATCTGCCTAGCCTTTTCCCAACTATGTTAGGGTCGGCTTCCAGTCTAACCGGATGCAGCTGAATACCAGTATTTTACATGGAGCGACTGCCTGTCTGACCTTCACAACCCAGTAACTGGGTAATACTATACCCCTTGGTAAGACTGGTTGTCAGACTTTCGGGCTTCTGACGACCCGTAACGACTGTCAAAGATCCACGAATGACAGCCGGGACCAACGGCTTAACGTGCTTTCTGAGGCACGGAGGAGTCTCGGTATGTAAAGATGGGCACCCATCCACTGACCAACCGCGGCAAGCGTAGCTTAACCTGATAGATCGACCTGTGTGGCTGTTATTACTTAGCCACGAGCTCCTGCACTCGTTGCGTCATAATAATTTAAATTATTATTTTGGAATACATTTTATGCATTTAATTAAAAAATTTATCAAAAAGAGAAAATGACGTTTTTATTGTGACGTATTGCATTTGTTTTTTGGCTGATTTATATTATTATCTGTAATTCTTTGACGCCGTCACGAATGACATTACTTTCAATGTTAGTTTCATTTATGAACTAAGTATTTGAATATACGAAAACGGGGGTTCAAGTGCTTTTTCTTAACGTAGTCTAGCAGGCAACGGCAGCGGCAGTGCCGCCCGACCGCAATTCATGACTGACGCACCGACACCTACTGGTTCCCGTAGAGACATAATATCACCACAATCAATACAGAGTATTGGTGTTTGCACTTCCCTCTAACTGGTCATGAAAAGTAATAACAATATTTGTGTAGGGCGGATATAGTTTCAATTGTACATTTTTAATTATTGTGGTAATGAATTAACCATATCTAAATTTTTCATTTCTAATATCCTACCTTATTATTACTAACATTTCAAGTTCAAAATATGGGTGTAGGTACTATTATAATATGTAAATACACCTCTGCCTAACTCTTCGGGTAAAATAAGACTAATGTTATGTTATGTTCAAGTTCTTATGAATCAAGGAATCAGTAAACACAGTACAAAATCGATTGTTTGTTTAGCCAGCACTTACTGCAAGTACCTACGTACTTGATTAATTAATTACATTTAAAAAAAAAACTGACAACAAGAATATTATTATTGACTGTGAATGAATTGTTTATTCACCCATGAGAAAAAAGTAGCACAAAATCAAGAATAAAAAACATGACCGATACCTTACCCTACCTTATTTCTCACTAACTCCACTATTTCGAATCAGTAATTTTCACGAACCTAACCTCAAAATATTAAGTAGGTAAATGGCAAATAAATAGGTACAAACTGCGTGAATCCACGTAAAAAAACAGTTAACATTATAGGAAGAGCATTAAATTCTCCAGCAAATACACTGGGTTTGGTTGTGACACCGGAGTTTTCATTTGGTACAGGGCGCCCTATATTTGAGAACATTCTCCAGACCCAGCGGTTTGTGCTGTGCGTTGATATGTCAGTCAGTCAGTCAGTCAGTTTCTTCTTTTATATACGTAATTTAGATTATTATTGATCAATAATCATGAAGGCGACTTAACTATCTATGGTGAACATCTTCAACCGTTCCGCATATTTCACAATTAGGCGAATTAACTTTGTTCATCAAATAACCAAACTTGCGGGATGGGTAATCTATGAAGCAGAACAATATGATACCTACTCATTTCTTTGATAGCTAGCTTAGTTTTATACCAAATACCCTTTTCTCTATTTTGTTCGTCAAAGTACTCTTTAAATTTATCATTTATTTAGTTTTTGACTTTTGATGAAAAATGTTGAAAAAAAATACCGTTCCCGCCCCTTTATCTCCGAAGTAAGCATAGAGAAAAATCTGAAATTATTCTATGTGATAGAAGTTTATGTATAGATTACAGGAAAAATAAAACGGTGTCTCTAAATAGCACAGTTTTTCAGAAATCATCAAAATTACATATAAATGATGGTACGGAACCCTCGGTGCGCGAGTCGGTTTTTTTTATACATCATTGTAAGTATAAGTTTAATATTAAGTACTGTAACAAACATACAGCGCCATCTAGTGTAACTTATCCAAACCACTTATATGATGAGCGGCTTCATAAACTAGAAGACAACAAATAGACGACTATGTATAGATATTTTGCACACACATGTCAACTGTCTGCCTATAAAAGCAGAGCTGTCTTCGAACAAATCGTCAGTCACTAGCTAGAAGTTCGGTAGCCACGCAGCTTGCTCTGATCCTAAGTAAGCCTAGTTCCTGCTTCGATAGCTCCGCAGTCTTCAGAAACTAGGCAGTTAGGGAAGATCTGAAGGGTGATAGCCACGCAGTCCCTTTCATCCCTCCACTTAGGTCCGTATTACAGAACGTCACTCAAGCATTGATCTCTGTTTAAATCTAGTTTTAAGTCAAATTTTAATTTTAGAACGTTCCTCAAGCATAGATTTATTGATCATAGTTCAGCTGAGTATGGCCTTATTTTAGAACGTTACTCAGTTCGTGAATCGAACCCAAGCAGTGATTTGACCCAAGCGTGGTCGAGACCGCGCTTGAGCATAGATTGTCATGTCAATTTTTGTTATTTTCAAGTTTATCTGCGTTGTCATGGTTATATGACGCTGTGCAATCGAGTACCTAATCAAGCCATATCAAAATGGATATAATTATTACAATCATTTATTCAACGATGATTAAAATAGAAGGTTGAACTTTAGCATTCTCTCAGGCATTTAGGAGATAGGTTCAAAAAATAATAATAAAATATTGAGTGTGCAAGTCACCCCGGACCCCCTGCCATTATATAAAATTGTCAGGCAGGGGACATAGTTCTACGTTCTACCATAGTTCAGGCTACCCAATCCACTATAGCCATCCAAACCCATAGCCTATTTTGTTTCCATGTTCTGCAATAGTCCTGCACCAACCAGGGATTGTCCTTGGGTGCACTTGCATAGTGCATACAGAGATAATCGTCGACTGGTGCCTTGTCGTCATTTAAAATTGTCTAAGGGGCCTCTGCGAGTTGGCTCCGGCCCCTCGTGTGCCTTCCAAGGGTCCGGGACCCCAGGGTCCAAAGACATGTCAAATAATAAAAATAATAAAACGTTTATTTTCAGGCTACAATGTCCCATAGAACTTGCAAACTGACATATATAAAGTATAAAACAAAACTTGTGTAAATAATAAAGCTTAAAACTATGTTAGTAGCACTTCACTTCACTAGCTTGTCCGTGTGTTGTCCTGTGGTACTAGTACGCGGAAGCGACGGAACACCACGTCTTGCGGCCAAAAGTCTTCTTTCAAGACGAGCGGCAGATAACACAGTTCGGTACACGCACCACGAATGCCTTGAAGTTAACGTTGCGGCGCGCCTCCTGGCGCCTCCAGTAACTGCACCCTCGGCGTGTAGCTCGTCTTCTGGCGCCCGTACTCCACGATGTCCGCTGCCTGTGGTGTAGTGTAGGCGGGGGATGTACACCATAGACTACTATTATATATACTGAGATAGACTGGCAACTTAGGCTTTTCTTAGGCAACGCCATCTAGTTACGGTGACATACACTATTCAATGTCACGTGGTACGTTACCATAGCTACATAAATAATATTGTACCAAGTAGAATTAGCTTTACCGTTGTCTAATGGAGAATGGTTGAAAATTCTACAAACTGGATTTTAAATTTTTAGGTTTAGTTTTACTACAACAGAATTTTCAACCATTCTACATTATATACTGTATATTATCGACAAAATGTATGATGAAATTGTAGACATCTTAAGCCGAGCAGCTAATGACAGTTACTCTGGTAGTAATAGGATACGTAAGAAGAAACCTGTGGTAGGTTGGAACAGACATGTCAGTAGTGCTCACCGGGAGGCCAGGTCTAAGTTCCAGTTATGGATATCATATGGCAGACCGAAGACGGGTCGTATATGGAGTGAGATGCGAGAAAGCCGTAAAATCTTTAAAAGCAAGTTAAAGTGGTGTCAAAATAACAGTGAGCAGCTTAAAATGGACATTCTGACAACTCATCACGCCAAACATGACTTCCGGAGTTTTTGGAAGTCTACCAATAAAGTAAACAGTAGGCCGGGCTTGCCTGTGAGCGTTGGTGGCATTACTGATCCAAAAAACATAGCTGAAATGTTTAAAAGCCATTTCATGGTAACTTCACCATTGGGACCATCACGGTCGGGACGTGAAGGTGGGCCTCGGGGGCAGGAGCTCAGTGTAAGGTTTACGGCCAAAGAGGTTAGAAAGGTTATCACGACCATGACCCGTGGCAAGTCTCCTGGTCACGATGACTTGAGTATCGAGCATCTTAAATATGCCGGCGTCCATCTTCCAAGAGTTCTGGCTATGTTTTACTCCCTGTGTTTAGGACATTCATATTTACCTCCAGCTATGATGCAGACCGTGGTGGTACCGATCGTGAAAAGTAAAACTGGTGATATAAGCGACGCCAACAACTATAGACCCATCTCTCTGGCTACAATTCTGTCTAAGGTGCTTGACAGTCTTCTTAACACACTGATGAGTGGCTGTCTCGAGTTACATGACAATCAATTCGGTTTCAAATCGGGACTCTCCACTGAGACAGCTATTCTGTGTTTGAAGCAGACTGTCAAGTACTATACTGATCGCAAAACACCAGTCTATGCTTGCTTCCTCGACCTTACGAAAGCGTTTGACCTGGTTTCCTATGATATCCTCTGGGATAAACTTAACGATACATCCCTGCCAAGTGAATGCATTCGTATTCTCAAATATTGGTACGGGAACCAGGTAAACGTAGTTCGATGGTCGGGGACGCTGTCTGAACCATACAGATTGGAGAGCGGGGTGAGGCAAGGGGGGTTGACCTCACCAACGCTTTTCAACCTTTATGTAAACGCACTCATCGAGAGGCTCAGCAGCACGCATGTCGGATGTCATGTTGGTGGAGTTTGTGTAAACAACATTAGCTATGCGGACGACATGGTGCTGCTGAGCGCCTCGGTCTGTGGCCTGTCTAAGCTCCTCGGCATTTGTGAGGAATATGCTCTCAGTCATGGCTTGCTCTATAACACCAAAAAAAGTGAGTGTATGGTTTTCCGGGCCAGGGGTAAATGTCCAGATAGTATCCCTAGCATTAAATTAAATAATGTACCGCTAAATAGGGTTGACACCTTCAAATACCTTGGGCATCTGGTGACCACTGACCTGAAAGACGACTCAGACATAGAGCGGGAACGTAGGGCGTTGTCTGTTAGAGCGAACATGATAGCCCGCAGGTTTGCACGATGCTCGAAGGAAGTAAAAAACACTCTTTTCAGAGCGTATTGCACCTGCTTTTATTCGGGCGCCCTGTGGGCTAACTATACTCAAAAACAGTACGGCGCCCTACGAGTCCAATTCAACAATGCCTACAGGGTGTTGTTGGGGCTGCCTCGGTACTGCAGTGCGTCGGGGATGTTCGCTGAGTCGCGCATTGACTGCTTCTATGCGTCAATGCGGAAACAGTGCACATCCTTGGTGCGCAGGGTCTGCGCCAGCTCCAACACCATCTTGAGGATGATGGCTGAGAGGTTCGACTGTCACTACATTAACCATTGCTGTATGCTTAATGTAGTGACAGTGAATAATAAAATGAAATAATCTTGTGTGTTGTGTTATTGTCTGTTTTTATTTCTAGTTCTAGTAATTTTTATTTTAATGTACCTAATGCTATGATCCAGTTGCTGATTGAAATAAATGATTTGATTGATTGATTGATTATTCAACTCGGTAACGCTAATTCGACACTAAACTTGTTGTTTCGAGGATAATAAAATAAACACCAATTTTGCATGTTCATATATATTATGTAAAACAAAACATTACACTCAAACTCAAACCAGCAATACATTGTGTAGATAGAAAAAGAACTTCATATTTACCGTCATCTTTGATGACTTGGCAGCCAGGTAGGCAATAGGTACACAACATTGTTTCGAGACATGGTTATTTAAGTATAAACACACACTTGGTCAGTGGTCGTCTTAGGGGCGGAGTTAAACACTTAAATAATATGGTCCAAACTCCTATTTACGGAGGGCCCACAGAGCACTTGGAGGGCCTAAGCATTTAAATCACCGAGGAGCACGGGAGGCTCAAGTCGTGGTGATTTAGAAAGTAGACATTCGATGGGAACGTTTGTCTTCCAAGATTTTTACTAAATATGGAGCAACGAACTAAACTTGACGTAAATTACACTGAAAATTGGCAAGCAAACGAAATATTTACAAAAATATTCGCAACGCAACCGCAGAAATTTTTTGCAATGAAATGTCAACATCAGCCTGTCACCCTGTGGCTGTATAGTCATTTCATATTTGTAAATTCTACTAATAATAACTATTGTTTCTTTTTTGATCAATAAGAGCAAAACATTAATACAATACTATGATCGGAGACCTTTTACACATGCAAAAAAAAATACGAAAAATAATAACTAACTCAAAAACATCAAAATCAAACATTATACGCGTACACTTCTACTATAATGTACTAAAAACTGCTTCATGGATGTACGCTGGCAACACTGTTCATTTTTAATTTATGTTCTCGTAGATAGACGGCGCTGAATAGTAAGAAATTAAAATGTATAGCATTTGCCACCCTGTGATGTACACCGGCGTGTTCGGCTTTGCGGCACGCAAGCTCACTTCGGGCTCCGGGCAAAGGACCCAATGGCTACCTTGTTGGTGACAGTGGGCTAATTCACCTACTTACAATGTTCTTGTTGTAGTAATTATGGAAATGAAACAAGTTTTAACATTGAATAATTATTATCCTTTCTTCTTGTTACAAACACAATTAATACGTTGCTAGGCAACACAATAGCGGTACCGCAGGCTGGCGCGAACTACTTAAAACCACAGATTATATTTGAACACGAAATACCATAGTTTTCTAACAGTTTTTTTTGGCTTGTGGTCAAAATCCGAACTAACGCTGCCATACCTGTAAAAAACTCACAAATGTTTCCCAACAACGCCCCCCCCGCCAATGTCATTTAGGCGCCAAAAGATCCTCGAAGGACTCTACAAAGGTCGATAATTTTGCTTACAAAATGACTTCAAACAGATTTACTTATTCGTGGCTGACACAATAACGCTGATTTACTAAATTAATTGGGTTCATAAGGTATATTTTAATATTTCTAATCCTATGAAGACCAAAACATATTAGGTAAATTAAATAAATCGTAAACGAAAACAGGCTGATGCATAGACAATAGACATCTCTGCTTGAGGCTCGATTTGAGTCTAGATTTAGCTGAGTATAGATTGATTACCGTTCTGGAATAAGAACGATGCTCGAGTACTGATTCTATACATAAACTGTGATCAACTAATCGGCGATCAAACTGGACTTGAGCAACGTTCTGTAATACGGGCCTTAGAGTTGGCCACTTGATATTTAGTTATTCTAACGTGTAACGTAAAATAGGTTGCCAATAAATTATTATCAAGCTCAACGGGGCTTTAATTTCACAACCAGCCACCCTTCAGTACTTTTTGCAAACAAAACCTTCCTTCCTTCTTTTTCTTTTCGGAATAGATTATATTTAAGGTGAAAACCGCGTCAAAATTAAAAAAAAAATAACTTGTGGTTTAAAAACAACGTGGTCACGATAAGGGACTTTAGTTTATAAAACTTTTTTACAAAAACAAAAACCGACCTCCAAAAAAAAACACTACAAAGTGAAAAATAACTTTGTGTCTTTGGATCTGTATTTTAGTTTTTTGCCACCGACTTCCGAAATTAAAGTTAAAAAGTTTTTATTTTTCACTTTTTAGTGGTTCAGTTTGTAATTTATCTAAGTTACAATAACCCAATGTCAACTGCTCATCACGTTTTACAAAATGTTGCTTTTCCCGATGCAGGGACGTTAATTGTTGAGGAGTTCTCCTAGTAAGAACCAGGAGAAATGGAGCTCATGGTGAAGTCACCATTACCATTATTTTGACGAGCATAAACCATATTAAAGTAATCGAATCGCAACCTGTTATATACTTAGATATAATTGAGTATTTCCGATGGCCCTCTGTGGTCTTCATCATCAGTTCCAGTTCACCGAATGGTACTTTCCGAGAGTAAATGCACGAGTTACTATAAAAAATACCGAAATCGATATAGGTGTGCCCATAAAATTTGAGGGTTTCCCTCGATTTCCATGGGATCCCATCATCAGATCCTGATTTGATGATCATGGGACCACTTGGGAAGTATACCCTTTCGAACAAAAAAAGAAAAATCCAAATCGGTCTAGACATTTTCGAGTAATCGGGGAACATACATAAAAAAAAAAAATAAAAAAAATATTCCGACGAATTGAGAACCTCCTCCTTTTGGAAGTCGGTTAAAAATCTAAATCAATAGGTAATAATAATCTTAATCTTTTATTTATTTTCATATATTTGTATCTTTATATTATCAATAGTACTGTACATTCATGTTTTTTATCGGCCCATTACTACTTGTATTTATCTGTGCCATTACTAAACTATAATAATAATAAAATAATAAAATTCTTTATTGCCATAAAAAGAGGTGCACAAGTAAATTAAAGCCCTGACTCCTGTGCTAGGTAGCAACACCTGTGTTACAGGAGCCAGTGTCTTCTCACAATCAGTAGGTAGGTTATGGATTTTATGCCTTATTAATCTTATTAAACATTATTTAAATTTATATTAAAATAGAAAATTAATATAACAATTTTTTACATTAGTGTGAGTGTGAAGTGTGAAACTACCACAACAAACACCAACAGGCAGTCAAATTCCTCCAACTCTTTAGGTTTGTCTCATAATATTGCACATTTCACTCATAAACACTAATAAACATTGTCACAATCATTGCTGTAGCTTATTACACCCATTACATCATAGTGACATCATGTTTCTGTGATTCTTTACGCCATTTTGTTTGATTACGTAATTTCCAATTTTCTGTGGTTGGCTGAGTAAGCAGGAGCACTTGTCAAAATTGACGCATACGCATATCGCGAACTCTCTGGTTTTTTGATATTTGTCTTTGGGCTCGGAACGCGTTGAAATGTTGCCACATAATTTAATTTATTATTTTGTCTTTTGGTTGATCTTGGATTATTACTATACGTATGTAATGTTCAATTTTTTTTTTGTTTAGTAACTTTTGTTTTTATAAAAGATTAGCTCTTATTTTAATAGTATTGAAATTGCTCATTTGTGCGCGCCGATACAGCGTCGTTTTGTGCCTAAAGCCACCTCAGAACTTGTAAGAGTATTTTTGTTCTGGCCTCGGTCATAGATAATACTTTGTTCAATCCTAATCTTTGCGGGTTCTGAGATGGCGACACGCCGCCGGTTTACGCTGAAAACCAGCGCCTTGACTCGTGCCTTCGTGCACGGGTCACGGCATTACGCTGAGCGTTAGCCGTTTCGCGCGTTAGTGACGCATAATTAAGTATTTTGTTGTTTTTCTTTTTATGTTTAAATTTAGCTACCCAATTGTTTTTATTTTTTAGGTTTGTGTAAAAAACAAATGTATGTGCGTCATTTTTCGCGGGAATAAATAGTTTTTCTTTCTTTCTTTCTTTCTTTTCTTTCTAAATTAAAATACAAAATTCGTCTAATCACGAAACTTGGCTCACACATCGACTTTCATTCCTCTTGACGTAACCCCTTATTTCGCTTTCCCCCCCCCACGTATAGGGAACTCCCCACCTTCAACCACATTCTCAATGCATGCAAACTCCTCGTTCCACCATCTGATAGATCTAAACACATCGGTGTAACGTTTGTAAAGCCGTCGCCTGCGCCACTACGTAGCCATTCACGCCGCTATCCTACGCTTGTCACCGCATCTAATTGGCTTTGAGCTATCTCAAAAGGGGTAGGCGCGATATGAGTGTGTTACCAATGGTGTCGACACAGATTTCCTTTTTTTTTTTTGGAAACTTGAATAAGTTAACATAAATAACAAGCAAATGCTTGTCAAAGTGAAATCGTCTCTTTCAATTACATCTTTTAACGCTTCTCATATTGTAATTACAAAAAAAAAAAACTATTGTGTCTGTGTTCATCCGACACGCAAAGAGTTTTTTGAACGTCACAAATTACAAGAAAAAAGAAGAATTCATTCTATTTCTAGGTAGATTTTTAGTTCGTATGTTCCAGCCAATAATCAGTTTCTGTAGGTATGTAAATAAGATAGATTTTTGCAGGTATAAGGAAAACCCTGCAGTATGAAATACAATTTATGTCTTGCCGTCTCTATTGAGATTTAAAGGTCAGAAGAAATCATATGAATGGCAGATTCTATTTGCCGATAATATTATAGTTTCATTCAGAGTTGTCAATATTTTTATTTGATTTTGGTCTTCATTGTTACTGCATTATTAAACCTATTAGTCAACGTCAGTCCTGGTCCCGTGTTACATGGGGACTGACGTTGACTGACAAAAGTTTTTAACAAATCAAATAAATCTTCTTTTTTTTGGTGTTTAAAATCGAAAACTTGTACGAACAATAACCATGAAAACAGTCGAGTAACCCTCCCTCCATCCTGTAAGACTTAACAACTAATCTGCTAATTATGTCTCACAACTTCCCACAAAAACCCGACACAAATCACACCAAATGGGAAACCGCGCACCACACTTAAGCCTCCATTGACATCCACTACAGAGGCCCATTCATACTGCTCAAAATATTGACAACCCCTTTCACAGTAGCTTTGAAAAGCCTGGAAGAAAAAAGGAGACCCGATTTTTCCTTACTTAACTCCTTGAATAGGATGCGTAGGAAGCCGAATAAGTCTTTTGCTTGCAGTTCGTTCTTAAAAAGGAGTGTTTTCGTTGCAAATTGCAACGAGTGTTTGGGACGAGACCGGCGAACTGACGACGTACTGACGACTCTTGAAAGTGAATTGGATGTGAGCTCCTTCAACTTTTGGGATGTAGTAGGGATGTTAATGTGGATTGTTTTTGTGTTATTATTTTGGGCCTGTTGTAATAGTCTTATATTTAAGAGGTTGGTAGTTTGTGAACGTAAAAGTAATTATTGATTAAATTCTTTATCGAAACGAAGAATTTTAAACCCTTTTTATTTAAGCGCCTTAAAGTTTTAGTAAAAGTCAGTTCGATCATTTCCAGATACGGTTCTATTAAAATTATTTGGCTGGTAACTTCCTTCAAATTCTGTTCCATTTTTTTGTTAATTATCTGGTAGATAGTGCCTGTTCGGATAATTCGTACAAAGGTCTTCAAAATCGTTTTAGGGTTCCGTATTAAAATGGTAAAAAATAACCCTTAGGTATGGTGCGACTCAGTCTGTCTGTCTGTCGGTCACAGCTGGATATCTAAAGAACTACTGATGCTATCAAATTGAAATTAAGAGCAGTTTTAGATGAAGTTTACCCAACTATTTTGCAAATAAAAAAGAAAAATGAATTTTTTTTTTTTTTTTTTTGCAACAGGGACTGAAAGGGGGTCTTAAAAATTCAAAGTGGGGCTACTAGGGAATATGGGGTATCATATATGAAAGAGCGCTGTTTGCACATTCTCAAACATTTTTTTATTTTTTTTTAAGGCCGCATAGTTTTCGAATTTTGATGAAAAATGTAAAAAAAATAACGTTGCCCATCGTTTTATTTACGAAGTTTGCAAAGAGGAAAATCTGAAATTACTCTATGTGATAGAAGTTTATGTAAAGATTACAGGAAAAATAAAACGATGTCTCTAAATACACACTTTTTCAGAAATCCAAACGGAACCCTCGGTGCGCGAGTCATACTCGCTCTTGACCGGTTTTTAGGGTTCCGTACCTCAATAGGAAAAAACGGAACCCTTATAGGATCACTTCGTTGTCCGTCTGTCTGTCTGTCTGTCTGTCTGTCTGTCTGTCCGTCTGTCTGTCTGTCAAGACCCTTTTTCTCAGGAACGCGTTGAGGTATCAAGTTGAAATTAATATCAAATACGTAATTCTATAGTCCCTTAGAGTTGTAAAAAAATCAAGCTTCTAAGTCTACGCAATACAAAAATACGGCCATAAATGCGACATATTTTGATACTCGCAAGTAAATCAAAACCTATAGGGTACTTCCCCTTGACCTAGAATCATGAAATTTGACAAGAAGGGAGGTCTTACGGCACAAATAATGGAAAAAGTCCGAAAATTGATAATTTATAATTTTATCACATGAAAAAATATTTTTAAGTATGTCATCTGTCAAGGGCCTTTTTCTCAAGAACGCGTGGAGGTATCAAGTTAAAATTAATATGAAATACGTAAATTTATCATCTCTTAGAGTTGTGAAAAAATTAAGCTTCTATTCAACGCAATAAAAAAATACGGCCATATCTATGCGACATATTTTGATATTCGCAATTGCAAGTAAATCAAAACCTGTAGGGTACTTCCCGTTGACCTAGAAACATGAAATTTGCCAAGAAGCAAGGTCTTACAGCAAAAGTAATGGAAAAAGTCCAAAAATTGTTAATTTATAATTTTATCACATAAAAAAATATTTCAAGTATATCATCTGTCAAGACCCTTTTTACCAGGAACGCGTGGAGGTATCAAGTTGAAATTAATACCAAATACGTTGGTTAGTAGTTCCTTAGATTTGTAAAAAAATCAAGCTTCTAAGTCAACGCAATAAAAAATACGGCCATTTATGCGACATATTTTGATACTCGCAAGTAAATCAAAACGTATAGGGTACTTCCCGTTGATCTAGAATCATGAAATTTGGCAAGGAGCAAGGTCTTATAGCATAAGTAATGAAAAAAGTCCGAAAATTGTTAATTTATAGAATAGAAGAGAATAGAATAGAATAGAATAGAATTTTATTTTTATGAATGTAGTTTTACGTGGTATGGTATTAATATTTGTTTAAGTTCTAAACATAATAAATAGTCAATATATAACTAAATATAATTACATATATATTAGGTGTAAAAAAATTAACTGCAAGAACTTCGTCCACATACTCGACATCGAAAAACAAACACATTACAAAAAAAAAATTTCGCGGAATCGCGAAAAAAAATCAGCTGTTCAATACATTTATGTTCGCATAATTCGTCAAAATGTTGATTTTTTTTTCGCGATTTCAGGTTTGGTCCCATAGTAAAAGTTGTTCATAATGATGAGTACAATGACCCCTTAAGAGGTTGTGGGTTATTTATTTTACACCTTGTATAATTTTATCACTTATAAAATATTTTCAAGTATGTCATTTGTCAAGGCCCTTTTTCTCAGGAACGCGTGGAGGTATCAAGTTGAAATAAATATCAAATACGTAAGTCTAAGATCCCTTAAAGTTCTAAAAAAATCAAGCTTCTAAATCAACGCAATAAAAAATACGACCGAATAAAAAAAAATGAATTTATGCGTCATATTTTTTCCCATTGACCTAGAATCATGAAATATGGTAAGGAGCAAGGTCTCATAGCACAAATATAGGGAAAAGTCCGAAAATTGATTATTTGTAGTTTTATCACATAGAAAAAATTGTTTTTAGTTTTTTTTTTCTGGCAAAATGCGGGTGTACTATATAATAGGTACACCTCTGCCCAACCCTTGGGGGAAACAAGGAGTGTGTTATGTTTAGGAATAGTGTTTTGCGAATACAAACTTAAGTATGCAGTTGACGAATTATCTGTGACGTATATCAATGCATGGGAGAACAAGTTTTTCAACTCAATGTTAAGTTTTGGGATAAATTCTTTTCAACTACGGAACCCTCATTGTACGTGGTCCGACACGCACTTGACCGGTTTTTTTGGCACACTATCTCACATAATTTGATCGCGTATCTACATTTAATTGTTTGATTTACGTTGCAGAATTTATGGGTTTAATTCCACCATTGTCACAGAAACTCATATAAAATAAACACCAAAATCCTCTTCGAAAAGTCGAGTCGCAAATAAAAATTATTTCCACATTTCTCGCACTGTACCGGCTTTGGACAGATTAAGTCGTCACGTGCTGGCCATATTTCTTTCCCGTCGAGATAGCTTGCACTTAAATAAATAAAAAATACGCCAACAGTTATTTATTACTGATGAGATGTGGTTGAACAAATTTTCTCCTTTTGCTTGACTGGTGATTAATGGGTTTCTTCATATACGACATTTTGGCAACTGCCAGTTCCAAAAACTTTTGCTCCTGAATAAGGGCCTTCCATTTAAAGAGCATAGCCAAAATCAAGGGGCTTGTAGCTAAGTAATAACCCGCACGGGTCGATCGATCAGGTTAAGCTACGCTTGCCGCGGTATTGGTCAGTGGATCTTTACATACCAAGACCCTTCCGTGCCTCGGAAAGCACGTTGGTCCCGGCTGTCATTCGTAGATCTTTGACAGTCGTTACGGGTCGTCAGAAACCCATAAGTCTGACAACCAGTCTTACCAAGGCGTATCGTATTACCCAGTGCTGTGTTACGGAGATCAGAAGGCCAATTCTACTAATTAATGTGCAAAGTGAAAAACTTGACGCCGCGCGCCGGGTTACGATGACATTGTGGAAAGACCAAAAAATGGTATTTTGCTAATCTTAAAATACGTTCCCGTGGCAACTTCATCGCATGCTAGCCTCACGGCCGCTCACGGGCGGCGGTCAACTTTGTTTTCGTTTACGAAAATAAATATATTATCATGTTGGTTCAATATATCCAGAAGATATTGTAATACCAAAAGATACTTTAATTTTTAGCAACCTTATTTTATGATTTATTTAATGCCTTAATTAGTTTGCTTGGTTTAGTACACACTCATAGTATTTTAATATCCCGTTTGTATTTTATATCTTTGAGATTGAGAATACAAAATCATTAAAATAAATAATCGGATAGAAATATAACTTGGAACGTATTGGTATTGGTAACTAATAGCAACGCGCAAGCGCGATGCGGACCATTTAAGACGTCATGAAGAGACGTCATTGTATTGAACGTCAAACTAAGAGTTTATATCGGTATATTATTATGTGTAATTTCAACATTTATATCTGTAATTTTTATGGTGTACATAATAAAGAGTATTCTATCTATCTATCTATCTAATGTACTCGCGCAAAGCGCAGGGTAAAAGTAGATACAGAGATGACAAAGATGCTTCTAGAATATTAAGCCTTGTTGTACGAGTACGAGAATTGGCCTTCTGAAGGCCAATTCTCGTACTTAAAAAACGTTCACATGACAGAAAAATTGCCGCAAAAGTTCCAAAATATCATAAATGGTATTCTACTAAACCAAAAAGCTACGTCAAACGTGACGTTTTATGCAAAGAGATTGCAACTACATAATCTGTCTAGATTAAAACCCTCTCTAAATAAATAAAGAATTAAAAAAAAAAACAAGGCTTAATATTCTAGAAGCATCTTCGTCATCTCTGTATCTACTTTTACCCTGCGCTTTGCGCTAGTATAGCTAGTGGCTCCTTCCAGACTTTCGTAGTGTCAATTCCTTCAGATTCCCAGCCGTGTAGCAAGCCACAATAGCCCTGAGCCACGCACGTGTGTTCAAAATACAAACACAACACAACAATGTGCTTTGCACTGTGACAAGAAAGCCGCGAGAATAGTGTGACCGTTATTTTAAAGAGATAATAATAGAATTTGTTTGCCAGTTCCCTATTATGATAAAGATATTATGTTTCCTTTTTAGATTCCATACATACCTACAACATACAAGATAATTATGTGTAACACATTTCAGCTTCATATCTGATAATCAAGAGCAATAACAATATGAGACAATAATCCTCCCGAACTCCCGACAGAATTGCGGTCACGGCGACCAATTTATATAACAAGACGTCTGAAGTGTTTGCGCATACACAGGTGTACTCCGTCTTCCCTCACTCTCATAGTCCGATGGGACAGCAATAAGACACAATCGGGAAGAGATTAGGCGCAGTACCAACGGCTGTACGTGTGCTTTCCTAGGCACGGGGGTGTCATACACTATTACATTACTATCTGGAGGGATCACGCGGACGGCACACGGTGGCAAGAATGAGCAGGGCAGTCGTTCTGACTGTCGGATGTTAAGAGCAAAAGGCACGGTCCCTGTTCAGTAAAAAAAAACGTTTACAAACGCTCTAATACATAGTTTTACTTATGTTTTTATGTGTGATATTTGATTATTAATTAAAAAATATTCACTTAAGAGTAAACTTTATTTTTCTGCAGTCACTCCATTTCTGCACTTCTGTGAAGCACAGACGATAGAAGGTGCGATGTCCGCTATCCGTCCGTCCGTATATCAGAGAAATAAAAAAACGAATGAAAAATTATTTTTATTTGAGTTTATGAATGAGTCATAAACTCGAGTAAATTTAATTTAATGAAATAAAAATAAAGTAAAAAAGCTTCTTTATTCCATACAAATACATAATGTAGCAGTGATTGTTATGCAAGGTAAATCCATGTTTGGCAGCCGTACCTATCGTGAGGCGGAGTAGTATGCAGGAACCCATAATTTTCCTTTTCCATTGGACGTGGATGTTTGACTTCATGATTTCATTAGACCAATATTTTTTTGGAAGTTGTCGCGATTCGCCTATTTCTTCAATGTTGTGGTTGCCTTGCTAAACGATAGGTACCTACAAGTTTTCCCAGGTAAAAATATAATCGTCTTCGTAATCCACCGGAGTGTACTTTAGATGGTTCGACATTATTTTTTCTTTTCGAAAGGTTCATTTCTAAGCCAATCTTTTCACTCCTACTTCGTGAAGCTCTGCCAACGAACTTGCAGCTCGGCAGCATCTTCAGAAAATAATATGGGTGTAGGTTCTACCTGTACTTATGATTTTCCCTGCAACTCTTCACTCAACGCACTACAACCAATGATATATTACCTTATAATACGTCATTGACTACAGCGACCACAACAGTAGGTAGGTATTTATACTGGATGCTATGCGTGGGTTCTGTTCCGAAATACGATGATATCCGTCATGGAATAATTTTCATAAATCAACTGAAAAATGTTCTGATGGCTAGGAGGCACCATATTCGAGAAAATTTCTTTCTTCCTTTGTGCAATACATTGTTACAGTACATTTGGACATAGATCAATAATTTAGTAAACAAAAATGATTTAGAAGTATAGTTTGACTATATTTTTACATTTAATAATATACCGATATAAACTCTTTGAGTTTGACGTTCAATACAATGACGTCTCTTCATGACGTCTTAAATGGTCCGCATCGCGCTTGCGCGTTGCTATTAAATTAGTTACCAATACCAATACGTTCCAAGTTATATTTCTATCCGATTATTTATTTTAATGATTTTGTATTCTCAATCTCAAAGATATAAAATACAAACGGGATATTTAAATACTATGAGTGTGTACTAAACCAAGCAAACTAATTAAGGCATTAAATAAATCATAAAATAAGGTTGCTAAAAATTAAAGTATCTTTTGGTATTACAATATCTTCTGCATATATTGAACCAACATGATAATATATTTATTTTCGTAAACGAAAACAAAGTTGACCGCCGTGAGCGGCCGTGAGGCTAGCATGCGATGAAGTTCCCACGGGAACGTATTTTATGATTAGCAGAATACCATTTTTTGGTCTTTCCACAATGTCATCGTAAGCCAGCGTCAAGTTTTTTACTTTGCACATTAATTAGTAGAATTGGCCTTCTGATAGGCAGTCGCTCCATGTAACGATCGTCTTAACGTAACGTAACGTTTACTTACGTCAATTTGTAGGAACACTTGTAGTTCCCATTATTGCCACCAGACGTCGCTTCTTCAGATTCAGTACAAATGGGGAGGAAAACTAACTTTTTATCACGCTAGGTGGCACATGATCGACTGTCCTTTTGTCATTGAGTTGACATAACGAACGATTGTCAAATTGTATGGATTTGTTTGTAAAACAATGTACAGTCGTTCAGAGCGCCATCTACAAACAGCTTTGCGTGTGGCTCCCCATTGAAGTTTACTTTAATGCGATCGACTAGGTAATAAAAACCGGCCAAGTGCGTGTCGGACCATGCACAATGACGAGTTCCGTAGTTGAAAAGAATTTATCCTAAAAACAAACTTAACATTGGAATCCCAAAAAAATTTTTTTTATGTTATAAAATTACAAATTAACAATTTTCGGACTTTTTCCTTCAGTTGTGCTGTGAGACCTCGCTTCTTGCCAAATTTCATGATTCTAGATCAATGGGAAGCAGGTACCCTATAGGTTTTGATTTACTTGCGAGTATCAAAATGTGTCGCCTATATGACTGTATTTTTTATTGCGTTGACTTAGAAGCTTGATCTTTTTAGAACTCCAAGGGATCATAGACCTACGTATTTGATATTAATTTCAACTTGATAAGTACCTCTACGCGTTCCTGAGAAAAAGGGTCTGGACAGACTGACAGACAGACAGACAGATAGATGGACACCGAAGTGATCCTATAAGGGTTCCGATCTCCTTTAGTTTTCCGGATCTAATTAGAATTTTTTAAACTGGATAACACGGTCAGAAAAATTCAACATTTCACTGTAACCAAAGTAAACATTTGTCGGTAAAACCCAGATATAAATCCGAAACACGTCAATCGGCCCCCAATAATACAGCCAGCAAAAAAATCGCAAGATTTCACATTTCAACACTCAGCGAACTTTTATAAAGCGCGCTGTTTGCTCAACAACCCGTAAAGGAACGAGTTACGGGCCCTTACACCTCAAGCGCTGCACCGCTTCAAGCGATCGCTCCACGTAACTAGGGGAAGGAAGTGTAATTTTACACAGCTGATACAATCGCTGTAGCGCTGAATAATGAATGTGGTTTCCGACTGGCCGGAATGGTTTATTGATTATTATTGTGATACCTGGAGGATGTACGTTGTTTTGTTTTTGTAAGTCAAGTAAATGCGTGAGGTTTGCATTTAGATGGGTGGGCGGGCAGGCGAAAGTTTGTGAGTGTGTTTGTTACTTCTTCACGCTCAAACGGCTTGACCAATTTAGATGAAATATGGTATGTAGATAGCTTATACTCTGGATTAACACATAGACTACTTTTAATCCCGGGCTACGCGGGTGAAACCGCGGGACGCAGCTAGTTTTGATAAAAAGGAGTGTCCATGCCCATTCTTCTCCATAAGAACCTACTACTTACGCTTTGGCATAGCTTCGTCTTTCCGACTGACCGACCCCTTGACAATTCATAAGTGTCTGTAATTGGTTTAATTGAAATAAATGTTTTTAAGTAAGGTAAGTATAGGAATAAAGATGATTCCTGGGAAACCAGGAAAAGGAAATTCTATTTAAATGACCCCTGTTATACAGGCTGTCCTAGTTCAGGGGTCAAGATCTCATTGATGGAACGAGTACTGAAGTTTGGAAAATAAATTACTATTACTATATTTGGTCCGTCAGTCAGATAATAAAAAAAACCGGTCAAGAGCGAGTCGGACTCGCGCACCGAGGGTTCCGTTCCGATTTCTGAAAAAGTGTGATACTTAGAGACATCGTTTTATTTTTCCTGTAATCTTTACATAAACTACTATCACGTAGAATAATTTCAGATTTTTCGCTTTGCAAACTTCGGAGATAAAGGGGGGGGAACGGTATTTTTTTTTTACATTTTACATCAAAAGTCGAAAACTATGCGGCTTAAAAAAAAATAAAAAATAGTTTGAGAATGTGCAAATAGCGCCCTTTCATATGATGCCCCACATGCCTTAGTAGCTCCACTTTAAATTTTTAAGACCCCCTTTCAGTCCCAGTTGCAAAAAAAAACATAATTATTTTTATTTCTTTCTTATTTGCAAAATAGTTGGATCAATGTCAACTAAAATTATTCTAAATTTCAAGTTGATAGCATTAGTAGTTCTTGAGATATCCAGCTGTGACAGACAGACAGACAGACTAAGTCACACCATAAGGGTTCCTTTTTTACCATTTTGGTACGGAACCCTAAAAATATTAGACACGTATTTTTTGCTTTATCGTAGGTATTAATAAAAATTACTTAGATAAAACACATTAAAGTTGGGTAGTGGGGGCTCGCTACGTCACAACTATAACAAACTACGTATAATATATTATATATATATACGGTTCGATTCCCGCACGAAACAAATATTTGTAAGACCTAAAAGTATTTGTTCCGAGTCTGGGTGTTTTTCTATCTGTATGTATGTATGTATTTACAAAAAAAAAAAAAAAATGTATATAAGTAGTTTATCAGCCATCTCGTTACCGTAACACAAGCATTAGGTTGCTGAGCTTGGGACTAGATGGCGTTGTGTGAAATGTCCGAGGATATTTATTTATTTATTTATTTTATTTACTGCCACAGCAGTAGCAGTCAATCTACCTAGCCTTTTCCCAACTATGTTGGTGTCGGCTTCTCAGTCTAACCGGATGCAGCTGAATACCAGTATTTTACATGGAGCGACTGCCTATCTGACCTCCACAACCCAGTAACTGGGTACTACGATACCCCTTGGTAAGACTGGTTGTCAGACTTTAGGGCTTCTGGCGACCCGTAACGACTGTCAAAGATCCACGAATGAAAGCCGGGACCAACAGCTTAACGTGCTTTCCGAGGCACGGAGGGGTCTCGGTATGTAAAGATCGTCACCCATTAATGGACCGACCCCGGCAAGCGTAGCTTAACCTGATGGATCGACCCGTGGGGCTGTTATTACTTAGCCACGAGCTCCTCCTCCTCCTTAGTACCAGTACTTGGTATAAAAACTGTAAAGTTTATTTCGAAGTACAATCAATTTATTTTTTATTTATTTAATACTTCAAGCGCAATGTACAGAGTCGGACTTAATGACCAATAAAAATTTATTTTATTCGCATTAAACATGGTATTAAAGGTGTTAGGTACATTAAAATTAGTGCTTACATGTTTTGCTAAAGACATATCATGCAAAATTATCGGTTTGTGTTAAGTACATATCACATAATACTAAGCTATTGTTAGTTTAGTCTCTAAGAATTCTTTAATAGAATATTTTTTTTGTGTATTTAGCCATTTATATAATTTGTGCCTAAATGCTCTAGACGTCAGCGTTTTAAAATTACTTGGTATATTATTATAAATACGTACACACATTGCTAAACAGTTCTTATTATATTTTGTAGATCTAGTAATGTCATTTAATACGAGTCTGAAGGATCTCTACGATTTCTCGGATACACATCATTTTCAGTTCTAAATAATTCTTTGTTGTTTGATACAAACGTACATGTTTTATAAATGTAAAGTGAGGGTAGAGGTAACAAACCAATGTTTTTAAACTCCAGTACAGCTGTCTGTTCAGTTGGAAAAGCTTGATCACGTACAGTAATAACAAAATATTTATTTATTTAAATACTTTAATGTACACCAGAAAATACATAGCAAAAAAATAACACTACAAAAAATACAATGGGCGGCCTAATCGCTTTCTGCGATCTCTTCTAGGCAATCTTGGAATGGAAAGTGATTGCATGGATATTAACATAAAAATGAGTAAATTAATTTACATTACGCAACAGAAAACATTAAATTACCAATATACCAAAAAAATCCATCGAAAACTATACTCAAGCAAAAAAAAATAACCTAAACCTAAGAACTTTATACCTAAATAAAACCTCCAGAAAGACCCGCTTACATTAGTTTAGATTATCACAAGGGATTAGAAAATCTTACCAAATGTTACGTTAGTCACCGAGATGCAAAGCTGAAACATCTCTTCACTATCAGCCATGTCGTTCTAACTGTTACAACCATACCAGTTACTGAAACCATTTTCAATTCATTCTATTTCACAGACGAACTCATTCACAATGAGCACAGTCAGACATCCAAACAGACAGCGCTATCTCAAATCTGAACCCAAAAAATCACTAACAAATGCTCTTCAAATGCATTGTACCACATTCAATTCTCAAAGAAACGGTAAACAGGTAAAGTAAGTTAGGCAACCGTTTTTCCCGGTTGACAACTTAACTTTACTTGCTTACTTGGTTGACAGAAACGGGTTGCAAATGCTACAGCTTTCCCGGGAATATCTCTCTGCGGTGCCACTTAGGTAATACATTAAGTTAGATACTACTTTACTTAGTTGAGTTATCTTAGAATGGTGTGTGAATGGATTGCTTGGTTTTGTGGTTGATCATAGTTTAAATATTTTGATGAAAAATATTTGGAAATGCATTTTTATTGTAACCTTTTTCACACATGTTCTTTTTATGTGGAAAACTACGGTTTATTCGCCGTATGTAGGCACGGTAGCTTCCATAGTCAAAATCAAAATCAAAAATCAAAAAGTCATTTATTCAAATTAGGCTGAGAATTTGAACGTCGAAATTACATAAGACAGTCCCCACAAAACGCCCGCCCTTCACCACGGAAGAAGTAGCGGAACAAACTCCCCAGCAGCACAGCTGTCTATTCAGTTAGAAAAAGTTGATTCTATACAATAGTATACAAAATAATTTACATAACACAATACATTAAATTATATTATTTGTCAAATAAAAGTGACCCATATAACATTGTCAGTGTTGTATGGATCACTATGGAAACTTGTAGACAAATACGTTTTTTTACGGCGCGGATTACATAATATCGTACCTTAAACCGTGCCGTGTACAAAGAGCCTTATGGATATTATTATGGTTACATCTTTATATTTAACTGTATGGTGTAAGTAGCCCTTAGTGCGACTGTAGAAGAGTCCTAGTCCCTAATAAGATAAAGATATATGAAATAAACTTATTTTATTTTTATTTATTTATTAACCCTATGTAAAAACAGCCAAGTGGCAGTGGGCCGGACACGTCGCATGAATGCACCCGGAGAAATGGGCAGAGATTGTAACTCACTGGACGACTGAGGGAGGACATCGCCGTCGAGGCAGGCCACAGCGAAGGTGGTGTGACGATCTGATAAGGTTTGCAGGGCCGACATGGCCAGAGATCGCACAAGACATGGAGGGTTGGAAGGAAAAAGGGGAGGCTTTTGCCGAGCGGTGGAAAACAGAGTAGGATAATAATAAAAAAAAACCGTTCAAGAGCGAGTCGGACGCGCGCACCGAGGGTTCCGTTCCGATTTCTGAAAAAGTGTGCTATTTAGAGACATCGTATTATTTTTCCTGTACTCTTTACATAAACTTCTATCACATAGAATAATTTCAGATTTTTCGCTTTGCAAACTTCGGAGATAAGGGGGGGGGGGGAACGGTATTTTTTTTTACATTTTTCATGAAAAGTAGAAAACTATGGGGCCTAAAAAAAAGAAAAAAAATGTTTGAGAATGTGCAAACAGTGTTCTTTTTTTCTATGATACTCCACATGCCCTAGTAGCTCCACTTTGAATTTTTAAGACCCCCCTTCAGTCCATGTGGCAAAAAAAATATAAATATTTTTATTTCATTCTTATTTGCAAAATAGTTGGGTAAACGTCATCTAAAACTAGCCTAGCCTAAGGGTTCCTTTTTTACCATTTTGGGACGGAACCCTAAAAATGTACCCTGGAGTCCGGATAAGTACATAGAACTTTAGAGTTGTGAAATATGGAAGTACTATTACATCGCTGCCTACACCATCCGGAATAAGGGAGTATGTGTTTGATTTATATGTGCATCCACTAGATCCCAGGACTTAGCAAGTAATCTGCAAACATAAAAAAAATCGTCATAATTACTATGTCTTTCACACTATGTATTTTCATTCGCTTATGACGTATCCACTGCAATTTCAAAACTAAAAGTAGGTAATACAAAATACATAAAGCAAAGCAAGTTCACAAACTATTTATAGTATCAATTTATACCTCCATCTTTATAGGTTGTAAACCAAGATTGGCTCAGATATGTACTATAGCTGTAAGTTTTATAGCAATGCTATAATTTCGTGTAATAACTCTGTAACTTTTACGGCGGTATGGTTCGTAATGAGGGGGGAGTTTGGCTTGTTTGATTGTGTACACTTGCCTTTATAGGGGGTGAAATAATTAAGTGATGGGGTAAGTCTGGTAAATAATTTTCTAATGACGTTTTCATGAAGAGGGATTATCACAGTTGGGAATGATATTGTGTTTTTGTCGATTTTGATTTGTTTTTCTAAATTATTTTGTTAGTTTCGATTCCCACGCATTGCTTAAAGTAGATTTTGATTAAGTGATTTTTTTTTCTATAAATTAAAAAAAAAACTAAAAAATATTTCAGAAAAAACACATTTACGGTTCATAAAAACAATTTTCCAAGTAAAAATAGAATATTCCAGAAATAAGTGTATCGATATTACCAAATTAACTTTAAAAACACTATTTACTCGTCAAGAAGAAATTATATTAATATTTTAAAATTAGATGAGGTCGTCGTTTTCTAATCGACAACTCTGTGAAGAAACACCGAAAGAAAAAGATCACACGTCACGGTCTCTTTTAAAGTCCACACATCTTGGATCACCATACAGATTTGGGTGGACCTGTCCAGTCACGCAATGTAGCTCAACTTATTACATATGGATTCCCATTTGAAACAAATTGATCGTCCCTCTTTTGGATGCATACACACCAAAAATATTTTCAGTTTTCCTAAAACAAATTCAGGTCGTGCAGTTCGCTACAAAAGTTCGTAACCCGAAGTCAGAGACTAAAATTCATTGTATCAACGTACGATACGTTTCACTCTTTACAAAGGATGTCCTTTGTTGCCTACTCTCCTTTGACCAGCTGACCAAAAGGTCTCGTTGGGAACCTCTTCCGGGAATCGACGTTGGATAGAGCTAAACGAAGTTTAATTATAAATTGAGACAGATTTCACACTAATATTATAAAATAAATAAATAAAATAAAATAAAATAACCTTTATATCGGACAAGTTACATCCATAGTGGGTGTTGTGAACTGCTACTGATGGCGACATCTCGGGGCAAGATAGTATAGATCAAAATCTACGTCATAGTATCTCTCGACTGTGATTGGTTTTAATTTTAAATATTGTTCCCACTCCCTTCTCCTTGAATCATGTAAGATGGAGATTACACACATATTTTGCTCGTCAACTAACGCATCGTATTTTATTTGAAAATCCACTACACGACCTATAATACACCGAAGTTTTCACCAAACCTCACCGCTGCTGCTACATTTGGACCTTCGAGCCAAACAAGTACAAGATCGCCGAGCGACCTTTGGATGGGGAACCCTTGCACGTGGCGGATTGAGAAGAAAACGCAATCGGTGGGGCCAATCCTTACTCCTTTCCATCATCTCCTGAGTTCTATTTGGTGCTACATTGTGTCTGTGCTCTTATTTCAGTGAAATTGCCGCATTGTATTCTCGGAATATTGGAATTCCAGTCAATTACTAGCCTGGTGACGTTGCTAGCATCAGTGCCGCGTGTGATTGAGCTGACGATTATAAACCGTGAGTACTCCTCTTTTCACTGACCACCAAAATGCCTATCGACTCTGCTAAACCCCGTGACAAATCTCCTAATTTTCTAAGTGTAGAAAGTAGTGAGTTAGTTCGCGATTTAGTTAGGAAGCGTGGTATAATTAAAGGCAGGCTTACCAAATTTAATAATTATTTAGACTCATTAAAAGATTGTGATCATGACTTTCCTAATCAAAAACGCATTGATTTAAAGTTAAGGATTCAAGGATGTACTACTTTATTTTCTGAATTTAACGACATTCAAACTAAAATAGAAGAAAAAGTTTCTGATAGTGAATTAGGCGAACAATTAAATCAAAGAGAACAATTTGAAGATAGTTACTACAATTTAATATCACTTGCTGAATTTATGCTGAACACTGATGAAGTTGCTGACTGCTCCAGGACATGCCATAGTCATAATAACAATCAATTACATTCCGTGAAATTACCCACTATCTCCATGCCTACATTTGACGGTTCCTATGAGCACTGGTTGGAATTCAGAGACACATTTACCTCACTTGTTCATAATTCTAAAGATATTTCCAATATACAAAAGTTTCACTATCTCAAATCGTCTCTAAAAGACAGCGCAGAACTAGTTATACATTCCATAGAATTTTCTTCTGATAATTATCAGGTTGCATGGGACTTGTTGCTCAACCGATATAATAATTGCGGACTTTTAATTGATCACCATATCAAAGCTTTGTTAAATATGTCTGCGTTAACTAAAGAGTCGCCTTCTTCGATTAGAACATTAATAGACACTATTTTGAAAAATTTACGCGCACTTGCAGTTCTAGGTGAGCCTACAAACTACTGGGATAGCTTAATTATTAATATCATGGTGTCAAAGTTAGATAAAATTACTGAAAGAGAATGGGGGTCTCATAAGTGCTCATTGTTCCCGAACCAAAACGAGAACAATTCTAAACGTTTATCGGTGGATGTTTTGATTAACTTTTTGCGCAACAAAGCCGACATGCTGGAGGCATTGCGGTGTTCACATAGTAAAGAAGCTCAAAGCACTGACAACAAAAAACAACACTCAAAACGTTCTAATATTTCACACTGCAATGTTTCCAGCGGGCCGAGTAAATCAAATAAACAACGCGGTAAGTTAACATGCGCGAAGTGTAACGCGAATCATCCACTGTATACTTGTAAAGAGTTTATCGATTGCGACTTAGACACAAAGCTTAAACTTGTACGCGAGCACAACTTATGTGAGAATTGTTTACATTCGAGACACTCAATAAATGATTGTAGGTTTGGGCCTTGTAGATGTGATGTAGGTATTTCTATATTATATATTCTATGCAATAAGTGGGTATGTACAACATTGCATGTGTGAGCTAGTCTCTCAATAAATCTGTTACGCGATTGACGTGGTTTTACTGCAGCCGATTTCCCGGGGTTCCCAGTGTCCAGAGACTCTTCAGTGGCGACGATTAAGTGATTTCACGCGTGTAAATTGTATGTTGCGACCAGAAAACTCTAAAGGTGCTGCGGAAATATTTTTTTTTTTCGTGTATGAACTGTGCGGTGTGAAGTGGAATAACGGACTTAAAATGGCGGTTGGAAAGATCGGTGCGTTTGACCTAACGAAAGACAATTGGGACACTTATGTGGATCGATTAGATCAATACTTTATTGCCAACAGTGTAAAAAGTGAATTGAAAGTCGCAACTTTAATTACGGTCATTGGTAATAGTGCATATGAGTTAATGGTTAATTTATGCACACCCGTTAAACCATCCACAAAGACTTATACGGAGTTAATAGCGGTAATGAAAGGACACTTAAACCCCAAACCATGTATGCTCGCTGAGAGGTTCAAATTTCGGCAACGGATTCAAAAACCTGGTGAAAATATTGCGACGTACTTCTCGGAGCTCAAAAGACTGAGTAAAGATTGTTGTTTTACGGCGGACAGTTTAAAAGAAAATATGAGAGATCAATTTGTGTGCGGCTTAGTAAACGATGACATTCGGCAGAAGTTGTTTATTGAAGACGACAGCATCAGTATCGACCGGGCGTATAAGTTGGCCTTATCGATGGAGACGGCTGAGACTAACGCGGCAATAGTGGAAGACGGTACGAGAAGAAAAACCGGCGGCAGTGCAGCGGATGCGGAGCCCATACCCGTTCATAAGATCGGGCATGAGGGCGGCGGAGGACGGCGCGGGGCGTTGGGAGGCGGCGGCGGCTATCGGCCGGCCGCGAGGCGAAACACTCGCTCGACGCGTGACTCACGACAATCCGGCGGCGGCGGTCCAAGTACCACAAGCGGAGCGGGTTACAACTTACTTCGAGCGGGCACTAAAAATGAGGAATGCAAAGTCTGTGGAGGCAAACACAATTCGAATACGTGTAAATTCAAACTGTATGTGTGTAGAATTTGTACCCAGGAGGGACATTTGAAGAGGATGTGTCCGAGGTTGACCAAGAATAATTCCTTAAATAACATAAAAGAAGACGGGCATGGCAGCGGCGACAGGTGTGGCGCTAACTCAACGGAGAGCGACAGTGACGAGGTAATAGTACCTATTAATCGCTTATCACTTGGAAAGTGTGCACCTATTATGATTTTTGTAAATGTGCACGGTTGTGACTTAAGAATGGAATGTGACACGGGGAGTGCAATCTCGTGCATTAATTACCAATTATATCAGGAAAAGTTTTCCAGTTTAAGTATTAAACCCACTAAGTTGGTTTTAAGATATTACACGGGTGAACTAGTTAGGCCTGTAGGTGTTATTAAACCCGTTGTTAAATATAATGATGCTGAAAAGATATTGGATTTATATGTTATTGACAATGGAAATACCGTTTTAATAGGTAGACAATGGTTAGCGGAGCTAAATATATCGGTGTCGACTATGCATTATAATAAAGTCAATAATAATCGGAATTTGGATTTTAATTTCTCGGAATTCAGTTCCAGATACTGTGAGGTGTTTGCGGATGGCCTGGGGCGGTTCACGGGAGGACAAGTGAGCATCCGCGTGCGCGAGGGCGCGCGGCCGATTTTCCTGCGCGCGCGCCCGTTGGCGTACGCGCTGCGGGAGCCGGTTGAGCGCGCACTGGAACAGCTGGTGAGCGACGACATCCTCACTCCCGTCCACCACTCAGACTGGGCAACACCAATCGTGCCGGTCGTCAAGAAAGATGGTACCATTAGAGTCTGCGCCGATTTTAAACTAACCTTGAATAAAGTGTTAGAAGTCGACCGTTATCCATTACCTAAGGTAGAAGATCTTTTGTCTCGGTTGCACGGGGGCGAAAGATTTAGTAAAATCGATTTGTCACAGGCGTACGCACAGTTCGAACTGGATGATACTAGGAGATACGCGGTAATAAACACACATAAAGGGCTTTTCATGTATAAACGATTAGTGTATGGGCTGTCGTCGAGCCCAGGAATATTTCAACGATGTTTAGAACAATTGTTTGCAGATATACCTCACGTAGGAGTTTTTTTAGATGATATTATTATAACGGGAAAGGACACAGCCCAACACTTAAGTAGCCTACATAAAGTTTTTGAACGTCTGAAGTCGAGTGGCTTAAAAGTAAAAAAAGAAAAATGTTCTTTCTTTGTGGAATCGCTCGAATATTTAGGGTATGTAATCAGTAGGGAAGGTGTTCACACGTGCAAAGATAAAGTGGAAGCAATTGTTAAAACTCCGATACCGAGGAACGTAACGGAGTTGAAAGCATTCATTGGTATGGTAATGTATTACGGTAAATTTATAAAAAATGTAAGTTCGATCCTTACACCATTGTATAATTTGTTGCGTGCCGGGGTGAAGTACGTATGGAGCCATGCTTGTGAGGTAGCCTTTGCTCGGGTTAAGCGGGCACTGAGCACGAGTGAAGTGCTTGTGCATTACAGCCAGGAGCTACCGCTTGTGCTGACGACAGACGCCAGCGCCACGGGAATAGGCGCCGTCATCTCGCACATCACGCCGGAAGGCGAACGCCCAATTGCATACGCGTCACGCACACTTAACTCCGCGGAGAGATCGTATGCTCAAATAGACAGGGAGGCATTAGCGATTATATACGGTGTTAAAAAATTCCATCAGTACTTGTATGGTAGGAAGTTTACTTTAAGAACAGACCACAAACCCCTAACATACATTTTTGGAAATAAAGTAGGAATTCCGGTTATGGCAGCATCCAGGTTGCAAAGGTGGGCAATAATATTAACAGGCTATTCGTATGATATAGAATATGTTGCGTCTGCTAAAAACTGTGCCGACGCATTGTCGCGACTGCCTCAACCAACAGTTAAGGATAAAATCGGGCGTGAATATACCTATTTAAATTTTGCAGAAAGTTTTTTGCCGGTGACGAATGATGATGTACGTCTAGCAACAGCGCGGGATCAGGTGCTTAGTAGAGTGATGGTGAGCGTACAGTCAGGGTGGCCGTCGCATTGCACAGACGAATTGATGAAACCGTACTTTAATAGGCGACACGAATTATATGTGGAACGGGGTTGTATTATGTGGGGCTATAGAATTGTTGTACCACCAACTCTTCGGAACGCAATACTAAAAGAGCTCCATGTTAGCCACATGGGCATAGTTAAGACCAAGTCGATGGCTCGAAGTTTTGTGTGGTGGCCTAATATAGACGCAGACATCGAATCGACATGCCTCTCTTGCGAAACATGTGCGATGGAAGCAGCTGCGCCGCCGCAGGCTGCACCACGTAGTTGGCCGTATTTAGCCCAGCCGTGGAGTAGATTACATGTAGACTTTTTAGGCCCATACCAGGGAAAAACGTTTTTCGTAATTATAGATTCCAGTACAAAGTGGATTGAAATTTTTGAAATGAATAAAACAAATGCTTCGGCTGTCATTAAGGTTATGAGGTCATTATTTGCGCGATTCGGTTTGCCTTTGGAAGTTGTATCCGACCAGGGCCCACCATTTACTAGTACGGAGTTAGGAGAATTCTTAAAATTTAACGGTATAAAGCAGTCGTATTCCCCAGTATATCATCCAGCTTCAAACGGGGCAGCAGAAAATGCCGTCAAATTATGTAAGCGAACAATAAAAAAGGCAGTCCGAGAGGCAGTAGACATCGACACAGCCTTACAGACATACCTACTAGCGTATAGAAATAGTATTCAAAGCACTACAGGGGAAAGCCCCGCCATGCTGTTGCAACGTAGGCCGTTGCGTTCTCGGTTAGATCTTTTGCGCGCAGACCGCGCGCGTCAGGACCGGGTGGAAGGGGTGCAGTGTCAGCAGTCGACGAGTTCGGGCACTGAACCATTGCAACACACCGTTGGTGATACGATATGGGCCAGGAACTACGGTAGCAAAGACAAGTGGTTAAAAGGAACAGTAGTAAACCAACAAGGTTCACGTAGGTATGTAGTAAACAGCGATGATGGTCGACTTCTCACACGGCATAGCGATCAAATTAGGCATAGAACTCGACGTTCAAGTATGATGTACCCAGACGTAATGTCTGAGGGACAGGTCAGTGGGGATGTCGTTGAACCGCAACAGCAACAGCTGTCTCCAAGTATATCGGAGCCAAGGGTTCGGGAGGGGACGAGTAGGGGCGAAGTCGGGGGCGACGGCCCAGTAGTGAGTGACGCGGTGGATACAGCAGTCACTAAGACCTCACCAACCCGTAGGGCACCATCGTCACCACCAGTCGGCAGTAAATTATCGCCGACGACCGCGACCGTCCCGGATCCCATGAACCGTCCCATCCGTACTCGCAAGAAACCGGTTAGATATGGATTTGAGTTCGATTAGATGTAAGAATATATTGTTATTATTATTATAGTACATAAGGTAAAAGCTTTGTTATAATTAGGTTAAGTTAGTGTGTTAGTTAATGTAACGTTTAGTTTTATATTCTTCCTGTATTAGTTATATACTAGAAGTTTAAGTGTGGAGGTGTGATGTAGGTATTTCTATATTATATATTCTATGCAATAAGTGGGTATGTACAACATTGCATGTGTGAGCTAGTCTCTCAATAAATCTGTTACGCGATTGACGTGGTTTTACTGCAGCCGATTTCCCGGGGTTCCCAGTGTCCAGAGACTCTTCAGTAGACACTGCAATCAAAAACATAACTCATTATTGCACAATGTTAACGCTAATAGTTCTGTTGCTTTGCATTCCACAACGAACACTGAGGTGGCGCATGCTAATACGAGGGACGCGTCTGCGCACCTCCCCGCTGCCGCACCAGCCACCTCGGACTCCGCAGTCCCTATTCAAGTAAACAAGGCACACATGCAAACGCAATCGATTAAGTCTATAGGTGTGCAGTCCGTGTTATTGTCAACAGCTATCGTTGAAATAGCAGATGTACACGGTAGGTATCATAAAGCGCGGGCGCTCCTTGATAATGGAAGCCAGCGCTGTTTCGTTTCTAAATCACTGTGTCAACTCTTAAACGTACCATTAATACAGTCCACAAACGAAGTTCGAGGCGTGGGTGATTCGGTAGTACATTGTTCGCAAACTTGTAACATCGTTATCAAATCCTGCGTCATAATTCATTTACTACGCGCATTAATTGTTATGTGCTGTCTAGGATTACGGCGTCAATGCCTGCCGTATGTAAATTAAGCGCGCAAGTCTGTATTCCAGACAACATACGGTTGGCTCCGCATCCGCATTTTCTAGATTACAAAAATATTGACATTTTGATTGGCGCAGATAGGTTTTGGGATCTGTTAGAAGACGGTAAGATTCGTTTGTCTAGTGGTCCGTTTCTACAGAACACCAAACTAGGCTGGATTATTTCCGGACCTATAGTTAATTATACGCGCAAAAATGCGCCAATTCATTGCAATATTACTCGTATTAATTCTTTAGATACGCAACTACGATTGTTCTGGGAGATTGAGGAACCGTCTAAGGTCAGAGACGCACAGACTGAGGAAGAACGTGCATGCGAAGATCACTTTGTTCGCACTACTACTCGCAATAGCGAGGGGAGATTCTGCGTGCACATTCCACTCCATCAGTCACCTGATACCTTGGGGGATTCTTATACACAAGCGGAACGTCGGTTTCTTGCGCTAGAAAAACGTCTGCAGCGCTCGCCTGAATATAAAATTCTTTATTCCAACTTTTTGCAGGAGTATCTTAGTTTAGGCCATATGACACAGGTAGATTCCTATGAATCCCCGTGTTATTTCATGCCACATCATGGCGTGTTCCGCGAGCTCAGCACCACCACCAAGTTGCGCGTGGTGTTTGACGCAAGCGCACCATCCAGCTCTGGTAAGTCACTGAATGATTTGCAACTAGTTGGCCCTCCTATACAGGGTGATCTTATTGCCATTCTTCTCCGCTTTCGCCAGCACAAGTACGTCGTGTGCGCCGATGTGGAGAAGATGTACCGGCAGTGCCTGGTAGATGAGGGTCAGCGCAGCTTGCAAATGATTCTGTGGCGTGACCATCCCTCAAAGCCGTTACGTATATTTAAATTAAACACCGTGACGTACGGAACCGCCTCCGCGCCTTTTCTAAGTGTTAGGTGCCTGAAACAATTAGCCTCTGAATCTCCTGATCCTGATGTCGCACGAGCCATAAAAGAGGATTTTTATGTTGACGATTATATTACGGGCTTAGATGATAAAATAAAATTATTAGATCTATGCGACAAAACTCAGAAGACGCTGCAGTCGGGCTGTTTTCCACTTAGGAAGTGGATATTTAATTTTAAATACGATGATGACCGTCATTCGTCTAGTCAGTTTAAACCTTTAAGTTTAGATGAAAATATTAGTTCTAAAACCTTAGGAATAGGCTGGCATAACGCAAACGATAACTTTTATTTTAATTCTCAAGTTAATATTGAAAATACCAAGCCTATTACAAAGAGGTCTATTTTATCAAACGTTTCGCAAATTTTTGACCCTCTCGGCTTGTTAAGTCCTGTCATAATCGTTGTCAAGGTTCTTTTACAACAATTATGGCTATTAAAAATAGGTTGGGATGATAACGTTCCTGATGAGACGGCGCGCGTGTGGAACCGATTTGTTATTTCATTGCAAGCGCTAAACACTGTACGTATACCTCGCCACGCTATAGGTACACAGCCTATGTATATTGAGTTACACATTTTTAGCGACGCATCTCAGACGGCGTACGGCGCGTGTATTTATGTTCGCACAGTTAACAATGATTTAACAGTATCGGTTAGATTATTGTTTTCAAAAACAAAGGTGGCGCCTTTAAAACCTATTAGTGTCCCACGTCTCGAACTTTGTGGGGCTTTATTAGGTGCTCGTCTGTATGACAAGGTACGCAACTCATTACGTTGTAAATTTAATAGCATAGTATTTTGGACAGATTCTACTATTGTCTTAGGCTGGCTACACATGAAGCCTAACCAGCTTAAGACATTCGTTCAAAATAGGATCGCGGAAATTCATGACCTTACACTAGACGTCCAGTGGCGTCACGTAAGCAGTGGAGATAATCCCGCCGATCTAGCGTCACGCGGTGCTCGATTGGAAGAACTTTCTTTGTCTACCTTGTGGTGGGAGGGTCCTGAATTTCTTCGTGACCCTAGTTTTTCAATAGACGACCACAAAAGTTCAGACTCGTTCAAAAATCGCGAGTTACCTGAGGTCAAGTCAAGCGTCACTGCCGTTGTAGCTCAGGATTGTTGTGAATTATCTTTGTTTCCCTTCCATCGGTTCTCTCAATTTAAACGCATGAGGCGTGCGGCTGCCTTTATGTTACGTTTTATTAATAACAGCCGATGCAAAAACAATAAGCGTACAGGCGGCCTTAGTGTAGACGAGTTAGACCATGCAGATAAAACATTAGCTCGGTTTTGTCAAATGGAATCTTTTCCAGTTGAATATAAGGCATTATCTAATAATGAGATTATTAAAAATAAAGGTTGTTTGTCTAAATTAAATTTGTTTTTAGATGATCATAAAATAATGCGCGTAGGTGGTCGCCTAGTTAATTCTAATGAATTCATTTACGGTAAAAAACATCCAATTTTAATTCATAGTAAACATTATTTTACCACTTTATTATTTCGTCATGAACACATTCAGCTTCTCCACGCTGCTCCGCAGGCATTACTTTTTAATTTACGTGAATCATGGTGGCCGGTCGGAGGTAGGAGTTTAGCTCGTCAGGTAGTGCATAGTTGTGTTACCTGTACTCGCATTAGAGGAAAGACGCTTAGTCCTTTGATGGGTAACTTACCCAAGGAGCGAGTTACACCTAGCCTTCCATTTGTTCGGTGTGGGGTGGATTACGCTGGACCAGTGCTCATTCTGAACCGCAAAGGTAGGGGTGCTAGGCTTATCAAAGGCTACATTTGCCTATTTGTTTGTTTCGTGACACGTGCTATACACCTGGAGTTAGTCAGTGACCTCTCCAGTGAAGCGTATTTATGTACTTTAAAAAGATTTATTTCACGCCGTGGTAAGCCTGCTGATATCTACTCTGATAATGGTCGTAATTTTGTAGGTGTAATGAACGATTTTTCAAAATTTCTAACTAATTGTAGTAACGATATTTTAGAATTCGCATCTAGTCAAAATATCAAATTCCATTTTATTCCCCCTTATTCCCCGCATTTTGGTGGTCTGTGGGAGGCAGGAGTAAAGTCGAGTAAATACCATCTTCGTCGTGTGATAGGTAACGCGCACCTCACGTTCGAAGAGTACAGCACAGTATTGGCTCAAATAGAAGCCGTACTAAATTCCCGGCCTCTGTCTCCTCTTTCCCCTGATCCTCATGACTTTTCCCCGCTCACTCCCGGTCACTTCCTTATTGGCCGACCACTGACTGCGCCAGCCGGCGATGACCTACGCGATGTTCCTGCTAGTCGTCTCCAGCGATACCAGAGGGTAGAACAACTTCGCCAACACTTCTGGAACCGATGGGCGAAGGAATACATCTCCGAGCTGCAGGTGCGGACAAAATGGACGGCGAATAAGGACGAGCTCAAACCAAACTCCTTAGTTGTCATTAAGGACAATAACCTCCCACCGTTGAAGTGGCATATGGGACGTGTCCTTTGCACTATCCCAGGAAAGGATGGTATATCCCGGGTGGCTGATATACAGACGTCATCGGGTGTGGTGAGGCGCGCACTTACCAAGATTTGTCCTCTACTACAGGATGTGATCGACACTGATGCAGTGACTGAAGACCATTGAAAGCCACTGCTTCCAAGGCCGGGGGCATGTTGTGAACTGCTACTGATGGCGACATCTCGGGGCAAGATAGTATAGATCAAAATCTACGTCATAGTATCTCTCGACTGTGATTGGTTTTAATTTTAAATATTGTTCCCACTCCCTTCTCCTTGAATCATGTAAGATGGAGATTACACACATATTTTGCTCGTCAACTAACGCATCGTATTTTATTTGAAAATCCACTACACGACCTATAATACACCGAAGTTTTCACCAAACCTCACCGCTGCTGCTACAGTGGGTTAGTAGTACACAGAAATCTTAGGACTATGTTAGTAATTATAAAGGCGAATGTTTTTGTATGTTTGGTAATAATAACACATAGGCTACTTTTTACCCTGGTCTACGCTGGTGAAACCGCGGGGTGTATCTAGTTTGGTAAAAAAGCTATATTTTATTTTTTGTTCTTAATGAAGTTATCAATTACTTTATAACTATGTACAGGATCGGTAGATATTTTGTATGAGTACTATACTGAATGTCATTTCAGTCTTTTTCCGCATTGCCTTCTTCAAGAATTCATTCAATGGTGAGAGAAGTCCAAGGCGACTATAATCTTACTTTGTCTAGCCATATAAATCAGCTTGTAGAAATTAGATTCCGGGTTCGATTCCCGACTCAAGTAGATTTGGTCAACCCCCAAAATATTATTCAAAGCATTCTGTGAGATTTTTTTCTATCATGAAAAGCAAAAAGAAAATAATAATATGTGCTCATGGTTAAAGAAAGTAACAAATGCTCGTTTCTTTAAAGAAAAAAGTGATAAGGTACGCCCGCCCGGTACTTACCCCTATACAATTTCCGTCACCTGACGTTTACAACTTGCAACGCATGTTAGGCAGTTAATTTATTAGCTTTTTTAGATCGGAATGAAAGATAACTATAATTAGGGTTATACCTTGTCATTTTTACACCTCTGTGTAATTATTATGACGTCAAACGATGTCTCGCTTGCGAAAAAGAGTTTGAAAATCGGTAATTTGTCTGCCTTATTGGTGTAGAGATCACAAGCTAAGTTCTGCTTTATTGGGTTTTGGATTTGATCCGTCGGAAAATTTATTTAGATTTTCCATAAGGAAATTCTATGTATCACGTGCACCTTGGTGTCTTGATTTGGGCACGGTTAATGAATAAAAACTCGCCTCATAACACTTGACTTTACATAATGACAATTTATTGTATTTCTTTTAATTTATCTAACGATAAGATACGTAATATCTTCTTATTTTTTCTCTGTAAAATTCTTTACCAATCCTTCATCAAAGCACAAATAACAGCCTAATGGGCCGTAAATCCCTGACTCAGTTACAATCAGGCCCGAGTCAGTGTGTTCAACACGGGTGTCGAACAAGTGAGCAACTCGTACCGTGTCGAATGACTCTGAGGACCAATAGATTTCTCCTGTGACCTGTGTGCCAGTTTGTGACGCAAATCTGTTAGGTAGGATGTTTAGAGTTGACGTTTTTTTGTAGAGTGTTGTTTTGTCCTAAAGAAGAATGGAAGACATTTATGTTGTTCGGACCCCAAATAAATTGGGATAAGGGCAGGAGCATGAGGAGTGGAGCTTGGAATGAAAGTTAGGTTTCTGAACGAAAATACCAATATTATAACAAATAACAATAAATGAACTAGTTGTTTATATCTTTTTTTGTAAAGAAATATTTAAAAATGTAAGTAAAAGAAAGAAAATGAATGAACGGAATAAACTAGTAGTTTTACGAACAGTAGACCTTGCAAGCACAATCTTTTTTGCAACAATTAAATAGATAGAATACTCTAAGCACACCATAAAAATTACAGATATAAATGTTGAAATTTTACATAGGATGACACAATGGGCGGTCTTATCGCTGAAAGCGATCTTTTACAGACAAGGACAACCTTTACTAAAATTGAAACTAAAACAAAATATTTACAATGTTTTTTTTTCACCAAATTTTTAAGAGACCAACTTAAAATAACTTAAAGTAAGTAAAGTAAAGTTTTACTTAGCAAATAAAAATAAAAAGAACCATCGAGATTGGATCTCATAAGGTAGATACATCCAGTAGCCCCCTTTTTGCACCTTAAAAATCCTCGACAGCAAAAAAAAATCTATATAGTCGATAAACCTGTATACCAAGTTTCATCCAAATCTGTTGAACAATACGACCTGTAGAGGAGTAGCAACAAACTGACGAACAAATTAAAATTTAGATAGAACCAAAACATTGTTACTTAATATCTCCACAGCTATCAATACCCGATCACTTCCAAAATCGTGTAAAGTAAAAGCAAACTTATCAGTTGTCTCCAATAAGAATTCAGAAACAAGAAACAGGATCTTTTGGGCAGGTGTCGGACGACAAAAACCCTGGACCCCCGGGGGTTGTCCTCTCCGTGTCACCAATTTGTGGTGCTGAGTGATGGGCGACAGCGGGGATAGTTAGTGTGATATTTTTAGCTGATAATTTTGAGGGAATAGGAGGGGGCTTGTGGCTAAGTAACAACAGCCGCACAGGTTAACCTACGCTTGCCATGGTCGGTGCGTGGATGGGTCCTCCGTGCCTCGGAAAGCACGTTAAGCCGTTGGTCCCGGCTGTCATTCGTGGATCTTTGACAATCGTTACGGGTCGTCAGAAGCACGAAAGTCTAACAAGCAGTTTAACCAAGGGATATCATATTACCCAGTAACTGGGTTTTGGAGGTCAGATAGGCAGTCGCTCCATGTAAAATACTGGTATTCAGCTGCATCCGGTTAGACTGGAAGCCGACCTCAAGTTAATTGGGAAAAGGCTAGCAGATGATGGAATTTTGAGGGAATAGCTTGTTAGCTATTGTTGTTTATCGGCAAAGCCTTGCCATTGTTTTACCGTAGGTGAAAAATTACAACAACAAAGTTATTGCAACAATCTTATTTCTGGATGTGGATTTCAACGAGTTTTTTCCCTAAAGTAGTACGCAAAATGCGCGCTTTGACGTGAAGGTGCGGGCAAAATAATACAAAACCCTAAAGTAAGTATCCATCTAATTATATCACCATCAGCGGATAATATTCTTTCATTGAAAAATCGGAGGAACAATTAGTGTTTGTGTTAGATACTCAACAATTAAACTTTCCATGAAAATACATAGAGTTCTTACAACATTGTACAATACCTACCCTGTGGTTTCAGAATCTTTTATAGAGGATTTATAGCATAGGTGTAGATAAATATTTTAAAAATAAAAAATAAATAAATAAAATAAAATTTATTGAAATAAAAATATGTTTACAAAAGAGTGTAAATAGATGGTTCAGTAGTAAATATTAATCTAGGCCTATGTTAGTAGTATTATAATAATCTGTATTATAATTTATTATACCTACAAGAATTTATATTGTAGTGCACTCTTACTTTAGTGCCATTAATAGGTAAAGCATTTTCCGCACTATAGCCACAACCCTCCAACTACCAAAATCCCTTTGTCTGTAAAATATCACTTTTAGCGATAAGACCGACCATTTATATCATCCTATGTAAAATTTCAAAATTTATATCTGTAATTTTAATAGTGTGAAAAATAAAGAATATTCTATCGGTCTATCTATCTTTATCTAACGATCTGTCTCTCTATCGTCTAAAACTTGCACCATTTCCAGATTCCTGACAAATTGAATCTTGCTTGTCCGCCCGGGGCAGACAAAAGGGCGATTCGCATTTTATTTGCCATCTGATTCCGCCCCGGGCCCGCTTCATTTTCATCACCCAACACTAATGGGATTTCAATTACCGGAACTGATAGATTTGTGTACTGTTTGTCGTTACTAGGCGGGGGTAGGGAGACGAGAAGGAAAGTAGTTATAGTTCATTTGGGAGGTTCAATGATGATTGATTTGGAATGGTTGTCATTTTGTGTGGCAGATAGGAGTGTCATGGTACTGATCAGTAATACGTTTGTTTGATAATAGCAGTGATAGTGCCTTATATTAACCAACTGCAAAAAAAGAAGGAGTGGTGCATTGGCAATTTGTCAATCATGTTTATTTTTAGGGTTCCGTACCAAAATGGTAAAAAAGGAACCCTTATGGTGTGACTCAGTCTGTCTGTCTGTCTGTCACAGCTGAATATCTCAAGAACTACTAATGCTATCAACTTGAAATTTAGAACAGTTTTAGATGACGTTTACCCAACTATTTTGCAAATAAGAAAGAAGCCAAAAAGAAAAAAAAAAAAGAAAGAAGTAAAAATATTTATATTTTTTTTTGTAACAGGGACTGAAAGGGGGTCTTAAAAATTCAAAGTGGGGCTACTAGGGCATGTGGGGTATCATATGAAAGAGCGCTGTTTGCACATTCTCAAACATTTTTTTATTTTTTTTTAGGCCACATAGTTTTCGACTTTTGATGAAAAATGTGAAAAAAGATACCGTTCCCCGCCCCTTATCTCCGAAGTTTGCAAAGATAAAAATCTGAAATTATTCTATGTGATAGAAGTTTATGTACAAATTACAGGAAAAATAAAACGATGTCTTTAAATAGCACACTTTTTCAGGAATCGGAACGGAACCCTCGGTACGCGAGTCCGACTCGCTATTGACCGGTTTTTTGCTGTTCTATGGACATCTATTACCTTGCATGTTTATAATCCAAATAAGACCTTCCCCACGCATCCGCCTCTAGGCTTTCAGGTAGTAAATTGGTTTAAAAAATGAGCAAATAATTGAAAAATAGACATTTCATTTGAATAAAAAATATCCACGTAAGGCTGTAATAATGATCACCATTCCTATTTTCTCATCGGACATCCTGGTTATTCCAATACTAAAATCCTACGTTACTTTGTCGATATTCTATTGAAACGTACAAAGTATATTGCTCGGATATTTTCATAGCCTTTGGAAGAATCGCTAGGATTTCAATTTCGTTTGAACGTGAGTTCTTCCTGCACCAATGTTATCGTTTGTCAGTCGTGTTCCTGCAATTGGTTGCTTTACAACATTTGTTAGGCGCCCAATCTTTAAAATAAATAAAGGTATGGTTATTTGCAAATCAGAATCAATAAAAAAATCAGTGCGTTTAGGAGCGTGCAGGATGGTCGTATGTGACAAATACAGCCATTATTTGGATCAAGATGACCCTGGAAAAGGATGCTTGGAAGGTGTTGGGAAAGGCGAAAAATATTGTTTTACTACTCCTTTTCACAAATGGATTGCGGTGATAGTTAATATGGCATCAACATTGGTATAAGCTTCGTACTTCGATAAAAGGGGGTAGGGGTTGGAGTGTTGAGCTATGGCTTCCGAGACTTACCTACCAGTTGTTAGATACATTGTAATAAAACAAACCGTAAAATGTTATTCCATCCTACCTCCTGCTACACGATTGTCCTGTGTCATAAATACTGTTACTTACTAATCACAAACTTTAGCAAAACATACAAAAATAATGTTTTTGACACTTTTGAAAACGTATAATTTGGTTAAAATAACTGCATCAAAGCACCAAAAAAAAAAAAAAAGAAAAAGAACAAAAAATTTAAAAAACACATTATTGGTCTATCGAATTTCCGTCGTGGTATTAAACTGTATTGCAGTACAAATGAGCAACTATCAATATTGAGGAGTGATGAAACAAAAGCCGTTATGACCAGTTTTTAGGGTTCCGTACCAAAATGGTAAAAAAGGAACCCTTATGGTGTCACTCAGTCTGTCTGTCTGTCTGTCTGTCACAGCTGAATATCTCGAGAACTACTAATGCTATCAAATTGAAATTTAGAATAGTTTTAGATGAAGTTGACCCAGCTATTTTGCAAATAAGAAGGAAATTTTTTTTTTTTTTTTTTTGCAACAGGGACTGAAAGGGGGTCTTAAAAAATCAAAGTGGGGCTACTAGGGCATGTGGGGTATCATATGAAAGAGCGCTGTTTGCAAATTCTCAAACATTTTTTTTCTTTTTTTTAGGCCGCATAGTTTTCGACTTCTGATGAAAAATGTAAAAAAATACCGTTCCCCCCACACCCCCCCCCCTTATCTCCGAGGTTTGCAAAGAGAAAAATCTGAAATTATTCTATGTGATAGAAGTTTATGTAAAGATTACAGGAAAAATAAAACGATGTCTCTAAATAGCACACTTTTTCAAAAATCGGAACGGAACCCTCGGTGCGCGAGTCCGACTCGCTCTTGACCGGTTTTTTTTTTGTCTCCGCGCTAAAATACACATTCACATGCAATGAAACCGCTTCAAAAGATGTTAATTCATACTGAAAACGAATGTTGAAAATCGATTGAGAATAAATTCTATCAATCTTAGATACTAACATCAGTTTTATTCAGTTTCTGTAAAAGAGGTAGGTAAAATGGATTTATTGGCTTATGAAATGTTAAGCCTCAATTTGTTTAAGATGAAAAGAAAAAATCTGTACCTATTTACTTCCACTCGCACAGAAACAGGACGGACTAAATTATTAAAACACAAATATAGAAAAATAAAAATAACAGCGTACATATAAAAAAGCGTGTCGGAAGCGGAACACGTACAATGCAGAGTTCCAAACTTTAAGAAAAAACGATTTTCGGACTTTTTCCTTTAATTGTGCTGTGAGACCTTCCTTCTTGCCAAATTTCATGATTCTAGGTCAACGGTAAGTACCTTAAAGGTTTTGATTTACTTTCGAGTATCAAAATATTATATCGCATATATGACCGTATCTTATTATATTGCGTTGACTATATTGCGTTGAACCCTAAAAATTAAGGTTATACCTTAATTCCGTACCCAAATGGCAAAAAACAGAACCTTTATGGATTCGTCATGTCTGTCTGTCTGTCCGTCTGTATGTCACAGCCACTTTTTTCCGAAACTATAAGAACTATACTGTTGAAACTTGGTAAGTAGATGTATTCTGTGAACCGCATAAAGATTTTCACACAAAAATAGAAAAAAAAACAATACATTTTGGGGGTTCTCGATACTTAGAACTGAAACTCAATTTTTTTTTTCACCAAACCCATACGTGTGGGGTATCTATGAATAGGTCTTCAAAAATAATATTGAGGTTTGTAATATAATTTTTTTCTAGTAAGCAGTTTTTTTTTTAATACGTGATAAATCGTAAACCGCAATTTGCCTTTTATTCAATCAACTCAAATATACAAAAAAAAACATTTAATTTCATAAACATAAACCTTATGCATAAACCGTGAACCATTATTTTCTAATAATAAATCTGTAATAGGTGCCTAATTAAATGATAATTATAATTCGCGCAGGGCGTGGGTTGTTTTGCAAAGGAAGGTGTATATAATGTTACGGAACTCTTCGTGTGTGAGTCCGACTCGCACTTGCCCGGTTTTTTAGAGCTCCAAGGAACCATTATACCATAGACTTACGTATTTGATATTAATTTCAACTTGACACCTCTAGGTCCTAGGCGTTCCTGACAAAAAGGGTCTTAACAGACTGACAGACAGACGGACGACGAAGTGATCCAATATGGGTTCCGTTTTTTCCTTTTGAGGTACGGAACCCTATAAAAACATGAAGTCCTGTACGAGGCTAAAAGGTCTTAGCATGATGCCATTTAAAAAGAAGTGTTGTTACAGTCAACCCGCCCCTCTTGTCACCCTGCTAGCATCATCAACATGTTCACTTCGATGTCTTTATCTCCGGCCTCACCCTTACAAACAAAAGAACTCGTCATGATGTGCCCAACTCATAACATGCAAATCGAGCGCTATGACAAAAAGCCGCCGTTAGTTAATGTAATATTCAGGAGGCAAAGACGGCAGGTTATATCAAAAGTTTCACCAGAATTGCTACTTGTTTGTATAGGTTACATTACATAGTGGTTCTGTGCTGAACGCCTGCCTTTGAGAAGTGTGCGTGTACAACAAATTGAAATTGGGATTCAAATAATGTGGTGGTGAGCTGATATGGGGACAGATTGTGAGCACCTTGCTTTTTTATTGAACACCTAAACATACTAACAATCAATCTGCCCAGCCTTTTCCCAACTATGTTGGGGCCGGCTTCCAGTCTAACCGGATGCAGCTGAATACCAGTATTTTACATGGAGCGACTGCCTATCTGACCTCCACAACCCAGTAACTGGGTAATACAATACCCCTTGGTAACACTGGTTGTCAGACTTTCGGGCTTCTGACGACCCGTAACGACTGACAAAGATCCACGAATGACAGCCGGGACCAACGGCTTAACGTGCTTTCCGAGGCACGGAGGAGTCTCAGTATGTAAAGATAATCACCCATCCACTGACCAACCGCGGCAAGCGTAGCTTAACCTGATGGATCGACCTGTGCGGCTGTTATTACTTAGCCACGAGCTAAACAACAACAGTATTGTTACAACATAAAGTAATTTTACTTATTAATCTTTAATCGTTATTGGAAGTGGTTACAAATTGTGTGAAATGCCTAACTCTTATACTAGGTGGTTAACCTAGTTACAAGAGCCAGTGCCCTCTCCCGGGAGTAAATCCTATTGAAAACGTATGCAATAAGACTATCAATGAAAAAATAAAAAGACTAAACTAATACAAAATAGTAAAATAAAATAAATAAATATCCTTGGACATTTCACACAACGCCATCTAGTCCCAAGCTAAGCAACCTAATGCTTGTGTTATGGTAACGAGATGGCTGATAATTTACTTATATACATTTTTTTTTTTTTGTAAATACATACATATTATAGATAAAAACCGGTCAAGAGCGAGTCAAAATCGTGCACCGAGGGTTCCGTTCCGATTTCTGAAAAAGTGTGCTATTTAGAGACATCGTTTTATTTTTCCTGTAATCTATATATAAAGTTCTATCACATAGAATAATTTCATATTTTTCTCTATGCAAACTTCGGAGATAACGAAGGGTTTTTGTTTTTACATTTTTCATCAAAAGTCTAAAACTGTGCGGCCTAAAACAAAAGAAAAAACATGTTTGAGAATGTGTAAAGAGCGCTCTTTTATATGATACCCAACATGCCCACTTCGAAATTTTAAGACCCCCTTGAAACAGGGATGCCTGTTGCAAAAAAATAAAAAATATTTTCATTTCTCTCATAATTACAAATTAGTTGAGCAAACGTCATCTAAAACTTCCCGTTGTCCTAGAATAATGAAAGGCAAGAAGCAAGGTCTCACTGCACTTTTTTAACAGTTTTTGGACTTTTTCCTTTATTTAAAAAGTCCAAAAATTCTCTCATAATTACAAATTAGTTGAGCAAACGTCATCTAAAACTTCCCGTTGTCCTAGAATAATGAAAGACAAGAAGCAAGGTCTCACTGCACTTTTTCAACAGTTTTTGGACTTTTTCCTTTATTTAAAAAGTCCAAAAATTCTCTCATAATTACAAATTAGTTGAGCAAACGTCATCTAAAACTTCCCGTTGTCCTAGAATAATGAAAGGCAAGAAGCAAGGTCACACTGCACTTTTTCAACAGTTTTTGGACTTTTTCCTTTATTTAAAAAGTCCAAAAATTCTCTCATAATTACAAATTAGTTGAGCAAACGTCATCTAAAACTTCCCGTTGTCCTAGAATAATGAAAGGCAAGAAGCAAGGTCTCACTGCACTTTTTCAACAGTTTTTGGAATTTTTCCTTTATTTCAAAAGTCCAAAAATTCTCTCATAATTACAAATTAGTTGAGCAAACGTCATCTAAAACTTCCCGTTGTCCTTGAATAATGAAAGGCAAGAAGCAAGGTCTCACTGCACTTTTTCAACAGTTTTTGGACCTTTTCCTTTATTTAAAAAGTCCAAAAATTCTCTCATAATTACAAATTAGTTGAGCAAACGTCATCTAAAACTTCCCGTTGTCCTAGAATAATGAAAGGCAAGAAGCAAGGTCTCACTGCACTTTTTCAACAGTTTTTGGACCTTTTCCTTTATTTAAAAAGTCCAAAAATTCTCTCATAATTACAAATTAGTTGAGCAAACGTCATCTAAAACTTCCCGTTGTCCTAGAATAATGAAAGGCAAGAAGCAAGGTCTCACTGCACTTTTTCAACAGTTTTTGGACCTTTTCCTTTATTTAAAAAGTCCAAAAATTCTCTCATAATTACAAATTAGTTGAGCAAACGTCATCTAAAACTTCCCGTTGTCCTAGAATAATGAAAGGCAAGAAGCAAGGTCTCACTGCACTTTTTCAACAGTTTTTGAACATTTTCCTTTATTTAAAAAGTCCAAAAATTCTCTCATAATTACAAATAAGTTGAGCAAACGTCATCCAAAACTTCCCGTTGTCCTAGAATAATGAAAGGCAAGAAGCAAGGTCTCACTGCACTTTTTCAACAATTTTTGGACTTTATCCTTTATTTAAAAAGTCCAAAAATTGTTAAGTTGTAATTTTATCACATTTTTTTTTGGAAAACAACTTAAGTTTGTTTTTGGGATAAATTCTTTTCAACTACGGAACCCTTCATTGAACATGGTCCGACACGCACAAATGGAGTATACAGGGTGGAATTTTGTAATGCCACCTGGAGGGAAAGTACTCTTAATACTGCAGATAGAAAATTTTACTCAAAGGAAACATTCCTTTAGTTTTGAATAGAAAGCAAACTGCATTCAAAGATTTTCGAAAATTCTCTTCTCCCACACCCGGGAATCGAACCGGCTAAAATCTGAAAAAATTATACCCTGTACTGTTATTGCATCGATCGTTAGGGTCAATTATAAGGATGAAATCTCTCTAACAAACATGATAAATTAAATGAAAGGAAAACCAGGAAATCTGAAGTTACAAATTCAATGAGTCAAGTTAAAACTCTTTAACTAACATCCATCTTTTGTAATGCAGACTCCTTTGCGACATACTCGTAGCTGCGTGTATGATATTTAAATAATATGGAATGTTAGATTAAAATTTGAAAATTAGATTGTCATAGTTGTTATTCACATTTGATTGTTGATTGGCATTACAAAATTCCACCCTGTATAGTACCGAAGGAATCGTACACGCGTTTTTATTAATTGTATCAAACTCATAGCACTACCTTTATAACCAGTATTATATTGCATTAAGAGAAGCTCTTTACATCGAAATAATTCTTAGATAACAAATATCTCCATGCTAACCAACACTTAGATTTTTGCAAACAATAGCCGTCTGATACCGACTCTGTCTAGACTTTTTCTCTAATGAAGTTAGCAACGCCTCAGGGACTGCCTTTTATATCACCCTCTTAATTATAAGTCTATAAGATATACTATGACAACAATTAAATATACCGTTATATACGTTTTGTTTACGAAAATACGTGAGAAAATAATGAGAGAAAATAACTGTGTGGGAATTCTGTTTTTAATTGCGATTTTTAATTAACACATTATCTTTAAACTTAACATCTACTATGTTGAAAAGACTTAGTGTAAAGACAACCACAACTAAAAAGGCATATTGGCACACAAATGGTACCTACTGTACTTACCTATTTTGTTCCTCAAAAATAACATTCATTCGCTTTGTACAGAACACTATGGACTTCCCAGAAACCTATTGAATATTAAACCACATTCCTACTAAATTTAACCACCGTATCTTAAAACTCGTACAGCGCCGCGCCGCCGACGTACGAAAACTTGGCCACTAACTCACTTGGCCCCCGGGAGAGGGCGCCACTGTTATCAGTTGTCATACACTTGGACTGAGTTTTAACTTGTTTTTTATAATACTTCACTTTGTTGAATTCTCTGAAGAATTGGTGGCTTAGCATTCAAGTGGCGGCGGAAGTTTTGAAGATATTTTCGCTATACCTACTATACAGGGTGTTTCTTTTAAGGTGTCAAGCCAGTGCGAGCTGATAGCAGAGTACCATACCTATCGATTTAATTCCCTTTTATGTTCTACGATTTTTTGTAGTTTTCGAGTTATTTTGGATCCCTCATTTCATATCAATGGTAGTGGTTAAAATTGTAGCAGGTATAAATTTTTTTGTTTTTATTATCAACTGAGCTCTGCTTAAATGTAGAGGAATAGTAAATATTAGGATTGACAAAAATATGCAAAGATAAATTAAAAAATATGAAAATCACAAGATTTGATACACCACATTCAACGATCTTTTTCAGCAAACAATGCCCTATTTAGTACATTCTTGTTCAAAGTTGACCCAAAAAAAAGATATAATTTTTTAAACCCATCATCTCGTTGAATCAGGAAAAATATCGAAAAAAAATTATAACTCGAAAACTATAAAAAATCGTAGAACATACATCGGTTAAATCGATAGGTATGGTACTCTGCTATCAGCTCGCACTGGCTTGACATCTTAAAAAACCGGACATGTGCGTGTTGAACCACGTGAAATGAAGGGTTCCGTAGTTGAAAAGAATTTATCCCAAAAACAAACTTAACATTAGATCCCGAAAATATTTTTTTTATGTCATAAAATTACAAATTCACAATTTTCGGACTTTTTCCTTTACTGAGAGACCTTGCTTCTTGCCAAATTTTATTATTCTAGGTCAACGGAAAGTACTCTATATATCCATACTAATATTATAAATTCGAAAGTAACTCTGTCTGTCTGTCTGTCTGTCTGTCTGTCTGTCTGTCTGTCTGTTACCTTTTCACGCCTAAACCACTGAACGGATTTCGATAAAATTTGGCAAGGCTATAGATGGTATCTTGGGGACGGACATAGGCTACTTTTTTTTTCAAAAATAATCCTACGGTGGGTGATATAGGGGAGGAAAGTTTCAATGGGAAACTCAATATTTCTTAAGTTAGGGATGTGAAAATTAAAATGTATGCTTTTGATAGGAAATAAAGAGATATGCGGTTCAGCGTTTTTGAAAAATCATCCCCTAAGGGGGTGAAATAGGGGTTGATTTTAAAATTTATAAAACTGCACGTATTTCGATAAAATTTGGCAAGGCTTTATGTAGCATCCTGGGGAAGGACATAGGCTACTTTTTGTCTTAAAAAATAATCCTACAGGGGGTGATATAGGGGAAGAAAGTTTGTATAGGAAACTCAGTATTTCTTAAGTTAGGGATGTGAAAATTAAAATGTAAGCTTTTGATAGGAAATAAAGAAATATACAGTCCAGCGTTTTTGAAAAATCATCCCCTAAGGGGTAAAATAGGGGTTGATTTTAAAATTTACAAAACTGCACGGATTTCGACAAAATTTGGCAAGGCTTTATATAACATCCTGGGGAAGGATATAGGCTGCTTTTTGTCTTAAAAAATAATCCTACAGGGGGTAATATAGGGGATGAAAGTTTGTATGGGAAACTCAATATTTCTTAAGTTAGGGATGTGAAAATTAAAATGTATTCTTTTGATAGGAAATAAAGAAATATGTGGTTCAGCGTTTTTGAAAAATCATCCCCTAAGGGAGTAAAATAGGGGTTTATTTTAAAATTTACAAAACTGCACGGATTTTGAAAAAATTTGGCAAGGCTTTATATAATGCATCCTGGGAAAGGACATAGGATACTTTCAAAAACAATACTACAGGGTGTGATATAGGGCATGAAAGTTTGTAATGGAAACCCAGTATTTCTTAAGTTAGGGATAACAAATTTATGCTATTGGTAGAAACTTAAGAAATATGCGGTTCAGCGTTTTTGAAAAATCATCCCCTAATTGGGGTAAAATAGGGGTTGATTTTAAAATTTACAAAATTGCACGGATTTCGATAAAACAAGGCAAGGCTATAGATACCATCCTGGGAAAGGACCTGGGCTACTTTTTGTCTTAAAACATAATCCTACAAGGGGTGATATAAGGGATGAAAGTTTGTATGGGAAACCCAGCATTTCTTAAGTTGGGGTATGAAAATTCAAATTTATGCTTTTAGTAGGAAATAAAGAGACATGCGGTTCAGCGTTTTTGAAAAATCATCCCTGGGGTTGACAAATATTTGTGTACCTACCTACCTCTTTCTAAGAGATTTAAGGGATTGGAAATGTAGTCATAGTTTGAATCTTGAGGTAATATTTAGTCTTTATTTCATTCGACGTTTTTACGAGGAAATTATTTGAACGAGTGGACACTCTGACAAAAGTTATTTGTTAGTAGAGCGTGACTGGCATAATAAATTTTAACTAATTAACAAAGTCCCCCCGCCGCGTAAGTTTGTCTGTTTGAATGCGATAATGTCAAAAAGGAACCGAACGGATTTTCATACGGTTTTCTCCAATGAACGGAGTGATTGAATGTAATTAATTATTTTTTGGTTTAAATTGGCTGAAATATGACGACGACTGTTGAAGATGTCGGAAAAAATCATGCCGACTGGTAGCTTTATGCCTATTACAACTACTATACACGGTAACGATATATCGTAGTGATTTGAGTTTGCACAGTAATGTCGGACGGCCCTATGTTTTCCACATAAACGTTCCCATGTGATATTTCCCGACATCCACGCGGGCGAAGCCGCGGGCAAAAGCTAGTATCTAATATAAGTTCTGATTTACTTGCGAAAGTTGTGAATATCAAAATATGACGCAAAATGGCCGCATTCTTTTAATGCGTTGACATAGAAGCTTGATTTTTTTAGAACTCTAAGGGTCCATATTACCTTCGTATGAGATATTGATTGCAACTTGATATCTCTACGCGTCCCTGAGAAAAAGGGTCTTGACGGACTGACAGACTTGATTTTTTTTTATGTGATAGAATTACAAATTAACATTTTTCCGACTTTTTCCTTTATTTGTGCTGTGATACCTTGCTTCTTACCAAATTGCATTATTCTAGGTCAACAGGAAGTACCCTATGGGTTTTGATTTACTTGCGACAGTTGCGAGTATCAAAATGTGTCGCAAAATGGCCGTATTTTTTTATTGCGTTGACTTAGAAGATTGATTTTTTTAGAAATCTAAGGGACCATAGACATACGTGTTTGATAATAATTTCAATTTGATATCCTCACGCGTCCTTGTCAAAAATGGTCTTGACAGACTGACAGACTTGAACATTTTTTTATGTGGTAGAACAATTTTCAGACTTTTTCATTTATTTGTGCTGTGAGACCTTGCTTCTTGCCAAATTTCATGAATCTAGAACACCAGGAAGTACCCTATCTATAGGTTTTGATTTACTTGCGAGTATCAAAATATGTGCCCTATAAATGTTTTTACTAAATATTGAGTTTTTGAGTATTGCTCTTACCTCCTATTTGTGATGGAGTGGGCCATAATCCACCACGCGGCCCCAGTGCGATTCGGTAGAGCTCACAATGTATTCGAATTTTTGGTTCTAGGACATGCCGGTTTCCTCACGATGTTTTCCTTTACCGTTTTGAGAGCATTGGTGATAATATTTATACAAAGTAAAGTGCCTGTCTGGATTCTAACCTAAGACTTACAACTCGTAAGTAGCTGCCATTACCACTGGGCTACGACTGCTCTCAATTTCACTTGCACATCATAAAACAACAAGAATGTGTGTCTGTCTATGTGACAGATAAATGACGTTTCAATTTACTTGGGACTCGTCAAAAGTGCTGAAGCAATTACTAGGTCAACTAGACCTTTTTTTATGATATTTCTTAGAGATAGAGAAAAGCTTTCTATTTATTTTTGACGACACGGTTGGCGCAGTGGTTTAGCGATTGACTGCTGCGCAGCATGTCGCGGGTTCGATTCCCGCACGGAACAATTATTTGTACGACCTACAAGTATTTGTTCCGAGTCTGGGTGTTTTTCTATCTGTAATATGTATGTATTTACAAAAAAAAAAAATGTATATAAGTAGTTTATCAGCCATCTCGTTACCATAACACAAGCATTAGGTTGCTTAGCTTGGGACTAGATGGCGTTGTGTGAAATGTCCGAGGATATTATAGATATTATATTATTATTCCTACCGTAAAGCCCGCGTAAAGCAATGTTGGTAGAGCTTCGTCTAAGCTGAAATGACGCGCCGACTACCGCATTTACCGTAGTGTACGTAATACTAATTTAAGTAGTGGGGCGCGTCATTTCAGCAGACGAACTCTACATGGTCCAAGCTAAAAAGGCGTTCTTAAGGCGCCGATAAGCTATTTTTAAATTATTTTAAACTGAAGATCACGTCTAAACGAGTAGTGTTAATGATTTGGAACAATATATGTTAAATTAAAGCATTTTCTTAATAACTTAATATGTGAATATTTAAGATTATGAATATACTACATAGTGTAATTGATTCTTAAAGTTATGTCTTTTTATTTTTTTCTGAGGGTGGGAAATCATCAAATAACTTCTCCCGCTCTGGGTGGAGCGGAAGGGCGTGTCAGACTTTTACTGACTAAAACCCAACCCCGTGTTCCTTCAGTTGCCTGTGCCAGGGCCACGGTATCTTTTTTAAACTACGCGCGACCAAACTGAACGCGCGAAAAAACTGAGCATCACAGAAAAACTATCAAGCGTATTTTTAACCGACTTGAAAAAAAGGAGGAGGTTCTCAATTCAGTTGTATGTTTTTTTTTTTTTTTTTTTTTTTGTATGTTTGTTACCTCAGTACTCCGTCATTTATGAACCGATTCGGAAAATTCTTTTTTTATTTGAAAGGGTATACTTCCAGATTGGTCACATTTTTTTAAAATCCAGTTTTGATGATGGGATCTATGAGGAATCGAGGGAACTCCTCAAATATTATAGGCATACATACAGCTATTTTGGTATTTTCATCAATAAATCAAGCGTTTGCATTCAGAAAGTATCATCTGGTGAAGTGGAACTGATGAAGAAGACCAGAGAAAGCCACCTGAACTCCTCAACGATGATAAGTATTTTACGGGTGGCGATAAGATAATCTCGATTAAAATAGTTAAGCGACTATGACGAAGCTTTAAATAAATGGTTCAGATGAAAATGGTACCATCGAACCGATCTGATGAAGAAGCTGGAAGGTAGGCAACGGAACTCAGTAATAAAACAATGTATCCTAGCCGTGTTTGGGCTCATTGGAATTGTCATGAGGTGCAATCTGGCTATAAATGATTTAATGCATAATATATGCTGCTTCAAATTGCGCTAGGTACTTGAGATGTATGTTATGTGTGGCCTTGATTGTCAGAAGGCAGATTTCGTAGCCTCGTTATCTCCGTCAACTAAAACTTCTGACACGACTTTTGAAATGGTATACCTACTCCTGATATGGTCGCATAAAAATATCTTCAAGTTCTGATGAGTGGCTTTTGAGTTAACTTCAGTTATTTAATACGTATTTTTCCCATTTAGTCTATGTGGATTATGCTCTAATTTATTTTGCAGTGGTATTCAGATTTGTGTAGGGTTTCACTAAAAAGTGAAAAATAAAAACTTCTTACAAAAAAAAACAACCGACTCTCAAAAAAACACTACAAAGTGAAAAATAACTTTAATTTCGGAAGTCGGTGGCAAAAAAACGAAAGTAAATAAAAATCCAAAGACACCGACTTCCGAAATTAAAGTTATTTTTCACTTTGTAGTGTTATGAAACCTTCACCATTTTAAATATAATTTAATTATTTATCTTTGAATGTACGTGTTTTACTAATACGTTTTGTTTTATGTATAATAAATCAATAATGCGTTAGGGACAGCGCTCCTTGATGGGCGAGTTCTATTACTGGCGGGACGTACGACGCGTTGCGTGAGCTCAGCACAGAACGCACAAACTAACCACTCAAGGCCGCTGGCACTTATCTGCGTCTTAAGCAGTTGAAATACCATCTGAAGTCGCTTGCCTATGGTGTTGCAGGTTTATATGCAAAAGTAATAACTTTTCATCCGATGCACGTGCACCCAACAACATAAATAATAAATAGCCAGGACAATAATATATAAATCCCAAAAAAAAAACACAAATTTTAATCTCCCGAAATCCTTGAAGCACATAAAAATAGCCCTTTTACCCGGAAATACAAACGGAACTCCGAGTACACAACAGAATAACATCAACAAAGCATAAATCGTCCGCACGGCTGTACCTACCCCCCGGAATTACAGCGACAGACGACAGGACATAATGGCGACGCAAACTGGAAAATATTAAACGAACCATTTAGTCTGTATAACCCAAAACGGTAAAATGGTCGTTTAATGTGGTTAAGCTTATCCGATTCGGCTATGAATATTTTAAATGTGATATTTTGATGATCTGGGAAGTGGGTGTTATAACCAGCTTGATTACTCGATTGGTTGAGGGTTGAGGGTTTGGTTTTAAAGGTCGTGTTGTATAGGCTCAATTTCTGTACAGCAAGATATATTTGTACCATAGATATAAGAAAGAAGGAGATGTGCCCAGTATGTTCAAATGTATCGGAACCCTGTGTCTCCACTTCTTCCCTTTGTCACTTTCATAATTTTAAAGACAAATACGGTAAAATATTTGTACTTACTTATGGAAAGTGATTCCATGATTCGGTTTTTACAAGAAACCACTGAACAACACGGCATTCTTATAAATTGTCATGGTCACAGTTGAAAGCGCATTTTTCGCGGTGACGGAATTTGTACTGTGAACGGCTCATACTGAGCATGTCGCGCGGACACATTTTCACCCGCTTGCCACTTCTCCTGTTTTTTGTATTTCTATGGTTTGTGCGCTTGCAACCAGCATTTTAATAAGGAGTTCAATTTCAATTGAACTCCTTATTATCGATCTGTGTTTATCGGTCCCCTCTAAGCAATTGACCTGTCCGTGACTTCTATAGCATTCTTAGTTCCAGATCTTGTCGCGTAGAGAAAGTTTTATAGCACCATGCCAACCATTTATATAATTATCTGAATGTACGCATCTTTGACAGGGCAATAAAAAAGAAATTGATAACGATAAAAGGCTTCCAAATTTTAAAAGGCAACGCTGACACACAATTAATTAAGTGTTATTAAATGCCATCAACATATCCACAAGGAAATAACGGCAGAAAATAACACCCTACAATTCATTATCGTCCCAATCAATAAATTAATACCATCCAAAACTCTCACCTGAAATTACGTCCCATCAATTCATCGAAAATTATACGCGCAACAAAAAAAAAAATGGCCGCCGCCTTCATTTGTGACATTAAAGCGCAAATTATGCGCCCGAGGCGATAACGACGTATCGGGCCGATCCGCAAATCGGTTCCAATAACGTCGATCGGATCAACAGGTCTGACAACATGGTAATGGAGGTTCCACCGATGAATGCGCTCGTATTTTATGTTAAACTACCCTCATTATACGTTTAGTCACCGGGATGATAATCTGGATCTAATTAGGAAAGAGGTAGCTATTGGGAATGAGGAAAATTGAGGTTGAGGAAATAGGAGAAGTAAATTCGGAACATTCACAATCTTGTTCCGGGTTTCCTTTTTCAATGAAATTAATCAAGGTAATGATTAACTGGTATATAAGATCGTCTGTTAACAAAATATACATTTACATGAGCAATTAATTGTATTGTTTTTGGATTTTTCCATTACAAACTCAGTAGGTAACAGCCCGAAGTTTGGAGGTTGGTGGTGTACCCCGTGCCTTGGAAAGCACGTTAAGCCTGAGCTCTCCCCGGTCGTGTCGGATTGCCGTCCCATCGGACTGTGAGAGTAAGCAAGGAGTGAGTGCACCTGTGTCTGCGCACACACTTGTGAAAATACAAATTCGGGCTGGAGTCTATTATACAGGGTGTAGGTAAGTGTAAACAGTGGCAATATTTTAAAGGGACGCTGTACTCATCATTATGAACAACTTTTATTATTGGACCAAAGCTGAAATCGCGAAAAAAAATCAGCTGTTCAGTACATTTATGTTCGCATAATTCGTCAAAATGTAGGGAACAGCTGTTTTTTTTATCGTGATTTCAGTTTTGGTCCCATAGTAAAAGTTGTCCATAATGATGATTACAATTACTCCTTAAAAGATTGCCACTGTTTACAGTTACACCCCGTGTTTTTTTGTCAATTAAAATAACCTCTATCTTCACTTTTAATTTTCTTCAGCCTTTCTCATGTTATATTTTTGGATGGTAGCAATGTTTTTTATTTTGCTTACCTACTTCACATCTTTTAATAGAATCGGGCGACATGATGGCACAATTTATTAGAACAACGTCAAATGACTACAAAACATAATATTTTACGTTGCCAAGCAAGGCTATAAAATATGTTTAGTGGTAATTAAAAATTACTGCTTTGATGTATGACTGTATGAGAGAGAAAATATTTATGCAGCATTAGAAATTTAGTGCCGGGAAACACGAGTTATGTTTTAACTTTATCAAGAAAGGTTAATTGCTTGGTGATGTAGGAAGAACGAGATCGGCTGTTCATCTTGAAATTTTGATTTAGAATTTGACACTCAATTCGGGTTGTACTCTGCTTGTAATAATAATATAATTCAATCACAATTTGAAAGACACGTGGCGCCATCTATTATCATCAGAACATCATTGTTGTTTTCTTCGGGAACAGTACTTTTTTTCGGAATGAAAGGTACCCTATGTCCGTTTCTGTACACCTTTTTTTTTTTTTTGACGGTGGGAAATCATCAAATAACTTCTCTGACTAAAACCCACCCGTGTTCCTTCAGTTGCCAATGCCAGGGCCGCGGTATCTTCTTAAAACTACCCGCGACCGCAGCGGCGTCGGCCCTATTGGACCCCATCATTTGCTGACATCTCTTTGGGGTGCACGTGGAACACAACGCGCCGTCGACTCGGGCCTGGTCCTTACCGGACGGCAAGCTACCCGCTACTCACCGTCCACAGGCCCGCGCCTACGGTGGCCGGAAATCGCCCCGCGATTCCCGCCGCCCAGGGCGTCTCCTGCTTCGACTGAGGGCGTGAGGCTGTCTCTCCCTCACGCGTTCCGCCTCCTCCTTCGCGAGCATTACTGCTTCGCAGAAGGAGGTGACGGTCTCCCATGCACTCTCGCTCCGCACCATGGCCTGGACCAGGCTCGGACGCGAGAGATCGCCGCTGCCGATCGCCTCCGTGAGAACACGGCGGTGCTCTGCGCAAGCCGGGCAGATCTCCACTGTATGCTCCACCGTGTCCTCCGGGCGATGGTGACTCCCGGGCGTTTCCTCCCGCCTTATGCGAAACAGGAACCTCCCGAAACAACCGTGTCCGGTGAGGACCTACGTCAGGCGGAAGGTGAGGACGCCGTGGCGCCTCTCTAACCACTCCTCAAAGAGGGGACTTATCGCCGCGATTGTGGCGTGCCCAGCGCTGGGTTGCGACAGTCGCGCTCTCCATGTCGCCATGAGATCCCGCCGGAGCTCTGTCCGCTGTACCGTGATTTCTCGCGGCAGCGGAGTTACGCCCCGGCGTTTCGCCTCCTCGCGTCACTCCCACACGTGCGCGAGGACGTTTCTGTACATCTGACAACGTGTATATGCAAAATTTCAGGATGATCGGTTCAGTGGTTTAGGAGTGAAAAGGTAAGAAACAAACAAACTTACTTTTGCATTTATACTATTAGTTAGGAAGTTAGAATTAGGATTAAGATTATTTGGTTGAGTTTGGACAAAATGTGAAGAACACGTAGGTATGGAAATAGAAATCTTAACAAAAATATTAAACTCGAACAAATTTTTTTCTCTGATATCATCATCCTTCCTTCTTCCCCGCTTCCCTTTTTTTTTCTTCCCTTCCTTCTTCTTCCTTCCTTTTTTTTTTCATCGACCTTGTTTCACCCAGTGCTGAATACATGCTTCCAGGTCTGTGCGAGTCTCATCCAGGTCTTCCCTGCGATCTGTAGGTCATTCACCCAGCTGGCTGGCTTAATTTATAGCCAAAAACGTTTACGCATTAATCTACTTTTAGAATTGCATGAAAAACATTTCAATGTCCGCCACTTATTCTGTTAGTCTGTATTCACTTTACTATGTTTACTTTATTTTACGATGTTTTGAGGGGCAGTAATTTTAGACTTCACCAGATTTAGCAGGCATTTGACAAAGTTCCTAAACATTAACTTCTGCGACATAAAGTGCAGGACAATTTGTCGTGTGAATTTTATGAAGCACTTCACACATTAAAGTGTCGAGACGTGAAATAACGCTAATGCCAGTGGTTAGCGCCATATGCGGCGTCTCGTCGCCAATTATCCGCTTTTAACCGGCTTAAACTGCTTCAAACCGGTTCGAAATAGACATGAATTCATTCGTCAATTTGCTGCTGTTGTATGTCAGTTAGTCTACTTTGCATTTTAATGAATTAAATAGTTCAGTCGTTGACTGTGTCGACAAGATAAATATAATTCAATTATTAAGCTAATCCTGCTATAGAACAGTTTCTATACGCACAAAGCTTTCGGCATTTCTTTTTCTGCGTTTATAAAAGTGCAGTTTTATTTATCGCATGACTTGTATTAAAGCCTTCTCATATTAATGTGTGGAGGTGCGAACGATGGCCGGTGGTTAGCGCTAAATGCGTCTCGTCGCCAATTAGCGGTCCTTCATCCAGTTCACACCGGTCCGAACTGGTTTGCACTGGTTCGGTCCGCTTGTAATGTCCTTATTGGGAACGTGTGTGGATTTACGAGTCAGTTTGTAAACGTTCCGTTTAGTAAAGGAAAAAGCGGCGTTTGATGTGCAATTAGTTCTGATTGGAAGTTTTAAAGGAATGTGTGAATAGGTTTGTTAATTGGCAATTTGCTGGTATTGAGGAGTTTTATTTTTATACCGGTTATAGCGCTGCAATTTGTGGGAGATTGAAAATTACGTTATTTGATAAGACTGGCTGATTCTACTATAGCTAGATAATGGTGCCGATAATACTAGCTTTTGCCCTCGGCTTCGCCCGCGTTTATATATATCAATCTGCATAGGCTTTTCCCAACTATATTGGAGTCGGCTTCCAGTCTAACCGGATGCAGCTGAATACCAGTATTTTACATGGAACGACTGCCTATCTGACCTCCACAACCCAGTAACTGAGTAATACGATACCCCTTGGTAAGACTGGTTGTCAGACTTTCGGGCTTCTGACGACCCGTAACGACTGTCAAAGATCCACGAATGACAGCCGGGACCAACGGCTAACGTGCTTTCCGAGGCACGGAGGAATCTCGGTAGTGTAAAGATGGTCACCCATCCACGGACCAAGCGTAGTTTAACCTGATGGATCGACCCGTGCGGCTGTTATTACTTAGCCACGAGCTCCTCGTCCGCGTTTCTTATACATATAAACCTTCCTCTTGAGGGACAGACAGACAGCGGGAAGGGACTTTATTATAAAGTATGTAGTGATAAACTAAACTAGACTAAAAATCACCAAAATTTAGTTTATTACTGTGAGACGACGATTTCCCATTCTGAAATTGAATAAAGTGACACAACTTAACTATGTTTTAGTCTGACAGCACTAAGGTGGCACTGAGTTGTTAGCATAAGCATAGCATAATCAGCCTATAACGTTCCCACTGCTGGGACACAGGCCTCCTCTCGGTGAGATAAGCGGTCAAAAAAACGATCTTAGGTTAATTATTTTAGAAAATTCTTAAAAAGTGTTATAATTATGTTGAAATAGTGTTATATAGTCGTTCCTAGTTATTATGTAGTTTAATTAGTTATTATACAGTGTTTTTTGTCGCGAGAACTTCGCACAAAAAGGATATTAAACCGGCTCGATACCGGCTGTCAACTCGAACGGTGGCGGATTTCAAAATATCATCAATCCCGGGGAGTATTTTGTTTTAATTTAAGAGCACCTAATAATAACAGACCACTGAACAACACAAATACTGCTCAGCCTCTGAGCTACGTCCATCACACATTGGCACGGTTTATGTCTCCTTTTGCTTGACAACTAGTGGAAGCAGAATCGATGACGAAAACATTCGCTCAGACAATAAACACTACATAATTTACTTCACAAAAATAGGCTTACCTATAGCTTATTAATTATTATTTATTTAAGTATGGTATATAACTTGTAATGTGTCATAAACTTGTTATTGTCAATCAAGTTTATCTGTGTCTAATATTAAAAGCAGTGCATTCCTTGTAACTTTACTTCTGTTTAACATTCTCATCTAATTCCATATTAACTTCATCTAATTGTAAGCTGGGGAGTTTGTTCCGCTACTTCTTCTTCCCAGCTAAAGCACTAGGAAGTGGTGAAGGGCGGGCGTTTTGTGGGGACTGTCTTACTGTAATTTTGACGTTCAAAAAGTGCTGATTCTCAGCCTAATTTGAATAAAGGACTTTTGATTTTGATTTTGATTTTTGAGAGGGAGTGGGCCGTAATCCACCACGCGGGCCCAGTGCGGGTTGGTAGATGCAACATGTGTTCGAATTTTTGGTTCTAGGACATTCCGGTTTCCTCACGATGAGTTCCTTCACCGTTTTGAGAGCTGTGGTGATGAAATTATTTACACAAAGTAAAGCGCCTGTCTGTGTTTGAACCAACGACCTAAAATTCACTTTGACTTATGGTGCAAAAACAGTACCTACTTTATCTTTTCATATCGCATTATTTGTTGTGAAAATCCAATTATTAATTTATCCATACGTTATGTTATTGTTGAAGACCACAGAACCATCTACTGGCAACAAATAACACCTACCAATCGACGGGAAGAAGGCGGCGTGCGGGGTCAGCAAGCACATCAGCGCGACCCTAGCGACGCCCTGCGGATTTTCACTGTCAGTGTGACACGCCATCATCGATCGCACGCAAATTATCGCCACTGCTACACTGTACCTATTTTATTATTGTGAAAAGACTGCAAACTGTTAAAAATCGATATTACACGTTATCACAAGGAGCCTGGTGTCTGATTTCATCCAACGACGCTGACACGACGACGACCTGACGTAGAAACCCCAACATAACTGGACCTTCGAGCCGAACGTTCATCCGAAGCAGCAAGCAACATCTTCAGCAACGGTCAGGCCAATCCACCCAATTTCCTTCCAAAGTCCTGTGCTCAGTTTGTGCTAATATCGTTATTTTTCGCAAAATTCCAGTGTTTCGACTATACCTACGGTGCAAATTGTGCGTCTACCTACATCGCTCGGGCGCGCACCGGTCAACTGTAAGTACTTGATCTTTCTCTCTTGCAAGCTACCAAAATGATTGGCAATAAGAGGCATTCAATTGTAGAAATAGAAAATAGTGAAGATATCATTCGCGATTTAGTTAAGAAAAGAGGTACCGTTAAACGAAAATTAACTTTGTTTTCTAAATATGCGCAATCATTAGACGTTTCGCAAATAACGGACGCTCAGAAAGCTGAGTTAGAGGAGCGTTTTCAAGCCTTTAAAATACTAATCGATCAATTTTCTACTATACAAGATGAATTAGATTCCATTGTGTCAGATAGTCAGTTGGACGGGGAACTGCTAGAGAGAGAAACGTTTCAGAATCAGTATTATGCTATTGTGGGCAAGGCTAAATGTATTTTGAAAGATACTTCCACTCACAATGTTGGTGGTCAAAGTCGCACTTTTAATTGCATGAAGTTACCTACAATTTCATTACCGAAATTCGACGGTTCGTACGATCAATGGCTCGAGTTTCGCGATACTTACTTATCAATGATACACAACAGTGATAATCTAGATAATGTTCAGAAGTTCCACTACTTACGTTCGGTTCTTACAGGTGATGCACTACAAGTGGTTAAGGCATTGGAGTTTTCTTCCGACAACTATTTAGTTGCTTGGGGTCTCTTAGAGAATAGATATAACAATGACAATTTGCTAGTTAGTAATCACGTCAAAGCTTTATTCTATGCTCAGTCAGTGACTAAAGAATCAGCTTCGCAAATTCGTAAATTAATAGATACAGTTTTAAGAAACATTCGGGCGCTAAAAACGTTAGACGAACCTACAGATACGTGGGATACTTTAATTATCCACATAATAACTTCCAAGCTGGATTCGTCGACCGATCGCGAGTGGGAAAGTTACAAAAGTACCCTCCCGAAAGTAGGAAAATTAAAGCTGTCTGAATTAATGAAATTCCTCAAGGATCGTGCTGATTTTTTAGAATCAATTAGGCCTCAAAGCAAACAATCAGTAGACACTCACACAAAGAAACAGTCGGTCACTAAATCACACAGTCATGTTAATACACGCAAAGATAACAATAACAAAAAACCATCTAATTCACCACGTTACAAATGCGCTCAGTGCGGTTCCAATCACCCGGTTTACTCGTGTGAAGATTTCCTTAATTTACCTCTTAAAGATAAATTAAATTTCATTGAGGAGAAAAAGTTATGTCGTAATTGTTTACGATCAGATCACGCAGTAAACGAGTGTTGGTATGGGCCGTGCAGACATTGTAATAAAAAACACAACACGTTAATTCACACAGACGCTGTTGTAGACGCTCGCACATCATCAGCTGTTGCTCAAATCACGCAAACAGTGCCACAGTCTGAATCCAATGATACGAGTACTTCACACATACAGATGCCGCTCACCACTTCTCACAAATCTCACACAATTTACAAGGAAGATAATAATACCAAAGCGCAATGTTTTCTAAACCCGGTATTATTATCGACCGCATTAGTGGAAATAGCGGACGAACATCACAACTATCACACAACGCGAGCTCTCCTCGATAACGGGAGCCAACATTGCTTCATATCTGAATCGCTTTGTAAAAAACTTAATCTTCCATTGATACAGTCCACTGTTCAAGTTATAGGAGTAGGTAATACTATATCCCAATCCACGCAATCATGTCGTATTCAGTTGCGATCCAAAACGAACACGTATAGCACGCATTTTAGTTGTTTAGTTTTGCCTCGTATTACGGCACAGTTACCATCACTAGGAGGTAATTACCACATAGATATACCAGGCCATATTCAACTGGCCGATCCAGAATTCTATCTGTCTGGTGATATTAATTTATTGTTAGGAGCAGATAAGTTCTGGGACTTACTTAGTGAAGGTCTGATACGGTTACCGAATGGCCCTTATTTACAAAACACACAACTTGGTTGGGTCATATCGGGAACTGTCTATAAAAAGGTTTCACGCGTGAACCTAACTCATTGTAATTTCACGCAAACATTAGAATCAGAACTCAAACGATTTTGGGAACTGGAAGAAATACCTTCAACGCATAAAAATCTCACTAAAGCTGAAAGTGCATGCGAAGATTTATTCAAAGATACTACTTTACGCGACGTTAAAGGTCGTTTTTCTGTGCGCATTCCACTCAGTCAATCAGCTGATGTTTTACACGACACATTTTCTATGGCAAAAAACAGGTTTCTTGCACTCGAACGCAAACTAATTAGAAGCGCGCCTAGCTATAGAAAAATGTATACCGATTTTATGAAGGAATATTTAGGTCTGGGTCACATGAGTCGCATATCAGAATACTCTTCACCTTGTTATTTTTTACCACATCATGGGGTTTACAGGGAACATAGTTCAACAACCAAACTTAGAGTTGTTTTTGATGCTAGTGCAAAGTCTACTTCGGGCAAATCATTAAACGACATACAACACATTGGGCCTACATTACAAAATGATTTGTTTTCAATTTTGCTCCGTTTTAGACAATTTAAATATGTAGCATGCGCTGACGTTGAGAAAATGTATAGGCAAATATTAATACAACCTGATCAAAGAAATCTGCAACTAATACTTTGGAGAGAAGATCCATCTGAGCCGCTCGGTGTATTTCAACTTAACACCGTCACTTACGGGACGGCGTCCGCGCCGTATCTAAGTATTAGATGTTTAAAACAACTCGCGTTAGAATGTAAGGATGACGTCATCGCACAAGTAATTAATGACGACATTTTCGTTGATGATTTAATAACGGGACATCAGGATCAACAAAGGTTGTTAGAAATATGCAAAGATGTTTCTGAGGTATTACAATCAGGTTGTTTCCCTCTTAGAAAATGGATATTTAACTCATCAGTTTCACAAACCGAGTTACCGTCTATTTCTAAGGAATTCTCACTAGGAGAAAATTGTCATACCAAAACACTAGGTATGGGATGGTTTTATTCATCCGATGAATTGTATTTTAGCACAAAATGTGATCATGACGTAACTCACGCTACCAAACGCAATATTCTTTCAGTCATCGCGCAGATATATGATCCTTTAGGTCTAATTACACCAAACATCATTATAGCTAAAATTCTATTACAAAAGATGTGGCTATGTAAGATAGGATGGGATGACGCAGTTCCTAACCATATACTAGTAGAATGGCAAAACTTCATTCATAAACTATCTAATTTACAAGACAAACGCATTCCACGTTATGTCATTGGAGAAAATACACACATTATTGAGTTACATATATTTTGTGACGCTTCGCAAGACGCATACGGCGCCTGCGCATATATACGCAGCTATACAGACGCACAGCTATCAGTCACGGCGTTGTTGTGTGCAAAAAGTAAGGTCGCTCCCGTTAAACCGGTGAGCGTGCCGCGCTTGGAACTGTGTGGCGCGCTAGTAGCTGCAAAGTTGTTTACGAAAATTAGTAACTCATTAAGACTAACTTTTAATAACGTATACTTTTGGTCAGACTCAACAATAGTCTTAGGATGGCTTAAAACGTCACCTAATTTATTAAAAACATTTGTGCAGAACCGCGTTGTACAAATTAATGAACTCACGGGCGATAAACCGTGGCTTCATGTAGCCGGTAAACAAAACCCAGCTGATTTGTTATCGCGCGGTGTGCACCTAGATATACTTAAAACTTGTGAGTTGTGGTGGCGCGGACCGCCATTTCTACAAGTTCCTAACACACAATGGGAACATGATATTAATTCATATAGTAATGTTAATCACGATGAATTACCTGAATTGAAACCACTGAAAACTTCATTGCTCGTTCAAGTAAATTCAGATTCTTTTCTATTTGATAGGTATTCATGTTTTAATCGTTTACGACGCGTAGTGGCGTACATTATGCGTTTTATACACAATAGCCGCACAAAATTAAAAGCAGAACGGCTCACAGGTTGTCTATCGGTAGATGAATTAGATATTTCTGTTAGAACTTTAACTCGAATAGCACAACAACAATCTTTCTCAGATGTTTATAAAACATTAAAACAAAATCGTCAATTAAAATTACCACGCAGTATTTCTAGTTTAAATGTTTTCTTAGATGAACACGATCTAATTAGAGTAGGAGGTAGGTTGTCATATTCAGACTCATTCTCATATGATAAAAAACATCCTTTGTTGTTGTGTGGTAAACACACATTGACTCGCCTTATATTTGAACATCAACATAGATCACTACTACACGCAGGGGCTCAGTTATTACTGGCCAGAGTTCGTGATACTTGGTGGCCTATTAGAGGGCGTAACTTGGCTAAACAAGTGGTGCACACCTGTATGAGATGCAAACGTATGCGACCTAAACCGTTAAACATACAAATGGGTAACTTACCTACCGAACGATTGGAGCCGGGGTATCCATTCATACGTAGTGGCGTGGACTATGCTGGGCCATTGTTTATGCTGAACCGTGCCGGACGGGGGGCAAAGTTAACTAAATGTTATATATGTCTCTTTGTATGTTTTACTACACGCGCAATACATTTAGAATTGGTCACAAACCTTACTACTAAAGCATATTTGCTGGCGTTGAAGCGTTTCATCTCTCGACGCGGCAAACCACTGCAGATTTATTCTGACAATGGCACGACTTTTGTAGGAGCTTTAAAGGAATTTTCAAAATTTTTAGACTCTTCAAAATCAGATATTATTAACTTTACAACTAATAACTCCATAGAATTCACATTTATTCCGCCGTACTCGCCTCATTTTGGTGGTTTGTGGGAGGCAGGAATCAAGTCCTGTAAATTTCATTTATGCCGCATTATTGGCAATGCACATTTCACATACGAGGAGTTGACAACGGTATTAGCACAAATTGAAGCTGTCCTCAACTCCCGTCCTATGTACCCTATGTCCGCAGACCCGAACGACCTGATTCCCTTATGTCCTGCTCACTTCCTGATTGGCCGACCGCTCACCGCACCTGCCAGTCGGGACCTCACCGCGACGGCTACGCAGCGCCTACCACGATACGATCGCGTGGAGCAGATGAGGCAGAGCTTCTGGCAACGCTGGTCAACTGAATACATATCCGAGCTCCAGAAGAGAACGAAGTGGCAACTCAACCAAGACACGCTTATCCCTGACACCCTCGTTCTAATCAAAGAAGACCACTTACCACCTTTGAACTGGCGCCTCGGACGAGTGCTGCAGACGTTCACCGGGAAAGATGGCATCTCACGCGTGGCAACCATCAAAACTGCGACGGGCATCATACGGCGATCGTACCCGAAAATCTGCCCGCTCCTGCATCCGGCGGACGATCGAACCATCTCAGCTTCTTTGGAACCTGGTGCTTCCAAGGCCGGGGGCATGTTGAAGACCACAGAACCATCTACTGGCAACAAATAACACCTACCAATCGACGGGAAGAAGGCGGCGTGCGGGGTCAGCAAGCACATCAGCGCGACCCTAGCGACGCCCTGCGGATTTTCACTGTCAGTGTGACACGCCATCATCGATCGCACGCAAATTATCGCCACTGCTACACTGTACCTATTTTATTATTGTGAAAAGACTGCAAACTGTTAAAAATCGATATTACACGTTATCACAAGGAGCCTGGTGTCTGATTTCATCCAACGACGCTGACACGACGACGACCTGACGTAGAAACCCCAACAGTTATGAATAAGTACGCTTTTCGTAAAGATCGATAGTCATATAGATTTGTTGTCTATCAGGCTCAATAATGGGTAAAAAAATTTAAAAAACTTATTTTTGAGGTACATTACCGCGTGTTAAAACATCGTCCAATATGCATTTTTAATTCATTCATATCTTTTGAACGGGGAAGTTCGGGGTCAAGGTCAAAGGTCAGGTGTCTTTGATAAAGGCTCGGCAACAATACCTAAAAGTTTCAGCTTTACAATCCAAGACAGAAAAAAATTATGAGGAAAACTAATTCCATTTTCATACAATTGAAACATACAAAGTCTTTTTTTGTGGTATATATTCGAAAAAAAACCCGTCACTACTAATTTATTCAATGTTTTAATGTACTCGACAAAACTGTATACTTAAAACTATCAAATAAAATATTTTATTTTTTTCAAAAATCCTACGAAAGGGAAGTTTGTTTTTCCGTCCATAGTGCGTTGGTCCCGGCTGTCATCTTTGACAATCGTTACGGGTCGTCATAAGCCCGAAAGTCTGACAAACAGTCTTAACAAGGGGTATCGTATTACCCAGTTACTGGGTTGTAGAGGTCAGATAGGCAGTGGCGCTATGTAAAATACTTGTATTCAGCTGCATCCGGTTAGTCTGGAAGCTACCCCAATATACTTAGTGAAAAGGCTAGAATAGAATAATAGAATAGAATAGAATATATCATTTATTTCGGGTAACAATGACCCATAACATAAATACCTTACAGACTATCATACATATTACAGATGCAGGCAGATGATGACTAATATTAGGTTGTATTCCTATTCGTTGCATAAAATATCCGTTGCCGTGCCGTTTAGCCAGTGGCTGCAGGCCCTTACTGCCATCTCCACATAAATAATCCTTATTATCATGTTTCCATGCAAAATTGATTGAAAAAATCTCGTGAAAAATGTACTTTCAACATAATTGAGTAAAAAAAGTTAATCAACGACCCGAAATAAAAAATGGCGTATTCCTGTTGAACATTTCTCATTTGAAACAACGAATAGTAATTTTCTTGGACGCAGTCGGCTATTTCAATTTAAAACTAGATTCATTTGCATTTGTGTCGTTATCTTTTTATTTAGTTGTTTCATTACTGGGCAATGTTTCTTTTTCACTGACATCAAGGTTCTTTTGTGACTGTTGGTATTTTATCTTTTTTTGGTGAAAGATTAATTACTGTTGTATTGGCTATGGTTGATTAAACAAGATTATTAATGCGTTTCTAAAAGCATAGTCAACATTTTATATGGGACTGTTATTTTACTGGAATTCATATTTTACAAACCGGTCCTTCCCAAGGTGTTTTTAGGGTTCTGTACCTCAACAAGAAAATAAACCGGTCAAGAGCGAGTCGGACTCGCGCACCGATGGTTCCGTTCCGATTCCTGAAAAAGTGTGCTATTTAGAGACATCGTTTTATTTTTCCTGTAATCTTTACATAAACTTCTATCACATAAAATAATTTCAGATTTTTATCTTTGCAAACATCGGAGCTAAGGGGGGGGGGGGGGGGGGAAACGGTATTTTTTTTAAACATTTGTCATCAAAAGTCGAAAAATATGCGGCCTAAAAAAAATAAAAAAATGTTTGAGAATGTGCAAGCAGCGTTCTTTCATATGATACCCCACATGCCCTGTTGCCCCACTTTGAATTTTTAAGACCCCCCTTTCAGTCCCTGTTGAAAATTTGAATTTCGCGGGCTACCCAGCGCATCCTCCTTAAAGACATACCATCCCATTCTTCAACTCACATTTAATAGAGAGTCGTTAGTATAAACTCTTCACTTCTACCTTAAACTACCGTATTTCGCTCGCCGGCAATAAGGAAGGAAGTGTAATTTCTTCACGATCGCTATCGCCGACGCAACAGGGGCGTCCAGGATGCCTTTTAATGAATGGCCATTCAACATAAATTTTTAACACGCTCCCCGTTTTGTTGGTGCGATTTTTTACAGTGTAAATTTTTCACTTGCGCCTTTATTAGGGAAATGTGGAATATTAATGTGATCGGTGCTGTTATTGTGTGAATTTGGACATAAAAGTGCTTTAGGGGAGTATGAACAAGTTTTTTTTTTGTTTGTATCTTTCTTGACTGTTAAAGATCGCTTTTAACAGCAGGACAGCTCTTGTAAAAGGCACCACTATTTTTTTAAGTGTATCTAGAAATTCTAGAGTATGTTTTATTCTATTTTATCTTTTCCTCGTTCTTAATGGTCCTTATTCATCCTACATCGTATATTTACCTGTCAAAATGTGATTTTTATTACATTACCTTTACAAAGAGCAGCTGTAGCCCAGGCCACAGACTAATTTTATTAATAGCACTAACGTACCCAGCTCGTGGCTAAGTAATAACAGCCGCACAGGTCGATCCATCAGGTTAAGCTACGCTTGCAGGGGTTGGTCCGTGGATGGGTGACCATCTTTACATACCGAAACTCCTTCGTGCCTCGGAAAGCACGTTAAGCCGTTGGTCCCGGCTGTCATCCGTGGATCTTTGACAGTCGTTACGGGTCGTCAGAAGCCCGAAAGTCTGACAACCAGTCTTACCATGGGGTATCGTATTACCCAGTGACTGGGTTGTGGAGGTCAGATAGGCAGTCGCTCCATGTAAAATATTGGTATTCAGCTGCATCCGGTTAGACTGGAAACCGACCCCAACACAGTTGGGAAAAGGCTAGGTAGATTGACTAACGTACCCAGGCTCTCCGATCAGTGAAGGAAAACTTCATGAGGAAACCCGTATGTCCTGGAACCAAAACTTCGAAGACATGTGACATCTGTTAACCCGCACTGTGGTAGATTATAATCCACTCTCTCTCTCTCGAAGAGAGGAGGCCTGTATCCCAGCAGTGGGAACATTATAATAGGCTGAATATCATTATGCTATGATTTGTATTTCGTGACTTTTTTTAGTAACTGTAATTTTATATTAATTTAAACCTTGCCTTTATCTTTCTATGCGAAACTAGCTTTTGGCCGCGTCTTCACCTCCAGGTTGGTCGGAAAAAAACTTGTAACAACCTTCTCCGTGAAAAAAATACTTAAGAGCCAAGATTCATGATGATTGGTCTAACGGAGTTGGAGTTTACCAGTCTTCAAAAACGGATGTCAACATCCATTTTATATACAAGGTGTATACCTGTACCTCTTAAAGGGTTGTGGCGGCATCTACATCGCCACATATGAACTACGCATCATTGACATGACGTCACGCAATCCTGCATCGCGCAATTAGAGTTTACCACGCGATTAGCATATATACAACGTCCCGACATCAGCCGTCGGGCAGTAGCCCACCAGACACAACACCCGTCTGGTCGGAGGATCCTCCTTTTTCTATGGAGGATGAGTGAACTTTACACCCTGTTCCTCATGCCTCCAAAGGGTCATTGTACTCATCATTATGAACAAGTTTTACTATGGGACCAAACCTGAAATCGCCAAGAAGAATCAGCTGTTCTCTACATTTTTGCAAGTTATGCGAACATAATGTGGAACAGCTGATTTTTTTATCGTGATTTCAGATTTGGTCCACAGTAAAAGTTGTTCATAACGATGCGTATAGTGACTACTTAAGAGGTTAGTATAGTTACATCAATTGGGTACCCCAGTTGTATTAAAATTTTAATACAACTGCGGTACCCAATTGATGCAGCTCACGTACATATACCAAAATCAAATTTTAATATTACATAATATAACCAAGATGACAACATACACCTCCAATACATCCGTTTTTACTTAGACTTAACTGTTAATCTTATAAATTCCCAATAAGCCAGTCTAGAAGTTTCTAATCCCCTACCGTCAGTTACCTCATACATAAGTAATACTTAGCTCTAAACTGTTATGAAACTAACTTAGCACTAAAGTACCACAATAGTCGCTACACTAAGTTGCACTTAATCGTGAGCGAAGTATCTATTTTGTTAACATGAAACTAACTTACCATCAACGTTGGACCGGGAGCGACCCTATAAAACTTAGTCTGTACTTAATCAAATACATAGTTTTGGGTTCGAATACGTAAGCGGCTGGTGGGTAACAAGATGTAGTTTGAATGGAAATGGTTGACTTTTTTGTTATTATTAACATTACTAGCTACGCCCTGCGGTTTCACCGACGTAGAGCGGGATAAAAAGTAGCCTGTGTTAATCCAGGGTGTAAGCTATCTACATACCAAATTTAATTCAAATTGGTCCAGCTGGTTGAGCGTGAAGAAATAAGAAACATACGAACACACACACACTTAAAAACTTTTGCCTATCTATATAAATAAAAAGAGAAGTCTTGACTGACTGACTGACTGACTGACTGACTCATCAACGCCCAGCCCAAACCCTTGAACCTAGAAAGCTGAAATTTAGCACAGAGGTTCCCTTTATAATGTAGACAAGTAATAAGGAAGGAATTCTCAGTAGTACGTTTCCGTGGGATATTTTCCGACATAAACGAGGGTGAAGCCGCTGGCAAAAGCTAGTACAATATAAGTGTGATTTATTGATTCAGGATCTCTACACAATACAAGAATGCACTAAATAGGAAAATAGGGCATTATTTGCTGAAAACGGTCCTTAATAAATGATCAAATATGAAAATCACAAGATTTCAGATACACCACTTTCAATGACCGATTTCAGCAAATAATGCCCCATTTAGTACATTCTTGTTCAAAGTTGACCCAAAAAATAGATATAATTTTTTAAAGCCATCGTCTCGTTGAATTAGGAAAAACATCGAAAAAAAAACCGTTCAAGAGTGAGTCGGACTCGGACCGAGATTCTTCCGTGCCTCGGAAAGCACGTTAAGCCGTTGGTCCCGGCTGTTATTCGTGGATCTTTGACAGTCGTTACGGGTCGTCAGAAGGCCGAAAGTCTGACAACCAGTCTTACCAAGGGGTATCGTATTACCCAGTAACTGGGTTGTGGAGGTCAGATAGGCAGTCGTTCCATGTAAAATACTGGTATTCAGCTGCATCCGTTTAGACTGGAAGCCGACCCCAACATAGTTGGAAAAAGGCTAGGCAGATTTATTGATCTTGGACACAGAATGGCTGTAGCTATTTGACACTGATGTTTGATTTCTGTATGCAACAGTTTATTTTTGGATCAATTGTTAATTTAAATCGAGCTCGGTGGATACTGGATGCTGGAGTATTTACATTGGTCATATTGTATCGATGTGTTTCTGGATTTCAGCGCTGGATTGAAATACTGGATCGATGTAAATCAGTAGTATTTCATGTCTGGGTGTTTATCCTGTGAGTATTTGCGTCTGAGAAATCCTTGTTGTAACACAATGAACCAAAACTTAACAAGATTGGAATTTAAAAACGAAATACATCGTTTTCATTGGTACTGGCGAAATGTGTCTGAACTATAAATAAGTAAATATATTTATATAATAAGAAGCAAGAAATATATAAGGTTTTTTTTTATTTATTTATTTAAATTTAGAATATGAAGTGTATAAAAGAAGATAAGTTCTTGTGCATGCTGTGGTCTCCTATATGTGACGGAGTACACCTACTTTATACCTGATGTTGCCGTTTATCACAGAATATTAATGTTACAGTAGTCTAACTTCATAGAAATAGGCCGAAACGACGCGCTTTGAAATCTCAGTATACAGCGTGTTTCTTTTAAGGTGTCAAGCCAGTGCGAGCTGATAGCAGAGTACCACACCTATTGATTTAACTCCCATGTATGTTCCACGATTTTTTGTAGTTCTCGAGTTATAACTTTTAGGGTTCCGTACCAAAATGGTATACTTAATAAAAAAGGAACCCTTATGGTGTGACTCTGTATGTCTGTCTGTCTGTCACAGCTGGATATCTCAAGAACTACTTATGCTATCAACTTGAAATTTGGAACAGTTTTAGATGCCGTTTACCCAACTATTTTGCAAATAAGAAAGAAATGAAAAATTTTTTTTTTTTCAACAGGGACTGAAAGGAGGTCTTAAAAGTTCAAAGTGAGGCTACTAGGACATGTGGGGTGTCATATGAAAGAACGCTGTTTGCACATTCTCAAACATTTTTTTTTTCTTTTTTTTAGGTTGCATAGTTTTCCACTTTTGAGGAAAAATTTAAAAAAAAATACCGTTCCCCCCCTTATCTCCGAAGTTTGCAAAGAGAAAAATCAGAAATTATTCTATGTGATAGAAGTTTGTTTAAAGATTACTAGAAAAATAAAATGATGTCTCTAAATAGCACACTTTTTCAGAAATCGGAACGGACCCTCGGTGCTTTCCGAGGCACGGAAGAATCTCGGTATGTAAAGATGGTGGACCCATTCACTGACCAACCCCGGCAAGCATAGCTTAACCTGACGGATCGACCCGTGCGGCTGTTTATTATTTAGCCACGAGCTCCTGTGTCCTCCCATTCTGTGTCCAACATATGCGACAACAAACCTCAGCATGAACCAGTATTATTATAAGCCTGACGGATGAAGTATCTGCGACATCCAATCTCTCTATATCTATGTTCAGTCCTTTGTTAATAACAACAAAAACACGTTTCAGTGGTCCTCTAGCAATACTCGCTGTATAATTAGTTTAGAATGCCGACGTGATTTGTGTACAGACAGACGGCCCTTCTGTCCTTCGACAGTGATACGAAAACTACTTCATTATGCCAGTAACAATAAGTAGCTAAATTCTATGGTATTTTATGTACTTACGACGTTTTTCATTTGTTTTTGTTGTTGCATAGGTATCAGGTTCTCAAGGAATTTATTGTTGCTAACTTATGACAGTTTTATTAGAAATATAGATAAGTAGAATACGCTTTATTATGTACAGTCGAGTTCATTATTATATTGGCCCTTTCAGGCTTCAAAAACGTCAACAAAGTTCATAATATTGTGACAACTCAATCTGCCTAGCCTTTTCCCAACTATGTTGGGGTCGGCTTCCAGTCTAACCGGATGCAGCTGAATACCAGTATTACATGAAGCAACTGCCTATCTGACCTCCACAACCCAGTAACTGGACAATACCATACCCGTTGGTAAGACTGGTTGTCAGACTTTCGGGCTTATGACGACCCGTAACGATTGTCAAAGTTCCACGAATGACAGCCGGGACCAACGGCTTAACGTGCTTTCCGAGGCACGGAGGAGTCTCGGTATGTGAAGGTGGTCACCCATCCACGGACCAACCCCGCAAGCGTAGCTTAACCTGATGTATCGACTCGTGCGGCTGTTATAACTTAACCACGAGCTCCACAATATTTTGACAACTATAAACATAATTAAATTGTGGTCAAGATTTAGCGACTGGTTTTGCTTTTTCGAGTTTTCCTTTGGCTGTATTCATGTTATTGAGAAAAATCGCGAGTTCGAACCTAGGCAGGCACTTCAATTTGTGTAAATATTTTTATCACCACTGCTCTTAAAACGGTAAAGGAAAACATCGTGAGGAAACCGGCATGTCCTAGAACCAACAATTCTAAAACATGTGACATCTACCAACCCGCACTGGGCTCGTGGTAGAGTACAGCCTACTCCCTTTCGAAGAGAGGAAGCCTGTGTCCCAGCAGTGGGAACATTGTAGGCTGATTATGCAACACTAATCCACTTCTATACTTCTCGTAAAACTTATACTAAACAAGACTTCTAACTCCTTATCATGCGTTCACGTCCTGAAGGAACAAACTTCAACATTCAACAAAAAAGTTCCAGGTGGCAATTGTAAACGGAACAATTCATAAGTTGTTGGGTAGTTCGCAAGTTGTTCTGGGACAGACGGTGCGACAACTTCCAACGGCTAGTGATACGGACCCTTAAGTTGGGCGTGGAGTTGTGAGATGAATATGAGATCAGTGTATGGGGTTGAAAGGGGGTAGAGGAGTGGCCGTTGGGAAATTATTTTTCGTACAAATTGTTTGAGAGAAAAATACTCATATTAATATTAGGATACGGTTTTAGAATTAAATGTGCGTCGCAAAAATAGATCAAAGAGCCACACAACATTGAGATTAGGTAAGTTTCGAAAACCTTTTAGATATTCAACTGTTATGCTTACAAAATAAATCTTATTAATTAAGTATCGGTTTTTGATTTATTTTTGTAAATATACGTAAATATTGTGTGTATGTGTGTGTGGGGGTGTGCGTGTGTGTTGATTTAAATTATGGATACCTATAGAATTAGACGATTTGAGAGACAATTAGAGCTTAACCTAGCAAATCTTAATCTATTAGAACGGGGGATTCTTAATTTACAATGAACCATTAATATACACCTTCATACTTTATTCTAATCTTCACAGCGACTGATGAAACTTTTACGCCAACACTTTACGGTGTTACTATAGTAAGCTCCAAGGGTCAGTGAGTGACAATACATTGCTCGTGTGTTCGCACAACTTCCCAATTTAATGCTTTTTCTAACTTCACACCCACTGTGGATGTTATTTTAGTTTTCTCCAGTTTATTGAAAACTAACTGCGCCCCGCGGTTTCACCTACGTGGTCCGGTATAAAAAGTAGCCTATGTGTTAACCCAGGGTATAAGCTATCTACATACCAAATTTCATCCAAATCGGTCCAGCCGTTTGAGCGTGAATAAGTGACAAACACACACACAGACACACTCATCAACTTTCGCCTTTATAATAATAGGTCTACCTATGAATTTGCCGTTTTGTATGAAAAAATTTAAACGAATTTTTTTCATGTATTTTTTATTTGTATTAATCGAAGTAATCACCCATGCAATCAATGCATCTTTGCCAACGCAGTGGCAGTTTATTGATGCACTTCTTAAAGAAATCAGCTGGTCGGGAGGCAACAAATTCTTCAAAGGCATTTTGTACTGCCTCTCGGGTATTGAATTTTTTTCCCGCCACGAAGTTATCCAAATTCTGTAAAAAGTAGTAGTCTGTAGGCGCAAGGTCTGGTGAGTAGGGCGGATGACGGAGAGCTTCCAACCCCAGTTCTTGCAACTTGGAGACCGTCTGCTGTGCAGTATGAGGTCCGCGTTGTCGTGCAGGAGCAGCGGAGACGAGCGATTGACCAATGCTGGTTGGAGATGTGCCAGCTTCTCCATCATTGTGTTCAGTTCTTCACAGTACACATCTGCAGTAATGCTCACCCCATTTGGTAAGAAGCTGTGATGAATCACACCGGCGCTAGACCACCAAACAGTGACCATCACTTTTCTAGGGGTAAGTTTTCGTTTAGGGCATTGTTTAGGTGCTGAACCAGGATCCAACCAACTTGCTGAGCGCTTGCGGTTATCAAACAGAATCCATTTTTCATCGCAGGTAACAATGCGGTTCAAAATTCCTTCATTTGTGTGTCTGTTGAGCAGTGCAAGGCACGTCTCGACGCGTACTTCGCGCTGGCGATCATTGAGTTCGTGGGGCACCCATTTGTCAAGCTTTTTTACCTTGCCAATTTGACGCAAATGGACCAATATTGTTTTGACGCTAACGTCGAAAGCTACTGCTAATTCAGCCGTAGATTGTATATCATCAGCTTCCACGATCGCCTTTAATTCGTAATTGTCGACCAAAGTCTTCGGACGACCGCGAGGTTCATTTTTCAGGTCGAAATTTCCAAAACGGAAGCGAGCAAACCAATAACAGGTGGTGCGTTGGTTTGTAGTGTTAGCTCCGTAAACGTCGTTGATGTTGCGTGCCGCTTGTGCCGCGTTGCTGCCACGACGGTACTCATATTCCATAATTACTCGAATTTTTAACGTATCTATGATGACGAAAAAGATTGAATTGCGATGAAAATGTAACACTAATCAATAAACAAAAGACTACTTTTGGAAAAAAAAATCCATGTTTTTAAAATAAAATTAATTTGAAATTAGAATTCTTAGCCAAACAAAATTATTTTGATTTGAAATGGCCAGTACTGCAGAACGGCAATTTCATAGGTAAAGACCTAATATTAGTGTGATTTGATTAGCCTAGAAATGTCTAAACTGTGTGTTTTAAAGGAATTGGAATTCTGCTTCTAAGGTTGTCTACAATTGTTTTTTTTTTATTTTCACTATCATCATAATCAGCATACAACAGTCCACTGTTGGACATAGGCCTCTCCAATCGCACGCTATTCAGCTCAATTCTCAGCAACCCTCATCCAGCTGCTACCAGCACCCTGCGGAGATCGTCGCTCCACCTGCCTGACTGGGTGTCCTACCTTACGTTTACCGATTCGCGGTCTCCACTCAAGAACACGTCTACCCTAACGGTCATCAGTTCTACGGCTAATGGCCAGCCCATTGCCATTTCAGCTTGCTTTTTAGGGTTCCGTATCTCAAAAGAAAAAAACGGAGCACTTATAGGATCACTCGTGTGTCTGTCTGCCTGTCTGTCCGTCTGTCACAGCCAAGTTGAAATTTGGTACACATATGGATTTCTGTGACCCAAACACGTATGGCTGAATTTTGAATATGGGGGTCACTTTTAGGAGGCAAATAACAAAATTAAAAAAAAAAGTTTTGCAAAGTGTACCTTATAAAGTTATAACTTATAACATATCAAATGAAAGAGCTTACTATGAGGGTCTCAAATATATATTTTTTTAGAATTTTAAAATAAATCGTTTTAAAGTTATTTAAGAAAATAGACGAAAATGGACCATTCCCCCCCCCCCTTATATCCAAAACTATTGAGCTTCAAATTTTGAAAAATAATCAGAAAATAGTTCTACACATGTAGATTACCAGGAATACTAATAAGTAGTTTGTGGTCTTAAAATAACATGGTAAATATCTCAATATTGTGAGTACAAACTTACATTTAGGTACTGTGTGGCGGCATCTACATCGCCACATATGAACTACGCATCAATGACATGACGTCACGCAAACCTGCATCGCGCAATTAGAGTTTACCACGCGATTAGCATATATACAACGTCCCGACATCAACCGTTGGGCAGTAGCCCACCAGACACAACACCCGTCTGGTCGGAGGATCCTCCCTTTTCAATGGAGGATGAGTGAACTTTACACCCTGTTCCTCATGCCTCCAAACTGGCGACCCCGAGCATGAACGTCAGCGCAGCCTTCGTGCAACTACATCAGCGTGACGTCATCAGCATCACTTCCTCAAGCTTTCGAGCGGCGAGTCACACAGCCAGCCAGCATCCACGGCTTCAACAGGTATCCTGACCACCAGCATGCAGCGGACGCGCTTTCCTGGTCATCACCTTCAGCCTCAACCCAGCGCTATACACTCCGACTCACTGGAGCATAACGCAGCGCCACCCCGACTCACTGGGGTATCACCGCAGACAGTTCCGACTCACCGTGAACTATGCGGCACCCGGTTCCGACTCACTGGAACCACAACTGGCACTGGCAAGCATCGCAAGATACACGACTCAGCCCACTATCGACCTCCGGTCTCCGGAGGGGAGTGATGTGGCGGCATCTACATCGCCACATAATAATATGAACTACGCATCAATGACATGACGTCACGCAAACCCGCATCGCGCAATTAGAGTTTACCACGCGATTAGCATATATACAACGTCCCGACATCAACCGTCGGGCAGTGGCCCACCAGACACAACACCCGTCTGGTCGGAGGATCCTCCCTTTTCAATAGAGGATGAGTGAACTTTACAGCCTGTTCCTCATACCTCTAAAACTGTTGGAATGTATATGTTCTGTAATGTATGTATGTTCTTGGGATAATTTCATCCCAACTACGGAACCCTTCATTGGGCGTAGTCCAACACGCACTTGGCCGGTTTTTCTGTTTCTTGTTTATTTTGCTATGATTTATTACATAAAATAAAGCTCTCAAAGAGCCTTTGAATAATTTGAACCAAAAACATGAGGACCTACCGCTGCATAGTAAAATATGAATATTTAGACTGATCAAAGATGTGCAAAAAGAGAAAACCTAATTTATCTTAACATATTCTAGGTCTTCGGGACCAAAACCAAATATTCCTTTACCAAATCACCCTGAAATCATAAATCTGGAAACCGCAGGAAGGGTTGAATAAATTTCTCGAAAACTGGACATCAACGCAAGACATCTTTCATAAGATATTTTTTACGATCGACCGGTTCAGGGAGCCATGTGTTCTAACTTCCGCCGGAACGATACCGGAAACCGGAACTGGCCCCCACCCGGCTAATGGATCGAAAGGGCAACGATAAATATCTCGACAGATATTGAAAATTTTCTTTAAATCCTTTATATTTTATGGCAGAATTATTTATATCTGTTTTATGGCAACATTTTCTGGAAGATTAGGTTTAGGATTAAACGGTTCTGGATTTAGTGATGGTGGTGAAATATAGTGGATTAAAGCGGGGAAGAAGATAATTTAGTACCAAATAGTTTTGTCCGCCTGTTTGATAGGATATCACGCCCAAACTGATGATTTTAATGTTTCGTAGCATAGAAGCAGAAGTAGCGTAGCACGTGGAAAATCTTGACCTAAGTGAGGGCACAACTAGTCGTGACGTCACATGAAATAAGATCAATATACAAATAAAATTGTGTTCTAAGAATAAACACCTAATTCTACACACAATAATAATTAATAGCTTTTGCTCGCGGCTTCGCTCGCATTAATTTAGAATTTGACAATCAATTCGGGTTGTACTCTGCTTGTAATAATATAATTCTATCATGATTCGAAAGACACGTGGCGCCATCTATTATCATAAGAACGTTACTGTTGTTTTCCTCGGGACCAGTACTTTTTTTTGGATGAAAGATACTCTATGTCCGTTTCTGTACGCCTGACAACGTTTAAGCAAAATTTCAGGATGACCGGTTCAGTGGTTTAGGCGTGCAAAAGTAACAAACTTACTTTCGCATTTATAATATTTGTTAGGATAGGATTTCACAAAGCCTGATATTTTTTAATTTGATTTAGCATTATTTTCTTCAAAAGCTACTCCAGGATTCCCCAACATAGTGTTGTTCCATCTATAGCATATACAGGGTGTAAAAAGACACATCACAAAGCCGTCAACTATGCATAGTGTACACCTAAGTAGCTTTGCGCAAAAAATATTGGTGGGAAACGACTTTTATTTTTAGGTATAAAAAAAGCAATTTTTTATTACGCGCAATGTAACGTGAACCCAGGCAAACGGAGTTAAGCCCTTCGCTCGACGGTACGCGTAGGTACTTGTCGGAAAAAGTTTTGTAATAACACTTACTTTACTTACGTCTTAGTAAAAAAAAAAAAATGCGAATTTGACCCTCAATATCTCCAGAACCAATGGATTCCCAGGTACGGTCTAGTGGAAAAAAACGATCCAAATAATGGGTACAATATGTAGCGTTCGGATTCATGTCCGTAAGGATTGAGTCGCCAAATTTCGTATCTTAATGAAATTTAATACTTATTTAGTAGTAAGTTTAAAAATTTTGTAGGTTCGATCCTCGATTTTGTAGGTATAATACTTCAAAAGATATATGAACTTATAGGTGGCACCTCAATCTAAATGTTTGGATTGAGTCGCCTCGTCAGAACTAAGAACATCATGGATGAATGTTTATCATAATTTGGTATGATTTAGTAGTATTTGAGAGTATTTATTAGACAAAATCTGAGCTCGGTAGTGTTAAAATTAAAAAAGTTACAATACATTATGTGTGGCTCCTCAGACCATACACATACGACTGGTCATTTTACAAAGAAGCAGTAGTTCAATTAATGCGCAATTTCAACATCATTTAGTAGTAAGTATATTAGATTTGTAGGATAAGAGTCGGCAATCACAAAAGAAAGAAATGGGAGATATAGCATATTTAATGTGGCTCCTCAATTCAGATGCTTCGGTAAATAGATTTGACTCTAATCTACATAATCATGTGACGAAATTTGGAACAAAAAACGCCAATATTTTGTATAAATTTCTACAAAATGTACGTATAAAAAAATACAAAAAAAAGTACATATTTACGAAGTTATTAGCTATTTTTTAATTTCTTATGAAATTTTTTTGTAGGGTGACCATGAATACGTGATTTAAAAAGAAAATGTACGTTTCGTGGCTTATAGAAACAAAATCTATTTTGTCGCATGTTTTCAAAGTCAGCCTGTATAGTCGGATTTGCACAATTATTTTATTGTTTCAAAGGTTATGCTCTCGAGGTGGTCCCACTGTCACCAAGTCAGAATCTGATGAAGAGATCCCATGGAAATCGAGGGAATCCCTTAAATTTTCGTTTATTGGCAACGACACTACCAGCCGCACTACCAGTAGTGTCGTTTCCAATTAACGACACTACCAAGCCTATTTTTTTTTGGATTATATTGTACAGTCAACATAGCAAACTTCATTATCATCATAGTTTCATCATGGAACTTGTGAAATTTTTTAAGGGTGTAAAACACTAGAGGTAAAAAAAAAACACCTAAAACGATAATGAGGTCAAAATGGAAATCCAAGATGGCGGCTGCAAAAATTTTCGCAGCCGCCACTTCAAGCCGACGCCGCGCGGCGCAGCGGGACGTGTCTACATTCGCCACGTGCTCCCGCCCCGCCCTGCGTCTTTTTAATTTTATTTTTGTATTCTTCTTCCCCTTCCTCTTCTGCAAGAAGTCCGATTATAACAAGATCCCAGTCTATCATTATAATTTCACTCGAGCACTCGACCAAACTGCATCAATTCTACACGAAGTCTGGACGGAAATAGTAGAGACTGTAGTAGACTAGTCGCGCGGCTTCGTGAGGCGCAGCACCGCTCTTGCACAACGCGCGTACCGGCGAAGCACCGCTGCGTCGCGATGCATCGCTATACGCTGCGAGGCATCACGAGGCGCAGCGCTGCATGGTGCAACGTATTCTAAATTCTCACAATGAAATGTGTATATTTTCGTGTAGAAAATAAAGTTATATTTTGAGTCGCTCTTTTAAAATGTGCGCGCAGCGTCGCGTCGCGTCGCGTCTCAGTGTGAGCTGACCCTAACTCGCGCATTTGCTCTCGGAGACCCCAGATGGGCATCGGGACTACTCAATTATTGTATTTCGCGGGTTGCGATTCGATTAGTGGACCTACCACTTATTGTGCTGTTTTTTAAAACATATAGTATAGGGACAGTTCCTTTTTAGGGTTCCGTACCAAAATGGTAAAAAAGGAACCCTTATGGTGTGACTCAGTCTGTCTGTCTGTCTGTCACAGCTGGATATCTCAAGAACTACTAATGCTATCAACTTGAAATTTGGAACAGTTTTAGATGATGTTTACCCAACTATTTTGCAAATAAGAAAGAAATATTTATACTTTTTTTGCAACATTGACTGAAAGGGGGTCTTAAAAATTCAAAGTGGGTTTACCATGGCATATGGGGTATCATATGAAAGAGCGCTATTTGCACATTCTCAAACATTTTTTTTCTTTTTTATAGGCCGCATAGTTTTCGACTTTTGATGACAAATGTAAAAAAAAAATACCGTCCCCCCCCCTTATCTCCGAAGTTTGCGAAGCGAAAAATCTGCAAATATTCTATATGATAGAAGTTTATGTAAAGATTACAGGAAAAATAAAACGATGTCTCTAAATAGCACACTTTTTCAGAAATCGGAACGGAACCCTCGGTGCGCGAGTCCGACTCGCTCTTGACCGGTTTTGTAACATTGTTATTACCTATACGTAATTTGCATAATTATCTTTGTTGGCACATCTTGATTTCAATTGTGATTTGTTTTAAAACACAAAAGCGCTTCGATACAAAATCGTAGTTATAAACGCTTACCATAACATCAGAGGTATCAATGGGCAGTTTGAATAGTTTTTTACAATTAGTATTAATGTGTTTATTTATTAGGTAAGTTAGTATTTAAGTGGCAATTATTTAGAACGTTTAGGATGAACACTTTATTATTTTTCTCCTTTACGAAGTGAATAATACAATTCTGTTAGAAATAAGTAGGAATTTTATTAAAAAAATAAATTTCAAAAACTAGTCATCCTGGTTTCATTTAACATCATCATCATCATCATCATTTCAGCCGAAAGACGTCCACTGCTCCCCCCAAAAGGGACCTCATTCTTAACTCGATCTCGCAGAAAAACACCGAGCATAACCCTCTTCTTTGGCTTTTGGGTGACCTTGAGCTTTCTTATGAGGCCCATTGTAAAACGCTACGTCTTAGTGCCGTAAATCATAACTGGCAACACACACTGGTCAAAGACTTTTGTTTCGAGACACTGCGATATTTGGACGAGAAGATCTTCCGTAGCTTCCCTAACTTAACGAAGTTGGACTTACCTAGTTTGACCGTTTGTCCCAGGTACACACACAACATGGTCACCCTTAATAGCGAATTCTTAATGAATATCGAAAAGTATTTTTTTTTCAGATACCGAATATATACAATGTTGATTTGTACATAAGTATTTAGTAGACATTTATACTAAATGTTAGTGTCTCTGGTTATTGATTCCGTTGTGATCTCAGGTAGATACAATCAATTATTTATTTGCAGAACGTCAGGACTGAGGAGCCATATAAAATGCGTTTATTTACTAAATTCACTCAGTTTTACTACTTTCTCTATATGCTACAAATTCGAACACACTTACTACTGAATGTTCTTTGGAGTGGAATATAAATTGACCAATTACTTTCATGGAAATTCACGTTTTTATGATTGATTGATTGATGGATTGAGGAGCCACATTAAAAGTATTGTATATTCTTCAATATCAACAATACAGGACTCAGATTTTTAGTAGGTACTATACACAATTACTACTAAATCATACCAAATAATGATAAACATTCATCCATGATGTACCTAGTTCTGACGTGGCGACTCAATCCAAATATTTAGATTGAGGTGCCATCTTTATGTTCATATATTTTTTGAAGTATTATACCTACAAAATCGAGGATCGAACCTACAAAATTTTTAAACTTACTACTAAATAAGTATAAAATTTCATTAAGATACGAAATGTGGCGACTCAATCCTTACGGACATTCGGATTCGGCAAGTGTCTTTTTACACCCGGTATATAAACATTTATTTTTATTTATTTATTTATTGAAATGCCTTAAAACTACCATTACAGGACTTATCCTAATGCGATAGCTAAGTCACACGCCTAAAATTAAAATTAAAGTACCTACAAAATATATCTAAAAATCATTGTTTAAATAACATAATCTATATAATAGTACTTTTGCGAATTCACCCCAGTAACATGTAAATAGATCAATTTCGACCTGAATAAGATTGATGATGCGAATTGCTCGAGTCAGAGGGGTCTTGGCCAGCAAGCTGGTCCTGGCTGATGGTACGACCAGCAATGGCGGGGGCGTCGCCTCCACACATAACGGTCCGGTACGTACAAGTGCAACCTGCAACATGTCATAATTACAGCAGGTAATATTTACCTCGGGGCGCGGGAATCAAAACCGCAGCCGAGTACATAAGGCAGATGCGCTGCCACAGCCACAGCGTTAATTAACTCAGCAAAATATGATCCTGCGGAAAACTATATTCGAATAGTTGTCTATATCAATTAACGAGGAGCTCGTGGCTAAGTAATAATAGCTGCACGGGTCCATCTATCAGGCTAAGCTACGCTTGCCGGGTTGGTCCGTGGATGAGTGACCATCATCCTCGAAAAGCACTTTAAGCCGTTGGTCCCGGTTGTCCTTCGTGGATCTTTTACAGTCGTTACGGGTTGTCAGAAGCCCGAAAGTCTGACAACTAGTCTTACCAAGGGGTGTCGTTACTGTTACTGAGTTGTGAAAATCAAAATTAAAACCAATCTCAAAATTAAAATACAAAAATTTTTGCTAAAATTAAGTACATTAAAAAACACAATCAAGATTAAAATCAAATTCAAAAACAAAATTAGAATCGGACACAAAAATAATCAATATTAAATTAAATTTAAAATTAAATCAGAATCATATTAATAGCAAGAGTTAAAGATGCTGAAAATCTTCTTCATCTCCTTCATATTTTGCACAAAATTATTCTCTTAGTCACTCAACACTCCACCGTTTCTGTTTAAAATTAGCCGTACTACATTTCACAATTCCAAACTCCATTCCCAACAACAGTATTTCAACACAGCCATAACAGATTCTTCATCATACACAATGCAAAAACAAGGAACACCCCATTCCGTTCCACGCTTTCATTTCTCAGAAAGAAATTCCAAAAAACTTCGTGAAACAGCGAGAAAAATTAATCAGCATCAATCACGATGTTCACCTCTGTACAGGAGGACCATTTATTTTGTGCCCATAAACACAAAAAACACAAAAAGGACCATAACAATAAGTCATCTGAGGGTTTCACTTAAAGGGGCGTGGCCACCGTGAGTCGTGACGTCACATAATGGACAGTTGCGAATTTATATAGAGATAGATTTATCGCGAGCGTGCATCGCAGCCACGTGGGTGGTCTGCGGTGAGCGGGTACTATCGGTTCTCGAATTAAAGTGTTTCAAGAATGTGATTTCCGACTTTCTATGTTCTATGTTAGAGGGTATGATTTCCGCACTTAGTCCTTTATGTGGACCATTGTGCGTGTGATTTCTGACTTTTTCGTCTGCATTTTTTGTAAAAAAAAATGTCTAAAGTAAATATATAGCACAGAATACATGTAACATTAATTGACAACCCTTACCAAAACAAAAGTAGTATTCAGTTGTCTTGTTAACAAGATTCTGTATTTATCTAAGTGGAGTAGTTTTTAGAGCAATATTCTAGATCACTTTATAGGGCTCTAGCTTTATAGAAATCCCTATGCTTATGAAAAGCACATGGAAGTACCTACTTCCTAAAGATTTTCCATAGTCAATAACCAAGTGAATGCGTACAAAAAAACTTTACAATGTTCATTGACTGACTCGCATAATTTATGAGGCAAGGCATGAAAATTATATAAATTACGTAAAATAATCTACCATTATCAAGATTACATAGTAAAATCATGTCCAAAAGGCAACAAAAAGTACGACATTCATGTAGCTGCGTAACTCGATTAAGACTTAAGTTATGTGTCCGGTAAATATTTAAATAGACGGTAGTCACGCATTGTATTATGAAGGGCGAAAATTACTGACTACCCTTTAAATTTTATATCGACCTGTCAACCGCTTCATGTAATTTTTTTACACTTAACTGCTCAACATACATAGCTACTTATACGCTAGCGTTTCTAGATGAAAATAGTAAGTGGTTGTATTTTTGATAACTAAAAAATTGTGGTGCATATAAAATGGATTATTTTGGTATCGTAGTTAACGACACCCATAAAAATGGTTCTTAAGAAAAACCTTATGAACTTATAAATGAAAATATGTAAAATAATATTAAGTTTCCATGGAGTTTCTTGCCCGTTCTTCTACATAGAGATCTACGTTTTGGAATGGGCAACTAGCTTCAACTTTCTGACTAACTGACCGACGCTTTGACAATTCAAAAGTGCCTGTGAATGGCTGACAACTACTAGCTGCACCCTGCGGTTTCACCCGCGTAGACCGGGATATAAAGTAGCATATGTGTTAATCCAGGGTATAAGCTATCTACATACCAAATTTTATCCAAATCGGTCCAGCCGTTTGAGCGTGAAGAAGTAACAAACATACAAACACACACACACACTCAAAAACTTTCGCCTTTATAATATTACTGTGACTAGCTGCTGCACGGGACTTCCTCCGCGTGAAATTTCTTGTTCCCCCGACCCACCCCGTCGCATCGCATCGCCTGCCCGCACTATTATACCTCGTTTTCACTTAGCGATCTATATTATTTTTTTTTCTTTTTGCTCCGTTCCTAAGGAACCTAGCGTGATGTTAAATAATAGCCTACTTAAAGCCTTCCTCAAAAATCAGGCTATCAAATACAAAACTATTTTTTTAAATTTAACTGGTGGCTCCAGAGATTAGCGCATTCAAATAAACAAAAAACAAACTTTATTATTAGTTTAAAATTAAAGTGAAAACGTATGGTTACGCACAGAATTTAGCAGCGCGTGTCTTCGAGAGTTTATACAGCATAATTAGCGTTCAATTTAATCAGCAAACTCCGCTAAAGCAGAGTATAATATACTATAGTAGTCAATCAATCTGCCTAACCTTTTCCTAAATATGTTGGGGTCGGCTTCCAGTCTAACCGGATGCAGTTGAATACCAGTATTTTACATGGAGCGACTGCCTATCTGACCTCTACAACCCAGTAACTGGGTAATACGATACCCCTTGGTAAGACTGGTTGTCAGACTTTCGACCCGGGCTTCTGATGACCCATAACGACTGTCAAAGATCCACGAATGACAGCCGGGACCAAAGGCTTATCGTACTCTCTGAGGAACGGAAGAGTCTCGGTATGTAAAGATGGTCACCCATTCACGGACCAGCCGCGGCAAGCGTAGCTTAACCTGTTTGATCGACTTATGCAGCTGTTATTACTTAGCCACGAGCTCTATATTAGTATAGTATATATTTATTGTATAAGTAAACGTCAATATTGTTTGTTTATTTTATTTGACAAATAATATAATTTAATGTATTGTGTTGCGTAAATTATTTTGCATACTATTGTGGCGGCATCTACATCGCCACATATGAACCACGCATCAATGACATGACGTCACGCAAACCTAAAAACAATTAGAGTTTATATACAACGTCCCGAAATCAACCGTCGGGCAGTAGCCCACCAGACATGACACTCGTCTGGTCAGAGGATCCTCGCTTTTCTATGGAGGATGAGTGAAGTTTACACCCTGTTCCTCATGTCTCCAAACTGGTGACCCCGAGCATGAACGTCAGCGCAGCCTTCGTGCAACTCCTTCAGCGTGACGTCATCAGCATCACTTTCTCAAGCTTTCGAGCGGCGAGTCAAACAGCCAGCCAGCATCCACGGCTTCAACAGGTATCCTTATTTTATTTTTTAATTCTATTAATTTGTTTTAGTGTTTAATTTTTATTTTCTGTTTAATGTTTTAGTACGCTATTTGATAATGCCGTGCTTTCCTATAATTAAGATACATACGAGATCTTTAGTATGACAAAGACGCTGGGTTAATGCTGTGTATGTGTTTAGTTGGTAAGCCTTTATAAATAAATAAATAAATCCTGACCACCAGCATGCAGCAGCCGCGCATTCCTGGTCATCACCTTCAGCCTCAACCTCAACCTAGCGCTGTACACTCCGACTCACTGGAACATAACGCAGCGCCACCCCGACTCACTGGGGTATCACAGCAGACAGTTCCGACTCACCGTGAACTATGCGGCACCCGGTTCCGACTCACTGGAACCACAACTGGCACTGGCAAGCATCGCAAGATACAAGACTCAGCCCACTATCGACCTCCGGTCTCCGGAGGGGAGTGATGTGGCGGCACCTACATCGTCACATATGAACTACGCATCAATGACATGACGTCACGCAAACCTGCATCGCGCAATTAGAGTTTACCACGCGATTAGCATATATAAAAAGTCCCGACATCAACCGTCGGGCAGTAGCCCACCAGACACAACACCCGTCTGGTCGGAGGAACCTCCCTTTTCTATGGAGGATGAGTGAACTTTACACCCTGTTCCTAATGCCTCCAAACTATTGTATAGAATCAAGTTTTTCTAACTGAACAGACAGCTGTGCTGCTGGGGAGTTTGTTCCGCTACTTCTTCTTCCCAGCTAAAGCACTAGGAAGTGGTGAAGGGCGGGCCTTTTGTGGGGACTGGTCTTATGTAATTTCGACGTTCAAAAAGTGCTGATTCTCAGCCTGATTTGAATAAATGACTTTTGATTTTGATTTTGAACTAATTTAATAGTCAAACGAACTTACTTGTAAGTAAAGTTCGATGGTAATTATTCGAAGTTATTGCCTCGTCCGAAGATGATGATAGAAAACAAGTGTAGTCTCGACTTTATAGTCTGTGGCGTCACATAACATAAAAGAATTAAATAAAAACAGCAAACAGACCCTTGTGCGGATGTGTGCTGCCATCTGTAACAAACGGTAGGGATGTGAGGAGCTACTACTGAAAGTAATTAGATCACATCCATTATAAAACCAAACATTTTGAACATTTTTTATTCCTCTGCAAAGAATATTTCATTACCTTCCCCATCCATACGAATTCACTAAATTATAATGCTACTGTTCACAAGAAAACCTAATGAAATCGTAACTGTAGTAAGGGTAGCTAGGTTGAAACTGAACAAAATGCGGGCAGGGAAATTAATTCAAGCGCTGGTATCGTATGCCTTTGTATTCCTCTTTTTGCTAACGACAGATAAATTCCTTACGACTTATCTGAAATTAGGTCGAGTGGATTTAATACCGTTTGTACAGGATTCAATGGCAGGATGCCGATGGTAGATTATTTCAATTTAATATCGAAGGTCTGTATTGTAAGGGTCTGTGAAGTGGCTAGGGAATTCGTGTTCGGTTCGTGAATGTTCGGTAAAGTAAGGATGAGATTACAGTTTGTAGTATTGTGAAGTTGGAGATGATGGGGTAGTTTGTAATTATGCTTCGTGATCTCGTCCTCATTGTATACTGTGTAGTTTGTACCTCGTACACACTCGTCAATCACATTATTTAAAGATGAAAGCCTTCATCATAGAAAAAATATTAAAAAATAAAAATATTTTATCTGTGGTCCGTCCGCCAGCGCGCACTGTCCTGACATCTGTCAATCATTGTACTTTTTTGTGCCGCGCGTTGATCACGTTTTTCGTTAAAAACTTAAGAAAAATTTTAACGAAATGGAAAAATATCGAAGAATCCGAGACAATGAAATGGAGGAGCTGAACGAACGTCTGCGAGATCTGGAAAATCGAGTGGAAAAGCGAAAACGGAGTCGTCTTGAAACTCAAGTAAGTTTCTTGATAAACCTAACAATTTGCCTTTATTTTAAATCCTTTTCCTATAATTTACCTTGGATGGCGCAATATGCACATCAGTCTCTCTAGGTTTCACGAGAGGTTAACCATGAGAATTAACTGTGCCATATACTTACGAAAGAACTACATCACACGAGCCGATGGTCTATACATTCAGTGTTAAAAACACGTCCCTCCTGGATGCTTAACAGTCTTGTAACAGTTCTTACTAGAAGTTAACCATGAGAACATTAACTGTGCCGTATACTTAATAAAGAACGACACCACATGAGTTTTCACGAGAGGTTAGCCGATGGTATATACGTTCAGTGTTAAAAACACGCCTCTGTTGGATCCTTAGCAGTCTCTTAAAAGTTTTCACGAGAGGTTAACCATGAGAACATTATCTGTGCCGTATACTTACAAAAGAACGACCACACGAGCTTTCACGAGAGGTTAGTCGATGGTCTATTCTTTCAGTGTTAAAACACGTCTCTGCTATTAGACCCCTCTCGTGAAAACTCTTAGAGACATCTAAGAGTTTTCACGAGAGGTTAACCATGAGAACATTAAATATGCTGTATACTTGCAAAAGAACGACACCACAAGAGCTTTCACGAGAGGTTAGCCGATGGTATAATACGTTCAGTGTTAAAAACACGTCCCTGCTGTGTCCCTAGAGCTATCACGAGAGGTTAGCCGTGGATTTAGATTTATGCAGTCTGGAACTGAACTTCAATTGTTCTTGTTGGGATTTGAGAACGCAACCATTTATATTCTATTGTTGGCTAAACCGCTACATAGTTTAGTGCCTTATGTTGGCAACATATTTTTTCTTTCCCCTTTTATGTTCTCTGGTCAATGTGCAAGCTTTGCAATAAATACGTTTAAGAGTATCTTTCCGAGTTCTACATTATTTTCATATTAGATTCACCCAAATATCAACATGGTAGCAGAGCGTGGTTGATTAAAGTTGATTAAAGTGAAAATACAGAAAGAACTAACAAGAACCGGCCGGCGTATTTGTTCTGTCACATTTTTTTAGGTTACCGCATAACCTAACAGGAGCGGGCGTGGTCAGCCACATAAGTATCACCGAAAAATTGATACTATACGAAGAAGATGTCCAATAATAGTTACAATCCTTTCCACATAGACAGACTTGTCGGAAGAGAAAACTACGCGAGTTGGAAATTCGCAGTGGAAGCTTATTTAAAACTTGAAGAATTATGGAGTTGTATCGAAGGAACTAACACTGACGAAAGAAAGGAAACGAAGGCAAAATCTAAACTTATTCTGCTGCTAGACCCTATCAACTATGTACATGTACAGAGCGCGACTACATGTAAAGAAGTCTGGGACAGTTTGCAACAGGCTTTTGATGACAGCGGGTTATACAGGAGAGTAGCCTTATTGAGAGACCTCATTACAACTACATTGGACAGCTCACGAAACGTAGATGACTATGTGAACAAGATTATGTCGACCGCTCACAAGCTTAGGAACATTAAGTTTGACATTGACGATGAATGGCTCGGGACACTGATGTTAGCTGGCTTACCGGAAACATATAAGCCAATGATAATGGGTTTAGAGAGCTCAGGGATTAAGATCAGTGCAGATTCAATCAAAACAAAACTCCTGCAGGAAGTTCAGTGCTCAGAAAGTACAGCATTCTTCACTAGGAAAGCAGCCATTCACGGGAAACAAAATGCAACTAAGGCCAAAAGTGAAAAAGGGCCCCGATGTTATAACTGTAACAAACATGGACATTTTGCCAAAAATTGTTGTGTTCCGAAGAAAAAGACAACAGAAAAAGAAGAAACAAATAAAAGTTTTGTTGCAGCTTTTTCAGCAAATTCACAGACAATGAATCCGGACCTTTGGTATGTGGACTCAGGTGCCTCAATGCACATGACTAATAGATGTGACTGGATGTATGATGTAACAAGTCCACCGATACCCACCATAACTGTTGCCAGTAAGACACCGCTACCTGTGGAAAGTATGGGAAAGGTTAATTTATTGATGAATAGTAACAAACAAATTAAAATTCAGGTAAGAGAAGTTCTATACATACCTAAACTCGCTGCTAATCTCTTATCAGTAAGTGCAATGGTGAAAAACGGCTGTAAAGTAAACTTCAGAGACAAATGTTGTGATATTTATGATCCAGATAACAAATTCCTGTGTTCAGCCACACTAGTAAACAATTTGTACCAGTTAAATACTCAAAGAGAAGTTTTTTCAAACCTAACATGCTCAAATAACTTAAATGATGTTGTCTTATGGCATAGGCGCATGGGACACTTGAATTTTTCTGATGTTAATAAGTTACCGGAGTGTGTAGAAGGAGTTAATCCATTTCCTGAGAAAAGTGAAAGTCCTATCACATGCACCACCTGTCTACAAGGTAAACAGAGCAGACTGCCTTTTAATAATATTGGTTCAAGAGCTTCTCTACCGCTGCAGCTTATCCACACCGACTTATGTGGACCGATGGAACAAGCGTCACTGGGAGGTATGAAGTATTTTATCACCTTTATTGATGATTTCACTAGAAAAGTTCATGTTTATTTATTAAAAAACAAATTAAGTATATTAGAAGTATTTAAAGATTTTAAAAATAAAGTTGAAAATGAACTTAGTGGAAAGATTAAAATTGTTCGGTCAGACAATGGAAAAGAGTACTGTAACAAAGAATTTGATAGTTTCTTGAGTAGGCACGGTATTGAACATCAAACAAGTACCCCGTACTCACCCCAACAGAACGGCCTTGCAGAAAGGATGAACAGGACACTGGTGGAAAGAGCTAAGTGTATGTTGTTTGATGCTCATTTGTCAAAAGAATTTTGGGGAGAGGCGCTAGCAACAGCGGCCTATATAATTAATAGATCACCCACAAGGTCACTCGATGGCAAATCACCTATGGAAATGTGGTCAGGTAAAAAACCGAATTTATCAAATATAAAAATTTTTGGTTCTGAAGTTATGGTTCAAGTACCTAAAGAAAAACGCCAAAAATGGGACTCTAAATCTAATAAATGTATATTTGTTGGTTATTGTGAATCTAGCAAAGGGTATAGACTATTTGATCCAAACACTAATAAAATCATCAAGAGTAGAGATGTAGTATTTCTAGAAAATGTACAAAAATTTGATCATTCTGTGTACTTACCTTGTCTATCTAACAGTGGGTCTGAAATGCAGTTACCTGAAGAACCCCGCAAGGAAGAACTTAGAAATAATTCAGATCAGTCTACAAGCGATGAATATCAGACAGATGACCACGATGATTCATCCTACATACCAGAAGGACCAGTTGAAATGTCGACTCCAGTACGTAATATAAATTTACGTCCACGTAGAGCTGTCCAGTATGCAGAGAGGGATGACCAGGACGTGAGTTATTTTTGTCCAATATTTGATTTGAACGATCCTCAGACTCTTGATGAAGCTCTTTCATCTCCACATACTGACCAGTGGAAGAAGGCCATGCAGGAGGAATATGACTCCTTAGTAAAGAATAAAACTTGGTCACTCGTAGATTTACCAACAGATAAAAGAGCTTTGCCATGTAAATGGGTATTTAAAAGTAAGACTAATGAGGCAGGAAAAATTGTTCGTTTTAAAGCAAGATTGGTAATTAAGGGGTGTGCTCAAAGAAAAGGAAATGATTACGATGAGGTCTATGCTCCTGTGGTAAGATATACCTCAGTTCGATTCTTGCTTGCTCTAGCTGCTAAATATGACCTAGAAATGATTCAGATGGATGCCATAAGTGCATTTCTTCAGGGTGACATAGACACTGAAATTTACATGTCACAGCCAGAATGTTTTGAACAGAATGCTCAGGTATGTCACCTACATAAATCAATCTATGGGCTTAAGCAAGCTAGCCGTCAGTGGAACCTGAAATTGAATAATGTTCTACTTAAAATTGGATTAGAAAGATCAAAAATTGACCCATGTATTTATTATTTAGTAAATGAAACGAAAATGATACTTATTGCAGTATGGGTGGACGATTTTTTGATTTTTACAAATGATAAGAAAACAGCTACAGATATCAAAGAAAAATTAAAAGCAGAGTTCTGCATGAAAGATCTTGGTGAGTTACAGCAATGTATTGGCATGAATATAAAAAGGAATCGTGATGCAGGTGTTATTATGATAGACCTAGAGAAATATATTAACCTAGTGTTGGAACGCTTTAGCATGTCTGATTGTAAACCAGTACGCACTCCAATAGAGGTAAATATGAAATTTGATAAGAAATCAGAGAATGAAGATAGCAATTTTCCATATAGGGAAGCGGTGGGCTGTCTTATATATCTGACCCAAGTCACACGACCTGATATCACCTATGCGGTGAATAAATTGAGTCAATATTGTAATAATCCGGAAATACAACACTGGCTAGGTGTAAAAAGGGTTATGAGATACCTTCAGGGGACCAAAAACCTAAAGTTATGTTATGTCAAGGAAGACTCAAGAGGAATAACCGGGTATTGTGATGCAGATTGGGCCAGTGACCCATTGAATCGGAGATCATGCACCGGTTACACATTTATTTTTCAAAATGCTTGCATATCTTGGAATTCCTGTAAACAACAGACTGTGGCTCTCTCTACAGCAGAGGCTGAATATATGGCGATGGCGTCGGCGACCCAGGAGGCCTTATGGCTTCGGCAATTGCAAGAAGAACTTGGTCAAGGTCTGGACAGTGCATTAGTCATATACAGTGATAACCAAAGTGCAATCAAATTGGCATCAACAGACTGTTATAAACCTAAGACTAAACATATTGATATAAGATTACATTTTCTCAGAGATAATATTGTTAAATCCAAAGTAAAATTTTTATTTGTAAATGGTTGTAACATGGTTGCTGATAATTTAACCAAAGGGGTAACACTTGAAAAACATTTGTATTGTATTACTAAAATGGGTTTGCGTTCAGGAGGGAGTGTTGGGATTTGAGAACGCAACCATTTATATTCTATTGTTGGCTAAACCGCTACATAGTTTAGTGCCTTATGTTGGCAACATATTTTTTCTTTCCCCTTTTATGTTCTCTGGTCAATGTGCAAGCTTTGCAATAAATACGTTTAAGAGTATCTTTCCGAGTTCTACATTATTTTCATATTAGATTCACCCAAATATCAACAGTTCTTTGTAGATGAGTATGAAGCCCGCTTCCGTGGAATACACTACAGTCGAACACGTTCAAGGAGTTGTGTATCACTTGACCGAGTCCGACGCAGCCGGACTCAATGCTGCCAATTTTAATTGATTTATTTATCAGACAACTTCCAGTTGTTTTTCTAAAATTCCAAAATACTTACAATTCTAGATGTTGTATACAATCTAACTTAAATATACTATGTTAGTACTTAAATTCTACTACAATACAACTAGAAGGAGGCTGTGATTGTTATGGTATCTATACGGGTAGTTCTTCGAGGTCCCTCAAAACGCGGTCACACGGTCTTAATTCCTAACCTATGAAATATTCAGTCTTAGGACCAAATACAGATTACTCTTTGTTTATTTATGTGTACAATTTCAACAATAAACATCTAAAATTATTTATAATATTTATTTTAAAAAATATCTAGTGTCCAAAACGGGAGCAAAATCGGTGTTCTTCGCGCGTCACACTCTGTTCGCGCTCACGGAAAACTTTGATAACTTTTGTATTCTATTCATAAGCATGTAATGTAATACATCAAATTGATCGTATTTAATTAGGCATCATAATGATCAAAGAATATTAATTGTATCTCTTAATGTACAATAGTTAATAGGCATTATGTCTCTGTCACACGATTTTCCTACTTTCGCGAGGGCGCAACAAAACTGCACCTATCTTCCAAGCGGGCAACTTGTCGCCACACTTTTTAGTTGCGCGGACGCTCAGTAGTGTCCCGGCGTCAGTGGGGGAGACAAATACATTAATTGCTTATAAAAAAAAAATACGAGATAAGTTAACCTTTGAATATTTTCAAGTAGCCTTGGTCAAGAAACTTTCATGCGCAAGTTTTGAAGGATAATGTTTACAATTTTCCAACTCATTTTGAATGAAGGAATAAGATAGATCTTCGAGATTATTCCCAAGTACTTTGTTCGTTAATTTACCTGTAACTTTAATAGTAATTCTCAAAAATGTGAAATTTTCGTAACTATCGTGGCACAACTTTCGTGGTTATTTGTCCACGAAAGTCAGCTAGCGCACCATGAAAGTTTTATATCTCCATTAAATAATGACTTCAGATGTTGTGTGACGCCGCTGATGCATTTACTCGATTGTCGCGAATCTCAAAATAAAGGTGTTATGTATTTGTATAAGTATTTATGCGTGTACGAGTATGTGCTTCAATTTTTTTCTTGTAACGACTCGTAGTATGTGTTTCTGTTTGTATGTTTTCTCGTAGCCCAATTAACGGCTTACTTCACCTCAACCTGTGCTGTTTAGCCAATGGGCTAATTGACAGTAAGAAAATACCTTATGAATTTTATTATGTAGAGTGCTTGTCAGACAATAGTATAAAAAACCCGTTCTTAAGGCCCTCCAGAAGCTGTTTGATTCCGTCATACTCGAGGGCAAAACGCCGCAGGCATGGTACAGAGCTGTGGTGGTATTATTCTTTAAGAAGGGCGATAATGTTCTTCTTAAGAATTACAGACCCGTCTCACTTCTGAGCCATGTCTACAAGCTGCTTTCAAGAGTCATAACGATTTGTTTCGCACGCAGGTTTGATGACTTCCAGCCTCCCGAACAAGCCGGATTCCGTAAAGGCTATAGCACCATAGACTACATACGTATACGCTGCGACATGTTATACAGAAGACTGAAGCCTCCGATTCGATTAAAGCATGGGCTGTACTGCAGTCTCGACTATCGGTATATTGAGGTGCTGAAGTGCCTGTACGAAAACGCCACTATGTCAGTCCGACTCCAGGAACGGAAACCTATCCTTCTGGCGAGGGGGAGACAGAGAGAGGTTATCTCTCCGAAACTGAAAGACCGCTGCACTGGAGGATGGTTTTAAGGACTGGAAAGGGCTAGGGATCAATGGCGAGTACGTCACTCACCTTCGGTTTGCAGACGATATAGTAGTCATGGCTGAGACTATGGAGGGGCTCAGTACACTGCTCGATGACCTCAGTAGAGCTTCCGAAAGAGTCGGTCTTAAAATGAAAATGGATAAGACAAATGGCATCTCAAATGCCCATGTAGCACCCATTTTCATGAAGATCGGAGACACTACAGTGTAGGTTGTGGACGAGTATCTAGGACAAACTGTCCAGTTAGGTAGGTCCAACTTGAAGAAAGAGGTCAATCGTTGAATCCGACTCGGCTGGGCAGCGTTCAGGAAGCTTCGCAATATCTTCTCGTCTCACATACCATAGTATCTCAAGACGAAAGTCTTCGACCAGTACGTGTTGCCAGTAAAGACCTACGGCACTGAAACGTAGTCGCTCACAATGGGCCTTATGAGAAGGCTGAAAGTCACCCAAAGGGCAATGGCGAGGGCTATGCTTGGAATTTTCCTATGTGACCAAATCAGAAATGAAGAGAGCCGCAGTAGAACGAAGGTAACCGACATAGCCCGAAGAATTGCTTAACTTTAGTGGCAGTAGGCAGGGCACATTGCTCGAGGAACAGATGGCCGATGGGGCCAAAATGTTCTGGAGTGGCGGCCGCGTACTGGAAGACGTAACGTTGGAAGGCTTCCCACAAGTTTGACAGATGACCTTGTAAAGGCCGCAAGAATCTGCTGGATTCGGGAAGCACAGAACCGGTCGAAATGGCGGTGCTTAGGGGAGGCCTATGTCCAGCAGTGGACGTCTTTCGGCTGAAATGATGATGATGATAATGATGTAAATTTTACAGTTTAATTACTGGACCAAAGCTAAATTAGCAACCAAAGTTACTAATAAGTAATAATAAGCTGATCTCAAAACATTATGTTGATCTCAAATACAAGTTGATTCATAAATAATAAGTATTTCATTTTTTAAACTTCAATACACAGGAAATTTATGAAAAAATAAGGATTTAAAACTGTATTTTGCTTACAGAAAATACGTTTGTAACTTTTGTGGCGTCTTTCGTAACTTTCGTGGGAACCGAAATTTCAAAATAGAATATCTCTGTACTTTATGCACCGATTTACATATAATCAAAATTGCACTTATTATTTTTAGAGCATCTTAAATGTGGGTACATTTATTTGAAGATTACTCTAAAAAAAAAATTCGCCACGAAAGCTACGCGGAGAATTCTTTTTGGAGAACTACCCATACCACAACCTAAAGTCTTACCTTCAAGTATTGACAATCTACTCAGAGAAGAGGGGGGCGGTACAGTTAGCTACCTTACCTATGGAACAGCACGGCAGTCTGGCCACATGGTGGTCAGGTCACCAATTATAGATAGCAATTAAGAAGCAAAACATTTAAAAGAAGTATGAAACACCTGTAATCTTAGTGGCAGAAACAGTTAATGAAAGTGGAATCAACTGCAGCAGATTACAATGGCTGTTGCCATTAAATCCACTGGCAAAGTCCTTAACAGTTTAATAGTCTAACAAGGGCAGTGAGAGGGGGGTTCTTATATTTAAATTAAGACCAAAGAACCCTAAGTATGAAATAGTTTGGGACCCCAGTATCGTTGGGTTATCTAATTTATTTCCTAACTAAAACCTTACTTTACAATAAGTAACAAAAAATTTGTAAGTAACCATTTAGCTCTTGTAACAGCACATAGAATTCAAACCTTGTCACTCATTAGTATTGATAACATTTGATAATGAGGATAACATTTACATAAAGATTCCAGAAATAATTGAAACTTCTTCACCTGGTAGATCTCAACTCAATTTTATATTATCATTTCTTAAAGAGAATGTATCCTAGCCCCTTTTTCCCTATCTAGATTTTACTAAGAGTCATCATTCTCCTGCCCTTATCCCAATTTATTTGGGGTCGGCGCAACATGTCCTTTTTTTCCATACTTCTCTATTAGTCGTCATCTCAGTAGTAGAGAAGTATGGAAAGATTTTACTAAGAGTAGGTATAAGAAAAGATTGTAAATCATTAATTAGAACTATGAGAAAACCTTTTCATGCCACCTCTACTGCAACCATTAGTAGATGGATGAAACAAAATTTAAGTAGTAGTGGAATAGATATTTCCAAATTCACATAAACAGACATGCCTCTACTTCAACTTAAAAGACCTCTGAAGGAGGTATCAACATTGAAGTCATAAGAAAAGCTGCTGGTTGGAACACAACATTCTCAACCATTAGTAATCCCTGTGTAAGCTAGAGCTTTTGCACAAGCTGTGTGCTCTATACACAGTGGTTGTTACATTTTAATGTCAATGTTAAATGTCTGATTATAAGTAGATAATTGATGTGTGCCATATTAGATTATTAATGAGACTAGTTGATTCAGGACTGAATAAGAATTCCAGGAACTAATAGCATTTAGAGAATTTTAAATTATGTTAATGTAACTGGAAGACTGGTTCATAGATAGAAATACATTTATAATGAATGAGTAAGTAAAAAACTTAGAATAACATGTTAAGTTACAATGTTCAACTATTATACGATATGCTGAACTTATTACCAACACAACTTTGTTCTTTGAACATCTACACAGTATACAATGAGGACGAGATCACGAAGCATAATTATATAGATCGGACTAACTTACCTAGTGACGTCCGATCCTTAATTATGTGAAGTGATCTCGTCCTCATTGTATCCCAGCCCTTCCCAGATAATCAACCTACTTATGTGTAATGGATTGCATTATCTAAACCCCTTCTAAAAGTTGTGTTGTGCTGTATGCACTATGCCGGGACTATACGATGTCCGTATCGGTCATCGGGAAGTCCCGTTCTTATGCTTTGAAAGAATGATTGACAGATGTCAGGACAGTGCGCGCCGGCGGACGGACCACAGATAAAATATTTTTATTTTTTAATATTTTTTCTATGATGAAGGCTTTCATCTTTAAATAATGTGATTGACGAGTGTGTACGAGGTACAAACTACACAGTATACAATGAGGACGAGATCACTTCACATAATTAAGGATCGGACGTCACTAGGTAAGTTAGTCCGATCTATATAATTATAGGTCATCTTGTGATCATTTTTGGTTGACGTTATCGTTTGGCAGCGTCTTTCTAATTCACATTGTAAGATACCTACATTATGATGTGTCAGTTTACTAATACCTAGTGGAATAAGTAATCAGCCTTTAATGTTCCCACTGCTGGGACACAGGCCTCCTCTCTTCGAGAGGGAGTGGGCTGTGATCCACCACGCGGGCCCAGTGCGGGTTGGTAGATGTCACCTGTCTTAGAATTTTTGGTTCTAGGACATGCTGGTTTCCTTACGATATTTTCCTTCTCCGTTTTGAGAGTAGTTGTGATGAAATTATTTACACAAAGTCTACTTACGCCTACTTGGGTTCAAACCCACGACCTACAACACGTAATTCAGGGCCGTTACCACTGGGCCACCACTGCTCCACCAGTGGAATTATTACAGAAATCATCCTTGATAATGGTTGTAATGAAGACTCTAATTTAGCTAGATACATTCGGTTAGACTGGAAGCCCACACCAATTAAGTGAGGAAAATGCTAGGCTGATGATGCACATGATGGAAGATAGAAATAACAATAAAAAAAATATTATCATCATCTGCCTAGCCTTTTCCCAACTATGTTGGTATCGACTTCCAGTCTAACCGGATGCAGCTGAATACCAGTATTTTACATGGAGCGGCTACCTATCTGACCTCCACAACTCAGTTACTGGGTAATACGATACCCCTTGGTAAGGACTGGTTGTCAGACTTTCGTTGTTCTGACGACCCGTAACGACTGTCAAAGATCCACCAATGACAGTTGGGACCAACGGCTTAACGTGCTTGCCGAGGCACGGAGGGATCTTGGTATATAAATACGGTTACCCATACATAGGCCAACCGCGGCAAGCGTAGCTTAACCTGATCGCCGACACGTGCGACTGTTATTACTTAGCCACAAGTCCCTACTACTAATAAAAAATATATATTATATAGTTAACTAATACTGCTTTAAAAATCCTGGATTGAATTAACAAATCGAACTGTGCAGGTTTATAGAATGTGATAGAGGTGAGACTTCTAACCCGTTAAGGCTGAGTACTACATCTAATTTTATCGACAAAAAAAATAATATGGGGGGTTGAACCCCCTCCCCCTAAAAATTATGGCTATTTTAACATTTTTTTTAATGTACTACGGCGCGCTTGATACTTTATGTGATATCAAAGGTTGTATGCGTCGTAGAAACAAAAAAAGAACGACAAACGGTAGCTAATAACCTTGGCTAACTAATTCATTACTTTTTTCATATGTTTGATAATGTTTTGGTAAGAAAAAAAAATCATTTCTGAATTATTTTGACCGAAAACATCGCTATTTTTCAATATTTTCACGAATTACTCAAAACTATGTCCCATAAAATTATTAATAATTTGCGCTCACTTAAAAGTATTTGAGTTATTCTTTCTAACGATACCAAAAACATCACATATGAAAAAAGTAATAAATTAGTTAGCCAAGGTTATTAGCTACAGTTTGTCGTTTTTTTTTTGTTTCTACGACGCATACAACCTTTGATATCACATAAAGTATCAAGCGCGCCGTAGTACATTAAAAAAAATATTAAAATAGCCATAATTTTTAGGGGGAGGGGGTTCAACCCCCCATATTATTTTTTTGTCGATAAAATTAGATGTAGTACTCAGCCTTAACGGGTTAGAAGTCCCACCCCTATCACATTGTACAATTCAGAATTTAGTTGTTCCATAGACTTTACTCATTTTCAAAAACAAAACAAAACACAAAGGACTCGATAATCACTTTTTCATAAGATACTTTACATGCGGGCATGATTATCACATTATGATAATTAAAACATCGTTAACAAGAGGAATAACAGCTTCGGTACGTCTGCATAAAATTAATAAAATATAATTAATCCACGAAAGGCCTTACACATTGGGGAGGATTATCATAAGCGATATCTGAATTGCTTAATTTAAAATGAGGTACATAACCAGACCTTTTTGGTTTAAAACAAAAGAGGGTTGCGGTTGAAATGAGACTTTTACTCATCCAACCCGCAATATTACAGTTGGATGAATAGATGGAATCAGGAGACCTATAATTGTAAATTTGCCTTTAGAAGAACGATCAAACTGAACCATGTAATCAAATACCAGGTGTCAATCAATCTGCCTAGCCTTTTCCAAACTATGTTAGGGTCAGCTTCTAGTCTAGCTGGATGCAGCTGAATACCAGTATTTTACATAGAGCGACTGCCTATCTGACCTCCACAACCCAGTCACTGGGTAATACCATACCCCTTGGTAAGACTGGTTGTCAGAATTTCAGGCTTCTGACGACCCGTAACGACTGTCAAAGATCCACGAATGACAGCCGGGACCAACGGCTTAACATGCTTTCCGAGGCACGGAGGCGTCTCACAATTTTGACTATTGTTTTTGACAGTCAAACACCTGATATTTGATTGAGGAGCTCGTGGCTAAGTAATAACAGCCACACGGGTCGATCCATCAGGTTAAGCTACGCTTGGTCCGTGGATGGGTGACCATCTTCAGTACGTGAAGCCTGAAATTCTGACAACCAGTCTTACCAAGGGGTATGGTATTACCCAGTGACTGGGTTGTGGAGGTCAGATAGGCAGTCGCTCTATGTAAAATACTGGTATTCAGCTGCATCCAGCTTGGTCCGTGGATGGGTGACCATCTTCAGTACGTGAAGATGGTCACCCATCCACGGACCAAGCGTAGCTTAACCTGATGGATCGACCCGTGTGGCTGTTATTACTTAGCCACGAGCTCCTCAATCAAATATCAGGTGTTTGACTGTCAAAAACAATAGTCAAAATTGTGAGACGCCTCCGTGCCTCGGAAAGCATGTTAAGCCGTTGGTCCCGGCTGTCATTCGTGGATCTTTGACAGTCGTTACGGGTCGTCAGAAGCCTGAAATTCTGACAACCAGTCTTACCAAGGGGTATGGTATTACCCAGTGACTGGGTTGTGGAGGTCAGATAGGCAGTCGCTCTATGTAAAATACTGGTATTCAGCTGCATCCAGCTTGGTCCGTGGATGGGTGACCATCTTCAGTACGTGAAGATGGTCACCCATCCACGGACCAAGCGTAGCTTAACCTGATGGATCGACCCGTGTGGCTGTTATTACTTAGCCACGAGCTCCTCAATCAAATATCAGGTGTTTGACTGTCAAAAACAATAGTCAAAATTGTGTCAATTTTGTGATTCGCTCAAATGGTTTTCCAGGACGCGCCAATTACGAGTAAAATTATTATTTCATCAAGCATAATTTATTTTCTTTCTCAAGCAACAAATTGCCTTTATCACTTCAAAGGCAGAAATTGCCAATTCACTTTCATCCATCCTTGCCTTGCACCACAGCACAGAGGGTCGACCGTTATCGAATACTAAAAATAATATCATCAGCCAATTTGCTAATTATCCCTTCTGGGCAGACCATGGCGTGTCCAATTAGTGGATTAAAATTATTGTAAAATAGCATTTTGATACCCCATCGAGCCGCTGGGAGGCCATCTGGTCCTTGCTCTTACATTTGTTGATTAACTTTGCCAAAATTAATCTTTCCACTTTCGTTTTTCGCTTTACATTTAAATTTTAGCGACGACGACTTTTGGAGCTACGTTTTCGTTGTTATCTTTATCTTGTTTTGTTGTACCTACTTACGTCTTTGTAATAACATTGTGGTGTTATAATTTAAATTCTTTGTTTTTTTTTCTGTAGTAGGTACTTATTTGCTGTCCCTCTACGTTTGCTGCAAAAAGGGGAAAATCATTATTTTCCCTCATTTTTAGGGTTCCGTAGGGGAGACCGGGGCCAGTTCTAACAAATTTTATGTTTTGGTTTATATTTTCTAACATAATACACTTTCCGACCTTGCTTTCGATTAATAGCATACGTTAGTTATTCAGCTATTATTATAGTTACAAAAAACGTGAATAAGACAGATACTTTCAGAATTAGATGGATTTTTAAGGAAAAAGTCAGTTGTTAATACTTACCCCGTATTCGGGGTAAGTTTTAACAGGGCTGAGGCAAGTATTAACGCAAGGGACAAGATGTAACATGGGAGTTTTTCAATTAAATAATTCCAAGAAAACCCCATTTTTATTCGTAAATAACTTTAATCAACTTATGTTCTATCAAATTAACCAATTTTCAATCACAGATACAAAATATAAGTTGCACTATCTGTTCCGCTAAGGCTGTTCCAACATATTGCGTCTCCATAAAAACTTTGCCATTAAATTTCTTAAAAATGAAAAGGCGGACAGTAATGAAACTTTACAAGAGCAAGACACATCTAACAAGATATTAAATTACGAACATTTTAAAAAAAGTAATTTAGAGCCTTAAGTGCTAATCTAAGATAAGTCAAGTAACTGATATTTTAAGAAATATAATGTAATAGTAATACCATAATACTAATACATAGGTTAGTAACTTGGCCTTGTTTATGTCTTTAGTAACTTGCTTCAAACTAGCTTCAACTTATAGCCGATTTGTATCAAAAACATAACGAGTTGGCAATATCTGTCAATGATTCCTTTGCCTTATAATCATAGTCTGAGAAACAATTCAGCAGAAACAATCTTCTTCTTCTGTATCACTATCCTCTTGCAGAATTTTCTTCTTCACCTTTTCTGCTTTTACCCTTCCAGTTATTTTCCCATTCCCTTTTCCTTCACCTTTATCCTTACTCTTCATTTCCTCCTGACTAGTTTCCTTCTTTTTGGATAACTTTAATTTAGTTTCCTCCTCTAAATAAAATCATCAGGTATGCTCGTCACCGTCAGTCATCTGTTAACACAAACACACAAACATTCATACAAATAAAATTCTATTCTATTCTATTCTATTCTAACATTTGCCCCACATACGGGGTATGTATTAACATGTTAATATTTAACCCGGTTAATTTGTTACTTATAACCCCAAGGTCACTTTTTTTACAAAATTAATCACATAAAATCAATCAATAGGAATAATAAAAAACGCATAGCACAGTAATATTATCAATAAAATTAAGCTTCATTCTGGGCAATATTATATTCGATTGAGTGAATAACTACGCCTTGAGTCAAATTATTGCAAACCACGAAAAGTTCGTTTACCTGTCAATCCGGGCTTCCTTCGCACTACTCCTACAAGAGGCGATCGGCCGCGGACTGACGAGTCGTGAGTTCGTGACATGTTAGGCGGCGTAAATAGTGCTTGGAAACCGAATATCATGATTGTAACCTTTACCGTTTAGAGGGTATAATCAAGTTAATTCTTACCCCCGTTAGCACCAGCCCCGGTCTCCCTCAAAAGGAAAAAAACGGAACCCTTATAGGATCACTTCGTTGTCCGTCTGTCTGTCTGTCTGTCTGTCAAGACCCTTTTTTTTCTCATGAACGCGTGGAGGTATCAAGTTGAAATTAATATCAAATACGTACATATATAGTCCCTTAGATTCCTGAAAAAATCAACCTTCTAAGTAAACGCAATAAAAAAATACGGTCAATTATGTAACATATTTTGATACTCGCTGGTAAATTAAAACCTATACAGGGTACTTCCCGCTGTCCTAAAAACATGAAATTTGGCAAGAAGTAAGGTATCATAGCACAAGTAAAGGGAAAAGTCCGAATATTGTTAATTTGTCATTTTATCACATAAAAAAATATTTTCAAGTATGTCAGTCTGTCAAGACGCTTTTTCACAGGAACGCGTGGAGGTATCAAGTTCAAATTATTATCAAATACGTAAGTCTATGGTCCCTTAGAGGTCGAAAAAATCCAGCTTCTAAGTAAACGCAATAAAAAAAATACGGTCGTTTATGCGACATATTTTGATACTCGCAAGTAAAACTTATAGGATACTTCCCGTTGACCTAGAATAATGAAATTGGGCAAGAAGCAAGGACTTATAGCACAAGTAATGAAAAAATTCCGAAAATTGTTAATTTGTCATTTTATCACGTGAAAAATTGTTTTTAGGGATTACAACGTTATGTTTGTTTTTGAGATAAATTCTTTTCAACTACGAAACCCTTCATTGGGCGTGGTCCGACACGCACTTGGCCGGTTTTTTATATTCTTGTACATTATTATAATTTAAAGACTGTTAGATTTAAAATTATTTAAATAATATTAATTAGACAAATAAAAAACAAAAAAAAAAAATATTAAAAAAAAAATAGAATATCGGCATTTTGTTTTGTAAACTCTTTCGAGTCGCATCGATTATACCACTGCTATTCACTGACTATCATAACCAATAAGATCGATCTCTGTACTGCACCACATATGACGGCTTGATATTTTCCATCCCATTGAAAGGAAGTATTTGAAGACGTGCCAAATCGATACACCAACCAACACCCGAAAGTTTACATTCTAAATTCTGTCAAATTCCGATTCCTTTCGTTGTCGGTGTCGTATCGTCGGCGTCGGCCCAAAATGAACCAGATAGGCAATTAGCTTATCTACGCTGTGTCTACACTGTAGCCGCGCCGTTCAACCACCGTCCTAATTAGAGTAGGGGCTGGATTGAGAATTTATTGAGCTGAACCTCACTTGTTTTGTGTTTAGGACCTAACATTTATGGTTTAAAACATATATCTTTATTTTTGGTTCAAGAATTTTGAGAAATGTGCTTTCGGTGTCTTTGTTGTGGTTTGGTGAAATCCTAATTATCTTATTAATTCGGATTAAGTTAAGTATTTTCACTGGTAATTGAATGTAAATGGCTTGTTAATCGTAAGATTAATTTAATGTAATAAAATTATAGTGTTAATATTTAACAACGTAATAATAATAAGATTTTTGCCATGAAATAATGACACATACATGGGAAAGAGTTAAGTATCCATTTGATATCAAACACCTTATATTGATTAGCCTGATGATAGCAGAACCTAAACAAATAGACGTAGCTCTCAATACTTGTTATGATCAGCGTTATAGAGAGGAATTCAGAAAGAAATGGCAACAAAAACAGCACAAGAAATTAGGCTGAATTTCCCAAAAAATAAAACAAAACAAGAAATACAGTGTAATTCCTCCGATTATCTGAAACCTAGCCTAGTCCCCAGGTGACCGTTGAACGAATGAGTGAACGAATGAGGGGACGAATGAATGGGCGGGCCGGCTAATGGGGCCCGTCAAGACGGCTTTGTACAATAAAACAAAAAGGTACCATTACTGGCTGAGTTCTTATTAATCTTGGACCCTTTCTCAGAGTTCCAGCTGAGGTAATGGCAAAAATAAATAAAGCTACCCAACTACCCACATCGCATAAGAATAATGTGACCTTCATATAAAGGAAGTTGGAGATTCTGGTGAAGGTCAAGGTGGACGGATCGGTTGTGTAGGAGGATTTTATTTATGATATAGAGGCGTGAGGAACAGGGTGTAAAGTTCACTCATCCTCCATAGAAAAGGGAGGATCCTGCGACCAGACGGGTGTCGTGTCTGGTGGGCTACTGCCCGACGGTTGATGTCGGGACGTTGTATATTATGCTAATCGCGTGGTAAACTCTAATTGCGCGATGCAGGTTTGCGTGACGTCATGTCATTGATGCGTAGTTCGTATGTGGCGATGTAGATGCCACCACAATGATGTTTGCGGAATCCTCTTATGAGGTAACCCTTGGATGTATGGTTCCTCATAACAGTTTCTTTGAAACACATCAATAATCAAAATTTTCATGATGAATCGCGAGTTTGATGACCATAATCCCAAATTGTTCTCTTTATGCCTTTGTTTATTGAAGGAAAAACAAAAATATATTAAATTATGTTGTACATTTTAGTACTTAGGTATTCAAATACAAACAAATTTTAAGCCGATTTGTACAACATCAAAAATAGCTCTAAATTGGCTGTTCCCAAAATACTGTTCACTTATTTCGCAATATTATTAGAATTCAAATATTAAGCGAAAGTACATACCAACGTACATTTTGACATTTGGATTAGATTTTGTTGAACGTGGAATTCAGCAGTCCTACCTCAATCAATCTGCCTACCCTTTTCCCAACTATGTTGGGGTTGGCTTCCAGTATAACCGCACGCAGCTGAATACCAGTATTTTACATGGAGCGACTGCCTGTCTGACCTCCACAACCCAGTAACTGGGTAATACTGAAACATGAACTAGCTGCTATTGACTCTTCAATTTCATCAGCATGCTATGCACTCAGGAGCCTTAGAGATATGTTGGATCTAAAGCAACTTAAGGCTATATATTACGCGCTGGTAGAATCTAGATTAAGATACAGCATAATGCTTTGGGGTAACAGCTATAGTTATAACTGTCAGAAAGCCTTTATTTTACAGAAACGTGCCATAAGGATCATAGTAAGGATCTCACAAAGAGACTCATGTAGAGAGCATTTTAAAGAATTAGACATTTTAACAGTACCAAGTTTATATATATTATTAATTCTAAATCACTTTTCTAAATATATTCATGAGTATGAATCACAAGAGGAACGTAGGATAAGAGAAAGCACAAGAAGGAAGGAATTTAAACACAAAATGGCACCTAATATTAACATAGCAAAGCATTGTTCCAGGTACCAAGCAGTGGAGTTACTTAATAGGTTACCAAATGACTTAAAATTGTTAATTTATAGCCCTCACTGTTTTAAAAATAAATTAAAAGCCTTCTTGTTAGAAAAATGTTTATACTCTGTATCGGAATTCATGTCAAATGATAAAAAATAGTCACTTTTAAAATGGCAGTGAACAAGCTATTAATTTTTTTATGTAATGTAATATTCAACACAATTTTAATTGTTCAGAATAAATGAAATGAAAATGAAATGAAAAATACGATACTCCTCGGTAAGACTAGTTATCAGACTTTCGGGTTTCTGACGACCCGTAACGACTGTCAAAGATCCACGAATGACAGCTGGGACCAACGGACATCTTTGACAGGCGCTAAAGGTCGTCAGAAGCCCGAAATCTGACAGCCAGTTTTACTCTTACCCAGGTGTATCGTATTACCCAGTTACTGGGTTGTGGAGGTCAGATGCGCAGTCGCTCCATGTAAAATATTTGTATTCAGCTGCATCTGGTTAGACTGGAAGCCGACCCCAACATAGTTGGGAAAAGAACAGGCAGCTTGAAATTAAGTTGATAAATAGAATGACTTAGCAGTACTTTTGAAAAAAATCTTTAAACATGTTGAAGTTGTAGCGTAAACTAAACTTTAAGTGTAGGTATTAAAGTTAATTTTCAAAAACTCATATTTGTCTACATTTGTTAGGAAATTTTCAAACGAAGATCCTCGTCCAGTAACAGATATAATGTTATGTAAACATTATATCTGTTACTGGACGAGGAACTCCAACCGGTGCAGTTTCTGCTAGAATTTCCACACAGTTGTGACTTACGGATTACCTAAATGAGATCGGGTTCTGCGAAACCTGCCTTTAAAGTTACGTAAAGAGAAAATCTAAACGGTTCACAGAAACGCTTGTGAAAGGGGTATTTTAGAAGTTTTGCTGTGATTTCAGAATTGTTGAGCTATTAAACTCCAAGTTTATTAAAATTTCTCGGAAGGTGGGTTGGATTACACCTGGTTAGTCAGGTGAATTATTGAGCTGGGAGTACAAAGACATGCTAACCAAACTGTTCATTTTTTGTCAAAAAACTAAAATACTAAAAAAAACCCTACAGTGTAGTATACAGGATGTTTCTTTTAAAGTGTCCTAATGTGTATCAAGCCAGTGCGAGCTGATAGCAGAGTACCATACCTATCGATTTAACCCCCATGTATGTTCTACGATTTTTTGTAGTTTTCGAGTTATTTTGGATCCCTCATTTCATATCAATGGTAGTGGTTAAGGATATCAGGATTGGCAAAAATATGCAAAGATAATAATAAATTATAAAACTTTTTAACAAAAAAAAACCGACTTCCAAAAATCACTACAAAGTGAAAAATAACTTTGATTTCGGAAGTCGGTGTCTTTCATTTTTTATTTACTTTCTTTTTTTTTGCCACCGACTTCCGAAATCAAAGTTTTTCTTAGCAACCATATTAAAGTAATCGAATCGCAACCCGTGAAATATTTATCATTGAGTAGTTCCGGTAGCCATCTGTGGTCTTCATCATCAGTTCCACTTCACCAAGGGTGCTTTCCGAGAGCAAATGCACGAGCTTCTATAAAAAATACCCAAATCGCTATAGGTGTGCCTATAATATTTGAAGAGTTCCTTCGATTTCTCCAGGATCCGATCATCAGAACTGGATTTTGACAAAAATGGGACCATTTGGGAAGTATACCCTTTCCAACAAAAAAATAATTTTTCAAATCGGTTGGCAAGCGACGGAGTTATGCGCGAACAAACATAAAAAAAAAAATACAAACATCCGAATTGAGAACCTCCTCCTTTTTTAGAAGTCGGTTAAAAATATGAACTTCACAAGATTTCAGATACACCACTTTCAACGACCCGATTTCAGCATATAATGCCCTATTTAATACATCCTTGTTCAAAGTTGACACGAAATATTTTTTTAAAGCCATCATCTCGTTAAATCAGGAAAAATATGGGAAAAAAAATTATAACTCGAAAACTACAAAAAATCGTGGAACGTATTGGGGGTTAAATCGATAATCGATAAATCGTACTCTGCTATCAGCTCGCACTGGCTTGACACCTTAAAAGAAACACCCTGTGTATGTAGTTAGTTTATCAGTCATTTTGTATTGTAGGTTCCTACATAAAAGTTTTATTCGTTTAAAATTCTGAGATTTTGACATTCAAATAAAAAATTCACTCATTTTTGTCTAGTTAAAATAATAGTAGATTATGCACCGAGGGGCTAAAGTTGTGTCTTATGTCACGGGCGTCATATTGAATCTCGAGCGCAATGAAGGATTCGGGATTTAACTCCCGAGCGCAGCGAGGGAGCTAAGAGTTTAACTCACGAGCGAATCGAGGGAGTTAATACAAGAATCCTGAATGCAGCGAGGGATTCAAGCTAGCCCAAGGCAAAGACACCTTTAGCCCAGAGGAGGATACTCTACTTTTTACACCTACTGTGAGAAAATAATAGCGATAGTACGAAAAACAAAGTATTTATTAAATAAACAAACAGTAAGAATAACATATTTAGAACTAGTTAGTTATATGCACTTACACATTAATTGAAGTTAATGGTAACATTTGAGACATTAGTCCAGTTGTGCAAAGATAAAGTTAAGTTTTTATTTGGTACGTTTATAGATGTTGATGTGGAATTAAAGAAAAAAAAAAATGGTTCGTAGTTATCTAATTATTCTTACAATATTATGTCTTCGAAAACATGGCAACGATATGAAGAAGCAGTCGTTATGATTTTGTAGGAAATCGAGAATATCATCCACGCGTAGTAAGGGTTTCGAGAATAGCTTTCCTCTTTCTGGGACCAAAGGGTGTTTGTTAGTACTATACTGCCAATTTAGCTGAGCATGTGAGATTCCAAATTCAAATCACATTATTGACCAGCGGGTCATAATGAAATCCAGTACAACATTATTGACCGGCTGTGCCGGGCCACTAGTGACTCACTTTAGGTTAAGGTTGCTTGACATATAATTTGACATTTTCGAGCAGGTGGTGTGAAAAATATTTTTTTGACTCTACTTACAATATCCACTTTTGTAAGAACCAACCAGGATCAAACGACCAACAATACAATAACTACAACAACATCCTAATAAAAACTACAACCTTAGCCGGTACAATTTTGACACGCCAATAAACGGGCAATGATGGATGATGCTGAACCGAATCAATACCTAGATTCCATCACTCCTTCTGTACTAATTTGACGTCTCTCTGACAATGACGAATGGTGTACGACTTTTTGGATTTTCCTCCATTTTCTTTTCGTTTTAAGGCTTGTCCGCCGTAAAAAGCGCGGTCACTGTCGGACTGCATAGAAAAGAAAGAGAAGCGCGATGACACAACGCTTGCAAAATATGAAGTAATTACCGATTTACAAAAAATCTAGGGATTGGACTAAAAAAGTAATCACATGAAATCATTCCTTATTATTTTGTAAAGAACTGTATAAATTTATGAACACTTAGGAGTAATATGGTAAAAAATCGAAAAAATAAACAGAAATAGACCTGGGTTTAGCCTTTTTTAGGGTTCCGTACCTCAAAAGGAAAAAACGGAACCCTTATAGGATCACTCGTGTGTCTGTCTGTCCGTCTGTCACAGCCAATTAGCTCCGAATCTAATGAACCGATTAAGTTGAAACTTGGTACATATATGTATTTTTGTAACCCAAACACGGACAACGTAAATAAATGAATTTTGAATATGGGGGCCCCTTTTGGGGGAAAAATAAGTACAATTAAAAAAAAAGTTTTGCAAACTGTACCGTGTGACATATCAAATAAAAGGTCTTACTGTGAGAGTCTCAAATATTTTTTTTTTATAATTTTAAAATAAATATTTTTGAAGTTATTTAAGAAAATAGACGAACATTGACCATTCCCCCCCCTTATCTCCGAAACTACTGAGCCTAAAATTTTGAAAAAAATACAGAAAATAGTGCTTTACCTATAGATTACAGGAAAACCTATCAGAAGTTTATGGTCTTGTAAATCTATATATAAAAAATTCAAAGTCCTGACTGACTCGTTGACTGATTATAATCAATGCACAGTCCAAACCACTGGACCTAGAGACATGAAATTTTGCACATATATACCTTATATAGTGTAAACACCCATTAAGGAAGAATTTTTGAAAATTCCATCCCTAAGGGAATAAAATAGGGGATGAAAGTTTGTATCAAAAATCTTATCTCTTGAGTTATTAGACTTGAAACTTAGCACGAATATTCATCTAAGTTAATTATAAAATTAATCATTTTTAGTTTTCCTAAACTACCCCCTTTTTTGTGGAAAGGAAATCATCAAATGACTTCTCCCGCTCTGGGTGGAGCGGAAGGGCGTGTCATACTTTTACTGACTAAAACCCACCCGTGTTTCTTCAGTTGCCTATGGCAGGGCCACGGTATCTCTTTCGAACAACGGGACGACGAGAAGACGGGATTGGTGGATGTCAAAGTTTGTATGGAGGAATTTTAACACGCGCCCCGATTTACTCAAAACTCAGTTTTTGTACTTGAGACCAAAAATAGAGACTAACTAACGAGTATCAGGGTGTTCCAAAAATCTACCCCTAAGGGGTGAAAAGGGGTACTAAATTTTACAGCGGAGGATTTTATTGGGGATTGATTAACTCGAAAATTGATGTAATTAATGTTTGACTCAAGTTATTTTCCATAACTTGAGTCAAACATTAATTACATCAATTCATCATCATCACAGACGATTTTTGAAATTCTACCCCTGTGGGGGTAAAAACGGGGATACAGTTTATATGAAAAATCTTATTGTTTTGGTTAATGAACTTGAAACTTAGCTTTGTGCTAAGTTTCAAGCTAACTTGCTTATGTAAGTAATAAAGTTTGTCATTATTAGTTTTTCAAAACTACCCCTCACACCCCTACTCCCCTGGGTTTAGGGATGTTAAAGTTTGTATGGGAGATTTTTAAAACGCAGTCCGATTAACTTGAAACTCAGTATTCAGTATTTTATACTTTTGATGAAAAATAAACAATAATAAGAAAATTAAAACCCATGAAATCAGACATCTCAATATTGTGCTTACAAACTTACTAAGCCTCCGCTGTCCGTCCGTCCGTCTGTCACAGGGCTGTATCTCATGAACCGTAATAGGTAGAGAGTTGAAATTTTCACAGATTGTGTATTTCTATTACGACTATAGCAACAAATAATAAAAATAAAGTAAAGTTAAAATTAAAGGGGCCGCCCCCTTTAATTTTAATTTTACTTTTTTTCTCCCCATACAGAAAAGTTATCATTTAAAAAAAAAAAATAACCTGTGTGTTGTGTGTAGAGTAGAGTACAAAGATATTTTTATTTTTTTTATCTTCTAAAATGAAGAAATAGGGGGCCGTAAAAGTTGTTAATTTTATACCATTTTTATACGAGCTCTATTATATAATGTACCTTATACTGTACTTAATCAAGAAATACTAAAAACGACGATTCGTAAGGTATTTTGTTTAAATATGGGCGATTTTCTGCAACTGCAAAAAATAACCTTGTAATTCACAGTATCAATATAAAATAAGTACAAAGTTATCTTTGCGATTGTTAAACATATAATATGGTACGGAACTCTTTGTGTGCGAGTCCGTCTCGCACTTGGCCGGTTTTTTTCCTTAGTTCTACAAACTAAAATTGATTTCAGGACACATGAAAACACTTCTTATGTATTCTAGATTATTGTGTATTTTTTTTTATCAAAAAGGTGCTATAGTTACTGTAAGAAATGGAAACAAAGTTACTTATTTTCGCCGTATTTTAAGGAGGAGAAGCCTTAAGGTGAAATCATCGTTTTCATGAACGCGGTTTAGAAAGCACACATCAAGGAATGAAAGATGAGAACGTAACTGTTATACCAGGTGCTCAAAGGAATACGCAGAAATTAACCAACGCGTTTTCAGAAGTTAGTAACTTCTGTAAACTAAGTTAAATTGAGCTTTAGTTACCACTTATTTCGTAGGAAACGAGCTTTGTTTTCGACAGACTTTATATCATTCTACCTTCTGCCTTTGTCCGCGTGAAATTATCGCCCGCCTCCATTGTTACTTCGTTTTCACTTAGGGTTCTTTCTGACTTTTGCTCGGCTCCTAAGGATCATAGCGTGATGTTAAATAGCCTATAACCTTCCTCTACAATTTGGGGTATCATGCGACAAGTAGTTCCAGAGATTAGCGCGTTTAAACAAACAGACTGTTCAGATTTTTTTTTTTAATCTGGCCTACACCAAGCGGTTTTTTTTTCGCGCGGTAATTAATTCGAGTGGTTATACCTATTAGTATAGATTACTTTTAAGCACAGAAGCTTAGGTACAATCAGACTGTGTGTGTTCTAGCCGATCCAGTGTGGTGCATGGCAGCCGGATTACCGACCGAGAAGCGTTCAGTATCGATTGTTTTCAATCGACGAAGACAGTTCAATGTAGGCATTTATTTCTTAAACAAACATAATATATATCCGTGTCAAGACATTAAGCACCTTATTCATAAAAAACTAAAAAGCTCTATAAACCTATTTTAGTTATCGAAGTGTTTTGTCTTCTTCTTTCAAACTCAAATCATAATTCGAAAAAAGTTGACAAAGCACTTCTATAACTAAAATAGGTTTATAGAGCGTTTTATTTTTTTTATGAATAAGGCGGTAAGTTTACAAAATATAAAACACTGTCACTCTCGAGAGATGTGGAATGTCAAATAGTTACCTACGTTTTGAGGAGATCGAAACCGACTGGTTGACTTCAACCCATCGCATTCAGGTTGCGCCTGAACTTACTGCACTCAATTTAGCATAATAACAAAGGTAACATTCCTGTTTATCCCAAATTAATCACATCGTCAACAAAACACATAATAATCATTCACGGTACCTGATTGTCGCTAACACAATCTCTAATCTAATCACAGTTTATGACTGTACAAACATAGCTGCCATAAAATCACTATTAATTACATTTGAGGTTGTCACAGCAAAATGGATTTTACGCACACACTGTATTGCTGGTCTGTTTATGTGTACAGGGTGACAAGGAAACTCGAGCTATTCCTTCTAGGATGTGATAGTGTGACCCATTACATTTGAGGTTGTCACAGCAAAATGGATCTTACTCACACACTGTATTGCTGGTCTGTTTATGTGTACGGGGTGACAAGGAAACTCGAGCTATTCCTTCTAGGATGTGATAGTGTGACCCATTACATTTGAGGTTGTCACAGCAAAATGGATCTTACTCACACACTGTATTGCTGGTCTGTTTATGTGTACGGGGTGACAAGGAAATATCCTTCTAGGATGTAATAGTGTGACCCATTTGCAGCAGCTAAGCACCCCAAAGTTTTGGAGCCTAAAGGAAATTCTAAAGAGCCAGATGGCGATGAAAATTAAGAGTAAAGTCATGGATTCGTGTCTTTTACCTTCGTTAACCTACGCCTGTCAAACGTGGAAGTTTACCAAGAAATTAAAAAATAAAATCACGTCCTGCCAGCGAAGCATGGAGAGAAGTATCGCAAAACTTAGGAAGTGTCAAATAATTCGTCACACTATCATCAGGCAAAAGACAGGAGTAAAAGATAAATAAATAAATAAATATCCTTGGACATTTCACACAACGCCATCTAGTCCCAAGCTAAGCAACCTAATGCTCAAACTCAAACTCAAACTCAAAGCATTTATTTCAATTAAACCAATTACAGGGACTTTTGAGTTGTCAAAGAGTCGGTCAGTAGGTAAGTCAGAAAGTTGAAGCTAGTTGCCCATTCCAAAACGTAGATCTATGGAGAAGAACGGGCAAGAAACTCCACGGACACTCTTTGAAATCAAAATATGGTTACAAAATATTGGTTACATCATTCATGTTGAAATTATACATGTGAGAACGTTAAAAGCGTCCGTATTAAAAAAATAAAAATAAAAACAATTCAAAATTAAAATTAAAATAAGCCGTGGCAGCTAAGGTATGACCAGCCTCCACCAACAGCGCCCGTTGACGAACCTGACGTATGGATTCGTTAAATGATCCAACACACGCGCCACCATCAGCGAGGCATTAGAGTGAGCATGACACACTCTCAGCCGCCAGGGCACATCCAAGTCAAATAAAGAAGTACCCAGTAAATGGTAGCTTTAGAGTAGGTACATAGTACTCACACATGTGCTAAGCAATTATACAATACAATGGTGATTGAGTCTACACAATGCAAAGCTATTCTTACAATCTTCAGCAGTTCCAACAGTATGTTCAAATGTTAATTAATTAGTTGAGGTTGTGGAGCAGGACCAGCATGGAGCCAAGCATTTTTATCATTTATGTAATCCCCCAACGTATAATATGCCTGCCTGCATAGTGTGCGTTTTATACAAGTTTTAAATTTCGTCTCATTTAGTTGAAGTATGTGTGGAGGTATTTTATTGTAACATTTTAAACAGTACCCCATGAACGATGAGTCTACTTTAGCCAGCCTGAAACCTGGTTGAGCTAATAGGTCCTTATTTCTAGTATTATAATTATGCCTTTCACCTCTTTTATTAAAAAGATGTAAATTTTTTCTTACGTACATGATGTTTTCGTAGATATATTGACAAGGTACCGTCATGATGTTAATATCCTTAAACAGTTCCCTTAGAGAATCGCGCCTGCGAAGATTATATATGGCTCTGATGGCTCGTTTCTGCAGAATAAAAATGGACTCGATATCTGCAGCCCGTCCCCAAAGTAAAATACCGTAAGACATGATACTGTGAAAGTAACTAAAATAGACTAGCCTCGCGGTATCTACATCAGTAAATTGACGGATTTTTCTGACAGCATAAGCTGCTGAACTTAGCCGTCCTGCAAGTGATATTAAATGAGGACCCCATTGTAGCCTTGAGTCGAGCGTAATCCCCAGGAAAACGGTTTTATCGACGAATTCTAGTTTCTCTTGATTCAATACTATCTCACAATCACTACTTTTGACATTTGGTAAAGAAAATCTGATGCACTTAGTTTTTTTCCCATTTAATACTAAATTATTAGCAGTGAACCAATTTTGGATCTGCAGTAGGCTTGCTGATGCTGCTTGTGTTATGGTAACGAGATGGCTGATAAACTACTTATATACATTTTTTTTTTGTAAATACATAAGACTCGAAACAAATACTTGTAGGTCGTACAAATATTTGTTCCGTGCGGGACACGAACCCGCGACATGCTGCGCAGCAGGCAATCGCTCAACCGTGTCGTCTGATGAAGATGCTCTCACACATGCTCTAAATTTAAAATGGAGATGGGCAGGACACGTAGCGAGACTGAGCGAGGATCGATGGACAATTCGCATGACGTCATGACCAGTATTACATTGTATTAACATACATAATACATGTAACATTTTAAATGTTGTCAATGCATGAAATAAAAAGCTTTTTTATTTATTTTATTTATTTAAGCACCCCATAAAGCCTAAGCGAAAATTCATGGAATTCGAGAATACCTTAATTTTTAAGTTTTTTAGGGTTCCGTACCCAAAGGGAAAACGGGAACCTGTTACTAAGACTCGGCTGTCCGTCCGTCCGTCTATCAACAGGCTGTATCCCATGAACCGTGATAGTTAGATAGTTGAAATTTGCACAGATGATGTATTTCTGTTGTCGCTGTAACAGCAAATACTAAAAAACTGAATTAAATAATATTTAAGGGGGCTCCCATACAACAAACGTGATTTTTTTGTGGTTTTATAGGTACGGAACCCGACCGGGGAGTCCGACTGGCACTTGGCCGATTTTTTTGAATTACCCAGAAGTCGTTACTAAATATCACTTTTCTTTAAATTCTAGAATTCAATGTCCCAATAATAATTTAACAAACCTTTCGATGTAACCCAATTTTCTAAAACATCAAACAGTTAAAAGTTAAAGGCAGAAGTTTATTAATGTCAGAAAAGTTTTGAGTATGAATATGGATGGCTATACGAGTAGGGGAAGACCAAAGAAATGACGGATGGACTGTGTGAAAGATGACATGGCTAGAAAGGGAGGTGACTACCGACGACTGACGACTAATAGAGAAGTATGGAAGAAAAAGACATGTTGTGCTGACCACAAATAACATGGGCTATGCATACTTTTTAACCGTGAGGTTGAAAAAAGTTGTTTTTTGTTCAATTTCAGAATATAACAATACCTATTCAATACTTTTTATAAGGGCAGGACAATGAAGGTAAGCTAAAATAATTTACTTCACAAACAATTCAGACAATCTGCCTAGCCTTTTCACAACTATGTTGGGGTCGGCTACCAGTCTAACCGGATGCAGCTGAATACCAGTATTTTACATAAGAGCGACTGCCTGTCTGACCTCCACAACACAGTAACTGGGTAATACGATACCCCTTGGTAAGACTGGTTGTCAGACTTTCGGGCTTCTGACGACCCGTAACGACTGTCAAAGATCCACGAATGACAGCCGGGACCAACGGCTTAGCGTGCTTTCCGAGGCACGGAGGAGTCTCGGTATGTAAAGATGGTCACTCATCCACTGACCAACCCCGGCAAGCGTAGCTTAACCTGATGGATCGACCCGTGTGGCTGTTATTACTTAGCCACGAGCTCCTCTCACAAACAATTCAGACCTATATCATAAACAAGAGTCAAAACATGTTCCACCAAAGCGAATACTTAATCCAAATACTCTCGTCCACAAACGTAAACAGTTATTTATCCCACTTTACCCGCTTAATTTCAAACGCTCGCTATTTATTTGTCAAAGCGTTGCTCTAATGTTTTCGTCACAACAGATCGATATAGTATGATTCAACTCAAACTCAAACTCAAAGCATTTATTTCAATTAAACCAATTACTGGCACTTTTGAATTGTCAAAGAGTCGGTCAGTTAGTCAGAAAGTTGAAGCTAGTTGCCCATTCCAAAACGTAGATCTATGGAGAAGAACGGGCAAGAAACTCCACGGACACTCTTTTGAATCAAGATAAGTATTACAACATCATGGGTACATTATATTTGTTGCTTCTACATGTGAGAACAATGTAAAAAAAATACTTAAAACCAAGTTAAAATATAAAATTAAAAATAAGGCCTGGCAGATAAGAGATGACGAGTCTCAACTGACGGCGCCCGTTTACGAACATGACGCGTGGATCAGCACCATCCAGCTAAACCATTTTGTAGGGAACCGAATGATCCAACACATACGCCACCATCAGCAAGACATTTAAGTGAGAATGACAAACTCTCAACTGCCATGCTTTTTTAAGTCAAACTTACCTACATCATAATACAATAATAAACGGTCCCATGGTACTCACATTCACAAAAATTTTAAAAATTATATAGCCATATCCAGTTATTTAAGGTCTGTGGCCTTCCTCGATTGTTAGGATGTAATTAAATGCTCACACAGTTTATAGAATGAATGTTTTAGCTGTCTATAGGCTGAATTTGTTGAAACTATTTATGGTATGTTTGGGATTTCTAGTGTGATTAGTTTTGTTGGAAGGGGCTCGTGGCTAAGTAATAACAGCCGCACGGGTCGATTGACCAGGTTTTGCTACATTTGCCGCTGTTGGTACGTGGATGGGTGACCCTTCTGTGCCTCGGAAAGCACGTTGTTGTTCCCGGCTGTAATTCGTTGATCGTCAGAAGCTCGAAAGTGCGACAACCTGTCTTACCAAGGGTTATCGTATTACCCAGTAATTTGGTTGTGGAGGTTAGATAGGCAGTCGCTCCATGTAAGTTACTGGTATTCAGCTGCATCCAGTTAGACTGGAAGCCAACCCCAAGATTGTTGGGAAAAGGTTAGGTAGATGATCATGATTGGTTTTATTGAACGTCCCTCTTGATTACCTTTTCTGATTGTCTTCTAGATGATTTGAATTCATGGGTTTAAAGAAGCCTATGCCCATAATATCCCTCTTCATCCAGTGTTGGTACTCAATCCTAAGCCATCGTAGGTTCCATATTTGCAACAACGGTACCTATCTTAGTGACTTTACTGGTGGTGAAATTTGTATATCCTTTTTAGGGTTCCGTACCAAAATGGTGTGACTAAGTCTGTCTGTCTGTCTGTCTGTCGGTCTGTCTGTCTGTCTGTCTGTCTGTCTGTCTGTCTGTCTGTCTGTCACAGCTGGATATCTCAAGAACTACTAATGCTATCAACTTGAAATTTAGAACAGTTTTAGATGACGTTTACCCAACTATTTTGCAAATAAGAAAGAAATAAAAATATTTATATTTATTTTGCAATAGGGACTGAAAGGGAGTCTTAAAAATTCAAAGTGGGGCATGAAAGAGCGCTGTTTGCACATTCTTAAACATTTTTCCTTTTTTTTAGGGCGCATAGTTTTCGATTTTTGATGAAAAATGTAAAAAAAAATACCCCCCCCCCCTTATCAATTATTCTATGTGATAGAAGTTTATGTAAAGATTACAGGAAAAATAAAACAGTGTCTCTAAATAGCACACTTTTTCAGAAATCGGAATGGAACCCTCGCTGCGCTAGTCCGACTCGCTCTCGACCGGTTTTTTTTTAGTAATAGTCTTTCACATTTTGTATATTATTTAAAAAACACATTACCACTCATTCTTCTACGTTGTCCAAAGTTTGTGAGTTTTGGGTCAAATCAGTATCATAAAAATAATATCACATTATCTTCAATGTTAAGCCGAAACTCATCTAATTTGTAGCAAATTGTATCATTTCATTATGTGACGTCATTATTGCGCTCATATTGTGTTGTCATTTGGAACTCAATGATAATAACATTACATAAGCCTCTCAATTTAGGTTGAGCAGCTGTTGTACAGCACACACAGACATTTAATTATAATTAATACGGAGCCAAAGACAATATCTTCTACACCGCACTGGAAATCAAATCATCAGCTTCAGAACTTGGAACCAACTTTGAAGTGGTCTTTTGCAGCCAGATTCCAGTCTCTAATTACTTTATCGATTAGTATTTTACTTTAAAAAAAAAACCAGTCAAGAGCGAGTTGCGGGGGGTTGCGTTCCGATTTCTGAAAAAGTGTGCTATTTAGAGACATCATTTTATTTTCCGTATTCTTTACACAAACTTTTATCACAAAGAATAATTTCAGATTTTCCTCATTGCAAACTTCGGAGATAAGGGGGGGGGGGGGGGGGGGCGGTTTCTTTTTTTACATTTTTCATCAAAATTCGAAAACTACACGGCCTAAAAAAAATGAGAATGTGCAAATAGCGCTCTTTCATAAATATGATACCCCACATGCCTTTTAAATTTTTAAGACCCCCTTTCAGTCCCCGTTGCAAAAAAATGTATATGTATTTTTATTTCTTTTTTATTTGCAAAATAGTTGGGTAAACGTTATCTAAAACTGTTCCAAATTTCAAGTTGATAGCATTAGTAGTTCTTGAGATACCCAGCTGTGACAGACAGACTGAGTCGCACCATAAGGGTTCCTTTTTACCATTTTGGTACGGAACCCTAAAAAATAGGGTACACAGATCTTACGTGAGACCAGACGGCCAGTCTTTTGGAAAACAGAATTTTTAACACAGTTTTCACACTACGGTACCTAACCACCCCAGGATACAATCATAGAGAAGAAGACTTCACGTTTCGGTCAATTCAGACACAAGTCTACCAGCCACGAGCCATACTGAGAGTCATAATAAAATCAAGAGCATTTATAGTAACAAAACGTAGCCATACTTCCCATAAAAAAATCAATCTGCCTAGCCTTTTCCCAACTATGTTGGGTCGGCTTCCAGTCTAACCGGATGCAGCTGAATACCAGTATTTTACATGCGAGCGACTGCTTGTCTGACCTCCACAACCCAGTAACTGGGTAATACGATACCCCTTTAGGTTTAAAAAGTCTCAAAAGACATGATTTCAAAATATTTTTTTTTTACTTTTTGCATGCCGTAAGGTAGAGTGTGTTGGAACTAACTTTACAATGTTTACATCTTATTTTGTACCCACATTCAGGCAAAATAAATGATTTCTGATTTCTGATTTCAAGTAACCGTTCATGGATAAAACCCATATTTCAAAGTATTGACAGACCTGTCCCGATGCATCAAAATCTGCCTAGCCTTTTCCCGTTGGGGTCGGCCTCCAGTCTAACCGGATGCGGCGGAAGTATTTTACATGGAGCGACTGCCTATCTGACCCCCACAACCTAGTAACTGGGTAATACGATACCCCTTGGTAAGACTGGTTGTCAGACTTTCGGGCTTCTCACGAGCCGTAACGAGTGTCAAAGATCAGCGAATGACAGCCGGGACCAACGGCTTAACGTGCTTTCCGAGGCACGGAGGAGTCTCGGTATGTAAAGATGGTCACCCATCCACTGACCAACCCCGTCAAGCGTAGCTTAACCCGATGGATCGACCCGTGCGGCTGTAATTACTTATCCACGAGCCATACTTCCCATAATAAGCCCATAAAACAGTTCAACATCATCTAATCCAATAGGAGAATGTCTACAAGAACTATTTAATAGACTCAGACTTGGCCGTCGAGTTTTTCCGAATGGGATACTACATCCGGTTTCCGGGCGTCCCTCGTACAGGAAGTTTGTCCGGACCAGGGCGGGCGGGGAGTGGAGATTTCCGGTGACGTCACTACCCTGGGCTGCGGCAAAGCCTTCGATTTTTATTATATTTGGTGTTAAGTTTCTTTGTTAATGGATTTTGTTGATAAATTGTTGGGTTTTATTTTATGCTGTGTTATTGCTAATGTTATCTGGTTATTTTTAGAAAACATGGTGATGGTTTATTTTTGAGAAACTTTATAATTTAAAGTTTGACCGGTTTTGCGTTTTTAATTTATTTAATTGTTCTATTGTTTGTTTGTTGAGGAGCTCGTGGCTAAGTAATAGCAGCTGCACGGATCGATCCATCAGGTTAAGCTACGCTTGCCGGGGTTGGTCCGTGGATGGGTGACCATCTGCATACACCGAGACTCCTCCGTGCCTCGGAAAGCACGTTAAGCCGTTGGTCCCGGCTGTCATTCGTGGATCTTTGACAGTCGTTACGGGTCGTCAGAAGCCCGAAAGTCTGACAACCAGTCTTACCAAGGGGTATCGTATTACCCAGTTACTGGGTTGTGGATGTTAGATAGGCAGTCGCTCCATGTAAAATACTGGTATTTAGCTGCATCCGGTTAGACTGGAAGCCGACCCCAACATAGTTGGGAAAAGGCTAGGCAGATTTTTATTATTTGTTACATTATTTTATTTAGTAGAAGCTCTTGTATCTTTTATTACAAGTTCAAACCAAAAAAATATTTTTATTCAAATCTAAGACAAATTAAAATGTAACAAAATCATCCAAATAACACTTTACAGTAAACATTATCGGCTTCTGATGAATCCCGAGCGTCTGATCTACTCTCAAACTCAACAGTCATTAAAAACAACTACGAGAGTAAGTCGCGTCTCAACTTAGGAAAATCCTCGTTGGACGCTCTCAGAAGTTCTCTGTCGTAATTGGAAACGTATTGGTTGGAAGCAGCAATGGCACAGAATAGATAGTCACAGAAGGCCGGCTCCATACAGCAACCCAAAATGCACGCTCTTTATAGGTGCGTACGCGTAAAATATCAGCCGCGAGTACGTTTGTAGTCCCTGTGCGTAGACACGTATCTATACATAGTATAATCAGCCTATAACGTTCTTATTGGCTCCTGAGATACAAGTATCTTTTTACTTAGTTCAGGAGCCAGCTGTTCAACCTGGCTGACTACCACTTGTACTATCATGTTTAGTGTATGTGTTCTATGTGTTTCTCTTTGTACAATAAACTTATTATTTATTTATTTATTTATTTTATTTTATTTCTGGGACACAGGCCTCCTCTCTTTGAGAAGAGGTCTGTAAGTAGGCTGTAATTCACGACGCATGCAAGCTTAAGGCGCGGACTGACTACGATTTTAAACGGCACACAACCGCGTGATCTGTTGCCACCATTTAGCTGGCTTGAAATAAGCTTGAAAATTGAAAATAATATTTGTGTTGCCGAGATGTGACTAAGCTGCGAATGTGCATTTATTTTCCGGGTTTTCTTTAGATTATTCGGAATATACACAGTAAATTAAATAATTGTCCGGTTAAAATTTAAAAAGAATGCAAATTCTATTTAATTCTTAAAAAATGAATGTCTTTATCGCTGAAAATACGTAGATGTTCGACGCCAAAGCTTATTTTTGTGGAGCAACTTCCAAATTTTTTATTGGGAATATCAAACTATTTTATTCGGTTAAAATTTTTCTTTAAATAAATAAATAAATAAAACTTTATTTAAACCATCTTTTTTTTTTTTTTTTTTTGAGGGTGGGAAATCATCAAATTACTTCTCCCGCTCTGGGTGGAGCGGAAGGGCGTGTCAGACTTTTACTGACTAAAACCCACCCGTGTTCCTTCAGTTGCCTATGCCAGGGCCGCGGTAACCCCTTCGGACAATCCGCGACCCCAGCGGCGTCGGCCCTATTGGACCCCGTCACTTGCTGACATCTCTTTGAGGCGCGCGTGGAACACAACGCGCCGTCGACTCGGGCCTGGTCCTTACCGGATGGCGAGCTACCCGCTGCTCACCGTCCGCAGGCCCGCGCCTACGGTGGCCGGAAATCGCCCCGCGATTCCCGCCGCCCAGGGCGTCTCCTGCGGCGACTGAGGGCGTGAGGCTGCCTCTCCCTCACGCGTTCCGCCTCCTCCTTCGCGAGCATCACTGATTCGCAGAAGGAGGTGACGGCCTCCCATGCACTCTCGCTCCGCACCATGGCCTGGACCAGGCTCGGACGCGAGAGATCGCCGCCGCCGATCGCCTCCGTGAGAACACGGCGGTGCTCTGCCCAAGCCGGGCAGACCTCCACTGTATGCTCCACCGTGTCCTCCGGGCGATCCACACAATGGAAACACCCGGGCGTTTCCTCCCGCCTTATACGAAACAGGAAGCTCCCGAAACAACCGTGTCCGGTGAGGACCTTCGTCAGGCGGAAGGTGAGGACGCCGTGGCGCCTCTCTAACCACTCCTCAAAGAGGGGACTTATCGCCGCTATTGTGGCGTGCCCAGCGCTGGGTTGCGACAGTCGCGCTCTCCATGCCGCCATGAGATCCCGCCGGAGCTCTGTCCGCTGTACCGTGATTTCTCGCGGCAGCGGAGTTACGCCCCGGCGTTTCGCCTCCTCGCGCCACTCCCACACGTGCGCGAGGACCTTTGCCTCCAGATCCCACGGCGGCAATCCGGCAAGGAGGCTCGCCGCCTCCCGGGAGACCGTGCGGTATCCCCGGACTAGCCGGATGGCCATGACCCTCTGGGACGCGTTCAACCTGCCGGCTGGTCCCAGCCTTAGGGAACGCGCCCACACCGGTGCTCCGTAAAGGGCCATGGACCGCACGACCCCCGCGTAGAGCCTCCGGCAGGAGGCGTTTGGACCCCCCAGATTGGGCAGGAGCCGCCTCAAGGCAGCCCCAGCCCGTGCCAGTCTGGGAGCCAAACGTCGGAAGTGCTCCACGAAGTTCCACCGGCTGTCGAGGACGAGTCCCAGGTACTTCATCGTCGACCCGACTCCGATGTGAACCCCTCCCACCGTTATTTCGGAACCCGACGGTGGCGCATTCCGAGGACCATGAAAACACATGGCCTCGGACTTGTGCAAGGCCACCTCGAGTCCCAACTGCCGGATCCTCTCCACGACTATCGCAACCCCGCGTGTCGCTAGTTCAGCCGCCGCCTGGTGTGACCTCCCCTGCGCCAGGACCAGCGTGTCGTCAGCGTAACATACTACGCTGACGCCGCTAGGGAGGTCGGCGCGCAGCACCCAGTCGTAACCGATGTCCCACAGATGCGGCCCCAAGACCGATCCCTGTGGGACACGGCACGACATCTCTCGCCGGTTCCACTCTCCCTGATGACCGGGGTAGATGACGGCCCTGTCCGTCAGATAGGCCTCGACCACTCGACAGAGGTAGGTCGGCATCCGGTGATACCGCAATGCCTCCCTGATGCAACTCCAGGGCAGGGTATTAAAGGCGTTGGCGATGTCTAAGGACACCGCCAAGACGACCCCACCCCGGGCCACTGCATCCCCCGTCGTGAGGGCTCGCACGCGCATGATGGCGTCCACCGTAGAGCGCCCCTTGCGGAAACCAAACTGGCTCTCCGCCAAATCCGGCCCCTCCTGCACCAGCCACCCGACGAGGCGGTCTGCAATTACTCTTTCAAAGAGCTTGCCCACCTCGTCGAGCAGCACGATGGGCCGGTAAGCGGACGGAGAGTCCGCAGGGCGCCCCGGCTTCTTAATGAGGACCAGTTTCCCCGTCTTCCAGCGAAGTGGGAACTGGCCCCTCTCCAAGCATGCGCTTAGGAGCCCCCCTAGTCGAGGCCCGAGAGCCCCAAAGGCCAGAACCCAGGCTCTTCCAGGTAAGCCGTCGGGTCCTGGGGCGGTATTTTTGGCACTAAGCCTACGTACCGCCGCTCTCAACTCTACCTCGGTCACTTCCGGAGTATCAACGTCGTCGTCGGTGTCGTGGTCCGCAGCGGGCACCGCATGAGGCGGAGCCATAGGCGGGGGAGTATGTTCCCCTCGCGAAGGGAACAGAGCGCTCACCACGTCCTCCACGAGCTCGGGCCGGAGACTCTGCGTCAGCGGGGGCGCCCATGGGCGGAGTTTCTCCCGCACCAACTTGTAGGGGCGCCCCCATGGGTCTCTGTTCAGAGTCTCCAGCGACTCCTCGCGGCCCAGATCCCTGGACCGCAAGATCTCCGCTCGGAGGGCGGTCTTCGCCGCTCTGTACCCCTCGTACAGCTCCGCCTGAATGGCTTCCGTATCCGGAGGGCGGATACGGAGCCTGCGGTGCCTGGTGTACAGGCGTCGCGCGGCGACGCACGCCTCGCGCAGAGCCGTCAGCTCCGGCGACCACCAATACACCTGGCGAAAGGCGCGACTGGGCTGGACCCGGGGCATTGCCACGTCGCACACTTCGGACATGGCCTCCCGGAACCACTCCGCCTCGTCGTTGATGTCGGCAGGCCTGTCCGGTGGTGACACCCAGGCCTGCACGATTGAGGCTTCCAGGAGGAGCTCCCGGTCCAGCTTCTTCAGCGCCCACCGCGGACCACTCGGGGCCTGTCGGACCGGCGCGCTCGAGGTATGGGCGGAGACGTCAAACCGGATGTACCGGTGATCGGAATAGGTCTCCACCCCCTCCATGACGCGCCAGTCAACCACGTGCGGCAACAGAACGGGGCTGGCGAACGAGATGTCCACCACCGACTCGCCCCGCATCCGCACACACGTTGGGACAGAACCCCGGTTTAGGACGACCAGGCCTGTCTCCAGAGCCCAGTCCTCCACCATCCTGCCCCGTGTGTCCGTACACCGGGAACCCCAAGCCACATTCTTGGCGTTGAAGTCCCCGAGGACAAGCACGGGAAGGGAACGAAACCCGACGACGACGGTTTTCAACTCCGCAAGGGAGTTGTGGAACTCGGCGAGAGTTCGGTTCGGGGAGAAGTATGTCCCCACCACGACAATCCCCCCGAACCGTGCTGCGACGCAACCCTGTCCCTTCTTGACGGCTTCAAGGGACAGGGTACCGGCGGCGGCCGATGAAATGAGGGTCACTGAGCCGCTCAGGTCCTCCACCCAGTAATCACTGGGCGGGACAAAGTACGGCTCAGCGACCACGGCGATGTTAATCGACCACTGCGCCATGCTCTGGATCAACAGATCCTGAGCGGCGGCGCAGTGGTTGATGTTCGCCTGGAGGAGGCGTAATGGGGCCACTACTGGCATTCCATTGCAGCCCCCTCCTGAGCCCCCTGTGAGGGCTCCGCCGCAGTGGGTACGGCGGTGACGGCAGTGGGGGCGGCAGCGACGGCGCCTGTGGCGACGGCTGCGGCGGTGACGGCGGTAGAGGGGGCGGAGGGCTTGCCCTTGCCCCGGGCTTTCGCGGGTGGACCACAGCCCTTGCTTCCAGCCCGGTGATCGGCCGGCTTGCCAGCTGCCGCACATAGGTAGCAGTGCGGCGTGGCATTGCACGAGCCGGCCTTGTGACCGGGCTGACCACAGCGGAAGCAGTTACTGCTGCGGTCCACCTCCGAGGTGCATTTCGCTCCCACGTGGTTGCCCACTTGGCAACGGAAGCACCTCAGAGGTCTGGGTTCCAGCAGTTTTACCCGCGTGGAATCCCAGCCCACCTGGAATCTCGGGCCCTCCCCAACGATTTTGTTGGCCGCCGATACGGGGCAGCTCACCGTAACGGCTCGCAACCCCGTGGAGTCTGGACGGATGGTGCCTACCCTCACCTGCTCGATAGCGCACCCCCCAGTCTTGACCACGGCGGCCACAACTTCCCCCTCTGTCACAGAGTCGTCCAGACCCAGGATGCGCATGTCAGCGCACTTGGCGGGTCTGGACACTCGGGCTTCGTCCGCATTTAAGGACGCCCTAAGCCTTTCGGCCAGAGCGTCAGCGGTCGGGCCACTAGCCGCACCGGGGATCTCGAGCATACGAGCCCCAGTCGCCGTGACCCTTACTCGCATGCCCTTTGTGACACCGATCTCCTCCAAATTCACCGCCGCCCGCGCCTTGGTGAGCACGTCGCGGTAGGACACGCCCTTCTTCTCCGCTTCCGGCTGTAGTGTGATCACTACAGCTGCGGACTTTGGGGCGCGCAACCTCGCCGCGACGCTTCTCTCCTTGCGCCGACGCCGCCTCTCCTTCCGCTTGGCCGCCCTTGCCGCCTTGCCCTCCTTCTTCTTCTCCCCGGCTACCTGCCATTCGGCGTCAGCCGGAGGAGATTTAAGAGGCGGGGGCGGCCGCGTCGTCGTCGCCGCCACAGCCGGGGCCTTCTCAGGCGCCTTGGCAGGCGCCTTCGCAGGCGCCTTCGCAGGCGCCTTCGCAGGCGCCTTTGCAGGAGCGGCCCCGCCCTTCGCCTGCCCCGCCAACCCAGGTTTAGGCGTGGCGGCTGTGGCGGCGGCGTACGATGCCGCCTTTGGCTGGCCCGAGGCCTGCCGGCTCGCCGCCAGCGGGGGCCGGAGGACAATGCCCTCCAGGACAGAGAACCGGCTGTTGAACGCAGCCAGTTCCTTCCGCACCAGGGTCAGTAGCTTCTCCTCTGCAGGCCCAAGCCCGCTCTGCCCCTGCTGCGCCCCCTCCTGCGGCGCCTTCTGAGGGCCGGCATCGCGGAGCCTGGCCAGGTCCGCTCGGAGCTCCTCGTTCTCCTTTCGGAGAAGCTCCATGGCGGCTGTCAAGCGGGCGACCTCCGCCCGCATTTCTGACATGCCGTCCGACGGAGGCCCTTGAAGCAGGGCCTCCGCTGCCGCCATAATGGAGGCCTTGGCTGCAGGTATGGCCTTGTCCTTAGAAGATTGCTTCTTCTTCAAGGCCACATCCTTCACTGCAGCAGCCACGACCTCCGCGAACCTGGCCCGCTCCGCCTTGGAGCCACCAGAGGCGTCCGACTCATCGCCAGACGCCTCCAGAGTGCTCCCCTCGGCCGAGCCGACGGAGTCATCCTCCTGCATTGCCCGGCTCTTGCTCTTGGACTTGGACTTGGTGTGACTCCAGCCTAGAACTTTGCGAGCTTTTTTGGCCGAGCCCTTTCCGCCATCTGAGGAAGACGACCCCTGGCCATCCCCCGGCTTTGCCTCCACGTTCCGCTTCAGGAATGCATTCCTACCAGCGGAACTACTGCCTCCTACTACGCTCTCCGGGCTCTTGAAAGAGCCCTTCGCGCCCTTCGCTCCCGATGCGGTGTTGGACTCCGACCCCGCATCACTCATCGCCTTCTCCTTCTCACGTCGTTGGGTTTCTTTTAACAATTCCATTTTGTTCCCACGAGTAATAACTTTGTGTACTTGCTCAAATCTTCAGTGGTTCGCACTAGCGACTAATTTAGCTACCCATTAATCAAGCTACCAACCTCCCTCACGGTGCGCCGCCGCTTGGAGGTTTGGGGTAATTTTTTATAGAGGTTTTCTTCCTCGCGGTCCGGGCGGTTAAGCCAAGACCCTCGACCCCCGTCAAAAGTCAGAGACATGACCTTGAACGATCTTCGGGGCTACGAGACTAACGGTGGCAGAAGGAAATGACGAAATGAAAATGGAAATGATGATGGGAATGATGATGGTGGATGATGGGATGGGAATGATGATGTGGTGAATGATGAATGGTGTATGGTGGCGGGGATGATGATGATTGATGGTGGATGATGGGATGGGAATGATGATGTGGTGAATGATGAATGGTGTATGGTGGCGGGGATGATGATGATTGATGGTGGATGAATAGCTTCCTTCTGCCTGCCCGGCGGCAGGGTTAGTGCACACCGAGCCCGTTCTTACTCCGCCGCTGTGCGTCTCTGCTTAGAGCAGAGGGACACACGTTGGAGCGTTCCTCCGACAGGATATTGGCATACGGGCAACGAAACCCCTTAGGCACTTGTGCCTAAGGGGAACCATTGCCCGCACCCCAGGGTGCACCGTCCCGAAGACTGGCCTTCCCCACGGACGTATCCGAAGGGAATTCCAGCCCACGGGCACTCGGGGAGGTTTCCTGTCTCCGCACCCCTATTTAAACCCTCTGTCCACTGTATTTTTCGAGTTGGATAGTTTCATTGCATTCGTCATACTCGACAATCGAAGAAACCAATTTTTATGCGGGGTATTGGATGTAATTTATCTTCGAATTTCTGATTCTAGGACGTTTTGAGAGCATTGATGATGACATAAATTGCACAAAGCCTAGGTTTAGTCCCCCGACCTACACCTACGACCTACAACTCGTAAATGGGAGCCATTACCATGGGTACCGTTTTTTGTTGTTTTATTGAGTTGGCCTTTTGCATCTTCCTATTTTGTGACCATGTCTCGCATTTTGTACGTCTGGGAATCAATAAATCTCGTATTCAGTTCACCTATGTGAGTTTGGCCGCGTGTCAGTTTGTCTGTAATTGTGTGTTATCTTCCTACAACTTTGTTATTAGTCTGATCGGGTTGGTTGAAGCTATCGTGTGGTAACTACACTTGTTCGCAAATCTGTATTTGGTGTCCTTTGGGATGTAAATTACTTATTGGTGCTTTGTAAAAATAACTTTTTAATTGGTTTTCGAATCATGGCTCTTCACGGAATTGATCAATAGTGTGTTGTTGTATATTTTTGCGTTTAGTTTAAAAACTTTCCTACACTTTTTCTAAAAGTTTACTTAATCAGCCTATAATGTTCCCACTGCTGGGACACAGGCCTCCTCTCGGTGAGAGGGAGTGGGCCGTAATCCAACACGCGGGCCCAGTGCGGGTTGGTAGATGTCACATGTCTTCGAATTTTTGGTTCTAGGACATGCCGGTTTCCTCACGATGTTTTCCTTCACCGTTTTTGAGAGCAGCGGTGATGAAATAATTTACACAAAGTAAAGCGCCTGCCGGGGTTCGAACCTACGACCTACAACTCGTAAGTCGCGGCCAATACCACTGGGCCACCACTGCTCTAAAAGTTTAATTATTTGCATTTCAAAAGGTTATTTTGTATCTTAGCTAGTGTTAGAACTGTCTATGCCAAAAAAACTACTTCTCTTCACTTTTTGGTAAAAACAATATTTTTCTTCGTATTTCTTACCTTTTAAGGAAAACGCACACAACCAAAACCTAGGTAAAGCCGCAAAACGAAAACAGAATCCCACAAGTTCAATATGTACAACTTTTTTTAGCGAGCATGCAAAAGTGCACACGAGGAGTTACCGACAAAAACTTGTCCAAACTCGTTCGAGGCTTTCATTCAACACGTTACCTATACGTTTCTGGGACAACTGAAAGAGGAAGAGGGGCTTCCCCTCTTCCTCTTTGTGTTTACTGCGAGTTTAGGTCAAGTTGTATTTTTAACCGAAAAAAAAAGGAGGAGGTTCTCAAGTCGAGGCGTATAATAATATATTGGATAATATTTTTGTGTTCACCAAAAATATTATCCGTACATCAAAATACTGCTCGTGCACCAAATATTCCTGAATGTTACACAAAACACCCGCGCATCCGAAACTTCACATTGGTGAATCATTTGGGTTAGGTTAGGTTAGGTTAGAGCAGTGACCCTTAACGCGCGACGGCGAGCGAGCGAAGCGAGCGGTGCCGCGGTAGCGGCCGCCGAGCGCCATATCCAATAGATGCTCGTTATGACATATTTTAATGAACATATTTTGGTGCACATTCAGTATATTTGGTGGAACACAGGCAAAATTATGTAAATGAAATGGGAATAAATTGAAGTACTTTTAAATACCATCATATTATATTTAGTTTCGTTATGTATGACCACGCATAACTTTTTGCAGAGTAGTCCAATTTGAACAATTCTTATTTTGTTCGAGAGGATATACCTTGAAGTTGGTCTCGTGTAATATTTATTAACTTTACTTGCGTTAGTTTTTGAGTTAGCTTCAATAATACGTATTTTTTTCCGACTTAGTCTATGTTTTAATTTATTTTGTAGGTATTTGAATTTGTGTGGGGTAACCTACCATAATTTAAAAGTGAAAAATAAAATCTTTAAAAAAAAAAACCGACTTCCAAAAATATATTTTTTTTTGAGAGATTATTTAAACGTCGATTGACACCCAGGTGTGCAGATAACAATAAAAAATCTATTGTGTCTGCTAATTGGCGTGCGACGGGTTATTGAAAAGAAAATTGGAGCATAATTATACAGGGTGTAAGGGACAGCCCTCCGCAAACTAACAGGGTGCATTCAGCTCCTCATTTTGAATCATATTCTACCGGAAATTTTCTCAGGAAAATTTTCATATTTCAATTTTTTTTTTCAGTCACATTTTCATTATTTCAATGTAAAATTGCATTGTGTGTTCGCAGCATTCCATTTATATAAAAAAAACTGCAAAAAAAACAGCAAAAAATTAAAACCAGCAATGGATGTTGAAATACTCTAACCAACGACGCGTGAAATCAGCTGTTCACTTTCTGTCTAGCTACAGAGTTCATCGAACTCACCGCATACCTATTACCTACCCCTCCCAACCAGTTATAGACGCTCCAATTTGTGCACAAAAACACAAACAAATCAGGTTTATTGGATTCCCTTAACGTTCCTGAAAAAATTTCATGTACCAGTCATCTTAGTAAGACATACTGAATTCACCCTATTAGTTTGCGGAGGGCTGTCCCTTACACCCTGTAGATTCAAATTCTTGCTCTCAGATTCTTAATAGTTAACTTGAAGTTTATAAAGATTCCAACGAGTATTTTTACAAAAAAAAAATTATTTTCACCACTTCAGTAGAATATTATGAACCTCAGGCTGTTATGGCAAGACAGGCAATAAAATCCACGTCAATATAGCGATAAATAGTCTTAAACAAAAAATAGGTGATGATTGTCGTCCTCATTTACTTACAGTTTTAAACTTTCCTATCACTTGTCTACAAGATTTGAGTTTTTTGTTAGCACACTAACTAATAGCGAAAGTGAATTTGTTTGTTTGTTATGCTTGAACGCTAAAACGGCTGAAATTTGACACATGGGTAGAACATGACCTGGGCTAGGACAGAATACATTTTTATCCCGGTAATACGATCGCGTGGGATAATTTCCGAAATCCATGCAGGCGAAGCCGCTGGCAAAAGCTTGTTTTAAATAAAACAGGTTTTTAAGTAATCTAATATTCCAAGTTAATAAGGAACAAAAATGGGTTAAGTAAACCTTACAAACTTACACAGTAGGTACCTCTTTTCCCAGAGAACTTCCCTCAACAAAGACTTCTAACCGCGAACCTCCCAGGGGACAACGAACGAGTATTTAACCAAAAAACCAGATGGTTTATTTAAGTCAGGTCCACATTACACAGCCCCAATCATAAGGGTGGAACAGTGGAACAGTGGAACAAACTCGGTGGTTCTAATTAATCCTAGTGTGTCCCCCGCGACCACAAATTGGTTCCGTACCAAGCCCAAGTTTTTCCATTTGAAATTGTAAGAAGGTGGCCACGCTAATTTTCTTTTGATTGCCCCTTCCTTTCTTGTGGGATGTTTTCTGAAGTTTTGATTAGTGAATCCTTTTAGGAGTGGATTGTTGGGCTTTAGTTCAAGAATTGCATACGTATGTACTTACGTGCCGTAATGTAATCGAATTAAGGTTAAGTACATAATATAGGTGTTAAGTAAAGTAAAGTTTGAAATGTACACATCATTGTATTTTAGATTCTCAAAACGATTACAAATCATATCTTAATAGATAAATATTGATTGTATTTGTAAATTCGTTTTTACCAGCGGCTTCGCCCGCGTGGATGTCGCATAATATCCCACGGGAACGTAGGTACTACCGGGAATTCCTTCCTTATTCCTTTTCTACATTGTAAGGGGAACCTCTGTGCAAAATTTCAGCTTTCTAGGTCCAAGGGTTTGGGCTGGTCGTTAATGAGTCAGTCAGTCAGGACTTCTCTTTTCATTTATAGAGATATTATAGATTGTACTGAAATACTCCCGAATCTGGGGCAGATTGTTCTTAGTCTCACAAACAGGTATTATTTGTTTCAAAGTTGAAGAGATAGATTTAATTAACTTATTTAAAAAAAAAATTGTATAATATTTTATCGCTTTATAAATAACACTAGCTGCGCCCCGCGGTTTCAGAAGGGTAGACCGGGATAAAAAGTGGCCTATGTGATTTAGATATATTGTTTAATCTAGGGTATAAGCTGTCTACATACCAAATTTCATCCAAATCGGTCCAGCCGTTTAATCGTGAAGAAGTCACAAAAACAGAAACTTACACATACACCCACTCACAAACTTTCGCCTTTAAAATATTAGTGGGATTTGACCTTATAATTTGCAGTTATTACAAGGTCAGTATTTTACCTTAGTAGGTAAGTAGATTTTTGAAGTCAAAGACGATGAACAAAGGGCTTTATAACTTTAAAATACAACCTCAAGGTACAAACTCATCTTCCTAACCTATCGGGTGTGAATCGCTTCGCAGCTTACATTATCATAACTGCCACATGTAATGCGGCGCAATTTGTGCGCCTGCGCTGGCTATAAACATTACAGCGCACTAAACTGTTCGTAAACATGATGATCGGTGTGCAACAAATACTTTTTTAGTTTTTTTTTGAAGTTCTGATGTGATCTTTTTATCTCAGTGACATTTTATAAGGGATTATCTTTAAGTAGTCTATGTTTAAGAGGAATTATTAAAGCGTGGTTTAGCTCGGTGTGTAAATGAAATAGTGTTATGGCTGTCTAGTTTCACGGGCGAGATAGAAGATTCAAGCGCACCGGAATTTAAACGCGCTTCGTTTAAATGTAGATTTATGACAAATTGCTATACTTAAATTTATTTGACTTAGTAAGTTATTAACATAATTTAAATATCTTCGATTTAACGAAAGTTTTACTGCACAGTAACAAACTGTCTAGGTATAATCGTATCAAACAGAAAATAGACTGCTATTTTGGAAAAAAAAATGATCGAAAAAATTTTAAGTAATTATGTTTCTGTTTTAACACAACAGTAGACAATTGAAAATCCAAATGATTAAATATTATTTGTTTTTAAAGGATTTTTTTAAAAACACAAAATTATCGTTGTATCCCCTTAAATTATTAATGCTCATGTATAATTGTTACCTACTTCGTAATGAGCATTCGTTCAACAGTTGAAAGTTCTTGAACAGGATTTTTTTAGATAATCTTTTTCTACAACCACATATTATTGTTTCGGTTTTGAATTCAAGATGAATCCGTAACTTATGCGATTAAATAAATAAAATAAATAAATAAATATCCTTGGACATTTCACACAACGCCATCCAAAAATTAATTTAACCATGATTTCATCATTGTGTAGGTTCAAAAAGTCTTAAAAGACATGATTGCAAATAACCGTTCATGAATAAAACCCTTATTTAGAAGTTTGTATTGATATACCTGCCCCGATACATCAAGCTTTCCATAAACTAACTGGTCTTAACTTCAATATTAAAATGCAAATAAAGCTTTATTACCAATTAATCACTGTATAATTTGCACAAGTTATTGCACTACGAGCTATGCAACACCCATACTACCTCAGCTTTATATCTCGCTCGCACGATACTGCTCGCGGACTGAGTGAGAGCGAGACTGAGTGCGGTACGGGGCGCCGATAGTTTAGATAATTGATTTTTACGCTGAAAATAATGGTAATTTGAAAAAAATAAAAACATAAGACTTGCTTATATTTAGTTCAGTTAGTATGCAAAGTCTCATGATCTAATTTGAAGTATTTTTTTAATACTGTTTAATGTTGTCTAATTTGAAGTATTTTTTAGGGTTCCGTAACAAAATGGTAAATGAAATGAAATGAAATGAAATGAAATTTTAATTGCAACAATTGTAGTACATTATAGATGATCGGGTTTTTAAAAGGTTCTGATACAATTCGCTAAAACTAGCATGCAACCTAATAATAATAATATAATTTAATACATTGTCATAAATTAATAAGCCAATAAATTTAAAACATAAATCATAATTATTAAATTGAGAATAATAATGTCAAACATTTGTAAAATGTGTAGTGTATTTTTAAAAAAGGAACCCTTATGGTGTGACTCAGTCTGTCTGTCTGTCACAGCTGGATATCTCAAGAACTACTAATGCTATCAACTTGAAATTCAGAAAAGTTCTAGATGACGTCTATCCAGCTATTTTGCAAATAAAAAAGAAATAAAAATGTTTATATATTTTTTGCAACAGGGACTGAAAAGTTGCCTTAAAAAATTAAAGTTTGGCGCAGAGCGCTGTTTGCGCATTCTTAAAATATTTTTTATTTTTTTTAGACCGCATAGTTTTTGACTTTTGATGAAAAATGTAAAAAAATACCGTTCCCCCCTTATCTCCGAAGTTTGCAAAGAAAAAAATTAGAAATTATTCTATGAGATAGAAGTTTATGTAAAGATTACAGGAAAAATAAAACGATGTTTCTAAGTAGCATACTTTTTCAGAAATCGGAACGGAACCCTCGGTGCGCGAGTCCGACTCACTCTTAACCGGTTTTTTTTAATACTCAGCGGTTTATTGTTCGTCTCTTTGGATTTTTTTTCTATCGAGAAAATTTTATGAAATCGTGTTTTCGTCAAACATTATTAATCCTCAACTTTATTATAATATTTATTTCAAAATTAATGCTGCAGTATTTTCGAGTTCGACATAACTGAGGATCATGCTAAGCCATTTGTGGTAGTATATGCTCTGAAGATATTGCTTATTGCTTGTGTTATTATTTCAACAAGATTGCCCTACACTTAGGGCATAAGATCTTTGTAATGATTGCCCGACGGCGAGGCAACGATAGCTGCTATTAACATATTATCGGTAAGTCTGAACGAAACGTAAAGTGTGAAGTAGCAATAAAAGTAAGAATATCATGGAAGTGGTTGATTGAGTTTATTTTGTGATCTTTAAGTTTGATTAGTATTTTGTGATCTTTAAGTTTGATTAGTATTTTGTGATCTTTAAGTTTGATTAGTATTTTGTGATCTTTAAGTTTGATTAGTATTTTGTGATCTTTAAGTTTGATTAGTATAGACAAAGCTCGCTAAGTAATAACAGCCGCCCGGGTCAATCGATCGGGTTAAGCTTGCTGCGGTTGGTCCGTGGATGGGTGATACATACCGAGACACCTTCGTGCCTCGGAAGCCATTGGTCCCGGCTGACATTCTTGGATTTTTGACAGTCGTCAGAAGCCCGAAAGTCTGACAACCAGTCTTACCAAGGGGTATCGTATTACCCAGTAACTGGGATGTGGAGGTCAGATAGGCAGTCGCTCGATGAAAAATACTGGTATTCAGCTGCATCCAGATAGACTGGAAGCCGACCCCAACATGTTGAGATAGGCTAGATAGATGATAGTATAGACGATGTATTTTTTACTGTCTTTGAGGAATTTTAATAGCATTTGATACGTAACTAAATTATAACGTTCTACGATCACCACGGTGAACAGTTTGGTACCTACTGGATTTTCCAAATGCTTTGCAAAACACCAACAAAGAAAAGAAAGAAAAAAATGTTTATTATGCACAGTCATAGTCTAATTTATGCAAAATATAAAAAAAATCTTTCCACAGCTACAATAGTTGCTATTTCGCAAACCGCGGACTAAGTCTCAAATCATATTACCCATTTATTCTTCAGTAATCAATTGATCTATTAAATAAATAAAAAGAAAAGTCCTGACTGACTGACTCATCAACGCCCAGCCCAAACCTTAAGACGTAGAAAGCTGAAATTTTGCACAGAGGTTCCCTTTATAATGTAGTCAAGGAATAAGGACGGATTTCCCGGTAGTACGTTCCCGAGGGATATTTTCCGACATCTACGCGGGCGAAGCCACGGGAAAAAGCTAGTTTAATATAAACCAGTTTTTAAACTAACTTATTACTAGTGGTTTCAGCCAACAAACAACGACATATAACTTCAATCCTTACATTCAAAATTAACCCTCAAAATAATGCTAGGACCACCATAAAACCACACGTTGGTAGTCGCCAATAATCTGACCTAATAATCTTAACAACTCCTTCAAAATACCTCCATAGTAAAGTGTGGGTTAGCATCATAGAACGCGTACAAAATAACAGTTATTATGCAAATTGACCGGTCGATTGAGACACAATGGCCGCCGCCACGGTGGTCTATAGTGCCTGAAATATTACATTGGCTGTTGTTGATATTGCCCCGTGACTTTGCTTGTGTTTAGTTTGGTAATACGAAAGTTGTGAAACTAAATTTTCATTAACTAACATGCGAAAATAAATACGATGACTAGCTTTTGCCAGCGGCTTCGGAAATTATACCACGGGAACGTACTACCGGGATTAAAAGTAGCCTATGTGCTAATCTAGACTATAATCTTCACTGTGCCAAATTTCATCTAGATCCGTTCAGCCGCTCTGGCGTGATTGAGTAAAAAAACCGGTCAAGAGCGAGTCGGACTCGCGCACCGAGGGTTCCGTTCCAATTTCTGAAAAAGTGTGCCATTTAGAGACATCGTTTTATTTTTCCTGTAATCTTTACATAAACTTCTATCACATAGAATAATTTCAGATTTTTCTCTTTGCAAACTTCGGAGATAAGTGGAACGGTAGCGGTAGCGGTGGGAGAACGGTATTTTTTTTTACATTTTCCATCAAAAGTCGAAAACTATGCGGCCTAAAAAAAAGAAAAAAATGTTTGAGAATGTGCAAACAGCGCTCTTTTATATGATACCCCACATGCCCTAGTAGCCCCACTTTTATGTTGTATAGTTATGTAATTACTACGACCTACGACATCACTTGTCTTAATTAATACTTAAATACTTGCCTAAAATAACTTATTAATTAACTTTGAAACAAGTAAGTAAGTCACGAGTACGAGATTTTGAATTACTTCAACAAGTTTTTCTTCACATAATTCTAGAATTTACGAAACAAACAAACTTCTCCATTTTCCTATAATATCCGTTACTTTATTTTACTTACTAGATTTTATGTTATTACTGGAAAATTGACCTAGACGGAGGTAATGATGTCTTGTTTCAGTAATATTACCTTAATTTTATAATTCATGAATTCGTATTATAACTATAATTCACCTATAAGTGCCTTTGTTTTGCTTTCAAACTTTCAAACTTTTTGTTGGCTTTCAAACTTTTGTTGGTTGACCTCCACATCAGACAGGCAGTTGCTCCATGTAAAATACTGGTATTCAGCTGCATCCGGTTCGACTGGAAGTCGACCCCAACATAGATAGTTGGGAAAAGGCTAGGCAGATTGATCTATCTAGCAGTGTCTACTATAGACCATAATCATCTGCTTATGTTTTTAAAAAATCACTCAAGTCTTATGTGTGAAAAGGATATCATTATTACAAAATGACTTCAGTATGTTCTCTGAACCTGGCACAAAATGACTCATTCTGTCTCCCCAGACAATCGGAGCACCCTTTAACTTACGCACCCCTTAACTCACAAAGATCATCTCTTTATACGAGTACTGCTCCAGACGGTGCCAAATCGTCATTAACTTGCCAAAACGTCGCACATATTTCGCTTCCTAGTAAAAGAATGGTGAATTTCCATATTCATAGCTAAATCTAATGTCATAAAATCTAATTTTTTTTTTTTTGCACAATGTACAGTCAGCTTCAATAATATCGGGACGAACAGACTGTTCAAAATGATCTAATCAACTATGAAAATGAAATATTAACTCAAAGACACAAGAAATGTTTCAGAATGAAGACAGTACCTACACGACAACTGTCTTCTGTCACTGTGTTTTTTGTTTTCCTAGTTGTTGAGATCATTTTGAACAGTCTGACAGAAATCTAAATAATAAGTGCGTTATTGTTTAGATTTCTGTGGTCTGTCCCCATATTTTTGGCGCTGACTGTACACTCAGTTACAAGCTAGGCTAAAACTTAAGAGTACATTAACTTTAAGTATTTAACCTATACTCCATCTTTTCAGGTAATAAAATAAAGGTAAACAAAAAAAAAACACGTGTTTGGTTAACCGACTAAACACCTAATACCTGTAACTTCAGTCGTCACAGTTGTACTCTTCAATTTAGCAACGTTATATAACAAATTATAAGGTTGCTAAAATAGTAATAGTAATAGTAATCTTTATTTAATTCTCTTTTCACAAAGGTTCACTTAGTTTATTTTATAAATAGAGACTAGAATAATAACATTACAAAATCAAAAATATGATCCTTTGTGAGAGACTGGCGTCCATACTAGGATACCCTGTGTGACAGATCACCAGAAAATGAAGAGTACAACTGTGTCGTAGCAGGACAACTGAAGTGACAAATATTACGTTTAGTTGGTTAAACAGACACGTGGTTTTTTTTTTGTTTACTTTTATTTAATTACCTAAACCGATGGAGTATAAGTTAAATACTTAAAGTTAACATTAAGTATGTTGCATACATAATCTATATCAATATGCAAAGATGATGCAATTAAGTAGGTACCTACTCTAATTTTACAGCTTTACTGTCTACACTATTATCAGGACTGCACATTAGAAAAGCCAGATGAAGCAAGTAACAAAAATATAATAATTGTTATTTTTGATGCACTAAAAATAGCTGAATATATACTACAAATTGCTCAACGTACTTGACGACGAGCCTAAAAATGACATGTTAAATTCTGATACTCTATTGTTCAAACTCAATTCACTGATGAATAAAAAATAACAATAATGATAGATATAATTTGTAATAATATTATTACTTTTGTTTTTGTTATTGGGTTTTTCTATCTGTAATTTCTCATAGTAGCCCGAAGACTGTATTTGTGCCCGGTTGATGTTAATAGGCTCGCCTTGTCCTTGGTAATAACTTACACTTAGAAATTTTAAAATTAGGCTTCACGTTATCCAAGAGAAAATTTTCAACTCTATTGAAAATTTTGAAGGTTAAAAATAAGCCCTTGTTAAATTTCAACTAAAGTTGATTGGGAGCGGCTAACAACTCCATAAAAATAAGCCCTTGTTAAATATAAAAATCTTTTTATTTTTCATCTTAATTGGCAGTATAGGTACACCTCTGTCCAACCCTTCGGGGACCACAAGCGTGGTGTTATGTTATCCTATTATTATTTTAGTATCGTTAAACCAGCCATTTAATTCCCGCACTACACCGACATAAACACTCATACATTACCTCAAACGATGCTAAATTTTCTTCTCTTACTATCTTCGTATGTAGCGAGGCGCAATAATACCACTCCCATATGTATCAGTACAGAGATGAAATCCATAGCTCTGCTCAACTGTAACTCATTTCCAATCGGTAGTAAAAAGCGAGCCATGCTTGGAGTATGTGATGGAAGGATGGGAAAGTTTGTGTAAACATTTGGGTGGTAAATTATGATTAATGTGAAAAAAGATGTGTTTATTTGTTACAGGGAATTTAGGTTTAGGATTGTTTGAAGTTGTTTTACATAATGTGTAAAGAAATAAGTTGAATTAATGATAACTTTACACTCACTTCAACTTCACTTCACTTGTATAGGTCCTAAGTTCTTTCTATACTAAGTGGACACTCCGTTTTGAATATGGACTATACAAAGCTAATGTGAGTCTGAGAGAGTTATTTCTCGTTCTCGTAGTAACAATAACAAAAACCGGCATACGGTACGTGTCGGACCACGCACAATAAAGGGTTCCGTAGTTGGGATGAATTAAAATTTGTCCCTTAAACAAACTTAACATTGTAGTTGGAAACATCTGCCGTGTATCGATATACGTCACGGTCAATTCTCTAAATGCAAATGTTTGTATTCGCAAAAAAAATATGTAATAGAATTACAAATTATTATTTTCAGACTTTTTCCTTTAGGTACTTGTTGTGAGACCTTACTTATTGGCATATTTCATGATTCTAGGTCAACAGGAAGTACCCTATAGGTTTTGATTTATTTGCAAGTAAATATCATTTTTTTTTTTTTTTTTTTTTTTTTATTTTTTTTTTATAAATATCCTTGGACATTTCACACAACGCCATCTAGCCCCAAGCTAAGCAACCTAATGCTTGTGTTATGGTAACGAGATGGCTGATAAATTACTTATATACTTTTTTTTTGTAAATACATACATATTATAGATAGAAAAACACCCAGACTCGGAACAAATACTTCTAGGTCGTACAAGTATTTGTTCCGTGCGGGAATCGAACCCGCGACATGCTGCGTAGCAGTCAATCGCTCAACCACTGCGCCAACCGTGTCGTCAAAAAAATAGGGTAAGTACCTATATAATTTATTTTTTTATTGCGTTGACTTAGAAGCTTAACTTTTTAGGGCTTCAAGACACCGTAGACCTACGTACTTATTTGATATTAATTTGTTAAGTATACTTATCAAGTTGAAATAAAGATGATGCGCAGTGGTAGCCCGCGAAATTCATTTTTTTTTGGGTTCTATTCTAAGGAATCTGCACGAAATCTAACTTAGAGAGATGTATTGATGATTTTTATGGTTAAAATTATATAAATACATATGTTTTATTGCCGCATATCATACTTTGATCAAGATACAACCCGACACGGATCTGCAAATTGCAAAAAACCCAAAAAAAAAAATTAATTTCGCGGGCTACACAGCGCAATCACCTTAACTCCACGCGTTCCTGAGAAAAAGTGTCTTGACAGACTGACAGACGAACAAGGAAGTGATCCCATATGGGTTCCATTTTATACTTTTGAGGTACGGAACCCTAAAAAATACATTAAATGATCTTCTATTTGGTAGGCATTAATCTATCTATATTTTTCCATCTATTGCGTAAATTGAATAACCTATCTCAACTGAGCGTAAAACAAGACAAGATACTCCATTCCACGTTAACATAATCTAAGCAGCAACGCTCACTGGGGGTGCATAAAATAATACTCTTACAATGAAAAGAAAACTGTTCGGATAAATCGAAGGAAAGCAATGAATTTTTATGTACCCATTCGTAATACAAGAGATTTATAGTGGATGTGCTTGCCGCTGTTCGCACCACCACTTGTGTCGGTATATATCTGTTTTTTGAATTATCCTTTTTGGAGGTCGGTACAAAGTGAAGTGCCAAAAACTCACGCCTTAGCTCATAAATCTTGATAGTGGTAAAATAAAATAAAAAGTTTTCGATGTAGAGTATACACTAATTAAACATATAATTTGTTAAACGTTTATAACCCATTTAAAATAGTGTACACGAGGTGTATCACAGGAGGTTGCAAGGGAAACCATTAAGTATGTAAATTCGGCATTTTTAAACGTCAAGTCCGCTACCAACCTTGGAAACAAACAAATCTTTTTACCCTGAAGTGAACTTTTGCAATAGGTACAGCTCCTGCCGACAAGAAATAAAATCTTTTTTACATCTAGGTACCTAAAAACCCAGGCAAGAGCAAGTCGGACTTTTTTGGATGGTTCCGTTCCGATTTCTGAAAGTGTGCTATTTAGAGAGACGTTTTATTTTTCCTGTAATAATTTCAGATTTTTTTCTATGCAAACTTCGGAGATAAGGGCCCGGGAACGGTACTTTGTTTTACATTTTTCATCCAAAGTCAAAAACTATGCGGCCTACAAAAAAGAAAAAATATGTTTGAGAATGTGCAAACAGCGTTCTTTCATTATGATTACATGCCTTAGTAGCCCCACTTCGAATTTTTATGACCCCCTTTCAGTCTCTGTTGCAAAAAACAATTTATAAATTTTTATTTCTTTCTGATTTGCAAAATAGTTGGGCAAACGTCTCCTAAAACTGTTCCAGATTTCAAGTTGATAGCATTAGTAGTTCTTGAAATGTCCAGTTGTGACAGACGGACAGACAGACAGACTGAGTCGCACCATAAGGGTTCCTTTTACCATTTTGGTACGGAACCCTAATACAGGCAGTATACCTACATCTACTAGATAAACCTAATAAAGTTTGCAAAACAAACGAAAAACAACCTCAAGTCGACAATAAAGTTACCTGAGATACAAATGTCTTATTTTGTCAAGCCAAATCTCCCGAAACTCAACTACGAACTAGTAATCCTATTCTGAACAATAAAATAGGATACATTATTCAATTCTTTGGTCCCCAATTTACCAAAGAACAGTTCTGTAGGGTCCCTAAAAAAAGCTTGAAGCAAAAAATGTTGTCCCTCTTGTATTGTTAAGAGCCAAACGTTTAATCTTATCTCATCTAAACTAAGAGGCAGGAGAAGGGCTTGTATTAGGAGTGGAAACTTACGGGCCGATATTGGGGACGTGCCTTTACGTAATAATTAGACCTCAGTGAAAAATCTGATTGAATGAATGAATTAATGGAATTGTGGAGAGACGGGTGACATTTATTTTTAGGGTTCCGTATCAAAATCTTAAAAAGGAACCCTTATGGTGTGACTCAGTCTGTCTGTCTGTCTAACTGTCTGTCTATCTGTCTGTCACAGCTGGATATCTCAAGAACTACTAATGCTATCAACTTGAAATTTGGAACAGTTTCAGATGACGTTTACCCAACCATTTTGCAAATAAGAAAGAAGTACAAATATTTATATTTTTTTTTGCAACAGGGACTGAAAGGGGATCTTAAAAATTCAAAGTGGGGCTACTATGGCATGTGTGGATCATATGTTAGTTTACTCTTGTTTTTGTGCCCCACCTCACTTCCGCGCTAACCACTCCCCTCCCCCTCTCACCTCTCACACCCCCTTCACCGCTTTCCCCTCCCCCTCTACCCTCACCAACTCCTCCACTCCCCTCTTTCCTTCTCCACACCCTTCCCCTCAATACACACCCTCCTATCCCTCTCCACATCCCTCCATCATCCACCCCTTTCCCTCCTCACCACCCCACCCTTCCCTCTCCCTCTCCCTCCTCCCCTTCCCCTTTTCGCTCCTCACCACCCGTCCCCTTCCTTTCCCTACTCACCATCCCCTGCCCTTCCCCCTGCCCCTCTACCCTTCCCTCTGGGGGAAAAACTATGACTGACAAACTTTATTACTTGTTTGAAAAACCGTAACTTGACTGAAAGATTATTTACACCAATTTTCGAGTTAATCAAGCCCAACAGTAAAACCTGCCTAGTAAAATTTAGTATCCCTTTTCACCCTTTTAGTGGTAGATTTTCGAAAAACCCTGATACACATTATTCTTTATTTTTGATCTCAAGTATAAGTACTGAGTTTCGAGTTAATCGGAACGCGCGTTAAAATTCCTCCATACAAACTTTGACACCTCCCAATACCTCCTGAGGGGGTAGTTTAGGAAAACTAAAAATGACAAACTTTATAATTTACTTAGATAAATATTCATGCCAAGTTTCAAGTCTATTAACTCAAGGAATAAGATTTTTCATACAAACTTTCATCCCCTATTTGTCCCCCTTATGGATGGAATTTCCAAAAATCCTTCCTTAGTGGATGCCTGCACTGTATAAGGTGTAAGGTGTGTAAGGTGTGCAAAATTTCAAGTCTCTAGGTCCAGCGGTTTGGGCTGTGCGTTGATATATCAGTCAGTCAGGACTTTGAATTTTATATATATAGATTACAGAAAAAATAAAACGATGTCTCTAAATAGCACACTTTTCAAAAATCGGAACGGTACCCTCGGTGCGCGAGTCCGATGTTTTATTATATTATTATTATTGACTAGTTTATGGTTGCAAATGGTCTAAATCAAGTTTTCCGCTTACAGTTTAACAATTTTGAACTTAATAAATAAACAGCTTTCGAACCCACCCTCGAAAAATTACTTTTACATTTTCTACCTTGCCGAGCCAATAAGTCTCATTTTCATTAATTTTCCTCTGCTGCGGGCCCCTCCAAACTATCCTCCCGTTAAAACCCAGCATAGATCCCCAGGTGAGTGTTAAGCGAATGAGGTTCCCGAGTTAAGTGTAACGGACAGACGGACAAATGGTTCGCGTCTGCGGCCCGCCCCTTAATTTCCGACCATGCCATCTTTTTCTCTGTATTTTCTTGTTTTCTATTAATGTTTTAGCGTTTGTAAGAGTTTTCGGCCTTCGTCCTTTGGCCTCGGCTTTCGGCTTGTGAAAGCTCATTTTATTGGAAATTTTAAGCCTGTTAGAAGGATCTTACTTGAAAGCGTATTTTATGTTGTGACCTTCGAAAACGAAATAGAGGAGTATTTTTAGAGAAAAACATTTGTGTAATCCTTTACAGTTAAATACTTTTGTGTTAACTGTATTCAATTAGGAAGAAATAAAATTCAGAGGTTTTCAGAACGTCGAATGGCTTGAATCTAAACCTATTGAGCCTTTTGGAAAGCTAATTAAACTAATGATGACATCTAAAACTACTTTCCTTGACCGCGAAAAATTGTTGGTTAGGTAAAGTCAAAAAGTTTTTATTAACAAATTATGACTACACGGTTACGTGTCAGGCAGTTTGAGTAATTTAAATGCGGCCTACCCAAATGTCCTTTCTTTGGTATTGTTCGTCGAATCTTTGAGCTCCTGAGGTTCTGAGTTGAGCTGCACGATTACTGACAAATGCGTGCACTGACTCAATCTGTGTGGTTCTTTCCTCAAGATACCATTTCAAACACCAATCTAAATGGTCTTCACATGATCTGACCAAGATTATGTCTGGACTTTAAAAGAGACCTCTGAGTTTGTTTCGGCCTTTTAGCTCATGAGTAGTCAAATAGAAAACGCCGACCTCATTTAATTTTAGGATTCCGTACCAAAATAGTAAAAAGAAACCCTTGATTATGAAGCGACTCAGTCTGTCTGTCTGTCCGTCTGTAACAGCTAGATATCTCAAGAACTACCTACTAATACTTATTAACTTGAAATAAGTTGACGAACCAGCCAACTTAATTTTATTTTTCCTTAAAAATTGTAATATGATTCTCAAATCAATAATTTGTAACTATATAAAAGTCCAATAAATAATAAGTGATTTTTAAATCCCGGGATTAAAACGTCATTATCATTATTCCGGGATTTTAGAGTAGGTATTATCCACTCTGCGTTACTAAAATATACTCTACCTTTTCCGATCTCTGGTCATAAGCTACCGAAAAGCTTATATAATTCCAGTTGAAAGCCGCTGTAGAAATACGAAACGCTTTAAAAGCGATTGCCAGTAGCCTATAGGCCCTCCTGGACACTGCTGAACCAACTTCTAACCTTGCAGTCACCTCCTGTAACCCACTTAATTCTACTCCATGTCTAAACATTAGCTGAGTCCATGCGATCTCGGAGTGGGTACATTTATCTTCGCAGCCGGTAGGCCTGCGGGCTTAATTTCTATACATCGTAAGAGGGATGGCCCTAATGTCGGAGCCTTATCGTTTCTTTTGTGTTTCGCTTTGCAGTAACTGGTGGGCACACGCAACCACTACTGAGGGATAAAGGTTGGTTCCGATAAGGCGACTGGTCGCGGTGTGTTTATTGTTTTATCAGTCAACCTTTTATAATAAAGCATATAATTTGTTATATTGTTAAGGTTTAACTGTTTTTGTAAAGCAGAAAAAAATGGTCATAATTATTAAGAGGGCTGTTGAATTTTGTCAGCTCTCTCGCTCACACGGGAACAACTTTTCAAGAATTATAAATGAAAAGATGCTTTTTTGAAAAAATTAATCAATTAGCGAACTAGTAAATTAATAATATTAATTTAATAGGTAATTATTAAAAACACATTTTTATTGTGGCATTTATTTAACTCATCTCATAAACAGATGATACTTTTTGAGCTTATAGTTTACTAGCTTTTGCCCGCGGCTTCGCCCGCGTGGATGTCGGAAAATATCCCATGGGAACGTTCATGTGGAAAACATAGGGCCATCCGATATAACTGTGCAAACTCAAATCGCTACGATATATCGCTACCGTGTATAGTAGGCATAAAGCTACCAGTCGGCATGATTTTTCCGACATCTTCAACAGTCGTCGTCATATTTCAGCCAATTTACACAAAACAGTAATGAATTACACTGAATCACTCCGTTCATTGGAGAAAACCGTATGAAAATCCGTTCGGTACTTTTTGACATGATCGCATTCAATCAGACACACTTACGCGGCGGGGGGACTTTGTTAATTACTTAAAATTTATTATGCCAGCTCATCATCACGCTCTAATAACAAATAACTTTTGTCCGAGTGTCCACTCGTTCAAATAATTTCCTCGTAAAAACATCGAATGAAATAAAGACTAAATGTTACCTCAAGATTCGAACTATGACTACATTTCCGATCCCTTAAATCTCTTAAAAAGAGGTAGGTACACAAACATTTGTCAACCCCTATTGTACCCCCTCAAAAACGCTATACCATATAGTTTTTTATTTCCTACCAAAAGCATATTTTTTGAATTTGATTGAATTTCATATCCCTAACTTAAGAAATGCTGGGTTTCGCATACAAACTTTCATCCCTTATATCACCCCTTGTAGGATTATGTTTTAAGACAAAAAGTAGCCCATGTCCTTTCCCAGGATGCTATCTATAGCCTTGCCAAATTTTATCGAAATCCGTGCAGTTTTGTAAATTTTAAAATAAACCCCTATTTTACCGACTAAGGGGATGATTTTTAAAAAAACGCTGAACCGCATGTTTCTTAATTTCCTACCAATATTATAAATTTGTTATCCCTAACTTAAGAAATACTGGGTTTCCCTAAAAAACTTTCATCCCCTATATCACCCCCCGTAGTATTGTTTTTGAAAGTATCCTATGTCCTTTCCCAGGATGCTATATAAAGCCTTGCCAAATTTTATCGACATCCGTGCAGTTTTGTAAATTTTAAAATCAACCCCTATTTTACCCAATAGGGGATGATTTTTAAAAAACGCTGAACCGCATATTTCTTCATTTCCTACCAATAGCATAAATTTGTTATCCCTAACTTAAGAAATACTGGGTTTCCCTAAAAAACTTTCATCCCCTATATCACCCCCCGTAGAATTGTTTTTGAAAGTATCCTATGTCCTTTCCCAGGATGCTATATAAAGCCTTGCCAAATTTTGTCGAAATCCGTGCAGTTTTGTAATTTTTAAAATCAACCCTTATTTTACCCCCTTAGGGGATGATTTTTCAAAAACGCTGAACCGCATATTTCTTTATTTCCTATCAAAAGCATACATTTTAATTTTCGCATTCCTAACTTAAGAAATACTGAGTTTCCCATACAAACTTGCATCCCCTATATCACCCCCTGTAGGGTTATTTTTGAAAAAAAAAGTAGCCTTTGTCCGTCCCCAGGATACCATCTATAGCCTTGCCAAATTTTATCGAAATCCGTTCAGTGGTTTAGGCGTGAAAAGGTAACAGACAGACAGACAGACAGACAGACAGACAGAGTTACTTTCGAATTTATAATATTAGTATGGATAGTATGGATTAGATAACACAATAGAAATGTGTTTTTAAAATTAGGTACCTATTAAATTAATATTATTTACTAGTTCGCTAATTGATTACATTTTTCAAAAAATCGTCTTTCTATGTAACAATCTTAATAATTTGGCCCCGTGAGAGCAAGAGAGGTGATAAAATGCGACAGCCCTTTTAAGAGGTCTCTGATTCTTCAAACCTTTTATTTTTATAGGTTTAGTCCGTGTACGCCTTTTCACAATCAGTTGAGACTAAGTATAAAATTAGGAGGACATCAATTTTAACAAATACGTTGAAAATAATTTTAGTATTTATGAACTACTAGCTTTTTCCCGCGGCTGCGCCCGCAAGGAAATCTGTTCAGACATTAAGGAAATAAAAGGTTACAGTTTTAGTATTAGTAGCAGTTTTAGTATGGACTAACCTTTTTTTCTCAATCCCAGTTTTTCATCACAAAACTACCTCTTATTTACATCCCAAAAGAGTGTGTCTCGAGTGCATCCATTTAGAACACTAAGGCCCGTATTACAGAATGCCACTCAATACTCAAGCATTACTAGATTCTAGCCATTTGATTGGTTGAAACTAGTTTTAAGTAATACTTGAGTATTGAGTGACGTTCTGTAATACGGGCCTAAATCTTTCCCTACATAGATCACATCAACCCTTTCAGTTGCTGACCACTAATCGGCAGGGTGACAAGCTCACATTACCATGTAAATACATGAATCTATTAGCGTAATGCTTTCAACTCCAATTTGCATTAATTATGATACACACCCGGACATACTTTCGTGTAATTATTGTGTTAGGTGAATGAGTTGTTCTAACATAAATTGATATGCATAATTATGTAAGACTAGCTTTTGCCCGCGGCTTCGCCCGCATGGATGTACCGGAAATTATCCCACAGGAACGTACTACCAGGATAAAAAAGTATCCTATGTGTTAATCCAGGTTATAAACTATCTGTGAGCCAAATTTCATCCAAATCCGTTATTGCGTGATTGAGTAACAAACATCAAAACATCTAAACATACAAACTTTCACATTTATAATAAGTAGGATATTGGTTTAGTGAATTTAATTTTTTTTTAAATCCGGCTAAGTGCGTACTGGACCACACACAATGAAGGGTTCCGTAGTTGAGATGAATTTATCCAAACAAACTTAACTTTGTCGTAGTAAAACATGTTCTCCCATACATCGATATGCGTTACGGATTGCAAATGTAAGTTTGTAATAGAAAAAAAAAAACGTGATAGAACAACGTTTTGAAAACATTTTTCTTTACTTGTGCAATGAGACCTTGCTTCTTTCCAAATTTCATGGTTCTAGGTCAAAGGAAGTATTATGGTTTTGATTTACTTTGCGAGTATCAAAAAAATTTCGTATAAATGGCCTTTTGTATTGTGTTGACTTAGAAGCTTAATTGTTTTAGAGCTTAATTGTTTTGGAGGTCTATAGTCCCCTATAGACCTACGTAATTTATAAAAAAATCAACTTGATATCTTTACGCGTTCCTGAGGGAAAGGGTCTTGACAGACTGACAGACAGACGGACAACGAAGTGATCCTATAAGGGTTAAAAGAAAAAAAAGAAAATGTGTTTATTCTGCACAAATAAAACGCACATTAGAAAATACCGGCCAAGTGCGTGTCGGACCACGCACAATGAAGGGTTCCGTAGTTGAAAAGAATTTATCCCAAAAACAAACTTAACATTGGATCCAAAAAAAAAAATGTTATGTCACAAAATTACAAATTCACAATTTTCGGACTTTTTCCTTTACTTGCGCTGGAAGACCTTGCTTCTTGCCAAATTTCATTATTCTAGGTCAACGGGAAGTACCCTATAGGTTTTGATTTACTTGCGACAGTTGCGAGTATCAAAATGTGTCGCAAAATGGCCGTATTCTTTTATTGCGTTGACTTAGAAGCTTGATTTTTGTAGGACTATATGGGACCATAAACTTACCTATTTGATATAAATTTCAACTTCATACCTTTACGCGTCCTTGAGAAAAAGGGTCTTGACGGACTGACGGACTTGAACATTTTTTCTATGTGATAGAATTATAAATTAACAATTTTCGGACTTTTCCCTTTATTTGTGTTGTACGAACTTGCTTCATGCCAAATTTCATGATTCTAGAACAACGGGAAGTACCCTGTAGGTTTTGATTTACTTGCGAGTATCAAAATATGTCGCATAAATGGCCGTATGTTTTTATTGCATTGATTTAGAAGCTTGAGTTTTTTAGGACTCTAAGGGGCCACAGATCTACGTATGTGATATTAATTTTAACTTGACACCTAAAGAAAGAAAGAAAAGAAGAAAAGAAAGAAAAAATGTTTATTTGCGGTAAACATGACACAAATTACAACCACACCTCCACGCGTTCCTGAGAAAAAGGGTCTTGACAGACTGACAGACAGACAGACAGACAGACGGACACACAAGTGATCCTATAAGGGTTCCGTTTTTTCCTTTTGAGGTACGGAACCCTAAAAATATCCATAATTATATAAATTTTTGCCCTACGTAGTACGGAACCCTAAAAACATCAGTACTATTCAAATACTCATCTCATTTTTACTCTCTCTCACAGAGATGAGGCCTGTTTCCCAGCAGTAGAAACATTATTAGCTGATTATGCTGAATAAACCCACGTATGAAAAATCTAAAAAAAAAAGCACTTTAAATAACGACCACGACGATCATTAAAAAAAATCGCATCTTAAAATCGCGCTCTGAAGACCGTCCTCTCAACATAACCGGGGGTGACGCGGCCTCCGCCGGTTTCGCGCGGGCTAAGTAAACTTCCGCCGGTGCCTACATCCGGCGGATGTGAATTCTCCCATTTGCCGGTAGCGGAGAGAACATCCGCAATTATTTTGTATATCGTTTTATACCATTCTACCATTCTCTTTGATATCCGAATTGTGTTGTAATTGAAAATACTTTTTTTTTACGTTTTTTGATTGTTTGCAGTGTTGGTCATTAGTGGAGTATTGCGATCATTTGATTTCGAAATTGGTTCTGTACTACAATTATTATGCATGAAGAAAACTGGATTTTATTTTGTAATTAAGTTAATGCATAAAATCAGAGAATGAGAGCAGTTGTGGCCCAGTGGTAACTGCCGCAACTTGCGACTTGTAGGTCGTAGGTTCGAACCCAGACAGGCGCTTTACTTTTTGTAAATTATTTCATCACCGTTGCTCTCAAAACGGTGAAGGAAAACTTAACGAGGAAACTGTCCTAGAACCAAAAATTCGAAGACATGTAACATCTACCAACCCGCACTGGGCCCGCGTGGTGGATTACAGCCCACTCCCTCTCATTGAGAGGAGGCCTGTGTCCCAGCAGTGGGAACATTATAGACTGATTATGCTTATGCTATAAAATTCGTGTATCTATTTACAGATTCCAGTGAGATATTTAACACATTGAAGAAAATAGCAGCTAAAGCCTGCGATAATGATTCACTACGTTAGTTACCGGGCTTCTTTATTTTAACTAGGAATAAGAATATGAAAGATTGGTCCGTGGATGAGTGACCATCTTTACATACCGAGACTCCTCCGTGCCTCGGAAAGCACGTAAAGCCGTTGGACCCTGCTGTCATTCGTGGATCTTTGACAGTCGTTATGGGTCGTCAGAAGCCCGAAAGTCTGACAACCAGTCTTACCAAGGACTATCGTATTACCCAGTTACTGGGTTGTGGAGATAGGCAGTCGCTCCATGAAAAATACTGGTATTCAGCTGCATCCAGTTAGACTGGAAGCCGATCCCAACATAGTTGGGAAAAGGCTAGGCAGATTAAATGATTAAAGGAGATGAAAGATGTAAGCTTTATGTCAATATCTGATTGTGACTGTGGCCTTACCTAGATTTTACTGCAGAAAATAATCATTTGGGGCAGAAGATCATCAATTTACTGACGCACTCTATTGAGCGTCCTAACTCCACCACCATTAAAAACTGTTCACCCCAGTATGTAACACATAGTGTTTGTAGGAGCGCACACGGTGACCCGTAAACGCTTCGGCCGAACGCAATGGAACTTAATTCGGCCGGTCATCGGGTCCAATAACTGTCGCTCGGTTTCCACGCGATTTGCTCGCTTAGACCACAGAATAATAACAATGTGTAGAAGCGACACCAATTCATCTGTAAGTTCAAATTCTTTTGTAAAATTAATAGTGCCGTGCTTTCCTATAATTTAGATACATGTGAGATTTATAATTATGACAAAGGTTCTGGGTTAACGCTGTGTACGTATATAGTTGATAAGCTTAATAAAAATTAAAATTAATTTTTATTAAAAAAAGAAATTGCATAATTACCAACTTAAATTGTCCGTATGTTCAAATTATAACTGTCATTGTTTGACAGTTGTATAAAATGGCTATGATACGGCAAGACGTAGGCTGTTAATGTTAATAACAAAATAAAAATAAATAAATATACGTGTCGAATTGATAACTCCTCCTTTTTTATCGTCGGTTAAAAAGTGAAAATAATGTTTTAAACAACAATAGTGTGTACTTCACGGCTGCGCTCACGGCTCATTTCGCGGTATTAATGCCAGACATCTCACGGTATTAATGCCAGACATTGCTGTCTGACGCTGGTTTTCTAATGAACCTCTAGGGACAATCTTTATCGAACAGCCAAAAGAATCTCGCAGAACACAGCAGCCCCTACAAGCACTGCCCCTTCACCTATTCCTGTGTTTCACGCACCCAATGGACCCCAAGCGACCTTCACCAGGTCATCGGTCTACCTAGAGCCAACCTATTTGCGCTATCAGGTACGAGGTTACCCAAATCAAGATAAAGTGGTTAATATTATGTTGATAAAAAAAAAACAATTTTATTTGCCAAACCAATAAACCTTGCAAAATTCAACTCAATAAGTAGTGCGGGTAGGTAATTGTTACCTACAACAACAACCCTGCCTATGATGATGTCCTTTCAACTGTCAACCGACCACCTACAGGTCGGTAACAAAAGAAATTTAATGTCTCATTACCATGACATTGAAGGTCGACCATACTATTTTAGAATACAGTTCGAACTTGCAGTGTCGCTTCTACCTCAACATTTTATTCTATGTTTAGACCCACTAGCCGCACGGCGGGTTACAACAAATAGCTGGATTTTATTTTAGAAAATTGTTTTAACCCTTTTGTGCCAAGTAATGCTTTTGGTGAATTAAAATTCTCTACGAGTGATTATTTAGATTGTTCGGCAAACTGTTTATGGCTAAGCTAGCTTATCTTTTTTTCACGCTACGAGCAACCCTCTCTCAGAGAGGAAGCCAGAATCCCAGCAGTGGGAACATTGCAGGCTGACTATGTGAGGTGTTGCCATGAGAGAAAAAATATCTTTGCTTAGTAGATTTTGGCAGCAGCTGTTGTCAACTCATCCGCAGCCGTATCGCAGTTCACTGCTGGACTTAGACCTCTCCCAGGCTGCGCCACAAGACCCTGTCCTCTACCTTCTGTATCCAGTCTGTCCAAGCCAATTTTTAAGGTTTTCGGTCCTACTAGCTGGTGGGCGTCCCACACTACGCTTGCCGATACGCAGTCTCCATTCCAGGACTCGTCTGCTCCACCGTCCTTCAGTTCTTTGACAAACATGACCATACTGCCAACAGCTTACCTTGCGTAGAATTCGCAGCCAACTTATAAGTCAGCAGTTGGACAGTCCAACTCATCAGAAATACTATTAAGTTAGCCACTAAAGTTGAAGTATACTTTGTTTTTTTTAATTCTAAGTTTAGAGACTTTTATAATCGCAATGCGTATGGCAGTCCCATCGTACCCTATGTGTGTTGACGACACGGTGAACGCAGTGGTTGAGCGATTGACTGCTGCGCAGCATGTCGCGGGTTCGATTCCCGCACGGAACAAATATTTGTACGACCTACAAGTATTTGTTGCGAGTCTGGGTGTTTTTCTATCTATAATACTCGTATGTATGTATTTACAAAAAAAAAAATGTACATAAGTAGTTTATCAGCCATCTCGTTACCATAACACAAGCATTAGGTTGCTTAGCTTGGGACTAGATGGCGGTGTGTGAAATGTCCAAAGATATTTATTTATTTTATTTATTTATTTAAGTACACACTGCTACAGCTTACATTTGGGTCATGAACCTGAACAGACTCTTCGCATCATCACCATTTGGCTGAGACAGAATTTTATGGAATGTGCCTACTTCAAGTCGGTTCAAGCTCAATACCTCAAACAGATCCTTTCTATTAGACTCGTATCGAACACAGTCCATCAAGTTGAAGTATACTTATCACAGGCAACTAACTCAATCAATCTGCCTAGCCTTTTCCCAACTATGTTGGGGTCGGCTTCTAATCTAACCGGATGCAGCTGACCTCCAAAACCCAGTCACTGGGTAATACGATACCTCTAGGTAAGACTGGTTGTCAGACTTTCAGGCTTCTGACGACCCGTAACGACTGTCAAAGATGCACGAATGACAGCCGGGACCAACGGCTTAGCGTGCTTTCAAAGGCACGGAGGAGTCTCGGTATGTAAAGATGGTGACTCATCCACTGACCAACCCCGGCAAGCGTAGCTTAACCTGATGGATCGACCCGTGCGGCTGTTATTACTTAGCCACGAGCTCCTCTCACACAGCACAGGCAACTAACTACAATCACTAAATCATTTTCAAAACGTGGCGATATTATAAGACTTCTTGACTTTCCAGAGGTTTTTAGGAAATGTGCAGATTACACGTGTAATATTTTGCAGCATAGGCAAGGCGTTGACAGTTTGTATAACAATATTGTAAAAATACTAAAAGAGTCTGCAATGTGTTGTAAACATAGTAAACATATACGTAAGAAAAAGAAACCTATTGCGGGGTGGAACTTACATGTTGGCGAGGCACACAGGGAAGCTAAGCAGAAATTTTATTTGTGGTGTTGGTATGGGAAACCAACCTCAGGTGCAGTTTGTAATGAGATGTGTGAGGCCAGGAAAATCTTTAAGAACCGATTGAGATGGTGTCAGAAGAACAAGTAAAAATGGATATTCTGGCCTCTCATCACTCTAAATACGATTTTCGATCTTTTTGGAAAGCTACAAATAAACTTAATAACAAACCGGTTACTCCTGTGTGTATCGACGGCGTAAGTGATGCCGGTGAAATAGCGGATCTGTTTCGACAACATTTTACTGTCAAATCGCCATTGGGATCCTCGCAGTCGCTGATCAATGTTGAGAACGGTGAAAAGATGGGTTTTAGATGTACAGCTAGAGAAGTAAAGTTGATAATCAAATCAATGACTAGAGGTAAATCAGCCGGCCATGACGGGTTGAGCATTGAACATCTGCAGCATGCTGGACCCCACTTACCGAGATTGTTGGCTATGTTGTTTAACCTTTGTCTGAGTCACTCGTATTTGCCTGAGGAGATGATTAAAACAATTGTAATACCTATCGTTAAAAATAAGACAGCTGATCTATCAGATAGAGGTAATTACAGACCTATCTCTCTTGCCACAGTGATTTCGAAGGTGTTTGACAGCATGTTGAACTCACAGTTGACAAAACACATTGAACTTCATGACAATCAGTTCGGCTTTCGGGGCGGACTATCCACTGAAAGTGCAGTTTTGTGTGTTAAACATGCTGTCAAATACTACACAAGACGTCAAACTGCAGTTCACGCATGCTTTCTTGATCTTTCGAGGGCTTTTGACCTGGTTTCCTACGATATTCTATGGAAAAAGTTAGAAAACACGAAGTTACCAATAGAACTCATTAACATCTGCAAGTACTGGTACGGAAATCAGGTCAATGGCGTTCGATGGTCGGGAACCATGTCGCAATCATACAGGTTGGAGTGCGGGGTGCGGCAGGCAACCCTATTCAACCTGTACATGAATGATCTGATTGTGGCACTCAGTAGCACCCGGGTAGGTTGTCACATAGACGGAATTAATGTAAACAACATAAGCTATGCTGATGACACGGTGCTGCTGAGTGCATCGGTATGTGGCATTAAGAAATTGCTTGCCATCTGTGAAGCATATGCCGAGCAACATGGATTAAAATATAATCCACTCAAAAGTGAAGTCATGGTCTTTGAGGCCAGAGGAAACAGTACAGGTACGTGTTTCCCGACATTACGCTTTATGGTACAGCTTTGCGTAGGGTGTTTAGATTTAAGTACTTGGGACATATGCTGACCTCTGACCTCAAGGACAATGATGACATCGAGAGGGAACGGAGGGCGCTGGCAGTGAGGGCGAACATGGTAGCTCGCAGGTTTGCACGTTGTTCGACGGAAGTCAAAATTACACTTTTTAGGTCTTATTGTACAGACGCCAGCACATCAAGCTACCCGAAGCTGTCAAATTTTCCCAATCAACTTTGAACCTTATGCTTGAGCGATAAAGTTGAAAATCTATTGAAGAAATTTGACAGATTGTAGTAACATGATGTGCTGGCGTCTGTACATCATTCTACACGTGCAGCCTGTGGGCTGACTATACTCATAAGTCTTACAGTGCCCTCCGTGTCCAATTCAATAATGCGTTCAGGATGCTGATGGGGCTGCGGCGATTCTGTAGTGCATCAGGGATGTTTGCTGAACATCGCGTAGACTGCTTTTACGCTACGATGCGTAAAAGATGCGCATCCCTGGTACGCAGAGTACGTGGCAGCGCCAACAGCATTCTTAGCATGATCGCTAGTCGGCTTGACTGTAATTTTATCAGTCATTGCTGCGCCATTAGTCATGGAATGGCGCGGTAGTGATGGTGGCATTATTTTTGTGTTTGGTGTGGGTATAGTTTTAAGTATTATTAACACTAGTCTATAAGAACATTGTTACTAACAAAATGGACATCATGGTCTGAAATAAAGTATTAAATTAAATTAAAAAAATTAGCTATCTCTGCTTGAACTGTGTTTAATTGTAAACTGCGTTGCACAATATTCTGTGCTAAAATTTTCCGTTTTAATTCCAGCACAGCACATATTTCATAACTTCCATGCAAAATTTTAATAGAATCAAATTCAGGCACTTTGGTGCATCGAATATTGTAACTAGATTAAGCTTATTTGTTGGTGCACTCCGGATACAAAGTACTTTTTGTTGGTGCACTCCGGATACAAAGTACTTTTTGCAAATATTGGTAAAACTATAGGTTTATGTATAACTTGGAACATGATTGTTTAACCGTTCATGTTTAGTTAGAGCCTGATTTCTAAATCTTGCGTTTAGCGTACCTCGATCGCGCTTAGTTAGTCCCGTTGTAAATAGTGTTGAGTCGATAACAATGTATTATGAAAATGTCATTGTGATATTTCATGGTTTGATTCAGCAAGAAAAGAAATTAGATGGAACAATCTCATAGTAACAGGGGTCTAAAACGGCCACTTTGGCAGAATCATAATAGGATAATATTATGAATAATATTTGAAATCGTAAAACGGTCACAAACTGACAATTCATAATATATTGTCAGTTTGTGACCGTTTTACGATTTCAAATATTATTCATATTATAATCCTTTTATGATTCTGCCAAAGTGGCCGTTTTAGCCCCACAGATAACTGACAAATGTCGTGATTTATTTGCTAGCAGATTATTGACAAAATATAATATCCTAACCTAGACCTATAAAAGTAATCCTAACTTAACTAAAACTATTAAAAAAAACTAAAATATGGCGTCGAAATTTCTCCGCATCGCTGCCGACTGGTAATTTACCCAAGAGACTGTCAGCATTGTGACGTTGTATGGCAATGCTTAGCCTCTAGCCAAGGTAAAAGCCAGCCCTTGGGTCACGAGAAGCGTCAAGCAGAACCTGTCAAAAAAAATACCAACTGTCCCATACAAACCTTCAATACTTACCCGATCCAAATGTATAGGACGACTGCTTATTTTTTCGCGATTATGATGTTGGTCCCATGGACAAAGTTGTTCAGCTTGATGGTCTGTAACCACATCCTTAATTTTGACCACACCTTTCTGAAACATCCTGTAGAAGTGCATAACCAAATTAGATTAAACCAATAGAAACTAGCAATAGGTAGGTACACCAGTTTGAAATTCCACCTATATTTAATTTGGTCCTATCAGAACCGGGTATGTTTCCGCGTGATTTGCGCCGCCAGACCCGGATAACCGCAAGCCCGGTTAAAACGAATAGCCTAACTTTAGTCGCTCCATTTTATTTTGGAATTCAGTGTTTTAGAGTTCCTTTATACTGCTTTCTGGATCAATTAATTACGAGAATACGCACCATAAAATTTTACGATGTTTTTAAATTGACTTGAATGTACCTATTATAGTGCGGTGTTCGGTTTTCGTCCTTAGAGTCATGGGTTCCGTATCCGCTTCGTAAATTATGATTAGTCGAAGTTTAAATAATTTAGGAACAATTTTTACATACCTACATAATGTTATGGGATGGAAATAAATAATATTAAATATTTGTTTAAACTTTTTTAAAGTCATGTCAAAGGGAAGACCATTTGATTTCCAGTTTTCTATTTATTTTTTGCCGACCAATATTTTTTTAATAATTCAGTTCTGAAAATCTGTGCTCATGGCTCACGACAGCCGCACGAGTCGATCCATCAGGTTAAGCTACGCTTGCCGGGGTTGGTCCGTGGATAGGTAACCATCTTTACATGCTGTTGGTCCCGGCTGTCATTCGTGGATCTTTGACAGTCGTTTAAGGGTCGGCAGAAGCCCGAAAGTCTGACAACCAGTCCTACCAAGGAGTATCGTATTACCCAGTACCTATAACTGGCAGATATAATAGGTACTGGGTAATAAAGGTCAGATAGGCAGTCGCTCCATGTAAACTAATGGTATTCAGCTGCATCCGATTGGACTGTAAGCCGACCCCAACATAGTTGGGAAAAGGCACATTGATTGAGTTCTGAAAAATATATATTTTATACGAAAATATATATTTTTCACGCACGTGTTTCTGTGACAAAATAACCTAATTTTCTTTCTTTTTTCCCAAAAAAAAAACACGAACGCGAAAGAATAATGTTTATTTAAAAACTCACTAAAATATTTAGCTGTAAAACTACTAATAAGTAAGTATATCGTTAAACATTAGCCAACTACCCTCATTTGAACCAGCTTCTAGTTTATTAAGGGAGTTACAAAAAGAGGTTTTTGTTTCATGTCTCAAGTATAAAAGACGCCAGTTTTTACATCTAGGAAGTAATTATCTCTCAGAAGTTGTAAGGAATCAAGAGTGGAGGAGTCGGGACGCGTATTTTTGAACGCTATTTATGTAAGGTTATTTTTCAGAGACTTGACTTACCTTCATAGTTTAGACATAATATACATTATGAAGCTGTATTTTTTTTGTACATCGCGTGTCGTAACGTTATTATTGTGTGCGTCAAATAACTAGACCCAAGATGGCGTCGACTGCGCATATCGCTGTAAAAAAACGTAAAACGTCACTATAATAATACATCGTCCGCTTCTCATCCCATTAAGTATGAAACCACGAACGTAGTACGCTACTGTCATTAGTGCATCTGCATACCGTGTTGCTATATTCTCAAGCATCGTATTACCCAGTAATTGGGTTGTGGAGGTCAGATAGGCAGTCACTCCATATAAAATACTGGTATTCAGCTGCAACCGGTTAGACTGGAAGCCGACACCAACATAGTTGGGAAAAGGGTAGGCAGATTGAGATTGAAGTTATCTGTACAGCTACTTAACTCTTTGAACGTCGATTGCACACCCAGGTGTTCAGATAACAATAGAAAATCTATTGTGTCTGCTAATTGGCGTGCGCCGGGTTAAAATATCTGAATAAACTTATTGAATTTAGTAGGTACTTATTTTTGCAGCAAAGCATATCAAATCAGCACATTTAAAACCTACAACATCTCAGCGCTCACCATCGCGATACTTTGCAAACTCGCGTCTCTGTTCGGCCGGAAGGAGGGTGATCATTTGACCAACTTTTTTCATTATCTCTCGGAACTTGAATACTTTTATAGTACTACTATTTCGTTTTAGTTGTGATTTTCTTTTCCACTCCTGTTATTTTTTCTCCTTGTTAACTATAGTCGTTAGCTTTTACCAGGCCATTCGGTTCTTTATGCTAGTACAAATGAGCTAACTTTATGGGTTATATTGCGTAGTCTGAATACTGATCAGTCTGTGGATTGTTGAGTGAGAATTGGGTTATATTCAAATTGTTTTATTTGGAACAACAAGGGAACCATTTTTGTTAGTACACAACTTATACACTAGGGTTAGTAACAAATTTAAGACTAAAACAAGTTAATGGGTCATGTACCGACGAGGCACTTCATGCGGACAGTGATTCCGCATGAGATGCCTCAGAACAGGAGCTCTCGGGTCCTCAGCTACGACTTTCAGGATGCTAATGCCACTCCCTCGAATCGTCCCCACGAGCGATGCCACCATATTAAAGTTGAAAGGTCATATACGAGGACCGACAGCGGGAGCGGGTTGGTTTGGTAAGGAGAAATGATAGCAAATAGTAGTTACACTTTACGCGGGAAAAAGTTTTTTCTTTTCAGGGACACGAGACTCCGGTTAGGCAAACATTACTTTCCCCATACTAAGGGTATCCTTGTAGATTTTTTCCATATGGATTTATATTTTTATCAAATATTATTATTGCAAAAGTATCAAAAGAAAATGCAAAAAAACTCTAAGAGGTTCAATTGTCACGAAATCTCATAAAAGGGATTTTTTTATCTGTCATCATCTGCCTAGCCTTTTCCCTACTATGTTGGGGTCGGCTTCCAGTCTAACTGGGTGCAGCTGAATACCAGTATTTTACATGGAGCGACTGCCTATCTGACCTCCACAACTCAGTTACTAGGTAATACGATACCCCTTGTTAAGATTGGCTGTCAGACTTTCGGGCTTTTGACGACCCCCAACGACTGTCAAAGATCCACGAATGACAGCCTGGACCAACGGCTTAACGTGCTTTCCGAGGCACGGAGGAGTCTCGGTATGCAAAGATGGTCACCCATCCACTGATCAATTGCGGCAAGCGTAGCTTAACCAATTGGATCGACCCGTGTGGCTGTTATTACTTAGCCACGAGCTCTTCTAAACTTTCATCTGTACGTATTTTAAATGTTTCAACTTAATATCTCACTCATTTTCAATCCAAGCCAGAAAAAAATACCGGCCAAGTGCGTGTCGGACCACGCACAGTGAATGGTTCCGTAGTTGATAAGAATTTATCCCAAAAACATTTTTTTGTGTCAAAAAATTACAAATTCACAATTTTCGGACTTTTTCCTCTACTTGTGCTGAGAGACCTTACTTCTTGCCAAATTTCATTATTCTAGCAACGGGAAGCACCCTATAGGTTTTGATTTACTTGCGACAGTTGCGAGTATCAAAATGTGTCGCTAAATGGCCGTATTTTTTATTGCGTTGACATAGACACTTGATTTTTTTAGAACTCTAAGGGACCATAGATTTATGTATTTGATAAATGATAAATGATTTATTTTCTGTAAGTAGGTTTGTACAAACACTTTTACACGTCAAACATATTTTTTTTTAAACTAGATGAGTTCGACGTTTCCTATCTGACTACTCTGAGAAGAAACGCCGAAACAAACTCAGAGGTCACAGTCTCTTTTAAAGTCCAGACATAATCTTGGTCAGATTTAATATTAATTTCAACTAGATATCTCCACGCGTCCTTGAGAAAAAGGTTCTTGACAGACTGACAGACTTAAACATTTTTTTTATGTGATAGAATTACAAATTAACAATTCTCGGACTTTTTCCTTTATTTCTGTTGTATGACCTTGCTTCTTACCAAATTTCATGATACTAGAATAACGGGAAGTACCCTATAGGTTTTGATTTACTTGCGAGTATCAAAATATGTCGCATAAATGGCCGTATGTTTTTGTTGCATTGACTTAGAAGCTTGAGTTTTTTAGGACTTCAAGAAACCACAGACTTACATATTTGATATTAATTTCAACTTGATACCTCCACGCGTTCCTGAGAAAAACGGTCTTGACAGACTGACAGACAGACAGACGGACAAACAAGTGATCCTATAAGGGTTCCGTTTTTTTCCTTTTGAGGTACGGAACACTAAAAACTTATAGGGTCTTGCCATAAAAACGTAGACACTTGTTCAACGCGTGTCTAATGTCAATTTTAATAGTTGTTTTCCCTTGGTTTTTTTTTTGTGGGTGGGAAATTATCAAATGACTTCTCCCGCTCTGGGTGGAGCGGAAGGGCGTGTCAGACTTTTACTGACTAAAACCCACCCGTGTTCCTTCAGTTGCCTGTGCCAGGGCCACGGTATCTCTTTCGAACAACCCGCGACCCCGGTGGCATAGTTGTTTACCCTAAACAACTGATAAATACAGTTTTATGGTAATACTGTAAATCTTCAGACTTCTAGGAATCCTTTTAACAAAACAAAACAATAATAATTATCACAGAACACAACAGCACAAAACACTACAACAGAATCTCCACGAACCAGCTAGGTGGAGCAATATTGCTCCGCTTTGTAGCCCGACTGTTCTTTCCGGTGCACGGAGCCGCCCGGAAGTTTACTTAAAAGAGGTGGAGGGCGCTCGGAAATATCGGCAGCGGTATTCTGAGGAGCGGTCAGCTGTTTGTTGAGTGTGGAGATATGTGGGGCTGGAGTTATTGTTGTTTTTAGTGGGCATTTTTGTTATTGTTGATAGATAATGGGGTCTTACCTCTGTGGTTGGATGGCAAGTACCTTTTACTACACAAGCAATAGAGACCAATTCTTGGAGGGCAATGGTCACTAAAAGTGTTGATAGGCCACATAATTTTCTTATCAATCAATCGCCTAGCCTAGCCAACTACGTTGGGGTTGGCTTCCAATCTAACCGGATACAGCTGAATACCTGTATTTTACATGGAGCGACTGCCTATTTGACTTTCAAAACCCAGTAGCTAGGTAATACGATACCCGTTGGTAAGACTGGTTGTCAGACTTTCGGGATTCTGACGATAAGGACCGGCAAAGATCCACGAATAACAGCCGGGACCAGCGACTTAACGTGCTATCCGAGGCACGGAGGAGTCTCGATATGTAAAGATGGTCGCCTATCCACTGACTAACCCCGGCAAGCGTAGCTTAACCTGATGTACTGACTCGTGCGGCTGTTATTACTTCTTAGCCACGAGCTCCTCATAATTTTCTTATGTTTGATACAAATTCTTGCGATCTAAATTGATGTTGGCAGTGGTGGACCAGTGATAACAGCCGCGACTTACGAGTTGTAGGTCGTAGGTTCGAACCCTGGCGGGCGCTTTACTTTGTGTTAATTATTTCATCACCACTGCTCTCAAAACGGTGAAGGAAAATATCGTAAGGAAACCGGCATGTTCTAGAACCAAACATTTCGAAGACATCTGACATCTACCAACCCGCACTGGGCTCATGTGGTGGATGACTGCCCGCTCCCTCTCACCGAGAGGAGGCCTGTGTCCCAGCAGTGGGAACATTATAGGCTGATTATTCTAAAATGATGTTTCCACATTATTTCTGACTGCAGCCAGTCCTGCAGGTATTACAATACCTGTTTACTTGTTCAGCATTAGTCAATTTCTTTGACTTGTTTTCCCGTGATCACGGTTTTCTCATATATTCTGTACTCATCATCATGAATAACTTTTACTATGGGAGCAAACATAAAATAACAAAAAAACCGCTGTTCCCTACATTTTAAGTTATGCGAACATAAATCTAGGGAACAGCTGCTGTTTTTTTCGCTCGCAGGTTTTCTCCCGTAGTAAAAGTTGTTCATAATAATGAGTGGAATGACCCATTAAGAGGTTGTGCGTTACTATTATTCGAATTCTTACTTTCATCTTCTCTCGTATCTTAAGGCTTGTCCGCCGTAAAAAGCGCGGTCACTGTCGGACTGCATAGAAAAGAAAGAGAAGCGCGATGACACAACGCTTGCAAAATATGAAGTAATTATCGATTTACAAAAAATCTATTGATCGGAATAAAAAAGTAATTACTTGAAATCATTCCTTATTATTTTGTAGAGAACTGTATAAAATTAAAACTTTTAATGAAAATTGTAGGAGTAATATGGTAAAAACTAGAAAAATAGACAGAAATAGACCTAGATTTAGATTTTTTCCCTTAGTTCTACAAACTAAAATAGATTTCAGGACAAATGAAATCACTTCATATGTGTTGTAGATTGCTGTGTATTTTTTCCTATCAAAAAGATGCTATAGTTACTGTAAAAGATGGTCACAAAGTAACTTAGTTTCGCCGTATTTTAGAAAGGAGGAGCCTTAAAACAAGTCGGCAAAATGGAAGCCGATTGCTCAAATTGTACTGAACGTAGGTGTAATAATCATGTAAAATCATTAATTACTTTAAAATTTTTACTACTATAACTACAACACGATCGTACTCAAATCGTCTTCCAGAATACCCCCATTCTCAACAGTCTCAGAAACGTCACGGATGTAGTGGCACCGTGCCGCGGGCACAGTGACGTCACGCGAACACGTCGAAACTTGTTACGTGACGGAACTGAACGTAAAGTGCCTGAGTGGGCAGGGCGATTCGATTTTCAAAAGTAGGTATAGTACTCCTGGTTGGATTGGAAGCCTATTCAATTTTATGAAATCAAATCTCGGGGTTATGTGATCTATTGTGGTTATTTTGGTCATCACTGACGGATGTATGTAACTCAATCACGCCAGAACGGCTGAACGGATCTGGACAAAATTTGGCACAGAGATAGCTTATAGTCTGTAATAGCACATACGCTACTTTTATCCCGGAAAAAGGTACGGTTCCCGTGGGAAAATTTCCGAACTAAAAGCTAGAGAAGGATAAAGTCGTGAAGAAAGCTGGACTTGGAACAATTTGAAATCGCCCAGAAGCACTGAGTGAGCGTGTGCTCTTTCGTCTTATTTATAAGAAGAGGTCCCTGCTTTGCCTCCCTCTCTCTGAGCAACTGCAGGCATAGTAAGAAGTACCTACCTACTAAAACATCAGTTTTAAATTCAGATAAACTTACAAGAGACGACAATCTCACAGCAAATAAACTTTTTGAACTGGTAATTAATGAAAGAAAAACAGGCAACGAAACTTAAACTCCTCAAGCCAACATTTAATTGCCTTATAATAAACATGCTTATTCATGGATGCACAAGTGTGTTTATTCAAGCGAATCCCAGTTTACTTACCGCTGCTCTATTCAACATACTCACGGAAAACCACAGCTGAACATAACTTAAAGGAAACTTATCCGCATTCGGTAAGGGTGTGTGCATATCGTAGTTAAGTACAGTTGTTTTATCTCACGAAAGCGGGTGAGCCATACTTGTCGATGTAATGCGTACAGACACCCCGAGCTTACGCACACAAAGACAATGTGCATGTAAAATTTACAACAGTAACAGTCACTTGGCTATACAATATTTAAGTTTGTTTTTGGGAAAAATTTATTTTCAACTACGGAACCCTTCATTGTGCATGGGCCGACACGCACTTGGCTGGTTTTTAGGGTTCCGTACCAAAATGGTAAAAAAGGAACCATTATGGTGTGACTCAGTCTGTCTGTCTGTCACAGCTGGATATCTCAAGAACTACTAATGCTATCAACTTGAAATTTAGAATAGTTTCAGATGACGTTGACCCAACTATTTTGCAAATAAGAAAGAAATAAAAATAATTATTTTTTTTTTGAAACTGGGACTGAAAGGGGGTCTTAAAAATTTAAAGTGGGGCTACTAGGGCATGTGGAGTATCATTTGAAAGAACGCTGTTTGCACATTCTCAAACATTTTTTTATTTTTTTTAGGCCGCATAGTTTTCGACTTTTGATGTAAAATGTAAAAAAAAATACCGTTCCCCCCCCTTATCTCCGAAGTTTGCAAAGCGAAAAATCTGAAATTATTCTATGTGATAGAAGTTTATGTAAAGATTACAGGAAAAATAAAACGATGTCTCTAAGTAGCACACTTTTTCAGAAATCGGAACGGAACCCTCGGTGCGCGAGTCCGACTCGCTCTTGCCCGGTTTTTTTAATATGGTTATTGCTAAACGCATTTAGTGATTTGTGGTGAATGTGGGCCACAGAAATATAATAAAAAACAGGAGAAGTGACAAGCGGGCGAATCTGTTTCCGCACGACATGCTCGGTATGAGCCGTTCATAGTACAAATTCCGCCTCCGCGAACTAGTGCGCTTTCGACTGTGACCGTGACAATTTATAAGCATGCCGTGTTGTTCAGTAGTTTCTTGAAGCCATGTAAATCATGGAATCACTTTCCATATGTAAGTACAAGTATTTTACCTTATTTGTCTTTAAAATCATGAAAGGAAAAGAGGAGACAGGGTTCCGATAAATTTTAACACACTGGGCACATCTCCTTCTTTCTTACATCTATGATGCGGGCAAATGTCAAAAATGTACTTCTTTTTACCCCATTGTTTTTTTAATGTGCAAGAACATTCAAAAAACAATTGGGTCTTAGCTTATTAGTCCAGTATTTTCTTAGCCTACACTTCAGCAGCGTACAGGTAGCCCCTCTTTATAGCAGCACCTTTACCCAGGTATGCAAGTTATTAGCTCGGCGACAAGTTTTAATGAGCAACGCTGGGTGCCTCCACTATTGACGCGAGTTGTTAAGATTCATGAATGCCGAGTAAATGCAGGTGTTTTGAGTTATACCATGGCTCAGGTTTGCAGTTATACAGGGTGTAAGGGACAGCCCTCCGCAAACTGATAGGGTGAATTCAGTATGTCATACTAAGATGACCGGTACATGAAATTTTTTCAGGAACTTTAAGGGACTCCAATAAACCTGATTTGTTTGTGTTTTTGTGCACAAATCGAAGCGTCTATTACTGGTTGGGAGGGGTAGGTAATAGGTATGCGGTGAGTTCGATGAACTCTGTAGCTAGACAGAAAGTGAACAGCTGATTTCACGCGTCGTTGGTTAGAGTATTTCAACATCCATTGCTGGTTTTTTTTTTGCTGTTTTTTTTGCAGTTTTTTTTACATAAATGGAGTGCTGCGAACACACAATGCAATTTTACATTGAAATAATGAAAATGTAACTGAAAAAAATTTGAAAAAATGAAAATTTTCCTGAGAAAAATTCCGGTGGAATATGATTCAGAATGAGGAGCTGAATGCATCCTGTTAGTTTGCGGAGGGCTGTCCCTTACACCCTGTATATTGGTACTGAAATTGACCAGTTTAGTAAAGTTTCTTCTGACTCATAGAGGAGGATGGTAATCACCACATTACAAGAAGTTGAGAAGATGTGATGAACTACACTTCAATCAATCTGCCTAGCCTTTTCCCAACTATGTTGGGGTCGGCCTCCAGACTAACCGAATGCAACTGAATACCAGTATTTTACATGGAGCGACTGCCTATCTGACCTCCACAACCTAGTAACTGGGTAATACGATACCTCTTTGTAAGACTGGTTGTCAGACTTTCGGGCTTCTGACGACCCGTAACGACTGTCAAAGTTCCACGAATGACAGCCGGGACCAACGGCTAACGTGCTTTCCGAGGCACGGAGGAGTCTCGGTATTACACAGTAAATGGGTTGTGGAGGTCAGATAGGCAGTCGCTCCATGTAAAATACTGGTATTCAGCTGTGTTAGCGCGGGGAGCGATAAAAAGCGGACTGTATTAAAATAAGGCTGGTATATTGCCGTCTAATATCACAAAATATAAGTTCCCGGACAAACAATTAATTTCTAAGTTTAAGAGAGGAATGTCGTCCTTCGCGGTGGAGTCCGTGAACGCGAGTGGTCATCGGGCCGAGCCGTGTCGCCGCCGCGCCGCGCCTCAGCTTGCCGATGACGCGAAGATCACGCTGCCTGCGCGTGTAGACCGCATGCAGAGTGCCTTGTTGGGTTCGATTCCCAACAGCTGCATCCGGTTAGACTGGAGCTGACCCCAACATAGTTGGGAAAAGGCTAGGCAGATTGATTGAGTAATTATTGAGATGCTGTTTAACATCGGGAATAAAAACTTACTAAACGCGAAAACACCATGTTTGTCTGTTATCTTTTCACGACTAAACCACTGAATTGATCTTTATGAGATTTTACAGATACTGAAACTTGGAACCTGGAAACAAAGAAAGGCTACTTTTGGTTCCAAATACAAAATTACACGCAGACGAATACTTAGCTAGTAAAAAATAAACCTTAATAGCGGTGGACGAAGTTCAAAATATAGTAGCACGACGTAGATATTCTTCAGTGCTGTGCTGTCTTGTAGTAATACGTTCCTAAGGTCATAACGGCGAACTACAATGGTGCTTCCTTTACGAGCTGTATGTGAACCGATTTGTGTAACGCCAGCTGTTGCACTTTACTTCCAGAAATAATATACAGTACATCATGAAAGACTTGCGAAGTTTCACTTCGCCTATGTTACGTTTCGAGATTCTTTTTGTTATTTTTATATGATCAGATAATTTATTAGTGTTTATTAGTAAACGACTTTACTAATGTGCGCTTAAGTAGTGTCAATATTTCTCAACATGTTTTTATATAACTACTAGCTGACCCGACAGACGTTGTCCTGTCCCAATTTCAATAATTCAAAATTCCCATAGAAAATCCACTTTCAGTTATACCAAAATTTACCAAATTCCCCGGCAACTTTTCCAATTTTTCTCACCGTTTAAACATTCCCTGGACTACGACAAACACTTCAAAACCAAAATCAGCTAAATCTCGAGTTTCAGCGAGACAAACGAACAACAATTGATTTTTATTAGATAACTATAAGGTCATTGAAACCTAATTCATTCATAAGTTGACGTTCGCACGTACTTAATGATATCGCGGCGATTTTGTTTCGCGCACTGAATTTTCATCGCTCTGCTTAGCGCCGAGAGTTGAAAACCCAACAGTGTGTTTAGTCGACGCGCTAGAATGCACTCTGTTGTTGTTAGATTGGATTCTCAATGCTCGGCTCAACACCGAGAGTTGAAAATCCACTGCGCGATAAAATCCCGCCGCGATATTTTTGCGTCCGTGCGAACGTCGGCTAAGTCTGTTCGTCTACTGTTGAACAATAGTCACCATTTGTTCAGGCGTTATGCAGTCTTCCTCTTCGTTGTGATTGCGGTTGAGCGTGAAATGATAACTTCTTGTTTCTCCAAATAATAAAATGATTTAATTGCAGTTTGCGTTAGTATCTTGATACAATAAAATAGAACTTGTCTGGACTTAAAATTGTGGATGAAGCTATACAGAGCAAGGTCGATTCAAAAAGTGTTAGTTTGGAAAAAACCGAGTGATTTTATATTCCGCGGAGAAGCTTTCGGAAGTCTTCGTAAACTGCTCCTATTGGTGCTTGCTGGATGACCTTCCTTGAGGACCTCTCATTGGCTGCCCGAGGATGACGTTTAGTGTATATTTTCGATGCGTAAGTAGGTAGGTACCCGACGAGAGGAGCGCCTAAAGCTTGTGTGTGAGCAGAAACGCAGGTTGTCAACGTCGTGCGTGAACACCATTTAATTAATTTATTTATTTATTTAAAGTTTTCGCACAACAAACTGTACAAAGGCGGACTTACTGCCTTAGGCATTCTCTACCAGTCAACCAAGGGTGGTGAAGAGATTGATGGCAGGTGCTCAGTATGATAAATTGAGCGTAGAATAAACTAAACTTAAACTATTAACATCCTTTTCTTGCAAATGGAGTAAAAGTTAATGAAAATAAAGCTCTAACCACGTGTTCTTCGTCGTCTCGTGGTCTAATAGATCTCTGTGTGATGTGTGTATGTGTGCTGTGATAATAAAACTTCCACTAGAAGATAGTACAGTCAGCCACAGCATTAGCTGACCCACCCTTACATAAAATAAATGGTTGAGATTTTTTAGAATACGAGTCGATAGAATTTTATAATTCTTTTATATTTTACTAGCTTTTGCCCGCGGCTTCGCCCGCGTGGATGTCGGAAAATATCCCAAGGGAACGTTCATGTGGCAAACATAGGGCATATCCCTAACTTAAGAAATGCTGGGTTTACCATACAAACTTTCATCCCTTTTATCACCCCTTGTAGGATTATGTTTTAAGACAAAAAGTAGCCCATGTCCTTTCCCAGGATGCTATCTATAGCCTTGCTAAATTTTATCGAAATCCGTGCAGTTTTGTAAATTTTAAAATCAACCCCTATTTTACCCACTTAGGGGATGATTTTTAAAAAACGCTGACCCGCATATTTCTTAACTTCTTACCAATAGCATAATTTTTTTATCCCTAACTTAAGAAATACTGGGTTTCCTTACAAACTTTCATCCCCTATATGACCCCCTGTAGTATTGTTTTTGAAAGTATCCTATGTCCTTTCCCAGAATGCTATATAAAGCCTTGCCAAATTTTGTCGAAATCCGTGCAGTTTTGTAAATCTTAAAATCAACCCCGATTTTACCCCTTTAGGGGATGATTTTTCAAAAACGCTGAACCGCATATTTCTTTATGTCCTATCAAAAGCATACATTTTAATTTTCACATCCCTAACTTAAGAAATACTGAGTTTCCCATACAAACTTTCATCCCCTATATCACCCCCTGTAGGATTATGTTTGAAAAAAAAAGTAGCCTATGTCCGTCCCCAGGATACCGTCTATAGCCTTGCCAAATTTTATCGAAATCCGTTCAGTGGTTTAGGCGTGAAAAGGTAACAGACAGACAGACAGACAGACAGACAGACAGAGTTACTTTCGAATTTATAATATTAGTATGGATTTATTATACGTATTTAAATAAAATATAAAAGAATTATAATATTCTATCAATTCGCATTCTAAAAAATCTCAACCATTTATGCAAGGGTGGGTCAGCTAATGCTGTGGCTGACTGTACCTACCTATGTCCAACCAAACGACAGTAGTAACACAACGAAAACCGCCCTTATTGGTACGAAATAAAGTTGCTGTTAACGTCAAATTGTTACCATGAAGTCAACTGTACGATCAGCAATTAAATCCTCACATCCACATCAATTGACAACACATTTCCTACTCCCACATATTTCTAAAGTCACCAAAAAAAGCAATAAAATAACCCGGTGCCCTATTCTAGTATTTTTTTCTTTTATTTCCAGCACAGGCCGCCCCTAATTGTGGCCAATCAAATTGAATCGGACGGCACATCGCGCGGCACGCAACCAGCAACCAGCAACCGTTCGTTAAAACGTGTTGGTTACTTACAGTAGTTGGTTATTCGGAAAATATTGAGCTGAACGTATAATTTCGTTAAGAATTGGATAATGTATTTGTTTGGTTTGTTTTGTTTTTAGGAGGCCATACTTAAACTAACATCAATTATTATTATTAGAGAAAGGAGAAAGAAAGATTTTGAAACTGAAAGGTATCGTATACCACCTTACGCAAAAGTTACTTATAGTTCAGAAGTTTCGATCGATGGTGGTTCGATGGTTTTCTGCCCTTTTTTTTGTGGATGGGAAATCATCAAATGACTTTTCCCGCTCTGGGCGGAGTAGTCATGTCAGACTTTTACTGACTAAACCCACCCGCGTTCCTTCAGTTGCCTGTGCCAGGAGGACTACTCCCTGAGTCCGTCCGTCCGCCCGTCCGTCTGTCTGACATAACCATCCATCAAAAGTTAAATTTTTCGGACGGGGAAAAACACATCGGGAGTAGGGACATCTGTCAAATCATGTTGTTATTTATACTTCGTTTAGGCCCCGAACCAATCATCTGTCCGTAGGTCATACGGAGTAGGAAACGCCCGTAACGAAGGCCGAAACTACGGACTTCGTGCGTAGGGAGTAGACCCCCAGCGCCACGGTATCTCTTTCGAACAACCCGTGACCCAGGCGGTTCTGCTCTAAAACAGCAATCTGCGGTCCGATTGAAGGATATTTATTAAGGGTTAATATGGGTTATTATTTAATGAGACATTACAACTTCGTCTCTAGTGGGCACGGTACCCCAAATCCTTATATTTTATAAGTGACAGGAAGTTATTAACACTTTCAGCCAGATGGATCGTTGCCCAAGATCGGATGAAAGCCAAAATCATACTTTATAGATAGATCTAAGTCTTGGAAACTAGTTAGAATATTTAACTAAACATATTCCCCCTTATTCAAAAAAATCTAAAACGCTCTATAAACCTATTTAAGTTATAGAAGTGTTTGAAAGAAGTGTGTAAAGTGTGATTTGAGTTTGAAAGAAGAAATAAGAAATAAATGTAGAATTACAACCAGAAACATAGCTCCCCATTTTTTGACATAAAAAATATTCCATGACAACAATCTATCGTAAAAATTACAGAAAGAAAATTCCCCTAATCTACCCGAACTAGTTATCAAATTCAATCAACGTAGATGTTTACCTTCGTTACACGGCCGGACCTATTACCTCCTCAACCCCAAAATGTCCCCTTCATAAAAATACAAATGTCACACGCGCGTAAATCCAACCCTCAAACGGTAAGTGTCAAGTCAGTACCCTGCAATTAAATCCATTTTGTCTTGGCCGCATAAAATTGCCTCGCGTGTACAAGCGGCCACAGAATTGAATTAACATCAGTATAATTACTCCAGAACACGCTGTGCGCGCCTGTACTAATTACGCATTATGCTCGATTGTATTTGACAGTCTCGATATTATAATTTTGTTTGAATTTTTAGGGTTGATCGTCACGTCAACCGCGGAGTGTTTCAGTTCCATAATTGAAATTAATATTTTCTAATTGCTTACGTAAACGGTTTTGTGAAATTGAATTAATTGTTGTTATAACTGCTAAACACGCTGTGTGCGCTTGTACTAATTGAAAACCGTAACATAAGTCACGGGACTGTACCACAACAGATTGTACTGATTTATTTGTTAAATGTAATAAAATACGGAACATTTTAGAGGCACACCAAAATTATTAACAACGTATAATAATACAAAGGACAAAACAAATTGCTTAGTTGGTGTAATGGTTGCAAGCGCCTACTGCTGAGCATGAAGTCCTGGGTTCGAACCCGTGTCGGGCAAAGTGACATTGGGCTTTAAAAAAAAAAACTTAATTCAGTTCATAAAACCCGATAAAATAAATAAAAAAACCAGCCAAGTGCGTGTCGGACAACGCACAATGAAGGGTTCCGTAGTTGAAAAGAATGTATCCCAAAAAAACTTATCATTATAATCCCAAAGAAATATTTTTTATGTGATGAAATTAAAATTTTTGGACTTTTTCCTTTATTTGTACTGTGAGATCTTGCTTCTTGCCAAATTTCATGATTCTAGGAGAATGGGAAGTATAGGTTTTGATTTACTTGCGAGTATCAAAATATGTCACATAATTCACGGTATTTTTTTACTGTGTTGACTTAGGAGCTTGATTTTTTTAGGGGTCCAAGGGACCGTAGACTTACGTATTTGGTATTAATTTCAACTTGATACGTTCACAAGTTCCTGAGAAAAAGGGTCTTGACAGACTCACAGATAGACAGACGGACAAAGAAGTGATCCTATACGGGTTCCGTTTTTTCCTTTTGAGGTATGGAACCCTAAAAACTAGTATCAAATGCCTTTAGGTTTGATGTCTTTAGGTGCTAGATTTTTACAAATTCTCTGGACCCCACTCTAGGATTCCCTGGGTCGTTTTCTATCTGGAATTTCTCAGAAGCAGCCTGGAGTCTGGATTAGTGCCAGGTTGGTGTGGCAACAGGCTCGCCCCCTATTGCATGGGACTTAAGAGCGTTAACGCCTACAGCATTTCATACAAATTTTCAAGTAATTTTTTTTCGAAATGAATGAACCGAGTTTAATGAAACTTCATACGTATAAGCAAGATACATAGGTCTCAAAAGTTAGTTTAGAACATTTTCAAAATGTCTAATTTAAAAGAAGATAATTGGAAATCTCTGTTTCTATGGAATATTTAAAATCGAATGCATTTAGCTGTAACACTATTTTTCAAAAATGTTCTTAACTAACTTTTTAGACCTATGTATCCTGCTTATACGTATGAAGTTTCATTAAAATCGGTTTATTCATTTTGAAAAATAAGGACTTCAAAGTTTGTATGAAATGCCGGTCGGCGTTAACGCTCTTAAACAAAACTAGCAAAATGTGGATGTGATGTATGTACAACTCTGCCAATTCCATCAGGGAATATACTTAGACATAATGTTAAATTATGATAAAATAAATATATGTTTTAACCGACTTCAAAAAAGGAGGCCGTTCTCAATCCGGTTGTATTTTTAGGGTTCCATACCTCAAAAGGAAAAACGGAACCCTTAGGTCTCCCAGCACAAGTAAAGGAAAAAGTCCGAAAATTGTAAATTTGTAATTTTTTGACATATTTTTTTTTGTGATCCAATGTTACGTTTGTTTTTGGGATAAATTATTTTCAACTACGGAACCCTTCATTGTGCATGGTTCAACACGCACTTGGCCAGTTTTTTTTTGTGTAAACCTTATTTCTATTTCTTCATTGGTTTTCCCCAATTTTCATACAAGGACACAGCTATAAGTACTAAAATCTTGCGGAATAAGGTGTTGTCTACATGATTTTTCTGTTGAGTTTTCACGCATTTCCCACCTCGCCCCATATCGTACAAGTATGGCGCGTAATGTGATTACTTTGAGTGTAATGTTACGAGTGTACCTGAGCGCTCAAGTATATAGGTACTTCAATAACTGTAGGTATGCTGGGAAAATGTATAGTATAATATTACTTTGGACTTTTTTTACTTCATTTGGGTTTTATGCCAAACACTTTTATAGTAAAAACACAGGCCGTGGTGTCGTACTTATTATATAAATATTATTAGTGGCTCTGGTTTTAGATCGCGTATTTCCCGGCCAATGTAAGACTTTTTTTTACTTCATTGTACGCACGGCTACAGATCAAGCTATACATATCCAGTATAAGCTGATCACGCATTGTATAGGATTTCCTTACAATGAGAGATCAGTGTAAACTGGAAATGTATAGCTTGATGTGTAGCCGTGTGTACTATGGGTTTGATGCCAAACACTTTTATTGTAAAAACATAGGCCGTAGCGTAGGTAGTATTTATTACATAAATATTATATATGGCTCTAATTTTGGATCGCGTATTTCCCAGCCAATATAAGTCTGTATTACAACTCACTAACGGTGAGTTGCACAAAACCACATTAGTTTAATGGATACTTTAGATTTATGCCATCCCTTATATTATGTATCAAAAAGAAAGTGACAGCAGCATCAATGTAAAATCTCCGTTAGACTAATGGGTTTTGTGCAACACACCGTAAGAGAGGTATCCTAAAAGGTGACTGAGAATTTATAGTCTTTCTATCGGTCTGCTTTAAGGCGAAATGGTATCGTAAAGTGGTTTGGAGCATTAGTAAAACAAACGGCAAACGGAGCATATATTTTTAAAATTCTATATGCTCTGTTACATTAAAAGAAACCCATAATCCGCTTATGTCTTTAATGACGAACATGTATTTATTTTATTGTAATTGCTTTCATTAAAATCGAATCAATCGGTGTTTTCTCCTATAAAAACATCCTAATTTTGAGGTAACTGCGATTTTTTTGTGTCGAGCCAAAATGTGTCAATCGTGTTTCGGCCCTCATAATTTACTAAACGAAATCTTATATTTTTTTAATCACGAAAAGTAATAAAGCAATTTTGTAGTTTTTGGAGGACAAAAAGATTTTGCGTGCAGGCGAAATGCGTCAAAATATCTACTTTGGAATCCACAATTACCTATCTATCTGCATGGCATGGAGCTCATATAGCCATGTATGATCATTTACATTATGGCTACTGCGTGGCGGGGCGCATAACCCGGCAGTGCTGCGGCATCTGGGACTTTGCGGCGCCCGCCCCTGCTTGCTGTGCCTGCAGCCACAACCAACTTGCTGGCGAGGACTCCTCTCGCTAGAGCCATGCGTGTGGTGAACGAGGTTCACGAGAGGGTTCATGTGTTGTGGTGCAATTTGAGTGAACTCGCAAAAGCTGCATTATATGCTTACCTATTCTATAATTTTTTTTTATCAATTTTATAGATACCAATTTCATCAGTTTTATTTTAATTATAATCCATTATTATTATCTTATATACTCAGAATCTTAATAGAGGAGCTTGTGGCTAAGGATCGAGCCGCACGGGTCGATCCGTCAGGTTATGCTACGCTTGCCGGGGTTGGTCAGTGGATGGGTGACCATCTTTACATACCGAGATTCCTCCGTGCCTCGGAAAGCACGTTAAGCCATTGGTCCCGGCTGTTATTCGTGGATCTTTGACAGTCGTTACGGGTCGTCAGAAGCCCGAAAGTCTGACAACCAGTCTTACCAAGGGGTATCGTATTACCCAGTAAATGGGTTGTGGAGGTCAGATAGGCAGTCGCTCCATGTAAAATACTGGTATTCAGCTGCATCCGGTTAGACTGGAAACCGACCACAACATAGTTGGGAAAAGGCTAGGCAGATTGATTGATACTCAGAATCTTAATAAAACCGCATCAAAATACGATTCGTAGTTTAGAAGAACAATGCAATCTTACGATTTTGCTATGAAAGTGCTTTTGGATATGTATTTATTTGTATAATGTAGTTAATAATGTTGATATTGGGTATTTATTTCAGTTTTTAATTAATCACAACACACACACGCATACTTGTCACATCATTTCATTTCAGTTAATTTTTTTAAATTTATTTTAAATCGGACACACACTTCCCTGTGTTAATTATTCAGATTATCTTAGCGTATGGCACTCGTGGGTTGCAGCTGAAAATCAGCGTCAGGTGGTAGACCTTGTGTTGTCATCTGACATTATGCTGAGCTGAGGCCCTTTTGGCATTACAATAATTGTTTTATGTTTTATAGTTTTAAGGTGTATGTATATTTTACTGTAATGCCAAATGAATGCATTTCTCTTTCTTTCTTTCTTTCTTTCTTTCTATGTAATATGTTATTTAGATGTAGGTTAAGATTTAGGATATAAGTAGTATCTATGTAATTTTATAATCCACATGATTAAGGATTTAGAATGTAAGGCCACTCTACCGCATTGGATCGCTGATCTGTAATGGTAGTGTTGGAAGATTTGCGTAAATAAATAAATGTCAATAATTAACAAAAGGTCTTTAGCAATTCAAAATGAATGTCCCTCATGTCATGTCATGTCTTTTCATTTTGAATTCAACGCAAAATAGGAGAAAAAAGCAACAGCCGGGATATGGATAGAGATTTTGTAAACAGTCAGTTTTTTCCCACCTCTGGTAAAAGCGATCGATGTGAACATAAACCTAACCTGTTTTTGTAAGGTTTTGTGAACGAAGCACAGAGGATACTTCAAAATTGTTTATATCCTGTAAAATGTGTTTTAATTTTCTAAATAGGAGATGTCGAATAAACAAGAAATATGGGACTGTTCAGTTAGCTACCTGTATTCTAGAACAGTAAAGCTTTAGAAAACAATGCTTCGTAAAAACTGAAATTTATTTCACCACTACTAGTAAAATAAAAGTTTATCTACTTAAGGCTAATTTTTCAAACGTCAGATAACTTATTCATGGAATAAATATGGCAGTTTGACAGCTTTTTTATAGAAAATCTGTCAAACTGTCATATCTATTCTTCAAATAAGAGTTATCAGACTATTGAAAAAAATCAGCCCTTATTATAGTTATGTAAGATAAGATATATTTATTTGCACTTAACTGTTTTAGTTTAGACATTTGGTGTCGACTGCACCCCATGTGTGCATAAGGAAAAACCCTTTATATAATCTGTATATAAGCTTCTATCGTATATAGATATATAAACGTAAAAAAAAACATCATCCGATGGTAAAAAAAATCATGATCAGTAGTTGTGAACCTATGGGGTTCGCAACTAACCCCCCTCACCCCCGCTGGGGTTTTCGGTTTATAAATTAATACATAAAAAACACTTGAGGGGTTAAATGTATTCCAAGATAGTGATTGTAAATGTACATCTAGCACACTCTGCACTGAAAAGTCAACTTAGCTACTATCTTGTTGAGTACTTAGCTCATATTTACACCACTGCATGATAAGCTATTAAGAAGAGTAGTCATAAAACTATAGTTAGTTCAGTTAAATTGTGTTTTTACTAAGAAAGTTTTGGGGCAGTTCTGATTTCTTTCATTCCATATGAATCTGAGGTGTGCGGATAAAATTTCGTGACGCAACATTGAAAAAAATCGCAAAAAAAGCGAAAAATTTCTGCTTTTTCCGGTTTGAAAACTATTAACTTTTAGTAAATGGTCTGTTTACAGAAATTAAAGTACTTAAAATTCTCTGCAAATATCACTATTTAGTTTTTTTTTCAGACGAACCGTTCGGTCTCAAGTGCGAGTTGAAAATTAGCAATTTTCCGCAGTCTGTGCAAAACCCACTTTTTACATTCCAAAACATTATTTTTCATTTGATAAATTTCACCTAGTTTTCTGCACAAGTAATTAAAAAGAAAAAAAAAGGTCCAAATTATACAGATACAGTATCAAAAAAGGTCTCTAACAAAATAAAACTTAAAATATCGTTACTTATGATCATATTTATTAATATTACAAATTATAATATGCAAAAATTATATGAGCCGTTGCCTTTTGGAAGGCCCTGGCTGAGGATCTTCGGTGGCGATGGGTCCCGCGGTACATATTCTGCTTGTTCTGGAAAATAAAAGATGTGGTGTCATTTCTCAAGGAGAGAATGAGTATTGCAAAATAGATTGTGAGATTAAACATACCTTCCGCATCGCGATGTCATCGGATCCTGGCTCAGGGTCTGATTTCTGGTTCTGATCGTCAGCGTCGGGGGTCGTTGTCCTGGAAAATAAAAGAGGTGGTGAAACACTGACTGTGATCATATATCAAGGAGAGATGAATGACTACAAAATAACTTGTGAGATTCGACATATCTCTGTCTCTCTCTTCAGTCTCTCACGTCTATGTAAGAGCTGTCTTCCGGGGGCTCAACGTTATCACACATTCCTTCGCATGATGTGCAGATTGAGGAACAATGGAGGCCCTCTGTCCTGCATCCACAATGGCGTTGGCAGCCATTTTTACATTTTTATGAAATATATTTTCAACTCACACTTGAGACCGAACGGTTCGTCTGAAAAAAAAAACTAAATAGTGATATTTGCAGAAATAAACTAAGTACTTTAATTTCTGTAAGCAGACCATTTACTAAAAGTTAACAGTTTTCGAGTTTTAAGCAAAAAACCTTTTTTTTTATTTTTCGTTTTTTTGCGATTTTTAGGGTTCCGTATCAAAATGGTAAAAAAGGAACCCTTATGGTGTGACTCAGTCTGTCTGTCTGTCTGTCTGTCTGTCTGTCTGTCACAGCTGGATATCTCAAGAACTATTGATGCTATCAACTTGAAATTTGGAATAGTTTTAGATGACGTTTACCCAACTATTCTAGTCTAGTCCGACTCGCTCTTGACCGGTTTTATTTCAATGTTGCGTCACGAAATTTTGTCCGCAAACCTCAGATTCGGATTCAGCATCCCAAAATATAATGAAAAAAATCAAAACTACCCAAAAACTTTCCCACCGGGGCTATTTAGAGTACAAATTAACTGAGTTAAGTATGTCTAGAGCCAAGCATACATCAAAATACAAACGAATTCATTTAGTTTTAAGCGCGCCTGTTCTAGCAAACCAAATCCAAATCTTTTGATGAGTGTGTTACAAAGTAAAGAACATAAACTTAAGACTCATACATCATATTTTTCTCGACCAGCTACATAAAAGTATACCAGGAGATATTATTTAAGAGCCACTTACTGATTCAGGGCTGCCTCGCATGAGTTCATAAAATTACGAATTTCATATTACATAATGATACATACAGAACTTTTGATGTAAAACACGATCTTTTATTACGGCACCTATTTAATCGAACCTCTAATAATTCCAATTTTGCGCTCCAAAAAATATTATTAAGCACTCGAATATAATGATTGCGCCTCTTCGTTCGCGCGTGATGGTCACTCACGGGTCTAACTTAACCTAACCCCGTTGGGTCTTTACCTTAGGTTAATTACTATGACGAACATAGGTCGCAGTAATTACTGTAATGGTTAGAAAAGCCCAGAAAGTTAAAAAGATGTTCATTTATTAAAAAAAGTGTGCATCATTAGAAGCTTAAAAAGTTTTTTTGGGTTACCTAATTAATTTAAAAAAGATTCCATCATAAGAAGTTCATAAGTTTTTAGAAGACGAGTTTAATATTTTCCCCTCATTAATTCTGTCCCAAAATTATAGAATTTAATTTCAAATTAAGTTAGTAAGTATGATATTTTGGGAGCAAACTGATAGATCCATTTAGATTGTATTGGCGATTTTAGATAGCGTTGCATTCGCAGGATTATTGTAATCAAGGGATGCAAATATTAGCGGGTTAATATTACCTAATAATGTTACTGGATGTTTAGATAGACAAAAGTGATAGGTGTTTAGGTTGTGATAGAAATTTTGTGATATTTATAGCATTTACTTGGGAATAAGCTTCACGTAAAATAGAGGAGAATCTCATTATAAAACTGAAAGTCATCATAGGTGCCCTATGGTTACTTTCAGTTGGACGGACAAGGCTATGATTGGAGTTTCCCTACGTGAACGAATCAGAAATGAAGAGATCCGCAGGAGGTCCAAGGTAACATAGCCCGAAAAACAATTGCCAAACCTAAGTTTCAGTAGAATATTGCTCTCAGAACAGATATCCAATGGGGCAGAAAGTTTCGAAGACGTAGTATTGGAAGACTACAAGATGGACCACCTTGTGAAGACCGCAGAAATCCGCTGGATGAGAGAAGCACAGAATTGGTCGACTTGGTCGTGCTTGGGGGAGGCCAGTGTCCAACAGTGGACGTCTTTCGGCTGAATGATGATGTTGGTGATGATAAAAATGGAGTTGAAAATACACTTCTCGCGAATGATGAATTCAACGATCGCCCCATTCACCACCTCCACCAATCTCTTAAAGCCTGCAGCAGATTTTAGAAGGTTTTGTAGAAAACTTTTTCGATGTGAATATGCAGCGTATGGAAAAAAATGCAAACCTGTATAAATACAAAACCGAATCAAAATGCATCAACAACAGTTAGCGCTGCCTACTATTTACATTTATTCGTTTCTAAATTGTACTACCCGTGTTAAACCAAACAAAAAAAAAAACAAAACCACATCAGATTCAATTTAAAACTCTGTTCGATGTCCACTGACGCATCTATGTCTACATCATCTATTTTTGCTCATGCCAGACGCGCAATGTAATATAACGATACGTAAATGATCGCGATATTCATAACTGGAGATGTGGAAATGGTACAGGTTGAATGACCGTTGTAACCACCGGGGTTGGGTTGTTTCACAATGATAAATGTCGATGGATGATGTGTATTGGGTTTTTGTCTTTCGTTGCTGAAGTTTTTGGCAATATGTTTGGGTTAGTTTGGTTTCCTATATTGCCATGAATAGGATACAATTTTAAAATCGTGAATTATATCTTTAGTGCGAAGTTCAAAGAATGTTGTCAACACATGATATTTGAACTATTCTTCTTCCATCATGGTCGTTAACTATTACTGGTAGATTAAAATCATTTTATATTACTTAATTAGATGTTTTTTTAAGAAGACAAACTTAGCTTTTTACTGAAGAGTGTTTCATAAATCAGGAATTTTTCGACGCCATATTTTAGTTTTTTAATAGTTTTTGTTAGGTTATGATATTATATTTTGAACTTAATTATACTCTTGAGTACACGTCAAGAGTATAATTAAGTTCAAAATATATATCTATATAATAATATAACATGCTGATTCATATTACTTACTTTATCCACTTCCCAAAAAAAAAATCCTTGAGACATATTATATTAGTTTTAACTTTCTAACAAAGGCAAAATTAAGTTTTTCCAGTTTTGATTTCTAGAAGACAAAGTTACCACTTTAATGACAACCTTGACAATTTCCATCAAATCGCAGCTATATTATTAACAAACTACCCTAAATTAGCCTCAAACAGTCTAGACACACACAAATTGGACTTTATAAGATAGTTATTCATACACCCAGCCTTGATGGATGGCTACATGGGTAACAAATCCAAGTCTGACATGTGGCATGCAAAGATAAAGCGGTGCGTATAATTGTACACCCAATAAAACGGGCTAGAAATAAAAATATATATCATGTAGAACACGCAAGGGGAGGGGCTCGTGGCTAAGTAATAACAGCCGTACGGGTCGATCCATTAGGTTGAGCTACGCTTGTCGGTGTTGGTCCGTGGATGGCCACTCACCATCTTTACATACCGAGACTCCTCCGTGTCTCAGAAGGCACATTAAGACGTTGGTGCCGGCTGTCATTAGTGGATCTTTCTCAGTCGTTACGGTTCGTCAGAAGCCCGAAAGTCTGACAACCAGTCTTACCAAGGGGTAAAATACTGGTATTCAGCTGCATGCGGTTAGACTGGAAGCCAACACCAATATGGTTGTGAAAAAGCTAGGCAGGCAGATTGTTATGTCTAACACGCAAGCCTTGTGTAGTGTGCCTCTTTTATTATTATTAGTTTTATGTTTCTGGTTTGTTTCTATACTTAAGAGGAAATGTGGGTGCTCTTTTCTCCATTCAAAAAGATACAAACGCTCTCGCCTGTTTTCTTTCTGGTTAATGACCATAAAGCAATGATTTTTTAAAGAAATATAAATATCAGTTACTTGTATGCCCCTATGTTTTCCTTTTTGTTGATATATTATTTTTATAGGAACTAGAACCCTCCAAAAATGCTCAAAATTGCCTATTCAGACCGCTGTCAACAGACGCCTAGTGTAACAATTTGACAACTATTAACGAAAAAAGAAAAACATAGGGGCATAGTAGGGGGGTAGTAGTTCTTATTCAGTTTATGAAATATCTTTTAAATTGGTCCAATATTGGAGGAGGAAATAGGCGAGAGCCAAACCTCGAAATGTGACTTTTTACATAGGCTATTTAGTTGGATCTGCAGTTGTCCTTATCGCACGAATTCGAGGGCGGAGCGCTCGCAGAGCGACAGCAATACCTTCTTAAAATACCTAATATTCAAAAGTCTTGCCACCCGCCTTTTACAGTTGGCCAGTTGGCATTTGGTCCTTCAAATGACTGTTGCATTTAATGATCTTAGATTCTGGTCTTGCCATAATGTCAGTTTGACAGAATCATTGGTTCGTCCTGTTAAGTTGTTGGAATGAGAGCAGACAGACCGAAAGACGCTATTGACCATCCTCTTGATAGAACCCTATGGGTGAAGTGGAAGAAGAAGGCTTCAATAATTGACAGTATAAGATGTCAACGACATTTAACTATAACAAATAAAAATGTTTATTGCATTTAAACAAATTCTTAGCTCACATGAGTTTTAGGTCACCATTCAAGCAAGGAAATGCTTGTGTTAGGTGACTCCGCCCTTCCGTTTAACATAATCACAGGTATGCAATTTAACTAAGTATGTATTTAACAGAAAATCATTGCAATCTTTGTATTCGGTAGTACACGTATTACTGCATAAATTATGACTAAAATATTATATTAAGAACTGCTAATAGATTTAGAAGACTCCGCTGCGATCACTACTGTGAAGCATGAGCAAAACTACACCTCGCTCTGTTCATACACGCTCACACGCACGCAGTTACACAAAACTACAATGAAACTACACCTCATTACGTGCACATGTTTACAAAACCCGAAACGTGCGGCTTCACGTCACTTTTGACAGTTCTATGTCTCGATTTTTATTTAGTTTGAGACAACGATACTAAAAAACCCGAAAACCTTTCCAATTTCACAAATGCGTTCACTTAAGCCACAAAACTCAACGACTGTGCCGATTTGCTCATAAAGTTCTGCCTCATATCCTACTTTAGCGGTCGATGTAGCATCACTACTTAGTTCTAACCTAACCAGAGACCTAGCCTGACCTTGGGCGACCCTTTTACGTATAAACATGTTTATGAGATACGGCTGAGCCGTTTACACTCATTCGTAATTCTGTTTAGCTTTATATTTAGTTAGGCTGTCACGAGGATTAGTATTTGTAGTTACCTAGAATTAGGTTGTAACTGTGACTTACTGTTTACATTCGGAAGGTAAATGAAATAGTGAAATCCAATACTGGCGAAAACATTTTGAGTAGGTTCACGGTATCGAGGGGATATCGTAAACAAATATCAGTCATAGCTCAAAGGTAAGCCCACCACATTCAGAACAAACTTCCCAGCTGGTAACTTACATTTGTCGCGGGTTGTTCGAAAGATATACCGTGGCCCTGGCACAGGCAACTGAAGGAACACGGGTGGGTTTTAGTCAGTAAAAGTCTGACACGCCCTCCCGCTCTGCCCAGAATGGGAGAAGTCATTTGATGATTTCCCATTCAGAAAAAAAATAAAGGTATCTAACTTCATTTAAATACAAAATTTCACTTTTTGAGGGATTTAGCCCTAAGTAAGTAATAATAGCCGCACGGGTCGATTGATCAGGTTAAGCTACGCTTGCCGCTGTTGGTCCGTGGATGGGTGACCATCTTTACATACCAAGACCCATCCGTGCCTCGGAAAGCACGTTAAGCCGTTGGTCCCGGCTGTCATTCGTGGATCTTTGTCAGTCGTTTCGGGTCGTCAGAAGCCCTAAAGTCTGACAACGAAATGAAATGAAATGAAATGAAATGAAATGAAATGAAATGAAATGAAATGAAATCGCTTCATGTAAAATACTGGTATTGAGCTGCATCTGGTTAGACTGGAAGCCGACCCCAACACAGTTGGGAAAAGGCTAGGCAGATGATGATGATGATTTCACTTGCTGACGGGAAAACGTCTTTTCGCTCGGTGTACTGGTGGTAAGTTCAATATTTCTAACCAACAAAAACATGTAAAATTTGAACCGCTATACTACCTCAGGTTTTTATCTCGCTCGCACGATATTGCTCGCAGACTAAGGAGTGCGGTGCGGGGCGCCGATAGTTTCGGTAATTGTTTTTTACGATGAAAATAATGGTAATTACAAAAAAAATAAAAAACATAAGACCTGCTTTGTAGTTAGTTCAATTAGTATGCAAAGTTTCATGATCTAATTTGAAGTACTTTTTGAATACCAGCGATTTATTGTTCGGTTTGGACCTCCAAAGGGTTAGGTTACAGCTGTGACCCAAGGGTTTTATGAAAATAAACGTCGCGGACTCGAAATGCGCCTACTTTTTTTTTCATAATATCACTAATCTTCACTACTAAAAATGAACCCATTTCTATTAAATAAAGTAAGTACTTATTCTTCTTCTCATCGTTTTTCCACTCAATTCAAGTATTCATTGCTGAACGATAACTTCTCTCTTTCACATGCCTATAAAACCTTTATTTCTTTCCCCATGAATGCTAAATCTTCCCCAGCATCTGCCCCGCCCATAAGTACCAATAAACCAGCTGATATTGTGATGGGGAATAAATTTAAGTGCCTATAACAATATTTGGATCGCGTGCGGTGTGGGGAGGCGAATTAATACTACAATTACTCGGCCTGCACGCACGAAAAAAACCGTTCAAATTGCTACGGTGCGTGATGGAATTAGATGTGGCTTTTGTGTCGGGAGGAGCGGAAGCGGAACAGGAACTGTTGATTTTTTATCTAATAAAGAAAAGTGCATTTATGTACATCTGTTGTACCTACTTTCTGAGTTTAGTAAAGTAAAGTAAAGTTTATTTATTTGCGTAGATTGTAAGTACATGACATAAGGTATTAAAAAAACAATTGGTATCCTTATACAATCTACCTTAGACAGGCATGCAAACATTAATGAATGAAATAGTGCCAAATAAAAATACTAATTACGAATTACAAATCAAAACAGGCACAATTAAAAAAGTTGGTATGTCATTAAATTGAAGTATTATAATTATCTTAAATTAGAAATTTACATTAGGATAAATTGAAGTCATTGTCATTTAGAAAATCGTTCAGGGGGCTCAGGAGGGGGCTGCAATGGAATGCCAGTAGTGGCCCCATTGCGCCTCCTCCAGGCGAACATCAACCACTGCGCCGCCGCTCAGGATCTGTTGATCCAGAGCATGGCGCAGTGGTCGATTAACATCGCCGTGGTCGCTGAGCCGTACTTTGTCCCGCCCAGTGATTACTGGGTGGAGGACCTGAGCGGCTCAGTGACCCTCATTTCGTCGGCCGCCGCCGGTACCCTGTCCCTTGAAGCCGTCAAGAAGGGACAGGGTTGCGTCGCAGCACGGTTCGGGGGGATTGTCGTGGTGGGAACATACTTCTCCCCGAACCGAACTCTCGCCGAGTTCCACAACTCCCTTGCGGAGTTGAAAACCGTCGTCGTCGGGTTTCGTTCCCTTCCCGTGCTTGTCCTCGGGGACTTCAACGCCAAGAATGTGGCTTGGGGTTCCCGGTGTACGGACACACGGGGCAGGATGGTGGAGGACTGGGCTCTGGAGACAGGCCTGGTCGTCCTAAACCGGGGTTCTGTCCCCACGTGTGTGCGGATGCGGGGCGAGTCGGTGGTGGACATCTCGTTCGCCAGCCCCGCTCTGTTGCCGCACGTGGTTGACTGGCGCGTCATGGAGGGGGTGGAGACCTATTCCGATCACCGGTACATCCGGTTTGACGTCTCCGCCCATACCTCGAGCGCGCCGGTCCGACAGGCCCCGAGTGGTCCGCGGTGGGCGCTGAAGAAGCTGGACCAGGAGCTCCTCCTGGAAGCCTCGATCGTGCAGGCCTGGGTGTCACCACCGGACAGGCCTGCCGACATCAACGACGAGGCGGAGTGGTTCCGGGAGGCCATGTCCGAAGTGTGCGACGTGGCAATGCCCCGGGTCCAGCCCAGTCGCGCCTTTCGCCAGGTGTATTGGTGGTCGCCGCAGCTGACGGCTCTGCGCGAGGCGTGCGTCGCCGCGCGACGCCTGTACACCAGGCACCGCAGGCTCCGTATCCGCCCTCCGGATACGGAAGCCATTCAGGCGGAGCTGTACGAGGGGTACAGAGCGGCGAAGACCGCCCTCCGAGCGGAGATCTTGCGGTCCAGGGATCTGGGCCGCGAGGAGTCGCTGGAGACTCTGAACAGAGACCCATGGGGGCGCCCCTACAAGTTGGTGCGGGAGAAACTCCGCCCATGGGCGCCCCCGCTGACGCAGAGTCTCCGGCCCGAGCTCGTGGAGGACGTGGTGAGCGCTCTGTTCCCTTCGCGAGGGGAACATACTCCCCCGCCTATGGCTCCGCCTCATGCGGTGCCCGCTGCGGACCACGACACCGACGACGACGTTGATGCTCCGGAAGTGACCGAGGTAGAGTTGAGAGCGGCGGTACGTAGGCTCAGTGCCAAAAATACCGCCCCAGGACCCGACGGCTTACCTGGAAGAGCCTGGGTTCTGGCCTTTGGGGCTCTCGGGCCTCGACTAGGGGGGCTCCTAAGCGCATGCTTGGAGAGGGGCCAGTTCCCACTTCGCTGGAAGACGGGGAAACTGGTCCTCATTAAGAAGCCGGGGCGCCCTGCGGACTCTCCGTCCGCTTACCGGCCCATCGTGCTGCTCGACGAAGTGGGCAAGCTCTTTGAAAGAGTAATTGCAGACCGCCTCGTCGGGTGGCTGGTGCAGGAGGGGCCAGATTTGGCGGAGACCCAGTTTGGTTTCCGCAAGGGGCGCTCTACGGTGGACGCCATCATGCGCGTGCGAGCCCTCACGACGGGGGATGCAGTGGCCCGGGGTGGGGTCGTCTTGGCGGTGTCCCTAGACATCGCCAACGCCTTTAATACCCTGCCCTGGAGTTGCATCAGGGAGGCATTGCGGTATCACCGGATGCCGACCTACCTCTGTCGAGTGGTCGAGGCCTATCTGACGGACAGGGCCGTCATCTACCCCGGTCATCAGGGAGAGTGGAACCGGCGAGAGATGTCGTGCGGTGTCCCACAGGGATCGGTCTTGGGGCCGCATTTGTGGGACATCGGCTACGACTGGGTGCTGCGCGCCGACCTCCCTGGCGGCGTCAGCGTAGTATGTTACGCTGACGACACGCTGGTCCTGGCGCAAGGGAGGTCGCACCAGGCGGCGGCGGACTTAGCGACACGCGGGGTTGCGATAGTCGTGGAGAGGATCCGGCAGTTGGGACTCGAGGTGGCCTTGCACAAGTCCGAGGCCATGTGTTTTCATGGTCCTCGGAATGCGCCACCGTCGGGTTCCGAAATAACGGTGGGAGGGGTTCACATCGGAGTCGGGTCGACGATGAAGTACCTGGGACTCGTCCTCGACAGCCGGTGGAACTTCGTGGAGCACTTTCGACGTTTGGCTCCCAGACTGGCACGGGCTGGGGCTGCCTTGAGGCGGCTCCTGCCCAATCTGGGGGGTCCAAACGCCTCCTGCCGGAGGCTCTACGCGGGGGTCGTGCGGTCCATGGCCCTTTACGGAGCACCAGTGTGGGCGCGTTCCCTAAGGCTGGGACCAGCCGGCAGGTTGAACGCGTCCCAGAGGGTCATGGCCATCCGGCTAGTCCGGGGATACCGCACGGTCTCCCGGGAGGCGGCGAGCCTCCTTGCCGGATTGCCGCCGTGGGATCTGGAGGCAAAGGTCCTCGCGCACGTGTGGGAGTGGCGCGAGGAGGCGAAACGCCGGGGCGTAACTCCGCTGCCGCGAGAAATCACGGTACAGCGGACAGAGCTCCGGCGGGATCTCATGGCGGCATGGAGAGCGCGACTGTCGCAACCCAGCGCTGGGCACGCCACAATAGCGGCGATAAGTCCCCTCTTTGAGGAGTGGCTAGAGAGGCGCCACGGCGTCCTCACCTTCCGCCTGACGCAGGTCCTCACCGGACACGGTTGTTTCGGGAGGTTCCTGTTTCGCATAAGGCGGGAGGAAACGCCCGGGTGTTTCCACTGTGTGGATCGCCCGGAGGACACGGTGGAGCATACAGTGGAGGTCTGCCCGGCTTGGGCAGAGCACCGCCGTGTTCTCACGGAGGCGATCGGCGGCGGCGATCTCTCGCGTCCGAGCCTGGTCCAGGCCATGGTGCGGAGCGAGAGTGCATGGGAGGCCGTCACCTCCTTCTGCGAAGCAGTGATGCTAGCGAAGGAGGAGGCGGAACGCGTGAGGGAGAGGCAGCCTCACGCCCTTAGTCGCCGCAGGAGACGCCCTGGGCGGCGGGAATCGCGGGGCGATTTCCGGCCACCGTAGGCGCGGGCCTGCGGACGGTGAGCAGCGGGTAGCTCGCCGTCCGGTAAGGACCAGGCCCGAGTCGACGGCGCGTTGTGTTCCACGCGCGCCTCAAAGAGATGTCAGCAAGTGACGGGGCCCAATAGGGCCGACGCCGCTGGGGTCGCGGGTTGTCTGAAAGGGTTACCGCGGCCCTGGCATAGGCAACTGAAGGAACACGGGTGGGTTTTAGTCAGTAAAAGTCTGACACGCCCTCCCGCTTCACCCAGAGCGGGAGAAGTTATTTGATGATTTCCCACCCTCAAAAAAAAAAAAAAAAAAAGGTATTTTGTTATACAGGGTGATTTTTTAATGACCAGCCACATTTTCACAGGGTGTTCTACCCATGAATATGAACAACTTTTACTATGGGACCAAACCTGAAATCGCGAAAAAAAAATCAGCTGTTCAGTACAGTTTCTGTTCGCATAATTCGTCAAAATGTACTGAACAGCAGATTTTTTTTTCGCGATTTCGGGTTTGGTCCCATAGTAAAAGTTGTTCATATTCATGGGTAGAACACCCTGTGAAAATGTGGCTGGTCATTAAAAAATCAGCCTGTATATTTAGTCCAGTAGAGATATAATATTTTTTCCATTTACCCTTCGATAATTCTAAAGTTTTTTATTTTCGCTGAGTGGATAACTATAGTGAATTCATTGCTATGTACAAAAATGCTAACAGTTTAGAGTTATGCTATAGGTATTAAGTAGGTATTTCCTATTATTTCGTGTTATAACAATGATATAAAATTTAAATTAAAATACTACACTGTTTCTTAATTAGTACTGTCTAAAGTATATATTACTGAAAATGCTAACAGATAGGTACTGTGGAACAATGGAAATCTGAAAATGTCCTTTAACTCATTCAATAAAAAATTTAAGTTTTTCAAATCATTTCCTATACACTTAAAGGGATTAGTTATACCTTACAACAAAAGTTCTAACAGCTAAGTAATATGCTTCACAAGTAATTGTATTTTTACTTTGCAATTAGCGAAATATTGAATTTAAGTTTATAAATTTGCGCCCACATATTCGTGATAATAAGCTCTGCTACCATACAAAAGTTTCAACTTGTACGTGCTATGCCTTTTTGTTTAATAAATAAAATACAATTTGGATATTGTGGCGCGCGGTGTAGGTACGACAATTCGTGCAGCGCGACGCGGTGACAATCAGACCCACACTCACTGCAAACGTGCACGCGGCTACACATCAAGCTATGCATGTCCAGTTTACACTGACCTCTCATTGTAAGGTAATCTTATACAATGCGAGATCAGCTTATACTGGATATGTATAGCTTGATCTGTAGCCGTGCGTACCTACCTCTATTGAATGAGTCGCAAAATCATTTCATTACAGTCACATCTCACAAATGACTAATACGAGTACAGTCAGCGTCAAAAATATCGGAACGAACAGACTGTTCAAAATGATCTCAAAAACTAAGAAAATTAAACTACTCAATTGGGTAAAGCTCTTGTCAGAATTACAGTGTAATATTATCGTATACTGTCTTCATTCTGAAAACAGTCTGTTAGTCCCGATATTATTGACGCTGATCCAATCCAGTCAGTTATTTTTTCTGTTCCATTCCGTGACCGTGACTTCGCCCGCGTGTAATTATCAACAATTGTCAAAAATAGTCAAAATCCCGGATTCCGGGATTCACAAATTTAGAGTTCTGATTATAGGATCAAATGTATATTTATGTATTGATCGTCAAAATGTCGTGATTCCGGAATTGATAAATTAAGTATTTTTTTTACCATTACTGGGTAACTTGTTTATCACTAAATTTTCACAGGGGATCATCTACTATGAACAACTTTCACTATGGCATCAACACGTAAATCACGAAAAATAAATCAGCTGGTCGAGTAGGTATTGAGCTTTTGTATCAAACATCGTAATTTTTTTCGTGATTTCAGAGTTGGTCCCATAATGAAACCTGCTGAAACTGTAAATCCAAGATGGCAGCTGCGAATATTTTCAAATGTTTCGTCATGGGTGTCGTTTTCATTGGTTTCGAGGGTGTTAAGGCCGATAGTGACACTAAAATGTAAATCCAAGATGCCGGCTGCGAATATTTTCTAATTTTACTCTAGTATGTACAAAAATGCTAACAGTTTAGAGTTATGCTATAGGTATTAAGTAGGTATTTCCTATTATTTCGTGTTATAACAATAATATAAAATTTAAATTAAAATACTACACTGTTTCTTAATTAATACTATCTAAAGTATATATTACTGAAAATGCTAACAGATAGGTACTGTGGAACAATGGAAATCTGAAAATGTCCCTTAACTCATTCAATAAAAAATTTAAGTTTTTCAAATCATTTCCTATATACTTAAAGGGATTAGTTATATACCTTACAACAAAAGTTCTAACAGCTAAGTACAACACAAGGCTTCACAAGAATGTTCAGGCTTCACAAGTAATTGTATTTTTACTTTGCGATTAGCGAAATATTGAATTTAAGTTTGTAAATTTTCGCCTGAACATTTGAGACAATAAGCTCTGCTACCATACAAAAGTTTCAACATATACGTGCTATGGCTTTTGTTTAAATTGCGAATAACTATTTTCCATAACAAGCCGCGTAAGTCAATCTGAGATACTCGTAGAAACAAATGACCGCACCAGTAGGACATACGTTCCAGTCGCAACAAAAATATTCCTCTGACAAACGAATAAAGGTTTCTGTAGTTAGACGATCAGAGACACAAGAGACCATATTATGGGCTGCCGGAATACATAACGACGATTGGAGCCAACAAGTAAGTTCTAGTTGTATTTATAATTCCTACTATCAATATCCTATACCCCATCTAATCCATTCTATTTTTCCTCTATAGAGCCAACACCTCAACTTTAGGTAAATATGCGTCCGAACATACGATCTCTGGTAATAAATAAAGAACGGAATAGAACTTCGAGGAACGGAGACAAACAGTGGAGACTTCTTTAGGACAACATTTTTTCCGGGATAATTAATCTCCCAAAAGAGTAACATTCTGGAATGGCCTACTAGGCAAAAGAACAAGAGGTAGACCTATTACAAGATGGGAAGATGATATAAAAGCAATAGCTGGTCCAAACTGGAGAAAAGTAGCTGAAAACAGAGTCAAATGGGCATCACTGGAGGAGGCCTTCACCCATTCTGGGGTTCCTGTAGATTAAATAAAAAAATGAAGTACCTAACTATAAATACTATGATATAATACAAAGGATATACATAAAATTATACTAAGTAAGAGAGAGAGTAACTAAACAAAACTAACACATACATAGATTTTAAGGAATGTAAATTTACTGGAAATAAAAGGCTTTTTTATTTTTATTTTTTTATAATTAATCTCCCGGGTTTTGGGACATTACATTATTACTAGAGATCGGATCATCGTATGCGTATTAACCTAAAGTTGAGGTGTTGGCTAAGTATGGAGTGGGCTTTTGGATTGAAAGATCCCAGAATTCTGGTATCGGCAAATTTTGACTTCTAATTATAGAATCGAATGTTTTAAGTACTTAAGTTCAGATGTTAGTTAGTATGGATTGCACTTATACATCGAGAAAATGCCGGGATTCCGGAACGACACTTTTTAAGTTCTTATTTTGGAATCGAATGTTTAGTTAGGTACTTGCGTTCAGGTGTTGGCTAATATGGATTGCACTTCTGTATCAAAAAGAATTCCGGGATTCACAAATTTTGACTTCTGATCATAGAATCGAATGTATAATTTACTTAAGTGCAGATGTTAGTTAATATGGATTGCACTTATGTATCGAAAAAATCCCGGGATTCCGGAGCAACAATTTTTAAGTTCTGATTATAGAATTGAATGTATATTTACTTACGTTTAGGCTTTGGCTAATATGGAATGTACCTACTTTTGTATTGATCGTCAAAATGTCGGGATTGATAAATTAAGTATTTTTTTACTACGAGTATTAGAGGATAACTTTTTATCAGTAAATTTTCACAGGGAATCTTCTACTCATGAACAACTTTCACTATGGCATCAACACGTAAATCACGAAAAATAAATCAGCTGGTCGAGTAGGTATTGAACTTTTGTATCAAACATCGTAATTTTTTTCGTGATTTCAGAGTTGGTCCCATAGTGAAAGCTGCTGAAACTGTAAATCCAAGATGGCGGCTGCGAATATTTTCAAATGTTTTATCATGGGTGTCATTTTTATGGCTTTCGAGGGTGTTAAGGCCGATAGTGACAATAAAATGTAAATCCAAGATGGCGGCTGCGAATATTTTCTATCTTTTCTAATTTTTCGTCATGGGTGTCGTTTTCTTGGTTTTCGAGACTGTTAAAGCCGATAGTGACGCTAAAATGTAAATCCAAGATGGTGGATGCGAAAATTTTCTAATTTTTCTCAATGAGTGTCGTTTTCATGGTTTTCGGTGGTGTTAAAGCTGATAGTAACATTAAAATGTAAATCCAAGATGGCGGCTGCGAACATTATTAAATTTTTCGTCATGGGTGTCGTTTTCATGCTTTTCGAGGGTTTCAAAGGCGATTTACATTTTAACGCCACGTTAAAATGTAAATCCAAGACGGTGGTTGCAAAATTTTCAAACTTTTCGTCATGGGTGTCGTTTTCATGGTTTTTGAGGGTGTTATAGCCGATAGTGACGTTAAAATGTAAATCCAAGATGGCGGCTGCGAAAAAAAATTTTCCGTCATGGTTTTAGAGTGTGCTAAAGCCGATAGAGGAGTCAAAATGCGTGACGCTTGGCTGATGCCTACTTAACTAACCCTGCGGCAGTGCAGCGTATCGCGTTACAACCTGAAAACACGTGTGATAGTAATTAAAAAACCATCAACATTTTTAAAGCAGGCGCTATCTTGCATTTACATTTTAGTGTCACCATCGGCTTTAACACCCTCGAAAATCATGAAAACGACACCCGTGACGAAAATTTTAAAAATGTTCGCAGCCGCCATCTTGTATTTACATTTTAACATCACTTTCGGCTTTAACAGCCCCCAAAACCATGAAAACGACACCTTTGACGAAAAATTAGGATATATATATTCGCATCCACCATCTTGGCTTTACATTTTAGTATCACTATCGGCTTTAACACTCTCGAAAAGCATGAAAACGACACCTATGACGAAAAATTTGAAAATGTTCGCACTGGCCATCTTGGATTTATATTTTAATGTCACTATTGGCTTTAACACCCTCGAAAAGCATGAAAACGACACCCACGACGAAAAATTTAATAATGTTCGCAGCCGCCATCTTGGATTTACATTTTAATGTTACTATCAGCTTTAACACCACCGAAAACAATGAAAACGACACCCATAACGAAAAATTAGAAAATATTCGCATCCACCATCTTGGATTTACATTTTAGTATCACTATCGGCTTTAACACTATCGAAAACCAAAAAAAAGACACCCATGACGAAAAATTAGAAAATATTCGCAGCCGCCATCTTGGATTTACATTTTAGTGTCACTATCGGCCTTAACACCCTAGAAACCAATGAAAACGACACCCATGACGAAACATTTGAAAATATTCGCAGCCGCCATCTTGGATTTACAGTTTCAGCAGCTTTCATTATGGGACCAACTCTGAAATCACGAAAAAAATTACGATGTTTGATACAAAAGCTCAATACCTACTCGGCCAGCTGATTTATTTTTCGTGATTTACGTGTTGATGCCATAGTGAAAGTTGTTCATAGTAGATGATCCCCTGTGAAAATTTAGTGATAAACAAGTTACCCAGTAATGGTAAAAAAAATACTTAATTTATCAATTCCGGAATCACGACATTTTGACGATCAATACATAAATATACATTCGATCCTATAATCAGAACTCTAAATCTGTGAATCCCGGAATCCGGGATTTTGACTATTTTTGACAATTGTTGATAATTACGCGCGGGCGAAGTCACGGTCACGGAATGGAACAGAAAAAATAACTGACTGTATTGGATCAGCGTCAATAATATCGGGACTAACAGACTGTTTTCAGAATGAAGACAGTACACGATAATATTACACTGTAATTCGGACAAGAGCTTTACCCAATTGAGTAGTTTAATTTTCTTAGTTTTTGAGATCATTTTGAACAGTCTGTTCGTTCCGATATTTTTGACGCTGACTGTACTCGTATTAGTCATTTGTGAGATGTGACTGTAATGAAATGATTTTGCGCCTCATTCAATAGAGGTAGGTACGCACGGCTACAGACCAAGCTATACATATCCAGTATAAGCTGATCTCGCATTGTATAAGATTACCTTACAATGAGAGATCAGTGTAAACTGGACATGCATAGCTTGATGTGTAGCCGCGTGCACGTTTGCAGTGAGTGTGGGTCTGATTGTCACCGCGGCGCGCTGCACGAATTGTCGTACTTACACCGCGCGCCACAATATCTAAATTGTATTTTATTTATTAAACAAAAAGGCATAGCACGTACAAGTTGAAACTTTTGTATGGTAGCAGAGCTTATTATCACGAATATGTGGGCGCAAATTTATAAACTTAAATTCAATATTTCGCTAGTTGCAAAGTAAAAATACAATTACTTGTGAAGCATATTACTTAGCTGTTAGAACTTTTGTTGTAAGGTATAACTAATCCCTTTAAGTGTATAGGAAATGATTTGAAAAACTTAAATTTTTTATTGAATGAGTTAAAGGACATTTTCAGATTTCCATTGTTCCACAGTACCTATCTGTTAGCATTTTCAGTAATATATACTTTAGATAGTACTAATTAAGAAACAGTGTAGTATTTTAATTTAAATTTTATATTATTGTTATAACACGAAATAATAGGAAATACCTACTTAATACCTATAGCATAACTCTAAACTGTTAGCATTTTTGTACATAGCAATGAATTCACGAAAGTAATCCACTCCGCGAAAATAAAAAACTTTGGAATTATCGAAGGGCATATTCTTTTGTCTACTGGACTAATTGTAGGTCCCATACTAATAACGTTTTTTTTATGTAGAGCCGTATTGCAAGTCTCAACTCGTAAAAGATTTTTGTACTGGCTTCTTATTGGTCTCTTACTACTTTGTGATACTGAAGTAAATAGATGCATGTTACGTTTTACAAAAATTACCACTTCTAGAATATACAAGCCGGAAATGTTAACAGCTTTTATCATGAACTATACCGGGATTAAAAGTAGCCAATGTGTTAATCCCTGGTATGAGCTATCTACATAATGATCTCAATTATACTTATAGTTATACCACCTAAGTACACATTGTGGTAAAGCAATAAAGATATTGAGTATTGACATACCTAATATCATCCAAATCGGTCCCCTTTGAGCGTGAAGAAGTAACAAACACACACACACACACTCACAAACTTTCGCCTTTATAATATCAGTATCTTAACTAGCTGCGCCCTGACCTTTAACTCGCGTAGACCGGGATACAAAGTAGTATATGTGTTAATCCATGGTATAAGCTATACAGGGTGTAAGGGACAGCCCTCGGCAAACTGATAGGGTTAATTCAGTATGTCATACTAAGATGACCGGTACATGAAATTTTTTCAGGAATGTTAAGGGACTCCAATAAACCTGATTTCTTTGTGTTTTTGTGCACAAATCGGAGCGTCTATTACTGGTTGGGAGGGGTAGGTAATAGGTATGCGGTGAGTTCGATTAACTCTGTAGCTAGACAGAAAGTGAACAGCTGATTTCACGCGTCGTTGGTTAGAGTATTTCAACATCCATTGCTGGTTTTTTTTTTGCTGTTTTTTTTGCAGTTTTTTTTACATAAATGGAGTGCTGCGAACACACAATGCAATTTTACATTGAAATAATGGAAATGTAACTGAAATTTTTTTTTAAAAAATGAAAATTTTCCTGAGAAAATTTCCGGTGGAATATGATTCAGAATGAGGAGCTGAATGCACCCTGTTAGTTTGCGGAGGGCTGTCCCTTACACCCTGTATACATACTAAATTTCATCCAAATCGGTCTAGCCGTTTGACCGTGAATAAGTAACAAACATACGAACACACACATACACTCACAAACTTTCGCCATTATATCATTAGTGTGATATTGCTGACATCGGTGAAGGAAAACATCGTGAGGAAACCTGGACATAAAGGGCATGGTTTTCTATTATTTTTCGTGATTGTCTTGCATTCCATGAAACCACATTAATAAAATTGTGTGGGTGTTGATTACCAGGAGCAATAAACGTCTAATTTTAAAAGAGTGTGCTGTGCATGTGTGCATGCCAAAATAACGAACTATAAATTCTATCGGGTGAAAAAGATGCGAAATTTATTAACAGAGAAATATTATTATCAGACAAATGAATTTTTGAATAATATTTTTTTGATTGTTTGATCTTGTTTATTATTGTTTTGGACTAAATGTAATTTCATTATAATTTAATTTTGACAGTTGAAAGTTTATAAACTGTCAGGTTAAGCTACGCTTGCCTGGGTTGTTCAGTGGATGGGTGACCATCTTTACATAGCGAGATTCCTCCGTGCCTCGGAAAGCACGTTAAGCCGTTGGTCCCGGCTATTATTCGTGGATCTTTGACAGTCGTTACGGGTCGTCAAAAGCCCGAAAGTCTGACAACCAGTCTTACCAAGGGGTATCGTATTACTCAGTAACTGGGTTGTGGAAGTGAGACAGGCAGTCGCTCCTCGTAAAATACTGGTATCCAGCTGCATCCGGTTAGACTGGAAGCCGACCCCAACATAGTTGGGAAAAGGCTAGGAAGATAGATAGTTGAAAGTTTATAACCTTGTTATTGTTCGATATTTTACTTAGAAATTGTATTTTATAATTCAATTTGTACGCGATGGTTGGCAAAACATGCACGTACATTTTTTTATAATTTAAATACCCTGCATGCCCGACTTTTCGCTGTGTAAGCGCTTGTTTTTTGACAAATAAATTATCTCTATCTCCATAAAATATCACATCACATGCTTGTTCACACCCGCTATCTCTTATTACTCAGACATCTACTCAACTCGCCCTATTGATACCGATTGAATCGAACCTTTAAAAGCCTTCGATTTTATTATTCAAAAAGTCCGAACTAATTATTGCAAAATAATGAGTTCCATAATGAAGTGGGATTCAATTTTATGTTCATTCATATTTTATTAGGTTAATAAAATAATTTGTTAATAAAAAACCGGGCAAGAGCGAGTCGGACTCGCGCACCGAGGGTTCCGTTCCGATTTCTGAAAAAGTGTGCTATTTAGAGACATCGTTTTATTTTTCCTGTAATCTTTACATAAACTTCTATCACATAGAATAATTTCAGATTTTTCTCTTTGCAAACTTCGGAGATAAGTGGGGGGAACGGTATTTTTTTTTACATGTTTTTATCAAAAGTCGAACACCGGATTTTCCGTGTGGTCCCGGATTAAGAATATGGCCACTCCATCTCATCCCGTGGGTGTCGTAGAAGGCGACTAAGGGAACTGGAGACCTAGTGCATACTACTGAAGCACCTTGGGTCACCCGCACGGTGGCGGGTAAACCACCAACAAAAGCATTCCCAAGGAGGGTTGGTGTCAGGCAGGCGGCCGGCTGTAAAACTTTGCCAAAACCATAAAGCAACATGAGTGGAAATGAAAAGATGCGCGATAGGGCTAGGGCGTACCCCACAGGCGACGCGCAGGGGCAGCACCCGGCTTCTGTGGGAAATGGACAAGGGTTGTCGCACCAGAACGGGCGGGTGCGACGTAAGACGCAAGCTCGAAGTGTGAGAGAAGTTAGATTGAGGTGTGCGAGCTGGAATGTAGGTACGATGACTGGAAGAGGAAGGGAATTAGCAGATGTTTTAAAAAGACGACGACTGAACATAGCGTGTCTGCAAGAGACGAAGTGGAAAGGTGCGAAAGCTAGAGAGATAGGAGAAGGATACAAGTTTTATTACTGTGGAAGTGATGGCAAGCGAAATGGTGTTGGTATAGTGTTGGATAGTCAGTTGAAAGAATGTGTGGTGGATGTAAAAAGAGTGAGTGATAGAGTGATATCTGTTAAAGTAATTGTGGAGAGTTTGGTGATTAATGTAGTAAGTGTCTATACACCCCAGTCAGGGTGTGAGGATAGTGTAAAAGAGAAGTTTTGGAAGGATTTCGATCGTGTGATGATGGATGTGCAAGATAGTGAAGAAGTGTATGTGGGGGGTGATTTTAACGGACATGTAGGAAGACAGAAGGATGGGTATGAGAGAGTGCATGGCGGTTGGGGATACGGAGACCGTAACACTGACGGCGAGACACTGCTTCAAGCTGCCTTGGCCTTCGACCTGGCAATAACAAATACGTGGTTCGAAAAACAAAATGAGCACCTTATAACTTATAAAAGTGGCCGCCACGCGACACAAATTGACTACTTCCTGGTAAGACGGAACGGCCTTAAAAGTGTCAAAAACTGTAAAGTGCTTCCAGGTGAAGACTTAGTCTCACAACATAGACTCTTAATAATGGAGGTAAAAGTCAGTGTCTCGTCCAGTAGGAACAAGGAACGGCCCCTACCCAAAACCAGATGGCGAATGATAGAAAAAGAGGAATGTGCCAGTATGTTTAAGAGTCAAGTGGTAGATAAAATGATTGAAATGAAGGATATGGAAGGAAAATCTGTGAATGAATGTTGGAAAGAGATGGCGGATTGTATAAGGAGAGTAGCAAAAGATGTGTTTGGAGAATCGAAAGGGAAAGGTATGATAGAAAAGGATACATGGTGGTGGAATGAAGACGTGCAAAAGATGCTCAAAGAAAAAAAAACTGCGTTCAAAGAATGGCAGGGTGTAGAAAATGGGAATGATAGTTTGAAAGATGATAAGAAGAACATTTATAAAGAGTGGAAAAGAAAGGCAAAAAAGGCGGTAGCAGTTTCCAGGGCTAAGGCGCAGGAGAAGTTGTATGACTCACTGGACAGCCCTAGAGGCCAGAAGGAGCTCTACCGCATTACAAAAGCAAGAGAAAGGAGAACGAGAGATATTATTCACATTAAATGTATGAAAGACGACGTCGGTAAGGTTCTGTCAAAAGATGAGGAAATAAAAGAACGATGGAAGACTTATTTTGAAAAACTAATGAACGAAGAGAATGAATGGAATGGTCTGCTCAAAGAGGTACAAGTAAATATGGGTTTGGTGAGGGAAATTAGCATGGATGAAGTCAGAAAGGCAGTTCAAAGCATGAAAAATGGAAAGGCTCTGGGCCCAGATGATATACCAGCAGAAGTATGGAAGTGCTTAAAAGAAGATGGATGTATGTGGCTGACTTTATTCTTCAATAAGTTGTTGCATGAAGGAGGGATTCCACAAGAATGGTGCAATAGTTCGCTAGTGCCCATTTACAAGAACAAAGGTGATGTACAGGACTGCAACAACTATCGAGGAATAAAGCTCATGTCACATAGTATGAAGGTATGGGAGAAAGTAATAGAGAAAAGACTGCGAGAGGAGAGTGAAATTACCCCGAACCAGTTTGGGTTTATGCCAGGTCGAGGAACAATGGACGCCACTTTTGCACTCCGCCAATTGTGCGAGAAGTACAGACGTGCACACAAGAACTTGCACATGGTGTTCATTGATCTGGAGAAAGCGTATGATAGGGTACCTCGGGATGTGTTGTGGTGGGCCCTGAAAGAGAAAGGTTTGCCCGGGAAGTACGTAGAGTTAATTCGTGCTATGTACAGTCAATCTCGTACCTACGTCCGGTCGGCTGCTGGCAATACCGACGAGTTCAATGTGGCTGTTGGCTTGCACCAAGGGTCTGCTTTAAGTCCTTGCCTCTTCCTGTTGATTATGGATGCTCTGACGTCGAATCTACAGGAGGAGGCACCCTGGTGCATGCTGTTTGCCGATGACATTGTTCTTGTCGGTGAAGATGTACCTGAGATTCGGAGCAGATTGGAGAAATGGCAACAGAAGCTGGAGAATGTTGGCTTGAAAATCAGCAGAACCAAAACCGAATACATGTTCTGCGATTTCGGCGGTATCTCCAGTGCTGGAGCCATAGCGCTTGATGGCGCGCTTCTCCCAGTCTGCTCCGACTTTCGGTATCTCGGTTCACTCGTCCAAAGCGATGGCGAAGTAGATCGGACGGTTAAGCACAGAATTAACACTGGATGGATGAAATGGCGGCAGGTCACGGGAACAATCTGCGACTCCCGCATTCCCCTTAAACTTAAGGGGAAGATATATAAAACAATGGTTAGACCTGCTGTCTTGTATGGATCAGAATGTTGGGCCACAAAAGGGATGAATGAAAAGCAACTGCATGCAACTGAGATGAGAATGCTAAGAGGAATGTGTGGTGTTACACGAATGGATAGAATAAGAAATGAGTACATAAGAGGAAGTTTGAAAGTGGCACCGGTGACTGAAAAGTTGTGCGGAAATCGGTTGTCATGGTATGGGCATGTGATGCGGAGGAATGAGGAAAATGTGGTGAGGAAAGTTTTGAGTATGAATGTCGATGGCTATAAGAGTAGGGGAAGACCAAAGAAACGATGGATGGACTGTGTGAAAGATGACATGGCTAGAAAGGGTGTGACTACCGAGATGACAACTAATAGAGAAGTATGGAAAAAAAGGACATGTTGCGCCGACCCCAAATAAATTGGGATAAGGGCAGGAGAATGATGAATGAATGATCAAAAGTCGAACACTGTGCGGCCTAAAAAAAAAATAAAATATGTTTGAGAATGTGCAAACAGCGTTCTTTCATATGATACCCCACATGACCTAGTAGCTCCACTTTGAATTTTTAGGACCCCCTTTCACGCCATGTTGCAAAAAAAACACATATATTTTTATTTCTTTCTTATTTGCAAAATAGTTGGGTAAACGTCATCTAAAACTGTTTCAAATTTCAAGTTGATAGCACTAGTAGTTCTTGAGATATCCAGCTGTGACAGACAGACAGACAGACAGACAGACAGACTGAGTCACACAATAAGTGTTCCTTTTTTACCATTTTGGTACGGAACCCTAAAAACAAACTCATTTCTGTGGCTTGTACTCTTTCTATTATGGTTTGCACCGTAATTGGAATTTGTGAATTGATTTTCTATTTTGTTTTATGTATTGAATGTTCCAAAACAGCAGGTTTTAAATCTTTTTGCCACTGAATTATTTAAAATCACAATTATAAGAGACGAATCCCATACAATTTTCATTAAATACTTAAAGCCCATATCAGAGCCACAACAACCATCACTAAGCACCGTCATCTCGGACCCTGCGGCATCCCTCAGGACTCCATTGTTGGCAGAACATCTCTATGTCACATCCATTCGTTGGTACAAAATACCTACCCCCAAAAATATAGGTACCACGTTCAATTACATCTCCCGGAACCCTCGTCAACGGAAAAATCCCCTACACTTGTATGTTCATAAATTCCTGCCACAATTTTATATAAGGAAGTTGTACAATCCGGATAAGTGTTTAGGATTTAATTACCAAAAATCCTTATCTTTGACAAGGTGGGTTTGAGGTGGATGCTCGTATTTTATGTTGGTGGGAGAGGCTGAAGTTGGGAGACAATCATGGTGGACTTGAGGGGAGATGTTTTTGGATTTACTGTGGAATGAAGGAATGATGGGTTTCTGGTTTAATCGGAAAGTAGCGATAGCAAGAATATGCAATTATTTTTCGGATAGTTAGTAAGTGGGTAGACGATAAACCTTAATTTAAATGGTAGTTGGTTTTATAGTCTTTTCTTTAATATTTGTGTGGAAGAGCTCGTGGCTAAGTAATAACAGCCGCACGGGTTGATCCATCAGGTTAAGCTATGCTTGCCAGGGTTGGTCCGTGGATGGGTGACCATCTTTACATAACGAGCCTCCGCCGTGCCTCGGAAAGCACGTTAAGCCGTTGGTCCTGGCTGTCATTCGTGGATCTTTGACAGTCGTTACGGGTCATCTGAACCCGAAAGTCTGACAACCAGTTTTACCAAGGGGTATCGTATTACCCAGTGGGTTGTGGAGGTCAGAAAGGCAGTCGCTCCTTAGAAAATACTGGTATTCAGCTGCATTCGGTTAGACTGGAAGCCGACTCCAACATAGTTGGGAAAAGGCTAGGCAGATTGATTGAGACACGTAATTATAAATACGAGGATTCAGACACAATTTTCAATTTCAAATAGCCTTTTGTAGCAATCTTAAAAACAAATTTTACAATTTATTCAAATTAAAGGTTTAGGACATCAGGTCTTCCCCAGACTTTTCCACAGCTCGAGGTCCCAAGTTTGCCTCTCAGACACAATTAAGCTTAGATACTTAATAAAATGCCCACTTTCAACTCACAACTATAGACTCACAATCGTTGATACCATGTCAATTAAGAACTTAGAGAATTACGTTTCGACACCAAGACCAACATTCGAAACCAGTTTACGCAAATTGTAATTTCGCATGAAAACACCGATCAAAACGTCAAATAAATACCGACAAAGTTGGGTGTAATCAATCATCCGACGGAAGTCACGGTGTCAATAACTTTGTTTGTCCCTCCTGAAAATCGTGACATAGATAAATTAGTGAAGTAACTTCGTTTTCAACTCGTGAACTGATTAATGATAATGGACAATATTTTCAAAAAATGCTTTCGGTAACTTCAACATAATTGTCTGCTGATGGGATTTATAGAAAGGTTCTGTTGATATCGGGGTTTACTATCAATATTGTAGTGGAATCGTTAATGTTACGATTATTTGGTTGGTAACAAATGAGTTTATGTGGCGGTTATGAATTTCATAGTGGGTAGTTTTTCATAAGTTCATAAAGAGTAGCCATGAAAACAACGGCTTACATACCCATGTGTAGATTTTTTTTTTTACTTTTATCAAATCAGTAGATATTGCAATAATATTATGAAACCAATAACTGATTTGGCATAATTTACGTCCTTAGGCTCAGACATAGCAACAAAAGTAATACACATACTGATCTTATACTTAAAGCTTGTTCTACCGTAAAATCGCGGTCACTGTCAGACTGCTTAGAAAAGAAAGAGAATCGCGATGACACAACTGGTAATAATTACCTGAGGGGCAATTCTCGTATTTTTAACATCGTTCGCAATCTCATCTCAGTCTCAACCTGTCAAAAATTGTATAGCGTTTACCTACATTTTTGACATTTGATTGACGCTGGCATGAGATTGTGAACGTTTTTAGGTACGAGAATTGGCCATCAGTTGTGTCATCGCGATTATGTATCTATTTACGATTATTTTTAAATAGATACATAATCGCGATATTGATTGGACTAATGACATGAAATCATTTCTTATTATTTTGTAGAGAACTGTATAAAATGAACACTTGTAGGAACTAGAAAAAATCGACCTGGTTTTTTTTTTATTTCTGTAAACTACATAAAATAGATTTCAGAACAAATTAAATCACTTCTTATGTATTGTAACGGGTGATTCATTTAGAGGTACTTTTTTCATAATTAAAAGAAAAGTGAAAACACAAGTTTTATCTGATTATCTTTATTATCATACAAAAGAACCATTCATGACATGTATTTTTTAAAGATTATTTCTTTAAAATGTTGGCGATAACTGCGGCTAACATGGTCCGTTCTGAAGTTCCAATTTTCTAGACGCGTCCGAGCATTTCGAGTGGTATTTGGCGAATATCGCGATTAATGTTGGCTTCCTATTCCTCAATCGTACCCGAGTTATCCATGTAGACTTTGGACTTTACATAGCCCCAAAAGAATAGTCTAGAGGTGAGATATCACACGATCTAGGCTGTCAATTCAACGGTCCGAAGCGAAAAATTAACTGTGCACCGAATTGTTCTCACAATTGGAACTTCAGAACGGACCATGTTAGCCGCAGTTATCGCCAACATTTTAAAGAAATAATCTTTAAAAAATACATGTCATGAATGGTTCTTTTGTATGATAATAAAGATAATCAGATAAAATTTGTGTTTTCACTTTTCTTTTAATTATGAAAAAAGTACCTCTAAATGAATCACCCGTTATAATCTGCAATACCTAAATAAGTAATACTGTGTACTTTTTTCCAATCAAAAAGATGCTATAGTTGCTGTAAAATATGAACACAATGTTACTTACTTTCGTCGTATTTTGGGAGGACACAACTTAATAAAAATCTTAAATTAATTAATTGAAAGGTGCTATTATTGATCGAAGACTGAAAAACAACGCACAGCCTAAGCCGCTGGGCCTAGAAGCATGGAACTTAGCATAACAGTTCCTTATGTAATGAAGGTGAGTTTTGAAAATACATCTACTCAAAGGGTTAAATAGGAGATAAAAGTTTGTATCACAAATTCGTCAGCACCAGGGCTCCAGCGCTGGGCCTCTGTCTCGCATAGAGTCGCAGCATTATGCTGAGCGATGGCCGTTTTGCGTGAATATGACGCATATTTTCCCCAACTTGTTGTGTTCTTTCTTTGCATAATATTTACCGCGTATAAATGTATTTTCTTTCTTTCGTCATCTTTAAGACGTGTTATCATAGACACAACAGATATTCAATATGACAGATAATGCAATGTGTCGTGAACATAATTAATCCTCTACAACACAAGACGCTTGTAACCTCAGTTAGCAGCCAAATGGCCATGTTAACTAACCAAGACTTTAAGCATCGGTTGTTTTGTGAACTCCAGTTAACTCTCGGGTTTGTTTGCTTCCAAAGTTTAGCTGCGTCTAGACCCCGTGAGCCAAGACCTAAGAAGTGGCGGTTAGTTTCAAAACTAACTGCGGATGCAAGTTCTCAAGTCTTGGCTCTTATTGTTGACCTTTTTGTCTTTTATTTCGTTCATTGAATCAAATAAGCTTTGGCTGGGTGAGCGAAGTTTGGAGCTAACTGGGTTGTTCGGTTTGTTGTACGTCCTCGAGATAAAACTTGCTGTTTACCGATATATCTGGTGCTGAGTTTTTGTTTGGGTTTGGTGGTTTACGGTTTTGATATTTGTGATGTGGTGAGTGGTTGTAGTTGTATGAGGTTGTGCAACTATAAAAAAAAATTGACCATGCAATAAAACTTCTATTTTATCTCGATATTGTTCTTCAAAGCGTTAAGGTCGATCCGCGGTGGTAGCCCGCGAAATTCAAATTTTCTTGCGTTTTTTTTTTTGCAATTTTCAGGTCAGCGTCAGGTAGCATCTTGATCAAAATATGATTTGCGACAATAAACAATATGTATTTACGTAATTATAACCATAAGGATCATCAATACATCTCTCTAAGTTAGATTTGCGGTAGTTTGTTCTGATTTCCGAAATCGGACCAAAGAACGACAAAAAAATATTAGAATGTCGCGGGCTACCACCGAAAGGAAATCGTATGGCTTGGTATGGTCATGTGATGAGGAGAGACGAAACGCATGTGACTGAAAGAGTGATTAATATACATGTTGATGGGTGGAGAGGCAGAGGAAGGCCTAAGAAAAGGTGGATGGATTATGTAAGGAATTATATGAAAGAGGAGAACGGACAGGGGAGAATGGAAGAATAAAAAGTGTTGCGCCGACCCCAAGTAACATGGGATAAGGGCAGGAAGATGGTGATGACCACCGCGGAGCCTCCTTAACGATTTGAAGGAAACTAACGAGATACAATAGAAGTTTTATTGTTATTACTGCTATGGCCGTATAGTGTCCTTCAAAGCGTTAAGATATTGTGATTACGTAGGGCCGATTTTGAAACCGTTAGATAATTTTCATCGGAAGAATAAATATGGCGGTTTGAGATATTTTCCTACATTATAGAGATCAAACTGCATATATAATAACAGTTATCTGAACATTGAAAAATAGACCCTTAAAACGTTCACGATGACGTATTGCTAAACTTATTTAAGTAAAATGGTTCACTTCACACTATATTTGGTTTAGAAAAAAATTATAGGTAACTGATAACTGATAACTAGATAAGTAGATAGGAATTCAAAACAATCCTTTGTAGATTATTTCTAGGCAAGGCATCCTATGATACAAAAATCAACCGTATCACCAGTACCTCAAAGGAATTGATTCTCTACCGATTTGTTAAATACCAAGGCTATTTGTTTGTTCTCTTTGATTCCATTTATATTATTGCCAGGTCAACGAGTGTCCTTGAAGGTAACGAAGTGGATTGATGAAGTGAGCATGAAGAAATAGAGCCGGCTCACCGGGGTACTGGTTCGATCACTGGCTCGATCATTTCATTTATATTTCTTTGGTTGGTATTTAATTTTTATGTTTACTGATATCTGATAAAATGGCAGGTGATTCCTTTAATTAATTATTGATCATTAACGGCTGTTCGTTAATGATCAATAATTAATTAAAGGAATCACCTGCCATTTTATCAGATACCAGTATTATTTTTAATTATAATATTATATAATATCCATTGGGGCCACTTGTTTTTAATTTAGCAATCCACAAAGTTATCTCTGGTTTGAAATCTTCTCTTAACCTGTGGTACCTTGATGATGGCATTATTGGTGGATCACTGGAAGAAGTTTGCCAGGACCTAGAGGTTCTTGTTCCTCAACTTAAGGAATTGGGTCTGGAGGTGAATCCCTCCAAGTGCGAATTTTTTCCCTGTGGTTTTGGTGCTCGTTCACACTTCTCACTCTTTGGTTGTCTTTTACCTGGCCTCAAAGAACTTTCTCCTCTCTCTTTCTCCCTTTTGGGATCTCCCATTTTTCTTGACGGAGTGCCAGAAGCCATTTCCTCCCGTACACAGCTTCTCCTCAATGCTCGTGAACGTCTCAAGGATCTCTCTGCGCACGTTGCGATTTTGTTATTGCGCATGTGTTTTGCCTTACCCAAAATCACATATCTCTTGCGGACCGCCCCTACTTGGCTTTGTCCTGAGGAGGTATGTTCTTTTGACTGTGCTCTAAAATCAACGGTTGAGTCGATCCTGAATGTGTCTTTTAATGATACGCAGTGGAAGCAGGCGGCTCTTCCTATCAGACACGGGGGGCTTGGGGTGCGGTGCGTGCATGATGTGGGCCTGCCGGCTTTCCTGGCGTCGACACATGGGGTGGCTGACCTCGTCACTGTCATTCTAGATTCCAATGGTGACGGGGCAAACATACCCTTTATGTTGGATGCCGGGTCAGCTTGGTCTGTCCTCAACATGGGTGCAGCAAGCCCTGACGCAACACATGTTCAGCGCGCTTGGGATGACGTCTCGTCTAGGCTGATCCAGGAACAGATGATGGTAGGTTCCTCGGGGGCTGATCTAGCCAGACTCAGGGCTGTATCGCAGCCGGAATCGGGGGCATGGTTGCACGCGCTTCCTTCGCCTCACCTGGGCACGTTGCTTGATGACGACTCTTTGCGTGTGGCAGTGGCCCTCCGCCTGGGCTGCAAGGTGTGTGAACCCCACAGATGCACCTGCGGTTCCACGGTGGAAGCCGATGGCCATCATGCTTTGAGTTGTCGTCGTTGCTCGGGGAGGTTCCCGCGTCACCATGCCCTCAATGATATTGTGAGGAGGGCATTCGTGTCGGCAGATGTCCCCTGCGTGCTGGAGCCTCCGGGATTGAGCAGGTCTGACGGCAAGAGGCCAGATGGGTTGACCCTGGTGCCTTGGAAGAACGGCAAGTGCCTAATTTGGGACGCAACTTGCGTCAGCACTGTTGCTGCCAGCCACCTTGGTCGCACGGTCCTCTCGTCGTCGGCAGCAGCGGAAGACGCCGCCGAAAGGAAAAGGGTTAAGTACGCTCCATTGGCGACCCGCTATCATTTTGTGCCGATAGCAGTTGAGACCATGGGTTGTTGGGGAACTGAGGCCAAGAAGCTCATTGGTGAGATAGGGCACAAACTCCGTGAAAAAACGGGTGACTCCCGCTCCGGCTCGTTCTTGGTGCAAAGGTTGGCTATTGCCATCCAACGAGGCAATGCTGCAAGCGTTATGGGCACCTTTGCGCCAGGAACAGTTAGGGGCGGGTTTTTTGAAAATTGGTAATTTTGTAAAATATTTGTATTTTCTATTTAATAATTATTTTAACGTTTTTTTTTTTTTTTTTTTAATTTTATGGTGACTTTAAATATTTACGTATAGGATAGTTTGATAGGTAGTTATTTAGTTATATTTATTATTAGTAAATTATAATATTTTTATAATATTATATTTTTAATCACATAACTTATTTTTTGTCTGTTATTCTTTATCATGTTATCTAGAATTTCAAAATAAACATGTTTTATTGTATTATTCCTACACTTAAATTTTTCAGATTAAATTCTGTAAATGATAGTGAACAGCGCATGAAAATCTGTTGCGTAGTTTAGAAGAAGAACGCGGTCAGACAGACAGACACGGTACGGTTATTAGGGTTCCGTACCAAAATGGTAAGAAGGAACCGTTATGGTGCGACTAAGTCTGTCCATCTGTCACAGCTGGACATCTCAAGAACTTCTAATGCTGTCAACTTGAAATTTGGAATAGGTTCAGATGACGTTTGTCCAACTATTCGGTTTATAGAAACTTTATTCCCAATAAAGACATAAGTAAGTCACTTACTTGAGAACAATATTAAAAAACCGGTCAAGAGCGAGTCGGACTCGTGCACCGAGGGTTCCGTTCCGATTTGTGAAAAAAATGCTACTGAAAAAGTGTGCTATTTAGAGACATCGTTTTCGAAAACTATGCAACCTAAAAAAAAGAAAAAAAATGTTTGAGAATGTGCAATCAGCGTTCTTTCATATGATACCCCACATGCCCTAGTAGCCCCACTTTGATTTTTTAAGACCCCCTTTCAGTACCTGTTGCTAAAAAATTATAAATATTTTAATTTCTTTCTTATTTGCAAAATATTTGGGTAAATGTCATCTAAAACTATTCTAAATTTCAAGTTTATAGCATAAGTAGTTCTTGAGATATCCAGCTGTGACAGACAGACAGACAGACTGAGTCACACTATAAGGGTTCCTTTTTTACCATTTTGATACGGAACCCTAAAAACACACATATACCGTCTTACTAATAAACACAGAAAAGTTATTTCAAGTTTAAATCTATAAAAATGTATGATTATTCCTTTGTTATTCCTGATATAACTTTATTCCGTGTTTTATTAGTAAGAGGGATAAAGATTACAAAAAGTTCGTCATCAGTATTACAGTTAATAGTTACCCATCCAATGCATTCATTTCTCCAAAAATGATCGATCCGCAATTATGTACTGGATAAGTTGAGTTGTTCAACTAAATATTTGCAAATAATAAAAAAAAAAAAACTTTTTTTTTTGCAACAGGGACTGAAACGGTCTTAAAATTCGAAGCGGGGCTACTTTACGGCATGTGGGGTATCATATAAAAGAACGCTGTTTGCACATTCTCAAACATTTTCTTTCTTTTTTTTAGGACACACAGTTTTCGACTTTTGATGAAAAATTAAAAAAAAATACCGTACCCCCCTTATATCCGAAGTTTGCGTAGAGAAAAATCTGAAGTTATTCTATGTGATAGAAGTTTAAGTAAAGATTACAGGAAAAATAAAACGATGTCTCTAAATGGCACACTTTTACTGAAATCAACAACAAAAATTACATATATTTATGATGGTACGCTGCGCGAGTCCAACTCACTCTTAACTGCTTTTTTTTTTCTTTTAGCCACTGCTAGGCAAAAGTTATTCCAGGTACTCCTTTCCCAAACCGTTTCGAACCAGATAAACATTAATCAAGTACTTAGGTATTTTCAGGTATCACTAACGTCAACTCTCCAAAATCTTCATCAAAACAATATCAAAACAGGAATCAACCTCAACAAGTTCGTTTTGCCAAATAGTTCCATATCTATTTAACATAATTGGACACGGTTTTCCGTGTCGTGTTATTGTTTGACAAGATAACGACTGGTTTCAATTCTGTCACATTCAATTGTTCCAAGAAATTATATTCGGTGCAAACATGATGCTTGCTAGGAACGTCAGCAGAATAATTTTTGAATGGAAAGTCAAAACGGAATAATAAATCACATAATATTTTTATGTGATCTTCACCTTCAGTTTTTAGTGAAATTAGGTACATGTACACATTTTTTTTTAATTTAAATATTTTTCATTTGAAGTTATGTATTTAGCAAGTAAATCTGCCTAGCCTTTTCCCAACTTCTTTGGGGTTGGCTTCTAGTCTAACCAGATGTGTATCATAAATTAATAACTATGGTCCTTTTTAACTTCTAACAAGATTCAGCCCCAAAGGACTTTCTGACAATAATTAAAATATTGTCAACTTGAAAATGGCCAGCTTTTAACTTCCGTTCCTAAACCCGCTTTTACATAACTATACTATATACTTCTACCCGCGACTTCGTCCGCGTAAAATTTCTTGCCCCCGAACCCACCGCGTCGCATTGCATCGCCACGCCGCCGCCTGCCCACGCTATTACCTACATCGTTTGTGCTTAGCGTTCTTTCTGAGTTTGTTTTCTTTTTGCTCGGCTCCTAAGGGTCCTAGCGTGATTTTAAATACCATATAGCTTTTCTAAAGAATTGGGCTATCAAATTCAAAATGATTTTTTTGAATCCGACTAGTAGTTCCAGAGATTAGCACGTTCAAACATACAAACAAAAAAACAAACTCTGCAGCTATATTATTAGTACTTATAGATTATGGTATAGCTATATCCCTTGGGATATAACTGTATCACGGCTAATATATCTACAAATACTACTAGGTACTTTAACTTTGTTTTTTTTTTATATCTTTATTGATTTAATTGGGGTTTTTATCCCAATGGATAAGAGAACCCCATCATGCCTTATACAGACTACTAGGCTAAAATACCTTAATTTTAAATTAAATTAAAAGGAGAATGTTAATCAATAAAGTACACCAACTCGCTAAATTTTTTCGCCACCTCTGACTTCGGCTGTGCTAAAATTGATTGGATTAAACCTACCTGTTATATAGGGTGACTGGTAATTAGTGACCGATACTTAAACACATGATTATACTCATGTTAACAAACAACTTTTACTATGGGAGCAAACCTGAAATCGCGAAAAAAAAATCAGCTGCCCCATACATTCATATTCGCATAACTCGTCAAAATCTAGGGAGCAGCTGATTTTTTTTTCGCGATTTCAGGTTTGGTCCCATAGTAAAAGTTGTTTGTTATCACGAGCACAATCATGTGTTTAGATATCGGTCACTAATTACCAGTCACCCTATATATTTAAATTAAACTCATTGATTAAATTTCTCCTTTCCTCTTGGTTCTTGACGCAATCCATCAGCAAATGATGTACATCCTCAAGTAATCATTTTATTAGAAAACGTGTTTTTTCTCCCGACCGTACTAATCAAAACAATGCTGTCGAAATTAAATTAAAACCCCCGCGAAGGCTCTGACGTTTATGTCACAACAGTCGGTGTCCAATGAATATTTATGAGGCAAGTGCACCGATAATGTCAGTGGGGGGCGCGCAATGTATGAGATCATTGCGTAAGTGCCATTGTTTGCCAGCAATGTGCGGTGTGAATCAGTGCCATATTTTGGTGTCAGATTTTTTTATGTCGGGAGAATATTACGTTTCAGCTGGTTGTTGAAATTGGATTCAGAGGGCTGTCGCATTTTGTCACCTTTCTCGCTCACACGGAACCAAATTTTTTAGATTGTTAAATGAAATTATGCTTTTTGAAGAATGTTATCAATTAAAGGACTAGTAAATAATGATAATTTAACAGGTACCTAATTATTAAAACACATTTCTATTGTGTCTAATAAACTCAGTTCAAAATAAGTAATAAAGCTGTTTTTGAAAATCCCACAATAAAAACTAAATCAACGTTCCATAGAACAATGAAGAAAACAGTATGAATCTTTTACTACCTAACAGTTTTCCTGAAACAACCACTTCTTACTGAAGACAGGTGGATATTGAAGTTTCTAACTCTTACAGCGGACGGAAAACATCGGGAGGGCTTAAAGCGCTTGAGTTGAGGAGCAATATTCGTACGGAATGGTCCAGGTGCTTTATTTACTAAGATATTTAGAAATGAAAACTTCTTTAGGTGCGTTGAGTGATTTTTCGTACCTAGGTGGAAATCTTATGAGTTCGCGTCACCTCACGCTGTTAAGTTTTCACTTCTGTTAATACCCATGACTGACTATCATTCATCATCATCATCATTTCAGCCGAAATACGTCCATGCTGGAAATAAGCCTCCCCCATGCACGACCGGTTCGCATCCAGCGGATTCCTGCGGCCTTAACAAGGTTATCGGTCCACCTTGTGGGAGCCCTTCCGACGTTACGTCTTCTGGTACGCGGCCGCCACTCCAGAACCTTTCGGCCCCATCAGCCGTCTGTTCTGCGAGCAATGTGCCCTGCCCACTGCCACTTAAGTTTGGCAAATTTTCAAACAGAGAGTCATCTCATCTTCCTAGCGTTTTTTCAACTATGTTGGGGTTGGCTTCCGGATGCAGCTAAATACGAGTATTTTACATGGAGCGACTACCTATCTGATCTCCACAATCAGTCTTACCAAGGAGTATCGAATTAAAAAGATAATACAATACCCCTTGGTAAGACTGTTTGTCAGACTTTCGGGCTTCTGACCCGTAACGACTGTCAAAGATCCACGAATGTCAAAAAGCCAGGACTATTCCGAAGCACGACCCCTCGTCTTGGTATGTAAAGATGGTCACCCATCCACGGACCAACCGCGGCAAGAGTAGCTTAACCTGATCGATCGAACCGTTATTACTGCTGCTGCTGTTATTACTTAGCCATCCCGGGGCAGCCAGAAGTTCAAAAGAAAGACAACCAGTCTTACCCAGTAACTGGGTTGTGGAGGTCAAATAGGTAGTCACTCTATGTAAAATACTGGTATTCAGGAGACTGGATGACGACCCAAGACAGAGTTGGGAATAGGCTAGGGTAGATTGATACATTTATTTTAACCCAATCGGGTAAGATTGGGTCCACTGATTGCCTAACCGTATTTACCCCTCAAGTGTCGAATGCACCCCATGTGTGCATAAGAAAAGCTCTTTTTTTGTTAGGTATATAAGCTTATATCACATATATATAAATGTAAAAAAACATCATCCGATGGAAAACCAATCATCATCATTAGTTGTGAACCTATGGAGTTCGTAGCTAACCCCCCCCTCTCCCCCGCGTGTCAAATGCACCCAAAGTGTGCAAAAGGACAAAACTTTACATAATAGGTATATAAGCTTAGATCACATATATATAAACGTAAAAAAACATCATCCGATGGAAAAAATATCATTATCAGTAGTTGTGAACCTATGGGGTTCGCAACTAACCCCCAACCCTCCCCACTCGCTGGTGTTTTGGGTCTAAAATTAGCCAAACTCAGACACTTGAGGGGTTAAATAACAGAATTAGAGCATTTCCTCGTTTAGAATTGCAGAAAAGAAAACAAAAGTTACCTTTTATACGAAACAAAAGAACCATCGTCATTTCAACAATAATTTATTATTTACTGTTTCCGTTCGAAATGAACCGGATCAAGTAGGTTAGGTACCTTACTATTTCCGCGTTCAAAGGTCCCAAAAGCCTTCACAATAAAATATAAGACATATGTCCTATAAGCCATTACGATAAAACAGTACAATGAAATAACAAGCGATTCGATAACAAAAGTCTCGGTATTTGAGTAATCGAAACTTTACTGAACCGGTTTGAGGCGGTTCGAACCGGACCCGTATTCTGGATATATCGGTTTTTTTTTAAATCGGATTCAGTCCTTATTCGATTCCTGTTTGATTGAAATCGACGGGAGTTCATTTGATGATCGATTTTTTATCGTTTTCCTAGAAAACCTTTATCTGTATTAGAATTCGTTTTCACATTTAGATGTTTTAATACTATATATTTTGTATTATCTTGTAATCATAATCAATCTGTTATCAATATTTGATAATTTTATTATATGCTGTATCAGTAGATACCTATCAGTAGAAATATCCTTTGGAATTTGGAGTAGCACTAAACATTTAAAATTAGAGATTTTATTTCCATTTCATGAGCGTTAACGTCACGCGCGCTGGCAACGTCGCATTTCTGAAGGTTTTTTGTGATTATTTCTATAAATTTAAATCAAATGACAATTTCCTCTGACGATTTCTTAGATCGTTGGTATTTATTAGTATGTATGCTATTTTTTGACGGTTATTTTGGTATTATTTAACCCCTCAAGTGTCTGAGTTTGGCTGATTTTAGACCCAAAACCCCAGCGAGTGGGGAGAGTTGGGGGTTAGTTGCGAACCCCATAGGTTCACAACTACTGATAATGATATGTTTTCCATCGGATGATGTTTTTTTACGTTTATATATACGTGATCTAAGCTTATATACCTATTATGTAGAGTTTTGTCCTTTTGCACACTTGGGGTGCATTTGACACGCGGGGGGGGGAGGGGAGGTTAGCTGCGAACTCCATAAGTTCACAACTAATGATGATGATTGGTTTTCCATCGGATGATGTTTTTTTACATTTATATATATGTGATATAAGCTTATGTACTGAACAAAAAAAGAGTTTTTCTTATGCACACATGGGGTGCATTCGACACTTGAGGGGTTAAAATAGACGGCTATTTTCTGAGAGTAAATACCAAAATAACTGTCTTGATCATCACCACTGAGCCGATCATCCTGAAATTTTGCATATACGTTGTCAGGTGTACAGAGGGTACCTTTCATCCCGAAAAAAAGTACCGTTCCCGAGGAAAATAACAGTAACGTTCTTATGATAATAGATGGCGCCACATGTCTTTCGAATTATGATTGAATTATATTATTACAAGCAGAGTATAACCCAAATTGATTGTCCAATTCTAAATTAACGCGAGCGAAGCCGCGGCCAAAAGCTAGTAACATAATAAATGCGAAAGTGAGTTTGTTTGTTTGTTACGCATTCACGCTAAAATGGCTGAACGGATTTAGATGAAATTAGGCACATGGCCATGGGTAGATCATGACCTGGAGAGGGACATAAATGCTACTTTTCACCCTAGATCGCAGAAACAGCTAGTGTAATATAATTCCGAAACGTAATCTACCAGAATAAGACCTCCAAAATGTTAGGACATTAGTCTTTCTCAAAATTTCTATAGGTCACGGTAATGATAAATAGATAAAGTATTTCTACGAATGGCCGAGCTTGTGACGTAATTTATACGATTTTATTCTTCACTGATGTTAAAGCGTGGCTTTGTTCGCGGTTGGCGGAAGGGAATTGGTATTTGTAATTTTGGCGATGACTGATGTATTATTGTGGGTGTACTAAAGACAGACCCCTGCCTGACCCTTCGAGGAATACATAGGCGTGAAGACTGTCATTTTATGTTTATGATGTATACTATTATTGCAGTGTCATCGGGGCTGTGAATAACTTACTTTGATTTGAAACTCTTGATAAACAAAAAAACACACACAGGAAAAATTTAAGCCGTGCGTAAATCACAGGATGTTCTCATGAATATGAAGTACTTTTATTATGAGGCTAACTCTGAAATCGCGAAAAAAAATCAGCTGTTCAGTACATTTATCTGCACCAAACTCGTCAAAATGTAGGGAGCAACTGATTTTTTTTCGCGATTTTTGGTATTGTCCCATATTAAAAGTTGTTCATATTTATGGGTAGAACACACCCTGTGAAAATTTGCGCACCGCTTACAAACTTGTCCTTTATATCACAGCGGAAAGCAATTCACAGCGGCGTGGGATTCTAGATTGCCCTTGATTGAGGTACATATATCTTACTCCCAGGAGATCAGGAGTACAATGTTAGGGAGGATGTAATAATGTACCTAGAGTAGTACCTAGTGTTATTTTCGTTAATTCTGGAAAGCTCTTTGTTCTGCAATCGATTGTGATAGCTGTTGTTTAATGTTAGCGAATTTTTTGCCCAAAGAATCAGAATTGCTATGCAACGTGGTGATGCTGCTAGCCTTTTGGGCACTTTTCCTTGTTTACAGCGATGCCGACGAATTTGCGAAAATGCACTTTCCCCTCCTTTTTTATAAACATATACTTGCTTATAAGTACACCTGGGCCCGCGTGGTGGATTACGGCTCACTTCCTCTCACTGAGAGGAGGCCTGTGTCCCAGCAGTGGGGACATTATAGGCTGATTATGCTTACGTACAGTAAACTTATTATTACTACTGAATTACTAGCTCAGCATCAAAAACTTGAGTATCAACAGTGTAATCACAATCGTTTTATCTACTTACTGACTCTCCTACCACAAAACGACTACAACGTCCAATTTTTAAACTGAAAACTACCCCATTCCAGCCAACTCTTGCAACGAAAGTTCCACAAAGAGAAAACAAAAGCCACAGAATATCGTCCCGAAACTAGCTCGTTAAGCATAGTTAGGCTATCCTGTCGCGACAATCAGTGAATCTATAAGTATGTCAACATGGAAACGGGCTAATGCCGTGCAAACAGCGCAGCGCTATGCGGGCCGCGATTATTGCGTTCGTTGGAAGCGGCTCAGTTCAGATGAAAAGGATCTGTATCGGTATTTATCTTTGGAGTTTGTTTTTTGGCTTTGTTAATTGCACGATTATGGTTTTAACCATAATCGTGCAATTAGCCTTTAGGCTTTAATTTTGTGAATGTTTTTCTTTGATGGAGATAGATAGATAAAACATTTATTTGATGCACACAAAAGACATAGCATAACACACAAAAGTACATATAAATGAATATAAAAACAATGTGCCAAAAAAAAAAAAAGAAGAAAAACATACAGCAAATAAAAATGACACTACGACATATAAAATAAAATTAATAACGAATATACTCAATGCGGTGTGCGTCTGAACGTTGCACCAAATGGGAGTCCAGCTCAGCATGTGTCGGAGCTTTTTTGTAGTAAGTTTCATCATCATCTGCCTAGCTGTTGGTGTCGGTTTTCAGGTTAATCTGATGCAGCTGAATACCAGTATTTTACATAGAGCGACTGCTTATCTGACTTCCGCAACGCAGTTACTGGGTAATACGATACCCCTTGGTAAGACTGGTTGTCAGATGGCCTTCTGACGACCCGTAACGACTGTCAAAGATAAATGAATGACAGTTTGGACCAACTGCTTAACGTGCTTTCCGAGATACGAAGGGGTCTTGGTATGTATAGATGGTCTACCATCTACGGACCAACCGCGGCAAGCATAGCTCAACCTGATCGATCGACCCGTGCGGTTGTTATTACTTAACCACGAGCCCCTCTTTGAAGTAATTTGATATTAATGCTTTATGTTTTAACTACTCGTAGCGCCAGTAATTACGGAAACAATTAAAAAGCTCTAAACCTAGCTATAAGTATTATTAATTTTTTTGTCTCGATGATTATACCTAACTAGCACTTCCCGCGCGGCTTCACCCGCATGGATGTCGTAAAATATCCCACAGGAACGTGCTACTGGGAAATTCTTCCTTATTCCTTGTCTACATTATATTTTATTTATTTATTTAACCATTTATGCACACACAAATAAACAGACAAACAGAAAAATACGTTCAAACGTTATAAAGGGAACCTCTGTGCAAAATTTTAGCTTTCTAGGTTCAAGGGTTTGGGCTGGGCGTTGTTGAGTCAGTCAGTCAGTACTTCTCTTTTTATTTATATAGAGCTCTTTTTATTTATATAGTTCAGCCACTTGACTGCACTGTAGGAAAATAATTACGTATCTATACTAGTTGAAACTTCAGTTGAAAACGTCCACTGCTAGACAAAGACCCATTTAAGAGGAAATGCGGGTGACCGACTTTGAAAATTAGGTATTTGAAGAAACTATTGCTGTCGCTCTGCGAGCGAGCTGCCCTCAAAGTCGTGCGATAAGGACAACTGCAAATCCGACTAAATAGCCTATGCAAAAAGTCACATTTCGAGGTTTGGCTCTCGCCTATTTCCTCCTCCAATATTGGACCAATTCAAAAGATATTTCATAAACTGAATAAGAAGGATATATACTATGCCTCTATGTTTTTCTTTTTTCGTTAAAAGTTGTCAAATTTGTACACTAGGCGTCTGTTGACAGCGGTCTGAATAGGCAATTTTGAGCATTTTTTGAGGGTTCTAGTTCTTATAAAAATAATGTATCATCAAAAAGGAAAACATAGGGGCATACAAGTAGCTAATATTTATATATGTGTGAAAAATCATTGCTTTATGGTCATTAACCAGAAAGAAAACAGGCGAGAGCGTTTGTATGGAGAAAAGAGCACCCGCATTTCCTCTTAAGGTCTGCCACAAAAAGTTGACTGCATCTATCGGATTCCTACGACCTTTGCGGGTTCGTTTTGCGAGCCCCGCCAATTATTTCACACGAAAGACGTTCACTACTCACTTCACTGCTGGCCAGTAGGCCAAACGGCGCACCATCGACCGGTCCTGGAGCCGTGAAGTGAAAAAACATCATGGATCCATTGAGAAAAAAGGATGGTGCTATAAGTCGTATATAGCTCCGTCTCTCTCTCTCATACTGGAACCGTTCAACTTCTGCCCTGCTATAAGAGCTCATAGTAAGCCCCCTGTGCTCCTTGCCTCTAGATACCCACGACCTTCACCCCGTCAGGTCCATCTTGTTACTGCCACCACCCACTGGCTCCGTACGGCCAGGCCAGCCGCACTCCGTATTTTAGTTATGAAGCTACAAGTACGGGGCGGGCTCGACTTGTCGGACTAATTCAGTGTGGGCTGCCGCGCACCGGCCGGCTCGCACGGTAGTTCGATACTCACTCACGCGCCGCGTCGTAGAAGAAGACAACCATAACGAGTCGGAAGGTATAACTTGCCGATAGAAAGAGGGGCAACTTCTAGGTGAAAATAACTGTAAGTAATTAACGCTGTGCGACCTGAATTGCACTTTATTGTGTCGTCGCAAGAGTCGCTATTTATTTAAGTGATTTTACTGAGTGAATCTTCTGTAGGTACTTATACTATTATGTATTCTGTGGTACGGCTTCAACAAGAACACTTTTACTGCTCTTGCAATCATGAGTACATTCAAAGTGAAATCATTCATTTCAAATAGGCACATAAAAGGCACTTTTGAAAGTCAAAATTTACAAAAAAAAATAATTGAGTCTAGTCGCCCCTTCCAAAAGGTAGTTTCGTATGGAGGAGAATGGGAAGAAACTTCACCGATGCCAATCCGTCGGCAGACGCTAATGGGCATAAAGTACCATACTGGGCACAGATTAAGCTTTGTAACTTTACACGCTCTGGCTGGCTGTAGATACTTACCACACACAATGCAATGTTTCAATCCATTCACCATGCCCAGGAAGTATTTTAATCTCTTAATTTTTATCACATACGCTAACGCCCCATTTATCACGAAACTTGACGGGCACTGGACAGCCGTCAATCTAATTTATGTGCAACATAACAAATTCCTGTGTTTATAACACATTTTATTTTATCTTTAATGTCGGCAGTTTGACTAATACTGTTGTGGAGAAAGTCTGAAAATTATGTCGTTTGCGTAGGAGTTTTATTTGTGTTTTAATTTTTATTATTTGTTTTAGGATTTGGTGTTTCTTTAAGGGTCGGCATTAGGAAATCGTGTTTGGGGTTTGGATAAGTTTATATAAATATAAAACTTAAAGTAGGTAGGCCAAAACGTCTGGCTCAAGAGTTTAAAAATTGGATTGAGAAAAAAATTGAATACCACTAAAAACGTGCAAAAAGCACTGCCGTATTGTGATAACTTTGGACTAAATAAGAAGTCACCTAATTTCATGTTTTTTTCACCGCCTACTTTTTCTAACCACCCATTTTTTCTGTATTCCAAAACAACACTTCAGTTTTGCGTAAAAAGTTTGCGAATTTTTTTTTGAATTTTCACACCCGAAATTGTCATGCAAAATTACTATGGCGAAAATTCTGAAACTTTCCGAACTTTTTACGCAAAACTGAAGTAATTTTTTGGAACGCAGAAATAATCAGTGGCGTTCACTGTTCTTTGTTGTCATTATTTAAGTATTAATAATTAGGTGACTCCTTATTTACGTCAAAGTTATTAAAATATGGCAGTGCACTTTTTTAGTGACATTAATTTTTTTTTCATCCTCAAGATTTATCCTCAATCCAATTTTTTCACTGACTGGTGGATCTCTTGAGCTAGCCTGGTGTTTTTTTGGTGGCTACTACTTTAAGTTATTTAAAGGTATAAACTTATCCAAAACCCTATTACCTAGTGCCAACCCTTAGGATGTCGATCAATAAAAATAATAAACGGTTAGCAGAAAAGGTAACCATTTAATTATTAACATAGCTTGCGTTAGTTCTAATATTATAAATTAAAAAAAAATACAAATGAAATACTGATGGATTGATTTGATATCAATTAATTACCGTTATGTTGTTTTCCTGTATGAATTGAAATATAATGTGAAATTTATTGTATAACAGATCAGTAACTAATTAAGCTATTATTATCCTCATTATTGTAAATTAAACATCCTGTAAAGTTTTCAGCTTAAGCAGTTACCAATTTAACTAACCATAAATAGTTAATATTCAAACTTAAATCATTTAACTTTTCATTACTCACGCTTTAAATAATCTTATCTATTGTTTTATCATCCTGATTGATTATCTCATTAGTCGTCAGGTAAGACTGTGCTATAAATGCCAAGTTTTAATAGAAAACGTATTGAACATAAAAATTTTACTGTACAACATTACCGAGGACTATGAGACTTGATTAACGGGCATTCGCAGACTTTACCTAATTAAAGCTGTTTTTATGATCAAGTGACTTCCAACGTTTCGTTCAAAGAATAGTGGGGTAATTCGTTTGTTAATACTTGCCTGAAATACTTACTTTCGTGTTCTTGTTTTGTTTTAAGGCTGGTCCTAAAACCTTGCACTAGACTACTCGCGAAGTTGCTTCGACGGAGACTGCCCGAAATTGACCGAAGTCCGAAGTACGTGACTAATACCACTCGTTCAAAGCTCGAGACTTTTCACAAGTTTTAAAAGAGATCGGAAGTCGCCCAAGGTGAGCCGAAGTTGCACGAAGCGAACCGAAGTGCCCTTCTACAAAAGTCGCTTAGCTTCGATCAACTTCGTGAATAGTGTAGTGAGTGCAAAGAAGTGGGAGTAATACGGGAGGCTTCTTCCTCTTTGGGTTCGGCAAAATCTATCTGTGAATCGTGCATGTTACGTAAAAGAAAAATATTTGCCAGCTGGGATTGAAGCATGGCTGGCTGTACAGATTGAGACAGGTTTGCACGTAAAAAAGTCAAGATTACAATTATTTCTATCATCGAGGACCAACATCGAAGTAACGACAATGTGTCAATGGATACAATCCTCGGTCCGACATCTAAAGAAAAAGTCTGAAAAATATCATTCTGCGATATTGACATAACGACGCAATAAATACTGTATAGGTAAAGCAGATTTTACAGCGCAAGGAGCAAGCAAAAATAGCCCTTAAAATGACGACCATATTTTGATGATGACTGCACCTATAAAAGAAATGCATGCACAGTTTGATAATGCAAAAAGTAGTTACGTTATTTAAAATAAGTTCAAAGTTAATCATGTAATCATGACAGTTTATAACTTAGGAGGTGGAAAGAAAACGAATGTGACTTAAAGATAATTACTTTTTTAATGCTACTGTAATCAACAATATGCTACGACGAATGATGTGACGAACTTTTTCCAAACTTACAATTCTCACAAAGACTTTCCCTAATCAACAAACTTTGTATCTCATTCCGAACTAATAACTTTCTAATTGGGCTTAATTTTCTTAGATATGGCACTAGACTCTTAACGAAACATAGATCATCGTCTATTTCTCCGTAATCTTCAGTATTTGATGTGGCGTGAGCTACTGAATTTTTTTTGACTTTGACTGGCACCACAGGCTCCGATTTAGTTTCAGAAGAGTGTCTTTTAATTCCTTTGTCTTCTGGCTGTACCTCTTCAATCATTTCGATTTTAGGTTGAATTAAGAGTTGATAGTTCATATTTTGATTATCTTCAACCCTATTAGCAGTGACTGAAGGTTCTTTTTCATAATTATCTGATTCATTATCGTATATATTGGCTTGTTCTCCGAAGAAATCTTCTGAATCTTCGAATACTATTAGTTCTTCTTTTATAATGTCATCGTCATGTATTTCGATATCTTCTGACGGGGAGAAGGACGTGTTGGTTATTTTTGCTGAGATTTCTCTTAGGAAAAGCATGTGTTCGAAGTAGATCCACTTGCCTCTGTAGTATTGGATATAGGGCTTCGTAGGATTGTCGAAGGGAACCTTTACCTTTTTAATTTCCCTTTGGAATTGGTCTCGTAGGTTCCGCCATTTTTGTTTTACGAAGTCTTCTGTAACAAATAACATTAAACGTTATAAATATATAATAGCTGTATAAATCGTACATCGTCTGACACAGTTTGGATACCAATAATTGGTTGTCAAAAAAAGACGTGAACATAAAAAATACAAGAACACTGTTTAATTTTCAGTACCTATGGCATATATAGATTATACTTTTATTACCTACATAATGCCTGTCCACGATATACGAAGAAGGGCATTGTCTAAGCAGGTACCTATTTTACATATCCCGTATTACCGTGCCTCGATTCCGTGAACCCTGCGCTGCGCCGCCGCCGGCGCCTACTGGAACAGCAGCGAAACAGTTTGGTAAAGCAGTTTTCAAACACAGCGAAGAAAACCTTATTGGTTGAACTTAGAACTAAAATCAGCGCAACACTAGGTACGGTTTATTTTAACTTTAAAAAAACTTTTTGTTTTTTTCGTTTTGTTCAAATTTCATTAACTAGGTAATTATTCATGAATAGAATGCGACCCCAAAAAATTTGATAAGATAGGTCGGTAGCGTTTCTGTTGAGAGAAGATACCAACAATCAATCAAAAGCGAACCGTATTGGTATGGCTATGGTCACAAATAAGGTCTAAAATTACGAAGCTAAGTTATCGCACATGATGCACAGTGACAAGGTTAAATAGTTCACTAGTGTTTGACGCATAATACTAAGTCTTATGCAGTCTTATTATAATAGCTATTATTGAATCATCAAGGAGAGTAGAGTTGTTAACCGGCAGCGCCCCCATTGAAAAATTAATAATTCTGGAGATATGGAACATTTTTAAATAGATAAGGCAGAATTTTTTTGTATCAAAAAAATCAATACTAAACCTCCTAAGTCCGAAGTTATAACAGATTACGTCAAAAACAGCACGTTCCTTATCTTCAGACTTATTATTAGCAGCTGTACTCACCTTAAGTGTTAAAAAACCTGCACCAATTTACCTGATCAGGATTCAAACACAAAACCCCGCTTTCAATTAGCCAAGCTAGGGTCCATGAGGACAATGATTGATCTGTATAGCGCTTTGAGGACACTAACGAGACACAATAAAAGTTTTATTGTTATTACTGGTATGGCCGTATCCTTCAAAGTGTTAAACATTGTTGAATAATATAAGGTACTCTTAGTACAGTCGAGCTAGTAAATTGCTTTAGGTACCGCCCTAAGGTCGAATGTCGCTTGCGACGACCCGACTGCTGAGTCACAGTCACCTCTCACAAAGAGGAGACATGACTGTGCACTTACAGTCATGTCTCCTCTTTGTGTGACCAATCTGGACCAATGTGACAGTTAGATAGTTTCCAAAGTTTTAATCTTAAGGCTGTCTGCGCATCATGCGCAGTGGTAGCCAGCGAAATTCAATTTTTTTTTGGGTTTTTTGCAATTTGCAGGTCCGTGTCAGATTGTATCTTGATCAAAGTATGATACGCGGCAATAAAACATATGTATTTATATAATTTTAACCGTAACAATCATCAATACATCTCTATAAGTTAGATTTCGTGCAGATTCGTTAGATTTCGTTCGTTTGATGAATCTGCACGAAATCTAAATTAGAGAGATGTATTGATGAATGTTATGGTTAAAATTATGTAAAGACATAAGGTTTTATTGCCGCGTATCATATTTTGATCAATATAAAATCTGACACGGAGCTGCAAATTGCAAAACACCCAAAAAAAATTGAATTTCGCGGGCTACACAGCGCAAACACCTTTCAAGATTCAACACTGAAGTTTCAATAAACTGAGGCCTTAATGCAAGTTTTTAAACTTACTCGATCACGTTAACGTAAAATAATGCGCGCACACACCTTCAGTCTTATCTGTGCGATTTATCTGTACAGTTATCTATTCATATTTTGATTAGATCTCAGTTAAACTGTTTGTTCTACACACATAACGATTTCACTGTACAGTTTCACTGTTCAGATGTTCACATAAATCGCACAGACAAAACTTGAGGTATGTAGCGCGCATTAAAGAAGAAGGGTCATCTGTGACCCAAGCCCGGCGCAAACCAAACATATCTCATTTTTTTTGTTATTTTATGTATTCAAATATATAGTTTTTTTTTTCGATTTTAGTGGCTAACCTATATAAATTGCCTTCGTAAGACAAAATATTATTTCTTAACTTACACGATTATATAGTTTAAATATTATATAATTTCAACATCATGGACTCATGGTGGGCCATCGTCAAGTTGTACCATCACTTTTCGACCTTATTACTATAAGAATAAGGTTCATTATGATTTCATTGAAAATAAAAATATCTAAAGAAAAAGCCTTTGTTTAATTTCCAGAAAAACATTATGTTTTGTCTTACACAGGCAATTTAACTAATCTAACTTAGTAAAAAACCAAAATATATAATTATATAATATAATATATATAATATAATATAATACTCGCTCTTTTAGAGAGTGCAGGAGTGATATAGCATGTGCGAGTTTTTTGGAATCTCACACTAGCGAGATAAGCCGAAATGCCGATCATTTTACGACCATTATCTCGCTACAATCGGTACCTATCGGTACCTAACTTGGTTTTTTCCATTGTAATTGTCTTTACCAAAACATAGCTATATAATGTAAAGCTTCTTATTTTGAATTCTGTCGTTATTGGTAGGTTTGATAAAAATAATATTTTGCCTTGTGAAGGCAATTTAAATAGGTTAGCCACTGAAATCGAAAAAAGAAATACCTGATAATTGATGTAAGTACTTAAAATAATGAAAAAACTAAAATATGTTCTGTTCGCGCCGGGCCTGGGTAAATTTTGTATGGAGCGTGACCCTTCTTCTTTATACCGAAACTGAATAAGCGCCGTCTGTTGACAATAATGGGAAACACAATTATTTCCATACAAATTAAGATAAGTTAACATTATAACGTAAAGGCGATCGAGTAAGTATAACAACTAGGTAAGGCAACTGAGAGTTTTGTCAAAAGTGGTAGGTAACGTAATATTATAATAACACTACCTACCTATATATCTAGAATATATTTATATTATAATGCCAAGCTAATACCTAAAGAAACCCCGATCGCTTCGCTAGTGACTACTACAGATAAGTAATAAATAAACAAAAGCTACCTACGTCACTGATGGCGCGAATGAAGTGACCTAAATGGCGCGGCGCAGACGCAATCGTGTGACGTCAGCCACTTATCAGCAGAAGACGCCCGAACCACAATAATATCCTATTTAATACGATGTGTAACAAAAACCCTGTCCTCCTATAATATCCTAAAATATTATTATTGTTGAAGATGAAAAAGTTATTGCTATATTAATATTCACTCTTTAGTACCAAGATTACCGCAATTTGATTCAAAATTATCAAAATTTTTAACAGACATATAGACACCTACTTCACGACGGATCCCCATTTAAAAATAATTGGGGGTACCTTTTTATTATTTTTTTCTGAAAATGACCACAAAATATACTCTTAGCCTCACGGATCGGACAGGGTTTTTAACATCTTAGAGCCGTATCAAAATAAAAACAAATTCCGGCGCACCCCTACTTCAAATCACTTTACATCCTAAGCAAATGACAGGTGAACAAACTCAGGTAATACACATAATATATTACTACGCAATAGGAATGTCACGTAACACTACTTACTATCTTTATTCAATGTTGTTGCTATTCGCTCCCATTCGTGGTCCATTGCAGTTCGATTATTATACTCGTTGTGATATCTGTTCCACAGTAAAGGAGTATTAGCCACCTCCCTAATCAACATTTCTATAAGATTCATTTGTTTATTCATGTCCAATTCACAAACGGCTTCCATTTTAGAGCCGTTAATTCCAAGTTTTATCCTTATTCTGTCTCAGTAAGGCACAAAATCCAACGAAAAAGTCCTATGTATAAACTTTTGTGCCCTTGTAACTTTGATGTTATCAGTTTTCAAACGAAACTAAAAACTACCACGAACTGTCACTTATTTTATTTTTTTAACACATTTCAGTTTGACTTAACTGCTCACGAATTAAGATAGAACATTGTTACAATGAATTCACACTTAAATTAACTCAAAACATTTATCAATAACGAAATACGTGATGCGATCGACACGACAGACGGTGAACTAAAAATAACCTCGCGCTGTTGCCAGCTCGCACAGCCAACGCGAGCGACGCGGCCGCACGACGTCACGCACGCTAGCCCATAAGCCCACACATCTATGCATGTTTGAGAACAAGAAACTGATGAAACTCAACTTGTGTTATGGCATTACATATGTGTGCGTGATGTAAACGTCGTCGCCGCGCCGCGTGTGTAGTGCGTAAGCGCTGAGTCTGTGTGTCGTCATGGTCGAATGTGCGATCTGGCAACGTGTCGCTTGCGTTCCACGACCGTGTTTGGTATTCTTGACGTTGAATGCGAGGATTGGCTCACAACAGGTGTTGCATAACATGATTTCGTATGATTATGGAACATTTGTAGTGCATAGTATAAAATAAACAAAGGCGCTGGGTCAGCAGTCAAATTAGATACCTTTTTAGAAAAGGCAATTTTAGATTATCCTGTTAACGAGTTCATTGCATTCATTTTTTCCTCCCATTTATTTGTTCATAAAAAGTAACCTTCATTTGTTTTATTATAGTACTTATTTGTAAAAATCCGATAAATCCGATACTCAAAAAAAACTAATAACGCATTGGTTCATAGTCACAATTCTCGCAGTAATCGTTTAGGCCTATGCCAAATAAGTAATGCTTACCTATCAAGTTTCTTGACATTCAACTTCTCCGTATTGCACCGAGTGCTATACAATACAATACAATAGTCACAATACAAAGTATGTCACTAACAAGTCCCGTAGATTTGCTTTTGACATTCAAATAAAAAAAAAATACGTTAAAAGGCTTCGATATTTTTCACTGAACTTTCGCAATCAGTCCGCGAGTTACACAAGGGTTGTCGCGAAGTCTTTTTTTTAAATTTTATTTTTTAACTAGTGATAATAGTATGTGCGTGTACTGTACCTACCACGCCTCTCTGCCCAATCCTTCGGGGAAACAAGGCGTGATGTTATGTGTGAAGTACTTATGTCTTTTTTTGTTGCAGGGTTCAAGGTTCACTGAAATAAAGAAGAAGAAAGAAAAATATGTTTCACATACAAAAAGGGTCTGTCACAGAAAAAAGTGCATACAAGAACATAAGTTACCTAACTTAATAAAGAAAAAAAAATACATGGTCACATTAAATTAGGTAGCGAAACTTTGCAGACATGATGAGCATGAAAAAAATTTTTTTTTTTTTTTTGGGTCAATGACTGCTGGTTGTCTGTGCGGAATAAGATTAGGGTTAAGATTTGAGGGCGCAGCTGTGCTTAGTTACCGGTATTTGTGATGTTGTCAACACTGACATCATTATAGTTCGACTGTATTTTTTTTTTCTTTGGGGTCGGCTTCCAGTCTAAGCGGATGCAGCTGAATACCTGTATTTTACATGGAGCGACTGCCTATATGATCACCATAACCCAGTTACTGGGTAAAACCAGTCTTAGTCCCCGAAATACTGAAAACCAGTTTTATTACCAGTCCCCTTGGTAAGACTGGTTTTCAGACTTTCGGGGTTCTGATGACCCGTAACGACTGTCAAAGTTCCACGTATGACACGTATTCCACGGGTCTTGGTATGTAAAGATGTCCACCCATCCACGGACCAACCGTGGCGAGCGTACCTTAACCTGATTGATCGACCCGTGCGGCTATTATTAATTAGCCACAAGCCATAATGTTTTCAGATTCTGTCTTAATAATTGTTTTGATGAAATTTCCAATAATCATATCAATAAAAAAAACTATTGTTATTTTAAAATCATAATACTTAGGTATTAGTTTACCATTATACGACCATAACCATTTTACGACACTCCTATTCTCTTTCCGCACAGACTCTAGTGTTGTTACTTGAAGTGTGTATCGATAAAATCTGTTATATCATGTTGATACATTGATATCGTCTGTGAAGTTTACTAAAAATAAATTAAAGTTCTAAAAAACACGCTTTAATACCATTAAACTGAACTAAAAAGTAAAAAATAAATTTTTCAATATGAGAATAAAGTGATTAAGAGAAAATTAATGTCATTGTAAAAAAAAGCGTGGGGTGCTTTGTACGAAATTCTTACACTAACTCTGTAATTCGAAAGCACCCCACGCTTTTGTTTACAATGACTTTAATTTTCTCGTTAGTCACTTTATTTTTATTGAAATATTTATATTATTTTACTTTTTAGTTCAGTTTAAATTCAATTAATTAAAGCGTGTTTTTAAGTTTTTTTAAACTACTTATAATTTATTTTTCAATTTTTTAGTCGATTTTCCCAAATAAAATATATTCTATAATTATTATATTAATGTAGGTATTATATTTATTTTTCTGTACATTTTATTATTTTTATAAGTGTGAAAATGTCGAATTAATCTGACCATTTAAAGTGGGTAAAAATCGAGTTCAAAGATTCCGTTACATACGAACATATAGGTGAAGCTAATAAAAGCGTGTTAAAAAACCTGATATTTTAAGTGACTATGCTACAGGAGCTTGATGACCCCAAAAAAAACATGATCAAGTTAATTTATTTTTTATTTTATCGTATTTAGATAAGTACCCATAATAGATAGATAGATAGAATACTCTTTATTATGCACACCATAAAAATCACAGATATAAATGTTGAAATTTTACATAGGGTGACACAATGGGCGGTCTTATCGCTAAAAGCGATCTCTCTAATATAATAATAATGTCTCTGGATATTCGCTAGCTAATTTCATTTGACCCTCTATATGTTTACGAGCACAGAATAGAAATAGTCGGCATCTGCACGTCATGACTGTGACAAGCAGGCTTACACAGCATAATGCTGTGCCGCAGCATAATGCTGTGCCGCAGCATAACACTGATTTCATCCGAAGATGACGTACGGAACCAAGTCAGGTTTAATTCCAGATTATGTTAAGATAATAGAAGTAATACCTTTCTAAAAGGACAACAACTTGAAATAATGTTTAAAAAAAAAACACGACTGCCCTACCAACAAACGAACTAAAAAGTAAATAAAAAACAAGTTGCATTCCCTGACTAAACAGACAAAAAAAATTGTCATTGCTGTTGGACCGTTCTGTGGTACACTTTTAAATCTAAAAGTCCTCCGACTGCAATGACAATTTTATTTATCTGTTTATTCAGGGAATACTTACAACTTGTTTTTTACTTTTTAGTTCGTTTTTTGGCATGGCAGTCGTGAAAAATGAAGAATTATAAAAAAAAACTTTTTTTTTAATTGTTCATTTTTAGGGTTCCGTACTAAAATGGTAAAAAAGGAACCCTTATGGTGTGACTCAGTCTGTCTGTCTGTCACAGCTGGATATCTCAATACTAATGCTATCAACTTGAAATTTAGAAAAGTTTTAGATGACGTTTACTTAACTATTTTACAAATAAGAAAGAAGTAAAAATATTTATATTTTTTTTGTAACAGGGACTGAAAGGTGGTCTTAAAAATTCAAAGTGGGGTTCGTATGGCATGTGGGGTATCATATGAAAGAGCGCTGCTTGCACATTCTCAAACACATTTTTAATTTTTTTTAGGCTGCATCGTTTTCGACTTTGTCGATGTCTCTAAATAGCACACTTTTTCAGAAATCGGAACGGAACCCTCGGTGCGTGAGTCCGACTCGCTCTTGACCGGTTTTTTAAACTTTATTGTTGTTAGACAAAAATATTGCCAGTGTCACTTGGGATGATGTAGAGTACATCATCCCAAGTGACACTGGCAATATTTTACTGGCGATACCCCATACATCGAAATCTGTCCAGGCATTCAAAAGTTATGGTGCATTAGAGAAACTCACATACATACATGAACCCTGAAAACATTACACTCATTTTTGGTGCAGTCGTGTAATAATAGGGTAACTTATCAGCTTATAACATGACATTTTTAGTTTGTCACTGTCACTACTAAGCTAAGCTACGTGTCTTCTCTTTTCTATAATGATAACGTCAAAAAATAGGGATGATGACTAAAAAAATATTTTTTGTCCGTCATAGAGATTATTAAAAAATATTGGACACGTATTTTTTCTTTTTTTACGTAATAAAAAAATTACGGCGATACACTGAGTTAAAATATGGCATGACGTCACGCGTAGCTAAGTTTTATACGTACAAGTGACGTAGCTAGCCCCCACTCCCCAACTTTAATGCATGATAGCTAAGTATTTTTTTATTAATATGATAAAGCAAAAAATACGTGTCTAATATTTTTTATTATCTGACTGACGGACTAAATAGAGTTTCTTTTTTATTACCCAGGCATCATCCCTATTGATACATTTTATTACTATTATTTTGCGAAATAATTCCGAGCATTAATTTTTGAGTAACGCAATTTACATTAGTAGGTACAGTGCCAACCCTAATGTTGAGAGTTCCGTAATTACAAATGTTTCAGGCTGAACTATGAGCGCTTTCAGTTTCCATGAGTTGCCTGAAAACTGACGTTTATACCTGTACATAATGAAACATTGTTGATTGAAGTTCATATGCCTGTTTTTATTATATCCGATGAAACTGTGGATGGAACATTTTCCGATATATTTTTATTCATGAAATGCATTATTTCATTTGTTTGGTTATAACATTTTTTGTTTTTATTCATAGTCTCATGTTTCTGATTGTGTTTGAACACTTTGAATGGGTATCGTGTTTGTTTTACAAGTAAGCTGTTTATTAGCTGTGTGATTTATTTAAACTGTCGTTTGACAACTGTATTTTAATTGTCAATGATGGGCTGTATCGATAATACGTCCTGCAATGATGATCGAAGGCAAAATTGCCTGACAAGCACTTTTACAGTTATACTCATCTTTATTTTATACAATTTTTTTTTTTTTTTTTAATGCTTAATATCTAGCTAAAGATTACAATAATTAAAGGCGCACAAAAGTTGAAACCCTGGCTCCTACACTAGGAATACCTGTGACTTAGGAGTCAGTGTTCTACTGCTACTTGGACACTATAAACCCTTTTGGAAAATAAGATCTAGTAATCTGATGCTATGCAAAAATATTATACTATTATGTGGAAAAACAATTTGGGAAAACAAAATAAAAGTAGAAAATAAATTAATAAAATAAAATTAAGATTACAATTAAAAAGTAATAAAAAGTAAAATGACTGTGTGGGTGATTCTGTATGTGTGACTGGGAATCGTGTGTTTTGTTTCCGTTGTGTGAGGGTGTGTGTGTGTGTGTGTGACTGGGAAACTTGTGTATTTTGTGTTGAGTGAGTGTGAAATGAGGAGTGTAAGTATGCGAATGTGGTGGTATCGAGTGAAAGACTATGTTTGAGTTAGTACGAGCTTGGTGTCTTTTGTTTTATTACAGATGTCGGTGACTGTATTACATGTATTTGTATGGAATGTTGCGAGTTATGTCAGAGTGATTAGTAGTTCCTCAGTTTGAGCGTAATCAAGGAGGTACAGCATGTTATTCAGCTTAGCCTTAGCCTCGTGTTTGCTTGACTTTGCAATTTGGGTGGTCTTGTTAATGTTTTTGTAAACCAGAGAGCCCAGCACATATAGCTGTCTTCTGGCGAAGGTAGTTCTATGACTAGGCGTTGGGCAAACTATACTTTGACCACGTTTCTTAGAGTTTGGGGGTGGTACTTGGTTATGTTTCCAGAGAGTGCTCCTTCCTTCCTTCCTCATAATCAATCTTCCTTCCTTAATAATTCCTTATAATCAATCTGCCTAGCCTTTTCCCTACTACGATTATGTTGGGGTCGGCTTCCAGTCTAACCGGATGCAGCTGAATACCAGTATTATAAATGGAGCGATTGCTTATCTGACCTCCACAACCCAGTAACTGGATAAGGTATGTAAAGATGGTCACCAATCCATGACCAAGCCCGGCAAGCGCAGCTTAACCTGATGGATCGACCCGTGCAAAGGTATAATTATGTGGTTTATTCATTTTTTAACTTATTTCGTTACATTTTTAATTATTTCTTTAAATAAATAAAATATGTAAAAAAAACATTTAAAAATATAAAAATGTCGGTGTCGGGAGCACTATCCAAGCTACCAGTGGTTAGGGCTGCAGAGACAGGAACCTCCTCACAATACGAACCGTATCAAGGAGTACTGCCTTCTGAATCTGGCCCTTGATCCAACCGCCTAACCAGAGCCTCGAGAGATGTTGGTTGAGGCTTTCGGCCATAAGCCGTTGGCCGTTACTACAATCGGCACAATGACAGCCGAGCTCACATACCACATGTTAACAACTTCGTGAGCTAAGTCGACATATTTTATTTGATCCTATTTCTCAGCTTTCTCGGTTCTCGTCATGTGGAATGGTAACATCGACTATCATTGCGCGGCGCGCTAATCGATCTATCACCACTATATCAAGCTTATTGGCGACAAAGTCTTGTTAGTAATGATAGACCGATCCTAGGGCAACGTGATATGGTAATTTTCGAGAGCTGGGTCGGGCACGTACTTGTAATACGGTACCTCAGAGTCCACAAGTTTATATTTCAAAGTAAATTGCTGGTGAATAATCCTGTCCACTTGGTTATGCCTGTGCAAGTACTCGCCGTTAGCCAGACGAGAAGAACCAGGTATATTATTATTACTATTGAGAATATAGGTATAAGGTTGAGCTGGATGGTGCTGATCCATGCGTCATGTTCGTGAACGGGCGCCGTCAGTTGAGACTGGTCATCTCTTATCTGCCAAGCCTTATTTTTAATTTTATATTTTAACTTGTTTTTAAGTATTTTTTTTTTTTTACATTGTTCTTAAATGTATGTAGAAGCAACAAATATAATGTACCCAGGATGTTGTAATACTTATCTTGATTCAAAAGAGTGTCCGTGGAGTTTCTTGCCCGTTCTTCTCCATAGATCTACGTTTTGGAATGGGCAACTAGCTTCAACTTTCTGACTAACTGACTGACTCTTTGACAATTTATCCAATTTTAAGAAGATGTCCGATATTCATAGTTTAAATACTAGGAATAAACACAATCTTGCTGTACATCGCTCGTCTCCACGAGTAGGCAACTCGTTCATGGGTCAATGTATATGCTTTTACAACAAACTTCCCATTGAAATTCGAAACTTGCCCATTAAACGATTTAAAAGCTGTATTAACTTTGTGAAAAGGGCTACTATAAAATTTCCGATTATTTAGAAGACAAAAAAGCTTGGGTTTGAGCTATTCGCTCAACCTTGTAATATATGTAATACCAAAATCATTATATTATGCAAAATGACAAACCTTTGTTTAAAAATAAAAATATATTTTTTTCTTTAATTATTGTAAATGTGAGCACTATGTGGATCTTTTTTTTTTCTTTTTTAGTTTTATTGACGGTCTGACATTTTTTGAGTAAGTACTTTATGCGACCTCCCCAAATGTCCTTTCTTTGGTATTGTTCGTCAAGTTATTGAGCTCCTTAAATCCTTGAGTTGAGCTACACGATTGTTGACAAATGCTTGCACTGACTGGACAGGTCCACTCAAATTTTTATGGTTCTTTCCTCAAAAGACCATTTCAGACATTGATCTACATGGTCCTCACATGATCTGACCAAGATTATGTCTGGACTTTAAAAGAGACTTTGACCCCTGAGTTTGTTTCGCCATTTCTTCTCAGGGTAGTCAGATAGGAAATGTCGACTTCATCTAGCTTATTAAAAAAAATATTACGTGTAAAAGTGATTTCGATATCCTATTTACAGAATAAACAATTTCATTTCATTTCATTTCATTTAAAAGTGCCTGTAATTGGTTTAATTGAAATAAATGCTTTGAGTTTTGAAAATAATGTTTTTATACAGGTGGTCTAATGAACTGGTTCATAAATTGAAAAACATGATTGTGTACTATAATCAAGCAATTGAGTTTAGTACTCCCTTTTATATTTTTAATTTTCAAAGTTAATAAAAAGCTTTCCGGTAAAAATTATTTCCAGTCTTCAATTCTTTGAACTTGCTTTTCGTGTCGTTGCAATTAACATTTACTGGGACCATTATTGTAATTACTTGCATACTCGTAGCTGTAATTATTTCTTCACTTCACTTGTGTTTGGTATTTTTATGACCAAGCAAAATGTAGGACAAGCAGACAAAATTGTAGCTGTTCGCAAAATAGTTTGTTCTACCTATACCTATCAATATCTACTAGATAAAGTGAGAGAAATTAATTGTTACGCCACTTAGGGCTAATTTGACCAAAGTCGGATATCTTTTATCCGTGGAATAAAATTGACGACTGACAGTTTTGTACGGAGAAACTGTCAAAAAATCACAATTTATTCGAAGATCAAGACTTATACTTAAACCCTTAAATTGACAGTACAGTGGAACACAATACCATCGAAGGGAAGTGACAAACACGTCGTACAAAGCATAGTCTTTCCGTCTTACTAATAAATACAAAATAAAGTTATTCCAAGTTTAAACCTATGAAAATGTATGGTTATTCCTTTGTTATTCCTGATATAACTTTATTCTGTGTTTTATTTGTAAGAGGGTTAGAAAATAAACAACTTCATGTTTTTGTTAGGTAGGTAAGTATTCAGTTTATTAACAAATTGACTTCACGATTGACGCAGTGGTTGAGCGATTGACTGCTGCGCAGCATGTCGCGGGTTCGATTCCCGCACGGAACAAATATTTTGTAATATGTATGTATTTACAAAAAAAAAAAAAATGTATAGAAGTAGTTTATCAGCCATCTCGTTACCATAACACAAGCATTAGGTTGCTTAGCTTGGGACTAGATGGCGTTGTGTGAAATGTCCAAGGATATTTATTTATTTTTATTTATTATACAGAAAAACTACATAATTATTGTATGTAACTTTAATGAAAAAAAAAAAGAAAAAGATACGTGAGCAAACAAACATATTAAAAACATAGAATAAAAATTACATTACATCTTTTAATTTTTTACATAAGAAATCAATATTTTTGTCTGCTTTTGTTCACTTTATGTTGTTGATTGATATGTTATTGATTCTTTATGTCATAATAAGCGACATTTCACTATATCCGAACTTTGTTATATATGAAAACCAAACTTCGCACTGCAATTCACACACTAAGCGGTCGGTCAATACATAAAAGCGGAGTCTAGTACACAGATTCCACTGTATTTTAAATCTCAACTGTAATTATTTGTCAGCAATATAAAATCAATCACCCTACGTAAATTTGCCGTATTATAGCCTAATACGGCAAATTTACGTAGGGGTGATTGATTAACAATTAATTTCCCCGAATGTGCATACAAATTTATACTAGGTAGGTACTAATTATACTGTTTTGATTTGCAGGGCATACATTTAATGCCCTATACGCTATGTAATAGAGAGTGAACATCTCCCTCCTGCCTCTATTTTAGTACCTTCTTTAAAGTGAAAGTTTAACTTTATTTTCACCAAAAAAGAGAAGAAAAGTTTACTTACAGTGTTTTGTTGGCAATTATGCGAATAGTGCACTACTACCTACATAATAAAATTCATGAATTATGCTACAGGTTATGCACTCCGCCGTCAAAGGGTCATTTGCAGTTAAAGAAGTACCTAGGCATAATCAAAGCGCAACTGAAAGTTTATCGTTCAATTGTGTTACTATAAAGTATTTTTTACAGAAAAAAATATGTATTAAGTAAGATCTTCTCTTGAAATAAACATGCTATTGCAATAAATTATAATTTTGTTTCCAAATAAAGGCTCTTACATACACAGGCGATATCGCGTCGCGACGTGTCGCGTAGCGGTGTTGCGACACGATAATATCACAATATCGCTCGCGATATCGCCTCTGTCTGTAAGAGCCTTAAACAAATTATTATTTGTTCTGCATTGATCTCACGAGGTTTGTCCCACATAATTCGAATTTTATTCCTTTTTGAATGTAAAATACTATATCAAAATGCAGTGAAAAATATATGCATACCTATTGGATTTTCTTTTTTATTCAGTTCATGAAAAAACTTAACTCATTTTCCACGATGAAAAATAAAAAACACAATTCCAATGGGTATCGCACTAAATGAGACTTTCCAATACAAAGCTTCTCTTCGTCGATGCTTCAGAAGATATCTTAATTAAAATTGTAGTAATTAGTTAAAAACAGTGGTGAGACCATCGGGTGTTGATTTTAATTTCAAATGGAATATCGTATTCAGTACGTATGTAATCAGGATCTCTGTGGATACCGACTGTGTCGACAGTGAGAGCCGACGCTACAACGGAACGGATGATGAAACCAGTTTGTACAAAGTGTTTTTTTTTAGTTATCCTATCCTAGTGATAAGATAATCATGGTTGATTGAATGATGACTACATCAGTTACGACACTTTCTGTGTTTACGGAATCTAAAGGGCCCCACAAAGTGTACAGTCCGCCCGAATAGCTTTTGGTCCCATAGTAAAAGATGTTCATAGTGATCCTTTAAGAGCAAAATAATCATTAAAACCCCGTATAAAAATGAGCCAATGGCAAGCACAAAAGTCCTTAATTTCCCAAGCAATTCGTTCCCGCTCCGCCACCTCTCATCACAAACCTCAGTCTTAAACAAAAGAACCGCTCCGAGAGCCCTACGTTCTACAGACTCTTTTAAACAGTTCCCCTTGCACTATTGGAAGTGCCGACTGCTCCACTCACTCGATTCCACCTGGATTTAAGTAACTTACACCACTTCTGCTCAGGTTTCTCGACGTTTTATCTTGGTAGTAAGTTTCCATAGGATAAAATCCGATCATTGGATTGAGTGATGCTGCTAACAAAAGCTAGTTCTTGCATAAATCTGACAAAATTACCACATCTTACCTATCATAGATACCTTTTTTTTGTGGATGGGAAATCATCAATGACTTCTCCCGCTCTGGGCGAAGCGGGGCGTGTCAGACTTTTACTGACTAAAACCCACCCGTGTTCCTTCAGTTGCCTATGTCACGGCCACGGTATCTCTTTCAAACAACCCGCGACCCCGGCATGAACAACCCGCGATACCGGCGGTAGGACCATAAATTCCTGAGAGCGTCTTTCTCGCTGCGCGCACAAAATTCCACGACGAAACATCCTGCAGTTTTTTTACCGCTCCGCCACCGCTCATCACAAACCGTACAGTCTTAAACAAAAGCAACAGCACCGACAGTCCTCTAGTCTACAGACTCTTTTAAGCATTTTCCGTTGCATTATTGAGAGTGCCGACTGCTCCACTCAATCGATTCCACCTGGATTAAAGAAACTGCGGACTGAGAGCAGTTTAATTCTTCCACTGTTTTAAAAGCTTTCCGATTTCGTGGTGGAGAGATCTTTGTGAGCCTTTTTTTAAAAGTTTGGTGCGAATTTTTGTGGAATAGCAGGGCTTTTGTAGGTCAGTGCAGCTGTCAATAAGGATAGGATTTAGTTGTGTTGTTAGGTCACGTTGGTGGAGGATTAAGTAAGAAAACTATTCATGAAACTTCTTCTCTCATTTTCTTGATACCTACTTCATCTTTCTATTTTTGTGCAGTCTATCCATGGTAACAAGAAAATACTCTAAAGCTCTGATGCTCTTGTGAAACGGTGGGCACAGTCAGGAATCATGATGGTCACAATAAACGATGTACTTGCACTATTATTGGTTTAATATTTTTACAATTGGACAGAGTTTCCACTTACGGATTTTGCACTTGGTGACGGTTACAACAACTGCCTAACACATCCGCTTTTAAAGACTTTACTAATAACTTAATATTTTAATTCAGAAAAGAAAACAAAAAAAAAAACAAAAAAGAAACAACAACAAAACAACAACAATAACAACAACAATATAGCAATATTTTAGTAAAATTAAACAACAATTATTAACAAAGAAATTAAATAAAGTATTAATCAATAATCTTAAGCAATCATTAATTTAAACTTAATACTTGGCGCGCCGGAAGCTGACAACCAGGAAGGTGCCATAATAGATATTTAACAATTCTGATTGTTTTAAACACCAAGATTAAATATTCAATTATCAAACATTTGGCAAAAGAATTTGATAATAATTAATACTAAAATGTTGACTTTAAGAATGATTCTTAAATTACTAAGTTGAGGTGTTATATGCAGGACCGGAACTAAAACTCTTCTATTTCGTGACAGTAAGAATTTTCGTAGTGTACTGACGTGTGTGGTTGACCAAACATCTCACTGAAACACAGAAAATGGACATGATACATATGGCATAGGATGCAGAAAGACACAACAGTATACAGCACATAATTATCAGAAAGGTCATAATCTGCCCAGCCTTTTTCCAACGATGTTGGTGTCGACTTCCAGACTAACCGGATGCATCTGAATAACAGTCTTTTACATGCCAATCTGACCTCCACAACCCAGTTACTAGGTTACCCTTGGTTCCCTTGATCTCAGACTTTCGGGCTCCTGACGACTCGTAACAACTGTCAAAGATCCACGAATTACAGCCGGGACTAAAAACTTAACGTGCTTTCCGAGCCACGGCGAGGTTTTGGTATGCAAATATGGACACCCATCTATGGACCAATCGTGGCAAGCGTATCTTAACCTGATCGATCGACCCGTGCGGCTGCCAAGTTTTTACTTAGCCACAAGCCCCACCAATATGACCACACACAAAGATGTGATACACACCATCAAGCTGAACAGATTTCTCCAACTCTACTTCTAACTTAATTGCGAAAAAATTATCAGCCGTCCCATTCATTATGGTCGAGTTGAAGTTTTGTATGGAACAGTTGATAATTTTTTCGACATAACGATGTAGGTCCCATGGAGAAAGTTATTCAGTTTGATGGTCTGTACCACACTTATAAATATCACGACACATTTCTGATTCACGCTATAGATCGATGAGATCTTCTCTCAACCCACTTACCCTTTTTTACTGCATCCTTTTCCTTATGCCGCTTAGCCTTAAACCATTGCGTCAGCCAGGTCATTACCATATCAATACAAAGACGTGTAACATGATAATACATGTTCGATTTATAACATGTCATATTAATTTAACAGGTGTCAAAAATCGTTGTATAAACAGAGACGCGTGCCGGCCGACACTTGTGATGTTTGACGAGTATTAAACCTATAGTGTGGGGTAAAGAATGAGAGGTAGCGTTTTAATACTGAAAAAATAAACATTACATTGAAAGACAAATTAAATATTGGTTATGGGTTAAATGGGTAGTAAATGTGGTAGTACACACGGCTATACATCAAGCTATACATTTCCAGTTTACACTGACCTCTCATTGTAAGGCAATCCAACACAATGCAAGATCAGCTTATACTGGAAATGTATAGCTTGATCTGTAGCCGTGCGTGCGTACCTTATTATTTTTATTACATTAAAAATGCCTTTAAGGTTGATGCGCCAGGGTAGCCCGCGAAATTCAAAATTTCTTAAGTTTTTTGCAATTTGTACGTCAGTGTGAGCTTGTATGTTGATTAAAATATGATTCGCGGCTGTAGCTAATATGGCTTTACAGAATTATAATCATTAGAATCAGCAATATAACTCCATAAGTTAGCATTTACCTCAAACCTCATGATTTCATGCAATCGCTAGATTTGAGATAAATGCTAACTTATGGAGTTATATTGCTGATTCTAATGATTATAATTCTGTAAAGCCATATTAGCTACGACCGCGAATCATATTTTAATCAACATACAAGCTTACACTGACCTACAAATTGCAAGAAACGTAAGAAATTTTGAATTTCGCGGTCTAGCCTAGCGCTTTCGCCTTAACATATTTCAGACCATGGGGCCCCGGACCTTTGGAAGGCTTACGAGGGCCGGAGCCAACTCGGAGAGGCCCCTTACACAATTGTAAATAATGAGGAGGCACCAACCAATAATTATTCCAATATGCACTATGCGAATGCTCCCAAGGACAACCCCCGGTTGGTGCAGGACTATTGTAGAACATGAAAACAAAACATATTGGGCTATGGGTTTGGGTGGCTATTATTATAGTGGATTGGTTACCAAGAACTATGGAAAGACTACATCCGCTGCCTGATCAATGTTATGTAATACGCGGATAACATGGCAGGGGGTGACTTGCACACTCAATAATTGGGACCCGGAAAACGTTCGCTAGCACACAGTGTCGTAATGACAAAGCGGCAACATGTCCTGAGGTGTTATATTATTATTTTTCTTGTGTTGGCCCATATATGTAGCTGTTTCAGTACTCCTAGATATTATCTAGTCTGTGAAGTGGCTAGAAGGCTTGAATGATAGCCATGATACGTCGAACTTTATCTCAATAATATTTTCATTTGTCGTGTTTTTTATCGATACCATCACATAGAATCTGTGGAAATTTGTTAGCCAATTTAATTTGGCCCTCGGTAGGTAAATCACTTATTGGACTAATATAACTTTTCGATATTTTCTCTATGAATCTTGAATTTAATTCTATATCCGCTGTGACAATGGAACCAAAACTCGCTGTAGCTTACTTCTTAGACTCCTTATACGGAAATACTTTGTTTTACGACTTAGCAAGCGATTAGAATAGACTCGAATACAACAGGTGACAATTTAAACAAGGGCTTTAACGTTTTTTTAATTGCTCATTTATAGCTCCATAGTTTTATTGTTGAATAACTTTGATCGTAATCTTCGTGTTTAACTTTCTAAGTATGTATTTTTGGAATAAAGCGTAATGATCAGTGTAATTTTGATGATACATTTTGTTAAAGTAATGGTCAAAAAATATCTACTAAGAACCATCGAGCAGTTCATAGACTCAAACTAAATAAAAAACTCAGACAATACAGTAAAGAATTCGCGAAACTACACCTCCTCCTCACACGCACACATTTACACCGAAATACAATTAAACTACACCTCATTACGTGCACACATGTTTACGAAACCCGAAACGCGCGGCCTCACGTTACTGTTGACAGTGCTATGTCTTGATTTTTTTATTTAGTCTGAGTTCATAGAAATGTAGAACTCCGTATTTTTAGTAAGCAAAAAAATCTTAGCCACAAATTCGCTATTTTTCTGACTGTCGGTTGTCCATTATAAAAGTAATGCCCTGAAGATTGATTTTCCACAAAATAAGCCGCGACGTTTGCACGGACGTAAAAATATCACGGCAATTTTTTTTCGCGCACTGATATTTTCAACACTCTGCTTAGCGCCGAGAGTTGAAAATCCAATAGTGTGGTTGTTGCTAGGTTGGATTCTTAATGCTCGGCTCAACACCGAGAGTTGAAAATCTAGTGCGCGATAAAATCCCGCCGCGATATTTTTACGTCCGTGCGAACGTCGGCTATGTTTGTAGGTTCAGTGTTTACAACACAGCTCGTTCAGCACTAGTTCCACAAGCTTACTGTGCTGTTACACAAAACAAACTCTTAACTATAAACTCGAGTGTATTATCGACAACCCCAAGTTTCAGATGATCGCAACTATAACCACGAGTACAAATTCAAAGTTCTAAGTTTTAGACCGCGCAACCGACCTCCACCGCCTCCCGCTCCTCGCTTCTTAGTTGTGATGCACACCAATGCCTAGTTCTATCATTTTCTTCTCAGTTAGGTATATTTGGTTGGAAAGTTTCAGATCAGGTACTGACCATTAAGGCTCCTTCAAACAGGCACGACACGAGATATAATCGAAAAGCCACAAAGGCACGGAACGGTGCCTTTTTATCGCGCACGATTATATCGCGTATCGCACTTGTTTGTAAGGCCCTACATCCAAGCGTGGTTTAGCTCTGTTCTAGTTTCTCGCGCGATATAGAAGACTCACGCGCACAGGAATTATGTCGTATAAGTTCAAATAAAATCGTTTAAAATTAGAAATTAACTATTTCATAATAAATAATCACTGGATGCAGTTTGGCATTTGAAATTTTAGGGTATATTTATAATTATAACTATAATTGTTAATGAAGGAATAAACTGCTTTTAAAGATTACTAAGAGGTATGTTTGAAGTTTTCTTGGTGCATTAAAGTATTTTAAATTATGGTTTGAGTTCCATCACTGTATGCGAAAAGGACTTGAAAATATAACATTTTTTTATTTGTCAAAATTATTTACGGTTTATGAGATACACAGTTCTAAAAAACCGGCCAAGTGCGTGTCGGACCACGCACAATGAAGGGTTCCGTTGTTGAAAAGAATTTATCCCAAAAACAAACTTAACATTGGATCCGAATCGGAACGGAACCCTCGGTGCGCGAGTCCGACTCGCTCTTGACCGGTTTTTCAATTATATCTACAACATTTCTAAAAATTATGAAAATTAGATCATGTTTAGGGGGGAAAAACGATATCGCTTTTGTATGAAAGATTTATAGCCTCACAATCCTCTTGCTAAGTACGGATCTGAAAGTTTTCTCAGTGGTTTATGGCGTGAGGTCAAGTTTTTTGTAAGTCAATGACACGATTGTTGATTCTTTTTTTCACTGTACTATTAAGTTTTATATTGAAGCCATGTTGTACTTGTCAGGTCTACTCCTACTTTTTTTACTAGCATGGCGTGACAAACCTCTGAAAATAAACAATATTCAAGTGCCTTCCACTTGGGAATAACTTAATAAAATAGGCTCAGTTTTAGAGTTTTCTTCTATGGGTCCAATACCGTTGAGCATTAACTTAAAAAAAAAGAAATTAGACTACATTGTTGGGTAGAGGTCTCCCCTTTTTCCTTCCAAACCTGCCTGTCTTGTGCGGTCTCTGGCCATGTCGGCTGCAAACCTTATCAGATCGTCACACCACCTTCGCCGTGGCCTGCCTCGACGGTGATGTCCCCCCTCGTGACGTGTCCGGCCCACTTCAGCCTTTTTTTTTTTTTTTTTTGAGGGTGGGAAATCATCAAATAACTTCTCCCGCTCTGGGTGGAGCGGGAGGGCGTGTCAGACTTTTACTGACTAAAACCCACCCGTGTTCCTTCAGTTGCCTATGCCAGGGCCGCGGTAACCCTTTCAGACAACCCGCGACCCCAGCGGCGTCGGCCCTATTGGGCCCCGTCACTTGCTGACATCTCTTTGAGGCGCGCGTGGAACACGACGCGCCGTCGACTCGGGCCTGGTCCTTACCGGACGGCGAGCTACCCGCTGCTCACCGTCCGCAGGCCCGCGCCTACGGTGGCCGGAAATCGCCCCGCGATTCCCGCCGCCCAGGGCGTCTCCTGCGGCGACTGAGGGCGTGAGGCTGCCTCTCCCTCACGCGTTCCGCCTCCTCCTTCGCGAGCATCACTGCTTCGCAGAAGGAGGTGACGGCCTCCCATGCACTCTCGCTCCGCACCATGGCCTGGACCAGGCTCGGACGCGAGAGATCGCCGCCGCCGATCGCCTCCGTGAGAACACGGCGGTGCTCTGCCCAAGCCGGGCAGACCTCCACTGTATGCTCCACCGTGTCCTCCGGGCGATCTACACAATGGAAACACCCGGGCGTTTCCTCCCGCCTTATGCGAAACAGGAACCTCCCGAAACAACCGTGTCCGGTGAGGACCTGCGTCAGGCGGAAGGTGAGGACGCCGTGGCGCCTCTCTAACCACTCCTCAAAGAGGGGACTTATCGCCGCTATTGTGGCGTGCCCAGCGCTGGGTTGCGACAGTCGCGCTCTCCATGCCGCCATGAGATCCCGCCGGAGCTCTGTCCGCTGTACCGTGATTTCTCGCGGCAGCGGAGTTACGCCCCGGCGCTTCGCCTCCTCGCGCCACTCCCACACGTGCGCGAGGACCTTTGCCTCCAGATCCCACGGCGGCAATCCGGCAAGGAGGCTCGCCGCCTCCCGGGAGACCGTGCGGGGCCCACTTCAGCCTGGCTGTTTTTCTTCAGCCTGGCTGTTTTTTCTTCAACATCTGCTACTCTTAACGAAACCAAAAACATTTGTAGCTTTAACCAAAGTAAACAAAGCTACTGAAAGGCCCCAATGCGTAATTTTGTAGGTAATTTAGCCGATAATTCCCCCAACACCTAACTTTCCGGATGACGTAAGCTGTCAAACCACCTCAACCACTGCTCAGGCTACAAAATCCAAAGCGTGAAGTTGTAAACATTCCGCATGGGGCTCGATTCGACTGACAGCTTCTTAATTAAAGTTCAGCGTTTGTTCCATTTCAACCCTTGTAGCAATTTTAATAGGGTTGTATTTTATGATTTTTTTGGATAGGTGCTGGAAAATTTTATCCGAAAAGTATAAAGTATAAGCTTCTAAAGATGGACTTGGGTGCATTGTACCCCACGTGAACAATGAAGGGTTAATAAGAATTTACATATTTTTATTTTTTAACTAGTTGAAACCCCTGACTTAATTTGCGTGTATTTTGTGTATTTCATCATTTTTTAATACAAATATCATCAATTCATCATCTACCTAGCCTTTTCGCAACTATGTTGGGGTCAGCTTCCAGTGTAACTGGATGCAACTGAATATCAGTATTTAACATGGAGTGACTGCCTATCTGACCTCCACAACCCAGTCACTAAGTAATTCGATACGTCTTGGTAAGACTGGTTGTCCGACTTTCGGGCTTCTGACGACCCTTAACGACTGTCAAAAATCCACAAATGACAGCCGGGACTAACGGCTTAACGTGCTTTCCGAGGCACCGAAGGGTCTTAATTGGGTTGTAGATAAAGATGGTCCCCCATCCACGGACTAACCACGGCAAGCGTAGCTTAACCTGATCGATCCATCCGAGCGGCTGTTATTAATTAGCACCTCTTTTAATACAAGCACCTCTTTTAATACAAATATCCAGGATAAAAACAATTGCCTGTGACATCTTTCCCCAGATCCCAGGCTTTTTTTTTTTTTTTGAGGGTGGGAAATCATCAAATAACTTCTCCCGCTCCGGGTGGAGCGGAAGGGCGTGTCAGACTTTTACTGACTAAAACCCACCCGTGTTCCTTCAGTTGCCTATGCCAGGGCCGCGGTAACTTCTTCAAACAACCCGCGACCCCAGCGGCGTCGGCCCTATTGGACCCCGTCACTTGCTGACATCTCTTTGAGGCGCGCGTGGAACACAACGCGCCGTCGACTCGGGCCTGGTCCTTACCGGATGGCGAGCTACCCGCTGCTCACCGTCCGCAGGCCCACGCCTACGGTGGCCGGAAATCGCCACGCGATTCCCGCCGCCCAGGGCGTCTCCTGCGGCGACTGAGGGCGTGAGGCTGCCTCTCCCTCACGCGTTCCGCCTCCTCCTTCGCGAGCATCACTGCTTCGCAGAAGGAGGTGACGGCCTCCCATGCACTCTCGCTCCGCACCATGGCCTGGACCAGGCTCGGACGCGAGAGATCGCCGCCGCCGATCGCCTCCGTGAGAACACGGCGGTGCTCTGCCCAAGCCGGGCAGACCTCCACTGTATGCTCCACCGTGTCCTCCGGGCGATCCACACAATGGTAACACCCGGGCGTTTCCTCCCGCCTTATGCGAAACAGGAACCTCCCGAAACAACCGTGTCCGGTGAGGACCTGCGTCAGGCGGAAGGTGAGGACGCCGTGGCGCCTCTCTAACCACTCCTCAAAGAGGGGACTTATCGCTGCAATTGTGGCGTGCCCACCAGATCCCAGGCTACCGATCAATCAAATTACATAATTATCGGTTCAGTGGTTTAGGCGTGAAAAGGTAACGGACATACAGAGAATGGGCAACTAGCTTCATCTTTCTGACTGACCGACCCCTTGACAATTCAAAAGTGCCTGTAATTGGTTTATCTATATAAATAAAACGAGAAGTCCTGACTGACTGACTGACTGACTGATTGACTGACTCATCAACGCCCAGCTCAAACCCTTGGACCTAGAAAGCTGAAATTTTGCACAGAGGTTCCTTTTATAATGTAGACAAGGAATATGTAGAAGGAATTCCCGGTAGCAGGTTCCCGTGGGATATTTTCCGACATCCGTGCAAGCGAAGCCGCGGGCAAAAGCTAGTTTAAAATAAATGCTTTGAGCATAGACGTATAAAAAAAGGAGGACTCCGCGCCACGCTTATCGAAAGTGAAGCACCGTACCGATCTATGTGTGCGTGATTTGAGTACCTTTTTTTTTTTTTTTTTTTTGAGGGTGGGAAATCATCAAATAACTTCTCCCGCTCTGGGTGGAGCGGAAGGGCGTGTCAGACTTTTACTGACTAAAACCCACCCGTGTTCCTTCAGTTGCCTATGCCAGGGCCGCGGTAACTTCTTCAAACAATCCGCGACCAAAGACGCCGTCGCTCGTCTCACATAATGGGCGCCGGTCGGCATAATATGATGTAAATGTGTGCGTGAGGCGTGTTTGTACAAATGGTCATACGGCATACTTACTGTGCTTCACATTTGCTATGCGTGGCGCGGAGTCCTACTTTTTTATAGGTTTGAGTTTGAGTTTGAATAGCATTTCACATCTCACATCAATCACATCTCTGTAACATCAATCGGTCTATGTATACGAGTGATTCTTTCACTTACCATAATATTAGTAAAGAAATATTTTATAAAACGCTGTACATAAACAAAACGTTTCAATTAAAGTCACTCTCTTAAAATGTCAAATTGACCTTATTGCAAAAGAACGAAGGTTTAATATTGAATATCGAGTCCAGAGTTATTAATTTCCGTTGTGTTTGAATGTAGTTATTTATAGTTTATGTTGTATAAGTATATCATTTAATATAGGCCAGGTGTTAGTAGACAGGTAAAATGTGAGTCATATTTTATGTCACATTTTTGTAAAACTAGAAAAAGTAATTTTGAGTTTAACTTTTCTTGTGTTTTTCTTTTTACAATTATTCTGGTTAGACTCGTCTTGTTTCAGATACTGCCAGATCCTGAATAAATAAACCCTAATGTCGCAGCCTCGCAGGCTAAAATAATTTACTTACCAATTTTAAAAACAAACGACTTTGGCCCTTTTTTCCACTACAAAATTACTTTCAATATTAACCCAACAAAGAATCTAGAGGCAGAAACTATAAAATAAGATCCCTATTCAGATCAGGGGCGCATAAAACAGAAGAGCCTAAGACTTTATGACTTCAGGAGTAACCAACAGCTGTACCTTATCATAAACAGAGAGGGGCCCCTAATTTTGATGGAGCTCTGTGTAAGGGCACCCGCAGACGACCGATTAGTCCAACGGCCAACCAAACTGTCTGTGACTGTTACTAGATGCTGATCAACGGTCGTACCGTTAAGCAGCTGTTCTTTTGGCATGTGGCCAAAATCGGAACTAACGCAGCCAGTTTGTTTTTCCATTGCAGTTTCTATGACACAAATGTTTACCAACAACGCAGCTTAGTTTGCATGTCAAAGTTTTTATAATAGTAAGTAGGTATATTTTAAGGTCTAAATAATATGTGCTCAAATAAGTGAAATCCTTGTATTAATTTCGTATTGAGAAATAATTTTCTTTAACCATAATAATATTTTTTTATTTTATTTTTATAAAAATATTTTAAAACGTAAATTATATGTTTGTAAGTGAAATAAAGGAAATTATAAATGTTCTAGTAACTCTGTCTGTCTGTCACGTTTTCACGCATACCACTGAACCAATCGTTATGAATATTTAACAAGCTGGAGGAGGACTAGCTACTTTTCAAGCTGTGTTGGAGTCAGCTTCCAGTCTAAACGGATGTACCGGAATAACAGTATTTTACATGGAGCAACTGTCTATCAGACCTCGACAACCCAGTTACTGGGTAATACGATAACCCTTGGTAAGAATGGTTGTCAGACTTCTGATGACCCGTTACGACTGTCAAAGATCCACGAATGACAGTCGGGACCAACAACGGCTTTCCAAGATACGGAGGGGTCTTGGTATGTATAAATAGTCACCCATCCACGGAACTACCCGGAAAGCATAGCTTCACCTGATCGATCGACCCATGCGTCTGTTATTACTTAGTCACGAGCCCCTCAATTTTCATGCTGGTTATTTGTTTGAAAAATTTATGAAATACAAAATACACGCAGATGAAACTGATGAAGTCGCGGGTAATAGTTAGTTTTCATAATAAATTCATCATAATTTTTCTGTAAAGCTAACTGTTGTATTGGTTAAAATTCGGCTGTCTGCGGACGCCCTAAACTTTCTATGAAATTGATAGGATACCGGCACACTGCTTACGTAAATTACTTCTATAATCCGGGATGAGTCGATCAAAATGTTAATTTATAACTAGGGATCTTTATAGTTGCTAGCAACGGATTCTGTTAACAAAGGAGTTTTTGAACTTGCTCCTTTTGGGGCTCGTGCCTTATACTTGATTATATCGTTTTTGATTAGCGAAATCTTTCACGGGGATTAATTACAGTTCAAATAGATTTTTGAAGTGAAACTTTATAGGCGGCGATTCGATTATTGGACGAGAATTGAGAGTGAAATTTCAAGGACGCGTCACGATTAGGCACATTTCGTTACATGAAGGAGAAGAAAGATATAACTCCCTCTGTCTCTTATACAAATTTATTTTCTCTTATTCATTATTTTTAACAAAAACAACAAACACAAACAGTCTCGAACTAATTTATGTTGACGAGCAGCTGCATTGTTTAACATTATTTAACTCAAATTCAGTTTTGTGACCTTGTTTAAATATTAAAAATTATTTATTATAACAACAATATTTGTTAGGCCCTAGTTACGTTTACAAAAATGTGTTAAAATTTAATATTTTATTACTAAGAGAGTCAAACATCTGTAGGTATACCTACATATTTTAAAGTAGACATAGGTAGGTACTACCTACTTACTAGGAACTCATAAACGGGAAGCGTTCACTTTTGCAGCCGAAGTATGTTCTTTGTTTTAGCTCAGCTGTTTTGTTTCAACCGGTTTGAACTGGTTCGAACTGCTCCAGACTGGATTGAAGCGGTTCTCAAGAATCGATTGTTGATTGTTTATTTGGCAAGTAGGGAACTGCTTAGAGATTAGTTTAGGATTTTTACATTGAGAACTTCTAGTAAGTGAAATTCACTTAAAATAATATCTTTGTCTCAAGTTTACCTGTTACCTTGGAATATTATGTATGTTTCTTTTCGATTATTTTCTAAATATTGATATTGTCGTCAAATTGTATTCAAAATTAACATAAGTAACAATTTATACCTAATTTATTAATGATATTAACAATATATTAAGGTGATTGCTGTGTAGCGCGCGAAATTAAAAAAAAAATGATATTCGCGGGCTACCACTGCGCATCATCCTTAAGAATAATCTAACTCATATAAAACTATTAACAAATTAAAATAAGGCGTCGAAAAATTCATCCGCATCACTTTCAACTGGCAATGTATCCAAGAGACAGGCGGCATTGCCACGTTTTGTTGCCTTTGATTATAATGTACCTGTCATAATCAAGTGTATGGCGTTGTGTGGCACGTGGTATGGTGGTTGTTTGTCCTCTGGCCACGGTAAAAAGCCAACCCTCTGGTCACGGGGAGTGTCAACCAGCTTTTTGTAGATTTCGTTGAACATTGATAGATATTGATTGTTTTTTCTTTGATAGATATTGATGTAATGCGTCAAAATATAAAACATCGTGGTTTTATTATTAAAATTAAAATAAAAATACCAAGAAAACCCTATCCAAAAGCTAAGAAGTTGCTAGAACACGCTCATACATATTTTGGTCCTTCGAGCCGGATAGATATTTAATTTATCTTCCTACCTTCTCTCACCTCCATCATCAATATCGTTTACAATCACACTTTGTAACCCTATCTCACTTAAAATCGTAGCATTTTAAGCCTTTAAAACAATATAAACGGCATCTATCTTTTATCCAAATAAATCGAGGCCCAATTTATAACTTCTAATAAAAAATGTCTATACATCACTCCGATGTTAAAATGAAAATAATTAATAGGGCAGAGTTTTTTAGTTTATTGAACGATTTATCTTTACTATAAATTACTTTGGCGCTTATGTTTTGTGGCTACGAGAACAGTTGATGCGAGTGCGTGCGATAAGCGGGCAGAACCGCTGACGCTTATACAACGTGTCGTTTTGCATCCTCTTCAAATTTAAGGGTGTAGTATAGACCATCAAACCGAACAAATTTTTCCATGGCACCAACATCGTTATCGCGAAGAAATCATCAGCCGTCCCATACACTTGCGTCGAGTAGGTATTGAAGTTTTCTATGGGACAGTTGAATTTTTTTTTTCGTGATAACGATGTGTTGGTCCCATGGAGAAAGTTATTCGGTTTGATGTTCTGTACCACACTGAAATTTGACGCGGATGTAAAAAGACACGTTGTGTAATGAAAATGCTTTCAGATTGCTCTGTCAGTCAAAATTCAATCTTGTATCTGGGGGCACGGTGGTGCCCCCGCCAAGACGAGCCAAGCGAAGCGCAAGGGCACTACCTACCTTTTCTCGAAGCACTTCGTCGTATTTTTGAACTTTCTTAACTTGGGTTTGGATTATACCAGATAAACAAAATTTTCGGGATATGATGTCAGTGGTTGACTTAATAAACCTATAAAGTTTCAATTGCATAGCTCTTATACTTTAGATTTTATTGATAGCTAAAATACCGCGATTTCGTCACAGACTCACTGACACACTGACTCACTGACTCACTGATGGGAAATTTTCATTTCCCATCAGACTGAGTACAGTTTCTTTAAAAACGCCTGTTTCATAGCCACAAAAGCCCAAAGAGTCAACATTAACCCAAAGATTACCGACATAACAAACTCTCGTTCCCACATTATTGATAAACACATATTGATCAGGTCTATAAGACTAATTTACCTTTGATCAAGGAGTTTAATTTGACTTCACGCTTGCTTCATAATTATGGTAATTGGTAGAATGGGCTACAAATGTACCGTGGTTAATAGCGTGATGATTGGCCTATTAATGTATTGTTCTTTGAAACTTTAATGGTCCTTGATTGGTTCGTTGGTTCAGCGGGATATTGGATTGCGGAGTTAATAGAATCGTTAGTAAATTAAATAAACGCCTTAACACTTAACACAGTATTACGCCTAAATACAGATAATTCATTTAAATGTGCACTGTTGTGATTGTTAATTGATATTTATCAATTATTTTTATTAACTTTAAAAATGGCGTCTCACCGTTTTAGTTACTCTGTGCTTAAAAACAAGAACAGTAAACCATAGATCCACCATTGATCATAGAAAGAGAACCGTCAGGTGTCACAACAGTGTCACTTCAGTCAATGCTTTGAACATATCAAACGTCATTGTGTAATCATTCAAAATGACAGCTTACCGCCATGACTGGTTTTTGTTGTGTGTTGCAATTTCAAGTAGTTTCTTGTGTTTTACTAGCAAACAAAGCCATTTTAAAGTAATTAGACGGTTGAGAACTGTTTTAAATATATTACCCTATTTTTATGTAAGTATAGGTAGCGTACAAAAAAAAGGACCTGGCCCAGGCTGCATACATTTTAGAAATCTGCTTTATTTATTTAATTGATAATACAACTTATCATGATCTAATGCCAGGATGAACACCAGGATTAAATAGCTTATTTTAATAACGTCATTAAATCCCAGTAATTGCACCCCAAAATCCGATCACTGCACCTGGAACGGTTTGGAGGAGGCTTTTACCGCGATAGGCGGCCCTTACACCTAACAATACTAACCTTAATTAAGTACAAAACTAACATTACTAACAAATAAATAAATAAGTACACAACAAGAAATAGTAGATAAGAACAACTGTAAGGGATATACAAATAAAGCTTATAATAATAACAACTTATCATGATCTAATGCCAGGATGAACACCAGGATTAAATAGCTTATTTTAATAACGTCATTAAATCCCAGTAATTGCACCCCAAAATCCGATCACTGCTTAAAAGTGACAGTAAATAATATTAAGCAACTTTTCATGTTACTTATTGCTAATTTTAAAATCGTCAAATAACTTTTATTTAGGAATAAATATGGCGGTTTGACAGCATTTGTATATATACAAAATATGTCAAACTGTTACATTTATTCTTCAGGTAAAGGATAACTGACTATTGAAAAATTTGCCCTTAATAGAATTTAAATAGTCTCATTCACTTAGCAAACGATTTGGTGGATCGCAACATCATTCTGTCTGTCCTGTTTGTGTGTGTGTGTGTGTGTGTGACAGATTGTGTCCGTATGTGTTTAATCACTAGGTATATCGTGATATAAACGAAAAGACATCCAGGTCTTCCCGTTCTTCGCCAAAAACCTTTTTTAGCTCTTATATCTTTTTAATTGACAAACGATAATGACCGAAATAGACTGATTGTTTTTTGTTTACAATAATGTTTACCACTAGGTACTTGTGTTTTTCGAGTCAAAAGAGAGTAAAACAGATAATCATTACCAGTAGGTACCACTGATCTGGTGAAAATCAAATCAGCCCACATTAGCATGAAAATAACGTTTTAAAATCAATAATCATAAAGTCTATAGTTGAACGGCAAATGAATTAACTAGTTAGTGAGTAATTAAGAAGCTTATTAATAGGTGACGCGATAAGTGAACCGTTAATTAAGTTACCCTCTGTTTTTAACACTTCCTTTTTTGATAAAGATAATATTTATTTTAAATATTTGTTGTTTTATAAGGGTCACGTAAAAAAGTATTCATCCATGTCCTGTTAAGTTTTTGGAGAAAATAGGCTATTATCACTGCATTCATCTGTGTCGTAAAAGTCAAATTTTGATTTTCGATGCCTGATTAAGACTCCTACGCACCTAAAAACCTACCCTACCTATCTTCTTACATCTGCTCTCAAATATCATGTTAACTCCAATAGTGATTCGATAATCCTCACTTGATGATTGAGAATTTGAAATAACGATGACAAGCTTCCTATATTTCTAAATCGTGTGGCGTCTATAAAGCCACATACGAACTACGTATCACACCTGACGTCATACAAATCCTACATGGCGAATGCTGAATTGTACAGCAGTAGCACGCCAAACAACACCCGTCTGGTCGGATGATCCTCGCTTTTCTTTAAGAAGGATGAGGAAGTTTCCGCCCTATTCCTCATACTTCTATAGTCTCTCTAGGGAGTAAGTAACAGCGTCTCAGAGTTTGTTTAAATACTTAAATAACTGAAGGTTACAAAACAAGGAATGTCACAAGAAATTCAAATATAAGATAAGGTATGGCAACTCTTAGGTTTTCGTGCGTATTTTTATGTAGCATTAAGTAAAAAGCGTAAAAACAAGCGTAATCTTTCATATCTTCAATATTTAAAAACCCTGTACAGGTGCAAAAGTGGGAATGTCCCTAGTGTAACGAAACGTAACAAGGATTGGGTTGCAAAAGAGGGAATGTCCAAGAATATGTTTTATATTTTGTTAAGTACACAAAATCCGATTTTAGTGACTTTCCTTGTTGTACCCCTGTACCCTTCAACTGCTTTTAAAATTCATCAATAATTAGGTAATTTGCCTGTTTGACCGTTCATCTTTTCCCATGTTATACACTACATTTGCATGCCTATATGACGAACTACCTATCAACATGATTTGTACAACACCCACGCCATTGGAACCCATGGTGTGAGACCCTGAACCAAGGCTGGTAACCCCATTAAATTAAAAGGTTTTATTCATTTAGTACACCGTTGATGACAGCTATTTAGTGAGCATGTTTACATCAACAATATTAAATTCACGACTTCCTCTAGTCATTTACTATTTAAGTTTAGGAGCTTGCGTTCAAATTTTCAAGGTATTTATAAAGTTTACTGATAGGATGGTGCAAAATACTGTCAAATTGTGTGCAGACTTTTCTTTGTATAAATTATTTCATCACCAATGCTCTCAAAGCGGTGAGACGGTGAAGAAAAACATCGTGAGGAAACCGACATGTCCTTGAACCAAAAATTCGAAGACATGTGACACTAACAAGCCGCGCTGGGCCTGCGTGGTAGATTACAGCTCACTCCCTCTCGTAGAGAGGAGGCCCGTGTCCTAGCAGTGGGAACATTATAGGCTGATTATGCTATTCTAATTTTATTGTTACTTAAATTGTCTTTGACATATCTCGGGATCCTGGGGTCTTGGACCTTTGGAAAGCGTACGACGGGCCGAAGCCAACTTGCAGAGGCCAGACAATTTTAAATGATGAGGAGGCACTAGCCGACGATTAATCCTGTATGCACTATAGGTACAAGTGCACCCAAGAACAACTCCCGATTATCCATGTATGTATGCACTATACAAGTGCACCCAAGGACAACTCCCGATTGGTGCAGGATTATTGCAGAACATGGAAACAAAACGTACTGGGCTATATGGGTTTGGGTAGCTATAGTGGATTGGTAACCTAGAACTTTGGAAGGATTATGTCCCCTGCCTGATCAATGCTAAGTAATACACGTGTAAAATTTCAGGGGGTGACTTGGACACTCAATAATGGGCCCCTGAAAACGGTCGCTAGCATTTAGTGACATATTATAATTATCATTGTTATTTCTTTACTATTATTTTATCACAAGTTGTTCGTTTTCAAAAGAACTAATTTGTAAGATTTATAGGCCGATAATGTTTTAACGGTTTGTTTTCTTATAAATGCATATACCATGATGAGCTGTTTCCATCTTCAGCTCTCTGACTATAAAACAATTTAAGTAATTCAGACGGAATTTGTTAGTTTTGACATTTTGAATTAGTAAATAAAAACCGGTCAAGTGCGAGTCGGACTCGCGCACGACGGGTTCCGTACCATATTATATGTTTAACAATCGCAAAGATAACTTTTTACTTATTTTATAATGATACTGTGAATTACAAGGTTATTTTTTGCAGTTGCAGAAAATCACCCATGTTTAAACAAAATACCTTATGAATCGCCGTTTTCAGTATTGTTGATTAAATACAGTATTCATGGTACTTACATGGTATAAAGAAGTTTCAAATTCCTAATTTGTTGAATTGTTGCGCTAGAGCTCGTACAAAAATGGTCTAAAATTTACAACTTTTACGGCCCCCTATTTCTTAATTTTAAAACATAAAAAAAAATATGTTTGTACTCTACTCAATGAGTTCTAGACGATGACACCCCACATAACACATAATCAGCCTATAATGTTCCCACTGCTGGGACACAGGCCTCCTCTCGGTGAGAGGGAGTGGGCCGTAATCCACCACGCGGGCCCAGTGCGGGTTGGTAGATGTCACATGTCTTCGAATTTTTGGTTCTAGGACATGCCGGTTTCCTCACAATGTTTTCCTTCACAGTTTTGAGAGCAGCGGTGATGAAATAATGACATGACACCCCACATGCTAGATTAAAATTTTTATTTTTTTTTTCAAAATGAAAAGTTTATTGTATGGGGACCAACCCCTTACATTTTTGACTTTGCCTTTTTTTATTATTTGTTGTTATAGCCGTAATAGACAGCGGAGGCTTAGTAAGTTTAATCGGACCGCGTGTTAAAGTTCCTCCATACAAACTTTGACACCCCCAATCCCTCCTTAGGGGGTAGTTTAGGAAAACTAAAAATGATAAACTTTATAATTTACTTAGATGAATATTCGTGCTAAGTTTCAAGTCTATTAACTCAAGGGATAGGATTTTTCATACAAACTTTCATCCCCTGTTTTACCCCCTTAGGGATGGAATTTCCAAAAATCCTTCCTTAGTGGATTTTTTCACTATATAAGGTATTCATGTGCAAAATTTCAAGTCTCTAGGTCCTTTGGTTTGGGCTGTGCGTTGGTATATTAGTCAGTGACTCAGTCAGGACTTTGATTTTTTTATATATATAGATTTACCATGTTATTTTAAGACCACAGACTTCTTATAGGTTTTCCTGTAATCTACAGGTATAGAAATAATTTCTATATTTTTTTCAACATTTTAGGCTCAGTAGTTTCGGAGATAAGGGGGGGGGAATGGTCAATTTTCGTCTATTTTCTTAAATAACTTTAAAACAATAAATTTTAAAATTATAAAAAAATATATATTTGAGGCCCTCATAGTAAGCCCTTTCATTTGATATGTCACTCGGTACAGTTTACAAAACTTTTTTTTTTAATTTTCTTATTTTCCCCCTAAAAGTGACTCTCATATTCAAAATTCATATATTTACTTTAGCTGTACGTGTTTGGGTCACAGAAATCCATATGTGTACCAAATTTTAACTTAATCGGTCCATTAGATTCGGAGCAAATTGGCTGTGACAGACGGACAGACGGACAGACAGACAGACAGACACACGAGTGATCCTATAAGGGTTTCGTTTTTTCCTTTTGAGGTACGGAACCCTAAAAATAGTCACATCATCACATTTAACGATGCTGTAAAGTGTTTCCTATAGTTATGTTGGTCAGTTTGTTTTATCATAAATCGACCACGTATTGTTAGCTGCAGGGGGCGCTATAAAAATGTGTCTCTGAACTTACTGATAGTTCAAGATATAGGTAGGGCTGTCAAGGTCGATTTAAAACTTATTCATCATTGCACGTGTTTCACCCTAGGTTAGGTTTCTAAGTACAAAATACAAAAAAATACAAAATGTTTATTACTGTACCAACTACATAGTTTAAATGAGTTTATGATTGGAGCCTCCTTTTAAGCATGATAACGCCCGTGTTATGAGACTCCGCTCTTCCACAGCTTTGGCTGTTTGTACAACTTACAAATTACAAAAATATTTTTTTTTAAATTTTATTTTTTTTTGTCTTAGGTTACATAATACACATATCTTTTTTTCGAGCGCGTGTTTCGTGCTTTATTGCCATTTACGTAAAGTATTATTTTTATAACTTCAAACACGCTCGCTCGCTCGTGGTTGTGTTAGGTGTGCGAAGTGTGTGATGTGTGTGGGGTATTAAGTGGCTCTGTATTACACAAAGCGTTACTTACGTATTTTCAAAAAAAAAATTAAATCTATCAATCTGCCTCAATCTGTCTAGCCTTTTCCCAACTATGTGGGGGTCGGCTTCCAGTCTAACCGGATGCAGCTGAATACCAGTATTTTACATGGAGCGACTGCCTGTCTGATCTCCACAACCCAGTAACTGGGTTATACGATACCCCTTGGTAAGACTGGTTGTCAGACTTTCGGGCTTCTGACGACCCGTAACGACTGTCCACGAATGACAGCCGGGACCAACGGCTTAACGTGCTTTCCGAGGCACGGAGGAGTCTCGGTATGTAAAGATGGTCACCCATCCACTGACCAACCCCGGCAAGCGTAGCTTAACCTGATGGATCGACCCGTACGGCCGTAATTACTTAGCCACGAGCTCCTAAATCTATGTACTTAGTTATTTACCAAATGTTCAATTGGCTATGTAAATTACCAATATCAATCACAGTTGACGAGCCGAGACAGGGAATTTTCCATGTAAGGTTTAGGTAAGGGACAGCTAGTTATTTTTTTATTCGTTTTATTATTTTAATTAAAATTAATTAATTTTGATTTAATTTGGTTTGATTTGACTTGATTTTAGTTTTATTTCTTTTATTTTATATGATTTCAATTTATGTTTGGCAGTGAATGTTATTTACCTGAAATAAATGAATTTATTATTATTATTTATTTGTACTTAAATGAAAACTTCGTTTAACCACACAAAATTTTGTAATTTTGGCAACCCTATACCAACCCATTGGACAGATATCGGCCAGACAGCGACAAAATTTTATTTCAATTTACGAAATTGAACGCCACTGCATTTTCGCTCTTATTTCTGACGGATAAAATTCAAATGGATCCATAAAAGTATTGTCGCTGTAATTCCATTTATGAATTTAAACTACGAATTGAACTGTAACCGTTTCCGGTCTTAAAGTTTTATGTTTCTCACGACTCTTCTGTAAATACAACAAAAAAGTAGTTTATATCAGTTTTGTCCTCGAATTTACTTTTGATCTACTTGAAATCGCATTCGTTTGGAACATGATTAAATGAAATGCACCAACCCCAGCGTGGTTTCACCAGACTTGATTATTCAAATGAACCCAAAGATTCACATTGGCCCCTGCAACCTCATGTTTCATGGGGTTACATTAACTCTTTATTAAACGTCGTCGATTGCACACCCAGGTGTTCAGATAACAATAAAAAATGTATTGTGTCTATTATTTGGCGTGCGACGGGTTAAAGGCCATTGCATATCAAGGAGTCCAAGAAGACCATGTCCTTAGGATATGGAAGGATTATTAGAATTATTAGAGGATTATTAGAATTATTAGAGGAGTATTAGAATTATTAGAGGATTATTAGATTTATTAGAGGATTATTAGAATTATTAGAGGATTATTAGTTTTATTAGAGGATTATTAGAATTATTAGAGGATTATTAGAATTATTAGAATCTCCTAAGGTGGAGAGACGGGTAAAATCGACATTCGTTGGCTCGTGTGCTCAGCCTCAGGCGACAATCTTCGCATGGTGACTAGATGAGAGTGTAGTCGAGCCTCGACTCCTTGAGTCAAAATACCCTGCGATGTTGTGACAGCTAAACTGTATGTATGGTAAAGAAAATTAATTCCGTATAAATGGGCCAGGACCGCCACACAACGGGTTTCTCAAAATGGGAATCTTCGCTGAAGCAGGCCTAGGAAACGCTGGTGTGACGATCTGAGCTCGTTCTTGCAAAAATATGAAACCTTTTCCCAGCTGTGGGAACAAATACTTAAAAAAAACATTGTCAGACGGCCTACATGAAATACATTATTTTGTAAATCCATATTTACCTACTAACATATATAAATCATTTAAAAAATCGGCTTCGACAGGGAAGCACTCTGACATACAATTTTAATCTTCGTATACAGCAGCTTTGCTTCGGCAAAAGTATTAAAAACAATATTGATTTAACTTCGAATTACAAATGAAGAATATTTTATTTCATGTAGGTAGGTTTCGGTTTATGTCTTGTCACATGCTGAGTACCTACTTTAGGATGAAATTTACTGCAATTTGGTCTATCAATTAACGACTAAGGTATAAGATTCATGGAAGCAACTCATCATTATCATTATTCTCTTGCCCATAACCCATATTTGGCCTTTCTGACTATAATATCATGTTTCACATAGTCCATCCATGGAGCTCGTGTCTAAGTAATTTACAGCCAAACGGGACGATCCATCAGGTTAAGCTATGCTTGCCGAGGTTGGTCAGTGGATGGGTGACCATCTTTACATACCCAGACTCCTCCGCGCCTCGGAAAGCATGTTAAGCCGTTGGTCCCGGCTGTGATTCGTGGATCTTTGACAGTCATTACGGGTCGTCAGAAGCCCAAAAGTCTGACAATCTTACCAAGGGCTATTGTATTACCCAGTTACTGGGTTGTGGAGGTCAGACAGGCAGTCGCTTCATGTAAAATAACACGGTTAGTAGCCGAAACTCAGTAAATATACCATAATCGAATACACCACACCCAACACACCACACATGCACACCACACCACAACACACAACACTACACTACACTACACGACACGACACTACACCACACACATCACACGACACTATCACTACACCACACACTCACCACTCTCCGCTACACCACACCACACATTACTCCACATACAACAACAAGAAATTGTGATAGGATATATTGTTAGTACTTAATTTAATTTTAATTAAATTCGAATCATTTTAATTATAATTTTATTTTTTTAATTTTTTTTTTTAAATTTAATTATTTAATTCATCAATTCATATTTTTTTGTATAGTAGCTCACAGTTAGTATAAGTATAAAACTGCAATGTTATTGAAGAGCGGAGTCTCCAAACACGTCTTTATTTATAAAAATGCTAATTGTGCCAATAAACGATTTGATTTGATTTGAAAATACTGATATTCAGCTGCATCCGGTTCGACTGGACATAATCGATAACATAGTTGGGAAAAGACTAGGCAGATTGATTGACACAGTCCATCCATCGTTTCTTTGCAAGTATACAAAACCTTCATAATTATTACCAGCTTTTTAAAATGTCCTCTATACACAGAACCTTAATGGTCAATATTTGTGCCTAATACTAGCAAAATCCAAACTAAGGAAAAATAAATCACCTTACTTGCTATTAACTCTAAATGCTATGAAAAAAAAGCTCTACAATTGATAAAGTCTCTTCCACCACAGCTTCCACACCCCGTTCCGTTTCTCATTCGAGATCGTGCGACTGTAAAACTGTTGCATCCGCCTTATTGAGCAATTCTCTTGGCTACCGACTTTATGGTCGAGACGAGCTATGCCCAATATAGTGAAATAAAGTCACGGGAATTACTACCATTTAGGTATATGCAGTTGTAGTGGGGTGGAGTGTAGTTTGGTAGGTGCGGCTCTGTTGCTGTAGTTTACGAAGAATAGTGTATTGATGAGTTTGAATTAGTAGGGTGAACTGTATACTCTGTTCCAAAACAATTGTTGTTTACATTTTCATCAAATTCTTTCAAATTGGAGGGCAAACTGTAGAGCCACTTAGAAATTCAGTGGTTTGATTATATTATTTGAGTATTAATAATAGTAAGGAAGAATGCATTAATAAGTGAGGCAATTTTGCTTTGGAGAGATGTCGTGAGATCGCTCGGCTCGGCTCGGCCATCTCCTCGGCTCGGCCCTCTCCTCCTCGCCCCTAATCTCACGTGAGATTTTTCAAAATGCGTTTTTAGGGTTCCGTACCAAAATGGTAAAAAAGGAACCCTTATGGTGTCACTCAGTCTGTCTGTCTGTCACAGCTGGATATCTCAAGAACTACTAATGCTATCAACTTGAAATTTAGAATAGTTTCAGATGACGTTTACCCAACTATTTTGCAAATAAGAAAAAAAATAAAAATATCTATATTTATTTTGCAACAGGGACTGAAAGGGGGTCTAAAAAATCAAAGTGGGGCTACTAGGGCATGTGGGGTATTATATGAAAGAACGCTGTTTGAACATTCTCAAATTTTTTAAAATTTTTTTTAGGCCGTACAGTTTTTGACTTCTGATGAAAAATGTGAAAAAATATACCGTTCCCTCCCTTATCTCCGAGGTTTGCAAAGACAAAAATCTGAAATTATTCTTTGTGATAGAATTTTATGTAAAAATTACAGGAAAAATAAAACGATGTCTCTAAATAGCATACTTTTTCAGAAATCGGAACGGAACCCTCGGTGCGCGAGTCCGACTCGCTCTTCACCGGTTTTTTTAAATGTAAATACGTTAATCTGTGGCTTGGTTGCGTTGGATTGGACCTCTACCCCTCTCGCCACCTAAACGCCTCAAGTAATTAATGGACGCTCCCTATGTAGCATGTGCGACAAGTAATTTCATTCCGGCTGAAAATCATACCAAAAATTGTTTTTCCCTAGTAGAATAAGTAGAATAAGAGATCTGAGCGTCAGCGGCTCCAGTTGTGGGGGAGTCCAAAGTTGGAGCATGTCACAGTTGTAAAAAAAACTTATAAATTATATTGTTTGTGCTGCCTTAAATCATATCCCTGAATTCCAGTATTTTATTTTTCAGATTTAAGAGATGATACAGTACTTACCTCAGCTAAGCCTTTTTGACAATCGGACGCTCCGCTCCAGCGAGCCAGCGTTAGGATTATCAACCTAAGTTTTTGTAATAAAACTGAAAAGTTTGAAAAGCAAAAGTAGTATGTAAGTATTGTCGCAGGTAATTTCTGCCTACCCCCACGGGAAGAAGGCGTGACTTTATGTAGGTATGTATAAAGATAGGTAAGAAAATGTTTTAAAAATGTTACGTAGGTTTTATTTATGTTAGTCTAGTGTCTTAAAGTTGATTTTGTATTTTCGCTTTTTGCCACCGACTTCCGAAATTAAAGTATTTTTTTACTTTTTAGTGTTTTTTTGACAGAAGTTTTTTTTTTACCTCACAACACGTCTCGTTTTCCAGATATTTGCAGCTACTGAAAAATTTATAGAGATTCTTATGACCTTCTGCGTTGTATCGTATAAAAAACCGGTCAAGAGCGAGTCGGACTCGCGCACCGAGGGTTCCGTTCCAATTTCTGAAAAAGTGTGCTACTTAGAGACATCGTTTTATTTTTTCTGTAATTTTTACATAAACTTCTATCATATAGAATAATTTCAGATTTTTCCCTTTGTAAACTTCGGAGATAAGGGGGGGAACGGTATTTTTTTTTACATTTTTCATCAAAAATCGAAAACTATGCGGCCTAAAAAAAATTAAAAAATGTTTAACAATATGCAAACAGTGCTCTTTCATATGATACCCCACATGCCCTAGTAGCCGCACTTTGAATTTTGAAGACCCCCTTTCAGCACCTTTTAAAAAAAAATATAAATATTTTTATGTCTTTCTTATTTGCAAAATAGTTGGGTAAATGTCATATAAAACTATTCCAAATTTCAAGTTGATAGCATTAGTAGTTCTTGAGATATTCCGCTGTGACAGACAGACAGACAGACTGAGTGAGACCATAAGGGTTCCTTTTTTACCATTTTGGTACGGAACCCTAAAAAAGGTAAAGGAATGTCACACATTAAAACAAAATAATTGATAAATGCTTGACATTGTATTTATTTGGAAACATTTACAAGAAACAATGTTTTTAACAATATTTAAAGTCCCATACTTAGTATGAGGTCGGCAATTGACATTAACCTATTTTTTTGTTGTTACCAATTAATTAAAAATGTACAATACTTAGCACCGTTAGTACTAAATTAGACTAGATTTTATAATTTCGTTACTTAAAATTAATTTATTTACAATTTTACATAATTACAAAACTGGTTGAAAATGGACGCGGGTACTAAAAGTACAAGGAACGAGGTTGTGTCGAATCCATTGCGTGTTTTGTACAGAAATTGTGGAACAATTGTTAAGAAGACGCAATGAAATTCAAAACTTAGTTTTGAAGTATGGAAGATAGGTTTTGGCTGTGTTGCTGTTTTGTTGCAGGATAAAAAAAATCAGCCAAGTGTGTGTCGGACCGTACAGTGAAGGGTTCCGTAATTAAAAACAAATTTATCCCAAAAACAAACTTAACATTACAATCCCACAATTTTTTTTTACAAATTAACAATTTTCTGACTTTTTCGTTTACTTATGCTGTGAGCCTGCTTCTTGGCAAAATTTCATGATTCTAGGTCAACGGTAAGTTACCTTAAACCCTTACCCTTACCTTAAACCCTTACCCTACCTTAAAGGTTTTGATTTACTTGCGAGTATCAAAATATGTCGCACAAATGGCCGTATTTTTTTATTGCATTGACTTCGAATTGAAAAGTCGGAAATTTGGATGGATTTTTGTATGAAAACAGACAACACCCAGCTTATCCAGTGGAGATAGAGACATGAAATTCACCCGGGCAACGCCAGGCACAAACAGATAGTTTGAAATAAACTCTCTTCCCCAGTGCACAGACTTTCGAAACGACGTATTTATACATTTGCTCGCTTCGTGTTAAAATAAAGTAGAATATTATCTGCAGCCGTCGACATGTGACGTCTGCACGGTGCATGGTTTTATGACGTCATTGGTGCACGCGTGGCTTGACCCAGACATTAAGAGAAGTGTCGCAAAATGCCATGTTTTGCATAAAATAAAAATAATTTGTTACATTTTAATGACACTTACAGTTGTTGCATTTTCAGGGTTATTTTTAGTTTTTTTTTTTTTGTTTCAATCAATCTGCCTCGCCTTTCCAACTATGTTGGGTTCAGCTACCAGTCTAACCGGATGCAGCTAAATACCGGTATTTTAATTGGTTGACGGCATAGCTGACCTACACAACCCAGTTACTGAGTAATACAAGAACCCTTAGTAAGACCGGAATATAATTATGTCCGAAAAAAATACAAAAGAAAGCTATCAGAATACATAATATCAACATTTACCGTTATTGTACTATACATAATCAGCCTACAACGTTCCCACTGCTGGGACACAGGCCTTCTCTCGGTGAGAGGGAGTGGGCTGTAATCCAACACGCGGGCCCAGTGCGGGTTGGTAGATGTCACGTCTTCGAATTTTTAGTTCTAGGACATGCCGGTTACCTAACTATGTTTTTCTTCACGATTTTGAGAGCAGTGGTGATGAAATAACTAACACAAATTAAAGCGCCTGCGTGAGTTCGAACCTACGACCTACAACTCGTAAGTCGCGACCGTTACCACTGGTCCACTACTGCTCATATATTGTATTACAAATTGAAAAATAAATATATCGACCAACACAACAGCCACACAACCAGTAAAGTACAATTTATTACAATTTTACATCTCACACTGTACAAATTAACAGATTATTGTTTAAATCAAATAATACAGAACTTAATACTAATAATTAGATACAAACACGAGCGTTAGCACAATTACACGCTATTATCTTGAGCAGATGAAATTACACGTTAGGTTGAGACTTCACTGGGAGCTATGATTGGGCTATTTATCGCTTCTGCTTTAGGTACCTATGAGTAAATTGTTTTAATGAGTAATTCAAATAGTTTTTACATATTACCAACAAAGTTTGATGTTGGTAGTGTGTACAAACTATTTGACTTACAATGTAGAAAAATTACTATATATTATTTAGGTACTTGCTTATGGGTGTATCAAAAAGGTGTGGTATAGATCATCAAATTGAAAAACTTACTCTATGGGACCAACATCATAATCGAGAAAAAAATATCAGCCATCCCGTATAAGACTTCAAATACCTACTCGATCTGAATCTAAGGAACAGCTAATTATTTTTTTCTCGATTAAAATGTTAGTCCCATGGAGAAATTTGTTCAGTTTAATGGTCTGTTCTACACCCTTAAAGACCAGACTTTTTTGATACACCCTGTATATAAAGAAAATCAGAAAACGTAAAATGATAAATGATTAAATGATAAATGATTTATTTTCTGTAAGTAGGTTTGTACAAACACTTTTACACGTCAAATATATTTTTTTTTAAACTAGATGAGTTCGATGTTTCCTATCTGACTACTCTGAGAAGAAACGCCGAAACAAACTCAGAGGTCACAGTCTCTTTTAAAGTCCAGACATAATCTTGGTCAGATCATGTGAAGACCATGTAGATTGCCGTCTGAAATGGTCTTGGTAATAAATTAAACCATACATTATCTACAATCAGTCGATAAGAAATGACGAGGTTTATTAGTTAAAGTTGAAAATAAAGTTATTTCTACTACGTTGATTCCGAGGACTTTCAATACTCAATACTCAGTATCTTTATTGCTACATGTGTTGCGATAAATTCATAGATTTTTTACATTAATTATTGAAAATTTTCAGTTTAAATTAAATTGAACAGTATTGATTTAAATTAAATAGCACAGCATACCTTTCAGTGGAGTCCCACCTTTACACACAAACTCAATTACACAAAGTACATATTTGGTTACAAAAATAATTTATTTGAACAGTACACTCGCTAGTTTTGATTAAAGTGTTATTTTACACTGAACAGACGGTAAACAACGGTAGATCAAACAAGTAATCAGCTTCTAGAAATGGCAATTATACTGTCTGTCTTCGAAACTATGAAGATGTTAAATGAGTTTTGAAGTAAAAGTTTTGTTAATTATAAATCGAGTTAACAAAATGTACTTGTTGGAAACTTCTTTAGGTTTTCAGATGTCTTTTAGGTATACTAAGGTACACAAGTCTTGTTCGCAATATACAGGGTGGAAGGAACATCGACGCGAACGGTTACCACGTATTCAGTACATCATTCTGAGCCCCCATACATAGAAATTTTTCATCGGTTTTTGAAAACAAAATCTGCAATTTCCTATAATAATGCAATACCTACACGGTCAAAATGTATCGAAAATCAGATTTTTTGTTCAATAATCGATGAAAAATTTCTATGTAGGGGGGCTCAGAATGATGTACTGAATACGTGGCAACCGTTTGCGCGTCGATGTCCCTTCCACCCTTTATAGTTATAGAAGAGATAGAGGCATAGGTAGGCTAAGAAGAATGTACAGACAACAAAACAGATATCTAATCACACTAATATATTTGTATTTGTATATTGCTTCATGTTAAATTTTGTATATACTCGTGTTACTTTGTTTTTGCAATAGTTCTACATTGTAACACACTAACATAAAATTACGTGACTTCGTGCTGCTAGGTACTGAGAAATTCCCGACACGGGAATCGAACCCAGTATCTCATGCTCAGCAGGACCGGTAGCAACCACTAGACCAACAAGTCATTCACTATACCTTCTTTTGTCAATCAAAGTTAAACGTACCGAATTCCCTATCGAAAACTTGACCATAAGCCACTAAACGCCTTACAACACTTCAAATCCCATCTAAACGCATTCAAACCACACGTCAACAGTGTACCAAAAACCAGTGTCACCAGTAAGACAACTCTTTATCTTGTCAAGTGCTTCAAGCACATAATTCTGACAATGTTATACCAGTTGTGAGTAATTTACAACGACTTAACAGAGTTAAATAACTGTCGGTGCGTTAACTGTGGACAAATGTTGTCGTTCGCCTTTACGACGCTTTGCGTGTGGCCGGAGCAGAGCGGCTCGGAGCATGGCGAGTGTAGGAGCGGAGCGGGAAGCGTGAAGCTCCATGGAATCTGTAGGGAAATTGCGTAACTAACACACAATAAAAATGACATTTGGACAATAGGGATTATGAATTTTAAAAAAAATATTTTGTCCGTCATCTATATTATTAAAAAATATTGGACACGTATTTTTAGGGTTCCGTACCAAACTGGTAAAAAAGGAACCCTTATGGTGTGACTCAGTCTGTCTGTCTGTCTGTCTGTCACAGCTGGATATCTCAAGTTTTATATGACGTTTACCCAACTATTTTACAAATAAGAAAGAAATAAAAATATTAATGTTTTTTTTTTGCAACAGGGACTGAAAGGGGGTCTTAAAAATTTAAAGTGGGGCTACTAGGGCATGTGGGGTATCATATCAAAGAACGCTGTTTGCACATTCTCAAACTATTTTTTATTTTTTTTTAGGCCGCATAGTTTTCGACTTTTGATGAAAAATGTAAAAAAAAATACCGTTCCCCCCCTTATCTCCGAAATTTACAAAGAGAAAAATCTGAAATTATTCTATGTGATAGAAGATCATGTAAAGATTACAGGAAAAATAAAACGATGTCTCTAAGTAGCACACTTTTTCAGGAATCGGAACGGAACCCTCGGTGCGCGAGTCCGACTCGCTCTTGACCGGTTTTTTTTTTACGTGATCAAAAGATTATACATTGCGTTAAAATGTGGCATGACGTCATTACTTGCTAGATTTTATAAATACGTAGTTTGTTATAGTTGTGACGTATTGAGCCCCAACAACAATTCAATGCGTTATATCTAAGTATTTTTTTATTACTATGATAAAGCAAAAAATACGTGTCTAATATTTTTTTATTATCTGACTGACGAGCTAAATAGATTTTTTTTTACCGATGCTGTTTTATGTTGGTATGTCTTTGTACATATAAGTAAGTAAGTAACACAACAAATAAGTCCCACTAATTAAAAAAAAAAATAGTCATCGACTCGGAAAGAAGAACATAACCATGTGCAGTTTACTACAGCAAAACCCTCTATCCCCCAAACCCGTCTATGCCATCATAATAATATAATTATTATCGTCTCTCCACTCACTCCTAAATCGCTGTCTTCCTAGCCCACATCGCCTCACTTTTCAATTGATCGACAAAACTAACAAACTAACCCTTTCTCAGAATCAATCATACTCCAGTTTGTTGTCAAACGTTTGCTCTCAATATTCCTATTTGTTACTTTTCGTCCCAAACTGTCACGATACTTGTTACTTTTCGTCCCAAAAGCGTCACTTTTGTGTTACTTTTGGAAACGTCTGATTATTGGTTATATAGATCGTTAAAAGTGTTAAAAGCTTTTACAATGACTTGTTAGAATGTCAAAGTGTAGTACAAATATGTGTTTTCTATTTAAAATTCTGATTATTTTCGATTTGTAAGTTCTTAGAATGCTCAAATTAATTTCATGAATTGTGTATGAGGAGACTATTTCTAAAATTAATTTCCAGCTGATTTTTTTTTTCATTTAAAGGAACAGACAAAATAATTGCCAAAACTATCGCCACTAAATTAATCTTCAGTATTTTTAAAAGACATTCCTTGTCAACTATTGATCAATAAAGTTACACCACTTACAATATAAGAATAACTTGATTATGATACAAAACCATTACAATTTCGTAAATTATAACCGGTATTTATTTTATTTACTTATAGTCCATTTCATTCTATACAGTTATATATTTATAAGTGGTGCTTTACTTTAATAAGATAAGTTAAACTTTATACCAGGGTACAAAATTACAAAATCAGAAATAGACTTCTAGAAAATTCTCAATACTCCAGAATCCACAAATTAAAAGGGAAAGGACGAACACTGTACATACCGTCATTACTTAACTATCTATTTACATTAAAACCGACCGACGGCATACCAAGCGTATCACATACAAACATACAATTAAAATTCATAAATCTTTTACAAAAATCTCGTTTTCATTAGACTATAAAGGAACACAGTCAATACCATGAGAATAATGAAGTCGTATAGAAGCGAGACTGCTTTGAATGTGTCCACAAATGCCACCTTTAAATACCTACTTTTCCTTCATCTAAAGGTGAAACCTATGTCGCCAATGCCTTCTAGATTGAACTATTTATTTATTTTGTTAGGCTTGTTCAAAATTCTTATATAATCATTGAAAATCAGCTATAAATTCTGTATAAATTTCTATAATTTTTTATTACAACGATTTTGTAAACACAAATTAACACTAAAGAAAAAGGTAATTCTGTCTCTTTCAACTTAATGCAGTTGTCAGAATTACAAATAATGTTTTTGCACTCATTGTATCTTTAGTGAGTTTTCCTACAACATAAACATGAAATTAATGAATTTCCAAACACGGAACGCAAGCTAGCGCAAGGCGCATCAAACTGACGTTTCTCATCAAACGAAATAAAATTAGGCAACAACCGCGACCAACACAAGTGTCGCTTCTACACAGATTCATCACTCTTACGTTAATACTTAGTATAAAGGCTATTTACACAGGATGGGTAATTGGGTAGGACTACGCGACGACTCTATATACAGCTCTCTTGCACCCGATGCGAGGTCGTGACGACTTCGGGCCGCAGTCGGTGCGCCGTCAGCGATGACGTCACACCTGTCGCTGAGCTTGGGCTGCAAGCGTTCACGCCTTTGTTCACGCGTCCTAAACTATGGTAAGACTGAAAGAGAAGGTAGATGTTAGAAACATGTTTCAAGAGAAAAGACAGTTTGTTTTGACTCGATTATTCGAATGAGCCCAAAGATACACCCTAGTCCCTGGAGCGTCATATTTTATGGGACTACATTGACTATTGAATATTAAGGAGTAAACCGGGGGGAGCGATAATGCTAGGGAAGACGTGCCCATAGGATATGGAAGGCTTCTATAGAGCAAAATTCTGTTGGTTAAAATGCTGTCAAGGAGTACACAGAAGTCCATACCTCAGTAGTAACGCTTCGACCTTCACTGACCTAGCTTAGTACAGAGTTTCAATAGAATAACTGGCCAGCTTATACTGGTTTTGTTACCATTATTATTATTATTATTAGTGATTTATTTAAAGACAACAAATAAGGTCCAATGTGTTAGTAACAATATTATTTAGCCTATGTTAGTACTTAATAACTAAAACTGATTTGGTTCGATCGGCCAACGCCCACACAAGTGAGCTATCTGCCCGGGCTGCTATCGAGTGCAGAATGGTGTTAGGACTGTCACGCAACCTCCGAAGTAATGAGGCAGATTTCTTGCGCCATACTGCGTCAAAGCTGTCAGTGCGCGCTTCGGCAAACATTGCCGACGCACTGCAGTAGCGGGGCAGTCGCAACAGCACCCTGAACGCATTATTATATTGGATTGAACCATTGACGTGAGGCATACCGTACAGTGAATTAACAAGGACCATTGCAGAATCAGTGTGAATTTGTGGAAGACTCGCTTCCTGCGAGTTTGTAAATAACAATCTCATTATCCCAAGGAAATTAAAGCAGTGCGATTAACGTATGAAACCGAAATTATAATGAAAAATTGCTTATCGATAAAAAGGAACAAGCATAAGTTATACGTAGTTTCGACTACTTAAAAATTAAAAAGTAAGATTATCACTTTCTTCAAAAAACTAAGTTTCACATCATTATATTTTCATAAACAGTTTCATATTGATTAGAATTACTCCTGAAATTGTCAAGGTGAATTTTCTTAAAGCTTAGACCGTAGCAACACCCCACTAAGAGTCCGCGCAGAACGACTACGGAATGGTGGCAAACCGATATTCTATAACAAATGAAAGTCGATTTTATTTACTTATAATAAGGCTGAAATAACCACTGCTCGATGACACCTTGCCCCGCTTTGTGTGTATACGTAATACAAATTTCAGCCGTAAGTTATAGTCAATAAAATCGACTTTTAGTTGTTATAGAACTTGAAGCTTCGCCGCCACTCCGTCGGTATGAAATGAGAATAAAGATACTGACACACATGCTCATAAGCATGCTTATTCGAAAACATACTAGAAATAAGCATGCTCATTACTAGCAATGTTGTGACATACATGCTACTAAGCAGCTATTGTTCAATAAAGCATGCTTTCGTGCTACTAATGAGTACTTGTGTCGGTAGCTTTATTTATTTATTTATTAATTGACACACCAACGACTCATTCACTAAATCATTACATTAAATACAACGTGTAACGTTAAATGCGCAAAACCTCTTAAGGGGTCATTGTACTCATCATTATGAACAACTTTTAGTATGGGACCAAACCTGAAATCGCGAAAAAAAATCAGCTGTTCAGTACATTTGTGTTCGAATAATTCGTCAAAATGTACTGAACAGCTGATTTTTTTTCGCGAATTCATGTTTGGTCCCATACTAAAAGTTGTTCATAATGATGAGTACAATGACCTCTTATGAGGTTTTGCGCATTTAACGTTACACGTTGTATATTCTAAATGATTACATTAAATTTATTCTATATCAACAGCTTTGCGGTGAATTTGTCACTTATAGGTGTGCACAGCACTTGTATAATCAATAATAAAAATTAAAATGGAATTAACAGAATTAAAATTTACAAAGTTTACATTGAATTTAAAATGACAAGTAGTTAAATTAAAATTATTTATCGAGTACAAAACAAAATAATACTCACACTAGTTAGAGGTATCCTATAATCCTTTTTCCTATAATCTGTGTAGTAGGCGCCGCCGTCGGGCTCCGAGCGCACGTCCTCGCCGGAAACCTTGGTGAGCTTCCCCGAGGATGGCGGGCGCTGCAGGCTCATGTAGCCGTTAGATACTGGCCTTCGTTCTGTATGAAAAAATGTAGGTTAATCAATGTTTCGAAAATATCTGTGACCTGCGTATAAAATTATGCTTGCAGCTAGAGCAGTAGTGAACAGTAAAAGGGAAACTAAACGTCGAATCGTATTTTATACATCTTAGATTTGGTCTAACTGTGATTTAAGGAGTTCATAAAGCCGTGCTTCCAGATTGTGCAGCCATGATTTGTATAAAGCCGCTCAGCATCCAATACCGCGGATATGACATTTTTGACGAAAATCAGATTTTTGTTTTATTTCATTCTACACGTTCAAATACGTAATCCTAGTATAGAGGTATGAGGAACAGGGTGTAAAGTTTACTCATCCTCCATAGAAAAGGGAGGATCCTCCGACCAGACGGGTGTTGTGTCTGTTGGGCAACTGCCCCATGGTTGATGTCGGGACGTTGTATGCTAGTCGCACGGTAAACTCTGATTGCGCGATGCAGGATTTACGTGACGTCAGTTCGACGCGTAGTTCGTATGTGGCGATGTATTGGGCGATGTAGATTCCGCCACACTAGATTTAAATATTGGCCGAAAGTTACACTGTTACACACAGTTAGTCACGTTGTTATTCGAGTCATCCAAAACCGCGAACGTAATTTTCCGCCACCAAATCCGCGAATATGCGTAAGTTCGTCAGTGACGTCATACCCATCGCAAGCGCAACACGTGCCACGCAATAAAGTTTTTTTGTCTCCTGTAAAATTTGATGAATGTTGCATTCGCGGTATTGGATGCCGAGCGACGATAATATTGTGCAGTGTCCTAGAATGAGAAGACGCTTTGGAGTTGCAGTAGGTTATACTTATACTATTGAAAACCCAGCTTCAAAACCACGCAATCTGGCACAAAGAAATCCAGCAGCAGACAATCTATTGTGTAAAGATATCACCGTAAAACTTAGGTTAAGTGAGCGTGAAGTGAGCTATCAATAGTGTCAGACCCTAGCATCAGTGGGCTTAGTGTGAGTTTGTGTACTTACTCGATCGCGTTAACGTAAACGTCAGTTTGTACTGAAAATGAATAAGCGCCGCCTGGTGACTATAATGGGAAACACAATTATTCCATACGAATTGACTGGTAACTGTAGGAAATAAAACAGAGAGAGAACTTGTAAATTATAGAATTTACTTGAATAAAAAATAAAAGTTAACACAATGGCGAGTTACACTCAACGACATTATTCGAAGACAAAGAAAAAGTGTGTTGCCACACAACATAAATATTTTTATAGCATACAAATGTTGCACACATAAAAAAAACAAAGAAAAACAAGTATAAAAACTCGCACTAAGCCCACAGATGGAATGACTTTAAGATCACTTCACCTAAGTTTTCACGGTGATATTTTTACATAATAGCACCGCAGGCCTTCATACTATAGAGAGACTTAGCTTTTTGCTAGACATGGATCAGCGTTCTAGCTCCTATTTACCATAACTGAAAACAATTCAATAACTCACCATACAAACTAGGTATGATATCCGGGTCTGCATCATCAGCGTCCCTGGGGTCAGCTGCATGTAGTAATGCCCCCCGTGCCGCCCGCTCCCCCCTCTCTCCCCTCTCCCGAGGTTCGGTACTACTCGCTCGAGACTCCGCTTCTTGCTTCACGGGGGTGGGGCAGTGGGGGGCGCGTTCTACGTACATCGCTTCACTGTTGGGGAAAGAAAATAAATTGGTTAGAAGTTGTAGCTTATATAGACAATTACACACCATTATCATTTTCAGGACAGGATAACACACTTTAAATCACAATCAGAAATATTTGAAATAAATTCCTTATCCATTGCTTCATAGGTTAGAAAAGTTCGTCTGCCAACAACGTTAATAAGGCAGTGAATATTGTTGAACTGTCAAATTGAAAGGCATTGCCAGTGTTGTGTTACGCAATTATTAGTGCGCTGGTTTTGGTGCCAATTTACAGTAAGTTACAGTAAGAAGTATCATGCGATATTAAACCATGATTAACTATCAGAAAACCTATAATATACAGGGTGTAAGGGACAGCCCTCCGCAAACTAACAGGGTGCATTCAGCTCCTTATTTTGAATTATATTCCACCGGAAAATTTCTCCGGAAAATTATATTTTTTTTATAATTTTTTCAGTTACTATTCAGTTATTTCAATGTAAAATTACATTCTATGTACACAGTACTCCGTTTATGTAAAAAAAAACAACAAAAAAAAACCAGCAATGGATGTTGAAATACTCTAATGAACGACGCATGAAATCAGCTGTTCACTTTCTGCCCAGATATAGAGTGCATCAAACTCACCGCATATCATATTACCTACCCTTTCCAACCAGTAACAGACGCTCCGATTTATGCACAAAAACACAAACAAATCAGGTTTATTGGATTCTCATAACGTTCCTGAAATTATTTAATGTACCGGTCATCTTAGTATGATATACTGAATTCATCCCGTCAGTCTGCGGAGGGCTGTCCCTTACACCCTGTATATGAAAACTATCAGAGAGCCCTAATTTTGTTACTGCGACCTAACCTATGTTCGCGGAGTGCCTTAATACTTATATTACTAGATCATGCTCGAATTATAGTTGTATTATTCCTAGTAAGATAGTTATGAACCGCTTTCTTAAAACTATATTGTATTACTGTATATATCTATATCCCTAAGTGATATCTATGTCACGGCTACAACCATCTTACTGCGACAGAGATACTGAAAAGTGAAATACAAGGGGATGACACGATTCTCGGAGTCTGTCCTTTCAATTAGTTATTTGATCTAACAACAAAACGACGTAATGATCGATACCACAGAATAAAATGACAGAAGAGAAAATACCGATCCGAACGCATTTGAAATGCCTATAGAAATAAATCCTAGTAAACTTGGGAACAAAGGGGTAATAAGGGTAATAAGGGTAATAAGGGGTAATAAGGGGTGAACCTCTACTGCCATCAACCAGGCACAAATCCTGAGTCCGGTCTGCTACTGAGAAAGTCCCTACGATTCCCTTCGATTACATATAAATACCTTCTTTTTAAAGTATTTTTAACAAGAAATCAAATCTGCAGCTAACTTCTAATGCTGCGATCCCACAGCTTTCTCACAGGACAGATCGCACCAATCCAGGCCAACAGGTCGTGGGAATCGTCGATCCGATGAGGCCTGTGGTGGGAATGCTTGGCACGGCCCGCGATAGGCCTTGACAATCATGGCCAGGCCACGACAGGCGTCGACTCAGAGATCCGTGGCGCATTCCTACTTATACTGTCTTATGCACAGATGAGTCCTGCGGTGGCATGTCGTCACCGTTCGAATGTATGAGCGCAGCCTGACTGGGTGGGCCGTGGCCTCAGGTAATGCCGCGGCCATTACATGAGATTCGCTTCTATTCGGTTTACTCTATGGCCCTACACATCTATTCCCCAGAACTTGTCTTGAATGCGTAACCCACCTAATTATTGGGCGTGCCTAATTACCGGTAATTGGCCGCAATGCTCTATTGATTTGAACGGACAATGGTGGGTTGGACGTGGTTTTGAATTAAGGGATTGGTACGAACATGGTTTTAGCTTACCTATGCCTATAGTCCAAGATCCCAGAGCCGCCAGACCTTACTTATTATCTGATTAACGAAATATATAGGATAGAGTAGTGTTAGTATGTACTTTGAACGTCCGAATACCTGCTATCTTGGGCCGACGGCCAATTTTTAGGTATAAGGTACTAAAGTTATGTAAAAATATGTGTTTTACAGAATATTGTTAATAATTAATAATCAGTACTGTACAGAGATTTCCCGTTGGCGGTTTTTTCTGGCAGACGCTTTATAGCTCGCAAAAATGACGTCATCAATGATACTTGGGAAACTATTTCAATACTATTTGGAAGCAGCCAGATCAATCTTAGCGATCGAACATCCCCCAGACACAGTTATTTGTGTCTGGGCAATGTTTGACAGACACAATTAACTGTGTCTGAGGGATGTTTGACAATCCAATTGAGATAAAGTTTAATTTTCATAGTTGTTGAGATCATTTTGCTGTTTGTTCCGATATTTTTGACGCTGACAGTACATAAATGATCTTAAATATAAAATAGTTCCACATATTTTGCTGACTTTTATCAGCATTATTACGCATGCTGATAAAAGTTAAGTGGGCCATCAGAAATATAATATAACATTACAGCGAGATTAACTTCACAGTTTTACAATTTACATTTCAGTTTTCTGACATGTTTTACACCAATTTGAGCCATGAGCCCATGGCGTGTTGCGTGCCGTTAGTTTTCAAGCAGTCACTCTTAGAGTTCAAGAAAACTTCATAAGTAGCTATTAGTTAAATTTTCCGTCATATAAGTACCACAATATTTGTATCGTAGATAGGGTTGGCAGACTTGGAGATGTTCCTTGTTTACTCATCTGTTTTCTACATTTTGTCGAATTATACGAACATTATGTACTACACAGCTGATTTTTTTTTCGCGATTTCAGGTTTGGTGCTATAGTAAAAGTTGTTCATAATGATGAGTACAATGACCCCTTAAAATATTGGCACTGTTTACACTTACCCGCTGTATAGTATATGATATAACAGATTATAATACAGATATCCACTAATAATTTATTTCTTTAAGTATTTTCTTTCTTTCTTTACATAATATAAAATTTATGTTATGTAAAGAAAGAAAGAAAAAAAAAATCATAATTGAATACTAATAAAAAAGAACAACTTTCTGTCATCTAAAATTGCCTCCCAACACTACCTAACGTCATACAATCCAATAACTCTCCTATATACCTTTTACTGGCGGATGCCATTACTAGCACTAGTTCAGAAGTCAAATTACAAGCCCGAACTAGACTGATTCAAAATCAAGAAGTTGAAATCGTTTTAACTTTACTGGTCCTAGGAGACGGAATGAAGCCGAATAGATTAAAGCATCGACTGCATCTTATGTACTGTTGAAGCTTATTCCAGAAACTGAGAAATAAAAATACTCATCATCACGACTCATCGTAAAACTGAGAGATGAGAGTCTTCTATTAACTATTGACAAAACAATATAAACACACTTCATACGGCATGAAATTTAAAACATGTTCCAAATCTAAATGGGAGATTGTACCTACTCATCATTATGAACAACTTTTACTATGGGACCAAACCAGAAATCGCGAATAAAAAAATCAACTGTTCAGTACATTTATCTACATCAAACTCGTCAAAATGTACTGAACAGTTGATTTTTTTTTCGTGAATACAATCTCCCATTTCGATTTGGAACATGTTTTAAATTTCATCCCGTATACAAAAGAGTTGTTTGTTTACCATAAAGAAAGTTTAGCAAAACAAAACAATTTATCTATCCTTTTAAAGTTTGCATGTTGTCGAAACGGTACTTTGAGAACATAATAATATAGAGACTATCGATCGATAAACAGCAAATAATTATCAGTAGAACTCATTACATTTGGATTGTAATTTAGCCGAAACTTTAGTACAGAACTCTGCATCCATTAGGGTAAACCACATTCCAAAAAAAACAATTAAAAAGGTAGTAATCAACGAATAAGTGTTAGTAAAACTCCCAAAACTGCTGAAAAAAGAGAAATGGTAAGTACTGGAAAATTGAAACTTACCTCAAAGGCGCATGCTTAGCCGGTAAATGTCGATGTCTTGCTGCGTGCCGCTTGTACAGTACCGCAAGCACGCCGCACACTGCAGTAGCAAGTAACGCTGACATGGCTGCAATGGATGCCAGGACTGGAGACATGCCGAGAGCACTGCCTTCACCTGGGGACGGAGAAGGAGTTAATTAGGGTTTGATACATAGGTGGTGAAATTATTTTATTGTACCTAATCGAAATTAATCAATTTCATTTATTTGAATGCATGATTGAAGTCTTTAATTCAATAATTTTAAGTAATTCGAAACCAGTATGTAAAATTTTATTTCTTGCATTTATTTTAAATTTTATTTAATGTTATTTTTAATTTTTATTGTTTTCTCTTTTGTGTGGAATTAATAAAGCTTTTTATTATTATCTCGTTTATTCATTTCATATCTTATTTAGTTACATTTTTAGGGTTTCGTACCAAAATGGTAACAAAGGAACCCTTAAGGTGTGACTCAGTCTGTCACAGCTGGATATCTCAAGAACTACTGATGACAACTTGAAATTTGGAACAGTTTTAGATGACGTTTACCCAACTATTTTGCAAATAAGAAAGAAATAAAAATATTTATATTTTTTTTGCAACAGGGACTGAAAGGGAGTCCTAAAAATTCAAAGTGGAGCTACTTGGGCATGTGGGATATCATATTATGAAAGAGCGCTATTTGCACATTCTCAATTTTTTTTTTCTTTTTTTTTGGCCGCATAGTTTTCGACTATTGATGAAAAATGTAAAAAAAATTACCGTTCTATATTGGTACCTAAACTCTGCTGTGACTTCCGACAAAGCAAATGAAGAACCAACTAAGTCTTTTATAAGGCTTAAAAGCTATTGTGACTCTTAATGATTCTTAAAGTTCTTTTAAATGCAACGGAAAGTCCGTTGCATTTAAAAGAACTTTCAAAGAAGAATTTGCAGGTTCCATTCATTTTTAAAACAATAAATAAAGTAGTAATAACGAGTAGTAATTTATACTAGTTATAAATCTAAAAACCACAAGAGTGTTCCAAAATCTAAATTAAATTCTAAAATTTATAACAAGCTAACTTTTAATCATTTCAAACACGGTGAAATGTGACAAATACTGGTGTTTTAAAAAGTTAATATATAAACTATGAGCACGCCATTTTAAATAGAAATGTGAGTGTTGCGACGCGATATGCTAATCCCCTGGGGTGGGCGCTAAAGCGACAATACATTACTGCGATCAAATATTATTTTATAAGGTTTTATAAGTAATTAAGAAAAGAAATTTATATTTTTTTTACACACTACAGTAATTTGATTGCAACTTTACAATTAATGGTACCTACTAAACTAGAAATGCATATCAATCTGCCTAGCCTTTTCCCAACTATGTTGGGGTCGGCTTCCAGTCTAACCGGATGCAGCTGAATACCAGTATTTTACATGGAGCGACTGCCTATCTGTCCTCCACAACCTAGTAACTGGGTAAGTAATACGATACCCCTTGTAAGACTGGTTGTCTGACTTTCGGGCTTCTGATGACCCGTAACAACTGTCAAAGATCCACGAATGACGGTCGGGACCAACGGCTTAACGTGCTTTCCTAGGCACGGAGGAGTCTCGGTGTGTAAAGATGGTCACCCATCCACGGACCAACCCTGGCAAGCGTAGCTTAATCTGATCGACCCGTGCGGCTGTTATTACTTTATTACTTAGCCACGAGCTCCTCATACAAGTACTCCTCGGTTTCCTTGTGTTACAAGTAACATAGGCTGATTAATTTGGTGACTTGCCTATCCTTATAAATATTATCCTCTAAATATATACACAGAGATCGTTTAATACCCAACTACACACTTTTCAACTTTAATAAAAAAAAAACTACAAAATAATATTAATTAAAATAACAACATATTCTTTTTCTAATCAAAGATAAAAAATCTAAGAAAACAGAATAACTAAAGAACAACTAAGTATCTGTTCATAACTCAACTCAAAGAAAAACTTGTAATAATAAAAAATTATAAAATGAAAAGTTCCATCCGTTGTTTCTACAAGATATAAATTTGATAAAATATTCTAGTTACGGCTTTTGCGGTGTGCTAAATTTAGTCTGTCTACGTTGTGGTAGGTCATGCTAATTTTGTATTTAGAATTATGATCAGGACTTTTTTAATTTTGAAAATACGTCATTCCTTAACTTCTTGTCAAATAATCCTATCCGAACTATCTTATCTAATATTTTAAGTGAGTTTGTTTGTTAGGGCCCTCGCTCATGGCGACTTTTTGTAGCGATGCTGTCGCGCGTCCGCATCGATACAGTCGCGAAGCGGTCGTTAGCTGTGTGCCCTCGCCCACGGGCCCAGATTCAGTCGCGATGCAAACGCGATACTGGTGCGCTTCTGTCGCGATGCAAACGCGATTCAGTAACGGCACAAAAATACCTGCGATCGCTACAGTTGCAAGACGGACTCCGTTGAGGCAACATTAGCCACGTTGTCTTTGGTGCTGCTTTTACGTAAGCAGCCGAAGCGTAGGCAACGAAAGCTCGGTTCTCCACTCACGCGCCAACCTCCCTCTGTTCTCTCCCCGATGTCGTCCGACACGGTCGCGCGTTTGCATCGATACAGTCGCGATACTGTAGCGCGTTAGTAGCGCGTTGCAAATGCGACTAACGCACGTTAGTAGCGATGCAGTCGCGCATTTCGTAAACGCGCGACTGCATCGCTACAAAAAGTCGCCGTGGGCGAGGGCCCTTACCTAAAATGGCTGAACGGATTGGTATCAAATTTGGCACATGGATGGACCATAACAATGTGGATGACTATACGAGTAGGGAAGACCAAAGAAACGATGGATGAACTGTGTGAAAGATGATTTATATCGCTAGAAAGGGAGTGTCTACCGAAGACATAGAAGAAACCCCAAATAAATTGGTATATGGGCAGGATAATGATGATGATGGTAGACCATGACCTGGATTAGGACATGAAATACTTTTTATCCCGATAGTACGTTCCCGTGAGCTAAATAACTTCCGAAATCCATGCGGGCCAAGCCGCGGGCAATAGCTGTAGTAGTATATAAATATATAAAATCCATATTAGTCTCAACTTAGGCGATAACTCAGGCTGTGGACTAAACTTATCCTGGTCTAAACAGTTAACAGAAACGTAGTATGGCCGAACCTACTCGTAGTTTCAAATTAGGTGCTTTATTGACCAGTGTAACGCAACCTGTACTCATTGTCATTTCGGCCTGTGTACGGCCAAACATGGTTATGAACAGTGGTCGGTGCATAAAGTAATGTGTAAGTAGGTTTGTAGCTGTAGAAGGCTTTTATAAACTATTAGCCGTGTGGTTTTTGGATGCGAATTTTAATTGGCTGCTCTTCTCTAAACGTGTTTTTTGTAAATTTAATTATCTGCGCCCCGCGGTTTCACCCAGGTAGACCGGGATAAAAAGTTACCTTTGTGTTAATCCAGGATCTAAGCGATCCACTTATGAATTTTGTATAAATCAGTCTAGCCGTTTGAGCGTGAAGAAGTAACTAACATAGACACACACTCTCAAACTTTTGCCTTTAAAATATTAGTATGATGTGTGATTGTAGTGAAAAGCTCTTGCGCAGTAAATTCTTGTCTTGTCTTCGCGATCGCAAAATCGTCTTCCAAGCTCGGTGACTAGGGTAAATTCCTTCTCGATTGTTCTTTCAGGAGTAACATTTTACGGAAAGTTTAGAGAAAATAATGAGATAAGTTAAAATGAATTGATAACACTGTGTCAGTTCAGGGGGCCTAGACAAAATCCCTTTTCTGTAAGCGTTAACGCCAGCGAAAATATCAAATTATATGGAGTTGACAGCAGCAATCACATCTCTGAAGCTAATGTCAACTCCATCAATCTGCCTAGCCTTTTCCCAACTAATGTTGGGGTCGGCTTCCAGTCTAACTGGATGCAGCTGAATACCAGTATTTTACATGGAGCGACTGCCTATCTGACATCCACAACCCAGTAACTGAGTAATACGATACCCCTTGGTAAGACTGGTTGTCAGACTTACGGGCGTCTGACGACCCGTAACGACTGTCAAAGATCCACGTATGACAGCCGGGACCAACGGCTTATCGTGCTTTCCGAGGCACGGAGGAGTCTCGGTAAGTAAAGATGGACACCCATGCCCCACAAGCCGACCCCGGCAAGCGTAGCTTAACCAGATGAATTGACCCTTGCGGCTGTTATTACTTAGCCACGAGCTCCTCATGTCAACTCCATACAATTTGATCTTTCCGTTGGTGTTAACGCTTATAGAAAAGGGATTTTGTCTAGGCCCCCATATCAACCACGATGTCAAACCACAGTGTAACCTGCCCTCCATTATAATTCCTTTTCCCCACAACTCGACTAACAGCCTAACTCCATTTCTCAGTATAAACAACCAAGCCGTTTATTAACTCATTCCGCTATCGCAAATTGTGAAATAAAACCAGCCTACGTTAGCGTGACCAAGTTATTAGAGCACATTTAGCTTTGCGCATATCTAGGAATTAAGCGTTGGGTCGCAGCCATGGTTTTATTATGGTCCTTACCGGTCTATTGGCGGCAAAGAAATTGTACTGGCGTAACGTTCTGTTTGAGTTAATTGAAGTATGGTTAAAGTTGAATTTAAATTGTGATTACAGCGTTTTTCTGTTCATTGCTTGCAGGACCTAATATTCTTCTAAAAAGGCCAAAGAACAAATGTGAAGGAATGTTGTGGTGATTAGCAAGTTATCCAATTCGATTAGAGCCCCAAATATTATAAAATATTAATTTACTTTTGTTAAGGCCGATTTTTCAATAATTAGATAACTTTTATCTGAAGAATAAATGTGACGTTTTGACAGATTATCCAAACAAAGACTGTCAAAATGACAAACTTATTCGTCGGAAAAAAGTTAACTGGCGATTAAAAAACCGGCCCTTAGATAACTAAAGTATGCTGCACGATCTTTCTTTCCTGAGTCAATTCTACAAAGGCAAGGAACCATGTTTTTGTTTTAGGGTCCCGTACCAAAATGGTAAAAAAGGAACCCTTATGGTGTCACTCAGTCTGTCTGTCTGTCTGTCTGTCACAGCTGGATATCTCAAGAACTACTAATGCTATCAACTTGAAATTTGAAACAGTGTTATATGACGTTTAGCCAACTATTTCGCAAATAAGAAAGAAATAAAAATATTTATATTTTTTGTAACAGTTGCTGAAAGGGGGTCTTAAAAATTCAAAGTGGGGCTACTAGGGCATGTGGGGTATCATATAAAAGAGCGCTGTTTGCACATTCTTAAACTTTTTTTTTTTAGGCCGCATAGTTTTCGACTTTTGATGAAAAATATAAAATACCGTCCCCCTCCTTATCTCCGAAGTTTGCAAAAGGAAAAATCTGAAATTATTATAATATGTGATAGAAGTTTATGTAAAGATTACAGGAAAAATAAAACAATGTCTCTAAATACCACACTTTTTCAGAAATCGAAACGGAACCCTCAGTGCGCGAGTCCGACTCGCTCTTGACGGGTTTTTTTATTCTCTCTCAAGCCTAGGAAAAACTATACCGAACCCACTACACCTATCTAAATTCCACCGAATTTTACAAGGTGTAAGTGTAAACAGTGACAATCTTTTAAGGGGTCATTGTACTCATCATTATGAACAATTTTTACTATGGGACCAAACCTGAAATCACGAAAAAAAATCAGCTGTTCAGTACATTTATGTTCACATAATTCGTCAAAATGTATGGAACAGCTGATTTTTTTTTCGCGAGTTCAGGTTTGGTCCAATAATAAAAGTTGTTCATAATGATAAGAATAATGACCCCTTAAAAGATTGCCACTGTTTACACTTACACCCTGTATAAACGGAATTTTCCAATACTGTTTGCAAAGTAATAAAAACCGTGAAATCGGTACAAAGAAATACATTATAATGGTTTAAGAGATCGAATTGGATCGCAAATAAGTAAACAATCTATTTCAGACTTCTGCGTTCAAGCACAATACGGAACAGAAAAACCATTTGACACAAGACTGGCAGAACTACTTTATTTCAGACCTAGTGACACGCTATTTAATAATTCCAAAGCCTGCTAAAAGGACTTCCGATAGTTAGATATCAAACAATTTCTGATTATTCGTATGATTGGATTTCTTGAACGCCGTATCTGAATGAAACTTGTAATCGCAACTCAAGACCCATTCCTATATTTGGTCCTTCGAGCCGGATACAAAACCAGGTATATATTTATATTAGTGCTGTCGACTGCATTATTCAGTACATTGTGCACGATTGCAATGCTACAATACAAAGATAGGTAACTTCTAAAGTAAGTAACCTTCTGTATTTGATCTATTTACTAACTTGAACTTTATGTGGGCGTCGTTTTGGAGCGTGAGAACTGCTTATTTGGGGGAGCACTTAATGGCGATACCAACAGATTCTAAACGAAGAAATAGCAAGTCGAGTGGGTATTGTGTTCCAGGGTTGGATGTAAAGAGTTTTTTTGCTTATGTGTGCGTTTAAAATCCATGGTGTTGTATTTGTGGGTAGTATAAAGTTTACTGACACCAGTGTGTTTGGTTTACGTTATATTATGTCAATGTTACATCTGTATTACGAGTTGTAATGTATAATGGAAAAAAGTGGTAAAACCAATAATTCTTCGAATATTTCTATCAGGCATGTTTGATCTGATCATATCAAGGAACTTCAAATCCATTCAAACGTACTCTAAACATGGTAAATGGTATTATTAGTTGTTTGCAGTATTGTCAACCAATCACAAAGGTTAACATCAGATTTGACAGCAGAGACGCCTACTAACTTTTGGTTTTCCAGAAACTCAGGTTTGTTAAAATCATTATTACTTAGCCCTCTTCAAGCTGTACCACAGAATACAATAATAGTACAAGTACAAAAAGTTCACTCCGCAACAACGTTTAAATAAATAGCGACTCTTGCTACGATACAATAAAGTACAATAACTTAGGTCGCACAGCGTTAATTACCTACAGTTATATTCACCTAGAAGTTGCCACTCTTTCTATCGCGTAACTCTTATACCTTGTGACTAGTTAGGGTTGTCTTTTTTTTACGACGCGGCGAGTCATTATCGAAACTCTAACTCCCAACACTGAATAGGCCCGACAAGTCGAGCCCGCCACGTACTTGTAGCTGTACACACGTTTCTCCTTCATATGAACAGGCTATAGAAATAGCTCCTCTATTCATCTTATGATTTCCAGAGCCTGGCTTTTAGTTCATCAAAAACTCTTAGTATCATCAAAGAATTAAGCAACTTACCAGTAAACTTAGCCTGTCCTTTCAACGTGACAGTTTCTATCGTGGACACGTCACTCCTTCCCTTCGCGTTGACAGCATACAGGTCGATCCTGTAGCTTACTCCGGGGGGAAGACCTCGGATCTCGAAGTAAGGAGGGGTTCGGTTGGTGGAGACGTTGTAGCGGACCTGGGAAGAACTGTTATTTTAGTGCTAGTCATAATCTAGAATTATGAGCCCTTGACCCTTGAAAACTGGGCAGTCACTGTTTATTTAGATATTGACGATGTCATGAAATCATTAGGTATAAAAAGTCATATTAATCATTATGATTTTACTTGCGAGAAACAATGTTTATTATAAAAATGGTGGTCGTTAAAAGATTATTCTCATTTTCTTTATACAGGGTGTAAACAGTGGCAATCTCATTATGAGCAACTTTTATTAAGGGACCAAACCTGAAATCGCGAAAAAAAAAATCAGCGAATTATGCGAGCATAAAAATACTGAACAGCTGACTTTTTTTCGCGATATCAGATTTGGTCCCATAGTAAAAGTTGTTCATAATGATGAGTAAAATGACCCCCTACAAGATTGCCACTGTTTACACTTGCACCCTGTTATAAAGAAAATGAGAATAATTTTATAAGATCCACCATTTTTATAATAAACTTTAGTAAAAATTTAAGAAATTTCTGTAGGTAGCTTAAAACAATAATATCATTAGTTTTGAAGTCTTTCGAGGCTACTAATTCAGTAAGAAATGCTACAACAGCTACAAAAGAAATTCACTTAGAAACCTAGGTAAAATTAATAAGTCTATAGTGAACTTACAATGAGTGAGGGCAGTTCCAGGAGCTCCATGAGGAAGGTCTGTGGCAGTCCTCCGTCAAAGTTTTCAACGCACTCCACGTTCAGAGAGTCGATGCTCTGGTTGGCTACCGAGCAGTTCTGCAGGTGGAATGGACGACCTGCGGGAAGAAAATTATGTTTATAACCATAATAAACTGTGAAGATAGTACTGTGTGAGCGAGAGAAACGGGATGTAAGATAGTACTGTGTGAGCGGTGTGCACGTAGTGACTTAAAGATTTTAGGATATTGTAAGGTGATTGAAAATAGAGTAAACCAGGAACCAGGGGCCTATTTTATAAAACTGACAGGTAACTGGCGGCAATAATCATCATGGTAATCTGACGATTTTGTAAGTTTTTATTTTCATGGTTTTCCGTTTTGTTGTTTTTGCCGCCGTGAAATCGTGACAGTAAAATATTTTTTGTTAAAAAATTATATTGTATTGTCAGTTTTATTAAATCCTAGCTATGCCCCGCGGTTTCGCCCGCGTACACCGGTATAAAAAGTAGCAGATGTGTTAATTCAGGGTATAATAAGCTACTTTTCTATATACCAAATTTTATCCAAAACGGTACAGCCGTTTGAGCATGAAGAAGTAACAACCACACACACTCACAAACATTCGCCTTTGTAATATTAGTGTGATAACCTTGTTTTTACTCATCTTGGCGGTTGATTTCCTACATAAATAATAATTAACTTTATCTGAAATAATACGAAGCATTCCCGTTTGATCACCTATTTTCTGAGCACCGATTTTTAGAGCACCCAAGGTATTCCCATTTGAGCACCTACGGTCTAGTAGCTTCTAGTGATGGGGTGTATAATAAAACATATCGATACAAACATTCTGAAAGTCAAGACCTTGACCTCAAGGACACCAACCATGAGTAGGTAAGTTATGTATCAAGTTAAAGAATACCCAAATACACTTCAACTTCACCTTAACTAATACGCTATCTATAAATAATCTTGACTAAATAAGCTCCTAATAATAGAAAATTAGTTTGTAAAGTAAATCAATAGTTTTAGAACTAAAGTGGGTTATTATTTCAAGGCCTAAACCAAAATCAGTGTTAGATTCATGATATTAATAACTGTACAGTCGACCAATGAAAACCTTGACCACATTTTTGACCTAAATCTTGAAGAAACTATGCGAATACAACGTCAAAAATGATGTATCAAACACGAAAGTAAAAAAAAGTGATAAAATAGCGTTCATTCGGGATAAAGTGGCTCAGGATTACGTTCTCTCGGGATACAGTTAAGCCCCATTTACAGGATGCAACTCGGGAATTCAATTTTTGCTTTGAATTACAAGAGTCATTAAAAACGGCTACTTACATCAATGAACAATTGGACAAAGACCCAAGCGATCTTCGTTTTCGTAAGGTACAACCGTACAACGAAGGCTTGAAAGTTCAAATTTCAAATTCATATTTTAGTTTTTGCCCGCGGCTTCGCCCGCGTGAATAGGTATCGTAGAATATCCCAAGGGAACCTGCTACCGGAAATTCCTTCCTTATTCATTGTTTACACAATAAACAGAACCTCTGTGCAAAATTTCAGCTTTCTAGGTCCAAGAGTTTGGGCTGGGCGTTGATGATTCAGTCAATCAGTCAGTCAGTCAGTCAGGAATTCTCTTTTTATTTATATAGATAGATAATAATCAATCAGGTTGTACAACAGATTGGACGGTGACCCCCAAACTAGACATATGCCTGAATCTTGGGGGTCGGTAGTTAAACAACTTACCAGCAGCAACGAGCTGGAACAGGCAAGGTACTTTCTGCTGCCCCACAGCATTCTCTCCATAGCAAGCCAAGGTTCCGTACTCCATGTCAGTAGTCGGAGTGTAGTTAAGGGTCGAGGTATGCCCGTGACTACTGTATAATCTAAACAAAGAGGAAATAGGTATAAATATTTATGGATTTTTCTATCTGAAATAAATGCTTAATAATAATAATAAATGGAGATAAATAATTTGGAGCTTAAGTAATCCGGCTGTAAGGAACAACATTTACAATTGAAATAATGGCTATGGTATTTGTCTTAGAATCAGGGGGTAAGCAAGATTGTGAAGAGTTGCCATAGGTAGGCTTGCTTTTAATTATTAATTGTAAAAATAAACTTTTCTCAAAGAAAAGAGTCATAATGTCCCAAATTGGGAAAATTACAAACTTAATTATTCTTTTGTAGCCCATTTCCGAAAGTAATTCAGTCGGATAAATTACTTTGTTTTATTTCAGTTTACTATCTGATTTAATGTAAATATGCCGCATTAAACACTAGTTACAACATGTTATGAAAATCTAAAATTAGTGCCTACAGTACAATATCTAACTACTGCTCATTGTTTACGGCTCTCGAAGCAATATCTAGGCCAACTCTGTGTACTTTCAATGAGATATTAAATATGGGAGATGAAAGGGCGAAGATGGGAAACAATGGCAGTTTGAAGTTTAGTGTCAAACAAAGTTGTACCTACGATTTATTGTAGACACCCTCTGCTGTCCTAGTTTAGTTTAAAATGATGAAATGTTGTGAACGTGAACTAATTGCAAAATGTCTATAACGGGACTGGCTTCCTAGGATACGTCAGACGTACTCAAGTATTGTGAAGGCGCACTGCATTTGCACTTAAAAAGTAGTCAAAACAAGATTCTACCTATACGGGTTGTTAAAAGACACATCACAAAGCCGTCAACTATGCATACTGTACATCTTACTAAGTAGCTTGGCTCAAAAATTATTGCTGGGAAACGTCTTTTATTTTTAGGTAAAAAAAAAGATTTTTTTTATTATCAGGTCAGGCCTTTGTCCAGCAGTAGGACACAATGTAGGCTAACAAAAAAAGTGAGGCCTTTGTCCAGCAGTAGGACACAATGTAGGCTAACAAAAAAGTGAGGCCTTTGTCCAGCAGTAGGACACAATGTAGGCTAACAAAAAAGTGAGGCCTTTGTCCAGCAGTAGGACACAATGTAGGCTAACAAAAAAAGTGAGGCCTTTGTCCAGCAGTAGGACACAATGTAGGCTAACAAAAAAGTGAGGCCTTTGTCCAGCAGTAGGACACAATGTAGGCTAACAAAAAAAGTGAGGCCTTTGTCCAGCAGTAGGACACAATGTAGGCTAACAAAAAAGTGAGGCCTTTGTCCAGCAGTAGGACACAATGTAGGCTAACAAAAAAGTGAGGCCTTTGTCCAGCAGTAGGACACAATGTAGGCTAACAAAAAAAGTGAGGCCTTTGTCCAGCAGTAGGACACAAAGTAGGCTAACAAAAAAAGTGAGGCCTTTGTCCAGCAGTAGGACACCATGTAGGCTAACAAAAAAAGTGAGACCTTTAAACTTTTTAAACTTTCGCGATTTGTACACATTATAAAACACTATCTAAAACGGGTCTTATCGCGATATTCTTTTTAACGAGGTAAACAGGTACCTACTTGTTTCCCGACGTTTCGACCGCCTTGCAGCGATCGTGGTCACGGGAGGACTGATGACAGCTCAAAAAGAATATCGCGATAACACCCGTTTTAGATAGTGTTTTATAGTGAGACCTTTGTCCAGCATTAGGACGCAATGTAGGCTAACAAAAAAAGTGAGGCCTTTGTCCAGCAGTAGGACACCATGTAGGCTAACAAAAAAAGTGAGGTCTTTGTCCAGCGGTAGGACACAATGTAGGCTAACAAAAAAAGTGAGGTCTTTGTCCAGCAGTAGGACACAATGTAGGCTAGCAAAAAAAGTGAGGCCTTTGTCCAGCAGTAGGACACAATGTAGGCTAACAAAAAGAGTGAGGCCTTTGTCCAGCAGTAGGACACAATGTAGGCTAACAAAAAAAGTGAGGCCTTTGTCCAGCAGTAGGACACAATGTAGGCTAACAAAAAGAGTGAGGCCTTTGTCCAGCAGTAGGACACAATGTAGGCTAACAAAAAGAGTGAGGCCTTTGTCCAGCAGTAGGACACAATGTAGGCTAACAAAAAGAGTGAGGCCTTTGTCCAGCAGTAGGACACAATGTAGGCTAACAAAAAAAGTGTGACGGTGGTGATCGATAAAAAAAAATGAAGATCAAAACTCACTTGGGCGGCAGTTCCGTTTGCTCTCCAGAGTTGTTGAAGGTCCAGTGGAAGGATACCAGTGCTGGGTTGGCGTCCACGGAACAGTGTAGGGAGACTGTCTCTTGTTTTAATGCACCGAAGAGTTCTCCGTCTCTTCGCTCAGCACAGACAGGGGCATCTAGGAAAAGGGAAAAATGTTTTATTATACTAAATTTAAAAATTCATCTGTGTGACCCATTTCGTACTTTTTAACAAATTCACAAAAGGAACAAAAGAAAAAAAAGACTGTTAGCTCCTTATATAATCTCTGAAACATTACCCACCATACAAAATGGCCACCATAAAAATGTCGAGGGAATGAAATTCATATATGGAAAAAAAGATTTTTCAATCCAAAGCAATGTAGAATCAGTAACACATGTTAAACATTTTATTACAATAATCACAAAAAAATATTAATCCTATAAAGTTACTCTACTCATAAAAAAGCCGGTCAAGAGCGAGAGATTTTTCTCTATGCAAACTTTGGAGATAAGCGATTAATCATATGAGCGTTTTGGATGGTATGTCTGTTAGCTCGTAAGACCAATTGAATAAATAAATAAATAAAAAAATGTTTGAGAATTTGCAAACAGCACTCTTTCATAAGATACCCCACATGTCCTAGAATCCCCACTTCGAATTTTTAAGACACCCCGGTCTTAAAAATTCAGCCCCTGTTGCAAAAAAATTCTTTGTTATTTGCAAAATAGTTGGGCAAACGTCATCTAAATCTGTTCCAAATTTCAAGTTGATAGCATTAGTAGCTCTTGAGATATCCCGCTGTGACAGTCGGACAGACAGATCAACTGAGTCGCATAATAAGGGTTCCTTTTTACCATTTTGGTACGGAACCCTAATACCCATAAACAATAACAAAACTTCGGACAAAGTATGACGTACAATATTACGTCGCGTCGTCTAGCTACACTGGAGAAACTTGGCGATCGTTATAAAACTGCAGCTCTGAACACTTGGCCAGCACTTTTAATGATAAAGTCCAACCTGTGACGTAATGAAACTAGTTTCACTGAGCTTGGTAGTGTTGAGTTTTAGGTAAGGCTTGTGGGACTAAAATGTTGCGATTTTTTGGTCCTGGTGTCCGAATTTGAGCGCTAAATGGGACTGGTACCTACCTAATTAAAGTGGTTTAAATCAGTGTTTTGTTTTTACACTTACTTTTTTTTAGGGTTCCGTACCAAAATGGTAAAAAGGAACCCTTATGGTGTGACTCAGTCTGTCTGTCTGTCTGTCACAGCTGGATATCTCAAGAAGTACTGATGCTATCAACTTGAAATTTAGAATAGTTTTAGATGACGTTTACCCAACTATTTTGCAAATAAGAAAGAAATAAAAATATTTTTATTTTCTTTGCAACAGGGACTGAAAGGGGGTCTTAAAAATTTAAAGTGGGGCTACTAGGGCATGTGGGGTATCATATGAAAGAGCGCAGTTTGCACATTCTCAAACTATTTTTTATTTTTTTTTATTCTGCATAGTTTTCGACTTTTGATGGAAAATGTAAAAAAAAATACCGTTTCCCCCCCCCCCCCTTATCTCCGAAGTTTGCAAAGAGAAAAATCTGAAATTATTCTATGTGATAGAAGTTTATTTAAAGATTACAGGAAAAATAAAACGATGTCTCTAAGTAGCACACTTTTTCAGAAATCGGAACGGAACCCTCGGCGCGCGAGTCCTACTCGCGTTTTGACCGGTTTTTAATACCTTGCTATCACTCACCGAATAAATTCAAAAATGTAACAGAATATATAGGGTGACTGGTAATTAGATAGATAGATAGAATACTCTTTATTATGCACACCATAAAAATTACAGATATAAATGTTGAATTTTTTTTTTTTTTTTTTTTTTTGTGGTAATTAGTGACGGACACATGATGACAACCTCCTCGTGATGACTCCTGATAACAAAATATGGGACCAAACCTGAAATTGCGAAAAAAAATCCGCTGCTCCCTACATATAAGTTCGTATAACACGTCAAAATGTAGGTAACAGCTGATTTTTTTTTTGGATTTCGTGTTTGGTCCCATAGTAAAAGGTATCGGTCACTAATGACTAGTCACCCTATAATATGAAATTAACTGCCAAGTAAGATAATAGGAACTTAATCGTAGGTAGTGAAACAGACCCTTAGTGCCTGTATCAATTAAATTAATAAAGTAACCGTTAGCTTTGGTCACAGAAAACGATGTTTAACCCCTCAAGTGTCTGAGTTTGGCTAATTTTAGACCCAAAACGCCAGCGAGTGGGGAGGGTTGGGGGTTAGTTGCGAACCCCATAGGTTCACAACTACTGATGGTGATATGTTTTCCATCGGATGATGTTTTTTTACGTTTATATATATGTGATCTAATCTTATATACCTATTATGTAAAGTTTTGTCCTTTTGCACACTTGGGGTGCATTTGACACGCGGGGCGGGAGAGGGGGGTTAGTTGCGAACTCCATAGGTTCACAACTAATGATGATGATGGGTTCTCCATCGGATGATGTTTTTTTTACATTAGATATATTATTTTATATGTGATATAAGCTTACATACCTAATAAAAAAAGGTTTTTTCTTATGCACACATGGGGTGCATTCGACACTTGAGGTGTTAAGGATTTGTCACACTGGATGCGTTCTGCGGCCTGCGGTCAGGTCAAAGTGAACGCAGCCCGCATCATGTATGAACAACGCTGTCGGTCGGGACTATCGGTCTGCGGTCAGAGCAGCAATGGGTACGCGTCCTTCCCTCCCCACCGCCCCGTCGTCGGGCCAACATGCGTTCTTTGGTTGTGCTCGCACGGTCAGATCGCATTCTATACAAAATATATTGATACCGACAATGTTGTTCATACATAATGCGAGCTGCGTTCACTTTGACCTGACCGCAGGCCGCAGAACGCATCCAGTGTGACAAATCCTTAAGGCCATCGGACTAATTAAATCCTATATATTTCTATCTAAATAATTATGTACGTAGCTTCTAACAGTAAGATTTATAACCTGTATTTATGTCTACAAAATACATGTAAGTTTCCAATTTCCCACAAACTTAACATTATACACATAAAACTTAACGCAACCACGAGCCACAACTTCTCTTAACTAAAACATTTTAATAACATCATTCCTTTCATCCAAATTTCAACGTACAACTTCTACGCATCTGCTATTAAACGCGCTCCTGTTTATAAAAGGACAATTTTAGGGTCCACCGTGCAACCTCTCATCCATTTTGCAAGTAAATTGCATTTTCTCAGGTTTTTGTATCACTTCCGTGGTTGTCGGAAACTGGGAGGGTTTACGGTCCTCGAGGGAATTTTAACCTGCCTTTGTCTTCTCACAACAAAATTTTAATATAATTTTCAACAGTTTAAGTGATAATATTTTGCTGGTCTTTTAGTTCTGGTGTTCTCTCTTAATTGTTGGGTTTTAGTGTGGAAAATAGTTGAGTTGCTAGTTGAGATTTTATTTCGAGTCTGCAACTGACGGTTTTCAGAAACAGTGGTTGGGATTTTTACTCTGTGTTCACAGTTGGAAATTGTGTGTTCCTTTTCTTGGTTTACTTGCTTACAAAGCATTTTGGCGAAGTTATATTCTTTACTATACAGTAATTTTTACCCACAACAAAAACAAATGTAATTTATGTGAAATGGATGGAAAACGGCATTTACTTGCATGAGTTAACCCCTCAAGTGTCTGAGTTTGGCTGATTTTAGACCCAAAACCCCAGCGAGTGGGGAGGGTTGGGGGTTAGTTGCGAACACCATAGGTTCACAACTATTGATAATGATAATAATATGTTTTCCATCGGATGATGTTTTTTTACGTTTATATATACGTGATCTAAGCTTATATACCTATTATGTAAAGTTTTGTCCTTTTGCACACTTGGTGTGCATTTGACACGCGAGGGGGGAGAGGAGGTTAGCTGCGAACTCCATAAGTTCACAAGTAATGATTTGATTGGTTTTCCATCGGATGATGTTTTTTTACATTTATATACAGGGTGAAATTGAATAGATGCGACAAAATTTAAGGGGGTGTTCTACGCATCAATATGAACAACTTTTACTATGGGACCAAACCTGAAATCGCGAAAAAAAAATCAGCTGTACATTTAATGTTCGCATAATTCGTCAAAATGTACTGAACAGCTGATTTTTTTTCGCGATTTCAGGTTTGGTCCCATAGTAAAAGTTGTTCATATTGATGCGTAGAACACCCCCTTAAATTTTGTCGCATCTATTCAATTTCACCCTGTATAATTATGTGATATAAGCATATGTAGGTACTGAACAAAAAAAGGGTTTTTCTTATGCACACATGGGGTGCATTCGACACTTGAGGGGTTAAGTAAAGTGCTAACATTAGTGCTAACATTAAATACCAAAACTAAACTGAACGTGCTGCTTCCACAAAATGTGATTGTACAGAAACCGTTCAAAACCCGAAACCAAATATTCAACCGTTGATTGTTCTACTCTCATTGTACTGTAAACTTCCATTTACATTGTTTGAACGGGCTAACAAAACACTTATTACTTCGTTACCAATTCTCCGGCCATTATTCCACAAAACGTCCGCGTAACATCTTTCCTAAAAGCATTATTCAAAACTTAGTACCCAATCTAGGTCCCAAAGCAATCTAACGGACTCTAAAATTTTGTTAACCTCAAACGAATGTTGAGTGTACTGCGGAATTAGGGTTGATATACACAAAGAGGAATAGAGGATGAGATTTTTGGAATGTCCTGAATTACAAACCAAATAAAAAACAGAAATCTTTCTAGTACCAGTAGGAACAGAAGATATTTTTTCAACCGAAGAAATGCTGAGCATCTAAAACAATGTACTGATTGAATCCATGGTAAATGTTTTCCGTACGATTCCAATTTCCTCACCGTGTATCCATGTCAAAGGTGTCTATTTCACATTTCGTCCCTTGACCCTTTCCGTTTTACTATTTAGCGGGTCATGCAGCAGCAGTGACCATATTTTATTATGCTGTTGAGGTGTCTTTTGCTTTTGCCGAACGTAAAGCCATTTTATGTTGTGTTTTGTTTCAACAATTCTTCTTGTTGTATATGTTTGGTCTTTGGATCAAATGACTAACATTTTTGGGAGGGAGTGTAGAATAGCAGTTGGCTTCTTGTAAAGTTAGATTCTGTCATGGGAAAACGTTTGGAAGTAATAATTTCAATGAGTTAAAAAATATTATGACACTAGCTTTTGGCCGCGGCTTCGCCCACGTGGATGTCGGAAAACATCCCACGGGAACGTACAACCGGGAAATACTTCCTTATCCCGTCAAGTGTCGAATGCACCCCATGTGTGCATAAGAAAAACCCTTTTTTTGTTAGGTATATAAGCTTATATCACATATATATAAATGTAAAAAAAACATCATCCGATGGAAAACCAATAATCCTCATTCTTTGTGAACCTGTGGAGTTTGTAGCTAACTCCCCCTCCCCCCCCCGCGTGTCAAATGCACCCCAAGTGTGCAAAAGGACAAAACTTTACATAATAGGTATATAAGCTTAGATCACATATATATAAACGTAAAAAAACATCATCCGATGGAAAACATATCATCATCAGTAGTTGTGAACCTATGGGGTTCGCAACTAACCCCCAACCCTCCCCACTCGCTGGGGTTTTGGGTCTAAAATTAGCCAAACTCGGACACTTGACGGGTTAATCCTTGTCAACATTATAAAGGTCTCCTCTGTGCAAAATTTCAGCTTTATAGGTTCAAGGGTTTGGGTTAGGCGTTGATGAGTCAGTCAGTCAGTCAGGACTTCTCTTTTTATTTATATAGATAGATAGATAGATTGCTGACATCGGTGAAAGTGAACAGACGGATGAGTCGATCCATCAGGTTAAGATACGCTTGCCGGGGTATCGTATTACCTAGTTACGGGGTTGTGTAGGTCAGATAGGTAGTCGCTCCATGTAAAATATTAGTATTCAGGTGCATAAGGTTAGACTGGAAGCCGACCTCAACATAGTTGGGAAAAGGCTAGGCAGATGACTGACACCGGTGAAGAAAAACATCGTGAGGAAACCTAGACTTATTACGGGAGTGATACGTAGGTTCGAATGACGTTTTTGCGAAGGTCGCCATTTCGAAAAATTTTGCGAGTGGTACGCCAGTTCGAAAACTCATTACATTGAAAACCGCTATATCGAATGACGTTATCGCGAAGGTCGCCATTTCGAAAAATTTTGCGAGTGGTACGCCAGTTCGAAAACTCATTACATCGAAAACCGCTATATCGAATGACGTTATCGCGAGGGTCGCCATTTCGAAAAATTTTGCGAGTGGTACGCCAGTTCGAAAACTCATTACATCGAAAACCGCTATATCGAATGACGTTATCGCGAAGGTCGCCATTTCGAAAAATTTTGCGAGTGGTACGCCAGTTCGAAAACTCATTACATCGAAAACCGCTATAACGAAACACGTTATCGCGAAGGTCGCCATTTCGAAAAATTTTGCGAGCAGTAGGTACGCCAGTTCGAAAGTCATGGTATTGAAATCCGATGTTAATTAGTATAGGTCTGAAATCGCCAGCCCGTCTTGAGCAAGCGTGGAGATTAATGCTCGTCCCTTCTTTGTGTGACAAGAGGCCTTTGTATGACAAGAGGCCTTAGTATGACAAGAGGCCTTTGCCCTACAGTACGACAATAAAAGGCTGGTATTATTTTAAGCAAAGCATTAAAAGGAAGAAGGTCCATCAGAAAGCATGTATGACCAATATGAAGGAAGTCAGTATTATTATTATTGACTACGATTAAACAGCCCTACGAGTATATCGAATCCCTGGAGACACTCGCTTCCTACACTAAATGCTAGTCGCCGAGATAGGAGTCAAAGTGTGTTGGTTGCAGAAATCGAAGATATACATAAGTGCTCGTGTACAATATTTAGTAGCTGGTAGTTTCTGCATGGTATCTATTTACTACGGGTATTTCGTGTGGCTACATCAGTTTTGATCGTTAAGGCAAAGGGTCTACTCTAAAAATATGAATCCCTTCCAAAGTCATACAATATACTTAGGATTAATTAGAGCTCTAGGTATGTTTAACTTCTAGAATGCAGTATCAGTATAATTGTCTTTATCACAATCAGGTCCACTTGGACTAAATATGTGTATGTACCTGTGTTTAAAAAATACCATATTTCCACAAAACTGTGTTTCAAATCAAATCATTTACTCGCATAGAATGTAGGTTTTGTACAATAAAGTTGTTATAAAAATATAGTGTGCCGGGTACATTCTGCCTGAGTATTGGCATACAAAATTTAACAAATAACATCATTATCAATAAGCATAGTAATGTTCATAAGTTGTTTAGGCTAAAAAAATGTTTAAAATGACATTTATGTGTAGAATTTGACGTAAGACTGACATTACACATGCGTTGAATAAGTGTCTACGTTTTTGTGGTAAGACCCTTCATGTTTTCATTCATTTCATGAATGAATTTAAAAAACGTTGTGTTTTTGTCATTCATTAAAAGATGACAGACAGTGATATTTTAAATATTAAACTTTTTGTTTAGCGCTGAACGCAAGCGGGCCTCAAATTCTCATAAATCCAACTTAAGTCTAGATACTCACATCGAACCAGCAAAGTGACAGGGTTGCTGGTCCCCTTCCCCTCGCTGTTGGCTGCCATGCAGGTGTAGTCACCGGCTGCAGCCCTCGTCACACTCTGCAGCACCAGGCTCTGGGCGCTCAGGATGACGCCTGCTCCCTCGTTGTGGTAGATTTCAGAGTTCTAGATGAAAAGATAAAAAAAAGACTAATAAAAATCCAAATTGCTAAATCATCAACGACATTTTCAATGTGATTGATTGTACCGGAATTTTTTTAAAGACTTATTATCAAAAGTTTTAGTCCCCTTTTCATGGACCTACAACGAAAATTATAATAATAAGAATGTCTACTATGTATACCTAATCTTCTCATAACGGTGGCAATTACAATAAAGTCAAGTATTCGTAAAACCTTTGTAAAAGTAAATTTTTTTGCTTATACTTTTGGGCCTCAAATAAGTATTTGTTCTATTTTATTTTTATTTTTCACACTCCCATGAATATGTATACTCCCTTACTTAAAAACATTAGAGTAAATTAAACAGTATCCAAAACACTTGACTATGTAGCAACAAAGCGGACTCCTTTGCAATGTCCAGGGCACACAGAATTACAAATAACTACGTAGATTTGTGGTTGCCAATGCACTACTGTTATAAATTAAATGTCTTTTAGCAGTGAATACCGCAGTACGTTGCATTTCCTGGAACCTGTATACATAAAGGAATTGCAGTTAAGTAGGAGTTGAAGGCAAGTAATTTTATACTGCATGAATATTTTATCGTACAGGACCTATATGCCGAGGTACTTACTTGTAATGAATTGTCAAAGAAGGTTCCTTAGTACGGCAAACTTTCTACCGATGTGCCTCATCGAAAGACTAATTTACTCAAATAGCACTGGTTGAAAATCGTGTTTGACGAATTTAGCTGATGGAATTTCTTGGATTATTGATATTTATTAATAACTTCGAAAGATAATAATAAATCAAAAAATTCAATTCAAATTCAATTATAGGACCGAAAAAATCTAGATTAGCGGCTACATTGGCAGGATCAAAACGAGAGTAGGTACTAGCTTGATTTATTTTAGTCTCAGAATTGATTTGTTTTCGTTAATCTTACTTATTTTCTGACGCTAATTTTCCATTGGATCAAAATATAATTGGCAATTAGAAGTACCATTATGGACTAAATAATGTACATATTGAAATAAAAATATTCGATTGAGATGTTATTGTTCTGTTTTATGTAATTGAGTGGCAAACAAGTAGATGGTCCTTCTAATGATTGGCAAGTGGTCACTGCCACCTGTAGTCATCTGCAAAGCCAGAGGCATCGCAGGTACTTAATCATACCAGAGACAAAGATCATAAGCAGAGATCGGAATAGGTACAGTATAAATACACTTCGAGGAAAGAAGTAACAAGAGTGGATATTATCCACTCGACGTATCCTCCTCCCTAAAAGGTCCTTATTATCGACCTTCTATAGAAATCTGGAATCATAAACATGACGATTAAATCTCGGGATTTAAAAAATAGCAAATTAGATAATGCACTTTGAATACATTCATAAATTAAATATTAATACTAAATAATTTGCAATTTCTTAAATTCCAAGATTTAAGAAAGATCCACTACTGTTACTTCCTTCCTCAAAGTTTAGATATTTATACTCTACCTATTCCGACCTCTGCTCATAAGACTCATGAGCTAGTAAGTAGGTACACCTATTATTACTAGAATTATTGATTTATTTAACAGTCCCAGGATGCAGCATGACACCATTACCTACCAACACTACCATCACCGTAGCTTACTCTAAGTGAATTACAATGATTCCAATTACTCACATCATGAAACCAGACAAGCCGATGTGTCTTGGGATTAGCCTTGACAGTACACTCGAAGTACACGTCGTCACCTTCCTTGATCTCATCGGGGTTGAGATTAGAGCCCATCTTCAGGTCAACTATGGGGACATCTGTGAACAAGATGATGAGTTAAAGGGCTTATAATAATGAAACTATGTAACAGAGCGTATTATACTGTAATATGTTTTTCCAGAGAAATAAATATAATAAACTAGCTTCTGCCCGTGAATTATTTCGCGTGTTTTAACATAAAACACTCGGCAATAACGTAGCTTTCTATTAGTGAAAGAAATTTTGTAATCGGGTGAGTAGTTTCGGAGATTATCCCCTATTTAAACTTACAAATTTTACGTCTCAATAATATTATAGATATAAACTGGGAAAAAATATGCGTTGCAAATCGGTCATCGATCGGCATTTTAATATTTCTTTAAAAAAAAAATACTACATATTATGTTGACAGATATTTAGACAATTTGTAATTTACTATTACTGTTATTTGTGTTTTGTTATTTATTGTTATTATTATTTAATATTTTTTTATTTGTATATTACTGTTATTTATACTCACTCCTGCGTGGACTCGTCAACACCATGTTCATGTTCTACACTAGCTAGAAGTGACTGTGTAAAATGTAAAATATCTGGGTCTACAAATAGATGATGGCCTTCGATGGGACAAACAGCTAGAAATGATAACTAGTAAGACATTGCGGCTTATACAACGTGTAATGCTAAATGCGCAAAACCTCTTAAGGGGTCATTGTACTCATCATTATGAACAACTTTTACTATGGGACCAAACCTGAAATCGCGAAAAAAAAATCAGCTGTTCAGTACATTTATGTTCGCAAATTTCGTCAAAATGTACTGAACAGCTGATTTTTTTTTCGCGATTTCAGGTTTGGCCCCATAGTAAAAGTTGTTCATAATGATGAGTACAATGACCCCTTAAGAGGTTTTGCGCATTTAGCATTACACGTTGTATACGTTTTAAATCCCTTAGACATTAAAAATGGTTTAATACTTTGCATTGTGTCAGTCGGTTATCGGATATTGCATTACTGCGGGGGGGGGGGGGGGGGGTGCTACTAAAACGAATTTTCTGAGGGCAGAGCGAACGCAAAGAGCTGTACTTAAAGTTATGTCTAAGAAACCGTACTTACATCCAAACAAACAACTTTATGAGGAATGTAAGGAACTAACAGTGAGACAGCTGTTCATCTTGCAGTCTGTCCTCATAGAGCCATGCCCAGATCCAACCCCAATAAACGCACAAATGTCCCATCTGGTGTAACACATAAAACTAGATTTGCCCAACACCAATATTACGTCATAGGTACTTATATATATAAGAAACTACACAAAATACTAAACATACTTGATTTAAACAGACACTCACTAAAACACATAATCACTCAATGGCTACTACAACAGGACTACATAACAACGGAGAATCTTCTAGCATACATCTCGTAAAAACACAATCGCAAAATCAACGCATATATACACACATGCACGCACAGACACACCCTTGTACACACACACGCACGTACACGAACTCTCACTCACATACACAGCACAGTAAAACCTACCTACTTTTATTTCATAGAATTTTACTTTTGATTACGTAACATCGACACTGTCTGACTTGTTATAGAATGTCAATTACTTACTGTACCCATATGGCTGAACCCTATCTCTTAAAATACAGGCTAGACCTAGTTTAAGGGATAGAGTCTATTAATTGTGCTTATAGTGTGACAAATGTTAAATGTATAATCTACAATGTATACAGTGCACTGTGTTGTTGTTTTATGAAATAAATATTTTTATTATATTGTTATTATATTATTATATATATATATGCGCTAAATATAGTCACAAGAATACAAAACAGCATCATATAATATGGTTCTCTTTTCTATTTTGTATTTTTTCATCTCAAGAGGCCAAAAGTACACGAGTTTACTCGAGATAATGAAACAAAAATTCCAATTTTATTACAACTACATGAAATCGATCAAACAATAATAATAGCTTCAATTTCCAAATATCTTTCAACTAGACACTCGAACAGTAATAAAGGCAACTACAATGTAGTAGATCGAACTGCAAGAAAAACAGTGTTTTAACAAAGAAAATTCGAGAACTTGAAAGTTATCCAATCACAAGTTGATATCAGAATTAGTGAGATGACTTGAGTGGAATTACCAACTTGATAATACAGTGGTTGGGACACGTGTTCGAAGACCACTTTCTTAGATATTTAGTTTAGAATTAGTTTTTTCATTAAACTCGAAGTTGCTTCAGACAAGCTCGAAGATCTTTGTAAAGTTTGTTACTAGAAAATAAACGAGAAAATTCATGTTGTTATAAGTTGTTTCACATCATAGTTTGGAACGTTAAACTTTTCTAGACAGTGTTCCTTTTTGCCATAATTTTAATCTTACTTGTTCTTGATTTAATAAAGAATTCTATGCGTCATTCGATGAACACTACTAAAATGAACATCAAAATATAAAAACATGTAATATGTGAGGTGACAGCTTATAATGCTATTTCTTTTATTCTAACAATATATTCTTATAAAGTAAAAACAAAGACGGAAAAAATACTGACGTGGAATCTCAGAATCCATCATCGTTTCTATAATCAAAATCCTTTCAATTCTTATTAATGCTTACATTGAACAGCGAGGTTCCATTTGTCCTCGTTAGCAAAATGTGTGCTTTCAACGGAATCAGTATGTACACGTCATGACCAAAATTTTGCCTGAATTTGGCTTATGAATCATGACGAATATTTCGAACAACTCATATTGAACTCGGACATCGCTGACATAGGTAAATAAAACATCGTGAGGAAACCTGGGATTCATAATCTATTAAGATAAACCTGAAATCGCAAATCCTTCTTGAGCAGGCGTAGTGATCAATGCTCACGCCTTCTCTGCATAAGAAGAGGCCTTTGCCTTGCAGAAGGACAATAATAGGCTGATATTTTTGATATAATTATTATTTTATTCATAAATTTTCCTTCTTTGTAATTCTAGCTTCAATTATTCCCGTAGCTCTTGAGTGCCTTTGAATGCTTTCCCTCTGATTCAGGTTTCAATATTTTTATCAATAACATTCTAATTGGTCATAAATTACAAAAGCTACCTATTCTAAAATATTGTCTCATAATACCTTTACCTATCGGTGTTATATTAACAGTCCCAACAGTAAAGTGATCATGACATTTATCTCCAATTCCAAAATTTTCACTAAAATGCTTTCAAACCCATTCATGTCCTCAATCAGAACCCTTCAAACTGTCATCAATACTCACAGTGAACATTGAGCCTCCATTTGTCCTCGATAGCGGAGTCCTGTATATGTTTGTTCTCAGCGCGGCACGTCAAATATTTGCCGTCGTCCTCCACACCAGGCACTAAGCTGAGCACGCTCAACGTCTCGTTGTTCTCGGAAAACTGTGAAAAGATGCGCTTTACGTTAAATTGCATTTGATATTGTATGCTCTAGAAGTGATTCTGGTGTTTGGTGTTGAGATTGGGTCGGTTATAAACAAGGGAGATCAGGTTTTTGACGTTGACGGGATTTGGTTTGGTATAAGTTTTAACTCAATTTGTATCTTTGATGATTGACAGCATCTAGAATGTACATAAACGATAACATAAATATATGTATAGTAAGTAAACTGGCATTTATTCTCAGAAAAAAAACCTGTTAACGCGTTTATTTATTTCTTTCTATCACTTCTATGAATAATAGTTTCCAATTCAATTAATTTGAGTAATATTAGTGTACCGTTTATGTAAGCCGAAATCCAAAAAGTTTTCATTACTACTGGGTATTTTAGTTTAGGTATTCACGACCATTTTAAATGTACCTTTTCACCACTTAGGAGTGGTGGAGTGAGAACATGGTCGTAAAAGGCAAAAAGGTGCATTAAAAATGATACCGTCTAGTCTAGAAGTCTAGAAATACAGTTAACTCACATTTTTCGCCATCCTCTTGAGCTGTCTGTTGTTCTTCCACCACGTGACGTATGCCTCTGGTCTTGAACCTGTTGTCTTGCACTCCACTTCGTACCTTTTATCTGCTGATACCTGCTTCTCTTTCGTGAGTATGTTTACTGTTATTGGTTTTACTGTAACAAAAATTGTGTGAGTATAATAATGGACATTTTACAATACTTTTTTAATGGTCTGAGTTACAGGCATCATCCAAAAAAATTTGTCCTACACAAATATCATTTTGGCATATTCGAAAATATTTTTTAAAAATTCACTGGCAAGTAATGGTAACCTAAACAAGTCGGTACCATTTTGGTATTCTTTAAAATTATGAACACGCAAGTTTCAAGCATTAAAATATTGATAGCAAATTGGAGGAAAAACTACAACCCATTTTTTTTGCAAAATACGAGGGAGCAGCAATATTGCTTTTAATTAATAGCAAAGTGAAATAATGAAGTGTTAATTTTGTTCTGAATGCTTTGATTTTTTGATCGTTGTATATCCAATACTTTATCTACGCCGTTATCAGTAGCAGGTAGTGCAGCCAGAGGTTGCCAAGATTACATGTGTCGAGGCACAGAGAACCCACCTTAATTGTTTGGTAGATACAGCTGTCTACCAAGACAAAAAAATATTGCACCAGTAAAGATTTAATAACGTTTTATTTAGTACTTACAATTTATATCTAAAATAAGAACTTTGGTCTCTGGCTGCGCGAGGTTGGTGTTAGAGGCCTGACAGACGAGCCTCGCGTTCAGATGCTGTCGGCCCACGTTGGGGAACGTCAGCGTGTTGAGCGTGACGCCGTCAGGACGCTGCTCGAACGAGTCGTCTATAACCACGTTCTCTAAGTACCACGTCACACGTGGCCGTGGTCTACCTGTAGGGGAGGGGGGAATTTGATTAGAATAATATAACATAACGTTACGTCTGATTTCTCCGAAGGATTAGGCAAGGGTGAGTCTATAGTACCACATTTTGCAAGCTATGTTTAAGTTTCATGTAGTATGGGGCAATGTTATTGCCATCAACCGGGCATAAGTCTAAACTCCGGGCTGGCGCAGCAAAATTTCTGACGGAAAACCCAATAACATTTTGCCCAACCTGGAAATCGAGGACCTAGGACCGACCACTAGACTACCGAGGCAGTATAAACAAATAGCTTATACGACGACAGAAAATGGTCAAGGCAAAAGGCTGATAAAAACATAATACTGTTTCTGTAATCAATCTACTGAGCGTGACAATAATCCATCCATTCATCATGATGCGCTCATTAAGGCTTATATTATCATCAAAGGACATTATTATAATTATAACACAGTTTTCCAAACACCAAATATTAGTTCGACAACATACAAAATCAGAGCCTACAAGAAAATCGATCCAACTGTCGAAATAGACACATTTGTCGATAATTATCTGAAGTTCGTGGTCGCTACCATTATTCTTATTGACAAATTGTCGCTCCAATCATAACGGGGTTTAATGGCTCCATTTTTCTTTCTAACACAACTCGGCTTTCATCAAGAAGTGAAATATGTTAAAGTCGTTTCAAAATCAAGATGGTGATTTGTCTTGGAAAATATTTTAGATTTCATCAATTGCGTGATTAATTTGGGTTAAAAAACGGACCTTTCGCTTTGACTTGCAGCTTCTTAAACTATGAATAATATTTCTCTAACACTGATTTCATTTGACGTATTTTCAACTACGACAATTTCCAAATATCATATCATTTACACACAAAATCATGGCACCCAGCTTCTAATTCCAGGTATTTCATTACTATCATCATTATCATCACAAATAATATTCTGGTGTTCACTAGGAATGAATGCATCTCAGCATTTCCGACCAAATAGATGTTGTGTAGGTACATATTGTCGTAGCTTCTAAAATAGATTTACCGTTATCGAGAACATCATAACTATTTCCCATATATTTCCCATCATTAACGCCCACGTATCCTGTGTGTTTATCATTTATGGTGCCATTGTTATTTCGGTCCCAAATTGTATGGGATTGGAATGTTTTATTGTTTAACACTCAAAGGCTACAATTATGGCCCTTAATTGGTCGGATAGCTTTAAATATTTGTTATTGATTCGTTTTGTTTCATCAATTATTTGGGTCATTAGGGTTTAGGGCGGTTATTTTTTATGAATTTTAAATGGTGGTAGATGTGTTTGTTTATTTTTTGATATCCAACACTTCTCTTTTGGTATTGCTAACTTAATTTTTTTGCCTAACTGTTACTTTTACATGTTAGTGAGTTCAGCGTTTTATATTTCACTTCAAATATATGGTCTAAAGCTATTGCAAGTATGCGTTAGTATATTATTAATCAACATACTGGAAACTAAACAGTCATAGCTTATCTACATTTATATTTTACCACACAATCATTTGTTTACCAAATTGTTAATTCCCAACCTACATTATCCATTTCACCTGGTTCCTCTCTACGTCTAAGACATCTTGTTTCATTTCCCTTCACGCCTCAGTGTCTACGGTTTATTCTACCTGACATTAAACTGTATTAGCTTAAGCTTGACATCTCCGTGTTGGACCTAGATTAAACAGCCTCTCTTGAAGCCATTTGTTGTGCCAGTAAATCTATGTGAGTTAGATAATTTGTCTTTCAGTAGATAGGTTAAATACATTTTGTTTGTATAAGCTTGTTTTATTTTATCTTTGAGTATGCTTTTAGCCGCTATTGACATTGTTTTTTAATACCTATCTACCGAGCTTTTTGTGAAATACTAAAATATTTCGTCTACAAAATCTGTGCTGTTTTGAATATACCTAATATTCGCTAGATTTTACCTTTTGGCCCGACTGTAAAAACTATTAGGCAGAAATTCAGTTATTTTACCAGCTGGTATTTTATTATTTGTGAAATCTATAAATTTTACTATCAATAGTCCGCTTGAAATAGAAGTTTCAAAAGTGTTTATGAATTAAAAGTTTGAATTTGGAACACTATTTAAATTATTTTAAACGCCAAAGTAGGTAATTATAGAGTTGAAGAACCTTCAAAACATTAATATCATTTACATTCATTTTTTTTTTTTTTCGTTTTTTTTTTTTTGATTCGTCTTTTTCTTCTTTTCGTGTTGCCGGTACATCTATGTTTCTTGTTTGGACCCAGTAGGTGACCACATTCATTGCGGCACCAGAAGCGTTGTTCAGAACTTCAGATCGTATTTAACTTTGGTAACTTGGTACTTCACTTGAATATTTGGCCTGCTTCGTTTCGTCTCCAATCGCAACTACTGAATATGGAGTCTTGCGTACAATATCTAGATGGGGCAACATTTGTCTAGATTATTGCCCCACTAATGGCAATAGACTTTTCTATTTCATGGGGTCTTCTATAGCTGACGAAAGGCGAATGTAATAGATCTTTTGCAAACTACGCTACGTGTTGCTTTGTAGGTAAACTTTGATATATTATTTTTTTTTTTTAACTTTTTTTCTTTTTTTTTTAATGAATGAAAATATAACTTACCTCCTTCGACCTCACAGATGAGGAGGACGTTGGATCCTTCGTTGTAAGGCTCCACTAGTTTCGTCCTGTCTCTTCTCTTGGCGTCGAATATTGTTGGACGATTTGGTGGGACTGTTGGAAAATAAACAGATATAACAACTCAACTCTCAAAATTAATCTTCTTTTATTTAATTTTATATTTAAATTCAGTTCATTAGGTAGGATTTCATTAGGAATTCTAATGACACATTGACAGAAAGTTAGATTTCAAATGCTTTGCTTAAGCAACCCGTTCATTTTTAGTAATAATTTATAATTAAATTTATTTTCGTTAAGAAAGAAAAGAAAGAATAACATTCATTTGGACACAGTCCGTGTAACAACAACACAAATTAAAAAAAAGTTAGAATAATATATGTTGTTTGTTTGTCAACTTTTTTCTGTTCGTTAAACTAATTATAATAGAACAAACACAATACTCACTTATAACAGTAAAATTAACTTTGAGGTTCCTAGTCGGCGAATTCTTGAAATCTACCCTGCATCTATACACGCCAGCATCGCTAGCTATCACATTGTCTACCATCAGCACTGCGGGGGTGGCGCTGCCTCTGAAGAAGGCGCGGTTTCCGAAGACCGTGGGCGAAGACCAGAGCTTCGGTTGGTTGATAGAACGGCCTCTGATGTCGTAGCTGCCGGAAGAAATCAATCAATCAATAGTCTTTATTTGTACAGATAGATAACAATAGTATTGTGTTATGTGTTGAAAACTGTTGTATTAGATATTTTCTTTTTTTAGTATTATGGGCATCAGTGGACGTCTTTCGACTGATATGATGATGATGATTAGTTGGAGCAGTCAAGAGGGATGCTACGGGAAAGTGAAGCATTCAAAAGAACAACGCTATGCGAGTGTTTTGAAATTTACTTTCTTTTAGCGCGTAGTTGTAATAATTATTATCCAGACGTAAAGAGGTATTATGCAAGTACGAAAGTTATTTAACTAGTGTTGTTGTAGGAAATAATCTCGAATGAAAGTTGATTCTTAGCAAAACAAAATTCTTTTGTGGTTGGCTACCGAATTATTCTTGATAGTAGCTACTACTATACTTCTGGGCTTGTTGATGAGTGGAGTTAAGTAGCGAATCAAGAGTATGAGTAGCAGACAGGCGTATCGTTTCTGCGCCTGTGTGATGGTCTTAAAACATATGTCTAGTATGTATCTAGAAGATTTCAAGTGATGAAAACATGTAAAATGATAAATTTTATGATAAATGATCACCATCATTCACCAGAATAAGGGTAGCTAGTTTTTAAACGCACATCAAAAAGTACCAGTTTTACCCAACAGAATACGTACATCAATACTGTTTGCACATCAAAATTTGCATGTCTAAATAAATCAAACTTATCGTCTTTTCGACGGAGTCACGCTGCGCGGGGCTCCTATTTCTGTCTGCAGGGTTTAGAGGAACTATCTAAACCGGACCTCGGGGTGCCCAATAATTATTATTTGTACAAGTTTTGATAATCAATTAGTTAATTAGTAGTGCAATCATTGATTTGGTGTACATGTAGATTATTAGATGTGAATATTTTTCTGGTGTGCGATTAATAATTTCTCCCAGAATAACCAAATCAGCTGAGTACCGAGTATTACTAATATTAATTACTCCAATATCACCAATTCGTGTACCCACCTACGTTACCATTAGTTAAAGTGTTCCATGTTGATAGAATAAACAGTATGCCATGTGCTGACGGTACATAACCATCACTTGGTAGTAATTTGACTATCGTGTTGACGTTTGCGACTTCTATTTAAAGATATTCTTCCTTATTGAATAATTTATTATAAGTAGTTGACAGATCCGGAGAAGGGTCTGAAGGGTTCTGATTGAGTTAGGTTTTAAACCGAACCATCATTGATTGGTTTGATTGGTTATGGTACTATATTGTATTGCCATTACAGATTCCTATTAACTACAGCAAACGGTGACTTATCATCATCACTTCAGCCGAAAGACGTCCACTACTGGGCATAGGCCTGCCCCAAGCAACACAAAAGGTGACTGGAGGTAAGTAAATAATCTATTAAAACTATTCACTTTACAAGGTATCTTCATGGATCAAAAAAAGTGGTAAAAATCATAGGTGCAATCTAAATGACAAGAAATCACTATCAAACAAACAAATCAATGGTAAACACTTCCCATTATGAGAAGAAGCATTTTGTTCGAAGCATTTATTCTGACGACACGGTTGGTGCAGTGGTTGAGCAATTGACTGCTGCGCAGCATGTCGCGGGTTCAATTCCCGCACGGAACAAATATTTGTGCGACCTACAAGTATTTGTTCCGGGTCTGGGTGTTTTTCTATCTATAATATGTATGTATTTATCTCGTTACCAAAACATTAGGTTGCCTAGCTTGGGACCAGATGGCGTTGTGTGAAATGTCCAAGGATATTGTTATTATTATTTTATTATTCTTAGGGTATCATTATCCTATGTTTTCTCACAGCGATGAATTAAAGAACTCAAATAGAGGAAGAACTTGATGTCCTTACCTGTACAAAGGCTGATCCCCATCAGACTCCTTGAACCAGAGCACCATCACCACGTCGTCATCAGAGTGCAGAGGCTGTATGTCACACGGCAGTGACGCCTTCTTGCCCAGCACACCTTGCACGTCTGACGTTGGCACTGTGGAAGAAAATATGATTTCTTGTTTGATACGAACATTTTCAGAGGACAAGACATTAACGAGATGGTTCTCCATCCTTTAGCTGCGGGACCAAGAATAAAGACGAAGAAGAAAACTAGAAATTGTTAGCATTAAATAAGCTTTGTCGTGATGAAAATGTTGGGCAAAATCAAAATATTATACTGACAAAGTTATAAAATAATACTATTTGCAGGAATCGATAAGTTGGCGCCTTTAGAATCAAAAGCCATTTATTCAAACTAAGCTGAGAATCAGCACTTTTTAAACGTCAAAATTACATAAGAAGTCCCAAAAACCCTTCACCACTTCCTAGTGCTATAACTGGGAAGAAGTGGCAAAACAAAATCCTCATTATTTATGACACCAGTGTTAACTCAATTCTGGAAAAAATGTAACGTGGGTTTTAAGAAATCACTAATTCAATTGGTTACCATTGTTTACGAAGCTTAGATCAATTGCATAGAAAATAGTACAGACAAAACATTGATCAAATGGACATACCACCTTCACTAACAAAATAATAATATTCTTGGGAAAAAGCCCAATACATTCTTCAACTAACATAACCAAGTCGTCGATTTGCAATTGATCGCATGACTCCATAACAGTACCTAGCTGCTATACTTACCGAAAACTCAAGGGTGAAAAATATTACTACCGTTATACGAGTACTTTCATAATTTAAACAAAAATCATGACCTACACTTACACCCGTTCGATGTTATCCAATAAACCACATCCTAAATACGAATATAATTACGTACCCTCAAAAAATTCTCCTCATTTCCCGTCACGCGATTCTCGTTCTAAACGTACAAATTATAATGTCTATAATTGCTCACGCGTTCCCTCCACTCACACAAATTGTGGTGCCTTGAGCAACACGCTATATTCCTTGTTACTCCGTCACGGAGTAGTTTTGGTGAAAAAGTAGCAACATGAACATTGCCAGTAAACATGCCAACTTCAACAAAATGTTCTTTGATGTGTATTGGATATGATTTGTTTAACAAACAAATGTTGATAGTTCGTAAAGGTCGATTGTGAAACTTTTTGTGATGTTCCCAATAGTTTTCATCCTTTTATTCGAAAGAAAAGTTTCGTTTGAACAAGAACTAGAATAAATTGAGTTGTCTAAAATATACTATGTTTAATGTTTTCTGATGAATCAGCTGAGCAAATACGGACGTGAAAATAAACTAATCTGTTTATATTGCTAGTCTATAAATTTCTAATAAAGCTGTAATATCGATTAGGTTATAAGTACACTATAAATACAGGTTTACTACCGAGGAAGTTTTTACTGATATGAATCGAAAAACCCATCAAGCCTACGCACCCACAACCACATCCTATTGAATGATCTATTTTCAGATTTTTTTTTAGGAAATCTTACATAAGAACCAATTAAGTAGAAATTACCAAAAGCTAAAACTTATCTAATTATGGAAATATAATCTAGACTTTACCTACAGAGTAAATATATTTTGGAACAAATCGCAGGCACTCGAAAACAAGAGACCCTAAGTATATCCTTTTTATTTCCTGAACCAAACATCACTGAATCGTCTGGTCCCAAAAATATCAAATCTAACTATAGGTAAACTCACCCCATTTGAAGGTCAAAAACATAAAATAGTTCCAATAGTCGTAAAATGTTCATAAAATCACTTAAACGTCCCAATTTTAATGGAATACTAACGCTAGAACCCATCAAACGCGTTCCTTACATAGTATGTACTATTCGGTGGCTAAAGATTAGTGATTAAATCTCTACCCGGTGATTTTATAGTCTCATAACATAGTTTCATTAACATCGATAACATAGTTTCAAACTATCAAAACATTGTTTCAAAAAATAAGGCTAGTTTTCTTGAATATTCTTGGGATAAAGGCAAAAAGTAATCGTGCGAGCAAATTCAATATTATAATCTTTTTCTTTGTCTTTTTTCTTCAATGCTTGTAGGTTTTCAGAATCTCCAGAGGTTTTTCTTTTCTTGAAAGGATATAATAATAATGTTTTGAATTTTTTGTCTTAGCAGACTTTGAAGTTTTGTCTCCGCAGTCCTAATGAAAGTGAAGGCCAAAGTTTGACAAAAAATTAGGGTTTTGATTGCGAGACAGTGTTACAAGGCCATCATTATATCTGTTTTAGGGTTCCGTACCTCAAAAAGAAAAACGGAACTCTTATAGGATCACTTCGTTGTCCGTCTGTCTGTCTTTCAGTCTGTCAAGACCCTTTTTCTCAGGAACCCCTGGAGGTATCAAGTTGAAATTGATATCAAATACGTAGGTTAATAGTTTCTTGGATTATAAATAAATCAAGCTTTTAAGTCAGCGCAGTAAAAAAATACGGCCATTTATGCGACATATCGTACTCGCAAGAAATCAAAACCTATGGGTACTTCCCGTTGATCTAGAATCATGAAATTTGGAGAAGCAAGGTCTCACAGCACAAGTAGATGGAAAAGTCCGAAAATCGTTAATTTGTAATTTTTGGGATTTCTGTACCCTAATTGCGTAACACATTATCAATCGGAGTTGGTTTCATTTTGACAGTTCAACAACATTCATTGCGCTATTTACGTTGCCGAGCAGACAAATTTTTCGAATATATGAAGCAATGGATTAGCAATTTGTTTCAAAATGATTCAAACTCCGATTGATAATGTGTTACGCAATTAGGGTGCTGGTTTTTGAACTCTACGATATGCACTGGCCAGTTGTTTTTAAATCAGCAGCAGCGTCAAAAGACTCGGTTAATATACTGGGTGACTTTGAAAACATGCGACAAAATTTAAGAGGGTGTTCTACGCATCAATATGAACAACTTTTACTAAGGGACCAACATCAAATTCGCAAAAAAAAAATTACCTTCCCATATTATACTTAAAGGTATTGGACCCTTTTGTAAAAGAAGGTCGGATTTTTTTTTTGCGAATTCAATGTTGGTCCCTTAGTAAAAGTTGTTCATATTGATGCGTAGAACACCCCCTTAAATTTTGTCGCATGTTTTCAAAGTCACCCTGTATATTAGTGCAATTCGCCTTTATGATATTATCCTCTATTTATTGTTACTTAGTCGAGAAAGCGATCGATTAATCATGAATCCGAACACTCTTTTTCCGCGAATGTTTTATAACTACTTCCATCTTAATTTCCACATTACTATGCAAATCAAAACACTCAAGTCTTGATTCTCCATGTCGTCAATTGACTGAAAACTTTTCGTGTAAGCGGCAGTCGGCCGTGTTGACCTACTTTGTGTATTCGCGGGGCGCAGCGTCGAAACACACTACTTGCTAAAAATATGCCTTTTATTTTATTTAATAAAGTTAGGCATTATAAAGTGAAGTTTATTTCTTTAATTCAGTAAAATGGCACAACTACCTACTGCTTTTGCTTATGGAATTTTTAAGAGCAAATGTTGGGAGAAAAGGAAATTGTCTTTATTTTTAACGGGTTTAGCATTGTATCTTTTATTGTCTTCCAAATTACTTAATGATGGTACCAAACTTTTAACATTACGAATGGTAGTTGGTACTTTATCTAAAACAAATTATTTTACAGGATTGTCTTCACAAATTGAATGCATTACAATCACAATCACACTAAATAATAAAGGCGAAACTTTGTGTGTGTGTTTGTATGTTTGTTACTTCTTCACGCTCAAACGGCTTGACCAATTTTGATAAAATTTGGTATGGAGGTAGCTGACACCTTGGATTTACACATAGGCTACTTATTATCGGGAACACTGACATTAAAAGGCGAAAGTTTGTGAGTGTGTGTTTGTTACTTCTTCACGCTCAAACGGATTGACCAATTTTGATAAAATTTGGTATGGACGTAGCTGACACCTGGGTTTTACACATCAGCTACTTTTTATCCGGAAAAAATTTACGGTTCCCGTGGTATAATTTCCGACATCCACGCGGTCGAAGCCGCTGGCTAAAGCTAATTCCATTATAATAGTAGCAAAGTATTTGCACTAATCTAATCGTAAATTCTACACACAGAGTGTTTAAAAAACATGACTGCACTCAGATCGCAGTCACGTTAACGCTTTCATCCGATATCGCAAACGTAACCTCGCATCCCATCTCCGAACCAATTGTTTTTCTTTCATCGTAAAAATAACACGAAGCATAAAAACATCGCTTGATAAAAACTCGTACTTCGATAAGATAGAATAATTTAAATGTAATAAAAGCCGGATATTGGTAAATGTAACCGAAATCTGTGGTTTCTTGCAACCAGGTCACGTTTGAGCCTCGATCGTTACCTATATTTACATCCCCGTTTACTTTATATTAAAACTTATTTTTATTAAAGCTTATTTCTATTCACGGTTGGTTTTCTTTCATGAAGATGTTTTTTGTGACACTATTTGGTTCACTGAGATGTTTGTTTTATTGAACAAAGTAGTTCTACTGTTAATTATGGATCACTATTTCTCTAACAGATTTAGTATTCAGTGCTTCCTTTAATTCATAATCGACACTTTGAACATCGTAGACTCGGATTTGTGTATTTCAAAATTCTTATTCAACAACTAAATTCAAGTTTTCACTATTAAATTTTACTAAGTAATTCAACCTACCTTTAAATGGCCCTTGGTATATTTGATATTTTAACACGAACCGGCATAATCTAACCAATTTGCCAACCCAATAATTACTACATATAACACTCAAAATAAAAATCACAAAATGGCGGAGTGTGACCCCACTCGTCTACCACACTGAGGAAATGAACAGTGAGGAAAATTACCCACCAACTTACGTTCTTGTTCTCCTAGTAGGTACCTTCGACCCACAGATTATTTATAGCACGAACGCCTTATCGCTCCTTTATTTTATAATTTGATGTTTATTATAAGAAAGATTTCACGCGATGTGTTTTTGGGTGGTGACTTTGTTGTAAAGTGACAAGTGAAATGTTTTTAATTGATTAGATAATTATTTGCATTGAAAAGAATGGAAAGCTTTTGTTCTGCCTCAAATACAACAGGCTCTTACTTACAACCAAGTCTATAATGGGTTCAAGTATAAACGGTTTCTATCTGCAATATTAAATTATTCATTACTAGCACTTCCCGCCCAGCTTCGCCCGCGTGGATGTCGGAAAATATTCCACAGGATCGTGCTACCGGGAAATCCTTCCTTATTCTTTGTCTACATTATAAAGGGAACCTCTGTGCAAAAATTCAGCTTTCTAGGTTCAAATGTTTGGGCTGGGCGTTAAGAGTCAGTCAGTCAGTCAGGACTACTCTTTTTATTTATATAGATGGTACCACTGTTGTTGTTGTGTTATATAGATGGTATCATAGCAGGTTTTCTCAGAATGATAAACAGTATTGCTGTTCAGTAAAATAAAGAGACAATCTCACAGCACACATTCCACTAGGCGAGGTCAAGAGCAGAATGGGCCTGCTTTGCAAAACATGCAAAACCATAGGTTTAGTATATACTACTAGAGCAAAACTGATATTTTCTGAACTGGCATTTGACACGGCACAATGAACCTCCCTATATTTTTGGAAGACCGGCAATTAAGAAGAGTAAGGGAAAAAAAAACAGTATAATTTAGTGTTATTAAAAAAAAATACTTCAGTTAAAAAAACACGTTTTTTAATGGGGGTAATTTTTAATTTAATTTAATTTTTATTATTTGTTATTATAGCGGTAATAGAAATATACAAGCTGTGAAAATTTCAACTGTCTACCTATTACGGTTCGTGACATACAGCCCGCTGACAGACGGACGGACGGACGGACAGCGGATCGACTTAGTAATAGGGTTCCGTTTAGCATCCTTCGGGTACGGAACCCTAAAAACATTTAAATTACTTATATTTACATGTTTTTATATGTTTGCTAGACCATTTTACATAACAAAATTACATAAAACTACCACCTCTTCAGGCCTCTACTCCCAACAAAATCGAGTTATCGAACAGTCTGGGGAGAATTTTAATATAATTATTATGTACCCTCGGATGGTCAAAGGGTGGTTTGGTGGACTAGCAATATCCGCTTGCCCGTTATAAATTTTCGAAATAGAATTCTAAAAAGTTTTTGATGATTTTTTTGGTGTTTTGCAAGCAAAGCATGATTTTGTATTAAAAAATATTTTAATTTTTACTGGTAGGTTGCTAACATAATTATATTATAACCATATAATAAGTAAGTACACACTGGGTTGTGGAGATCAGATAGGCGGTCGTTCCATGTAAAATACATAATATACAAAGTAAAAGGTGCATTAGGTTAGACTGGAAGCCGCCCCCAACATATTTGGGAAAAGGCTAGACAGATAATGAGGATGATAAATAAGTACACATAGATGAATTTGGGTAATGCCTATGGCTATGCTTAATTCTTGCCAATACAAGAGAAAAGAAAAAGAAGGCAACGATGCCCAATATATCTTATTGAGCAATTTCAGGAAGTAGTTTTAATCCGATTAACTGAACAAGATAGATTCCCCGTCGGTCACGGAAATATTAGTAGAATGTCAGTATCAGCACATAAACACTTATAAACACACAAAAGATAATCTTGTGTGGGCAGTCTTATGACTGTCTACTTACCTACTCGTCGCCTACGTGACATTTTTCTTGTATATTGACGACCTTTTAGTGTTGGAGATTTATTTATTAACGGTTTATTTAGATGATACTTTTGTGCCCACACTTTTTTGGTATTGAGCGAATAATGTAATTGTGATTTGGTTTTGTATGTGGTATTATATTTTTGATGCTGCTATAACTTCACATTGTCATGCAACTGTGCACTTTGGGGCATCTAAATAGAATCAATTGTTACTCGTGAAAACAATACTCAAATATACCTGCGTCTGGCGCGCCTGGGACAGCCAGTCTCGCTGCTACAGCTGTTTTATCTCATGGAAGCGGGCGAGCCATACTTGTATGTGTAAATGTTACATGCACATTGTGTTTGTGTGCGTAAGCTCGGGAGCGCGCTACCTGCAGGTACGCACACAAGAGCGCGTGTCTATACGCATTACATCTACAAGTATGGCTCAGCCGCTTTCGTGAGATAAAAGAACTATATATTACCGACTAGGTAATAATAATTTTTTTAACGCGGCACTTGATTTTCTTCTCGGCACCGCAGCACTGGTCAGATTAATTTGTTTATTTGAGCTTTAACGTTGTGTGAAGATGTTCACGTAAAGTTTTCTCCGCAGAACAATGTACTTACTAGGTATGTATGTTATCCTTTGTTTGATGAAGCAATATCCATACTAATATTATAAATTCGAAAGTAACTCTGTCTGTCTGTCTGTCTGTCTGTCTGTCTGTCTGTCTGTTACCTTTTCACGGCTAAACCACTGAACGGATTTCGATAAAATTTGGCAAGGCTATAGATGGTATCCTGGGGACGGACATAGGCTACTTTTTTTTTTTAAAATAATCCTACAGGGGGTGATTATAGGGGGTGAAAGTTTGTATGGGAAACTCAGTATTTCTTAAGTTAGGGATGTGAAAATTAAAATGTATGCTTTTGATAGGAAATAAAGAAATATGCGGTTCAGCGTTTTTGAAAAATCATCCCCTAAGGGGGTAAAATAGGGGTTGATTTTAAAATTTACAAAACTGCATGGATTTCGACAAAATTTGGCAAGGCTTTATATAGCATCCTGGGGAAGGCCATAGGATACTATTTTTTTCAAAAATAATACTACAGGGGGTGATATAGGGGATGAAAGTTTGTAAGGGAAACCCAGTATTTCTTAAGTTAGGGATAACAAATTTATGCTATTGGTAGGAAATTAAGAAATATGCGGTTCAGCGTTTTTGAAAAATCATCCCCTAAGGGGGTAAAATAGGGGTTGATTTTAAAATTTACAAAACTGCACGGATTTCGATAAAATTTGGCAATGCTTTATATAGCATCCTGGGGAAGGACACAGGCTGCTTTTGGTCTTAAAAAATAATCCTACAGGGGGTGATATAGGGGATGAAAGTTTGTATGGGAAACTCAGTATTTCTTAAGTTAGGGATGTGAAAATTAAAATGTATGCTTTTGATAGGAAATAAAGAAATATGCGGTTCAGCGTTTTTGAAAAATCATCTCCTAAGGGGGTAAAATAGGGGTTGATTTTAAAATTTACAAAACTGCATGGATTTCGACAAAATTTGTCAAGGCTTTATATAGCATCCTGGGGAAGGCCATAGGATACTATTTTTTTCAAAAATAATACTACAGGGGGTGATATAGGGGATGAAAGTTTGTAAGGGAAACCCAGTATTTCTTAAGTTAGGGATAACAAATTTATGCTATTGGTAGGAAGTTAAGAAATATGCGGTTCAGCGTTTTTTAAAAATCATCCCCTAAGGGGGTAAAATAGGGGTTGATTTTAAAATTTACAAAACTGCACGGATTTCGATAAAATTTGGCAATGCTTTATATAGCATCCTGGGGAGGGACACAGGCTGCTTTTGGTCTTAAAAAATAATCCTACAGGGGGTGATATAGGGGATGAAAGTTTGTATGGGAAACTCAGTATTTCTTAAGTTAGGGATGTGAAAATTAGAATGTATGCTTTTGATAGGAAATAAAGAAATGTGCGGTTCAGCGTTTTTGAAAAATCATCCCCTAGGGGGGTAAAATAGAGGTTGATTTTAATTACAAAACTGCACGGATTTCGACAAAATTTGGCAAGGCTTTATATAGCATCCTGGGAAAGGACATAGGATATCCCCTAAGGGGGTAAAACCGGGGTTGATTTTAAAATTTACAAAACTGCACGGATTTCGACAAAATTTGGCAAGGCTTTATATAGCATCCTGGGAAAGGACATAGGATACTTTCAAAAACAATACTATAGGGGATGAAAGTTTGTAAGGGAAACCCAGTATTTCTTAAGTTAGGGATAACAAATTTATGCTATTGGTAAGAAGTTAAGAAATATGCGGGTCAGCGTTTTTTAAAAATCATCCCCTAAGTGGGTAAAATAGGGGTTGATTTTAAAATTTACAAAACTGCACGGATTTCGATAAAACTGGGAAAGGACATGGGCTACTTTTTGTCTTAAAACATAATCCTACAAGGAGTGATAAAAGGGATGAAAGTTTGTATGGGAAACCCAGCATTTCTTAAGTTAGGGATATGCCCTATGCTTTCCACATGAACGTTCCCATGGGTTATTTTCCGACATCCACGCGGGCGAAGCCGCGGGCAAAAGCTAGTAATTGAATAAACCGGAGGAGGTCACAACAAAAAAGATAACTCGAAATGGTTGACAGATATTTCGATATCTACAAAGGAAAATGTATTCGGTATTCTTAACTGAGGGCCACTTGGCGTAATATATTATGAGGTCCAAGTATATACTTCAGCTTTTGAAACGGTAGCAATGTGATATGTATGCAAATTGCTCAAGTAAATCACTGGGGTATTTACCGACCGGGAACGTTACACGTTTTTGAGGGTACCAGTTTGTTCTTTTGTATATTTTGGTTTATTTAAAATTAAATGAGTTAAGTAAGTAGAAAACCCGACCAGATGGTGGCTTGAACATAATTTCTATGCTAAATGTAATGTTGTCCGCTAGAGATAAATTGTGTTACTTAATTAATTTTTAATTCATAAAAAACCATCATCTATCTAGCCTTTTAACAATTGTGTTGGGGTCAGCTTCCAGTCTAACCGGATGCAGCTGAATACCAGTATTTTACATGCAGCGACTGCCTATCTGACCTTCACAACCCAGTTACTGGGTAACACGATACCCCTTGGTAAGACTGGTTGACAGACTTTCGGGCTTCTGACGACCCACCACCACGAATGACAGCCGGGAACAACGGCTTAACTTGCTTTCCGAGGCACGGAGGAATCTCGGTATGTAAAGATAATGATAGTTCATAAAAAACCATTCTGGAATATGGAAACAAAAATAGGATAATTCGAAAATTTTATTTGAAAATCTAAAATTGAATTATTAGTTTTAATATTTCTTGAATCCATTAAAATTCTAAATGTGAAAAGCTAAGTTTCGAGACGTACTACAAACTTTATAGTTAAGTTTTATTTAAATATTAATTACATTAGAAATACCGCAGATAATTTTGATGTCAACGAAAAAACTGAAATCGAGTTTGACGCAGTTCGTCAAGTTTTTATATACCGTGACCCGAAAAACTTTTCAGACATTTTAATTTTATCGTTTCAAAAAGTTGTTAATAGCATTTGCGAAAACTCTCCAGTGTCTACTGATTGTAATAGAATTTAGTATTCGCAATAAAAGACGGAGAACTCGACGATAAAGAAAATTAGTCGTTTCGAAGTTTTTATTGTTCAGTTTTTGTTCTGATCTTAAAAGTTTAGTAATTTGTCGGTGGGAGTCAAAGTTGAATTGGTTTTTAAAGTAACTGTCGCATAATTATGCACATATGCAAAGGTCAAAATTATGCCAAATTATTATACTTAAGGCTTGTCCTCCCTAAAATACGGCGAAAATAAGTAACTTTGTTTCCATTTGTTAAAGTAACAAAGATTGAAACAAATGTGCACCTTTTTGATAGAAAAAAATACACAATAATCTAGAATACATAGGAAGTGATTTCATGTGTCCTGAAATCCATTTTAGTTTGTAGAACTAAATAAAAAAAAAGGCTAAACCCAGGTCTATTTTTTTCGAGTTTTTACATAAATTACTCGTACAGTTTTCATTAAAAGTGTTCATAAATTTATACAGTTCTTCACAAAATAATCTATACTAATATTATAAAGAGGTAAAATTTGTATGTAAGTTTGTAAGTTTGTAAGTTTGTAAGTTTGTAAGTTTGTATGTAGGGGGTAATCTCCGGAACTAATGATCCAATTCTAAAAATTTTTTCACTGGTAGAAAGCTACATTATTCCTGAGTGCTATAGGCTATAAATTATATTTATATCATGCATATTAGCCGAGCTATCACAAGTTTTGTCTAACAAGTCGGAAAGAAATACCTCTTTAAACAGACTTTTTTGCATGCGCTGCCTAAACGGTTGTTTATAATTGATAACAATGTATGGCAGTCTGGTCCGTCTTAAATAATTCTACAAAAAAGTCCGCGACACCATATTTCTATCTTTTATATTTTATCTTTTATACATCTTTTATTGTTTTAAAAAAGTATTTTTTAGACATACTTACGTTTGGATGATTATTTAAACAACAAAGCATTAATCCTTATCAAAATAAGATATTTTGTGATCACAAGGACATCATGGAGATAAGATTTGGCCTTTACAGTATGGCAATTGGTCATACAGTTTCGGAGATAATACAAAATTACTAAAACGCAAAATATCTTTAATTCATACCGGTTCCTCTTGAGCAAACATGTTTAGAGCGGACGTTTTATCAATTTACCCATAGATGGCGTTGTGCAAAATGTCGGTGGAATACAGCGGAAGAGTTTGTTTTTAGGGTTCTGTACCAAAATGGTAAAAAAGGAACCCTTATGGTGTGACTCAGTCTGTCTGTCTGTCTGTCTGTCACAGCTGGATATCTCAAGAACTACTAATGTTATCAACTTGAAATTTGGAACAGTTTTAGATAATATTTACCTAACTATTTTGCGAATAAGAAAGAAATAAAACGATATGTATTTTTTTTGCAACATGGGCTGAAAGGAGTCTTAAAAATTCAAAGTTGGGCTACTAGGTCATATGGGGTATCATATGAAAGAGCGCTAATAGCGCACTTTTTCAGAAATCGGAACGGAACCCTCGGTGCGCGAGTCCGACTCGCTCTTGACCGGTTTTTTTTTGTTAGTTTGTTTGAACGCGCTATCTCTGGAACTACAGTCGGATTTGAAAAAATCTTTTTGCATTGTATAACCCAGTTCTTGAGGAGGGCTATAGGCTATTAACATCACGCTAGGGCCCTTAGGAGCCGAGCGCGAAGTAATAGTGCGGGCAGGCGATGTGGAAGGATATAGGCTATTTGACATCACGCTAAGACCCTTAGGAGCCGAGCGCGAAGTAATAGCGTGGGCAGGCGATGCGGAAGGATATAGGCTATTTAACATCACGCTAGGGCCCTAGGGGCTCGGCTCCTAAGCCGAGCGCGAAGTAATAGCGCGGGCAGGCGATGGAGAAGGATATAGGCTATTTGACATCACGCTAGGGCCCTTAGGAGCCGAGCGCGAAGTAATAGCGCGGGCAGGCGATGCGGAAGGATATAGGCTATTTAACATCACGCTAGGGCCCTTAAGAGCCGAGCGCGAAGTAATAGCGCGGGCAGGCCGTGCGGAAGGATATAGGATATTTAACATCACGCTAGGGCCCTTAGGAGCCGAGCGCGAAGTAATAGCGCGGGCAGCCGATGGGGAAGGATATAGTATATTTAACATCACGCTAGGGCCCTTAGGAGCCGAGCTCGAAGGAATAGCGCATGCAGGCGATGCGGAAAGATATATTCTATTTAACATCACGCTAGAGCCCTTAGGAGCCGAGCGCGAAGTAATAGCACGGGCAGGCATTGCGATGCGATGCGTCGGGGTTGGTGGGTGGGGGGTACAAGAAATTTTACGCGGACGAAGTCGCGGGCAGAAGCTAGTAAGGAATAATTTCATGTGATTACTTTTTTAGTTCAATCAATACATTTTTTGTAAATCGGTAATTACTTCATATTTTGCAAGCGTTGTGTCATCGCGCTTCTCTATGCAGTCCGACAGTGACCGCGGCGGACAAGCCTTAAAGGAAGTCTAGAAATAACATAGACTTAAAACAAACAAGCTGGACATAAACGTCAAACGATCACGACATGCTTCTATCAAGGTAAGCAATTAGCTAAGTGTCAATCATTGTTTAGAAATCTGACCTAATCATTTTATATCGCCACTTAAAATTGTGCTTGTCGTATACTCTCGATGTGTTAGGTAATCTTTTGTATTGGTAACCTACAAAGAATAATGCATAATCAGCCTCTAACGTCCCACTGCTGGGACACAGGTCACACAGCCCTCCTCACTGAGAGAGGGAGTGAGCTGTAATCCACCACGCAGTCCCAGTGCGGGTTCGTACATGTCACATGTCTTCGAATTGTCGGTTCTAGGACATGCCAGTTTCCTCACGATGTTTTCTTTCACCGTTTTGAGAAAAGCGGTGATGAAATAAATTACACAAAGTATTGCGCCTGTCTGTGTTGGAACCCATGACCTACAACTCGTAAGTCAGGCCCGTTATCACTGGGCCACCACGGCTCTGACCTACTAGCATTATAGGTAATTATAAAATTTAAAAATATCAAGTCAATGAACACTGAATTAGATAATAGAAAAATAATAAGACATCCCGTTTCGTTTCTAGTGAAGATGAAGTTAATACGAATTGCGACATCAAAGTCTACTAGGATATTGTAATTTACTGAGGAGACGGACTATCTAGGTATGTAGTATATTATTATATAAAAAGAAAGGCAATGCTACAAATCATTAATACCCAAGATCTTAGCACGGCTATCATTTGTACAGTACCCCAAGGCAATAATAGCTTGTCAATTACACAAAATATGTTCAAACAATTGCTATACACTTTTTACACAGTAATACGACATGTCAATGTTTTTTGCCATTTGGATTCTCTACATATAGTCCAAGGTTCCAAAATGACGTGGATTAGAATGAACCGGAACTTGATAATGATGGTATCTTTAGACGAATACTAAGAATGTTGGTGGTCATATCGACTTACTGCTAAACAGTCTAATGACATCATGAAGTTCGTTGGACTGAGGTTCCGCTTGAACTTGTCATTTTAGGGGTTTATCTTTATGTTAAAATTGTCTAATGTCAATTGTATTGTATTGTGTTCATGTAGCAAAAATCGTGGTTATATTGCCCCGTACATTACAGCGTGCTGATTAACAATGTGACTTTTTCAATTGCATTTGTTGGTACTTTATAAGTCAATCTTTTAGAAATCACTGACTGTCGGTAATAGAAAACATTGTGAGGAAACTTAGACTTATAATAACTTGTCTGATACTGCAACAAGCAAGCGTTTCTTTGAGAGAATAAGAATTATTTGCTCTGCAGCGGTAAAATTACAGACGGAAAAAATTGCACATAGTGTCAGCAGAATGAGCGTCGCCATATTGGATTAGACGTTGCGTTTGCGTGAGGCAAATAACGCACTGTAGTTACACATCCTGATCCGTTAGCATGTTTGATTGGCTTTACGCTGCCTGCCTGTGACTATTGAACTGACGAACTTTACTGATAGTCTGCCTATATTACAGTATTTTCAATAGATTGATCGTTTACATTAATTTACAACCTTCGTGGAATGTCAAGCTTTTTAGGGTTCCGTACCAAAATGGTAAAAAAGGAACCCTTATGGTCTCACTCAGTCTGTCTGTCTGTCTGTCTGTCTGTCTGTCTGTCACAGCTGAATATCTCAAGAACTACTAATGCTATCAACTTCAAATTTGGAATAGTTTTATATGACGTTTACTCAACTATTTTGCAAATAAGAAGGAAATAAAAATATTTATATTTTTTTTTGTAACAGGTGCTGAAAGGGGGTCTTCAAAATTCAAAGTGGGGGTACTAGGGCATGTGGGGTATCATATGAAAGAGCACTGTTTGCACATTCTTAATTTTTTTTTAATTTTTTGTTAGGCCGCATAGTTTTCGATTTTTGATGAAAAATGTAAAAAAAAATACCGTTCCCCCCCCCCCTATCTCCGAAGTTTACAAAGGGAAAAATCTGAAATTATTCTATGTGATAGAAGTTTATGTAAAGATTACAGGAAAAATAAAACGATGTCTCTAAATAGCACACTTTTTCAGAAATCGGAACGGAACCCTCGGGGCGCGAGTCCCACTCGCTCTTGACCGATTTTTTAATTCTTAGATTGGCAAGATTTTATGAAATGAAATTTCTAATAAAAATCTTTCTATGAATATTGTCGTTTTCAAATGAAATCTTCTCAATTTAATCCGAGATTAAATCGTTCATTAAGCTTAAGATCTTAAATTATTTTCTATTTCCATGTTCCGGTTTGGAGTAAATATTGGTTTTTATAGTAATAATTCAATTATTAATCTTGAATATATTGGTGCTAGGAAATTGCTTTCATGAGCAAATATTATTATAGTTAATATTGTAGTCTGCGTAAACTAATATATTCAGCTGTTATAAGGTTTTGATAACTAATTAATTTGCGTCGTATCAATAAACAGTAAGCTTCTTAAGTTTATACATCAAACTCAAACTCAAAGCATTTATTTCAAAGAAACCAATGCATTTTTGAATTGTCAAGGGGTCGGTCAGTCAGAAAGATGAAGCTAGTTGCTCATTCCAAAGCGTAGTGGGTACCTATGGAGAAGAACGGGCAAGAAACTCCACAGACAATCTTTTAAATCATAATGGTTACAAAATATTGGTTTCGTCATCCTCTTTGCGCTGGTGCTATCAAAGTAACGAAGTGACTTAATTCGAGATTATTTATGAAAAACAGTGGTATCAAATTGTCAGTGGAATTTATTATACCAGCTGTACCGAAACTAGACCGGCTGAAGTAAAAAAAAACCTCTAGATAAAAACTCATCTAGAGGTTTTTTAAAATTAAAATTGAAAATTAAACAATTTTCAATAAACACGAAAGTAAAGTATTCAAATAGCTACATATTGATAGTACTCTGAATTACCTACTAAACACAATATTCACTGAGTTAATTGGCATCCAATTAATTTTAATTAATTTAATTAGACTGCTCCGTTTACTGATTCCCCTCGAATACATCATCCCAGTGTGTCTTAAGAAAACGTTTAAACAATTCTTAGCTTGATCCAATTGTTTTATCATTTCCATTCACCATTCTACCTTCATCTTCCGTATTACCAACAATCATTTCAAATTACTGTCTTGCGATTATGCGATTTTTATAATTTTGATCAAAATCGTCCATGTATAATATTCCTTAATGATGTAATGATCTTGTTCGTGAATCAGTGAGGTATTTCCTGTCTTTAATGACTCAATCCTTATAATTTTATCATAATGATGAGTAAAACAACAGGTTTTGCGTATAATTTTAAGGTTCTTTTTTATTTATAATGTCGTTAATCATAATTGTATATTAATTCGATTGACGACTAATTTATTGTGTTACTAATTATACGAACAACTTAATTTTTGATCTATAAAATGTTAAATATTCTGGGGTTTTCCTGATCAGAAAGCTCATTTGCTTTAATGCTTAATTTTTCTCCAAAAGTCCTTTAAAAGTGGTGATATAAAAACTCTGTGGTATTAGACTTCATGATATTATTATCACGGCAGGGCATTAATATTGTAAGACCCAGGTCAAAAAAACAATCATAATATCATCTAGATAAACTTGAATTTGCTACAAAGTCAATTATCAAACCAGAATAGCAAGTACAAACAATTTTTATTTTTATTCTGAATTGATATTTCATTATAAATGGTCTTTCCAACTGATAATCACCGGCCGTTAACACCACTAGATATACTATAATTTCACACTACCTAACTGCTTATTATGTAGGTATCTAAAATAGTAGGTAAGTAAATTATAATATTATTATGTTCATAGTATCTTAGGAGCTTTGTTTTGTTAGCAATCAATTATGACATCAGTTTTAGACGATATTATTAAGAACATACGATTAAGCTGCAATTAATATAAAAAGGCGTTGGTTTTGTCGTATATTATTATTTATTGAGCTGATCTAAAATGAAATGATGATTACGTGCGGGAGGTGGTTGAAAATTAATAGTTCTGCAATCAAAATTGGATTTAAAATAGTTTTAAAATCATAACTGACTGGATTTTGAACCTAAAATAAATACTAGATTATAAAACCTAGTATCCACACAATTTTCTAGAACAATTTCAACCGACCAAAATATTTTAAGACACAGAAGCCGCCGTCCAACGTTCTCGGGGGACTTCCAACAATAACCGACTGAACTCGGCCGTGCAGTCATAATAAAAGGCTTTGCATCGCGATCCTCAGCACGAAGCTACTCTTATTATATTATATTACGTCACTCGTGTTGAGATTCCTTCGTAAACTGCTTAAGGGAGGGCTGAAATGTTCGGGGACAGGGTTTAGTCGCGTCAGAATTAATTAATTTAGAGGCTTTTAGGGTTCCGTACCAAAATGGTAAAAAAGGAACCCTTATGGTGTCACTCAGTCTGTCTGTCTGTCTGTCTGTCTGTCCGTCTGTCTGTCACAGCTGGATATCTCAAGAACTACTAATGCTATCAACTTGAAATTTAGAATAGTTTTAGATGACGTTTACCCACCTATTTTGCAAATAAGAAAGAAATTAATTTTTTTTTTTTTTTTTTTTGCAACAGGGACTGAAAGGGGGTCTTAAAAAATCAAAGTGGGGCTACTAGTGCATGTGGGGGTATCATATGAAAGAGCACTGTTTGCACATTCTCAAACATTTTTCTTCTTTTTTTTAGGCCGCATAGTTTTCGACTTCTGATGAAAAATGTAAAAAAAAATACCGTTCCCCCCGCCCCCCAACCCCGAAGTTTGCAAAGAGAAAAATATGTGATAGAAGTTTATGTAAAGATTACAGGAAAAATAAAACGAGTCCGACTCGCTCTTGACCGGTTTTTTATTTATAAACATTGCTTCAAATTAAGTAATTATTAACATCTGCTTATCCATACATTTTTGACGTTTATTTGACGTTCGTTCAGGTATAGATAACAACGTTTAAAAAAAAACCTTTGAATGTTTTGGGGTTTTGGGGACTGGGTTTTTGATTTGACATTTTGGATAAAACAGGATTAAAAAATCCTGTTTTCTTTTTATCCCTGTTTTACCTATTAAGAGGAAACGTGGGTGCTCTTTTCTCCATACAAAAAGATACAAACGCTCTCGCCTGTTTTCTTTCTGGTTAATGACCATAAAGCAATGATTTTTTACAGAAATATAAATATCAGTTAATTGTATGCCCCTATGTTTCCCTTTTTGATGATATTTTATTTTTATAGGAATTAGAACCCTCCAAAAATGCTCAAAATTGCCTATTCAGACCGCTGTCAACAGACGCCTAGTGTACCAATTTGACAACTATTAACGAAAAAAGAAAAACATAGGGGCATAGTATATATCCTTCTTATTCAGTTTATGAAATATCTTTTAAATTGGTCCAATATTGGAGGAGCAAATAGGCGAGAGCCAAACCTCGAAATGTGACTTTTTACATAGGCTATTTATTCGGATCTGCAGTTGTCCTTATCGCACGAATTCGAGGGCGGAGCGCTCGCACAGCGACAGCAATACCTTCTTAAAATACCTAATTTTCAAAAGTCTGGCCACCCGCCTTTCCTCTTAATATTACACTCAATTAGTATAGAATATGGTACGCCCATTGTCTTTGCCACCACTACGTATTTAATCAGCACCATCTTCTTTTTGTTTAGATTAAGAAATATTCCTGACATTTGAGCCAAAACATGCACAAAATTGAATAAGTAATGGTATTTTATAATACATTTTTGCCCTATTTTAATATCAGTTTGTCTTCTACATTGTTCTTCTTCGTATTTTATTTTATTGGTATGCGAACTGTTTATTGTTTTATGAAATTCCAGGCATTGTTTCATTGCTATGTATTTACAAATATTGTTAGAATGCATATAGTTTTGACAATTTCAATGTGCTGGGTTCAATAGGTTGTAGTTCAACATCGATGCAAAGGTGGTAATGAATGATTATAATGATACTTTGACAGAAAGCTGAGCGATTAGTGAAATAATCATCTCAGCTGTCAGCCTCAACACCTGAAACTGGTAACATTATCATAGCCCAAAGGTTAGCGCGGCCAACCATTGACGTCAGCCCTCTTCTAGTACAGGCGATATTCAGGGTTACTTATAATTCGTACTCTTTGCAGGACGTAAAAATGCAACAAATTAAGCCACCAAATTAGTTCTACCGAAATTCAGTATTTTATTAAATTTAAAATTTAATGAAATGTTAATTAGTGATCTTTCTCAAAGTTTTAGGCATTTTTCAACTTTTCATTTTTTAACTAAGATCTGCAACGGCATCAGCTATGATAATAACTTAAATTCCAGTAAAGTCGCACCGTAAATTATTTTAGAATTGTATTTTTCATAAAAAAACTAAAAATCTAACAAACTCAAAAACTATTGAATTTCGGTAGAACATTTGGTGGCTTAATTTGTTTCATTTTAACCCTGCCATGACATCCTGCAAGGAATACGTCGAATTACAAGTAACCCTGAATATTTAATTAGCCTAAGGGGTTAACGGGAACATTACTAATTATTTGAACACATTGCTCGTATTTGTTAAAAGCAAAATCCTATGGACGATAACCGTGATAATGTGAAAAGTGAAATATACATTTTTCACAATATTAAAACAATAAAGTTTAAAAAACTGTAACCCAACTACGGAAAAATAAAATTGATCTAAAAAGTTCAAAATATTTATTTACTTAAAACAATAATGACTTAGGTATATACATATTTTTAATGTGCTTGTCAAGACCTTTCTTTTGATATCAAACATGTCATGATTATCTCAATTAAATTTTTTTCGAGGTCAGAAATTTACGTGTAAAGTCCACCACATTAAATTTTGGAAGAATTTATGTAGCCTATGTCACCCGCACCATTATTACAAATCTATCGACACCTTATTCATCAAAATCGGTTCAGTAATTTAGGCGCTACGGTGGAACACAGGTAAATACATACTTTTATACATACTTACATAAATAAACATAGACTGCTAAAATCATAACCCTTGCTTTTGATTTTGTCGTAGTCGGGTAAAAACAATTATGTACTACCACTTTAGTTAGACCATATAACACACACTACACAAGCTTTAACACCGGAACATAAAGTAGAACTTGGTGTGCCTCGGACTTTGGGAACACTGTAACACACCCTTAAGCCGGGTATGTTGGCGGCTCACACCGCTCTTATTGAGGCTTTTCGCTACACCTGGCGAGACTGTACCGAAATACCGTGGAGAGCAGCGTTCTCAGGTAGTGATAAGTTGTGATAAAACTACCGTCTTTCCTCGTGTAGAATAATCTAGCTCCTTCTGGAAACCTGGTTTAAGTTACGCATGGATTGGTTGGGAAAATAGGTCTTATGGCATTAGGATCACCATTTGTTTATGGATCAATCAATCTGTCTAGTCTTTTCTCAATTATGTTGGGGTCGGCTTCAAGTCTAAGCTGAATAGTTACCAGTATTTTACATGGAGCGACTGCCTATCTGACCTCTACAACCCAGTATCTGGATACCCCTTGGTAAGACTGGTTGTCAGACTTTCGGGCTACTGACGACCCGTAATGTCAAAGAATCCACGAATCCACGAATTACAGCCACGGAGGAGTCTTGGTTTGCAAAAATGGCCACCTATCCACGGATCAACCCCGGCAAGCTGGATCGACCCGTGCGGCTGTTATTAATTAGCCACGAGCTCCTCCATTAGTTTATGGGTCTTATGTAAATAATATTTGTGAACTAAGGGTTTACTGTACCTACAGAAGCATCATCTGTCTTCACCAAAACGTATTTTCAGCCGCCGACTGTGAGCGAGAGGGTTACACAGCTTGCTACTTTTTTCATACATTGAACTTTTAGGTCACACCGAACCATTTGTTATTACAAGCTAACACGCTTTTAGCGAGAGCGTGCTCACTATATTGGCGGCTGACTAAATACTTTTGATTTGAACTGAACGCGGCCCCTGAATTAAGTTTTTGCGGTCTACCAACAGTACCTAAATTAAATGAAATAGTATCTAACTGAATAATAAAAAACATATGATTAATTACTTCTAGTTTGTAGGCAAGTAATTATTATAAAAAAGTAAACCGTACAGCAATTTTGTTATTAGTGCTGATATTAAAATATTAATTATATGTAGAGTCGTTAATTACTCTTTTCAATAGCCTCTGTCCATAGACAGTAAACTAATTACCTGTATAGACATTGATGATACACAATGAGCTAATGACTTCAGTTTGCACAATACAATGACCATTAAGCAGTATATTTTGATGGACGCAGGCTATAATTATTAATAATATTATATTAAAAAGCTATTGCAACTTACTTTGTAGTAAATGGTATTATTTACTTAACTTAATTTTATTTATTTATTCTTCAACAAAATTACATTTGTGTCGAACAGTGGTTTTAAAAATTGTGAATGATATTCATGTTTAATCTCTTGAATCGTCCATACAAGTAAGGTCAACTCTATTTCTTCACCTTTATAGGTAGTTTCCTAACTACTAAGAAACTTATTATTGAACTAGCTTTTGCCCGCGACTTCGTCCGCGTTTCCGTCGTTTTTCGTAAAAAAGTACCATATGTCCTTCCTCACGGTTCAGTGGTTTTGATGTAACAGACAGATTAACTTTCGTATTTTAGTAGGGAAATATAATATGTCAATCCACAATACTGTTGAAAAATATCGCAATAAGTAACCGCAGAATATTATTATTAATAGCTGTGTCCGCGACTCCGTCAGCGTGTAACTCCTTGTATGTTATTAAGTTAATGTATTGGACTGCTAAGCTATCGGGAGTTACACGTGTTATTGTAAGTCAACCATTAAAGATAGACATATGCTGTTGTGGGATATTTTTTAGATAATTTTATGTAAAACATTTCCGTCATCAATGATTTCTATGTAGCTTTAACCATTAAGGCTGCACACGCGACGGAAGCTTAAAAAATTGAGCAACTTCTCCCGTTTTCCCAACATTTCCCTTCACTGCTCTGCTCCTATTAATTATAGCGTGATGAAAAGTATACTATAACCTCCCCAGGAGTATGAAGAATAATTGTACTAAGTTTCGTTAAAATCCGTCGAGTAGTTTTTGTTTCCATAAGGAACATACAGACAGACAGACAGACAGACAGACAAAAATTTTACTGATTGCATTTTTGGCATCAGTATCGATCACTAATTACCCCCTGATAGTTATTTTGAAAATATATATCATGTACAGAATTGACCTCTCTACAGATTTATTATAAGTATAGATTGAGTGTGCCTTACACAGGAACTTGCCTTCCGCTTACATTAATCGTATTTTAAAACCACTTCTAAGAAAGCCATGGTGGTGGTCCCCAAGTCCCTACGTTGCCACACGGCTGACCTATATGGAGTCCTTGTTAAAGCTCCCATAAAATCAATGGTTACAGCTCAATTTATTTGTAACAAGTCCAGTTTTGACCTTAAGGTCAATTATTTTGAAATAAACAACATGAACAATACTGGTATCACAATAATTAATAGTTTCAACAAAACATTATTATGTATGTATGTATTATCATCTTCCCACTCGTCACCTACACAGTCCAAAGCCATTTAACATTGTAGGATTGTGTTAGTTCACTCATTAGATAGATTTATGGCGAAGAATTGGTCATGTTTCGGACATCACGAAACGGTAATACGATTCGGACACATTGCTTTGCCTGGCATAATAAACAAACATGTCGTTGAAAAAGTCTCAGGAAAGATGTTTTTGTCAAATCTCGGTCGATCAAGCTTAGCAATAGTGGCTGGGCTCATCTGATGATAAGCGATGATATTATTATGGTGGATATAGATGCTATACAGGGTGTGTGTAAACAGTAACAGTGGCAATCTTTTAACAAAACATTTGAAATTATTCTACGTGATAGAAGTATATGTAAAGATTACAGAAAAGATAATACGATGTCTCTAAATAGCACACTTTTTCAGAAATCATCAATTTATACAGGGTGTAAGTGTAAACAGTGGCAATCTTTTAGGGGGTCATTGTACTCATCATTTTAAACAACTTTTAATAAGAGACCAAATCTAAAATCGCGAAAAAAAAATCAGCTGTTCAGTACATTTGTTCGCTTATTTTTTTTTTACGCGATTTCAGGTTTGGTCCCATACTAAAAGTTGTTCATAATGAGCACAATGACCCTTTAAAAGATTTCCACTGTTTACACTTACACCCTGTATACTATTGCTATTCACTCGATACTTGTACAGGGCCAAGTTGTTCAGGATCGAGTTCCACTTCATACACTAAATGCAGTTGAAAATCAAAAACTAACAACCAAGTTAAAATACTCCACATAATTAAAACATGCTCACAATCACAAATACTAAAAAACGACACACCTTTTCTTCACAAATGACCTTGCAACCAGCCAACACAAGACAAATAGCAACCAAACAACGAAGGCATTGTCCGCCATTGTAAAAAACTAATTGTTTCTACACTCTTGTGTTCTGACAGCATGCGCGGGCATCGATCAGCACCCACATACAGGGTACTGCGGAACAGTGTCATTGAGATGGACTTACGAAATTCATTGAAGTGTGGTTTAAGTTAAAGATATGAGCGTATAACTGATTATACAGTATGAAACCAACACCATGTGCAATGAATTAAACTATTAGTAATACTAGTCCAAAGAAGCATAGTAAAATAAAATGTTAAATTAAAAACCGTACATTCAAAAAGTTATTTTTTCAAACAAAATAAAATCAAAATTAATTCAGTAAAAGTAATTACTCTGTTTAGATAACCGAGCTGGCCACCTGCGGTGCACCACAGTGCCCAATCCATTGTTCGCCGAACATGTTTTTTTTTGTTCGCATACATGTTCAAGGATTCAAGTTCATTGCTCATTGCCCTAGTGATCCAATCTACAGTGTTCAAAATTAAAACTTTTTGACCTTATTACTGGACCAATTTCGCTAATTTTTTGTATATCGTCAGCAAAGGCGATATATCAAGTATGTGGTTGGATTTATTGCATAGATGTGAGTTTCATACCGTATGTTGGTTTTTATAAGTTACGTTTATATGAAGGAATTTCCTACGGTATTAAGAAACATGTTGAAGTTATCTTTTCTTCTTTTTTCTTTCAAAGTTGTGTGATGTTTCAACTGTTTTCAAATACCCGAGTTTGCTTTCTTACATGGTAATAGATTTTCTCATTTTCTTCTAATCTTATCTTGCTACTATTGTAAATGCAAAAGTTTGGACGTATGGATGCTTGTCTGAACGGATCTGGATGAAATTTGGTACAGAGATAGACGTGTGAAATAGCACAAAAAAAATGAAACTTAGTTCCCGTGGGATAATTTCCAATAAAACAAAAATTAAATTAAATTAAATCTAAATTGGATAAAGTTCTTGTCAGAATGCCAGTTGTCGTGTACTGTCCTCATTGTGAAACATTCCTTATGCCATTGAGTTAATATTTCATTTTCATATTTGTTTAGATCATTTTGAACAGTCTGTTCGTCCCGATATTATTGATGCTGACTGTACATAGCATCAATCGTAAATCATACCATCTATTTCAATCTGATTTTCACGAACTGCCTACTTTTTCTCATTTATCTTCGATTTTGAAACAGTTTCAGATACTCCACGCTAATTCTCATTGCATAGACCATTACCGACCGTAGAAGATTTCAAAACAGCCTAATAATGCTTGTGATTAAGGTATAAGCACTCACTATATGCAAAAACAACATTATATTGGTACATTTCGAGCCAAGGTTGTGTGTGTCATTCATTTGATTGATACGCGAGTCCAGTCAGTAATGAAGATCATTTATTTATAGCTTAAAGACTTTTTTGACAGACTGATTTTATGGCTTTAATGAGAGGTATTGTTGGATAATACTCTTGTGATTTTACAATACATTGGATTCTAGTATTCCATTAGCTGTTTATGCAATATTACCTAACAACCAACCTATTAGCAACCAGCTGAGATCACCAATCCATCCGCAACAGTTATGCCGCTTGTCCACCGTAAATGGATGTAACGTCAATGAGAACAAGATGATGGCGCCGAAGTAGCGATACTACATGGCCGCGTGTCCACCGCGCCCCCGCCGTCACCGGGACTTCACGTTCCGTTCTCTTTGAATAATGTCGTTTCACGTTGACGTAGCGTTGACATTAGGTGGTGATTGATTACAATTTGACTTTTCTAAGTAAACGTATAAACCTTATTCAATAGCTGTACCTACTAAGCAAAGTAGTCCATCTGTGAATCTTTTCTTAGAGATGATGATACAGCTATCATTAACTTATTTGACCATTCCAGCCGAAAGACGTCTAGCGTTGGATATAATGGCCTCCCCAACCACCGCCTCTTCGACTGGTTCTGTGCTTCCCACATCCAGCGGATTCCTGCGGTTTTCACAAGGTTACCGGTTACAGGTTGCGGTTTACCTTGTGGGACGCCTTCCAACGCTACGTCTTCCGGTACTAGGTCATCACAGCCGTAGCGGTCTTTGTTAGTCAAATGTATAATAATACGAAAATATTTGGAAAAGTCATGTCTTGAGCTACACGTCACGTGGATTGAGCTAAAGATATGACAGCTGTCATCATCTCTAGGACAAGATTCACAGATCGCTCTTGGACTACTTTTCTGAGTACAGCTACTGAATAATGTATTATACCTATTCGTATGAAACGCTTGCTTTTACTAGCGGCTTCGCCCACGTGGATACTACCGGGAATTCCTTCCTTATTCCTTGTCTATATTATAAAGGAAACCTCTGTGCAAAAAAACATCTTTCTAGGTCTGAGAGTTTCGCCTGAGCGTTGATGAGTCAGTTAATGAGTCAGGACTTTTTATTTAGATAGAAGAAAATCATCATCTGCCTAGCCTTTTCCCAACTATGTTGGGGTTGGCTTCCAGTCTAACCGGATGCAGCTGAATACCAGTATTTTACATGGTGCAACTGCCTATCTGACCTCCACGACACAGTAACTGGGTAATACGATACCCTTTGGTAAGACTGGTTGTCAGACTTTCGGGCTTCCGTAACGACTGTCAGAAGATCCACGAATGACAGTCGGGACCAACGGCTTAACGTGCTTTCCGAGGCACGGAGGAGTCTCGGTATGTAATGATGGTCACCCAACCACGAAACGACCGCGACCGCGACCTAACCTAACCTTGTTATAATTTAGCCTTGTTATAATTTAAACTCAAGACAATGTTTATGTTATGTTCTTTCTCCAGGATCAGCTTACATAATGACAGGTTACATGAGTTAAGTACTAAAATTGTTTATTGTATTTGACAAAAATATAATTTAATGTATTATGTTGCGTAAATTATTTTGCATAGGTACTATTGTATAGAATCTAGTTCTTCTAACTGAACAGACAGCTGTGCTGCTGGGGAGTTTGTTCCGCTACTTCTTCTTCCCAGCTAAAGCACTAGGAAGTGGTGAAGGGCGGGCGTTTTGTGGGGACTGTCTTACAGTAATTTCGACGTTCAAAAAGTGCTGATTCTCAGCCTAATTTGAATAAAGGACTTTTGATTTTGATTTTTTGCCACGATCTCCTGTAATAATATAGGCTGATATCTTCAGCTCAATCTATGTGAATATAATAATACAACAAAGACATGATTTTTCCAAATATTTTCGTATTATTCTTCGCTTTACAAATTCTAGTTGAACAATTCTCTAGACTCAGTCTAAGTAGCACTTCACCTTTGTTGGAGTAGATCCATGCTTGAGGTAATACAATAAATAGCCGTAGATTTAAGTTACCCTTCGTAGAATTGGTAGCTCTAGTGTGTTTTGTTGTGAAATACGAGCCTTTATTTAGGCTAGATAAAAATGGAATGGGATGGAGTAAAGATACATAAGGAAAAGAAAAAGATCTGGTCCCTGACGTGTTATCTTTATTAGGGTTCCGTACCAAAATGGTAAAAAAGGAACCCTTATGGTGTCACTCAGTCTGTCTGTCTGTCTGTCTGTCACAGCTGGATATCTCAAGAACTACTAATGCTATCAACTTGAAATTTTGAATAGTTTTAGGTGACGTTGAACCAACTATTTTGCAAATAAGAAAGAAATTATAATATTTATATTTATTTTGCAACGGGGACTGAAAGGGGGTCTTAAAAAATCAAAGTGGGGCTACTAGGGCATGTGGGGTATCATATTATGAAAGAACGCTGTTTGCACATTCTCAAACATTTTTTTTCTAATTGCGTCCCTCCCCCCCCCCCTAATCTCCGAAGTTTGCAAAGAGAAAAATCTGAAATTATTCTATGTGATAGAAGTTTATGTAAAGATTACAGGAAAAATAAAACGATGTCTCTAAATAGCACACTTTTTCAGAAATCGGAACGGAACCCTCGGTGCGCGAGTCCGACTCGCTCTTGACCGGTTTTTTTTTATGTCTTATTTCTGTATTAGAAGCAGCATCAGCGGTGACTCAGTGGTAACGGCCCCGACTTACGAGTTATAGGTCGTGGGTTTGAACCCGGCTTTACTTTGTGTAAATGATTTCAGTACCACTGCTCCGAAAACTATGAAGAAAAAAACCAGCATGTCCTAGAACCGAAAATTCGAAGACCATATAGGGACATGTCATCTAACAACTCGCACTGAGGCCGCGTGGTAAATTACGGCCCACTCCCTGTCACAGAGAGGAGGCCTGTGTCCCAGCAGTGGGAACATTATAGGCTGATTATGCTTATGCTGTCTTAAAAGAAACTTGTCCGGTTAAACTTATAAGAAATTTATAACGTCAGAAGCTCCAATCATGAAATTGACTCTATAATCTACTTTTAGTAGGCAGGAAGTTCTCGCAACTTTTCAGAAATACGCGTCAAAATTGTTACAAGTCTTGAGCCTTGACTAATGAGAAATGAGACACAATCAATATTTTAATTATGTGCAACGCCCGTGGGGCTAACACGCATCAATGGGAACGTAAAACACAAAACAATTTCTGGAGTCACATCATCATCATCTCAGGAATCTTCCTGCTGTTTTCCAATTATGTTGGGATCTGCTTCTAGTCTAACCGGATGCAGCTGAATACCAGTATTTTACATGGAGCGCCTACCTATCTGATTTCCACAACCGTGGTATACCTCTTTGGTAAGACTGGTTGAGACTTTTTTTGGACTTCTGACTACCCGTAATGATGTTTAAAGATCTACGAATGACGGGTGGGACCAACGGCTTAACGTGCTTTCCGAGGCACGGAGGAGTCTCGATATGTAATAGATGGTCACCCATCCACGAAGCGACCACGGCAAGCCTACCTTCGTTCGACCCGTGCGGCTGTTTTAATACTTCCTTATTTTGTTTTATCATGAAAGCAACACTTGTAGAAGTATTCTATCAACAGGGCTCTCAATAAACAACGTACAGTCTGATTTTTAATTCGACGGAATTCTGACAGCAGTAATTTTTTGACACTTCAGATATCCTAAACCTTTTTTCTGTCTTGTCCTTTTTATAAGTTGAAAATTATTACAATTTTTTGGGATATAAAATAACAAAACATGAAAGAGAATTGTATCAAGTAAACTATATGACAATGTAAATAGTGTTTGTTCTGTGCATTCAATGCACACTAATTAAAATATTAATTTTATATGGCTAAATGGAAAAAAGCGTAAAAGAACATCTTTTTTTTAATTTAAATATTCATTTAGGTATCATTATCACTAATATCATCATCATTGTCTGTCTGTAGTTACAAGAAGCGATGATTTTACAAACAAAAAGATATTCCTAAAAAAGGTTTGTAACCTACGCATTATTGGACAGGGATTCCTGTGAAAGAAAAATAATTACCTTACTAACTATCGTAACTTCAATAATGTGATAGTAAAAAATCTGATTACCATTTTAAAATTATCAGTCAATTTTTAAGTTTTAGTTTTTCTAATTGAAACCTTATATTCTAGAAAGGTTTTTTTTTAATTTCGCTTAAATGCGTTCCGTTTTTATTAGGACCGTTGTAGTATTGGCAACACTTCTGAAATGTCAGAATTCCGTGGAATTAAAAATCAGACTGTAAACAGTATTATATTATAATAATAATATTATTATAATATATACAGGGTGTAAGGGATAGCCCGCCGCAAACTAACAGGGTGCATTCAGCTCCTCATTTTGAATCATATTCCACCGGAAATTTTCTCAGGATTTTTTTTTTTTTTTTTTTTTTAATTTCAGTTAAATTTTCTTTATTTCAATGTAAAATTACACTGTGTGTTTGCAGCACTCCATTTATGTAAAAAAACAGCAAAAAGCAAAATTGAAAACAAAAAAACCAGCAATTTATGTAGAAATACTATGACGTGAAATCAGCTCATCACTTTCTGGTTAGCTACAGAGTTCATCGAACTCACCACATACCTATTACCTACCCCTCCCAACTAGTAATAGACGCTCCGATTTGTGCACAAAAACACAAACAAATCAGGTTTATTGGATTCCCATAACGTTGCTGAAAAAAATTATGTACCGGTCATCTTAGTAATCATACTAAGATGACCGGTACATAATTTTTTTCAGTACATCAGTACTGTATTCAACCTATCAGTTTGCGGAGGGCTGTCCCTTACACCCTGTATACAATAGCTAATTTGAGGCACTCCCCCACAGGCGCGTTATTATCTGTCGATAATATTGGATGTGTTATTGTGGTAATGCGTCCCGATTCCTTGCCACACAGCTGCGTTTTTATCGTCCGATATTTCTAACTAGTGCGTATAAACCAAATTATTGAGGTAGGTACTACTAACATTATTATCGTAGGTACGATCATATGCGTGCTAATACAAAATGTTCTAAGAACTCGTGTCAGAATATCGCAGGACGTAGGAACGCAAGCGTCTTTAATTCTTTTGCGTCGTTATTATCGCAGCAGTGTGTAACTTTGTGGCGGTCCTAATACAAAATGTATTGAAAACAGAGGGCCAATTCTCGTACCTAAAAAAGTTCAAATTCTAGTCGCAATCTCATGCCAGCGACAATCAACTGTCAAAAATGTAGGTAAACGCTATACAATTTTTGACATTTTGAGACTGAGATGAGATTGCGAACGTTGTTAAAAATACGGGAATTGCCCCTCAGATATCGCAATAACGGATCCGATATTATCGACCGATAATAACGCACCTGTGGGGAGAGCCTTTAGTTTCAATTTAATAAGAGATTACCGCTCGTTAACTCTGTGTAGGAACTGAGGGCTAATTCCTAATTAGATACTATAGGCTGTAGACTAGACAGCATAGACTAAAGCATAGATTAGATAGCCGTTGATAGATAAACGATTTACACGAAACCATAGCTAACGTAGAAAGTGTAATTAAAATGTTTTATGGGAACTTGTTGAGCTACAGTAAATTATCGTGGTATATTAAATTATAATCTAGTGTTTGCAATCTGATAGCGTTTGAGTTAATAGAAAAGTTTACTTGGAATAAAGTGCACCTCTTATTTTTGAGTTCTATTATACACTGCTAAGACCTTATCAGTGCTGTTGTATTGGTAAAGTTTATTACGACGACACAAATATAATAATAATTTATCGAAAATGCACATTATTTCTAACTTTCACCATTTCGCCTCTCTTCGAATATAAACTTAAGTTTAGATAGATAGATAGATAGAATACTCTTTATTATGCACACCATAAAAATAGCCGGTATTAGCCGGTTAATATTAAATTTAGTAATCTTAACATTTATTATGTCTGGAATTTACACTTCAATTTGCCTAGCCTTTTCCCAACTACGTTTGAGTCAGCTTCCAGTCTAACCGGATGTAGCTGAATACCAGTAGTTTATATGGAGCGACTGCCTATCTGACCTCCACAGTTGTCAGACTTTCGGGCTTCTGACGACCCATAATGACTGTCAAAGATCCACAAATGACAGCCGTGACCAACGGCTTGACGTGCTTTCCGAGGCACAAAGGAGTCTCGGTATGTAAAGATGGTCACCCATCCACGGACCAACCCCGGCAAGCGTAGCTTAACCTGATGGATCGACCCATGTGGCTGTTATAACTTAGCCACGAGCTCCTTTGTCTGGAATATCTGGAATTTACACTTGTGTATTAAAATACAAATGCATTGCTCTTTTTGGGCTATTTCTTTATTCCGTTGGGTCAGCATGTTTCAGTACCTGTGTGGTTCACGTCACATTGGTCTTTGTCGCCACTCCACTTGTCGGTCGCTGAATTATTAAACTCCATCAGCCGAAAACTACTAAAGCTACATTGTCACATCGACAAAAACTCTAACTTTATTTACAGTTTGACTTTCGAAGCTAAAATCAACTAAAATATGAATATAACAAACTGCAGGGCAAAAGGTTTCGTGCAAGAGAAATCACAAGAACACTAATAGAAGAGTTTATTTGTTCCTTTAATTGGAAACCATAATGAAAAACCATTACTACAGTGGTTTCTAAGATTAAAAAAACCGGTCCAAAGCGAGTCGGACTCGCGCACCGAGGGTTCCGTTTCGATTTCTGAAAAAGTGTGCTATTTAGAGACATCGTTTTATTTTTCCTGTAATCTTTACATAAACTTCTATCACATAGAATAATTTCAGATTTTTCTCTTTGCAAACTTCGGAGATAAGGGGGGAACGGTATTTTTTTTTACATTTTTCATCAAAAGTCGAAAACTATGCGGCCTAAAAAAAAGAAAAGAAAATGTTTGAGAATGTGCAAACAGCGTTTTTTCATATATTATGATACCTCACATGCCCTAGTAGCGCACTTTTATTTTTTAAGACCCCCTTTCAGTCCCTGTTGCAAAACAAATATAAATATTTTTATTTGCAAAATAGTTGGGTAAACGTCATCTAAAACTGATCTAAATTTCAAGCTGATAGCATTAGTAGTTCTTGAGATATCCAGCTGTGACAGACAGACAGACAGACAGACTGAGTGACACCATAAGGGTTCCTTTTTTACCATTTTGTTACGGAACCCTAAAAACAATCTTTTAAATTATGGTTTAGTGCAGGCCATGTTAAACACACGGGTGTAAGTCGACCTCATGTTATCGTCTTTATCACCATAAGGCTCAATTTACATTGCTACAGAACGGAATGGAAGCGAATTTTTGTAACGATATTATACATAGCAAAATTAACTTAATCTTGTATAGGTAATAATAATATTATCTGTGTATTGTATCTATAGATAACAGTAGTCAGGCGGGGGCCATAGTGTTTCCATAGTTCTAGGTAACCAGTCCACAGCCACGCAAACCCATAGCCCAATGTTGTTTGTTGTTGTTTTCATGTTCTGCAATAGTCCTGCACCAACCGGGGGTTGTCCTTGGGTGCACTTGTATAGTGCATACAGGGATAATCGTCGGCTAGTGCCTCCTCATCATTTAAAAGGGCCTCTGCGAGTTGGCTTCGGCCCCTCGTACGCATTCCAAAGGTCCGGGACCCCCAGGGTCCCGAGATATGTTAAAGACATAAAAATGTTATTGTTCAAGAAAGCATTTATACATGTACAATTTAATACTAGTGTGGAGATACTAGGATTCCCTGAGTCGTGGAGACTAGTCTCCTTCGTCTTAAGATTAGGTACACAGTGAGTAGGTAAATACATAATTGGTCGATACGATTACTGAGGCGACAGCGTAGCGTTTCTGAGGTAACTGCGGGAATTACCAGCGTAGCGTTTCTGAGGTAAAGCGGCTGATATTCAAAATATTTTTGTTCTTCAAAAACGAGCTGTTCGAGCAATTTACCAGCTAGGAGCTAGAGTTTCTCTGAGAGAATTTTTTAAGGATATTGGTATTCTCACGGTGGCATCACAGTTCATCTTCGCCAACATCTTATACATTAGGCAAAATATACATTTGTACAGTAAAAACAGTGATATTCACAATATTAACACCAGAAATAAGGACAAATTACGTGCTCCATTTCATCGGCTTCATAAGGTTCATAACTCATTTGTTGGTCTTGGTATAGCTTTTTATAACAAGCTACCTTCTTCTTTGCTAGATTTGCCTTTTGATGCGTTTAAAATTAAAGTTAAATCCAATCTTTGTTCAAAGGCATACTATTCTATCAACGATTACTTAAACGATAAGAATAGTTGGTCGCTGTGATTAACTCAAGACAATGTTTATGTTATGTTCTTTCTCCAGGATCAGCTTACATAATGACAGGTTACATGAGTTAAGTACTAAAATTGTTTATTTTATTTGACAAAAATATAATTTAATGTATTGTGTTGCGTAAATTATTTTGCATAGGTACTATTGTATAGAATCTAGTTCTTCTAACTGAACAGACAGCTGTGCTGCTGGGGAGTTTGTTCCGCTACTTCTTCTTCCCAGCTAAAGCACTAGGAAGTGGTAAAGGGCGGGCGTTTTGTGGGGACTGTCTTACTGTAATTTTGACGTTCAAAAAGTGCTGATTCTCAGCCTAATTTGAATAAAGGACTTTTGATTTGATTTTTTTGATTTTTTTGACCGAGAATGCGAATTCTGTTATTTGACTCGTATCTAGTTTGTACGTTACATTATTGACATAAAGTTAATTACGCTTTTTACAAAAAAATTCGCTTCCATTCTATTATCGACGAGTCGCTGCTTCGGTGCATGAGTACCTACGTGCTCAAATACACGAACGCACGTCAGAGGCAACTGCAGTCCACCGCTGCCGTCGACGAGTGTCGACAGCTGCAGTTGCCTCTGCCGATGGCAATATGCCGCTCGTGTATTATGAGTACTAAACCGCGAGGTCTAGATGACGTTCCTTCCCACATATACCTAACGAAGGGGTCAAATAGCGGACGACAACAAGATTCCTAACCAAATTAAAGAACTTCCAATGGTCCCCTTCAGAAGGGCTTTACGCGGGTTTTTAATTGAAAATTCCTTCTATATTATAAAATAATTCCTTGAGTTTAAATTTTTATTAAGTAATCTAACAATTGTATACTTACCAAAAATTTGCACGGCATTATGTTATGATTAAATATGTTAAGCTAATATACTAATATTGTAAGAACTTTTGTAACCATATTTATCTGCAAATAAATCTTTGACTTTGACGAAAGTTTGCTTGTAAGTTCGTCACTTTTGTCGATGGGAATGCCATAAAGCACAAAGCTCGTATCATAAGAAGTTATCTTGACCTCACCCTACATCTAACATTACCATAATTATTTATCTGTCGCAAAGCATCACCCACAAAGGTTAATTAAACCTACTCGATACCGTCTCGACATAACTGAAATTAATTGATCTAGAGAATTTATATAAAGCGATACTTCTTCCCTTGTGACAGGCATTAGTCCGGCGGATGGACCAATTTGGGAGTGGAAGCGATTTTTGAAGATATTTATGGACCCAATATTGGAGTAAATAGACTTTATTGGGTAAATAAATAACGTCTTTTTCGGAGCTGAATGGTTTCATTTTATAGAGGAATATAAATAAGGGACAGATGTTGATTAGGAAAAAAAGATGAAAATGTGAAACAATGACGTAAGTAGTTGATATAGTTGATGAACTTGGTTGGTTGGTTGTTGCTATTTGGGTTTCAACCAATCTAAATAGTAATTTATAAAAATAATCACAAATTATTTTTCATTACTCATACGTAAAGTAGGAACAAAAATACGAAAAAAACTCAGTCTATCTGACTGTTACCTTTTAACGCCTTAACGACTAAACGGATTTGAATAAAATTCTACTTTTTATCAAGGTTGTAGGGTAATTTCCGATCCAACCACCATAATCCACCATGGGCGAAGCTGTGGACAAAAGCTATATTATTTTATAAGTGAGATTTGATACTTTCTTATTGAACATCGGTCATAGATCACAATCATAGAAAAAACTTTTTTACAAAAACAAAAACCGACTTCCAAAAAAAACACTACAAAGTGAAAAATAACTTTAATTTCGGAAGTCGGTGTCTTTGGATCTGTATTTTAGTTTTTTGCCACCGACTTCCGAAATTAAAGTTATTTTTCACTTTGTAGTGTTTTTTTTGGAAGTCGGTTTTTGTTTTTGTAAAAAAGTTTTTATTTTTCACTTTTTAGTGGTTCAGTTTGTAATTTATCTAAGTTACAATAACCCAATGTCAGCTGCTCATCACGTTTTACAAAATGTTGCTTTTCCCGATGCAGGGCCGTTAATTGTTGAGGAGTTCTCCTAGTAAGAACCAGGAGAAATGGAGCTCATGGTGAAGTCACCATTACCATTATTTTGACGAGCATAAACCATATTAAAGTAATTGAATCGCAACCTGTTATACACTTAGATATAATTGAGTATTTCCGATGGCCCTCTGTGGTCTTCATCATCAGTTCCAGCTCACCAAATGGTACTTTCCAAGAGCAAATGCACGAGTTACTATAAAAAATACCGAAATCGATATAGATGTGCCCATAAAATTTGAGGGTTTCCCTCGATTTCCATGGGATCCCATCATCAGATCCTGACTTGATGATCATGGGACCATTTGGGACGTATACCCTTTCGAACAAAAAAAGAAAAATCCAAATCGGTTTAGCCATTTTCGAGTAATCGGGGAACATACATAAAAAAAAAAAATAAAAAAAAAAAAAAAAAAATATTCCGACGAATTGAGAACCTCCTCCTTTTGGAAGTCGGTTAAAAACAGACATAATTACTGTATTTTTCGAGCTCAACTATTAGCTATTTTAAAAATACTCTACTTGCTCATGTAACAATAATGATAATTAAGAGCCTCGACCAACACCTAAGGAGGCTCTCGTTGGGCAGCTGGATCAAGGGCTTGATTCAGAAAGCGGTGCTTCTGGACAAGGCCCGCATTGTTAGGAGGTTCCTCTCTCTGGAGCCCTGACCGCCGGTAGCTTGGACCCTGTTCCCGATACCGGTGGGCTACTATTTTTAAATGTTTTTATTATTCTTTTTATACTAATATTTAAAAATGTAACAAATGTGTGAAAAGTAAAATAAAAGAAATGATAATTAAAAGCAAAATGCAATAAGTATTCCCCGCGCATACATTTTAGTGGCCAGTCTTCCTGAGTCGTGACAATTATTTGTTTTCTGTATAACGTATGTTGGAAGTGTCAATGTGCTTAATTATTATGCTCATCTGTCAATAGACCTAATTTGTTTTTTTTGAAATGGCATCTTGCAGGTCAACCAAGGAGGTTGTCGGCTGCTTAACCAGACTTTCCTGTGGGGGCCTCAATACATTAAGGCCTCCAGCCGCTAAAGGCACCCTCTGTGGGGTACGGACCTCGGCTTAGGGCGTCGCTGGGGGAGGACTGCAAGAGTCAGGCTGGATCGGATTAAAATAGACTTTATCCTGGACACTAGAATTTTATTTACACTACTTCTCTACCCACGATACTCGTAGGTCCCAACAATGAACAAATTAAATACTTATAACTGCATTCTCCGCTTCATCTTCACATTTACGACGCATCTTAAGATATTGGACGCCAAAACCTTCTGTCAGCAATACGATAGAGCCAAGAATAATGTGGGGTGATGAACGAGTGGGCCAGATCGATACCCACGTTAAATTTAATGTTTGAAAAATTGCCCCAACTCACTCTAACACCTAATTTATTGAGCAATTAATGGATGAAGAAATTGGAGGAGAACTGATGAATTTTACCCGTAATTTGTCACTGGATTTAGATTCTAATTGTTTTATATGAAGAATTGCTTGAAAGTGAAATTATTATAAATTCGAACTAATTTTTTATGTAGTTCATAGCGTTAATGATGAAGCTGTCAAATAATTAATGCTGTAAAGGACACTTTTAATAGCCACATTTAGGTTAATACAAATTACAAACTAAGTGAAGCTTTTGTGTTAAATAATTGCAACACCACTTAGCTTTTAAATTTATAACTGGTATATATAGCTGGTTAAAAATAGCTTCGTTTATAACATAACTAGCTTTTGCCCGCGGCTTCGCCCGCGTGGATATCGGAATATATTCCACAGGAACGTACCGGCAAATCCTTCCTTATTCCTTGTCTACATTATAAAGGAAACCTCTGTGCAAAGTTTCAGCTTTCTAGGTTCAAGGGTTTGGACTGGGCGTTGATGAGTCAGTGAATCAGTCAGGACTTGTCCTTTTATTTATAGAGATTATCTTAAAACTTATAAACAAAAAAATGTTTTATGAATTTCTTATTTATGAATTTTAACGTAATTTTTTTGGTAATTCACAACCTTTTTTTCACTAGAGAGTTCTCATAAACATACCCTGAAAAGACAAAAACGTATAAAGTTAAAGAGGTAATCCTTACTAATATTATAAATGCGAAAGTGAGTTTGTTTGTTTGTAACTCATTCACGATAAAACGGCTGAAAGGATTTGAATGAAATTTGGCACATGGACCATGACCTGGATTAGGATATAGGATACTTTTTATGTCGGTAATACGTTCCCGTGGGATAATTACCGACATCCACGCGGGCGAAGCGGGCAAAAGCCAGTACAGTCAATATTTTCTGAATTTGATATACCTTGCTCATCCTATTGGAGAAAACAAGTGCCTACACACAACTTGGTTATTATAAATCCCTTTATCAAACTCCAGCCTCCTACTCACACCCGATGATCAAATAAGTGCCAATAACTGTCAAAGAATCAAGTAACCAGTACACAATTACCTTCAAACCTCCATTGTTACCGATATGGCCACCCACCGAGTAACCGGAGTATTCAGCTAGAAGCAGACTTGTCTTGCAACATGAATGCAACGTGCTCATTGGTCAGATTTCATCTTGTGACGTTAGTATCTGTCAATCAGCCAATAGGATCTAGTTGTTTAGTGTTGGAAGTGTGGATGTATCTTTACATTTTTGAATGTTCTTCGAATGGTAAGTGTTATGTGATATTATTGTGTTGAACGGATACGTTGTGAGTTATTCGGTTATAAAGTGGCGCTGTAAAACATTTAGGAAACATGTGTTTTATTGTTATGTGTCTCTGTTTTTATAGATCTTTAGCTTGGAATGTAACTTGGACTTGTAAGTGGTAAACGTGGACAAGATTTTCATTTACATAAATTGGTTTGGCGATTTTAGTAAACTTTATTTGAAAAATCGTTGACCATTTTGAATTCATTTTAAGCTAAAAAAAAAACCGGTCAAGAGCGAGTCGGACTCGCGCACCGAGGGTTCCGTTCCGATTTCTGAAAAAGCGTGCTACTTAGAGACATCGTTTTATTTTTCCCGTAATCTTTACATAAACTTCTATAACATAGAATAATTTCAGATTTTTCTCTTTGTAAACTTCGGAGATAAGGGAGGAGAACGGTATTTTTTTACATTTTTTATCAAAAGTCGAAAACTATGCGGCCTAAAAAAAATAAAAAATATTTTGAGAATGTGCAAACAGCGCTCTTTCATATGATACCTCACATGACCTAGTAGCCCCACTTTAAATTTTTAAGACCCCTTTCAGTCCCTGTTGCAAAAAAAATATAAATAGTTTTATTTCTTTCTTATTTGCAAAATAGTTGGGTAAACGTCATCTAAAACTATTCTAAATTTCAAGTTGATAGCATTAGTGGTTCTTGAGATATCCAGCTGTGACAGACAGACAGTCAGATTGAATCACACCATAAGGGTTCCTTTTTTACCATTTTGGTACGGAACCCTAATAATAATTCCTACTGGCTTCACTTTCACATAGAGAATGTAATACCGGGATACCGGGAACCTGAAATACCGGGATCCCGCGGGACTAATTGCTAGTCTCGCCCATCTGGAGGCAAATACAGCAGCATCATCAGCAACACCATTGACACTTCAAGATGAACTCGAACTGACCTTGACCAGTATGAAAAGTTCTGAATCTGGAACGACACCCCAAATTAGATCTGACAATAACAATCTTGAGGTTTTGATAAGGAAGGAGATGAATTATTTCGAGTCAGTTCAACTTTAATTCATTAATGACGATTGTTCTTAGTAGTAGTATATGTAGAACGAGCTTTTTCTGCTGCTGGCTACATAGTCTATAAGGTTAGGAGCCTTTTAGCCGAAGAAACAATACTTTTTGCGCAGTCATTTTCAAAACGGTTTTCTTAAGTGTGTACCAAAAAGCTTACTTAATTTAAGTTAATTTAAGTAAATGATTAATTTGAGAAGTATACAGTCCACCTAGCGGATCCCGCATAGATCTGGATCCCGCGGGATTAAGTAACGTCAGTCCCGTAAATACCGGGATTGAAATTATCTTGCGGGGTTGGATTCCCTAGATGCACGTTATAAACCGTCAAGGTCCAATTTTCCAGACTGTACCTATTAGGTTACCTACATAAGTATTTTGATACGTAAATAGTTTCGACCTAAGTGAAATTACAATTTACTGAGCGTCAAAATTTACCTGTACTTAGATAGTAAATGTTACAAGGTCAACTGTACCACTACAATAAAGCCTCCTTTAAACAGACGACACACGCGACGCGAATCACGAATGTTTGTAGGAGCCTTAATTCAATTCCATTACTAATGAGATACCAGAGGAGCTCGTGGCTAAGTAATAACAGCCGCACGGGTCCATCAATCAGGTTAAGCTACGCTTGCCGGGGTTGGTCAGTGGACGGGTGACCATCTTTACACAACGAGACTCCTGCGTGCCAGAGCGCGCCACTACAACCTAACGCGAGCGATTTCGTACCTCTCGCCCCGCCCGACCGCGCCCCCTCTAAAATAATACGCGGTGGCATGGCGCGCGGCGCGCTTCGCACCGGGCGCGAGCGGCGGCGCGGCGGCGCGGCAACCGCGATCGAGTCGAGTTCAGAGCTCGAGTTTGAACGGCGCGGTGCCCCGGCCGCCCAGCTGATCAACAGCGATCTATGCCGGAGACGGGCCGTGAATGCATATTCACGGCCCGTCTCCGATAGATTCGTGAATTTGAACTTGATTCGTATGGCAATCAAAATGTATGTTCCTACATAGGTACCTATATACATATTGGAAGCTTCGTTCATAGACCTACAAACTGACATACCACCAGGGTTGGAAAAAAAACTATTTTTTTTAAATTTTATAAAACAAAAAAAAATTTTTTTTCGTGTACTATATTTAGACGGATCCGTCATTCAGTCCTCGCGTAGGTACTCAATCTATAAACCTAAAAGGTTAGTATGAAATAAAAATAATGTTATTTTTCATCAATCTTTATTTATTATACAATTTAATATGTATATTCAGAATATTATTACAAGAACAAACAAAAAAAAACATACATAAAGTCGAATATATAACGTCCTCCTTTTTGGCAATCGGTTAAAAATCACATAAAAAATAAAAGACAAAGAAGTTTCAACAAATTACGCGACGCGTAACATTCATAGGTACCTTATCCAAATATCGTAGTACTAACAAAAATTAGGAATGTTCCTACAAAAATAAACTCTCACATAATATAACTATTTATCTAAAACAAATGTTCCTTATAAATAAAAAAACCGGCCAAGTGCGTGTCGGACCACGCACATGAGGGGTTCCGTAGTTAGAATGAATTTATCCCAAGAACAAACCTAACATTGTAGTTGAAAATCATGTTCTCCCATACATTGCAACTGCAAATGTAAGTTGCTCGACTATTACTCGTAAACTTGTAAAGCCTACTTAGCTGTGATAGTTTTCCTTTGAACTTCGTTATACAGGAAGATTTTTTCATCACCATCCAAATTTTTACAGTGTTCTACTCATGAATATGAACAACTTTCACTATGGGACCAACTCTGAAATCACGAAAAAAAAAACAGCTGTTTAATACAAAAATTCAATAAGTACCTACTTGACCAAAATGTATGAAACAGCACAGTTTTTTTGTCAATTAGTTAAAAATGTCAATGATTGAACTAGAATGATAAATGATTTTTAACCCAATACCATTTTGCCCGACCCGGGAATCAAACCCAGGACCTCACGCTCAGCAGTAGAGCTTGCGACCGCTAGACCAGCGAGGCAGGTAAAAAGAAATTACTAAGGGGGATTAAAAATATACTTATTTATTTTATATTATGTATTTATTTATGTACTTACTTGTCCGTATCGTCAATCGATAGCGGTGAGTCTCCCTTTCCCTGTTCCAAATGCCCAGCCGCCGCCAGCCACGAATTGGGCTCCGCTGCCGCTCGCGCCTGTACGCGCGCCGCCGCCGCCGCCGCCGGTCCGGCTTCGTGCAATTCATGCTCTAATACCGTGGGCACGGTTTTATTCGTCACATTCTCAAGCTCAACGAATGGTTTTCTGCAAATGTATAACTTAGTCATAATAAAATAACATACTTACCTAACACACAACATTCAAATAGGTTCCTGACCCCACATTAGTAGGTAGGTAGTACCTACTTATTCGTGAGTATTAGAAACTACGCGTGGTACGCACGGCTACAGATCAAGCATAATCAAGCATAATACAGATCAAGTATAATTTCCAGTATAAGCTGATCTCGCATTGTATTGGATTTCCTTACAATGAGAGGTCAGTGTAAACTGGATATGTACAGATCAAGTATAATTTCCAGTATAAGCTGATCTCGCATTGTATTGGATTTCCTTACAATGAGAGGTCAGTGTAAACTGGATATGTACAGATCAAGTATAATTTCCAGTATAAGCTGATCTCGCATTGTATTGGATTTCCTTACAATGAAAGGTCAGTGTAAACTGGATATGTACAGATCAAGTATAATTTCCAGTATAAGCTGATCTCGCATTGTATTGGATTTCCTTACAATGAAAGGTCAGTGTAAACTGGAAATGTACAGATCAAGTATAATTTCCAGTATAAGCTGATCTCGCATTGTACTGGATTTCCTTCCAATGAGAGGTCAGTGTAAACTGGAAATGTACAGATCAAGTAGAATTTCCAGTATAAGCTGATCTCGCATTGTATTTGATTTCCTTACAATGAGAGGTCAGTGTAAACTGGAAATGTATAGCTTGATGTGTAGCCGTGTGTATCTGTCGTAATACCCATTGATCCTTTATAGGTTCCTACTTATTTACAAAAATAACAATAATTATAATTACAAAGCGTATTTTGCGACTCATCAAACGAACTTGAACTTTATCAACAGCCAACAGCAGGGTGACGTGACACTAGACATGAGCATCTCGTAGCAATAAGGTTGAAACTCGAAAAATGGTCCGCGAAACGAACCGTCGTGTTCGTCCCTAGACATAATTGAAATACCTAAGTAGCTACGTAAATAAAAGAATTGATACTTACCGTAATTTATATCGGTAGTTACGTACTTACTTTTTTTTTCTTTCGTTCAGAATACGGAGTTGTTCCCTCAGACGTTTTAATTGTTTTCTTTTTCCGAGAGTTTTCTTTTTGCCTATCTTTATTTACTTACATTAAATAATGACAATAATTTATTGTATGGTTATTAAAAGGTTTTAACTTCTTTTTACAGTAGGTTATACCTACCACAAAACAAAATAAAAATGTCGAAAATAGTCCTTTCTCTGTAATGTCGCCAAACATAGATCCGTCCTGCAACAGATGCCGCAGCAGACTGATTGAACAAATTGAAAAGGATAGCGCTATTACTACCGCGTGCAAAACAAGAGACAGAAAGAGAGTGTGCTCGCTTAGAATAAAATGACGCAAGCGCCAAATCACTTAACTGCTAATTACAAGAATAAAGAGTAGAAAAATTAAAAAAAAAAACGTCACGATTTGAGATAATATTATTACCTATCTATTAGGTTAAAAATCATCACGAAATTCCATAAGGTTTCAGAGATCTAACTCAAAATAAGTGAAAAAGGAGGTTTTTTCGTTTTTTTTTTCTATCGAGAATTTTTTATCCAATCGTGTTTTCGCTTCAACAGATTTAAAGATTATAAGTCCAAGTTTAATGTGTCCAAATAACAAACTCCTAAGTCTTATAGATACCGATATCCAGATCGCCCTATATCACCAAAACAGCATCATATGAACTCTTAAGCCGTTGGTCCCGGCTGTCATTCGTGGATCTTTGACAGTCGTTACGGGTCGTCAGAAGCCCGAAAGTCTGACAACCAGTCTTACCAAGGGGTATCGTATTACCCAGTTACTGGGTTGTGGAGGTCAGACAGGCAGTCGCTCCATGTAAAATACTGGTATTCAGCTGCATCCGGTTAGACTGGAAGCCGACCCCAACATAGTTGGAAAAAGTCTAGGCAGATTGATACTAATGAGATACCATTATCATACATTTCTGAGTCACAAATATAACAGACAAAATGACGTCAGAATTCCAAAAATAGCTCACAAAAGGAAACTAACAGAGAAATTACTTTACCGTCCGTGAACAAATAACTCGCGTGTGTGAAATAAGAGATCTAGCCTCTGTCTGTGTCTCTGAGGTCTGAGGAGACTGTATTTTGGTGTATGATGCTATCATGGTTGGGGTGAGGGCTAGGTGATAAGAGGGAGCTGTTTAGTAGGTACCTAACCTAAAAAAAAGTTTAAAAAAAATGCCGCGTAAATATAAATGTTAATGAAATTTATTTGTTTTTTTTTTAACGTGCAACAATTGAAAGGCGTGAGTTTATAATAATAATAATAATAACCCCACCGCCGTATCTCTACGTTGACGTCGTGGTGGGGCTTGCGCGCTCCGAACTCTGGGCCTGTGCCAGTAGAGTTCACTTTGCCGACACAGGTCTAGGGTGAGGAGCCAGACCAAGAGAGATACAGAAACCCGCAGGGCAGCATGTGGCGAGCTGTTGGGCAGTAGCGACCCCACGGACCCTATCTCCCGGGAGTAGTCTTGTTCCTCATCTCTGGCTTGCCTTTATTGGCCGGCTGGAGTGAACACTGACGGGAACAGAGCTCCCACCTCATTCTTGCCTTTATTGGCTGGCTTGAGTGGAGATTCGCAAGAGCAAACGTGCTCGGAGGAAGGAAGTATTCCAGTAAGTGTTTGTAGGGATCTTGACCATCTTCCGGGCTCTGGGATTATTCTGAGAACCGTGGGATACCTCTCCACTCCTCACAAGCACCTCAGGACATGTTGCCCCCTTGCCGCTACGACACTATGTGCTAGCGACCGTTTTCGGGGGCCCATTATTGAGTGTGCAAGTCACCCCCTGCCATTTTATCCGTGTATTATAAAACATTGATCCGGCAGGGGCCATAGTCAGTTCATAGTTTTAGGTAACCAGTCCACAACCACCCAAATCCATAGCCCAATATGTTTTGTATCCATGTTCTGCAATAGTCCTGCACCAACCGGGGGTTGTCCTTGGGTGCACATGAATAGTGCATACAGGGATAATCGTCGGCTGGTGCCGCCTCGTCATTTAAAATTGTCTAAGGGGCCTCTGCGAGTTGGCTTCGGCCCCTCATACGCCTTCCAAAGGTCCGGGACCCCAGGGTCCCGAGATATGTCAAAGAAAAAAAAAAATAATAATAATCATTTTATTATCAGGCAACTAGGCCCATAGACAAAATACACAAAATATCTTAAACAATAATAAACTAATACATATGAATAAATGTTATTAAAAAACTATAACAATACACGTAACGTTGTCGGCGTCGTGTTCCGCTGCGTGGTGTCGCGTAACCGTCCTCGGAAACGTCGAAATATGACACCTTTCGGCCAAAAGTCCTCTTTTAAGAAGGTCTGTAGATGTTGGGTTGGAACTCGTACCACGAACGACGTAAAGTTGATGTTGTGGCGCGACTCCAACCTTTCGACCCTCAGAGTCCAGTCGGTCTTCACCTTCAAACACTGCACGACTTCCTCAACCCTTGTGGAGTGAAACAGACGCGAGATGTACAGCTGCGTCGTAGGCACAGCAGGGCGCAGCAGCATGTTGGGTCCAGTCGGTGCGGTACCACACTGGTTACGAGAACAGGGCTTCTTCTTCTTCTTTTCTACCTTAGTGAAACCCTCTTCATCAACTTGGCCCGTTCTTGTCATGTCATTTTATTGTATTTTTTTATTTGATCATATTATTTTTCTTTTTAATTGTGTTTTTTTTGTATTTTGGTTCAGGATGCGGTCTGCAATAAAGATTTTTATTTCATTTTTTTTTATATTATATAGTAGAATAGACGAAAAATGTTTTGGTATTTGGCTTATAGAATCTTGGTATCTATTTGAAGGTGAGATGAATGGATGTATTCTGTACATTTAATGCTGTTGATGAAGTTAATGTTTTTTTTAAATAATTTCTTTACTTCTATCGCGTCTGTTGGAAAGTTAGATAAGTATTATGTGGGTGCATGCTAACTTAAAAACTTTATTAATCATTAGGTATAAGTAATGAGAAAATCTTCGGATGTATACTTAGTAATATTAAGAAAACACTAATCCAGCTTTCGGGCTGAAAAAAAAACGAATAAAACCGGTCTCTTGTTCATAGTAAAAAACACCGAAACAATGAAAGGTTCCGTAGTTGAAATGAATTTATCTCAAAACAAACCGGCCAAGTGCGAGACGGACTTGCACACAAAGGGTTCCGTACCATATTAGGTATATGTTTAACAATCGCAAATATAACTTTGTATTTCGTAATGATACTGTGAATTACAACGTTATTTTTTGCAGTTGCAGAAAATCGCCCATATTTAAACAGAATACCTTACGAATCGCCGTTTTTAGTATTTCTTGATTAAGTACAGTATAAGGTACATTATATAATAGAGCTCGTAAAAAATGGTATAAAATTAACAACTTTTACGGCCCCCTATTTCTTCATTTTAGAAGATAAAAAAATTAAAATATCTTTGTACTCTACTCGACGAGTTCTACACAATAACATCCCCACACACAGGTTATTCTTTTTTTTTCAAAATGAAAACTTTTCTGTATGGGGAAAAAAAAAGTAAAGTTAACATTAAAGGGGGCAGCCCCTTTAATTTTAACTTTACTTTATTTTTATTATTTGTTGTTATAGTCGTAATAGAAATAAACAATCTGTGAAAATTTCAACTCTCTACCTATTAAGGTTCATGAGATACAGCCCTGTGACAGACGGACGGACGGACAGAGCGGAGGCTTAGTAAGTTTGTACGCACAATATTGAGATACTAGCTAGACTGCCCGTGGCTTTGCCCGGCGAGGATGTCTGATTTCATGGGTTTTAATTTTCTTATTATTGTTTACTTTTCATCAAAAGACTTTAAGATGAAAAGTAAACAAAAATAAGAAAATTGAAACTTAAACTTGAAACTCAGTATTCAGTATTTTGTACTTAGTATAAAATACTGAATATTCAGAGTATTCTGAGTATTCAGTATTTTATACTTAGTATAAAATACTGAATACTGAGTTTCAAGTTAATCGGACTGCGTTTTAAAAATCTTCCATACAAACTTTAACATCCCTAAACACCCTTTGAGGGGTAGTTTTGAAAAACTAACAATGACAAACTTTATTACTTACATAAGCAAGTATTTGTGCTAAGTTTCAAGTTCATTAACCAAAACAATAAGATTTTTCATATAAACTGTATCCCCGTTTTTACCCCCACAGAATTAGAATAGGTAGAATTTCAAAAATCGTCTGGGATGTTTCCATAACTTGGGTCAAACATTATTTACACCAATTTTCGAGTTAAGGCTCTCACAGACAGAGGCAATATCGCGAGCGATATTGCGATATTATCGCGTCGCAACACCGCTACGCGACACGTCGCGACGCGATATCGCCTCTGTCTGTAAAAGCCTTCAATCAATCCCCAATAAAATCCTCCGCTGTAAAATTTGCTACCCCTTTTCACCCCTTAGGGGTAGATTTTTGGAAAACCCTGATACTCGTCAGTTAGTCTCTAGTTTTGGTCTCAGGTACAAAAACTGAGTTTTGAGTAAATCGGACCGCGTGTTAAAACTCCTCCATACAAACTTTGACATCCACCAATCCCGTCTTCTGGGGTCGCGGGTTGTTCGAAAGAGATACCGTGGCCCTGCCATAGGCAACTGAAGAAACACGGGTGGGTTTTAGTCAGTAAAAGTATGACACGCCCTTCCGCTCCACCCAGAGCGGGAGAAGTCATTTGATGATTTCCCTTCCACAAAAAAAGGGGGTAGTTTAGGAAAACTAAAAATGATTAATTTTATAATTAATTTAGATGAATATTCGTGCTAAGTTTCAAGTCTAATAACTCAAGAAATAAGATTTTTCATACAAACTTTCATCCCTTATTTTATTCCCTTAGGGATAGAATTTTCAAAAATTCTTCCTTAATGGATGTTTACACTATATAATGTATCTATGTGCAAAATTTCATGTCTCTAGGTCCAGTGGTTTGGACTGTGCGTTGATTATAATCAGTCAATGAGTCAGTCAGGACTTTGAATTTTTTATATATAGATTTACAAGACCACAAACTTTTGATAGGTTTTCCTTTAATCTATAGGTAAAGAACTATTTTCTGTATTTTTTTCAAAATTTTAGGCTCATTAGTTTCGGAGATAAGGGGGGGGGGGAATGGTCAATTTTCGTCTATTTTCTTAAATAACTTCAAAACAATTTATTTTAAAATGATAAAAAATATATATTTGAAACCTTCACAGTGAAACCTTTCATTTGATATGTCACACGGTACAGTTTGCAAAACTTTTTTTTTTAATTGTACTTATTTTCCCCCAAAATCCCGCCACTATATTCAAAATTCATTTATTTACGTTACATGTCCGTGTTTGGGTTACCAAAATACATATGTGTACCAAGTTTCAACTTAATCGGTTCATTAGATTCGGAGCAAATTGGCTGTGACAGACGGACAGACGGACAGACAGACAGACAGACACACGAGTGATCCTATAAGGGTTCCGTTTTTTCCTTTTGAGGTACGGAACCCTAACAAACTCAGAAATATTGTAGTTGAAAAACATGTTCTCCCATACATGTACTTACAATAATAAACGTCACGGTCAATTCTCCAACTGCAAAGTTTGTAACTCCAATTTTTTTTTACCAGTTGTAATTACAAAATTAACTATTTTCGGACTTTATCCTTTATTTGTGCTGAAATTTGACAAGAAGCAAGGTCTCAACCTTGCTTCTTGTCAAATTTCATTATTCTAGGTCAAAGGTTTTGATTTACTTGCGAGTATCAAAATATGTCAATTAAATGGCCGTATTTTTTTACTGCGTTGACTTAAAAGTTTGATTTTTTTAGAGTTCCAAGGAAACATAGACTTACGTATTTGATATTAATTTCAACTTGATGCCTACACGAGTTTCTGAGAAAAAGGGTCTTGACAGACTGACAGCCTTGAAACTATTTTTATGTGATAAAATTACAAATTAACTATTTTTGGACTTTTTCCATTACTTGTGCTGTGAGATCTTGCTTCTTACCAAATTGCATGGTTCTAGGTCAACGGGAAGTACCATATAGGTTTTGCTTTACTTGCGAGCATCAAAATATGTCGCATTTTTTTATTGCCTTGACTTAAAACCTTGATTTTTGTTTTAACTTCAAGGGACCATAGACTTACGTATTTGATATTAATTTCAACTTCATACCTTTACGCGTTCCTGAGAAAAGGCTTCTTGACAGACTGACAGAAAGGCAGACTGACAGACGGACAACGAAGTGATCCTATAAGGGTTTATTTTTTTCCTTTTGAGTTACGGAACCCTAAAAACTAACAAAAACAGACCTAATATTTCTACAATGTTTATTGTTAGCCTCCTAACACAAACTAGATGAGACATTTTCCTCCGCTGCCTCTTACCACAATGCCTTCACCTTTCCGCACAGAACAAAATTGAACGCATAACTTCTCTTTAGCCGGGACGCAGGTGGGAGAATGTCCGTGCCTCTCGAAATTCGGAGGGCACATATATTTACCTCCGCTGTCCTCAAATGCGATGCTAAAATACTGTCCTTGCTTATTGGAAACCAGCGCTTGTCATGTTATACAGGAATTTTAGGATCTTAAAGAAAATTGCTAGGAGACGGGAACTGTAATAAAATTTGTACGTGAAATATGAATAAGAAGTAATAATAAAATATTATCGAGAACAAGATGTTTCAGAGAAGGTTCTGTTAGATGATGAGGTAAACCGAGACGTAGATAAATGAGATAAAATCAAGGACGAAAAACCAGATGATGAAATCATATAAAGTGATCGAGACAAACGCAACAATAAGATCTAAGTGGGTAATAGAGTATGGTGAGGTCTTAAGGTGAAGGCCTTAGGGTGAGGCTGTAGGCAACAGAATTGGGGAGTTTGTTGTCTGAACAGTGTAAGGCCTAAGACGGCGCGGCGGTGCGCCGTGTTTCGTATTATGGCCGCTGGGCCGGGGGAGCGTGAAGAAATGCGCAAGCACTCCAGCACCCCGGCTAAAGGTAGCAGCAGAACATCGTGTGGTTTTAGTCCGTAAAAGTCTGACAGACCCCTCCACCCAACCCAGAGTGGAGGACATCCATGAGGATTTCCACACGATAAAAAAAAAGAAAAGCTAATAGAGAAGTTATAGCCTGGATGAAAATAGAAACTTTTAATAAAATCCTTTTTCAAACTTCCAAAACCAGCAATTTCAACAATCTCCAATCTTACCATCCAATTTCTCCAATACGGGCACTAAAAACTTAATCAGAGCAAACATCTTGAAAGCAAACATTCATCTATTTTCTGGCAAAAATCTTGTCTCCACTCCACCCTTTATGGCATCGCGAATGAAAAATTTCACGACGCCAAACATCTTTGGGATAGACAAGAACTGCATTCAATAACGGAATGTCTGACGTCCCGACATGAGATTTTGAAACCGTATCTTATTTAGAAATCAGAAAGCGAGGAGGGTGCCATTCACAAAACGTACACAGTACGCAAACATGATTCTACTATTGGTTCTCGAAAGAGATTTTTGGAAAGTCTAATATCAAGATGTTTATTTAGAAAGGAAACCGTATTTGGTCAAATAGCGTGTATGAAGGGTTCTCAGTCAATATTGAGTCGTAGTAACTAATGCTTTATCGGCAAAATGTGATATCAATATGAAACAAACAATGTTTTTGACTTAAAATGCTTTCATGGGCAATTTAACATACTCCTGCAAACTTTAAAAGATAACTTACATTAAAAATTCACAATACAATCCGGTTTTTATGCCGTAGGAATAGGGATGCACAAAAAAACTGCAATAGGCATAGGTATTTGTTTAAAAACTATTTGACAACAAAAAAACTGCAACAGGCATTTGTTTAAAAACTATTTGACAACAAAAAAACTGCAACAGGCATTTGTTTAAAAACTATTTGACAACAAAAAAACTGCAACAGGCATTAGTTTAAAAACTATTTGACAACAAAAAAACTGCAACAGGCATTTGTTTAAAAACTATTTGACAACATGACTGTAATAGGGATTATTTTGTTTAAAAACTATTTTACATTTAAATTTAACGTGACAATCGGTCACTTGTAATGTCCATGATCAAAATACTATCAACCACGTCAAGGTTGATTTCATTCTGTAGTTGAAAGTGTCTCTGTCATCGCAGGTAAAGCTCCATTTACACGGCGCAAGTTTATTGCTTGTTACATACCAGAAAATTGAAGGGCAAATATCTGGCACCATCTAAACAACACGTACAATATTATTGCACGATACGGGCAACTTTCAAAACTGGTATAAGCAGGTACAATAAAATCGCACAGCACATACAATAATTGCTCGTACAATAAAATCGCATTCAATTCTGGCATGATCTGACATTTGTGCTGTCATTGAAATATGAGTGCGGTGAGTGAGGGTGTGGTAATCGATGTTGCTATGTTGAGGCTAGAAATCAAATCAAGAACAACTTGAAAAATATCTTGAGAAGACGTTTAATAAAATTAAATGAAATATCATTTCTAGGCAAAACTTGCATGCAATAATCGCCTGTCAATTTTATTGCCTGGTGTAAGTCGCATGCGATTTTATTGAATGGAAAAACTTGCATTCAAATTATTGTACATGCCATTTTATGGAATCGCACGCGTGTAAACACTACATGCAATTCTTGAATGTCAAAAAACTTGAACGTGCTACATGGCATGCAATTATTGCTCTTGAACGTTCCAGAAACTTGCACCGTGTAAACGGCGCTTAAGAGTGACAGAGACCCTTTCAAATTCAATTTTGACAGAAGCCGAACCCAACCGAAATCGACGTGCCTTATCAACACCCGCGTATTAGGTAATGTATTTCGTAAAATAAAAAAAGTTTTAGAAGCCTATGGTACAGGCTGAGTCAATCTTTCCAAAGCCAGTTGTGCCACGGGTGAGTAAACACATCTCAGTGAACCCACAAGTAGCCACGGTTGTCTAACTCTCCTTACGACTCGTCTGTGAACATAAATCGTTTCGCTGCTGATTCTAGTTGAAAAAGTAGGATCAGCTTTGACATGGAATGGGAGCTTAGATCTTTGTGGAATCCCAAGGTGATATGGTCTGTGAGTGGATAATTGGCTCTTAGTGTGCGACGATATGCAATTCTCTTGGCAATTAAAACTAGTTATGTCTGTTTGATTGTAGGAATATAGTGTCTCTATGAAGCTTTGTACATTAATGTTCCATTTTTGCAATAGTGAGCATCGTTAACATTTAACGTTTATGAACATCAGTTACATTACTTTGTCATCATTACCGTCATCAAAAACCCCTAGGAAAAAAACATTATTCAGCTTGCTTCTATAATTAAAGTTGCGCGTTCACCGAGTCGGAATCGGAGCGTCCGCACCGTACAGATATTTTGTTGCTTTGTATTTATAAGGTACTGCATGCACTGGATCGGCAAATCTACGCCAGAGACCGGTATTTCTGCCGATGACGTCATCCGCAGTGGACGCGCCTAGTGTTACTAGGTACACGGTTTAAGGCTTCCCGAAACGATCAATTGCAATTATCAATTTTAACGTGATTGATGCACATTGATGCGTAAATTGAACTGAATAACAAACAAAAAACATTTTTATTTAAAATTACCTTCAACGAATAACTAAGGGCCGCATCCTTTTCTATTTTTCTTTAACTTTTGGTTGAGTTAGCTACGGATCTAGAAACCAGACCTAATATAAAACTAAAAAATATTTTATCGCTATTGTTCCGCGACCTGTCACAATGCAGACATAATTATAAATCTCGCTTAAAATAAAATAGCCCATAGTCCCCAAAAGTGAAAACACTGCTTGATATTGCCGATGAAAAATCCGAATGCAAATGGACGCACCCTATCGGCATTTTCTAAATCCGGACGCTCCGTACGGTGCGGACGGACCGATTTCGACCCGGTGGACGCGCAACATTACACTACCTACCTCTATATTTTATTTGTTTAGACAAAACAAACCACAAGTCTTGAGCAAGCGCGGTGAATTGGTCATTAATGCCCATGCCTGCTCTGTATGAGAAGACTTTGCCCTACAGTGGGATTTGGTTGTTTTTAGGTAAAAAAGAAAGAATATATAAAACACTAACGTTATTCATTTATCGTTGCAAGACATTACGGCTACGTGAACAAGTCCAATCGATGCAGGCAAGCTCGTTCACTTATTCCGTAACGAAGCTCTGCCAAGTTGTGTCCTGTCCCTACTCCCAGCGCTCTTCTGATTAGAGACTTACTATGTTCTCGAAAAATTCTTGAATGATATACGGTTCTTGTGGCAGGAAGACTTTTTTAATGTAGCTCATTGTTGTTTTGTAATGTAGCGTTTTGACTGAAATAAATAGATATATCTTCAATTTTCTATTGATTCAACAAAGGGTGCAAAAGTAGACAACAGAAAAAAATATTTGAATTAGCTTTTTTTTCTAACAACTCATTCTTCTGACTTCATTAATTCTCCAGCGGTTTACAACGTCAGTTAGTCAGCGCATAGCAATCGACGCTGATATTGTCCCATAGGATTCAAACGTCAATTTGTTTATTAATTTAAAAATGTACACACAAAGCTACCACTTTATGAAATCGTTTAACGTATGGAAAACGAAATTTATGAATAATTACAGATAAAAAATTTTAATTGAATCTTTCAGTATTTTATTTTCGTGTAGAATTTTCAGTAGGTAACTATTTATTAAAAAAATCACTTTATTATTTTCCTGCATAAAATTTTACTGAAAGGACCACTTCTGAAAAAAATAACCGAGCAGCAATAACGTTGGAAATAAGTATATTTACCCTTAACAGCTCCCAGGAAATGGAGAGCTTTTTAATAACACTGCTTTTAACGGTTTTAAATATTAATATCCAAAATGGAAATGTTTTTTTTTTCTCCATACTAAATTCCCTCTGGAAAGTTTTTGTTGATTGAATTGCTTCAGCTTACTTGAGATCTTTTAAGTTTTTGTTGAGTTAAAAAATCTATACCAGGAACCTAAGACAAGTCTTTCTTACAAAGTTATTTATCGTATCTAGGAAGAACATAACAATGTGTTGAATCAAACACTTCAATGAAGATCCGAATAACTCCGCAAAGTTTGCCGAACTATACGCTTGAGTGTTCTTAAGAACTTTAGACTCTTCTATTCCTTTGGGAGTTTTTAATTCTAGCTTCACATTTCCCTTTTAAACGGTTAGCAAGAATCCTGTCTAAATTGGCAGTTAAAAAATCCAGTAATGATTGTTTTATTATTCATTAGTTTTGGAACTGCATTTTCTCATAATTAAAATATAACAGCTTCTAAGAAAACACGATTAAAACATAATCTAGTTCGACTTTATTACCACAGCATAGCTGCACATTAAAACCTTATTAAATTCCAAATATAAATGCCCCTTGCCACGAACCCACATAACTCGTAACAACGTTAAGCCTTACAATCAAAAGCAAGCAGTGAGCAATTTTGCAACTGCTATGATACTTAAATTCTCAGCTAGTGCTATGTTAGAGGCATTATCAGAACATTCTGGAAAGTTCACCTCTGCCGTGTTGGATGCCTCTGTTTAGTGATGTAAAGGCCATTTCACACGGTTCATTAATGTCTAAGATTTCCAACTGTGGCGGCATCTACATCGCCACATATGAACTACACATCAATGACATGACGTCACGCAAAACCTGCATCGCGCAATTAGAGTTTACCACGCGATTAGCATATATACAGCGTCTGCACAACCGTGTGAGTGTGAGTGTGAAGGGTGAGCACTGTTTGCACAACCAATATTTCACACCTTCTAATACCATACAAAAATCATTTTTAAACCCCACCATAACCGTAGAACGTTATCAAAATAGCAATCGTATTTTTTCGCCAAACGTTCAACATTCGCGCGCTAACTAAACTTTATGTTGATTCTGTCTCGTGTAACGACGCCTTTACTGTTAGTGCTTGTACCACGTTTATCTAAGCTATATATTCCGACTAACTGTTCAGTTAAGCGCGCCAGTTTAAGTTAGTATACGTTTATAATTGAGGGAAGTCATAGTTTAGTTTCTCACATTGTGTTACGTCATAATATTATACTGTGATACGTGTTTTTAGTATTGGCTGTACTCTACTGATAAAAGGGTTTTGAAAACAACTTAAGGCCCTGGTTACAATCTTGGTTTAGCCCGGTGTGTAAGTGAAATGGCTTTAGGGCTGTCTAGTTTGACATAAGAGATAGAAGATTCTCACGCGCACCGGAATTATGTCGTAAAAGTGCAAATAAAATCGTATAAAATTTGAAATTAACTATTTAATAAAAAGTAATCCATCACTGGATGCAGTTTGGAATTTGACATTTCATGGTATATTTTTAATTATAATTATAATTGCTAATGAAGGTATAAACAGCTTTTAAAGATTATTAGGAGGTATGTTTAAAGATTTTTTTGGTGCATTAAAGTATGTTTAATTACGTTTTGGCTTCCATCACTGTATGCGAAAAGGAATTGAAAATATCATATTTTTTTACATGTCAAAATTATTTACGGTTTATGAGATACACAGCTTTAAAAAAACACCTTTTTGGTAGTTTTCAGGAAATCTGCGCCTTAAGGATGATGCGCAGTGGTAGCCCGCGAAATTCATTTTTTTTTTAGGTTTTTTGCAATTTACAGGTCCGTGTCAGGTTGTATCTTGATCAAAGTATGATACGCTGCAATAAAACATATGTATTTATATAATTTTACCTATAAAAATCATCAATACATTTCTCTAAGGTTAGATTTCGTGCAGATTCGATAGATTTCGTTCGTTTGACAAATCTGCACGAAATCTAACTTAGAGAGATGTATTGATGATTTTTATCTTATTTTGATCAAGATACAACCTGACACGGACCTGCAAATTGCAAAAAACCCAAAAAAAAATTGAATTTCGCGGGCTACACAGCGCAATCACCTTAAGTTTTAGGACACAAAATTAAAGTATATCAAAACACTGCGCTGTTTAAATGATTATATTTACGATCTGCAATGGATTCGATCGCTAAGGAGGAGCTCGTGGCTAAGTAATAACAGCCGCACGGGTCGATCCGTCAGGTTAAGCTACGCTTGCCGGGGTTGGTCAGTGGATGGGTGACCATCTTTAGATACCGAGATTCCTCCATGCCTCGGAAAGCACGTTAAGCCGTTGGTCCCGGCTGTTATTCGTGGATCTTTGACAGTCGTTACGGGTCGTCAGAAGCCCAAAAGTCTGACAACCAGTCTTACCAAGGGGTATCGTATTACCCAGTAACTGGGTTGTGGAGGTCAGATAGGCAGTCGCTCCATGTAAAATACTGGTATTCAGCTGTATCCGGTTAGACTGGAAGCTGACCCCAACATAGTTGGGAAAAGGCTAGGCAGATTGAATGGATTCGATCGCTACTGGAATGATTTGATCATTAGAGTAATCTGTAAGTGGTCCCTAATGGAGACTAAAATGTTATTGCATAAGTATAACCTACAAAATAATCAGTCCGATAAATATTCGCTCCAGTAAAATACCGGTACTATTCAGCTGCATGTGGTTAGACAAGAAGCTGACCCCAACATATTTATACAATAGTGTGCGCGCAAGTGCTAGTCACCACCTGTGGTATGTGAGCGGTGAGACGGGGGAGGGCGCGTCAAGATTGGCAGACTGTGTTAGCTTGACGTTCGGCTACCTCCCGCGCCTCACCGCTCACATACCTCAGGCGGTGACTAGCACTTGCGCGCACACTATGGTATAAAGAAGTTGTTTCCTCAAAATTTGCAATTTTTATGAGAAAATAAAACTGTTTTGTTCGATTGTAGTTTATGCAATTTTAATAAAATTTCGTTTACACGTTCACCAATTCACCATTAAATATATAAGGGGATTATGGGTTTATTTATAGGTAACAAAGCTTATAGAAGTTTGGCCATAATACGATAATGCTCCAAACCCCGTTACGATACAAACGAGGTTTGCTATCTATTCCTTAACGTGTCTTAATTTCATCTTTCGCTGATCCTCACCGAGCTTCAGGAAAGTGTGATGAAAATTTGCACTGGCAACACTGGCAGCCGGTCGTCAAAAAAACGATCTTAGGTTAATTATTTTAGAAAATTCTTAAAAAGTGTTATAATTATGTTGAAATAGTGTTATATAGTCGTTCCTAGTTATTATGTAGTTTAACTAGTTATTATACAGTGTTTTTTGTCGCGAGAACTTCACACAAAAAGGATATTAAACCGGCTCGATACCGGCTGTCAACTCGAACGGTGGCGGATTTCAAAATATCATCAATCCCGGGGAGTATTTTGTTTTAATTTAAGAGCACATAATAATAACAGACCACTGAACAACACAAATACTGCTCAGCCTCTGAGCTACGTCCATCACACATTGGCACGGTTTATGTCTCCTTTTGCTTGACAACTAGTGGAAGCAGAATCGATGACGAAAACATTCGCTCAGACAATAAACACTACATAATTTACTTCACAAAAATAGGCTCATTACCTATAGCTTATTAATTATTATTTATTTAAGTATGGTATAAAACTTGTAATGTGTCTTAAACTTGTTATTGTCAATCAAGTTTATTTGTGTCTAATATTAAAAGCAGTGCATTCCTTGTAACTTTACTTCTGTTTAACATTCCCATCTAATTCCATATTAACTTCATCTAATTGTAATATCTATTTGTTATCAATTCATTACTTACTTATTTTTTTAACTTATTTTTTATTTATTTTTTTCTCTTACTACCTCCTACTAATCTAAATATTTGAACAACTTTTCTTACACTATTATTTAGCTGCATAACTTCACACATTGCAGGAGACTAACATGTCGAAAATGATGACCCGCAGTGCTACAGTAAAGGAGATGGAAGCAAAATTAAGAGCTACCTTGACGGAGCTTAAGGCTTCTAACGCTATGTGCAAACAGTTGCTCCAGGAAAGGGACGACAGTGAAGTGGAAGTGGAAAACATTAATTTAAAGAACACCTCCCTTAAGAATGAGCTGTCTCAATTACACCTACAACACATGGACTTAGCCGACCAGCACATTCAACTTCAACAGCTAGTGTCAACATTTCAAGAGTGTAGTGAGACCCATGAACTTGCTTTGAATCGAATTTCAGAACTTGAACAGAAATTGTGTGAAGCCCAAAAGGCACTATCTCTATCAGAGTGTATTAAAGTTGGCAAACAGGTTGCTAGGACTAGTAATCTATTTGATGAGTTGGTAGGTAGTAACTCAAAATCACTGTATGAGCCAGCTGTCATAGATTTGACTGGTGATGATACTATACCATTATCTCCTATTGTTATGAGTCACAATAAATTAAAGAAATATATTAATATAAAGAAAATAATTAAACGGTCACAGAGAGCAATTAAAAAACAAAATCTCTTAAAATTAAATCTTTCGCTTAGAAAGGAACGTGTTGTCTTATCTCAAAGTTTAATTACTTGTAATATTGAGTTAAATAAATGTAGGGAAAAATATGACACAGATATCCAGCTCCTCTATAATGATATACAACACAAGGAACACTTGCTGAAGGATATTTTTGAAAAATATGAGAATTCACAACGACAACTTAGTGACCGCTTATTTGAGGCTGGGGAACTACTGGATTTGGTGAAGTGTAATGCTGAGAGGTATGAGTCTTTAACTAATACCCTCTCTTTTAGCTGTGTCTGCTCCCAGGAGCCCCAGCCTCAACTTGTTACACCCGCACCCTTAGTGGCTCAGCCAGTAGGTAGCTGTGTGGATAAAGATATCAATATTATGAATAGTTTGACAACTTATGTTTTTTCTGACAAATTTGGTCAAGGTTTTGGTAGTATATTTAATCAGTGTTTGCAACATTATGTGATTAATAATTGTTTACCCGGTGCCAGTATTAGCCATTTAATTAAAAATATTAAATTGACAAAAATAAACCCCAGTTCCACTGTTATACTATTATATGGGGATAGCTTATCTGTAAGAAAAAAGGACATAATTGAATGTGTCCATTTGATGTTACATCTCAATGAGACCAAGAACTGTAAATTTATTTTCTGTGCATTGCCTTATTCAACATATTTGTCTGATGAGCAAAATAGTCACATTTATAATTTAAATATGTTAATTTATAATAGAACTTGTCATCATAGTGACGCTATTTTATATTTTGATTGTAATCAATTTATTACTGATTACAAACTGACTAATTATGAAATGTATTTGCCACCTAGTTGTAGGAGACTTATTGCTAATCTTTTAGCATACAATATACATAGTGACACCGGTACTTGTAGTGTACCATCGAATACTGTTAGTAGTAGTACTAATATCATTTTTGATACGCCTTGTAGTTTAAACTATTAGGTGTGACAATGGGTAGGCCGCATAAGTTGAATGTTGTACATCAAAACATGCAGGGTCTGTCCGGCAAAGAGTTAGAGTTAAGTTTATTTATGGAGAACTATGATGTTCAGGTGTTATGTTTGACTGAACACTGGTTGAAAGAACATGAAGTAGTCTTTATGAATGATGATTATTTTACTGTACAAAGTGCATTTGTGAGAAAAAGTGCTATTCGCGGTGGGTCTTTAGTTCTTGTTTCAAACAAGTTGAAATGTAAACAACGTTTAGATATAGTTAATCTTTCTATTGAGCGCATTGTTGAGTTGTCTTGTGTTGAACTCGAGCGATACTTTATAATTTGCGTTTATCGACACCCCTCTGGGGATTTTATTCGTTTCGAGTTGGTTATGGAGGATACACTCAATAGGTTAAAATCAAGTAATAAAAGCATAATTTTATGTGGAGATTTTAATATTAATATTTTAGATGTTACTCCATTGAGTATTAGACTTCTCAATCTGTTCAGGTCTTATAATTTAATTAACTTGTTTTTCGAACCTACTAGGATCACGGCAACTTCGTCAACATGTCTTGATAATATATTTAGTGATTGTGAGGTCAAAAATAAATTAGTGCTAAGTGACCTAACATCTGACCACTGTGGTTTACTAGCTAGCTTCCCTATGCCATTACATAAAAAGCCACATAAAAGAGAATGCAGGCCATATACAGCTAGTCGTTGCAACAAGTTTAAAAATAATATAGCTCGTAGAATTACACCATCTCTAGCAGAACACGAGAATCCTAATGAAATCTATGGAGCCCTTTTTGATGTTGTGCAAAAAGAATACCAATCTACTTTTAAGACCAAAACCATTAACATTAATGGCACCTCCGTTGGCTTTAACCAATGGGCTACTCCAGGTATTTATAAAAGTAGAGCGAGACTATACGAGTTATACGGTTTGAAAAAATACAGGTTTGATACTTCTTTCCTAGAGTATGTCAAAAATTATTCAAAATTATTTAAAAACATTTGTGTTTTTGCTAAATCCAAATTTTTAAGCGATACAATTAAAAAATCCAATAATAAAGTAAAAACAACCTGGAAAATTATTAACAATGAAACGGGTAAGTCGGTGAAACAAGAAGAACAACTTGAGATTATGGTTGACAATAAATTAATTAGTAAAGCAGCTGACGTAGCTGAGGCATTTAATGAGTTTTTCGCCAACATACCTATAACTACGACTCGCTCCTTAGATTCGTCCCCATCTAAAGCTGAAAACCTTTTGCATAGTAGTGTGCCCAAATGTAGTCGCTTATTTAGCTTCGAACACGTAACACCTCGTGATGTAGTTAATGTTTTTAACACACTTAAGTCTAAAAACACTGGTGATTACTGGGGCATCTCCATTAAACTATTAAGTAATATAATACACATCGTAGCCCCCTATCTAGCTGTTACTTTTAATAAATGTGTTGATTTAGGAACTTTTCCTGACCTCATGAAAAGTAGCAAAGTCATACCATTATTTAAATCCGGTAATAAAAATGACGTTGGAAATTTCAGGCCTATTTCTATCTTACCTGCATTTAGCAAAATATTTGAAAAGTTAATACTCAAGCAGTTGCTAAAACATTTTAATTTAAACAGACTCCTTCACGATGAACAATATGGCTTCACTAAAGGTCGTTCGACTACGGATGCGGGTGTTGCTCTGCTGAAACACATATTTAACGCTTGGGAAAACTCGCAAAATGCTATTGGAGTTTTTTGTGATCTCTCCAAAGCCTTTGATTGCGTGCACCATGACACGCTTTTGCGTAAATTACGTTATTATGGTGTCCAAAACGAAGCTCTCAAAGTGATAAATTCTTATTTACATAATAGGTTCCAATGTGTAGATGTTAATGGTGTGAAATCTTCCGGGCTACCAGTTCAGTTAGGTGTACCTCAAGGCTCAATACTGGGTCCATTCTTATTCCTAGTGTATATCAATGACTTACCATTCTATTTAAAGGGTATCTGTGACGTTGTACTGTTTGCAGATGACACCTCTCTTATTTTTAAAGTAGACAGAAACAGACATGATTTTGATGACGTAAACAGTGCACTCTCAATGGTTACGGATTGGTTTACGACAAATAACTTAGTTCTCAATGCCAAGAAAACTAAATGTATAAAGTTTGCCTTACCGAATGTTAGAAATCTGGAACCCAACATCGTCTTAGATGAAGAGGTGCTTAAGACTGCAGAATCAGCAGTTTTTCTGGGTATAACAGTAGATGCTAAACTTCAGTGGGGCCCACATATATCAAGCCTAGCGGGAAGACTCAGTTCAGCCGCCTACGCCGTCAGGAAAGTAAGACAATACACTGACGTTGATACAGCTCGTTTAGTCTATTTTAGTTATTTCCATAGCGTTATGTCCTACGGTATTCTGCTATGGGGCAAAGCGGCTGATATTCAAAATATTTTTGTTCTTCAAAAACGAGCTGTTCGAGCAATTTACCAGCTAGGTGCTAGAGTTTCTCTGAGGGAATTTTTTAAGGATATTGGTATTCTCACAGTGGCATCACAGTTCATCTTCGCCAACATCTTATACATTAGGCAAAATATACATTTGTACAGTAAAAACAGTGATATTCACAATATTAACACCAGAAATAAGGACAAATTACGTGCTCCATTTCATCGGCTTCATAAGGTTCATAACTCATTTGTTGGTCTTGGTATAACTTTTTATAACAAGCTACCTTCTTCTTTGCTAGATTTGCCTTTTAATGCGTTTAAAATTAAAGTTAAATCCAATCTTTGTTCAAAGGCATACTATTCTATCAACGATTACTTAAACGATAAGAATAGTTGGTCGCTGTGATTAATTCAAGACAATGTTTATGTTATGTTCTTTCTCCAGGATCAGCTTACATAATGACAGGTTACATGAGTTAAGTACTAAAATTGTTTATTTTATTTTATTTGACAAAAATATAATTTAATGTATTGTGTTGCGTAAATTATTTTGCATAGGTACTATTGTATAGAATCTAGTTCTTCCAACTGAACAGACAGCTGTGCTGCTGGGGAGTTTGTTCCGCTACTTCTTCTTCCCAGCTAAAGCACTAGGAAGTGGTGAAGGGCGGGCGTTTTGTGGGGACTGTCTTACTGTAATTTTGACGTTCAAAAAGTGCTGATTCTCAGCCTAATTTGAATAAAGGACTTTTGATTTGATTTGATTTTGATTTAAAAAAAATACGACGTAGAAAAAATATACACTCCTTTGCAAAAAAAAACGGGCAGTTTGGATTTTTCTACATTATTGGTAATCATTTAGTTCTCATGAGGTTTTAATAGGCAAACTATGTTCCTGGCACATAATAAAGAGTCTGGGTATGAAAAAAAGTTAATTTCAAATTCAGAACTGTTGTTTTTAATAATAATAATCCCTTTTTCAGTTTATGACTTTTTACTTACTATTCGCGGGTTTGCGGTTAAATGGTTATCAGGCAACTAAAACTAACTTCTCGTTATTTTTATTAGAATAATTTATGTTTGTCGCATAATCCTGCCTCATTGTGACTTAAAACAGATATCTTTGTGTCGATTATAATGGCAGAAAAAGCAACAAGAGCTAGTAAAATTATAGTGCTGCTGGAAGTGGGGTGCAGCCAATGTTACGGTTCACAGCCGTTAAACGTGAGTGGTTCCACCGTCCAAAGAACATGGACTCGATACCAAGAGACAGGTTCCGTTCAAAGAAGGCAAGGTTGTGGGAGAAAACGTTGCACACAACCACGAGACGACCGCTTTTTAGTGACTCAGGTATTGAGTAATCGCAAATGCAGTTACATAGACCTCAAAAGAAACCTTGAAGAGGTACGAGGAGCACAAGTTAGCCTATGGACAGTGAGGAGGAGGCTTTTAGCGGTTGATATACGCAGTCGACGACCAGCGCGGGCCCCCAATTTACTCCGTGAGTACCGGATTGCTCGACCGAGGTTCACTAGAAATTGTCTATCTTGGACACTAGGTAACTGGAGTAGCGTACTCTTCTCCGATGAGGCTCGAATTTGCCTGAATGGTGAGGACCGACGTCGGCGAGTGTTACGAAGACCAGGGGAACGCTATGCCGACGTGTGTTTTGAAGAAATCACCCCTTATGGTGGAAGGTCCGTTATGTTTTGGTCGGGCGTAACTTCCAGCTATCGTACCGAGATAGTGTTCATTGCAAATGGCTCACTAAATGCGCAAAGGTACATAACAGGAATAATTTGTCAACATGCACAGCCCGCACTGACTGTAATTGGTGAAGATGCCATTTCATGGACGATAATGCTCGGGACCACCGTTCTGGCGACGTAGATGCTTATATGCAAGAGGTCGGTATTCGTCGTCTGGATTGGCTAGCGCGGAGCCCCGACCTTAACCCCATTGAGCACATCTGGGACCTCCTAAAACGGCGAGTACGACCTGTCCAACGACCTTCCACAAAACATCAGGTGTGATTTCGGCTGAGTGGGAACACATTCCACAGGACACCATCAAAAACCTGGTGGAAAGCATGCCAAGACGATTACATGCCGTAATCGCTGCAAGGAGAGGTCATACTCGTTATTAATTTTTATTTTTTAATGTCTTTTTTTATTAAAATACCATAAAAATACTCGTAGTCTTAATTTAATTATACCCTAAAAATTTCCATTTTAACACGACTTTCTGTTTACATTGACTAAAACACCGATTCCAGGATTTAAGGGTTAAAAACTATATTCTCAATGATAATAAGAAATTTCTAGTCATTTATGCTAAGGACATACTAAAAATATTAATATTATCCATAGAAAAGCCAATAACTGTAAGGTGCCCGTTTTTTTTGCAAAGCAGTTTATAAATATATCATTTTAAGTAGTTTTTAATGATACCTTGGATCCGCGTTTTGACCGAGCTAAGTTAGAAACTCTCAACTTTTTACATAATAAATAAAAACTAACACGGTACAATATTAAAAAAACCGACCAAGTGCGTGTCGGACCACGCACAATGAAGGGTTCCGTAGTAGAAAAGAATTTATCCCAAAAACAAACATAATTAACATTGGAACCCAAAAAAAAATTTTTATATCAAAAAATTACAAAATCACAGTTTTCGGACTTTTTCCTTTAATTGTGCCGGGAGACCTTGCTTCTTGCCAAATTTCATTATTCTAGGTCAACGGGAAGCACCCTATAGGTTTTGATTTACTTGCGACAGTAATTGCTAGTATCAAAATGTGTCGCAAAATAGTCGTATTTTTTTATTGCGTTGACTTAGACGCATGATTTTTCTAGAACTTTATGGGACAATAGACTTACGTATTCAAAATTAATTTCAACTGGATATCTCCACGCGTCCTTGAGAAAAAGGGTTTTGACAGACTGACAGACTTCAACATTTTTTATGTGATAGAATTACAAATTAACAATTTTCGGACTTTTTCTTTTATTTGTGTTGTACCTTGCTTCTTACCAAATTTTATGATTCTAGAGCAACGGGAAGTACCCTATAGGTTTTGATTTACTTGCGAGTATCAAAATATGTCGCATAAATGGCCGTATGTTTTTATTGCATTGACTTAGAAGCTTGAGTTTTTTAGGACTTCAAGAGTCCACAGACTTACGTATTTGATTTTAATTTCAACTTGATACCTCTACGCGTTCCTGAGAAAAACGGTCTTGACAGACTGACAGACGGACAAACAAGTGATCCTATAAGGGTTCCGTTTTTTCCTTTTGAGGTACGGAACCCTAAAAATAACTAGTAAGTACAGTAAACACAAAACAAAAAACTGCGATGACAAGATCAACGAGGTACTTATCGATTATAATTATCATATCAAGTACCAACTTGTCACTAAACGCCCACATACGCCACTATTCATTCAAAATAAATCCTATTATACAGCGTGTATCAGAAATCAATCAATCTGCCTAGCCTTTTCCCAACTATGTTGGGGTCAGCTTCCAGTTTAACCGGATGCAGCTGAATACCAGAATTTTACATGGAGCGACTGCCTATCTGACCTCCGCAACCCAGTAACTGGATAATGCGATACCCTTTGGTAAGACTGGTTGTCAGACTTTCGGGCTTCTGACGACCAGTAACGACTGTCAAAGATCTACGAATGACAGCCGGGACCAACGGCTTAACGTGCTTTCCGAGGCACAGAGGAGTATCGGTATGTAAAGATGGTTTCCCATCCACGGATCAACCCCGGCAAGCGTAGCTTAACCTGATGGATCGACCCTTGCGGCTGTTATTACTTAGCAGCCACGAGCTGTATTAGAAATGTATTTAAAGTGTACAGTGTATCAGAAACGTATGGTCATATTTAAGGGTGTGGTGCAGATCATTAAACTGAACAACTTTCTCCATGGGACCAACATCGCAACCGCGAAAAAATAATCAGCTGTGCCATACATTTTGATCGATTAGGTATTGAAGACACCTAACAACTACGCCTACACCTAACAACTACGCCTACACCTAACAACTACGCCTACACCTAACAACTACGCCTACACCTAACAACTACGCCTACACCTAACAACTACGCCTACACCTAACAACTACGCCTACACCTAACAACTACGCCTACACCTAACTACTACTACTACTAAATATGGGTCAACTGATAATTTTTTCGCGCTTACGATGTTGGTCCCATGGAGAAAGTTGTTCGGTTTGATGGTCTGGACCACATCCTTAAATATAACCATATACATTTCTAATACACGCTGTATACCAGAAAGTCGGTGTGCCGTCGATAGCCGTCAAATTTATCATCAATTAGTAATCCGATTAGTTTTGCATTAGCGATTGAAAATTAAATCCGATTTAAAATATGTGTATGAAATTGTTTTGACATCATTAGGTTGAATAATAAAAGGTAGGATAAGTGGTGATAGTTCATTAATCTTATATTAGGTAATATTTGGAAACTAGGTGGTGCTTAGTGAGTAGGTTCTCTATAGACGAAGTTTAGGGCTATCTAATTTCGTCTTCGTCTTCTTCTATATGTCAGTGAAAGAATGAATGAAGTTAAGATTTTTATTAATAACACCTTTGCATATTACATTTAGAAATATTAACTGAATTAGAAACAAAACAACAAAAGAGACAGCAAAAGAGACATCTAGGCAGGTCACACTATCATACTTGTATGTGTATTGCTTCATGTTCAATTTTATATAACTTTTTTTTGCAATAGTCCTAAATTGTAACACATTAAGACATTAACACAAAATTGTATGTTGTCACGAAATTGAACATAAAGCAATACACACACAAATATGTTAGTGTGCCCTGCCTAGATATCTCTTTTGTTGTTTGTACCACAGACAGTTACAAATGTGTTAGTATGCCCTGCCTAGATATCTCTTTTGTTGTTTGTACCACAGACAGTTATAAATGTGTTAGTATGCCCTGCCTAGATATCTCTTTTGTTGTTTGTACCACATACAGTTACAAATGTGTTAGTATGCCCTGCCTAGATATCTCTTTTGTTGTTTGTACCACATACAGTTACAAATGTGTTAGTATGCCATGCCTAGATATCTCTTTTGTTGTTTGTACCACATACAATTACAAATGTGGTTGGTACGCCCTGCTTAGATATCTCTTTTGTTGTTTGTACCACATACAATTACAAATGTGTTAGTATGCCCTTCCTAGATATCTCTTTTGTTGTTTGTACCACATACAATTACAAATGTGTTGGTATGCCTTGCCTAGATATCTCTTTTGTTGTTTATACCACATACAATTACAAATGTGTTGGTATGCCCTGCCTAGATATCTCTTTTGTTGTTTGTACCACATACAGTTACAAATGTGTTGGTATGCCTTGCCTAGATATCTCTTTTGTTGTTTATACCACATACAATTACAAATGTGTTGGTATGCCCTGCCTAGATATCTCTTTTGTTGTTTGTACCACATACAATTACAAATGTGTTGGTATGCCCTGCCTAGATATCTCTTTTGTTGTTTGTACCACATACAGTTACAAATGTGTTAGTATGCCTTGCCTAGATATCTCTTTTGTTGTTTCTACCAAAGACAGTTACACATGTTGATGATCTGAGGAATTATTTTGTGATAACTCTATTTTACCAAGTATACGTGTTATTAATGTTATTAAACATCATAATTTTCTCAATTCTCATGTAAACCAAGCTTCGTGACTCATCCTTTAAGTATAGGATATCTATACGGGTGTATCAGAAAAGTGTGGTCAAACTTAAGGGTGTGGTACAGACCATCAAACGGAACAACTTTGTGTATGGGACCAACATCGTGATCGAGAAAAAAAATATCAGCCATCCCATACATTTGTGTTGAAAAGGTATTGAAGTTTTGTACGGGACAGCTGATATTTTTTTTTTGTTTTTTATACTTTTTTTCGAATATGATGTTGGTCCTATGGAGAAAGTTGTGCAGTGTGATGGTCTGTACCACACCTTTCTGATACACCCTGTATACCCAGAGTTATTAGTGTTAGTTTCACTTAAGTATATATTACCCCTGTGTACATTAAGTACAGTACTAAAGGACTAACACGACATAGCAACACACTAGTCTATTTTAGGGCCCATCACTTTGGGTCGTAAAATGAACTTTAGGATCACGGAGTACAATGTAGGGCCGGTAAGAGTTTTAGATGAAATATCTAAGACATTGTTAGGTAGAGAGCTACACTGTTAGTTTACAAATTGTTATACACATATTCACATGTAGGAAGACAATATGTTTTGTAATATCGGGGTATTCCTCTCATCCTCCATCCATCCTTCATCTACGCGCAACTAAATAATTCCTCAAAGCGCAACCATCAGTTGGGTTGGACTGTACTAACGTAAGCCTTGGAGACCCGGTGGGATGTGGAAGTAATAGGGTGGGGGAACACCATGGGAAACATCAAGGGCATTGACCTTGACCTCAGGGTCATTGACCTTAAGGTCAAGGTCAAAATTCCGAAAGTCAAGATCCACGATTCTCTTAAGGTCACTGACATGAAAAATGCAGATGAAAATGCAATCTACGCCATCGTGACTAAAAATTGCACATTTTTCCTTTGTTCAAGGAAAACATCGTGAGGAAACCGGCATGTCCTAGAACGAAATCTTCGAAGACATGTGACATTTACCAACCCGCACTGAGCCCGCGTAGTGAATTGTGTACGGCCCATTCCATGTCACAGAGGTAGGCCTGTGTCCCAGCAGTGGGAACGTTATAGGTTCATATATAACTATACCAAGTGAGTGAGTATGTTATTTCTATGGACCGATTTTTACAGAATCAGACATTAAGCTCCTTAAGTTTTGAGTTCAGCTGCACGATTAATGACAAATGTGTGCACTGACTGGACAGGTCCACTCAATCTGTGTGGTTCTTTCCTCAAAAGACCATTTCTGTCACCAATCTACATGGTCTTTACATGATCTGACCAAGATTATGTCTGGACTTTAAAAGAGACTGTGACCTCTGAGTTTGTTTCGGCGTTTCTTCTCAGAGTAGTCAGATAGGAAACGCCGATTTCAAGTTTAAAAAAAAAATTATTGACGTGTAAAAGTTGTTTGTACAAGCATTTACCTCAAACCTCATGATTTCATGAAATCGCTAGATTTGAGATAAATGCTAACTTATGGAGTTATATTGCTGATTCTAATGATAATATTTCTGAAAAGCCATATTAGCTACGGCCGCGGATCATATTTTAATCAACATACAAGCTCACACCGACCTACAAATTGCAAAAAAACGTAAGAAATTTTGAATTTCGCGGCCTACCCTGGCGCATCAACCAGTTCAGTTAGTTATTTCAGTTATTTTCAGTTAGTCACTATAGCTAGGCTACTAATTGATAAAACCCACAGTCAGGCCATCACTAATATTTACCTAGACTGTTAGAAAAAGCTAGTGTTTTTATCCGACTGCGGCGAAGCCCAAAAGGAGGGTTATGTATTTGACCTGTATGTAAGTATGTATATATGTGTGTATGTCCGTTTCTTTGTTCCCTCGTAATTCCTAAATGAATAAACGGATTTGGATAAATTATACGTCTTTAGGTTTGTAAAATCAAAAACAAAGTAAAATGGCGGATTAGGGGTGGAATATTGTGGATTTTTTTTCTCTTCTAATACCATCGAGTGGGATATCAAAATGAAGGGTTTTAAAAGGTGATTACAAAAATTTATACAACTTTATATGGTTAAAAGTAATTCGAAGTGACAAATCGTAAAAAACACGAAAAGAAAATCAAAATCAAAATAACCCTCAAAACTCCTTGCAAGAACTAAATTGTCTGCGAAATCTTTCACATTAATTTGTAATCTAAAAAACTGGAAATAAAAAAAAGTAATTAAAAAAACTAAAAAACCCGACTGCGAGTGCTAAAAAATTAAATAAAATGGGTCCCGCCTGCTTCCAACTTTTATTTAATTTAAAATGGGCTTGTTTTTAGCTTTTCAGTTTTTTTTATTAACTTAAGCTTTTTACCGCAGTCGGGTTTTTAGTTTTTTAATTACTTTTTTTAAATATATTTATCGTATTGTATATGGTCACATGACATATACAGGGCTATTTTTAAATGACTAGCTAAATTTTCACACCCATGAATATGAACAACTTTCACTATGGACCAACTTTGAAATCGCAAAAAAAGTATCAGCTGTTTCATACATTTTGATCGAGTAGGTATGGAACTTTTGTAGGAAACCGCTGGTTTTTTTTTCGTGATTTCAAAGTTCGTGAAAGTTGTTCATATTCATGGGTAGAACACCATGTGAAAATTTAGCAAAAAAAATAGCCCTGTATGTATCTACACACTATTCGCTTACGTGAACTATGTCTCTTACCCACCAATAATACTACAATAGTCGAATAAACTCAACCACGTGGGAGTCACTGCAGCATAAGTGTCAGAAATTGTTTATCTGAATGCATCAGAATGGTACAATAATAATATCGCTGTGGGACAAATGTCACAGATTCTAACAATATCTGGTAGCAGCACGATATGTGATGTCATGAATAAATGTATGGATTTGTGTAATGTATTATTAATGGAATTAGTCTATTGCATAAGTAATGATAAAAATATGAATAGTTTATGATGCATAGAAAGGTATTTAAATAAGGTTGTTGAACGGGTAGTTAGAAGCTAGAAAGTCATATTTATTTCAAGTAGGCTGTCAAAATGTACAAGAAAATAGATTGTATGCGCCCCATACAAAAGTGGTATTGCGTTACCCAGTAACTGGGTTGTGGAAGTCAGATAGGCAGTTGCTCCATTTATCTAGTTAGACTCGAAGCCGACTTCAATGACCATGATGACTTAGGTACCTGTTTCTCTTATGTCCATAATTATATTTAGCTTGTGTTTTAAAAGTTAATGGGATACAAATAGAGGTATAAGGAAAAGGGTGTCTAGTTCACTCATCCTCCATAGAAAAGGGAGGATCCTTCGACCAGACGGGTGTTGTGTCTGGTGGGCAACTGCCCGACGATTGATGTCGGGACGTTGTATACTAATCGTGCGGTAAACTCTGTTTGCGCGATGCAGGATTTTGCATGACATCAGAGTGATGCATAGTTCGCATGTGGCTATATACATGCCACCACACAATATAAAATGGGTTAACCTAATAAATTAATAACACAATGTAGGTACTGTAAAATTACAAATTCAAGTCTTGTTCTAAATTCCTATTGAAAAATGAAAACTAATTCTATTATTCCTACACAATAGTCAGATCGTTAGTCAGTTCTATGAGCACTCAACTAGACTCAATCGGCTCAAAATTTTCACTATTTTTTACACACAAAAAATAAAAATAAAAAGTTCAGAACAACAAAACCCAGTAGCCGTCAGACAATACATTCGTATGTACACGAAATAATTGGCCATTTGTCATACAAACAGATAAAATATTGTAAAACAAAAAGTACAATAAAACTATGAGTAACAATAGTTTTTCTTATTTAGGTCGTGTTTTGTGGGCGGCTGTACGTCGTTGTAAGAGATTAGGTTTACCATCTGCGGTTGGCTACTTAGTACAGACGATTGCAGAAGTGCTTATATTTTATAAGTTTTGTGCACTCAAGTTTTTTTTTATTGGATCAGTAAATACATTGTGAATGAAAATAAATAAATAAGCTTGCTTACTTTAGCTTAATAATTACAAGAATACTGTTAGTTATTGTTTTAATAGGTGTAAAGAAATGTTAGTAGGTACCTATGCAATATTTCAACTAATACATTCCTTATATTTTCTGTTTCTCAAATAAATTACAGTACAAAAACAAAAAAGAATTATTTGAGTAAACAAAATAAAACAAAACACAGATAAACAAGTTACGACAAAATCCAGGAAGTTGTTTCTATGAAAGTTATTGTATAAAACTGTTGTTACTCATTACGGCCCATGTTTATATGTTTCCCGTCTTGATCCAAATATAGTTTGTTTATAATGCAACGTTATGTAACGCACGGTTTTTTTAAGATGTAAACTTTCTACCGGGGTTAAATAGAAATAGAGTTTTTTTTCCGTGTCGGGAGATATATTGTGTGTATATATATATATATCGGCAGCTCTCTTATAACAATGTTTTTTGATTAAAGTTTTAGAAGCAACTTTAATACATAAAGACAATGAAATTCGAATACAAATAATTCAAATGGTAGAGTTAGAACCCATTTGAATTCGAATCGTCCCTAATTAGATTTGGGACACACCTAGGTACTGCAAAAATAGGGTAGGTATTTGATACAGATATTTATGTTATATCTGTGTCTATACATTTATGCATTTACATACACACTTTCACTCACTTATACTCACACACATACACCCACATACACCAACACATAATACACATTTAATTTATTTTAAGTTAAATTTTAATTTAAGTATGTAGTTTTAGTTTATAAATTATACGTTTTGATTTTTGTAATAACACGTCTTGATATGGAAGAGCGGACTCTCCTAATACAGGCTCTATTTGCCTAAAAGGAGCGTCCAATCAAAAATTTTGTTTATTTTTTAATTTGTTTTACCAATAAACTATTTTTATTTTTATTTATTTATTTATTTTATCATGCAATCTTGCTTAGCAACATCGATGTATTCTTAGCATTGCATTTTCACTTTGATAATGCGGTAGGTAGGTATTATCCATTCTCCCGAGATGACTATTACAAAAGTAAGCCAAATAAGGTTGCACTTTACATGGTTTGAGTAACCACAGAATATTATATTACTCATTTCAGACTAACTATTAATAAATAGGTACCAACGTTGGACCAGTCCCAAAGTCGGCTGCTATCAAATTATTTCCAAGTCGACCAGTTCGTTCCTATCCATTAATCAATGTTTAAGGTAATATTAATTTGGTGGCGCTACACAAAATATTCTCATAACAGTTCTGCTAGTTATGGAATGATAAACTGTGTAACTTCTTTTCTGTATTATTTTTAAGTTTTATTAATGTTATTTCTGGCCCTGTTACACGCAATCTTAATGTTTGATGCTTTAGTATTTTTACTTTTTGTTAGATGTCACGGAATCTACATAAATAGGTATGTAATTTCATGGAAAAATACAACGTCCTCCTAATTTTGGGGTTCATAAAAGACTTGGCTTAAGAACAAGCTGCAGAGAAAAAAAAAGGAAAAGGAAAATAAGAACGGAACGGAACAAATATTTGTACGACTTACAAGTATTTGTTTCGAGTCTGGGTGTTTTTCTATCTATAATATGTATGTATTTACAAAAAAAAAAATATATATATATAAGTAGTTTATCAGCCATCTCGTTACCATAACACAAGCATTAGGTTGCTTAGCTTGGGACTAGATGGCGTTGTGTGAAATGTCCAAGGATATTTATTTTTTTATTTATTTAAGAGAGAACGTAATAAAACTTCATCCAAACATTAACCTCCTTTTAAGCTTGCCGCAGTTGGATAAAAATATCCTAAGATCTAAACATAAAGCTCTTACCGCCAAACCTACTGATGTCAAAATCCTAATCTTTACAATTCAAATCCAATTTTTACTACAATATAATCCGTAACAACAACCAAAACATTCGACATTTAAATTCTAACCTCCGAACGTTGCAGCCAACGCGAGATTATGACAAATGGTCTATCGGTTGCCACACTGCGTGGGCCACGAATGACCACAATGGTCTGACCCCAAGCCATAGTGCGCGGGTTATATCGACTATCAAGATTATATTTTACGAGACTTTTTTTTTTGTACAATAAAAATGGAAATGCATTTCTTTTCGTTTTGAATGGAAGCCGTTTCACAAAGTCAATTTTTTTTTGCGTAATGTAGTTGTTGTAATAATAATAATGGAAAAGTAATGCGTACTACTGACATGGGAACAGATAAATAATAATTATTTTTTGTTTTCGACAAGGGAAGGAATTTATAAATCATTATTTAAAATGGTGTTTTGAAATCGTAAGGATAGGACAATAATACCACGGAGAAACTTCTTCCCACCGAATAGATAGAAACTCTTTATTATACACACCAAATATTAAAGATATAAATGTTGAAATTTTACATAGGGCGATCTTATCGTTAAAAGCGATCTATTACAGACTTTGGATGAATCAACGTATAAAGGGTCTTACAGACAGAGGCGATTTATCGCGTCGCGACGCGACATTGCGATATTATATCCGTAGAACAATTTCTATGGAATCGCGCGCGACCATACACACAGGAGCGACACGATATAGCCTCTGTCTGTAAGAGCCTTCAAAAGATTATGAAAATTATGTGCAAAATGGACAAACAAACATCTCAGCTTAAAGGCTCTTACAGACAGATGCAATATCGCGTCGGAGACGCGATATTGCGATATTATATCCGTAGAACAATATCGCGTCGCGACGCGATATCGCCTCTGTCTGTAAGAGCCTTAATATAATCCCCTGATAATAATATCCAGAAAGGAGTTGAATATTCTAGCTTTTGTTATCGGACCAATAACATAAGAGTAGGTACTTTTTGCAGCTTGCTAGGTACACTTACTTTCCTAAAAAAAATATTTAATAACATTGGCAATTTTAAGTTTCTCTCAGCAAAAATCTCTTATTATGAAAATATTTTATCCTCCCATTGTTTAGAGGATATAGCGAGACAATGCGCTTGGAGTTTTGTTTAAAACTCGTGTTTTAAATTGCATGCATGCAAACAAAAACATAAAAAATATTTCTGTTCGTTCAAAACCACATATCTAGTAAAAACTAAAACAAAATTCATCTATTGGAAACGTACATCTTCCGGAACCGTATTCGTTTTTTCTGCGGGAAAAATATAGGTTATTTTTTCAAAAAAAATCTTGATTACGTCACAGCGTGCAACAAACCGCCCGTAACCCGCGATCCGAAAATCAGCGATTTGTTTTTAGGGTTCCGTACCTAAATGGTAAAAAAGGAACCCTTATGGTGTGACTCAGTCTGTCTGTCTGTCTGTCACAGCTGGATATCTCAAGAACTCCTAATGCTATCAACTTGAAATTTGGAGTAGTTTTATATGACATTTACCCAACTATTTTGCAAAAACTATTTTATATAAAAACTTTTTTACAAAAACAAAAACCGACTTCCAAAAAAAAACACTACAAAGTGAAAAATAACTTTAATTTCGGAAGTCGGTGTCTTTGGATCTGTATTTTAGTTTTTTGCCACTGACTTCCGAAATTAAAGTTATTTTTCACTTTGTAGTGTTTTTTTTGGAAGTCGGTTTTTGTTTTTGTTAAAAAGTGTTTATTTTTCATTTTTTAGTGGTTCAGTTTATAATTTATCTAAGTTACAATAACCCAATGTCAACTGCTCATCACGTTTTACAAAATGTTGCTTTTTCCGATGCAGGGACGTTAATTGTTGAGGAGTTCTCCTAGTAAGAACCAGAAGAACTGGAGCTCATGGTGAAGTCACCATTACCATTATTTTGACGAGTATAAACCATATTACAGTAATCGAATCGCAACCTAACCTGTTATATACTTAGATATAATTGAGTATTTCCGATGGCCCTCTGTGGTCTTCATCCTCAGTTCCAGCTCACCGAATGGTACTTTCCAAGAGCAAATGCACGAGTTACTATAAAACATACCGAAATCGATATAGGTGTGCCCATAAAATTTGAGGGTTTCCCTCGATTTCCATGGGATCCCATCATCAGATCCTGACTTGATGATCATGGGACCACTTGGGACGTATACCCTTTCGAACAAAAAAAGAAAAATCCAAATCGGTCTAGCCATTTTCGAGTAATCGGGGAACATACATAAAAAAAAAAAATAAAAAAAAACAGGTTCCGACGAATTGAGAACCTCCTCCTTTTGGAAGTCGGTTAAAAAGAGCGTTGTTTGCACATTCTCAAACATTTTTTTAATTTTTTTTAGGCCGCATAGTTTTCGACTTTTGATGAAAAATGTGAAAAAAAAAAACCGTTCCCCCCCCCCCCTTTTATCTCCGAAGTTTGCAAAGATAAAAATCTGAAATTATTCTATGTGATAGAAGTTTATGTAAAGAAAACAGGAAAAATAAAACGATGTCTCTAAATAGCACAATTTTTCAGAAATCGGAACGGAACCCTCGGTGCGCGAGTCCGTCTCGCTCTTGACCGGTTTTTTTTTTCGCCAAAGCCCCAACAATTGGCGTTTGAAAAAGTTCGACGGCGGAAAAAAAGAAAAACATCATAATGGGCAATCGGGAAGTTTCAAATACACTCATCCTAAGAGCGAGCGCGCACTGCGGTGCGTTTCCGGTAGTTCTGCCGCACTGGGCGGGGCCTACAGTAACAAAACGCATGACCGCAGTGCGCGCACTTCAAAGACATTCCATACTTCACAGATTATGCGTTAGAAAAACGCACCGCAATGCGCGCTCGCCCTAAAGCACCGCTGAGATAAACGATTCAAAAGGTAGTAAAAAAGAGGGGGGAATCTCTCCGAAGTTTACCGTAACGGCCGTCAGGTGTCCTCGAACACTCTGGCGAAAGTTCCCGGAATTAGCAAAGTGAGGGTAAGATTTTTTTTTTTTCGGAAATTATGCTACCTCTTCTAAGATTCCCGGTGAAATATAAGTGTTTTCTTAAATCACTTACTTGAAAAGTTTCTTAACTGGAATTAAAAAGTTGAAAGGTTTTGCTGCGAGTGCCTATTTAGGATTTGGAGCTGAGGGCCGTGTTTTTAAAAAGAGCTGACTTAAGTAAGTTTTGTAAAGATTATTTTGGATAAAGTCTTGCTTAGATTAATCTTTTATAAAATACAAAATAAAAGAAAAGGAAAGCTTTCATAACAGAATGTTAAGTATAAATCCCTTTTTTCATACCGCTAATACTTTTAGAGAATTCCACAACCGTTGATGCTGATCCCAATACTTATCATAATTTCTCTACAATTCCTCTATTAATCCAATCAATCAATCTGCCTAGCCTTTTCCCAACTATGTTGGGAATAACTGGGTAATACGATATCCCTTGGTAAGACTGGTTGTCAGACTTTGGGCTTCTGACAACCCCTAACGACTGTCAAAGATCCACGAATGACAACCGGGACCAACGGCTTAACGTGCTTTCCGAGGCACGGAGGAGTCTCGGTATATAAAGATGGTCACCTGTCTACAGACCAACTCCGGCAAGCTTACCTTAACCTGATGGATCGACCCGTGCGGCTGTTATTACTTAGCCACGAGCTCCTCTATTAATCCAACCAATAGCGAAAATAAAATGCATCAATTGCAAAACCTTTCTCAGGGAAGTAACCGATGCTTGAATCTAGTTAAATGGTAAACCAAGCCTGAGGTGTAGCATTACCAATTCGTCACAGTTCGGACGATTACGACCGCCACCGGTAATTCTAACCAAAGACTTGTTACCGGATAGTAAAGAGGGAGAAATAATCGGTAAGTATCAGTTAGTTCAGTCAATTCAGCTGCCTTATTCGTGTAATGTTACGATTTGGTAGCAGTTCGTATCTATAGAGTATGAATCTCACGTTGAATTTAGAAAAATATGAATGTTATTTTTTAATTCGGCAGGATTATTTTACGACACGCGCTTTGATTTTGGTAAATAAATGGCTGTACTAAGTATATCTATTGCTGTCGTAAGAATTAAGGAATAAAAATAAGACCACGATGGTGAATACTGAGATGGTGGCTGGTAGAGATGAATAGAAGAAGATGTTCTAGTTAGAGTGCTTTTCCACCAGAGATGTGCTATGCCACTATGCTGCGAGGATATGAAAGCTAAGCTACAAAACTATGTGACCGTCTCCACTGATGCTAAGCTGTGTAGCGGAGCGAGTAAGATGTGCTGTGAAGACGCGCCGCCGCGAGGTAGCTGTGCGAGGAAGATGCGCAGCTCAGACTATGCGATACATCGACAGTAGGGAAGGCACGGGGAGCGGCAGCTACACCACTCGCGCATTCATAGCTCCCATCCATAGCACGCATCTATGAAACGGGTTCAACTAAGCTATGTTTCTTATTTGGAAGGATGCGTGCTATGGATGCGTCCTAAGTATAGATGAGTGATAGGAATGGGAGCTATGAATGCGTGTAGCTATGAAAGTCGTGTAGCTGCCGCTCCCCGTGCCTTCCCTACTGTCGATGCACCGCATAGCTCGAGCTGCGCATCTTCCTCGCACCGCTACCTCGCGGCGGCGCATCTTCACAGCACATCTTACTCGCTCCGCTACACAACTTAGCATTAGTGGAAACGGGCACATAGTTTCGTAGCTTAGCTGCATAGCACATGCCGCTGGGGTCGCGGGTTGTTTGAAGAAGATACCGCGGCCCTGGCATAAGCAACTGAAGGAACACGGGTGGGTTTTAGTCAGTAAAAGTCTGACACGCCCTTCCGCTCCACAAAGAGCGGGAGAAGTTATTTGATGATTTACCACCCTCAAAAAAAAAAAAAAAGCTGCATAGCACATCTCTGGTGAAAAATCTGACTTAACTGTTATAAAAGAAAGAGGATGATGTAGGTATATTTTACTAGAAGATATTTACACATCACTGATACTTAAGAGCGTTGGTTCGGTATTACCAAACCAACGCTCTTAAGTATCAGTGATGTCGTACCGAATCGGTACGGCTTTTCATACAAACTTTCAAGTCCTTTTTTATCGAAATGAATGAACTGATTTTAATGAAACTTCTTACGCATAAGCAGGATACATAGGTCTAAAAAGTTATATAAGAACATTTTCGAAATGTCTTATTTAAAAAAAGATAAACGGAAATCTATGTTTCTATGGAATATTTAAAATCGGTCCAATTTAGCTGCAACATTATTTTTCGAAAATGTTCTTAACTAAATTTTAAGACCTATATGTATCCTGCTTATCCGTATGAAGTTTCATTAAAATCGGTTCATTCATTTCGATAAAAAAGGACTTGAAAGTTCGTATGAAATGTCATACCGAACCAACGCTCTTAAGCTTCAGCTAAAACTAACATCGACCAACTTACAAAACAAACACAAGTACTTAATGTTATTAATTGTGTTTGAAACCAAATACCATTGACTGGCAACACGAAATTAATTAATGCTGTTTACTGGAAACTGAAAAGCGAGAACTGTTATTATCGAGTTGTGTTATTAATATTCGTAAGGAAGAGAACAAACCGAACAAAGATGTAGTCGATGTTTTAATGTAAAGATGTACATAAACGTATAATCATAGAATGCGGTACGAGACAAAAAATTATATTCAGAAGTATGAAAAGAAATAAAAATACAAAAATACAGTCACAATATTGCTTTTAAAACAACACATAAATCAAAACCAAACAGACCAAACCAAAACCGAAACTAAAACTATTCTCAAAATCAAATATTCAGCAAGTTTTTTATAAAAACCGTGTCGAACGCTTTACTGAAAACAAAACAATATAAAAACTACAAAAAAGTCTTGATTATATTATGTGCTCCCGCGCTAAATTGAATTTCTGATTGGTAGAAATCAAAACAAAGCTGGAAACGGTTCACTGGCCGGTAACAAAAATAGGCCGGATTTGGCGTAGCGTTTACACAAACAGCTACCACGGAGAGAAAAAATATAAACAGACATGCCAGGAACGAATCTTCTCGTATCGGGGGAACGGTATGAGATATATTGTTTGTTTTCAAAATAGTGGAGTTTTATATTTTATTGTAAAATATAATAAAAGAGAAGACAAACTTAATTCATCTGATAATATAGAAAATGGACTTAACTAATAGAAAAAGCTAGAAATCAATGAAAGTGGTAAGCGACCGAAAAAAATACCGAGGTGTTGACTTTTTAACAAAGTTAAATCAATCTGCCTAGCCTTTTCCCAACTATGTTGGGGTCGGCTTCCAGTCTAACCGGATGCAACTGAGTACCAGTATTTTACATGGAGCGACTGCCTATCTGACCTCCACAACCCAGTAACTGGGTAATACGATACCCCTTGGTAAGACTGCTTGTCAGACTTTCGGGGTTCTGCCGACACGTAACGACTGTCAAAGATCCACGAATGACAGCCGGGACCAACGGCGTAACGTGATTTCCGAGGCAAGGAGAGGTCTCGGTATGTAAAGATGGTCACCTATCCACGGATCAACCCCGATAGCTTAACCTGACGGATCGACCCGTGAGGCTGTTATTACTTAGCCACGAGCTCCTTTTTAACAAAGTTAAACATTGTTATAATATAACGTTAAGTTAGGTCAGATACAAACATTATTCACTAGGTACGAAGAAGATGCGTAGGTTTTTGTCATGATTTCAACAGTAGTAATAAAAATCTAGTATCCCTCCGAGAATCACATACGAGTCCCTAAAATCGTACATATTGTATGCATTGTGGTCGAGAACGAATGCAAAAGAAAGAGGACATGTTAGTTTTTCCAAGTTTCCAGATATAGCCGTTAGATCGTCGAATGCTTCAAGTTCTTTTTTAGAATACCTACTGCTGCACTGGAACTGAAGACTGATTGTTTGACAGGATTAAAGTGAGAGATTTGCGAAAAATGAATGTTATTGTATAGTTTTTGAAGTCGTCTGTGGCTGTTTTCCTTTGCGCTATTGCATTTAAAACTGATTCTACTCCTACTGTAGTAGTCTTACCATTAAAACTATACATAATGTCCGAAAATATTTCTTAAAACAATACAAAATAATATTAAAAACAAAGCATAATGTTCATTTACTTATGCTATAGTCGCCTAACTCTAAGGGTGGGTTGCACCAAGGGCTTTTTTTTTTTTTTTTTGAGGGTGGGAAATCATCAAATAACTTCTCCCGCTCTGGGTGGAGCGGAAGGGCATGTCAGACTTTTACTGACTAAAACACACCCGTGTTCCTTCAGTTGCCTATGCCAGGGCCACGGTATCTTCTTAAAACAACCCGCGACCCCAGCGGTGTCGGCCCTATTGGACCCCATCACTTGCAGACATCTCTTTGAGGCGCGCGTGGAACACAACGCGCCGTCGACTCGGGCCTGGTCCTTACCGGACGGCGAGCTACCCGCTGCTCACCGTCCGCAGGCCCGCGCCTACTGTGGCCGGAAATTGCCACGCGATTCCCGCCGCCCAGGGCGTCTCCTGCGGCGACTGAGGGCGTGAGGCTGCCTCTCCCTCACGCGTTCCGTCTCCTCCTTCGCGAGCATCACTGCTTCGTTATCGTTCGTTGCTTCGTTAGGGCTGCGTTATAGTTTCTGTGAAAGTTGATATGACCATAGAATGACTAGGTACCTGCTGTTTCACAGTCATGTCAAAAGTTAAAGCTCGGAGCAGGGACATGACATTGGACGCGTGTAACAGAAGTGACAGATATTTAACTATAACTTTAACCAGTGAAGCGTGGGCGGTTAAGGATACAGTTCAAGTTATGATGTCAGGTAACAAATTGTCTAATGGAACAATCCAATTTTTTTTTCTAACAGGAACTTTATCACCCTTTTATTTTTTTTTTATTTTTTTTTTGAGGGTGGGAAATCATCAAATAACTTCTCCCGCTCTGGGTGGAGCGGAAGGGCGTGTCAGACTTTTACTGACTAAAACCCACCCGTGTTTCTTCAGTTGCCTATGCCAGGGCCGCGGTAACCCCTTCGGACAATCCGCGACCCCAGCGGCGTCGGCCCTATTGGACCCCGTCACTTGCTGACATCTCTTTAACTTTAACACCCTAAGAAAAAAAATTGACAGTCAGTCTGTTGGATTGCCCACAGAAGTGAAAACTTAAACGTGAATCTATGCATAGCATGTCACTGTGTCGAGGTGTCACGGTGACACAGTGACGCGAACACGTAAGATGTCCCCCTACCAAAAATCACTCAACGCTCCTAAAGAAGTTTTCACTTCAAAAATAACACGACATTTATTATTATTATTGAGAAATGTTTTAACAACTTCATACGTTCAACAAACTTGGTTTCAAAATACAAGCAAACAATCCATACAAATAAATATTATTTCAGAATTTCACTGAGATAAACATCGTTACATCTACCCCACATTTGACTTAAATGTTATCTTTTCTCTTATGTGAAAACATTACAAAGGGTTTCTAAACTTAGGAACGTTCTCATACTAAAGTGGGTTGAAATATCAAAATAAGCAGTGTGCGTCTGCGCACATACTGCTTGTTTACGTTATCTCGTCCTTACTGGGAAAGGTTTAGTTTATTTACAAAGTGTTGTGGGATGGGCGTGAAGGGTGTGTATTCTTTTTGGAAATGCTTCGTTACAATGGAATTTGTTTTTAAAAGTAGGGTAAGTACAATCAAATGTTTAACCCATAGACTTATAAAAAACCGGCCAAGTGTGTGTCAGACCACGCACAATGAAGGGTTCCGTAATTGAAAAGAATTTATACCAAAAACAAACTTAACATTCTAAGTAATCCCAAAAAATATATATATTTGATTACATTAGAAATTAATAATTTTCGGACTTTTTCCTTTACTTGTGCTGTGAGTCTTGCTTCTTGCCAAATTTAATTTTTCTAGGTCAACGGGAAGTACCCTACAGGTTTTGATTTACTTGCGAGTATCAAAATACGTCGCATAAATGGCCACATTTTTTTATTGCGTTGACTTAGAAGCTTGATTTTTATAGGACTCCAAGGCACTATAGACCTACGTATTTAATAGTAATTTCAACTTGGTACCTCCACGCGTGCCTGAGAAAAAGTGTCTTGACAGACTGACAGACGGACAACGAAGTGATCCTATAAGGGTTCCGTTTTTTTCCTTTTGAGGAACCCTAAAAAGGAGGACTCCGCGCCACGCATATCATAAGTGAAGCACAGTAAGTATGCCGGACCGTTTATACAAACACGCCTCACGCACACATTTCCATCATAGTGTGCCGACTGGCCGCCATTACGCTACACGAGCTACTTTCGATATGCGTGTCGCGGAGTCCTCCTTTTTTTATACGTCTATAGTTTAACACTGATATTTTATCAGTTCATCACAGTTCAAAATCAAGATCCGCTTCACCATTCGTTAGAATTTCGTCGATTTTATTCTCCTTCAAATACTACTAATTCACGCGATTTTTGCTCGATTGTCCTGAACATTTTTTGTCGGCGCGCAACGGTGCGCATGAACACTTATACACGGCTTTTATGCCGTGAATGGGTAATACTAACACGCTAGATATTGACTTAATTCATTTATCTCGCTAGCCTCCCACAAAGCTTGCATCACATTTACCTGATATAATCTGTTAGGCGTCTCCCACGACACCTATGGGATGCGATGGAGCGATTCTAATTAAATTGGACATTGACGGAGCATTTCGCATTGTCTTCAAGGGAACTCGCTTCCCTGAACATCGAGATGGTCGATGGTTTTGGAGAATTCCAATTCATGGAAGAGATACGATACTGACGGAATTCTGTAACTTGCACTGTCGGCTAGATAAAGGACATACCTACCTATGATTTCCGGAATTCTGAAATGTCGAGATTAAGTTCTCCTGAAATGGTGAACGCCATTGTACCATCGCGGAGATTTGTGGTGAAACACTTTTCGACCTTCCAACTATGGTAATAAGGTTCAAAAGTGGTTTATCGCAACTGTCCGCGATTGTACTTATACGTATAATAATGTGTAAATGATTGAACGTATTTATTGCCTATTGAGGTTTTTAATTTAACCTTTAATCGTTCACCGCCAGACACATTTAAAGGCTCTTACAGACAGATGCGATATCGCGTCGGCGACGCGATATTGCGATATTATATCCGTAGAACAATATCGCGTCGCGACGCGATATCGCCTCTGTCTGCAAGTTGTTACTGCGAATTCTTACGAAAATCGAAATAAAAATCCGTCTATAATATTTTTTGTGTCATTCAGAATAAAGTTTTCTTACAGATAAAGAACACAACATAAGTATGAACAGTAGGAAAACTACGAACAAATGAACGAAACGACACACACAGACGCGCACATCAATGAGACCCCTAAGCCATAGCAAATATACTGAGAGCACTGCGACTATCGCTTGGGAGGCCCCAAGTGATAGTCGCGTTGGTACGGGCGTCTGTGTGAGTGTGCCGTTTCGACCGTTTGTAAGTAGTTTTCTTACTGTCCATAATATTTACTGTGTAAATAAAAAATAAACCACACATTATTACATTTTAAATATTAAAATACAATATGACTCAATCAGACCACCATATTAAAATTTGAACGCAAACTATGCACCGATCTTGGTATGCAAAAGCGTAACTGCAAGCTACAAGACATCAGACAGTTTACACAGTAATCTTATAGCTTGTACTTTGAAGCAAACTGTCTGGATGTATCTGTTTATTATTCGAGTTCAACAAACAGACAGACAGACAGTCTCCTGATGAAGTTCCCTTTGCGTCGGACGAATAGTTCCGAGAAAGGACGGGAAACGTCTGTGGAATGAATGTGCTTTCCAAATGTTTTGATGTTCATGTTATTGATTGCTGTTATAATTTATGCATAGTGCTGATCTGTAGCAGTCTAGTCGTTAATGCTGATTTATATTACGGTTATATATCAGCTTTTTGGTAGCTAAAAATATCAGCTCTATTTTTGTCTATAGTTTATTCATCATCATCATCATCATTCTCCTACCCTTATCCCAATCTATTTGGGGTCGGCGCAACAATAATAAAAAAAAATAGAGCTGATATTTTTAATGCCCGAGATTATAATTTATTTAAATCTAATTAGTATACGAAAACCTGAATTGTTTATTGACGTAGCAAGATCCACTTCTGTATGAATTTTAATTATGCAACTTTGCAATGTAAATAAGAGATCTGAAGACGTTAGACCAGTAGACAGGACAATCGCAATTGACAGAAATATCAGAATAAATTTAAAACAGGACTTTCTGTTTTTATTTATTTTAATTTTTTTAAGTATAATTTTGTTTTTTTTTTTGTTTTTAAAGTTTTATCATTGTGTTTTTAGTTTAGTTGGTGATCTTCCTGTGCGAGTCACAATAAATAGTTTTTCTTTCTTTCTTTCTTTCTAAATAACAAAACTCACCACATCCGTTTTAAACCACCATAAACAAAAAAAAAACGTCATCTACTCTTAACACCAAGTCTACATCCTCCATACAATCACACAGAAATGATTCCCAAAAAAACCTACCATATAAACATGGAAACGAAACGTAGCGGAACATAAACATAATGAACACATGCTACCTTACAATAAACAGATCGTTGTGCCGGCGCGCGCGCAGCTGGCGTACTGAGTTTTTTTTCGTAATACCCACATCAAAACCATCCGGTTGTAACTTTTTGTGTAACTGATATCAGTCTGTGACTGTATTTGTTTTAGTTACTTTTTTCGTAACGGTTTTTAATTATCAATTAATTAGTTTTGTTAGAGATTTTTATTAATGGGTCAATGGGCTTCTGTGCATATTAATATCTTAATATAAGGTGTACAGTCAGTTACAGCAATTAGCTGACCCACCCTTGCATAAATGGATGAGATTTTTTAGAATACCTACGTATCGATAGAATTTTATAATTCTTTAATCAATCTGCCTAGCCTTTTCCCAACTATGTTTGGGTCGGCTTCTAGCCCAACCGGATGCAGCTGAATACCAGTATTTTACATGGAGCGACTGCCTATCTGACCTCCACAACCCAGTTACTGGGTAATACGATACCCCTTGGTAAGACTGGGTGTCAGACTTTCGGGCTTCTGACGACCCGTGACGACTCTCAAATATTCACGAACAACAGCCGGGACCAACGGCTTAACGTGCTTTCCGAGGCACGGAGGAGTCTCGGTATGTAAAGATGGTCACCCATCCACTGACCAACCCCGGCAAGCGTAGCTTAACCTGACGGATCGACCCGTGCGGCTGTTATTACTTAGCCACGAGCTCCTTAATGTTTTATTTAAATACCTACAATAAATAAAATATAAAAGAATTATAAAATTCTATCGATTCGTATTCCAAAAAATCTCAACCATTTAAGCAAGGTGGATCAGCTAATATTGTTACAACTTACTGTACGTCAAACTCAATCTGCCTAGACTTTTCCCAACTATGTTGGGGTCGGCTTCCAGTCTAACCGGATGCAGCTGAATACCAGTATTTTACATGGAGCAACTGCCTAGGTGACCTCCACAACCCAGTTACTGGGTAATACGATACCCCTTGGTAAGACTGGTTGACGGATCGACCCGTGCAGCTATTATTACTTAGCCACGAGCTCCTTAATGTTTTATTTTAATACCTACAATCATAGACTTATAAAAAAAGATGGACTCCGCGCCACGCATATCGAAAGTGAAGCACAGTAAGTATGCCGGACCGTTTGTACAAACACGCCTCGCGCACACATTTACATCATAGTATGCCGACCGGCCGCCATTACGTGACACGAGCGACGGCGTCTTTGCAGGTACTCAAATCATGCACACATACATCGGTGCGGTGCTTCACTTTCGATATGCGTGGCGCGGAGTCCATCTTTTTTTATAAGTCTATGCCTACAATAAATAAAATATAAAAGAATTATATTTTATTTATTGCAGGTATTCTATCGATTCGTATTCTAAAAAATCTCAACCATTTAAGCAAGGTGGGTCAGCTAATTGTTACAACTTACTGTACGTCAAACTAGTAAGTACATATTTATTTTCAAGGTAGGGCCTTAATGGGTTGATGGAAGCTATAAACGGGTTGAAAGGAAGCATCTTTGTAGCTTAAGTAGGTTTCAAGTTACTTCATTAAGGACTTCCTTGATGGTTTTAGTTTTTTAGTGCTAATTACCAGTGACAATGGTTAGTCTGTTATTAATTCAAGGAATTACTGGGTACTGGCAAATAAGCGTACATTTATTAATCAAGTTCTCTGAAACTGTGCACTTAGGCGCGGGACACACATTGAAAAGACGTAAGGCTGCCATCAGACGGACTGCATCACAGCAACCGCGTGCAGTCGATATATTCAACTGCATGCAATGTGTACGTTCGACTTCTGCAGTTTCCACGGCTGCAGTCTTGTAGTGTCGACGCTAACCGCATACAGTTGCAGTACAGCGTGCGTCGACACTACACGACTGCAGCCGACCGCGTGAAGTTAAAGTCACGACTGTATGCAGTTAATATCGACTCCACACGACTGCAGCCAATCACGTGAAGTTGATATCACAACTGTACGAAGTCGAACGTACACATTGCATGCAGTTGAATATATCGACTGCACGCGGTTGCTTCAATGCAGTCCGTCTGATGGCAGCCTAAGACGCAGACGGGGCGCGGACAGCGACGCTTCTATACATTTCTTCATTAATTTCTTCTTTTTTCTTCATTTCTTTATTTTTCTATAGGTACAAGGTGTAACATAAATAACGGACAACCTCTTAAGGGCTCATTGTACTCATCATTATGAACAAAAAAAAACTAAAAAAAAAAAAAAAACTTCGAAATTTTTTAGCTGACAAAGCGTATAGTAGTGTGCCGGAATTTTTAATGGAGAAAGAAATGTCTTAATTACTTACTCTTTTTATGATTAGAAATGATGAAAATATGACATTTAATTTTTTATTTAATTTAATTTTTATTTAATTCCAATACGAAATAGTTGACTGGAGAAGAATTGTGTATTTGAATTGTAATTTGATTGACATTATTTCTCTTTATTATTATTGTGTATTAGAATCTTGTACTTTTGCATGCCATCATCTGGTTAAATATGGTTTTTGCTACTTACATTTTTATGTCACCATCTTTTGTACCTACCCATGTTTGCAAAATAAAATATCTTATCTTATCTTATCTTATCTTACAACTTTTACTATAGGATCAAACCTGAAATCGCGAAAAAAAATCACCTGACCGGTACATTTATCTACATCAAACTCATCAAAATGTAGGGAGCAGCTGATTTTTTTTTCACGATTTCAGATTTGGTCCTATAATAAAAGTTGTTCATAATGGTGAGTACTACGACCCCTTAAGAGGTTGTGTGTTATTTATGTTACACCTTGTATATGTCCGCGCCCCGTCTGTGTCTTATGTCTTTTCTGTTTCCCGTGCCTTACGGTATCCGTCTTATCTAAACCACGATGGCCCTGTGTGGATGACTGGATAATTGTATTCATTGTTTATGCGATATTAAATTTTCACTGGAGATGAGCAACTCGAACACATCAGCACGTGTTTGATTAAATATCATAAATGTTATATTTAGAGGCCATAAAACGTTGTTTTGTATATTTCACACGCGATTGCATTTAATGGTGTAAGCAAATACGAAGTGTCTCTGACCTTGCGCAGTAAGACCATTCACAACATCTTTAGGCCACGTCTTCAGTTATTGGCTTCTTGACTATGTAGGTATGTTAGTTTTGTTAGGCTGTGTGGTCCAAGCAAAGAGTCCAGTAGTGGGGTATTGTCGTCCTAGCAGAAAGGGTTTAGTAGTGGGCTATTTACTGAGTTATGACTAGATTGAGGTATCTAGAATAGTCAATCGATAGTAAGGATTGAAAAACTATTAAAAAACGGGCACATATTCTTTTTATCAGACATTTGAATTTGAAATTCTGACAAAATCGAATGCAATTTTGCATACGATTTTAACATTCAAAGATTTTAACATTCTAAGTAATAACAGCCGCACGGGTCGATCCATAAGGTTAAGCTACGCTTGCCGGGGTTGGTCCCTGGATGGATGACCATCTTTAAATATCGAGACTCCTACGTGCCTCGGAAAGCACGATCAGCCGTTGGTCCCGGCTGTCATTGGTGGATCTTCGACAGTCGTTACGGGTCGTCAGAAGCCCGAATGTCTGACATGATAACTAGTCTTACCAAGGGGTATTGTATTATTACCCAGTTACTGGGTTGTGGCTCCATGTAAAATACTGGTATCCGCTAACTAGCACGTCACTTAGGAAAAACCCACTTGGACTGCTTGGGCCGATTACGTCATCGCCGCGCGGTGGGTGGTCGCCGGCCGCGTCGTAAACAATCGAGATTTATGGCTTTGTTTGTTCGAAGGGTCGGCAAGTGTTTATTATCACTGGAGAGCTGTTCTTTGCCGCTAAATACTTAACTGTACTGTATTTAAATGGAACTAGTGTAAATAAATGCATTTAAATGATAAACATGAACTTATGGAATATTATACTACGATTTCAAATAAATGGTTGTAGTTAAAAAAAACAAGCGATGACCTATATGTTTTATGGTTTAAAATGCATGGTGTGAATATTCTTAACATAAAAAAAAATACAAAACCACATTGCATAGTACAATATTTAGTATTTACAACCATACGAAGTTGGTGAGACAACATTGTTGACGCGCGCGCCGTTTGGACCCCGGACTAACTATTTTTTCCTAATTTTATCGTATACGTAGAAATTTTGAAGTATATCTTAATTTTTTTACCAATTAACACACTATTCATATAAATAATAACATTTAACTGATTAAAACAAGAATCGAATAAGATTCTTATTAGAATGAGTCATCACGCGAAACAATAACAAACCATTACCGAGACGTACCTACGGAAGTAACAATCAAAAATAAAGTACTTGGAGCACTTACCCACTTCAATCCTGCAGTAATCCTTTATGCCTATAATATTGTTAACACTCACAAACAGTTTTTATCCGGTTTTCAAGAAGAAATCACTAAAATACAATAAAAACACTTGAATGACTCACGCACGCACACCGCCGCACTAACGTAAACAACTGACAGTGAAAAAATATTTTTTTTAATCATAGACGATAAATGCTTTTGGGGTTGTCATATATCGAAATGTGGGGAATTTCATACCCAAATAGTCGAATAACATGCCCTGTGTGTATTCGGCATAATACCGAAGCCACAGAGTCAAATATCCAACCTCCCGCGCAAATTTTAGCTTGGGACTTTGGTAACCGCATCGCACAGTACTACTTTTTTTTTCTGGTAATAGAAGTTCCCGCGCTCACATTAGCGGGTATTCAGCTGCATCCGGTTAGACTGGCAGCCGACGTCAACATAGTTGGGAAGAGGCTAGGCAGATTGATCGAATTTTGTACTTTAATACACTTCTTATATCTCGGAAACTAAATGGAACTTGACCATTTTTGCTTGTACGCCCACATATTACTAGTATGAGCCATAAGATGACACTGCTGTCAATTGTCTTTATCTACATCACCCGTAGCGATGAAAGAAATAGCTTTTCTAGTAACAAGAATCAGTACACAAGATTCGTCTCCCATTAAATTAATTTCATTCAAATTCGAATCAGCTTTAGAGAAGAACTTTTTGGGAAAACATTCCCCCTCACTGTAATCGGGCTATGGGGTGATAAAACATTATGTGCTGTTATCTAAGTTGCAAAGCACTTACGTAATGACAAGAGATTCTTAGAAAATGGGTGGAAATGGCCTGCATAACGAGTAGCAACATCTACAATAGCAATTGAGAGTACCTTTGAATGAAGTGGAACTGCTTGGTAACGGTTATAGCCTCCCGTCCAAATACAGATTATCAATTGCTAGTCCGTGTTCGTGTATTATTGTATTTGCAAATTATTGAAACCAGATGATTTATATTTCAGTAACTATAGGCACTAGTTCGGTAATACATGTTCTATGATAAAGGATTTGGTTTCTGCACGTCCTGGCACGTAGCTCTGGTATTCGTGCCATGGAGTCAACGAGAAGAAATGCCGAAGCAAACTCAGAGGTCATGGTCTTTTACAAAGTGTTGTAGAGCAACCATGACGCTAGATATGATACGGAAAAAAACTGACCAAGACCGAGTCAATAAAAACGCATCAAAATCACGTTTGTTGTCTGGGAGCCCCTTAAATATTAATTTTATTCTGTTTTTAGGGTTCCGTACCAAAATAGTAAAAAAGGAACCCTTATGGTGTCACTCAGTCTGTCTGTCTGTCTGTCACAGCTGGATATTTCAAGAACTACTAATGCTATCAACTTGAAATTTAGAATACTTTTAGATGACGTTGACCCAACTATTTTGCAAATAACAAAGAAATGAAAATATTTATGTTTTTTTTTGCAACAGGGACTGAAAGGGGGTCTTAAAAAATTAAAGTGGTGCTACTAGGGCATGTGGAGTATCATATGAAAGAGCGCTGTTGGCACATTCTCAAACACTTTTTTTTCTTTTTTTTTAGGCTGCATGGTTTTCGACTTCTGATGAAAAATGTGAAAAAAAATACCGTACCCCCCTCCCCCTTATCTCCGAAGTTTGCAAAGATAAAAATCTGAAATTATTCTATGTGATAGAAGTTTATGTAAAGATTACAGGAAAAATAAAACCATGTCTCTAAATAGCACACTTTTTCAGAAATCGGAACGGAACCCTCGGTGCGCGAGTCCAACTCGCTCTTGACCGGTTTGTAGTTTTTGTTGTTATAGCGGCAACATAAATACATCATCGGAGAAAATTATCTAACTATCACGGTTCATGAGATACAGCCTGGTGACAGACGGGCAGCAGAATCTTAGTAACAGCCCCGTTTTGACCCTTTGGGTAAGGAACCCTAAAAAGTAACTGATACGTTATAAACCTATCGTCACCATAAGACATCGTTAAAAAGGCAAAAAAAGGAAATTAAATCACCGAGCAAACCCAGGTGTGTCACAAACATAATAATATCCATGTTCACTAATCTAAGTATTTCTGAACTAACCTCTGACGCCTTTCAAAGGACAGATGTGCAGTTATAAATAGACGTAAAGGTCATGTGTCAGGATTTATGAAAACTGGATAAGCAGGATTAGAGCTGTTCGCTGTTCCTTAATCTCATTAGCAGGGATGAATGGATTTGTGATATGAAGGTTAACTTTTTTGGGAGTTTTAAATTGTGTTTTGGTAAGCCCATGTGTTTTTTTTTTGTTGCTTTAAATAACTAAGAGATAATTAAGTTATTTTTGAACATAATTATACTCCTATGTTTTTGAATGCAACAAAAACATCACGATTAAGTATTTTTAAATTCAGAAGGATGGTGTTGGGGAGGCTTGCCCAGTAGTGGGACTGTACGGGTTAAAAATATTAATTGATTGATTGATTTGAAATTTCTTTATTTAAACATAAACAAAACAAACAAAGTGACATTCAGATCTTATTCTAAAAGCATTTATGTTAAGATTGGGTGTTTTGTGCAGACTATTAGAAAACCGGTTAAGAGCGAGTTGGACTCGCGCACCGAGGCTTCCGTTCCGATTTTTGAAAAAGTGTGCTATTTAGAGACATCGTTTTATTTTTCCTGTAATCTTTACATAAACTTCTATCATATAGAATAATTTCAGATTAAGAGATAAGGGGGGGGAGGAACGGTATTTTTTTTACATTTTTCATCAAAAGTCGAAAACTATGCGGCCTAAAAAAAAGAAAAAAAATGTTTGAGAATTTGCAAACAGCGCTCTTTGATATGATACCCCACATGCCCTAGTAGCCCCATTTTTAAGACACCCCTTCAGTCAAGGTTGCAAAAAAAATATAAATATTTCTATTTCTTTCCTATTTGCAAAATAGTTGGGTAAACGTCTTCTAAAACTGTTCCAAATTTCAAGTTGATAGCATTAGTAGTTCTTGAGATATCCAGCTGTGACAGACAGACAGACAGACTGAGTCACACCATAAGGGTTCCTTTTTTACCATTTTGGTACGGAACCCTAAAAATTGATTAATAATTGCTAATCCTTCACTAAGACGAAGATATTATATACCTATACATATTATATGCCTTGAGTTAGGTTAGCTTGCGTGTTCTGCAACGCGTCGTACGTCCAGCCAGTAATAGGACTCGCCCATCTAGGTGCACTGATCCAAATTAGTCGCATTATTAATTTATTATACATAAAACAAATAGTGTTATAATAAAAGACGTATATCTATATAAATAAAACAAAGACGGGTTTGTTACAACACTTATAACTCGAGATCGGCTGGATCAATTTTCATGGTTTTTGTTTCGTTGGATTTGTCTCCGCCCTGAATAGCAGAATACATTTTAAAAACAATGAAAACTTAACGAATACATAATTATAAAAATGAATCATTTTCCTTAGAGTAATTAGCCTATTAATTCTATGTCATTTTCAATTTAATTATGTTCCTTTGTTTCGTACCTGCCAACATTTGTTTTCCTCCTGTCATCCTGTCAAATACTGTGATTGACATTTATGCATTTGTTCAGAAATGTATTTTGTGTAAACTATTTAAAAAGGGTGAATAAACTTTTGTCTGTATTTTTTTTAAAGAATTAAAAAGGTTGAAAAGTGTATTAAGCAGATTTGAATAGAAGTTCCTCAACGGGCGATGGGAGGTTGTAATTAGAGAGTGAATGAAGGGGAGAGGAAGGGGAGGTATGGTGAGGAGGGAGAGGGGAGGATGCTGGAAGGAGGAGAAAGGGGCAGGAGTTGGTGAGGAGAGGAGGAAGACCTGGTGAGGTGTGAGGGGGAGGAAAGGGGTTGGTGAGGGGGAGAGGGAGGGTCGGGGTGGTGAGGGAGAGAAGGGGAACGGGAAGTGGGAATGAAAAGAGTTAATCGTTTAATTCAGTAATTTTTTGCTGACACGTGTTTAAAGTACTTAATTATTATTTTTTTAATTCTCTTTCTGTATGTATTATTTATCATAATAAAATACTTTTTTATATATATCTGTATTTTTATTTTGTATCATTGTATTACGTTCATCAAAGCCTAAATTAGTTCAGCTAAAAGGTAACACGACATTAATTGACTGTTAGGCGGTACGAAGTTCGCCGGGTCAGCTAGTAAGAGATAAATAATCAAATTAACTTTAAAATGGTGAAGGTTTTATAAAAATACGCTTGATAGTTTTGCATGATTCTCAGTTTTTTTTTTTTTTACGCGTTAAGGCTCTTACAGACAGAGGCGATATTGTGATATTATCGCGTCACAACACCGCGACGCGACACGTCGCGACGCGATATCGCCTCTGTCTGTAAGAGCCTTTGGACATAATTTTACACTTAAAAATCTGAAATATTCTAATTTAGCACATATTTTTCCAAATCATTAACACCACTCGTTTAGACGTGATCTTTGAAATAATTAAAAGTCGGTTATCGTCGCCTTAAATAGCATTACAAATTATTTTAGCTTTAATTTCAAAAAAATATGTATAATTTCTAATTTCAATGAAATGTATTTCACTCACTAAAATCAATATTATTTATAATAATAAAAGTATAATACCCAGCTTTGAATCACTGAACGCCTGAAACTTTTTGAAGATTTCACGGAAAGGTATGCGCACTTTAAAGAGTTCAAACCAATATTGTATTACAAAAGGATTCTCAGAGTTCGCCATTACTCATTGAGAGTGCTCAGACTCTCGGAAAAAAGGCTTAGTGAGGCATGGAGGTAATCATGGAAGTACATTTATACTTTGATTTTTCATGATATTTTTATTTTCAGTGGATTTTGCCGAGGCCCAGTCTTTATAGGTAATCTAAAGGCATTTCGAGTACAAAAAAAGTGTGTTAGGGCAATCTTTGGCGTCTGGTTTTTGGACAGCTGTAAACCTTTATTCAAAAAACTTAAAATATTACCGTTACCCTGCATGTATATCAAGGAACTATGTATGCTAGTAAGACAGTATCCGCACTACTTTCGCAAGCAATCAGAAGTGAGCCACAAAAAGGCTGCTGCTAGAAATAAATATAAATATGAATTAAATGTACCTCAATGTAGACTGCAATTATTTAGGAGGAATGTATATGTTCATGCCATTCAGGTGTATAACAAGTTGCCGAACTCATTTAAGGAACTTCCCATTCCCATGTTCAAGAAAAAGCTGACAAGTTGGTTATTGGATAACTGTTTTTATGACATTAGCGAATATATGGAATATTGTGAAAATCCAAGATGACATGTACTTATTTTTTGACATTGATTTATGAGTGTTTTAATTATAATAATATTAATTCGGATTGGACTTAAAATGAATTGTACTGTATTGTAGCATAATTAAGATTATTAATTGTATTATTAATTGTATTGTAGCATAATTAAGAGTGCCATTTGAATATTTGTACACCATAAAGTTGTGGTAGAATGTTTAGAACTTAAACAAATATTTACACCATACGTACCATGTAAAACTACATTCATACAAATAAAATTCTATTCTATTCTATTCTATTCTAAGATTGCAGGCCAAAGTATAAGGTGATCAATTATTATCATACGCTTAGAAGCTTTCCTTCAAACGGGATGTCATTTCGGTCATACCAAGAAATTGGAAGTACGTACGTTACTTAGGGGCTATTTCCGAATACTACTTACCGAATAAATTCAAAAATGCAACAGAATTTGGATGAAATTATCTGCCATGTAAGTTAATAGGAACTTAATTGTAGGTGCTGAAACAGGCCTTTTAAGGAGGATGCGCTGGGTAGCCCGTGAAATTCAATTTTTTTTACGTTTTATGTACCTAATTTGCAGGTCCCTGTCAGGTTGTATCTTGATCAAAATATGATACGCGGAAATAAAACTTATGTATTTAAATAATTTTAACCATAAAAATCATCAATACATCTCTCCAAGTTAGATGTCATGCAGATTCGTTAGATTTCGTTCGTTCGAAGAATCTGAAGACCTGCAAATTGCAAAAAGCCCAAAAAAAAAAGAATTTCGCGGGCTACAGCGCATCCCCTTTAATATAACATAATACAATAGATAGATAGATATAATTATGTAAATCGTCTTGTACAATCCTAGATTTTAAAATTGCTTTTACAATTTACGTAGGTATAAGTTTTCCGTACACTGAACTTCATGTCCTTCTTTAAGTTAAGTCTATGCTTACATAAGTTATGATCAAACAGCTTTGCAGCAAGATATGTGGCGTGACAATTATACGGTCTAGCAGATTGAGCCGTGTTTGATGCACCGTGCTTAAGGGGTGACACTTGTGCTCGCGCACGGCTGTGCTTCTGTAGGCATTGTTGTAACGTCGCTGTTGATATGTGGATTACATTGTTATGTTTCAACATGGTATGTTAGTAAAGAAAATGACGTAAATTTTATTTAAACTTGACAATGAAAACACAAGAGATCAAGCATCTTTGCAAGAAGAGATATGGTGAGACAATTACACAAATCAATCTGCCTAGCCTTTTCCCAACTATGTTGGGGTCGGCTTCCAGTCTAACCGGATGCAACTGAACCAGTATTTTACATGGAGCGACTGCCTATCTGACCTCCACAACCCAGTACTGGGTAATACGATACCCCATGGTAAGACTGGTTGTCAGACTTTCGGGCTTCTGACGACCCGTAACGACTGTCAAACATCCACGGATGACAGCGGGGACCAACGGCTTAACGTGCTTTCCGAGGCACGGAGGAGTCTCGGTATGTAAAGATGGTCACCCGTCCACTGACCAACCCCGGCAAGCGTAGCTTAACCTGATGGATCGACCTGTGCGGCTGTTATTACTTAGCCACGAGCTCCTGTGACAATTATACGATCTAGCTAATAGAGTTGTGTTTGATGCACCGTGCTTAAGGGGTGACACTTGTGCTCGTGCACGGCTGTGCTTCCGTAGGCATTGTTGTAACGTAGCTGTTGATATGTGAATTGTAGCACAAGATATGCAGTGTTTGTTTCATTGTAGTATTTTGATTGTATGTAAACAGAGAAAACCAAGTGGAAAATGTGTCAAAGGTAAACACTTAAAATATTTCCACTGTGACGTTTTACTGAAGAATGATTTATAAATAAATACACAACCTAGATCACTGAAGATAAGAACACTACTTTATGATAAGAACACTCTTGATCAAGTCACCTTTAAAGAAAAACAAAAAAAAAAAACCAAATTGGTTCAGCCGTTTGGGAGCTACGATGCCACAGCAGATACACATGTTAACTTATAAGAACCCTCTGTTTCCATCGGGGGTTAGAAATTGGAAGGTATTATTGCAGGTCTTTAATCCTAAGATGTGCTCAATTAATGGATTTTTCGAAACTCAACACTAGAGTGGGTCTAACAAAGGATTACATAAATAAATAAATAAATGAAAAATATCGCGAAAATCAATATCTCACCTGCCGAGTACAGTGTTCTATAGGTATCCCACTGCCGAGTACAGGGCTCTTTATCCCACTGACGAGTACAGTGCTCTTTATCCCACTGACGAGTACAGTGCTCTTTATCCCACTAACGAGTACAGTGCTCTTTATCCCACTGACGAGTACAGTGCTCTTTATCCCACTGACGAGTACAGTGCTCTATAGCCATTTTGCGAATTAGATCCACAGATTATATCCGGTATTTTTTTGTAATTTAATTAGAACATTCCTCTTTATTAGCCCCAAACCGCAATGCCAACTTTTCCGACCTTTCCAATAATGACCAAAAAGGCAAAATTTTCTGCTTAATCAAATCTCTTTGTACCGTTTTCATACAAAACATCGGGGTATATTAGACGGTCCTGAATTAATAGGATTTCAACCCCAAACATCTACTTTGATTAGCGTTTCAGTCGAAAGTCATTATACAATGTTTGACTTTGTTAAACTGGGATTAGAGGATTATGTGGATAACCATATTTTTGTTAATCCATGTTGCATTAAACAATGCGGCTTAGGTATTACACTGTATATCATTTGGGTTTAAATTCATGAAATTTATATTTTTATATGTTGTCTAAAACTCTCTCTTTAACTTTCCATATCATAAAAAAACGGCCAGGTGCGTGTCGGACCACGCACAATGAAGGGTTCCGTAGTTGAAATGCATTTATACCAAAAACAACATTGGATATCAAAAAAAATATTTTTTATGTCATAAAATTACAAATTCACAATTTTCGGACTTTTTCCTTTAATTGTGCAGAGAGACCTTGCTTCTTGCCAAATTTCATTATTCTAGGTCAATGGGAAGTACCCTATGGGTTTTGATTTACTTGCGACAGTTGCGAGTATCAAAATGTGTCGCAAAATGGACGTATTATTTTATTGCGTTGACTTAGAAGCTTGAATTTTTTAGTACTTCAAGAGATCATTGGCCTTCGTGTTTGATATTGATTTCAACTTGATACCTTTACGCGTTCCTGAGAAAAAGGGTCTTGACAGACTGACAACTTTGAAAATATTTTTTTATATGATACAATTACAAATTAACAGTTTTCGGACTTTTTCCTTTACTTGTGCTGTGAGACCTTGCTTCTTGCCAAATTTCATGATTCTAGGACGACGGGGACCTATAGGTTTTCATTACTTGCGAGTATCAAAAAATGTCGCATAAATGGCCGTATTTTTACCCGACTACGGCAAAGCTAAAAGGAAGGGTTACGATTTTAGCAGTCTATGTATGTATGTATGTAAGTATGTATATAAGTATGTATTTTTACCCGACTACGGCAAAGCCAAAAGGAAGGGTTATGATTTTAGCAGTCTACTTGTGTATGTATGTATATAAGTATTTATTTACGTGTGTTCCACCGTAGCGCCTAAATTACTGAACCGATTTTGATGATTGAGGTATCAGTAGATTTGAAAAAATGGTCCGGGTGACACAGTCTATATAAATTCTCCCTAAATTTAATATGGTGGACTTTACACGTAAATTTCTGACCTCGAAAAAAAAAATTGAGATAATCATGACATGTTTGGTATTAAAAGAAAGGTCTTAAGGAGCACATTACAAATATGTATATACCTATGTCATTATTGTTTAAGTAAAAAATATTTTGAACTTTTTAGATCAATTTTATTTTTCCGTAGTTGGGTTACAGTTTTTTAAACTTTATTCTTGTTTTATTGCGTTGACTTAGAAGTTTGATCGTTTTGTATCTCCAAGGGACCACAGACCTACGTATTTGATATTAATTTCAGCTTGATACCTTCACGCGTTCCTGAGAAAAACGGTCTTGACAGACTGACAGACAGACAGACAGACAGACAGACAGACGGGCAAACAAGTGATCCTATAAGGGTTCCGTTTTTTGCTTTTGAGGTACGGAACCCTAAAAATGCTATTCGTTGGTAAGTGCATCACTTGGTAACGGCTGGACTGATTTGGATATTTTTAGGGTTCCTTACCTCAAAAGGAAAAAAAGGGAACCCAGGATCACTCGTGTGTCTGTCTGTCTGTCGATCTGTCCGTCTGTCACAGCCAATTTTCTCAGAATTTAATGGACCGATTAAGTTGAAACTTGGTACACATATGGATTTCTGTAACCCAAACACGTACGGCTAAAGTAAATAAATGAATTTTAAATATGGGGTCACTTATAAGGGCAAATAAGAAAATTAAAAAAAAAAGTTTTGCAAACTGTACCGTGAGCTATATCAATTGAAAGGGACTTACTTAGAGGGATTACTAGGAGAGTTTCAAGTATATTGTTTATATAATATAATTTCAAAATAAATCATTTTAAAGTTATATTTAAGAAAATAGACGAAAATTAAGCATTCCCCCCTTATCTCCGAAACTACTAAGCATAAAATTTTGAAAAAAAAAAAAAATACAGAAAATAGTACTATTAGTATAGTAAATAGTTATTAGTTGGGAAAAGGCTACGCAGATTGCCTTCGACCAACAAACAAAGACTACGCAACAATGACCGCAACTTTTAAACATATGCAACAATAAAAAGGAAAATATTGACAAACTTAATAACTGTCCATAGTCGCCTAATGACAAAGTTCAAAGAAACAATTAGCGGAATTCATTAAAGAAAGCCAATGAAAGAAGACTTCAAAGTAAAATCTTGTTTAGATTTGTTTCTCTGGCTAGCCGAGTCAGTAGCGTCTTGGTAATTTAATTCAAAGTAGTTTTTGATCGTGAGTTCAGTTACTACAGCTACAAAAGAAGTTACAGGATAAGCTTATGCATAAAACATATCCTATACAACTCGGTAATACCTACTATAGCTTCCCACTAGTGAAAGAGTTTTCGGAATCGGAACAGCAATTCCGAGGATTACCCTCTACATAAAAACTCATAATATAAGTACCTATAGATAATACGAATGACAGAGAATTAAGCAGAAATACAAAACCATTTTTCGCAGGAAAACACTCTTGGTAATATCGGTAACCCATTCATTTGAAGATCGAACTGATCGAACAAAAGTTCTCGAATTTAACTCCGTATAATATTCGAGAAACTCCGTATAATATTCGAGACGTTGTTTACATAATATTATTAGTCAAAAAGTTAGCCAGTATAGGTGTAGTTTAAAAGATGATGTAGTGACAAAAATTTAAAAGGATGCTTGATGGTTTGGTCATGTTGTGAGTATGAATGAAAGGCGATTAAGAATAGTACATTATTGCAAAGGCCGTGAAATAGGCAATTGCAGGTCGAGTATGAGTTTGAAGGCCGAGCCGTAGGCGAGGACTTCACTAATACGAGACAAGCAATTGCCATTTCCGCCGAGGCATATATAGTGCTTTTCTCAAAAGAATGCAGGGAAATTAAAGTAGTTAAGTTTCCATAATTTTTCATGTTAATGCCGTTTTTAACATGAATTGTACATTTCAGCATGGAATAAATTACCCTTAGTGTAGAAGGGTTTTTAGTTTTAGCAATCTCATTTAAATACGACAAAAATACTGTTTCGGAGAAAATGTTCACTTTTTTCTGGGTTTTCCAAATCATAAAATTTTCATATACCTACTTTCATGTATTTTTCTTTTGACTTCGCTGGAAGCAGGTTTTCCATTGCCAATTTGGCTTCTGATCTTAAATCTGGTGGAGTATCAATCTCCATTTCACTCTGAACCGTTGGAACTCATTTTAATTAAGTATTAAATTTATATTTAAGAAGTATGTAAATATAAATTTTCAAATCAAGATGAATTTTCAGCTTTGCCGCCAATTTTCTATTTATCATCTGTGCCAAAAAGCAAACGCATTTATGGCTATACAGCCACGTGAATGTTAATTAATTAAGTAGGTACCAAAGCAAACTACATGTCTACTATTTGTACAACCAGCGCCATCTGCTGTATATTAATGTAACTGTGTGTTGACATCCTAAAATAAATGTCAGTCTGTTAAAAGCCACTCTGAAGTTTTATTAGGTTATGGGCCCAGTCCAAAATATCGAAAGTTATCGGTGTGAAAATCAAGTGATCCGAACGCAAAATGTCTGCGAGTTATTCAGTAAATGTACCTAAATTACGTGGACGTGAAAATTATGATGATTGGGCTTTTGCTGTCGAAAATTACATGATCTTGGAAGGCGTGGGTCTGAATGACACCACTGAACTAGCCGCCATTGAAGACAAGAAAGCCAGGGCGAAGATCATCATGACAATAGATCCATCACTTTACACTCATATCAAGAGCGAAGCAACAGTTCGAGGTTTATGGAGCAAGTTAAAATCTCTGTTTGATGATTCGGGTTTTACGCGGAAGATCAGCCTTCTTAGAAGTTTGATATCAATCCGTTTAGAGACCAGTGACTCCATGACCAACTACGTGACCCAGCTCGTGGAAACCGCACAGAAATTGAAAGGTACTGGTTTCGAAATAAACGATGAATGGATCGGCTCGTTATTGCTGGCAGGGCTTCCTGAAAAGTTTAGCCCAATGATAATGGCTATAGAGCATTCAGGTATGAAAATAAGTTCAGATGCAATAAAAACTAAATTATTAGACATGAGTTCGGATTTTGAGATTAGTTCGGACAAGGCATTTTTTGCTAAACAAAAACGCGAGAAAACTCGTAGCAATATTAGCAAAAACGGAACGCAGCCGTCGACTGATAACCTCAAAAACAAGAAAAAGTTTATTCGTTGCTACAACTGCAAAAAAGTTGGTCATTATAAAAATCAGTGTACCAATCAGAGTCAGAATACTGAAAAAGAAAAAACAAATGCTTTTAGTGCAGTGTTTATGTCTAGTGAATTCAATAGAAACGACTGGTATGTAGATTCCGGAGCCAGTTGCCATCTAGTAGCAAACGAAAATATGTTGTCGAACATTACTTATCAGCCGATAATCAAGGAAATCATAGTGGCGAACCAGTCAAGCGTACGAGTTCTATGCTCTGGAGATTTAAACCTTACTACAGTTGTAAAAGGGACAGAGTATGAGATAAAAGTAAACAATGTTTTGTGCATACCTAATCTTGCAACAAATTTGCTGTCAGTGAGCAGAATGGTTGAAAATGGTAACAGAGTATCCTTCAACAAACGTGGATGTTACATTTACAACGCTCGAAATGACTGCATTGGTGAAGCTAGTTTAAAGAATAATATGTACAGATTAAACATTGTAAAGTCTGAGCTAATATTAGCAGCAGCAGTCACAGCTTCGAGTACGACGTGGCACAGACGATTAGGTCACATAAATTTTAATGACCTATGCAAAATGAAAAATGGAGCAGTTGAAGGCATAACATTCTTAGACAAAGGTGGTGAAATTGACAAATCCAGCTGTACAGTATGCTGCCAGGGTAAACAGACAAGGTTACCATCCCCTGTGAGTACAAGCAGAAGTCAGGATATGCTGGACTTGGTCCACGTGGACCTATGTGGACCAATGGAAAATAAATCACTTGGAATGGCTTCTTATTTTCTGATTTTTGTTGACGACTACAGTCGAATGAGTTTTGTATATTTTCTTCAGTCAAAACAGCAAACATTCAAGTACTTTCAAGAGTTCAAAATGTTAGTCGAGAATCAGCAATCTAAGACAATAAAAACATTAAGATCTGATAATGGCGGTGAATTCTGTTCAACCGAAATGGACAACTATTTGAAAAAATGTGGTATAGTACATCAGAAAACTACTGCATATACTCCTGAACAGAATGGAGTGGCTGAACGGTATAACAGGTCTATTGTTGAAAAGGCACGCTGTCTCCTATTTGATGCCAATTTTGAAAAAAGGTTCTGGGCGGAGGCTGTTAACACAGCTGTATATTTAAAGAATAGATCGCCAGCAGCAAACCTAGACAGGGATATTACACCCTATGAAATATGGACGGGCAGAAAGCCAAATGTTAGTCATTTGCGGATCTTTGGCAGCCCAGTGATGGTCCATGTGCCCAAGGAGAAGCGCAAAAAGTGGGATAAAAAGGCAAACAAGATGTTCCTAGTTGGTTACTCAGATAATACCAAAGGTTGCCGACTGTTTGACCCACAGTGACAGAAGATCATTGTTGCCAGAGATGTGGTAGTCATGGAGGACACCAATGGCAGATCGTCAGCAACTGTACTGATAGAGGACCAACAGCCACCAGAGTGCACAGAGAACAGTAAGTCTGATAATGAAATAGAGGGTGATGCGAGTGATTCAACCTATGTTCCTGATGAATCATCAACTGAAGATGAAGACAGTTTCCATGATTCTCTCACACCAACTGATACAACTGTTGTGACTCAGTCACAGGTTTTGGATCTTCCGAAGAAGCGTACTATAAGGAAACCAAATTACTATGGTTATTCTAATATGTGTGTGGAAGATGTGACAGGTGACCAGATTTCACTAAATGAAGCTATGAGTGGGCCTGAGGCAGTGCAGTGGCAATGTGCAGTGAAGTGACAATGACACTTGGGACCTTGTGGACAGACCAAAGGATGGTACTGTGGTAAAAAACAGATGGGTGTTCAAAAAGAAATACAATAGTGATGGTGAAGTGCGGTACCGAGCAAGGCTTGTGGCAAAGGGTTTTACCCAGAAGAAAGGTATTGACTTCACTGAAACTTTCTCACCTGTATTAAGGTATTCTACTCTTAGATTACTTTTTGCTTTAACTGCTAAACTTAACCTTAATATGAATCACCTTGATGTGCCAACAGCTTTTTTGAATGGTTTACTAAATGAAAATGTATTTACTGAAATACCTGAGTGTTCTTCATTTGAGAATTGTCATAATAAAGTGTTAAAATTAAAAAGAGCAATCTACGGTCTCAAACAATCTGCTAGGGCCTGGTATACTAGAGTGGAAGATTGTTTGTTAGGTTTAGGTTACAGAAAATGTAAGTATGAACCGTGTCTCTTTATTAAGTCTAATAATAATGTCAAAGTGTTTGTAGCTTTGTTTGTGGACGATTTCTTCGTGTTCTATAATTGTAAAAATTCTTATTTACAATTGAAGACTGAACTTGTAAATAAATTTAAAATAAAGGATTTAGGTCAGATTAAACAGAGCCTAGGCATGAGAGTCACTGTAAAAAAAGACTGTATTACTGTTGACCAAGAGCAATTTATAAAAAATATTTTAGATAAATTTAATATGACAGATTGTCATGGCTTAGATACCCCCATGGAAGTTAATTTAAAGTTAGATAAAGATGTAAATAATAATTGTGATAGAAAATACCCCTACCAACAGTTGATTGGTAGCCTAATGTACCTTTCTGTGTCGACTAGACCAGATATAGCTTATAGTGTTAGTTATTTAAGCCAATACAATAATTGTTTTAAAGAAAAACATTGGAAACATTTAAAGAGATTGTTGAAATATCTGCAGAAAACTAAAAGCTATGGTCTAGTTTTTAAAAAAGATAGTGATAGTTATTTACATGGTTTTGTTGATGCTGACTGGGCATCATGTACCTTAGACAGAAGGTCTTATACTGGTTTTTGTTTTGTTATGTCAGGTTGTGTTATCTCTTATGAGTCCAGAAAGCAAAGAACTGTAGCTTTGTCATCAACAGAAGCTGAGTACATGGCTTTGTCTGAAGCCTGCAAAGAGGCTATTTACTTAAACAATTTACTAAGTGATATGTTAGAGATTAATGATAGAATACCTGTAAGCCTGTTTAGTGATAGCCAAAGCTCAATCAGTTTAGCTGCTAATCCGTTTTTTCACAAACGCACTAAACACATAGATGTTCGACATCATTTTGTTCGTGAATGTGTGTTTCATAATAGAGTTGAGCTTAAATATGTATCTACCTCTGAAATGCCTGCTGATTTACTCACAAAAAGTCTTTGTAGCAATAAACATTATAAGTTTCTTGGTTTAATGGGTGTTGAGAAAATATAAGTTGTTAGTGTTTGTGTAGTTTATTTTGTTACAAGGGGATGTTAATTAATTAAGTAGGTACCAAAGCAAACTACATGTCTACTATTTGTACAACCAGCGCCATCTGCTGTATATTAATGTAACTGTGTGTTGACATCCTAAAATAAATGTCAGTCTGTTAAAAGCCACTCTGAAGTTTTATTAGTGAACGCAATTTATACTAAGCAAAGAGACTTATGGTATGCCAAGCCCAAGAATGATAAAAGAGATCCAATCAAAGAGTATCTAATAACCCCAGCACGCGGTTTCATACAACATTGCTGGAGCGGTGTAATGTTCCAAATTCAAAAAACGCTCCTGCAATGGATTTGATTTTCTTTGACCGTAAATTCGATACTTCGCGTGTTCTTTTTTCGAAAATAATGACAATATTTCCATGCATGTTTGAGAAAAAGGTATTTACAAGGCAGATGTGAGTGGAAACGCCGGGAGTCCGAGGAAGACATAATAATATAGTGACCTTATTAGTGATTTTCTTCAGAAAGGTCAGGTGCATAGTACTCGCAACCGGCGTGCGTGTATGACCAGACGTATGAACGTAAACGAGGCAAAAGGAATATGTAAGGATCATAGCAGGTGGCGTTTTGTATAGTTTCTGCCTACCCCGTGGGAAGAAGGCGGAAGGAATGTATGTAAAGATCTTGGCCAATTTAAAAACAATGACATTTCTTCATCGTTGGCCTCAATGTAACCTTTTCAAACTGTTATTTCCGAAAACGTAGTAGGTAAAACTGCAAGTAAAAATTTACCATAAGTTGCTTGACCTTATTATTCTGCAAATACATTGAGATTGACATTTAAAGCTCATAGAATAAAACAACCTGGTAAACTTTATTCTTAGGTGCAGCGCAGACGACAGTCTATCCGTGACGCACTTTTTAGTCTGTGAAAATAGAACCTAAGCAATTATATGCAGTAACGCACACGACGCGCAAAAAGTCCGGCGCACGAAAAATCCGTGTCATTCTGGCAGATCGCGCCGCGCCGCGCCACATAAAAGTGCGCGAAAAAATAGAACGTTTGCTTCAACACGCGCTAGCGCAGACGGTGCACACTTAATATCGCACAAAAAGTCTGTCGCCTTCGCTGCACCTTAAGTGGGAGACATAGCGTCTACTTTCCTACAGTTCGGCCGACAGAATGATCGAAGATGTGTGTGTTGAGTCTGTGTACAATCTGCGACGGAATTTTTGTGTGCCACGCAGACATTTTGTGCGCTACAGACTCGATCGCACAAAAACTGTATCGTCTGCGTTGCAACTAAGCTTGCACATAAAAACCGGTCAAGAGCGAGTCGGACTCGCGCACCGAGGGTTCCGTTATGATTTCTGAAAAAGTGTGCTATTTAGAGACATCGTTTTATTTTTCCTGTAATCTTTATATAAACTTCTACCACATTGAATAATTTCAGATTTTTCTCTTTGCAAACTTCGGAGATAAGGAGGGGAACTGTATTTTTTTTACATTTTTCATCAGAAGTCGAAAACTATACGGCCTAAAAAAAAAGAAAAAAAATGTTTGAGAATGTGCAAACAGCGTTCTTTCATATGATACCCCACATGCCCTAGTAGCCCCACTTTTATTTTTTAAGACCCCCTTTCAGTCCCTGTTGCAAAAAAAAAGAATGTTTTAATTTCTTTCTTATTTGCAAAATAGTTGGGTCATCGTCATCTAAAACTATTCTTAATTTCAAGTTGATAGCATTAGTAGTTCTTGAGATATCCAGCTGTGACAGACAGACAGACTGAGTGACACCATAAGGGTTCCTTTTTTACCATTTTGGTACGGAATACTAAAAACTGCAACCTGCAACAAACTACGTACAAGCAAATAATTTATTTATGTAACGTGCAGCCCATTCATGTTGCAGCAACTAACAATTTCATACCATTTTGTTTAGCTGTGTTACTTGCAAATTTTATTAGTTCCGCGTTTACATTGGTGAAATGTATGAGGAATTTAGCTGTAGCTGGCAACACTGGAATGCTTTTGAATGAAGGCTTACAAAGAAGCTGTTATAGTTACACTGGAGTCTGAACTTAATAATAGTGGAAGGTTTCTAGTTTAGCACAAAGGTGACTGAGGTTTTGTCAGGAGAGTGACTGATGGATTATTTATGGGTTGAAAATATTTTGATTTTTTATTATTTTCTCAAGTATCGTGATCTGAAAGGATGAGTGTGACTTTAGAGTTCAATTCCATACTCTTAAATCTTTGTTATAGCCAATGTTTGAATTCTATCTCGTATAACACTATCTATTAATCAATCTGCCTAGCCTTTTTCCAACTATGTTGGGGTTGGCTTCCAGTCTAACCGGATGCAGCTGAATACCAGTATTTTACATGGAGCGACTGCCTATCTGACCTCCACAACCCAGTAACTGCGTAATACGATTCCCCTTGGTAAGACTGGTTGTCAGACTTTCAGGCTTCTAACGACCCGTAACGACTGTCAAAGATTCACGAATGAAACCGTTGGTACGGTATAACGTGCTTTCCGAGGCATGGAGGAGTCTCAGTATGTAAAGATGGTCAGCTATCCACTAACCAACCACGGCAAGCGTAGCTTAACCTAATGGATCGACCCGTGCGGCTATTATAGGTACTATTAATTGAGCAATATTTGGGTGAATTTTTCAAGTGGGCGTGAATGGTCAAAAACGAAACTATGAGGAATATTGTAATGTTGAATACAGCACAATTTTTGAGACGTCGAATCCAACTATGTATTGAAAACAATGGTCATCATTTTGAACAATTAATCAGTTAAGGTTTAATATGTAGTAGATAACATAAGAAAAATAAAAAGTATTTTTTTAAAAATGAGCTCTTTCCTTTAGTTTGCCTTATGTCATTACTTCCCAGAATTCGACCATTATTAGCGACACTATCGAATAGTGTAATAATACAGTGTTTTTTTTTCAAAATCAACGGGTTCGATTCCTGCCTAGAAATATAGATTTTTCAAAAATCCAATGATGCAGTTTTAGTTTTCATCAAAATCGAGCCCGAGACTTCTTTGAGTACTTTCCGCTATTCCTCATAGTTTCGGATCTGCCCATCCACGCTCACTTAAAAATTCAACCCTTTGTTATCACGTTCTCGAAAACGGCTCTAACGACTTCGATTGCAATATAGAGGTTTACTGGGGCAAAAATCGATCTAGCTAGGTCTTATTTCTGGGAAAATTCGTTTTCTCTTTTTCCACGTGAGCAGAGCTCAGTCGCGCACGTAATGTACATTATTACGGCATCCAAGCAACATAATTTACCACATAAAAGAGAAATTTCAGTAAAGATTTTTTTGAGCTTACTTTTTTTTTTTTTTTTTTTTTGAGGGTGGGAAATCATCAAATAACTTCTCCCGCTCTGGGTGGAGCGGAAGGGCGTGTCAGACTTTTACTGACTAAAACCCACCCGTGTTCCTTCAGTTGCCTATGCCAGGGCCGCGGTAACCCCTTCGGACAATCCGCGACTTTTTGAGCTGACTGCCATTTTGCATTGTTTTATAAGAATAGCGCGTAATTCTCTGCCTGAGCCCTTTTAAATATTACAATTTTAATGTATAACATAAAAAACACAGAACCCGCAACCCATATAATTAACAACGAATAAACAACAACATCGCTAATCAGTGCTCATCGTTTGTTGCGGATGAGTAGCTCAGTAGGGGTGAAACTCATACCCTTCAGCCCCTTTCTACCCCCGCGAATCTTTTGTGACGACTCGTCACACAGAAAAAATGTAGCCTACCCCATAGACTTATAAAAAAAGATGGACTCCGCGCCACGCAAATCGAAAGTGAAGCACAGTAAGTATGCCGGACCGTTTGTACAAACATGCCTCGCGCACACATTTACATCATAGTATGCCGACCGGCCGCCATTACGTGACACGAGCGACGTAGTCCAGTAGACAAAAGAATATGCCCTTCGATAATTCCAAAGTTTTTTATTTTCGCGGAGTGGATTACTTTCGTGAATTCATTGCTATGTACAAAAATGCTAACAGTTTAGAGTTATGCTATAGGTATTAAGTAGGTATTTCCTATTATTTCGTGTTATAACAATAATATAAAATTTAAATTAAAATACTACACTGTTTCTTAATTAGTACTATCTAAGGTATATATTACTGAAAATGCTAACAGATAGGTACTGTGGAACAATGGAAATCTGAAAATGTCCTTTAACTCATTCAATAAAAAATTTAAGTTTTTCAAATCATTTCCTATACACTTAAAGGGATTAGTTATACCTTACAACAAAAGTTCTAACAGCTAAGTAATATGCTTCACAAGTAATTGTATTTTTACTTTGCAATTAGCGAAATATTGAATTTAAGTTTATAAATTTGCGCCCACATATTCGTGATAATAAGCTCTGCTACCATACAAAAGTTTCAACTTGTACGTGCTATGCCTTTTTGTTTAATAAATAAAATACAATTTGGATATTGTGGCGCGCGGTGTAAGTACGACAATTCGTGCAGCGCGACGCGGTGACAATCAGACCCACAGTCACTGCAAACGTGCACGCGGCTACACATCAAGCTATGCTAGCTAGCACAGCTAGCTAGTTTACACTGACCTCTCATTGTAAGGTAATCTTATACAATGCGAGATCAGCTTATACTGGATATGTATAGCTTGATCTGAAGCCGTGCGTACCTACCTCTATTGAATGAGGCGCAAAATCATTTCATTACAGTCACATCTCACAAATGGCTAATACGAGTACAGTCAGCGTCAAAAATATCGGAATGAACAGACTGTTCAAAATGATCTCAAAAACTAAGAAAATTAAACTACTAAATTGGGTAAAGCTCTTGTCAGAATTACAGTGTAATATTATCGTAGACTGTCTTCATTCTGAAAACAGTCTGTTCGTCCCGATATTATTGACGCTGATCCAATACAGTCGGTTATTTTTTCTGTTCCATTCCGTGACCGTGACTTCGCCCGCGCGTAATTATCAACAATTGTCAAAAATAGTCAAAATCCCGGATTCCAGGATTCACAGATTTAGAGTTCTGATTATAGGATCGAATGTATATTTATGTATTGATCGTCAAAATGTCGTGATTCCGGAATTGATAAATTAAGTATTTTTTTTACCATTACTGGGTAACTTGTTTATCACTAAATTTTCACAGGGGATCATCTACTATGAACAACTTTCACTATGGCATCAACACGTAAATCACGAAAAATAAATCAGCTGGTCGAGTAGGTATTGAGCTTTTGTATCAAACATCGTAATTTTTTTTGTGATTTCAGAGTTGGTCCCATAATGAAAGCTGCTGAAACTGTAAATCCAAGATGGCGGCTGCGAATATTTTCAAATGTTTCGTTATGGGTGTCGTTTTCATTGGTTTCGAGGGTGTTAAGGCCGATAGTGACACTAAAATGTAAATCCAAGATGGCGGCTGCGAATATTTTCTAATTTTTTGTCATGGGTGTCGTTTTTTTGGTTTTCGATAGTGTTAAAGCCGATAGTGATACTAAAATGTAAATCCAAGATGGTGGATGCGAATATTTTCTAATTTTTCGTTATGGGTGTCGTTTTCATTGTTTTCGGTGGTGTTGAAGCTGATAGTAACATTAAAATGTAAATCCAAGATGGCGGCTGCGAACATTATTAAATTTTTCTTCATGGGTGTCGTTTTCATGCTTTTCGAGGGTGTTAAAGCCAATAGTGACATTAAAATATAAATCCAAGATGGCCGGTGCGAACATTTTCAAATTTTTCGTCATAGGTGTCGTTTTCATGCTTTTCGAGAGTGTTAAAGCCGATAGTGACACTAAAATGTAAAGCCAAGATGGTGGATGCGAATATATTCTAATTTTTCGTCAAAGGTGTCATTTTCATGGTTTTGGGGGCTGTTAAAGCCGATAGTGATGTTAAAATGTAAATACATGATGGCGGCTGCGAAAATTTTTAAAATTTTCGTCACGGGTGTCGTTTTCATGATTTTCGAGGGTGTTAAAGCCGATAGTGACACTAAAATGTAAATGCAAGATAGCGCCTGCTTTAAAAATGTTGATGGTTTTTTAATTACTATCACACGTGTTTTCAGGTTGTAACGCGATACGCTGCACTGCCGCAGGGTTAGTTAAGTAGGCATCAGCCAAGCGTCACGCATTTTGACTCCTCTATCGGCTTTAGCACACTCTAAAACCATGACGGAAAATTTTCGCAGCCGCCATCTTGGATTTACATTTTAACGTCATTATCGGCTTTAACACCCTCGAAAACCATTAAAATGACACCCATGATAAAAAGCTTGAAAATTTTTGCAGCCGCCACCTTGGATTTACATTTTAACGTCACTATCGGCTATAACACCCTCAAAAACCATGAAAACGACACCCATGACGAAAAGTTTGAAAATTTTGCAGCCACCGTCTTGGATTTACATTTTAACGTGGCGTTAAAATGTAAATCGCCTTTGAAACCCTCGAAAAGCATGAAAACGACACCCATGACGAAAAATTTAATAATGTTCGCAGCCGCCATCTTGGATTTACATTTTAATGTTACTATCAGCTTTAACACCACCGAAAACCATGAAAACGACACTCATTGAGAAAAATTAGAAAATATTCGCATCCACCATCTTGGATTTACATTTTAGCGTCACTATCGGCTTTAACAGTCTCGAAAACCAAGAAAACGACACCCATGACGAAAAATTAGAAAAGATAGAAAATATTCGCAGCCGCCATCTTGGATTTACATTTTATTGTCACTATCGGCCTTAACACCCTCGAAAGCCATAAAAACGACACCCATGATAAAACATTTGAAAATATTCGCAGCCGCCATCTTGGATTTACAGTTTCAGCAGCTTTCACTATGGGACCAACTCTGAAATCACGAAAAAAATTACGATTTTTGATACAAAAGTTCAATACCTACTCGACCAGCTGATTTATTTTTCGTGATTTACGTGTTGATGCCATAGTGAAAGTTGTTCATGAGTAGAAGATTCCCTGTGAAAATTTACTGATAAAAAGTTATCCTCTAATACTCGTAGTAAAAAAATACTTAATTTATCCCGACATTTTGACGATCAATACAAAAGTAGGTACATTCCATATTAGCCAAAGCCTAAACGTAAGTAAATATACATTCGATTCTATAATCAGAACTTAAAAATTGTCGCTCCGGAATCCCGGGATTTTTTCGATACATAAGTGCAATCCATATTAACTAACATCTGCACTTAAGTAAATTATACATTCGATTCTATGATCAGAAGTCAAAATTTGTGAATCCCGGAATTTTTTTGATACAGAAGTGCAATCCATATTAGCCAACACCTGAACGCAAGTACCTAACTAAACATTCGATTCCAAAATAAGAACTTAAAAAGTGTCGTTCCGGAATCCCGGCATTTTCTCGATGTCTAAGTGCAATCCATACTAACTAACATCTGAACTTAAGTACTTAAAACATTCGATTCTATAATTAGAAGTCAAAATTGGCCGATACCAGAATTCTGGGATCTTTCAATCCAAAAGCCCACTCCATACTTAGCCAACACCTCAACTTTAGGTTAATACGCATCCGATTATCCGATGTCTAGTAATAATGTAATGTCCCTAAACCCGGGAGATTAATTATAAAAAAATAAAAAATAAAAATAAAAAAGCCTTTTATTTCCAGTAAATTTAGATTCCTTAAAATCTATGTATGTGTTAGTTTTGTTTAGTTCATTCTATGTTATTTATTTGTCTCTTACTTAGTATAATTTTATGTGTATCCTATGTATTATATCATAGTATTTATAGTTAGGTACTTCATTTTTTTATTTAATCTACAGGAACCCCAGAATGGGTGAAGGCCTCCTCCAGTGATGCCCATTTGACTTTGTCTTCAGCTACTTTTCTCCAGTTTGGACCAGCTATTGCTTTTATATCATCTTCCCATCTTGTAATAGGTCTACCTCTTGTTCTTTTGCCTAGTAGGCCATTCCAGAATGTTACTCTTTTGGGAGATTAATTATCCCGGAAAAAATGTTGTCCTAAAGAAGTCTCCACTGTTTGTCTCCGTTCCTCGAAGTTCTATTCTGTTCTTTATTTATTACCAGAGATCGTATGTTCGGACGCATATTTACCTAAAGTTGAGGTGTTGGCTCTATAGAGGAAAAATAGAATGGATTAGATGGGGTATAGGATATTGATAGTAGGAATTATAAATACAACTAGAACTTACTTGTTGGCTCCAATCGTCGTTATGTATTCCGGCAGCCCATAATATGGTCTCTTGTGTCTCTGATCGTCTAACTACAGAAACCTTTATTCGTTTGTCAGAGGAATATTTTTGTTGCGACTGGAACGTATGTCCTACTGGTGCGGTCATTTGTTTTTACGAGTATCTCAGATTGACTTACGCGGCTTGTTATGGAAAATAGTTATTCGCAATTTAAACAAAAGCCATAGCACGTATATGTTGAAACTTTTGTATGGTAGCAGAGCTTATTGTCTCGAATGTTCAGGCGAAAATTTACAAACTTAAATTCAATATTTCGCTAATCGCAAAGTAAAAATACAATTACTTGTGAAGCCTGAACATTCTTGTGAAGCCTTGTGTTGTACTTAGCTGTTAGAACTTTTGTTGTAAGGTATAACTAATCCCTTTAAGTATATAGGAAATGATTTGAAAAACTTAAATTTTTTATTGAATGAGTTAAGGGACATTTTCAGATTTCCATTGTTCCACAGTATCTATCTGTTAGCATTTTCAGTAATATACAGGGTGTAAGGGACAGCCCTCCGCAAACTGATAGGGTGAATTCAGTATGTCATACTAAGATGACCGGAACATGAATTTTTTTCAGGAACGTTAAGGGAATCCAATAAACCTGATTTGTTTGTGTTTTTGTGCTCAAATCGGAGCGTCTATTACTGGTTGGGAGGGGTAGGTAATAGGTATGCGGTGAGTTCGATGAACTCTGTAGCTAGACAGAAAGTGAACAGCTGATTTCACGCGTCGTTGGTTAGAGTATTTCAACATCCATTGCTGGTTTTTTTTTTGCTGTTTTTTTTTTGCAGTTTTTTTACATAAATGCAGTGCTGCGAACACACAATGCAATTTTACATTGAAATAATTAAAATGTAACTGAAAAAAAAATTGAAAAAATGACAATTTTCTGAGAAAATTTCCGGTGGAATATGATTCAAAATGAGGAGCTGAATGCACCCTGTTAGTTTGCGGAGGGCTGTACCTTACACCCTGTATACTTTAGATAGTATTAATTAAGAAACAGTGTAGTATTTTAATTTAAATTTTATATTATTGTTATAACACGAAATAATAGGAAATACCTATAGCACAACTCTAAACTGTTAGCATTTTTGTACATACTAGAGTAAAATTAGAAAATATTCGCAGCCGCCATCTTGGATTTACATTTTAGTGTCACTATCGGCCTTAACACCTTCGAAACCAATGAAAACGACACCCATAACGAAACATTTGAAAATATTCGCAGCCGCCATCTTGGATTTACAGTTTCAGCAGCTTTCATTATGGGACCAACTCTGAAATCACGAAAAAAATTACGATGTTTGATACAAAAGCTCAATACCTACTCGACCAGCTGATTTATTTTTCGTGATTTACGTGTTGATGCCATAGTGAAAGTTGTTCATAGTAGATGATCCCCTGTGAAAATTTAGTGATAAACAAGTTACCCAGTAATGGTAAAAAAAAATACTTAATTTATCAATTCCGGAATCACGACATTTTGACGATCAATACATAAATATACATTCGATCCTATAATCAGAACTCTAAATTTGTGAATCCCGGAATCCGGGATTTTGACTATTTTTGACAATTGTTGATAATTACGCGCGGGCGAAGTCACAGTCACGGAATGGAACAGAAAAAATAACTGACTGGATTGGATCAGCGTCAATAATATCGGGACGAACAGACTGTTTTCAGAATGAAGACAGTCTACGATAATATTACACTGTAATTCTGACAAGAGCTTTACCCAATTGAGTAGTTTAATTTTCTTAGTTTTTGAGATCATTTTGAACAGTCTGTTCGTTCCGATATTTTTGACGCTGACTGTACTCGTATTAGTCATTTGTGAGATGTGACTGTAATGAAATGATTTTGCGCCTCATTCAATAGAGGTAGGTACGCACGGCTACAGATCAAGCTATACATATCCAGTATAAGCTGATCTCGCATTGTATAAGATTACCTTACAATGAGAGGTCAGTGTAAACTGGACATGCATAGCTTGATGTGTAGCCGCGTGCACGTTTGCAGTGAGTGTGGGTCTGATTGTCACCGCGTCGCGCTGCACGAATTGTCGTACCTACACCGCGCGCCACAATATCCAAATTGTATTTTATTTATTAAACAAAAAGGCATAGCACGTACAAGTTGAAACTTTTGTATGGTAGCAGAGCTTATTATCACGAATATGTGGGCGCAAATTTATAAACTTAAATTCAATATTTCGCTAATTGCAAAGTAAAAATACAATTACTTGTGAAGCATATTACTTAGCTGTTAGAACTTTTGTTGTAAGGTATAACTAATCCCTTTAAGTGTATAGGAAATGATTTGAAAAACTTAAATTTTTTATTGAATGAGTTAAAGGACATTTTCAGATTTCCATTGTTCCACAGTACCTATCTGTTAGCATTTTCAGTATTAAATACTTTAGACAGTACTAATTAAGAAACAGTGTAGTATTTTAATTTAAATTTTATATCATTGTTATAACACGAAATAATAGGAAATACCTACTTAATACCTATAGCATAACTCTAAACTGTTAGCATTTTTGTACATAGCAATGAATTCACTATAGTTATCCACTCAGCGAAAATAAAAAACTTTAGAATTATCGAAGGGTAAATGGAAAAAATATTATATCTCTACTGGACTAACGGCGTCTTTGCAGGTACTCAAATCATGCACACATAGATCGGTACGGTGCTTCACTTTCGATATGCGTGGCGCGGAGTCCATCTTTTTTTATAAGTCTATGGCCTACCCCTAGGTTTTGCTTTCCAGTTTGTTATGATAAGTTACCATGGTCGTGTGAAAATGTCGATAAGTTGAAGTTTACCTAGTACCTACTTACATAATTATATTATAATAATAAATGTTCATAATATACAGGGTTATTTTAAATTGGGCTAGCCAAGGTAACTCAAATTGGGTTATGTATTTTGTGCCTAATTGTGAAGTCGCTGTTATTCGTAATATGCAGGGTGTAAGTGTAAACAGTGGCAATCTTTTAAGGGGTCATTGTACTCATCATTATGAACAACTTTTACTATGGGACCAAACCTGAAACCGCATCATCATCGACCGCAGTTATTTAGGTAGGTATAGTCTCTTGAAACATCAGTTTAAAAAAATCAGTTTTTTCGTGTAACCTTCTCAGACGTGACGGGTGCCTATCGATAACCACGATAAAACATAAGAAAACAGTTTTTCTCAACTCATACTTCAAGTAAAAACACTGACAACGATCGTTGACCTCCCAAAAAAAACATTTTTTTTATCGTGTTTAGATATCTAAACCCAATCGTGTCTGCCAAAGTTTAGCTAGCCAATTTAAAACAACGCTGTGTGCATCAAAATGTATCTAATTTTTTTTTTCTCAAAATCCAGTTTGAAGCTATTTTCGCTCTGATGTCATAAAAACATAATTATGAGGTATTTTATCCTTCACTCTGGGAACGCAATGGGCACTGGTAATTGCACTGACGACAAGTACGCCTCTTTGCTTATTTACCATCCAATGCTTATAATGGGGAAAGTCGTCTCTAATTTTAATTTCCAAATTAAAACGGAAACAGTTTAATTACGTATCAATAACTCTAAACAGTATCAATCGGAATTGCGTAACACATTATTTATCAATCGGAGTTAGTTTCATTTTGAAGCAAATTGCTAATCCATTGCTTCACAAGTTCGAAAAATTTGTCTGCTCGACAACGTAAACAACGCGATGAATGTTGTTGAATTGTCAAAATGAAACCAACTCCGATTGATAATGTGTTACGCAATTAGGATGCAGGTTATACAATTATGATACCAATTACCACTGATTAACTCATTGCAATAATAGACTGTTCCACCAATTAGTAACATCCATCGTAATACAAATACAATTTAAATAGCTAATTCTAACGTGACTGTAATAACAATCAGTATAGCTTTTGTTATAAACATATTGTGCAGTAAATCTTGGTGGTCATAAACGATGATCGTGTGATCGGTTCGCACCTCCCCGGAATCTCGCGGCCTGATGTCTTTTTCACTGTTCATCCCCCTTTTATGGCGGTTGGGGGTGAATGGGATAAGTCATAAAAGACTGGAGTTATGATCACTGTTTGATTGGAAGCAGTTTTTTAAATAATATTATGTTTATTCTGGCAGTTCGTTTTTTCTTCCTTTACTTCACACATTTTGAACAGGAAATTAATCGCACAACAGAAAAATATTCTTACATCAAATACATCTTACATCTTATAATCTACATGTAGGTACACAAAATCATTGATTGCACTACTAATTATCTAATTGAATGTCAAAACTTGTACAAATAATAATGATTATTTATTCATCAATTATTGTCCAAACTCATAATAAAAAATTTAGTTATTAAGTATGTCAAAAATAACAAATGCGCATCCAATAAACTTATTATTTCACTATTACTTACTTAATTCAATATCAAAACTTGTACAAATTATAATTATTGGGCACCTGGGGGTTCGGTTTGGTTAGGTTAAAGGAACCTAACCAAACCGAACCCCGAGGGGCCTGCAGACAACAAGACAACCCTGCAGACAGAAATAGATGGCCCGTGCAGCGGGGCTCCGTTTGACCTGACGTTAAGTTTAATTTATTTAGACATGCAAATGATGTGCAAACAGTACTTTTGATGTAGGTATTCTGTTGGGAAAAATCGGTAATATTTCATTTGCGTTTAAATACTACACATTTTGAACCAGCGCCGTATGTGTAGGTAGAGTTTTCCATTGTACTGTAGATTTTGTCCCAAAGTCCATTTTTTTTTTATAAACAAATAATGATTACTTTCCCGTCAGCCGCGTCTGTCTTGCACCAACCACCACAGTCGTAAAGATAATGTAGAAGTTACAGCTCTCATAACATTATAATACTCCTGCGTAGCCAAAAGGATATTTGAGTGATAATAAAATTTAAATATGAGTTACGACCATCGGGTGCACGGAATTATAATAGGTTTTATCGTGTGAACGCGAACAACAGATTATAATATTATTTACTTTTATTTCTGTCGTACAATGACTTTTGTATGTGGATTTGAGGGTATTATTTTACTTGGTTAATTATAAATATTAATTGAGGAGCTCGTGGCTAAGTAATAACAGCCGCACGGGTCGATCCGTCAGGTTAAGCTACGCTTGCCGGGGTTGGTCAGTGGATGGGTGACCATCTTTACATACTGAGATTCCTCCGTGCCTCGGAAAGCACGTTAAGCCGTTGGTCCCAGCTGTTATTCGTGGATCTTTGACAGTCGTTACGGGTCGTCAGAAGCCCGAAAGTCTGACAACCAGTCTTACCAAGGGGTATCGTATTACCCAGTTACTGGGTTGTGGAGGTCAGATAGGCAGTCGCTCCATGTAAAATACTGGTATTCAGCTGCATCCGGTTAGACTGGAAGCCGACCCCAACATAGTTGGGAAAAGGCTAGGCAGATTGATTTTACTTGGTTAATGAATGTAGCATCCTGTAGGTTTAACACCGCTTCAAGCGCTGTGAATTCAAAATCAGTCGCGGATCGAAATGGTTAGCACATTTAGAGCATTTTTTACCTATAGTCATTATGTAGGAGATTGAGGTTTGATTGCTCCTATTGAATAACTAATCAAACATTATCAGTGCTTCGTTTTGGGTTCAATAAGTCTTGTTAATGTCACAGTCGCAGTTTTACCGTAAAGGGCACAATCTCGTTATATTTTATTCGTTAAAACACTTGAATCACACATGCAATTAACTGTAAACCCTTTGATTGAAGGCTACCTATTTAGGCATTCGTGTAGTGATGTCCAATTAAAATAATAATTTATTAATGTGATTTATTTGTATAAACAGTAAATAATTAAATCACCGGGAGCTGTAATGACGGAGAAACAAGCCAATGATTATTATCATGACGATGTCCTGCACTAATGCTGTGGCGGCATCTACATCGCCACATACGAACTACGCATCACAATGACATGACGTCACACAATCCTGCATCTCGTCCCGACATCAACCGTTGGGCAGTAGCCCACCAGACACAACACCCGTCTGGTCGGAGGATCCTCCCTTTTCAATGGAGGATGAGTGAACTTTACACCCTGTTCCTCATGCCTCTAAACTGGTGACCCCGAGCATGAACGTCAGCGCAGCCTTCGTGCAACTCCTTCAGCGTGACGTCATCAGCATCACTTCCTCAAGCTTTCGAGTGGCGAATCACACAGCCAGCCAGCATCCACGGCTTCAACGGGTATCCTGACCACAGCATGCAGCGGACGCGCATTCCTGGTCATCACCTTCAGCCTCAACCTCAACCCAGCGCTGTACACTCCGACTCACTGGAGCATAACGCAGCGCCACCCCGACTCACTGGGGTATCACCGCAGACAGTTCCGACTCACCGTGAACTATGCGGCACCCGGTTCCGACTCACAGGAAATGCCACATAACGAGCGCAATCTTTCTTGGTCTGATTTCTTAGAAGCGCAGAAAACAAACAAGTGATGAACAATAAACAAAATCATTCCTTGTTTGTACAAGAATTGATCTTTCTTGATAACTACTAGATAGCTAACTACATACAGGCAGATATTATTATTATGTCCCCATCTTCTTATGTCGGGGCCACTGCCGTTCAATATCGCGATGAAGGACGTAGCCCGTAGGTTATCCCGATAATTTAATCGAATCTTGACCGAATTTAACCACCGCGATGTTTATAGCATTGTAGTTGACGTTGGTGTGGCGCGGGCATTAGCGTTTCGATGGCAAAATTAACCCGAAAAATAATGTAGGTAAATGTACAGTTTTTTAATTTGTTTGGGCCAAAATTTGGCAACGCAAATACCGTTTGCTGACGCAGCAAGGTCCTCATGTGTGCAGGTGAGCCATGAGTGACGGAAAAAGAATCAGCATTCAAGTCTGAGAACACCGATAGCTGCGTGCCTTATTTACAATTTAAAATTACAAGATATTAACTTTACCGTGCTTATTTAGAAGTAGGTGAGTTTGTTAAGTCGAATCCACATTATTTACTATAAGCGTCTAGCCGACATAATTATTCCCACGCAATAGACGTGACAATGGTCAACTTTGTCTCCAATCTGCTAAGACATCCCTAATGCGCAAAAGTGTATACTGTATGGCTCCAGTCATTTATAACCAAGTACCAAAAAGTTGGAGAGAACTACCTGAATCTATGTTTAAAAATAAACTTCGTACTTTTTTGACCGCCAGAGCATAATGTTTCAGAGCATAGAGAGAACTCCTCAATCTATGTTTAAAAATAAACTTCGTACTTTTTTGACCGCCAGAGCATAATGTTTCAGAGCATAGAGAGAACTCCTCAATCTATGTTTAAAAATAAACTTCGTACTTTTTTGACCGCCAGAGCATAATGTTTCAGAGCATAGAGAGAACTCCTCAATCTATGTTTAAAAATAAACTTCGTACTTTTTTGACCGCCAGAGCATAATGTTTCAGAGCATAGAGAGAACTCCTCAATCTATGTTTAAAAATAAACTTCGTACTTTTTTGACCGCCAGAGCATAATGTTTCAGAGCATAGAGAGAACTACCTCAATCTATGTTTAAAAATAAACTTCGTACTTTTTTGACCGCCAGAGCATAATGTTTCAGAGCATAATTCTGATAGCGTAACTGAGTTCCCTAATGAAAAGGAATTTATCTGAGCACAGGTAATTAGATTAATTTGGAGCTAGATTTACTTTATAACTTTAATAACCCATAACAATTAAGTATGACAATTTTTTTTTTTTAATTTATAATTCCATTACTTTGCACGGTACCTAGTGGTAAACATGTTGGACTTAATTTACTTTTTCATCTTGTATGCACTTTCTAAGTATACACACATGTTTAAGCAAATACAATCTTATTATATCTTATCTTAGCCATTGTCTCTGTAGAGACAGCGTATAAATATCGGAGATCTAAACATGAACCCCTACTTGTGGTCCCCATAATGTTTGATTATTGTACAAATGAATTAAAATCTACTTTCTCCTGCTACTCTTATCCTTTTAAGGCACTACCATATAAAAGTCCCTATTCAAAGTAGGCGCACAGTTAAATAATACATAAAATTTTAATGCACACTCGATTTAATAATACCTACACACAATAAAACCTTTGTCCATTTATGTCCAAAGAAATTATTGAAGAAATAAACAAACTTTTATGAGATCGGAATTTTATAACAGTAAACAACATTAAATAAAAACATGTTACTTCAAAAATCGTTCCTATTCATAGTACAGCCATTCTGACATTGTTCACATATTTATACATTTCTATTTTTGAATAAGAAAGGATATCAAATGTAAGCATGTACAATGTACACATCAGCGAATGCATGTTGTAATCTCACATTTCCTCGCTAAACTCGCGTGTTTATACCCCAAGTTTGTGCTTTAATGACTTCAACATGATACACTGAAACCGACCAGCATTTCAGTGCAGTTTTCACTTTGTTAAGTGTTCAGTGAAAATAGGAATCCACACTAAATACTAGCTACTGTAGTATTTACGACACAAGTGAAGTGGAGTTATGAGGTGACTTTGAATAAAATGTATATGAATTTTGAATGTGGTAGACGCGATTATCAATTGTCTACCATTGTGTATACTGCCCTAAAGTACAGATTAATACAGATGGGACACTCCGCAAAATCATTTAAATAAAAAGCGACTCTTGCTACGACACAATAAAGTGCAATTCAGGTCGCACAACGCTTGTTACAGTTATATTCAACTACAAAAGCTGCCTCTCTTTCTATCGCGTAACTCTTATATCTTTTGACCTACTGAATTAGCCCCGCGGACGGGGCCCGCCGCGTACTTGTACCTTCATAATCTAAACTGCGGAGTGTCCCATCTGTATTAATCTGTGCCTAAAGTAAATGCTGCTTTTGACTGTTTTTAACCATAGACTTATAAAAAAAGATGGACTCCGCGCCACGCATATCGAAAGTGAAGCACAGTAAGTATGCCGGACCGTTTTGTACAAACACGCCTCGCGCACACATTTACATCATAGTATGCCGACCGGCCGCCATTAGGTGACACGGGCGACGCCGTCTTTGCAGGTACTTAAATCATGCACACATAGATCGGTACGGTGCTTCACTTTCCATATTCGTGGCGTGGAGTCCATCTTTTTTTATAAGTCTATGTTTTTAACTTGCAATGTTCGTATGTAGTTGTCCTTTTCAAAATTTGCAAGTTAAATTTGACCCACTTCCCGGTGTTCGATTGAGATGAAATTTGGCATACGTATGTAAAATCGGTGACAATGCAATATTTTGGCACCATCGAGCTGATCTGATGATGGAGCCGGAAGGTGGATACAGGAACTCAGTAATAAAATAACGCAACCTTATCGAGTTTGGCCTCGTTTGATTCATCTTGGCAAGGACTCTGGTCCGAGATGATATCCAGACTAATAAAAACTTGTTTTAAAAAGAAAATAATAATACACTTGTTGACTATACTCACGTGACGGAATACTCAAGCTTCATTATCGTGTCGGTATAGTTAGTTAAAAAGATTACCGATCAATGTGCCTATCAATCAAAATTTATCTTAGTCGTGTGTTATTTTCTGCTATGTGCAATACATTTTCCTGACGGTACCGGACCTTCCATTAAAATTCAACGTACTAAGGGAGATTTGGTATAACGAGAGATACTTATATTTTATTCCAAGTTAAGTAATACAGAGCCATCTCAAGTCTCAGGTGTCAAAATTTTTGGTATTTGAATTTGAAAAACTGGCCAAGTGCGTGTCGGACCACACACAATGAAGGGTTAGTTGAAAAACCAACAACAACAAACAACCTTGTAATACTAAAAAAAAAAATTATGTATAAAATTGCAAATTAACCATTTTCGGACTTTTTCCTTTACGGCTCTTACAGACAGAGGCGATATCGCGTCGCTCCTGTGTGAATGGTCGCGCGCGATTCCATAGAAATTGTTCTACGGATATAATATCGCATTATCGCGTCACGACGCGGTATCGCCTCTGTCTGTAAGAGCCTTTACTCGTGCTTTGAAACCTTGCTTCTTGCCAAATTTCATGGTTTTAGTACAACAGGAAGTACCTTAAAGGTTGTGATTTATTTACGAGTATCAAAATATGTCACAAAAAAGGTCATATTTTTTTAATGCATTGACTTAGAAGCTTGATTTTTTAGAACTCTAAGGAACCGTCGACCTACGTATTTGATATTAATTTTAACTTGATACTTTCACGAGTTCCTGAGAAAAAGGGTCTTGACAGACAGACTGACAGACAGAATAGACAGACGGACAACGAAGTGATTTTATAAGTGTTCCGTTTTTTCCTTTTGAGGTACGGAACCCTAAACACACCAACTTTTGACCGTTGAAAGTTGAAACTGACTTTTTCGGGCATATTGCTTTTTCGTTAGGAGTACGTGACTATTTCTACCAATTTATTCCAACCGCGAGCCGCGTTAAAGAACTTCGTTCCAAAAACAAAGAAATATAATTAAAAGTAAAACACAACATGTAACGCAAGAATTTTCAATAATTTGAGTTCTATACTCAACGTACAACCTTGATTAAATAATAAATCAACACTCCTTCAAAAAAAACCATAATGGCTGCACCCAAAGATTCTTCATTACAATCCAAATAAACAGATTACCTTTGATCCCCATAGGAACACCATCGCTCACCTGCAAACAAAAAAAAAAGTTATTAATAGTCATCCTGATGATAAACCATAATCTATTAACTCAGCATGGGCATTTTAATGGACCAATAACCCGTTCATGGGTTTTTTTGAGGAATGGCGTTTTTGTAGCGTTTTTAATGGTATGACGCCATTTAGGTTAAGGATGTCAAGCAAATATAGTTTTTGATTGACTCAAATAGTATGCTTTTTTGAAAAATGTAAGTAATCAATTAAAGGACTACAAGGTAGCATTGTTATTTTTTTTTAAACTTAACATATTAGACAAATAAATAATTACTACCACATTATATATTTGTCTATTATGTTATGTATAATTAATTTAAAAATATAATATCCTAAACTAACTAAAAATATTAAAAAACTAAAATATAGCGTCGAAAAAGGTTAAATAAAAACACATTTTTATTGTGGAATTTATTGAACTCATTTCAAAAACAGATAATACTGTTTGAACTGAGTATAGTAGATAACACAATAGAAAATTATCAACTAGTCCTTTAATTGATTAAATTTTCCAAAAAAGCATCTTTTCATCTATCAATCTTAAAAATTTGGTCCTGTGTGAGCGAGACAATATGTGACACTGACAGCACTGTTGACAACTATTTGAGTCAATCAAAAACTATATTCGTCTTAAAATAACATGGTAAAACTTTAAATATTGTCCATACAATCTTACATTTGTAGTTGGAATGTTGGGGAGAACATGTTTTTCAACTACAATGTTGTTTGTTCTTGGGAAAAATTCATCCCAACTACGAAACCCTTCATTGTGCGTGGAACGACACGCACTTGGCCAGTTTTTTTTATTAAGTCCTGACGACTGCCGAGCTAGTCACCTATTCGTCCGTGGTCGTTGCATTTTGTGACGAGTTACCAAATACAAATAAAGGTTGTCGAAATTAATTCATTCAGAGCTCACTAAGGCGCCATCTTCACGGGACGAGAGAATCGCAGCAATAATCTCACCGTGTTATCAAATTCTTGCCATGATTATTTATTATCGCCGTGTGGAGATTGCTTCACACAGTTTTTATGGAATGCCTATGGCCGCGACACTCGACCGTCTAGATGGCGTCTTAGGGCAAGATTCACAGACCTCAGTTTGACTTTGCTAAGTAAGCGTCTCATTCGATTATGAACTTGATTAGTATAAAATTAATGTTCATTATTCACATTCGTTAGTACGATTATTATACGCATAAGAATAAAATTCATATCAATTTGTGTAAATCGTTTACTTTAATATTAACAAATTGAAGTGGAAGTGCGGTCTGTGAATTCTGCCCTTAGTAATAAACGAATGACTTCATTAAAAGCAAATTAAACAAAAAAACGGCCAAGTGCGAGTCGGACTCGCACACGAAGGGGAATTGCTACCACCGTACAATATTTAACACTACATATTAAAAAAAAATTGAGTTTAAAAAAAAAAACGTTTCTTGTATAATTTTAAACTTTATTTTATTTTTTATGAAAATACTAAACGAAAATTAATTTTCATCTTAAATTTTAACAATTAGTATTGCAAAGACAATTTTGAATTTCATAATGATACTGTGAATTACAAGGTTATTTCTTGCAGTTGCAGAAAATCGCCCATAGTTAAACAAAATACCACATCAGCGTTTTTAGTATTTGTTGATTAAATACAGTATCGGTACATGATATACAGAAGTTTCAAATTCCTTCTAACTTGTTTAATTGTTGCGATAGAGCTCGTACAAAAATGGTCTAAAATTTACAACTTTTACGGCACCTTAGTTCTTCATTTTTGAAGATAAAAAAAAATAAAAAATACAATTGGTACTCCAGTTCTAGACAATGACATCCCTCTATGCTAGGGTAGGGTAGGGTATTTTTTTTATTCAAAATTAAAAGTTTGTTGTATTTTTTATTTTTTAACTTTATTTTATTTTTATTATTTGTTGTTATAGCCGTAACAGAAATACCTACACAATCTGTGAAAATTTCAACAGTCTACATATTACGGTTCATGAGATACAGGCCTGTGACAGACAGATGGATGGACGGACGGACAGCGGAGGCTTAGTAATAGGATTCTGTTTGTTACCCCTTAAGGTACGGAACCCTAAAAACTAATTCGTAAAGCTCAGTTATACAAATTCCCTATCATTACTTCTTATATTCCAAATTATCAAATAATTTCACCCATCATTGTTATAAACCATTATAATTTGCTTTACTTTCTCTGCTCGACCCCATTAGGCCCATCTTCAAACCTCTTCACCGGAAACCAACAAATTGCACAACGGTGAACGAATTACCGGAATGTATGCAGTAATTTTCGAGATCATTGCAAATATACATACAAAATTGTCTTAGCAAAGAGAGAGAATGGGAGCGTTTACTTAAACGTTTGAATGTGAAGATAATTACGTATGGGTTGTGTTAGTGATTAATATTTAATTGGTGTTTGCTAATTACTAAGAGGAAATTAAATGGATCAATTTATTATGCTCTTATGTCATTGAGAAAGAGAACTGAAAACGGTTGACATGATAAAGTAATTTAATTAGTGACTTGCAGTTTAGAAACCTCTCATTTTCAAGTAATTGCTATTCAGTGTAGTATGAAGCCGTCCATTGAATATAGCATCTCTAGACTAACAACAAAAACCTACTTACTACTTCTTGGGTAGCTTCAGCACCTCATCTCATCTGCCTAGCCTTTTCCCAACTATGTTAGGGTCAGCTTCCACTCTAACCGGATGAAGCTGAATACCAGTAATTTACATGGAGCCACTGCCTCAACTCTCTGACCTCCACAACCCAGTTACTGGGCAATACGATACTCCTTGGTAAGACTGGTTGTCAGACTTTCGGCCTTCCGACGACCCGTAACGACTGTCAAAGACCTACAACATGACAGCCGGGACCAACGGCATATCGTGCTTTCCGAGGCAAGGAGGTCTTGGTATGTAAAGATGCTCACTCATCCATGGACCAACCGCGGCAAGCGTAGCTTAACCTGATGGATCGACCCGTGTGGCTGTTATTACTTAGCCACAAGCTCCTCAAGCTCTTACTCAGCCCCAAGCTTCAGCACCTAATATTTATAAAATACCTTGACTAACCAGACTTGGGCACATTGCTGTCAGTCTGGAAGTAGTTATGGTGACTTTTTTGTCTTTAGTTTTGGAATCTCCAACAGGCAGTAAGCAAGTGTGGTGATCAAAGCTCGTTCTCTCTTCGTAAGTCTTTGTAAGGGCAATGAAGATGGCTATACCTGGAGTTTCACTACGTGGTAGAAACAGAAATTAAGAGATCCGTCGGAGAACTAAGATAACCGACACAGCCCGAAGAATTGCCAATCTTATGAAGCAGTGGGCAGGGCACATTGCTCGCAGAACAGATGGCTGATGAGGCCGAGAGGTTCTGTAGTGGAGACCGCGTATCGGAAGACGTAGCGTTGGCAGGCCACCCACAAAGTTGACCGATGACCTTGAGAAGGTCACATGAATTCGCTGGATGCGAGAAACACAGAAACGGTCGAAGGGCGATGCTTGGGGGAGATGAAGTGATCATGATGAAGTTTTCGTTTTACCATGAGATGTTGAGAATATCACGCCGCGCCGGGCGACCGCGGGCGGTAGCTGCGGTCGCGGGGGGGCCCTCGAGCAGCGAGCGTGCAGCACAGCTGACCGGCACCTCACTGCGTCGTCATCCGCGCTACTGAACGACCTACGTTGATTTTCTCGCCACTTTTAAATTTTAATCTGTTTGCTATCCTTGTAAAGTTTCATAGTATTACAGTCCATTATAAGAAGTCACCAGTTTTATTTAGTCCTCGTACCACCAGGAGGATACTCCCAATCTTTTCCAGATGTTGCTGATACCACACCTGGTACCACAACACTTCAACAAATTAAACCAGACGGTACTTGAGGAAAGTCTTTCAAAATTCACGCAAATCTATCGTTTAAGTTGGAGCGGTCGAGCCGTTTATACCTGTCCGGCCCGATCCACAGGGAGCGATAAATTAAAGTCCGCAGCACCGAACTGATGTATTTATTCCGGAGAGAGTTTTTACCGGCCGTGTGTAAGGGCCCTTGATAAATCCGTCAGTTTACTTGGTAGTAAAAAGTTCGGCAGTTAACTGTTGGTAGAATAGATGTTGTTTGTTTATTACAGGAGCGATACGTTTTTGGGTGAGGTTGTGATTTTAATGATGTGGTGATATTTAGTTTGAGCAGATAAAGTTACATAAATATAACGATGACTATATGTATAATTCTAATGAACTCAGTTTTAAAAGTAGAACAGTTTTGTCAAAATAATTTTAACAAGCGTTTTGTCAAAATCCTACTATTGATATAAAAGCGAAAGTTTGTGGGGATGGATAGTGATGGTGACTCTATAACGCAAAAACTGTAAAACGGATTTTGAATAAATTTAGCAAACAGATAGTTTATAACATACGTATAGGATACTTTTTATCCCGATATTTGAGACTCACACGGGTGAAATTGGCGGGCGCTGTTTACATATTATTTTCAATAAATAAAGCTTTTATTGAAATATTAATAAACTAATAATCTCATCTATGTATCTATATACATGGTGTTTCTTTTAGGGTGTTAAGCCAGTGCGAGCTGATAGCAGAGTACCCTACCATACCTATAGATTTAACCCCCATGTATATTCTACGATTTTTTGTAGTTTTGGAGTTATAATGTTTTTCTGATTCAACGAGATGATGGCTTTCAAAAATTTTATCTTTTTGTCTAGAGATTCCAAATTTGGCACGTAGGTTCCTTATGAGGTAAATGGATGCACTAAAGAAGGATTTTTCAAAATTCAATCCCTAAGGGGTTGAAACGGGGGTCCAAAGTTGGGGACATCCACGTGGGCGAAACCGCGGGCAAAAGCTAGTTAGTGATTCTGCTAATCATTGTAATGAAACACAGACTCGTGAAACCAATTAACAGCTAAAATAACAAAAACAATTATTTTAACATGCGTCACTCAAAAACTAACACCATTGAAATAATTGCAACAGCGTTATGTCAATTTAGCATGAGCACAAAACCGCAGAACGAAATCTGTTGTGGTCCTATTGATAATCAACCACATCGTGGTTGCGGTAATCACAACGCTGCAAAAGCTGGTTCCATCTGTCATGTGTGGTTGACATGGATGTCTGGTTATCGTTTGTCATCATTTCAGCACATTGTACGTGTATGAGAAACGGTTTTCAAATTTAATTTTGCGCGTATTTGGTTAGACTGGTGACTAAACTCGACGTAGTGTGAAAAAGGACGAAATAAAACTGCTAGTATCGCCAAAACAGGATTGCGTAGAAATTTTAAAACTAGCAGAAAATACCCCACGGGAACAAAAGTCCTTCCTTATTCCTTGTCTACATTATAAAAGGAACCTCTGTGCAAAATTGCAGCTTTCTAGGTCAAATGGTTTGAGCTGGGCGTTGATAATTCAGTCAGTCAGTCAGGAATTTTCTTTTTAAATATCATAAATATTAATATTAAGATACATAAAATCCAGTAAATATGAAAAAAAAAACACCTGCCTCTTGGACTGTACATACTCGTACTTCAGCTAAGCTTCTGATCAAACTCAAATTAGAGAATTTATTTCAATTAATCCATTTACTTTTGAATTATTGTCAAAGAGGTCGGTCAGTCAGAAAGATGAATCTAGTCGAACATTCCAAAGCGTAGTCGGTAACTATGGAGAAGAACGGGCAAGAAACTTCACGAAACCTCTTCTAAATTTAATTTTACAAAAATATTAGTTACATCATTATGTTTATTAATAATTAAATGTGAGAACGATTTTAAAAAGACGTACATATAAAAGCATCCAGAGTAGCAAAAAACAGAAACAAAACAAAAAAATACTGATCAAGATCGAGTCGGACTCGCGCTTTGGGTGTTCCGTTCCAGGTGCTATTTAGAGACATATTCGCTTAGGCTTAAAAAGAAATGACAACCCGGAAACTTATTATAACCACTTAAACGCACACTTTTACACCTGAAACAAACTAGACCACATATTGCCCACGTTAAGAGGTCATGGTTTAGTACTTATTAGGTAGTATACGACACAAGTACAGGCGTCACAAATGAACCATTATGTTTTATGGAAATAAAATGCTATTAAACCCTTCGTACATGTTATGGCAAACTTTGCTAGAAAATATGTTTATGAGAGTGTGGTGCAAGTCACGAGCGTGTTTAGCTTTCTTAATCAAGAAAATACTAAAGACTATTTAGAAAATAAGACAATAATGGTCATCATGAACAAATATAATAATAATAATAATAATAACCCCACCGCAGTATCTCTACGTTGACGTCGTGGTGGGGCTTGCGCGCTCCGAGTTTTAGGTCTGTGCCGGTAGAGTTCACTGCCGGAACAGGTCTAGGATGAGGAGCCAGACCAAGAGAGATACAGAAACCCGCAGGGCAGCATGTGGCGAGCTGTTGGGCAGTAGCGACCCCACGGACCCTATCTCCCGGGAGAAGTCTTGTTCCTCACCTCTCGCTGGCCTTTATTGGCTGGCTGGAGTGAACACTGACGAGGAACGGAGCTCCCACCTCTTTCTTGCCTTTATTGGCCGGTTTGAGTGGAGATTCGCAAGAGCAAATGTGCTCGGAGGAGGGAAGTATTCCAGTAAGTGTTTGTAGGGATCTTGACCATCTTCCGGGCTCTGGGATTGTTCTGAGAACCGTGGGATACCTCTCCACTCCTCACAAGCACCTCAGGACATGTTGCCCCCTTGCCGCTACGACACTATGTGCTAGCGACCTTTTCGGGGGCCCGTTATTGTGTGTGCAAGTCACCCCCTGCCATTTTATCCGTGTATTACAAAACGTTGATCCGGCAGAGGCCATAGTCCTTTCATAGTTCTAGGCAACCAGTCCACTTTAGCCACTCAAACCCATAGTCCAATCTCTTTATTTCCATATACTGCAATAGTCCTGCACCAACCGGGGGTTGTCCTTGGGTGCACTTGCATAGTGCGTACAGGGATAATCGTCGGTTGGTGCCTCATTTCATTGAAAGCGTCTAACGGGCCTCTGCGAGTTGGCTTTGGCCCCTCGTACGCCTTCTAAAGGTCCGGGACTCCAGGGTCCCGAGAATTGTCAAGACACATACAAATAATAATAATAATAATATGGAAGTCTCCAGGCCCGGATGGACTGCATAACTTCTGGATCAAATGGTTTCTCGGGTCGCACGCTCGCTTGGCGGCTCAGTACCAGTCAGCCTTACAGTCAGGGTCGCTACCCCAGTTCCTAACGACAGGAATAACCCACCTGCTCCATAAATCAGGTAGTACTACGGAGCCCAAAAATTATAGACCGATCACTTGTCTACCGACGGTCTATAAGGTTCTTACATCCATTTTGAGAGCTAAAATTAACGAACATATAGACACCAACTCCATCATGTCTGCCTCTCAAAATGGATCTAGGAACGGGTCCCGTGGTACTAAGGAGCTACTCCTCATTGATATGGCCATTAGCCAACAGGTTCGTCGTTCCCGTAGGGATCTGTCGACATGTTGGATAGACTATAAGAAGGCCTATGACTCGGTGCCACATACATGGCTCATGAGGGTGCTGGAGTTGTATAAAGTAGATGCAACTCTGCGCACCTTCCTGATGTCGTGTATGGGGCAATGGAGGACGGTCCTTCGCTATCCAGGATGTCGAAATATCCAGAGGAATAGCGAACCGATAAGGATTGAGCGAGGCATATTTCAGGGCGATAGTTTGAGTCCACTTTGGTTCTGCTTAGCCTTGAATCCTCTAAGCACACTGCTGGAGAATTCAGGTCTAGGCTATCGGCTGAGGAGAGGTGGTCAGGTTATATCCCACCTCCTCTACATGGATGACCTAAAACTCTTTGCCCCCAGCAATTTGCAACTGATGGAGCTATTGAAAGTAACTGAAACTTTCAGTAGCGCCATCAGGATGGAATTTGGTGTGGACAAATGTGCGGTCATGCATGTAAAGCGAGGGGAGATTGTGGAATCCGTGGGAACCCAACTCCCGGATTCCATAAACCTTAGAACCCTCTCCGCAGCCGAAACCTATAAGTATTTGGGTATGTCGGAAGCGTTAGGCATCAATGTTGCTGACATGAAGCAATCGTTGAAGGAGCGCTTCTTTGGCCGCCTGAAAAAAGTATTTAATAGTCTTCTATCAGGCGGAAACAAGGTGCGCGCCTTCAACGGTTGGGTCATGCCGGTTTTGATGTACTCTTTCGGCATACTCAAATGGACTCAGACTGAACTCGATGCCCTGGATCGGAGGGTCCGTACGCTGTTGACTGCATATCGAATGCATCACCCACGGTCATCGGTAATGAGACTGTATATCCCGCGAAAGTGTGGAGGCCGAGGCCTTTTAAACGCTAAGACCCTCCACAATCGCGAGATATGCAGTCTCAGGGAATATTTCCTAGAAACCGACGTGGGGATGCATCGAGATGTGGTCGCGGTGGACAAGGGCCTCACCCCGCTCTCCTTGGCTAAAGAGAACTGGCGCAAGCCTGTAGTGCTTGATGCTAACGACCGCATGGAAGTATGGCAGAGTAAGGAGCTCCACGGACGCTTTTTCCGGGCCCTACATGGACCCGATGTAAATTTGCTAGCGTCCGTAGCCTGGCTGCGTTCCGGTGACCTCTTTGGGGAAACCGAAGGTTTTGTCTGTGCAATTATGGACGAAGTTATCATGACGAACAATTACCGGAGATTTATTGTGAAAGACGGAACGGTTGACATCTGTCGGGCATGCCACCGACCGGGAGAATCAATTCGACACATTATCTCCGGGTGTTCTCGTCTAGCTAACGAAGAGTACTTGCATAGACACAACCTTGTAGCCAGGATAATCCATCAGCAACTTGCTCTGAAATACAGCCTTGTGGAATCGGAAGTGCCGTACTATAGGTATGTGCCCGACCCAGTTCTCGAAAATGGACATATCACATTGTACTGGGACCGATCCATCATCACTGACAGGACTATTGTTGCCAATAAGCCTGATATAGTGATGGTGGATCGAACAGAGCGGCGCGCAATGATTGTTGACATAACAGTCCCGCATGACGGGAACCTCGTGAAAGCCGAGAAAGATAAACAAATCAAGTATATTGACTTGGCTCGCGAGGTTGTCGACATGTGGGATGTGGACTCAGCAGTCATTGTGCCGATAGTCGTATCAGCCAATGGCTTAATTGCCAAGAGCCTCGACCAACACCTAAGGAGGCTCTCGTTGGGCAGCTGGATCAAGGGCTTGATTCAGAAAGCGGTGCTTCTGGACACGGCCCGCATTGTTAGGAGGTTCCTCTCTCTGGAGCCCTGACCGCCGGTAGCTTGGACCCTGTTCCCGATACCGGTGGGGTACTATTTTTATATTTTTAAATGTTTTTATTATTCTTTTTATACTAATATTTAAAAATGTAACAAATATGTGAAAAGTAAAATAAAAGAAATAATAATAATATAAGCCTTTATTCAGACATTTCATTTTACAATAATTTAAACTTATAATAGCGACTCTGGTGAGTCGCTGACACCGACAACTTGGTCTGTTTGCCCAACTTTGACAAAGGCCTCCTCCATTTCATTCCACTCTGTTCTGTTTATCGCTTTCCTGGTCCATGTTTTTCCTGCTATGGCTTTTATTTCGTCTTCCCACCTTCTAAACTGTCTACCTCGTTTCCTTTTCCTATTTCTTGGGTACCAGAATACAATGTTTCTGTTCCACTTCTCGATGCCTCTTATTATATGGCCTGTCCATTTCCACTTAAGTTTCCTTATTCTCATTGTTACATCTTCTATCTTCGTACGTTTCCTTATAATTATGTTACTTATTCTATCCGATTTCTTTATGTTCAGCATGCTCCTCTCCATTGCTGTCTGACAAGTTTCTAGTTTTTTGTTTTGTGCTTTTGTGAGTGCCCAAGTTTGGCAGCCATATGTAAGGACTGGTAACACACAGGTATTGTACAGCTTTGATTTGACGGACATCTTAGTTTCTGTGTTCTTCATTACTTCCTTTAGCCGCCAGTACTACGGCTAGTAGTACTACGTACTACTACGTAGTAGTACGCCAGTAGTACTACGTACTACTACGTAGTTACTGGCGGCTATGAACAAATATAATAAAAGCCAATTATTTTTAAAATGTAACTATTGAGTTTGTTGCCGGCTCTTCTCCATATGAAACAACCATTTGGAACCACGCATCTAGCTTGTGACATTTCACAAGTGCCCATGTAGGTTTATGTGAAATTAAATAATTGTACTTTTTACAAGTAATTTAGACTGAAGTGAAAAGAAGAAGCATAGGTATCTAACTTTTACCAGCCAAATAATAACATTTTACGTACGACAGCTGTATTACAGGTGAATCGTGGTTTAGAAATTGCTATTTTTTGAAAGTAATATTGGTAATTACTCAAAAATTTAAAATAATTGACCATAATTATGTAATTTTTTAAGAGTAAATTCCAAAATAACTATCAAAAAATAGCATACATACACCAACAATCAAAGAATTTGTCAGAGGAAATTGTCCATTGATTTAAATTTAATGAAATAATCACGAAAAACCTCTAGAAACTCTTAACTTGTTGCATGTATATTTCAATGACTGCAAGTATGAGTACTTACTTGTAAAAATAGCTTCTAGCTAAGTACCTACCAGTTATTTTCGTAACATCTTCCAGTGTACTTCTTAGATGAAATATTAATACGTATAAAAAACTTTTTAACAAAAAAAAAACCGACTTCCAAAAATCACTACAAAGTGAAAAATAACTTTGATTTCGGAAGTCGGTGTCTTTCGTTTTTTATTTACTTTCTTTTTTTTGCCACCGACTTCCGAAATCAAAGTTATTTTTCACTTTGTAGTGATTTTTGGAAGTCGGTTTTTTTTTTTTGTTAAAAGTATTTATATCTCACTTTTTAGTGGGTCTGTTTATAATTTGTATAAGTTACAATAGTCTAATGTCAATTGCTCATCACATGTTACAAAATATTGCTTTTCCCGATGCTGGGACGTTAATTGTTGAGGAGTTCTGCTGGTAAGACCCAGGAGAACTCCTCAACAACCACTCACCACACGCATTGTGTGACGAGCGGAAATTGCTTAGCAACCATATTAAAGTAATCGAATCGCAACCCGTGAAATATTTATCATTGAGTAGTTCCGGTAGCCATCTGTGGTCTTCATCATCAGTTCCACTTCACCAAGTGGTGCGTTCCGAGAGCAAATGCACGGGCTACTATAAAAAATACCCAAATCGCTATACGTGTGCCTTTAATATTTGAAGAGTTCCTTCGATTTCTCCAGGATCCCATCATCAGAATTGGATTTTGACAAAGATGGGACCATTTGGGAAGTATACCCTTTCCAATAAAAAAAATATTTTTCAAATCGGTTGGCAAGCAAAGGAGTTATGCGCGAACAAACATTAAAAAAAAATAAAAAAATACAAACATCCGAATTGAGAACCTCCTCCTTTTTTAGAAGTCGGTTAAAAAAGCACAAAACTTCTCAAGTTCATAGCTTACACCAACACAAACTAACAGGAACACAATAGCACAGACATCGTGGAGAAATTCTCGGGCAGCATTACAATATGCCGCGGTTCGGTTAAACATGTAGGACTGAAGGTTTCAGCACTGAAACTGTGGGTTTATGCGTTAATACAATACCTACAGCCTTTCTGAACTGAAGTGCGGATTGTCTAGCGATAAATGACGAATTGTTTTGTATGAATGTTGTGGAGGTATGATTTGGAATGCTGTTTATATTACGACACATTCACTGCATGTTTTTGTTTGTTCCAAAATTATATTACAACTATTATTACCTACCCGTCTTCAAAAGTAAGGAGGTTGTAATTTCATCGGTTTGAATTTTCTTTAACATTTGCCTTAAATTTAACACTAAATACCTTGCCTTATGTGGTGATATATTTCACGTAAATGAAGTAAAAACGTCAAGATGGATGTCGTAAACATAATAATTAAAAAAAACTGGTCAAGAGCGAGTCGGACTCGCGCACCGAGGGTTCCGTTCCGATTTCTGAAAAAGTGTGCTATTTATAGACATCGTTTTATTTTTCCTGTAATTTTTACATAAACTTCTATCATATAGAATAATTTAAGATTTTTATCTTTGCAAACTTCGGAGATAAGGGGGGGGAGGAACGGTATTTTTTTTTTACATTTTTCATCAGAAGTCGAAAACTATGCGGCCTAAAAAAAACTAAAAAAATGTTTGAGAATGTGCAAACAGCGTTCTTTCATATGATACCCCACTTGCCCTAGTAACCCCACTTTTATTTTTTAATACCCCCTTTCAGTCCCTGTTGCAAAAAAAAAAAAATACATATTTTAAATTCTTTCTTATTTGCAAAATAGTTGGGTAAACGTCATCTAAAACTGTTCTAAGTTTCAAGTTGATAGCATTAGTAGTTCTTGAGATATCCAGCTGTGACAGACAGACAGACTTAGTCTCAACATAAGGGTTCCTTTTTTACCATTTTGGTACGGAACCCTAAAAATATGCAGAAGCTTATGAGCACAGACTTCTTCATCACATGAATGTCGAGACGATCCAACTCCTTGACATCACTGAATTAGTGCGAAGACTAAAAAGGGTGAAACCTTTTGAGTTAGTTTAGTGCAGTGTGAGTGAACCTAAACTGTAGTGAAAGTGCTGTCTAAAGAACACGTGAATTATGTGTAAAGTGAACAAGAAAGAATTATGTGTAAAGTGAACAAGAAAGACGTTATTGAACGATTTCTTAATTTTATAGTTACTTAGCAGTTTAAGTTATTTAAATTACTTATTAGCGAATAGGCTAGATTGTAATGTGAATAAAGTATCACTCGCCGTGATGGGTACTTTAAGAGAAAAAAAAGAGAAGGCCAAAGCTCCAATTTAGTTGGAAGAAGTCTATGAAGAAAGTGTATTTATATAAGTAGAACGTAAATTAAAACAACCTGAAAACGAGAACGTCAACGTAGACCTAATTAGTTGTGATTAAAAATATTTCAGACAAAATAAAACTTTTGTTTCGTGTCAATAATAATATCTTGGTTGAATTTATTAGCTACCTACAATTATGTAGAAGGTTGTTTAAGGTCACACTGACCAATTTATTTGTTGTTGCCATTCTTATTTGTTGTACCTATGTTTAAATTAAATACTAACTAATTGAGTTTGTAAGTTCCATTAAAATAAAAGTTAATTTACTTATCTACTATTATAATTCTTGTAAAGGAATTACAATGTTTTGTTTAAAAGTATTTGTTTTGTATTTTAATAGTTAGGTTAGATAGGTAGGTACCTAATAGGAGTAGACAACTGTCATGAAATGTTTAAAAGATCGTGTAACTTTATTTTTGGTCGCTGTTCTTTCTGTACGTGTCACGATAAGAAAAAAAATCTTTTCTCCCGATCCCTTAACAACCCAATGAGCCCACATATTTATAGCTCGTACACAGCAAAAATCTTGCCCGGACAAATTCAGCCAGGTCCGAACTTACTTGACACACCCCTCACGTATCTTGTATGGGCATTGTGGAGACATCCTGACAATACGTCGTAAGAGACATAAGAGGCATAAGTGGCATGCTTACCGTCTTGGATTATGCCCAGTAATAGGCTTGCCCGGGCCATTAAACTGAATTTCACACGGGTTCTGAATGTGTGTGTGTGGCAGGGTTCCGGGAGATATTAATGTGTGTTTGAAGGAATGTTTTCATGAGTATTGCCTTGGATTTTTTAAAGACGGATACAACTGAAATGTTTGTGCTCAGACCTGGTCGCTCATTGAGTCGCAAAAGTTCCACCTTGGGGTTTGCCAAAGAGCAATGGAACGCATCAGTCTGGGCGTAAAACGAACTGACTGAAAACGAAATAACACGCTGTGCTCCAAAATGTAGATCCTAGACGCAGGCAAAAAGGCTGCCAATTTAAAATAGGATTGGGTGGATCATGTCTAGTGGCCGCTGGGCAACAGTCTGCATACGGTGGGTGCCTCAGGATGGTCGGCACCGCCGAGGCCGGCCCAAGAAGAGCTGGCGAGACAATCTAGATGCGTACCGCAAGGGTTGGATACTGGGAAAGGATGCTTGGAAGGATTCGGGGGAGCCCTTTGCGTGCTTCACGTTCTGTTGAAACTGTCTCAAGGCTATAGTCAAAGGTTTCTCATCCAGATAACAAACAAGCTTTTCAGAAAATGGAGTCTTACATTTACTCAAAACGTTCCATTGTCGTAGATTGGTGAAACTTACATTGTAAACTTGATTACAGGGGTGTTGCCCTGGCACAGGCAACTGAAGGAACACGGGTGGGTTTTAGTCAGTAAAAGTCTGACACGCCCTTCCGCTCCACCCAGAGCGGGAGAAGTTATTTGATGATTTACCACCCTCAAAAAAAAAAAAAAAAAAAAAAAAAGGGTGTTGCTACCCGTTTTATTGGCACTAGGTTTTGGATCCAAAGTTTACGATTTATTCTGATCTAATACCACTGGTATTTTTTTGAACTCATTCTCATCATCATTCTCTTCTTTTTTTTTATTTGCTATTCCGAACGGATACCACTTTTTAAATAATTGAATTTATAAAGTGGTATCCATTCGGAATAGAAAATAAATAAATGAGTTCAAACAAATACCAGTGGTATTAGATCAGAATAAATCGTAAACTTTGGATCCAAAACTTAGTGCCTATAAAACGGGTAGCAACAGAATGCTCTTCCCAAATATATAATCCTATTAAAACACATGAAACTTGAGAAAACAATATACATATTACTTCTATATAATGTACCGTAATACCAATTATTAAATAAATGTTAGTTTACTTACATAAACAACAGGTTCTGTCGTGGTATATTCCGGCAATTTAGGACAATGGAGGAAGATGTTGTGAATAAGATTTGTCTGGCACTAAGTTCTTGTTGTGTGACGTATTGCGTAAGTGGTTAATTGTTATGGATATAATTATTTACAACTGAGCTCTGTACGTAGTATTGTCACTTGTGGAAACAGATAAAAATATCGTCAATTATAATGAACTAGCTGCTGCGCGCGACTTCGTCCGCGTGAAATTTCTTATTCCCAGACCCACCCGTCGCATCGCATTGCCTACCCGCGCTATTATTTCGTTTTCACTTAGCGTTATTTCTGCCTTTTTTTCTTTTAGCTTGGCACGTAAGGTCCTGAGATTTGGGCTATGAATGCAAAAAAAAAATTCAAAGTCTGTTCGTTCCAGAGATTAGTACGTTCGTTCACCGTATCCCTTTCCCGCTAACCTCTCCCTGCCACTCTCACCCACTCTCACACCCCCTTCGCCACTTCCACTTCCCCCTCCCTTCCTCACCACCCCGTCCCCTCCCTCTCCCTCTCCTGCCATCACCAACCCCTCCCTACCCCTCACCCCCACTTCCTCTCCTCACCAACCCCTGCCCCTATCCCCTCCCCTTTCCCTCCCCCCTATTTCAGGTTAATCAAGCCCCGCAGTAAAATCCTCCCCTGAAAAAATTACTACCACTTTTTACCACCTTATGGGTTGATTTTCAAAAACCCCACGTTATTCTTCATTTTTGCTCTCAAGTATAAAAATACTGATTTAATCGCGGCGCAACTTCGAACGGAACGCGTATGGCATTTTTATACTCGTGATAACTTCGAAATTAAATTTAATATCCGATTCGAATGAATTAAAAAGTATTTTAAAAATAAGTAAAACAAGTAAAAGTATTTTAAGAATTAAAAACTATTTATCTGAATAAGAATTATTAATACTACGATACGATTTTAACCAACTTTTGTTGGCAACAGCAATCTGATTAGATTTTAGAACACAAAAGCTGCTATTGTGACTTAACTATGATAGTTAGATATATTGCCTCCCAGACTTTTTTGAAGGTAATAATGAGTACTTTAATCCTGTAGTACATACTTTTTATGTATCATCAATAGTTTTCTCAGCGCACGCCAAATAATGAATTTTATAGGCAAAATTTTGCTACTTTGGGTTACATTATTGCAGTTTTCTTAAGGATCTTTAAATTTATTCAAAATAAATTATAGCCTATGTTACTTCCTGATAATCTAACTTTCTATTGGTGAAAAAATGGTTAAAATCGGTCCAGTAGTTTCGGAGCCTATTCGGTACAAACAAACAAACAAACAAAAAATTATTTCCTCTTTATAATATTGGAATGACATAGATGGAAGAATTAATTCTTAAATAATACCGGCCAAGTATGTCTCTTTTTTAAGGAAATTTCTCGCTGACTGGTCGAAACTTTACGAGACCAGAGGGCTGGCTCGTTCTTTGGAAAAAGTATTAGCATTGCCATTCAACTCGGCAATGATGCTGCCAGTCTTGTGGCATGTTTCCGGATGACAGCGATGCGGACTAGTACTTCGATGTCTAAATGTCCTTTGTTTTTGTATAAAAATACTAACTGACTAACTGTCAGTTAGTATTTTTTTATTTTTGTATTTAGTATAACTAGTTGAATGTAAAGTATTTTCGCTTAATTTGATTAAATTCTATTGACTGTTCCAGAATAACTTTCCTGGCTTCTAGACTTATAATTTTTCCACTTAACGTTCAGTAAATGGCTATTTGATCAATTTTTTTCTTTATGCTATCCCACAAGAATTATATCAAAACTCACCCACACCCATTTTAAAATACGTACTACCTTAAGAACATAATTTTCTCGTCGAACAATACATTCAACCGCAAGGCAGCACTTGTAACGCAGAACAGAAACTGTATCTCAGAAACAAATCAGCAGAAAGCAACAATTTTAACCACAAATATAACTTGAGAACAACTGAAACATGTTCATGAACTTTCAAAATGAACTCTTTTTCATGAAATAAAATAACAGCGTTACAAGTTTCATTCAACTTAGTTTTAAAGTAAGGTCTCGGTGAAAGCGATTTTTGATAAGCGATTGCTGTCTGATTAGCAACAGAAATAACTAGATACGAAGCGAATGAAAAACAGTTTAGTTTTTTGTATTATCCTCGAAAAATTGTCGGTGATTGTTAAACTTCACAATTGGGTGTACAAGTTTTGATATAATTCGATAGCCGAAATACGATCGAATGCATAATGATCAATTGGCAACTTCCGATGTAGTTACTTTTACGGATGGTATCCATCTTTGCTTGGTTAGCTTTCTATAAAAAGCTAATGAAAGCAAATTAAAGTACCTTTATGTAGGTACTTTTTTTTTTTTTTTTACAGAGAGCTTTACAGAAAAATATCTTGTCCAACAAAATAATAAATAATAATCCCCTCCACCATATCTCTACGTTGACGTCGTGGTGGGTTTTGCGCGCTCCGAACTCTAGGTCTGTGCCTGTAGAGTTTGCTTTGCCGGAACAGATCTAGGATGAGGGGCCAGACAGTACACGCAAGGGAGCAAGTGGCGAGATGCTGGGCAGTGGCAGACCCCTGTGGGGTCGCTACTGCCAACAACAACAAAGGGTTATCACCCTATATCCCGGGAGAAGTCTTGTTCCTCACCTCTGGCTTGCCTTTATTGGCTGGCTGGAGTGAACACTGACGAGAAACAGAGCTCCCACCTCATTCTTGCCTTTATTGACCAGCTTGAGTGGAGATTCGCAAGAGCAAACGTGCTCGGAGGAAGGGAGTAGTCAGCTGGGACACAGGCCTCCTCTTTTCGAGAGGGAATTAGAAAATAATATTATAATGAAATGAAGGAAATAATAATATCAGCCTATTACTAATTGTCCCACTTCTCTTACAGAAAAGTCAAGAGCACGAGATCACCACGCGTGCTCAAGACGGGTTGGCAATTTCAGATTTCCTCACAATGTTTTTCCTTCACTGATGTACTCGTATGTCCAAAATATACTCGGAAAGTAGATAAGAATTTATAAAAGTCACCACGAACTTACAAACCGCTAAAACCCTACAATTGAAGTGTGTGTTCTAACAACATTGTATAGCATATTTCAGAGAAAATTATTTAATGACTCGCTTTTGCTCGCGGCTTTGCTCACTTTAATTTAGAATTTGAAATCAATTCGGGTTGTACTCTGCTTGTAATAATATATTTCAATCATTCGAAAGACATTATCCTAAGAAAGTTATTGTTGTTTTCCTCGGGAACAGTACTTTTTTTCGGGACGAAAGGAACCCTACGTCCGTTTCTGTACACCTGACAAAGTATATGCAAAATTTCGGGATGATCGGTTTGGGCGTGAAATGGTAACAAACAAACAAACTTACTTTCGCATTTATAATATTAGTTAGGATTGAACAATGGTGCAACGCTGTCATCGATCGGAAACTGTAAAATAACGTTCTGTGAAATGTGCCATAAAGCTTTCTTCGAACACACTCCTGAGGCCTTAGTGCGAGTTTTTATACTTACTCGATCGCGTTCACGTTATCGTTACCTTATGTCAATTCGTATGGAATAATTGTGTTTCCCATTATAGTCACCAGGCGGCGCTCATTCATTTTTAGTACAAACTGACGTTTACGTTAACGTGATTGAGTAAGTATAAAAACTCGCACTAAGCCCTCTGAATCATATTCCCGCTTACATTGGCACCACGCCTCCTCAACCGCGCAGCAGGACAGCAAGCGACAACACAAACTTGAAGCCGCAACAATCGCGGAGCACATACTTTATTATGTGTTCGCAAGAATTATGTACATGTCGTACGTATACAAGCAAGAATTATGTACATACTGTACGTGTACATGCATCATACAAATATCGCGACACTGTTTTAAAAGTTCTTGTATACGTTTCTTGTGGTAACATATTTTTGTTGGCGTGTAAAATGAATTGTGTGGAGGGATTTTGTAAATGATTTAGGGGTTATATAAGTGAAATACATGCTGTGTATATTATTGAATGTGTTTGATATGCTGGTATAGGTATAGTGTGAAAGTAATAGGTTGTGTAACGTGGTTTTCAGTGGTATTTAATTAAAATCCAACTCACGGTTTATAGGTATATATTCTCCAATAATCCTCACACACACACCATATGATTTAGAAGGCACAAATAGGAAATAAGTACAAGCACAAGCGTAGCACAATAGTCAGTGAATAGGGAAGATAAAACAGAGTTCAGATGAGAAGATGAAAAGATGAAAATATATATATATTAGGGTTCCGTACCAAAATGGTAAAAAGGAACCCTTATGGTGCGACTCAGTCTGTTTGTCCGTCTAACACAGCTGGATATCTCAAGAACTACTTATGCTATTAACTTGAAATTTGGAATAGTTTTAGATGACGCTTGCCCAACTATTTAGAAACTAAGAAAGAAATTTGCAACAGGGACTGAAAGGGTGTCTTAAAAATCGAAGTTGGGGCTGGGCTACTAGGGCATGTGGCTGGGCTACTAGGGCATGTAGCTGGGCTACTAGGGCATGTGGCTGGGCTACTAGGGCATGTGGCTGGGCTACTAGGGCATGTGGAATATTAAAAAGCGCTGTTTACTCATTCTCAAACTTTTTTTTTCTTTTTTAGGCCGCATAGTTTTCGACTTTTGATGAAAAATGTAAAAAAAAAATACCGTACTTATCTCCGAAGTTTGCAAAAAGAAAATTCTGAAATTATTCTATTTTAAGTAAAGATTACATGAAAAATAAAACGATGTCTCTAATTAGCACACTTTTTCAGAAGTCATCAACAAAAATTACATGGTACGGAAACCTAGGTGCGCGAGTCCGACTCGCTCTTGGCTGGTTTTTTTTTTAATTGACAAGAAATCCTGATTAATAGTAGATGCGCTCTTGCTAATCTTGGTAATTTTGAACAAGGCGATTTTTGGTAATTACTCAATCAATCTGCCTAGCCTTTTCCCAACTATGTTGGGGTCGGCTTCCAGTCTTACCGGATGCAGCTGAATACAAGTATTTTACATGGAGCGACTGCCTATCCGAAAGATAAGTCACAATTGTATTTGAAAACTAAAACACCGCAATACTATGAATACTTATTATTTAGTTTGACAGTAACGCGGTTATCGGCTTATGCAGTAGAACTGTTTAATATTATGATGGTAGTAACTGTGTGCATGATGCAGTAACTGTGTGCATGATGCAGTAACTGTGTGCATGATGCAGGGTTCGTGTTTTGCATTTAGTTTAAGTTCTACATAAGCTGTTAAGTTTATGTATGTGTTAAAGTTTCTGAAGCACCGATTTATTATTACTTTGAAGAACATGAAATGTTTCGCGTGTTCTTTACGTTAATATTTTTGGAATTTGAATTTATTATTTTAACTGTCACACACGTTCACTTGTTGAAAGTTAGATACAAGCACATAATATAGTACACGTGGGCAGAAAATAACCTAATGACTTAAGATGAATGTAGAGGCGTGTGCTTTGCAGAGAGAATATTTACCTATATATTTTTTTGCAACAGAGACCCCCTTGTCTTATAAATTCAAAGTGGTGCTATTAGGGCATGTGGGGTATCATATGAAAGAGCGCAGTTTGCACATTCTCAACCATTTTTTAAAATTTTTTTAGGCCGCATAGTTTTCGACTTTTGATGAAAAATGTAAAAAAAAATACCGTTCCGGCCCTTAACTCCGAAGTTTGGAAAGATAAAAATCTGAAATTATTCTATGTGATAGACGTTTATGTAAAGATTACAGGAAAAATAAAACGATGTCTCTAAATAGCACACTTTTTTAAAAATCGGAACGGAACCCTCGGTGCGCGAGTCCGTCTCGCTCTTGACCGATTTTTTTTATTTTAGTTCTTCATCATTTTAACAATAATGATACTGAGCTATAAGCTAGCAATAGTTTTCTGGGGCTCATTATTGAGTGTTCAAGTCACCCTCTGTCAATTTATTCGTGTATTATATAACATTGATCCCGCAGGGGACATAGTCCTTCCATACTTCAGGATAACCAGTCCACTATAAGCACCCAAACCCATAGCCCAACACGTTTTGTTTCTTGCATATAGAGCAAACAGTGATAACCGTTGGTTGGTGCTTCAACACTTAAAATGACTTAAGGGACCTCTGAGAGTAGGCTTGCACCCCCTCTCCCCTCTCCCCTTGCAGCCCCTCAGGGGCTTCAGCCCCTCGTACGAGTACGTCTTCCAAAGGTCCGGGTCCCCAGGATCCCGAGATATGTCAATGATACTAATGTTTTAGTGTCATTACATGATATTATCAGTATGTGTAAAATATGTTTAGCATTTTCTATATAAGGTGTAAAAAAATTAACTGCAAGAACTTCGTCCACATACTCGACATCGAAAAACAAACACATTACAAAAAAAAATTTGAATGGAATCGCGAAAAAAAAATCAGCAGTTCAATACATTTATGTTCGCATAATTCGTCAAAATGTACTGAACAGCTGATTTTTTTTTCGCGCTTCCGCGAAATTTTTTTTTTTGTAATGTGTTTGTTTTTCGATGTCGAGTATGTGGACGAAGTTCTTGCAGTTAATTTTTTTACACCTAATATAGTTGCCAAATGAGCGATTCACTTTCAATTAAATGCTGTCGTGCATTTACTAAGAGTTGTATTTTACAACTAGCTTTTGCCAGCGGCTTTGCCCACGTGGATGTCGGAAAATATCCCACGGGAATATACTATCAGGAATTCCTTCCTTATTCCTTGTTTACATTATAAAGGGAACATCTGTGCAAAATTTCAGCTCTCTAGGTCCAATGGTTTGGGCTGGGCGTTGATGAGTCAGTCAGTCGGGACTTCTCTTTTTACTAATTTATTATATACATAATAATCCATTTTAATCTCTACAACAGTCGGTTGATTGACGATGATTTTCAAACGTAAAATTAATTAAATTACAATTCCAACGAATTCGTGACAGAGTGACCACATAATTATAATATTAATTATTTATGTACAAGTAATCGGATTATTAAAAAGCGGATTTAATGATTTTACAATGAAGGTCCCGAAATCCGGATGCGCTTTCAGCGACGAGAGATTATTCGTGCATTTAATATCGTTTCTGATTAGTGGTTTAATAACTCAGCGATTTAAGCGATAAGCGGTCAGCGTGGTGATGGTAGACTAATAGATCGTTGATATACCTAATGACTTTATAATGTTAGTGGTTGTCTTTGATACGAGTTAGTGCATACTATAGAGAACATAGAACCGATCATGTGGCAGAAACTATAAATGACGTACAGAGGTAATGACAAAGGTCGATAATAATAATGATGATGAAGACTGTTAGGAGTGACGTATTAAGGTAGATGCTCAAAATGGCCTGGGACGAAGAAGGCTGTAAACAGCCATAACGTAACATACACTGAAATTCAGAACGAAAGTTTCAAATCAAAAGACACTATCATCTACATTTTTTTAAAAACCGGTCAAGAGCGAGTCGAACTCGCGCACCGAGAGTTTCGTTCCGATTTCTGAAAAAGTGTGCTATTTAGAGACATCGTTTTATTTTTCCTGTAATCTTCACATAAACTTCTATCACATAGAATAATTTCAGATTTTTCTCTTTGCAAACTTAGGAGATAAGGGGGGGAACGGTATTTTTTTTACATTTTTCCTCAAAAATCGAAAACTATGCAACGTAAAAAAAAGAAAAAAAAATGTTTGAGAATGTGCAATTAGCGTTCTTTCATATGATACCCCACATGCCCTAGTAGCCCCACTTTGAATTTTTAAGACCCCCTTTCAGTCCCTGTTGCAAAAAAAATAGAAATATTTTTATTTCTTTCTTATTTGCAAAATAGTTGGGTAAACGTCATCTAAAACTGTACCAAATTTCAAGTTGATAGCATTAGTAGTTCTTTAGATATCCAGCTGTGACAGACAGACAGACAGACAGACAGACTAAGTCACACCATAAGGGTTCCTTTTTTACCATACGGTAAAACGGTACGGAACCCTAAAAACAAACTTTATCACCTCAACCAAACAACGCTAATTCCGCTACCGGCTACAAATTAGATCCATAATTAATATCATAAAGTACAGTCTCATCGATTTGCGCTGAATATCGGACGCTTTAAATCTCAAATATTCTATGGTAATTACGAAATGGACATTACCTTTTTAGATTAATCTGTAATAACGATAATGACAGCTGGGAAAGATTATTTATTTATTTAATTTAAAAGAGTGCCAAAAAAGGGGCACTCGAGTCCCACGTCTGATTACATTTCTGGATACCGTGTAAAATACTTCATTTGTAATCAGTGCAGTCAAATCTATTGCGGCACAAACCATGCAGCATTATTGCATCCAAAAGTAATCGTCTGGGCTGCAGGCTTAGAATGTATAGTCGATCGAAGTACGAGAGGCACTTCGGCTGACTTCGGCTTCGCTTCGTGCAACCGTTTTTAGCCGCTTTCAACTTTAACCAGTACTTCGTCTAAGCAACTTCGCGAGTAGTGTATAGTGATACGAATCTACTACGCTTTGGATTGGCCAAAGAGCTTCATATTTTTGACTGATCAATGACATTAAACCTCTAGACGTTGCCATAATTACAGTGTGAAGTTTGGAAGTGAGACACATATTATACTAAATTAGTAGGAAAATTGAGACAAAGCATCGTATCTTCTGTCTCTTAAGGCATGCTGTATTTTTGCTTGGCAAACTTTTGAATGTTAGCCAAGCAAAGTGATTTCGCTGTTACAAAATTTATCTTGCGTCGATTAATTTAACTTTTTTGGACAGTTTTTGCATTGTGCAATTGTATTGACATGGGTTTCAGTCCAAAATATGGAAGATTCTTACGTTAAACTTCATTTCTCATACCAAATAACCTAGAAAAAGTATTATATTGCTGTCTTATGACCGGCCACGCGGTGGCTCCATCTAGATATATTATAGTGACTGACAAACTTTGACAGTTCAAAAGTGTCAGTTAATGGTTTAATTGGAACAAATGCTTTGAGTTAGTTTAAATTTGTTGTTTTATTTGTGACCTAGTTAGAGAGTGATGTGTTGGTAGTAAGTAATTATAGAACGTGACATCGAAGTTCTACAATTATTTTACCATACAATTGAAAATAATTTGGCTGTTGTTATTTTCAGTTTCTTTGATTACTACTGTACCTACCTAATATTATGATGTGTGATGATAAGTTAAAACCCGCCAAGTGCGTGACGGACCACACACAATGAAGGGTTTCGTAGGTTGAAAAGAATTTATCCCAAAAACAAACTTAACATTGTAATCCCATAAAATATTCATAAAATTATTATGTCATAAAATTACAAATTAATAATTTTCAGACTTTCCTTTACTTGTGCTGTGAGACTTTGCCTCTTGCCGAATTTCATGATTCTAGGACAACGGGAAGTACCCTATAGGTTTTGATTTACTTGCGAGTATCTAATATGTCGCATAAATGACCGTATTTTTTTATTGCGTTTACTTAGAAGCTTGATTTTTTCAGAACTTTATGGGACCATAGACTTACGTATTTGACATTCATTTCAATTTGATACCTACACGTGCTCCTGAGAAAAAGGGTCTTGACAGACGGACAACGAAGTGATCCTCTATGGTGTCGTTTTTCCTTTTGAGGAACGGAACCCTAAAAAATGTACTGTATTATTAGTAGTAAACTGAATTTTAACGTCGATTATCCAACACATTTGTGGTATATCCCACCATTTACAATTATATTTTAAATTATGATTTCGATTAAATATTTTCATTTCTTTTCAGTCCTGTTTCACCCAAAACAGTGAAGGTAAACACCGCATGAACAACGCCAAACTTTTTTGTATTCAAATTTCACGAACTGACAGACAATTTCCTGAAAACGTCATTTTTTCAACGTATTCCCCTACATACATAAAATAGACATTTAAACCGACAGACACACCATTTTTATTATATCAGTGTGTATTATAAGGAGCTCTTTGATGTAAAAAAACGTTAAATAACCCCAAAATGATCCTGAAATGGGAAAAACGTATGTTAATCGATAGTCTTTGATCTTTTCTGTATTAAACATCGCTGAATGTTTCTTTTTACGATATCTTTTTCTTTCGGAGATTAAGCCAATTTCTCGTGTACGGAGGAAAAAATTAAATGTGAACATTTTTCGGGAATTGGGATTTTGTTTTTTTTTTTTTTGCTTTAAATCCTTTTTGAGTTGATTACCGTGGGGGATGGGGGATGGGGATTAAGCTTAGGTTAGCTATACTTTGTTGGGGAAATAAGAGCTTTAGGTAATCTTGGTGTTGTATCACACTAATAATATAAAGGCGAAAGTTTCTGTGTGAGGGTGTGTTTGTATGTTTGTTACTTGTTCACACTCAAACGGCTGGACCTATTTCGATAAAATTTGGCATGGAGGTAGCTGATTCCCTGTATTAACACATAAGTTACTTTTTACCGGTCTACGCGTGTGAAACCGCGCGGCGCAGCTAGTAATAGATATTTTTTGAGCTGGTATCCATAATTTCAAAATAATATGATTTAATTCCAACTCCTTCTAGATTCCTTTTATACGTTAAAGCACAGTATTCAGGTATAATCACAAAATACTGGTTAGCATTTGAATCCACATCATAGTATGAAAGCTACCCTTATAAACCTTTTACTAGGATTTTATGAACACTTTGTGTGCTGTAGTGCTCCTGAAAAGTATCATACTCCATTACAAAAACCAACCTGAACATAATAATTTATACTCCACTAGCATGAAAGTTGAAGCACATACAACCTCATATTTATGAATACCTGCATTACTTAAACTACACATTACACTGATCGATACCACGATAAGTGCTTCTCAATTGCCAACGTGGTACCAAATAAAACCACCCACCCCACGCCATTCTCGCCTATACCTATTAACATATAAAGATTAAAATCGCTCGTACATAATAGCTGAGGCTCGAGACTCGAGTAACACTATTACGACCCTCATTGGTATGAAATAAAGGAGGTTCGTGTTGGTGCTGTGACCTTTGTAAAGAATTTCGTTACAGCTAATAAAAGAACGGAGGGAGTACATAACAATGACTGACATACGGTTCATTGGTTTGATGTACACGGCTGAAAGATCACCTTTGATTTCTGAGAGCCTGGTACCTGCTCAATTTCATTTACAAATTGCGCGCACTCTCCCATAAAATAGCTTATTATTTTGACTGCTCTTATTATACAGCATCCATACTAATATTGTGTATGCAAAAGTAACTCTGTCTGTCTGTCTGTCTGTCCTTTTCTCGCCTTAATGGCTGAACGGATTTAGATATCCTATGTATCTTAACCTGTGTTAGGACATAGGATATGTTTTATCCCAATAGTGCGTTTCCGTACGATAAATTCAGACCTCAACGCGGGCAAAGCTACATATATAGTTACATATATTATTTATTTTATTATTTACGTTAAAATACGCATCATTGCCATAGCGGTTGGCAGGAACTCCAGAACGCAATGTGCTAAGTTTACATACCGATTTGCAATCGATTTTGGTGTCAGTAGCCAGATGCGACAACATATTAGTACCTGTTTTCTTTTTTATGGGATTTTGTCATAAAATCTTCGGGAGACACATTCATGTTTAAGATTGTTCATTTACGGATTTACTTTACCGAAGTTTTAGAATTGTTCAATACAAAATCAAACGTAGCCTGATTATGAGGTCATGAGGCTGCAAAGAGTCTCTAGCGTGATCAGACGTTTCTGCATTGACCTAGTGGACTCGAAAATGCTGAACGTACTCCTGGTTATGATATCTGTCTCAGAATAAGTGTTATTGGTGTATCCTTTACAAAATGTCTGATATCATATTGAAGTCTAGATAAAAGTGTGGTTAATAGCAAAGCAATAAGTTTACACCCTGTTATCACTCTTCGAGGCAATAGGGAACTAGTCACGAATTCCCAAAACTCAAGTAAAACAGTAATCACGTACGCGAGGCCTAAGCTGAGCTTTGCATTTGTGTGAGTGTTCACCAAAATGGTACGAGAGCCCATGACCAAAATTTTTGTCTTATCGTTTTACGTAAACAAAATCTTCAATCGTCTTATCGTTTTACGTTTTACAACGATGCGACATGGTTTTGGTCATGGCCTGTCGTATTATAAGAACAAAAGCCGATTGCCAAAAAGCAGTATAAACCGGTTTTAAATCAAGCAAAGGACGTGTCGCGCTCTATGCCGGACGTCACATCTACACTATCTATGTGCACTCACACAAATGCAAAGCTTAGCTTAAACCTCGCGGACTGTAGTCAGCCATTCCTAAAGCTCGTATCACACACACCACACCGGTACTGTAGCTGAACTAATCACCTCGTGTGACTTACGCATGAAATCACTCGACGACTCGACGCGCCGCTCATTATTTTTCCTACTACCTGCGAGGCAGGCTGTTGTAAACCTATTGTTTGGTATAAACGTACTGTTTTATGACGCTGTCGTACTGTTTTTGATGGTTGAACGTTTCATGGTAACTGGGAGTCAATTAAAAGTGTTTATGATTAAAAAGTCTGTCTTTTGAGATTTTATCTTCATCATAAACGAATCAGCTAAGTCGATCAGGTCTGATGATACCATTGGGTCAGCAATTGACTACTACGATGAATGGTTAAAGGACATGCCATTATACTAAAGCTCAGATCAACAAAAAAAGCAAGATGGAGCGTCCCGAACATCAAAACGGTAGCCACAAAACTGTGCTCCTGCAATGAAAATAGAGCGGTGAGCATGGTTTTAGATACACATAACCATGCTCACCGCTCTTATTACGTGACGAGTTAATATAGTTAAAAAACACATAATTATGCCTTCTTGTGTAGTCAAAACTTGTAAAACACTTACAAATCACATAAAAATCTCACGAAATCCCTTTTCACTTGTAAGTACTTGAAATATAGTTTTTTTTTATTAAATAAACTACGAGTTTTAGGTTACTTGGAACGAAAAACCTCAACGCAAGAACGTAGTGGCATAAAGTGTGAGGATTGCCATAATATGATTTAAAATTTCCCCATTCGAATAAACTAAGATAATAATTATCTTACCCGTACAATATTATTCCCCAAATTATAGGGAAACAATTTAACAAATGGCAAACCTTCGACACACACATAGATAAAAAGGTGGCTTCACTTTTTATGTTCGCAAACACGATTTGATAAAGCTCGATAGAATAAATTCGCAAAGTTACCTCTTTTCGAGTATTTTTTCCACTATTTCCCTGCTTTTTTATATACATAATTTATTGCAGACAACCATGACAAATAAAAACACAATTTAAAAAAATAATAACTTAATACAAAATAATACTATACATAAAATGGCGTTCACGCTTTTTTACAGTGCTGTGTGTATAATCTTTCAGATTAATATTGATCTCTTGATTTATCTAATTGCATCAACGAATTAAGAATGATTCTTAATTCGTTGAATTGCATATCATATACAACGGCGTTATCATCTGACAATTACTTTTTTCTTCCTTCTTTCCAAAAAACACGAAGAACTTACACATAAAAAATCCCATTCCCACACATAGGTACTCCATTTTTTATTCCACCCTGTCATCGTTGATTTTCCTCTCCCCCCTGCGGTACCTCATAAATATAATGACGTCTTGTATCCTGCATTACCTCATTTTACGCGTTACGGCGTGACGTCACCATAGCAGGTTTTATGCTTCGGAAATGTGTTACGTCGGTGACTTTATTATTGCGAAGCTGGTACTGTTTTAAAACGGAAGGTAAAGTATGAGGAACTGAAGTCATAGGTCCAATTTAGAGGTATGACGACACGGTTGGCGCAGTGGTTGAGTGATTGACTGCTGCGCAGCATGTCGCGGGTTCGATTCCCGCACGGAACAAATATTTGTACGACCTACAAGTATTTGTTCCGAGTCTGGGTGTTTTTCTATCTATAATATGTATTTATTTACAAAAAAAAAAGTATATAAGTAGTTTATCAGCCATGTCGTTACCATAACACAAGCATTAGGTTGCTTAGCTTGGGAGTAGATGGCGTTGTGTGAAATGTCCAAGGATATTAGTATTATTATTAGTATTATTAGTATTAGAATAATATAAGACTTTTTAAGTTTCATTTCTGGTCAGTGCAATTTTAGGCAAAATGAAATGAAATGAAATTGTTTATTCTGTAAATAGGATATCGGAATTACTTTTACACGTCATATATAAAAACAAAAATATTTAAAAAATAAGCTAGATGAAGTCGACATTTCCTATCTGATTAGCCTGAGAAGAAATGACGAAACAAACTCTAGGGTCAAAGTCTCTTTTAAAGTCCAGACAAAAGTAATCTTGGTCAGATCATGTGAGGACCATGTAGATCCATGTCTGAAATGGTCTTTTGAAGAAAGAACCATACAAAGAGTGGACATGTCCAGCCAGTGCAAGCATTTGTGAACAATTTGGCAGAAATTACAACTTTATATTAGGGCTTATAGCTTATAGGCTTGGTAATAATACCAATTGTTTAATTAAAATACATAAATACCTACTGCTGTGCTTGGGGATAGCCTCTGCTTAAGTTTTCTCAGAGCATATTCCCAAGCACAGATTTATGCTGAATGCATAATAATTGTTATTCAGCCATATTTTTAGGGTTCCGTACCAAAATGGTTTAAAATAAACCCTTATGGTGTGACTCAGTCAGTCCGTCTGTCTGTCTGTCTGTCTGTCTGTCTGTCACAGCTGTATATCTCAAGAACTACTAATGCTATCAACTTGAAATTTGGAACAGTTTTAGATGACGTTTACCCAACTATCTTTTAAATAAGAAAGAAGTAAAAATATTTTTTTTTTTTTGTAACGGACTGAAAGGGGGTCTTAAAAATTTAAAGTGAGGCTACTAGGTCTAGTGGGGTATCATATGAAAGAGCGCTGCTTGCACATTCCCAAACATTTTTTTACTTTTTTTTAGGCCGCATAGTTTTCAACTTTTGATGAAAAATGTAAAAAAAATACCGTTCCCCCCCCCTTATCTCCGAAGTTTGCAAAGATAAAAAACTGAAATTATTCTATGTGATTGAAATTTATGTAAAGATTACAGGAAAAATAAAACGATGTCTCTAAATAGCACACTTTTTCAGAAATCGGAACGGAACCCTCGGTGCGCGAGTCCGACTCGCTCTTGACCGGTTTTTTTTTTAAAGCAGTTGCTTTCATATGGCACTCATACGCAAGCTCATGAACATGTGTGTATTCTTCCCGTCTGAACACACAGACTGGGCACACACTTGGTGCACAGACTTGGTCTTTGACTAACATCCAGGAGTCCAAACTCAAGGTCTGCCAACGAACAATGGAGCGCAGTACACTAGCGTTGCGTAGTGGGGCGTAGTTGACTAGGTGTTAAAAAAAACTTTTTAACAAAAAAAAAAAAAACCGACTTCCAAAAATCACTACAAAGTGAAAAATAACTTTGATTTCGGAAGTCGGTGTCTTTCGTTTTTTATTTACTTTCTTTTTTTTTTTGCCACCGACTTCCGAAATCAAAGTTATTTTTCACTTTGTAGTGATTTTTGGAAGTCGGTTTTTTTTTTTTGTTAAAAAGTTTTTATTTCTCGCTTTTTAGTGGGTCTGTTTATAATTTGTATAAGTTACAATAGTCTAATGTCAATTTCTCATCACATGTTACAAAATATTGCTTTTCCCGATGCTGGGACGTTAATTGTTGACGAGCTCTGCTGCTAAGAACCAGGAGAACTCCTCAACAACCACTCACCACACGCATTGTCTGACGAGCGGAAATTGCTTAGCAACCATATTAAAGTAATCGAATCGCAACCCGTGAAATATTTATCATTGAGTAGTTCCGGTAGCCATCTGTGGTCTTCATCATCAGTTCCACTTCACCAAGTGGTGCTTTCCAAGAGCAAATGCACGAGCTACTATAAAAAATACCCAAATCGCTATAAGTGTGCCTATAATATTTGAAGAGTTCCTTCGATTTCTCCAGGATCCCATCATCAGAACTAGATTTTGACAAAAATGGGACCATTTGGGAAGTATACCCTTTCCAACAAAAAAAATATTTTTCAAATCGGTAGGCAAGCGACGGAGTTATGCGCGAACATAAAAAAAAAAAAAACTTGAGAGGTGTCAAGGGACACCCGGATGGAACGAAGTTCCTTTCGATTAATTAGTGAAGGAATTGTAACAAAAATCATCATCATCATCATCATCATCATCATCATCATCATCATCATCATCATCATCATCATCATCATCATCATCATCATCATCATCATCATCATCATCATCATCATCATCATCATCATCATCATCATCATCATCATCATCATCATCATCATCATCATCATCATCATCATCATCATCATCATCATCATCATCATCATCATCATCATCATCATCATCATCATCATCATCATCATCATCATCATCATCCTCATCATCATCATCATCATCATCATCATCATCATCATCATCATCATCATCATCATCATCATCATCATCATCATCATCATCATCATCATCATCATCATCATCATCATCATCATCATCATCATCATCATCATCATCATCATCATCATCATCATCATCATCATCATCATCATCATCAAAATAGAAATGAAAATATCTGGCTTGCTTTCTATAAGAGAGAGAGAGAGAGAGAGAGAGAGAGAGAGAGAGAGAGAGAGAGAGAGAGACAGAGAAACATGCGCACGCCGCACGGCTTACATAATAAATAATAATAATAATAAATCTTTATTACACTTCGGAGTCACAAACATCTGTGTAGCCCTGCCTCTTGTACTAGGAGTTCCTGTATCACAAGAGACAGACCTCTCTATTTACAGGGAATATAATGTAGAAGCGAGATAGACAAAAAAAAATAAATTACAGTTATGGCATGCATTGACAAGTAGATTTACAAAATATATAAGAGAACAAAATAATAAAACAAAAATAAAATAAAGAAGTAATGATAAAAGAGTTTAAAATAACAATGCGTTTTGTGAAAAGGGTGGGTGAGTATGAGTGAAGTGTGTGTGGGGGTGTGTGTGTGTGTGTGTGTGAGGTGTGTGCGTGTAAGTCGTGTATGGTGAATGTGACTGGGTATCATGTTATGCTGCCGAAAAGATTCTCTATTTCCTCATAATCATAATTGTCTAGCCAGTGAATAATTATTTTTTTGAATTGGTAGTTGTTTAGCTGTTTAAGTTGTTTGATCCCTTTTTCTTGGCCGATTTTGTTATAGAGACGTGGAGCAACGTAGCAGTAGTGTTTGCTCGCGAAGACGCTTTTGGTACCTATGACTGGGCACCTGTCAACCCTCTTGGTTGAGATTGGCAGACTTGGGATGGAGTATCGGTGGTATCTTCGCAAGCATTCGTAAATGAAGATCTTACGGATGCTGAGTACTTTGGCTTTTTCGTATACCTCAGTCGTGGGCGTCCGGTATCTCAGAGAGAGAAGAACTTTTAGCACCACACGTTGAGCCCGCTCAAGCTCAATCATATGGGTCTTGCCTGTCACCCCCCAAGCGCAAATAGCATATCCCAAGACACAGTGGCATAGGGCTTTATAGGTTAGTAACAAAAGTTTGGAACTGGCAACATGTCTCAGGGTTTTAAAAATATGGATCAGCTTGCGTACTCTTTTGGCGGTACCCGAAATATGTAGTGACCATTTAAGATTGTCGTCAACAATTACACCTAGATATTTGATAGAGTTCGCTCTGTCTAGCGTGGGGCACGTGCAGGAGGCAAAGTTATTGCTATTCCTATTGCAGGGAAACGTGTGAGCTGTAATTTGAAATTGTTTGGGGCTTCCTGTTCGAGTTTTACTAAAACATAGGTATTTTGTTTTATTTGTATTTAATGACAGCAAACTATCTTCCAGCCAAGCTGTCACTTGGGAAAGACCCGCATCACAGACAATTTCTAAACATTTCCATGATTTATCATGGAACAAAAGAACTGTGTCGTCAGCAAACATCATGACATCGGCTTTATTGATTACAATAGCTACCTATAGCAAAAAGTGTCGTGACAACTTTTCGTGAGACTTTTTTCCGTCTAGCCCCCATTCACAACGCGCGATAAGGAACTTCGTTCCAAAAAAAATACAAACATCCGAATTGAGAACCTCCTCCTTTTTTAGAAGTCGGTTAATTAACGGATCGTGTTCGTGCAGTCCAAAACAAAGGTAGTTGATGTAGCTCAAAAGGATGTCCAACTTAACACTTTGAGCGGAGCGACGTTATAATACGTAAAATTTGATAAACGCTATTTGACAAAAATATGTCTTTCTTTCAAAGAACGTGTATAAACGGCTGCGGCCTATACCAATTCCTTCAAGCTACGTCATCACGCCGTATCACTTTAAATTTTCGGACTGCTAGCGCCACTCCACGTTAGTTTTGTTGTACACTTTTTAAGGCTACTCACACACATACATTATAATTACGCGTACATTCGCAACGTCGACGTGTAGTAACGGTTGTGTCACATTTCATATTATCTTTGCTTGTATGAAAAACCAGAACGTCACTAATAGTCATATATTTTGTATGAGAAAATAGTGTGCCGCGCAACAAACATTTGAATACCCAGATACTCAGCTGAAAGTGTTAAATGGGACTGGCCAGGACATGTCTGCCGCATGCGAGACAAACTGTGGGCCCAGATAGCACAGAACTGGTGCCCTGAGACAGTGAGGGCCGCGGTAGGCCACGTAGAAGATGGCGGGATGAACTGGGCTCACGAACGAACGGTGGAATGAGTAGAGGCCTTTGCCTTTGCTAAAAATAAGTGCTTTCATGATTGAATAGTATTAGTATTTTAGTATTATTATTAGTTATTGTTTCCCTTAATAAATCGACAGTATCAAAACCGGCCAAGTGCAAGTCGGATGGAAATCACGTTTGTTGTATTTAATTATTTATTTTTAAAGTGAATATTGTATATTTATTTTATTTAGTTTTATTTTATTTTATTTTTTGTTATAGGGGCAATCATCTTTGAAAATTTCATAACTATCACGGTTCATGAGATACAGCCTGGTGAGACACGAACGGACAGCGGAGTCTTAGTAATAGGGTCCCGTTTTACCCTTTGGGTACGGAACACTAAAACACACACTAAACAGTGTATGTATATCTGGTAATTATAATAATTATAATAATTCAATGCTACCACTACCGTTCCTCTCGCTAAACCAAACCAACAAAATGCAACTCAAACAGAACTCAAACCATTTAATTCCACTTTTTAGAGCTCTTCCTCACAAATAATAATTATACCCTCCTCTTGCGCTTTTCTCATAAAGGCACAGTACTCGAACTAAGTATCTCCTCAAAGCTGTATGCAAAACCTATTGAACTATGAAACGAGGTCAAACCGATCGGGCTTTTCCGAGGAAATTTTCTACGTACGTGTTATATTTTTTTCTTTTGAGGCGTTATTTTTTGTCGACGTAGAGATGTAGTTAGGTCCCGTAAGTAATTTTCGACGTGAGCGGGGCGAACGAAAAGCGTTGGTGAAGATGATCGATGACGCAACAAAACATGCGGTGTTTGAGTTATAGGGGGTAGCGGGGCGGGTGCGACAGCGGTTTTTAAAGAGCCAATAAAAATGTATCCAGTTTATTAGACATGGCATGGTTTGGTTTATTTAGGCACAAGGCGCACTAGCTTTTGCCCACGTGGAGGTCGAAAATTATTCCACAGGAACATACTACCCGGGATAAAAGTGTCCAATGTCCTAATCCAGGTCATGGTCTACCCATGTGCCAAATTTCATCCAAATCCCTTGAGCCGTTTTAGCGTGAAAGCGTAACAAACATACAAGCCAACTCACTTTCGCATTTATAATAATAAGTTAGCCACTGTGACGGCCATTTTGTTTTTTATTTGCTCTTTGTGTGAGAGATTCACAGACAGGAACGATATTAATATCGGACCTTCGTGGTTCGCAGTTGGAAGGTAAGGATGAATTCCTACATCTTTTACTGTTATCAATTTTGTTCGTACGACGTTGAACGTATAACTTAGGAAGTTTTTGGATCATTAATAAAGAAGGGCATTTACATAATTGTACCTACAATTAATCACATTGAAAAGTTACAAAAGTCAAGCAATACAACCTGTAACGCTAAATGCGCAAAACCTCTTAAGGGGTCATTGTACTCATCATTATGAACAACTTCTACTATGGGACCAAACCTGAAATCGCGAAAAAAAAATCAGCTGTTCAGTACATTTATGTTCGCATAATTCGTCAAAATGTACTGAACAGCTGATTTTTTTTTTGCCATTTCAGGTTTGGTCCCATAGTAAAAGTTGTTCATAATGATGATTACAATGACCCCTTAAGAGGTTTTGCGCATTTAACGTTACACGTTGTATAATAAATTACTCTTCCTACCCTATTTAAGTTAGAACCGTGCGTTTGAACTTAGATAACCTATCTAAGTTAAAACGCACCGTTACAGACGATAAAGAAGCAAAAATCCTTCACGTCTTCCTCGTTTTCCTCACTCTTACTTTCATCTAACACGATTAATTAAAACTCTGAAAGTTCATCCCTTGCGCCACCCCCCAGGGAGCGCGTCACGCGATGTTTACACCAAAATGTCGTGTTGAATATTGAATTTCGAGTTAGTTCGCATTAAGCAAAGCCGTAAGAGCTAGCTGTCGTGAGCTCTCACGAAACCCAAAATACCTCTATACTTTTTATCAGGAAAACTCTACTAAATCCCTAGCACTAATCTTTTCACAGAGAAAAAACCGGCCAAGTGCGTTTCGGACCACGTGCAATGAAGGGTTCCGTAGTTGAAAAGAATTTATCCAAAAAACAAACTTATCATTGTAATCCCAAAAAAGAAAATTTTTTATGTGATAAAATTATAAATGTATAATTTTCGGACTTTTTCCTTTACTTGTGCTGTGACTGCTGTGAGACGTTGCTTCTTGCCAAATTTCATTATTCTAGGTCAACGGGAAGTACCCTATAGGTTTTGATTTACTTGCGAATATCGAAATATGTCGCATAAACGGCCGTATTTTTTATTGCATTGACTTAGAAGCTTGATTTTTTTAGAACTCCAAGGCACCATAGATCTACGTGTTTGAAATTAATTTCAACTTGATACCTCTACGCGTTCCTGATAAAAACGTTATTGACAGACTGACAGACCGACAGACAGTATAAGGGTTTTCTTTTTTCCTTTTGAGGTACAAAACCCTAAAAATGAGTAAAAGTGCCAGTAAGTGCTAGACAGAATTTACGTGAAAATTACGAGTTTTCTCACAAAGAAGTACTCATGTAGTTTGAAGAATATGAGGTCTGCTATTGTTGATATTTTATACGCACCGTCTGCAAACTTTTCCATAGTACAATTTTCATGAAAGAAGCTCAACTAAAACTAATAAAAATGAACCAAAAAATAACAAAAAACCCGGTACATTTTCAATTCATAGGGCAGACAGTAAAAACAGTGTATTCACAAAATAACGGCGGGCGAACCGCCCACTTTCCCGTGCTAGATAAATTAAAATAAAAAAGAAAGCACGAACAAAAATTCGGGAGCACTTTATATGAACCCCGTTTATCCGTGTCTGGTCCGGCCCATGAGGTCGTAAATTTCAGCAGCCATTTTTGGCACCCATTTTTGTACGGCCTTGTATGGTCAGGAGAATTTTACGGCTAAAATTCAATAGATAGTAGATTTGTAGGACAAAATGGCCTGGAAGTCTGTGACGGATGGGTCTAGGTCGGTAGGTACTTGACTTGGATAAAGATAACTTCACTAGAAAAAATAATGTATCGTATTTTTTAAGACAGCGATTTTTTGTCGTATAATGTCTTTCTTATAAAGAGGCTTGTGTTGTGGCTAAGTAATAACAGCCGCACAGGTAGATCGATCAGGTTAAGCTACGCTTGCCGCGGTTGGTTCGCGGATGGGTGACCATCTTTACATACCTACCAAAACCCCTCCGTGCCTCGGAAAGCACGTTAAGCTGTTGGTCCCGGCGGTCATTCGTGGATCTTTGACAGTCGTTACGGGTCGTCAGAAGCCCGAAAGTCTGACAACCAGTCTTATCAAGCGGTATCGTATTACCCAGTAACTGGGTTGTGGAGGTCAGACAGGCAGTCGCTCGATGTAAAATACTGGTATTCAGCTGCCTCTGGTTAGACTAGAAACCGACCCCAAGATAGTAAGGAAAAGGCAAATGATGAATATCTTTCTTATTTTGGACATGCTGGTCAAGGAACTTTCAATATCATCACAAACAATGCAAAATCACAAAACAAATCCAGCTCCAAAAAAATCCAACAAAACCCTTTTAATATTCCCTGTTGCATCGTGTCAATGCAAACACAGACATAATCCGAACATGGATACATGCATCGGGGCATGATCGATGACGTCACTCGCTACTTCAGAGGATTATTTTATCACCCTCGTTGGAGCTCAGGTGCTTAGTACGTCTAATTTTGAATGGATTATGTATCAATCATATAGATGTTCTGCTGATCGGATGAAGGGATGAGGGGATGTTGAGGATGATTATCGTTTATTGAGTTTTGGAATATTCATCACTGTGTTAATTTATTTTATGTTGGGATGAACATCGAAACCACAAGGGTTAAAGTTTGTGAAATTACAAGCTCGTGAGGTGTTCTTCTACTCTAGCTGTTGTACGTAATTTGGCAATTAATTAGTTGGGCAAAGCTCTGGGGACCATAGGTATAGTAAGTACAACTTCGATTCTCTGTTCGAATATAAGTATTTCTAGAAACTAGGACTTACCCTCACGGCGGCGGCGCGGCGACTCAGTCCTCACCGTTTCCAAAACTACCGCTTATGTCGGTCCCACACCAACGTCAACGTCAATGCTGGGCGTGGACGTTGACGTTGGTGTGGGATAAACATCATCATCGCCATAAACATTGCGGTAATTATTCCGATAATTGTTGCGATAAATTGAGTGGCCACACTTGAACGCTGCCACCGAGTTATCGCCACGTCAATCGGCAATGTAAATGCCGTTGTAAAAGTATCGCGATTGTGCGAAGTTGTGGCTACACCTATGGCCTACGTCCATCATTGCGGTGATCAATGGCGTTTCCCGTTGGTGTAGCCCGGACATTACAGCGAAACTCAATACTTTTTCACAACACGTTTAGCCGGTAGGATTGTTACTCCGAATTATGGTATAGTAACAAGCAATGATCGGAGTAGGTAGATTGAATTGGGGTCATTAATCTGAAACGTATCTATATACATTCCTCCGGAATTTCGGAATTATGGTTGGTTATTAATGTCAATGACCATGACCAATGTGAAAACAATTTATAAAAAATTGTGGCAATAATTAAAGGCTAAAAATAAAATATTAAAAATGTGTTCGTGTCTCGATCGGAATTCAATTGTTTTTATTATTCAACAGATAAATAATAAATTAATTTAGTTTTGATATCTTCCTTTAAATTTTGAATTGATTAGTAATAATATCACTACCAACACTAACAATATTTACGAGTAATTGGATCCGGAAATACCGGAATTACTTTCCGGGAAAATGGCTTATCCATGTTATTTTTTCTGTGGGCATTTATGATACAAGTACCAAAAATCAATCTACCTACTCCGATCACTGGTAATAAGTGTATAAACATAGTTAGTTTTATAACATTATCTTATTAAAAATCGATTATTTTATAAGTTTAGTACAGGTAACCAACCTTTTTGCCTTGATCTCGAAAAAAAAGCCAGCACAAATTGGTAAAGAAATAACGACAAGCATTTGTTCATCACAACATTAATTTCCTTTAGCATGCAATTTTTTGTGCTCCATTACTTTTTCCTAGTAAATGGGTAGAACATTTCGGATTGTCCAGAAAAATTCTATCCGTAAGTGATGGCAAGTTGCCAGTAAGCCAATAAGCCTGATGGAGTCTACTCGGGAACACGGACCTAATCGTAATCGGTAGGATAACAAGTCGCTACTTAGAGAGGTGCTGTGTTTGAACTTATCACGCTATTGTTATGATTTGAAAGGGATAAGCCAGCACAAATTGGTAAAGAAATAACGACAAGCATTTGTTCATCACAACATTAACTTTTTGGATGATACCGGTATTGCCAATAGTCAATCTTCAGCTTCTAATATGGTTGATGGACCCATTGACAGCGCCAATGATATAAGTCAAGTGGAAATACGGCTAAGTGAGGTATTTAGGCTGCTAAAACAAGTAGATCTAAACAAATCTGCGGGTCCAGATGACATTTCGCCCATATTCATCGTCAACTGCGCCAAGGAGCTTTCTGTGCCTCTATCCATCCTGTTTGAAAAATCACTTGCTACTGGCGTGGTGCCCAAGATATGGAAGTCGGCATATATAACACCGATACATAAAAAGGGATCAAGGACATTGGTCGAGAATTACCGACCTATTTCGAAGCTGTGTGTGTTTGCTAAAATACTGGAGAAAATTGTGCACACACAGGTTTATTCTGCACTCAAGCTCAGTTTTAGTGAAAGCCAGCACGGCTTCGTAAGGGGTCGGTCAACCTCGTCTAATCTCACTGTTTGTAGCGACTACCTCTCCGAGTGTATGTCACAGAGGTCCCAAGTCGATGTTATATATACCGACTATAGCAAATGTTTTGACCGGATAGATCACGTGATCCTGTTGCGTAAACTTTTATCGGTGGGCATCAGGGGTGATCTTTACCGGTGGTTCAAGTCCTATGTGGAAAACAGGTGTCAGATTGTAGTTCTAAATGGATACTGCTCTAAACCTATGAATGTCCCTTCGGGGGTTCCCCAAGGATCCTTGTTAGGGCCTCTGCTATTTAATATTTTTATCAATGATATCTCTTCTTCTTTCCGGTATTCAAAGTTGTTACTGTATGCTGATGATATGAAGATAATGAGACAAATAAACACCCTGGCTGATGCTCATCTACTGCAGGCAGACCTTAATAGTTTTCAAGGCTATTGTATTAATAATAAGTTGGATTTGAATGTTTCCAAGTGTTATGTTTGCTCCTTTACACGGAAACCTATCCCGATTGTCCATAACTACATACTTTCGGATACGGCACTAAATAGGGTCAACACTATCAGGGATCTGGGAGTTACCTTTGACGCTAAGCTCCTCTTTGATGCACACATTGACAATATAGTCAAGAAAGCATCAAAAGCACTTGGATTCATTCTTCGGGTATCCTCGGAGTTCAAAAATATAAAGACTATTAAAATATTATACTGTTCTTTTGTTCGTAGTCATTTGGAGTATGCCTCTGAAGTCTGGAACCCTATTTATAATGTGTATATTAATCGTATTGAGAGCATACAGAAAAGGTTTTTAAGGCACATTCAATATCGGACTAAAACGTTTTTGTCGAATTATACCTTCCGTTGCAAAAAAATTCATATTCTTCCACTTTACGAAAGGCGAAAAATATCAGATCTTGTGTTTCTTTTCAAAATTGCCAATGGAACAACTGGTGTTACCGAGTTGCTGCACAAAGTCGGGCTGCGAGTGCCGTCTGTGTTCTTACGTAGACCTCAGTTATTGCACACCCCAGTGGTAGCCACTACATACAGACGGAACTCGTACATGGTGAGAGCGAGTCGTGTGTACAACGCAACCTGCCAGGAAGCTGATATCGACATTTTCTATACTGGTGTTGCTAAATTGAAAAAAATTTTATCTAATAGCTTCTTCGAGCGTAAACAGTAATTTATTTTTAATTATTTTTTTTTTTTTGTTTAAATGTTTTTGTTTAAATGGTACATCCTAAATTTTCTGTTTCTTAAGATTTACTACATGTGGAAACTTGTAATTGGCCTTATTTTGTTTAAAATTTTATTCACTGTATCTTTTAGCTGTAAGTTTTCCTAATACAAATAAAATAAAAATAAAATAAAAATAAAATAAATAAATAATGGAAAGACATTTTTCTTGAGCCTTTTTCACGAGTTATACGACACTAGCTCACGTTATAGTGAAAAGATTAGCCAGTAAGTATTGGTAGTAAGGTTGACTTGAGGAGTACTGGACCCAGTTGGATATTATCAGTTTTGTATGCGTTTTAAATATTTTATCTACACCCATGCTATAAATCCTCTATAAAAGTTTCTGAAACAGTTAGCTTATTGCCAACATTAAAACAACCAGTGTCATAGTAACCATTATATCATCCAAACGGGTGTTATAATGTCGTACTGAATTTCATAATGCATCTCGTTTTCAAAAAAAGAACATTGTAATGCACGCGCGTTTCACTACAACAGCGCCGTAATTTAAAAAAAAGAACTTATTTGAATTCACGTCGTATAATATGACGCCGGCCGCCATGTTCGATACGAGTATTAGTATTGCAAAAAACTGTTTCAGAACCTTTTATAGAGTATTCATAACATGGATGTAGATAAAGTCTTGTATGCAACTGTACATAATTAGGTATTAAAACACTCATGTGATACTATTATCATTTGTGTTTTAATACCCCTTATTATACGTCAGTTGCATAAATAACTATTATAGCCGTAATGAAACGCAGAGATTACTTGGATCTATGCTTAACCAAGTTTTACGGTTTTACACTATCGCTAAGTGTGAGTACTATGTACCTACTCTAAAGCTACCATTTACTGGGTACGTCTTTCTTTGACTTGAATGTGCCCTGGCGGCTGAGAGTGTGTCATGCTCACTCTAATGTCTCGCTGATGGTGGCGCGTGTGTTGGATCATTTAGCTAATCCATGCGTCAGGTTCGTGAACAGGCGCTGTCAGTGGTAGCTGTTCATATCTAAGCTGCCACGGCTTATTTTAATTAACCCCCGACGCAAAAAGAGGGGTGTTATAAGTTTGACCGCTATGTGTGTGTGTGTGTCTGTGTGTCTGTCTGTGGCACCGTAGCGGTTAAACGGGTGGACTGATTTGGATGCGGTTTTTTTTATTTGAAAGCAGGTTTTCCAGCGATGGTTCTTAGACATGTTTTATCAAAATCGGTTTAGCCGTTTCAAAGTTATCCGCTCTTTTGTTAGCTGCGGTAGGGATCTTAGACGCGCAATGGGTATTTACTTTACTTTCAAACCTTACTGTGACCTAAACTTTAAAACATCCATGTATGCTATCTATCTATGCAAGATTATGGAATTCTTGGTCTGATGCTGCAGCCAGGATATCCAGCACACTAGTACACTCTTGAAAAAATAATAGCAGAAATGACGTGTTTGGATTAATTTACATCAGTATTTGATTATACATACAATGCAATGGTGGCAACACGATGAGCTGATGCTGCAGCCAGGATATCCAGCACACTAGAATACTCTTGGTAAAATAATATAGCAGATATGTCGTGTTTGGATTCGTTTTGATCAGTATTTGATTCTACATACAATGCAATGGTGGCAACACGATGACCTGATGCTGCAGCCAGGATATCCAGCATACTAGAATACTCTTGGTAAAATAATATAGCAGATATGTCGTGTTTGGATTCGTTTTGATCAGTATTTGATTCTACATACAATGCAATGGTGGCTACACGATGAGCTGATGCTGCAGTCAGGATATGCAGCACACTAGTACACTCTTGAAAAAAATAGCAGATAATAGTGTTTGTATTCGTTTTTTTATCAGTATTAAATTCTATTTGCAGTACGATGGTGGCATCAGGATAAGTTAATGTTATGTGCAGAGAAACTTAACATTCTGCAGTAATAACAATGCATTTCTATATTGTTAAATCGATTAAAAAGTTTAAAAATGTAAAAATAAAAATTAAATTAAAAATTTAAAAAACCCCCAACGCAAAAAAGAAAAGCGAACATTTAAAAAGTCAAAAATAATACCTATCGTTGAGCCATCAAAGTCGATTGAGTATTACCTATATATATTTTAATTACATTAATTGATGGATTGCACGATAAGGTTTGCTCATTGAAATGGCGCTATAATGTCGCGGCGGGGTACCGCATATGTAGATAGTCAATCAAGTGAAGGGTCTGACTTACTTATGCGGTACCCCGCCGTGACATTACAGCGCCATTTCAATGAGCAAACCATATCGTGCCATCCATCAATTTCTGTAATTAAAATATATATAGGTAATACTCAATCGACTTTGATGGCTCAACGATAGGTATTATTTTTGACTTTTTAAATGTTGGCTTTTCTTTTTTGCGTTGGGGGTTTTTTAAATTTTTTTAAATTTAAATTTTGAATTGTTTTTTTTTATTAATATTTTTAATACGGACGCGTTTAACTTTCTGCGTCGTTCTCACATGTATAATTTCAACATGAATGATGGAACCAATATTTTGTAACTATATTTTGATTTAAAAGAGTGTAGAGTTTCTTGCCCGTCCTTCTCTGCAGGTACTATCAACAAAACGGACGCCTTTACACCTTAAAGTTGATTTTTTCATACACTGATTCATTGAAGAAACACTGCCTATGGTCTTTTGTTCTCGTAAAACAATAGAAAGTCGGAACGGCACAAAACATTTGCAAGCAAAATTGTTTCAAAATTGGAAAGGCCTGACTTTTGTCGATGGTACCTACTACGCTTTGCAATGGGCAACTAGCTTCATCTTTCGACGATTGACAGTTGGACGGCTAAACAACCACAACCACTATAATTATGCTTAAAATAATTCCATCGTGACATCCGTTCAACATTTCCTAACCTATTTTGAGGTCGGCTTCAAGTCCCGAGTGACTGAATCCAAGAAAAATATTGATAGACTAGGGATTCTATAAATACTCAATCAATACACGTACAACCTATAAAACATCATTGAGTGTCTGCAAATAATTATATTTTTAGCCATTTTAAGTGTATTCAGAGGCATCCATCGTGTGCTAAATGAATCGTGAATGATTTCACACGCTCAACGATTCAGGGAGAAATATTTTACAATTTATTTTCGATATAAGTTCTATCTGTTACTAAAATGTAGAAGTTGTTTTTATTTTTTTTATTTAGGTTTCAAAGGTACTGGTATTTTTGTGTGTAGTGAACTAGTTAAGTGTGTCCTCCTTGGAAGATTTGCGTAGTGTTTTTCCGTGAAGAAAACGTCTTTACCTGTAACAAAATAAACAATAATTTAGTAACAAAATTAAGTTCTGTTAATTAGACGTGAAGATTTTCAAACCACGAAAATATTTATAAGTACCTGGGCAATCTTGCCACCCAATTCTGGCTAATCATTTTCACAAATTCATAAGCTATTTTTATATTTCCCATGTCTCCATTAGAGTACCCAATTTTCTGCGCGACGGTTTCATTTAGATAATAATACATTCCACACACTTCACACTCAAATACAAGTAGATAAGGAAAATCTATGTACATTACTGCCGACAAAACTTTTGTACATTATTTCTGAGAGCATACTCGCAGCTGGCGTGAAGGAAAATGTTCAGTATTTCTACTTCTAACAATGTTTAGCGTCAAAGAACTTAGAGCAAAGCCGTTAATTGATGAGTTTATTAGTGACTAGCTTGATTAAATGATGAGTTAATTAACCGACTTCAAAAAGGAGGAGGTTCTCAATTCGTCGGAGCCTCTAGGCACACTTATATCGATTTCGGTATTTTTTATAGTAACTCGTGCATATGCTCTCGGAAAGTACCATTTGGTGAACTGGAACTGATGATGAAGACTACAGATGGCCATCGGAAATACTCAATTATATCTATGTATATCACAGGTTGCGATTCGATTACTTTAATATGGTTTATGCTCGTCAAAATGCATAATGGTGATGGTGACTTCACCATGGAGCTCCAGTTCTCCTGGTTCTGACTAGGAGAACTCCTCAACAATTAACGTCCCTGCATCGGGAAAAGCAATATTTTGTAAAACGTGATCTGCAGTTGACATTGGGTCATTGTAACTTAGATAAATTACAAACTGACCCTCTAAAAAGTGAAAAATAAAAACTTTTTTACAAAAAACAAAACCGACTTCCAAAAAACAACAACAAAGTGAAAAATAACTTCAATTTCGGAAGTCGGGGGCAAAAACCTAACTACAGATCCAAAGACACCGACTTCCGAAATTGAAGTTATTTTTCACTTTGTAGTGTTTTTTTGGAAGTCGGTTTTGTTTTTAGTGACTAGCTTCCGCCTACGGCTTCGCCCGCGTGGTATGTTGATGAAAAGGCGCCTGTATCCTTCCCAAGTATGCCTTTACCAAATTTCATCGAAATCATTTCAGCTTTTTAGCCGTGAAAGCGTAACAAACAAACACAAAAAATTAAATCTTTTCTCTTTGTAGTATTACTAGCTGTTGCCCGCGACATCTTCTGCGATCCAGGATAAAAGTAAGCAATGTCCTGCTCTAGGTCATGGTCTACACATGTGCCAAACTTCATTCAAATTTGTTTAGGCATTTTAGCGTGAAAGCGTAACAAACTAATTAATACTAGGTATAAGATAGTTTAGACAAGTGATAAATAACGAGATATGATTAGAATGATGCTGTTGATACATATCTGAGGCGTATTACAAACCAAAACTATTCACAAAAAATAGTAAATAAATAAATTACAACTGCCATCACAGTGCATTATATAGTACTTTTTGCGGGTAATGAGGTATACAAGTGTACGAGTAATATAATGTAGGTTTTCGTACCACTTGCTCAAAAAAGTGACATTCTATGCCACAAAAAGCGAACATAACAATAGTCATTTTTAATCTGTTAAAAACAGGGAAAGAAAATTGTACTGAATTTCATTCATGCTCTAGGGGGAGAATGTAATTTAAATTTGGAATACTTACCGAAATTTATACTGAACTACATCTGTGTTTACAGCATTGAGTTTGTATATAAAGCATTATACATCTTTTTGAAAAAGGAATAATATCGGGAATAAGTACGCATTAAAATTTATTATGCAGTTGTGATTATTAAATAAAATTACGAAAACCGACGAGGCCGTATGAGCATTGATGCCTTTGCTTTTCCGACAAAAAAATATTAGTCTATATAGGAATTTGCCGCGTTTTTGTTTTCTTCAAATACATAAACGTTAAGTTTATTTTAATTTATTTTTATAAGTTAATGTTCTAAAATGCTTATCTCATATTATTATTGTGTTAATTTTTTCGCAAATGGTACGACAAGTAGAGTATTTTCCTCGGTGATAAAGCTGTCTTAGTCTTGTGTGAACTTAAATCCCTCGCTACACTCAGGACTCGTCTTAAATCCCTCGCTTCGCTCGTGATTTAAGTTTTTAACACCCTCGCTACGCTCGAGTCCTTCGTTACGCTCGCGATTTAAATCGTCACCCGCGATAGAAGACACTGCTTTATCCCCTTGGTTAATAATCTACTATTAAAAGGTTACGAGGCATTATACAGCTTGTCTCGGTACGAGGTCAGCGTCAAAAATATTAGGACGAACAAAATTTGTTCGTCCTGATTATATATTTATCTCAATTGCATAATGTCCTTGTCAGAATGACACTAGCTTCAACTTTCTGACTTACCTACTGACCGACTCTTTGACAATTCAAAAGTGCCTGTAATTGGTTTAATTGAAATTAATGCTTTGAGTTCGAGTTTGAGTTTGACAGTTTGAGTTTGACGTGTACTGTCTTCATTCTGAAACATTTCTTATGTCATTGAGTTAATATTTCATTTTCATAGTTGTTTAGATCATTTTGAACAGTCTGTTCGTCCCGATATTACTGACGCTTACTGTACCTATACGTTTATCTGGTGCCTCATCATTTGGTCTGTGAATGCATCACAGGCCCAAGCCGAGGTACGAGATTCTTTTAGTGGCAGATTTTCTTGCTTCATCTGTTGCCATGTAAGTTTTAGGGTTCCGTACCTCAAAAGGAAAAAACGGAACCCTTTTAAGATCACTCGTGTGTCTGTCTGTCCGTCTGTCACAGCCAATTTGCTCCGAATCTCATGGACCGATTAAGTTGAAATTTTGTACAAATATGGATTTCTGTGACCCAAACACGTACGGCTAAAGTAAATAAATGAATTTTGAATATGGGGGTCACTTTTAGGGGGCAAATAAGAAAATTAAAAAAAAAGTTTTGAAAACTGTACCGTGTGATATATCAAATGAAAGGGCTTACTATGGTGGTCTCAAATATATATTTTTTATACTTTTAAAATAAATCGTTTTAAAGTTATTTAAGAAAGTAAACAAAATTCGACCATTTCCCCCTTATCTCCGAAACTACTGAGCCTAAAATTTTGAAAAAAATACGTAAAATCGTTCTATACCTATTGATTACAAGAAAACCCATAAGAAGTTTGTGGTCTTAAAATAACACGGTAAATCTCTCAATATTGTGAGTACAAACTTACATTTACTGTTGGAATGTATGGGAGAACATGTTTTTCAACTATAATGTTAAGTTTGTTCTTGGGATAATTTCATCCCAACTACGGAACCCTTCATTGTGCGTGGTCAAAACCGCACTTGGCCGGTTTTTTGTTACAGCAGACCTTCTGCATCTTCTACTCAATGAATCCAAGGATCGTTCTTTGTATAGTAGAAGGCTAGGAGCTAATTAGAGCAAGCCTCAACAAAAAGCTATTAAGGTTGTTCGTACTACAAGGCTGTATTATCGGAATTCGGCCTAATATCGGAATTGTTTCAGTGTACTTATGTAGAAGTTGAGGATTGGGCTGGCTGTAATAATGCGAGCTTGTTTTTACTTCAGTTTGGGGTGCTCTTATCATTTTATTTTTATAGTTGTTGTTGTGTCGATGGTAGAGCTTAGAGCGACTTCAAAAAAGGAGGTTCGACCCTTATAGTATGTATGTTTGTATGTCTGCGATTTTCTCAAAAACTAATGAACCAATTTTGATGATTTTTTCACCAACGTAATCTACGTACTTTCAGTAAGGATTTAGTATGTAACACATTATGTAATTATTCTTATGTATGAAGTTATATGCATAAATGTACTGTATCTCAAGCATTTCTAAGCGGATTTTGATGATTCTTCTTTTCGTTCGTCTTGGGCTTACTTATGTAATTGTATAGTCAACTTAAAGTGGAATAATGAATCCCACCAAAAACATTTTCATGTAAAATGTAGCCAAGACGAGACCACATATAGCTCGCACTGACAAAAAGCTATCAGATCTCATGTAGAGCCAAGCTTCTAACTCTACACGCCCTAACTCTCCAAGCCCTAACTTCACAAACTCTACACCTTAGTCAAAATATGAGGCTTGGCCGTTTCGTTACTACAAGAACTATTGTATAACAGAAAAGTAATGAACAGTGAATACATTTTTCACCTTGCGCCCATGTGATGGTAGCGAAACGGCCAAGCCACATATTTTGACTAAGGTGTAGAGTTACTTGCGAGTATCAAAATATGTAGCATAAATGACCGTACTTTTTTATTGCATTGACTTAGAAGTTAGATTTTTATATAGAAATTTTAACGTGATACCTCCACGCGTTCCTTATTTAAAAAGAGAAATCCTGACTGACTGACTGACTCATCAATGCACAGCCCAAACCATTGAAACTAGAAATCTGAAATTTTACACAGAGGTTCCCTTTTTAATGTAAACACGGAATATGGAAGGATTTTCGTTCCTTTGGGATATTTTACGACATCCACGCGGGCGAAGCCGTGTGGGAAGTGCTAGTCTAATATAATTGAAATAGGTACAATCCTCAAAATACATAAATCATTCTATTAAAATAAATGGATTTATATTATTCCACTCTGGTGTTAGATCGAAATGGATTGTAAATTCAATTTTGTGCCCGAATTATACTTGGAAATACGGTTTACATACATAAATTATTTTGTTTTACTCTCATGTTTTACGCTGATCTGATTGTAAAGAGATAAAAATGAATATTACTTTGAAATTGAAGCTTCACAATGATCACGTCCTCAAATAAAAATTCACCTATTCTGCTACAATTACCTATAGCGAGATTTATTTTAAGTATTTGTACTGTATAAGTACTAATCGCAAAATAAAATTACGTACCTACATAATTATATAGCTGTGTAATAAATAAATCTAATACTTCAAATAGTAGAGTCCCGCAAATTGCTTCCTAAAAACTTATGAAGACTTATCATACCGGTGTTATTTATTATAAGTCAATAAACTCTTCCCCGTCAAGTCCTCAGAACATATTAGTCTTGAAGATATCGTGAACCAACAGGTGCAGGACGTCAGCTCCGCCTGGACTGAGAGGGCCTGTCCTCACACCGGAGATAAACCTGGATAGGTATACATCCTCCTTGCACCCTTCGCGTCGATCGATCACGCCCATCGGTTGGTACGCATCATCATGACATCTAGTTCTCGGGAGGTAGGTAGGTGCGAGCGAGACGTACACTTATGCTCGGTTCCTATAAATGAAAACGAATCGTTTTGCTTACTAAGGCTAATTGTCCACGTAACCGCACGTCATACGCACGCTTTCGTCAATTGACGATTGCAAGACGAATGCTTGCATCTTGCAACGTCGCGTCAGCCGCTCGTGTTGCGCTCGTCATGCGGTGCGCGCGGCAACATGTCACTACTCGACCGACTCGTCAGACGGACGCTTGCTTTTAGTGAAAACTGAGACGTTTTGTAGCGTGACTGACTATTGCATGAAGCAGCGTGGACATAACAAATATGCAAAATACGCCTATATTCATTTGTAGGTTACATGCATCCTACAAAAGACGACTGTGTGGACAGTAGGCCTTATGCTAGCAGTTTTTTACTGCCAAACTGGGCGTTTAAATAGATTCGTAAGCTAATTTTACCCTGTGATAGCTACTTCCGTATGGGAGTGTCTGCTATGCAATGCTATGAGGTCTTTGCTTCATTATTGGTAAAGATACAAGAGTTGGATGCGGCGACAGCCGATCGCGTCCGGCAGGATGTCGACGCATACGATCGGCTCCGTACCGTCGCTTGCGACGTTTCTGCGCCAGTTTAGTGAAATAGTTTAATTCCTACCGTGTTGACGTGTTCGGATACGACGACAGGCGATCGCGCGTCGCAGCTTACTTTCGGCTACGATCGCGTAAAGGCTCTTACAGACAGAGGAGATATTGCGAGCGATATTGCGATACTATCGCGTCGCAACACCACTACGCGACACGTCGCGACGCGATATCGCCTGTGTCTGTAAGAGCCTTGACGCGGAAGGCGCCCGCGGTCAAGCTGCTGTGCGCGGCTTGGTAATATAGACTTTAAATACTGTGTACACGATTTAATATCGTTTAAAGATTGTAAAATCCGCTCCGATCCGATGCGATGCGGGACGTTTGATGGAAATCATCCTTTACGGTCGGTAAATTATAGGAGTCGGCCATTTAGCATTATCACTTTACATTATGTGGGTCATATAAATATACCATCATAAAACAATTTTCCCCCTCAAAGGAGAAGGAGTCACTTACCTACTTACCTTACCTCCGTCTCTCTACATAACACAAAACAATATAAATTTAATTTTCCGCGTCGCGACGCTGCGCCTCATAATGTTCATTAAATTCTGAATATTGTCCCTAAACAGAGTGCTATAATGTCTGTACCCAAACTCCTAATTAAGGGTATCACGTGCCTCTTAATGGCTAATTAGGACAGTATATCTGGTTCACTTCAGTTGATAAGTGTTTCCATTTCGTTTTCTAGTATGGTTTCTAATTTTTATAAACTTAGAATAAAAAATAAAAGCATTGATGTTGCTTAGATATCATTAAAAAAAAAAAGAAAAAAAAAATACATAAGGGAATGATTCGTTTTTTATAACAATTCTTATTAGATTTACTAGAATGTCACTAATAAATGTCAAAAATATTTCTCATAATATCTTGATCATCATTTTTAGGGATATTGAATAGGGATGTTTCCTGGTTAAAAAAAAGAAATTCTATTTAGTCCGTCGTCAGTCACATAAAAAAAAAATATAGTTATAAGTACCTAAGACACAGTATATAAGTAATTATTTATGAACATGATAAAGCAAAAATGCTTTATCATGTTCATAAAAATTACTTAGATAAAACGCGTTAAAGTTTCGTCATAACTACAACAAAAAATTCGTATAAAATCTAGCAATGAGTGACGTCAGCTACATTTTAACTCAATGTATTGCCGTAATGTTTTAATCACGTAAAATAAATAAAAATTCGTGTCCAATATTTTTTAATAGATTATTAAAAATATTGGACACGTATTTTTTTTTTTTTATAAATGACGGACAAAAAAAAATTTAGTCAACAGCAACCTTTTAAGTCTTGTCGAAATTAATTGAAGAGATGTAAATATACGTCCGCCCCCTACATTTTTTTGTGATTTATTACCGAATTCTCATTTCAACACGTAATCATTCACATAGTGTTAACTCATCAGCTAAAGTAGGACCTTCATTTAAAGGTTAAAAAAAAACAATTATAAAACTTTATAAAAACAAGAATTTTATTATTTTCCAGGGTCTTCACATGAGCTGACCAAGACTATGTCTGGACTTTATATAAAAGAGACTGTGACCTCTGAGTTTGTTTCGGCCTTACTTCTCAGAGTAGTCAGATAAGAAACGCTGACCTCATCTAGCTCATGTGTACACAAAAGTGTTTGTACAAACCTACTTACAGAAATAAAATCATTTATGTAATGTGGGTGTATTTTATGGTGCTCGTGGCTAAGTAATAAGAGCCGCACGGGCCTATCCATAAGGTTAAGCTACGCTTACCGGGGTTGTCCGTGGATGGGTGACCATGTTTACATAACGAGACTTCTCAGTGCCTCGGAAAGCACGTTAAGCCGTTGGTCCCGGCTGTCATTCGTGGATCTTTGACAGTCGTTACGGGTCGTCAGAAGCCCGAAAGTCTGACAACCAGTCTTACCCAGGGGTATCGTATTACCCAATAACTGGGTTGTGGAGATCCGATAGGCAGTCGCTCCATGTAAAATTCTGGTATTCAGCTTCATCCGGTTAGACTGGTAGCCGACCCCAACATAGTTGGGAAAAGGCTAGGCAGATTGATTGAGTGTACTTTATGGTACACCTCTGCCAAACCCTTCGGCGAAATAAGGCCTGATGATAAGTTATGTTCAATTATATTAAAATCCAAAATGTCGTCACTACGTCTTACTCTTCCTAAACCCATAGTTCACACACGAAACCCACATAACCAATAACTACCGATGTCGAAACACATCACTTCTAATAATTATAGATCACTACGGATTAACGTTCTTTCTCACGAATAAAACAATAAATTAACTCTGCCTACACCACAGTGCACGCGGCGTGAAGATTAGTAGACGAATTAGTCAACATTATCATCGGCCGATTGGGAATATTAATCCTATGGCCGCCATTTTGAATGTATGGGTTACATTTATGGATTTGGTTAATTATTGTTACCAGTGATTATAGTTGATCGGTTTCTGGATTAGTTTTTAGTATGGAAATTCAAGCTATTTATTTCAAATAAACCAATTACAGGCACTTTTGAATCAGAATCAGAAATAATTTATTTTCCATGAATGTGGGTACAAAATAAGATGTAAACATTGTAAAAGCAGTCCCAACTCACTACCTAAGGGCATGCAAAAAGTAAAAAAAAAAACTTAGATCTACTCAAAAAATACAACAATAAACAAACAAATATAAAAAAAAAACAATGAAAAAAAAAGGACAGTTATGTGGATCCGTCCTGCTTAAATTAAACAACAATTAATTCTTTATTTTACAAATGATTGATAAACAACAAAATTATAACCTAACTAAAACTATTAAAAAACTAAAATATGGCGTCGAAAAATTCCTCCGCATCGCTGTCGACTGGTAAAGTACCCAAGAGACTGGCGGCATTGCCACGCCACGTTGTATGGCAATGCTAAGCCTCTGGCCAAAGTAAAAGCCAGCCCTCGGGTCACGGGAAGTGTCAACCAGCCGTTTGGAGATTTCGTTGAATAAAACAAAAACACTTGGACCCCATGGCCCAAGGGTTTCAACCCCAAACGGCTCGAAAATATAATATAATAACCGATAAGGTTATTATATTTCCGCCGCTTGAGGTTTTCCGCAGCCGCAGCAGCAGTGCCAGCACAGCACGCCGAGCCAGGAAGATGGGATGGCGCAAGAGTATCGACATACGTTGCGTCCCACACTAAAGGCCTTCCCACCTTCCATGGAAATAAAGACATCCCGTCCGGTCTCTTGCCATCGTCGCATGATTAAATCAATTATTTTAGTTACTACTTTACATAATAAACAAGGTAAGGAATTGTCAAGGGGTCGTTCAGTCAGAAATATGATACTAGTTGCCCGTACCAAAGCGTCCTAGGTTCCTAAAGAGAAGAACGGGCAAGAAACTCCACAGACACTATTTTAAATAAAAATATGGTTACATCATTAATGTTAAAAATATACATGTGACAACGATGCAGAACGTTAAAAGCGTCCCTAATAAAAATATAAAAAAAACAATTCAAAATTAAAATAAGCCGTGGCAGCTTAGATATGACCAGCCTCCACTGACCGCGCCTGTTCATGAACCTGACGCATGGATTCGGTGTATTATTGGTAATATGACAAATTATTTTGTGATGTCAGAAGAAGACGAAGGTTTTGGCGTATAGTTTAATTTTTTCTTCAGCTGTCAATAGCCAATAAACTTGGTTTTCACTACTGAAAACCAAGTTTATTGGCTATTGACAGCTGACACCTACGTGTTGGCTGGTTAAAAATGCAGCCTCTGTGCTGCCTCCGACAATGCCGTGGATGTTGGCGAAGTTTTGGGCCAACAACATGTAAAACAGAAGAAGCAGAAGCTGATAAGAGTTGAGTTTACACCCCAGCCGCTGCCCGATTGCCAAAAACTAAAGCTTTACTAAAAAAAAAATTGGAAAGGTGAACAGAAACGTTTACAATGTGCAATCATAAAATAAAATACACACTCGTGTTACATGTTGTACAAAAAATATGAATGAAGGAATGAAAAGTGCCGACCCCAGCGTGGTTTGATCAGACTCCATTAATCGAATGAACCCAAAAATTTGCACTAGCCCCTGGATCCTCATGTTTCACGGGCCTACAGAGACCATTGCATAGACCGGGGGACGCGATAGGCGCCGTAGGGAAGACGTGCCCTTAGGATATGATTACTTAAATAATATAGTATCACAACAAACTTATATAAAAGCCCTCAAACTCTCTCCCACTTCGTTCTGTCCGCCAGGGTCGACAATGATCATGTCTTTGTTAACCTACCACCTAAGTTTAACTGTGGAATGTAATAAATACCTAAGTATACCTACAGTAAAATTTGTAATCTTCACTTATCGAAGTAAATGGAACTCGCGCTATCACTTAACAAAACTATAACCATTACTTTAATTTAAGCAGAACCAAAAGTTAAGCATAAAGATTCTAAGGAACCAGTCCACAGAGTAGAATAATGTAGCAATCTAATTATGTAAACGATTTGAACAACTGCTTAGTTTAACTATTAATATTAGGAGCGATCTTATTCTGTGTAATTGCCTCATTCGTTTTTATCTTAAGTTCTTTTTTATTTGAACGCGCAGGAAAAATAATTAAGTGTAGTAGTGTAGTATATGTAATTTAGATATATTTTATAATTTGTAATTATAGAAAAAACAAATAGGTGAAGTAAGTAGCTACTTTCTCGTAACTTGCATTTCATGATGTATCTATCTTAATTATATTAATTCAAATTGTTATCTTCTCGAAATCGATTCTAAGGACCAATTTCACAGTTTCCGTTTTAACTTATCTGGCAGAGTACTGCCAGATAAGTTAACTGGGACTTATCCAAAGGTGATAAAAAGACATAAATATCCAGAATTTTTCACTATACCGGCAGGGGTACAGCCGCACGAATCGATCGATCAGGTTAAACTATACGCTTGTCCCAGTTGGTCCGTGGATGGGGGAGATCATCTTAACATGATATGTAATGTTTGCTTTCCGAGGCATGGAGGGGTCTTGGTATACCAAGAACTCAAACTCAAACCATTTATTTCAAATAAACCAATTACAGGCACTTATGAATTGTCAAGGGGTCGGTCAGTCAGAAAGATGAAGCTAGTTGCTCATTCCAAAGCGTAGTAGATCCCTATGGAGAAGAACGGGCAAGAAACTCCAGGGACACTCTTTTAAATCAAAATATGGTAACAAAATATTGGTTACATCATTCATGTTGAAATTATATATGTGAGAATGATGCAGAACGTTAAAAACGTAAAAATAATAAAAATAATAATTCCCCATCGCAGTATCTCTACGTTGACGTCGTGGTGGGGCTTGCGCGCTCCGAATTCTAGGTCTGTGTCGGTAGAGTTTACTTTGCTGGAACGGGTCTAGGATGAAGAGCCAGACCAAGAGAGATACAAAATCCCGCAGGGCAGCATGTGGCGAGTTGTTGGGCAGTAGTGACCCCACGGACCCTATCTCCCGGGAGAAGTCTTGTTCTTCACCTCTGGCTTGCCTTTATTGGCCGGCTGGAGTGAATAATGACGAGGAACAGTGCTCCCATCTCTTTCTTGCCTTTATTGGCTGGCTTGAGTGGAGATTCGTAAGAGCAAACATGCTCGGAGGAAGGAAGTATTCCAGTAAGTGTTTGTAGGGATCTTGACCATCTTCCGGGCTCTGGGATTGTTCTGAGAACCGTGGGATACCTCTCCACTCCTCACAAGCACCTCAGGACATGTTGCCCCCTGGCCGCTACGACACTATGTGCTAGCGACCGTTTTCGGAGGCCCATTATTGAGTGTGCAAGTCACCCCCTGCCATTTTATCTGTGTATTGTATACAAAACATTAGTCAGGCAGGGGCCATAGTGTTTTCATAGTTCTAGGTAACCAGTCCACAACCACCCAAATCCATAGCCCAATATGTTTTGTTTCCATGTTCTGCAATAGTCCTGCACCAACCGAGAGTTGTCCTTGCGGTGCACTTGCATAGTGCATACAGGGATAATTGTCGGTTGGTGCCTCCTCATAATTTAAAGTTGTCTAAGGGGCCTCTGCGAGTTGGCTTCGGCCCCTCGTATGCCTTCCAAAGGTCCGGGACCCCTCGGTCCCGAGATATGTAAAGATATAAAAAAATAATAATAAAAATATAAAAAAAAACAATTCAAAATTTAAATGAAATTAAAATAAGCCTTGGCAGCTAAGACCCCTCCGTGCCTCAGAAAGCACGTTAAACCGTTGGTCCCGGCTGTCATTCGTGGATCTTTGACAGTTGTTACGGGTCGTCAGAAGTCCGAAAGTCTGACAACCAAGTGGTATCGTATTACTCAGTAACTGGGTTGTGTACTTGTGGAGGTCAGATAGGCAGTCACTCCATGCCGATCCCAACATAGTTGAGAAAATGCTAGGCAGATGATGAGGTTTTTAACTTTGGAGAGAGAATTGATCAAAATATAAATGTTGTAAAAAGAGAGCAACAAAAAAAAAAAGAAATCATTCCTGTCCTCCGTTTAGGCAGAGGTTTATAAAGTTCACCCACATTTCACCATTTTTAAGTCCTAAGTAATTGGGGGTGAGCCTATTGCTATTAGCCTAACATAAAATTAAGTTAACATAACTTGTTAAGTTGAGCGTCCATTGCGTCGGAATCGGAGTGTACGCGGTGCGTACGGAGCGTCTGCGGATTTACAAAATACCGATAGGATGCGTCCACTGCATTCGAATCTTGCATCGGCAATATCAACCAGTGTTGCCACTTTTAAGGATTTCTCCCTTTTATAGGGTAAAATTACCAATACCATGCATGGCTTAGGGTAATTTTATTTTAAAAGAGAGCCTACCTACCTTTTATGTATCTAGAGTTGACTGTATTACGACAGGTCGCGGAATAATAGCGATAAAACAAACGCCTACCGCGCGCGTCTCTGGTTCCGCAAACTGATTTTCAACCACAGACTAACATTGTTCGTAATGCCGATACAAGCTCAAGGCTTTCGGCAAAAATATACCGTACCTAACCACCTTTCCAAAGAACATAGAACGCAAGGGATGGGTCTGCACACAAAATTACAAAAAATAAAAACGTAAGAGCTATTATGCGCGCGCTGTCACCGTTCTTTCCGGGATATTAGGGTCGGTTTCTTTATTCGTAGTTAACTCAACCAATAGTTAAAATGGTTAAATTTTGGCAAAATGTGAACCAAATTTAACCATTACTTACTATTTTAACTATTGGTTGAGTTAACTGCGGATCAAGAAACCAGCCCATAATTATTCGTATAGGTAAGTCATTTTACTTAAAAATGTTTTTGTTTGCTAATCAATTCAATTTGCGAATCAATGTGCATCAATCACGTAAAAATTGACAGTTGCAATTGATCGTTTCGGGGAGCCTTATACCATATACCTGGTAACACTTGGCGCGTTCACTGCGCATGACGTCACTGGCAGAAATACCGGTCTCTGCCGCCGATATCCAGTGCACGCAGTACCATAAAAATCAATACAAAGCAACAAATCCGTACGGTGCGGACGCTCCGAATCCGACCCGGTGGACGCGCAACTTTAATATAATAATGTTTACAAAATACGTGATATTTCAGTTGATATATTCAAAACATTGCTCCTTACCTGGAGGATATTATAAACAAACAACACGAACTTACTAAGAAGGCTCACACGCACACCTAAGTATATCTTCTTCTCTTCCCACACAAATATGTTAAATCCCTGTTCCAATTAAATTATTTTACGAAATAACCTAAATTGAATCCGCTTCATCATTCAACAGGAACCCCACCCTGCGGTGTGTCAGGATATCCGAAAACAATAAAACGCTCGAGCGATTTTAATCCTTTAAGGCTTTGTCTCGCAGACCGTTAAGGGCCGTTTTTGCTTGATTAATCTAATCCATACCATTGTAATTGTTCGCTTACGTTTCGGACTAGGGCTGTTCCGTATTTGAGTGATACACAGGGTGGTATTTATCTGAATTGCTAGTTAACACTTGAATGGATTGGCTGATGGTATTAAGGTTATTATTGAATACTATTTGGTATATAAATAATCTTTTGTGAGGAAATAGTAATATTTATTGGTGTATTTTTGTTTCAATGAAGGAAAATGGAAGAACCGAGAAGGTTTATTGATAGACGCACATAATACGTAATTATATTTATCGGGTCCGGTCCATAGTACGGTCAGGAAACGAATCGCAAGCGCGCCACTGGCGACATCGCGTGATCTATGATCTACCTACACGCCTATAGCCCGCTTCTACAGAGTCGTGATGTTTTAAGCTCATGGCGAAGAAGACAGTCTATACCGGATGACTTTTTTTTACCGTCTCGAAAAAAATGGGTATATTAGGTGAACGGAGTAGAAGCCTATGGCATACCTACTTTTTTTTTTGTTTTTTTTTTTTCTAAAAAAAAAACAAAAATTCAAATCATAATATGCAGGCTGCATGTGATTTGAATTTCGATATTTTTAAACGATTTATTATTTTTTTTTTCAAAATTTCTGTTTTTATGGTACAAAAATGAAAAGTTTACATCGAATTTGTAGTATTTATTGGTACTTTGATAATTTTTTCTGTCAAAGCTATAAAAAAAAACTAGGTACCTATGCCATAGGCTTCTACTCTGTTCACCTAATATACCCAATTTTTTTCGAGACGGTAAAAAGTCATACGGTATAAATAGTGTCTGATCGCATCGGGGTTATTACGCCTCGGAACTGTATTCTGCAACTGATGGGATTTGAGGGCACAGCTCACTTAATTACATTTTTTGTCTAGCGAGAAACACTTTAGCACATCTGTGCCTTGATCCTTTTAACTATTTCTTTTAGTTTATGATTCCAGATACCGGATTTCACATACATGTAGGTAGATACGTTATTTAAAATGAGACAAATCAATTTGCCTAGCCTTTTCCCAAATGACACTTTTCCCAGATGAAACCTATGTTGGGGTCGGCTTCCAGTCTAACCGGATGCAGCTGAATACCAGTATTTTACACGGAGCGACTGCCTATCCAACCTCTACAACCCAGTAACAGGGTAATACGTCCCCTTGGTAAGACTGGTTGTCAGACTTTCGGGCTTCTGACGACCCGTAACGACTGTCAAAGATCCGCGAATGACAGCCGGGACCAACGGCTTAACGTGCTTTTCGAGGCACGGAGGAATCTCGATATGTAAAGATGGTCACCCATCCACGGACCAACCCCGGCAAGCGTAGCTTAACCTGATGGATCGATCCGAGCGGCTGATTACTTAGCCTCGAGCTCCTCCTTAAATGAGACAAATATTATAAACAACAAGAAAATGCCCAGACCTTAACGTAATTTACAAACACAGGTCCAATAACACGTACCTAATATTCATTACCACAAAATATCACATCAACACCATAGACGTATAAAAAAAGGAGGACTCCGCGTCACGCATATCGAAAGTGAAGCACCGTACCGAACTATGTGTGCGCAGACGCCCGCCGTCGCTCGTGTCATGTAAAATCTAAAAAGATCAAGCGAATAACCCATCTGTACCATAGTAAGTATTAGTAATGCAACATCATCCATCATAGTCACGTTTCCCAGTTTTTGGTTTTCTTTCATTCCTCCTAACAGTTAATTTTATCCGGAGAACAGCAGACATAAGCTGTTATTACTTGGTCACAAGCCCAGCTAACCTAAGCGATGGTTTATCATTTAAAACAAATGAATAACGATTTTCACCCTAACTGGACAAATTCAAAATATTATTTTACGTGAAACTCTTAACATTTTATGAGTATAGTGAGAGTCCCGCTATCACTCCCACCAAACCCTTACGGTTACCGCCACATTATAATAACGAGTGGGGATAAAAAGAGAGACAATTACACACATTTACGAACCCCTCTGTATTTATACAGCTGATAATTACACCCCATCCCTTTGATAATGAAGTTGGCTGGCCGGCGCAAAGCCAGCCTTAATACCTCCCTTTGTAACCAACCGCCTTTGACCTTCAAAAGGTCAAAGAGTATTTAGACCAGACGTAAGACAAACAAAACAATATAGCCTTTTCCTAACTATTTTGGGATCAGCTTCCAGTCTAACCGGATGCAGCTGAATACCAGTATTTTACATGAAGCGACTGCCTATCTGCCTATCCAACCGGATCGAGCCGGGAGCAACGGCTGAACGTGCTTTCCGAGGTACGGAGGAGATCTGTTAGAGTATAAATGGGACATCAGAGAAAGATAATGTTTGTAATGGAAAACCTTTTATTAATAAACTGGACTACTACACTCTACGTCATCGTCCATTGTACCACACATAGTCAATGTAGAGGACCACAGACTAAACACTCATAATATTGACGCCACATTGCAACCTCCAATAAGATCCGGTATGTAAAGATTGTCACCCATACATGGACCAAGCCCGGCAAGCGTAGCTTAACCTGATGGATCCGCTGTTATTACTTAGCCACGAGCTCCTTAGCCTTACTTAGTCATGAGATTTAAGGCATAATGGAAATTAAATTGATCGACTAGAAATTAAGTCCAAGAAACAAAGGAAAGACGAAAGAGAGCGTCCCGGGAAACAGTGACTAATATCTAATTAATTTATTATTATTATTTTTTTCTTATTTAAAAGAAAACAAAAGGTAAAATACACAAAACTTGAAATACAATGATGTTAGTAACAATATATCTTATAACCTACGTTAGTACTTATACACTACAACAGACAGTGTTGTCTTGATGAGATGTCCCATTATGGGGCTCTAATCAAGCCTATCCGCTATCACCTTCAGGAGGCTGTTGCTACTGCCACGCAATCTGGCGAGCAGAGACGCACACTTCAAAAAACAAAAAACAATCCACTAGATGGGTTACTAGTCCAATCACCAGGCAATACACAGAGACCACGGAATCGTGGTCCACGGAATGATTCCGTAGTTTGTGGTAGCGTCCGTCTAGTCGTCTCCGTACTACAGAATGTGTTCACTTCAGGTTCATAACTGTCTATACTGGCAGTAGCCTATTTGTATCGCACTTTACGAAGACGTCACTGAGCTGTCATCAGTCCTCCCGTGACCACGATCGCTGCAAGGCGGTCGAAACGTCGGGAAACAAGTAGGTACCTGTTTACCTCGTTAAAAAGAATATCGCGATAAGACCCGTTTTCGATATTGTTTTATAATAATTGTATCTGGTAGGCTTACATTTTGTTTGGCCAACTGGTAATTGGCAAAAACTCATTTGGTGATGGAAATCAAGAAGACGTTACGTTACGTTTCGAAGTCGTCCTAGTAACTAGCAAAAAGTAAATTCCTCCTTTCCGAAAATTATTCTATTTCGGTCTTGTTTTACTTCGTGATACAAACAAGATTATCCTCCATTACGTTGTTACTAAGCAAAGAAAGATTTCTAAGCCTCGGTGTTAGCAGTCCCTTGGATGTTTTGAGGAAAATGGGATAGGTTTAATGATGATACTTATTGGCTGGTAACAGATTTAAAAAAAAATTGCTGAGATTGTCGTGTCGTTGTCAAACTAACTAGGTGTGACCCGGATATCTTGGCAGTTTGTGGCAATGTGGTTAAGTTTAGTTTCCTATTTGATATAATTATAAGGTACCATTAAAATAGATGGACAAATCACAGCGTGTTCTACCCATGAATATGAACAACTTTCACTATGGGACTAACTCTGAAATCGCGAAAAAAAAATCAGTTGTTCACCGAACTCGGCAAAATGTAGGGAGCAACTGATCGATTTCAGATTTAGTCCCATAGTGAAAGTTATTCTTAATCATCGGTAGAACCAATAGAACTCCCTGTGAAAATTTGACCATCTATTTTAATGGGACCTTATATATGTATAGGTTATCTAGAATCTTAGTTAAAGCAAAGAAAAGATGGAAAGATTTTGTGAAAGATGGTAGGTATACGAAAGAAGTAGAAACAAGATGATGGCTATTATCTATCTTTTCGAGAAAAAGATCTAGATAAATTTAATTTCGGTGCAGTAGATATACTACTGCACTGAAATTAAATTAATTGGGATAAGGGCAGGAAGATTAGAATGATAATGATCTAAAATCGATTGGATAACTTATTTCAGCATTAAGGTATTGAAGATCCTCTTTAAATGAGTAGACAAATCAACGTATATTGTTAGGATCCATTTTGGGATTCGTTTATTAGTGTATAAGTTTGTAAGGACTTTAATACCAAAGACGCTGTGATAATACACGTAATCATTTCTGCCCGATCCTTTCGACCTTTAAGGGTCCTATAATAACGTTGATAGATTCGACTGACGTCATTCGAACTCAATTATATATCTCACACGCGGAATCAGCGGGCCATATATAATTATTCATAGAAATACGAATTTTGCTAAATTAATTTACTTCGGGTTACTTCGGAGGGCCTCGGTTAAGTTCGACAGGCTGACGAGGCGCTTGATTGTCGGCGAAATCCTCTTATGTTCCTGAAATGATAATGTGCTACGAGATAGATAGATACTCTAAATGAATTGGTTCAGATAATGGTATTATATACGTAAGTACTTTGTATACACTTAGGTATTATGGTATGGGCCTGGAATAATAATTATTTTAGGTCTAGAAATTCAGTACCTATTTTATTGATGTGATCATTATTCCGGTAGACTGGACTGGTTCAGTCTAAAATATACAGTTTTTCATTACGTCGTCGTAACTATCGACTGCTTTACTTCTACTCAACTAATGTTTCGTATTCTTTCTGCTTTCTTTCTTTATTGAATTGGGCCTAATAAGATGGTCAGAGAACGTGGCTATAAATTCTGTTAAAGGTTTACAGACGCATCATTGAAATATCAACCGTCATCATCTGCCTAGCCTTTTCCCAACTATGTTGGGGTCGGCTTCTCTAACTGGATGCAGCTGAATACCAGTATTTTACATGGAGCAACTGCCTATCCCGCCTCCACAACCCAGTTACTGGTACAATACCCTGGTAAGACTGGTTGTCAGACTTTCAGGCTTCTGACGACCCGTAACGACTGTCAAAGATCCACGAATGACAGTCGGGACCAACGGCTTAACATGCTTTCCGAGGCACGGAGGGGTCTCGATATGTAAAGATCGTCACCCATCTACAGACCAACCGCGGCAAGCGTAGCTTAACCTGATCGATTAACCCGTGCGGCTGTTATTACTTAGCCACGAGCCCTTTATTGGAGTATCAACCGCCGCCCTTTATTGATGGTAAAATTAACACTATAAGGGCCTATTTGACGATGTCCGAATAACCTCCGAATAAATTCAAAAATGGAACAGATTTTGTATGAAATTATCTGCCAAGTAAGTTAATAAGAACTTACTTGGAGGTCTTGAAACAGGCCATAGTAGTTGTAATTTCCCGTACAAACCCTATGTACCTACTTGTACAAAGAGGTCTCCTAATAATCAAGTATGCGTTATTTCACGATGTCCGAATAACCACTACTTGCCGAATAAATTTAAAAATGGAACATAATTTGTATGAAATTATCTGCCAAGTAAGTTAGTAGGAACTTAATCGGAGGTGGTGAAACAGGCCCTAATAGTTGTAATTTCCCGTATAAACCCTATTTACCTACTTGTACAAAGAGGTCTCCTAATAATGAAGTTTACTTGTAATTTCATCAAAACCCTTCAAACCTAAACATTGATACACAATACTGCCGTCATAATGAAAAAAGGCACAACTAACATTTTTGTCAAAATTGAGTTATATACATATTTAGAATCAGAAAAAAAAAACCGGTCAAGTGCTAGTCGGACTCGCGCACGAAGGGTTCCGTACCATATTATATGTTTAACAATCGCAAAGATAACTTTTTACTTATTTTATAATGATACTGTAAATTACAAGGTTATTTTTTGCAGTTGCAGAACATCACCCATGTTTAAGGCGAAAGCGCCAGGGTAGCCCGCGAAATTCAAAATTTCTTACGTTTTTTGCAATTTGTAGGTCAGTGTGAGCTTGTATGTTGATTAAAATATGATTCGCGGCCGTAGCTAATATGGCTTTACAGAATTATAATCATTAGAATCAGCAATACAACTCCATAAGTTAGCATTTACCTCAAACCTCATGATTTCATTAAATCGCTAGATTTGAGATAAATGCTAACTTATGGAGTTGCATTGCTGATTCTAATGATTATAATTCTGTAAAACCGTATTAGCTACGGCCGCGAATCATATTTTAATCAACATACAAGCTCACACTGACCTACAAATTGCAAAAAACGTAAAAAATTTTGAATTTCGCGGGCTACCTTGGCGCATCAACCTTAAACAAAATACCTTATGAATCGCCGTTTTCAGTATTGTTGCTTAAATACAGTATTTATGGTACCTACATGGTATAAAGAAGTTTCAAATTCCTAATTAATTTGTTGAATTGCTAGAGCTTGTACAAAAATGGTCTAAAATTTCTTAATTTTAGAAGATAAAAAAAAATGTGTTTGTACTCTACTCAATGAGTTCTAGACGATGACACCCCACATGCTAGATTTTTATTTAATTTTTTTCAAAATGAAAAGTTTATTGTATGGGGACTGACCCCTTAAATTTTTAACTTTGCTTTATTTTTATTATTTGTTGTTATAGCCGTAATAGACAGCGGAGGCTTAGTAAGTTTGTACTGGACTGTACGTGGTTGTCTGATTTCATGGATTTTAATTTTCTTGCGCGGAACCCTAATTATTTTTCTAAAATAAAAATAGCCTTAGTTACTCCTTAAAACATCAGCTATATGCCGTCAAAATCGGTGAAAATTCGTTTGGCAAGTACCATTTTTTTAATCGACTGCGCTTTAAAATTCTTCTATACAAACTTTAACATCCCTAAACCTCATTTGAGGCGTAGTTTTGAAAAACTAATAGTGACAAACATTATTACTTACTTATGCAAGTATTTGTGCTAAGTTTCAAGTTCATTAACCAAATTAATAAGATTTTTCATTTATACTGTATCTCTGTTTTCACGAACACAGATAAAGAATTTCAAAAATCGTCTGGTATGTTTCCATAACTTGACACAAAAATTATTTACACCAATTTTAGAGTTATTCAAGCCCCCAATAAAATCCTCCGCTATAAAATTAACTTTTCACCCCATAAGGGTAGATTTTTGAAAAACCCTGATACACGTTAGTCTTCATTTTTGGTCTCAAGTATAAAAACTGAGTTTTGTGTTAATCGGACCGCATGTTAAAATTCCTCCATACAAACTTTGACACGCCCAGTCCCTCTTTAGTAAAACTCAAAATAGTAGTTAGTAGTAGTAGTAGTTTAGGAAAACTCAAAATGATAAACTTTATAATTTACTTAGATGAATATTCGTGCTAAGTTTCAAGTCTATTAACTCAAGGGATAGGATTTTTCATACAAACCTTCATCCCCTATTTTACACCCTTAGGGATAGAATTTCCAAAAATCCTTCCTTAGTGGATGTTTACACTATATAAGGTAGGTATCTATGTGCAAAATTTCAAGTCTCTAGGTCCATTGGTTTGGGCTGTGCGTTGATATATTAATTAGTCAGTGACTCAGTCAGGACTTTGATTTTTTTATATATATAGATTTACCATGTTATTTTAAGACCACAGACTTCTTATAGGTTTTCCTGTAATCTACAGGTATAGAACTATTTTCTATATTTTTTTCAAAATTTTAGGCTCAGTAGTTTCGGAGATAAGGGGGGGGGAATGGTCAATTTTCGTCTATTTTCTTAAATAACTTTAAAACAATATATTTTAAAATTATAAAAAAAATATATTTGAGACCCTCACAGTAAGACCTTTCATTTGATATGTCACACACTACAGTTTGCAAAACATTTTTTTTACATTTTCTTATTTTCCCCCTAAAAGTGACTCTCATATTCAAAGTTCATATATTTACTTTAGCTGTACGTGTTTGGGTCACAGAAATCCATATGTGTACCAAATTTTAACTTAATCGGTCCATTACATTCGGAGCAAATTGGCTGTGACAGACGGACAGACAGACACACGAGTGATCCTATAAGGGTTCCGTTTTTTCCTTTTGAGGTACGGAACCCTAAAAAGGCACATCTACTCAATTTTTTATAGAATTTTGACAAAAATGTTAGTTGTGCCTTTTTTCATTATGACGGCAGAATAGGTACCTAGTCTACAACTGCAAATAAACCAAAAATCAACACACCTTAGCCACCAAAACTATACCCATACATTACCAGGTATGGCCCACAAAGGGTCCGTGGTACCAACGAGCCCTATTCATTATTTCGGCCCAACGCGCAACGTCCATTGTTTAATACAAAATACGATTTCCCTTAGATTTATCGTTCTTGATTCGGAAAGCGAACAATTAAGTCTCCTGTGAATTGATTTTGACTAATTAAACACTTTTATTGCTTGTATAGGCCTGAAAACAACGGATTTGGGATTGGTGAAATATTCGGGAATAAATGTTCTGTGTTTAGTGGGAATCTGGAATTTGAGGTTTGATGTCGGTTTGGGTTTACCTGGTTTTCTTTGAGTCTTTGAATTCAAGTCTTGAAGTTTTAATTTATTTAAGAAATTACTAGAAATAAATTTTCAACAACGAGAATAGCATTTTTAGTTTTTATGTAAGTACTATTATTTGTACAGTAATCAAAGTTAACCCTCATTTATTATAACTCTGTTTTAAGACGCTACCCCGAGCAAAAACATGCGATAGTGCGTTATTCATAATATTGATAGTTTGGTACCTGGTTAGTTTTACTATGTGGTTCTACACGATACGATGATGACCTGCCTATCTGACCTCCACAACCCAATTACTGGGTAATACGATACCCCTTAATAAGACTGGTTGTCAGACTCTCAGGCTTCTGACGACCCGTAACGACTGTCATAGATCCATGAATGACAGCCGGACCAACGGTTTAACGTGCTTTCCGAGGCACGGGGGAATCTCGGTATGTAAAGATGGTCACCTATCCACCGACCAACCCCGGCAAGTGTAGCTAAACCTGATATATCGACCCGTACAGCTGTTACTACTTAGCCACGAGCTCCGGAAGCCGGCCCCAACATACTTGGGGAAATGCTAGGCAGGTGGTGACTACAGGGTTTAAGTGTAAATAGTGGAAATATTTTAAGATTTTTTTTTTTTTTTGAGTGGCTTCTCGCAGTTGACCACGGGGGGTCGAGACTGTTTAACCGGACTTTCCTGTGGCTGCTTTAAGCGAGAGCTTAAAGCCTCCGGCCAGGCTTAAAACTAAGACTTAAAACTAAGGGTTTGAGCGACTCTGCACGTCGCTGCGGTAAGGGTAGGGAGGACAGCCAGAGGGTTCAGGCTGGGTCGTGACGCGATAACATCCAAGGTACGAGGTACGAGAATGATCGGTGGGCAAGGGGAGTTTAGTGGCGGGTTAGAGGCTACAGGCTCGGCTGCGCTACCGGCTGGCGCAGCCTCGCCGAGTAGAGGGCAAGAGGGAGGTGGGCAATTACGTTTTCGACCTCGACGGCGGGGTCGGAACGTAGATCTTATCTTGCGTTTGCGGAGCGTACTGGTGGCCTTATTACTCTCCTGTAGGAGAGTTATAGGGTCATCAGGTTCGGAGAGAACATGTTTAGGACGGCGGGTCCTACTAATCCGGGAGGGGACATAGTTGGCGGATTCGACAACCAAAGGGTTGCGATGTTTCGCGGCGGTCAAAGAAACGCACGGAATTGCGTTTCAAAAATTGTCGGATTGAGAATATTTTAAGAAGTCATTGTACTCATTTTATAGGCATGAGGAACAGGGTGTAAAGTTCACTCATCCTCCATAGAAAAGGGAGGATCTTCCGACCAGACGGGTGTCGTGTCTGGTGGGCAACTGCCCGACGGTTGATGTCGGGACGTTGTATATATGCTAGTCGCGTATTAGACTCTAATTGCGCGATGCAGGATTGCGTGACGTCACTTCTTTGTGATGCGTAGTTCGTATGTGGCGATGTAGATGCCGCCACACTCATCATTATGAACAACTTTTACTATGGCAACAAACCTGAAATCTCGAAAAAAAATAATCAAATCCATACATTTTGACGAATTATGCGAACATAAATGTACTGAACAGCTGATTTTTTTTTACGATTTCAGGTTTGGTCCTATTGTAAAAGTTGTTCATAATGATGAGTACAATGACCCCTTAAAAGATTGCCACTGTTTACATTTACACCCTGTTTAAACTTCATTACGTACTAAATACAGATCATCCATCTAAATAAGGGCTGATTGTTAGAATGGTTAATCTAACCGATCGTTATTTGTTAAAGCTTTGGCTTCTATTCTGCAATAAATTACGGAGACTAGTTTCCAAAGCTACTAAGTTGTAGCTGATCCCCCTTTGCTGCTGGTAATCCGCAGGTAAAATTGGCCTAAGGGTCTGGGGTCGCGGGTTGTCTGAAAGGGTTACCGCGGCCCTGGCATAGGCAACTGAAGGAACACGGGTGGGTTTTAGTCAGTAAAAGTCTGACACGCCCTCCCGCTCCACCCAGAGCGGGAGAAGTTATTTGATGATTTCCCTCCCTCAAAAAAAAAAAAAAAAAAAAAAGGGTCTTTCCGAGATGTTTTTCTGGCAGTATGTTAAACGTACGTAAGATCTTTACCAATATACGTATGTTTTTCCCGGAAGGCTGAGTTGTTTCATTTAAAAACCGTTCAAGAGCGAGTCGGGCCCGTGCACCGAGGGTTCCGTTCCGATTTCTGAAAATATGTACTATTTATTTTATTTTTATTTATTTATTTAATAATAACCAACTTATACTAACAGCTTTCACCACACATACAAGTCATTGGTCAATAGGTGTTAATACACATACAATCATAAAATTAGATAAAGTCATAAAACATTAACATTATAAAACATTACAACATAAATTAACATTATTACATAAAACTAGCAAAAATTTGATAAAATATAATAAAATTGAAGAAAATTAGAATAAAACTTGTAAAAAAAAATTGATAAAATTAGATACAATTAGAAAAAAGTAGACAATTAGATAAAATTAGTAAATATGGTATAATTAGGATAAAATTGGAATAAAAAAAAAAAATATTATTAATATGATACAATCTAAAATCATTTACTCCGAGGAGATTGTACTGGGAGTAGCAATGGACTCAAAGTATCGAGTAGCAGTGTTCAGGAATCTCAGTTCAGTATTCGCGAAGATATCAGAGGACACATCATATAGCAAAATGCTGTTAATATGAGTTAGGGCTAGGTACAATGGACTGGTCTTAAGGGATAGGGTACTGGATTGAGGTACTGAGAATAAAGGACGTTGGCGAGGGCGAAGTGTGCGCCTAATGGGTAGTGGGATGTTAAAGGAGATGTATTGCAGCAAGGAGGAATTGAAGTGGGTACCGCGAATTAGGCGGATGAAATATTTTACCAGACTAATATTTCTCCTTACTTCTAGACTTTGGTACCCCACCATACCCAGCACAAATGGTGTTGGGTACATGTACGGGTAATACCCATATAGTTTTAAGTAAAGGTAGCGGAGAAAAGACTTCTGAACCTTTTCGATGACCAGTGTGTACAATTTTTCATGGGGGTTCCAGATTGGACTGTTAGTTTCTAGCAAACTACGGACGAAGGAGTTGTAAAGTATGGTTATGGCTTGACGATTAGTAAAAGTTTTGGCCTGACGCAAGACAAAACCCAAGTTTTTGCGGGATTTATTACAGGTCTGTATTATGTGCTGGTTAAATGTAAGGTGTGGATCAAAGTGAGCACCCAGATCGCGTACAGTCAATACACGCTTCAGGGGCTCATTGTTCAACGTGTAGACGTTGTGTATAGGTTGCGTAGCCTTAGAATATGTCATGACCGCGCATTTACCAATGTTTAGGTTGAGGTTGTGTAAAGTGCTCCAAGTGTGAACGTTGTCAATGTCGCTTTGAAGTTTGGCAGTATCACTGGAGTTAGCCACTGGAAGAGCAACCTTGACATCATCAGCATACATTAAGACTGTGGAGTGTTTTACATATGTGGGAAGATCGTTAACCACTATTAGAAAAAGAAGGGGACCGATGTTGGTGCCCTGCCCTACGCCAGAAGTAACCGAATAGCGCTCCGAATTGGCATTTTTGTATGTTACAAATTGCTTGCGGTCGTGTAGATAGTTCGCGAAGAATTTTAGCGATGACACAGAGAAACCTGCCAATGCCATTTTACCCAGAAGTAAGTCGCAGTCAACCCGGTCAAAGGCCTTCTGGAAATCAAAATAGGCTACATCGATCTGCCTTTTGTCGTTAATGTTTTTGGCTAAGAGTGTAGTAATATTAAGCAGATTAGACGTGGTTGAGCGATTTGGAAGGAATCCGTGCTGTTCATCCGCGAACCACCGTTGCAGTTTATTAAATATTTTTTTATATAGTACAGATTCGAAAACTTTGCCGAATATAGATAAGACAGCTATTGGCCTGTAATTTTTAATGTCACTTTTTGGACCAGTCTTATGTACTGGGAGGACTTTGGATGTCTTCCACTCCGTCGGATATATGTTCGTCGTTATAGACAGGTTGAAGATAAATTGCAAGGGCAATTTGAAAATTTCGCAGCAATCCTTAACCAAGTACTGTGGAATACCATCTGGACCGTAAGTAGACTTTGGAGGAAGCCGGGCCATAGTGCCACGAACTTCGGACTCATGAATGTAATCAATATTTACAAGATTGGACATATTATTAGGAGACGCGTTCGCAGTAGCGATGACATGCTCAGGATCTAACGATGGCAAGTTAGGTAGGAAAACGCTACTGAAATACTTGGAAAACGCGTCAGCCACCTGCATTGGCGACATATCACCAAAGGTAGCCTGCTCATTATTTCCTCTGTTACTTTTCACATAGGCCCAGAAGGTTTTGGGGTCACATTTAATATTCGACTGAATACGATCAGTGTAAGCGGTAAAATCAGCATCCGTACTTTTCTTTAATAAGCGCCTATAGTAGACAAAGAATGCATAATGCAGTTGGTTATTACTATTCTGTTTATAAAGCTTGTGATAGTGGTTTTTCAGATTATTTAGTTCAATAGAAACAGACGTAAACCACTTGGGGTAATTCAGTCGCAAAGTTTTTGTCTTTTTTAAGGGAACAGTTTGACACACAACATTGTTAATTAAATTATAAAAGGTCTCAACAGCAACGTTAACATCATCACAAGAATACACGGGCTCCCAGTCTATACCAGCAAGCTCAGAGTATAAGACCAAAAAGTCTGCCTTACGGAAGTTACGCTCCAAAGTTATACCAGTTGTCGAATCATTAGGGTAGCAGTTATTTACAATCAAGCTTGCGTATGGCGTGTTAATGTTGATAGAGATATCTAACGGCTTGTGATGCATTTCAGGCGAGACAATGCCGGAACATGCTGAAACTGAGATTCCCGCCACACATGAGTTAACCAAAATCAAGTCCAACATTCTGCCAAGATCATTTAAAATTACGTTTCCCTGCACTAAATTACATTCAGAAAGAAACAATTCAAAGTCCTCGCGTATGGTTACACCCGCGGAATAAAGGTTAAAATCTCCCAATACAACTAGAGGCAGTTTACCAATGTCGTACATAATCCTTCTTATACAATTAAAAATAGAATAATATCTAGCATCACGTACATTAGGCGCTAAGTAAACAACACAGCAGGCAAAGCGTAAACGACCCTTGGTAACAATTGCACAAATTATTTCGTCGCTCTGTTCATGCTTACAGTCCAAACGCGTGAGCGAGTAGGGCGCTCGCGCGGCCAACAGCACGCCCCCGCCGCCGCGCCCCGCGCGGTCACACCGCAGCACGGCGTTTTCACACGGGAACACCTCCGAGTCAAACACGCTGTCATCGAGCCTAGTCTCAGTTAAAGCTAATAAATTACTCGGAAAGGTGTGAAGTAAATTTTTGGTTTCTGAACATCTTGATTTTAATCCTCGGACATTCTGGTAAAAAATCTTATCCAGCCTCTTAGTTTTACTCACGAAAAAATGATTCACCCGACTCATTGGATTCAGTCTTCTTCTTTGCATTACGGTAGGTGAACCATTCTTGGAGCGATGTATTTGTCGGCCAATTGCTAGGTGACATATAGAAGTCAAATAGGTTCAATGGGACTCCCAATATGAAACAGTTATGTTTGGAGTGCTCAGGTTCAGGCTTTTTTATGGAGAAGGTCACAATGCTTGGGTGTTTTTTGTGTAGGTAAGAACGGATACTCTCAACGGACACGTCAGGATGGAAATTCCAAGCATGAATGTACTTGACAGGCTCCAGGGTTTTTAGATCAGCATCGGCAGCACCAGTCGCGCGTATGACAGATCGGCGAGGGCGCGATTGAGTTTTCCCTGTCGTAAATATTCTTGTGCTGTAAGTATTTGTAGGGGGAGGCACGCTACTTATCTGTGGCCGCGATAATGTACTGCAGGCAGATGATGGTAATGGTGGTGAGAGAGGGTTAGGCATCGGTAAAGACAAAGCTACGTGATCTGGAACATCCATGGATAAGTGGTGATTATTGTCATGCAGCAAATTTATTTCTGTGTGTGCAGATTTTTTATTGCCAATTATTTGCTCTTCAATGGCATCAATACGTTGCCTTTGGATCATAATTTCCTGGCCAAAATTATTCATCTCCAGGTCAGCTACACGCTTCGTATTTTCCTCACACTGCAGTTGCAGCGTGGCTTGAGCGCTAGAAGCGACATCTGAGGTCACCAACAGTTTGTCAACGTCCGCCCGAAGGACGTTATAACTACTATGAAGATTGTCTATAGAACCCCTTATTCCTTTGATATCATCAGCCAACGCACTTATAGAGGCTTCTTGAGTATGATATCTAGTGATAATTTCTTTGCGGAACGCACGCAGCTCCATCAGAACAGCTTCAAGAGTGCATTCATTTAGCGTTGAGCTACTGGAGCAATGAGTGCTTGACTGAGAAGTAGGTAACGTAGTTTTCGCTGCTTTATTACGCCTTACAGTTACATTGGCTGAGCCATCAACATCAGCATCTGAGCGCTGGGATAACATCGGGCTCGCTGGTGTGGCAGAGTTTATTGCTTTCGGCCTTTTACAGCGACACTCGTGACATACCCAGCTTGATTTTTGTTTGACAGTCATATGCATGAGTTGATTCGGAAGAACATTAGCGCACTCCAAATCATAAGAACACTTACAATCAGTACAAGCTAGAAATAGGCTATCTTCTAAAAGTTGTTTACAACCTGCACATTTTAATGCCATCTTGCGGAAAAAGGCGGCAGTACTAAATGACTAATAAATTGAACGGGGTGACAAATCGTAAGTAGACACGAGTAAGTTGGCACACCAATCAAATCATAGGTAGCAGGCCGCAGGTCATTTAGTTACTTCATCATAAATTGCAGTTTAGGGCGCCAAAAATTTGGGTTGCAATTGTGACCGCGCGACCAACGTACAAGAATTACCCCGCACGCAGCAGCGATGTCAACAGAACTTATTATCAACTTTGTCGCGGTGCGCAGGAGCACGCGAGTTCCAATACGGCTGTCTTTATTCTACACAATACGAAGTACAGCCGAGTGCAGCCGACAATAAGCAGCGAAGTGAGTGAAGGACGTTCAATGACCTTGGTACCTCGGGCCGTCGACACGATGACTCATGCGCCTCACAGGTGGGTGTTATAATTTTTTGCAAACAATTTTGTTTAAAATCATGTTTATTCCTAATCCACTTGATGTATTTCAAAACAAACTTGAACACTGTTTAGCCTGCACACTTAACCACACAACAGTATGTTTTCCTAAGCTAGTAATTAACTTTTTACACTAGTGAAGGATTTAATTATGCGAGCACAAATAATTACGTGTTGCCGCGCGCAAGTCGTAGTAGTAGTATTTAGAGACATCGTTTTATTTTTCCTGTAATTTTTACATAAACTTCTATCATCATTCATCACATTGTGTGAAATCTCCAAAGATATTATATTATATTATTATTATTTCGTTTATTTATATTTTTTCCTTATAAAATACATTTTTAAATATTTCTTAAAAAATAAATAAAAAACATTTAAAAATATAAAAAATAGTGGTCCGCCGCTGTCGGGACCAGGGTCCAAGCTACCGGTGGTTAGGGCTGCAGAGATAGGAACCTTATTATTATTATTATTATTATATAATAATTTCAGATTTTTCTCTATGTATATGTGTGTGTTTTTGTGTATATTTTCTCTATGTGTATTTTTAAGTTTGTTTTTGGGATAAATTCTTTTCAACTACGGAATCCTTCACTGTGCGTAGTCCGACACGCTCTTGGCCGGTTTTGTAATCTTCGCGGTCGGTCGGTTTTGCGATCACTAATCGACCTGCTAACAGGTGACTGTTTCAGATTTCTTCCTCATCACCACAGGTTTTTGGCTGCAGCAACCTATTTTTTTCTCGTTAACGATAACCATTTAATCATTATAGATAGATAGATAGATAGAATACTCTTTATTATGCACACCATAAAATTACAGATATAAATGTTGAAATTTATATAATAATAAAAATAAATAATAATAATAAATTAATAGTAAAAAAAATAATAAATAATAAATTAATTATTAATAATTAATAATAAATTAATATATATATATATATATTTTTTTTTTTTGTTTTATTTCATTATCATCGTATGTAAACAATGACTACGAGTACCAATGTCGTTGATCCCATTCAAACATTAAAATTCAACGAGCAAAATCAAAGCTTTTTCAGGTAAAATGAGAAATTGTGTTGAAACTGAAATTACCGTTGTCTAGCAACCTTTGACTCACTTCATATTAAGACTGTTCCTTTGCTTGAAGTTAGTAGAAACAGTCTCTTATATTGCTACCTTTGTTTGAGTATTTCCCCTTTACGTAAAATGTTTTTGTTTATTTATTTTAGTATATGAAGTCTTACAGCTAATAAAAACAAACAAAAAAGGAAACCATAGTCACCAAAAAGCCAATTACAAATCCTCACGTACAGACTTAGGTATAATAAATAATTTATGGTGTGGCTTAACGTGCTATCTGAAGCACGGAAGAGTCTCAATATGTAAAATTGGTCACCCATCCACGCACCAACCCCGGTAAGCGTAGCTTAACCAGATGGATCGACCCGTGCGGCTGTTATTACTTAGCCACGAGCCCCTCATAAGTAAGTATTTACTAACGTAGATTTTGCAATATTATGATAATTTAAACGTTGTTGTACTTTATTTCAAAATGGGGTAAATAAAATAATCAATGTTTGGCAATGAGGAGCTCGTGGCTAAGTAATAACAGCCGCACGGGTCGATCCATTAGGTTAAGCTACGCTTGCCAGGGTTGGTCCGTGGATGGGTGACCATCTTTACAAACCGAGACTCCTCCGTGCCTCGGAAAGCACTTTAAGCCGTTGGTCCCGGCCGTCATTCCTGGATCTTTGACAGTCGTTACGGGTCGTCAGAAGCCCGAAAGTCTACAACCAGTCTTATCAAGGGGTATCGTATTACCCAGTTACTGGGTTGTGGAGGTCAGATAGGCAGTCGCTCCATGTAAAATACTGGTATTCAGCTGCATCCGGTTAGACTGGAAGCCGACCCCAACATAGTTGGGAAAAGGCTAGGCAGATTGATATTTTTGTTTGGCAATAAAAAAAATTTTAATTGACTAATAAAAATATATGATAACCTAAAACAAATAATTTATTTAAACAATAATATCAGCTTGTTATTCTCAGTATGTAACAGTTGCTTATTAAAACCTGATTTTAAGAAATAAAAGAAAATTCTAGAAAAACATTTTCTGTTGCAGCCAATTCATACGATATACTCTTACATTAGCAACATTTCTTCGTTCACAGCTAACAAAAAGAAAAATAAAAACCGGTCAAGAGCGAGTCGGACTCGCGCACCGAGGGTTCCGTACCATCATTTATATGTAATTTTTGATAATGATTTCTGAAAAACTGTGCTATTTAAAGACATCATCTTATTTTTCCTGTAATCTTTACATAAACTTCTATCACATAGAATAATTTCAGATTTTTTGCTTTGCAAACTTCGGAGATAAGGGGGGGAACGGTATTTTTTTTTACTTTTTTTATCAAAAGTCGAAAACTATGCGGCCTAAAAATAAATAAAAAATAGTTTGAGAATGTGCAAACAGCGCTCTTTCATATGATACCCCACATGACCTAGTAGCCCCACTTCGAATTTTTAAGAACCCCTTTCAGTCCCTGTTGCAAAAAAAAATATAAATATTTTTATTTCTTTCTTATTTGCAAAATAGTTGGGTAAACGTCATCTAAAACTATTCTAAATTTCAAGTTGATAGCATTAGTAGTTCTTGAGATATCCAGCTGTGACAGACAGACAGACTGAGTCACACCATAAGGGTTCCTTTTTTACCATTTTGGTACGGAACCCTAAAAACTAAAACTTTTCTCCACTTAAACCCCCTCCTTAAAAGTAAATAAAATATTTCCAAAGAAGAAACTACCATCTCATAACCCATGAAGCCATTACAACACCATAATAATGTGCAAAGTGTAGCGGAGCGCGCTTCGTGAATGCACGCCAAGGAATTCTTTTATCTCAGCAATTTGCAAAACGAGCTCCGTGAAAGCTTCGTAATCCTACTTGATCTGATGTAATTGTGATAGATTCAGTATTAGCTATGTAAGTATTTTGAATAAAGAATTTTTCTTTGGATTTTTAGTATTGCAAAGAAGTGGAGATGGTAGGTAAAACATGTATGTACTTTAGGAAAAACAGACTAAAGCTGAAATTCAGAGTTTAAAGTTAGGACTAGAGTATCCAAAGGAGTCTGTCGTAAAAGGGACAGTGAAAAAAAAAACCAACCGACCAAAACCGTAAAAAAATGCAATTCTACCATTTTTGTACAAATTATTTTGATTCATATTTCTTTCCTCATTCTCAATAGAAAAAATATTGAACACTTTCCTCTTGCGAAACATTAAAAAATACTCTGAACTTCCTTTCCAAAAATCCGTACCAGAACTTTACCTGTATTTTATGCCGTAGTAAACCAGAAAAGTCACAATTTGCCAAAAAGTAAAGGGGCAATTAAAAATAATTTGACGCGCGCCCTCGACACGTGAGCATGAGGATCGATGGAAAAATGTTTTGTTAGCTTTTATTTAGTAGAAAAAAGTTGTTTTAATAAAGGGAGTGAGGGTGCGGCTTCAAGTATGTGGTACAAGCAGGTGTGACATTACCTAAGGGGTAAAATTAGAGGAGGTGCATTGATGCTTGTTTTATGAAATAGATTTTACTGGATTTTTTAAGAATTTTATCGAAAACTAAATATTTAGGAAGGGTTACACCATCATACTTTAACAATAACAAACATGGCACCTTCAGTTCGATTTTTGTTATTCTTAAAGTAAGATGGTGCAACCCACACTTGTTAAAGTTTCTGGTAGACAAAAAATGGGTTGTTCTATTTGGCAATTTGTTAGCTGACATCATAACTTTAACTGTAACCTTAACGCTTCGCTGGTAAAAGTTATTGACTTCTGTCAGACGCGTCGAATGTCATGTCCCTGCTCCGAACTTTAACTTTTACATATGACATGACAGTGCAACAGCAGGTAGTTATTCTATGGTTATATTAACTTTGACACAAACTATAACGCAGCCCTTGGTGCAACCCACCCTAAGGATGAGGCCTCATTAGTGCGTTGCGTTGCGTTGCGTCGTCGCATTTCAATGACGCTTGCTCGGTTCTAAAGTACATTAAATCCTCATGTCTTTTAGAACGAGCAAGCGTCATTAGATATGACGACGCGGACGCAACGGACTAATGAGGCTTCAGCCTAAGTATATCAAACTGCATTGCACCAAGCCCCATAACATGACACTTTTCGCAAAGATTGGCCTTTGGCAACAAGTAGCTCTTGGATTTAAGATTCGCATATAAACTGCTCAATAACACCATTGACTGCCCACAATTGGTATAAACTGCTCAATAACACCATTGACTGCCCACAATTGGTATGTAAGTTCAATTTCAGAGTACTCCGCAGACCACCTCGCAAACCCATAACACCCTTAGTTCCACCTCTTCGCCGTACAGTGTTTGGTGCTAATTCGCCTATACCACGCATATGCAAACTTATAAACGAACGCAGCGACCTGGTTGACGTCCACGCTGACTCAATGTCGATGTTTGTAATACGTAATTAGTATTGGCATTTTAATTTAAGTAACTATCTAGAATTTAAACTAAACTTTCTGACTAAATTCTGTCTTTATAACTAAATTTATAATTACAAAGCATTTTGCATGTGGTGTTTGCCTGTAATTGGTTGTGCAGTTAGACATAAGACACAATTACTTATATGTTCCTATCAGTTTAATATCTGTAACAATTGTTGGTGACTAAATTTATAATAACTAAATTTATAATTACAAAGCATTTTGCATGTGGTGTTTGCCTGTAATTGGTTGTGCAGTTAGACATAAGACACAATTACTTATATGTTCCTATCAGTTTAATATCTGTAACAATTGTTGGTGACTAAATTTATAATAACTAAATTTATAATTACAAAGCATTTTGCATGTGGTGTTTGCCTGTAATTGGTTGTGCAGTTAGACATAAGACACAATTACTTATATGTTCCTATCAGTTTAATATCTGTAACAATTGTTGGTGACTAAATTTATAATAACTAAATTTATAATTACAAAGCATTTTGCATGTGGTGTTTGCCTGTAATTGGTTGTGCAGTTAGACATAAGACACAATTACTTATATGTTCCTATCAGTTTAATATCTGTACCAATTGTTGGTGACTAAATTTATAATAACTAAATTTATAATTACAAAGCATTTTGCATGTGGTGTTTGCCTGTAATTGGTTGTGCAGTTAGACATAAGACACAATTACTTATATGTTCCTATCAGTTTAATATCTGTAACAATTGTTGGTGACTAAATTTATAATAACTAAATTTATAATTACAAAGCATTTTGCATGTGGTGTTTGCCTGTAATTGGTTGTGCAGTTAGACATAAGACACAATTACTTATATGTTCCTATCAGTTTAATATCTGTAACAATTGTTGGTGACTAAATTTATAATAACTAAATTTATAATTACAAAGCATTTTGCATGTGGTGTTTGCCTGTAATTGGTTGTGCAGTTAGACATAAGACACAATTACTTATATGTTCCTATCAGTTTAATATCTGTAACAATTGTTGGTGACTAAATTTATAATGACTAAATTTATAATTACAAAGCATTTTGCATGTGGTGTTTGCCTGTAATTGGTTGTGCAGTTAGACATAAGACACAATTACTTATATGTTCCTATCAGTTTAATATCTGTAACAACTGTTGGTGAACCTTAATTAAATAAATAAATAAAATAAATAAAGTAATGAAAGAAGGGAAAGGAGACCTGCAGCGGAACACAAAAAGATAGTAATATTATGAATATCTGGTGTAAATTGCAACTATATATTGTGTGCTTTCGACACGAAGCCGGCGTATTTCTGTCTACCCATCTAGTAAAACCTTTTGTTCAGTTTTTTACAAACACATTTTTATATCCCTACAAGTATTTTATTTAACAAAAATAATTTCAGAATTCATTTCAAGCGTGAATGAAAATAAACGCCAATATTCAATACCCTAAACAACCGCCCGATCATCCTTTACGTTCAATAACGAACGAACGAACCCATATCACCCTTTAGGTTCAATACAAAAATATCTAGATTATGTGGTTTTGACACTAAATTAGGTTTTCGAACAAACGTTATGTCGGGACCACTCGATACGATCGCTTTGCTTATTATTTGTTATTTTGTACGTGTAGCTAGTAACTGGATGAGGGGCTCGTGGCTAAGTAATAACAGCCGCACGGGTCGATCGATCAGGTTAAGCTACGATTGCCGGGGTTGGTCCGTGGATGGGTGACCATCTTTACACATCTAGACTCCTTCTTGCCTCGGAGCCTTTAAGCCTTTGGTCCTGGCTGTCATTCGTGGATCTTTGACAGTCCGAAAGTCTGACAACCAGTCTTACCAAGGGGTATCGTATTTCCTAGTTAGTAGGTTGTAGCGGTCAGATAAGCAGTCGCTCCATGTAAAATACAGTTATTCAGCTGCATCCAGTTAGACTGGAAGCCGACCCCAACATAGTAAGGAAAAAGCTAGGCAGATAATGACGAGCTAGAACCTGGATTTATTTTCAATTTGTCGTTGACTATTGCTGGCGTCACTTACAACTGTCAAAAATGGTAATGGTCTATTTATAATGGCATTAACTAAGTATTTAAATTGATTGAATTACATATTAGCGGAATCAGTGCTTAATTTGTAACAAAAATAACAATGTTACTAGAAACTTTTGCTATAATTAAATCTTTTATCTATATAAACCAAAAGAGAAGTCCTGACTGACTGACTCATCAACGCCCAGCCCAAACCCTTGAACTTAGAAAGCTGAAATTTTGCACAGAGGTTCCCTTTATAATGTAGACAAGGAATAAGGAAGGATTTCCCGGTAGGACGTTCCCGTGGGATATTATCCAACATCCACGCGGGCCGCGGGCAAAAGCTAGTCGATAATAAAGCAGGATCGATGTCGTATCGCAAGGAATTTACCGCATTACAGAGCTAAAGCATTTCGTGCATTTGCCATAAAATCCTAACAATCACAACTCCTACACAACTCTCGTCCAACCGCTAACCATTAGCAGTCACACAACACAAGCCAATTATAATCCACAAGCCCCATACAAACGACTATCACCGAAGCAATACCCTCCTTTGACTGCCCTGTCAAAAGTTCTGTGTAATTCGGAAAATTTCCAACGTCCGCAGAACTAGAAGTACCCAAAAAGTACCAAGCCGGCCCTAAAAGTGGCGTGCCGGCACTAAAAAGTACCAACGGATCCTGGGCGGCGCGATATAACCATTATGATAGCGAAGACATTTTAACCTCGTGGGGCGCGGATAAGCGTACGGGCATGAAATTAGCGAACTGTTCGAGGTTTTTTGTGTTATCTAAAAGAAAAGGAAAAGGTAGGGAATAGTACTTTTTTTAGCGCAATTTAGAACTAAAATTCGCTAACTTCAGAAATACATAATGGTCTAACTCTAAGAATTAAATTAGGTATTGGCTTAAACAGAGGTCAAGTTGATAAAAAGGACCAAGTCTAACACATCATTTCAAACAATGATATAAGTAGCACTTACTTTTTTTAAATAAACTGGCAAAGAAATGCCCTTTGACAGAACTCAGAATATAACAAGGTACGTCTGTTTGTCGCTTGATTACACCTAAAAGGCAACGGGATGGCAGTATATAACTTCTCTTAGAAGAGTTTTATGTTCCGGAAAAGACAGGTATCTCCCTAATGATATGCAAGTTCAAAAGTGTTTTATATTTGAAGAATGCAAAATGTACGCTATTTAGTTGTCTTTGTTGACCGTCTGTGCGTTGTGCTGAGATATGTCAATGTTACCTCATAGCAGAAAGGCTTAAGGGACCTAAAGCGCGGTCACTGTCGGACTGCATAGAAAAAAAAGAGAAGCGCGATGACACAACGCTGGTAATTTATTCATTCATTCATTTATTTGTCAGATAACATGATCCATTATGGTTAGTAACAATAGGAGCTTATAAACTATGTTAGTAGGCAATTAATTAAAATTAAAATGACAATCAAACATAAAATAAATAACAATTAAAATTAAAATAAACAAAAACATGACCCATAAAACATTTATTTAAATATCTTTCATCAGCACCGGGCCCGCAGCTATGTCTACGGGACCAGTGCATCAGAAAAGGGCAGTCTGGCCTCTCCACAATGACCTTCAGGATGCTGTTGGAGCTTCCACGTATTCTACGCATTAGGGATGCCGTCCTTTTGCGCATTATAGCCTCAAAACTATCTATGCCTGCCTCGGCAAACATACCCGACGCACTACAGAACCGCAATTTATTGCAAAATATGAAGCAATTATTTATTTACATTAAATCTATTGATTGGACTAAAAAAAATAAAACACTATTACGTTAATATGTTGCTTGTAGAATAATCTGACAAAAAATCGGAACGATTGCATGTTTAAAATTTTAGAGGTATCTTCGTGATTTTTTTCTATAGTATCGAATTAGTTGTATTATGTTTTCAACACACTATCTCACAGGCATATATCCTGAAGAATATCATATATTTTTCTGATTTTTTTTACTGCCGTAGATCATATACTTTTAGGCATTATAAAACTTGCTTGTAGTTGCGTTTAGGTCCTGTAGCCCCCTTAAGCACTCGTAATTACAGAAACAATGTGTCTCGCCGACATATACGAAGAGTTAACCTCTCAAGTGTCTGAGTTTTGCTAATTTTAGACCCAAAACCCCAGCGAGTGGGGAGGGGGGGTTAGTTGCGAACCCCATAGGTTCACAACTACTGATGATGATATGTTTTCCATCGGATGATGTTTTTTCACGTTTATATATATGTGATGTAAGCTTATATTATATACCTATTATGTAAAGTTTTGTCCTTTTGCACACTTGGGGTGCATTTGACACGCGGGGGAGGAGGGGGGGTTTGTCTACGAACTCCATATGTTGACAACTAATGGTGATGATTGGTTTTCCATCGGATGATGTTTTTTTACATTTATATATATGTGATATAAGCTTATATACCTAACAAAAAAAGGATTTTTCTTATGCACACATGGGGTGCATTCGACACTTGAGGGGTTAATAAAGGTTCAAGTAAAATTGGGTAGTGGAAATATAAAAGTACAATACAAGAAATACAAAAAAAAAACGTTAGGTACATTTTGTTCGATTTAAAAGGTACCAAAAATACACTTTATTTCTTGTAAAGATTTTTTTCCCAAGGGGACAGAATCTGATCTACATAATACAGTCGTCATAATCCCGTTAGTTCCCTGGCCCAACAACAAGAGAGAACTTTTCTAATTTATTCATATCACGGTGCCCTCCGTTTGTAAAGTTGTTTCAAAGTTTTTGCGAACAATACGGATGAACGTTTCAAAGAAAAATAATTCCTACTCAAACATTGAGATGTAAGTACCGAGATTGGATATATACTTGGAAATATTATGGAAATCAGTCCACGATATGTTTTTGGTAGAACTCTGTCGAGGTATGTATGTAAATTTTATGTGCTGATTATTTCGGCATTGGTAGATACTGTGGTAATTCACTGAAAAAATATTCCATGCGAATATAAAGGAATGTTCGCGGAATGTGTGTGAACTGCGTAGGTACTTATTTTTGTTACTCTTAGGGATTTAACAGTTTATTAAAGTGCCGTAAAGAATGGAATAAACTTTTTTTGAGTACAAGTCGCTTTTGGGGTTAGTTACAGGGTTAAATGTTATAGTTACAACGTTTAATGATGTTAAAACATGTATTAGATACACAACTGAAAAGAGACTATCAACTCTACTACATAATAAGGACCCACAAATTGTTAGGAAACTGGCTCTAGCAGCCTCTGAGATATTGAACTTAGTTTGAATCTCCTACACCACTTTAGCTAATAACTTCATAATTTGTTCAACAATTATTAATTCCAAAGTAAGTTGCAAAATTCAAGAGAGTTTACAGTATTAATACGGAATTTCCCATCGTTGGGAAAACGATGGGAATTTTGAAATTATTAACAAATCTGTGCGGTATTCACCATTATAATTTTATTTTTATGGCGTCAAAATTTCTCAATACACCACAACATTGTTAATAACGTTTTTCCCGAAAAAGGGCCTTTATTTAAATTCCAGACAGGCTAATTTCCTCTGAATAAAGGGTTCAAGATTACGAGATGAGTAAATATTTAAAAAAAAGTGAGAGGCCATGACATTATTTTGTTAAAATGCCACGCGAACCTGGTGGTATTCGGAATTACAAAGTGTTAGGCATGTATTTAACATGGCGACAAATTAATCTGAATTTGGGATTAAAAAATAATTGAAGCCGGTAGCAAAAATTGTAGGTTGGCAGCTACAGCGAAGGATAATTTTAAGCAGAAATTTTAAGTTGTTAGTTTTGTTTTAATTTAAAGGTCGCAGTCGCCGGAGCCCCAGTCGAGGGAGCCACGCAAGGGTTTAAAAAAAAATAACCACCTTCTAATCTAACCTGTCCGAGTCGGAGTGCCTCAAGTCTCGAACTCGCTTCTCTAGCTCTTGAATCCAAAGTTATTGTCAAAAGGAATAATAAAAGTAAACCAAAAAAGCTTTTGAAACTCATTTAAAGTAATTATTGCTAAAATATTTAATCGCTGCTAAGTTATTTTGATAGTAGCAAGTGGTTAGTCGCCTTTTAAGTTATTAGTCGCCTGGAAAATTATTATCCAAAAATAAATTTCCTATTAATGGGAATCGTTGCTGATTAGTTTCCGGAAAAACATGTAACAAACGCTTTTTTTGTAGAATTTCTAAGCAATCGTTATTGATGTTCCACTAAGTTTACGAAAGTAGATATTAAGTGTATAAATATTTCTTGGAAGTGATAAAATTGCTGATAATTTCATATAAAAAAAAATTCCACAACTTCTATCTTATTATGAAATATGAAACATATTTTTTTCTATTATGTATGTATTACCTAATCCAATAAACATTTAAGAAAGAATGAAGGGCAAGAATATTATAAAACTTATCTAACAATTTATTATCAAAATCATTGTCCTTTTTTATCAGCTTTCAATAAAATTCACGAACATTCACAGATTAAAAAGAAACTTTTGTCGTTAAAATTACTTGAAACAATCTAAAACAGATAAGATTATTTCAACTACGTTTATAAAATGGTATCTTGTAAAAACATTTTTAATATTAAAATGCTAATCTTAAAGTCAGCAAGTACATGGTATACGGGGACAGGGTAATTTCCTCTAAATAAAAGGTCGGGTTACAGAGAGGAAGAGAACAAAATATTGTTATAAATGTACGGGGACGACATTAGAGCGTGACGTGTACTGTTCGAGTGTAGTGACACCGCGTGTTGTGTTGGGAATGGGATAGTGTCCCATTGATAGGATTTTTATTGACGAAAGTCTGTGTCAATTTAGTGAAAAAATTTGCATCTAAAAAAACAATACTTAGGGCACATTGATTAGAGATTGAAAAACATCAAAATTCAGTACCTGTTCTTTGCAGGACGAAAATTAAATGATTAAATAAAAAAGTAGTTTTTTTTAGTCTAATCATCTAAATTTAACTCATTTTCAAAGTCAATTATTAGTTTCTTAAATAAAAAACCGATTATTTACTTTGAAATTGAGTTAAAATGAACAGTTTGACGTATTTATAACAGTGTAACCTTTACTTAAGCTATTTTTGATAAGTCTTCAAAGTTTTATTAATTATTTTGTTTTGGTAAGTGGTACTAAATCATTTACCGTTGAAAAGCGCGCAACCACGAGCCTAATTTTTTACCAAGAAACTTTCTTCAAAGTTATGTAACCTACAGTTCGTAAGTTGTGTTGAAATAAGTACGTGTGTGCTCCTATCGTTAATTAATTTAAACAAAATTAAACCCTAGCTCTATCGAAAATGGGAATTCTCAAGGAACGTCAAATATCTGGTAACACTATTCAACTCAAGTGCGGCGCTCCTCCAATTTCCTTGTCGAGACAGCCCCTTTCAACCCACTGGAACATTAAAAAATACAGAAATAAACTCCACCATTTTTTTTTTCGCGTTTTATAAGCATTATTCGTGGTTGTTTTCATCAAATTATCTTAAGCCTAATTAAGGGTAAAGAATGTCTTTGAATTGTGCTGTTATCTTTTTACATCTTTTAGGAAACATTTTCTTTTATTCGGAAAGAGTTATGAATTTATTAGGAATTACTTTTCTTGAGGCTGTTTCAAACGTACCGAATTTTCGCTACCATCGACAGATTTTGGTTGTAGATACTTTTTATTCGTAATATATCAATACAAGATACAAGATACATTTATTTTGTAAAACATGAGTAAAATTATACAGGTCTTTTATTTAATATGAGTCGTTAGATTTCGTTCGTTTGACGACTCTGCACGAAATCTAACTTAGAGAGATTAGTATTGATGATTTTTATGGTTAAAATTATATAAATACATATGTTTTATTTCCGCGTATCATACTTTGATCAAGATAAAACCTGACACGGACCTGCAAATTCCAAAAAGCAAAAAGCATCGAATTTCGCGGTCTACACAGCGCAATCACCTTAAGTCACACTGTAATGAAACTAAATCCTATTGTTATTATAAATGTTAAAGTTTGTGAAGAATCTGTATTTATGTATGTATAAATTGTATGTATATATGGTACACCACAGTCTACCTACAGTATTCTCTCCTTTCTCCCCATAATCCATCCAAAGGTTGTCTGTAAAAGATCGCTTTTAGCGATAAGACCGCCCATTGTGTCACCCTATGTAAAATTTCAACATTTATATCTGTAATTTTTATGGTGTGCATAATAAAGAGTATTCTATCTATCTATCTAAGATGTTTGGATGTTTGTTACTCAATCACGCAAAAACGGCAGAACGGATTTGGATGAAATTTAGCACACACATAGTTTATAACCTGGATTAACACATATGATACTTTTCATCGCGGTAGTAGGTTGCCGCGGGATAATTTACGACATCCACGCGGGTGAAGTCACGGGCAACGGCTATTCTGTTATATTCTGATTGAACATTACTTTTCAGCCTACATCACAGTTAACTAAAAACCTTTTTCAGCCATAATGTTAAAACACCTAGTCTAGACGACTTCCAGTTTTTTTTTTTGAAGCTGAATTTATTATCAGACTTCGTGCTCTATCTCTTGTTTCAGGCAAAAATATTTCATACTTTGCGTGTTCTGTCGATAAAAACATGAATTATTTTGTGCTTTAGTCAAGATAAAGAATAGCTTATTGGTTGGAGAAATTGAGGCTGAACATTTAATGGTGATGAAAAGTAGGTGAGTAATTTATACTTTAAAAGTAATTAGTTTAATCGTGGTTGTAGTATCTTAAGCATAATATATCGTCTGCTTACTGGTAAAACAGGATTTTACTAAATCGAGTTAAAAATGCAGTTACACGTAACTTTTTACGCGCTATCTACTGTTAAAACCGAATAAATGCAATGTCCAACGGCTGCAGAGATAATGAGTTTGTAAAAGTGATATCTTGTAACATTAAAAAAAATAATACCAGTTTAACATAGTAAACAATCTTATGGCTTAAATCCATTTTAGTTTGTACAGTTAAAAAACATTTACATTTTTATAATTTAAAGATTTAAAAAAAACCGGTCAAGAGCGAGTCGGACTCGCGCCCCGAGGGTTCCGTTCCGATTTCTGAAAAAGTGTGCTATTTAGAGACATCGTTTTATTTTTCCTGTAATCTTTACATAAACTTCTATCACAAAGAATAATTTCAGATTTTTCTCTTTGCAAACTTCGGACATAAGGGGGGGAACGGTATTTTTTTTACATTTTTCATCAAAAGTAGAAAACTGTGTGGCCTAAAAAAAATAAAAAATGTTTGAGAATGTGCAAACAGCGCTCTTTCATATGATATCCCACATGCCCTAGTAGCCCTACTTTGAATTTTTAAGACCCCTTTCAGCCCCTGTTGCAAAAAAAAAAAAATATTATTTCTTTCTTATTTGCAAAATAGTTGCGTAAACGTCATCTAAAATTGTTCCAAATTTCAAGTTAATAGCATTAGTAGTTCTTGAGATATCCAGCTGTGACAGACAGACACATAGACAGACAGACAGACAGACAGACAGACAGACAGACGGACAGACAGACAGACAGACAGACAGACAGACTGAGTCACACCATAAGGGTTCCTTTTTTACCATTTTGGTACGGAACCCTAAAATGGTAAGAATTATTCTGAGAAAATGTCATAAACGTATTTATTATTATGAACCTAGTTTGTTACGTACAAGTAAAACATTAAATGCGGTCCCCTTTCGATATAAATTTAATTTTATAGAGTTTTAACTAATACCAATATTATAAGAGTATATCTTAAAAGAAGGATATTTAGTGCAACATTTTGCTATTATAACAGTCTTTTTAGGGTTCCGTACCAAAATGGTAAAAAAGGAACCCTTATGGTGTGACTCAGTCTGTCTGTCTGTCTGTCTGTCTGTCACAGCTGGATATCTCAAGAACTACTAGTGCTATCAACTTGAAATTTGGAACAGTTTTAGATGACGTTTACCCACTATTTTGCAAATAAGAAAGAAATAAAAATATATGTATTTTTTTTGCAACATGGTGTGAAAGGGGGTCTTAAAAATTCAAAGTGGAGCTACTAGGTCATGTGGGGTATCATATGAAAGAGCGCTGTTTGCACATTCTCAAACATATTTTTTTTTAGGCCGCACAGTGTTCGACTTTTGATGAAAAATGTAAAAAAAATACCGTTCTCCCCCCCCCCCTTCTCCGAAGTTTGCAAAGAGAAAAATCTGAAAATATTCTATGTGATAGAAGTATATAAAGATTATAGGAAAAATAAAACGATGTCTCTAAATAGCACACTTTTTCAGAAATCGGAACGGAACCCTCGGTGCGCGAGTCCGACTCGCTCTTGCCCAGTTTTTTTTTATTTAATGAGTTTCAAATATAACAAATTAAAACTTAAACTTAGAAAAGTCATTTACTCGAATTAACACTAACTATATTTGTTACTTTGTACAAGTATGCAGACGATATAACACCACGCCTGTATTCTACAAAGGGGTAGGCGGAGGTGTACTTATAGTACGTGCACCCATGTATTGCCAGCTATGTTTATTAAAAAGCCCCACGTAATGGGGGGCAAACTCCATATCTAAAACATAGTTTCAATCAAATTAATCGTCTGTAATTTTGTAGTGATCATTTTGAGGCCCATGATCGGAGATAAACAAGAGACACACATCATCTACCTAGCCTTTTCCAAACCATATTGGGGTCAGCTTCCAGTCTAATCGGATGCAGCTGAATACCAGTATTTTACAAGGAGCGACTGCCTATCTGACTTCCACAACCCAGAAACTGGGTAATACTTTTGGTAAGACTGGGTTGTCAGAATTTCGGGCTTCTGACGACCCGTAACGGCTGTCAAAGATCCACGAATGACAGCCGGGACCAACGGCTTAACGTGCTTTGCAAGGCACGGAGGGGTCTTGGTATGTAAAGATATGGTCACCCATCCACGAACCAACCGCGGCAAGCGTAGCTTAACCTGATCGATCGACCCGTGCGGCTGTTATTACTTAGCCACAAGTCCCTATAAACAAGATATATAGTAATAATAGGTACCTACATAAACGAACAGGAAATAATACGAAAGTCATAGGCCAAGAGCTAGTAACCTATTGCATAAATCTTCTAAAACAAGCGGCATGAAATTATCAAGTCAAAATATCTCAATTTAACGTAAATAACGTAACAATCACAGTAATAAAGTTTATCTTAAACGGTTCAATATATCAGATGGCGGGAACACCTGGTGATAAGTGGTCCTATCTAGGTTTAAATCAGATATATAATCTTAGCACAATTACTAACGGTTTCGATACTAAATTGTGCTAAGATTTTGTATCTGATCTTGTGTATTATCTTTATCTGGATTTATTTCGGTTAGTGGCTTGAAATTCCATGGGGCTTTAACATAACTGGAAAAGCACCTATAGAGTATACACGACTGTCTAAACTTTTGGGATAAATTGGCGTAATATTTTGTCTTTATCTAAATTCCCTTTAAAAAGAACTAACAAATCGCAACACAATCACTAAATAGGGAAACTTGGTACTTTTTTAACACATAAAACTGCTCTAATGTCTAGATAGCCGAGACTATGAGAGAACTGGAGTGTTCGAAAACAGCTCATTACAACTTTTAGCTATCTTTTAAGAAGAGAAAGCAAAGAGACTTTAAGATTCCTCGAAAAAGTATTTTCTCTGCGCAAGTAGGTATTTACCAGTTTTTCGTTTCTTTAGACTCGTGCAACTGGGCAGTTATTTACAATAGGTTCACCCTTACATACCCCCTTACCCCATCACAATAATATTATAATAGGTAACTGACAACATTTGAGTGTAGGAAGGTACATCTCTGCTAACCCCTTCGAAAAACTCAAAAAATATGCTAAGCTTATGCAGATTGGTAAAGTGTAAATCTCATCACCTTTGCTTTATCCACCACCTATAATCTCAAGACGATTACCAGCAGTTCACCCCTCACCGTAACAAGTTTCACCCTTCACCGGCCATAAACTTGATTTACACGAAAGAATTTGTGCGAAACAAACTACCCTCTTTCTCTCCAACAAATCAACACGCGACGCTCACAAAACGAAAAACACCTTAACATTTACAGTCCTCCCTTTCACCTTTCACTAAAAAGTACCAATAAAGCCTTAACAATGCTTAGGCTGCCGGTACATAAACTGTCACGACACACTTTGATTAACATCCGTCTTCGAACATTGCGATTCAAGCCACGAACGAACATTTATGTCTTCAAAATCCTGCCCAAAAACTCCAAAGCAGCGGAGAACCTTTTTTGTAAACCGTTGTAACGCTAAAGTGTTATGAATAACCCTTAACATTAACCCTTTAATAATATTTTTTAAGCCAAAAAGTCGTCTTACTGGGTGAATTCGCCGGCGGGCTTTGGCAATTTTAACGCGGGCCGAGTTCAAATGTGATGTAATAACGAATTTCACTCGCTCCGTACGATACAACTTGTGGTCGGTTTGATGGGAATACGGAGTGATGGGTGGTGTTTATGTGTTTTTGGCTAAAATCTGATTTAGAAGGCGTTACAGTCACTTTGTTTGTAAATAAAGATTGGCCTAAAAGATAAAAGATTAATAAAATATTTTACTGTGCACTACGCTCGATTGTGTCATTATACTCGTAAGTACTGTTCGTGGCTTATACAATCATAATTATTTTACCATCCATTTAAACTTAGTACCTTTCGTCCATCAACTCAACGTAGAACTTACAGTAAAATATTTCTGGCTACATAGTGTGTTATAATCACCGACTTTTTACTAGACTGTAACGAAGGGGTAGTGAATTTTCGTACACCAAAAGCGTGAAATTAAAAACACAGTACCGCACCAAAAAACTCTTAAAATTAAAATAGCAACGCAATTAAAAAAAAATGAAATAAGGTAAAAAATACAAAACACAATCTCCTTCGCTCTAAATTTACACCAGCACCCAAAGCGGGTCTGGAACTTGTGTAATTTATTCATAGTCGAGTAATGACACTCGATTACTTCAGCGAGAACCCTTTACTTTGAGCCCGCTTCAAAAAAAGTGTTATTTTTATTAAATGCAAGCAAAATGACTTCGTTTCAATGCCTCAACGTCACGGAAAATTGTCGTGTACCGGGTTTTTATGTTCAAGAAGTGTGTCAGTGGGAGAACTCGGGTGTGATGGATGAGGTTTGTATTGTACTGGGTTTTGATAGTGAAGAGTATTTGACTGGGTATTTTTTATAAAAATATATAGTAAACTTGTGATTTTGTAACTCATCTACATAGCCTTTGGTAACTTTAAATATTTTGTAACCATTATTTTTGTAGCTGTGGTTGAATTTAGGAAAGTCTTCAGATATAAGAAGAAAGTAGCTGGCAACGAGACGAAAACTGAACTATCATATTATTTTAATAATTTATCTTATTTCATGACTTTTTACGGTTTTGATCATGTTCATGTTTTCTTGATTTACTATACACCCAAACCACATTTTATGTATTCACCACTTAACATGTAAGACGCAAAAAATATTTAAAACAAAAACCGAAAAAAATATCAATTTAACCGAAACCACTATTCTAAGAAAACCAATCGTCTCTAAAACCTCTCCAAACAATCTCAGCTTACAGACAACTAACCTCAAAATTCAAACCAAGAAAAATATGAAAGAAAATTCTTTTGTAGATCATGGAAAACATTGCATTACTTATTTATGAAATCCATTCAAATAAATAACGAGACGGGGCCGTTTGACGCATCAATAAACATAAATGCCTTCGCAAGGCCGAAGGAACCATTCTACTGAGGTCGAAAGGTCACTCAATATTTTGTATCATGCTGTATAGTGGGCTGTTGTGTTTTAGTTAGTAGGGAAGGAAAATCTGAAATACTTTACTTCATAAGTAAAAAAACGTTATCTACAAATGAGTGTGTAAATACCTAATTTGTTTATTTAATCGCTTTTGCACAAACACATACGAGCCAAGTGAAGAATTAGTTTATTTCAAGACAACTCAGGTATTATGACTAATGATTAATTGATCACTTATTTGTCAATCCCTTCGGGGAATTAAAAGCGTGAAGTTATGTTATGTTGTTATTCGTCAACCAAGTACGGTTAAAACTGTAATTTCCAGAATACTTCTTACTGACACCGTTATGGTAATTATTCTATGCTGAAAAGTAAACTATTAATAGTGTTAAGATCCATGGATTTATTTATTTATTTAAAGTTTTCCCACTAAAAACTGTACAAAGGCGGACTTAATGCCTCAGGCATTCTCTACCAGTCAACCAAGGATGGTGAAGAGATTGATGGCAGGTGCTCAGTAAGAGGTGAATAACAATAGAAAAAAAAAAACACTCACTCACTTCATAACACACATTCACTCATTCATTCACTTTAAAACTGAATAATTTTTCAGTTCTTACATAACCATAATTCTAACCCGTTATATATTCTATGTATTCATGTATCAGGTTATGAAAGGCAAGAGCCCATTTACTTCGTTAAACATTTACATACGTTCATATTAATAAACATGTAATTTTACTGCGCATAAAAATTGTACATACTCGTAAACCGGCCCATACCTTTGGCTATCACGTCAGTAATAAAATATCACCCCTTGACTAACAACCACTATAAAATGATAACTTTATTTACGATATTATGAGTTGTTTATGAGAAAGCAGTGTTAGTACCAAATGACCCCAAAAGACTGACCGAGATTTATGGACGTGCCAAAATGGCCCAATTTATTTTGTTTGAGTGAGATGTAAGTATCATTCGTCCCCAGCTCACTGTGACCGAGAATCATGAAGGTACCAAATAACCCCAAATTACTTCAATCGTTGAATATTCATAAAATAAACATCAAAGGTTATACTGACCTTTGATCTTAAAAATAATTTGTTAATTGGCGTTAGTTATTAAGTAATTTAAAGATAAGAGATGAGCGTGTTATGTGTATCAAGGTACTCGATGTTATGTAAGAAGGGCTCAGGGCCACAGAGCGTTACTGTGCCATCAATATTTAATAAATAATCTGTTATGTAATACATGGATTTATCTTAATCGCAGCAGTTTCTCATAATATGCCATTCGTTCACCAGCACTGATTGACTGACTCATCAACGCCCAGCCCAAACGCTTGGACCTAGAAAACTGAAATTCTGCTCAAAAGTTCCTTTTATAATGTAGATAAGGAATGAATTCCCGGTAGTACGTTCCCGTGGGATATTTCCGACAACCAGGCGGGCGAAGCCGCTGGCAAAAGCTAGTACGTAATTAATATTGCATTTATAAAATCCGTCTGTTTGTTAATTATTTTCTCAAATAATTGACCTTTTTGAGAATTAGGTATTTATAGAATTGGCCGTTTTGAGATTTAGTAGTTTATAGAACTGGCCATTTTCAGAATTTGCCGTTTCTAGAATTTTCCATTTTCAGAATGAGGCATTGTGCGCCTAAACCTTAGCGTCAAGACGGGCGATAATTGTTCATGTACAGTACATACAGACGCCAGCACATCAAGCTACTACAATCTGTCAAATTTCTTTGAAAGATTCTCAACTTTACAACAAAGGAATAAGGTTCATATTCAATTGGGAAAATTTGACAGATTGGGTTAGCTTCATGTGCTGGCCTCTGTACCTAGCCTGCATGGTAAATAAGGAATATTGAATTTACAGAATAAAACATTTCATTTTTAGGGTTCCGTACCAAAATGGTAAAAAAGGAACCCTTATGGTGTCACTAAGTCTGTCTGTCTGTCACAGCTGGATATCTCAAGAACTACTAATGATATCAACTTGAAATTTAGAATAGTTTTAGATGACGGTGACCCAACTATTTTGCAAATAAGAAAGAAATAAAAATATTTATATTTTTTTTTGCAAAAGGGACTGAAAGGGGTCTTAAAAAATCAAAGTGGAGTTACTAGGGCATTTATCATATGAAAGAACGCTGTTTGCACATTCTTAAACATTTTTTTTCTTTTTTTAGGCCGCATAGTTTTCGACTTCTGATGAAAAAGGTAAAAAAAATACCGTCCCCCCCCCTTATCTCCGAAGTTTGCAAAGAGAAAAATATGAAATTATTGTATGTGATAGAAGTTTATGTAAAGATTACAGGAAAATATGTCTCTAAATAGCACACTTTTTCAGAAATCGGAACGGAACCCTCGGTGCGCGAGTCCGACTCGCTCTTGACCGGCTTTATTTATTACGGGAAAGTATTAATCGCACACCAGAAAAATATTCTTACATCAAATACTTTACATCTAATTTTATACCAAATCAATCATTGTACTACTAATTCAATCAATCTGCCTAGCCTTTTCGCAACTATGTTGGGGCCGGCTTCCAGTGTAACCGGATGCAGCTGAATACCAGTATTTTACATGGAGCAACTGCCTATCTGACCTCCACAACCCAGTAACTGGGTAATACGATACTCTTTGATTTAGAGGCATGAGGAACAGGGTGTAAAGTTCACTCATCCTCCATAGAAAAGGGAGGATCCTCCGACCAGACGGGTGTCGTGTCTGGTGGGCCACTGCCCGACGGTTGATGTCGGGACGTTGTATATATGCTAATCGCGTGGTTAACTCTAATTGCGCGATGCAGGTTTTGCGTGACGTCATGTCATTGATGCGTAGTTCATATGTGGCGATGTAGATGCCGCCACATTTGATAAGACTGGTTGTCAGACTTTCGGCTTTCTGACGACCCGTGACGACTGACAAAGATCCACGAACGACAGTCGGGACCAACGAGTTAACGTGCTTTCCGAGGCACGGAGAAGTCTCGGTATGTAAAGTTGGTCACCCATCCACTGACCAACCCCGGCAAGCATAGCTTAACCTGATGGATCGACCCGTACGGCTGTTATTACTTAGCCACGAGCTCCATTGCACTAGTAATTAACTAATTGAATATTAAAACTTGTGAAAATTATAATTATTGGGCACCCCGAGGTTAGGTTTGTTTAGGTTCCTTTAAACCCTGCAGACAGAAATAGGAGCCCCGCGTAGCTGGGCTCCGTCGACCTGATGTTAATTTTAATTCCATGAAATAGACATGCAAATTTTGATGTTCAAACCGTATTTTTGATGTACCTACATAATTATTCTGTTGGGAAAAATTGGTAATTTTTGATATGCGTTTAAATATTTCATTATTATATTTTCAACAAAATTACATTCGCGGAGACTAGGCCCAAGTAAAACCACTAGCAAAACCACCCAAAGAATATTAAATATTCTGATCAAATATTTAAACAATAATATACTCAAGAAGCTGTTCAGAATATCTAACGTAGTTTCAAACTATCTCCATAATAAACTTGTTGGAGCGGAAGGTCCCAGTGACCTTGCCGCCAAAAATACGCACCCCCATGCAAAGTTACCGAGAACTTCGAGAGTTCATTATGTTGTTGCGTTTTTCTTTGGGTTAGAGGAACTATTTCCATAAGTTTGGTTGTGGGTTTTGGGGTCTATGAAATGATGGTGTTATCATTATGCTTTGGCTACAATTCATTAGGGGTTGGTGCAAATTGCTCAGTTTTATACGACCTTAATACTCTCGCTGTCATCTTAGTGTTCACTTTCTTTATTGTCACATTATGTTTTACATAGAAGAGTTACACAAACACACTAACATTATAAAGGCGAAAGTTTATGTGTGTGTGTTTGTTACTTCTTCACGCTCAAACGGCTGGTCCGATTTGTATGAAATTTGGTATGCAGATAGCTTAAACCCTGGATTAATACAAAGGTTACTTTTATCCCGGTCAACGCAGGTGAAACCGCGGGACGAAAATAGTTATTTATAAAAAAATCTCAATTTGTAGCCAAACATTTACGTGTTGTAGTGTTAGATTCATCATCATAATTTCATACAGCTTCAACTGCTTCAGGTTAACATAGTCCTTCAAATTACTTCTTATCATAAATCAATGAAAGGAAGAGTTATAGGACCATGTTGACTATTCTCTACATGACTATTTATATGACTATTATATTATATTCTATGTTGACCAGTACGAGATTATCTGCCTTCTTTCAAATAGGCATTGTCGCCGTGTTATAGGGACATAAGGGTCAATCAAGATACTTTTTCTACAATGCCAAACTTTACTTATAAAGATAGAGATCTCATTTAAAACGACTGACGTCAAAATACTCATTAAAAGGTATAATAAATCAATCCAAACACCGCGGCGCCATTGAGCGACTAATTTTATTGCTATTTATAACGTTCTTGCAATAAACCCGTCACTACACCATATCACACTAAACATGACGATGGAGAAGACCCACAACGAACGACATACACGTGGAGGAGCTCGTGGCTAAATAATAACAGCCACACGGGTCGATCGAAGGGTAAGCTCCTCTTGTCGCGGTCAGTTCGTGGATGGGTTACCATCCATTATATATTGAGACCCCTCTGTGCCTTGGAAAGCATGTTAAGCCGTTTGTATCGGTATTATTCGTAGGTCTTTGATAGTCGTTACGGTTAGTCAGAAGTCCAAAAGTCTGACAACCAACGGTGTCTTACCTAGTAACTGGGTTGTAGAGGTCAGATAGGCAGTCGGCCCATGTAATATACTGGTACTCAGCTGCATCCGGTTAGACTGGAGCCGACCCCAACATAGTTGGGGAAAGGCTAGGCAGATCGATAGAAAAGTTATGGATTATACAAGTTTTACTAAATAGGTTTCGCTTTATTATTTAGGGTAACAAATCATTTACTTAGGCTTTACGCTAGGACTCTAGCAAACAAATTAATAAATCCATCGTCATTCTAGCTAGAGGTTCTTCATTGAGAACCGTTATAACCAATCAATGAAAATCAAAAGTCATTTATTCAAACTAGGCTCAGAATTTGCACTTTTCGAACGTCTAAATTGCATAAGAAAGTCCCCCAAACCGCCAGCCGATCTTCACCATTTCCTAGTCCTTTAGCTGGGAATAAGGAGACTTCACATGACACAAGTACTACACACCTACTAGAATACGCCACTCAACTGAAAGAAAAAGTTTGAAAACTAGGATAGGGAACCCGATATCTAATAATCATAATCATATTCATAATCATTTATTTGTCAGAATATGGTAACTGTTGGGGAGTCGAGATAATATTATTATACTGCTTTTGAAAATGCTTGATGATTACAAGTTTTTAATTGCTTTTTATAATGATTAAAAAAACAGTGAAAAGTGACAAGGTAACGCGTGTCATAACATTTTTTGCGGAAGTGAACGAGAAGAACTCACTTGCTCGCGGTTCCTTTTTTTGACAGATGACAAATGACAATGACAATGACGGTGACAATGACGTTGACAGCTTGAAATTGGCGAGCAGTGGCGCCAACAGTAACTATTTTTTGCTTCAAACTTTCAAAAGTTCCATCGACATTGTTTAAGCCTTCTGCCCTCACACTTGTTACCTTTGCCTTCAGCGATAGTATCGCAGTACGGCGGCCGCGTTAGGTAACCTTTTGACAAACCAATTAGTTTGAAATCGTTTATTTAAAGTCGGTCGGACTCATAATTTTATTTCTGTTCGCAAATCAAAGTAAACCCCACACTGGTGGGCTGCTCTGTTGAATTGTTGTGTATGTGTGTTTATTTGTTATAAATTTGACTAGTTGAGTCGTTTAAGGTTGATGCGCCAGGGTAGCCCGCGAAATTCAAAATTTCTTAGGTTTTCTGCAATTTGTAGGTCAGTGTGAGCTTGTATGTTGATTAAAATATGATTCGCGGCCGTAGCTAATATGGCTTTACAGAATTATAATCATTAGAATCAGCAATACAACTCCATAAGTTAGCATTTATCTCAAATCTAGCGATTTCATGAAATCATGAGGTTTGAGGTAAATGCTAACTTATGGAGTTGTATTGCTGATTCTTATGATTATAATTCTGTAAAGCCTTATTAGCTACGGCCGCGAATCATATTTTAATCAACATACAAGCTCACACTGACCTACAAATTGCAAAAAACGTAAGAAATTTTGAATTTCGCGGGCTAGCCTGGCGCTTTCGCCTTAATGGTAAAACGTAGTTAAATGATAAACATTTTAACCGTTTGTCAGGGGATTTCGGCGTAAATTGTGAACCGATTTTTAAATGTATTTTTTTGTTTGAAAGGATAAGGCTTCCGAAGTGGTCCTATTGTTACCAAGTCAGAATATGATGAGGGAATCCCATGGAAATCCAGGAAAACTATCAATATTTATAAGCACACCTATAGCGATTTGAGTATATTCTATAGTAACTCGTACATTTGCTCTCGGAAAACACCATTTGGTGAAGTGAAACTAATGTTGAAGACCGCAGATGGCTATCGAAACTACTCATTTATATCGTACTAGCTTTTGCCCGCGGCTTCGCCCGCGTGGATGTCGGAAAATATCCCATGGGAACGTTCATGTGGAAAACATAGGGCATATCCATAACTTAAGAAATGCTGGGTTTCCCATACAAACTTTGATCCCTTAAATCACCCCTTGTAGGATTATGTTTTAAGACAAAAAGTATGTCCTTTTCCAGGATGCTATCTATAGCCTTGCCAAATTTTATCGAAATCCGTGCAGTTTTGTAAATTTTAAAATAAACGCCTATTTTACCCACTTAGAGGATGATTTTTCAAAAACGCTGAACCGCATATTTCTTTATTTCCTATCAAAAGCATACATTTTAATTTTCACATCCCTAACTTAAGAAATACTGAGTTTCCCATACAAACTTTCATCCTCTATATCACCCCCTGTAGGATTATTTTTGAAAAAAAAAGTAGCCTATTTCCGTCCCCAGAATACCATCTATAGCCTTGCCAAATTTTATCGCAATCCGTTCAGTGGTTCTGGGTTTCCCCATACAAATTTTCATCCCCTATATCACCCCCGCAGGATTATTTTTTAAGACAAAAAGTAGCCTATGTCCTTCCCCAGGATGCTATATAAAGCATTGCCAAATTTTATCGAAATCCGTGCAGTTTTGTAAATTTTAAAATCAACCCGTATTTTACCTCCTTAGGGGATGATTTTTCAAAAACGCTGAACCGCATATTTCTTAATTTCCTACCAATAGCATAAATTTGTTATCCCTAACTTAAGAAATACTGGGTTTCCCTTACAAACTTTCATCCCCTATATCACCCCCTGTACTATTATTTTAAAAAAAAATAGTATCCTGTGTCCTTCTCCAGGATGCTATATAAAGCCTTGCCAAATTTTGTCGAAATCCATGCAGTTTTGTAAATTTTAAAATCAACCCCTATTTTACCCCCTTATGGGATGATTTTTCAAAAAGGCTGAACCGCATATTTCTTTATTTCTTATCAAAAGCATACATTTTAATTTTCACATCCCTAACTTAAGAAATACTGAGTTTCCCATACAAACTTTCATCCCCTATATCACCCCCCCTAGGATTATTTTTGAAAAAAAAATAGCCTATGTCCGTCCCCAGGATACCATCTATAGCCTTGCCAAATTTTATCGATATCCGTTCAGTGGTTTAGGCGTGAAAAGGTAACAGACAGACAGACAGACAGACAGACAGACAGACAGACAGACGGACAGACAGACAGAGTTACTTTCGAATTTATAATATTAGTATGGATTTCACGGGTTGCGATTCCTTTACTGTAATATGGTTGCTATGCAATTTATGCTCGTCACAATGCATAAATGGTGTAGTGTGTAGTGGATGGAGAACTGGAGCTGATGGTTAAGTCACCATCAGCTCCATTTCTCCTGGTTCTTACTAAGAGAACTCCTCAACAATGAACGTGCCTGCATCAGGAAAAACAATATTTTGTAAAAGGTGAAGAGCAGTTGACATTAAGCTATTTTAACTTAGGTAGATAAATTATCAAACTGACTCATTAAAAATTGAAAAATAAAAACTTTTTTACAAAAAAAAAATCACTACAAAATGAAAAATAACTTTAATTTCGGGAATCGTTAGCAAAACAACTAAAATACAGATCCAAAGACACCGATTTCCGAAATTAAAGTTATTTTTCACTCTGTAGTATTTTTGGGAAGTCGGTTGTTTTTTTTTTGTAATTAAGTTTTTTTGTATTATTGATAACAATAATATGTCTTGTAAAGCTTTGAAATTATAACTGCCTAAATCGGGTATTTAATTAGAAGACGTAAACACTTAAAGATTTAAAATAATTTAGCCTAAACTTGATTCATACGTTCCACAGAAGCACCTAAAATATAATACCATCCCACGGAAATGCCTGCGTTTACAACCATAACCTCAATATTAGATCAAAGTGAAATCTCCAATATTTAATCAGCTTATTAGTGCTATTAGAGCAGTAATAAGCCGAGTTTATTGAACTTTCTAAAGTATGAATAAAATTATTAGGGCAAATTGTTTTGGAATCAATAAATTTCTTTTATTATTGCTTGAGTTTTATTTAGAATCAGTTCAACATACGTTGAAGTTCATTGCTGCTTAACCAAGAAGAACTTAAACTTCTAAGGAAACTCCACTTATATGATACTAAGGAAGGTAAATACACCTATACATTGTATACATTATTATTTCTTAAAATATCACTACCTATGTCTATGAGAATAGAAACAAGTGTCATTAATAATAGATTACCGGAAATAATTAAAAAATTACAAACATACTTTCATACCTAAAAAAAAAACAATTTCGTTTATCTAAATGCTATTAGAATATAAATGAATATTTAACAATTTTAAATTACGAGTTTTATGAAATAATTACATAAATAAAAACTAAGGACTAAAAAAAACTTGAGAGGTGTCAAGGGACACCCGGATGGAACGAAGTTCCTTTCGATTAATTAGTGAAGGAATTGTAACAAAATTTTATTTTTATACTTATCATCATCATCATCATCACCATCATCATCATCATCATCATCATCATCATCATCATCATCACCATCATCACCATCATCATCATCATCATCATCATCATCATCATCATCATCATCATCATCATCATCATCACCATCATCATCATCATCATCATCATCACCATCATCATCATCATCATTACCATCATCATCATCATCACCATCATCATCATCATCATCATCATCATCATCACCATCATCATCATCATCATCATCATCATCATCAACATCAACATCAACATCGTCATCATCATCATCATCATCGCGACACCACACTGTTCAATGCGAAATAGAAATGAAAATATCTGGCTTGCTTTCTATAAGAGAGAGAGAGAGAGAGACAGACAGAGAAACATGCGCACGCCGCCGCACGGCTTACAATAGCTACCTATAGCAAAAAGTGTCGTGACAACTTTTCGTGAGACTTTTTTCCGTCTAGCCCCCTTTCACAAAGCGCGATAAGGAACTTCGTTCCAAAAAGACTTAAAAACTGAGGGTGGGTTGCAGAACAATAACAAACATCGCACCTACAGTTAAAGTACCAGATAAACACAAAAACCGGCCCAGTGCGTGTTGGACCACATACAATGAAGGGTTTTGTAGTTGAAATGAATTTATTCCAAAAACAAACTAACCCCAAAAAAAATTATGTTCATCGAAACAATTCTCCAATTACATAAGGACCGAAATTGGGCAACCACCAGAAAAACTATCAAGAAACGACTATAGAACATCTTCTGAAATACTATCACGCTCCGTTTAAAATTAATTTAATGTCACTTGATCCCGGCGTCCCGTCGCGAAAGTAATTACCTAGAAACAGCTTTAGTACTAAGACCTAGACTTCTGGTTGGTCTAACAGCTAGCTCTAGTCTTTTGAGGGGAACCACGCTTTGTCTTAATGCGTTGAATGCGGTACTGGATGCGTCTTTTTGGATTTTAAAATGGCGGAAACTGCTTTTAATGGCTTCTCTATTTCACTTTATGAAATGTTAAAGTATCCGAAATGTTTTCTTACTGTGAACTTACAACTTCTTCTCAAGAACGATCATTTATCGTTACGCTTGTTAGCAGTTTCAAATTCCATTTCTGATGTTTGTAAGAGGTGCCCAAGATTGTCCCTATGCCTGAGATTCACGAGGCTACTTCTTCAACCTCGGTATACTATCCTGAGCTTGCTGTCCTTATTGTTTGGCACATGATAGTGCTGTTTACATGATACCAGATAATTTTAAGCCAGTAACCCAGTGATTGCGGTCAGAAAAATTATACGTGTAGTAATAAAGATTTTTTTTACGAATCTGATATTGATATCGTAGGAAAAGATGTTCAGTAGGATGGGTAGAGTGACGAATAGCATAATCAGCTTATAATGTTCCCACTACTGGGACACCGGCTGTCTTCGAGAGGGAGTGGACTGTAATAAACCGCGCAGGCCCAGTGCGGGTTGGTAGATGTCACAAGTCTTCGAATTTTTGGTTCTAGGACATGCCAGTTTACCCACGATATGTTCTTCATCTTTTTGAGAGCAGTGGTAATGACATTATTTACACAAAGTAATGCGCCTCTCTGGGTGGTGTCTCGTAAGTTGGGGCAGTTATTACGGGGCCATCACTGCCCACATTAAATGACGAATGCGGGTGACTAAAACTGAGCGTCCACTAGTCCGCGCCGGCTGCAACATACGCACGGCACGCAACTGATTTTTTAGGGTTCCGTACCAAAATGGTAAAAAAGGAACCCTTATGGAGTGACTCAGTCTGTCTGTCTGTCTGTCTGTCTGTCCGTCTGTCTGTCTGTCTGTCTGTTACAGCTGGATATCTCAAGAACTACTAATGTTATCAACTTGAAATTTGGAACAGTTTTAGATAACGTATACCCAACAATTTTGCAAATAAAAAAGAAATAGAAATATTAATATTTTTTTTGCAACATTGACTAAAAGGGGGTTTTAAAAATTCAAAGTGGGGCTACTAGGGCATGTGGGGTATCATATGAAAGACCGTTGTTTGCACATTCTCAAACATTTATTTTCTTTTTTTTAGACTGCATAGTTTTCGACTTTTGATGAAAAATGTAAAAAAAATACCGTCCCCCCCCCCTTATCTCCGAAGTTTGCAAAGCGAAAAATCTGAAATTATTCTATGTGATAGAAGTTTATGTAAAGATTACAGGAAAAATAAAAAGATGTCTCTAAATAGCACACTTTTCCAGAAATCGAAACGGAACCCTCGGTGCGCGAGTCTGACTCGCTCTTGACCAGTTTATGTTTTTGTATGAAGAAATGAAAATGCGGGCGGTACCGGTAGGCGGCCGGTGCGGACCAGTGGACGCTCAGCTTAAATCGCCACTGCATAAAGCAGCGCGTACCAATCTATCTATCTATTCCTTACAACTTCTCACAACCATTTCCAATTTTCAGGCAATAATTCCTAACTTATCCCGCTGGAAACTAGGCAGTTAGTCACCGGAGTCGAATTATGACGCAATGCGGCTCCCTCGCTACCACTACCGAGTGTCTTTTACCCACTACAATAAAGAGGGGCTTATTGTTTAGACCCTAGAGTCGTTTTATGTGTTGTTTTAGTTTGTGCTTTAATATAGGGGAGTTAGCTTTAAAATGGAGTGTTTTAATTAAAGTTTCTCGTATAAAAAGATTTTTATGTGATTTTTACAGCGGGACTGATTAGTCAAGTAATGTTTTCTGAAAAATGGCGATCTATTTATGATTATCTGATTAGGTATATTGTTTTCCTGTGTTTTCTTATTTTAATCTGAAATTTCAGGATATTGTAGAGAGCCATAATACAAGTAAATAGCCCGGAGCTACAGACTCAATAAATATACTGTAGGTACTTCGAAACTTATCGATTGTTTGCGGTGTTTTAGGATCGCTGTGTTTCAATTTCAACTGTAAGTATTTTTGCCCATGATGGCGTATTGAAGGTAGGCAGTAGTAATCGGTTAACCTTGCGGGATATCTAACAGGTTATCTTTGTTATGATTCGTTTCCTTTTTTTAATTTTCTTAATTATTTTTTTAGAACATGATGGTATTGATTAAAAAAAACAGGTAAAGAGCGAGTCGGACTCGCGCACTGACGGTTCCGTCCCAATTTCTGAAAAAGTGTGCTATTAAGATACATCGTTTTATTTTTCCTGTAATCTTTACATAAACTTCTATCACATAGAATAATTTCAGATTTTTATCTTTGCAATCTTCGGAGTTAAGGGGGGAACGGTATTTTTTTGTACATTTTTCATCAAAAGTCGAATACTATGGGCCTTAAAAAAAATAAAAAAAAACTTGAGAATGTGCAAATAGCGTTCTTTTATATGATACTCCACATGCCCTAGTAGCCCCACTTTGAATTTTAAAGACCCCCTTTCAGTCCCTGTTACAAAAAAAATATATAAATATTTTTACTTCCTTACTTAGTATTTTTTTTTGGAAGTCGGTTGTTTTTTTTTTTTGTAAAAAAGTTTTTATTTTTCAATTTTTACTTGTGGTACCTACCTCACACAAAATCGAATACCACTATTGTTATAACGTCATCCACATAGAACAAGTGGGAAAAATACGTATTATTGAAGCTAACTCAAAAACTACCCAAGCAAAGTTAATAAATTTACATGGGACCAATTTAGAGGTATAGCCTCTCAAATAAAACATGAATCTTTCAAATCTGTAAAAAGTTATGTGTGGTTATACATAAGAAATATGCGTGTTTTATAAATTAAAAAAAATATATATTATACCCGTCGACTTCAAAACCTTCTCCTTTAATTTCGTCGGTTTAAAACCTACACAGACTCGCACAAATCTCTTCCCTTTGTCGTACATCCGTGGGTGAAAACTAATCTCATTCGGTCGAGATTCATATCAAGCCTCATTTCAATTAGGATGTAAAAACGCCCATCTCTACATATCTCCTAACTATTTTCGTTCATCTAAATGATTCTGATTTATCTGAGCAATCAAAATAAGTATCAAACTGTACTGTAATGTTAAGGAGAACCGTTTATTGATACTCCTACGAAGATTTCAAGATTGATCTTAGCTGGTAGGTATATTTTATTAGTGGATGTTGTATTTGTGTTGTGTGTTTGACGTAAAATAAATAAATGTTTTCTTTCTTTTTAGGGTTTCGTACCAAAATGGTAAAAAAGGAACCCTTATGTTGTGACTCAGTCTGTCTGTCTGTCTGTCTGTCACAGCTGGATATCTCAAAAACTACTAATGCTATCAACTTGAAATTTGGACCAGTTTTAGATGACGGTCACCCAACTTTTTTGCAAATAAGAAAGAAATAAAAATATTTATATTTTTTTTTTGCAACAGGGACTGAAAGGGGGGCTTAAAAATTCTAAGTGGGACTACTAGGGCATGTGGGGTATCATATGAAAGAGCGCTGTTTGCACATTCTCAAACCTTTTTTAAATTTTTTTAGGCCGCACAGTGTTCGACTTTTGATGAAAAATGTAAAAAAAAATACCGTTCCCCCCCCCCTTATCTCCGAGGTTTGCAAAGAGTAAAATCTGAAATTATTCTATGTGATAGAAGTTTATGTAAAGATTACAGGCAAAATAAAAGGATGTCTCTAAATAGCACGCTTTTTCAGAAATCGGAACGGAACCCTCGGTGCGCGAGTCCGACTCGCTCTTGACCGGTTTTTTGTTATTGATTTCATTTGTTAATACAAATAAATACAAAAACAAAAGGACACTCAGGCGTCGAAGTACTCGTCCGCATCGCTGTTATCCGGAAACGTGCCCGGAAGACCGGCAGCATTGCCATTGTTAGTTCTGTGTTTCATGTTGTTGAATTAGGTTCATGTCGGATTTTATTACGGAAAATCCAAAAATCCTACAACATCCCTTCACACAAAATATTTATAAACCCCTAATTCATAAAAAACTAAAACGCTCTATAAACCTATTTTAGGTAAAGCAGTGTTTTGTCTTCTTCTTCCAAACTCAAATCATAACTCGAAGGAAATTGACAAAACACTTCTGTAACTATTTCAAAAAAGGTTTTAGGTTAAAATAGGGTTTAGGTTTTCCGAGTTTTAGTTTTTTTATGAATAAGGAGGTAAGTGATATTAGCTATAGAGAATTTCAATCAAAATGTAGAATTTGTAAAATCACGACTGTCTTTTTTGGGATTTTAACATCAGTATACTATTTCAACATATCAAGTCTTGTAAGAAAACTCAAGAAATGAGAAACAATCTTCCAAAAACACTCCTACGCAGGCTTCAGATCAAAAGATTTTAACAAGCTCTTCTTATCGCAACATTATCTGGCGGATGGGTTGCGCACGCGCCGATAAAAGTAATGTAATGCGTCGATATCGGATCACACACGAAGATCGACGCGCTGTGGTTGAGGCGATGCAGTGGTGTAGTGTCGGATATGCGATGAGGAGATGGACATTTTTTTTGTTCTTGTAAAGTTGATGATGCATTGTTTAAGAAGCTAAGTTTTATGAAAAAGTGGGTAGGTACTGTTTTTATCAACTAAGTTACCCTAAGTGACAATTTATATAAAAGTTTTTGTCTTTGGTTAAGTCCTGTTTTTATTGATGTAGGAACCTATTGAGACATTTCTATTCTTAATGGTACCAAATGTGTCGTTAGACTTACTTATTTAAAAGCTATTTATTATTTTACTAGCCGTTGGCCGCGGCTTCGACCGCGTAGATGTCGGATATTATCCCACGGGAACGTGCTACCGGGAAATCCTTCCTTATTCCTTGTCTACATTATAAAAGGAACCATTTTGAGGCGCATTTTGTCTATATTATAAAAGGAACCTCTGTGCAAAATTTTAGCTTTCTAAGTTCAAGGGTTTGGGCTGGGCGTTGATGAGTCAGTCAGTCAGTCAGTCAAGACTTCTCTTTTTATTTATATAGATAGATAGATGACATTTTATCATCTTAATCAAGTGTTTAATCTCCTACCTTCACGGAAATACATAGTACGTACCTATACACGGTGACATTTGAATCACAGTTTTGCTAGAACAAATGTTGTTCAGACCATAGTCTACTACCATTCTATAGCACTAAATATGTTATTAAAATAAACAACACTAGGCGTTCTCAAATAAGTCTTATGTTGCTCAAACGTGTCAAACATTGACCGTAACATGAAAGTATTCATTGCTACCATATGGCGTTCAAAACAAAAGAGATAAGAGGAGTCCACGTGCACTACAAGGATGTCCGCGCGAAGTACCGTTCAGCCCATTTCTTTTGTTGACTGCCCCGGTCGGTCGTCAGTCTACCGAAATCTGTCAAGCGGGAACGCGTACGCACCCGTTGTTACCTACGTCACAGGCACGTCGTCGCGCATATTTTTGTGAAAAATAGTGAAAAGTGAAAAAATGAGTTCTAACTATTCCAATGTGGAGTGGTTGGATATGGTGCGTTTTTACGCAATTGCTGGTGACAATCTGGCGGAAGCTAGGCGGCTGTACTCTCAACCAGATCATTTAGCAGCGCTGCGCACGCGGGGGATCTTAAACCCACAGATTCCCACACCTGCTACAATACTGGCAGCTACACAGCGGCTACTGGATCACGGCCAGTTCACGGTGCCGAATCACGCCCAAAGACGTGGTATTGGTCCACAGTACTCAGCCGCATTTGAAGAGCAAATACTCCAGTACTTTGCACGCAACCCACGGAACAGTACCAGAGATGCAGCAAGGCGATTTGATGTCAGTCAATTTTACGTATGGAGCCTGCTGAATCGATTGGGAAAACATCCATACCATTACCGTCGTACGCAAGGACTTAATGACGCCGACCCCCAAGCACGTATAGCTCTCTGTACGTGGCTGCTGAATAATCCAGAAGTGAACATTTTGTGGACGGACGAATCTACCTTCACGCGCATAGGCATTTTTAATATCCATAATGAACATTATTGGGCGTTTAACAATCCACACGTAATTAAACAACACTCTCATCAAATCCGATTTAGTGTGAATGTGTGGGCCGGCATTATTAATGACGAGTTAATTGGGCCAGTGTTTATTGAAGGTAACTTAAATGGTGCCACCTACTTGGACATGCTGACAAGAGTGATTCCAGAGTTAATGGAAGGCGTTCCCCTAACTTATCAACGGGAACTGTACTACCAACATGATGGCTGCCCCGCACACTATGCGACCCAAGTACGCACCTACTTGAATAATGAATTTGGTCAAAGGTGGATCGGGAGAGGTGGCCCAGTGGCATGGCCAGCCAGAAGCCCAGATTTAACACCACTCGACTTTTATTTATGGTCGGAGGTAAAAAGACTGGTCTACACTGAAGAAGTCACAAGTAGGGAACAGCTTAAACAAAAAATTGAAAGTGCGTTCGAAATAGTGAGGCGCGATACAAACACGTTGCGATCACTAAAAGACAATTTGCAAAAACGTGCCCGCCTGTGTGTTGAAGTCAATGGACAACATTTTGAGCAATTACTTCAATACAGGTAGGAAGTGTAAATACTGTTATTTAGTCGTGTAAATACCTAGTTGATTATTAATCGTTGTAAATAATCTGACTCCAATTTTTTTAAATACGCCTGAAATACTCGCTCTCAATTTTGTACCTACATTCTGAAATCTGAACTGTGACGTAAGAAGATAACTTAAATAGGTAAGTACCAACTTTACTCACCAACATTAATAATTAACTATTATTTTGTTTTATTTTTATTATTTTTTTATTTTTTATTAAGTAGGTACCTATTGTTATACCTATTATGGTGTGTGCCTTTTAGTCTGTGCTAAATAAATCTATTTTCTTTCTTTCTTCTTTTCTTCTTTCAACTTCAGCTAGAATTTCTGACGGTCCTAAGCCCGATAAGTATGAAGGGAAAATTGGAATCAGTGTTGTCTTGGTGCACACGGGGCTAACCCGGTTTTGTGAAAGGTAGTTTTGTTTTTGTCTTATCCCTGCTGGTCCCTGTGCAGGACCGCGTTCGCGTGGTAATAATTTTAAAACACTTTATTTTTTACTTTAGGAAATTCCTTGAGCAACTTTTAAATAATAGCTAGGTAATGACCATTATGACCAGCAGATGTTAAAAGATCCGGCACACAGAATGTTGGAAATACATTGTTTTATTATTCTCTTTTGTTAGAGGTAGTGTAAACAAAATTGTCAGCGTCCATTGATAAAAATATGGTTTTCATAGTTTGCAGTAGGTAGGTATCTACCTAACACCTGGTGCAGGCATTGTCATCTGCACCCAAATGCCTTTTACAAAAATAAAAAATAAGTACTTAAACTAACATAATCTTTAAAATGTATCACTGTAGGCACAATGCTCTGTCTCGTACGTGAGCCCCGCGCCACGCCGCAACTACCTACTATGAAGCGCACGCGAGTGCGGTGTTTGTGTTGTAGGGAGTAACGATAATCCCGACTTTTTTAACTTTGTCTTTTTTGTGTTTTTTCAAAAACCAATGACGTATTTTTTTTTATTTGATGCTATACATTGGTAGTAAACCATGGTCTGAACAACGTTTGTTCTAGCAAAACTGTGATTCAAATGTCACCGTGTATAATCATCCAAAATGTTCAGATTTAATTCTCGACGCTATTCTGTATAACTATACCCCTTATAGAAACTCGCATCAAAAATATCATTGCATCTATAGCTAAGAGCCTTCACTGGACCACCACCCTAAGATACTGTGAGATAAAAGATTAGATTTGATCCAACTATAACGCTGGCTTAACTGGTAGCAGGCAGTTATCGAGTTATTGAAATATTTGAGAACGAATAACGAACAAAAAAAGAAGGTTTTAGTAAAAAACCGTGTACGTATTGACGTGCCGAGTAATTTATGGGTTACAAGATTAAAGGACGCCTGTGTTCGACTGTGTGCGTGGGAGTCGATTTTTTGTTTAATAAATACAATTTATTTGGGTGATATTTGTTTTTCTGGTGCATTTGTGAAATAAATGATTGTGATGATGATGATTATGAGTTTCCGTTTTCTGTTATTAAATTATTGTCTGATTGACCTGCAATGTGTTTTAAGGGCCTTAGCATATCTCTCCGTGAAACCCCGAAACAGCGAAACCGCATGTTGTTTCACGGATGTTCCGCTTTCTCGAGTAGTGGCACATCATGCGAGTCAGTTGAATTGAACTATTGCGGTTTCGCTGCTATGATTTCACGGCGGAGGTGTACTAAGGGACTAAATGTTGCGATGCTTGTCATCTGTTGAGATTGGGTTGCTTGGGAGAACTTCCTTATTTATATTGATCCTTATTTCTCGTACCTATTAGCACGCTCGCACACGGCATACTTTTGGAGGTCCTACAATAGCTCAGTTTTTTTTGGTTGACCTACCTTTGGTTCTACGCGTGCATTGATCTCTCTATATTGATGTATAAATTAGGAAGATATGGTTCGCGCTCCTCGACGTGGACCGCACAAATTGTGTTAAACACACACAATTGACCTTAGTCACAATCGAACTGGCGTTGTGTAGCACGTTAAGTAAAATTACCGTAATCGTCTTACTAAGCAGCAACAATGCCTTCCTGTATTTTCAAAATTTTCACAAATAGTTCAAAAACCAAAAAAAAGTTCACTCATAAGAGTCATAAGTAAAGCCAAAAATATAATAGTATTTAAGGGCCTATACTACCTCAAACGGCTTAGCATGATCCTCCGATATGTCGAAACTATTGCAGCATTAATTTTGAAATAAATATATGGTAAAGTTGAGGATTGATGTCAAGTACTATGTTGCCGAAAACACGATTCCATAAAATTTTCTCGATTGAAAAAAAATCCAAAGTTACCTCTAAACCGAACAATAAACCGCTGGTATTCAAAAAGTACTTCAAATTAGATCATGAGACTTTGCATACTAAGTGAACTAACTATAAAGCAGGTCTTATGTTTTTTATTTTTTTTAAATTGCCATTATTTTCACCGTAAAAAGCAATTACCTAAACTATCGGCGCCCAGCACCGCACTCAGTCTCGCTCTCACTTAGTGTGCGCGCAGAATCGCGCGAGTGAGATAAAAACCTGAGGTAGTATAGGCTCTTAATGTTTGCTTCGCCATGTTTGTGAGAGCGAGATAGACATGCAAATGTCATTCAAAATCGTAAACATTCGGGGGCTGACGCGATTTCGCTTGCACTATCTCTGTCCTTGTCTATCGGTAACTCTAGGTTTGCCACTGTGATCACAGATGTGCGAGTATCGGTGCATGAGTCGTGCGCCGAGTCTAGGTTTAGTGATTGCGATGTTAGCGCGTAACATATCTTCCTCTTATATATCAATGTCTCTGCTGTTTCATTTAGCTCCTACAAAAAATCGCCACCAATTGTGGTCCGTCTGCGAATGCGTCAATTATTGTATAAGCTTATATTGAGAATAATATGTAGGTATCACAGCCAAAAAAAATCATAAGACCTTAGATGAAATAAAATATAGTTTATTCACAACATATTGAGGCAAACTCGTTTTGCTAACTTATCCTATTGAATAAATAATTTCTTCCTACAGCACGCACGAAAAGAAATAACTCTTTTTTTTTTGTGGATGGGAAATCATCAAATGACTTCTCCCGCTCTGGGTGGAGCGAGAGGGCGTGTCACACTTTTACTGACTAAACCCACCCGTGTTCCTGCAGTTGCCTATGCCAGGGCCAAGGTATCTCTTTCGGTCAACCCGCGACCCCGGCGGCATCGGGCCAATTGGACCCCATCATTGCTATCATCTCTTTGAGGCACGCGTAGAACACAACGCGACAACCCTACGCTCCGTACCGACCACACACCAAACGATCCCAGAGCAAACTTTACAAAAAAAAAACCGGTCAAGAGCGAGTCGGACTCGCGCACCGAGGGTTCCGTTCCGATTTCTGAAAAAGCGTGCTATTTAGAGACATCGTTTTATTTTTCCTGTAATCTTTACATAAACTTCTATCACATAGAATAATTTCAGATTTTTATCTTTGCAAACTTCGGAGACAAGGGGGGGAACGGTATTTTTTTTACATTTTTCATCAAAAGTCGAAAACTATGCGGCCTAAAAAAAAAAATAAAAAATAGTTAAAGAATGTGCAAGCAGCGCTCTTTCATATGATACACCACATCACCTAGTAGCCTCACTTTGAATTTTTAAGACCCCCTTTCAGTCCCCGTTACAAAATAAACATAAATATTTTTACTTCTTTCTTATTTGCAAAATAGTTAGGTAAAAGTCATCTAAAACTGTTCTAAATTTCAAGTTGATAGCATTAGTAGTTCTTGAGATATCCAGCTGTGACAGACAGACAGACAGACAGACAGACCGACAGACCGACAGACAAACAGACAGACTGAGTCACACCATAAGGGTTCCTTTTTTACCATTTTGATACGGAACCCTAAAAACACAATACAAACAACACGAACATTTAATTACTACCCTTAAAAAGAAAAGCATAAACCACATAGGAAACCCCGTAATTTTTAGCCAATGATTTATTACGAGTAGTGGTGCCGCGAACATTTGCAATGTGTATGAAGGTCCTATCATCCAGTAACATATTATGGTGGTATTTAATTGAATATTTATGAGAACCATGCTCATAGTTTTTGTATGGTGTGGTGGCACGCTTTGAGTTTGCTTGATGATGATAAAGACACATGGTGGAATATTCATTCTTCAAAGAATAACATTATTCATTGGTTTGTAAAGTTCGCTGGTTAAAGATAGATTTAATCTTAGCAAGAATACATTTTTTTTATTGGTTTCTTTGAGAAGCTGCTCGTCATACTAAACCTGACTTCAGACTAAGAACTACCCAAAAAGTATACAGTTTTGTAAACCAACAGATAAGGGTCTGAAAATTGTAAGAAAAAAAATTGTGCTTTCAGTCATAATACGCTAAAAAACGTGCCGTGTCCAGACGTCGCGGAAATCTGACGATTCCAGACACACAACGCATTACGAGCATCAAAATCTCAGCGTCTTTTTTTAATGATCTCACACCTTCAAACAAATGTCACGCCACAAAGAAAAATAATTCTGTTTTCAAACTCATCCCACACTTCCGCATTAACCTAGGTACATCAATCCAAAAATGTAACACCCGAAGCCCCGTAAAAAATAATTGCAGGAGCACCCTTTCAACCCACGCCCAGCGCTTTGAACAATCTCATCGACGCATTTCTCCGTCAAATGCGGCAGGTTTAATTACTGCGACCCCCACTTACAGTTTTTCGACAACATTTTTGACGAAGACACCGTGAAGAACACTGTGTAGGGCACTTGGCACGCCAAATATTTCGGCCCACTTCAGACCGCAGATCGCGGCGATTTTTAGGCGGGGTTAGGTTAGCAAGGAAAATTCTTCCGATATTTTCTGTAGGTTAATGGAACGTTTTGGGCGGTGTAGACTTATCTCGAGAGGCTCGAGAGAAATGAGAAAAGGCTAGGTACGTATTATTTGGAAGAATGGGCGAGGTTCTTAACAAGAAAGAAATATCTGTGTTCCTAGCTACAGCTACTTCCAAAAGTTCTCCCTATATGCCAGGGCCGCGGTAACCCCTTCAGACAACCCGCGACCCCAGCGGCGCCTCATGAGATCCAATTTGTATTGTTCTTTTTTTTTATTTTAAAGGTAGTCTTTAAGTTAGTCTCATAAAAAAATGGTTAAAATCTGATGATACAAAAAAAAACATGGTAAATTACTTTAGTGGTAAGTATATTCTGTTGATTATGCAGGAGGATGATGATTATGACGATGATAATATCTCAGTCCTAAGCACCAAATGTTACCCTTTTAGTGCAGACACAGTAAACAACTAAATTGAATTTATATTCATTTTAATGTTAATTATGGTTTAATTTTATGTTAATTCGAGTATGTAGGCAATTTAGGAACACAGTGACCACATTACAAATAATCTGTAATAGGTTTCTGTTTTCAAAATTGACGATTGGGAATCAGCGTTGGCATTGTGGTTGGCTTGTCGAATAGTTGGTCGAATAGTTAAATATAGTGCTTTTGTAAACTAACTAGTTTAGCTAAATATTGTGCCTATGTACAAATTTAATCATATATACTTTAGCTATACAGCATAAATATGTATCAGAAACGTGTGGTTTTTAAGGGTGCGGTATTGACCATCAAACTGAACAACTTTCTCTAAGTAACCAACATTTTAATCGTAATAGTGCCCGTGTAAAGTCAATGAAAAAAATACTTAGCGAATTGACTGCCAACCTTAGATAATATACATCTAGACCGAGCCACCGCGTGGCCGGTCATGAGACAGCAATATAGTACTTTCTAGGTTATGTGGTACGAGAAATGAAGTTTATCGTAAGAAATCTTCCATATTTTGGACTGAAACCCATGTCAATACATTCGCACAATGCAAAAACTGTCCAAAAAAGTTAAATAAATCGACGCAAGATAAATTTTGTAACAGTGAAAGCCCTTTGTTTGGCTAAAATTCTAAAGCTTGCCAAACAAAAATACGGCATGCCGTAAGAGATAGAAGATACGATGCTTTGTCTCAATTTTCCTACTAATATTCGTATATATGTGTCTCACTTCCACACTTCACACTATAATCATGTCAACGTCTAGATGTTTAATGTCATTGCTGCCAACTTACATTAGTCCGATCACAACTGTCATTCTTTGACAGTTGTATGAAATGACAAATTGACATAGTGTGTCAATTTGTTAAACAATTAATTTCCCTGACTGTGCTACCTTTATATAAAGAGATTAAATAATAGATGTTAGCCGAAATACACGACGCTTATATGCTTTACACGAGTATGCTATAATCTCAACATGTCCACGTCATTATTAAAACTCAATCTCTTACGAATTTATTATTTACTTTGAACCCAAACATTGAATATAGCCTGAGCACACATAATCGGGATGTTCACTAGGTAAAAAAAACCGGTCAAGAGCGAGTCGGACTCGCGCACCGAGGGTTCCGTTCCGATTTCTGAAAAGTGTGCTATTTACAGACATCGTTTTATTTTTCCTGTAAATTTTACATAAACTTCTATCACATAGAATTATTTCAGATTTTTCTCTTTGCAAACTTCGGAGATAAGGGGGGGAACGGTATTTTTTTTTACATTTTTCATCAGAAGTCGAAAACAATGCGGCTTAAAAAAAAATAAATAAAATGTCTAAGAATGTGCAAGCAGCGCTCTTTCATATGATACCCCACATACCCTAGTAGCCCTACTTTGATTTTTTAAGACCCCCTTTCAGTCTTTGTTGTAAAAAAAATGAAAATATTTTAATTTCTTTCTTATTTGCAAAATAGTTGGGTCAACGTCATCTAAAACTATTCTAAATTTCAAGTTGATAGCATTAGTAGTTCTTGAGATATCCAGCTGTGACAGACAGACCGACAAACAGACTGAGTGACACCATAAGGGTTCCATTTTTACCATTTTGGTACGGAACCCTAAAAAGAAATTCTGTTTAGTCGTCAGTCAGATAATAAAAAATATTAATTAGACACGTATTTTTTGCTTTATCATATTAATAAAAAAATACTTAGATAAAACGCATTGAAGTTGTGGAATGGGGGTTTACTACGTCACAACTATAAAAAACTACGTATAATATCTAGCAAGGAGTGACGTCATGCCATTTTAGCTGAATATATCGCTATAACCTTTTGATTTCGTAAATAAGAAAAAATACGTGCCCCATATTTTTTAAAATCTAGATGACGGACAAAAAACATTTTTAGTCATCATCCCTGTTTAGAGAAACATAAAAAAATATTATGCGACTGCAACATTGCAGTTTGCATTACTTAATTAGCATAATAGCGAGAACTATAATCTTGAGACAAGGGAAAGAGTCGTCTTCTCCATCAGAAAAACAAAAACAACTCCATTCATAAAGTTGAGAAACCATCCAACAATAGGCTCACATATGAATATATTCAACAAAACCATTCAAAATCCTGTCCACGTTGATATTGTCGTAAACTTTACGAGTTTTTAATAAAAAGTTATTATTAATACAACATCGACTCTAATACGATAACAATATGATGACAATAATAATAATTATGACAGCTGACAAAATATAATCCTACATTTTGTTCCGGTGCATTTATTATTCTCACCATAAAATCCATTTTGATAAACAAATAAATGGGCGTCGATGATGTTCATATTTTTAATTTTGAGGTTCCGTATCTGGGAGCCTACTCCCTAAGTTCGTCCGTCTTTCCGTCCGTCCGTTTATCCGTCCGTCTGACATTACGATCCATTAAAACAAGTGTAAAAGTTATTTTTTTCGGACGGGCAACAACACATCGGGAGTAGGGACAACTGGCAAATCATGTTGTCATTCATACTTCGTTCGGGCCACGAACCAATCATCCATCCGTAGGTGATACGGAGTAAGAAACGCCCGTAACGAAGGCCGAAACTACGGACTTCGTGCTTAGGGAGTAGGCCCCCAGATCTATCTATTCTACTAATAAAGTTGAAAAGTTTGTTTGTATGAACGCGGTAATCTCTGGAATTGCCAATCGGATTTCAAAAATTATTATTGCATTTGCTAGCCCAATTCTTAAGGAAGGTTTTGGGCTATTTAACATCAAGCTATGATCCTTGGGAGACGAGCAAAAATAAAAAAAAATCAGAGAGAACACTACGTAGCGAACGCGTAGCGACAGTTGTTGGTACTTGTAAATACCAATATAGAGCGTATTTACCAGTAGTTAATAATCATAATTATTGAAACACTTAGGAATAAATGGCGTTGTAAGCCCTATCTAAACACTATTATAGTTTTTGAGTTAAGCACGAAAATTCGGAGAATATTTTGATATATCAAAATAGCCATTTAAGCTTTAGAAGTCTCTAAAATATTGTAATTACTTTGAAATATTAATATTTTGGTGCTACACTTGTAGAAAATAATAAAGTGGTCTCTATCGGATAACACTCAACGAAAACTAGACGAAAATTGAATAGTAAGAAGTTATAAATTGTATTGAAACTTTAAATGTAAAATCTTCTTCAAGTCTTCATAACAAAATAGATTCTAATTGTAGTTTATTTTTTAATTAGCGCTGACCGTATCATGATTTCTATAAAATAACTACCTAAGTTAAATGCCAATTCAATCAATCTGCCTAGCCTTTTCCCAATTATGTTGGAGTCGGCTTCCAGTCTAACCAGATGCAGCTGAATACCAGTATTTTACATGGAGCGACTGCCTATCTGAACTCCACAACTCAGTAACTGGATAATACGATATCCTTTGGTACGACTGGTTGTCAGACTTTCGGGCTTCTGACGACCCGTAACGACTGTCAAAGATCCACGAATGACAGCCAGGACCAACGGCTTAACGTGTTTTCCGAGGCACGGAGGAGTCTCGGTATGTAAAGATGGTCACCCATCCACTGACCAAACTGGCAAGCGTAGCTTAACCTGATGGATCGACCCGTGCGGCTGTTATTACTAAGCCACGAGCTCCTCTTCAGTTAAATGACAATTATGAGGAAAAATAAAGATAAAAACCTTTACGTACCAAAATACCAAGGCCCTTGCCAGAATAATTCTTGTTCCTTTGATCCGTCGACGCTATAAAGGACCTAAGTTAACGTTATGTACATAACTTTAGTACTAAAATTCCGTTCATGGTATATAATGTCGTGTGTCGGCGGAATATCATTTACTGTCTCATATTTTGACATTAAATGATATTACAAAAAGAACTTATGAATTTCTCAGAAAGGTAAACGACACGCGATACGGCACGTTTTGTCTTTGTTATAATAATTCATATTATGCATATAAAACAACATTGAATGTTTTTGCAATGAATAAAAGTCTATAGCTGTCTGCTTAGTGACCTTTGGTTATGGGAGTTGTCTATAGCTATTGAGTAGGTATCATCAACTACATACATAATACACAGTACATAAACTGACACTTTCATCTCATGGGGGAGGCAGAAACTAATGAGGGAATCGTCACGGTAGAGACATCTACAGTATTGTGACTCGGCCCTGTTCTAGGTAATTACCTACAGCCGGGAGTTCGTCACTGCGGCGCATTCGAGATTGTTTGCCTACTGAGTGCATACCGAATTCAAGGCGTGTAGGTATGACTCACGTTTCGACCGTTTGTATGAAGATCAAGTACTGTAGATATATTTACTGTAGAATCGTGGCTAAATGAAAATAGCCGCACAGGTTGATGAAGGTTTAGCTACGCTTATTGTGGTCGGCTCATGGATGGGTAACCATCCGATACATATCGAGATTCCTCCGTGCCTCGGAAAGCACGCTAAGCTGTTGGTCCCAGCTATCATTCGTAGATCTTTGACGGTCATTACGAGTCGTCATAAGCCTGAAAGTCTGACAACTAGTCGTACCAAAGGGTATCGTATTATCCAGTTACTGAGTTGTGGAGTTCAGATAGGCAGTCGCTCCATGTAAAATACTGGTATTCAGCTGCATCCGGTTAGACTGGAAGCCGACTCCAACATAATTGGGAAAAGGCTATGCAGATTGATTGAATTGGCATTTAACTTAGGTAGTTATTTTATAGAAATCATGATACGGTCAGCGCTAATTAAAAAATAAACTACAATTGGAATCTATTTTGTTATGAAGGCTTGAAGAACATTTTACATTTAAAGTTTCAATACAATTTATAACTTCTTACTATTCAATTTTCGTCTAGTTTTTGTTACCAAGGCGTATCGTGTTACCCCGTAATTGGGTTGTGGAGTCAGATAGGTAGTCGCATCATGTAAAATACTGGTATTCAGCTGCATCCGGTTAGACTGGAAGCCGACCCCAACATAGTTGGGAAAAGGCTATGCAGATTGATTGAATTGGCATTTAACTTAGGTAGTTATTTTATAGAAATCATGATACGGTCAGCGCTAATTAAAAAATAAACTACAATTGGAATCTATTTTGTTATGAAGGCTTGAAGAACATTTTACATTTAAAGTTTCAATACAATTTATAACTTCTTACTATTCAATTTTCGTCTAGTTTTTGTTACCAAGGCGTATCGTGTTACCCCGTAATTGGGTTGTGGAGTCAGATAGGTAGTCGCATCATGTAAAATACTGGTATTCAGCTGCATCCGGTTAGACTGGAAGCCGACCCCAACATAGTTGGGAAAAGGCTAGGTAGACTGCGTAGGCAAAAATTACAAAACGTCACCTGCTACGATCCTAACATTCTCCTTTTGCTTTGTTTACGTTCATACATATGGTCATACATGCACGGTGGAGAAGAGTATCTTCTCCATAGGATCTACGCTTTGGAATGGGCAACTAGCTTCATATTTCTGACTGACCGACCCAAGACCGACCCCCTTTTTTTTTTTTTTTTTTTTTTTTTTGAGGGTGGGAAATCATCAAATAACTTCTCCCGCTCTGGGTGGAGCGGAAGGGCGTGTCAGACTTTTACTGACTAAAACCCACCCGTGTTCCTTCAGTTGCCTATGCCAGGGCCGCGGTAACCCCTTCGGACAATCCGCGACCTTCCCTTGACAATTCAAAAGTGCCTGTAATTGGTTTATTTCAAATAAATGCTTTGAGTTTGAGTAGGTACTATGCATCTGACCTTACTGAAGAATATCACCACTTATCCATGTCTTTCTAGGGCGTCCCCAAAAACTGCCTAAACTAAACACCAACTTTTAGAAAACAATATCGAATAAAAACTTGTACATGCTGTCAACAGTTGGCATCACAACAATCTTTTGGATAAAAAATCAGACTAATTTATAAAGGTGATAGTTAGTGAGTGTGCGTATGTGTATGTTTGTTACTTCTTCACGATCAAACGGTCGAGCCAATTGGGATGAAATTTGATATATAGATAGCATGTACCCTGAATTAACACATAGGCTACTTTTTATCCCGGTCTACGTGGGTGAAACCGTGGGGCGCAGCTAGTAAACAATCTATCTATATGTATAAAAATGAATCCCTATCTCCCTTGGTCATCGCATCACACGTGAACGGATGGAGCAATTTCGCTAATTCTTTTTTTGTAGTGTTTATTGCTGTTAGGAGAAGGTTTATAAGAAAGATAAAATTAAAGAAATATCGCAGAAGATTGGAAAATTTCAGAAAACTTAACGACTATTTTAACTTCACGCGTTTACATTAGAATATTCATAGCTAAGACAGGACAACGTCTGTCGGGTTAGCTATCATTTAATAAAAATATAGAGGTGTGTTGTAGCGTGTATACTAAAAGTAAATTCTTTATTAAACCACCAATATCAGATCACAAAGGTGAATCGTGTAACCATTAATAACACGCTCGCCGCGGTAATTAAATACTAAACTCTATCAAGACCACCAAGGAAATCAATTAAACACAACATAATGCCTTTTCCTACACGAAAACGTTCTAATATTTCACCCACCGTCCCCCAAACCGAACAATATACGTATTGTAGATTAAATTTTGAAATGTGTACCCGAAAATATCATGTTTATTACGTATAAACGTCGAATCGCGATGAGTTACGTCTGTAATCTAGTAAGAATCGTACTCGTATAGATTCAGTCATACGTTAAGTCTTTGATGTATTATAATCTGCTGAAATAAAAACGATTCGTTTATTTTAGGGATCAGCGATCCGGAATGAGGTTAAGAGATCCATCTTTTCTTACATATGAATTATTTTATACGTTTTTTTTTTCGCTCGAGGCGAGAAATGTGTAATGCCGATAATAATACAAGACAGAAAATAATGAAAAGCTATTACCAGGCCATCAGAAAAATACCGAGACTGAATCAAATATTTAATCTTGTGAGATTCTCAAGAGGTTTGTCGAGATGTAACGCAGAAACTACGAAATTGACTTTAGCCGTATTAATAAAAGTGTGTAGAGAGCGTGAAGGATGAATTTGATTTATAAAAGACGAGAAATGTCTTTATTATTGCTAATACTGTTAATAATACGCAATGAGCTGTTTGTCATAGACTAACGTTTATTAGTCAACGAGTGTTGTACCTACACTCTACAGATAACATATGTGGCGCAAATAGTCGTACAAGTAGTTGTAGATTTTGTTATAAGATTAACACCTCCGCTTAACAAAATCAACAAACAATCCAAAAACAAATAAATTACAAAAACTGTGAAACAGGTAAAATGCCAAGTTTTTCTGTAAAATATTTATGCTTGACAGATCCTAAGCTTTTGGTTAAAATATCTGCTGGCATTTCAGCTGTTTCCAGATAATCAATTTTAACAAACTTATTCATTACAGCTTCCCTAACAAAGTGATACCTAATGTCTATGTGCTTTGATCGCCGATGAAATATTGGATTTAAAACTAGTTTCTGTGCACTTTGGCAATCATTATACAAAATAATTGGTTCTGAAGTGCCTAAAATTTCAAACAATAGGTTTTTTAAATAAATAGCTTCTTTACTAGCTTCTGACAAGGAAATATATTCGGCTTCTGTCGAAGATAATGCTACATTTCTTTGCTTCCTACATTCAAAAGATATAACTGTGTTAGATAATTTAAAACAAAAACCAGAAAAAGATTTTCTGTCATTAATATCAGAACCCCAGTCTGCATCAACATAACCCTCAATACTAGATTTATCTTTGCAAAATATAAGACCATAGTTTTTAGTTCCTTTTAAATATTTTAAAATCCTTTTCAAATGTTTCCAATGAGTTTCATCATATGAGTTATTAAACTGGCTTAAGTAATTAACACTGTATGCAATATCTGGTCTAGTTAGCACTGCTAAGTACATCAAACTACCTATGAGTTGTCTATATGGATAACTATAATGACAACAATCATTCTGAGACTTCTGTAACCTTAAATTAATCTCCATAGGAGTTTCTACTGTTTTACAGTCTGACATGTTAAATCTATTTAATAAACTTTCAACATAATTTTCTTGATCTACAGTTATAACATTTTTATGCATATTAACTCTTAAGCCTAAACATTGTCTTATTTGACCCAAATCTTTAATTTTGAATTTACAACCTAACTCATTTATTAATTTATTTGTTGACCTAACACAATTTGAAAAAACAAAAAAATCATCAACAAATAATGCTATTAAAACTTTTAGATTTCCTTCAAATTTAGTAAATAGACAAGGTTCATATTTAGATTTTCGATAACCTAAATCTATCAAATAATCATTTATTCTCTGATACCAAGCACGGGAGGATTGCTTAAGTCCATAGATAGCACGTTTTAATTTTAATACTTTGTTATCTTTATCTTTACCTTTACAAGTTATAGGCTTTTGCATGTACACTGTTTCATTGAGAAAACCATTTAAAAAAGCTGTGGTTACATCAAGATGACGTATGTCCAAACTAAGTTTTGCAGCTATAGAAAAAAGTAACCTCAATGTGGAATATCGGAGCACTGGGGAGAAAGTCTCATGAAAGTCTACACCAGCTTTCTGCGAGAACCCTTTTGCCACTAGTCTCGCCCGGTATCGCACATTATTTGCACTGTCGTATTTCTTTTTGAAAACCCATTTACACTGGACAATAGTAGAGTCTTGAGGTCGGTCAACAACTTCCCATGCATCGTTTTCCTGAAATGATCCCAATTCCTCCTCCATGCTGGTTTTCCAAAACTGACTCTCGGGTCCATTTAAAGCTTCCTCAAGCGTTATTTCCTTCTCGTTGTAATCTTCTGGCTCAAAGAAACTTCTGGAATATATGTTCTGTCATTATTCTCATATTCAACTTCACTGTCTGTACTATCTGTATCTTCTTTTTCTTTTGATTTCTGTTCCTCCGCTAAAACCTTGCATTCAACAGGAATATCTACTGTATTTTCTGTTGGTTTTTCCATTATGATGATATCTCTGCTTGTCGTAATAGAGTTATTTTCTGGGTCATAAACCCTATACCCTTTTACATTTTCAGCATAACCAACTAAAATAAGTTCTTTAGCCTTCTTATCCCACTTTAGGCGTTTCTCTTTTGGAATATGCATCATCACTTTACTTCCAAAGATACGTACATGACTTAAGTTTGGCTTTTTACCTGTCCAAACTTCAAACGGAGTCTTATTGTTCAGTCCGGTAACAACTGATCTATTTCTCAAGTAAACTGAGGTATTCACGGCTTCTGCCCAAAACTTTTTAGGTAAACCAGCATCAAAAATCAGGCATCTTGCCTTTTCAACTAATGATCTATTCATCCGTTCACTTAAGCCGTTTTGTTGAGGCGTGTAGGCATTAGTTTTTTGATGGATTATTCCTTGCTGTTTTAAGTATCTTTCAAAGTCTTGACTGCAGAACTCACCGCCGTTGTCTGTCCTTAGAATTTTTATTTTCTTGTCACTCTGTTTTTCTACCATGGACTGAAATTCTTTAAAAAACTTAAATACCTCACTTTTTGTTTTCATAAAATAAATAAAACTCATTCTGCTGTGGTCATCAACAAACAAAACATAGTACCTGGATCCTCCGATGGATAGATTTTCCATAGGACCGCTCACGTCTGAGTGAATCACTTCCAATACATCCTTTGTCTTTGTGAGACTCTGCTGGAAAGCTTGTCTAGCCTGCTTCCCCTCATAACAAATAGTGCACTTAGATTTGTCTATGTTTGCCATATCTGTGTATGACACACCTTCTGCAGCTCCATTTTTCATTTTGTTTAAACTGGTACTGTTGATGTGCCCCAAGCGTCGATGCCAAGTATCACTCGATGCCATAGCTGTAGCTGCGAATAACTGTTCTGATTCTTTAGTATCTAACCTGTACACACCTTCCACTAATTCTGCCATTCCAACGAGATCTTTTTGTCGATTGTAGATATAGCAACTGTTTTCTTTAAAAACCACACTGTTGCCTTTCTTAATTAACTGACTTACTGATAGCAAGTTGGTTGTCAAGTTAGGTATGCACAAGACATCTGAAACTGTGATGTCATATTCTTCACCATTTACAACTGTAATGATGTTTACATCACCAGAACACAGCACTGGAACACATGTTTGGTTTGCAATAATGATTTCTTTGGTTTCATGTTCATACGATGGATTCACGATGTATTCTTGTTTCGCTGTCATATGTTTGCTGGCCCCGCTGTCAATATACCAATTTGTGCAATTGAATTTCCCACTGAGAAACACTGCACTGAATGCATTAGATTGTTTCCTTTTACTTATTTCTGGGTTGGGACACTGGTTTTTGTAGTGACCCGTCTGTTTACATTTGTAGCATTTTATGACTTTGACAGCTTTTGTCTTTTCACTAGAACTAGATTGTCTTTGACCACTTTTGGTGTTGCCATGTTTTTTCTGCAAACCTTTCGCGACAAAAGCATTCTCGGAACCGGAAACCATTTCAACTTCACTGCACATGTCCATCAATTTTGTTTTTATGACATCCGAAGTAATATCAATGCCCGAATGTTCAATAGCCATTAACATAGGACTATATTTTTCTGGTAATCCCGCCAACATCAATGCACCGATCCACTCATCGGTGATCTTGAAACCTGTACCTTGTAGTCGCTGGCCTGTTTCTATAATCTGAGTTACATACTGGGTCATGGAGTCACAATTTTCAAGCCGAATGTTGATGAGCTTGCGTAACAAACCAATTTTCCTTGTGTAACCGGCGTCATCAAACATATTCTTCAATTTGCTCCATAAATCGTATGTTGTAGCTGCGTGCTTTATGTGAACGTAAAGCGATGGGTCGATGGTTAATACTAGTTTCGCCTTTGCTTTTGCATCTTCAGTAATTTGAGTTGTTGTAGGCGAAGCCGGTATCCTCTCCGTAATGGCGGACGCCATGCCTTCTAACACTAGCACATTTTGCACCGCAAAGCACCATTCCTCATAGTTCTCACGACCTTTCAACTTAGGTATGTTAGCGATATAGTTCGACGTCATTATTTCACGAAACCGCACAGTACTTTTTGTTTAATTCTATTTTAAAACACTGGGCCCATAACCTGTTAATAATACGCAATGAGCTGTTTGTCATAGACTAACGTTTATTAGTCAACGAGTGTTGTACCTACACTCTACAGATAACATATGTGGCGCAAATAGTCGTACAAGTAGTTGTAGATTTTGTTATAAGATTAACAAATACGTTATTTAACACAGAAATAGTGACGTGTACTTGCAATAAACTGTTACTTACAATTATAATTTACTAGCTGCGCCCCCGCGGTTTTACCCGCGTAGACCGGGATTAAAGTAGCCTATGTGTTAATCCAGAGTATAAGCTATCCACATACCAAATTTCATACAAATCGGTCCAGCCGTTTGAGCGTAAAGAAGTAACAAACATACAAACACACACAAACTTTCGCCTTTATAATATTAGTGTGATTTGCAGCATTAAAAGTTTATGTGAAAAAGAAATATTGAAATATTGTCCAACAAGGTTCATATCTTTAAAAGCTATAGCTATAGCAACATGATAGCTACAACTACACTTTAGCCACCCTTAAACCCCTCTAACAGATCAAACGACAAACATTACATAAATAATTAAACATCCACACCATCGCATTTTCTCAACTACCCATTATTCACTCCTTTCTAAAATCCATTAATAATTAATTTCCCGCATTATTAACACCGTCAGAACCCACCTGAGCTTTCCTACTCACCCGAGCCACTCGCTTGAGCCACTCGACCGAGTTGTGCGCGTGACAAAAGCTAATAAAAGCCAGCACAATGACAGTGGAATGTATGAGGGACCAGTACCGATGTACATTTTAGGTAAGGGCGCTTACAGACATGTATAGTAAATTAGAGGAAATATTGCACAAGGTTAATGGTTCAGGTATGTATATTGGTTATGGTATATGTGAGCGAAAAGGGTTTTTTTTGTGTTTTGTATTGTGGAAAACTGGAAAAGCATTTTTCGATGTAAGCTTCAGTGTTGACTTGAGCAATGAACGGCACATCTTAGGAGATACCTATGGCGAGTAGTGGACTGCGACAGGCTGAGTTGAAGGCAAATCACGATGTGATGTAGGTACTGTAGTTTAGCTATTATAGCTACACAATATTAAAATGGCATTTGTCTCACCTACGCACCACCACATGCTTGCGGGCTGGCGGTTGGACACACAGGGTGGCAAATGCTATACATTTTAATTTCTTACTATTCAGCGCCGTCTATCTACGAGAACATAAATTAAAAATGAACAGTGTCGCCAGCGTACATCCATGAAGCAGTTTTAGTACATTATAGTAGAAGTGTACGCGTATAATGTTTAATTTTGATGTTTTTGAGTTAGTTATTATTTTTCGTATTTTTTTTTTGCATTTGTAAAAGGTCTCCGATCATAGTATTGTATTAATGTTTTGCTCTTATTGATCAAAAAAGAAACTATTAGTAGAATTTACAAATATGAAATGACTATACAGCCACAGGGTGACAGGCTGATGTTGACATTTCAATCATTTCATTGCAAAAAATTTTTGCAGTTGCGTTGCGAATATTTTTGTAAATATTTCGTTTGCTTGCCAATTTTCAGTGTAATTTACGTCAAGTTTAGTTCGTTGCTCCGTATTTAGTAAAAATCTTGGAAGACAAACGTTCCCATCGAATGTCTACTTTCTAAATCACCACGACTTGAGCCCCCCGTGCTCCTCGGTGATTTAAATGCTTAGGCCCTCCAAGTGCTCTGTGGGCCCTCCGTAAATAGGAGTTTGGACCATATTATTTAAGTGTTTAACTCCGCCCCTAAGACGACCACTGACCAAGTGTGTGTTTATACTTAAATAACCATGTCTCGAAACAATGTTGTGTACCTACCTGGCTGCCCAGTCATCAAAGATGACGGTGAATATGATGTTCTTTTTCTATCTACACAATGTATTGCTGGTTTGAGTTTGAGTGTGTTTTACATAATAAATATGAACATGCAAAATTGGTATTTATTTTATTATCCTCGAATCAACAAGTTTAGTGTCGAATTAGCGTTACCGAGTTGAATAATGTAGAATGGTTGAAAATTCTGTTGTAGTAAAACTAAACCTAAAAATTTAAAATCCAGTTTGTAGAATTTTCAACCATTCTCCATTATACAACTCGGTAAAGCTAATTCTACTTGGTACAATATTATTTATGTAGCTATGGTAACGTACCACGTGACATTGAATAGTGTATGTCCCCGTAACTAGGTGGCGTTGCCTAAGAAAAGCCTAAGTTGCCAGTCTATCTCAGTATATATAATAGTAGTCTATGGTTGGACATAGAATGACCCCACTCAGCCTGCACCTTATGACGTATGCGCTCGAGACAAATCATAAGTATATCTACATACACTACAGGTATTAAAATCGTTCAAAATCTAGGAGCAACCTCATCTCAGCGACGAGTTATTAGAGATATTTCTGACAGATAGAGACTGACATTAGAAAGCAAATGTTCTTAAGAATATGGGCATTGCCCCTCTAATCTACATTGTTTTACCATGAAATGTTTTTAGTTAAGGAGTTTATTGTATATTTTACTTAATAAAAGTAGACGAATTTTGAACACACTGACATGTGTCAGATGATGGTGACAGCTGACAAATGTTACGCATGCGTGACAATTCCAGCAATGGCTTCTTTCACATCACTTACAAACGTGGCCCATTATGCCAGTGTTACTCGAAAATCTACCTTGTGTGTGCCTTCATCAATACAAAATAGGTCTATTCGGAATTCATAGTCAATTAATTATTGACAGTAGTTCTCATTAACTACATATGACCGGATAGTGGTCAAACATAAATATTTATAGATAATTAAATTATTCTCGCTAACTGAGTCTGAACACGCCTTAACTTTTAACCTTTTTTTTTTCACTGGCAACAATAACTAACGGAGTGTTGCCATGTTTTTGTCTATATAACTCATTATGAACATTATGGGGTTGTCAGCGATTCTGTTTTTAATGATAATGGTATTTTTTCTTGTACTTTTTTTCTTATGGTAATTTTGTAATGATTTATTGTATGAGTTTATAAAGGGTTTCAAGTTTCGATGAATATTAATTCAGTTTTTGTTTTAAGGGTTGATTTTTGGAATTAATTTTGTTTTTGATAATATTGAATTTTGATTGAAATCTTAAAAGCTGTACATCTTGCTATAGTTATTAAAAATCATCTTCTGAGATAATTTTTAGTAGGTTTTAAGGAGAAGAATGTGCAAGAAACCCCACTCTTTTAACCATAAATCTTATATGAATAATTATGACTTCTTGTAACACTTTATGCCCAGTATCAATCCAATACAAACATAATAACTATAATAATCACAACATACTTAACCTATCAATCAGACAAACAGATGTTGATTAAAGACGTTTCATTAAAATAATTATCATAGTTTACTATTACTCACACATCGTTACCGGAGGTATGTTTAATTTATGCAGATTCGTTTCCGCTGTGCCCTTTTCAATGGTATAATTCGTCTCCCTCATCCAACGAACTACACGACACAACAACAACAACACAACACAACTATACGAATAACAATGGCGACGCGACTCGATGACCGGACTTTTTGTACGTTCGCTTTAAATGTAGGTAGACTTACAACGAATCACAAATCACAACCAGTACACGAAAATCATTTGCATTTTAGTTATTATAGGTCTCTAGAACAAAAAAAAAATATTTTTTATCAATGTAATTTGTTACAATGTTTTATAAAATAGTTTATTACATGTGTTATAAAGTGCCCTGTGTCTAATCTTCGCGCTGAACTATACAATATGTAATTACCGTAAGTAGTATGATACTTCAACTAACTGTTACTGTGAACAACATTTGTACGCCTTGCAAGGCAGCGCATAGTGATACAATATTTTTATTTTATAACATCATGTACATTTTACCTATGTGTCACAAATAAATAATTTTGAATTTGAATTTGAATTTGAACTTCTGATTCATAATAAGTTTTGTTTACATTACATAATTTATGTATTCGTAAATGTTTTATAAAGGCGCCATAGTCTGCACAAAATACCCAAACTTAAGGTTGAATGCTTTTAGAATTAGATCTAAATGTCATTTTGTTTGTGTTGTTTATGTTTATAAAGAAATTTCAAAATCAAATCAAATCAATGGTATAAGTACAAGATAAAACGTTAAAAATGATCTATCTGGGGGCCAGTGGAGGTCGTTTGACAGGCTACCCATTTTGTACAGTTAAGTTCCTAAAAAATTTTAGCTGGTGGCCAGTGGAGGCCCAGGAGAGGTTGCCGTTTTACCCGGTTGAGTTGAGGTCTTAATCCCTCGAGCAATTCCCACTAAATCAGGAAAAAAATATTTGTTCTTTCTAAGCTGAAGCCAATTAGCACTCTCCGAACGCTTCCCGCGCCGTCGTGGATACTAAAAAGGTATCACCATGCTCTGATAGTGAATAGACAACTCCAATTCTAAGTATTTAAGTTGGCAAAAAGAGGTAGAACAAACTCCCTGGCAACACATTTCTGTCTGTACTCTCCCGAGAATCAAATACATAGATATTTCTACGTAAAATTATACAAAATCATTACATAAACTCTACGCTTTACATAATATTTTCAAACAAAACAATGTAGAACAAAGTTTCGTGTGTAAAATGTAAATGTTTATTACTCAGTAATGTATTAAATATTCATTTGGACCTCAGGATTAAATGCGGAGCTCCATTTAAGAGCTTTTAGTTTTAAGCTCAGTCTTTACAAGTACACTTGGAGTTGGTACCTAAAAATTAGGATTACCATGAAATTATTTATTAAATTGTCATTACGTATATAAACCTTTTCTAAAGTATTATCAATTGTTCAGTTTTAGCTCCGTAATTATAAAGGGTGTCAGCAGCTTTGAAACGATAAATATTTAGGGTTCCTTAACTCAAAAGAAAAAAACGGAACCATTATAGGATCACTCGTGTGTCTGTCTGTCCGTCTGTCACAGCCAATTTGCTCCGAATCTAATAGACTGATTAAGTTGAAATTTGGTATAAATATGGATTTCTGTGACCCAAACACTTATGGCTAAAGTAAGTAAATGAATTTTGAATATAGAGGTCATTTTTAGGGGGCAAATAAGAAAATTGAAAAAAAAAGTTTTGCAAACTGTACCGTGTGACATATCAAATGAAAGGACTTACTATGAGGGTGTCAAATATATTTTTTTATAATTTTAAAATAAATCGATTTAAAGTTATTTATGAAAATAGACGAAAATTGACCATTCCTCCTCCCTTATCTCCTAAACTACAGAGCCTAAAATTTTGAAAAAAATACAGAAAATAGTTCTATACCTGTAGATTACAGAAAAACCTATAAGAAGTTTGTGGTCTTAAAATAACATGGTAAATCTCTCAATATTGCGAGTACAAACTTACATTTACTGTTGAAATGTATGGGAGAACATGTTTTTCAACTGTAATGTTAAGTTTGTTCTTGGTATAATTTCATCCCAACTACGGAACCCTTCGCTGTGTGTAGTCCGACTCGCACTTGGCCGGTTTTTGAGAAACGAAAGTCTATAGAACTAAACTTCATTTCTAACCTATTTTTGAGTTAAGTGTGTTATTTGATTCCAGTGAAAGAACCCACAGCCATTTACCGACCATAACTCCCAACTCCTTGATGCTACTGAGAACGTCATAACTACTAACAGAGAACTTATCTAAATTTGCTTGAATTTCCCCTTTTTGCTTAAAAACCTCAAACTTTATCACCGTACATCCGTTTTTCTAAGCAGATTTATTTATTTTATTTATTTATTTTATTTATTAACTCATCATCACCATCATTACAGGAATTTCCTAATTCAATAGTGTGGCCTTAATTACAGTTTTATTATTTAAGTACTATAACATATTCTGTACATCGTGGTTTTTGTGAACTCACTCAGGGAACAAGTAAAAAGATCAATGCTTTCTGCTACGTCGTCGTCGTCGTCGTATTTGATGAAATTAAGAGAGATGAGATGAAAAATGTACCTACTAACAAGAAACCTCATCCTTTACGAGGAATACCAAGGTTTTTAACACACTTTCTCTAAACCTCCCGGCGTTTTTCCAAGAAGGCACCTTAGGGGATGGGATAACCAGATGAACCTTAATGTCAGTAGGTATTTCACACCGAGCGCCTCCTCTGACCTCCAAACCAATGATATATGAAATGAACTGTACAAATCGATTCAATCTTTTTCTTGATTCGATTCTCGTAAGTTCAGTTATGCACTCGATTTCACACAAATTAAAATAGATTTTTCACGCTGAATGATGTAATATGTAACTAAGGGCGGACTTACACGGTACGATTTTAAATGGGCGATTTGCAAAGGCACACATGTGCTGCGAAGGAAGAAGTAATTGTGTATTTTATCAAGTCTTTTTTATGTACCTGTGAGACTACTTTCTTCGCCAATTGGCTCATTTTGGTTCTATGTTCAAGCAGATTTGAATTATTATAAATTATACCTGACTTATTTAATTTCTAGCTGTATTAGTTACCTAATTTAATTCGTCTGTCACGAGTGATAATTGTGGCACTTTTTACGACTGATTGTTGCAGTGATCATTAAGCTTTTGTTCAGCAAAAACAAGAACTAGGTTCTACTATTTGTGAAAAAGATGCTTAGCATGAGATGACTTAATATCAATAAGTACATCAGATGCAAAATTGATAAAATGCTTAATAAGTTTAAGCAGAAAAAAGATTTGTACGGCTAGGTATCTCTTTTACTGGGCAAGGGTAATAAACAGTTGAAAACTTTTCTGGTCTACTCTTCCGTCAAGCACTAAATGGTATAATACAACATAGGTAGACGAAATACTAAGTACCCTAGCTGTAGCCATAGTATTAAGAGGAAACGTTGGTGCTCTTTTCGCCATTCAAAAAGATACAAACGCTCTCGCCTGTTTTCTTTCTGGTTAATGACCATAAAGCAATGATATTTTTACAGAAATATAAATATCAGTTACTTGTATGCCCCTATGTTTTCCTTTTTGATGATATATTATTTTATAGGAACTAGAACCCTCCAAAAACGCTCAAAATTGCCTATACAGACCGCTGTCAACAGACGCCTAGTGTACCAATTTGACAACCACTAACGAAAAAAGAAAAACATAGGGGCATAGTATATATCCTTCTTATTCAGTTTATAAAATATCTTTTAAATTGGTCCAATATTGGAGGAGGAAATAGGCGAGAGCCAAACCTCGAAATGTGACTTTTTACATAGGCTATTTAGTCGGATCTGCAGTTGTCCTTATCGCACGAATTCGAGGGCGGAGCGCTCGCAGAGCGACAGCAATACCTTCTTAAAATACCTAATTTTCAAAAGTCTGGCCATCCGCCTTTCCTCTTAAGTATATAACATTGTACTGATACTAACACTAAAACTCAGTGTTATGAACATAACAACAACACAACTAATCGGGCTCAAAGATTAAAATCGTGCACTAAACACAGTTGATAGCCCATATTTCTTGTGTAAAGCAGTGAACCATATATAGCACGATATATTATAATCTGACATACTTAATTTTCGGTAATAGTTACAAAGACCTATATTTATTTACGGGTAGGTAAATAAACAAAACGTCATAATTATAAACGCAGAATTTAATAGTGTGTAAATCTACTGGACATTTAAGCCAATTAAATCTCTAGTAGTTTTGGCTATGTTATGGTTATAAAATGTATTCAGGAAAATCGAGTTTTGTCATGAGGATTCTATCTATGTTGCACTCGGGAATGGCCAACTAGCTATAGCTTTCTGACTGACCGACCCCTTGACAATTCCAAAGTGCCTGTAATTGGTTTATTTGAAATAACTGCTTTGAGTTGGAGATTACGGTATTTAATTTGTGATTTCGCGTGCGTGCGTGCGTTTTGTGCGTAGATGTAACTTGTTTTTAAATAGTTATTTTATTTTGTTGTAGTTTGCGTCATGTTTACCGCAAATAAACGTTTTTTATTTCTTTCTTTTCTTTCTTTATTTCTTTATAGGTTATAATAGTCATTGGTTCACAGGTTACTTTTAAGTATTTGGAAAATTGGTATCCTGTTTTCTTCCTCACTTTGGATAGCATAGGCACATATTTATTTATTTATTTTTATTTATTTTATTTATTCGGCTCACCAACAATTGAATACACAAATACAAAGATAAGAGATACATCCAATATACTTATAAACTAGTGTACCTTTATTATACAAAGCATAATCAGCCAGTAATGCTGCTAGTTCTGGGACTCGAGCCTTCTTTTCTTTCTAAGACAGAAGAAGTGGACTGTAATCAACTATACGCAAGACCAGTGGGTTTCGGTGCACCTCTGCACAACACTTGATTAAATCAACGACGCAATACAAAACATGGCTACTAGTAAGTAGACACCACACACAGAGGTTATTAAAATGGCTTCGAAATTAATTGCCTGCATACCAATCAATTTCACCAACACTTACATACTGGTTTAAATAACTCTCAAATGAGTTAGAAAATCACCATAATTAAGCATTAACATTATAATTGGTGCATTGGAGCTGAATACTGATGATTATCGCTAAAAATCATTATATTATCCACACGTTGCGCCCACGCCATTGGTTGATTGATTGCAAGGTATAATATTGTAATTTTGGGCTCAGTACGTGGAGTAAATTGACGAGAGATAGATTTAACGTTGCATGAACGTATATTTACATGAATTTATGTAGCAATAAACGCGTTATTGCGTAATTCAGGATTGTGGAGTCGTGATTAAAGATTTCTGATTAATTTTTTATACGTAAGTTAGTTTCTGCAAAGAGTGCTATTTTTTGAAAATAATCAAGTTAAGTACTTTTACTTTTACAATAAAACGTTAGACATCACAACAGACAAATGACAATTGCTTTCAAAGAGTTTCGTATTTCTACTACAACTTTCAAGAGGATTGACAAAGTTTTAGTAGATTATGTCAATCCAATACATTTTTGACTTTTTATTTTTGTGGGTGAGAAGCGCTTTTCCGTCATCCTTATCACTGATAGAATATCACTTTGTCTAGGCCCTCAGATTAGGCAGCCGAAGCACGAGGATACCTTTTACCTGCCCACTTCTCTACTTCCGTGGTCCACTTGGAAGTCTCTGAGCTGTCTCCGAACCCCAGTGCGAAGCTGTAAGTTGAACCTCGTAAAGTGAGGCTACCTCGACGGAACGGCAAAAGGGTGTAGATCTGGAACTGTGTCACAAACTATGCTCCACTTCATAACCTGCCCTCTGTGCCGCAAAACATGCAGTTTTTTCTGCGCTGCCACCGATAACATTGTAGAATCGTGTCAGTGATACGGAGAAGAAGAAGATTACTATTTATAATGTAGGTATTTGAAAGTATTTTTGATGTGACAATAATTTAAAGAAAGAGGCTAACAAGCAGATGCTCTATCAACATTTTTGTCAGTCGAAGATAAATTTCATTCGATGCAACATCTATCTTTGAACCAAACGAGTTTGTTTCAACCTACTTATTTAGGTCGAGTGAACCAACTATAATTAAAAAGCGAGCATCTAATCGAAATTATTGGAATACGCGATGTGGGAACTAATGAAATGTAACTATTTCTGTTTATTTAGGCAGTCGTAAATGTTTAAGTTTCATTAATGTTTATTTAGCGGTGTAAATGTTGTTTATGTGTTTATTTCTCATGTGAACTGTGTTGTTATAAGTACAGTAGTGTTGGGAAATCTTTGTTATGAAGTAATTATTGTGCTTGTAATAGCTTTGGTTTTAATAACTTTAGTGTCAATGCCCTTCGAATTATTTACAATTTTCTTACTGCGGTTCTACCACAGTTTAATAAATAAAGACTACAAAGTTGGCCACACTTTGCGAAATGAATACTACAGTTTCTCGCCACTGATGGTGAAAAACCACACCCTAAAAATTTATTAAGGCATTATAATATTTGTAATCGTGAAATGGTCGTTTTTGAGAGCCTAATTTAATTGAGCCTACAGAAAATTTCAGAAAGAATATAGGTATATGAAACTTTGATGTGTGTACCTACTTCAATCTAAGCATTGAAAAATTTTAAGCAACATTAAATACCATGCAAAAAAAAAACATTTAAATGAGGTTGTTCTTAACTTTAAATTCGCTACTGCTTCAGCAATGCTATTCTGTAATCATCTCACCGTGAAAACTTAACTGAAGTGAGCGTGGAGTGAACTGTCAGTGTCATTCCACCTGATGCTAGGGATGGACCAAGCACATTTTTACAGTCATAATCGAGATTTAAAGAATATTTTTTACGCTATTCTAGTGATAATTTTATATTATTTCAAAGCTAGTATTGCTAGTATTTAGTGTCTAAACATTACTACAACTATGGGGTTTTTAATTAAAATTGCAAAACATTCTATAGTTGACTATTTTATTTTTAAAACCCTTAAACAGTAATGTTTAGACACCATACTTACTAGCTTACAAATAATATAAAATCATTATGTATAGAATTCGCTTAAGCAATATTATTTAAATATCGATTATGATTGTAAATGTAATTTGGTCAATCCCTAGCATCCGTGGGATGACACTGACAGACAGCTCACTCCACGCAAGTTTTCACGGTGAGATTTTTACAGAATCGACCAGCTGCAATGCTATTCTGTAATCATCTCACCGTGAAAACTTAAGTGAAGTGAGCATGGAATGAGCTGTCTGTGTCATTCCACCTGATGCTAGGGATGGACCAAGCACATTTTTACAGTCATAATCGAGATTTTAATAATATTTTTTACGCTATTCTAGTGGTAATTTTATATTATTTCAAAGTTATTACATATTTAAGTATCTAAACATTACTACACCTATAAGGGGTTTTTAAATAAAATTGCAAAACATTTTTTATTTGACTATTTTATTTTAAAACCCCTTAAATAGTAATGTTTAGACACCACACTTACTAGCTTACAAATAATATAAAATCATTATGTATAGAATTCGCATACAAAATATAATTTAAATCTCGATTATGATTGTAGATGTAATTTGGTCAATCCCTAGCATCCCTGGTATGATACTGACAGCTCACTCCACGCAAGTTTTCACTGTGAGATTTTTACAGAATCGACAAGCTGAACTACAAGTGATATTTTCACGGCTTAGCGATGATAATATTGGTAAATCAATTATCCTATCTTAAAATAATAAATTCGCAGGTCCGTGCGACGACTGTATGTGACTACGGGTTGTCGACTAAACCGTCATTTTCCGATTCTGAGTAACTCTTTTTAACCGACTTCTAAAAAAGGAGGAGGTTCTCCATTCGGATGTTTGTTTTTTTTTTTTTTTTTTTTATGTTTGTTCGCGCATAACTCCTTCGCTTGCCAACCGATTTGAAAAATATTTTTTTTGTTGGAAAGAGTATACTTCCGAAATGGTCCCATTTTTGTCAAAATCCAGTTCTGATGATGGGATCCTGGAGAAATCGAAGGAACTCTTCAAATATTATAGGCACACCTATAGCGATGTGGGTATTTTTTATAGTAGCTCGTGCATTTGCTCTCGGAAAGCACCACTTGGTGAAGTGGAACTGATGATGAAGACCACAGATGGCTACCGGAACTACTCAATGATAAATATTTCACGGGTTGCGATTCGATTACCTTAATATGGTTGCTAAGCAATTTCCGCTCGTCACACAATGCGTGTGGTGAGTTGTTGTTGAGGAGTTCTCCTGGGTCTTACCAGCAGAACTCCTCAACAATTAACGTCCCAGCATCGGGAAAAGCAATATTTTGTAACATGTGATGAGCAATTGACATTAGACTATTGTAACTTATACAAATTATAAACAGACCCACTAAAAAGCGAGAAATAAAAACTTTTTAACAAAAAAACAAAACCGATTTCCAAAAATCACTACAAAGTGAAAAATAACTAGTGATTTGTAACTTACAATGTACTTTATCAGCAAAAAAGCTAAGTTGTTGTTACTGAAGATAAGCGGCACTGCGCCTGAGTTTTTACCTATTAACTTAACATTTAAATCCTTACAAAGTAAAACCATTTAACACTAAAAACTCACCTGGTTTATCAAGATCACTCAAGAATTCCTCAGTGTCCGTGTACGCGGTGGTTCTCCCGAAGGCCGCGAGGACCGCTAGCCAGGCCCACGCGGCACATTTGAGCCTCGGCCTGGTCATGGCCTCCAGTGGCCTCGAGTGGCCTCGAGTGGCCTCGACAGGCCTCACTCTGACATCACGCACTACACTACACTGCACTGCACTCGCACTTAGCACTGGGCTTGGAGGTTACCTGGAAAGAGAGAGGAAATCGTTAGTACTGGGATTTGAAGTGATCTTTTGTAGGTAGGTAAGAGGTGCTCGTGGTTAAGTATTAACAGCCACACGGGTCGATGTATCAGGCTAAGCTACGCTTGCCACAGTTGGTCCGTGGATGGGTGACCATCTTTACATACCGAGACTCCTCCGTGCCTCGGAAAGCACGTTAAGCCGTTGGTCCCGGCTGTCATTCGTGGATCTTTGACAGTCGTTACGGGTCGTCAGAAGCCCGAAAGTCTGACAACCTTTGGTAAGATTACCAAAGGGTATCGAATTACCCAGTAGAGCTTCTATTCTGAAATGATGTGCCCCACTACTTAAATCTGTATACTTACTCCAATCAACTTGGTATTTTTAACCAGTGTTGCGGTATTCATTTTTAGGGTTCCGTACCAAAATGGTAAAAAAGGAACCCTGATGGTGTGACTCAGTCTGTCTGTCTATCTGTCTGTCTGTCTGTCACAGCTGGATATCCTCAAGAACTACTAATGCTATCACCTTGAAATTTGGAACAGTTTTAGATAATATTTACCCAACTATTTTGCAAATAAGAAAGAAATAAAAATATATGTATTTTTTTTGCAACATGGGCTGAAATGGGGTCTTAAAAACTCAAAGTAGAGCTACTAGATCATGTGGGGTATCATATGAAAGAGCGCTGTTTGCACATTCTCAAACATATTTTTTTTTAGGCCACACAGTGTTCGACTTTTGATGAAAAATGTAAAAAAAAATACCGTTCCCCCCCCCCCCCCTTATCTCCGAAGTTTGCAGAGAGAAAAATCTGAAATTATTCTATGTGTTAGAAGTTTATTTAAAGATTACAGGAAAAATAAAACGATGTCTCTAAATAGCACACTTTTTCAGAAATCGGAACGGAACCCTCGGTGCGTGAGTCCGACTCGCTCTTGACCGGTTTTATTTAAAATATCGCAGCTTTATGCTGAGATAGGAGTCATAGGAGCCTTTTTTAAGCCTCGCACAGATCTTTTTTTTAGTTTGAGTTTTTTTTAATTTTAAATTTTTTAATGTTTATTTTGTTACTTTTATATGCTCCTTCTTTACTGTATAATTTCCTGTGCGTGTCCCAAATAAAATATTTTTCTTTCTTTCTTTACTGAAAGTCATTTCAGAGTAGACAAGCTCTAACTGGGTTGTGTAGGTCAGATAGGCAGTCGCTCCTTATAAAAACTTGTATTCAGCTGCGTCCAGTTAGACTAGGAGCCGACCCCAACATACATAGTTGTGAAAAGGCTAGGCAGATGATGATTTTGTAGGTAGGTAGGTAATACAGCCTACAGTCACAGTCTGTATCCCCCTATTGGTAAAGGTCACCAAAACAAAATTTACTGATACACAAAGTAAAACAGGGCAACAAAATCGAACAGTAGGTGTACCTACACACATAATTTATTAGTTAGTCGTTAGAAACGAAAACAAAAATAGTTTTTTTTTTACATTAAAATTGGTAGGCACTGCCCAGTAATTGATTTGATTACTAAAATGGGTTCACATGCGTGTTTTGTGTTTAATAATAAATAGGATGATAACCTGGAAATTGGAGTTACCCTTTGTATAAATTGTTTTTATTCAAAGAATATCGTTCGTTCAAATTAAATTTCCTAAAACGTTAACATTTGTTATGTAAAACGAAAATACTCTTTACGCCTATTTTTTTAACGGTAACAAACATAATTATTATGAAAACAACATTTGTTCAATAACTTGCTCAAACGATTTTTCCCTAATTCAGTCATTTATAAATCAAATATAAATCTCAACAAATAAAATCATAACAAATTGAACAGGAAAAAACAATTGAGAAACGCAATATGAAAGTGTTATAACTCAAAATTTCGAGTTTTCCGAGTTTTAAAACTTCGGAAAGGGGAGAGATTACGCAATATTTTTGCTATGTTTTTCCTCTTGGATTCTGAGAATGTTACTCAACCCTTACAAAAATAAGGTACTTACTTATATTAAGTTATCGAACAGTAAGAATGAGTTGGCAGTACTCACCAATACCTACATATCTCTCCCAAACCTTTGTATTTCCAGTCCGAGGCCTCTCAAAGAGGGTAGAAAAGATTTCTCTTCTGAAGATTTGATGTGTTGACATCGACAAGTGATTGTCAGTTAACAATAAACCTGTAGCTATACACTGAAATCGAATATTTTTCCCGTTTGTTCAGGAATCTAGGACTATTTTGGGAGTAAAATGGTTTTGTAACCAATTTTCCCAAAAATTGGGGGAATGTGTCGGGTAAAAGACTGGTTGCCCTGGTGATTGATTATTGAGTTATTTTTGGAAGCTTATTTACCATGGAATTTGGCACTGTGACCGATTTGGTTTACTGATGAGAAGGACTTTTATATATTTATCTATACCCATGCTATAAATCCTCTATAAAAGTTTCTGAAACAGTAAGCTTATTGCCAACATTAAAACAGCCAGTGTGATAGTAACCATGGTAACCATAATAGCATCCAAACGGATGTTTTAATGTTGTACTGAATTTCATAATGCAACGCGTTTTCAAAAAAAGAACATTGTAAAGCACGCGCGTTTCACTACAACAGCGCCGTAATTTAACAAAAGAACTTATTCGATTTCACGTCGTATACTAAGACGCCGGCCGCCATGTTCGATACGAGTATTAGTATTGCAAAAAACTGTTTCAGAACCTTTTATAGAGGATTGATAACATGGATGCAGATAAAGTCTTATATGCAACTGTACATAATTAGGTATTAAAACACTCATGTGATACTTTTATCACATTCGTGTTTTAATACCCCTTATTGTGCGTCAGTTGCATAAATAACTATTATGGTTTACGCAGCTTCATTCCAGTACACTATTTTAATTGCTTCAACTGGTCAATAGCTTGAGTAAGGGCGAGCGCGCACTGCAGTGCGTTTTTCTACCGCATAATCTGTGAAGTATGGAATGTCTTTGAAGTGCGCGCACTGCGGTCATGAGTTTTGTTACTGTAGGCCCCGCCCAGTGCGGCAGAACTAACGGAAACGCACCGCAGTGCGCGCTCGCTCTTAAACGTTTGTATAGTAATATTATCAAAGAATCTTTCTCGTTCAATAGTTTCATTGAAAAAGCACTTACATAATTTTTATTTAAAAGCGTAAACTTGTGCCGTAACTAACATTGCTGAAGTTGGAAATAACAACTTTGAGTTGAAATGAGAAAATGTGTGACTTTGTCCTAAAATGTGAAATAAATTGGATCTGTTATGTTCTTCTTGCCACAAACTGTTGTGAAAAAGAATCGACTTGATACTCATAAAATGTATTATATATTTTGAAACGAGAATATGTAGGACTCGATGTTTTGACAAATAATCACAATATATATCACACTAATATAATATTATAAACGCGAAAATTTATAAGTGTGTGTGTGTTTATTACTTCTTCACGCTCAAACGGCTGGACCGATATGAATGAAGTTTAGTATGTAGATAGCTTATACCCTGGATTAACACATAGGCTACTTTCTATTCCTGTCTACGCGGGTAAAACCGCGGGGCATAGATAGTTAAGTATATAATTAAAATATTATAGAACCACATTTTTTGCAGGACATAGATTTTTTGACATTGTTTTCGTTGTAAACCTACGACTATGTAAATCCTCACAATAAACAAACAGGGATAAAGTTATTTAAATCCCAACCTACTTATTATTAGCACCGTCGTCAAAACATGCAAATATTCTCCGTCAGACCCAAAATGAAGCCATTGGTGTACGCACGGTCTTGTGTCCGCCATTTGTATTCCTGACCACACACACCTCGCAGGGCTACCAACACGTTAAAACATTCGGATATTACGGTTCCGAAATTGAAGTGAACCCAGAGAAACAAAACATAACTTTTGGACCAACTTTGGAAATTCCACCAGACTTTTAAATTGCAAGTAAAAGTGGATCCTTAACCCCTCAAGTGTCGAATGCACCCCATGTGTGCATAAGAAAAACCCTTTTTTGGTTAGGTATATAAGCTTATATCACATATTTATATAAATGTAAAAAAACATCATCCGATAGAAAACCAATAATCATCATTAGTTGTGAACCTATGGAGTTCGCAGCTAACTCCCCCTCCCCCCCCCCCCCGCGTGTCAAATGCACCCCAAGTGTGCAAAAGGACAAAACTTTACATAATAGGTATATAAGCTTAGATCACATATATATAAACGTAAAAAAACATCATCCGATGGAAAACATATCATCATCAGTAGTTGCGAACCCCATAGGTTCGCAACTAACCCCCCACCCTCACCACTCGCTGGGGTTTTGGGTCTAAAATTAGCCAAACTCAGACACTTGAGGGGATAATGAAGCTCCGCTACTGTTGTTGAGTTTGGGCATCATTTTTAAAATCTGGACAATACAAATGAATCGCCAGATGGTAACCCTGTTGTGTTGAGATGGGTACAGTATACAGGGTGTACCCTTGTCATTTAAAGTCTCCCACACACCCTGTATTTTTTTTTTTGGAACTAATGAGAGGCGGTCAGTATATACTGGTAATAAAGAAAGCGTGCCGTTAAATTACCAAATGGTCTAAACACGTTGACGTAGTGCTTTTTCGTAAATTGAACTTTTAGGTATATTTTTTTTAAGAGTCAGGACAGGCGTAAAATTTATGTCTGAGTACCTAACTCAAGCTTTTGTTTGCTAGGTTTGGCTGAACTCTTTTCAATTTGGCGAAAGTGATTTTTTTCGACACTTTTTCGTACAGACAACCGCACATAAGAGGGTCTACTCCCTAAATCCGTCCGTCCGTCTATCCGTCCGTCAGTCCATCCGTCTGACATAACGATCCATCAAAACAAGTGTAAAAGTTAAATTTTTCGGACGGGCAAAAACACATCGGGAGTAGGGACAACTGTCAAATCGTGTTGTCATTCATACTTCGTTCGGGCCCCGACCCAATCATCCATCCGTAGGTGATACGGAGTAGGAAACGCCCGTAACGAAGGCCGAAACTACGGGCTTCGTGCTTAGGGAGTAAACCCCCAGGTTATACCAAACTGACAAATTTCTCCAAATGATTTTAAACCTTAAAATGTTGATGGTTAAGTTCAAAATCGAATGTGAAAATTTGACAGTTTATAGTAACTTGACTTGCTGCTGTGAGTACATCATTGTTTGAAGTTCTGCATGTATCTGTTGTTTTAGGTTAATATAAATCATGTATTTTTGAGCTAAAGCTAGAATAATGTGTAAAACATTATAAATTAAATACGTGAGTTCGAATGACGTTTTTGCGAAGGTCGCCATTTCGAAAAATTTTGCGAGTGGTAGGTACGCCAGTTCGAAAACTCATTATATCGAAAACCGCTTTATCGAATGACGTTATCGCGAAGGTCGCCATAACGAAAAATTTTGCGAGCATTACGCCAGTTCGAAAGGCATGGTATCGAAATCCGATGTTGAGTTAATTTGTCTGGGAATCGAACTCACGACCCCAATGAGACGAGACACAGAGAGCATGGTCTTTTGATTTGGTTTGGGAAAAAAAAAAAGAAAAAAGAAAGACAAATCAACTCAACATCGGACTTCGATACCATGACTTCCGAACTGGCGTAATGCTCGCAATTTTTTTCGAAATGGCGACCTTCGCGATAACGTCATTCGATAAAGCGGTTTTCGATGTAATGAGTTTTCGAACTGGCGTACCACTCGCAAAATTTTTCGAAATGGCGACCTTCGCAAAAACGTCATTCGAACATACATATTACTCCCGTAAAACAGTCGATTACTTTAAATGTAACCTAGTTTTCTATTTAATAAACATTACTATCGTCGTATTTTCTCGTCTTTCTTGATATAAGTCTCGCTAAGATCAAATAAAGAAGGCGCGTTATTACGTAAATAGCATCTCAGTCTACTTCTTCATACACATAACGATTATTGTCTCATATGACGCGAAGAGACTGTTATAATATCCTATAACACTGTTCATATCACATACTAAAAATCCTCATAAAACCATACCTAAGTAAACCAAGTCTCATATTGAATTTTCATATTCCATTCCCAAGATTTAAGCATGACAAAGTAATTTAATATCAACTTAATAAACTCTTAACATAGGTAAGTGATATTTAAAATTTAAAACAGTCCCCACTGAAGAAACCGAATAATATTAGCGGACATCAAAATGAGGTGCAAAAAGTTCATTCGTATTCAGGGGTTGGTACGCGAGCGAATTTTCCAAGGCACTGAAAACCGAGTGAGTTGGTGGCACAGTGGGAGATATGCTATGTATCATTTATTTAAGTGTTTCAGCGTAACATGAACGCCACATAACGCCTGTATCCCCAAGGTGTAAGGCAAAGGTACTTCTGTCTTACCCTTCAGGTAATATGCTGGCGATATGTGGGTGTAATATAGGTAGGTACTCACCAATAATCTATTAATTTGTTTAATTATTTTTTTTAATCTTTTAAATTAATTTTTAAATTGTTCAGGGTTTTGTACTTTTTCATCTTTTAAATTAATTTTTAAATTGTTCTTTAGGGTTTTGTACTTTTTGATCTTTTAAATTAATTTTTAAATTGTTCTTTAGGGTTTTGTACCCGAACGGAACCCTATTACTAAGCCTCCACTGTCCGTTCATCTATCCGTCTGTCTGTCACATGGCTGTATCTCATGAACCGTAATAAGTAGACAGTTGAAATTTTTACAGATTGTGTATTTCTATTACAGCTATAACAACAAATAATACAAATAAAATAAAATATATAAATGTACTCTGCTCGATGAGTTCTAGATAATGAAGAAATTAAAAGTTTTTCCTACTTTTAATTTAAAAAAAAAATGTTCATTATCTAGAACTCATCGAGTACAGTACAAATATATATTTTTTTTTTCATCTTCAAAAATGAAGTAACACATTTCCCTATTACCTACTTCATTTTTAAAAGTAAACGTTATCAATTGTAGACCATTTTTGTACGAGCTCTATCGCAACAAAAGAAATTTGAAACGGCTGTATATCATGTACCATATACTGTATTTAATCAACAAATACTAAAAATTTAAATATGGGCTATTTTCTGCAACTGCAAAACTCTTTCATATCATTCCTCACACAATCCATCCATCTTTTCTTTGGCCTTCCTCTGCCTCTCCATCCATCAACTTGTATATTCATCACTACACTGTCGCTTTTAGTCACATGCGTTTCGCCCGTCCTCATCACATGCCCAAACGATTTCCTTTCAACTTTTCTGTCACTGGCGCCACTTTAAAACTTCCTCTTGTATACTCATTTCTTACTTTATCCACTCCACACATCCATCTCAACATTCTCATCTCCGCTGCATGCAATCTTTTTTCATTCATCTTCTTCACTGCCCAGCATTCCGATCCATAAAGTACGACAGGCCTTATCACGGACTTGTAAATCCGTGATAATATAAAGGTGGGTACTGACCGGTGTTACGGGCTGTAATGTATCATTCGCAGCGAGCATGTTACGTTACGCCGTGTGCTAAACTCCGTGTAACATGCTCGTTTCGAACTCTTTGCTCGCCCGTGCTCCAGATTCGTTGCCACTCGTAGTCAAGATTCTGGATGACCTGGTTCCCATAAAACAGGTTCTTCTCTATATTTGTCTATGAAATACTAGAGTCTTCTCTTTGTCCCATTACATCTTTTTAACAACAAATAATCTATAAACCTAAAGGCCCGAAGTACCTAGAATCGACGCTTGTGCCACGTGCGCTCGTGAGGACTCGCTGCGACGTACTGACTGAAGCGCGTAACACTCAAAGGATTCGCCAAAAAACCGACACCGGGGTGGAGCACTCGCTACGAGCAACGAGCCGCTCGTTGCTCGTTACGAGCGCCTTGCTACCCCGTACTGACTGCACGAACGCTCGCTCTGTAACACGTTACATTACGCCCCGTAACGCCGGTCAGTACCCAGCTTAAGGCGAGTCGTACTTTAGAACTATGTAGTTAAAAAGAGTTCATAATAGTCGCTTCTAAAGTCCACAAATTTTGGTGTTCCATTATCTCATAAATCTACTTTTTACAGATGGCTTAAAACATGACATGAAAACATTTTAAACTCATTCAATATTCATGAAGTAATAAAAAATCGCTCACTCACAGCTATCGCATCGCTCACCACTGAAACAGCCTCCACAATAGCGCACATACATATTAATTTAACAGCCTTTTAAATGATTTACTGCGCGATATTTTCACTTGAATTAAGGGTTTCATACTAAAATGTTTGGAACTCGGCATAATCGTAACCTATTGTTAAATTAAGCCAACATAATCTAAATCATTTTTATTGCTCCGTCCGACTCAATTTTACGTACAATAAACTTTTGATTATGAAACGAGTAAGTTATAATAAGTATTGCGTTTGCGTTTACGTTTGCTAGTTCTCGTAAAAATATATTATTTTAGGATACCTGGTTTAGGAAAATGATATAATATTATATGGTTTATAACGTCGGTAACTCGTTTTGTATGGCATAATGGAGTTCAGCAGGGTTTCTTCGAGTAAAAGGTATTGATATTGTGAATAACGTTGAATGTAGCGTAGAAACCTATTTACTGGAACTAGGTCAGGTATTGAAATGACCCGTTTTAGATGATTTCGGAGTATATTAAATTTCTCAACATTTCTGGCGCCGCGTTTATGATAGCCGGTGGAGTGAAAGTTTTGAACGGTGTTTAAAGGAAAATTCATGAGCGATTCTGCCGAATATTTAGCAATGGCAACACCAGTATTACGAAAGCAATTTATTTATTTATTTATTTATTTATTTATTTATTTATTTATTTATTGCATTCATGTTGTCTACAAGATGTTAGGTAGGTACATAGTTTCTGTTTCAAACATGAACCCTGCTAGGGCACAGCAAACATATCCTACAGCTAGATTTAATATTGCATGCATGACATTAAATTATCCTACATTATTAATTACATACTACACTAAATTATTATGAAATGGAAATTTTACATTAAGTCCATATATTATATTTTACCTATTATTAAATGAGTTTATTACATTATATTATTATTAAATCAGTACATTATAATTATTATAACATTTTTATAACCATCATACATTATTATTATTTTAATGTCATTTTTGTAATTTTATTATACATATTTAATTGATCAACATTAATATAAGTATTTGCACAATTTAGTAGGAAGTAACATTTTTAAGTAAAGAATTCTTTGAGGCTGTAATAACACTTCTGTATAAGGTGTTTCTTAAGTGCGTTTACAAATTTATTTCCATGTTCTATATTTTTAATATCGTCTGGTAATCTGTTGTAAATTTTAATGCACATTACAAGCGGTCCTGAATGATACATAGCAAGTTTTGACCTTGGCTGAGCTAGTTTGTTTTGGGATCTTAAGTTTCGTTGCTGCGGCCGTAGGTCTTTAACCAATGGGAATAGTGACGCATGCTTTCTGACAAACTTGCCTACTTCCAAGATGTACATGCTTGTCAAAGTGAGAATTTCATATTTAATAAAGTAAGGTTTGCAGCTCTGCATTTGGTCAATGTTTGCCAGAATTCTTATACATTTTTTCTGTAAAATGAAGAGTTTTCCAACTTCTACACTATTTCCCCACAAAATAATTCCATACATTAACCATGAATATGCGTAGGCGTAGTATGCCGACATAGCTGTTTTTGAATCGGTTGACCTTTTTAATTCATTTAGAGCGTACGTGAAGCTTGCAAGTCTACTGGACACCGCTTGAATATGGGCCTTCCAATTTATATTGGTATCAACTATCAAACCCAATAACTTAAATTCATCTACACACTGAAGCTGTATATTATTGTACGAATAGTTAATATTAGTCAATGGGCGTTTTTGATAAGGTCTGTATTGCATCAGTTTGGTTTTAGAGAAATTAATTTCCAAATTATGGTCTTTCAGCCAGCTTACTGTTTTTGAGAGTTTATCGTCTAGGATTGAAGTTAACTCATTGCTGTCGGCACATGGAAAAACTATTGAAATGTCATCGGCAAAAAGGACACTTTGGGCATTTATCTCATTCGGCAAGTCGTTTATGTAAATTAAAAACAGAATACATCCTACCACACTACCTTGTGGTATAGACATAGTTACATCTGCTGCTTGTGATCTTACGTGGGTTATTATGCCAGTATGCGGATGATTATATTCTACTTCAACGTACTGAGTCCGATTTTTTAGGTATGAGCAAAACCATTTATGTGCATTGCCTCTAACACCAATTTGGTAGAGTTTATCAAGTAATATTTTGTATGATACCCTATCGTAGGCCTTACTCATATCCAATAGTAACCCTATTGCATATTTCTTATTATTTATTATATTTAAAGCTTCTTGAATGTATTTAAATACTGCTAGTGTTGTAGATTTATTTTTCCTAAATCCATTCTGACTGTCATTAAATATTTTATATTTTTCACAAAATTTATTTATCCGTTTGGACATAGCAGTTTCAAATATTTTTGAGAATGTAGGTAGTAACGCTATAGGGCGATAGTTTCCTGCGTCCGTCTTTTTGCCTTTTTTGTATATAGGCTTTATTAAAGATCTTTTTAGTAAATCCGGGACAACACCTTCCGTGAAAGATTGGTTAATAAGAAAAGTCAAAGGCATTATCAATTCTTCGATACAAGATTTAACAAGTATTGGTGGTATTTCGTCATGTCCAAAACTTTGTTTGTTTTTTAAATTTCTAATGATAAATTTTACTTCATAAGGATCAACTGTTTGCAAATATATGGAATTCTCGCTAGGATTTACAACTCGACGACCAGGCGGGTCTTCGAAAGTTCTGGTAGTGTTTGTTTTCCCCACTGATACAAAGTATTCGTTAAAAGCATTTGCAACTGAACTCGCGTCTTCTACAAGATTATTGTTAACGTGGAGTTTTATACTTTCCCTAGACTTTTTTGTCAATTTGTTTGTACGATTTTTTATAATTTGCCACATTGTTTTTGTTTTATTATTCGACTTTTTCATTTGATTAATATAGTTTAGTTTCCTAGATCTTATAACTGCTTTTTTAAGGGTTTTTTCATATTGTTTATAATGTCTTCGAAGTATATGGTTATTAGTAGTAGTGATTAGTATTTTTAGTTGACGTTTATGTTTACAAGCAATTTTTAGACCAGGCGTTAACCATGGTTTTGATGTCTTGTTCTTGACCTTTATCAACTTTTTTGGTATACATAAGTTTAATATTTTCTGAATGGCTGTATGAAAAGATGCATAGTTAGCGTTTACATTTTGGCTATCATTTAGAATTATGTTCCAATCTAGTTTACCTAGTTCTGACTTAAACAATGCTATATTGTGGGAATTATACAGTCTCTTTTTTGTGTACTGTAGTTTTGTGTGTTCATGTGGTATGTTATCGGTTGGTAGAGAAATTAGAATTCCTTTATGGTCTGATAGTCCAAGGTCTTTGACATCTATAGCAATCCGATTCTGAAAATTTGTAAATACAAGATCTATACATGTCGAACTAGTGGCAGTCACTCTCGTGGGTTCTTTCACTCGTTGGTGAAAATTGTACCTAGTCATTGTGTTTAGTAGGGTTAGTGAACTAGGGTTTTTTTCTAAAATGTTGACATTGAAATCCCCGCCTATTATTATATGTTTTCTACTGTCTTTTAAATTTATTTTTTGCAGAAGTTTTTCTAAACTACTATAGAATATTTCCATTTCCCTATTTCTTTGTGGCCAATATACTACAATGATTAAAGTATTTAATTTAGGTATTTCAATTGCACAGGTTTCAAATATGTATTCCACTGTCAAGTCTTTAATATCTTGCCGTTCATTATAAACTAGATTTTCTTTAAGGAATATACATACTCCACCGCCTACGTAGTGTTTACGGCAGTAAGTTGTTGCCAGGTTATATCCGTCTAATCGTAGAAGATCTTTTTTTACCTCTGAAATCCATGTTTCTGACAAACAAAATGCTTCTATAGTACTATCGCTATTTATTGATTCTATTAAATGTCGTTTGTTTTTTATGCTTTGTATGTTTTGGTAAAGGAATTTTATTTTATTAACGAAATGTATTTGTGTTTTGGTGGTCAATAACGTTACCTTCGTAATTAGAATTTTCCTGATCGCCTGTTGTGTGTTCATTTAAATTTTGGTTTTTATACTTACCATCCACTGATGAACAAGTTAAAGTGCCTTCCATATTATCAGTAGTTTTTATTGAAGACTGTATGGAAATGATCATGTCATATATATCTTTCATTATTACTTGCAGTCCAGAGTTTTTTAAAACACCGGTGCGTCTATCGAACATAGTATCGTCGTATTTCAAATTTAGATTACTATCAAGGAAGTAAGCATATTTGTGTGTAAGTACGTCAAGATATAACAAATTGTTAAATGTTTCGACCCTGGAATTATAGAGGTAATTGTTATTAAAGAATTTGTAGGTTGGCGTACAAATGATTATGTTTGTGTGTTTAATTTCTTGCAATGTGTTTCTAATATGCAAAATAGTGCCTAAATAATTGTTGGTAGTCTTGAAATCCTCTTCACCCATTAGTATAATGCAGTAATCTTGTGTTGTGAAGCTTATAATCTTCTCTTTAATCCCCTTTAACAAAAGTTGTGTATTTCCATATGGTGTGATGTAGTGGCAAAATTCACACTTGTCCAATGTATTTTCTGCAATATCAAGTAGTTTGTTTTTGTTGTCTGTGCTAAGGATACATATTTTATTGCGTTTCATATGGATTTGATTTTTTTCTGGTAATTTCTTCCTTTTTTCTTCTGTTTGTGTGACATTATAATTTTCTTTGGTTTTTGCTGTTTCCGTTTGAGTCTGTTTGTTGTTTCTACCGTTATTATTAATATTTATTTTTGTGCTTGATGATTTAGTTTTGATTGGACTATTTGTTATTTTTTTATGATGAACATTTTTCTTTGTCAAGTTTTCGTTAAGCATTTTTAGTTTACTATTCTCTGATGTAAGAGTCTCAATTTCTGAGTGGGCACTCTGTAATTCCATCGTAAGACTTTTAACTTGTTCTCGTAATTTTTTAATTTCGTCATCCTCGTCATCGGACATTTCAGGTAGGCTACTGGTCGTTTCATTTATTGTATTTTCTGCAAGTACTTCACTGTCATCAATTAGTACGGAATCCGATTTCGTTCTAGTACGACGGAACGTAATATTATTTATGAAGCTCATTTTGGTTAACATACAGATAAAACCTTGTCAAAAAGAATTGCGTTTTCTGTATAATTGTACAGTGTTTGTCTGATGAACTGTTAATTAGTTAAAGTAGGTAGATGTAACTTAGAAGTTCTTGAATATTAATTTGGCTTTTTTACACTGATTTTAAGTAACTAATATTATGTTCACTTATTCACTTCACTTTTAATCCTACGTCATATAATTTCTTGTTGTTTGCCTGATGCACTATTATTTGATTTATAGTAGGTAGGTGTAACTAAGAAGTTCTTGAATATTGTTTAGTCTTATTTCTCTGTTTGTAGATACTGTTCACTTGTTCTCTTCACATAATAGATTAATAGTCACTATAATTTATCTATGTAGCTACTTTTTACTCGCAAAACACTCGTATTTTATTTATTAGGAATTTAAAATCTAAGGACGACATGAAGTCAATGTTTACTCGCAAGGCGCGTTCCAGCGACCATCATTTATTTAACTGATAACTTATTGTTTTAGAGAATTGACATGTGATGGTATGCCATCTTTGTTGTTTTCCCTAACTTTGTGCAAGTGAGAGCAGTAAAGATACAGTTTATGAATACAAAAGCAGTCAAAATAACGTCGGCAGCCGACAGGACCACTGGAATCCACTGGATTTTGACATCGGACCTCGCAGTTAAAAAGTTAGGTTATGATATTAAATACCCAATTTAGCTACTTGAAAGTGCAAAATACGTGGAGAATAGGTACTGTGTGTGCAGTATAGAGAAACAGTAATCTATATAAATAAAAAGAGAAGTCCTGACTGACTGATTGACTGACTCCTCAACGCCCAGCCCAAACCCTTGGACCTAGAAAGCTGAAATTTTGCACAGAAGTTCCCTTTATTATGTAGACAAGGAATAAGGAAGGATTTCCCGGTAGTACGTTCCCGTGGGATATTTTCCGACATACACGCGGGCAAAAGCTAGTTAAGAATATAATTAGAAAAGTACTGCCTACTACAGCGGAGATTTAAACAAGCAGTTATTGTTTTAGTGTCGAAGTAATATCTATCGAAAGTTTCTTTACTACAAACTACAAATTTTCTGTCTAGTTTCACTGCAAAAAGATCAAAAATCAAACATTTACCTCAAAGCTCCTCTCACCCACTGAATTTAAGTCCTTAGGCATAAATACACTGTCATAATGTATGCAAAATGTACTAAAACAGACGACGACGAATATATTATTGTTTCAGTTCTGTTCTATTTATGTTCCTGTTCTACGAAGTGCTAGCGCTTGCATTAAATAGGTGAGCAGAGATGTAACTACTTACTTGTAAATGTATAATGTTAGTCTGACTAAACTTAGGCTGAATCTGCGGCTAGGATTTGAGACTAGAGGAATGTAACTATGCTAAGCTCTAAACCTAGACCATTTAATGCATCAGATCATTTTTCTTTTACAGATTTTGACGAGGTACTTTAGAACGTGAGGTCAACGGGATGACAACGAGAACGAGATGACGTCGCCGAAGTAGCGATACATACATTGACTACGGCCGCGGGTCACCCGCACGTTTGTCAACGTGAAAGTAATTACTTGCTACTAAATAATTTCTTACTTGAGAGTAGAATTCTTAAGTAAAGAAAATGGTGATTTAAATTACTTGGCTAAGAATTCTAAGCTTTGACAATTTCTTGAAGTTAGTTCAAGAAATTACTAAACTATAGAAAGAAAATCATTCCTTGAGCAATTACTTTGACAGAAGTAATTACTTTTACTTGACTATAAATACGACTGTAAATAACTAACTCGGACGCGGAGTCAAACAAACAAACATCTTTAGTTTTAAGCCTTGACCATTGTTTACAGTTAATTACTTATTACCATGTCCACACCAGCTAAAAAACAGAATTATGTATCGCAACTCAGGTTCCCAAGATACAGGCCCCGCCTAGTTTGGGGACTACCGCATATAACAAAATGAATGTCACCAACAGTTACAGATAGTATTAATTATGTTAAAACTAATTTTAAAGCAATAATTGTAACAATTGTCAAATAAATTTATTATTATTATCGAAGATAAATCAAGGTGCAATAATTTTCCGTTTTACGTTATTAATTTGTTTGTTTGTAAGCATTATTCAATTTTAATTATTAGCAACAGAACCTTGATCAGAAGATTCTGCTACAGAACCCTAAACAGAGAATTCTGTTGTTTATACGGGGTTATTTGTAAAACACCAGTAACCTCTTAAGGGGTCATTATACTCATCATTATGAACAACTTTTACTATGGGACCAAACCTGAAATCGCGAAAAAAAATCAACTGTTCAGTACATTTATCTACATCAAACTCGTGAAAATGTAGGGAGCAGCTGATTTTTTTTTCGCGATTTCAGGTTTGGTCCCATAGTAAAAGTTGTTCATAATGATGAGTATAATGACCCCTTAAGAGGTTACTGGTGTTTTACAAATAACCCTGTATATAACAGCAAATCGAAATCCTAGTCCGTAGGTGAAGATGTTACTTAAGCTTTGAGTCAAAAGTTTTGATTTATAGGTAGGTACTATTTATCCACCTAGTAACTTTTAGCGGAGAAAGGTAGGTAATGAAAACATTATGTTAACATGTTCGTACTATCATAACAATGTAGGTACGTAATATTATGTAGATACTATTCACGTAGCTAAGTTACAGTACCTAACTTGTAAGGCTTTTAGACTCCATTGTGGGCGATTAGATTATAACCTTGTACTAACACATACTTAGTAGTTTCTAGGCTATAGTTCAACGTTAACATAATCAGCCTATAACATTCCCATTATTGGGACACAGACCTCCTGTGAAAGGAAGCGGGCCGTAATCCACCACGCGAGCCCAGTGCGGGTTGGTAGATGTCACATGTCTTCGAATTGTTGGTTCTAGGACATGCCGGTTTCGTCACGATGTTTTCCTTCACCGTTTTGAGAGCAGTGGTGATGAAATCATTTACACAAAGTAAAGCACCTAAGTTCGAACCTACGACCTACAGTTACCACTGGGCTACCAGTGCTCAAGAATTCAACGTTATTTATAGACAATATCGACTTTTTGTCACCTTGAAAAATGTATTATAATTATGACTCAATGGCTGTTTTCTGAAAATAGGATTAATTTCAATCCGGGCTTTTTATTTTTAGAGCAAGATTGCGCAGTGAAACACGCTTTCTAAGAGAAGAGATGCGGGTACGAGTTGCATAAACTTAAAAATAAAGTATCTTAAATTATGAAATACCTTCTAGATAGTACAAAACCAATCCCATTCATAAGCAACTTTCTACGCTATCATAATAAAATTATCTTAAAAAAAGAAAATTAACCTATTAATAACGACGAAACATAATCAGCTGATAAAATTTACGGCCTAAACGATATCTATGAGCATATGTTGGACATTCTTAAAACCAGTTGAAAGTTTGTGGGTCAGAGTAAAACTGGAAAATGTTTGACCTCCCTGGTGCCTTAGATGTTAGATATCATACGGTAGTAGGTGATGATTATCTATGTAGTAGAAACGTTTATTGTTTTTAAAGTGGATAGTAGAAAGTACAAAGGGAGTTATTCTAAAAATTTTGGAAGAAAAAATGGTAGGTAAAGTTTCTTTAGATGTTTTGTCAACAAACATAGTGTTCGAAGGTTTAAATTTCGAGAAAATGTGCTTGTATAGTTGGTAATAATTCAAAGCACTTTTGAATGTTATTCATACCGTTCGAACATACATACACATTTCGAAGATCAAATGTCTATATCTAACATAAAGTGTACGATTGATCCGTTCAAGCTCAAGCTTTTCATATCGAACAAAAAGAAAGAAAAATAGGCTCGGGATAGAGAAAATACAGTGTAGCTACATCTATGATTACAAGAAGGAGTCAATGCAATTACACTAAGGCACAACTTTGGTAGTCTTTATTGGTAATAAGCAGAGGAAAGGTTCAGTTTAACTTCAGGTTAACCAACTACCAGTTTAGTACCAAACGTAAATGAAACAACCATTAGAAATGGTTGTTTCATTTCACCTCCAAGTTAATCAGAAACTAAACTAAAAGTAGGGGTTATCAAGTTATTTTAGGTTAGTTTTGTACCAAGTTTAAGCTGTTTAAAATGCACAAGTGGTTGTCAAAAATACTAGGTATACCAGAAAAAATAATCCACAAATCCGATTTAATTCGTTAAATCTACAGACAATTATGAAAATATTAGCTAGAAAATGTTGTTCTGTAATTTGTTAGTTTTTATTTTAATATTCTTAGGGCTAATTTGAGCAAAGTAGGATATCTTTTAACCGTGGAACAAAATTGATGAATGGCAGTTTTTGTATGGAGGAACTGTCAAAAATCCAAAATTTATTCGAAGATTAAGACTTTGGTTGGATTATGTTTGGTCGAATTCACCCTTAGTCTGTTTTAAACTTTGACTTTATAAAGCTTCAGTAAAAATTTTTCAATAATTTCCTATCTCTAAACAAGTTATCAAGATACGTTAGTCGAATTAAAATCACACACAATTTGGAGGCGTGATTGTTGAAAGTTCGACGGAGTTAAACATAGAAAAAACTAACCAATGCTTTAAAAAAGAAAATTCTAGTCAATGTGGGAACTTTGTCTCATCTTTCTATTTCACTCCACTAAGTTCATAAATACCATACTCACTCATCCCCAACATTTAAAACATGGTCCACATAAACATTAATAAATTATTCACGTTCATACATAATTTATTATGTAATTATTCTGTACAATGTTATTTTATCGGCGAGGAAACACTACTGGAAGACTTCGTGTTTGCCGAGTCTATTAATGTATGAATAATTAATTAATGTTTGGGAAATAAATACTTGAGATCGGCTTTTTAGTATGCCATACATGTTTATGATCTGTCAGAGAGCAGCTGAACAAATTTTTGGAAGTGAAGTGTGAAATGTGCTTACTTTGCATTCGATGTTTATTCATTTGATTATTTCTTAGGGTTCCGCACCAAAATTGTAAAAAAGGAACCCTTATGGTGTGACTCAGTCTGTCTGTCTGTCCATCTGTCAGTCTGTCTGTCTGTCTGTCTGTCTGTCTGTCTGTCTGTCACAGCTGGATATCTCAAGAACTACTAATGCTATCAACTTAAAATTTAGAAGAGTTTTAGATGACGTTTACTCAACTATTTTACAAATAAGAAAGAAATTAAAATATTTATAATTTTTTTGCAACATCGGAGTGAAACGGGGTCTTAAAAAATCAAAGTGGAGCTACTAGGGCATGTGGGGTATCATATGAAAGAGCGCTAATTGCACATTCTCAAACATTTTTTTTTCTTTTTTTTATGTCGCATATTTTTCGACTTCTGATTAAAAATGTAAAAAAAAAATACCGTTCCCCCCCTTATCTCCGAAGTTTGCAAAGAGAAAAATCTGAAATTATTCTATGTGATAGAAGTTTATGTAAAGATTACAGGAAAAATAAAACGATGTCTCAAAAATAGCACACTTTTTCAGTAGCACAGTTTTTCAGAAATCGGAACGGAACCCTCGGTGCGCGAGTCCGACTCGCTCTTGACCGGTTTTTTTTTACTGTCTCGTTGCTCTAGTGGTTGGTGAATGCTAAGCTCGGGGTCGGGGTTCTCGGGTCCATAAAGAAAATCTCAGTAGGCAGCTCGAAGAATGGATTTGTATCCAGTTTAATGAATATAGAGCAGTGGTGCCCCATTGGTAACGGCCGCGACTTACCGAATTTTAGATCGTAGGTTCGAACCCAGAGAGGCGCTTTACTTTGTGTAAATTATTTCATCACCACTGCTCTCAAAACGGTGAAGGAAATCATCGTGAGAAAACCGGCAATTCCTAGAACCAAAAATTCGAAGACATGTGACATCTACCAACCCACACTGAGTCCACGTGGTGGATTAAGGGCCACTCCCTCTCACCGAGAGGAGGTCCCTGTGTCCCAGCAGTGGGAACATTATAGGCTGATTATGCTAATGAATGACTCGCCCCCCTTATCTACATGGGATTTGCACACAAATATCGAAGCGGGTGTCTAGATATAGATACCACTAAACACGTCCACCTCTAATAAGAAAATTTAGAGCTTGTAGGATGGTATTAAATGAAATAAAGGTTTTCACAAAGTGAAATTAAGGAACACTATATTATTTCACAGAATATAAAAAAAACACAGAAAATACTCAAGAGGTTAATTTTAAAATGACAAATAGAAACCGTACAAAATAATCGTGGCGTTTGTAAGCGAGATGCAGGCCGGACTAAAGGGCGCAGAGAGGGATGCGGGCGACCGCGGGACATGGGGTGTGGGAGGCGCGGGCGCCTGGATGCACGTTTCATTTTATGTACTTCCCTACTCTTCCTACATACTCCCCCTTTTGACCAACCGAGTGCCCCCACAAGTGGTCAAACATCAACTATGACACGTTGCTTACGCGGTCTACCACGAGAACGTTTAGGAGCAACCGGCTGCGGAACCTCAGGGCATTCATCATCTCGAGAATGATACCTCCTTAAGTCGCATATGTGATATTTACCAATGACTTCATCCGGTGAACTAGGGAACGTTAAGAGGTAAGTTGTTGGGCTAACCTTCTTCTGCACCAAGTAAGGGCCATCTCTCTTAGGCATGAGCTTGGAGCTGATACCTTTAGCAGCACTACTAAGAACGTGCGACTTCATCAGGACAAGATCACCGACAGCCAGTTCGTCAGCCCTTCGAGTCTTGTCTTTCGCGGCCTTACGAAGGTCCTGCTGATGCTCGATGCATTCCTTGCTGTTGCTGAGTGTCTCCGCAAGTTTCAACAGATACGGCGTAATCTGTGGAATATAATTTTCGGCCTCTATGACAGCACGAAGATCGCTCTGTACTGCAATAGGTGAACGGAGTTCACGAGCAAATGTTAAATAAGCAGGTGTCTGTTGAGTTGCCTTAGTCAGTGATGTGTTCAACGCAAAGCGGATGAATGGCAGAGCTTCTGGCCACTGGCGATGGTGTCCTTCTACCAAGATCGCCAACTGAGTCTTGAGGTCGCGATTTTTTACGCTCGACTGGGTTGGCCTCTGGATGGTAGAGAGGCACAAGGCTCTGCTTCACACCAAGCGTGAACATTGCATGTTGCATGACATCGGCAACAAACTGTACACCATTATCAGAAATGAGACGTCGAGGAACGCCAAAGCGTAAGAAAACCTCCTCAATTAGTATCTTTGCGCATGCCTCAGCTGTGGCTTCAGAGAGGGCGAACAGTTCGACCCATTTGCTAGCTGTGTCTTCAACTATTAACACCCACCTCTCTCCATTAGCTCCTTTGGGAAGCGGCCCAAAGAGATCGACAGCCAAGACTTCAAAACGCTGAGCGGGAACTGGAGTCTGTAACAATCCCGCAGGTTTCTCGTTGGAAGGTTTGTACCGCTGGCATTCGATGCAGGTCTTCAAATACTCTGCTACGTAACGTCGCATACCGGGAAAATAAAATCTCTCACTTATACGGTGCAGGGTTCTGTCTAAACCACCGTGACCTGAAGTAGCAGAGTCGTGACATTCAACCAGTACCTGTTTTCGTCGGTTTTCAGGAATGACTAGCTGCGGTTCTTCAGTCTCCGCCTCAGTATAACGGTATAGTACACCTTTGCACGTATGATATCCTCTCTCCGACCAACGGGCAAGTTCTAATTCGTCTTTGCCTTCCAGAGATTTAATGATCTTCGCCACTTCGGGGTCTGCGAGCTGGTCGTCACGAAGAGAAGCAGCATCCCAGTGCGGCGGGTCGACCAGCACAGTGCAGACACCACAGGAATCGCGAGCCTCCTCCGCACACGGTGGACGACTGAGCGCATCAGCAACGACATTCGTTTTCCCGGGAGTGTAGTCGACTTGCAGATCAAAAGATTGGAGTTTCATAGCCCATCGTACGAGACGACCAGCAGGCGACTTCAAGGTGAGTAGCCACTTCAGGGGCTGATGGTCGCTGCCGACACGTACAGGATGGCCATCGATGTACCCACGGTACTTCTCGACTGCCCAGACAACTGCCAACGCCTCGCGCTCGGTGGTAGAGTAGTTCCGCTCCGCCGAGGTAAGCAGGCGACTGGCGTACGCGATGGGTTTCTCTGCACGCGGCGACTCCCCTTGGAGTAGAGCTGCACCCAGGGCGTAGTTGCTAGCATCAGTCCTCAGAATGAATGGCACATCGTAGTCTGGCTGAATAAGAATAGGAGGTGAGGTAAGCAATGCTTTTAATTCTTTAAATGCCTTAGCCTGTTCTTCACCCCACAACCAGGACTGATCCTTGCGCGTTAACATAGTTAATGGTTGCGCAACTTGGGAGAAGTTCGGCATGAATTTCCGGAACCACGAACAACTCTGCAAAAAGGATTTTAGGTGCTTAACAGTAGCTGGTTCCGTCATATATAATATTGCAGCAACCTTATCCGGGTCTGGGGTCACTCCTTCAGAGGTGATAATATGTCCTAGATATTTCACACTCTCTCGAGCAAATGTGCATTTGTCGCGATTTGCGTGGAGGTTAAAGACACGTAAGCGGTCGAATACCGCACGTAAGTCCTGAACATGCTGGTTAAATGATCCAGATATCAATATCAAATCATCGATATATCCAAGGAGGGTAACCCCTTTAAGGGATGATGCAGATCGAAATCGGTCTATCAAACGTTGAAATGTTGCGGGAGCATTCCGCAGACCAAACGGCATGCGCGTAAACTTATAAAGTCCGAACGGAGAAACGAAGGCAGTCTTATCCTGGTCTTCAAGTCTTACTTTGACCTGCCAGTAACCAGATCGAAGGTCAATAGTGGTCATAAAACAGCTCTTACCAGTGTACTGAAGGAGGTCATCGATCACCGGAAGCGGGTACGAGTCACCCTTAGTGACGGCGTTCAGCTTGCGGTAGTCCACGCAGAACCGGTAAGTACCATCCTTCTTCGGTACCAGAAGAGCTGGTGCTGCCCACGGAGATTCACACTCCGTGATGATACCTTCGCGCAGCATCTTCTCTATCTCCGCCTACATGATAGCTTTCTTAGCGGGCGTGAGTCGATACGGTGGCACTGCAATCGGCGGGTGATCGCCACAATCGATGCGATGCTCAGCGAATGATGTAGGTTCTCCCCCTTCTGCGAAGATATCTCCACACTCCTGAAGCAGCTTAGAGAGACAATCCTTTTCTGAAATTGACAGCATCGAACCCTCATTATTACGTAAGACATCCGCAGAAGCGCACCCTACGACGTCACGTGAGGTCTCACACCGCAAGGGGTGAATGACCTGAGGTCGATCAGCTGTGAACCAGGTATTGTTCGACATATTAATAACAATACCAGCTTTACGCAAGAAATCAATACCGAGCAACGTGTCATTATTTATTGAATCCGGAAAAATAACAAAAGTGATGGGTACTGCCGACCCCCTAAGTAATACGTCAACATCCACGAGTAAAACTTTAAGGTCCCGCACTATGCCGTCGGCTAATTTTACCGACATGAAACAACTACGAAACGAATAGGTTTGTTTTTTTCGCAGCAGTGCGTATAGATTCGAACCGGCTACACTACGCTTGGCAGCCGTATCAATCAACCCCGTACCACGATAACCGCCTATCTCAATATCGAGTATCGGACGACCGTCGGCACATAAGTTCGACGCGGACAAGTTACCTACTCGACTCGGCAATGCATCACATTCGCTAACACACTTACAATTACATACATAAGCAGATTGAGACACGTTACATAAATTGTTTACATAAATTTCATTACTGACATTTAAGTTACAGTTACAACAGTCGTGTGGAACAACATTACGGCTGTCAGTATTATTAAAACCCTTATCATTGTCTAACACGTTAATATCTAGAACAGAAAATGATTCCTTAGTATTATTTACAGAACATTTAGGGCAATTAGATCTTATCACACCGTTAGCTCCACAACCATAACACTTCACTGAACCTTTATCGGTTTTATCTTTAATATTTTTGCAAGAGTCGCGAGTATGTCCGACTTTACGGCAGTAAACACAAAATAGTCGTTTACCTTTTTCAGATGAATTATTATTGTTTACCACAGTCGACGGGGGCGAAGCACTACTCGCAGCGCAGGTAGCGCTCGGCGACGCAGTAGGTATGCCCGCCGGCGCACATGTTGCAGAGACCGTCGGGGCGCGCGCGGGTTGCGCGGGCGGCGGCGGCGCAGCAGGCGACGGATGCGCGCTTGTAGCGCGGCCGCGCACGTCATTTGACACCTCGGACAGGGACTCCTCTATGTTTCGCGCCTTCTCGACCAACATATCTAGATTGTCGACGGATTCACGGGTTAAACGTTTCTTTATACGTCTATTTAGCAACCCGTAAATCATGTCTACTTCCATATCGTTTTCCACGACGTATGGAAATTTAGCGATAAGCGCACGGAGGCGGGCAACAAAGACCTCCGTGCGTTCTTCTGTTTGTTCCACAGCAAATATATCGCGGAATAACTTGTGCGGTGGTCGGGATACACCGTACATGGCGCGTAGCCTTTGCAGCGCGTCTTCCCATGACGTCACTGATGCTTTAACACCCCGGAACCACACAGCTGCCTCCCCTTCAAGGAGCATAGGTAGGCCGCGAAGTGCATGTTCGTCACTGATCGATGAACACTCCTTGTAAATTACGATCGAGTCGATGAATGCTTCGAAGGCCTCCGAGTCGTGCCGTGATCCACTAAATCTCGCCGTACAGCGCGCGAAGTTTCCATGTGTCGTTGGTGCTAGCGATGGAGACGGTGAAGCTGAGACGTTGTTGGCCGACGTAGCCAGCAGGCTCTGAACCAATTGACGGTTCGATTCCGCTTGAGCCTTGGCGAACGCCTCCAGAAACGACGTAAGCGTCCCTTCCGATAGCGCTTGCGCGCCACTCATGGTGTCGTCATCGTTGTTGCCTCTACTTTTGCGGCGAGGCATTATTCTAACACAATTAGTCACAGTCACAGGTACTTGAGTTGAGTTGAGTTCGCGTCGCGTTGGTTATTTACGCGTGCCGCGTTGGAGCGCCAGTTTGTAGGATGGTATTAAATGAAATAAAGGTTTTCACAAAGTGAAATTAAGGAACACTATATTATTTCACAGAATATAAAAAAAACACAGAAAATACTCAAGAGGTTAATTTTAAAATGACAAATAGAAACCGTACAAAATAATCGTGGCGTTTGTAAGCGAGATGCAGGCCGGACTAAAGGGCGCAGAGAGGGATGCGGGCGACCGCGGGACATGGGGTGTGGGAGGCGCGGGCGCCTGGATGCACGTTTCATTTTATGTACTTCCCTACTCTTCCTACAAGCTTGATTTTATCAAACAGGATCTAGTAAAAATGTATTCACTAAGTAGATAGGGCATACATTTTTATTATTGCTCCAATACGTCTGGATATGAAGGCAATCAATAAAACCACTTCACTTCAAGACACATAACTGTTTTCAATACCCGAAAATCCCAAAAAAATAAAATTATACAAACTGCACAAATGTTCCGGAGTCAACCCTAAGATAAATGGTGTAATCTTCTTTATCGCAACGAAAAACTCTGAACGATAACAAAGAAAAAAAAAAGATTTTAAAAGACCATAATTCACCGACTCCGCCCAGAAACCCTTTTTGGGGGAGAGTGGGGTAAAACGGTATAGATGCGGTATTTCCATTGTGTTTACATCAGTTCTGAGGAAATTGGGATAAGAATTGGTTGGGTACTCAAAGCTGGGCGGCTCGGAATATAAAATATAGCTGCATTGCTGACGAAGGCAGAGGTGGTTATGTAAAAGTTTTGTGTAAGCGATTTTTTAAGTTATCTCTAGTTTTTGTTGTGGTGCACAAATACAGGTTGTAAAAGTAAACAGTGGCAATCTTTTAAGGGGTCATTGTACTCGCGAAAAAAATCAACTGTGGCCTTAGTGCGACTTTTTATACTTACTCGATCGCGTTTACGTTAACGTTGACGTATGTCTCGTATGGAATAATTGTGTTTCCCATTATAGTCACCAGGCGGCGCTTATTCATTTTCAGTACAAACTGACGTTTACGTTAACGTGATCGAGTAAGTATAAAAACTCGCACTAAGCCCTCTGTTCCCTACATTTTGTCGAGTTATGCGAAAATAAGTGTAGGGAATAGCTGATTTTTTTTCGCGATTTCAGGTTTGGGTCTATAGTAAATGTTGTTCATAATGATGTGTACAATGACCCTTTAAGAGATTTCGCGTACGAATAGATACACCTTATATATTTAAAGATGAAATAAACATTTCAGTTTTCAGATTCTCAGGAAATTAACACTAAATTACTTTAGTTTTCAAATAAAAAGCTACATAGTTACAATTAGATTAACAATTCCCGTAAATTGATAATCGTAATACGCAATAGAATAAAAGTTCATTGTGAAATAACAAGTACTAACTTCTTACTTTAACTAACTTCTTACAGAATTTTATTTGCACTATAAAAAAGCTGTAAAAACCAACTTTAAAAAACACTCCATAAATCAGAAACCATAATAAAACACGATATTTAAAAACCAATTAAGTGCAACAGAAACCTCACGGCAGAAACTTTTATAGCGTTGAAAACAGTACCCTACACCCATTACTTCCTATCCATTTTGCTTTTGTTTACTCTTGCTTCGGAAATAAGGCCGTAGATAAAACAGCTATGAGCGCGGCGGTATAAATCATACTGTTTCAATTATAACCCTCTCACTCACAGTATATGAGGCTCCTTTATTTCAGTAAATCATTTTCACGACTTTATCAGTATTATTTTCTGTTATATGCTGATGGAGGGTGCTAATAGTCGGAGATTATGTGATAAAAAAACCGGTCAAGAGCGAGGCGGACTTCCGCACCGAGGCCCCGCTCCTATTTCTGAATCACACTATTACACTAATATTATAAAGGCGAACGTTTTTGATTGTGTGTGTGTGTGTTAGTATGTTTGTTACTTCTTCACGCTCAAACGGCTGGACCGATTAGGATGAAATTTGGTATACACATAGCTTATACCATGGATGAACACATAGGCTACTTTTTATCCCGGTCTAGCAGCAAGTCTTTACATAAACATCTATCACATAGAATAGGTAATTTCAGATTTTTCATCAAAAGTCGAACTATGCGGCCTAAAAAAGAAATAAATGTTTGAGAATGTGAGAATCTACAAACAGCGTTCTTTCATTATGATACTCTACATGTCCTAGTAGCCCCACTTCGAATTTTTAAACCCTTTTTCAGGTCCCTGAGTTGAGAAACAAAAAAAAAAAACTTTTTTATTTGCAAAATAGTTGGGCAAACGTCATTTAAAACTGTTCCAAATTTCAAGTTGATAGCATTAGTAGTTATAGAGATATCCAGCTGTGACAGATGGACAGACAGACAGACAGGCTGAGTCGCACCGGGTTCCTTGTTACCATTTAGGTACGGAACTAAAAATGAAAAAACTGAAAGAGAGAGTGACCTTGTTTCTCATAAAAACATAAGGAAAACTAAGTAGTAAGATTTAACACAAAGTGTACTCGAGTTCAGGAAAGTAATTAAGCTAAATGTTATCTTAGTACTTTCAATTGTCTCTCTCTCGAGTAGATAGTAGGTATGAAAGCTAAGGAAACTTTATAGTAAACTAAGGAGTAAGTAATTTTCGAGTTTAAGGCGCGGCATTAGATCAATATTCACAAAAATTGGTTTCTTGGATTGTCGAGTATGACGTAACGCAATGAAACTATCGGACGCAAGAAATACAGTGGACAGACAAGGGTTTAAAGAAAAATTTTAACCGAAAAAATTTCGAAGTTGCTCCACAAAATAAACTTTGGCGTCGAACATCTCTGTATTTTCAGTGATAACGATATTCTTTTTATTACGAATTTAAACTTTAACCGGACAATTATTTAATTTATAGTGTATATTCTGAATAATCTAAAGAAAAACTGGAAAATAAACGCACATTCGCAGCTTAGTCACATCTCGGCAACACAAATATTATTTTAAATTTTCAACCTTATTTCAAGCCAGCTAATGCTGACAATAGATTACGCGGTTGGGTGCCATTTAAAATCGTAGTCAGTCCGCGCCTTAAACAGAAGTAGAGCAAATGGCGGGGGAGTGATGTTTAGTGAGGTTTAATTGTGATATATTTATATATTTGTGACGACACGGTTGGCGCAGTGGTTGAGCGATTGACTGCTGCGAAGCATGTCGCGGGTTAGATTCCCGCACGGAACAAATATTTGTACGACCTACAAGTATTTGTTCCGAGTCTGGGTGTTTTTCTATCTATAATATGTATGTAGATACAGGCTATGCCTAGTTTGGGGCCCACGGCTTCTTCTAGTTTTGTTCCAACTATGCTCAATGTTTTTTTTTTTGTTTTCTTGTTTGTATAATTTGTAACTTATGTGTGTCAATAAATTGATTTATTATTATTATTATTATAAAAAAAAATGTATATAATTAGTTTATCTCGTTACCCACAAGCATTAGGTTGCTTAGTTTGGAACTAGATGGCGCTGTGTGAAATGTCCAAGGATATTTATTTATTTTTATATAAACCCATTGAATTATTAATTGAACGTTATAATACGATCTGCGGGTCTAGAAAATTTGACACACTTCCTAACAGCGGTACCGATGCTAGAATAGACAAAAAAGTAACAGAGCTGACATAAATAGCTACTAAAAAGTTTATGTCAATTTTGTTGATAGTTAATCGTTGCAAAAATACGAAACGCTTTGAAACCAATTACCATTCTTGTATTTTTGCCACTTTTATAATTATTGTAAAAAAACTCTTACCTAGGAGGAGCTCGTGGCTAAGTAATAAGAGCTGCACGGGTCGATCCATCAGGTTAAGCTACGCTTGTCCGGGGTGGTCCTTAGATAGATGACCATCTTTACATACCGAGACTCCTCCGTGCCTCGGAAAGCACGTTAAGCCGTTGATACCGGCTGTCATTCGTAGATCTTTGACAGGCGTTACGTGTGGTCAGAAGCCCGGTCTTACCAAGGGGTATCGTATTACCACTATTAACCAGTTACTGGGTTGTGGAGGTCAGATAGGCAGTCGCTCCATGTAAAATGCTGGTATTCAGCTGCATTCGGTTAGACTGGGAGCCGACATCAACATAGTTGGGAAAAGGCTAGACAGAATTATTGATTTTGTAAAAAACCTGAACGTTAAAAAAGTCATCAATCAGTCTTCGTGATTAATATTGACGTAATTCTTCCCTTCAATCAAATTGAAGTCCATCGTTTCCGATACCACTTAAGCAAAATTGATTTCTAAATGATCCGATGACAACCGTCAACCCTTCAAACACTTAGAATACTCAGAAACCGATACGGTCTCTCAAAATTGAATTTCTTAATTGCCTATCCGCTACAGAGAAAATACTTTGATGAAGTTTGCTCCTTTCGGTCAGCGGGGAGGTTTCATGAAATTTCATTAATATTTTTTTCACCCTCGAAACCACAGGGTTGGGCAGAAAGTTTTTTAATCTTGCCTGAGGTCGTCTGCCCTGCGAATTACATTTACCTTTGGCTCACGAACGGTTAATGTTTTTCGCTATTTCTTATATACCTGCGATTGGAATGTTGGGTACGTAGATTGATTTGAAATTTTCGTGTTAAAATTTTTGGGCTTTGGAATTCCACGTGTTAAAATGTTATAAATCTTCACGAGGGGATGAAACTGTTGGTGACAATCATCAAAATTCTCATGCCCATAACCCAATCTATTTGCGGTCAGCGCAAGATGTCCTATTTTTCCATACTTCTCTATTAGTCGCCATCTCAGTAGTCACCCCCTTTCTAGCCATGCCATCTTTCACACAGTCCATGCATCGTTTCTTTGGTCTTCCCCTACTCACAACAATATGAGTTAGACTTAAATTCTTTCTTTAACCCGAGATAAAAATAATCACGTATGTATACAATCTAATAATGAACAAGTAACAAGTACAAAGACATAGCTATGAGAACAAGAGAGTATAATGCCTGAAAAAAAATGTCCACAACGATACTCAAAGAAAAAAATAATCATTCTTGGTCACACGAAGAAGAAAAACGTCAAGAACCAGCTAAATCATGCTAATCAGTAGAACCTACTTCAGTACTAACTAAATGTCACACTTTAACCCCAACTATTCTTGTTCATCTAAACTTAGCGATGGAAACGACGACGATGCTCTAAAGACCAATCTGCCACAAGTGAATTTTGGACTAAATAGACTAGAAGAGGAGTAAGTTTGGCACAGAATGGACTTTGGCGCTACTAAATACCGTAACGATCACTTTTATTACTGTTTTCTGCCAAATGTCATTATGTTACTCTCTAGGAGTTAAAAGGTTTTTGTATTTACTAGATTGCCTTTTTAACGCCATCTTTGTATTATAAAACAATATCGAGAACGGGTCATAACGCGATCTTCCTTTTTTACGAGGTAAACAGGTAACTACTTTTTTCCCGACGCACGTTCCGATCTTTGTAATTGAAAAATGGCAAGTTGAGATTCATTTGTGCAATTTCTGATTTTGGTTCCATTTTGTTTTGCTTTTCGTAATTTTTATACTTATGTACATAAACTTATCCATAAGGATAGACCTAGGCAGAAACTACAGAAGACTACCATCTTTATCTATGTTCCTTTTGCTTCGTGGTCATACACGCACGCCGGTTACGAATCCTACGCACCTGACCTTTCTGAAGAACATCATCAATATGGTCACTATGTCCACCTAGGGCCCAGTGTTTCAACTGACGGCTTCCATGTAAATTTACCGTCTGTTAGTCACCTTTCACTGATCCTCTCAAAATGAACTATCTAAGCATTGTCTTTTCAATTATTGTCACTACATCTTCTTTTAAATCCGTTGCTTTGTCACGTCATTCCTCATTCGACTTCGTTGGCGTAGAAATCGTAAGATACACAGTAATACTAAAATAACAGCCACATTTTCATAAAATTCCTTCGTCCCCCGAAACGCCGCATTATATCGCCCTCCCGCGCTATTTCTTCACACTTTCATGGGTATTGTTTTTTTTTGCGCGGAACCCTTATTATTTACAGCTATCTGCCGGTGAAAGTCCCGTCAAAATCGGTCCAGCCGTTTCAAAGATTAGCCGGAACAAACAAACAGACAGAGACCGACATACAGACAGGCAAAAGTTTTAGAAACGTTTTTTTCGTTATAAGTAACTTTCATATTTTATGCATCTATTTCATCAGAAACTGTAATTTTGACATTACAGATACAATTTTATTTAAATTGTATAGTTATACATTTTAGAGGAGCTCGTGGCTAATTAATAACAGCCGTACGAGTCTATCCATCAGGTTAAGCTGCGCTTGCTGGGGTTGGTCCGTGGAAGGTGACCATCTTTACATACCGAGACTCATCCGTGCCTCGGAAAGCACGTTAAGCCATTGGTCCCGGCTGTCATTTGTGTATCTTTGACAGCCGTTACAGGTCGTCAGAAACCCCAAAGTCTTATAACCAGTCTAAAAATGTCTAAGAATAACGACAGTGTAAAAATATCTGCAAGAAGCACCCTTCGACACCATCAAATACAGTCTTCAATCCGACACATAAACAGAATTTTACTACAATCCAGCTCAAAAGCGATAACTCCAAGCAAACCCTAAAATCAAAGTTATCCAAGATTGGAACACTAAATATTATCATCCCTGGAGGAAACGACTTGAGAAAAAGGTCGGCGGTCCGTCGCTGGAAGTTGAAGGATCTGGGAGATAACATCGTTTGTTATCAACTAGACTTTGTCCACGGCTTGGCCTTTATATATTTTGGAATTGTGTTGGTCTGTTGGAGATTTTACGTCGTCACCTTGTTTAGAAAGATGGAGTAAACGTGTTGTCAGCTCCATCTTTCGTGAGAGCGATCAAATTGAAAATCTCTTTCTGAAAATTCTTGAAAGTTCTAGACAATTTTATGTAGGTATAGGCCGCGTGCCGATGAGTTTTCCCATCGGCAAAAACGACGAATTTTAATACAAATTTTCTTTTCCCATTTAACCAGATAATGAATTTCTTCTTTATACTTTCTCAAAAATACTTCCTTAGTGTGCTTACCTTCGTTATATAAGGTGTAACTTAAATAACACACAGCCTCTTAAGAGGTCATTGTACTCATCATTATGAACAACTTTTACTATGGGACCAACCCTGAAATCGCGAAAAAAAACCAGCTGCTACTTTTTATGTTCGCATAGCTCGACCAAAATGTAGGGAAAAGCTGATTTTTTTTCGTGTTGCTGGATTGGTCCCATAGAAAGTTGTTCATAATGATGAGTACAATGACCCCTTAAGGATGATGCGCAGTGGTAGCCCGCGAAATTCAATTTTATTTGGGTTTTTTGCAATTTTCAGGTCCGTGTCAGGTTGTATCTTGATTAAAGTATGATACGCGGAAATAAAACTTATGTATTTACATAATTTTAACCATAAAAATCATCAATACAATATCTAAGTTAGATTTCGTTCGTTTGAAGACTCTGCACGAAATCTAACTTAGAGAGATGTATTGATGATTGTTATGGTTAAGAATTATATCTATCTGCCTAGCCTTTTCCCAACTATGTTGGGGTCGGCTTCCAGTCTAACCGGATGCAGCTGAATACCAGTATTTTACATGGAGCGACTGCCTATCTGACCTCCACAACCCAGTTACGGGGTAATACGATACCCCTTGGTAAGACTGGTTGTCAGACTTTCGGGCTTCTGACGACCCGTAACGACTGTCAAAGATCCACGAATGACAGCCGGAACCAACGGCTTAACGTGCTTTCCGAGGCACGGCATGGTTAAGAATTATATAAATACATATGTTTTATTTCCGCGTATCATACTTTACTTTGATCAAGATACAACCTGACACGGACCTGCTAATTGCAAAAAACCTAAAAAATATTGAATTTCGCGGGCTACCACCGCGCAATCACCTTAGGCTGTGCGTTATATTTGTGCAAAATTTCATGCTTCTAGACCCAGCTGTTTAGGAAGTGCGTTGTCTGTTAGTGAATTAACTTGAGTTTTTTATCAAGTAGACTAGTCAAAACTTTTTTACAAAAAACAAAACCGACTTCCAAAAAAAACACTACAAAGTTAAAAATAACTTTAATTTCGGAAGTCGGTGTCTTTGGATCTGTATTTTAGGTTTTTGCCCCCGACTTCCGAAATTAAAGTTATTTTTAACTTTGTAGTGTTTTTTTTGGAAGTCGGTTTAGTTTTTTGTAAAAAAGTTTTTATTTTTCACTTTTCAGTGGGTCAGTTTGTAATTTATCTATAGAAGTTACAATAACCCAATGTCAACTGCTCATCACGTTTTACAAAATATTGCTTTTCCCGATGCAGGGACGTCAATTTTTGAGGAGTTTTCCTAGTAAAAACCAGGAGAACTGGAGCTCATGGTGAAGTCACCATCACCATTATGCATTTTGACGAGCATGAACCATATTAAAGTAATCGAATCGCAACCTGATATAATTGATTATTAGATATAATTGAGTATTTCCGATGGCCATCTGTGGTCTTCATCATCAGTTCCAGTTCACCAAATGGTACTTTCCGAGAGCAAATGCACGAGTTACTATAAAAAATACCGAAATCTTCATAAGTGTGCCCATAAAATTTGAGGGTTTCCCTCGATTTCCATGGGATTCCATCATCAGATCCCGACTTGATGATCATGGGACCACTTGCGAAGTATACACTTTCGAACAAAAAAAGAAAAATCCAAATCGGTTCAGCCATTTTCGAGTAATCGGGGAATATACATAAAAAAAAAAAAAAGGTTCCGACGAATTGAGAACCTCCTCCTTTTTGAAGTCGGTTAAAAACTGCACTTAATACTGCCGAACCCAATAACATATATCTATCACCAGCTTAGGCATAATGGAGATAGAAAAACCTATCTATGATTTTAACTTCCTAATAATCTAACGCCCAAACCCAATAACCTCTAAGTCATGTCACCAGTTTCGGCATACTGGAGGTATAAAAACCTATCTATCTATGATTTTAACTTCCTAATAATCTAACGCCCAAACCCAATAACCTATATGTCATGTCACCAGTTTCGGCATACTGGAGGTACAAAAACCTATCTATCTATGATTTTAACTTCCTAATAATCTAACGCCCAAACCCAATAACCTCTAAGTCATGTCACCAGTTTCGGCATACTGGAGGTATAAAAACCTATCTATCTATGATTTTAACTTCCTAATAATCTAACGCCCAAACCCAATAACCTATATGTCATGTCACCAGTTTCGGCATACTGGAGGTACAAAAACCTATCTATCTATGATTTTAACTTCCTAATAATCTAACGCCCAAACCCAATAACCTATATGTCATGTCACCAGTTTCGGCATACCGGAGGTACAAAAACCTATCTATCTATGATTTTAACTTCCTAATAATCTAACGCCCAAACCCAATAACCTCTAAGTCATGTCACCAGTTTCGGCATACTGGAGGTACAAAAACCTATCTATCTATGATTTTAACTTCCTAATAATCTAACGCCCAAACCCAATAACCTATATGTCATGTCACCAGTTTCGGCATACTGGAGGTACAAAAACCTATCTATCTATGATTTTAACTTCCTAATAATCTAACGCCCAAACCCAATAACCTATATGTCATGTCACCAGTTTCGGCATACTGGAGGTACAAAAACCTATCTATCTATGATTTTAACTTCCTAATAATCTAACGCCCAAACCCAATAACCTATATGTCATGTCAACAGTTTCGGCATACTGGAGGTACAAAAACCTATCTATCTATGATTTTAACTTCCTAATAATCTAACGCCCAAACCCAATAACCTATATGTCATGTCACCAGTTTCGGCATACTGGAGGTACAAAAACCTATCTATCTATGATTTTAACTTCCTAATAATCTAACGCCCAAACCCAATAACCTATATGTCATGTCACCAGTTTCGGCATACTGGAGGTACAAAAACCTATCTATCTATGATTTTAACTTCCTAATAATCTAACGCCCAAACCCAATAACCTATATGTCATGTCAACAGTTTCGGCATACTGGAGGTACAAAAACCTATCTATCTATGATTTTAACTTCCTAATAATCTAACGCCCAAACCCAATAACCTATATGTCATGTCACCAGTTTCGGCATACTGGAGGTATAAAAACCTATCTATCTATGGTTTTAACGTCCCAATAATCTAAGACAGATAAAAAAGAAGAACACGAACGGACGAAAGTGACGTAAGGAGAGATAGAATTACATTGTCTATCATCAGTAGCGATCTGTCTTTTACTGACAGTAGGTTTGGGTTTGGCTGTTAGTCAAGCTTGTTCTTCAACAGAGTCAATATAAACACAAGCAGAAAATAGCTATTCTAATACAATATTTCACCCGTCAAGTCCAAGACGTCTTGTAGACTATTTACATAAAAAATTGACTTGCGCTGATAAACAGCTAATAAATATTCTAGAGCTCCACTCTTGGCTGTACAGAGTACTCAGCATTGACAACAAACAGACAGTCTTGAGACAAATTGTAATAGTGTTGATAGTTGTCGAGCGAAGGGTACAGGGCCTGGGATTTGGCTCCTTAGAATGGTTGAAGATCGATAGATTCGAGACCAGGCGTTGAAGAAAGCTTTCAACGAGCTCTTTTATGTGTTCGTGAAATAACTAAAAAAAAATAGAAGGTTGGGTTTTATTTCTATGATAGTGTGGATATAGAAAAGTAGTGATTCGATATAATAATAATGGAAAAAGCTTTCAAAGCTAACATGAGCAACCAAATAAATAAAATTCATGAAAAAAAAAAATTAACGCGGATTCTAAGCTTCACGGTGACGCTTTTTTACGTAACTTGGAATGGACACCGTGCTTAGAATCTAAATTAATATAATTTTGATTCTTGTACTTATTCTTCACATAAGTATATCATATTATAGCAACAAGGACTTTTGATTTACTACTTATATTATGGCTAAAACGTGGAGCTTGTGGCTAAGTAGTAACAGCCGCCCGGGTCGATCGATCGATCAGGTTAAGCTACGCTTGCCGCGGTAGGTCCGTAGATGGGTGACCGTCTTTACATACCGTCCGTGCCTCGGAAAGCACGTTAAGCTTTTGGTCCCGGCTGTCATCATCTTTGACAGTCGTTACGTGTCGTCAGAAGCCCGAAAGTCTGACAACCAGTCTTACCAAGAGGTATCGTATTACCCAGTAACTGGGTTGTGGAGGTCGGATAGGCAGTCGCTCCATGTAAAATACTGGTATTCAGCTGCATCCGGTTAGACTGGAAGCCGACCCCAAGATAGTTAAGAAAAGGCTAGGCAGATGATGATTATGGCTAAAAAAACCACACGAGTTCAGATCCTGTAAAACCAAATGAAATACTATTTTCAGTAATAGTTATGAATTCAGATAAAAGTCCACGTGAAAATTAAATCAGTGGTTAATAGCGTCAAGGTATAAAATAAAATCTAACAGCAATTTTCAGACTAAATTTTGCGAAGAGGAAAACTTAATTAAAAAGGTTGACCTAGAATTTGAAAAATATGAGATAATTTTAGTGAAAAAGAGAAAAAAATTAACAATTTGATCTCATAAGCAATTCACTAATCACCCATCAATCTGCCTAGCCTTTACCTAACTATATTGGGGTCGGCTTCCAGTCTAACCAGATGCAGGTGAATACCAGTATTTTACATGGAGCAACTGCCTATCTGACCTCCACAAACCAGTGACTGGGTAATACGATAACCCTTGGTAAGACTGGTTGTCAGACTTTCGGGCTTCTGACGACCTGTAACGGCTGTCAAAGATCCACGAATGACAGCCGGGACCAACGGCTTAACGTATTTTCTGAGGCACGGAGGGGTCTCGGTATGTAAAGATGGTTACCCATCTACGGAACGACCACGGCAAGCATAGCTTAACCTGATCGATCGATCCTTGTGGCTTTTATTACTTAGCCACGAGCCCTTCTTCAGCAATCACCAATCCTTTAAAATAAAAATAAATAGTGATTACGTCCATAACTGTTAAATACAGCATTATAAGAACCAATATTCAAGCGGATAGTATTTACAGGTAAATAAAATAATGAAATTGATAAACACAATATTATACCTATGTAAAAGAACAAACAAATTAAAATTCACAAAATCCTATTACCTACACAAAATTCGATCTCAGTCCAAGATAAACCTACCACAGTTAAACCAATAAGGAAAAAATCAGCGAATTCTTAACGCGACCCGAAATCTACCCACGGCTATAACAATATCCAACGTGTCTATAATCTTAAATCTTTAGCAAATACGGCGGCCATTTTCATTGTGATTCAAGTAGGATATAAAAAAAGCGTAAATTACTTCGTTCGACTAATGCCGACACATCTTTGAGCGCAGAGCGAAACTTGAATGGTTTTATGGGATTTTTATAGGGTGCTACTTATTCTCCAACGTGTTTTATTATGTTAGAAGATGATATACGGATGGTCCTGATAATGGCTAGCTGAAGTTTTTGGCCAAATAATGATGGAGTTCAGTGATAGTATCTTTATGAAGCTTTCATTGTTGGATGACAGAAATATGGAGTTGGTTTTGACGTTATTCTTTTGGAGGGTTTGAATTTCAATGGTGGTGTCTTATTGTAGAGTTGAAGAAAAACATTATGATATAAATATTAATTAACACTATTATTGCCGTTTGAATGTTGTGGGAGATCTTGAATCTTATGATGATGATAGCTCATTTGGTAGTTTTGATTCTGATGGCATGGCTAATACACTGATAATAATTTGAGGTGGTTCATACATGTAATTTGATATAGGAGATCTAAGTCTAAGGATGAGACGCTGAATGCAAAGACATTTACGTACTCGTGGACCAGTTTTTGACAACTCAAAAGTCTTGCATTTAAGTACGAAAGACAGAAAGAAAGAAAAAGTTTTTACTGTGACTCGCACAGCGACAAACAACACAACAACAACAAACAAAAAAGCAAAAAATAAAAAAGCAAGAAAACAACTTATAAATACTATCGAGATCTATTAATAAACGTCACAAGCATGTGTTTTGGCTTACATATGTTCCTGTCTCTGTTTTGCAGTCGTAGTTTGATTGTTGTACGACAGTGACATGAATAACATTTAGCCAAAGTATATAAATCTCAGACTAAACAATAAAAAAAAGTAATTAAAAAAAGAAAATTAGCAACTACAAAAATACAGTACGCAAATCGCAACTTCTCAAGGATCTTTTAAAATGCTATAAAATGTAGTAAAGACAGGATACATAAAATAAAATTTAGCTGTTACAGCTCTTCATTTACGACCAAACTTCTAAGAGACACTAAATCGTTGACCAAAAACTTTGATAACGACTTTAGTTCAAAACACAATGTCTCAAATCTTTTAATAGTATTATATTAATATCACACGGCGGTTAATTGGTCTGGGGATGGTGACGGTTTTATTATCTTAGATGACACTGCGACAGCGTGGAATGTATTATACATTCTAAATGGTGATAATTTTATTATGTTAGTGAAAGATTATTAGGTAAAAAACCTCCTAAAAATACAGAGCATAATAATAAAACACGTTTTACCAAAATAGACGCCAATCAGATCAAGATTAATAAAAACAGAGAAATAAATAAAAATAATAAACAAGACACAGAAAGTAAAAGTCAAAGTCAAATCATTTATTTCAAATAGGCACATAAAAGGCAATTTTGAATGTCAAAAAACCATTAGGATTATAAGATCGGTCGGATCAGAAATAAAACCACTTTTTGACAGACTTGAAATATTGGGAGCAAGTTAGATCAGACATAATTCTGAGAGAGAGAGAGCGTTATTAACGCAGTTTTTTCTAAATATTTTATTAGACTGCTAAAGTACTGAAAATAAATTACTTCAATTCACGTATAAAATAGCTGGACTTTGAAAGCGTCACTCTATTAATAAGCTAAAGCGCTTTACAGTACGTGGCTTGTATTGAAAACTGTCCTTTATTGAAGTTCCAACTGTATTGGAAAAGCAATACATTTCGGACATTAAACTATGGACTAAATGCTGTCTATTTACATTCATTACAGATTCAGCATTCTAATCTGTTAGATACTACTAAAAAGATTAGGATTTCATTATAGGCGTTAATTTCACCATTTTACAAATTATATAATGCGTAACTGTGTACAATTAGATCTTATAATATAGCATAACGTTTTACGATCAACAGTCTACACTTATCGGATATGCAATACTTAACAAAGAAAAGCAAATTAATTAATTAGTTCTAAGGGTTAGTTACAAACCTACTTACTTACATTTCTTAATGCCAAAAAAACTCATGCAAATTGTAATGACGAATGTTACTTAATAGTAACATATTTTTAAATTTGGTTTTAAACATGTTCCCATTTAATTGCTTTAAAGCTGGTGGTAAACTATAAGTCTTTGGTCTCACCTTAAACTAAGTATTTGTCAAAGCGGAAGTTAACGTTATTAATAATACGGGCATGACATAATTTCTCACATCCACAAACTATTCTGCAAACTTTCACAATCTACAAACTGCTTACCCAACTTCGGGGCAACGGTCTCTAATTGTCAGTGACAGCAATTCAGTCCAAGTTGAGGCCTTATAAATGTCACTCTACTAACAATTGGACCACCATTACAAAATAAAGTTGAGTTACAGAAGTTCGGCACCATACAAAACTCAAGTAGACACACGTGCAAACGTACGTAGCGTTTGAGATAGTTTGAGACCGACATGACTTTTTTTTTTGCATTTGGCAATCTTCATGGATGTCCTCCGCCCCATGGTGGAGGGGTCTGTCAGACCCTCACTGACTGAAGCTCAGGTGGAATGGGGCTGAAGCCCGCTATATTAATAATCAGAATCATCGCTTCCCGCTGTCTGTCTGTCCCTATGTATGCTTAGATCTTTAAAACTACGCAACGGATTTTGATGCGGTTTTTTTAATAGATAGAGTTATTCAAGAGAAAGGTTTACATGTATAATAAACGTGGGTGAAGCCGCGTGCAAAAGCTAGTAAATTATAATTCACACATTGCCTAGGAACGCACGCGGAGCCCTAGCTAAAATCTAACTGTCAATACTTAAAGAAAAGCGAGCATCACTTTTCTTTAACTATATTCGATGTTTGAATGAACCGAAATGTCAGCCAGAAATATCTATGCTAAGGCCTCATTAAGGGCGCGTTTCCACTGACGCGGAGCTGGGCGGAGCGGAGCGGAGACGTGCAGGAATCGTCCAATTACAGACGAGACAAGAGACGCGATGAGGATTTCAACCATTATGATTGGTCGATTCCTGCACGTCTCCGCTCCGCTCCGCCCAGCTCCGCGTCAGTGGAAACGCACCCTTACGGAGACGCGGGGCGTCGTCCGGCGCGGTGCGCGGCGCGGCCCGCACTGAATTCAAACATAAGGCGTTCTATGAGAGCGTTTACGGAGAAGCGTTTAAGATTTCATACACTTGACGGCCCGCAGCCCGCCCCGCGCACCGCACCGCTCGACGCCTCGCATCTCCGTAAATGAGGCCTAAGGCTTGATTCCAACACAAACCTCTACACTACACGGTGTTTTTCAATCACCTTTGGCTGGGGCGCTAGTCTTGCACAGTTAATCACATTTCCTGGGCGGGAGGTCTACTCCCTAAGCACGAAGCCCGTAGTTTCGGCCTTCGTTACGAGCGTTTCCTACTCCGTATCACCTACGGACAGATGATTGGTTCGGGGCCCGAACGAAGTATGAATGGCCACACGATTTGACAGTTGTCCCTAATCCCCCTGTGTTTTTGCCCGTCCAAAAAAATTAACTTTTACACTTGTTTTGATGGATCGTTACGTCAGACGAACGTACGAACGTACTGACGGACGGACGGACGGACTTAGGGAGTAGATCCCCTGGTCACCTTCTTCGGCCGTAAAACTTGTGTGCGTGCATCTCTTTTCGCTTGTTGTATAGAGTAGGGCTTCTGTTACCTTTCTATTTTCGCGAATATTTCCGTGAAATTACAGTGAACAATAGAGGCATCTTTTCATAGCCCACAGGTACGCATCGAGTTGTGAAATCCCATTTTACGTGCAACATTGCAAAAGGTTATTAAACCAGAGTGGATCAACGGGAAAAGGTTAGCTAACAATAAAAAGGTTCGCAAGGTAAAGATCCCTGAGTTTTTATTGTAGTGGTAGAGCCTTTGTTTTGGCCGTCTTTTGTTCTTCACGAATGCTTTGAATGGAACGATTTTTCAGTTGGGAAAACAAGTGAACTTTTAACGTTGATCGTAATAAAATGTCGGTTGATTAAATCTTTTTGAATTTATTTGATTATGTTAAAAAGATCGCTGATTGATTGATTTTTGTTTTGTCAGGGATTTTGTTCAAAGGGATTTTTCTGATATAGTTTTTGATGTCTACAGCTTAATTTAAATGTGATTGGATAGTGAAAGAGAATTGGTATCGAATTATTATTTTGTTTAAATTGTTTTACAAAGACAAAGTGAATTCGATTCGTAAAAGATTGATTAGCGAGTTTTTTTGGATCGAAGTTCTGTAACGCGGCTTGCCATAGGAGTGAACTAGTAGAAATCGTCACGTAACGAAAATAATACATTATGGCCCCTCCATGTGACTTTCTCTCTCTCTCTCACTAAAGAATGAAGAGAGAATGTGTGAATTTAGTCAAAATGAAAACCACGATGGCGGCTGCGAAAATTTTCAAATTTTTCATCATGGATGTCGTTTTCATGGTTTTCGAGTGTGCTAAAGCCGATAGTGTAGTCAAAATGAAAATCAAGGAGGGCGGCTGCGAAAATTTTCAAATTTTTATCATGGTTGTCGATGCCATAGTTTTCAACGGTGCAAAATGTAAATGCAAAATGGTGGCTGCGCAACTTTTGTTTTTATTTTAAATCATACGGAAGAAGGAACTTCGTTCCTGACGAGGGTCCTAGCCGCACACGTTTTTTTTTTTTCTATAAGTACAGAAAGCCACACGTTAGTGGTAACACTTTTACCTTAAGCCGGCCTAGCGTAGTACCTACATACGCAATTTCAATAGAATAAGAGGTCAGTTTAATACTTACTGGTTTTGGTCTGACGTGCGCTCTACTGGGGGGCTAAAACGGTCACTTTGGCAGAATCATAATAGGATGACATTATCTATACTAATATTATAAAGAGGTAAAATTTGTATGTAAGTTTGTAAGTTTGTATGTTTGTAAGTTTGTATGTAGGGGGTAATCTCCGGAACTAATGATCCAATTCTAAAAATTTTTTCACAAGTAGAAAGCTACATTATTCCTGAGTGCTATAGGCTATAAATTATATTTATATCATGCATATTAGCCGAGCTATCACAATTTTTGTCTAACAAGTCGGAAAGAAATACGTCTTTAAACAGACTTTTTTGCATGCGCTGCCTAAACGGTTTTTTAAAATTGAGAACAATGTATGGCAGTCTGGTCCGTCTTAAATAATTCTACAAAAAAGTCCGCGACACCATATTTCTATCTTTTACATTTTACCTTTTATACATCTTTTATTGTTTTAAAAAAGTATTTTTTAGACATACTTACGTTTGGATGATTATTTAAACAACAACACCTTAATCCTTATTCAAATAAGTTATTTTATGATCACAAGGACATCATGGAGATAAGATTTGGCCTTTACAGTATGGCAATTGGTCGTACAGTTTCGGAAATAATATAAAATTACTAAAACGCAAAATAACTTTAATTCATACCGCTCGCTCTTGAGCAAACATGTTTAGTGCGATGGCGTTGTGCAAATAAGTAATTTTTCTGAATTTCGAGATTTATTATTCCAATAATGTCGGTGGAATACGGCGGAAGAGTTTGTTTTTTTGTTAGTTTGTTTGAACGCGCTATCTCTGGAACTACCCCAGTCGGATTTGAAAATTTTTTTTTGCATTTTATAACCCAGTTCTTGAGGAGGGCTATAGGCTATTTAAAATCACGCTAGGGCCCTTAGACGCCGAGCGCGACGTAATAGCGCGGGCAGGCGATGCGGAAGGATATAGGATATTTAACATCACGCTAGGGCCCTTAGAAGCCGAGCGCGAAGTATAATAGCGCGGGCTGGCGATGCGGAAGGATATAGGCTATTTAACGTCACGCTTGGGCCCTTAGAAGCCGAGCGCGAAGTAATAGCGCGGGCAGGCGATGCGGAAGGATATAGGATATTTAACATCACGCTAGGGCCCTTAGAAGCCGAGCGCGAAGTATAATAGCGCGGGCTGGCGATGCGGAAGGATATAGGCTATTTAACATCACGCTAGGGCCCCTAGAAGCCGAGCGCGAAGTAATACCGCGGGCAGGCGATGCGGAAGGATATAGGCTATTTAACATCACGCCCTCCACGCCGCCATCTAGGGTTCTTAGGAGTCGGACAAAAATAAAAAATGTCCGAAAGGATGCTAAGCGCAAAGAAATGAATGAGTGGGTGTGGGGGACAAGAAATTTTACGCGGACGAAGTCGCGGGCAGAAGCTAGTAAATAATATTTGAAATCGTAAAACGGTCACAAACTGACAATTCATAATTATTGTCAGTTTGTGACCGTTTTACGACTTCAAATATTATTCATAATATTATCCTATTATGATTCTGCCAAAGTGGCCGTATTAGACCCCCCGTACTCGTAAAGAATGAAAATAATTTTAAATACCGTTACTATTGGGAACAAAGAGGCATAATATTCATATTCCTATGTGTTCGCACTCATAATAACAATGTTAAATATTGGTAAATGCTAAATACAAACGTATTTTCTACTGTTCTCATGGCATTAAAGACACAGCTGTAGGTTTAAGCTATCACATAAGATGTTTTTGGCAACATACTTCATCAGATTTAATCTCTGTTGGCAGACATTTCATATTTGTTATAATAATGTTCATTTATTCATAATTCATAATTTGTGATATTTCTCAGAATTGTCTAATCATTTCCTTTATGAGTACGAACTCCTACGATGTATATAAAAATTTACTTCCGGGAACGCAGAATATAATTATGGCGAATATAAGACAAACTGAATTAGTAAAGCCTATTTCACGTGTTACATAAAAATACAGTAGTTATACTATAAAATCCTCTAAAGGAAAAATGTGAAACGACACCAAACTGTAAGAACCCAAGACTTTCTCCTTGAACCAATCCAAATAAAACATTAATAAAATTTCGAGGCGTCTTGTTCAATATAATTCTCGGAGACAAACAAGTGTACTCCCAAATGAGGTCTGACCAAAGTTATTAACTGAGACAGTTACGAGAGTTATTATAATTTCATTCTCACTTTGTTGGTGTATTTTTCAAGTCATGGTCATTTTGTAGAGAAACAATTAATAATAATTGTACAGTAAGAAAACCCAAGATGATTCAAAATTACCTACTCAATTTGTATTTAATCGTAATTAACTACTCTTCTTAGGCCTCCTAAAGCCTCCTTCTCTATTGAAGGCCTTTCGGGGGCACGACCTTCTGTAATGAAGTACGCAACCAAGAAAAAGAACTATTCTTCAGAGTTGATTGGCATAAAATTTTTTTTAATAATTCTTACGGTGGCTAAAATATAGGGTGTAAAAAGACACATTACAAAGCCGTCAACTATGCATACTGTACATCTAACTAAGTAGCTTTGTTCAAAAATTATTACTAGGAAACAACATTTATTTTTTGGTATACAAAAAAAGCGAGGTATCTTTTAGCAGAACTGACTGACTGGATAAATTAGTAAAATACTTCAGGCAACTCACATAGCAACCATTCGAACTAAGGTTGAAGTCATAATTACTAACAAATGTACCTATGATACCCACTGCTTATACGAAATCAAGTACACAACTTTCGGGTACACAAGTTCACATGAAAGAGACGAAATAAATTCTCAAACCAATCCCACAGAACATAACTCGAAACAATATCAATATCAACCCACATCACAGCGAAATTTAATATTACAACTGAAGGTTCAGACATATTAAATCCATATACTGTTAAAGTGTAAACTAAAAAACGTTGTTTTGGAACAAATAAAATCAAATTCATTTGGGAGGTCAATACAAAAACGTCTTTGGGTTATATCAGAGAGGAATGATCAAAGGTCACTGTTTGCTGAGGGTCCAAATCAAATAGTTTGTCCCATAAATAGCTTGGGTCACGTCTCTGAGTAAATTGGTTAACGGTCTGACTCCACGAAAAATTATTTTCACTGAAACGGTCGTAGATGAAGAAAATTGTTTAGGAACAAATAAAAATGAAATATAATTTGCTGAGGGAATTAAGGTTAAAGTTTCAACGTTGACGTTTGTGTTAACGAGGTTGAGATAAGCTATTATGAGTTGACTCTGGAAGTGAGGATTTTAAAAGCCAATCTCCGTGGTTGTCGAGGGATGGAAGAAACACTGAGCATGTTCAGTGTATGCAGCCTGCCGTAAATTGGGGGAGTTAATTGACAAGAACTGTTGTTGGTTCTAAAGTTATGGCTCATTAATTATAATAAGCACTTGATAAATTTTGTAAACATCCAAATTTTATTACAACATTGCGGACTAAATATCGGTTTTGAAATATTTCAAACCCCAATTAATCAAAATTCTCCACAAAATACCGCTAAATTCGCTAAATAGTTACTATCGCTAATTGAATTCGTTGATTACCAAGGGAACAATATTCCCGGCCCTCCTCTTTTGCAATTCTTCGAGATAAAACAAACTTTTTGATAACCCCCACACCTCCCTAAAAAGTAACTTTGTGAACAAGGAAAATTCAGCAATTTCAGCATCACAGGGACACATCTTAAAGATAATTATGACTTTAGAATCCATTGAAAAGTCCATTTCATCCAAAGTTTGACTAGTTGCGAAACATGAAAATCTAATCAAAACATCTGGGGAGTTCCTAAGTGGTAAAGGTTGGAAGTACTCTAACATTTAATACTTTGATCAATGAGGCACGATGTAAAATGGCTTCTTTTGATACAAATTTGAAACTAGTAGTTCGTTCAAGATTTTGTGCCGCAAAAAGATCTTGTTGAAAACTGCGACGGTCATGGAAATTTTATAAATATGTGGAGCTCGGATGTTGTGCTGACGTGTAGAAGGAGGCTAGAATATCTTAGTGCGAGTTGTATGGCAGCGAGTTGGCAGCCATTCATTATTTATGCACTGTGTGATCTTAAGAATTAAAACTTGCTAAGTGGTTCAGGAGATACTGCGACACCTAGCGTTGATATACTTAGGAACACTCTTGAATTAGTAAGAGAGAAAATTGTAGGTTAAATAAAATACAAAGGAATAAGTTTAGTAGTCTTGAGCAACTCAGTTATGTTTAATTGAAGTGTCAAGAAAGTACGACTGGATTTAACTTTCAAGTAATAAGAGAACTATGATGAAGTCATAAAAGTTGGTTGTATTTCCTATTTGAAGTTTCTTCCAAATTGGTGATACAAATATTACTTGTATGCGATTATTTATGTAATACTAAAGTAATCGTGTATTGGTTTTCTTTAAAACAGAAAATGTAGCGTCCATCCTTGATAAAATTAAGTACAATTAGACGTAATCCATGAGCAATTTATTACTTTTAATAAAGAAAAGCATTATTCTCTTCCTTCCTTTCATTTCGCTTTACCTGGAACTGAATTAATCATGTCTCCTTAAAATTGATGTCGAAAAACCCAAGGAATACTTCTTCGAATAATGTTCCCTAAAATTCCTTAAATAGGTATCTAAAATGTTAATGTCGAATTCAATAAATAATAAAAGACTCACCTAGGTACAGAAAACAATTCTGATTCGATTTAAATCAAAGAGCATTTCTGGAATTCCATTAAAATATTTTCATGTACAGCGTTTAGATTTGGGGAGGACGACAATTTAGAAATTACGCAAAATCTTCGTAGGAGGTCAAATAAAATACTTCTCTAACAATGCTCTGAGATGCGGTTGATAATGTATCGAGCAGAAACGTTAAAATAACTCATGCTTTTGTTATTGAAGCTCATTTTAATTTCCAAAAGCTTTTATTTCTGTAATTCCATCTCAAATTCGTTTTATAACACATTAAACTATCGACTCGGCCCTGCTTCGCACGGTTTTTACTACTTGACAAAACATCGGGATTTCTTTATCATTTGTATGTTTAATATTAATGTATTATACAAATACAGCTTCCGGAATAAATTCTCTAAATGAAGGTAAAAACCGCATCCAAATCCGTTGCGTAGTTTAGATGAACAATGCGGTCACACACACAGATAGACACAAAAAGCGATTTTAATCTATATATATACTAATAATAAAGCTGGAGAGTTTGTTTGTATGTTTGAACGTGCTAATCTCTGGAACTACCAGTCGGATTTGAAAAAACATTTTTGCATTTGACAGCTTAATTCTTTAGGAAGGCTATAAGCTATTTAACATCACGCTACGACCCTTAGGAGCCGAGCAAAAAGAAAAAAGTCAAAAAGAACGTTAAGAAGAACCTTTTATAGGTTTTTCTTAACGTTCTTTATGACTTTTATAATATATTTTTTTATAGATAGACGCTACAAAATTAACAAAATCATTTATTTTATTATTTATTTATTTAAATGCCTTAAAACTACCATTACGGGACTTAACCTAATGCGATAGCCACACACACCCAAAATTAAAATTAAAGTACAAAATATATCTAAAAATCATTGTTTATAACATAATCTAAATAATAGTACTTTTGCGAATTCACCCCAGTAACATGTAAATACATTAATTTCGACCTGAATATGAATGATGATGCGAATTGCTCGAGTCAGAGGGGTTTTGGCCAGCAAGTTGGTCTTGGCTGATGGTACGACCAGCAGTGGCGGGGGGGGCGTCGCCTCCACACATAACGGTCCGGTACATACAAGTGCAACCGCTGCAGCACTCTCGGGTTGTGCTCTATGCCCCGGAGCAGTTTCACTATGTACGACACCAGTGCAAATTCCCGTCGTACCCCGAGTTGATTGTACCCAGTACGAATAGAGTAGGGTACAACAAAGGGTAAAATGGGTATACCCCAAAAAGTTTCTTGTACAGGTGGCATGTGAATTTGTTCTGGACTCGTTCAAACATCACTGAGTACTTAGCCTATCATGTTTCTTTAGTATTATTTCAGTATTGCCCAAGTACAGAACTGGATTTACAATAACAATTTTTAAAACAAGGTTTCGGGTTATGACATACATCTGCATTGTTCTTGGCAAAACTCTTCCTAGAATAAACAAACTTTGACATTAGCCAAGAAGCTTCACTTCTCAAGAACTTCTTCAAGAACTTCTTTCTCCTTCTCTAATATTCTAGGCATTGCATTCCACCATTAAAGCTGCAAACCGTTCTTTAATTTCAGACTGGGGTGCTGACACACCAAGGCTTGCAATTACGTTCATCCAAAGCGAAGACTTGCCTCGTCTATTATTTATGAGAAAATATGGAAATTTTATACGAACAAACATCTCCACAGTTTGTTTCATTCTCTAGATGCGCGTATCTGTGTATTTAAATATTAATGATGCAGTTAGGCGTTTTTAATTTTGCTATGATAAACATTTTTGTTATTACTTTTATTTCTTTTTCTTCTGTATATTTTTTTATTTATTTAAACTTTTCGTATACAAAAATGTAAAAAGGTGGACTTAATGCCCTAGGCTTCTCTACAAATCAACCAAGGGCGGTAAGGAGATCATATGGCAGGTGCTCTGTTTGAGAGGAACAATGATGAAAAAAAAAATCATAATGAATTATAAATATAATAGGTACACAATTACATACAAGTACATTCACGTGACCAGTGGGCTGGCCAGTTCTTTGGCCAAAGAGTTAGCATTGCCATTCAACGTGGAATTCTGCCAGTCTTGCCGACCACGTTTCCGGATGACATCAATGCGGACGAGTACTTCGACGCCTAAGTGTCCTTTTGTTTTTTATTTATTTGTATAGTTGGTTAGATAATAATTTACTTTAGGATCTAGTGTAAATAGTGTTAACTTGTATATTTTTTAAAAATAAAAAAAAGAAATAGGTATGAAATTAAAGAACAAAATATACAAGTACAATATAGGTTATAAACTTATAATACACATACATATATATTTACTATAATATAAACCTATACTATATAAACATACTTATATACTACTTGTATTTTTCAACCATCATTATTAGGAACTTTGTTTTATCTCCAAATAATCCAAATAATTTCTAAAAACCAATTTGGTTTTAGAAAAGGTATCTCTACTGAGGATGCAGTGACTGCGTTGCTGGATACTGTGGTGGACAAACTTGACAGTAAACAGAAATGCCTAGGCGTCTTCCTGGACCTCTCTAAGGCATTTGATACCGTCTCTGTTCCCATCCTTCTTGCCAAGCTGGAATCGATTGGGGTACGCGGTGATGCCCACAAAATATTTAAGGACTTTTTACTGAACCGCACGCAATCTGTGAAGATAGGGGACGTCATTAGTAGCGAAGAATCTTTAAATTACGGTGTCCCACAAGGAAGCCTGCTTAGTCCTCTCCTCTTTCAGATATACGTGAATGATCTCTGCACCCTCTCTCTTCCATCCACCCATATCCTGGCATACGCAGACGACACGGTTATTCTGACATATGGCAATGACTGGGACACGACAAGTAAGACTGCTGAAAAAGCACTGCGCGAGATAATGCTCTGGTTGGCTAACAATAGTCTTACATTAAATGTTAGCAAAACTCACTTTGTCACCTTTGGTCTCAGACCTTCCCTCCTGCCACCAGTAAACTCAATAGTACTTAAAGCGCATGTATGCGCGTTCAGTGACCCCCAATGCGCATGCCCCTCCGTGTCCAGAGCCCCGGTCGTTAAATACTTAGGACTCCAGGTTGACGCCTGTCTATCTTGGCACCATCACCTTGAGACACTGTCCGCGCGGGTTAGAAAACTTATGTATGTCTTCAAAAAACTTCGACTGTCCGCCCATAGGGAAGTTCTAAATATGGCTTACAGTGCTCTTTGTGAATCTATCTTAACGTATTGCATTACAGCCTGGGGAGGTGCAGCGAAGACAGCGTTTATACAGGTGGAGCGGGCGCAAAGAGCAGTAATTAAAGTGCTTCTTAGTAAACCTTTCAGATTTCCCACGCAACTACTTTATGAGGAGTACAAGGTTTTAACAGTACGACAGCTTTTTATCTACCGCGCACTAATTCGCAAACACTCAAACTTGCCACTAAACATCATCGGTCCTTCCACAGCTAGAAGAAGACCAGAACCCCCATGTCCTACCAAAAGCACGCACACGATTTTTGCTAAACGACACTACCCATTTCTAAGCGCCCTCACTTATAATAAACTGAACCAGTTTTTGAATATACATTCCCTAAACACATTTCATTGTAAATCTAAAATTAAAGAATATCTTTTAACTCTTGACTACGGTAAAACAGAAGACCTATTAAAATCGCAATACACATGACCAATACTATGTTCACCTTATACACACACACACACCCTCGCACACACACCCCCACACGCACTCTCACACACCTACTCACCACACCTTTTTCACATTAGAATTAAGCACAAATTATTGTTCCTTAGTATACATATAAGTTCTGCTTACTTACCTTGTTATCTTGAACTTTATGGACGGATGAATGACCCCTGTAACACAGGTTCCACCTAGCATGGGGGTCATTGATTAATTTCTCTGTGCACTTGTAAGCCCTACGCTGTAAATGTTGCCCATACCTATTTTTTGCACATTACTTTTTGGAAAAATAAATTATTTATTATTATTTATTATTATTATTATTATCTAGCCTTGTCGAGAGACCATTGTTGTTATGTTTACGACATGTGGATATGACTCTATCAGTCATATCCACATGTCGTTTTTACAGAAATATATTAAAAAATTACTCTGACTTCCTCTTTTCTATTTTTTTAGTTCTATTTTAGTTTCTCCATTTTAGCTATTGTATATATTGCGAAACATTACTAATACCTTCCAGTTAACCTCATCCAAACAGTTCCACTTTATGAAATATTGAATCGTGCAAAAATATCATTCAAATAATATAACATATTTTTGGTTATCCACCTCACCTTTCGACAGTATATGATATTTATAAATTGAAGAGTAATCCGTTACAATTTGGATCAGTACTCTAATGGATATTGACACATTAGATATTAATGGATTGTAATGGATTGATCCAGATGCTGAAAGCGACTGTGTTCAGATCGACCTTGGGCTTAGCATGAGCGTTTCTAAGCGGTTTTGCTAAATTAAGTGTCATTGGTGTATTACTCAGTATGTATGATAATAGGATCTCTATTGGTTTTGGTATCTGTGTCTATGCTTAGTAACTTTGTTAAATGTTCATTACCAGGCATAGTGCGTCTAAGTAAGATCTTCTGCATTAATAATACTAACTGCCTACAGTATGTCTATTGCAATCCTGATATCAGGGTTATCTTCTTTTTCGACTGAATTTTTGCATCATTTTCTTAAGTTACAATTTTCACTCTTTACAATATTATCCATAATAAATTAAAAACACAACAACATGAATCATGCATTCATGAATATTATCATTATATTATGCTAAACTCCTGTTCAAATCAAGTGAAAGCAAACATAGTATTATCTTATACTCGTAGTTAATTAATCGTTCAACTCCCTAACCCATTAATACAACATCGCCCACTCTTAGTATCGTAACTTGCAAATTGCCCACGGTTTCGTGGTGATTCCAAATGTAAATTGCCAATTTGGCCAACACGACGATTTTCCGTATAAACAGGTGTTAGAGATAATTTATACAACTGATCAATATTCAATAGATCGGAAATACGCGGACGTATTCTGTGCGTTAAGGAAAAATATAGGGATATAAAAATATCACGAAGAAAAGAAATATTGTTCTGCTCTAGATACAGTCATTCTTTTGTTTCTTGGTTCATTGAAAAATTATCAATTTCTTTATTTTTTTTACCTTGGACAATTCAGTATGTTTTGTCAACTCATCATCGATCATGCTTGTAACCTCATTTTTTAGGGTTGGCAAAACTTTTTCTTCTCCTTCTATTTCTTTCTTCAATTTAATATACCTACACCATCTGTCTATCCATATCATCATCACAAAATCCATTCATCGTTTAATTATTATTTCTCTATTCTTGCGTCATCTTCAGAGCTTCTTTGTTTCTGTTTTGAGAAAATAATTTAGCTATTTACTCGAAGTGCAATACTTTTTTGACTTCGGTAAGATTAAGCATATTGAGAGCAACCAAGACGTATATTTCGAGCAATAGGCACAAACACACGGCTGCGGCTGGTAAAAAAAATCTTCGAAGTAGACCGTATCGTTCCAAAAACAGTGTTACAGATTGCTTTTCCACCAGTTATTGAAAACAAACAATAATAATAACAGACAATAATAATTAATAAAATAAAAAACAAATTGATATTTTTAATTGCGTAACACAATATCAATCGGAATCGGTTTCATTTCGACAGTTCAACAACATTCATTGCGTTATTTACGTTGTCGAGCAGACAAATTTTTCGAACATATGAAGCAATAAATTAGCAATTTGCTTCAAAATGATTCAGATTCCGATTGATAGTGTGCTAGGCAATGAGGGTGCAGGCTCAATAAGAGCTAGGAAGAGAAGTCATTTCTTTATAAATAGTTGCAGCTTATTTTGGTTGGGTCGCACTATTTTGCAATAAAATAAAATAAAAATGAATTCATTTATCATTAAATTTGGCCATAAATAAGCAGATTAGTTAAAATATTGGGAATTTTCGATAAAGATCATAAAAATTTGGTTAAAAAAATTGTAACACTTCGTCCAAGACAACCATGGCCACAGAATAAATAATAGTACTAACGTACAGAAGTTGCACTCCTTTGATCTTGAAGAAAGCCGCTTTTATAATAGCCTACAAAATCTTTTCCCCTCCATGCGCAAGCTAAATTGCTCTTAATCGCAGCGCTTGAGAGTTGTTATTACTTTGTGTCGTTACTCGTCCGTAACATACCTACGCCGCTTAGCCGAGTACTAGGGCTGTCCGCAAAAGAAAATAAAATATGGTACCATACCACCATACCATACCATACATACCTTAAGGTATGGTGGTGGTGGTGGTGGGGTATATGGTTGGTTGGTTGGTGGTTGGTTTTATACTTTTATTGTATTTATGAGTAGTCTATCTAGAGTTGTTTCACTTTAATGTAATGTCTTATAATTTTCAAACGTTATTTTTTATTAATCAATCAAACAAACATCAATTATTTTTAATACACCATCATCTCGTATAATATTTAGAAGTGTTCTAAAGTAAACAAGGTACAAACACGTCTTAAAGTTGAAAGTGACATTTGGGCCACTTTAAGGCTCTTACAGACAGAGGCGATATCGCGAACGATATTGCGATATTATCGCGTCGCAACACCGCTTCGCCACACGTCGCGACGCGATATCGCCTCTGTCTGTAAGAGCCTTTAGTCGCCTGAACATGGTCATAAAACAACTAAAGATGCCTCAACGCACCAGTGGCTAAGTTTGTGCGATCGTACGATCGCGGGTAGGTACAATTGCTTGTTAATCCTAAGTTAATCTTTAATTACTTTAAGCGATTTTGGACCTTACTCCTGAAACAATACGACGCACATACAAACCCCCACCACTCCGCCGAGAGGTCAAGTTAAATGTCGGCAACTATAGTAAGTAGGTAGGTAGGTAAAAAAAAGGTAGCAACAAGACTCGACATTTCGTAATGGATTTTCGTCATTCAAAAAGTAACTATATCACTAATTTATATATAGTATAGTGATAATGTGAATATACTTAAAGTATACTTAAATTTAAAATCTAAGATTTAATTTTTTCATGGGCGGCCGTACGTGTCTCGCTCGCTGAGCGCGTAATACACCTTGACTGACTTGTAACCCAGAGTTGCCGCGAGCTGTAGGTACTTATCTCGAGCGGAATGTACCAGTGCAAGAGGCCTGCCATGGCTTAAATGGTTCTAAATTGTCTGTACTATCTTCACCTTAAAGCTTTGCACCCATCTTTCAATCACCCTGTATTTAAAGGAACTTACTTGTTCCAAGCTTATGACGCTATTTAGCGTCAGAAGTTTCTCCGGACAAAACTATAACAACAAGACATCATCATCCCTTAAGCTCACATGACAAATGCCCGGAACCGGATACTAATCCCGGTCCAGACAACTAATTTGTGTAATATAGTCCCGTATCAACCGTATGGAAGTCATGCCCGCAGTTTTTGCGGTCACAAAACGAAAGGGTTTCATCTCTGTCAAACTAGTGATGTGGTGTATTGGTTAGTTAACGATAGATTTGTCGATAGATTTTCGGTGGATTATATTTAAATTAATCAGGAAGGCAATTTATGGGCAATTCTCATAATTTTAAGATCATAATGCATTCCAATCTCAGTCTCAATCTGTCAAAAATATCTGAAATTTCCCTACATTTTATACAATTATTTTTTTTATATAATATTTTAATCAATTTTGACATTGATTGTCGTTGAGTTGAAATTTTAATTAGATTTTTGAACATATTATGTACTGGAATCGGCTTTCTGTTTGTTTACTAATATTATTGACGGGCTACAATTAGGCTTTTACACTGTACTCACCCTTAATCACGTGACAAAACATCTTGCAAATATGCTATGTCTTTTACAGGGTGTAAGTGTAAACAGTGGCAATAATTTAAGGGGTCATTGTACTCATCATTATGTACAACTTTTACTATGGGATCAAACTTAAAATCGACAAAAAAAATAATCAGCTGTTCAGTACATTTATGTTTGCATAATTTGTCAAAATGTAGGGAACAGCTGATTTTTTTTTCGCCATTTCGTTTTTAAGACTTGACAAACATCGAGATTTCTTTATTTATAATTTAAGTTTAACATTAAAAATTAGTTACACACAAACCTTCTAGAACAAATTCTGTAAATGATAGCGAAAACTGCACCAAAATCCATTGAGTAATAGTTACAAAGTGGTCACACAGACAGACACGTAAAGTGAGTTTGTTTCATAATGTAATATGTATTATTGATTAGCTTAAAAGTGCAACAAATTAAATTAAAATGATTGCTTGGTAGGTTTTCAACCTGCAAGTGGGGTTTTTAACCTCCGGGCATAAGATTATTTTCACTTGATTAAACAGAACACAACTCAATGATTTCTAATCACGAATCACAAAAAAAAAAAAAAAGATTCTTCCCATTTGTCATTTAAAAATAGTCTGAGTAAAACGTTTGACAGCTGAGCATCGGTATTTCATTAGCAATTCTTTTAAGTGTGTACTATTTATTTATTTAATTCAATTGGTCTTACAAAGAGGCCACGTTCAAAGGAAACGAAGTTATACAGGCCGATTGTTTACTTGTGGTGCAGGTTAGATGCGTACAGGGTGTTTTTTCAAAAGTATTTTGTAGGTACGCTGTGTATTTGCCAGAATTACATACAACGTTTATTCAGCCTCAATTTAATGGTGTTAGTAAGAAGTTTTATTTTTACGAAGCAAAAAGTACTCCTTTGTATATTTGTAAAGATCTTAGCTGATGGGTTTTGTAGTTTCTCTCTACCATGGGAAGAAGGCATGGTATATGAGATGATGAATTTATTTTTTTGTGTGCTAAAGAATTATCATTAATGCAAAAATGCTTGCAAAAATTATAGTACTGTTTATTTTCAGAATTTTAAATGATCGCAGCATAGTTTTTTTCTCAAATCTTTTTTGGTAATGAAGAGCGTCTATTTTCTTAGAAATTGCAAGAGTTTCCAATGAAAATAACACTAACAAAAATCTGCATTCCTAATAAAAATAGTCATCGATTTATATAGGGTGACTGGTAATTACTAATTAGTGGCCGATACCTACACACATGATTGTGGTCATGATAACAAATAACTTTTACTATTTAAATAAAAAATCAGCTGCTCCCTACATTTTCACGTTATGCGAACATGAGTGTATGGGGCAGCTGTTTTTTTTTTTTCGCGATTTCAGGTTTGGTTCCATAGTAAAAGTTGTTTATAATCATTGTGTTTAAGTATCAGTCACTAATTACCAGTTCTAATGAGCTACAGAAAATCGCTGTCAGCCTATAACTCATGCCTAGACCCATCAGAAACATAGGATTTTATAGCAGCCGAGCTCCCTCTCGATATTCTTTGTTATAAAACAGTAATAGACCAATAAAAGTTTAACGATACCCGTTGCGGTTTGCCTTTGATATAGTTCCTATCGTGATTTTTATCTTATAACCGTTTATAAGATGTATTTATTGGCGAAATGGCAAACTATATGGTTTGTAAATAAAATTGCGGCTTGATTGATGTAGGTTGAATGTTATATACTTACATTACTAGTCAATCCTGACCTTAATGAAAAAGTACTGCTAATATTTGCTATTATAAAACTCGATTTTAATGAGAATTATATTTTAAACAATTAAGGCGCGGACTGACTACGATTTTAAACGGCACACAACCGCGTAATTTATTGTCACCATTAGCTGGCTTGAAATAAGTTTGAAAATTAAAAATAATATTTGTGTTACCGAGATGTGACTAAGCTGCGAATGTGCATTTATTTTCCGGGTTTTCTTTAGATTATTCAGAATATACACAATAAATGAAATAATTGTCCGGTTAAAGTTTTAAAAAAATGCTAATTCTATTAACTTCTTGAAAAAAGAATGTCGTTATCGCTGAAAATAAAGAGATGTTCAACGCCAAAGTTTATTTTTGTGGAGCAACTTCCAATTTTTTTATTGGGAATATCAAACTATTTTTTACTATTCTATTCGGTTATTTTTTTCTTTAAATCCTTCTCTGTCCACTGTATTTTTTGCGTCGGATAGTTTCATTGCGTTACGTCATACTCGACAATCCAAGAAACCAATTTTTTTGAATATTGAGCTAATGCCGCGCCTGGCACGGCCCGGATGGCACGATAAGGTTTGCTCATTGAATTGGCGCTATAATTTCGCGGCGGGGTACCGCATATGTACATAGTCAATCAAGTGAAGGGTCTGACTTACTTATGCGGTACCCCGCCGTGACATTATAACGCCAATTCAATGAGCAAACCTTATCGTGCCATCCATCAATTTCTGTAATTAAAATATATATAGGTATTACTCAATCGAATTTGATGGCTCAACGATAGGTATTATTTTTGACTTTTTAAATGTTCTCTTTTCTTTTTTGCGTTGGGGGTTTTTTAAATTTTTAATTTAATTTTTATTTTAACCTTTTTAAACTTTTTAAACAATTTAACAATACAGAATGTTAAGTTTCTCTGCACATAACATTAACTTATAGTGATGGCACCATCGTACTGCAAATAGAATTAAATACTGATAAAAAAACGAATACAAACACTACTATCTCTTATTTTTTTTCAAGAGTGTACTAGTGTGCTGGATATCCTGACTGCAACATCATCTCATCGTGTAGCCACCATTGCATTGTATGTAGAATCAAATACTGATCAAAACGAACCCAAACACGACATATCTGCTATATTATTTTACCAAGAGTATTCTAGTGTGCTGGATATCCTGGCTGCAGCATCAGCTCATCGTGTTGCCACCATTGCATTGTATGTAGAATAAAATTCTGATCAAAACGAATCCAAACACGACATATCTGCTATTACTTTTTCAAGAGTCTTCTAGTGTGCTGGACATCCTGGCTGCAGCATCAGTTCATCGTGTTGCCACCATTGCATTGTATGTAGAATCAAATACTGATGTAAATGAATCCAAACACGACATATCTGCTATTACCTTTTCAAGAGTGTTCTAGTGTGCTGGACATCCTGGCTGCAGCATCAGCTCATCCTGTTGCCACCATTGCATTATATATAGAATCAAATACTGTTGTAAATGAATCCAAACACGACATTTCTGCTATTAATTTTTCAAGAGTGTATCCAGAACACTAGTGCTGGATATCCTGGCTGCAGCATCAGACCAAGAGTTGTGCAATAAATAAATAAATAAATAAATTCCATAATCTTGCATAGATAGATAGCATACATGGATGTTTCAAATTTTAGGTAACACTAAGGTTTGAAAGTAAAGTAAATACCCATTACGTGTCTAAGATCCCTACCGCAGCTAACAAAAGAGCGAATAACTTTGAAACGGCTGAACCGATTTTGATAAAACATGTCTAAGAACCATCGCTGGAAAACCTGCTTTCAAATAAAAAAAACCGCATCCAAATCAGTCCACCCGTTTAAGCGCTAAGGTGCCACAGACAGACACACAGACACACACACACACACACACACACACACACACATAGCGGTCAAACTTATAACACCCCTCTTTTTGCGTCGGGGGTTAAAAATATCAATAAGATCATTAAGTATCATTATTATTATTAAATATCCAATGTCAAAAATTAAAATCAAACCATATTATGTCATAGCAAAAAATAATTTACAAAAAATTAAAAAACACCATTACATTGATGTCAGTTAGCAAAACTATTTTTCAGTATGTTGTGTATGATGAAGATAACGAGTCCCCAAGCACAGCCACTGCTGTTCCAGTTTGACGTGTATGGACGCCAATGAAATTACAGAAACAACACATAACCCAGACTTTTCAATTTAGTTTTACTGTGACGGAGGGCAATGAAATAACATGTCATATAACAACGTGACTTTACGAGGTATTACCGTTGTAGTTGCAGGGTTACAAGTACAATATAGCATCCAGGGTATTACACATAAGTTTGAAAAGTGTCTCAATTAGATTCTATACTGCTAATGAGCCACTGAAAAAAACACAAAATTTTTATTCAATCGATAAGTGCCATAAAAATACATTTAAATTTTACATTTTCAAAATTTCTCGCGAAAACACTGGACGCAGTGGACGGCATATTGCTCTGTGATCATGACGTCAGTTGGCAGTGTAAACAAACACTTTATTTAAAGGTACGCTGATCAGATGACAGTTGGCATTGACACTTTTTAATTTGCACAGCCGTATGACGTAATAACGTATGGTGTTAGAAAACTGATTAAAAAACTGAAAACTTTGAATTGAATTTTAAAATTTATGTTGTTATTTTACGAACTAAAACTAACTTTTTCCTATACTGCTCTTTGCTTATGCTATCTAAATAATATATTTTTAGATTTTTTCTCCTACACAGTAAAATACCGTATTGAAAGAAACTAACGATTTCTTATTTACAGCCAGTTATAAAACTATTATTAAAAAAAGAACCTATAATTTCCCAAGACTATTCTGTAAAGTCCTCCGTCATTTCATATCGACCCACTTTACCGGAGCCATATTAACCATACATTTTACCTAAAGGTCACACATTTATACGCAAATAATGACAGATGGTGAAGCCGTAACGTCACAATAACTCATTTCGCTTAAGCCTGGTATATATATCTGCCCTAAAACAGGCTGAGGGCTCATTCATCATCATCAAATATTTAACGTTCTTCCGCTGGACTGTCCTTGCAATGTGTGATGATATATAGGCGGAAGAATCTTCGGAAGATTTTTTTAACACATTTTTTTCCTTCTGTAGTACAGTTGTATAGTCGATACGTAATTGTTTTATCACTTTTGAAAACAATTCACAGAAAATTTGAATCTCTTGCTTTAATACTTCACCCAATAAAAAAAATTAACGGTTAAGAGATGGTATAGTCATAAATACCAACTCTTAACCGTTTAATTTTTTTTTTACTGCTGTAGGTTGATGATGACTACGTTAGGCCAGCTTAGGGTCAAAGTGTTACCTCCGACATGCGGTCTACTGTACCCCTATTTGTATCGTCCCTACATAAATAATTATGTAAACTTACACTACATAACGAAGGATTTTACATCAGCTGCAGTTTCCTGAAACAAAATAAACCGAATTTTAATCAAATAGTTCAAGAAATACCTTACATATATCTGCCTGGTTTTCAGGCACGTAATAATTTTAATATTGTTCAAAAATGTCAAATATTCTTTACGTTGATGAAAGTTTAAGATTTTGTTAGGAAACATAATTATTTCATTTTATTTGAAATTGTAACACGCATCTTAAACACACACATAATACGTAAGTACATAATAGCTCAGTCATTCTTGAAATAATTAGTACACACAATTGAAACAGTTGACTGATCGTTAAAGGTGTAATTAAATTAAATAATCTTATGTACAGACGCCAGTACATCAAGCTACTACAATCTGTTAAATTTCTTTAAGGCTACTCTTTCGAAAAAAGCTTAAAAACAGCGTGCAGATGAAGCAGTTTTTCGCCGGAACCTACAGAGAAATTACATCTGAAAAAAAATGTTAGTAATCTACATGATATGAATAGTAATTTGGTTTAGCCATGATTTTTCTATCGGTATCACATAATAAGAAAAAAAAACCCCAAATCACCTCCAAATCGTTAAGATGAAACCATTTTACTCCTTCATTTTTGATCAAAAGAATATAAAAAAAATATCTACTACTTTGCAATACAAACGAAAATGATTTGGTTTTGTTACTTTTTAAAAACATGTATATTTTTTATTATAATAAATTAAAAATGCGTCTAATTTGGGACAGCGCTCCTTGATGGGCGAGTCCTATTACTGGCTGGACGTACGACGTGTTGCGTGAGCTCAGGCCAGAATGCGCAAGCTAACCACTCAAGGTCATTGGTGTATAGTTAGGCCTTAATAGATTATCATCTTTATCTCTAAAGCATTAGGTTCAAGGTTGATTGGGAAAATTTTACAGTTTCGGGTGGCTTGATCTGCAGGCGTCTGTACTTATAAAGACAAACCTCTATCCTGTACCGACACAGTTTCATCCTTATTATCAAAATGTCCTCAGTGCAGCATGCGCGGTCTGACAAGAAAACTTTAATCTTTTGACGTTTTCAAACGAATTATCGGCTGAGTGGGTTTTTTTTTTTGAGGGTGGGAAATCATGAAATAACTTCACCCGCTCTGGGTGGAGCGGAAGGGCGTGTCAGACTTTTACTGACTAAAACCCACCCGTGTTCCTTCAGTTGCCTATGCCAGGGCCGCGGTATCTTCTTCAAACAACCCGCGACTGAGTGGGTCAGGATTCAATTCCTTTACGTGTACACACGGCTACACATAAAGCTATATTTTTCCAGTTTATACTGACTACTCATTGTAAGGAAATCCTATATAAATCTGTAGCCGTGCGTAACTAGGTTTTTAATAAAAAGAAAAACGTTAGACATGTATTCGAAACTGATATATTAGACCAATAGCTCAGACATAACGTGATGGTGTGCCGGACAACCCTTCGACACCCATCATTTTGAAATAATAACCCAAACAGCTGACTCCAGAATTTTCCCACATTGACGAAATATAACGAGTGGGTAATATTTTTCCTGTTAGCCAGCAAGTTGGAAGCAATCAGGAAAGTTCTGCCACTTACAAGTTGACAAGCCAAGTTTAGCCGGAGACATATTCGTGAGATTTTCGGAGTTTTGTGACGTATTTATATGACTGGTATTTTTCAATCCTGATGAGTTTACCAAATTTTTTTTTAAGTTCAGTCATGTATTCGTTTTCAATCATTTGTATGTCAATATTGGCAAAGCATAGCGCCTTAATTAATTTTTAAAGATCTTTTTATGTATTACCTATGTATATCAAATAAATTATTATATTCCATTCTATTCTATTCTAAGTTTAGTGTCACCGTTAGCGCAAATATAATTAAAGAATAAATTACGTTTCACTGTTCGACCAACATGCATACAAGAATTACGATATTTCAGCACTTGGTACAAGAATTAGGTATTTGATATCTCCGATACTTTCATAAGAAAGCATTATTAGGGCGGCTCGCTAGCCCCGCGATTATCGCGAGCTAAGATGGCTGCTTTGTGTCCATTGTTATTTGAAGATCTCGTATATATATTTATGCGACGAGTGTGTGCGGTGGATGGGAAACAAATTGAGTACTACTGAGGCTACAATGCAGTTTAAATAAGAATTTTAATTAAACTTTAAACAATATTTTTGCAAACACAATTACTTGATGAAATACAGTTCAAATGCTCCATCCACACGAATTCTCTATATTGGTGTGCTAGTCACTAACTTCACTTTGATGGTTCACATTTACACATTTACAGGAGGCGTCACCGTCAGCGCCGCATTCCGGCTGGTTGGAGCTTCACACCGTCTTCGCTGTTTGGTGTTGGCAGATCAGTAAACACCCTTGTATACTTTCAGTCCATTATACCAACATGCCAATACCCTGCCGTGGTCAGCCATTGTTGTCAAACTGACAAACATAAATAAATGTGGGGCTAATATGACTCTGATGTGGTAGTAGGTTTTTAATCTGCATAGTCCATAAATGGCTTGGCAAAAAATGTGTCTGGACTTTTACCCCTTAAATGTCAGACGCACCCTATGTGTGATAGTGACAGTGACCTCTGGTTTGTTTCGATCTTTCTTCTCAGAGTAGACGAGCTGTAAACACCGAACTTATGTAGTTCGCTAGATAATGTAGAAATAAACATAATTTATTTTTTACTTGCTGCACCCCGTGGTTTCATCCGCGTAGACCGGGATAAAAAGTAGCATATTTGTTAATCCATGGTGTCAGCTACCTCTACACCAAATTTTGTCAAAATTGGTCCAGCCGTTTGAGGGTGAAGAAGTAACAAACTTAAAAATACACACACAAACTTTCTGCCTTTTAATATTAGTGTGATAAAACTTGTACCATTTTAAACCATTCCGTCAGTCAGTAGATAGAAAGAAAAACGGTATCTAAAGGTAGATTCGTCAATAGAAACAAGTTATTATCACACGACAAAATTCCTCAAGCATCCATATAGCATTCAAACCACACCCTTGTTTGAAGATGTTTGTAAGGCGTTCTTACTGGCTAATGAAAAAATAATATTTGGCGGTACACAAGTACCCGCAAATATTATCTTTTTATTGGTATGTCATGCAAATTCAGTTGACTTCGCTTAACAAATATTACATGGAGAGTATTGACCATTATAATTCTGTTTGACTTTAATCCACGAATAAATTTAGTTATACCAATATTTGCAGCAAAAGTGATGATAAGCTTTCAATTTATAGTAATTCAGTACATGGGAGATAACTGTAAGTATTATTGAAAACTAGCACTCGTATTTATAGTCAAGTAAAAGTTATTGCTCAAGCAATGATTTTCTTTGTATAGTTTAGTAATTGCTTGAATTTAGTACTGTCAAAACTTAGAATTCTTAGCCAAGTAATAGTCACCATTTTCTTTTAAGAATTGTACCCTCAAGTATGAAATTACTTAGTAGCAAGTAATTTACTCAAGTAATTACTTTGATTATAAATACGAGCCTAGGTGTTGGTCATGATTTTGTTCGCCTTCAATCTTAAACCCTCCATCTTAATTTTAGTGGAGTTTCGTATTATTGAAATGCGCGAAATGTTTTTAGAGGCATGAGGAACAGGGCGTATTTCAATCATCCTATAAAAAAAAAAAAAAGGATCCTATAAAAGGGAGGATCCTCCGATCAGACGGGACTCGTGTCCGGTGGGCAACTGCCCAACGATTAATGTCGGGACGTTGTATACATATATGCTAGTCGCGCGGTAAACTCTAATTGCACGATGCAGGATTTTGGGTGACGTCCGTGTGATGCGTGTTCGCATGTGGCGTTATAGATGCCGCCACATGTTGTATTGACTGTCTCGTTGGCATGAGGTCCTGGTTTCGATTCCTAGGTCGTCAGTGTTATTGGGATTTTTCCATTAGGAATTTCTCAGAACGGCTCGGAGTCTGGATTGGTGCGCGGTTGATGTCACTAGGCTCGCCCCCTATTATAACTGGCAAAATGAACAATAGGTACACCTCTGGCCCGCCTTCGGGGATTACGGGCGTGGTGTGATGTTATTATTAAAATATGATTTACTACGATAGCAATCAGTGTATACTTCAAAGGGCTCAGGCGCAAAACGTCTCTTTCGCATAATGTCGCAGAATGACTCCTTCTCAAAAGTTCGATGCCTCTTTCGCAGAATATCTCTTTCGAAAAATGTCGCATTAGGAAACTCCAAACATAGCTTATATGTTGTAAAACTTGTAAACATTTAATAAGAAATTGGAAAATAACAACATTTTTTTGGCTAAATTTTTTTCTAAGTTATGCGACATTTTGCGGAAGAGATATTCTGCGAAAGAGGCATCGACCTTTTGAGAAGGATTAATTCTGCGAAAGTGACATTATGAGAAAGCGACATTATGCGAAAGAGACGCTTTGCGCCTGAGCCCTTCAAAGTCTGCAGCAAATCCCTACACATATATCAGTTAAAGTCAATCCACAAATCATCGCGCGATGACGCCCACATGCACTGTCAGCGTGGTGTACGCAACCATATTTTACTCCCGTCAATGTTGTGGCAGCGCTCCGATGATGTGTGTGCCAGCCTTAAATCAAGTCATCAACCGATTGGAATTATCTATCTTCTATCTATATAAATAAAAAGAGAAGTCCTGACTGACTGACTGATTGACTGACTCATCAACGCTCAGCCCAAACCCTTGGACCTAGAAATCTGAAATTTTGCACAGAGGTTCCCTTTATAATGTAGACAAGGAATAAGGAAGGAATTCCCGGTAGTATGTTCCCCTGGGATATTTTCCAAAATGTACGCGGGCCAAGCCGCGGGCAAAAGCTAGTAAATTATAATCAACTATTTTATGACTATGTTTTTGAAGTAAAATGCAAAGAAACATTGTTTTTTTATGAAGTTAAAATAAATACCGATTCTGTAACACTGCGCACAGTGATGTAGAGTAGTGTAGCCATAACATAGATATTACTGGCTGACATTTCGATCATTCAAACATCGAATTATTCTTATAGAAAAATGATGCTCGCTTTTCTCTAAGGATTGACAGTTAGATTTTAGCTAGGGCTCCGCTTAGGGCCTAAGGAGTGAATTACATTAAGTTTGAAGCAGATAATTAATAAAGAGCCTTAGCCTACGGCTTGAATCTTTCATTTATCCTAGATAGCCTCCCAATGCGAGGTTCGAGCCCTTACAGTGACACCTAGGCCCACTTCATTCATGGGTTCACGTTCATGGGTTATCCTAAATAACTCGGAGTTAACAGCTTGTTCAGGGTTAATCAAATAATTCATCACTAAGAGAGTAGGAGGTAAATCTAGAGTTAAACTTTTAAATATCTAACACACCGATGTGGTTGAGGTTTTGCCGCGGCTGATTGAAGGTCCGAGCATAGTTTGCTTACTATAGACTGAGTAGGTGCAGGCAGCGGTACATCAGGTTGTACCGGGCTGTCAAGTTTCTCCAGATGATTTTAAACCTTAAAATGGAACTAGTTAAGTTCAAAATCGAATGAGAAAATTTGACGGTTTGTAGTGGCTTGGTCTGCTGCTGTGTGTACTATGGGATGGTCTCATGGCGTTTGTTGGCTGATGCCGCTGAGTATGGTATAGTAGCTATGGTTGTAGAATCTGTGGTTGTGTGGGTAACGACTCTGTATTAACATGCGGAGTATTTGCCTACAGAGCCACGGTCTTAGTTTTTAACTTAGAATTAATTAATTTTTAATATGTAGTTAAGTGAACATTCGTGCAAAATCCACGAGAACCTACTGCCGACAAATTGCTCTGCAGTTTGGCAGGTGTTAAATAAAAGTTTGTAATTGTAACAATATGGATTAAATAAATAAAAAAAAAAAAAAAAAAAAAAAAAAAGTTTTTTATCGTATATGTATACATGATTATGTATGTAGTGAATGAGAGGACTATGTGGGTTATTTTCTTTTTATGTTTTCTCAGTTAGTGCGGCCTACTCAAATGTCCTTTCTTTGGTATTGTCCGTCGAGTCGCTGCTGAGTTAACAAATCTGTGTGGTTCTTTCATCAAAAGACCACTTCAGTCTAATAACCCTCCATGATCCTCATAATATGGCTTGACTAGATTATGTCTGGACTTTAAAAGAGACTGTGACCTCTGACTTTGTTTCGGCCTTTCTTCTCAGAGTAGTCAGATAAGAAACGCCGACCTCATCTAGTTTTAAAAAATAATTTAATAATAACGTGAAAAAGGTATTTTTTTTTAAACTAATTTGCAGAAATAAATATTATTTATCATAGAAATACACTCACAACCTTTGTTCTGTAATACGAACTAACAACCACATCAACAGGTCATTCGATGACGTAGTTTCCTGCCAGTCATAAACCAATAATACAATCACACATAAAATAGAGAGCAGCCTTCAATCCTTATCCATTAAACGAGTAGTAAAGCATCATTAGAAATATCCCGACTCACCCCGTAATGGGTTGAGTCGACGTTTTGACACCAAAGCGCGGGAACCCCATGATTTATACGGGATCCCGTATTTTCGTTTTGAAATAAAAATCATTTACACGACTATGGGGGTTGGAGCTGGAGAGAATGGAAGTGGCAAGGTATAGGCAAACGATCAACGTTACTGTTGATTGTAATGTATCAAAATAAGGTTGTTACCTGCCTAATATATGTTTGTTGATGGTATTAAAAAATATAAAATTTAGTCTTTGCCTGAAGTCTGCTCCCAGGTAACACATAAGCAAGATAACAGTACACATTTAGAATATTTTGCAGTTCAAAGATGAATATAGTTTGTATAGGAGCTTTGGGAATAGCCAAGTGCTGAATTAGGTTGAGTTCGGACCCTTAAAATTCTTAACGCTTAATAAATTCTGTATTTCTGTCCTTCCTTTCTTTACGCTTAATAACCAATCACCGTAAGATTATTATACAGACGTTATTTAGCAATACGAATTCCAGGTGGCTTAAAGCTGAAAAACAGCCCCGGCGGTAGCATTTATCTGAATAACCATAATCTATATTGCTATTATTAAAGCAGTACTAAGCTAGTAGCGTTTGAAACAGCTAATTGTTGAATAAAGTATCACTTTCTGAATAATATTGTTACATAATTCTATTATACAGCTTGATACTGAATAATAGTTTTTATTTTATCTTTAAACTGGATAACATTATATGTTTTACTAATTATTCAGCTGCTGAATAAACAAAATTATTTATGTTTTTATTAAGCATTTTTCAGTATAATAGAGAGTTTCAAACTAACTTATTCAAATTAAAGACTATATTTGTATTGTTATAGCGCCCATAGCTTAATACCAGCTTAGTTAAAATATTATTGTACGTATTTATTTTTTGCGTCATGGATCGAAAGTCGTGGAAAAAACGTAAGAGAACCGGTTATATTAAAAGAAAATTGTTAAAGGAATATTTAAATATTAGCAGTAGTAATTGTCCAAGTGTCTCTGGTCATCAAAGGATTTGTGAAAATATCTTGAACACAACTGAACCCGATCCCAGCCAGCATGCGTGGTTGCCGTGCAATGAAGAGGGTTCCGTCCCCCAAAAAAGTCAAACAGCATTGCGATTCACGCAAGAAGAGAGTGAATCTAATGGCAGCTGTACAGATATCGAAGAAGAACAATGTACGGAACACATGAAAAATTTGATATTTCGAGAAAAAATTAGAAAATGGGCTGTCGAAAAAAACATCACGCAAGTAGCACTAAAGGATTTGGCCGAAATATTAAATGAAAGATTCCCAGACATTTTACCTAATGATCCAAGGACAATTTTAAATACACCGAGACAAGTCCACATAAAGTCTATTGAGCAAGGTGAATACTGGCACAATGGCGTCATTGAGACACTTAAAAACATATTGATTAACACAAATGTTGTTCCAAAAAAGATATCACTGAACATAAACATGGATGGTCTTCCAATTTTCAATAGTTCCAAGAAAGAATTTTGGCCAATATTGTGCAACATACATGAAATAAATGAACCACCATTCGTCATCGGTATATATTATGGGATTGGAAAACCGAAAGATTTAAAAATATATTTAGAAGATTTCATTTCTGAAATGATTATTTTGTTAGCAGAAGGTATTACAGTACAAGAAAATAAAATTAACGTTGCGATAAGATGTTTTATTTGCGACTCTCCAGCTAGAGCTTATGTAAAATGTAAGTAACTCCTATATTTGAAATTTATAATAAAATGCGAAAGTAAATATTCTATCTATCTCTTATATTTTCACGCCTAAATAGATAAACAGATTTTGATGAATTTTTGTTTAAAGATCTTGTAAAACGACATAAGTTAATTTTTGTCCCGAAAATAATACTGAAAGGAATAGGAAGGAATAGGTGGATGAAAGTTTGTATGTGGAACCAATCTTTGCTCAAACTAGGGATATAAAAATTCATTATGATGAATTTTTATATCCCTAGCTAAAAATTCATTATGATGAATTTTTATATCCCTAGCTTGAGCAAAGATTGATTCCACATACAAACTTTCATCCACCTATAATAAAAGCAGATTATACTTCTTATAATGAAAATAAATTTTAAAAAGGTTAAATTATGAAATAAGTATTTTACAATAACTTCAAAGCAACAGTAGAAATAGAATTGTTGATTCATTCCTGGATCTACATTTTTTTCAGGTGTTTGCAACTTTAATGGGAAACACGGTTGTATGAAGTGTGTGACAGTAGGTGAATATTCGCACCAGTCCCACACTGTTGTTTTTCCTAACAGTAAATGCCCTGATAGAACAGACGACCAATTTCGCAAGAAAATTTATGGCTTACATCATAAAGCAGATTCTCCTTTGCTGCAACTGCCCATAGATATGGTCAAAGACGTGCCTGTTGCAGACTCTTTACATTTAATAGATTTAGGAGTAATGAAGAGATTATTGGTCGGATGGCGTGATGGTAATTTTGGTAAATATATCACCAAATGGTGCGCAAGAGATATAAATACCGTTACAACTTTTTTAAATAACAGCCAATTGCCTTCGGAAATTCACCGATCAATGAGAGGTTTGGATCATCTGGCTCACTGGAAAGCCTCGGAATACAGAACATTTTTATATTATTTGAGCATTATTATACTGCCGCATGTGCTGCGTGAAAGTGCTTACTTACATTTTTTATGTTTATTTTGCGGTATAACGATATGCTCTTCTAAGATCTACGAAAACCTATTGCCTTTGGCAGAAAAACTTTTACTTTATTTTGTTGAACACTATAAGGATCATTACGGTGCCGATTATGTTACTAGCAATGTTCATAACATAGTGCATGTGGTAGATGAAGTGCGAAGATTTGGACCACTCCAGTCATTCAATGCTTATCCATTTGAAAATAAGCTATACTTGATTAAGAGAATGCTCAGAGATGGAAAAAATCCATTGAGGCAAGTAGCAAATAGGCTTAACGAAGAAGCTCGAGTAAGGAAAAATATTACCAGTAATGAAAGAAAAAAAACTAAATGTGATTTTGAAATAAAAATTAACAAAAACAAGACTGAAATTCAGTTTAAGGAATTCAAATTGAACAACAAAAGCAAAGACAAGTTTTTTATGAGCACGAATAATGATATTATGGAAATTGAGAAAATACTTAAAGAAAATGACAATATAGTTTTACACGTTTTCAAAGTTTCAGGTTTAACTGAAGTTTTTGATCAGCCAGTAAAATCAAGTTACTTTAACATTTTTAAATCAAAAGTGCCAACTGAAACACGCGCCTCAACATGCCTATCTCTTCAAGATGTAAAATTCAAGTTTGTGTGTAATGAATATAGGAATGAGTTATATTTCGTACCTTTATTGCACACTGTGTAAATAGGTTAAGTTCGAAGTAAAATTAAAACTAAATAAATTTATGTCTAAAAGTTAAATCGTTTATTTCAACTATAAAATTGTTTATCAACCACAAAAGTCACAAATACAAAATTATGTAATTCAAAATCATTAACACGAGATTACGTCAGTACTTTCTGAAACAATTTTTTATAGATTATTTTAACTACAACATTGTTTATCAACAAAATTTAAGCAATGCCATTATTGTGACTTTTGTAGTCACAATTGGTATTGCTTAAATTTTTGGATGTCATGTTTAGTCATATTATTCTGATAGTTTACATAATTTTAAGTAGGTATTCAGGGTTCAAGTATAAACAGTGACAATATTTTCAGGGGTCATTGCACTCATCATTATGAACAACTTTTACTATGGGACCAAACCTGAAATCGGGAAAAAAACAGCTGTTCAGTACATTTATGTTCGCATAATTCGTCAAAATGTAGGGAACAGCTGATTTTTTTTCGCGATTTCAGGTTTGGTCCCATAGTAAAAGTTGTTCATAATGATACTCATCAGTACAATGACCCCTTAAAAGATTGCCACTGTTTACGCTTAAACCCTGTATAATTTCGATAGTTTTTTTTTAAATCAGCTTGAATAATGCAACACTAAATACAACATTATTTTAAACAAACTTATTCTAACACAGAGATTCTTCCTCATTTTGTTCTCCAATTTGGTTACCATCTTTTTGATGGTTATTTTCATTAAAATTTTGCAGTGCTGCCGAATTTTCTTGACCATTCCCATTATTTTTCTCATTGTCGTTGTCAATCTTACGCTTTACCCTGCTTTTCTTCGCAGAAGAGCGAATGTTCTTCATATTTTTGCGTTTTAACGCATTTCTCAACACCGTTTTAAAGAAATTTTCGTTGTGTTCCATCGTATAAGTCGAATCCCAGAAGTTAACCATGGAGAAAAAAAATTTTATTACGTTTCTGAAAGCTTTGAACCCTATTTTCACATCAGCTGCATTACGACTACCTCCAGTCCATGAACATTGACATAAAAAATCCTTCGTAAACAGTATATCCAGCAACCTGTAAGCACAGTTAACGCCGTTTCCCAGTAATTCAGAGCATACAATTGAGTATTGTTGCTTGAGTTTTTCAAATGTTTCCTTGTTTGAAAGCTCCTGTTCTAGTTTTTCCAAGTTGCCAATGTCATTTATAGGTCTTAGCATGAAGGATTCCACTTCCACACCCTTAGCCTCACCTAATAGTGTTACAGTTGTTGGCTGCCGATCATTTCTTAATTCTTCAACTTGCACAGAAATTTCTGCAAGTTTTTTGATGATTTTGTCTTGATTTTCCATAATATGTTGTTGTATCGCGTATATATTGTTGATTCCTTCTAGGGTCTGGTGTCCATCAGTGCCAAGTGACTCCTGCGTGGCTACGTTTTCAATTTGCCTTGAGGTTCCTTCGGAGACTACTTCATAGATAACATTTTCTGCATCAGTAATCAAAGGAATTGGTGTTTGATTGGGGGCTACTAAATTCACCATAGGATCGATCTGCAACAAAATAATTACCTATGTTATTTTATATTATTTAAAAATTAAAGGCGTTCGTGGGATCATTGAAGTTATAGTAGACCGGTACCCGGTGTACCCGGCACTTTTAGGACGCGCAGTAGTGTTTGTCGGGTAGTCTGGGTACCCGAGTACCTTTTACCCGCAGGTACCTATATCACAGATTAATGGTTAAGTATTATAATAGTTAAGAGGAAATGTGGGTGCTCTTTTCTCCATACAAAGAGATACAAACGCTCTCGCTTGTTTTCTTTCTGGTTAATGACCATAAAGCAATGATTTTTTACAGAAATATAAATATCAGTTACTTGTATGCCCCTATGTTTTTCTTTTTGATGATATATTATTTTTATAACAACTAGAACCCTCCAAAAATGCTCAAAATTGCCTATTCAGACCGCTGTCAACAGACGCCTATTGTACCAATTTGACAACTATTAACGAAAAAAGAAAAACATAGGGGCATAGTAATCCTTCTTATTCAGTTTATGAAATATCTTTTAAATTGGTCAAATATTGGAGGAGGAAATAGGCGAGCGCCAAACCTCGAAATCTGACTTTTTACATAGGTTATTTAGTCGGATCTGCAGTTGTCCTTATCGCACGAATTCGAGGGCCGAGCGCTCGCAGAGCGACAGCAATACCTTCTTAAAATACCTAATTTTCAAAAGTCAGTTTTCAGTACAAATTGTCGTTTACTTTCACGTGATCGAGTAAGTATAAAAACTCGCACTAAGGCCTCTGATGTGTAGCCGTGCGTACCTACCTACCTACTTAAAACGCTGCATTGCGCGAGTTCTTATTTCCACGGACTACACAAGTACCTACCACCTACCTATATCGTAAAGAGACACGTAAATATCGGAAACAAACAACTACCACAATAACTTTATATATCACTGCCAATTTAGTATGAAAAAATTCGTTTACAAATCTACCTAAGAAGGTACCTATAATTAATCAAAACTTAATAGTAAACAAACACACACTATCAAGATTTCTGTAATTTTGAGATGAGAACTAAAACGTCGCGTCCTTGGCATTATCTGGAACCCTCAATAGGTACTCGGAGTTTGATGGTAATGAATGATTTATTTATTTAAGATATACGTATACAACATAACAGATTTAAATAAATGTAAGGCGGTTGTACGCACGGCTACAGATCAATGATCTATACATTTCCAGTGTAAGCTGATCTCGCATTGTATAGGGTTTCCTTACAATGAGAGGTCAGTGTAAACTGGAAATGTATAGCTTGATGTGTAGCCGTGTGTACAGCAAAAAACAAAACACAATAAAAAATAAAATGTATGGACGCTTTGCCACTGACTTACCTACCTAACCTAGATGTAGCACAGACATGTTGGTAAGTACATACTACAGACAGACATTTATTAGGTACACACGGCTACACATCAACCTAAATATTTCCAGTTTACACTGACCTCTCATTGTAAGGAAATCCTATACAATGCGAGATCAGCTTATACTGGAAATTTATAGCTTGATCTGTAGCCGTGCGCGTGCGTACTTAGAGATTACGAAGGAGGAAGTAGGTAGACAGTAGGTAGGTAATACTTACCAAATCTTGAACCATGGAGTTATAATTTGGACCTGCAGCAGTAGAATTCGGTTCTGAACGATAGAATATTTGTTGAACACAACTGTTCTGATCAAGATCTGTGTCGGTGTCTGTTTTGTTTAGCATATTTGCCAATTCTTCTTCAGCCTCTTCATAGGTTTGAAAATTTTTTCGTTTTAAAGAACAACTCATCGTAAGCCAATCTGCGCGAGGTTGGACCCTGCTGTCTTTAGTTAATATATCCGCATTATATCTTGGCCATCGAAGCTGTCCTTTATTCTCCCATAGGGACGGTACAGTACACAATTCTGGGCGACCCTTACGACGTGTTGAAATTATTTTAAAGGACATTTTCCTGAAACCAAATATAAATTATCGTTACGATGCAATGATACGTATTTTAATGTAGGTGCAACATGATAAATGACCTAGGTAAATAACGGAACACATACTGCAAAGTTTAGCCTATCGCGTCGTTACTTTATTGTTTACTGTTCGATCGGGACTCGCATGACGCGTGTGTATGCTGTGACCAAAAGATCGCAACCGACTGACAGTCGAGTCGGGCGGCGGGCGGGGGCGGCGCGGCGCGGGCGCGACGACGATGAAGCTGTAGCGAGCGCGGGGAGCGGGTGAGGGGCGGGGGCGAGCGCGGAGTTGGACCGGGCGCGGGAGTGAGTCGGCGCGGGCCGTTGATGACGACGGGATTTGTTTGGAGGGAGGTGATCATAGGGGCAATTCCCGTATTTTTAACAACGTTCGCAATATCATCTCAAGACTCAATCTGTCAAAAATTGTATAGCGTTTACCTACATTTTTGACATTTGATTGTCGCTGGCATGAGATTGTGAACGTTTTTAAGTACGAGAATTGGCCATCTGTGGTTTGGATTAAGTATACATAAAACAAATAACAATATAAAACATGTGTGACAACTGAGAACTGAGAATAAACTAGGCCCCGGTGCACACCACACGCACGAAATCTGCTATTCTTTTTTTTTAAACATAAATGAGATTTCTTTTTTCGAAAAAGTTCAAACAAAGACGCTATAATTTTATTTTAAATGTAATCAATTTAAGTAGTGAAAGCCGGGCGGTAAAATTCCACATTATAATAAATAGGTTTTTGTTCGTTCGATTACAGAACCCTAAAAATCTGAGTAATGTAGAAATGTGATCAACTATATAATTGTTATTCAGAAGTTAGTGTAATGAGACTACTCTTTTTCAAGTTATATCTTAGTAACAAGACATGTGTGTACATTTATTCAGCACTCTATAGAAAACAATCGATCGCCATTAAAAATCTTTGTAATTAGACTTACATGGAATTTACGAGATCACCAAAATGCTTATTCTTACAACTACAACATTTTCAACTCGATTCATGTTACTTTGTTGGATTAAAATTGCTAGTATTAGCTATTTCGTCACAAGTACTTTTGTCAGACCTAGTATGTATGTATGAAAATACTATTTACTATCAGTTGTCTTGATTATTCACGCGGCGCGTCTTGGGTAATGAAAAAAAAATATACTATTCACGACAAAATTACTTGCGCACTAACAATTAACATAAAGCAGACCTCTAACTTGTAAATTAAAATTTACTTACCGATTTTAAAAGTGCACCATGTCAAATCAACATTTAAATTCGACATCGACATTAAAATGTATGATCCAATTGAATTCTTTTCACAATTTATATGAATATTGTTTGCAAAAATGTGAACAATAATTTAAATGCTTATTAAATTCTGAATACAATAACCAATTCGACTAAGCTGAATACCTCAGTTGTAAGAGCTTAATAAAAACAATGTGAGCTGTTATTCAAAAGTTATTAAGCTAATTGAAACGTTATTAAGCTGTTAGTCAGATGTTGCTCAGATGTTATTCAGCGTTAAGCATTCAAAATTGGGGCCCTTTTTGCTTGAATAACAGCTGAATAGACGGTACTCAGACGTTATTCAGCTCAGTATTCAGCTTATTCTCTTGATGATTGCTCATACTCAATCTTTATTCAGCACGCTGTGTTACTTGGGCTGTTTCATTATAGGTTATGGGCCGTGTCCGTTTTTAATTCTTTTTTAGTCAGGTTTTAGTAAAAATAACAGTGAAAAATGTCTACTAATCTCATAGCAAGTATATCTAAACTAAAAGGAAGAGAAAACTATGAAGATTGGGCGTTCGCAGTAGAAAACTTTTTGATTTTGGAAGGCATGCAACAATGTGTCACAAAAGAAGGTGATCCGAACGACGCAAAAGCAAAAGCAAAAATAATTTTGACTATAATATTGATCCCAGTTTATTTGTGCATATCAAAACTGAAGTCTGCTGTTTAATTATAGTTACAGTAGTACCCAACTGATATGGCTTAACGATGTACAGTCGCCAGCACGTCAAGCCACCCAAAACTGTCAAATTTTCCCAATCAACCTTGAACCAAATGCCTTAGCGATAAAGATGAAAATCTATTAAAGAAATTTGACAGATTGTAGTAGCTTGATGTGCTGGCGTCTGTACCTGCGCAGAAGATGAATTTTCAAAGCGCGAAAAATGCTATTGACCAATCGGCACGCTCCACTCCCCGTGCTTCTTTTTCCTGTACCGCTATTGGTCGGCAGCTGCCGCCATGATGTTAGTCAGCTGCCATACTTGCGAGTGAGACGGAACTAACAGCTGCAGTGTATTACGAACCTTATAGTAGTGATCTAAGGTTGATGGTAAGTTTTAAGCATTTTCGTTAATCTTCGGGGCCATACTTTATTTTCTGTGCGAATGAAGATTCACGACGCTCCTTATTAGTTGGGTACCACTGTACTATCCTTTTCACTATCTTAATCTTGACATTTCAAACGTAAAGTAAATGATTCAAGTGAAATAATTGCTTTGATTTTATGGCAGCTAGATGTACAGTGGGCTGCATCAATTGGGTACCCCAGTTGTATTATGGCAGCTAGATGTACAGTGGGCTGCATCAATTGGGTACCCCAGTTGTATTATGGCAGCTAGATGTACAGTGGGCTGCATCAATTGGGTACCCCAGTTGTATTATGGCAGCTAGATGTACAGTGGGCTGCATCAATTGGGTACCCAAGTTGTATTAAAATTTACGAGGTATTCAGCTACTTAGATTCCCTTTCAAAAGCATTTGCTTGTATTCGAAGTTATCGAAGTTTCGTTAAAACTAGACCATTTAATACATAAGTAGCAACAGAAACAAATAAAATAAAACTAGCTTCCCAATAATACGACTCCATAACATTAAAAACTTTCCACTTTAATACAAAATTCTTATATAAACTTTTTAATTTACGAGCACAGACAAGAGCGTACAAAGAGGTCTATACTGAAGTTTCTTAAATGGATTCTGAATTCATATTTTCATAGAAGATTCAATTTGGTTGCAGTCTGAATAAGTTAAACGCGGCTCTTTCTCGTTACGGACGAAATTAAATACGTTCATGTTATTAACTTTAGTGTGTTTAATGTTATTTTATGGTATGTATTAAATACAGACTGTCTTAAGTAAAATGAGTGAGTTAATTAAAATAATTCTGAATGAGAGGTATAAGAATTTAAATTAGAAATACAGGGTGCAAGTGTAAACAGTGGCAATATTTTAAGGGGTTATTGTACTCATCATTATGAATAACTTTTACTATGAGACCGAACCTGGAATCGCGAAAAAAAATCAGCTGTTCAGTACATTATGTTCGCATAATTCGGAAAAATGTAGGGAACAGCTGATTTTTTTTTCGCGATTTCAGGTTTGGTCCCATAGTAAAAGTTGTTCATAATGATGAATACAATGACCCCTTAAAAGATTGCCACTGTTTACACTTACACCCTGTATAAAAAAAAATTTCTTCATTCTATAATTTAATTCAAGAAAAACGATTGTAGAAAATTAGATACTCACATCTATGGTGATCTCTGATAGTTCAATTTCAAATCGGATGTAGGGCTTAATACAAATAAACAAACACCACTAAGGACCGAGTTTTCTCTGTTCGGATTTTCTCTTAAATCCCTAGCTTGTTCCATCCAATCAGACTAGTAATTTAATACGAAATTCGGGCATTTCCTTAAGAGGAAATGTGGGTGCTCTTTTCTCCATATAAACAGATACAAACGTCTGTTTTCTATCTGGTTAATGACCATAAAGCAATGATTTTTTACAGAAATACAAATATCAGCTACTTGTATGCCCCTATGTTTTCCTTTTTGATGATTATATTATTTTTATAAGAACTGGAAACCTCAAAAAATGCTCAAAATTGCCTATTCAGACCGCTGTCAACAGACGCCTAGTGTACCAATTTGACAACTACTAACGAAAAAAGTAAAACATAGGGGCATAGTATATATCCTTCTTATTCAGTTTATGAAATATCTTTTAATTGGTCCAATATTGGAGGAGGAAATAAGCGAGAGCCAAACCTCGAAATATGACATTTTACATAGGCTATTTAGTCAGATCTGCAGTTGTCCCTATCGCACGAATTCGAGGGCGGAGCGTTCGCAGAGCGACAGCAATACCTTCTTAAAATACCTAATTTTCAAAAGTCTGGCCACCCGCATTTCCTCTTAACGGAGTTCTTTCAACCAATACCTACGCATGACAACCACTGCGACCATTACTAGTTGACACAATTAAAAAAATAAATTTTAATTAGTGAAGAAATGGAGATCATCTCAATCAACTCAGCTTACCGCAGTCCTATGCTGACATAGGACTCTCCCAGGCTGGGCCACAACACTCTGTCCTCCGCCTTAAGCATCCAGTTTGTCCCAGACACTTTTCATCTGTGGGCATCCCACACTACGATTGCCGATTCGCGGAAATCTTAATTATACTGTAAATCTAAGTCCGAAATAAACCTTGACACAAATAATACTTACAACTGCGCTCAAAGGCCGAGTCTCTTCCATCAAAAGTATTTCTTTGCGGCTCGAAGCGTGAACTTATTGGCTGCTTCGATAGCGAAATATCAACTCGACTCATTGGGCTTTTTCGCAATATTAGCTGCGTTTATGTTTTACGACTCCCCACCGTTTCCTGGTGTTCGGTCGGATTTTATTTCCGTTGGAACGGTGTATGTTATATCGGTTTTATGAGATTTTTTTAGTGAAAGTGTATGTGGGTATGTACACTTACGTACAGTTTGACTAAACGTTTTTCGTGAAACTTATTTGGAGAATTATGATGCAAAAATTTATACTGCATTGGGGTAAATCCCCATTCCATCAATCAGACCTCCGACCTCCTCAGAGTTAACAATTTCATTGTGACTTTCCTTCACTACTAACAAATAATTTACTTCAGCAATTTTTGTATTTTCAAAACTACAGTAGGTACATTACTACTCTAAAAAGTAAATCTAAAATTCAATCATAAAATACCTCTAACAAAAAGCTTCTATTAACATACCAAAATATTCAGGCTAATTCAAATTAGCCAGAATTCCAGCTCTTAGTGATATCAAAAATCTGCCTAAGTTATAAATAAGTGCTGTGAACTCAGTTCTAGGCCGACAGGAGTCAAGGTTAACTCATTAGCCTAAAAGCTGTTGAGAACGTGAAACATTTTCACGCTAATTTTGGAGAAACGAAAAAATAGCACGTTTTTAAAGTGAGCCTGAAATGTTGTGTCGAAAGGTATTTGGGTTCAAAATTAAATGTAACTAGACGAAATAACTATGTAGCTAAACGTGGTGGAAGGGACAAAGACGTGAAAACGGTTACCACGTATTCAGTAGGTACATCATTCTGAGCCCCTTAAAAATAAATTTTTCATCGGGTATTGGAAAATAAATCTGCTGTTCCATACATTTTGACCATGTAGGTATTGCACTATTGTAGGAAACTACAGATTTTTGTTGTAATAACCGATGAAAAATTTCTATGTAGCTCAAAATGATGTACTGAATACGTGGTAACCGTTTTCGCGTCAATGTCCCTTCCACCCTGTATAGCTTAGCGTGAGTTGCAACACCTTACTTTAATAACGAACCTTCAGTTAAGTACCTGTTAGTAAAAAAAATGGCTCCATTTGACAATAATGTGTTAGCTGACCGCACGCTTCGCTGGTTAATGTTATTGTAAGCAACAGTAAACAAATTGAGGATTGCCAACTTTTGCCAATATCACAATAAAATTTATGGATTTCCCAAGTACCATGAAGATTTCTGCGACCTCGCACAAAAGCTGGCTCAAATAGTGAAGATCCAATTAGTGCATACAATCTATGCTCACCTTGAAAAGGAAAATGCTCGTTAAGATCTTTAAAAAAGCAGCTTCTATGTCGCGAGCAACAATCAAGGTCAGCTCATTAGTGTGAAAGGGATACAGAGCTATACAACCTCTTTTCATTAAAACTGATAACAATGGCTGATATAAAGTTTAAAAATAGTCTATTGTGCATTCTGAATTTGAAGGTTGTGAAAAACGGTTTCTTTTGAAAGGACGTAGGGGTAATAAGTTAATTCTTTAGTATTGACTTGGACGACCGGGCGTGGTTGCAAGCCACACTACCCATCCGTTTTGGTGGCCTCGGCGTCCGCAAAATTACCAGTATTAGCTTACCGGCGTTCCTGTCCTCTGTCCACAGCACTGAAAAGTTGACCGGGAAAATTTTAGCCCCCTGCCTGGTTGACTCTGAAGTGCCGTGCTTGACCGACGCGGTGAACGCCTGGAATGTGACTTGCCCGGATACAGATCGGCCCGTGAACCCATCTTCCCAGAGGCAGTGGGATGAGCCGTTCTGCAGGTTGGTACGGAATAATCTTATAAATACGTCCACCAATACTGCAGAGCGTGCCCGCCTGTTGGCTGTGGGTGAGTGGGAGTCGGGCCTCTGGCTTCAGGCACTACCGTCACCCAACATAGGAACTATGCTGGGTGACACCACCTTCCGGCTCGCTACCTGTCTGCGTCTGGGCGCTCCTTGCGTGGCTCCGCATCGCTGCCAATGCGGCGTAGCTGTCGACTGCCTCGGACATCATGGCCTATCCTGCAGTAAGAGCGCAGGCCGGATAGCACGGCACGCCAGCATTAATGACATCATCCGTCGTGCTCTTGTCACCGCCGGGGTGCCAGCTGTTTTAGAACCCATTGGCTTGGCACGCGACGATGGGAAGAGACCAGACGGAATGACTATAATACCTTGGAAGGTAGGTAGGCCTTTGGTGTGGGATGCAACGTGTGTCGACACCCTTGCGCCATCCCATCTTCCTAGCACGGTAGGCTGTGCTGGGGCGGCTGCTGCAGGTGCGGAAAACCTCAAACGGCGCAAATACTCCAATCTTATTGGGACTTATATGTTCGAGCCGTTTGGGGTTGAAACACTAGGGCCATGGGGTCCGAGTGCCCTTTTAGTTTTTCGGGACATCGCCAAGCGGTTGGTCGACTCTACACGTGACCAGAGGGCTGGCCTATTTTTTGGCCAAAGAATTAGCATTGCCATACAACGTGGCAATGCCGCCAGCCTTTTGGGCACCTTTCCTTTCGACAGCGATGCGGATGAATTTTTCGATGCCCTATAATTATTTCCCTTCCTTTTTGTATAATACCCGTATTGACTTCGATGGCTCGAGATCGATTGCCGTTGTACTAGAAAAGAAGGGTGAACAATGGTGATAGCCTCGTGTTAATTCGTGAATATTTTACTTATTTTCCTGAGTTTATACAAAAGTGTTGATCACAATCAAATTACTAATGTTATTACTTGATAATGTAGACACAAATAATAATTAAAATGAAGCAAAACACATTTATTCATCGCTCCTATTTATAGCCGGGGAACTGTAAAAAGAAAAGGAAAATGAAAGAGAAAAGATAAAGAAAGATAGCGCCAAGCGTCTCAGCAATAATCAAGTAAAAAAACAAGTCGGGAAAGTCATAGAACTAATTTAAAGTTAATTTGGTTATTTCGAAATGTTGGAGATGCTGTGAAGAGTACGGATCGCATCTTGTTCTGTGTCATCTGATGACCTAGTAGAGGCTTTTGTAGAAGAGCTACTTTGTAAGAACAACTGTTGATGTTTTTGGAACGAAGTTCTTCAACACGGCTTGCCGTAGGAGTTGACTGGTAGAAAGTGTAAAGCGCGTTCATAGATTTTAGTAACTTTTAAATATTACGCCTTTAAATAATGCAAGTAGTTAATCTAGAACGCATACACATCAATCCTAGATGATAATATTTAAGTATTGTAGTAAAAAATGTAAAAAAAAAATGGGCAGGGCACATTGCTCGTAGAACAGATGGCCGATGGGGCCGAAAGGTTCTGGAGTGGCGACCGCGTGCCGGAAGACGTAACGTTGAAAGTCCTCCAACAAAACCTTAACATTGTGACGGCCGCAGGAATCCGCTGGATCCGGGAAGCACAGAACAGGAAACGAAGTGGCGGTGCTTGGGGGAGGCCTATGTCCAGCAGTCGACGTCTTTCGGTTGAAATGACGACTATTGTAGTAAAATACTATATGAAATAACTTCAGGAACCCAAAACATAAAACCGTTGTAACTTTAAAACTACTTAGATTATTTTCATGATTTTTTGTATGAACAGACTATTCTATTTAATATCTATTTTGGCCTTAAAGCAGCATTGCTGTTTAATGATCGTGGTGAACGGGAGCAAACATAACTTTTGTTGTCACGCTGGACAGTTCAATTGGCAATCCCATCATCTGACACACAACGCCACAAGGAACTAACGCCACCACCTTGTTTTGTCAATACAATTTCTATGACATTTACGCCTCCCTGTCAATGTTATTCAGGCGCCAAAAGATCCTTTTAGCACTCTATTAGTATTCCAGACGGTCTATTCTCTATCTCACCGTGAAAGATGAAGGTGAAGGTGAAGTGAGCTGTTCTGTCAAACCCTAGCATCAGGTGGAATGGCAGCTCACTTCAAGCTTGCTTCACCTTAGTTTTCACCGGGATTTTTTTACAAAATAGAGCCACGGTGAACTCTCGCTACGCGTTTTTCGCACTCTCAGCAACCAAACTAAAGAAGCAATACTAATCGAATCTACTGTTTACACAGGGCCTTTTAAAGGTCTATCCACACATATCACGGCCGTGTCTGGGAAGTGGACTGACCGTGCTCCTTCAGGGCCTCAAAAAGATATCGGTGTGTACATTTTCTATGAACTCGTTCACATACATCGGTGTCCAGGACGGGCGGCGGCCGAGTTTCAGTACTTGCCTTGTGTGCCACGGCCCTGTCACGTCCCGGGCAAGGCACTGTTAAGTTTGGATAGACCCTAAAGCGTTGCATACTCTACGTCTCTATGAGACTTAATTATATGGAGTGATACGTGAGTTCGAATGACGTTTTTGCGAAGGTCGCCATTTCGAAAAATTTTGCGAGGGGTACGCCAGTTCGAAAAGTCAGTAATCGAAAACCGCTTTATCGAATGACGTTATCGCGAAGGTCGCCATTTCGAAAAAAATTGCGAGCAGTACGCCAGTCAGAAGTCATGGTATCGAAGTCCGATGTTGAGTTAATTTGTCTTTCTTTTTTTTTTTTTTTCCCAAACAAAATCAAATTACCATGCTCTCTATGTCTCGTCTCATTGCGGTCGTGAGTTCGATTCCCAGACAAATTAACTCAACATCGGACTTCGATACCATGACTTCCGAACTGGTGTACTGCTCGCAAAATTTTTCGAAATGTCGATCTTCGCAAAAACGTCATTCGAACTCACGTATCACTCCCATTCCAGACATGTCAAGAAAAAATCATCAACTTAATTAATCTTGAAGTTCGATCCAGCCCCACAGCCCACCCTCGAAAAATTACCAAACCGTAGACATCTTAGAAATAATGAAGTAAAAAACGAACCGGGAGAACTCTAATAACTAATTTAAAGTTAATTTGCTTATCTCGAGATGGCGCGGATGCTGTACAATGTACGGAACGTGATCTTTTAGGGTATAACCGGTGAGGAAATTGCTTCGGCACAAAATGGCGATGGCGAGGTCTTGATATTTAATACGTGAATTTTTTCGCGACGGTTTGTTAGTATGAAAGATTTTAATGGTCTATTGACAAGATTAGTTTTGTTAGAACTAGTTTTGCTTTCATTTCTTTGACAAACAACATTTTATGTCACTTTTAACCCCTCAAGTGTCGAATTCACCCCATGTGTGCATAAGAAAAACTCTTTTTTTGTTAGGTATATAAGCTTATATCACATATATATAAATGTAAAAAAAACATCATCCGATGGAAAACCAATCATCATCATTAGTTGTGAACCTATGGAGTTCGTAGCTAACCCCCCCCCTGCCCCCGCGTGTCAAATGCACCCAGTGTGCAAAAGGACAAAACTTTACATAATAGATATATAAGCTTAGATCACATATACAGGGTGATTTTTTAATGACCAGCCAAATTTTCACAGGGTGTTCTACCCATGAATATGAACAACTTTCACTATGGGACCAACTTTGAAATCGCAAAAAAAATATCAGCTGTTTCATACATTTTGATCGAGTAGGTATTGAACTTTTGTAGGAAACCGCTGGTTTTTTTTTCGTGATTTCAAAGTTGGTCCCATAGTGAAAGTTGTTCATATTCATGGGTAGAACACCCTGTGAAAATTTGGCTGGTCATTAAAAAATCACCCTGTATATAAACGTAAAAAAACATCATCCGATGGAAAAAATATCATTATCAGTAGTTGTGAACCTATGGGGTTCGCAACTAACCCCCAGCGAGTGGGGAGGCCACTCGCTGGTATTTTGGGTCTAAGATTAGCCAAACTCAGACACTTGAGGGGTTAAGCGTCGAAATAAAATATTATTAATTCCGAAACTAGACGATGTCGGATATCCTTAGATAGGTACTTCACTAAGGTCTCACGACACAAGGAAAGGAAAAAGTCTGAAAATCGTTAATTTGTAGTTTTAGCCAAGGCATTCTGCAGGAAAGAGAGCTAGAGATTCTAGTATTAGGTGATCGCAATCTGAGCCCAACTATATCTGGTCGTCCTTGTTCATAATAAATTGTTGTATTCAGTAAGCAGCTGATTGGATTCGTAGTTTTAAAGTTCAGTAAAATTGAACTGCCACCTTTTATTTCATGTGTGAGCTATTTTACGGAGGATTTTGTAGAGGTCGCTCCATGTAAAATACTGGTATTCAGCTGCATCCGGTTAGACTGGAAGCCGACCCCAACATAGTTGAGAACAGGCTTGCCGGATTGATTGACTCAACTATTTTACAGCGTTATAAGTAGAATGTTCTGGTTTCATAAGATATTAATTATTATTTTAAGCGTGTAAACATTCAGTTACTCTATAATTAGCCAGAGACAACACAACAGTCTCCCTATAATGGGCATAACATAAACTAGACATAACATACCACTTACATTACAAATGACTACTATCATCACCATTCACAAAATCTCTAAACAAAACACACGAAGCAGTCGCACTCAAAACACTGCTCATCGTATCTCATCGCCTAACAAAATGGCCGACGTCCCTCCGTTTATTTTTTAAAAAGCCAAGAATATAAACAAATCCTCTGCGCAGCATGAAAAATAACAAAGCCACTCGACCGAATCCTCGCTGCAAAGTTAAGGAGAATAATAAGAATTTTCAACAAAGTAATAATACATTGTCTTGCAAACCACTGTGCATTGAGGTTTTTAGTTTTTTTTGTGTTCCCTGTAATTTTTCTTGCGCGTGTTTTTGAACGAGGATGCATGGATGACTGCTGTACGTATCTTATTAGTGAACTTTAGTTAAAACGCGTATTTTAAGGCTTGTCCACCGTAAAAAGCGCGGTCGCTGTCGGACTGCATAGAAGCGCGATGACACAACGCTTGCAAAATATGAAGTAATTATCGATTTACAAAAAATCTATTGATTAATCTATTGACTAAAAAAGTAATGACATGAAACCATTCCTTATTATTTTGTAGAGAACTGTATAAATGTATGAACACTTTTAATGAAAATTGTAGGAGTAATATGGTAAAAACTAGAAAAAATAGACAGAAATAGACCTGGATTTAGATTTTTTTTCCCTTAGTCCTACAAACTAAAATAGATTTCAGGACAAATGAAATCACTTCATATGTGTGTTGTAGATTGCTGTGTATTTTTTCCTATCAAAAACATGCTATAGTTACTGTAAAAGATGGTCACAAAGTTACGCCGTATTTTAGGAAGGAGGAGCCTTAATTGAACTGTAAGTACTTAAAGTATATTTATCAATCAAAGAAGAAAACAAAACCATTGGTCTAAAGGACTGTAGCTACTTACTCGCCGCGAGCAATCGCTTCGCGAATTTGTTTTGTGACCATTCGTTAAGCGAGCTTTTGTAAAGCTCCATTTATACGGTGCACGTTTATTGCCTGTGGCATACCATAAAATTGAAGCAACAATTGACTGGCACCGTCTAAATAACACGTCCAATTGTTGCACGATAGTGCAAGTTAGTTGCCATTCAAAACTGGTATAGGTGTAAACAGCACGTACAATAAAATCGCACGTGCAATAAAATCGCATTCCATTCTGGTATGAAAATTTTATATCATTCAAACTTGAGAACTTCAAATTAAAAAAAATCTTGAGAATATGTTCAATAATATTGAATTAAATATTTGGCAGCGCAAAAACACAGGCAATACTTGAATCAATTGTAGAAGGTCGTGCAAATCTGTGTTTAGACGAGGCAAAACTTGCAATCAATTACTGTACAACATTTTATGAAAATTGCACGCGTGAAAAACTTGCATATAATTCCTGAATGGCAATAACTGAACGTGTTCTATGGCATGCGGTTATTGCTCTTGAACGTTCCAGAAATTTGCACCGTGTAAATGGGGCTTTATGCCATTCTCGATACGGGACTTACATATCACTAGCTGCGCCCCGCGGTTTCAACCGCGTAGACCGGGATAAAAAGTAGCCTTTGTGTTAATCCAGGGTATTGAGGGTATAAGCTATCTACATACCAAAGTTCATCCAAATCGGTTCAGCCGTTTGAGCGTGAAGAAGTAACAAACTTACAAACACACCCCCACACACACACACACACACTCACAAACTTTCGCCTTTATATTAGTGTGATTGGTATTTATATTTTTTTATACTTAAAGTAGGTTTAGGGGTTGGTAGGTAGTCTTGAAATGGGAGCCAGCAAGTAACGAAAGAAAGATTTAAACTCATTTATATCACCATAACTTTGTGTTTATTTGGCACGTGTCATAAATAAGTACAGACAAGGACACAATATAAAAAGAAAATCATTCCAAAAAAATAAAAATTTAATTCTAACAAAAAAATATATGCCTACCATCTTGATTTGTGAATCAGTAGCCCTGTAAATGACCAACCATTTCAATAACTCCAACGAATGTCCCATCAAAGTATTTAAATCGTCGAACAAATATAATGTTCAATAAAAATTAAACGTTACATTAACGAAGTCGGTGTTCCTAATTAATTCAAACGTCTCTTCTGTACCGTGATACGGACTTAGCATTCAAAGTATTACATAAGTAATAATATTTTCTAGCAAATAAACTTGTTGTACATTAACGTGAGATTAAACTTGTATAATTTAACAGATAGGTAACACGGGTTTGAGATAACATCTTTTTTAATTGTAGCTTTTGGAAATATAGAGGTGTATACGTTTTGAGCGTGAACCCTAAATAAAGGCTCTTTCAAACAGGCGTAACTTGCGACGCGACACAAAGGCGATGCCTTGTTTTTAGGAGCCTTAAAGCGTTTTCGGCCTCATTGGTGTAGTGGTCATAAACGGTACTGCTGAGCATGAAGTCCTTTAATTTGAATTAAGTGTTATTGGGTTTTCCCATCTGAAATTTCACAGTAGCAGACTGGAATCTGGTTTTATGCCCTGTTGATGGCAATAGGCTCGCCCCCTATTCCATGGGACTTATGGCGAAGTGCAAGTGTACTATAGGTACACCTCTGTCTAACCCTTTGGTGAATACAGTCGTGATGTTATGTTTAAAACTATGAAAATTCGTAATCTAGCCTAGTCTATCCCCTTTAAGAAACAGTCATCAGTTTCTTGTCCTTTCATAGAAATATTTTGTGTAAGTACAAGCCGTGTATAAAGTGGCTAGGCACTCCGTCGCGCGACGACAATAAGTCTCGAACAATTGTGATGACGCGTCATCGTGACGTAACGCTGGGGGTCAGTCGCGTTAGTGGTTATAACATAAGTGTGGTTTTGATGTTAGATCGGAAATTAAAAGATGTAAATTAGTATTATAAACCCAGCTACGTTGGCATCTTCAAAAGATGCTGTTGAACACCAGAATAAAACAAGAAGTTAGATTATATTACTTATGTAATGTCAGTTGTAAGTAGCAGAGGAAATACACGCCTACCTCTCCTACCTGAAACATGCCATGCCGACTTCATACGACTCCGACCGAAAACTTCGCATTACAACCGCGTCCACGCACGACTTATCACCCCGTATGTTTCCATAGCAAATGCGTGTGGCCACGATTACGGATCAGCCTGTCCCGTCCTATTAGTATGCCCTAAGCTATAGACGATCAAACGAATTAAATTGTGTTTCAAAATGATTTATTTCATTTCATACGGTAAGTCAAAGTACACCTATTTGAGTAGGTATAGTATGAAGTTGTGTTATAACTTCTTTGACACGCGCGGCTTTAAATATTTCAATATAAAAAACTCATATACAACATTAGTTTTTGTTTACACTAAACCCGAAAAGGGGTCATTGTACTCATCATTTTGAACAACTTTTTCTATAGGACCAACCTTGAAATCGCGAAAAAAAAATTCCGACGAGTTTGATGTAGATAATTTTAATGTACTGAACAGCTGTTTTTTTTTTTTCCGCGATTTCAAGGTTGGTCGCATAGAAAAAGTTGTTCAAAATGATGAGTACAATGACCCCTTAAGAGGTTTAGTGTAAACAAAAACTAATGTTGTTACCCACCGTTCCTATAATACTAGTAGTTTCATTTCATGTATATGCTAGATTAATTAGCATTTCAGTTAACAGCCTAGCCTTTTAAATTACATTTATGTTCGCATAATTCGTCAAAATGTAGGGAACAGCTGATTTTTTTTTCGCGATTTTCGGTTTGGTGTCATAGTAAAAGTTGTTCATAATGATGAGTACAATGACCCTTAAAAGATTGCCACTGTTTACACTTACACCCTGTAGATTAGGTTGGAACTGTGACCAATCACGCGTGGGCCGAATTGGTTGAAGTAACTAAGCCAGGACACCCCGACCAACTGGGTTAGGTTAGAACTCTGATAAACCGCGCGCGAGTCGATCGAGCGAAGCGAGTGGTGCCGTGGCAGCGGCCGACGAGCACTACTTCCAATGGCTAGGCTGTTAACTAAATGGCTAATTAAATAAATTGGCTGTGACATTAGTAACATATATTTGACTACCTAATTGCTTAACCCCTCAAGTGTCGAATGCACCCCATGTGTGCATAAGAAAAACACTTTTTTTGTTCGGTACATAAGCTTATATCACATATATATAAATGTAAAAAAACATCATCCGATGGAAAACCAATCAAATCATTAGTTGTGAACTTATGGAGTTCGCAGCTAACCTCCCCTCCCCCCCCCGCGTGTCAAATGCACCCCAAGTGTGCAAAAGGACAAAACTTTACATAATAGGTATATAAGCTTAGATCACGTATATATAAACGTAAAAAAACATCATCCGATGGAAAACATGTCATTGTCAGTAGTTGTGAACCTATGGGGTTCGCAACTAACCCCCAACCCGCCCCACTCGCTGGGGTTTTAGATCTAAAATCAGCCAAACTCAGACACTTGAGGGGTTAATAACACTAAGACACAGATTAATACAGATGGGACACTCTGCAGTTTAGGTATGAAGCTACAAGTACGCGGAGGGCCCCTCTCACGGGGCCAATTCAGTGGTCAGAAGGTTTATGAGTTACGCGATAGAAACTGAAGCAACTTGTAGTTGAATATAACTGTAGGCAATAAGCGTGCGACCTGAATTGCAATTTGTCAAGAGTCGCTTTTTATTTAAATGATTTTGCCAAGTGTCCCATCTGTATTAATCTGTGCCTAAGATCAAATCAAAATCAAATCAAATCAAAAATGTTTATTTGTTAGGATATGGTAGAATAGATGTTATAATATTGGTTCCAGCATACCCTGCCATAGTATGGCGTACAAAGGTTTCTACACGAAAAAACTTTTTAACAAAAAAAAAAACCGACTTCCAAAAATCACTACAAAGTGACAACTAACTTTGATTTCGGAAGTCGGTGTCTTTCGTTTTTATTTACTTTCTTTTTTTTTGCCACCGACTTCCGAAATCAAAGTTAGTTTTCACTTTGTAGTGATTTTTGGAAGTCGGTTTTTTTTTTTGTTAAAAAGTTTTTATTTCTCACTTTTTAGTGGGTCTGTTTATAATTTGTATAAGTTACAATAGTCTAATGTCAATTGCTCATCACATGTTACAAAATATTGCTTTTCCTGGTGCTGGGACGTTAATTGTTGAGGAGTTCTGCTGGTAAGAACCAGGAGAACTCCTCATCAACCACTCACCACACGCATTGTGTGACGAGCGGAAATTGCTTAGCAACCATATTAAAGTAATCGAATCGCAACCCGTGAAATATTTATCATTGAGTAGTTCCGGTAGCCATCTGTGGTCTTCATCATCAGTTCCACTTCACCAAGTCGTGCTTTCCGAGAGCAAATGCACGAGCTACTATAAAAAATACCCAAATCGCTATAGGTGTGCCTATAATATTTGAAGAGTTCCTTCGATTTCTCCAGGATCCCATCATCAGAACTGGATTTTGACAAAAATGGGACCATTTGGGAAGTATACCCTTTCCAACAAAAAAATAATTTTTCAAATCGGTTGGCAAGCGACGGAGTTATGTGCGAACAAACATAAAAAAAAAAAAAAAAAAAAAAAAAAAAAAATACAAACATCCGAATTGAGAACCTCCTCCTTTTTTAGAAGTCGGTTAATAAAAAGTAAATAAAACAAAGCTTATATTACTAACCTATTAATAATTATGAATTAGAGATTAAATATGAATTGAAAATAGATCGAATGTCACTTGCACGTTCTAAAACGACAAAGTGTATTATCGATAAGACAATACTTTCAACCTTAGTGAATTTTTAATTGAGTGTCAACTTCTGCCAACAATGATTAAGTAATTACCAGGTTGACAGCTGAATACCAGTATTTTACATGGAGCAACTGCCTGTCTGACCTCCACAACCCAGTTACTGTGTAATAGCTGTCAAAGATACACGAATGAAAGCCGGGACCAGCCGTTTTCTGAGGCACGGAGGGGTCTTGGTATGTACAGATGGACACTTATCCGTAAACCGACCACAGCAAGCGTTGCTTAACCTGATCGATCAACCCGTGCGGTAATTATTACTTAGCCATGATGCAATACATATAACAAACTCAAACTCTTGCAAATCAGAAAGTCTAACATCCAGCAACTAAATCTAACTAAGCCCTTTGCCTTCATAAAAGTCTGTGAACCGACTTCAAAAGCCTTGCAACAGTAATCGTCCAGTCGGAGTTGAGCCTATGAATTGAAGTTGCTACCTCGTTCTTACAATTTAACATCGTTCGAGCGTTACAGAGAGAATTTCCTGCATTCCTCTCGAAGCCAGTTCGAATGTCTTTATCCAATTTATTTTTGTTGTGAAAGTATAAGGTTTTGTGTGGAACTTTAGTAGTACTCTGTAATTTTAGAGAAGTTTGGAGTTGAATTAGTTTTAATTTTTGAGTAAAGAATAGTTATTATAACCGACTCAGATTAATCTTTTAGTATTATGAACCGAAAATATTTACAAGGCAGATGTGAGTTGCCGGAACGGGATGCCCTAGAAGGACATGTGACCTTATTGGTGATGTTCTTCAGAAAGGTCAGGTGCGTTTTCAATTTTTCCGGCAACTTTTCAAATTTTTTCTTTTCAAAAGAACCTACTTCGGACTTCAACGAACATTTGAAAAAAAAAATTGGCGAGTTGGTCCAGACGTTCTCGAGTTTTGGGTTTAGCAACACATTTATCTGTTAATTTTTAGGGTTCCGTACCAAAATGGTAAAAAAGGAACCCTTATGGTGTGACTCAGTCTGTCTATCTGTCTGTCTGTCTGTCTGTCTGTCTGTCATAGCTGGATATCTCAAGAACTACCAATGCTACTGACTTGAAATTTGGAACAATTTTAGATGACGTTTACCCAACTATTTTGCGAATAAAAAAGAAGTAAAAATATTTATGTTTTTTTTGTAACAGGCACTGAAAGGGGTCTTACAAATTAAAAGTGGTGCTACTAGGGCATGTGGGGTCTCATATGAAAGAGCGCTGTTTGCACATGCTCAAACATTTTTATTTTTTTTAGGCCGCATAGTTTTCGACTTTTGATGAAAAATGTAAAAAAAAATACCGTTGTCCGTTGCAAACTTCGGAGATAAGGGGGGGGCCCCTTATCTCCGAAGTTTGCAAAGATAAAAATCTGAATTTATTCTATATGATGGAAGTTTATGTAAAGATTACAGGAAAAATAAAATGATGTCTCTAAATAGCACACTTTTTCAGAAATTGGAACGGAACCCTCGGTGCGCGAGTTCAACTCGCTCTGGACCGGTTTTTTATTTATATAGATAGAAGATTACAGGAACTTTTTAATCGTCAAGAGGTCGGTGAGTCAGAAAGATGAAGCTAGTTGCCCATTCTAAAGCGTAGAAGGTATGACTAGTCCACATTTTCAGATATTTGCGCTTTTATCTTTCCTTGACTTGTCTTTTACAATCCAAGAAATAAAATTGTAATACCTGTCATATAAAGATTTTATCATTATAAAGATCTTGTGAGTGCGGCTTTAAAGACTCGTCGCCCCCTAGTTTGGCGAACCCCGAGGGGAAATAAAAACGTGTAAGTACCCCTCGTTTCACAGCTTAATGGTGCAAGCTAAAATTATTTCGCGACCGTAAAACTTTAAAACAGTGCGCTATTCAAAAGAAAATATTCAAAATTACAACTTATGGAGAAATCGGTGAACATATATGAAAAAAAAATTACAAAGTCGAATATAATAATAACGCCCACCTTTTTGGAAGTCGGTTAAAAGTAAATGTAGAACAGGAATTTAAAACAGGATAAACACACAATACTCACGAGAAAATTCAAGTATATTTCATATCAAACCATGAATTTCAAGCATTCCAGATAAATGTTCGAGTTGCATTTAAAGCAATATTTGTCTTCGTAAGCTCCGGTATTCGTATAACGTTCATAGATTCTTTTGTGTACGGAATTCAGTTCCGGACGATAAAATATAGGAACATCCCCAAGCTCACCTGTCGACGATATAAAACCAACATAAAACTATCCGTTTTATTGTTCTGCTTTAGCATTTACTGCCTCCACGATCATATGAATATGTTTCAGGCACTTTCAAGCCATGGCACTCATATTTTTCAAGGACATAAAGTTTGGTTTATGGTAGGTTGTGTACGCGATTTTCTCAAGGGTCACCCTTAAGGAGATGAAGTATGGAGAACCGATGCCTTGGAGAAATAAGCGGAGTTATTTGAAAGGACGTCAATCATCGGATTGGATGGTTTTTGCCATCTATCTTGACGGATTTTCATGTGGCTATTGTCAGAGCATATCAATAGGTCATAATTTTATATGAAAAGAAAAGAATGAAAGGAAATAGGTTTATTTGTCACAAACTACAATCATGCATACGAAAAGACAAGTTAACTCGAAAAAGAAAAAAAAATACAGATCTATATTCACGTGCACAGAACAAAAACAGTCTATAGCTGCACGTCATGACTGTGACAAGAAGGGTTCCACTCAGCATGATGCTGTACCGACCACTGAAAATGCCAATAAGAGGATTTCTGAATGTTGAAGGAAATTGCGTCCTACGTAATTTATAATCAATATCAACACCGTTTACAAATTCACTCAACCGTAATATATACCCACGAGAAATTACGTTAAACAAATTCATTGATGACGCCCAAAAACAAACATCGAAAACGTAATTACCATTCGTTTAAAAACATTTGCTAAACAAAAGCAAACAGTTAAAATCGCTTTGTGTCCAATTGATCAAATTGCATGTTTTAGAGTATTAACGAGTGTCGTCCAAAATGGATTTAATTTCATCCTGTTTCGAGTTGGAATTGACATTTTGGATATTCCGGACCAATCGCAACGTTGGCATATCATGTCGTTTAATTTGAGGATTGATAAATTCAGCTACGTTTTTGTTTTAGTACCAATCATTTGTGTATCTGGAAACTGTTATCCTATCCTGGTCGAATCTGAGTACTAATATTAGTCGCACAGGATAAGTTAGATTTTATCAAAAACTGGGCTATTTAAATAGTAAAACTGGTAGATTTATTGATGCTTTATAGAATGTTAGTCATAATGATGATGACATTACAATAAATGAATATCATGAATGCCAAATATAAAAAAAAAATCAAATGCTTAAGTTAATAGACAAGGAAAATCATATCCACGAACCAAAAGCTACTCTAAGGTTACTATTACTATGAATCCGTCTGATTTAATAATGAAAGAAAATAATAGAATGAATAATGTAATTTTATGCCTTGTCGAGGCAAATTAAAATATCCAAAGTTTACGTTGAACTCAGAATTTTAAAACTCATTTTGGGGATTATTTCTCGCTTTATTTAACTTTGTCATCAAGATTTTAAGGACTCTGAGTGTTCATGGTCGCTTAATTATTCGTGAACAAAATTCTAAGGTTTTATATAGAAATTGTAAGGTTTTTTATGCTTAAATTCTCTATTTCAGAACGTGCTACAGTAATAACAATGATGCCTAAATTACTCCGTTCTGTAATACGATCTATTCGTGATGCTTTGATCTTATTTCAATAAACAACGACCACACAAGTACCCGTCCCTTTATTGTTCTCTGCTCTGATATCTGATGAACCTTCAGAAATCCTATCTATATCTAACATGGAAGTTCGACATACCCACAATAATTAGCCGAACATCAATTCAAATTCTAACTCTTCAAACAGTAGACGAACAATTCGAACCTGCAAGATCTCATCTCGACGCGCCCTCGGGATTCCAAAACTTGATCCCTAACTAACTCAGTCTTCATTATACATTGAACAAATACATCTGTTTGCGAGGGATCCCTAAAGGCTCAGTTATCGGAGTTCATTCTGATTACCGTCCAACTTTTCATTTTATTTGAAAACCTTTATTGGAGTATACGGACGGAACTTGTTATTTTTCTGTTTGATTTTCTGAAAATTAATAAGTTAAATGTTTGTAACTTTAAGATGATTCGATCGCAGTTGAGGGACTAAAATTTTGTTTTATTTTGTCAACTTAACTTTTAATGATTAATCACTGGTTTTACTTCCGCTATTTGACGCAATAACAAATTGTAAGCTTTTGATTTATCTTTTAAATATATGTTTGCTATACGTACCTATAGGTACGCTTATTTTTATCGATCACTACAGACTTGTGGCACACCCGTTGATGGGTGGCAGGAGCTTACTCGGAACCGAGAGAGGTGGTGCACTTCAATCCACAAAGCCAATGAATGCTTTGAAACTAATCGTCTTGAAGACCTAGACAAGAAACACTAAATGCGCAAAAGTCGCTCAAAACCCTGCTATACCTACAACGTTGCTGATCAGCTCTTCTGTACATGGTGTGACCGGGTTTTCAAGACCAAATTTGGTTTTGCCAGTCATCAGAGAGCTCACGAAAGGAAAGATAAATAGTCTGGGTCGCTGTCACCGGATACGGTGAAGAGGACTATATATACAAGACACAGATCTCGCCATTATTAATTGACCCATCAATGCCTGATTATAACCGCAGCCGTAACCTCCTATAATTTCAACAAACAAACCATTCAGAACCACCACTCCCAACATTTGCCAGAACTCACACCTGCTCCCATATTCATGTAGACGTACACTACCTTCCATTATCACAAACACAAATCAATTCCTGAATAGATAATGCGGTTAAGCATACAACGGGGAACTGGGAGCCCAGTATTCGGGATCCGGTGGCAACCGCAGGAAATTGGCAGGGTAGCAATACGTTACGAGTATTATTCATTGGTGCTTCCTGCTGGCTTCCTTTTTACGCCCAATTTGAATATAGCGATGTTAATTTTGTTATTGGTTTCGGGGGGGAATGGTAATTAGCGATTTTTTTTTTCTGTGCAGAGTTGAGGGAATTTTAAATTGTGTTGCTTCGCGAGTTTTCTTCGCATTCATTAGGTATTGTGTTTTTTTGGTTTCCTCTCTGTGAAAGCTTCAGCATAATGTAGCTATATACAGATACAAAATACAATGCATATTCAACAAAGAATTGTACATTTTAATGTTATTGTCACAACGATGTATATACAATCTCTTAGTATTGTATAATTGCATAGCACATGTGTGAGCACTATGTAGCTAATATAAAGCTACCTTTTACGGGGTTCGTCTTTCACTGACTTGAATGTGCCCTGGCGGTTGAGAGTATGTCATGCTCACTGAAATGTCTCGCTGGTGGTGACGTATGTGTTGGATCATTAAGTTCCCTTCAAAATGGTTGAGCTAATTGGTGCTGATCCATGCGTCATGTTCGTGAACGGGCGCCGTCAGTTGGGACTGGTCGTCTCTTAGCTGCTACGGCTTATTTTTAATTTAGTTGTTTTTAGTTTTTATCTTTTTCATTACGGACGCTTTTAACGTGCACGTCTTTCTACATTGTTATCACATCTATATTTTCAATATGAACGATGTAACCAATATTATGTAAAATATTTGATTTAAAAGAGTGCCCGTGGAGTTTTATGCCCGTTCTTCTCCAGGATCTACGCTTTGGAATGGGCAACTAGCTTCATTTTTCTGACTGACCGACACAAGACCGACCCCTTGACAATTCAAAAGTGCCTGTAATTGGTTTATTTGAAATAAATGCTTTGAGTTTGAGTTTACATGCGCATCTATTTTTAACCTTAACCTTAACTTCAAAAATGGAGGAGGTTATAGTTATGTTCATTTGTATGTATGTTTTTTTTTTGTATGTTCGTCGATATTTCCTTCAATTGTGGACCGATTTTGAAAATTATTTTTTTATTTGTTAGAGGAAGCTTGCACGGTATAAATTTTATAAAAATAATCCACTATAAATTTTACTAACTTTACTTGACTTTGAAGAAATAAGTAGCAAGCCAAACCTCTAGATCGCAATACTTATCCTAACTTATAGAAATGCTAAACTAAATTTAATTCCACAAGAGCACCTGTGGTTGGTAAGCGGAACTCATGTAATGAATGTTACTGCATTCTCAGGAGTCTTACCTCTGTGGTTACTGCTGATTCAGGACCTAGTTTCAGACGTTCGATATTAAAACGAGGAATCTGTGTTTAACTTAGGATCTGTATCTACAGGGTGTAAAAAGACACATCACAAAAGCCGTCAACTATGCATACTGTATATCTAACTAAGTAGCTTTGCGCAAAAATTATTACTGGGAAATGACTTCTATTTTTAGGTACAAAAAAAAACTATTTTTTAAACGGAGTTAAGCCCCGCCCCTTCGCTCTACGGTACACGTAGATACTTGTCGGAAAAAAGTTTAGTAATAACACTTGGATTACGTTTTAATAAAAAAAAAATGCGATTTTGACCTTCAATATCTCCAGAACCAGTGGATTCCCAGATATGATCTGGTGGAAAAAAAAACTATCCAAATAATGGGTAGACTTTAAGGCTTTTGGCTTCGGCAAGTGTAGTTTTTACACCCGGTATATTTGACTTGAGTGTAACATTTGTTAGGGATAGAATGGTCGATTCATAATATTCTTTCCCTTGTGTATACAGTTGCGTACTTTTATAAGCAGCAGCTCCTTTCTAGTCTACTTAGATGGCATTATATTGTCATGGAAAATGCTACTACCAACTCACCAATAAGTACGTTATTAACCTCTGAACAAGTTGTCCATGGAATCTATAAATAATGGCATTGGTTTTTGTGTCGGTGTGTAGATTGCTATAGAAATTGAAAAGTATCTACCGTCACAAAAAGTAATTACATTTTGATATCGCCTACTATATTCTTAAGACTACATTAATAACTTAACCTTCGTCTCAAAGTACTAAAATATTAAATTTTTAATAATAAACCTCTCAGCAACTTTCTTAATAATCAACAAGAGCTTTAATCCTGAAATCAATACGGTATTAAACAAGATCTAAAAATATTCGCTACAAGATAGGTACCTACTGTCCTGAAACTTGGTCCCTGTCAAGTAATAATTGCTGAAACTTTGGGACAAGTTCGTGAAAGTACATGATATTGTTTGCACGAAGCCTGTTCAATGTTCAAGCTTGTTTGTTGTCATTTCCTGCAAGTTTTACTTGAACAACATGTTTAGGTGTAATTTGTGAAAAACAATAAAGTCTTAATGGAAAATTTAAATAAAGACACACCAAGACGTGACTGACGTACCAATATTAATTCGTACAAAGTTACAGCTCAGTTTGATGAACTTGATATCATAATTATCATTCGGTAAACCACCTCACCATTGACGACACTGATAGGGTAAACCAAGGTGACGTATCCTATTTTCGTAACTGTAAAAACATTCATAAGGAATGTGTCATAGTTTACCGAAATCAATGCCAATGACAAAGAAGACAGGCTCCAGCAAGCTCATGGAGACATGGTTCATGTTCATATTGATAACAAATCTAGGTCACACATGTCTAAAATTCCTAACATTTCAACCATAACTAATTTTACAAAGATCAAAACCATAAACGAGACAATGACATGAAATAACACGAAAGCAATAATATTTCTAAACGACAGCGCTGTAACGACGCATGTAACCCACATTCAGGCAATAACAGAAAGTATGAAATTGTAACGTGGGCTTTAAACATTTTTTGTGAAGAGTGTTTGAAAGGAATCGGTGTGAAGGACTTTTAACGTGATTCTCTGTTATATCTAGTGTAAATAAGTGATTATTATTCTGCATACTTAATTTGTGTACCAACATTTTTTTATTCTCGTATCATTATTATATTTCTAAATTTCACACGCCTTTATTTGTCGTGATTGTCATCAAAATCAGTAATTTCTTCATCAACAGTATTTCCATCATCGATTTATAAATTGTAACATTTAACAGTTAACAAATAATGAGTATCAGATAATTTATTCCGAACTAAAGCAAATAAAACGGCCACTCAATGACGGCCCACAATAGAAATCGGGATAGGATTCCTATTGTTGGAAGGATGGAAATCTACCATTATTTATGCACCACTGTGGTCTTCCAATTTAATAGCGTATTAATGCTAGAAGCTTGTCCTTGTCAACGGGATTCGTATTAATCCCACTCAGAGCTCTGTTTAGACCAAGAGTATTAAAAGGACTATATAAGGAGCAGGAGATTTCGTGTAATTTTCAAGGATACCCCATTGAAAAAGGTAAGGACGGTATTTGGTTCAAGAGGTAGGGGATACCGTAGAAATCTCGACCTTGTTTGATATTGTTCGGATTGATCAAAATGGGTCAGTGCGAAATATAATCGATCAAATGTAGCTATATTTAGATTAGAAGAGACTAAACAATATTAAGGTAGTAGTTAAGGTAATATAGTTCTTAAAGATCTGGTATTAAAGTTACATAACACAGGAATACATTATAAAATATGAATGAAATTAAAACGAATGATGCCTCCGTTATTCTGCAACTTAAGAATAACTTCTCACAGCGCTCGGTCATTTAACTTAATATAACACGGAAGGACTCCACAGTGGCCTATTGGATGAATTATTAATCGAGGCATGTCTAGAATTTTTCATTCTATGAAGATTTATATCTTTAAAAGTCTGAAGTGTTGAAGCTTAAATCTTATGTTTTGCACAACAGTTTTAAATCTGAATTCATTGGCACTACAACTGCAAGCACTAAAAACATGAAAGATCATAGAAAACTATAAAAATGCAACAGTAGATTATTGACAAAGAGACGGAAAAATTAAATAAGTAATAAATAAATATCCTTGGACATTTCACACAACGCCATCTAGTCCCAAGCTAAGCAACCTAATGCTTGTGTTATGGTAACGAGATGGCTGATAAACTACTTATATACATTTTTTTTTTGTAAATACATACATATTATAGATAGAAAAACACCCTGACTCGAAACAAATACTTGTAGGTCGTACAAATATTTGTTCCGTGCGGGAATCGAACCCGCGACATGCTGCGCAGCAGTCAATCGCTCAACCACTGCGCCAACCGTGTCGTCAATTGATGTTGTATCAGACATATCAAGAAAAGATGAAGACATTGGTTATATCATAGCCATGTTATACGAGAGAACACGAAGAAAAATATATTATGTATAGCTTTAACAAGTTCTTTGAAGCCTTAGTTCTATTTCATGAGAATGCCCCAGTGATACAAGACCTTTGTTGGCTTTTACCTTCCATAGATGGAAGTGGATAGTTTGTTTTCCAAGAAAGTCACAACAACCATATTTAAAACTTTATACAAGAATAAGTTCATGGTAAGCATTGTGAAGCTTGTTTCTGTTCCTGTGCAATAAAATGAATGTTTGTTTTGTAACACTACAATATATCACCTATATAACATTGGGTTTTGCAGTAGCTTAAACAAAGAAATATAGCGTATCACTAAATATCTGTTGGTTCTTTCATATTACTTTGTACTGGGTTGGTCATAAATCAAGTGACTGTTGTGCAAAAAATATCGTCTGTAACCAATAATTATCCAACCCTTACAAACATATTCATGTCATTTATTACAACTCTGTTCATTTGCTTTTTTAGGGTTCCGTACCAAAATGGTAAAAAAGGAACGCTTATGGTGTGACTCAGTCTGTCTGTCTGTCTGTCACAGCTAGATATCTCAACAACTACTAATTCTATCAACTTGAAATTTGGAACAGTTTTAGATGACATTTACCCAACTATTTTGCAAATAAGAAAGAAGTAAAAATGTTTATATTTTTTTTGCAACAGGGACTGAAAGGGGGTCTTAAAAATTCAAAGTGGGGGCTACTAGGTCATGTGGGGTAATTTAAAATGGGGCTACTCAAACATTCATTTTTTCATTTGGGGGCACATTCTCAAACATTTTTTTTCTTTTTTTTAGCCCGCATAGTTTTCGACTTTTAATGAAAAATGTAAAAAAAAATACCTTCCCCCCCCCCTTATCTCCGAAGTTTGAAAAGCGAAAACTCTGAAATTATTCTATGTGATTTGACGACACGGTTGGCGCAGTGGTTGAGCGATTGACTGCTGCGCAGCATGTCGCGGGTTCGATCCCGCACGGAAAAAAATATTTGTACGACCTGCAAGTATTTGTTCCGAGTCTGGGTGTTTTTCTATCTATAATATGTATGTATTTACAAAAAAAAAATGTATATAAGTAGTTTATCAGCCATCTCGTTACCATAACACAAGCATTAGGTTGCTTAGCTTGGGACTAGATGGCGTTGTGTGAAATGTCCAAGGATATTTATTTATTATTATTATTTGATAGAAATTTATGTAAAGATTACAGGAAAAATAAAACAATGTCTCTAAATAGCACAGCTTTTCAGAAATCATCAACAAAAATTACATATAAATGATGGTACGGAACCCTCAGTGCGCGAGTCCGACTCGCGCTTGACCGGTTTTTATTTTCTCCGACGTGTCGGTCGTAAAGCGGTGAGATGGGCGAACGACATTATATTGCCTTCGTGAGTGGTACCTGGATGAGTCTGGCACAACAGCGGGGTGGGGGTTGGTACAAGCAAAGACAAGTCTGTACTTAGCAGTGGAAGTCGGGTGGATGATGATGATGATGATGATTAATTTTTCATCATTCGTAATCCCGGTGTAAGAACTATATAAGCCATACACTCTACAATACCTTTGCCCATCCTATCTGCCTAGCCTTTTCTCAACTATGTTGGGGTCGGCTTCCAGTCTAACCGGATGCAGCTGAATACCAGTATTTTACATGGAGCGACTGCCTATCTGACCTCTACAACCGAGTTACTGGGTAAACGATACCCCTTGGTAAGACTGGTTGTCAGACTTTCGGGCTTTCTGACGACCCGTAACGACTGTCAAAGATCCACGAATGACAGCTGGGACCAACGGCTTAACGTGCTTTCCGAGGCAGGGAGGAGTCTCGGTATGTAGAGATGGTCATCCATCCACGGACCAACCCCGGCAAGCGTAGTTTAACCTGATGGCTGTTAGTACTTAGCCACAAGCTCCTCTCTTTACACTACCTTTGACCAACACCCACATATACACACAAAACAAAACCATCCAACACTGCCCGAACAAGTTCGAACTAAAAGCGTTATCAATAGATCAATTAAGAACTTTTCACCGGACAGCTTCCTGTTTGCAACAAAACTTTCGCTAGATTCCAATACTAAGCTCTCGTAATTTGAGGTCTAATCATTAAAAAGTTCGGGACTTTTTAATCTCTTGGGATTTGCGTCTGATGTATGAAAAGTTTGGAGCTAGAAGTACTTTAGGCAGAAATGGACTATAATACCTGAGTGTTCAGAGGAATTTGCTGTGCTAGTCAGAATGTCAGACTTGATAGTCTAATCTTGTTATAATTATTAAACGTGATGATTCTTTTTCATCAAAAATATTTAAGGATACTGGATTTACAATGCTTTATGGGACTTAGGACTTAATATTTGGACCGAAATAAATCGAAATAAAATAATAGAAAAATCTATTGCTACTACATATCGGTACCGGAGATATGTTTATTTTATATGCAGATTCGTTTTCGCTGTGCCTTTTTCAATGGTGTGTATTTACAAGTTAAAAAATTCAAAACGATCTAGCTGGAGGCCAGCGGAGGCCTTTTGACAAGTTACTCATTTTGTTCATATAAGTTCCTAAAACATTTTAGCTGGTAGTCTGTGGAGGTCCAGGAGGACTTGCCGTTTTGTCCAGTTGAATTGAGGCCCTAATCTGTCTAAAACTCCCACTAAATCATGAAAAAATGTTATTTGTTCATAATAAGATGAAGCCAATTCTAAAAGTCTGACAACCAGTCTTACTAATGGGTATCGTGAGGTCAGATAGGCAGTCGCTCCATGTAAAATACTGGTATTCGGGTGCATCCAGGTAGACTGGAAACCAACACCAACATAGTTGGGTAAAGGCTTTGCAAATGATGACCTACTGATTTCAATTATTACGAAGTACAACACTAATGATTACCCTTCAAATAGGTCAACGATGTAATCACTGACAAGAACAATAATCACCAAATCGCCTATATTCTTAGAACCCTTACCATATAATCCAAATATGAGCATTCTATCGGTGTTGTCCTAACACCCGACATACACAATTAATGTCCCATCCACGTCAAAATCAAACAAACAGTACAAATTCCCTGAATCGTTATCATTGACTATGATTACTGTAGCTGGAAGGGTGTATGCACATTAGCTGGGATTCGTCAAAGAGTGTCTGTATTTGAAATAGATTAAATTGGTTCTTAACTTATATCACATATATATAAACGTAAAAAAACATCATCCGATGGAAAACCAATCGTCATCATTAGTTGTGAACCTATGGAGTTCGCAGCTAACCCCCGCTCCCCCCCGCCCCCCCGCGTGTCAAATGCACCCCTAGTGTGCGAAACGACAAAACTTTACATAATAGGTATATAAGCTTAGATCACATATATATAAACGTAAAAAAACATCATCCGGTGGAAAACATATCATCATCAGTAGTTGTCAACCTATGGGATTCGAAACTAACCCCCAACCCTCCCCACTCGCTGGGGTTTTAGGTCTAAAATTAGCCAAACTCAGACACTTGAGGGGTTAACTAATGCAGTGAATTATTTGCTAGGAGTACTGCGTCGTTGATTCAAGTTTAATCAATTTGCTTTCTGCTAGCTATTATTGAAATATCAACAGTTTTGATACTGTTGTGGAATCACACTAAGATTATAAAAGCGAAAGTTTGTGAGTGTGTCTGTGTGTGTTTGTATGTTTGTTACTTCTTCACGCTCAAACGGCTGGACCGATTTGGATGAAATTTGGTATGTAGATAGCTTATACCCTGGATTAACACATAGGCTACTTTTTATACCGGTCTACGTGGGTGAAACCGTGGGGCACAGCTAGTAAATTATAAAGCAATGGATAACTAACCACTCTAAACAATAGTGACAAACTGCCTGATAACCAACTTTGATTTGTTTCAGTAACTACCCGGAAAGCGTTCTACAAAAGAGTGTAATGTCCAATTAAGAATGCCACGATAAGTTTAATAGAACTGGTCAATCTTTGAGTCATCATTTCGGTTCACAAGATCAAACTGCTGGGTTTCAAATTCCGTTTATATTATAGTTAGTTATTCCCCAAGCCAATCGAAGTTGGCTTCCAGTCAACTTAGTCCTCTTAGCGTATCGTTTGATGTATGTGCATACTCCCTAAACGTGGCAATATGGTCGCGTGGGTAAACTCGCGTCATTAACCGACCGAGTTAATTGGGCCCCAGTCAACAAAGATTAAGGGTATGTTGTCTGTTGTTTTTTGTTTGGTCGGCTTTTATTGGAAACCGTAATTGGTTCGTGTCTAGGAATTATTGGCAGATACATATCGATAGTGTTATTTAATTTTGTGTTTTTCATGTTGGTTTATAATTTGTGGGTGCTGAAATTGTTGGTAAAACCTGTGTTATGTCAGGCTGGAAAGGCAAAATTGATTTTATAAAAAAGTGCAACTATGTGTAAGTTGTTTATTATATGCTAATCTTTCGTCAAAAAATGTTTTGTTTCTAAAGACGCATTTACGTTATAATTTTATATTTATTTTATTTTATTTTATTCGGGAAACTTACAGCTAACGTAGACAATGTCCTTAAACAATATGAAACTGAAGGCCATTTACAAGTTGCCACTGATAAACACTGAACATTTTAATTGTAACAAAAAAGGTCTGTACAAAATACCTACTTATTAACATAAATTAGAAAACAAATAGTACACGATCAACCAACACAAATTAAAAATCATTTATACGCAAATAATTACTCTGTCGTAAAATAGCTTTTCACCAACAAATGCCTAAGCCGAGAAACTCTGGTATTTGAATATTATCCCAATAATATTCACCAGACAGTTTATTAAAATTAATCCGAGCAAAATTAAATCAAACATCCAACATCACAAGGGCTTCGAGAAACCTCAATTTTAGTTATTTTATATTCTCAAATTGCAGAAAAAACATACTCACACCTTTTAACCCCTCAAGTGTCGAATGCACCCCATGTGTGCATAAGAAAAACCGTTTTTTTGTTAGGTATATAAGCTTATATCACATATATATGTATAAATGTAAAAAAACATCATCCGATGGAAAACATATCATCATCATTAGTTGTGAGCCTATGGAGTTCGTAGCTAACCCCCCCTCCCCCCACAAGTGTGAAATGCACCCAAAGTGTGCAAAAGGACAAAACTTTACATAATAGGTATATAAGCTTAGAACACATATATATATAAATGTAAAAAAACATCATCCGATGGAAAACATATCATCATCAGTAGTTGTGAACCTATGGGGTTCGCAACTAACCCCCAACCCTCCCCACTCGCTGGAGTTTTGGGTCTAAAATTAGCCAAACTCAGACACTTGAGGGGTTAATATTGACTCCTGTCATCCCTTTTACCATTGCACCTTATTTCTGTAAAACCTTCAAATCCGTACTCATGATAGTTATTTTCTCTTCCTTATCTTTGATGACATCCTCATAATTTGCTTCGCTGTTCACCGTGGATGTTTTTTAATTGAAATAATAATCTCTATCATTTACATCGTCCTTAAAGTATGTTTATTTTCCATCTGTTATTTGGTTTACTATAACTGACAGTATCACCCAGTTCCATACCTCAGTACCGGCCGCCTAAACGAGGCGTTCACGTGACTTACCGCTCCTACTTACAAAAAGCTTCGGAAAGTTCCTTGAAATCCATTTCGGGCTCCTATCGCTGCCCAAATCTATAGAGAAATGGAAGTGACGAGTGCTTTTTGAACTACTGTTGGCTTAGTTTTGACCTCAATATTTTGAAGGTGTGATAATGAAAAGCCTAAGGCCCGGACTCCATTCCACCTTAGCGGAGATGGGCGGAAATGTGCGAAGCGGAGGGGAGAGGAGGTGCTTAATAGCTAGGGAGCTAGGAGGGTGTATCCACCGAAGCTGTACTGGCTAGACCGGAGCAGAGATGTGTACTTGCTAGAGCGGGCGGCCGGGTTGTGCGACGCGGGTGCTTAGCTTCAGTGGATATGGTTGAACAGAGAGAAAAGGAGATGTGTCATATTGTTCATCTCTTCTCGTCTCCGCTGTGCGCCATCGCCAGCTTATGAGGCACAGCTCACAACTCTGTTTTGTTCGCGCTAAGCAAATACAGGACATCTCTCCTCTCTGCTCAAACTTATCCACTGAAGCTAAGCGAAGACGAGATAATGTAAGTAACGAAATCCTGTCAGTTGTTTCCAACACATCTCCTTGACTCTCGTCTCGTCTTCGCATTGTTGGAGTCCAGGCCTTATAGACAATTTGATGAGTTCAAAGGTGTGATTTTTAGCAATAAATCAAGCTTTACGTTATTGTAATGCTGCTTTCAAATGTTTTTCCTCGTACAGAGATTCTACGAGATTTTAATCACAATTGTTAATGCCTAGGCATTAGCAATTGTGATTAAATTTTGATAGTACTACCTGCGTTTTGATAATTTCATCGTTTCCTTTAATCAAAGACATTAGTCTCTTCGATTAACTTTAAAGTACTTAGCTACGTTATACTACTTACATAATTGAATGAAAAAATATTTAAGTATTTAGTTTTAAACTAAACCACTTGTTTTAAAACAAACACAGATTGTTGTTGTTATAAGTTTTAAAAAAATTCTATGTTTGAACATATTTTTTTGTTACTTATATTTTAGCAAGTCCTACGTTCGTGTAAGGTTACTGTGGAAATGTTGTATACTACACGATTAAAGCTAAACCTGTCACTTATACTGCAGTTTTACCAACCTTTACCCTTTTAAATATGGTAATGTTTGAGCCAAACAAGGTATCACATTACTTTGGTGCTAAATTAACTTAATTGCTTTAGTTTAGGTTGTTACTTACTTTGTTTTACCTTTTTACTTAGCTAATAAAACAAAGGAACAACATTGAGATGTATTTTTAGTTTAATTTAGGCCAGAGGGCCTTGAAAAGTAGCAATCGTTTTCAGCATAATCAGCCTATAATGTTCCCACTGCTGGGACACAGGCCTGCTCTCGGTGAGAGGGAGTGGGCCGTAATACACCACGCGGGCCCAGTGCGGGCTGGTAGATGTCACTTGTTTTCGAATTTTTGGTTCTAAGTTTCCTCACGATGTTTTCCTTCGCCGTTTTGAGAACAGTGGTGATGAAATAATTTATACATAGTTAAGCGCCTGTCTAGGTTCGAACCTACGACCACGACCTACAACTCGTAAGTCGCGGCCGTTATCACTGGCAACCGCTATGTCAATCCAATACATTTTTGAATTTTATTTTGATAGAATGTAACTTTGACTAGGCCAAGTTCGTGGTATTTATTCAATTTTCAACTCTTTTCAATGCAAACTGAAAAAAAACTATCCACTTATGTTTTATTCCCATAACTTAAATCTCTTGTTTATTTGTTTTGTTTTAAGTTAGATCTATTGTCAATTTGTTTTCTATGTCCGTTCTTTTTCCTTTACGTAATTTTAATTTTCAGTACTTAATTATTTAAATTAATTTACCTACTTACATAACAAACAGCTATTCATCATGACCTTAGCTAACATGTATAATGTTGCTCCTTACACTAATATATTTAATCGATACGTCCACATATCGTACATTATAGGAGAGCATCGGTACTAAGATTGAGTATGTGCCCCAGCTGAAACCGGAGCGGTTACCGGTCGAGCTCTAAATACATAGTTACCTACAAGTTTAGTAACTTCGACTGAAAGTACGATAGCAACATTGTTATATCTTTATAGTTTGCTGCAATTAAGTAGGTTAGGGTGGGAAGGGAAATGTTTTTATGTCTCTAACAATATTGTTCCATAGCGCGCTGAGCAACCATGTATTTATGTCTCTAACAATATTGTTCCATAGCGCGCTGAGCAACCATGTATTTATGTCTCTAACAATATTGTTCCATAGCGCGCTGAGCAACCATGTATTTATGTCTCTAACAATATTGTTCCATAGCGCGCTGAGCAACCATGTATTTATGTCTCTAACAATATTGTTCCATAGCGCGCTGAGCAACCATGTATTTATGTCTCTAACAATATTGTTCCATAGCGCGCTGAGCAACCATGTATTTATGTCTCTAATAATATTGTTCCATAGCGCGCTGAGCAACCATGTATTTATGTCTCTAACAATATTGTTCCATAGCGCGCTGAGCAACCATGTATTTATGTCTCTAACAATATTGTTCCATAGCGCGCTGAGCAACCATGTATTTATGTCTCTAACAATATTATTCCATAGCGCGCTGAGCAACCATGTATTTATGTCTCTAACAATATTGTTCCATAGCGCGCTGAGCAACCATGTATTTATGTCTCTAATAATATTGTTCCATAGCGCGCTGAGCAACCATGTATTTATGTCTCTAACAATATTGTTCCATAGCGCGCTGAGCAACCATGTATTTATGTCTCTAACAATATTGTTCCATAGCGCGCTGAGCAACCATGTATTTATGTCTCTAACAATATTGTTCCATAGCGCGCTGAGCAACCATGTATTTATGTCTCTAATAATATTGTTCCATAGTGCGCTGAGCAACCATGTATTTATGTCTCTAACAATATTGTTCCATAGCGCGCTGAGCAACCATGTATTTATGTCTCTAACAATATTGTTCCATAGCGCGCTGAGCAACCATGTATTTATGTCTCTAACAATATTGTTCCATAGCGCGCTGAGCAACCATGTATTTATGTCTCTAACAATATTGTTCCATAGCGCGCTGAGCAACCATGTATTTATGTCTCTAACAATATTGTTCCATAGCGCGCTGAGCAACCATGTATTTATGAACCAGCCCGACTGTCAGTGCCCTCGTTTCGGCTTCGAATGTCATATCATAACGGACAGGACACTCTAGTCTTCAAATACAGTGAGATTGGCAACGAGAAGACTTAAGAGGAAATGCGGGTGCTCTTTTCTCCATACAAACGCTCTCGCCTGTTTTCTTTCTGGTTAATGACCATAAAGCAATGATTTTTCACACAAATATAAATATTAGCTACTTGTGTGCCCCCATGTTTTCCTTTTTGATGATACATTATTTTTATAAGAACTAGAACCCTCAAAAAAATGCTCAAAATTGCCTATTCTGAACGCTGTCAACAGAGGCCTAGTGTACAAATTTGACAACTTTTAACGAAAAAAGAAAAACATAGAGGCATAGTATATATCCTTCTTATTCAGTTTATAAAATATCTTTTGAATTGGTCCAATATTGGAGGAGGAAATAGGCGAGAGCCAAACCTCAAAATGTGACTTTTTGCATAGGCTATTTAGTCGGATTTGCAGTTGTCCTTATCGCACGACTTTGAGGGCGGCTCGCTCGCAGAGCGACAGCAATAGTTTCTTCAAATACCTAATTTTCAAAGTCTGGTCACCCGCATTTCCTCTTATCGAAGTTTTCCAAACGCTACCAAACCCAACTGGATCTTCCTGTCGACTGCTTTCTTAAAGTTGTGCCTACTGAGCTGGATGACTTGCCCTAGGTAAATGTAATCTTTCGTTTACATTAGGTACCTAAATAATAATTTAACACGATATGTTTAGGTATAACCAAACCAAAATTAAAACTGGAATTATCTGTAGGTATTTTATTTATATGAATGGTTATAACTTTATAACAAAAGACACTATCTGTAGCACACAGATTTCCAAAGCCTATAAATAAAATATAAAGTCAGTCCTAACATTATCGAATTTAAACCACATTTTAAATTTCATCTATCCCTAGAAACTCATAAATCAGTCTAAACCTAACTTATTGACTCTAAATAAAAATCTCATTGATAGTTTTAATCTCACTAGGGTCAACCAAAGATACGACCCCTGTCCTTCAGACGACAGGGTAATTATTTGTTACCAATTTTGTATTGGCTTCATCGAACTAAGTTAATTAATTAAAGATTGTTTTAATTCTTGATTAATAAAGTTTCTTCTGCGAAATAGCTCAAATAGATACAAGGAACGTATCTATACTTATTATAAAACTAGCTTTTGCCCGCGGCTTCGCCCTTTGCCTCTCCCCCCCCCCTTCGGAAATATCCCACAGAAACGTCCTACCGGGAAATCCTTCCTTATTCCTTGTCTACATTATAAAGGAAACCTCTGTGCAAAATTACAGCTTTCTAGGTTCAAGGGTCTGGGCGTTGATGAGTCAGTAAGTCAGGACTTCTCTCTATATTTATATAGATAAAGTCGCTTTTCGTGTCTGTCTGTGTGGCCGCGTTGTTCTTCTAAACTACTCAACGGATTTTGATGCGGTTTTCACTATCATTTGGAGAATTTATTCCGAAAGGTTTATAAGTATAATACATTAATATTTAACTAAGATAATATCTTAGTTAAATATTATAATATAGAAACCTTCATGTTTTGTCAAGTCGTAAAATCCATGCGAAACAGGGCCGGGTCGCTAGTTTATTAATAAAAGTCTATGTAAATTTGTAAAAATAAGTAAATAATAATTCAGCAATATTTTAATAATAAGTAAACATCACGAGCAAAATCTGAATTACCTAATTAAAATGAATTAACTTGTGAAATTAACAACGTTCGCAGAAATGTAAAAACAAGATTCATGGAAGGAGAAAGGCCCTTGCCCTTGCAGCAGGACAACACAGGATTATAATCAAATTAATTAAAACTTAAAAGACAGAAAACAACTCCATCCAAAATGATTAAAAAAAGTATCGGGAGTTGAGTTCTATAGCCGCCCAACTGCGAGAGAGACCACGAAGGTCCGATGTCAAAATCGTTCCTGTCTGTGAATCGGACCCCAGTGGTCCTATCTGCTCCCGACTTTATTTTGAGTATCTTTACTGCTCTTACTTGCACAAAGTGTAGGGAAATAACAAGGATGGCATTATATCGTCACGTATCAAGTCTCTAAATTATTTTAGACACTTAACACGTGACGATATGCGAACAATGTTAACACCCAGAAATAAGCGAGCGAAAGCGAGACCACCCAGAAATACTCTCACACAAAAAGCAAAAAAGAAAAAAATGGCCGTCGCAATGCTTATGATAGGAGAAATTTAATAGATATAAATGTTACAAGCTATCCTGTAACCAAAACCAAATTACAACTAAAATAAACCATCGTCATTAAAATCACCAAAGTCACAATCACAAGTCGAACCCGAACACAACACTAATCCCAATCAATCGGCTAGTAGGTACATCACTAATCCTTTACACACTAAGTCAGTGCCACAGTAAAGCCAATTAGGGACTGCGGCCCGTCCAAACACAGCCGGTTAATGATTAAAAGCAATTATTGATAGAACCAGACAATCGATGTACCTACATATGTATAGGACAACGGAATACGATAATCAAGGTGTGTTTGACATAGTTAAGCTACGTTTGCCGGGGTTGGTCCGTGGATGGGTGACCATCTTCACATACCGAGACTCCTTCGTGCCTCGAAAAGCACGTTAAGCCGTTGGTCCCGGCTGTCATTCGTGGATCTTTGACAGTCGTTACGGGTCGTCAGAAGCCCGAGTCTGACAACCAGTCTTACCAAGAGGTACCGTATTACCGAGCTACTGGGTTGTGGAGGTCAGATAGGCAGTCGCTCCATATAAAATGCGACAACGCGCAGCGTAACACGACATCGTCACTTCGTCTTAGTTTAAAAGTTATGTTTTTATATGTATTAGTGTATATATTTTTTTATGTAGTATTTTTTTGTATTTGTATTTTTATTGTGTTTTGTATGGGCCACAGTTGCCTGAGATAAAGGAATAAATAAATAAAATACTGGTATTCAGCTGCATCCGGTTAGACTGGAAGCCGACCCCAACATAGTTGGGAAAAGGCTGGCAGATTTGATTTGACATAGTACTGAGAGTGATCAGGGTAAAGTTAGACTTCTTTGTCCTGATGATGAAGAGACATGAATAGGTGATCGCATTAGATTTCATGACATGGTAAACAAAAAAACAGGCAGAAGTGTGGTTGTTAGTCACATGTTCTAAGGCACAAGCCTATGGTCACCCCTTTGGCAGTAGGCTCGCCAAAAACCAGATTAACGGATGATCATGAAAAAACAAAATAATATGGTAATCAAGACGTGGTCTAGACAATAAAGCAGCAGGATCTTGATTATTAATAAGATCATCCTTCTGCATTGGTCACTCTATAGCAAAATTGGTGATTCCGACATTAACTCGAATTTTAGAGCCCATATTCAGCTATGGACTTTGCTCGGCTGATGATTCGACGAGCTGTTTTTAGGGTTCCGTACCTAAAGGAAAAACCAGAACCCCTATAGGATCATTCATGTGTCTGTCTGTCCGTCTGTCACAGCCAATTTTCTTGATTAAGTTGAAATTTGGTACACATATTGTGCGTATACACTTACATTTGCAACTGGAACGTATGGGAGAACATGTTTTTCAACTACAATGTCTAGCTGGTTAAACCACGCTGGGGTCGGTGCAACTTATTCATTCATTCATTCATTCATTCTCCTTTTCTTATCCACTTCTAGTTGTAGCATAAACTTGTAAAACAAAAGCCTTCCCATGCAAAACATTCCCCCTTTCGAAGCATCGCCTACCGATGGGACAACATTTAATTTCCCGACTAGCCGGCGCAAATTATGACCGCCATTATTCTTAAAAGTAATCTCATGCAGTTTCTGTAGAGAAATATTATCATTTTTTATTTATGCTTTTATTTGCATAAAGTAAATAACAAGATGCGATGCTGTAATGAGAATTTCTGTACTTGTTTATTTTTTATCGCTCAAATTGGCGATTGCAGTAAATTGTTGGTTTTGCTACTGATTGAGAAATATTATCTTCTTCATCATAACAGGCTGTAAATGGCTACTGAACGTGGGTGTGAGTCTGTTCTGTGCTGCAGTGCGATTCTGTAACCATCTCACGGTGAAAACTTAGGTGAAGTGAGCGTGGAGAGAGCTGTTAATAGTGTTCAATTCCTAGCAAAAACAAACTCACTTCACCTAAGTTTTCACGGTGAGATTTTTACAGAATCGACCGGCTGATCAGCTAACAAATGGCTAGTGGATTGATGATGGAAAAATGAAATTAATAGCTGCGCCTCGTGATTTTACCAGCTTAGACCGGTATAAAAAATAGCCTATGCGTTAATTCAGAGCATAAGCTATCTACATACCAAATTTAATTCAAATCGGTCCAGCCGTTTGAGCGTGAAGAAGTAACAAACATACACACACACACACACAAACTTTCGCCTTTCTAATTAGTGTGATTAACAAACAGAATTATGCTTAAGTTTCATATTATATTCTTAACTTCTAGTTGTTTTTCTGTTAACGACGACGTGTGGACTGAAAGAAGTCTATTCTGCTCTTACACGATCGGAAAATTGAAGAAATGGGCCGTAAATTTCCAGAATTCTCTTCGAGAGATGGGTCTCCCCTGGGGACACTAAAACTTATGTCCCTGGACGGACCTTTATGTCATCATCACCTTCGACAGTACTTTGATTTAGTCTGGTACAGTTTAATGGGTACTAAACACGAAATATAGCATGATATTTTACAACACCTAAAGATCTAGAATAGGTATCAAAAGAGTCGACGAAAGTATGAGATTATTGAATCCCTTGTCTGGTACTCACTGATAAGGATAACGAAAAGGCTCCAACCCAGAAATTACCATTAATCAAATCTTTTCATACACAACTATCACATGCTGATAACGCCATTTTACCAACAATAGGTTCATTAATTCTTGATCTTTTACAACACCTAAAGATCTAGAATATCAAAAAAGTCGACGAAAGTATGAGATTATTGAATCCCTTGTCTGGTACTCACTGGTAACGAAAAGACTCCAACCCAGAAATTACCATTAATCAAATCTTTTCATACACAACTATCACATTCTGATAACACCTTTTTACCAACAATAGCTCCATTAATTACAAAGCAGCATGTGTAGCCGCCACTCACACCGTACAGACAAGATCGTTAATACCCGGGCAGGGAGTTGTCACTAATTTGTACCGGCCCGGATGACGGGCAGACAAACGGTCTGATTGACGGCCGCTTCATTAGTGAGACGAGTGAAATTCGAATGTATTTCTCTTATGTGTGAGTTTTATCTTTAGGTCTGTTTGCCTGGGGTAAGTTGGAATATAGATGTGATGAGAATTGTCGTGCCTTGAGAGGAATCTCGCTCACTCATACTGCCAGCAGGCGTTTGAAAATGCAAGAAAGCGCTGTGGTTCATTAAGGCCCTGGTTCCAAGATTGGTTTAGCTCGGTGTGTAAGTGAAATGGCGTTATGGCTGTCTAGTTTGACGCACGAGATAGAAGATTCTTACGCGCACCGGAATTATGTCGTAAAAATGCAAATAAAATCGTATAAGATTACAAATTAACTATTTAATAAAAAGTAATCCATCACTGGGATGCAGTTTGGAATTTGACATTTCATGGTATATTTTTAATTATAATTATAATTGTTAATGAAGGGATAAACTGCTTTTAAAGATTATTAGGAGGTATGTTTAAAGATTTTTTTGGTGCATTAAAATATGTATAATTATGTTTTGGCTTCCATCACTGTATGCGAAAAGGATTTGAAAATATCATATTTTTTTTACATGTCAAAATTATTTACGGTTTATGAGATACACAGCTTTAAAAAACCACCTTTTTGATCGTTTTCAGGAAATCTGGGCCTTAATCGAGATCAAATAGAAAATATTTAATATTCTGTGTTTTAACAGTTTATTTAGATACCTACTTTCCAATACCAATTTAACAATTGTTACCCTCTTACTAATAAACACGGAATAAAGTGATATACCAGGAATAAAAAAGGAATAACCATAAATTTTCATAGGTTTAAACTTGGAATAACTTTATTCTGTGTTTATTTAGTAACCATCTTACTAATAAACACAGAATAAAGATATTCCAAGTTTAAACTTATGAAAATGTACCCTCTTACAAATAAAACACGGAATAAAGTTATATCAGGAATAACCATACATTTTCATAGGTTTAAACTTGGAATAATTTTATTCTGTGTTTATTAGTAAGACGGTTAGAGTTTAATTCAATTCGTAAATCCTGAGCATGAAGCACAGGAACATTGCAAGGCAATAGATTTCTGTTGGAATATTTAGCTGATGGCCCTCTCACAGTACAATATTTTGATTTAAAACTTTTTAACAAAAAAACAAAACCGACTTCCAAAAATCACTACAAAGTGAAAAATAACTTTGATTTCGGAAGTCGGTGTCTGTAGGAAATCTAGGTTATGACACTTTAATAAAACGAGTTATGGGCCTTTTAAAATGTAGAGATTATTATTAGCCAATTGAAAGTCACTAGGAAGTTTATACGTCCGTATTGATCAGAGCGCAAACGAGAAGTGAAGTAATAATAATGGTGGGTAGTATTTATATAATAAGTAGGTACCTACGACATATCGATTATTACAGAATCGACTAAAGATTGATTTTTGTAAATAATTAAATCAAATAAATCAACAGTCTTTCGTTTTTTATTTACTTTCTTTTTTTTTGCCACCGACTTCCGAAATGAAAGTTATTTTTCACTTTGTAGTGATTTTTGGAAGTCGGTTTTGTTTTTTTGTTAAAAAGTTTTTATTTCTCGCTTTTTAGTGGGTCTGTTTATAATTTGTATAAGTTACAATAGTCTAATGTCAATTGCTCATCACATGTTACAAAATATTGCTTTTCCCGATGCTGGGACGTTAATTGTTGAGGAGTTCTGCTGGTAAGACCCAGGAGAACTCCTCAACAACCACTCACCACACGCATTGTGTGACGAGCGGAAATTGCTTAGCAACCATATTAAAGTAATCGAATCGCAACCCGTGAAATATTTATCATTGAGTAGTTCCGGTAGCCATCTGTGGTCTTCATCATCAGTTCCACTTCACCAAGTGGTGCTTTCCGAGAGCAAATGCACGAGCTACTATAAAAAATACCCACATCGCTATAGGTGTGCCTATAATATTTGAAGAGTTCCTTCAATTTCTCCAGGATCCCATCATCAGAACTAGATTTTGACAAAAACGGGACCATTTGGGAAGTATACCCTTTCCAACAAAAAAATAATTTTTCAAATCGGTTGGCAAGCGACGGAGTTATGCGCGAACAAACATAAAAAAAAAAAAAAAATACAAACATCCGAATTGAGAACCTCCTCCTTTTTTAGAAGTCGTTTAAAAACAGTGTGCGTGTAGTTTCTTGCCCGTTCTTATCCAAAAGAACCTACTACGCTTTGGAATGGGCGACTAGCTTCATCTTTTTGACTGACCGACCCCTTGATAATTCAAAAGTGTCTGGAATTGGTTTATTTAAAAAAAATGCTTTGAGTTTTTGAGATTGAGTTTGACAAAAGAGGTCTGTGTCCCAGCAGTTAGAACGTTATGGGCTGATTATGATCAAATATATGCTTGTAATTGGTTTAATTGAAATAGATAAATGCTTTGGGGATTCCCGATTCTGGGACGCCGATAGAATCGTGCAGTGCAGTCACTTATATGCTGAAGTCGTGCACGAAGGTTTCGTCTCCGATGGTCGGGGTTACCACTTTAGTGGTAGGAGTAGTTGTGTTTATACTCCATCGGTTTATGTAATTAAATAAATGTAAAAAAAAAATACGTGTCAGGTTAACCGACTAAACGTAATACCTGTCACTTCAGTCGTCATGCTACGACACAGCTGTTGTACTCTTCAATTTAGCAACTTTATAATTCGTTGTATAACGTTGATAAATTGAAGAGTACAACTGTGCTGTAGCATGAAGACTAAAGTGACAGGTATTTTTTTGTTTACCTTTATTTATTTACCTAAACCGATGGAGTTTAGTGTAAGTTTTGTGTAGGGAAAAAGAGTAATAAAACGCACAGAATACCTAACAAGACTGGTCAATTTATTTTATTGATTGCTTATAAATAATTTGCACTGACCTACCTATGTACGATTTATATAGCTAACCTACTTATTATCTGAACGCGTCAGCACCTACCTACAATGCTTTAGGTACCTATGCTTATATTTAGCTGGTAGGTATATCATATGAAGTATAATGGTATTCCATCCCTGGAGAAGCCTTTTCTTAAAAATCTCTAGGAGTAATATTAAATAGCCATAATTTCTAGTATCAGCCTATGCCAGACAAGTCTCCTAGGGACGAAAGGGCCATGTTATATTAATTCCACATGTTTGTACGGCCGCCAGTATTTCATTGTTTGTCGCTAGCCCTAGGCCCTAAGCAGGGTAGACCTTACTTATTTGGTTATTAAAGTTGGCCTTCAACCGTCGTTATGAGCACATATTAGCAGAATTAGAGCTCATATTTTCATGTTCGGTAGAATATTGTACGGACTTCGTAGGTATTGAATTTGGCGTCTGAAGGCGCAGATTTCTTGAAAACGATCAAAACGGTGGCTTTTTAAAGCTGTGTATCATAAACCGTGAATAATTTTGACATGTAAAAAAATATGATATTTTCAAGTCCTTTTCGCATACAGTGATGGAAGCCAAAACATAATTAAACATACTTTAATGCACCAAAAAATCTTTAAACATACCTCCTAATAATCTTTATAAGCTGTTTATCCCTTCATTAGCACTTATAATTATAATTAAAAATATACCATGAAATGTCAAATTCCAAACTGCATCCAGTGATGGATAACTTTTTATTAAATAGTTAATTTCTAATTTTATACGATTTTATTTGCACTTTTACGACATAATTCCGGTGCGCGTGAGAATCTTCTGTCTCGTGCGTCAAACTAGACAGCCATAAAGTCATTTCACTTACACACCGAGCTAAACCAAGCTTGGAACCAGGGCCTGAAGTGGGATAGTAGTCTCCCTAAAGCTATTCTTGTTTCTAAACCAAGCTTGGAACCAGGGCCTGAAGTGGGATAGTAGTCTCCCTAAAGCTATTCTTGTTTCTCTGTTTTAGTTTAAGCTTGAATTTACAAACTAGACTGCATCTTTTAATGTGATTATCTGTTGTTTTGTAAATCAGATATAATTATTTTCCAATATTTGGTTTCTGACTTTAAAAGTTGAAAGTAATCGACCCGTATGTATGATATGTATGTATGTTTGTATGACCGAGATTTTCTTAAAAACGAATAAACCAATTTTGATGATGAACACACATTCATACTTCCATTCTATACATTGTTATTATGTGCGAAGTTTGACGGTATCTTCAGTATTTCTAATCGGATTTGTATGATTCTTCTTTTCGTTCGTCTTGGGCTTATGTAATTGTATATTCAACTAAAAATGGAAAAAAAGTTAAAAAAATAATAATAACCGACTTCAAAAATGATTGATGATTTTGAATGATTGTGTATTTTGAATATTTGGTTACTAATATAATTCTCAAGTATACTAATTAAAATATGGATCACTGTGTGTGATGTAAATAAATAAATTAATAAATTAATTAAAAACCTACAACGAATAATTTTTTTTAATAAAAAAACTTAACAGGTTCTGAATTCAGTGTCTTCAATTCTTCGATGCTCCTTAGCTTGGCAACGGCTTCAGGTTTTCACTTTTTTACTTTTTTAAAAGTAAATTTATGTGAAAAAAACCGGTCAAGAGCGAGTCGGACTCGCCCACCGAGGGTTCCGTTACGATTTCTGAAAAAGTGTGCTATTTAGAGACATCGTTTTATTTTTCCTGTAATCTTTACATAAACTTCTATCATATAGAATAATTTCAGATTTTTATATAACGGTATTTTTTTAAAATTTTTCATCAAAAGTCGAAAACTATGTGGCCTAAAAAAAACTAAAAAATGTTTGAGAATGTGTAAACAGCGTTCTTTCATATGATACCCCACATGCCCTAGTAGCTCCACTTTTAATTTTTAAGACCCCCTTTCTGTAGGTACCTGTTACAAAAAAAATATAAATATTTTTATTTTTTTCTTATTTGCAAAATAGTTGAGTAAATGTCATCTAAAACTGTTCCAAATTTCAAGTTGATAGCATTAGCAGTTCTTGAGATATCCAGCTGTGACAGACAGACAGACAGACAGACTGAGTCACACCATAAGGGTTCCTTTTTTACCATTTTGGTACGGAACCCTAATAATGAGATCATGATTTCTGTTCATGCTGAAATCTTTCCATCAAGACAATCGCTTTCGAAGCGCTTCGTATTACTAGAACGACTTTCAACAGGATTTACAGAAGCTTTTCAACCTTTGCGGTAGCTTACGTCAGTCTCATTTTTGACTTTTCCATCATTACACTGTCATCGCTGTCAGAATACACTCGTGGATGCCCTAAGTATGCTCTTCGGAGTCCATCATAAGTACAGAAGGTTCATTCTAGACTCATTTCTTATCTATACCTACCTGTTTTAAATCAGAAGCTTGTAACAACAGCCGCACGGGTCCATCGATCAGGTTAAGCTACGCTTGCCGGTGTTGGTCTGTAGATGGGTGGCCATCTATAAATACCAAGACCCCTCCGTGCTTCGGAAAGCACGTTAAGCCGTTGGTCCCGGCCAACCCCGCCCCCCGCGGCTGGCGGGTTGGTCGTGGATCTTTGACAATCGTTACGAGTCGTCAGAAGTCAAAACCAGTCTTACCAAGGGGTATCGTTTTTTTTTTTATTCTTCGGAAAGCCTACAGTCTAATATCTTTAAAGGTAAATTATGTACAATATCGCTTACAATTATTGCCATTTAAAAGCTTCCACAAATCAAAAACTATTATCCAGTATTACTTACCCAGTAATTGGGTTGTGGAGGTCAGATAGGCAGTCACTGCGCGTAAAGTACTCGTATTCAGCTGCATTCGGTTAGACTGGAAGCCGACCTCAACATAGTTGGAAAAAATGCTAGGCAGATGATGACTGTTTTAAATCTATATTAATAAAAAGAGAAGTCCTGACTGACTGATTGACTGACTCATCAACGCCCAGCCCAAACCCTTGCACCTAGAAAGTTGAAATTTTGCACAGAGGTTCCCTTTATAATGTAGACAAGGAATAAGGAAGGAATTCCCGGTAGTACGTTCCCGTGGGATATTTTCCGATATCCACGCGGGCGAAGCCGCGGGCAAAAGCTAGTCATGGTAACATCAAGCCTCCAAATATTCAATTTGCTGCGTTTAAAACATCTCAAATATCGATACGGTCGTGGCACAAATCGTGACGGACAAACGACGGACACTCGCTTCATTAGTGAGTTGGGAAAGATTGTGAAATTCTAATGTACTTACATTGTACTTGTATATTATTATGTGTTAATGTATGTCGAGTTTAGGTTTAAATAAAGCCTGTATATTTAGGGAGCCTAAGCTTTTAGGGTATTATTAATAATTACTGTTTCGATGGAAAGCTGTAGGTCATTATTTTAGTCATCTAGATATTTCGTTTCTTTGGTAACTGGAATTATTATGACTTCAAAATGTCAGATCAGCATGTGGAAAACTTCGTCTTATGGTGCAATTTATGTAAGGCCCTATGGCTTATGACTGTGGAGTACCTAGAACTAAATACCATGAAATAATTCCAGGATGTATGACTCAATTCCAGAAACTGTTAAGTATTGTTTGTAACCTCAAATCAATCCGCCTAGCCTTATAAACTATGTTGGGGTCGGCTTCCAGTTTAACCGCATGCAGCTGAATACTAGTATTTTACATGGAGCGATTGCCTATCTGATCTCCACAACCCAGCTACTGGGTAACACGATACTACTTGGTAAGACTGGATGTCAGACTGTTGGGCTTCTGACTACCCGTAACGACTGTCAAAGATTTACGAATGACAGCCGCCTAGCCGGGACAACGGCTTAACGTGCTTTCCGAGGCTTAGAGGGGTCAATGGATGGTCACCTATCCACGAATCAACCGCGGCAAGCGTAGCATTACCTTTGATCGACCCGTGTGGCTGTAATCATTTAGCCACGAACCCCTCTCTATTGTTTGTTACGTATTGAAATTCCAGTAATACCTGAGCACAATAAAAATTGCTTTAGCCTAGTTTTTCAACATGTTGAATTATTTACAACATGATGTAACAGGTATAAAGTTATAATAAAAACAAATGCATACCGACAGGCAATTAGCATGGCCTATAAACCAAATGCTCACAAAAACATAGTTTGTAACTGTATAAATATTAATATTCAGATGTATTATAAATCTTACTATATTCGACGTACAAGTAGGGCTATAAATAAAGAGATTTAAGTAATAAAAATTAAGCCGATTGATTGATACAATATCGACAATTCGACATTCGAAATGGCCGATTATTCTCGAGAATTAAAATTAAAATATTATGGAAATATGAAATAATGTGTCTGTTGTGAATTTATCAGCATTTTGTCACGAAACTAATCAATGTTATTGCAGTTTAATTCGGAATTTGTACGAATAATTCAAGATTTTTGACACTTGAGCTAGCTACTCGTAAATTGAGAGATAGAATATTTTCATTTTCGTTGGAAAAGTTTAATGTTTTATTTGTCCGAGTTTTTCGTATAACTTTTCTTTACCACTCCATCAATATTGATTATTGAAGCGTCATATTTTATCTATATAAATAAAATAAAAAATCCTGACTGACTGACTGATTGACTGACTCATCAACGCCCAGCCCAAACCATGTGATCTGGAACCCTGAAATTTTGCACAGAGGCTCCCTTTATAATGTAGACAAGGAATAAGGAAGAAGTTCCCGCTAGTACGAGTACGTTCCCAACATTCACGCGGGCGAAGCCGCTGGCAAAAGCTAGTGTTCATATATGTAGTATCGAGTACTTTTAGACTTTTAGACATGTTAACTACACATTGAATAGGCAAAATAAACAACCTCTACTCAATAATTTTTTTTAAATACTTTTTTGCTCTTTTTAGTAAGTAAACGGATTTTCACCAATTTTACTCAACATATAACAGAACTAACTACATAATCCTCTTGCCTATACAAACGCCGAGCCATGGCGGCAAGTAAATGTGATAAAAACGTCTGCGATCCAATCACAGCAGGCTTTAAGATCCACCGCGCTGAGATTACACCGTACCATGGAGTTATGGGGCGAAATTCACGAACGAGGATTATCATGGGGCTAAGAAAATGGCGGTTATTTTAAAAGATCATTATTTTAATTGTTTTAAAATTTTATAAGTACAACAAGTTGAGCGTCTTCGTGTTTGTAACAAAAAAAAATGTTAATCAACATCTGTATTATATCAATTCTGAATAGTCAATATATGTGACTGACATAATTAATTATTATTATAGTAAACGAATGCTCAATTTGGACATGTTAATTCAATATTATTTTTTTTCATTTGATTTAACTATTATTCTTCCCTCCAATAAATTGTCAATAAATGTGAAATAATCCTGTGTTGGAGATCCCCAAATAAATAAATAAATAAATTCGTAGGGATAGACTAAAGATGTAGTTTAAACTCGTAAATACTTTTCAGCAAAGGCCTACTGTGACTCTAGTCGTAAAAATTGTATTAGGAAGGTACTTTGATGCCACTGGTCATTATGATATAGTCACATTTTAATAATGAATTACTTGACTTAGAAACGCTCGATATAATGACAAACAAATAATATCTACGTGTCAAAATTACAAACGTTAGTTAATCATTTTTTAATTTTTCTTCAGCATGTTAGCAGCAACAGGTTTCCTGGCCACAATTCTAGAGAGGGAGGCAAATACTGAACGCTTCGTTTAACCTTCGATTCCTGAATGGAAAATTGTCGGAGGTACTCGTGAGGCCTCGGACTCGGTACCTACCTGCCCACGCGTTAAAGTACACACTTTAGTTTTTTCTAGCTTTGCTTGGTGTTGGAGCAGTTAGGAGAGCGTGAGTTTTATTTCCACTGTTTTTTACTTTTCCATTTTATACGGCTGTGAATGGTTTTTTTTTTTTGAACATGGGTATTTTAAGGCCTTTACGTAGAGATACATAATTCTGAATCAGCAACCAATCTTTCTGATTAAATCCTCTTTTTACCGCGACTTGAGTAAAAGTACATCTACTCATAATTATGTTGAGGTCGGCTTCCAGTCTAACCGGATACAGATGAATACCAGTATTTTACATGCAGCGACTGCCTATCTGACCTCCACAACCCAGTAACTGTAACGACTGTCAAACATCTACAAATGACAGCCGGGACCAACTGCTTAGCGTGCTTTCTGAGGTACGGAGGAGTCACGGTATGTCACCAATCCACGGAACGACTTTGGCAAGTGTAGCTTAACCTTTTGTCGACCCGTGCGGCTGTTATTATTTAGTTGAAAGTTGTTAGCTCCAATATAACTGGCATATAAGAAGGCATATACAATAAGTGAATGCTGCTCTATAAGTTCTTAATTAAATCTTTAAGGCCATAAAAGGGCCCTTGAAAATTAATATTATACTAAAAGCGTCTGTAAAAACGGCTTGATAATACATCCATTTTAAAACCATACATTTAGCTAACAATAGGAGGAGCTCGTGGCTAAATAATAACAGCCGCACGGGTCGATCCGTCAGGTTAAGCTACGCTTGCCGGGGTTGGTCAGTGGATGGGTGACCATCTTTACATACCGAGATTCCTCCGTGCCTCGGAAAGCACGTTAAGCCGTTGGTCCCGGCTGTTATTCGTGGATCTTTGACAGTCGTTACGGGTCGTCAGAAGCCCGAAAGTCTGACAACCAGTCTTACCAAGGGGTATCGTATTACCCAGTAACTGGGTTGTGGAGGTCAGATAGGCAGTCGCTCCATGTAAAATACTGGTATTCAGCTGCATCCGGTTAGACTGGAAGCCGACCCCAACATAGTTGGGAAAAGGCTAGGCAGATTGATTGACATTTAGCTAACAATACGTAATTGGCACTTAAACAATTTTAACGTTACCTCAAGAACGTCTGAAGTTTAAGAAATAAAATGAACATAAGCCTCTCGAGAAAAATAACGAAGCCAATCTCAGACCAGAAATGGTTTTTAATTTATAAAATTCTAATATCGAGCTGGATGGCGATGGCGGCGGGAAAGCCGATTAGAAATTAATCCTAACTAATGTTATTAATACGAAAATCTGGTAATTGGCAGTTCAATCACGTTCCGATGAGGGAGCTTAGTTTTCTTTTATTTTTGGTTAACGTTGTGAGGAGAGGTCGGGGTAGTTTTATAGCGAGGCACTGTAATTTTCTGTTTTAATATTACCTACTAGCTTTAGCCCGCGGCTTCGCCCGCGTGGATGTCGGAAAATATCCCAAGGGAACCTGCTACCGGGAATTCCTTCCTTATTCCTTGTCTACATTATAAAGGGAACCTCTGTGAAAAATTTCAGCTTTCTAGGTCCAAGGGTTTGGGCTGGGCGTTGATGAGTCAGTCAATCAGTCAGTCAGGACTTCTCTTTTTATTTATATAGATAGCTGTTTTTCAGGTTTCAATTACGTTTATTAAATCTGTCGCAGGTTGCCCTGAAAGGAGGTTTTAAAAATTCGAAGTGCCCTGTTGCAAAAAAATGGTGAAAAAAAAGTGGCGTCCCTGTTGCAAAAAAATATATATTTAAATTTATTTCTTATTTGCAAAATAGTTGGGCAAACGTCATGTAAAACTGTTCCAAATTTCAAGTTGATATCATTAGTATTTCTTGAGATATCTGCTGTGACAGATGGACAGACAGACTTAGTCGTACCTTAAGGGTTCCTTTTTACCGTTTTGGTATGGAACCCTAAAAACGTGATAAGTTGCACTAACGAACGGTTATATCTTTAACAGTTTTTCCTACACTATCCGCAGCCCAAACACTCCCATCATTTTATAGCAACACTTCCAACTTTGATAGCATTTGATATTTTAACAACATCATTCCGATTGGCTGTATCTTAAATCCGACTTACCCTAATATACCAAGGGTGAAACATCCCTTAATAAATTTTACTGATAACACTCTTTAGGTTATGTTCATACGTAGTTAGCCTACGGCGGTAAAAGAGGTGTTAGGACCCGTGGCCGCGCCATTAGAAGTCTTTTTTTTTAAGTTTCCAGAAAATGGTTGCGGTTAAGGGTGTCATTAGCGTTAACAATTTCACAACTGTTGGTAAGCAAGAGGTAACTAGTAATAGTGTAGCTGAGTAATAACAGCCGCACGTGTCGATCCATCAGGTTAAGCTACGCTTGCCGGGGTTGGTCCGTGGATGGGTGATCATCTTTACATACCGAGACTCCTCCGTGCCTCGGAAAGAATGTTAAGCCGTTGGTCCCGGCTGTTATTCGTGGATCTTTGACAGTCGTTACGGGTCGTCAGAAGCCCGAAAGTCTGACAACCAGTCTTACCAAGGGGTATCGTATTACCCAGTAACTGGGTTGTGGAGGTCAGATAGGCAGTCGCTCCATGTAAAATACTGGTATTCAGCTGCATCCGGTTAGACTGGAAGCCGACCCCAACATAGTTGGGAAAAGGCTAGACAGATTGATTGACATTTAGCTAACAATACGTAATTGGCACTTAAACAATTTTAACGTTACCTCAAGAACGTCTGAAGTTTAAGAAATAAAATGGACATAAGCCTCTCGAGAAAAATAACGAAGCCAATCTCAGACCAGAAATGGTTTTTAATTTATAAAATTCTAATATCGAGCTGGATGGCGATGGCGGCGGGAAAGCCGATTAGAAATTAATCCTAACTAATGTTATTAATACGAAAATCTGGTAATTGGCAGTTCAATCACGTTCCGATGAGGGAGCTTAGTTTTCTTTTATTTTTGGTTAACGTTGTGAGGAGAGGTCGGGGTAGTTTTATAGCGAGGCACTGTAATTTTCTGTTTTAATATTAGCTTTTGCCCGCGGCTTCGCCCGCGTGGATGTCGGAAAATATCCCAAGGAAACCTGCTACCGGGAATTCCTTCCTTATTCCTTGTCTACATTATAAAGGGAACCTCTGTGCAAAATTTCAGCTTTCTAGGTCCAAGGGTTTGGGCTGGGCGTTGATGAGTCAGTCAATCAGTCAGTCAGGACTTCTCTTTTTATTTATATAGATAGCTGTTTTTCAGGTTTCAATTACGTTTATTAAATCTGTCGCAGGTTGCCCTGAAAGGAGGTTTTAAAAATTCGAAGTGCCCTGTTGCAAAAAAATGGTGAAAAAAAAGTGGCGTCCCTGTTGCAAAAAAATATATATTTAAATTTATTTCTTATTTGCAAAATAGTTGGGCAAACGTCATGTAAAACTGTTCCAAATTTCAAGTTGATATCATTAGTATTTCTTGAGATATCTGCTGTGACAGATGGACAGACAGACTTAGTCGTACCTTAAGGGTTCCTTTTTACCGTTTTGGTACGGAACCCTAAAAACCGCCGTGTAATGCATAAGTTGCACTAACGAACGGTTATATCTTTAACAGTTTTTCCTACACTATCCGCAGCCCAAACACTCCCATCATTTTATAGCAACACTTCCAACTTTGATAGCATTTGATATTTTAACAACATCATTCCGATTGGCTGTATCTTAAATCCGACTTACCCTAATATACCAAGGGTGAAACATCCCTTAATAAATTTTACTGATAACACTCTTTAGGTTATGTTCATACGTAGTTAGCCTACGGCGGTAGGCACTTACGTTTAAGTTGCACTAACGAACGGTTATATCTTTAACAGTTTTTCCTACACTATCCGCAGCCCAAACACTCCCATCATTTTATAGCAACACTTCCAACTTTGATAGCATTTGATATTTTAACAACATCATTCCGATTGGCTGTATCTTAAATCCGACTTACCCTAATATACCAAGGGTGAAACATCCCTTAATAAATTTTACTGATAACACTCTTTAGGTTATGTTCATACGTAGTTAGCCTACGGCGGTAAAAGAGGTGTTAGGACCCGTGGCCGCGCCATTAGAAGTCTTTTTTTTTAAGTTTCCAGAAAATGGTTGCGGTTAAGGGTGTCATTAGCGTTAACAATTTCACAACTGTTGGTAAGCAAGAGGTAACTAGTAATAGTGTGGCTGAGTAATAACAGCCGCACGTGTCGATCCATCAGGTTAAGCTACGCTTGCCGGGGTTGGTCCGTGGATGGGTGATCATCTTTACATACCGAGACTCCTCCGTGCCTCGGAAAGAATGTTAAGCCGTTTGGTCCCGGCTGTCATTCGTGGATCTTTGACAGTCGTTACGGGTCGTCAGAAGCCCGAAAGTCTGACAACCAGTCGCTCCATGTAAACTACTGGTATACATACCGGTTAGACTGGAAGCCGACCCCAACATGCCCAAAAGGCTAGGCAGATTGATTGATTGAGTAGTCTCAAGGAATAATGTAGATATACGTGCTCCAAATTTTAGTACCCATCTTTCAACCGTTTGAAATGATACAAGTCTCATGAATATCTATCTATATAAATAAAAAGAGAAGTCCTGACTGACTGATTGACTGACTCATCAACGCCCAGCCCAAACCCTTGGACCAAGAAAGCTGAAATTTTGCACAGAGGTTTCCTTTATAATGTAGACAAGGAATAAGGAAGGAATTCCCGGTAGCAGGTTCCGTTGAGATATTTTCCGACATCCACGCGGGCGAAGCCGCGGGCATAAGCTGGTAATTAAATAAAAATAAAATGCGAACAGCACCATCTTTTACAAAATACATTTTAAATTCAGTCTAAAACGTTCAAGACGATAACGTAAATTGTTCTCGTGGTGTAAAGGAAGAATGCAGCCGCGATAGTAAGGTTAAGTACTTTTTAGGGTTCCGTACCAAAATTACTAGTGCTATCAACTTGAAATTTGGAATATTATTAGATGACGTTTACCCAACTATTTTGCAAATAAGAAAGAAATAAAAATATATGTATTTTTTTTTGCAGCATGGGGTGAAAGGGGGTCTTAAAAATTCAAAGTGGAGCTACTAGGTCATGTGGGGTATTATATGAAAGAGCGCTGTTTGCACATTATCAAACATATTTTTATTTTTTTTAGGCCGCACAGTGTTCGACTTTTGATGAAAATGTAAAAAAAAATACCGTTCGCCCCCCCCCCCCCCCGTTCCCCCCCCGTCCCCCCTTTACCTCCGAAGTTTGCAAAGAGAAAAATCTGATAGAATATGCGATAGAAGTGTATGTAAAGATTACACGAAAAATAAAACGATGTCTGAATAGCACACTTTTTCAGAAATCGGAACGGAACCCTCGGTGCGCGAGTCCGACTCGCTCTTGACCGGTTTTTAAGCATACTTGCAATGTGCGGAGCTGATAATAATCCTGTGAAGGGTGCTAGTACGCCTCAAGGTTTACAGAATGTGCTTGGGTTGAGAATAGGTTTGTAGCCTAAGATTGTCAACACCTTTTTATACATAATTTCTATTATCAATTTCTTTAATACCTAAAGGTAAGGTGAGATGAGGTAAAGTGAACAATATTCAATTATGTATTTACCCGTACATTAGCTAAGCTTTTAAAACACGTGTATAAATCCATCATGTAGCAGAAAGGTGTGTTATCCATGGGACCAACATCGTAATCGCGAAAAAATTATCAGCCGTCCCATATATTTGGGTCGAGTAGATATCTAAGTTTTCGATGGGAAAATTGATCATTTTTTCGCGATAACGATGCCAGTTCCATGGAGAAAGTTATTCAGTTTAGAAACTTCCTTAATATCCTTACCAAATAGAGTATTCACTAAAACCCGATACCCATTACTCGAGCCTAATCGAAATAGGTACAATCGGTAAGTGGTCCAATCGGTCAGCAAGTACAGTCGGCCCGATAAATAAGTATTAAATTGTCGGTAACATCCCACTTTCTTATTACGATCTAATCGGCTAATGTTTTCCGTAGTTTATGAGGAAGATTAGGTGATGTAAGACTTAATAGTATTAGTGAATGATATGGTAAAGGTAGAAAATTGGAGTGAATTGGTATTGAATTTATTGTTTTTTTTTTTTCAATGAAACAAATCTTGGTTTATAATTGAATGTGTCAATAAATTACTTTTTTAGTATTATGTTATCATAAACTAACACTTTAATGTAATAGAAAGTGTAAGTTACTTTTATTTTACACGATAATAAGTTATTTATTAGGATTCCGTAACAAAATGGTAAAAAAGGAACCCTTATGGTGTGACTCAGTCTGTCTGTCTGTCTGTCTGTCACAGCTGGATATCTCAAGAACTACTAATGCTATCAACTTGAAATTTGGAATAGTTTTAGATGACGTTTACCCAACTATTTTTAAAAATATTTATATTTTTTTTGTAACAGGGACTGAAAGGGGGCTTAAAAATTCAAAGTGGAGCTACTAGAGCATGTCGGGTATCATATGAAAGAGCGCTGTTTGCACATTCTCAAACATTTTTTTTTATTTTTTTTAGGCGCGCAGTTTTCGACTTTTGACGGAAAATGTAAAAAAAAAACCGTTCCCAGGTTTTTTTTTATTTCCGAAGTTTGCAAAGATAAAAATCTGAAATTATTCTATGTGATAGAAGTTTATGTAAAGGTTACAGGAAAAATAAAACGATGTTTCTTACCCTCGGTGCGCGAGTCCGACTCGCTCTTGACCGGTTTTTTTTTTCTTGTAACATAAAAATCACAGAAAATCAGAATGCATGCAAACTTTTTATAACTGCTTTATAAACATAAATAAACTACCGTTTTAATTAAACAAAATATAAAAGAAACTCTTTTAGTTAAACACATGTTTCAATAAAACGCGTTACCAGAAAATTCTACAATAAAACTTCCAAAAATAAACCATGCAATACGCAAATAAATAAATCAGATGTATGTCAGTCCAATATATCCAAATAATGACGCAGTTTGACAGTATTATAAAAAGTTTAGTTAATGTTTTAGTTTTTGATTTAGCCAATTTGATAAATTTGGCGAACGGCAGATTATGTCAAATGATTTGATTTTATGGCAGCTAAGCTGATGTTACTTTTTTAGAGGCATGAGGAACAGGGTGTAAAGTTCACTCATCCTCTATTGAAAAGGGAGGATCCTCCGACCAGACGGGTGTTGTGTCTGGTGGGCTACTGCCCAACGGTTGATGTTGGGACGTTGTATATATGCTAATCGCGTGGTAAACTCTAATTGCGCGATGCAGGTTTGCGTGACGTCATGTCATTGATGCGTAGTTCATATGTGGCGATGTAGATGCCGCCACATCACTCCCCTCCGGAGACCGGAGGTCGATAGTGGGCTGAGTCGTGTATCTTGCGATGCTTGCCAGTGCCAGTTATGGTTCCAGTGAGTCGGAACCGGGTGCCGCATAGTTCACGGTGAGTCGGAACTGTCTGCGGTGATACCCCAGTGAGTCGGGGTGGCGTTGCGTTATGCTCCAGTGAGTCGGAGTGTACAGCGCTGGGTTGAGGCTGAAGGTGTTGACCAGGAATGCGCGTCCGCTGCATGCTAGTGGTCAGGATACCTGTTGAAGCCGTGGATGCTGGCTGGCTGTGTGACTCGCCGCTCGAAAGCTGGAGGAAGTGATGGTGATGACGTCACGCTGAAGGTGTTGCACGAAGGCTGCGCTGACGTTCATGCTCGGGGTCACCAGTTTAGAGGCATGAGGAACAGGGTGTAAAGTTCACTCATCCTCCATAGAAAAGGGAGGATCCTCCGACCAGACGGGTGTTGTGTCTGGTGGGCTACTGCCCGACGGTTGATGTCGGGACTTGTATATATGCTAGTCGCGTGGTAAACTCTAATTGCGCGATGCAGGTTTGCGTGACGTCATGTCATTGATGCGTAGTTCATATGTGGCGATGTAGATGCCGCCACACTTTCTTGATTTTTTGTTTTTGTGATTTTTCTTAATTTTTATTCATCTGAATTAAGTTTTGTTTAGCCATCTAATAGTTATAAACTGAACTGATATAAATTATTTACGCATTTTACTAAACCGTTGATGTATTTCCAACAATAAATTTTAATAGATTTTAGTATTTATTAAAAACAAACAATACCTTAGACAGTTTTGTAGAACATTTTACTAGTCCAAAACTATTTTCAACAGACTGTTAGTATTTCAATACTAGCACTTCCCGCGCGGCTTCGCCCGCGTGGATGTCGGAAAATATCCCACATTAAAATCCTAAAATCCAGGGAAATCCTTCCTTATTCCTTGTATACTTCTGTGCAAAATTTTAGGTTCAAGGGTTTTTCAGTCAGTCAGTCAGGACTTCTCTTTTTATGTATATAGATTATTTTCAGATTTAACATGTAGGAAGGCTTAAGTTACCATTTATGTGTTGCAACATAAAATTTGATCCTCCAATTCCAAGTATTAAATCCATCGATCGAATTACACACCATTTTTAGGGTTCCGTACCTCAAAAGGAAAAAACGGAACCCTTATAGGATCACTTGTTTGTCCGTCTGTCTGTCTGTCTGTCTGTCAGTCTGTCAAGACCGTTTTTCTCAGGAACGCGTGAAGGTATCAAGCTGAAATTAATATCAAATACGTAGGTCTATGGTCTCTTGAAGTTCTAAAAAGATGAAACTTCTAAATCAACGCAATAAAAAAATACTGCCATTTATGCGATATTTTTTGATTCTCGCAAGTAAATCAAAACCTATAGGGTACTTCCAGACGTCCTAGAATCATGAAATTAGGTAAGAAGCAAGGTCTTACAACACAAGTAAAAGAAAAAGTCCGAAAATTGTTAATTTCCAAATCTATGACATAAATTTTTCTTTTCAAAGTTGTCAGTCTGTCAAGACTCTTTTTATCAGAAACGCGTAGAGGTATCATGTTGAAATTAATATCAAATACGTAGGTCTATGGTCTCTTGAAGTTCTAAAAAACTCAAGCTGCTAAGTCAACGCAATAAAAAAATACGGCCATTTTGCTACACATTTTGATACTCGCAACTGTCGCAAGTAAATCAAAACCTAAGGGTACTTCCCGTTGACCTAGAATAATGAAATTTGGCAAGAAGCAAGGTCTCATATCACAACTAAAGGGAAAAGTCTGAAAATTGTTAATTTGTAATTTTATCACGTAAAAAATTTTTTTTTTGGGATTACAATTTTAAGTTTGTTTTTGAGATAAATTCTTTTCAACTACGGAACCCTTCATTATGCGTGGTCCGACACGCACTTGGCCGGTTTTTTATAGTACCACGTTAACACCGTTAATGATTGGAAAGCGTTAAAAATAATGCTTTTAAAAGCAAATTAAGTGTAATTATATTAAAATTAATAACTGTAATACGAAACTAATCTATTGATTGATCTAAGAAATGTGTTTGGTTATAGTCACGGCTTGGTTTTATCGTGTAAATAGCGGCAGAGCCAGTAGCAATAAGTATTATGTCCGCTAAGCTTCGGGGGAATGGCAGCGTTCAGGGATTTAAGTTTATAGTTAGTTTACGAGTTGTGATTGGCTGACTAAACCGTTATGTAATGTTTGTTATATAGTTTGTATGCACTGCTTTGTAATTGGTCTGTTAGTACAGTTTATATTTGCATTGATCTTATTTCGATAAGCTCAAACTCAACTCAAACTCAAACTCAAAGCATTTATTTCAAATAAACCAATTACAGGCACTTTTGAATTGTCAAAGGGTCGGTCTTGGGTCGGTCAGTCAGAAAAATGAAGCTAGATTGCCCATTCCAAAGCGTAGATCCTGGAGAAGAACGGGCAAGAAACTCCACGGACACTCTTTTAAAATCAAATATTTTACAAAATATTGGTTACATCGTTCATATTGAAAATATACATGTGAGAACAATGTAGAAAGACGTGCACGTTAAAAGCGTCCGTAATAAAAAAAAAAGATAAAAACTAAAAACAACTAAATTAAAAAATAAAAATAAGCCGTGACAGCTAAGAGACGACCAGTCCCAACTGACGGCGCCCGTTCACGAACATGACGCATGGATCAGCACCAATTAGCTCAACCATTTTGAAGGGAACTTAATGATCCAACACACACGCCACCACCAGCGAGACATTTGAGTGAGCATGAGGTCAATGATATTAGGTATATAAATAAATGTAGATATTGCACTAGCGCGCGCAAATTGTTGCAGACAAATTCAGACAATTGTTGTGATTTGATTTAGTCGGCTAATAGCAGCGAGCGAAACAAAGCGTGTAACAGGGTAACACGATACTCCTTGGTAAGACTGGTATTCAGACTTTCGGGCTTCTGACGACCCGTAACGACTGTCAAAGATCTACGAATGACAGCCGGGACCAATGGCTTAACGTGTTTTCTGCACGGAGGAGTGACACCGACACCGAGCAAGCGTAGCTTAACCTGATGGATCGGCACCTGCGGCTGTTATTACTTAGCCACGAGCTCTTCTTCTTCTTCTTTCGATTCTAAGTTCTGCTTAGTATAATATCTAACTAATCGAAAAGGATATAAATAATTAGACCAGGTACAGTCACAGTAAAGTTTTGCACTTTCTAGGAAGGCGTTGATTAAAAGAGTCTTTAATATCCCCCGCCCACGTTAGTTTCTAAGCATCTATACGTAGCTTCTGGCCGCGTCTTCGTCCGCGTGAAATGTCTTGTCCCCCGACCCATCGTGTCACATCGCATAGCCTGCCCGTGTTAACACTTCGATTTCGCTTAGCGTTCTTTCCGACTATTTTTTCTTTTTTCTCGGGTCTTAGCGTGACGTTAAGTAACCTATATTGGGCTAAGAATTTTTCAAATCCGACTGGTAGTTCCAGAGATTAGCGCTTTTACATACAAACAAACAAAAAAGCAACCTCTGTACTCATCATTATTAACAAATTTTACGATAGGGTCAAGGGTCAAATATGAAAACGCAAAAAAAAATCAGCTGTACCCTACATTTTGACGAGTTATACGAACATAAATGTAGAGAACAACTGATTTTTTTTCGCGTTTGTAAATCCTACTAATATTATAAATGTGAAAGTTTGTATGTTTAGATGTTTGTTACTCCATCACGCAAAAACGGCTGAACAGATTTGGATGAAATTTAGCACACAGATAGTTGTAGAATACTTTTTATCCCGGTAGTAGGTTCCCGTGGGATAATTTCCGACATCAACGCGGGCGAAGCCGCGGGCAAAAGCTAGGTACTATATAAAAATATCAAACTTGTCCATACAAACGAATAACGATCCATGACATCCGTTCGATCCATGAAAGAAATCTCATTTCCCTTGCCCCAACACCCCAGTTCGCTACATTTCGCCCCATCACCGCGTAAATTAAATCTTAAGAGCTTTAAAACAATATCTTTTGAAGCGTAAAAACTGGAGTGTTTCACTCGCTTTTCTTACTTCATTAATTATTTATAGCCGAGCTTGGCTTTCTTGTTACTCGGTACGAAATCATGACGAATGAATTATGGAGTTATAAGTTCCATGTTTGTGCCTTGTTTATGTATGTACGGTACTGTGTGAACTTTGTGAATGTTTAAGGAGTATAGGTCATTGGATTTTGAGAGTACGGTGAGTGGCGTATATTATTTCTTTTTGACTTGACTTGTTGACGTGAAAAGAAATAATATATGGTCGTACCATATATTATTTCTTTTTTGTTTTGGAATATCGGTTTGTACTTAAATTTTCGGGAGGAGCTCGTGGCTAAGTAATAACAGCCGCACGGGTCGATCCGTCAGGTTAAGCTATGCTTGCTGGGGTTGGTCCGTGGATGGGTGACCGACTTTACATACCGAGACTCCTTCGTGCCTCGGAAAGCACGTTAAGCCGTTGGTCCCGGCTGTTATTCGTGAATCTTTGACAGTCGTTACGGGTCGTCAGAAACCCGAAAGTCTGACAACCAGTCTTACCAAGGGGTATCGTAATTACCCAGTTAATAGGTTGTGGAGGTCAGATAGGCAGTCGCGCTATGTAAAATACTGGTATTCAGCTGCATCCAGTTAGACTGGAAGCCGACCCTAACATAGTTGGGGAAAGGCAGGCAGATTTGACTGAAATTTTCGGAAGACACGTTCATATTGTTTAGTATTTATTACGGTTTCTGCTCACGTGAGTGTTTCGGAAATTTCCGACTAGTTTCGGAATCAAGCACTAGGCAGGGGGTCGTAGTTTAACTAATGACCTCATTAAAGAAAATATAATCTTAATCAAGTTCACTTGAATTCAAGAATTTAGTTTTTAATAATAATGCTAAGCAAACATAACATTCCTTTAATTTATTCTACCTAATGTGGCGACTAATTTTATGTAAATAAATTATCTTAAAGATATTTTATGACGGGAGAAAAATAATAGATTTTGTTTTTGAAATAGATACTCGTACCTACCTGCTGTGAGTTTTAAATAATTCGTGCTAATAATGAATTTTATTTAAATAGTTGTTTAGAGAGAATTTTATGCTTTGATGTTGAAAATGACTGTGAATTATGGCGATTATTATGCGTTCAAATTAAGCTGGTTTTCGGATTTTAAAATAAAATGTAGTTCAAAGAATTTCTGGTACCTATAAGCCTATCAAATGTAGTAAATCTTCTTTAATGAACGTTTTGGAATTGAAAAAAAAATTAAAACTAAAGTTATTTTATGTACCATCAAGACTTTTAGTTTTAACTTTAGTTTTTAATTTAATAAAACGTAAAACAAAAACGTTATCACAAATAATTAAGTAAGTTATCGATCTATTTTTCACAACCGAAGGCCAATTCACATATCTAAAAACGTGCAAATCCAAGTCGCAATTTCATGCCAGCGACAACCAAATGTCATAAAATATACGGAAACTCTATACGATTTTTGACATATTGAGACTGAGATGAGATTTCGAACGTTATTAAAAATACAGGAATTGCCCCTCTGATGGTTTTGAAGCCGAAACCCATCCTAGTGCTTTAAAAACGTACTCCGTTCTCCAGATCGCCGTAGCTTACCCACAGATTAATACAGATGGGACACTCCGCAAAATCATTTAAATAAAAAGCGACTCTTGCTACGACACAATAAAGTGCAATTCAGGTCGCGCAACGCCTATTACCTACAGTTCTATTCAACTACAAGTTGCCTCTCTTTCTATCGCGTAACTCTTATACCTTCTGACCTTCTGAATTAGCCCCGCGGACAGGGCCCGCCGCGTACTTGTAGCTTCATATCTAAACTGCGGAGTGTCCCATCTATATTAATCTGTAGCTTAGCTAACTTTAATACCGATTAAAACCTTAAAAATTATGATACCTTTGACATACTTACTAAGAAGTGTTGAAACACTATCAATCTTCGCTCAAGACTAGTCGCTCGCGCAACAAGACATTTACCTCAACGTGTCGATTTCTCACAAATTGCGAGAATTAATCGAATAAAACGGGTACTTGTATTAGTAAATTAATCGGATATCCTGTCATTCACGCCCACTAGGTACCTATTATACTGTTGTTTAAAATATTATTATACTAGAAGCTTCTACGAATAGCGTGGGTTTATAATTAAGAGGACGATGAACTTTTGTCGAATGAAAATAACTAATAGGTACACTATTTTGGTTGTCAATCAGCTTTGCCTTGAAAATTATTATTATTATAGTGCCGGTGGAAAATATAGGCATATTATAATGATGACGGAAGAGGAATAATGGGAAATCACTTATGCCCGTTTTCTCTAACACTTTGTTTTTATTTATTTAAAACATAAGTTTATAGTGCATACGACCAAATCAATTGTATTGTAGTAGCTAAAAACTAAAAATAGGGAAAAAAATACAACAAAAAACTTTTACTAACTTAGAAACATATATTATATTATTACAAACTTGATAAGCCATCACGGAAGATATCCAGATCTATGTGCTGGGTGAGCAAAGAGTTCAGCCATGTGACAGCTCGGGGATTATTATTAGTATAGGATTATAGGTTATATAGGAGTATAGGTTATATAGGATTATTATTAGTATTACCAAAGTATAGCGTAGGACTGTTGAATTTTCAACGCTCAGGTTAGCGCCGAGGGTTGAAAACCCAACAGTGCAATCATCATAAACGTATGAGTCTTTAAGCTTAGCTTTGTTTAACTATGTATAGGCATTATGTACTAGACTTTTGCCCCTCCCTAGTTGCACCGTCACACTTGACCCTAAGTTTGTCGCAGTCATTACTCGCAGAGTGTATGAAGAAAGCCTGCCTAATTGTTCTTGGAGAACTTAAATGTTCCGGGGCACACTGTACAGTCAACCCCACTAACTTGCAATTCTATTTAAGGTCCCGCCCTATATGGTATGACGTCACATATTTTTAAATCTTAAATTTAACTATCCTATGCCCTAATCCAGGTCATAGTCTACCGATGTGTCAGATTTCATTCAGCCGTTTTAGCGTGAAAGCGTAACCAACAAACAAACTCACTTTCGCATTATTGTAATATTAGTCAATTAATAGAGTTGTTTTTTACACTTGTGTTGAAATTTATACATGTGACGTCAGAATGCATAAGTTTCGTCCACCCCTGTCCGGCGATGTCATACTTTGTTGACCCCTCCCTCTTCCGCACAGAAGATTTAGAAATTGCAGAGTTATTTTCTTAACAAATAGTGTAGAGTTATTTCATCATATCTCTCTCTTGAACTTGTAATAATATGTATTGTACACATATATAGGGTGACTGGTAATTAGTGACCGATACTTAAACACATGATTATACTCATGATAACAAACAACTTTTACTATGGGACCAAACCTGAAATCGCGAAAAAAAAATCAGCTGCTCCCTACATTTTGACGAGTTATGCGAACATGAATGTATGGAAGCTGATTTTTTTTTCGCGAGTTTAGTTTTGGTCCCATAGTAAAAGTTGTTTGTTATCATGAGTATAATCATGTGTTTAAGTATCGGTCACTAATTACCAGTCACCCTATATAGTACATTTTATAGGAAGTAGGTATATATGTGTATTATTAGTTTATTTATAATGAGTTAAGATATATTTTTTGTTTTTTTTTTCTATAATTTTTCCTCTCTTACTGAGCAACTGCCATCAATCTCTTCACCACCCTTGGTTGACTAGTAATGAGAATAGTAGTAATGAGAATGCCTAAGGTATTAAGTCCGCCTTTGTACAGTTTTTAGTGCGAAAACATTAAATAAATAAATATGCTTTCTCGAGCAGCCTAAAAACTGCTTACGGCATACCAATAAAAGTGTTATATAACATAATATAATTCGGTTCCTCTATGTCTAGTCTTCCATATTCAATGCCATGTAACCGACCCGGCCATCTTTATTTAAATTTCAAATTAATACGTTCATACATATTGAAATATTTAGTTATTTATTGATCGATATTGACACCTGTTCACGTAAATCTTAAGATGTTGTGATAATGTAATAAAGATTATCTTATAAGTATAATATTTTTGTTTATTATGTTATTTTCCGGTGTTCAGAAGAGTCTATATAGAATAAAATAATATATTTCATATGTTTTTGTGAATTATCAGATTTTGACAGGTTGCCTTAGAAAATGATAGCATATTAAATCCATGTCTTTGAAACTTGCACGTTTACTCTGAGCTATTTCGTTTAAAATCAAAATCACATACACAGTTCAGCTACAAAACTAATTTTGGGGATCTTTAGCAGAAAGGTTATCATCTGCCTAACCTTTTCCCAACTATATTGGGGTCGGCTTCCAGTCTAAACCGGATACAGCTGAATACCAGTTTTTTACATGGAGCGACTGCCTAAGGGTATCGTATTACTGGGTAATACGATACCGCTTGGTAAGACTGATTGTCAAACTTTCGAGCTTCTGACGACCCGTAACGACTGTCAAAGATCCACGAATGACAGCCGGGACCAACGGCTTAACGTGCTTTCCGAGGCACGGCCCCTCCGTGTATGTAAAGACGGTTACCGAACTACGGACCAACCGCGGCAAGCTAGCTTAATCTGATCGATCAACCCGTGCGGCTGTTATTACTGCTTATGGCAGACAGGTAACATAACATGACGTAATAAAGAACGATATAAGGCTAAAAAAAAAAAAACAAAAATACATCAGACACGGGCAGGCTTTCAGTAGTCATAGTTAATGCAACAAGAAAGCTACTTTTTCCTTTCGATATCATAAAATATCTTACAAAAACATACGTTACCTACTGATTCGGATAAACCACATTAAATAAATAGATGACTTTGGTAAACATATTTGATAAGAGCCTTATTGCTTACATTGACCTTAAACGACTATATACGTATATATATTATAGTTCTACAGACAAACGAGTTGTCTTAATGTGTATATTAATGTGTATTAATTAATACTTCGGTTCCAACTTGTATTTACTTCAAAATTATCGATTTACGATAAAATTTTATTGGACTGTATCGCTTAATTTATGTTTTTTTCTTTTTTGGCTGTTGGGATAAACCCATTTCCAATATTATACAGGATCTTTAATATCCGTGCCACCACAAGAATTCCTCGCAGTTCATTAATTTCCAAACCAATATTTTTTTCCCAGTTCTGCATCCATACAGGGCAAGGGACGAGATAAATTGAAATAATTTTAGTTTTGAACGTATACCGTCAAATAGAGTAATCACCAAACTACGTTTGTATGGAAGAATGAGCGACTATAGCGTGTTCCACCGTTTTAACATAAATGTAGAACTAACAATGTTATGTATCCTATTGTGGTTGTGTGTATGTGTGATTTAGCCCAAACTGACCTAACGAAAAGAATCTTTAACGTAGTTTGTATATGAAATCTATCTTGGAGACATCACGAAGACGAGATACAAATCTGTAGAAAGTTTACTATAACATTCGAACTGTAAAAAAGCTTACAGTCATAATAATAATAATAGTCTAAGCAATTTTGATTAATAGTATCTAAACCATATACCTATAATTATGTCCAAGACAAATTCACGCTTATAGCCATCGTCAAACACGGCTTGATCTCGGATGTAACAGAACTATCTCCAATCATAAAGCTAGCTTCGATCACTTCTAGTACAACACTGGTACTACCAACAGACTATAGGTAATAGTACAAGAATGAACAAGATTGTTCGATACGCCAGTCTGTGGATGAAGCCTATGTTCAATAGAGGACAGTTTCCGCCGGAGATGAATGGCTGAATGAGTGAATGAGATCTTTGAGTGAACTACAGAGTAAGTAAGGCTAGTGGTAGCTATAGAGATTTACTGAGTCGTGATTGATTCTAATTTGATTTGAATTTGGTTCAATGTTAGATAATATTGCTAACTCCAATTGGCGCGTTCAAATTAGTAGGTTACAGTAGTTCTAAATCCCTGCGAATGAACTTCGCCTGAAATAGTAGATCATTTCATAATCATGATGATAATTATATTAAAAAAATTAATGAAATCCTGTTTTATTTTTGATTTATCTGGTTGTCACTGCATATTCTATATTTGGTTAAGTCATAAGTCATAAGTCATTTGTACATAAATACAATAATAGTTGTTAAAAAAAAAAAATTCAAGCGCGCTATGCTATACCAGAAGGCGTACAAATATTTATGGATGGCATTTAAACATAATTTATTAATAAGTTACATAATTAAAATAATTTAATTACTCAAAAATAAAAAATAAAATAAGAAAATATTTATGTCAAAAGGAAAAAAAATACATTAATAAAAAATATAAGTTTACTACCTACATCAATAATCAATATAAACAAAAAAAGTGAGAAAAAAAAATAATAATATACAATTCAAATAATACAAAAATGTCACGTGTCAAAAAGAAAAAGACATAATCACAGTCAACGAGTACCAAGTAACTAAAGTAAAAAAAAAAAAAAAAACAATCATTGCAACTTGTCTGCCAAAAACTCTGAAATGTCGTAATACGCTTTATTCAACAGTAAACATTTAAGCCTTTTCTTGAATAAGTTTATGTTTAATTCTTTAATTGAACTAGGAATGTGATTGAATATGATTGGTTGATTTTCAAAGCTATTGTTAGTGAACCTCTTGCCTCGTTTCTCAATGGACTCGAGTGGTTCAAGGTGATATTTGCCCGAATCAACCAAAAGATGAGAGCAATACTTCAACACTGCTGGTTATCGTTTGCTTACCATCATAGGTCACATTACATTGGTTAAGTTTGAGGTTGGACTGTAGGTTGATAAAGATTTTATGTTTTTGATCAATATTTTAAGTAAAACTATCTTTTGGTTTAAAAGTAGGCAGGTACCTATTTGTTTTGCATAGGTAAATATTCAATCTTCTCCTAAAGCATAACATCCTGACTTTATTTCAATTTGTTTCAATGATGGCACAGTAGGAATGTCTAATTTTTTCTCTTCTTCATGTATTAATATAAGACATGACGACACGGTTGGCGCAGTGGTTGAGCGATTGACTGCTGCGCAGCATGTCGCGGGTTCGATTTCCGCACGGAACAAATATTTGTACGACCTACAAGTATTTGTTCCGAGTCTGGGTGTTTTTCTATCTATAATATGTATGTATTTACAAAAAAAAAAAATGTATATAAGTAGTTTATCAGCCATCTCGTTACCATAGCACAAGCATTAGGTTGCTTAGCTTGGGACTAGATGGCGTTGTGTGAAATGTCCAAGGATATTTATTTATTTATTTTAATATGCTTACAGAACAGGTGGTGTAAGTTTCTGGCCAAAAAATGTTTGTAACACCTCTTTCTGGTGAATTCACATCCATAACTGGTAAAGGTGCTGATATGCCAGTGTTGTCGGCGCTGACAAGCGCAGTTTTGCCAATTCAGCGCGAACCGTCGCCGATAAGTGCCGACAAGTTCCGATCTGAAGGAGTTGGCGCTGGTTCGCACTGGTTTGCGCTGATTATCCTGCGTACCTTAACCCCTTAAGATTATAAGTTCGAAACAAACACTATCTCCACATCAAGTGCTCATACAACGATACTATTACATATAAGCATAAATTCTGAGCCCGTAAACGTATTGATTACCGATAAAATTTCTATTTGAATATTAATTGATTTTGAAATTTTACATGCATATTAAAATGGCTTGCCCGGATTAATGGGAACCTCAATGCTAGTGTCATGTTTGATTAATTTTAGCTGGGTTATACGTGGCTTGACTCTCATGTTTTTGTATGGGATAGGTTTTATGGGCTTTAGCTTCCGATATTTATGCTGTAGTAAATTGGGTAGTGTTTGTATTTATGTAAACCTTCAATTTCTGCCATCAACACTTACAAAAAAAACCGGTCAAGAGCGAGTCGGACTCGCGCACCGAGGGTTCCGTTCCGATTTCTGAAAAAGTGTGCTATTTAGAGACATCATTTTATTTTTCCTGTAATCTTTATATAAACTTTTATCATATAGAATAATTTCAGATTTTTCCCTTTGCAAACTTCGGAGATAAGGGGGGGGGGGGGGAATGGTGTTTTTTTTTACATTTTTCATCAAAAATCGAAAACTATGCGGTCTAAAAAAAATTAAAAAAAATTTAAGAATGTGCAAATAATGCTCTTTCATATGATACCCCAAATGCCCTAGTAGGCCCACTTTGAATTTTGAAGACCCCCTTTCAGTACCTGTTACAAAAAAAATATAAATATTTTTATTTCTTTCTTATTTGTAAAATAGTTGGGTAAACGTCTTTAAAAACTATTCCAAATTTCAAGCTGATAGCATTAGTAGTTCTTGAGATATTCAGCTGTAACAGACAGACAGACAGACAGACTAAGTGAGACCATAAGGGTTCCTTTTTTACCATTTTGCTACGGAACCCTAATAAAAACATACTAAGTATCTGAATAATAAACTGACTCAACAAATCATTGAATAGAAAAAATACATCAGAAGAACGCCCATCATAGCCTAAACATTATTAAACAGTATAGAACATTATTTAACCTGATTCTAAAGAAGCTAAAATCTAGCTGATTCAGGTGCATAAGCTCCTACTACTTTTAAATCTAAACCATCACGCCTCAAGATAATTCAAAAAGAATTTCCTATAAGTTTACACTTGAAACATGAAATTTTAAAATTCCTAGCACACGTACCTACTTCCTAAGTTGTACGATTTTTACCATTTATACTCGAGTTTAAAATTTCTGGCGTATCGAATGGGAATAAGATGAAATTGTATTCCCATTAGTGGATTCTTCGTTTTGAAGATATCTTGGATTCTCTTGTGGAATCGGGAGCATGTGCTGCCTATTGTGTGGGAAGCAAACGGTATTTCCGCGTGTGTGTTAATTTCATTCATAATCTTTGTAAGACACGCGAACCATGTAGTTACGTTGCCCTAAAAAGGGGTCAGAAGAAATTTTATGTTAAATTTACTGTTAGCTGGAGCATAATTTGGTCTTATATTTCTGAGATTTTCATTTCTGAGATAAGGAATTCACTCCGAAGAAACTCCTATCAATACCAATTGATCAACAAAGTAACTCAACAGAACATAGTTCACTATTCATAACAATCATCGCAAGGAAAGGGAAGCCAGCAAAAATAGGTCAGAAATATAGAAGATGTATAAAAATACGTAACAATCACATAAGGTTGCAGACATTCTCTACTGCTTTACATATAACTTCCTGAATCGCTACAGAACACGTTATGTTGTCATGATAAATGTAAGTAAGTAAACATAGCGTTTGAAGATATATAATCTTCGATGATATATATACTAAAAGGAATACATCGTATACCTAAGTAAATCAGTAGCATATCAAGCTATACGCGGAGGTAGCCGATGGAGTAACAGTTTGACCCAATTGTGGCAAAGGTTAGGTCAGAGACATCCAACAGCGCGTTGGGGTGACGATATCATTAAAGGCTTGGGAACCTGTATGAGGGATGCATGGAACCGGGAAGTATAAAAAGAAAGAAAAAGGTCTTTACCCAGCAGTGAATGATTCTGGCCCTAAATGATGATGATGAGTAAGTAAATGAAAAGCAAAGAGCTTCCGTCAGAGATAATATTGAAGTAAATGGTAACCTGGAAAGCCAGTCCCGTTATCAGCCGTGCTGACTGCTATCTCTTCACCACAATGAGTTATAGTTCGCGTCGACGAGAAGGAAGACGAACCAACTAAATCTTATTTTAAAGGCAAACACAAGAAAAATATTCCAAGCAACTTTTTCCTCATGATAGTACGAGCGATAAAACTAATGGCAATCAGATTACTATTGATCGGGCTACGCGTTGTGGATGAGAATGTTACCGAAATAATGTTCCACAATACATACTACATACATAATACAGTCATGCTTGTTATCCTTTGTATAGGAAGTAGTAATCTTTTCTGTAATCTTGCCTATTTTCTCGGCTTATTGCTGTGGGGTTGGGATTAGTTGGTTGTAGAACCCTTTTTTGATTTCCTCAAAGGTGTTAGAAGGCTCAGTATGGTTTTTGAGAATACGTGCTGTTGTTTATTACGTAACTGAAGAATCAACAACATTAGTCTATATATTTTGTCAATCAGTCTACCTAGCCTTTTCCTAATTATGTTGGGGTCGACTTCCAGTTTATCCGAATGCAGCTGAATACCAGTATTTTACATGGAGCGACTGCCTATAATCTGACCTCCAAAACCTAGCAACTGGGTAATACGATACCCCATGGTAAGACTGGTTGTCAGACTTTCGGGCTTCTGACGACCCGTAACGACTGTCAAAGATCCACGAATGACAGCCGGGACCAACTGCTTAACGTGCTTAGTCTATATTTGTATAGCGTGAATATTTGGCGAATGTCGCATGTCATTCAAATATTTGTCACGGTTCCACTCCGCACTTGTGGATGCCAGGTTCCCACGCTAAATTATTGCGTGTGAATAATCAACTTGATAGAAAGCGATTTGTACACAACTAGGTAGGCATTGTGAACTGTTTGTACTGTACCGTGATTTGTAAGAGATGGGAGGTTTCTTACAAACGTTTTAATGATGGAAACAAGAAGTTCTATTTGAATAAATTTTACTAAGAGATTTGTATTGTGAATAAAAAACAGAGGGTTCTTATAACAAAAAAATACTTTAAAACAATAGTATTTCAGTCGTCTGTAACTGAAATCTTATTCATTTCTTCATACTAACAATAATCTCATTTAAAACTTCCAAAACAAAATCGCTCAAATAAAAACAGTAGGTACCCGAGAAAATTGATACGAAATTTCGAGAACTCACGAAGAATTTCAAATTTGGAAGCCTTGAGGAACATCAAAAACAAAAAGCTTTGGAAACAAGCGGCGCTACTGAATATTTGAGCGGTCCAACCGCATCGGAGCTCAGTAGGGAGAGTACTAATGATAAATTCAAATCTCGATCCCCTGGAGAACAAGGCAATCAGACGTCGAACAAAGGTTACAGCGACGCCCCCGGCGCAACTTCAACGCTCAAAGTTGGAGAAAAGAGCGAACGATGTGACTTTGCTGAGGCGTTCGGTTTCATGCTTATTGAATTTTTGTTGTTGCCGTTTAGACGGTGATGATCAACCGGATGGATATTCACGCAATATTAGATTGTTTTGAAAATCGAGCTTTCAGAATCAGGTAATAAACTAATGGCTACAGTTCCTGTTGCCCATTGACCACTGCCGGACATAGGCCTCTCCCAGGCTGCACCACAACACCCTGTCCTCCGAATTCCGTATCCAGTCTGTCCCAGCCACTTTCTTCAGATCGTCGGTCCATCTAGCTAGGTAGGGTGTGGGACTACGCTTGCAAATATGCGGTCTCCACTCCAGGACTCGTCTGCTCCACCGGCCTACGGTCCTTTGATAAACATGGCCAGCCCACTGCCACTTCAGCCAGCAAACAACAACCAGGCAGAAATTAATTAGCAAAAAAAACAAGCTGAATATATTCTTAATGACCAAGACAACAGCATTATTAATAACAAGGATAACTTAAACAATACAAAGCAAAAAAAAATTAATACATTGACGACATAAAAATCAAAGTGTGATCCCACTCTTTTTCAAGCTTATCTGGGCCCAAAAATAGTGGAATCGGATTTTAGAGGGCTTACTATATCGCCCGGAGGCAACGGACTCAATCTCTTAAAGTCGAACTATTGCTTTATTTATTTTAGACCAATTGTATTTTTTACTGTTTCAGGGATATTTTGATTTCGGTAGGGTTACTTTTTTATTTTAGAGTAAATCTGTTTATCTTTTTAGGGTTCCGTACCAAAATGGTAAAAAAGGAACCCTTATGGTGTGGCTCAGTCTGTCTGTCTGTCTGTCTGTCTGTCACAGCTGGATATCTCAAGAACTACTAGTGCTATCAACTTGAAATTTGAAACAGTTTTAGATGATGTTTACCCAACTATTTTGCAAATAAGAAAGAAATAAAAATATATGTATTTTTTTTGGAACATGGGGCGAAAGGGGGTCTTAAAAATTCAAAGTGGAGCTACTATGTCATGTGGGGTATCATATGAAAGAGCGCTGTTTGCACATTCTCAAACATATTTTTATTTTTTTTTAGACCGCACAGTGTTCGACTTTTGATGAAAAATGTAAAAAAAATACCGTTCCCCCCCCCCTTATCTCCGAAGTTTGCAAAGAGAAAAATCTGAAATTATTCTATGTGATAGGAGTTTATGTAAAAATTACAAGAAAAATAAAACGATGTCTCTAAATAGCACACTTTTTCAGAAATCGGAACGGAACCCTCGGTGCGCGAGTCCGACTGGCTCTTGACCGGTTTTTTTTTATCTTTATTAAGTGTCTACTGTCTATAGTATCATTCATGGACTCGCCTTTGACGACACCACAATCCAATCTGGTAGGAAGCCATGCTGCAGGCGACAATGGTGCACGCTACGCTTTATAAAAAACCAATACACTGACTGCAATGTTTATAAACAAAACTAGCTGCGCCCCGCGATTTCATCCACGTTGACCAAGATATAAAATAGCCTATGTGTTAATCCAGGTTATAAGCTATCTACACACCAAATTTCATCCAAATCGGTCCAGCCGTTTGAGCGTGAAGAAGTATACAAAGACACATACTTACAAATTTTCGCCTTTATAATAGTGTTTTTTGGCTATATGTTTACCAAAATGCCATTAATGACTATTTCTAACATGTTGTTGTTGTTTTAAAATGTTCTTGCTTTAGTTTCACATTCATGTTAAGCCAGCATTTAACCAAAATTCAATTTTAACCATTGGTTGAGTTAACTACGGATCAAGAAACCGGCCCTTAGTAGCTCCTAAAACTGTTATTAGTTCACTAGGAAATTTCCAACTCTAGTAAACTCCTAGCCATATTATACTTGATATAAACAAGTATACTTTTGTTAGTTCCCAGTTTCGTAGTTTACCTAAGCTAGCGGCAAAACAACAACAAATGGACTGAATTTGACCTTGGCTCATTATTTGTCTTTTGGGCACCGGTCTGTTTACTGACTACTGATCTATCATTCGTTAATTGTTCACTGAGATGAAGAAGCTTCCGTAAGTCCGTCTAAGACTAGCTAATTTTATAATGATATATCATCATCATCATTCTTCACTTAATCCCACTTATTTAGACTCGAAGCACCATATTTCTTCTACACATTTTTATCTGATGTCATTTTAGTATTCACTCCCTTCCTACCCATAGTTCAACTTTTTCAAGAATAATCCACCGTTTCAGTAACATACACATTTTCTTTTGAACCTGGCTTTTGCCAGCGTCTTTTCCCGCGTGAATGTCAGTAATTACAGTGATAAAAAGTATCTTATGTCTTAATCTAAGTCATGGTCTACCCGTGTGCCAAATTTCATCCAAATCCGTTCAGCCGTATTAGCGTGAAAGCGTAACAAACAAACAAACTCACTTTGCATTTATAATACCTACTACTACTAGATTATCAGTAATATATTGATAATCATGTTTATTTTATTGGCCTTATTATTTGTAGTTTTGTATTTCCCTCAAGACATTTTCGTTCTATCGGCAAGGATTACTTGTTCTGATAACATTATTATTCTGCCGATTGAATAAAAAAGATGAATGATATTCCCTCATTCATCTCCGGGGATTGCCTATCTCGGAATAAAAAGTAGCTCATATTTTCTGTAAAATAAGCTACTACCATTTCGCTCGTATTGATACCAATAACCTTGTAGAAAGAGTTATCTAGTAGCGCCTAGAAATGTTGTTCTTTAGGCGTGCTACTAGAAATGTTGTTCTTTAGGCGTGCTACTAGATAACTCTTTCTACAAGGTTATTGGTATCAGGTTGTATCTTGATCAAAATATGATACGCGAAAATAAAACATATGTATTTACATAAAAATACATTTATACATCTCTCTAAGTTAGATTTGCCGTGGTTTGGTATGGTTTCCGAAATCAGACCAAACCACGGCAAATCTAATGAATTACTCAATTATCTAATATGTATTGATGATTTTTATAGCAACATTATGTAAATACTTGTTATTGTCGCGTATCATATTTTGATTAAGATACAAACTAACAACGGACCTGCAAATTGCAAAACCCAAAACAAATTGAATTTCGCGGTCTATTACTGCGCTGATAATGAGAAGGGTGTGTCCGTGTCGGTGCTTCAGGGCTAATTCTAGTATTTGTCAATTTCGCAGTAGTGGTTTGAACCAAGTCTAGTCAAAGTCAAACTTTGTCGTTCGATTCACGACTGTAAGGGCCCTCGCTCACGGCGACTTTTTGTAGCGATGCTGTCGCGCGTTTACGAAATGCGCGACTGCATCGCTACTAACGCGCGTTAGTCGCATTTGCTACGCGCTACAAAAGCGATGCCAACGCGCTACTAACGCGCTACAGTATCGCGACTGTATCGATGGAAACGCGCGACCGTGTCGGACGACATCGGGGAGAGAACAGAGGGAGGGTGGCGCGTGAGTGGAGAACCGTGCTTTCGTTGCCCACGCTTCGGCTGCTTGCTTAAAAGCAGCACCAAAGACAACGTGACGAATGTTGCCTCAACGGAGTCCATCTTGCAACTGTAGCGATCGCAGGTATCTTTGTGCCGTTACTGAATCGCGTTTGCATCGCGACAGAAGCGCACCAGTGTCGCATTTGCATCGCGGCTGAATCTGGGCCCGTGGGCGAGGGCACACAGCTAGCGACCGCTTCGCGACTGTATCGATGCGGACGCGCAACAGCATCGCTACTGCATCGCTACAAAAAGTCGCGGTGAGCGAGGGCCCTAAAGCCAACTACTGTTGAACATGAGTAAGGCTGGGATCACACCAAACGTATTACATAGAACATACAGTACATTACGAGTCGTGTATGTATGTATGAACGCATCTAATGCAATCCGCTCAGTACTTTTACGTCGCCTTGCTCAAATTATAGTGTAATGCGACAGTACAAGTCAGTGTTCGTAGTCAGCTGTACTCATTCACACAACATTCATATTCCTTAAGTGGTAGTTAAATATAATAATCATTAAACCATCACCTTTGGCTATCCGTGACTTATCATTCAAACCAAAGTCTATGCGACCCTTTCAGAAGCGCACACAACAAAGCCAGCGATTCTGAGCAGACTCACTAATACTAGGAAGCTAAAGCGTACTAGTACGAGCTAGTACGCTGTAGCGTATTTTCGATTCGATTTTACGAAAAATGATAAATATCTATGGAAAAGCAGTGAACTTCGTTAAGCTCGCTCACAGTCAGCGGCAGACAATACGTTTAGTGTGATCGCAGCCTAATTTTTTACTAATTCCATTATCTTCAGTAATTTTAGGAGTATGTGCAGAAACATCTTCTGTAATAAAAACAACGTTATAGAGATCATCAATCTCTTTGTCATTCATGGAGATTGCGTCAAGACTGACTTGTGAATGACTGTCCTAAGCGCGCCACGATCTTGCGCGTAGAAACAGTAAATCAATCAAATCAAAAGTCATTTATTCAAATTAGGCTGAGAATCAGCACTTTTTGAACGTCGAAATTACAGTAAGACAGTCCCCACAAAACGCCCGCCCTTCACCACTTCCTAGTGCTTTAGCTGGGAAGAAGAAGTAGCGGAACAAACTCCCCAGCAGCACAGCTGTCTGTTCAGTTAGAAGAACTAGATTCTATACAATAGTACCTATGCAAAATAATTTACGCAACACAATACATTAAATTATATTTTTGTCAAATAAAATAAACAATTTTAGTACTTAACTCATCTATCCTGTCATTATGTAAGCTAATTCTGGAGAAAGAACATAACATAAACATTGTCTTGAGTTAATCACAGCGACCAACTATTCTTATCGTTTAAGTAATCGTTGATAGAATAGTATGCCTTTGAACAAAGATTGGATTTTACTTTAATTTTAAACGCATTAAAAGGCAAATCTAGCAAAGAAGAAGGTAGCTTGTTTTAAAAAGTTATACCAGTTTTTCAAGAGTCAAGATAATCTGGTTATAAAGTAGTTAGACATTAGTGTAATCAACCAAATGGACTGCTAACAAAAATCCTACCACACTCAAATTTAAATTAAAGCCAACAGACTCCTACTAACCCCACAAAGAGCTCAGCGTGAACTTTCTTCACTAATTAAAAACGTGGGTGGTGAATATTTCTTCCTTTACCTCAAACACAGCTTCGAACATGTCTCCAGCTGTTCGAGAAAGTCCATTGTTGAACACGTCGCAGCATGTCGAACAAGCATCCCACGGTCGTTAGCTACATGATACCGCCTTTACAATGCACCTGTCGGGTAATTATAAATTTGATATTGCTATAAATTCAATTAGAATTATTGTTAGCTGTATGTTGATTTTGTAAAGATTTGTTTTGAGGATTTTGAGAATACGTAGGTACTATAATTTACTGCAGTTTCTTTTTAGTGTGCGATACTATTTATATTTTTGACCGACTTCAAAAAAGGAGGTTCTGTTTTCGACCCGTATGTATGTATGTTTGTTTGTCCGCGATTTTCTCAAAAATTAATTAACCAATTTTGATGAATATTTCAGTATCGTAATCTACATACTTTCAGGCAGGTTTTAGAATACAATAAATTAGGTAAGTATGTAATTATTCTTATGTACGAAGTTATACGCATAAATGTACTGTATCTCCGGCATTTCTAAGCCGACTTTGATGATTCTTCTTTTCGTTCGTCCTTATGTAATTGTATATTCAACTTAAAATGGCAAAATAAATTTACTTTAAAAAAAGTAAAAACCGACTTCAGAAACCAAAAACGAATAAAATAACTTTCTTAAAAATCTTAACAGTGGTCGGTGTCTTCAATTCTTCAATGCACCTTAGCTTGGCACCGACTTTAGAAGCTGTTAATTAAGTTCTTTTATGAATGTTATTTTTTTCGTTATTGGTTTTTGAAGTCGGTTTTTACTTTTTTAAAGTAAATTTTCATTAACATTAAACAATTTAAAGTTTTTCACTTTAAGAGTTGTGGTCAAAATAAGCACCAACAACAATTTTTATCACCGGATGACTATAAAATGACAAAATTGAACTACCAGGTTCTCATACAAAAGCAGAGCCTTAATCGAACAACGCTATTAACAGATGCAAAGTTAATGGCTATGTACCTAGATAAGATGTCAAGTATTAGCATAATCCTATCTTTGACGGCATCGTTCGAGATCATAAAAGAGATAAGCACTTGGGAATGGCCAATATTTTGTGTCGATGGGTGCTCGGTTGTCATAAAACAAGGAGATATGAGATTAGCGGTTTTGGTTGAGATGCTACTAAAGCTTCAGTTACATTAGAAATATCTAGGTATCTGCATAGTTGAGTTTATTAATGAAAGGTATCGTGGATTGTTGGCCTATCATGCTAGAGGTAGTGGGTTCTAGTCCGGACAAGTACCAGTGTGAATTATTCAATTTATATGTCCTACTTTTTGATTTTGTTATTTGTTTTTGTGTTTTGTTTGTTTATTTGTTTATTTTTTGTTTTTTCCTTTTTGTTTGTTTGTTGGTTTATTGTAATTTGTTACTGACATCGGTGAATGAAAAACATCGTTAGGAAACCTGGACTTATAGTTTTAATGTCAGTATAAATTCGCCAACCCGTCTTGAGCAAGTGTGGTGATCAATCCTCGTGCCTTCTGTGTATGAGAAGAGCCCTTTGCCCAGCAGGGGGACAGTCATAGGCTGGTGTTATTATTATTATCGAGGATCAACTTTAGAATTGTGTCATCCTTTAGAAACAGCAAATGCTTTGAGTTGAGAATTAGAACCAAGGATGTTATTTTAAAAAACCGGCAAAGTGCGAGTCGGACTCGCGCACGAATGGTTCTGTACCATTCGGAAAAAAAATCACGGTTGTTGTACGGGAGCCCCCTTAAATATTTATTTTATTCTGTTTTTTAGTACTTTTTGTTATAGCGGCAACAGAAATACATCATCTGTGAAAATTTCAACTATCTAACTATCACAGTTCATGAGATACAGCCTAGCGACAGACGAACAGACAGACGGACAGCGGAGTCTTAGTAATAGGGTCCCGTTTTACCCTGGGTACGGAGTCCTAATAAAAAGGAGCATAAGTTTTTGATGTTTTTATCTATAAATACATATGAGTAAAACTATTCATAAATTATATCAGCTAGCTACAATTATCCCAAGAACCTAGCAAGTAGCAGCTTTTGGTTAATAATAATCTTTACGAACCAAAATGCCAACAAGTTACGTCGGAACGTCTTTCATCAAACATTCTCAAATAACTTTTGACACAACTACATTAGTCTTTCATAATCAGATCAACATAAAAGATAAAACATAAATAATTTAACAGTTTTGTAAGAATTTAAAAACTCGCAATAGTATCATTTTCGTTAATGAATATCGCCTTAACAGATCTTGTTTCTCACCTGTTAACGACGTTTAATAAAAATAAAATGGCCAGGTCGTCAACCGGAATCCGGCCTTCGACAGCCTTGAGTTTTTTCTAAGAAAAAACATAAATTAAAAACAAAAAAAATATGTTAAGATGAGTAGTGGATTCGACCTCGGATGGCAACGTAAAGTTGACCAAATGAATGTCGGATTAATGACGACTTGCCTACCGAATGCTACCGAGATTTTTACGTGTTTGTGTGCAAACGTACACAAGGTTGATATCAGCGCGAGGCATTAAATTAAACCACATATACTATAGTTGCATAGTGTTAACTCGAACCTATTAAAAAAAAGTTTAGGAGAAAAAAAAGAAAAAAACTTTTTCGAACAAATAAAACTCAAGAAAAAAACTCAAAGCATTTATTTCAATTAAACCAATTACAGGCACTTTTGAATTGTCAAAGAGTCGGTCAGTAGGTAAGTCAGAAAGTTGAAGCTAGTTGCCCATTCCAAAACGTAGATCTATGGAGAAGAACGGGCAAGAAACTCCACGGACACTCTTTTAAATCAAAATATAGTTACAAAATATTGGTTACATCATTCATGTTGAAATTATACATGTGAGAACGATGAACGTTAAAAGCGTCCGTAATAAAAAAATAAAAAAAAAACAATTCAAAATTAAAATTAAAATAAGCCGTGGCAGCTAAGGTATGACCGGCCTCCACCAACAGCGCCCGTTCACAAACCTGATGTATGGATTCGTTAAATGATCCAACACACGCGCCACCATCAGCGAGGCATTAGAGTGAGCATGACACACTCTCAGCCGCCAGGGCACATCCAAGTCAAATAAAGACGTACCCAGTAAATGGTAGCTTTAGAGTAGGTACATAGTACTCACACATGTACTAAGCAATTATACAATACAAAGGTGATTGAGTCTACACAATGCAAAGCTATTCTTACAATCTTCAGCAGTTGCTTAACAGTATCTTCAAATGTTAATTAATTAGTTGAGGTTGTGGAGCAGGACCAGCATGGAGCCAAGCATTTTTATCATTTATGTAATCCCCCAACTTATAATATGCCTGCCTGCATAGTGTGCGTTTTATACAAGTTTTAAATTTCGTCTCATTTAGTTGAAGTATGTGTGGAGGTATTTTATTGTAACATTTTAAACAGTACCCCATGAACGATGAGTCTACTTTAGCCAGCCTGAAACCTGGTTGAGCTAATAGGTCCTTATTTCTAATATTATAATTATGCCTTTCACCTCTTTTATTAAAAAGATGTAAATTTTTTCTTACGTACATGATGTTTTCGTAGATATATTGACAAGGTACCGTCATGATGTTAATATCCTTAAACAGTTCCCTTAGAGAATCGCGCCTGCGAAGATTATATATGGCTCTGATGGCTCGTTTTTGCAGAATAAAAATGGACTCGATATCTGCAGCCCGTCCCCAAAGTAAAATACCGTAAGACATGATACTGTGAAAGTAACTAAAATAGACTAGCCTCGCGGTATCTACATCAGTAAATTGACGGATTTTTCTGACAGCATAAGCTGCTGAACTTAGCCGTCCTGCAAGTGATATTAAATGGGGACCCCATTGTAGCCTTGAGTCGAGCGTAATCCCCAGGAAAACGGTTTTATCGACGAATTCTAGTTTCTCTTGATTCAATACTATCTCACAATCACTACTTTTGACATTTGGTAAAGAAAATCTGATGCACTTAGTTTTTTTCCCATTTAATACTAAATTATTAGCAGTGAACCAATTTTGGATCTGCAGTAGGGCGTTATTGACGTCGTCAAAATTTGTAGCACGTCTATCTACCTTAAAAATTAATGAAGTATCATCAGCAAATAGCACCATTTGTGGTTGATTTTTTAATAAATGGAGTAAATCATTAATATACACTAAAAAGAGGAAAGGACCCAATATCGAGCCTTGTGGAACACCCATTTTAACTTTTAAACACAGTGAATTGACACCATTTATTTGAACTTGCTGTTGTCTATCATTTAAATAAGATTTTACTAAACTGAGGGCAAGTTTTCCAAGTCCGTAATGCTCAAGTTTCAAGAGTAAGGTTTCATGATCGACGCAATCAAATGCCTTGGAGAGGTCACAAAAAATGCCTATGGCGTCTTGGGCCTCTTCCCACGCGTTAAAAATGTGTTTTAATAAGGTTACACCGGCGTCGGTCGTACAACGTCCTTTGGTGAAACCAAACTGTTGATCGTGAAGTATTTTATTCGTGTTAAAATTATTGAGCATTTGATTAAGCATTACCTTTTCAAACACCTTGCTGAAAACCGGCAACACGGATACTGGTCTATAATTATTTTTGTCTTTACTGTCTCCGGATTTAAAAAGTGGAATTACCTTACTGTATTTCATTAAATCCGGGAAAACTCCTTGATCTACACAAAAATTAAATATTAAGGCTAAGTAAGGCGCTATAGTCTCAATTATGGAGGTACAGACTTTAATGGACATTCCCCAAAGATCTTCGGTCAGTTTGATCTTAATTTGCTTAAAAGCTTTTATTACTGTTATGGGGTTAATATGCTTAAAGTTAAATTCAATCGGGCAGGCCGATACGTTCGCTCTTACTAAATCAAAAGAGAGCGAGGGCGAGGAGTTTAAGACCTCAGTAGTTTTAAGTGGGATACTGGTAAAGAAATTTACAAATTCTTGAGCAACTTCTTTACTATCGGAAATGAGACCACATGACGACTCCAGTGTGTAATCAATATTATGCTTTCTGTTCCTGTTCGTTTCATTGTTGATAATTTTCCAAACTGTCTTTATTTTATTATCTGCTGATTTAACCTTGTTGCTAATGTATAAGGCTTTAGCTGCCTTACAAGTGTTCTTAAAAATTCTAGAGTAAGTAGCAACATACTTATTAAAAGTTTCCGTGTTAATATAAGGCATAAGGCCATACAGCTCGAAAAGTCTTTCCCTACTTTTCCTGAGTCCTTTAGTTGCCCAGTCACTAAATAGAAACTTAGGGCTGATGGTTTTTGAGATCTTCTTAAATTAATTATCGAACTCTGTTTGGACTACCGAAAAGAATTCTTTATACAAAATATTAACATTGTTCATTTTCAGTTCTTGATCATTTAACTTACAAATTAAAGTGTTATTAAATTTATTTAATTTAACAGATGTTATTGGTCTGGATTGTATCTGCACTTTTTGCATAGGTATGTTGGACTCAAAAGTTACGGTTTGACCACTGTGATCAGAAGGGAGATAATTAACAATGGATTTATCTAAATAGTCACAACAACAGAAAACATTATCAATACATGTAGCAGTAGTCGTGGTTATTCGGGTAGGTTCTACAAACACATTTGATAAATTAAATGATTTAAACAAATTTAATAATCTACTGGTATTTGAATTATTTTCTAAAATATTAATATTGAAGTCGCCACAGATAATTACTGACTTATTACCAGCTGCAAGTCTTGACATAACTTCTTCCATTACTGACTCGAATATAGAGTAGTTTTGATAATTTGGGGGTCTGTAAACGCACACTATGACATGCTTATCTAGCTCAACACAGGAAAGTTCAATACTATGTTCAAATGATAGTTCAACTATGTCTTTACGATTTTTCGATTTAATACAATTTTTAATTAGGATTAATGAACCACCACGCGCCATTGATGTTCGATTAAAACAACTGGCCACACTATAATTCTCATAATTAATTAACATTTCGTAATCCTTTAACCAATGCTCGGTTAAACAAATAATGTCAAACATTGTTTTTTCTAAAAACAATTCAATTTCCAATTGTTTGGATGAAAAACCTTGAATATTTTGATGAAATAATTTCAAGGATTTCTGCTTAGCCCCTTTTCTACAGTTAACTATTTTAGAGCTAGAAAATACCTTTTTGTTAATAAGTGTAACTATACTGTTAGTGGTACTTTCTGTTGTCTTACAAACTAGTTTAAATTAATAACCACCTTAACATTAGTACTATTACTAACTGTGATGCTAATTAAAGATGACTTCGACATACTAATTATGTCTGGGTTAATATTAAAAGCTAATAGCCTAGCTATTTGATGTCTAAAACTACTGGGCAGATACACCGTATCCCTAGTCGAGCTTAGCTTATCAACAAAAATGTTGGTGTCAAAAAATATAAACTTGTCACTATGGTGACTAACTAAGAATTGCATGTAGTTATTTAACATGTAAATGTAGTTGTTTTGTCTGTTTGACAAGTACTTAAAGTATGGAAAAGCACACAAAATTATTTTCTTACAATTTAACTTCAATAGCTCGGTGACACCATCAGTAATATCATCTTTTTTAACATTAAGACTGCTACCTATAAGTATAGTAATAATGGCATTAGGATCATATTCATTCTTAGTTATTGAAGCCATTACTTGTTTGTAGGAAGACTGAGGCATACAATAGTTTAGAGAAGAATGACTCAGGTTGTTGCTAAGTAATTTTCCTAACCCTTTTCCAAAACTATCAGAAAACATAATGGAATTATAACATACTTTACTACTACAAGGAACAGCACTAGCATCTGTCTGAACTACTTGCAATGGACCTAGTTCAATATCTGGTGAATCTTGACAAGACATAGATACCTGAGCACTTCCTGACTGGGACGGGTCCTCCGTTACCTCGGGTTGAAAAGTGCCAAGATTGGATTTTCTATGCAATGAACATTGAGGGCTGCTAAGAGTCAGCGGGTCCACTTTGTCTGCATTAGAGTTGCACATATCCACTAACTCCCTTGTAGCAAGTATGTGCTCCTGAATTTGTTTTTCAGACCTCACATACTTATTATACAGTGTTGGGAACGATTGTACCTATAGCTATGTGATGATTGTGTATCGTTTAAACTGAAGCATGTGTTAGTTGAAAATAAAGCATAGACCAAACCACACGTCTTAATTACTGCAGAAACTGTGCCAACCAAAACTGAACCTTAACGCGCTAAACATATGGTCCAAGCGACCCGGATTCATTAAGTGGATTTTAAAAGTGTATAAAACTGTCCGGCCGATCGAATACAATAGGCTCGCACATTCCTCAGCGATAACAGTGAATAACAAGCTCGTTAGTGAAGACTTCTTAAGAATTACGAGTTATAACATCGCGTCATAACAAGTATTTACGCGAATTTGGCTTAATAATAACCGATTAAAAGTGACTTTTTACGAAAATGAGTACTTCAAGCAGTCAATTACTCAATATTCTAGAAGAAACAGCTGGTAAATTGCAAAAAGCGCAAGTTAATATGAAGAAATGTCCTAAGGTACGATTAACAAAGGGTTACATCCTAGCAAGATTACAATGTATAGAAGAATATTGGCAGTCATTTAAAATAACACATGAAGAACTTGTTAAGTGTACACCGAAAGAACATCGTGCGAACATTCAGTACTTTGTTAACGAAGACTATTACGTTGTTGAAGACACGTTTTTGTGTTTACAAGGAGACTTAAAGGACATGATTTCTACACTGTCAACAACAGAAGATGTATGTTGTAACATGCCTACGATTAACCAAACTCAAGTTAAATTACCGACTATCCAGCTACCAGAGTTTAATGGTAATTACGATGACTGGCCCACATATCATGATTTGTTTATATCACTAGTCCATGACAATAAGTCGCTAAGTTTGGTACAGAAGTTGCAATACCTGAAGTCAAGTATCACCGGTGAAGCTGAAGCCTTGCTGAAACATATAAAGGTTACGGAAAATAACTACACACAAGCATGGAATATATTGAAAAATCGCTACGGGAATAAACGAGTTATAGTAAATACGTTGTTCAAACGACTTACCGGACAAAGGGCGATCAAGACACCAACTGCAAATCAGATAAAGTCCTTGCTAGACACTACCGCTGAATGTATGAATAGTCTACAAAATCAGGACTTAACTATTGATAACTGGGACCCCCTAATTATATTTTTAGTGGTTCAGAAATTAGACCCGGAGACCCATAAGGACTGGGAGGAGCATACGTACACTCAGGAGTTTAACAAATTACCCACCTTGAAAGAATTTTATATATTTTTGGAGTCTAAGTTCCGTACATTGGAGTTGGTGACACCTGGTAGTTCTTCAGCTGTCTCAAGGGAGAAAACTATCAAGGATAAGTCATGCCATGTTTCTGCAACCACACCGGTGAAGACGTGTACAATGTGCAAGGAAGACCATGCCCTATGCCATTGTAAAGATTTTATAAAGCTTCAACCTATGGAGAGAAACGAGTTTGTAAGGAAGAATAACCTTTGCTACAATTGTCTGGCACCAGGGCATTCAGCCTGGAAATGTCGCGTACCTGTATTCTGCCGTCGATGCAATCGCCGGCACCACTCACTGTTGCACCAGCAGAAAAGTAACAACAAGCAGTCAGACAATACACAAACTCCACACGTACATATCGAAGGAAAGAAAACAAACGATGAACATGAAAAAGAAGACGTTGCAATAGCATCACACTTCATCACGAAGAAGTCCACAGCTTTGCTGGCAACAGCACTAGTGTATGTAAGGGGTGACAATGGACTAACGACAGTATTGCGCGCCTTAATTGACCAAGGGTCACATGAAAGTTTTATCAGTGAAGGAGCAGCTCAAAGATTAAAGATAAAACGCAAAGCAACTAAAGGAACAATCACAACGGTTGGAGGTAAACAGACACACATAAATCACATCGTAGAATTTGATCTTCTATCGCGGTGTGAAGATGATTTCAAGATTACTCTGAAGGCATATGTCATACCCAAGAACATAACCTCCAATTTGCCACCAAGTCATTTCACCCACAAAATCGCAGACTGGCCGCATTTACAAGGCCTCACCCTGGCAGACCCAAGTTACAATCAACCAGGGCGAGTGGACCTTTTATTAGGTGTTCAAATCTATGACATCATTCTGAAAGGCGGTCTGGTTAAAGGTCCATTAGGCTCTCCAAGCGCACAAGATACACGCCTAGGATGGATTCTTTTTGGAAAGGTGGAAGAAAACATATCTTCGGTAGATATTACCGTCATGCATCAACATATTGACATTGACAATATGTTGAAATCTTTCTGGGAAGTAGAAGATGATAGTAAGAAGAAACTAACAAAAGATGAAGAACAGTGTGAGAAAATCTACAAGGAAACATACAAGCGAAATGATGAGGGAAGATTCGTGGTAAAATTACCATTTAAAACAGAAAAGCCTAAGTCATGTGAAGGTAAAACTAGAGATATAGCATTGAGAAGATACATGCAACTTGAAAAACGCTTTGAGAATGATACGAATTTGAGGACGGAATACACAAAAGTAATGAAGGAGTATATTGATCTGAAACACATGGAAATAGTTCCAACAAACGAGATAGATAATTCGGCAGTATATTTACCACACCATCCAGTCCTGAAAGAAACAAGTGAAACCACGAAGGTTAGGGTTGTCTTTAATGCTTCGTCCAAGGGTTGCAATAATATATCTCTAAATGATGAACTGCTGATAGGACCTCAGCTACAGGAGGACATGAGATGTCTAGTCATGAGATGGAGAATGAAGCCTATCTGTTTTGTGTCTGACATCGAAAAAATGTACAGACAGGTTTTGGTGACGAAAGAAGACGCAGACTATCAGCGTATTCTTTGGCGTCAACATTCAACTGAAACAATCAAAGATTATCGTCTGCTCCGAGTCACTTTCGGTACTGCTTCTGCCCCTTACCTTGCTGTGAAAACGCTGCAACAACTAGCAGAAAATGAATGCAGAGATTATCCTAAAGCAGCTGAAACCATCAAGAATGATTTTTTTATGGATGATCTAATGTCTGGGGAGGATACAGTAGAACAAGCTATAGAAGTAGCTAAGGACATTAACCATATCCTACAAGGAGGAGGTTTCAAGCTGCAAAAATGGGCATCTAACAGTGGAAAATTCCTAGAACAATTTGAAGCCGAACAGCATAGTAAGCAAGTTAAAATAGACATGAAGTTGCATGGTACTGTTAGAACACTAGGTTTATCCTGGAACATGGGCGAAGACACTATTCATTATCATCTTGATTACGCCCTCATGACTGGAGTCGTAACCAAAAGAAAGATTTTGGCTGACATTCACCGGCTATTCGATCCGCTGGGATGGCTGGCTCCGGCGATAGTACCTGCAAAAATATTAATCCAAAGTTTGTGGCTGAAGCGAAGCGCCTGGGATGACGAAGTAGACCCTGAAACAGAAAAAGAATGGATTAGTATAAGAAAAAGCTTATCACATTTGAAAGTTGTAGAACTGCAGCGATGGTTACAATGCACAAGTGACAGCATGAGAAACGCTTCTGTTCACGGTTATTGTGACGCTTCTAACAAAGCATACGGAGCTGTTGCTTACCTGAGGGTGCTGGGAGAAGACCTTCAATACAAAACGACCATAATTGCTGCTAAATCCAGAGTTGCGCCTGTAAAACCACTGTCACTACCGCGACTCGAGCTATGTGGAGCATTACTACTTTCAAAATTATTGAAGCAAATAAGCGAAGCTATGCATATTCCTACTAATCAAATATTTTCATGGACAGACTCGACAATTGTTTTATCATGGTTGCAGGGAGATCCTACTCGATGGCAACCCTTTGTGAGGAACAGAGTCGTAACGATAATCGATAACATTGGTAACAAATGGTTTCACGTCCTATCAAAGGAAAACCCAGCAGATGTCGTATCAAGAGGCATGCTGCTGTCAGATTTGAAGAATTGTAGATTATGGTGGGAAGGACCTGAATGGCTGAAACAAAAGGAAATACCATATACAAGCATAAACACTTCGACGGACCTAGAAATGAGAAAAGATATAAATGTAAACGTAGTAACGGAACCATCCGTCGAAGAGAAAAATTGGTCAACCCACTTCGAGGTTTGTGATACACTAGCGGAGTTGTTGCAAACAGTAACGCACTGCAGACAATTCTTGAACCTGAAAAATAAAAACATACAGATTAGTTTAAACACAGAAGAATTAGAAAGATCATTACATAAATGTATTCAAATAACACAAAGAGAATGTTTTGAAGAAGAGATTAAAGACCTGAAAGACAAAGGTAAAGTTAAGAACAGAAGTGTATTAAAGTCACTCAATCCGTATTTGGATCGAAATCATATCCTCAGGGTGGGCGGTAGAATTCGACACGCCAATATAGACAAGGATAGAAAACACCCTATCATCTTAGATAATAAATCACGTTTGACCAGACTTATTGTGGCCGATGCACATAAAGCAACTTTGCATGGGGGTGTACAGTTAATGTATAATTACATTCGATCGAAATACTGGATTCTGAACCAAAAAAGTTTGGTAAAGGCTGAAGTACACAAATGTTTAATCTGTGCGAAACAGCGGGCTGAAATTAGAAACCAGTTTATGGGAGACTTACCCAAGGAACGAGTGACACCTGCCCGAGCATTCTTACATTGTGGTGTTGACTTTGCTGGCCCGTACCAAATCCTAATGTCTAAGGGAAGAGGTGCTAAAACAAACAAAGGCTACATTTCATTGTTTATATGTATGGCAACTAAGGCCATACATTTAGAACTTGTTGGCAACCTAACCTCTGAAGCATTCATCGGAGCGTTCAGAAGATTTGTGTCACGTAGAGGAAGATGCAACCACATGTGGAGTGACCAGGGCCGAAACTTTGTCGGGGCCAACAAAGAGCTGGTCGAAGCCTGGAACTCAGCTAAGTTAGAATTCCAAGGTGACATAGTAGATACTTTGGCCAAGGATGGGACTCAGTGGCATTTTATTCCGGGATACAGTCCGAACTTCGGTGGTCTATGGGAAGCCGGCATAAAATCCACTAAGCATCACCTCAAACGAGTCTTGAACAGTCACCTGACGTTTGAAGAGTTCACTACACTTTTATGCCAGATCGAGGCTTGTCTTAACTCTCGACCATTATGCCCCATCGATGATTCAGACAAGGACGATATGGAGGTACTCACACCAGGACACTTCCTGATCGGGGAAGCACCAATCACCGTACCTTCACCAAGCTTGAAAGACGTTCCTGCTAGCAAGCTATCTCGATGGCAGCATACTCAAAAGCTATTGAACGACTTTTGGCAGCGTTGGCAGCATGAGTACTTAGCAAGACTACAGCAACGGCCGAAGTGGTTAAAGACAGTCCCAGACTTAGAAATTGGTCAGATAGTGCTAGTAAAGACGGACAATTCTGTTCCAGGAAAATGGCCACTTGGACGAATCGTAGATAAACACCCTGGCCAAGATGCAGTTACCAGAGTGTATAGTGTGAAAACCGGTAACCACATAGTTAGACGATCAATTGGTAAATTATGTCTTTTACCTGTAGACACCAATGTTTAAACTTCATAGTTATATAGGTACCGTGTATTAATTTAAATTGTTGTTTGTACTGAAGTAGGATTGATTTACTGAGCATGTAATTTCATTAGTTTACATTTTGTAATAGTAATGACTATCAACAATTTTGTATCTAGTTTTTGATTTTATTGTTTGTGCTATGTGTAAATTAATTGAACATCTGAATTGTTTTAAAAAGAACCTTAAGATCTTTTGGTGGGCGGTATGTTGGGAACGATTGTACCTATAGCTATGTGATGATTGTGTATCGTTTAAACTGAAGCATGTGTTAGTTGAAAATAAAGCATAGACCAAACCACACGTCTTAATTACTGCAGAAACTGTGCCAACCAAAACTGAACCTTAACGCGCTAAACATACAGTGAATGAATTGACTCTTCCAGTACCTGAATTTCAGACTGTAATCGTTGAGTGTCAATCTCATAAATGTTCTTACTTACTTACTTACTTAAAATAGCTTAGTAATCGAATTAAATGTAAACATCCTTTGTAGAGATTTCCACTGACCTGCGTAAGAGAACGACAACGTCGCGTCAACATTCTGTCGTTTTAAAGTGATAACTATGACCCTAGATAACTATGCGTATTTAGTCAGCTGTTAGTGCAGAAACATCGTGTTTCAACAAAGAAACAGCTAAAAAATAATCCTGTGACTAAGCTATTACTTCTATTTATCTGATTTTTAATGTAGAGCCTGAAAATGATACAAAGTATAATGTGGTTTAATTTAATGCCTCTCGGTCGTATCAACCTTGTATAAAAGTCAACATCTGCGTGTTTTCATGATCGTGTCTGCATTTTGCATTTTAAGCCCCTATATGATCTGCGGCTCTGCGGATCTGCGGCTCGAGTCGCGTACTGAACTGAAGTAGGCTCGCGAGTGTTTGCCTCGTGTATTTTGGTAGGTATTTAAACATAGTAATTATTTTAATCATTTTATCACGACAAACTCAGACAATTGTGCTAAACAATCTTACAATCTTTTCATATATATAAAAAAACAGAAAAAAAACGTTTGTTTTGTAGCTATGAGATTGATTAAACATTATGAAAAGGGGTAACTTTGGGACTTTTTTCTATCTATAAAAGTGAAAGTAATCGTGCTATTAAAAGCTATTGGTTATGCGCCAGATCCTTAAGGATCTGGCGCATAACCAATAGCTTCTTTAATTAATTAAATAATCTTCTTTAATTAAATAAGATATATATCTTTTTTATGGTTCCGCACCTCAAAAGGAAAAAACGGAACCCTTATCTGTCTGTCGGTCTGTCCGTCCGTCTGTCTGTCTGTCTGTCAAGACCCTTTTTTTCAGAACGCGTAGAGGTATCAAATTGAAATTAATATCAAATACCTACGTAAGTCTATGGGTCCCTTGGAGTTTTAAAAAAATCAAGCTTCTTCAAGGTCTTACAGCACAAATAATGGAAAAGTACGAAAAATTTTAATTTATAATTTAATCACTTAAAAAAAAAAAATTGGGATTACAATGTTAAGTTTGATTTTGGGATAATATTTCCCATGAATTCAAAAAACTAGTAAGCGCGGTCTCCTTGGGGTAATATAAGCCTGTGTTCATCAAGTTTGTCTCATTTGCTAAATGACATTTTATCCTCAAACTATAAAATTAGATTAAACAGGTCTGTCTGATATTTAGAAGATGGATTAGACGTATTTAACCTAAACATAATATCAATCTTGCTTATTAGCATACTGATTTGATAACATAAATCACGTCAAACTTCTTGCCAGTTTGGTGTTTTGAGTCTTTACTGAGTATTATCTCATAATAAAATGAATGTATTTTCTTGTACATAATAGTAAAAACTGGATTTATGTTCAATATCAAAAGCAAAGGCAGGTTAGACAAGCAGTTTGGTAAGTGATAAAACTCATCTTCTAAATAACTTACACGATGTGTGGAAGAATCATTTCGGTAATTAAATAAAATTAAATTATAGAAAGAAAACGTACTGACAGTTTTCAGATGAAGCACAAGAATTTGGACATCATTTTAATTGATATAAACACTTGTTTTAATAACACGTCTTTGCCTATGAAATTGCCGATTTTAGATGATTTATAATTTAATTAATTTTATTTTTTTATTATTTTTTGTTTTTTCAAATTAATTTTATAATATACTAGCATGATATTTAAAAAAAAATCAGTTGTTCATTTGTTTTCCCGCCGTTCGATTTTTCTTTGATATCGATGTTTCTGTAACCATGGAAAAATCGAAATAGTGCGGATTTTCGAATACGAGTTCCGTCGTAGCACCAACGCAGCACAGACAGCACGCAATATTATCGACGTGTATGGACAAGGTACCGCAAGTACACGCACGGTACGTTTTTGGTTTGTTCGATTCCGTTCTGGAAATTTTGATCTCAACAATGAGCCACGGGGAAAAAAGTTTCTTTAAAAAAAAAATGCTTGATTTTTTATTATGTAAAAGGGCAATTTTATAGGTAAAAACCTAATATTAAATTGATCTATTTGACCACAAGTCCACAACAGTACTTAAAACTAACAGAAACCAACGGTTTTCCCTTCTTCGAATTTCAAATCTGCGTAGTTGATAGGAGAAATTAACGTCCTAGCACTTACGGAATCCCCATTTAGTTTTAACGTTCAATTAATTGAATTAAGTTTTTGTAAATCAACGTCGACTCTAATAAAGATAAGGGGTAGGTTCTGAGTTTTATTAGTTTGAAAGTTTAATAATTTCATTCTAGTTTACGTAAATGGATTTGGGGTTTTGGGCTTTCACTAGTATACATAAGAGTAACGTTACCATTAAGAATTTTATCATGTTTCTTTTGTTTTTAAAATAATATGCACACAAAATCGCCAAATAAAAATCTTGGGCAGTATTTTTGTATTTTTAAAAGTGACGTAGGTATATTTTGGAAAGTATTCGCACTGACGAATCAATGTTTTTCTCGTGGCTAAGTAATAACAGCCGCACGGGTCGATCTTTCAGGTTAAGGCCCAGGTTTCCTGAAAACGATCAAAAAGGTGGTTTTTTAAAGCAGTGTATCTCATAAACCGTAAATAATTTTGACATGTAAAAAAAATATGATATTTTCAAGTCTTTTTCGCATACAGTGATGGAAGCCAAAACAAAATTATACATATTTTAATGCACCAAAAAAATCTTTAAACATACCTCCTAATAATCTTTAAAAGCAGTTTATCCCTTCATTAACAATTATAATTACAATTAAAAATATACCATGAAATGTCAAATTCCAAACTGCATCCAGTGATGGATTACTTTTTATTAAATAGTTAATTTCTAATTTTATACGATTTTATTTGCATTTTTACGACATAATTCCGGTGCGCGTGAGAATCTTCTATCTCGTGCGTCAAACTAGACAGCCATAACGCCATTTCACTTACACACCGAGCTAAACTAATCTTGGAACCTGGGCCTTAAGCTACGCTTGTCGGGGTTGGTCCGTGAATGGGTGACCATCTTTACGTACCGAGACTCCTCCGTGCCTCGGAAAGGAGGTTAAGCCGTTGGTCTCGGCTGTCATTCGTGGATCTTTAACAGTCGTTAAGGGTCGTCAGAAGCCCGAAAGTCTGACAGCCAGTAGTCTTACCAAGGGTTATCGTATTACCCAGTTACTGGGTTGTGGAGGTCAGATAGGCAGTCGCTCCATGTAAAATACTGGTATTCAGCTGCATCCGGTTAGACTGGAAACTGACCCCAACATAGTTGGGAAAAGGCTAGGTAGATAGATAGAATTAATGTTTTTAATATTATCCTCCCATTTCATGAAAAAAAACCAAGAAATAAAATATTACTTTTTTCTATATCTGGGAGCAGGATACAATAAAGTAGGTCAAACACACAATTTTAATTTAGAAGTTACGTTAAGAACTTGTGTCATACAATTTTCCATACAAAAACTAGCACCTATTAATATTGACCTACTTTCGTATGCATTTAAAAATTAACAATCAGTTTTACGGCATTTTAATTATTAGTATATCCTTAAAAGCATACAATACGTTATGTAATCAAATCTAATGTACGTATGATATCAAAAAGCATTTAATTTGAGTGGACAATTCATTAATGAAAACTGTCATGGCGGATATAATTTTTTGGTTGAGTGATAAGTTGTGATAAAATCAGGTTAAATTATTTTCCTATTTTTATTTAATTTTAAACTAGTGAAGAGGAGAAAAAAACAAAAAAAAAATTCAAATCGGTCAAGCCATTTTTGAGTTTTAGCGAGATTAATGGACAACAATTGAAAGAAGAAGAAAGAAGATTTTTAGCCTGTGTTGTCCCATTGTTGGGCAAGGGCTTTTTTGACATTTTATTATCCAGTTCAGTCAGTGCTTTTGGTGCAAGATCATGGTCACAGTAATCATCACACTAATGATATAAAGGCGAAAGTTTGTGAGTGTGTGTGTTGTTTGTTTGTTAGGTACTTCTTCACGCTCTAGACCAATTTTGATAAAATTTGGTATGGTGGTAGCTTACACCCTGGATTAACACATAGGCTACTTTTTATCTACGCGGTCTACGCGGGTGAAACCGCGGGGCGCAGCTAGTATTATTTTAACTTTGGTTTCTTTCAGAGACAGTTGTTATAATAATCTCTTTAAAACAGTAAAATTCAGGTGGAATTATTCCGTAATACGAAGGTCCCGAGCAGTTCGATGTACTTTAACTAAAAAACTCATGTTAAAATCTCCAAACTTGTATGACCGAGTAATCCTGTTTTCCGTACCTAATTTAAATCAGAAACATCATGTTAACAAGAAACTTGGCACCATTCTATTTCCATTAGGTACTTGACATTTACTGCTTGAACCAAAATCAGTTACATGAAGTTTTATTACCTTTTACACCAGAATTTCATCTTATTTTATTTTATTTAAAACATTCACGCCTGTTTGCCTCAAAGAGAAGGTTTAAGCAAAGGTGTACTTACAGTAAGCTGGCGTACGCACAGTCGCAAAAATATCGCGGCGATTTTTTTTCGTTCACTGGATTTTCAACGCACTATTTAGCGCCGAGAGTTGAAAATCCAACAATGTGTTTTTTCGACGCGCTAGAATGCGTTCCGTTGTTGTTAGGTTGGTTTCTCAATGCTCGGCTCAACAGCAAGAGTTGAAAATCCAGTGCGCGATAAAATCTCGCCGCGATATTTTTAAGTTCGTGCGTTCGTCGGCTTACATCCCACATTTTGCCGGATATGTTCAAGCCCCATGTAATAGGGGGCGAGCCTATTTCTATCAACCGGGCACACATCGAGAATCCCGGCCGCTACTGAGAAACTCCGAAAAAACCTAATGACATTACGCCCGACCTGAAAATCGAACACAAGATCTTCTGCTTGGTAGGTAGCGTTTGCGACTAGTGTTGCAAAAAACTCGAGTCTTAAAGTCTTATTTAATAAAACTTGAGCTATTTTTAAAGACTCAGTCTTATAAATAAAACTTAGAAGTTAAGTCCTTCAGAATTTGGAGTCTTTTGTAAAAAGACTTGAGTCCTGCCAAAAAGAACTTAAAGGCTGAGTCTTTTTAAAATAATAATAATAATAAATAATAATAATAAATAATTTATTTTTCCAAAAAGTAATGTGCAAAAAATAGGTATGCCCTCTGTGCACTTGTAAGCCCTACGCTGTAAATGTTGCCCACATTTACAGCGTAGGGCTTACAAGTGCACAGAGAAATTGATCAATGACCCCCATGCAAGGTGGAACCTGTGTTAAAATAACTCATGACTGAGTCCTCTAAATCCATAGCTGCAGTTTGAATTAAATAAAATAGCAATGAACAAATTATAGAAAAGATTATAGAATTGTTTATAAGTATAATGTGAGTAATCTATTCGTTGTGTGGACCCATACTTAGTGCAAACTAAGCTTAGTTTGGGCTAGATGGCGCTGTGTAAATTGTTCCGGAATATTTATTTATTTTGTTTTATTTATTATAAGTAGACGGTATTATATTATTTAATTTAAGTAGACGTTTTAACTCGCACTTTGATTCAACAAATCGTCAGATACTTTTGATTAGGTTATTTGCATTTAATGCAATTTAATTGTTACAAATTTTTATTGTGCGATTTATTTACAATCAATAAATAAATATGGATGACGATATAAAATCACCCAGTATTACGTATCAAGTTCGTGACTCAGTCTAGCTCAAAAAACTTAAAAGACTCGGAAAGGACTCAGAAGACTCAAAGGACTCGGACTCATGTGACTAACGAGTCCTAGTCTTGAAAATCTACTCAAGTCTCGAAATGAAGACTAAAAGACTCGAGTTTCTTACAACACTATTTGCGACCAACGAGGAAGTTTGATTTTATTTATCCACTTGAATCCACGATTTCTATAAAATATGTTGGTGTTTACGTATCCGAGTGCAAAGGTTCGATCCTACGTATTATAAGCATCCATCCTTCTGACCTCCATTCGGGAATCTCGGGATATATTTGGGTCATTTTTCCTGCAAACTTGTAAGTAGCATGTACATTTTTTCCGAGATGGTCTAATGTGATGGCCGTAAATAAAAACGTGGAGGTATCTTTTAACATATTTATATCTGATATATTTGTAGGTTTGAGAAGCTCGCGGCTAAGTAATAACAGCCGCACGGGTCGATCCATCAGGTTAAGCTACGTCTGCTGGGTCCGTGGATGGGTGACCATCTTTACATACCGAGACTTCTCCGTGCCTCAGAAGCACGTTAAGCCGTTGGTACCGGCTGTCATTCGTCGATCTTTGTCGTCAGAAGCCCAAAAGTCTGACAACCAGTCTTACCAAGGGGTACCGTATTACCCAGTTACTGGGTTGTACAGGTCACATAGGCACTCGCTCCATGTAAAATACTGGTATTCAGCTGCATCCGGTTAGACTGGAAGCCGACCCCAAAATAGTTGGGAAAAGGCTACGCAGATGGTGATATTTGCAGGTTTGCGCTGTTGTTTTTTTTTTGGGGATACATAACATCTTGCCTTCATTCTTCTGAAGGTTAGGCAGAGGTGCAGCTATAAAAGTACACAGAAAGACCTCATAAATGGGTAGGTTACGTAAACGATTCCCTTTATTCGTACCAACACGGAGATGCGAAATTGATACAAAAATAGAACTAAAGCCAAACAAGAACAACCCGGTTTTAAGTAGAACCCTTCGCTTGGTTATGACGTGAATTGTAAAGTGGAGAAAAGGGTATTGTTTTTAGTTTTTGAAATGTACGTTTTGTTCTCCCAGTTTTTAGGGTTCCGTACCAAAATGGTAAAAAAGGAACCCTTATGGTGTGACTCAGTCTGTCTGTCTGTCTGTCACAGCTGGATATCTCAAGAACTACTAATGCTATCAACTTGAAATTTGGAACAGTTTTAGATAATATTTACCCAACTATTTCGCAAATAAGAAAGACATAAAAATATATGTATTTTTTTTGCAACATGGGCTGAAAGGGGGTCTTCAAAATTCAAAGTGGGGCTACTAGGTCATGTGGGGTATCATATGAAAGAGCGCTGTTTGTACATTTTCAAACATATTTTTATTTTTTTTAGGCCGCACAGTGTTCGACTTTTGATGAAAAGTGTAAAAAAATACCGTTTATGTAAAGATTACAGGAAAAATAAAACGATGTCTCTAAATTGCACACTTTTTCAGAAATCGGTACGGAACCCTCGGTGCGCGAGTCCGACTCGCTCTTGACCGGTTTTTTTTATTTTTTTTTTATTTATATATAGAGGCTTGTTTCAGTTACCAGTGACTTTATTTTTTGTATAAATGGTATAAAACGTCGCTTTTCATATCTTTCTGTATGAGTTCTTAGTTATTCTAAATTAAGTACGTACACAATGGATTGCTGTTTTCACCATAATTTAGATAATTTATTCCGTATTTAAAATATGCATAATTATTTAACTTCACCAATAAATCTGCAATCTGCCTAGCCTTTTCCCAACTATGTTGGGGTCAGCTTCCAGTCTAACTAGATGCAGCTGAATACCAGTATTTTACATGTAGCGACTGCCTATCTGACCTCCAAAACCCAGTAACTGGGTAATACGATACTTGGTTGGTGGTTGTCAGACTTTCGGGCTTCTGACGTCCCGTAACGACTGTCAAAGATCCACGAATGACAGCCGGGACCAACGGCTTAACGTGTTTTCCAAGGCACGGAGGAATCTTGGTATGTAACATGGTCACCCATCCACGGACTAACCCCGGCAAGCGTAGCTTAACCTGATGGATCGACCCGAGCGCCTGTTATTACTTAGCCACGAGCTCCTCTTATTACTTAGCCAACGAAGGACAAATAGTCCAGACTCAGAAAAAGTTCTTGAAGGGGTGGTGGTAATATATATACGTTTTAGGGGTTTGTACTAGTTTTTTGCGATTTGCGGCTAAACTATGCATCCTATCTAAAAAAGTTAAATGTAAAAGTGGTAGATTATATTTTATCTACACCCATGCTATAAATCCTTTATAAAAGTTTCTGAAACAGTTAGCTTATTACCAACATTAAAACAGCCAGTGTCATAGTAACCATGGTAACCATAATAGCATCCAAACGGGTGTTTTAATGTTGTACTGAATTTCATAATGCAACTCTTTTTCAAAAAAAGAACATTGTTATGCACGCGCGTTTCACTACAACAGCGCCGTAATTTAAAAAAAGAACTTATTCGAATTTACGTCGTATACTATGACGCCGGCCGCCATGTTCGATACGAGTATTAGTATTGCAAAAAACTGTTTCAGAACCTTTTATAGAGGATTGATAACATGGATGTAGATAAAGTCTTGTATGCAACTGTACATAATTAGGTATTAAAACACTCATATGATACTATTATAACACTCGGCTTCGCCTCGTGTGATAAACCCACATTCATGTTTTAATATGAATGTGGGTTTAGTCAGTTGCATAAATAACTATAACTTCACCTTAAGAAAGGAATCTCGATGTCGTAAGAAACGTGCGAAGCCCAGTGATGCTGTTCATTAATAATCAAAATCAGTATCAATCAACAGACCCTCATCGAAGCAGTTCATAAATCCACTTCCACAGCCCCTCAATTACAAGCCCTGTTAAATGACAAATTCTCACTTAGTGTGATAGCTTTTAGAGCGAGAGGGGAATTAGTTTTATTCTCCAGAAAATATAGAATTACCCCTTTCTAAGGGTAAATTTATTTTGACGCTAAAATTGTGTCCTTTGAGGCACTTTGTCTTCGGAGTGACGTTGGATCGCAATTTTCGTTAGGAGATAGTGACGGGCACTGATATTACGTGTTTTGATGTAAAATATCAGTTTTCAATGACACTTGTGTGTGCCGCTTGTGTGTGTAATAATTTAATTTTAATATATTATGTTTAATTTAATTGTATGTGTATTGACTTTATTCAAATGTAATGTGTAATTTTATTTTATTGTTTTGATTATTTTAATGACATGTGTTTTGTAATTTTAATTTTTTATAATTAAAATGTGTGAATTATGGACTTGGTCTGAAATAAATGAATTAATAATTAGGGCCTGTTTTACCACCTACGATAAAGTTCTTAGTTCTAAGTTCTTACTTGGTAGATAATTTCATACAAATTCTGTTCCTTTTTGACTTTAAGTAGTGGCTATTCGATTATTCTATTAAAGTTTTCATTATGTGATGGAGAAAATAAACCTTTTTATTATTATTAAAATTTATGCCAACAAAATAGGGCCTTAGTGAAATAGGCCGTTAGTGGTATGTGGCACTAAATATAGCCCAATTTAGACGATTTAAGTTTCTTGCCTGTGGCAAACAATAAAATTGAAGCGACAAAATTGCTTTATTATGTCAGATGTAATGGTCAGATGCCTCAGCTTGAGGCATGCGTCACATGCGTGACTTGTCGTTTGAATCACATGTCTCACACTGTCTGGACTCACCTTATTGTTGCTTCAAGTTCTAGTACGCCACAGGCAATTAAATCACACCGCGTAAATCAGGCTTATCTATACATCTAATTATACAAATAAATAAAATTGAATTGTCTGTTTGTAATGTCAAATCTATAATTAATAGATACTCCATACAAATAAAAAAATGTTTGTTGGTAATGTCAAAATAACAGCTTTTAACTAAATCCTTATAACTACTTATTATAAAACAAAGTCGCTTCCCGCTGTCTGTCTGTCCCTATGTATGCTTAGATCTTTAAAACTACGCAACGGATTTTGTGAGATAGAGTGATTCAAGCGGAAGGTTTATAAGTATAATGCATGCGCGGGCGAAGCCGCGGGCAAAAGCTAGTGAAAGTATAAACGGTACAAATAACAAAAAAACTATTTTTTAAATGTTTCGGCTAATCTCCGAAATGGCTGGACCGATTTTAACGGGATTTTCACTGGCAGATAGCTAATGTTATAAGGCTACAGATTTTATTTCAGAAAAATAATTAGGGATCCGCGCGAAAAAATTAAAACCCATGAAATTGTGAACAAAATCCGATTCAAACATGGAAGTATTGATATCTTCATCGGTGAAGCCGCGGGAAAGATCTAGTAGCAAATAAATAGATGGGTATGATAAGACGGATTATTTATACAAGTTGAAATTTGAATGGTTGTTTTCCTCTTAAAGGGTCATTGTAGTCATCATTATGAACAACTTTTAGTATCGGACCAAACCTGAAATCGCGAAAAAAAAATCAACTGCTCCCTGCATTTTGACGACTTTGATGTAGATAAATGTACTGAACAGCTGATTTTTTTTCGCGATTTCAGGTTTGGTCCACAGTAAAAGTTGTTCATAATGATGAGTAAAATGACCCTTTAAGAGGAAAACCACCATTCAAATTTCACCTTGTATATCTATCTTATCCACATGATACATACGTTATTCTGATAAAGAGTATTCTACTCTGTGTCCCAGCAATAGGATCGACCTTGCGAAGATTGTCGATCTATCTACTTAGCTTGAGAGCTTGTACTAAACCCCATCGCCCACGACGATGATCTACATAATTATACTTAATTTTTTTTTTTATTTTACTTTACATTAAATTTTTATTTGAAGAATTAATTTTATACTTTTTGCTGTGCCTCAGAGTATTTACATTGGTTTTTAGTTGCATTTTATTTTTAAACTGAGGTTTTAAAATAAAAAAAGATAAAAGACACATCAAGATTATTTACCTTTATTTCACTACCTATACCTTTCTAGTAGGTATAGATGATACGCGTTGGGGAGTGGGGGCTCGCTACGTCACTTCTACGTATAAAATCTAGGTAGGCGTGACGTCATGCCATATTTTAACTCAATGTGTCGCCGTAATCTTTTTGTTTAAGTATGTAAAAAAAAAAATACGTGTCCAATATTTTTTATTATTCTACATGACGGACAACACCAAAATTTTTAGTCATCATCCCTATGTTCTCCTCATTGCTACTTCAGCATAATTCTTAAAATAAAGTTTGGTCCATTAAAAAAAAAATTGAATCTCTAACAAAAATGTTTGCTAGTCTATTTACTTGAAGATACTTGAGACATGATACATCATACTTTTTTTTTAAATTTAGATGTCATGTTTATAAAAATAATGCTAAATTGACCTCAAAATGGCAATTACGTAGGCATCATGTTGTCTGGCCATACAATTTATATGCAAATGCTGCTGAGATTCAACCTTCGTGGTGTTACCTTTAGATGCCCTGAGCGTATATACGTATGACTCTTCGGCCTAGGTCACAGCCTAGGTAGAGAATTACAGATTAAGAGACCAACGATCTAAGAATTTGTCAGAGGAAATTGTCATTTAATTTTAATGAAATATTCACATTAAACCTCTACAAATGCGACGTAACCAGCTCGCGTACGATCAACGTTCTTAATTCTTTCCCAATCATTCATTAAGCAAATAAACAACATATTCATCACTACGTAGACAACTTTACATGTCATCAAATGTGGAATAATGACGAAAATTAAAGTAATAGATTTTTTTTTTAAAAAACCTAAATAGAAAAACAAAAAAGTAACAAGAAAAAAAAAAAGTAAAATTAACCTCAATTTATTGTCAAATTAAAAACATCTTTTGGGTGATAAAAATTAGAGTTTCGGGTTTAATTATTCAAATAATCAAATGAAAGCAATCCATTTGTAAATGGCACTATAAATTGGCATCCACAGCTAAGTACATTTTTTGATCCATTTTTTTACATTTTAATCAGATACTTTTGGAACAGACCACAGTACCTCCTAATCCAGACTACAGTCCGGCCGCGTATATAGAAATGCTAATTCAGTCCGTCCCCTCAGGCGGAGACGAATACCTAGAGTTAGCGCATTTCCAGGCATTAAACACATGTAAATGCTAGTATTCATTAGCATTTACGCGGAATTAGCATTTACTAGCATTTACGTGTGTTTAACGCCTGGAAATGACGCTATTGTCTCCGCCTGAGGGGACGTACTGAAGTAGCATTTCTATATACACAGTCCGGCCATCGAGAGAATGCGTTTTTGACAGCTGTCAGTTTCATACTAACGAATATGTGTTTTGCGAATTTGATCCTTATTAGTACTAGAAATTGTCCAGCTGAGTATCACACACGCCGAATTTCTAGATTACGTAGGTAACAGTATGATTTTGAATACCTACTTAGGTATGTCTGAAAAAGGAGTTAGTTATCATATATTTTTCGATGACCCTGGTAAGTCAAGTGAAGCGGTACAAATGTGATACAATTGAGACGCAAGTAATATGAAAAAAAAAACATGATGAAACCTTGTAGTGATATTTGATATCTTGTACGAACAGCACCCTAATTGCGTAACACATTATCAATCGGAGTTTGAATCATTTTGAAACAAATTTCTAATCCATTGCTTCATATGTTCGAAAAATTTGTCAACTCGACAACGTAAATAGCGCAATGAATGTTGTTGAACTGTCAAAATGAAACCAACTCCGATTGATAATGTGTTACGCAATTAGGGTACTGGTGCTTACATTTTTATTTTTTTTTTGTTACTTAACACTAGCGTCTGCCCGCAATTTCATCCGCGTGAAATTTCTTATTTAACATAAAACACATCCTAACACACTTGGGAATACCGTAGCTTCCCATTAATGAAATAATTTCACGGATTTCGGAATCGGATCAGCAGTTTCGAAGATAAGCTCTTACATACAAACTCACAAATTTTTCCTCTATAATATGAGTAGGTATTGATTTATCGCTCTGGGAGAAAATATGAGAAGTTATAGTTTTCAATTCAGAGTGTTTTCATACTCTTAGATAGACATATTCAAAGAATTATCTACACACTGCACTGGCGATATTCAAAGAATTATCTAGAAACTAGTACATTGTGTATGATAAGCTCCCCTAAGATTATTGATTATCACTGTTATTTTCCCCAGGGCCAAAAACTGCCTACATAATAAAAAGGAATTTGAGAAAAGGCATATTGTGGAATGTATAAAATTGGTCGGTTCCCCTCCGCAGGGGATACGGTGAACGAAAAAATAACAAGTATTTACCACCCAACAAGCAACTTTCCCTAAAAAAGACCGAAAAACAATTGGAATTTTCCAATAAAGTAATAAAACATTGTGACTAATCAATTCTTTAGTCATCACAAAACTCCCTTCGGGAACAATTTTAACATTACCATCACAAAAATAACCTGAAAAATTTCGAACCTTAACGCAAAAGAAATAAGCTCTAAATTAGGACTGCTTAATCCAAAGCAGGGTAGACCAACTGTAAAATGGAATGTTGTCGTTAACTATCGAATTCGCGTACCCGATCGAGGGAACGATTCGTTCGATTCATTCAATTGAACGGTTGACCGGCGAAGCGGATGAGCGGGGCCCACCTGAACTAATTTCTATTACTTCGTCTGGTCAATCGGATGGTTAGTTAAAAATTGCATTATGCGTTTGGTTGGAGGAAGTATTTCAATTTGGGTTTTCTTTATTACCCGACTACGGCAAAGCCAAAAGGAAGGGTTATGATTTTAGCTGTCTATGTATGTATGTATATAAGTATGATTATTATAATTTAATCAAAATTTAATTCAAATGATTGTAATCTCTTTCTCTGCTTTTTCTTTTTTTTTTGTATTTGTTGGTATTATAGTTTAATGGCAAAACATGTAGCTACCTCAAATTAATATTATAAGACCTGTGTACTCATGTTTCACAAAATAAATATTATGTTATCTTATCTTATGTATTTTTATCCGACTACGGCAAAACCAAAAAGAAGGGTTATGATTTTAGCAGTCTACTTGTGTATGTATGTAGGTATACAAGGTGTAAAATAAATAACCCACAACCTCTTAAGGGGTCATTGTACTCATCATTATGAACAACTTTTACTATGGACCAAACCTGAAATCGCGAAAAAAAAATCAGCTGTTCAGTACATTTTGACGAATTATGCGAACATAAATGTATTGAACAGCTGATTTTTTTTTCGCGATTCCGCGAAAATTTTTTTTTTAATGTGTTTGTTTTTCGATGTCGAGTATGTGGACGAAGTTCTTGCAGTTAATTTTTTTACACCTAATATAAGTATGTATTTACGTGTGTTCCACCGTAGCGCCTAAATTACTGAACCGATTTTGATGAATTAGGTATCAGTAGATTCGAAATAATGGTCCGGGTGACTTAAGCTATATAAATTCTCCCTTTTAATAGGTATGGTGAACTTAACACGTAAATTTCTGACCTCGAAAAAAATTAAATTAAGATAATCATGACATGTTTGGTATTTAAAGAAAGGTCTTGACGAGCGCATTACAAATATGTATATACCTATGTCATTATTGTTTAAGTAAATAAATATTTTGAACTTTTTAGATTAATTTTATTTTGAACTTTTTAGATTAATTTTATTTTTCCGTAGTCGGGTTACAGTTTTTTAAACTTTATTCTTGTTTTAAGAAAAATTATTGTATGAAAAGACGTTTCGGTACTTACATCCTTTATGTTCAACGATTTCAGTAGGTTCCTGAAACAAACAAAAATAATTTTATTAGATCAATTATTACAAAAGTAATCAAGTAGTCAAGTATTAGTGATATTGACGAAACTATTGGATATTTCTTACATTCATCATCATCTGCCTAGCCTTTTCCCATATTTGTTGGGGTCAGCTTCCAGTCTAACCAGACTGATGCAGCTGAATACGAGTATTTTACATGGAGCGACTGCCTATCTGACCTCCACAACCCAGTTATTGATACGATACCTCTTGGTAAGACTGGTTGTCAGACTTTCGGGCTTCTGACGGGTAATGACTGTCAAAGATCCACGAATGACAGCTGGCACCAAGTCTCGGTATGTAAAGATGGTACCCATCCACGGACCAACACAAGCGAAGCGGCGCGGCGCGTTAACCTGACCGATCAACCTGTGCGGCTGTTATTACTTAGCCACGAGCTCCTCTTTTTACTCAGCCACAACTTCCTATAATCAATCAGTAATAATAAACAAATCATGGTCTTTGACCAGAATTAATTAGCTACTTTGTTGAAAATCAATCACGTTTTTTAAAGATTTATATTTTCGAGCCCCACGGGTGTGGTATAAATAACTGCCAGCATTTAAAACGATCTTAATATTAAGATATTTAATTAATATGTGTCGCATCGTAATAAATATTTATGCCGATGACAGAAAACGGCATTCAATTAATTTAATTACTTGCATGTGTAATTGAGAGGAAATGATAATCGGTTTTTGTGAAAGAGCCTGACACGCCATTAACTGACTTATTATTATTTACAAAACAGTTTAAAGCTCAATCGAATTGTTGAAAGTGTGGGGAAAACCAATCACAAGATTCAACTTTTAAGTTACGAGTGTCAAGCCAATTGAAACGGTATTGAATTAATTAAGAAGCCAGACAAACTAATGAGCCAGTTTTTAAGTGAAACAAAGATGGCGTTATGAATAAATTAATAATTGTTTATGTAGGAACAGGCTGGCTAGCAAGAAGATTCCTAACAAAGTTTTTATCTAAAACATACTGGCCGGTTTTATTTTTCAGCTACAATAAAAACAAAACATTCCATATTCAAACTTAAAAAAAAACATTGAAACCTATATTTTTTTTTACAAATCGTTTTGATTCCGCGCGTTTGGCAAAGGATTTTCCGTTGTAAGTATTTCATAGCTCAGTTTACAAAACTCTCGTGTTTTTGAAAAGCAAACAATTCTAAATTCCTCCTTTCATTTAACGTAACCCAATAATTCTGACAAATTACACCGAACCCGTAAAAGGGTCTTTTAAAACTTCGAGAATTCGCTCATTCACAATACCTACGGTGTTTGAATTTAAAAAGTCAATAACATTACTGAAATTGTTATTGTTTAATTAACCGACTTTGCCGAGGAGAACAATGCTAATACCGCTAAACTTTGTTTAATTTCGTATATGCTCGTGTGTTGAATAAAATTTATATTGTTTCCACGGACTGACACTGAATTAATTTTGCTTTTGAATTTATTTTAGGATTTTTTGTTTTAGGAGAACTTTGTTAATAGCCTTGTTTATTTTTTATAGGTATTTGGATATTTAGAACGATTTTAATAAGTCATAAATTCCGCTCGGGACTTTTTAGTACTTAGCTTACGTTTTTATTGGATCGCGTGATTTAAATTAATTATGCGAAAGAGATTAGGTATTGGTCTAAGTATCTACTATTTGCTTCATTTACTTTTACTGTCTATGATAATAAATATTAGTGGGAACACTAAAATAGAATCATTAGAATACTTACTCACAATCAGATCCTACTAATTAATTCAATAAACAAATAAAACAAAAGAATTTCAAATGACATTCTGAATTCAAAAACAGACAAACGTCAAAACCACGTTACTACATTTTTTTTTAATGCAACACAGAGCGGGCTTGATTCCGGCCAGCCTTATTATAGCTGAACAGAACTCTCACAAAAGTGCGAAGTAAGGGTGTCAAGAACTTGGCGCAAAGAGGCGGCGGTAGGTCAATGCGTGTAATTACAGCGGCCAAGTGTGCCACCCCTATTCGCGCGGATTTTTAATTTGATACATAATATTATGTATGTGTTTGTGAGGAAATTATAACTAGGAATTCTGTGATAATTTCAGAATCTAGTTGGACTGGAGATAACTATGATTTTGGACTACTTATGATTTGGACTACTAGGTTAATTTTTATAAAAAATCATATTTTCATTCTAACGCGAGGTATTAAAACTAATCCGTCATCGGCCCGAACTATGATCGTAGTACTTGGCCGATCGAACCAAACATTTATGTAAAAGAAAGTGAGAGCGGAAACCTAGTCATCGCACATCATCGGAGACGGTCGGATTAGTTGTAGGTACGTGACCCGTAACACTTGTTCAGTCAAATGTAAGTATTAGCTTAGCTGTGTCGTTTATTCTTGAACTAGCTGACGTTGTCTAGTCAAAATTTCAATTTCTTTTTTTTTTCCTATTTTATTTTTCTTACAAGCTTTTGCCCGCGACTTCGTCCGCGTTTCCGTCGTTTTTCGTAAAAAAGTACCATTATGTCCTTCCTCACGGTTCAGTGGTTTTGATGTAACAGACAGATTAACTTTCGGAAATATAATAATTATGTCAATCCACAATACTGTTGAAAAATATCGCAATAAGGAACCGCAGAATATTATTAATAGCTGTGCCCGCGACTCCGTCAGCGTGTAACTCCTTGTATGTTATTAAGTTAATGTATTGGACTGCTAAGCTATCGGGAGTTACACGTGTTATTGTGAGTCAACCATAAAAGATAGACATATGCTATTGTGGGATATTTTTTAGATAATTTTATGTAGAACATTTCCGTCATAAATGATTTCTATGTAGCTTTAACCATTAAGGCTGCACACGCGACGGAAGCTTAAAAAATGCAGCAACTTCTCCCGTTTTCCCAACATTTCCCTTCACTGCTCTGCTCCTATTGATTGTAGCGTGATGAAAAGTATACTATAACCTCCCCAGGAGTACGAAGAATAATTGTACCAAGTTTCGTTAAAATCCGTCGAGTAATTTTTGTTTCTATAAGGAACATACAGACAGACAGACAGACAGACAGACAGACAGACAGACAAAAATTTTACTGATTGCATTTTTGGCATCAGTACAGATCACTAATTACCCCCTGATAGTTATTTTGAAAATATATATCATGTACAGAATTGACCTCTCTACAGATTTATTATAAGTATAGATAAACCACCCCAGTTTTCCAGTTTTAGCGAGACTAAAGGACAGCAATTTATTTTTATATATTACTACTTAGCTGACCCAAACGTTGTCCTGTCAAAATTTAATAATTCATACAAAATTCCAATAGCAAATGCACTTTCGTTTTCCCGAATTTTCCTAATTTTTTCGGAAAATTTTTCAAACATTTTCTTTCATACAAACCTTGTGCTGATAATTACAAACACAACAAAGAATTAGCCAAATAGATGCAACCGTTTAGAGAGAGAGCTTACATACATTCGACAATTGATTTTTATTTATACAAGACTAGCTGCGCACCGCGATTTTACCCACGTAGACCGGGACAAAAAGTATCCTATATGTTAATCCAGGGTATAAGCTATCTACATACCAAACATCCAAATCGGTCCCGCCATTTGAGCGTGAAGAAGTAACGCACACACACGCACACTCACAAACTTTCGCCTTTATAGTAATTAGTGTAAAGCGTAGTTAGTAAAAATTACTAACGATCCCAAATTCTGTAAATAAGTAAGGTAATTTTCAAAGTTTACAATAGTTAAGGCGGTCCATACACTATCCGTATAAAATCAGCAACAGTGGCGCCCCTATGTTTTCAACTCTTTTTTGCCAAGCTGAGCCTTATTCAAAGAGCTAGCAGGTCAATGCGAATAATTAAAGGGGCGAAGTGTGGCCTTACCCGCACCGCTTTAAATTTGATACAATTATGTATATTATGGCCTTTCGTTTGTAGGTTAATAACTAGGAATCCTGAGGGTTGCGTTGAGTAATTGTCCTCTAATTCACAGGGGAAGGGTAATTATTTATTCCCTGTCGACACTATTACTCAAGTACCTATTATTATTTTATTTTTTAATAGTTCCCTGCCTTTCAACAAGGAATAAAAGCTTAGCTCTATGCCGCCGGGGTCGCGGGTTGTTCGAAAGAGATACCGTGGCCCTGGCACAGGCAACTGAAGGAACACGGGTGGGTTTTAGTCAATAAAAGTCTGACACGCCCTTCCGCGGGCGAGAGAAGTCATTTGATGATTTCCCATCCACCAAAAAAAAGCTCTTAATTTTTTCAAAATTATGTAAATATCAAGTAACCAGTACAAAAACAAGAAGCACCACCGAAATTAAAGCCCTGGGCCACAAAACAACACACAAAAAAGTTGAAGAAAACATCACAAAAAATGCTACCTGATACCTCAATACCGTAATTAAGTAATTCAACACTTTTTCATAAAAATATTCCTTTCCTACGCAACTTCATAAAAAATATTAACGGCGGAGAAAATTTTCATAATGGACAAAGCAATGGAAGTGCCTTAGAGCCCTCCATTCTGAATGGAGGCCCGGAGGGACGCTGATAATGCCCTCTCCGTCAGAGGGCCTGTTGTAGACCTCTGGAGATAACGGTCAGATTAGTCTATGGGACGCCGTAAGTCGCCCTTTGAGGAGTGACAGGGCGTGGGATGGTCTAAGATATTTAATAAAAAAAATCCAGAGAGAAATATTTCATAAGGTCGGATAATTGAATCAATGTACTGAAAATATACGCAATTCCAGCTTCTACATACATTTGCGTTCACTTAAATAGACAAAATGTGTGGAACAGCGGTTTTTTTTCTAGATTTAGGTTTGCATAAACTGAAACTAACGCCACAGCATCTTGCCATGGCTAGGGGTAGGTAGAAACTACAGCTGCTACGATCCTTACATACTCCTTTTGCCTCGTTTACGTTCATACATCTGCTCATACACGCACGTTTTAAAAGTTGTTCGTAATGATGAGTACAATGAACCCTCATCAAGTTTAGGTAAACTAAAACTAAGGTTGACGATCCTTTAGTAAATATAAAAGCTTAATATAAAGTCGACATTATTTTAAAGACAAAAACAGAAGATTGTTTTATATTAGCTCTTCAGTTGTTTGTATATTTTGATGAATGAAAAATAGCAACGCAAAGAAATAAATGCGACAGTTAATCTATCTTTGTGACTGACGCAGTCATTGCTTTTTATTTCTCAGAGCAGGGTATGCAAAACAATTTTGTGCCCACACACAAACAGAGTTGTTTTTTAGTAGCTGTTATTTACTCAACTGTATTCAAAATGGCTGAAAAATTTGTAAAGTAACTTTGTACAGAGGATGACGAGAATATTTTATCTCACTATTCAAAATTGAATTTTTTGTTTTAAGAAACTTAATACTGTCATTTATGTTTTCACTGACTTATCCTAGGTAGCGGATTTTAACCTTAAAATTATATCAAGAGATGAAACCATTAAGGGGATACATCGATAAATTTTGTGTTTAACCTATAAATTAAAATATATATGGTTAAGTAAATCATTTGGATTTTCCATATGTGTTATTTGACTATACTGTCTACTGCTGTACTTAAACCGAAACTTGATTAAGTACTTAAATTTATTTCGATAGAGTAAAATTCCAAAGTAGCACCGTCTATTTTCTGTTTTATACGATTATATACGTAAACAGTTCCTTATTGTGCAGTAAAAAATACTTTAAATCGAAGGTATTTAAATATGTTAAGAACTTACTGAGCAAAGAATTGATTTAAGTATAGCATCCATACTAATATTATAAATTCGAAAGTAACTCTGTCTGTCTATCTGTCTGTCTGTCTGTCTGTCTGTCTGTCTGTCTGTCTGTCTGTCTGTCTGTCTGTCTGTTACCTTTTCACGCCTAAACCACTGAACGGATTTCGATAAAATTTGGCAAGGCTATAGATGGTATCCTGGGGACGGACATAGGCTACCTTTTTTTTCAAAAATAATCCTACAGGGGATGAAAGTTTGTATGGGAAACTCAGTATTTCTTAAGTTAGGGATGTGAAAATTAAAATGTATGCTTTTGATAGGAAATAAAGAAATATGCGGTTCAGCGTTTTTGAAAAATCATCCCCTAAGGGGGTAAAATAGGGGTTGATTTTAAAATTTACAAAACTGCATGGATTTCGACAAAATTTGGCAAGGCTTTATATAGCATCCTGGGGAAGGCCTTAGGATACTATTTTTTTCATAAATAATACTGCAGGGGGTGATATAGGGGATGAAAGTTTGTATGGGAAACTCAGTATTTCTTAAGTTAGGGATGTGAAAATTAAAATGTATGCTTTTGATAGGAAATAAAGAAATATGCGGTTCAGCGTTTTTGAAAAATCATCCCCTAAAGGGGTAAACTAGGGGTTGATTTTAAAATTTACAAAACTGCACGGATTTCGATAAAATTTGGCAAGTCTTTATATAGCATCCTGGGAAATGACACAGGCTACTTTTGGTCTTAAAAAATAAGCCTGCAGGGGGTGATATAGGGGACGAAAGTTTGTATGGGAAACTCAGTATTTCTTAAGTTAGGGATGTGAAATTTAAAATGTATGCTTTTGATAGGAAATATGAAATATGCGGTTCAGCGTTTTTGAAAAATCATCCCCTAAGGGGGTAAAATCGGGGTTGATTTTAAAACTTACAAAACTGCACGGATTTCGACAAAATTTGGCAAGGCTTTATATAGCATCCTGGGAAAGGACATAGGATACTTTCAAAAACAATACTGGGGAGGTGATATAGGGGATGAAAGTTTGTAAGGGAAACCCAGCATTTCTTAAGTTACGGATAACAAATTTATGCTATTGGTAGGAAATAAAGAAATATGCGGTTCAACGTAAAGACATAGGATACTATTTTTTTCAAAAATAATACTAGAGGGGGTGATATAGGGGATGAAAGTTTGTAAGGGAAACCCAGTATTTCTTAAGTTAGGGATAACAAATTTATGCTATTGGTAGGAAATTAAGAAATATGTGTTCAGCGTTTTTTAAAAATCATCCCCTAAGGGGGTAAAATAGGGGTTGATTTTAAAATTTACAAATCTGCACGGATTTCGACAAAAAATTGGCAAGGCTATAGACAGCATCCTGGGAAACGACATGAGCTACTTTTTGTCTTAAAACATAATCGTACAAGGGGTGATAAAAGGGATGAAAGTTTGTATTGGAAACCCAGCATTTCTTAAGTTAGGGATATGCCCTAGGTATGTTTTCCACATGAACGTTCCCATGGGATATTTTCCGACATCCACGCGGGCGAAGCCGCGGGCAAAAGCTAGTTTAGTCATAAATGTACATTTAAACGAAGCGCATTGAGTATCGGTGTGCGTCTTCTATCTTGCGCGTCAAGCCATGCCATTTTACTTACACACCAAGCTAAACCATGCTTCGATGTATCCTCTTATATTTAACTGTCAAATCAAACTAGATGCAAATCAGCTTTTGAACCCAATCATTGATAAACCATAAATGGAATCCAACTCCATCTAGCCATATGAAAACCTCTGATTAGGTTGTTGGTCGATCAATAGAAACATGGATAAAACCAGCAAGCAATACAATCAAAATCTCAATAATATTGCCATTCGAAGTTATAGATAGATTAGTATGTACGTACGTTTGATAACATTGCTTTGGTATGTAAATCAGCTGATTGGAGAGTTCGAATTAATTAATTTGCATTCCACAAATATTTCTGTAATAAACTGGTATTTGGTTAAAAAAATGTTAAGAAAATGTTGTGTTATCTTTTCAGTGGAATTATAATGAGTATTTGATTAAAATTTAATTTTATTATAATTTTAAAGAACAGGTAATTCGATATGGGGGACATGTTATCGTATAACCAGAAATAGATAATGAAACTGGTCCACATATTCAAGTTACAATGAAAATAGAAGCAACATCTAAGAACATTATTACATCTCGCAATTTTTATTTATTATTTATTTTATTTGTTTTACGAAAACTTACAGCTAAAAGATACATATTTTTTACTTACAAAAGAAGACATAATACTAAAAATGTCTAATACACGGTAATGTCAGGTAAAACATACATGAAATGGATGATGGGCCGTCGAATTCTGTAAGTCAAACAAAATAAACGAAAAACAGAAATACATAAGTACCTGAACCTGACATCATAAGGGGTGAGTAGGGACTCACACCGCTCCTTCTCATAATTGAGCACAACAAAGATCCGACGTATCAAACCCAAACTTATGTAAAATTTATCAGCTATCAAGTCTTCCCGCCACTAAATCCATTAGCCATGATATCGGTCGGACGGCGTCTCAGATAACAGGGCGAATGTCCACACTATTATACGAAGAACGGATAAGCCCACTCAGAAACAAGATACGATACAAAAGGGTGCCCCATCAAAATTCGGCGGCCGTCAGTACCGTTATTTATCATTTTCCGCAAAATTTTCACTCAAAGAGACACATTAATGATGTGGTACAAGTTAGGAGCTTCCGTCAATTTTGGCTTTGACTTTCTTATTCAATTGCAAAGAAATATATTTCGTCAATTGTGCCATAATTTGCAGACATTTCGCTTTTTAGGGTTCTGTACCTCAAAAGGAAAAAACGGAACCCTTATAGAATCACTCGTGTGTCTGTCTGTCTGTCAGTCCGTCTGTCACAGCCAATTAGCTCCGCATTTAATGGACCCATTAAGTTGAAATTTAGTACACATATGGATTTCTGTGACCTAAACACGTACGGCTGAAGTAAATAAATGAATTTTGAATATGGAGGTCACTTAGAAAAAAAAAAGAAAATTTAAAAAAAAATCATCAATTTCATTCAATTTCAATTTTCATTTTAAAATAAATAGTTATAAAGTTATTTAAGAAAATTGACGAAAATTTACCACCCCGCCCCCCCTTATCTCCGAAACTACTGAGCCTAAAATTTTGAAAAAAATACGGTAAATAGTTCTATATGGTTTCACAGTAATCTACAGGGATTACAGAAAAACCTATAAGAAGTTTGTGGTCTTAAAATAACATGGTAAATCTCTCACTATTATGAGTACAAACTTACATTTACTGTTGGAATGTATGGGAGAACATGTTTTTCGACTATAATGTTAAGTTTGTTCTTGGGATTATTAATTTAATCCCAACTACGGAACCCTTCATTGTGCGTAGTCCGACACGCACTTGGCCGATTTATTTTTTCCGTAACGATTTCACCCCAGTCTCCTTATTCAAAGGTAATTCCTGGTTCAAAGCATTAAAATTATGTCACCTGGTTATAATGATAAAACAAAAGAATTAACCTTTAAAGGACAAACATAAACGGAAAAGGTTATCAATAATTTAAAAGAAATGGCATTTAAAACACTGAGAAAATAATAGGTCATCTAAATGTAATTAGTTAAAAGCCTACAGTTAGCGATGTAGTTCAGCATGTGATGGATGATGATGGCATATACAAAGAGCTTTTCAACTTGTACATCCACACAGATGTAACGTAAGGCCGCAATACTGTTAAAGGTGCGATGGTACATGTAGCTATGTGATAAGTTACGGGAACCTACTAAGACCTACAAGCCTAACGGTACCTACGACCCTAAGCCCTATAAGCCCTACAGCCCTAACCTACCGTATACCTAATATGTGATAAATAAATATATAAATAAATTCAGGATGTCTGCACCATGCGACCTAAGGTAACAGACGGACAGTAGACAGGAATCCAGGGTGCGGGAAGGGTACACTCACTGCCAGTCCCGCAGACTCACGAGACTGATCACAGATGGCTAAAGGTGTCTTGGCCACAGTGAGGGGTAATGAGACAAGAATATAAAATTCTAATCTGATTTATTTGCATAAAGATTCCGCTTATATACTACTTTTACCTAACACACACTATTGCACAAAATCTTTGTGTTTCATGCGTGTTAGATGCAACGAAATCACTTATTTTTATCTGGGCCGCGTGCTGAGTCAATGTCCAAAGGTAGCATTGAACACAACTCAAAGTAATAATTAGGACTAGAACTCACACTTCCAATTTTACTAGGTACCGAAAAGAACATACTTTCAGGTGATTAATGATAACACTGATTAGTGTTGATTTTAGAAAACAAAACGTTCAATCCAAGTCCATTGGTTTAAATTCCCGTTTAATTATACTTCATTAAAGACTCACACGTATCTCGAATGGTCCTTGTAAGAAACAGTAACGTATTAAGTCTAATGATGTACAAATGTAACAGCTTGCTCACTCAACCACCGCACTCCAGGATCATTAATTAACCCAATTTACTTGACTCTTACAATCCGCTCAGTTGCTTCCTTCGGGCTCTTATTTTCACCTTAGCAATACTATTTACGTAATCATTTCGCACAAATTCGTATGTAATAATAACACTATTTTCTGATTAAAATTATTTATTATCAGTGTTTGTTTAGGTCCCATATTTTTATGATGAAGATGAATGTACTTGACGAACACATTTCATCAATTTGTTCAGTTTCAAGCGAGTTAAGCCCACGTTATGCTCGACTTTTCACTATTAAGATTTGTTATTAAAGAAGAAAAGGTCACGATTCACAAATAATAAGGATATGGGATTAAACCTTTCTGCTGATCAAACAGAAACAATGAATACTGTATACTAAAATGGAATCAAATATTGCTGGAATGGCCCACAAATAAACTAAGAAAGTCCAAATAGAAGACCAGTCAACGTCGTTAACATTATTCATAATATTCAACTTTGACACAAACAGGAACACACCAATTTGTTAAAAAATATGTATAAATCAGACTTAAATAATAATGTCCTAGCGTCACAGAGAATATAATAATATTACTGATAATGAGACCGGTTAATGAGGACCCTTTGACATTTAAGTATCGTACATTACCTATTTATTTATCTTGGAAGTTCAACGTACTGAAAGATTATATTTCGCACAAATTCTACGCTTTGATTTTATTTAGGTGATATCATTAAATTCATAGGCACATTGTGAATTGTTTCAAACTAATAATCACCAATATTTTAAGTGATCTATATCTTCACAAAAAAACCAGCCAAATGCGTGTCGGACAACGCAATATGAAGGGTTCCGTAGTTGAAATTAATTTATCCCAAAAACAAACTTAACATTGTAGTTGAAAAACATGTTCTCCTATACATTGATATACGTCACGGTCAATTCTCCAACTGCAAAGTTTGTCATTCAAATTTTTTTTATCTGTTAAAATTACTCTGATGTAAGACCTTGCTTCTTGCCAAATCTCATGATTCTAATTCAACGGTAAGTAGTAGTATAGGTTTTGATTTACTTTCGAGCATCAAAATATGTCACATAAATGGCCGTATTTTTTTTCTGCATTGACTTAGAAGCTTGACTTTTTAAGAACTCTAAGGTACTATGCAGTTACGTATTTGATATTAATTTCAACTTGATACCTCCACGCGTTCCTGAGAAAAAGAGGCTTGATAGACTGACAGACAGACAGACGGACAACGAAGTGATCCTACAAGGGTTCCTTTTTTCCTTTTGAGATACGGAACCCTAAAAAGGCTTAAAGTAGGGATGTATAGTTATATAAGAAGAAATGTAGAGTACCTACATTAAAAGAGCTAAAGATACGAAGACTAAAGAAGACTTAGACAAAGAAACATAACTGAAAGACGAAGAAGAACTCACAGCAACACAAAAGACAGAATAGAAATTCTCACTGCCCGCTACCGCTTATGACTCAATCCAGTAAAAGCGCTAGTATTCTATACTAGTACAGCGAGCGAAACGTGACACTTTATGAGATAAAAGACGATAACACGGCGCATGTACTTTTTGCGACGACGTAGCGTGCTCGAACGTGCTTGACAAAGCAAGCGGCCCAAGTAAAGGGGTTTTATTGAAAGTTATAAGAGTTATCTTATCGAATTTGTATAGATAGATTGCACTATTGTTATTTTTGGGATGGTGTTTGTTGGCTACTTTTGTAGTTCAAGTACATCTCACTAATATTATAAAGACGGAAGTTTGTGAGTGTGTGTGTATGTTTGTTACTTCTTCACGCTCAAACGTCTAGATCAATTTTGATAAAACTTGGCCTGGACATAGCTGACACCCTAGATTAACACATAGGCTACTTTTTATCCCGGTCTACGCGGGTGAAACCGCGGGGCGCAGGTAGTTAATAATAAGAGTGATCAATGTGGACAAGAAGTTATGAAGAAAGTAGAAAATTATTACTGTTGAAAGAAGAGCACTGTAAGATTCCAAAATTACTTTTTCTTTGCGCCAAGTACCAACGCGGTGTGAATTTATAATAGAGGAACTATTGAAAATTCATAATACCACTCTCACTTTGAACTTAAAATATTAAACATTATACAACGTGTCATTTTGCAGGTGTGATACAGAACATCAAACCGAACAACTTTCTCCATGGGACCAACATCGTATTCGTGAAAAAATTTTCAAATGTCCCATAGAAAACTTCAATACCTACTCGACGCAAATGTATGGGACAGCTGATTATTTTTCCGAAATTACGATGTTGGTGCCATGGAAAAAGTTGTTCACGTTGTATAATATATAGTTATAAATGTCGTTATACTTGAACCACAACAAACAAAGAATTACCTTTAGGCATATAATGCGTTAATCTACTTTTGGAGTAACCCAATAATATTTTGTTTCCATTCGTCTATTTTATCCGATCTCTTCATTTATCCCTCAAGCTACAGTGTACACAAAAAGGAATAGCAAAAACCCCAAAAAACATTAGCAAGTTAATTAATCAACTTGGATATTAATCAACAAGGAGGAACAGAATTGCTTACTGGGGAGAAAGAAATTCTTTACATTGAATGAAACTGTCAAGATGGTGTGTCTGTCTGTACGTATATCTTGAAATAGATAGATAAATATAAAAAGTATATTTTTTTTTACCTTAGTAAAAATATACAACATTAGTTTTTGTTTACACTAAACCTCTTACGGGGTCATTGTACTCATCAGTATGAGCAACTTTTACTATGGGACCAAACCTGAAATTGCGAAAAAAAATTCAGCTGTTCCCTACATTTTGACGAATTATGCGAACATAAAATGTACTTGAACAGCTGAATTTTTTTTCACGATTTTTATAAGTTTGGTCTCATAGTAAAAGTTGTTCATAATGATGAGTACAATGATCTCTTAAAATATTGCCACTGTTTACACTTACGGTATATATTGTTATTAAGGTTTAGTGGTCGGTAGAGGCTAACCTTTGTCCCACTGCTGCGGACAGGTCTCCCCCAAGTCCTTCCAGGAACTCTTTTCCCCCTCCACATCAAACCTGCCCTCACGGTACGCGTCCAGGTCATCCCAAAAAACGATTCTGCCAGAAAACGATGGAACGCAGCATCCTAGGCGTAAAAAGGCAAGACAGAATTCGGAACACTACGCTGCGTTCCAAATGAACGCAGCGTGGTGTTCCGAATTGGATGATAGACGTGGGCAAGCCTGCCTTTCTCAAATGGGATTGGGCGAGTCACGTCAACCATATTCACGATGACCGCTGGGCAATAGGTACCTGAAGATGGAAGGCCCCCCCACCGAGGTCGACCCAGAAAGAGAATGATTACATTTGATGAATTTTTGGAACTCCTTTCATGTAAACTATAACAGTTTTTATCCCACCAAAGTGCGTACCAAGCCCAAAACCGTTGAGATTTCAATCGTAAATATTTATCAAGCACCAACACTAGTAATTGATGAACCAATAGTAAACGAAGACACTCAAAACAAACATTATTTGCCGTAGACAATCCAGAAGACCAAACCTCAACCGAGGTCGCGATCCAGAATAAAATAAAACTAAAGAAAACCAACGGAAAGGGATGGGAACTAATGGTCGGTCCATTTACTTCTTTTTATCCCATACTCGCATCCCTCAGTGAATCATCCCGGTTGGAGGCGTTTTTTTACACGAATAGACTTTTATTATCCATATAGGTACTTCAACGCTCATCGAGGAAAGGAAAATGTTGTATCAGCTGGTTACGAATTGTAAGGACGAGAAAAAAGGCTTATTAGAATGTCAAAAGAAGCGGGAGAGGGCTATAGAAATTCTCGGTTGATTTTTTTTGGGCTAGCTACTTTTTTATGTAAGTACTGATATTTTAAGAATGAAGATGCCTACAGCTAGACGAACCATATCGTAAACAGCATGCAAGTTGAGAAGATCTAGCAATAGAACTCCATTTACACGGTTCAAGTTTGTGGAACTTTCAAGAGCAATAATCACAGTTCATAAAGCACGATCAATTTTATTGCCATTCAAAAATTGCATGCAAGTGTTTACACACGTGCGATTTCCATAAAATGGCATACAATAATTCAATAAAAGTCTTGCCATTCAATAAATTTGCATGCAACTTACACCAAGGCAATAAAATTCCTTTCTTCCTTCACTCATGTTTGAATGATAGAAAATGTGTCAGAATTGAATGCGATTTTATTGGTGTTGTTTACACCTATACCAGTTACTGTTTTGAACGGCAACTAATTTGCCCGTATCGTGCAATAATATTGCACGTGTTGTTTAGACGCTGCCAGTTAATTTCCCTTCAATGTTATTGTATGCTGCAGGCAATAAACTTGAAGCTTATGGGTCTTATTTATAAACATTGACAAAAAATGTATGGTTAGGCAGACGTAAATCATTACCTAACTTTAAGCAACGTTTATAAGTAAACCCCGATGTCTAGATGAAGATAACATGATATTATTTTATGGAAGGTTAGGTCCGATCCAATTAATCGTTCGATCAAAATTATCCCATTACAACATCTTGGAGTATTCGACGCTTTTGAAGAAAAGAAAACAAAACCACTCAACCATAATTTTGTGTTCAAACTACCCAAACAGAAATCGCGAAAACAGAAACATTGGGTTCAATTAAAAAATTCCTAGCGCCATCCACGGAGGCGTATTCCCAAAATACATTAACGTCGCTCTCCGAAGGCGAAGGGATTTTGAAGCCCTTAAATATTACTTAGGCAAGCTTTAAAACGTCCGCGTGAAAAGGTCGTAATTAAGTATAATATTTTCTGTACAGTTAAAAATCTCAGTAGATGGTAAATTCGTTTGATGAAGGTGTCTCAGGAAGAGTTTTTCTTTGAATTTTTATTTTTATGACTCCAGTGTGCTTGTAGGTAGAATCTTGATGAATTAATAAAGGAATTTTCCTTGTCAGACTTCTTGACAAGATAATGTCTAGGTGTATTAACCTCCTTTCATAACCTTTTAGTCAAAACATCATAATAAATTATCTTCTTCTTTTTTGGAAGATTCCGTTGATATAATGGATTCACTTTCCTTGTCTTCGTCTATAGCTGCATATTTTTGTTTCCTTTTATAATTAACAACACTTTCTTTACCAAAATCAGTTCCATTTATTGAATTTTCCTTAGTGTCGAGTTGAATGCAAACAGTTTCTGGCAACTTAATGCGCTGGCACGGCTCAAAGCCACACAAACTAACATCTTGAGTTTAATACATGTCACTATATATCATGATGTCTACTAGCAAATGTTCCAATTCCAAGACCATGTAAACTATGCCGCAAGTTATAGTATATAAAACATTTCGCACGATACATAACAGTTTGGAACTATTTACTATGTGCCTTCTTGAATATACCATAGACCACAATTATTTGTCACTATTCAAAAGATGTTGCATAACTGACCCCTTTCATAAACTGATATGCAAGTTCCTAAGGCCACCTTAAAAGCTTGATGACTTTAATGAACTAAACAATAACATATTTACCCTTTACAAGCCAAACCAAGAGTGAAACTGTGAAAATTAGTAGAAAATACAAATCATTTGTATATAGATAACTTAGAAAGAACATATTTCACGCTAAGCTCCGTGGGTTCGGTTCCAGTTGAATATATTTCCCAGAACTGGGGCAAAACTGTAGTTTTCAAACCTTGTTTGGAGTAGGTGCGACCTTTTGCGGAGTATTTGGAAGTAGGCAATAAAATTTTGTCATAAGCGTTTTGGGACAAATAAAAAGTAGGAGTATGTGTCTTATTCTATTATTGGTTGCCTTTTCTTTGGGCAAAAAATTTGTTCGTTGTTAGATATTTAGTTTGGGCTTCTTTTGCATTAGTCTAGTCTAGCAGTAGTTAGGACAACGGGGAACATTCTCTTCATGAAGATGCCGCTTTCTACGAATCTATGTTTAATGTAATCATTCATTTTTATTATGCGAAATCAAACTCGTCACTAACCCGCTACAAAAATAAATGGATCACAGTCAAATTAGAACGGAAAAACAATTTGGACCAGCTACTACAAAGAAAAGAAAAAAAATAACTGGATTGAAACGATCGTAGAACAGAACAATCAAATCAAATCAAAAACCAGCCGATGGCGAATGAATCTTTTAAAAGTTACGGAAGCCTCCTGAATAGTAGTTTGAAAGTAGAAACAAATTCATTGGCTGAATAATCAATACATGAATAATAGGAAGTGATAGTTATGAAGAATAATGTTATTCTCCTATGATCAACAAATAAAAACAAAACAAAACAATAAACAATGTTGAAAATGGCCCAAATCTAGCGCTAACATAAAACAAACACAAAAAACTTGGAACCACCACCTGATCCAAAAGATAAACCAATCAAATCCTCGCAAATCAATCCTTTGCAATCCCAGCTGTAAAATGCAAGAAGAGGGTGCTAATACTGCTCCAAACACGGAACTACCCATATTTTTCGTTCCAGAAACCTTTGGAACCACAACCACTAACAATAACCATTCATATCGCATGTTATTGCAAAGTAACGCATATTTATTGGCAATTGTGCTCCCCTTTCCCCCCAGAACAATATATTACACCCCCGGGGAGTTTAGAACTAAATTGGCCAGATGTATGAATGTAAATACCTATATTATTGGTATACATAGGCTTGGAATATACAGGCAGATGTATATCGGGCCTTTATTAGTGTGCTGTCACATATTGATATCTTGAAAGTTATTGCGCCAAAAGTAATTTCTATGCTGAATTAGTATTGTAATTGGCATGAGATACATTTTGTACTGGGATCTAGTAATTGGTTGTCATGTTCAAAGATGGCATCTTTTTCAAGAGTGCTGGAAAATTATATGATCAAGATTGTAATTTGGTGAAAAGTAATATTTTCTTTTATACGTAATTTCTTCGAATACTTTATTACATTTAGTGAAAGCCCGGTTTTTAGAATTGATCACTAACAATATCTTCGCGTAGGTATTTGTAGGATTTTCGACGATTTAAAATGTTCCAAGATAATTTTATTCTAATAATTATTTTGCTTCAATAAATTTTTATTAGACCGCGGAAGCGAGATATTAGTTCCATAAGCTGAGATGGAATTGAAAAGCTTAAATCTGATTCTAGTAAAGATTAGCGAATTAACAAGATTTAATTGTAAAGGAGATCCTACAGAGAACACTATTAAATAAGAAAAGAATCAGATACATCTTGAAACTAATTTCATTCCCTGTTTATCTGCCAATAAAAAAGGTCAAAAATTAAAGTATGATACAATATGGAAACTAATAACAATAACATTCATCCTACAACAATAAATCTGAACTTCCGAGAATCTATCTCCCAATTCATAAACGAAATGGATGTGTCGGAAACTTTCACCCAAAATACGCAAAGGCGCGAACCTCAAATCAAAAAACGATAGTCAAACAACAACGCAATCCCATCCTCTATAAATTCAACCCTTCCAATCGTTAATACAGGGCGAGCAATTAGGGGCTCGGATGTTGCTCCAAAATGGGAACTAAATGGGATAACGCAGAATCCGGCGGGGGCGAGCTGGGCTATTTGCATATGCAAGTTGTTGATTGGAAACCGTCCGTGTATTCGGCATCATTAGCAAACTTGGCGTAACTGTAAGTGGATTATTGAGGTACAACTGTTGTGGTTTCCACTCACCTTTGGATATTCCGGTCTTGGAAGCGAAGGATTAATGGTGGAAGATTTTGGATAGTTTCAAAATAGATGATTTTTTGTTTTTTTTTTTTTTGAGTTTGTACTGGGAGGAGATTCAGTACTGCATGGCTAGAGGGAGTCTAATTATATAGAGTTTTTTTTTTGGCTGACCTACCAATCAGCTTTTTGCCACCAAGCAGAATGCTGCTTGACACAACAGAGGTTGTGTGTTGGAAGATAGGTGCCCGTGCAGTTGAAGAGACATGGGATATTCAGCTTTGATCCATAAGCTTCGCCAAAACCCTTGGTGGGTGTTAGCAGTATCTAAACAGCGGTAACCTCTTTCTGCCAGATAGAGGCTTGTGTACCAACCTCGTCAGAATTGGAAAATCTTAGAAAGGACGTCGGGCCACTCATAAAATCTAATTAAATCAACAATCAATACCCATTTGAAAAACACCATTGTCCCTTAATTTTGCGCGCTCATGTTATTATTCGCATGTTCACTGTAACCTTGTTAAATCAGACATGCTAGAACACGTTCAGACAACATTTAAATAACGATACGTTCAAACAGACATGCTAGAACACGTTCAGACAACATTTAAATAACGATACGTTCAAACAAAGAATTTAATCAATCCCTGCGTACATTTAATTGATATTTTTAATTATTAAATGCCATGAAACCGAAGGACGGAATTTTTGTCGACATTTATACGGAACTGTCGAAATGTCAGAGTGAAAGGGAAAAAAACTATAATTGTTTTTTTCTGTTTTTTTTTTCTAGTTAATTATGGATGGTTCAGTGAATATTTCAGTACTGTGACGTATCGATAATGACGTAATGATCGTGATGTAAGAATTGATATATTTTGAATGTGGTAAGCTTTTGATTGCGTACGTATGTTAATAATAAATGGTAATAGCGCTGTCTGGGGTGCTTCAAATGATAGGTTATTTGTTTTAGGAGTTGTCAAGTGCCTTGTAATGGCTCTTGTACACAATGGTCAGTTGGTTTACTTTCACTTTTCTTTGTATAAAGCCCGATAGCAGGGCTCATCTCCGGTTTCAATACAAACCGGTAAAAAACTGTGTGGAAACAGAAGCTCGACGTATCGATCTTGTGCGCTAGTTCTTAGAGGATGAACTGATTGACATTTACATCAGAACCATGAGGTCGGGTAGAGAACTTTGAAGACAACAGTATCAAGACACTAAAATCGTGTATTATGTTGATCTATGTCAATCAAGTCAAATTGATTCTTAATAAATCTTAAGCAAAATTTTGTAAGTGATGTGATCTGAAAACAGTCATGTGCATAATCAGCCTATAATGTTCCCACTGCTGGGACACAGGCCTCCTCTCGGTGAGACGGAGAGGGTCGTAATCCACCAAGCGTGTCTAATTTCATATGTCTTCGAAATTTTGGTTCTAGGACATGCCGGCTTCGTCACGATGATTTTCTTCGCCGTTTTACGAGCAGTGTTGATGAAATTATTTACACAAAGTTTAGCGCCTGTCTGGGTTTGAACCTACGACTTACAACTCGTAAGTCGCGGCTATTACTACTCGGCTTAAATTATTACCGAGAAATTAACTTGTAAAAAAATTAACTACCCCAGTATCCTTTAACGTTGAATAACCATTAAGATCTTATAAGACACAAAATTGCAGCAATCTCTTCACAAAGACACCCTCAATGTGGACCCTCTCAGAAATTTCATATTTCGCCAATAAAGCGTCTTCAATGGCAAGCCGATATTAAAATGGCTTACATCTTAAATATCAACGGGGCTCTTTAAAATAACGTTGAGTTGAGGAACGTAATATCTTTTAAGTATGCGCACTTCGGGGCTGGTGGTATAAAAGTACTGAGTCTTGTATGAGGGTAGATAGATCTCTTCTCCCCGAGGGCTCTAAAGTGCACTAACGTGAATACGTCACGAGTTTACGAGATAGTTTTGAAAAATTAAGTGTCAAGTACTGGAAGTCGCAGGTATTCTAATATTAATAGCTACTCTACTGTAGTGGAAATAGGTCATTCTATCAGAATAGCGCCAAAATCGATGGCTTTTCGCTGCCCGTCACTATTCTTAACGCTGCCAATTTAACGTGAAACGGCTAAGGCTTATCTGCAAATCACAAACTAATTGGAACAGACTTCCTAGTAGTGGAAAAAAATTATACCTAAAACAAACATATTATACCTAAATTGTAGTAGAAAAATTGTTCTCCCACACATCGATATTCGTCACGGTCAATTCTCCAACTGCAGATTTAAGTTTGTAATACAAACAAAAATCTTAATAAGTAATATAAAATCTTTTTAAAAAAAAAGAACAACCGACTTCCAAAAAAAACACTTCAAAGTGAAAAATAACTTTAATTTTGGAAGTCGGTGTCTTTGGATCTGTATTTTAGTTTTTTGCCACCGACTTCCAAAAATTCAAGTTGTTTTTCACTTTGTAGTGTTTTTTTTTGGAATTCGGTTGTTTTTTTTTTTAATTTTCCCTTTTGAGTTACGGAACCCTAAAAATATATAAAAGAAATACCAACATAATATAGTCTACAACAAAATTCTACTAAATTCGTCCTGCACATTGTCTGTGAAATTAGAACCCAAAACTAGTCCATCTGGAAAACAAGTCAAAATTCTACTTTCTTTCACATCCAGAGCGCCATGAAAAAGTTAGATATATCTTTTTAAACCCAACTTAATGGGCATTCGCTTTATTCCCACACACAATGGGGAGCAAAACAACAGATTTCACGGCCTCATTGTTTAGAAACGAATTCTTTAAAAGGCCAGGGTTTGACCTCAGAACGTTTATGGAGTAAAACGTACGCCTACATACATTAATGGTAATGATTGCGATCACAATGTTGTCATGGTTTGAAAGCCGGACGTGGTATTTGAATTTTGTGTTAGCGAATTTTTTGGATCCAATTCTCGAGAGGTATATAATGTGGATATTAAAAGATAGATAATAAAGCTAATGTATTTTTTTGAGAGATTAACGGTTTTGCAGTGGAGTCTATAAAGAAATTCTGAGTTTCAGTCATAGACTTATAAAAAAAGATGGACTCCGCGCTGCGCATATCGAAAGTGAAGCACAGTAAGTATGCCGGGACCGTTTGTGCAAACACGTCTCGCGCACACATTTACATCATAGTATGCCGACCGGCCGCCATTACGTGACACGAGTGACGGCGTCTTTGCAGGTACTCAAATCACGCACACATAGATCGGTAGGGTGCTTCACTTTCGATATGCGTGGCGCGGAGTCCATCTTTTTTTATAAGTCTATGGTTTCAGTATGGGACTAATCTTTGAAAGAGCTATGATGAAGCACTTGTAAAACGAGGTTGATTATAACAACCAATGCAATGGATAATAACCACCAAACATTTAAAAAATGTAATTGTATTTTTATAAAATTATTTTTAACATAGCCAATAATATTGACATGCGTAATAAATATTGTACACCCCATGGGTATGTTTCAGTGACACAAAAATGATAACTGTAAGAACTATTTTTACCTGTGACAAACAATTAATAAATGAATTATGAATTATGAATCACTTGAAAGAATTAATGACTTGGTAATAATTAGTTCTCGTGGTTACTTTTAATATTTGGTCTTTACCAATGAAATTGCCGTTTTACATAGAAAAAATCAAACAATTATTTTTAAAAGAAACATTGTCGGTGCAATTTTGCCATTTTAATGAAAGTTCGTTGTTGCCCTGCTATAGAAATCCTAGGGACGGGAATCGATGAATTCTTTAAAGGCGTTTTTCACCTTCTTATTGGATTTGAATTTTATCCCCGGGGCTCATTGTTGAGATCAAAATTTCCAGAACGGAAGCGATCAAATCAAAAACGCACCGTGCGTTCACTTGCAGTACCTTAACCATACACGCGCTGTCTGTTCTGCGTTGGTGCCACGACAGAAATAGTATTCTAAAATAGCGCGCAATTTCAATTCTTTCATAGTTACAGAAACATCGATATCAAAGAAAAATCTAACGGCGGGAAAACAAATGAACAACAAATTTATTTTAAATATCATGCTATATTATAAAATTAATTTGAATTTGAAATTCTAAATAGAATGAAAGGTACCGTGCGTTCACTTGCAGTACCTTAACCATACACGCGCTGTCTGTTCTGCGTTGGTGCCACGACAGAAATAGTATTCTAAAATAGCGCGCAATTTCAATTCTTTCATAGTTACAGAAACATCGATATCAAAGAAAAATCTAACGGCGGGAAAACAAATGAACAACTAATTTTTTTTTAAATATCATGCTATATTATAAAATTAATTTGAATTTGAAATTCTAAATAGAATGAAAGGTATTGATCTTCACCCTAGCCGGTATCAAAAATCGGCAATTTCATAGCTGTAAATACCTAATTAGTCTTTTGTACCTTTAAGGAAAATTACTACAAAGAGGCCAGATATATCAAAAGATATACCTAGGTACGTCTTTATGGTAGATACTTACAAACAAAAAACTTTAATAAAAAACATTGTTTACGATTAATCCTAAAAATCTCATTTAGGTCGACAGCTTAATCAAACATCCAGTTAAAAAATACCTTACTGTTAGCGAACACTAAAACTAAACAGTTTTTCTACCAGGTCCACTAAATCGTAACCAAGTACAAATAACAATTATAGCTGAGAACACTGGACTCTTCACCGGCTACCAACTGGCCACTACTGCCCAGTGGATGTTAGACGGTGAAATAAAAAAGAAACAATCAGTATAATGTCCACCGTCCGACTCGCCCAGCGGAAAATTGCTTGCTTGCGTAAGTACAGCGTAATTATTTTGTTTTCTTAATCACTGAGTTGTTGGGAAAGAAGTTTATAGTTATAATGGCGGTAGTGTTTGTGGCTTGAATATTGCCAAATGGTTTTTGATTTCCTTTGCAATTTGCAAGTCAGTATTAGGTTGTATGTTGATCTAAATATGATTCACGGCCGTATTTTTTACAAAAAAAAAAACAACCGACTTCCAAAAAGAACACTACAAAGTGAAAAATAACTTTAATTTTGGAAGTCGGTGTCTTTGGATCTGTATTTTAGTTTTTTGCCACCGACTTTCAAAATTAAAGTGATTTTTCACACTTTGTAGTGTTCTTTTTGGAAGTCGGTTTTTTTTTTTTGTAAAAATGTTTTTATTTTTCACTATTTATTGGGTCAGTTTGTAATTTATGTAAGTTACAATAGCCCAATATCAACTGCTCATCACCTTTTACAAACTATTGCTTTTCCCGATGCAGGGACGTTAATTGTTGAGGAGTTCTCCTAGTAAGAACCAGGAGAACTGGAGCTCCATGGTGAAGTCATCATCACCATTATGCATTTTGACGAGCATAAATTACTTAGCTACCATATTAAAGTAATATCGCAACCCGTGAAATACTTAGGTATAATTAAGTAGTTCCGATGGCCATCTGTGGTCTTCGTCATCAGTTCCACTTCACCAAATGGTGCTTTCCGAGAGCAAATTCACGAGTTACTATAATAAATACGCAAATCGCTATAGGTGTGTCTATAAAATTTGAGGGTTTCCCTCGATTTCCATGGGATCCCCTCATCAGATTGTGACTTGCTTACAATAAGACTACCTTGAGAGTATATACTTTCAAACAAAAAAATAATTTTGCAAATCCGTCTATATATGACGAAGTTACAATTCTAACATAAGGAGTTGTATTGCTTATTCTAATATTAAGTTATTATAATGTGACAGACATTTTGTCAAAAAATTATATCTGCTATATGGAGGAGGAGCTCGTGGCTAAGTAATAACAGCCGCACGGGTCGATCCGTCAGGTTAAGCTACGCTTGCCGGGGTTGGTCAGTGGATGGGTGACCATCTTTACATATCGAGATTCCTCCGTGCCTTGGAAAGCACGTTAAGCCGTTGGTCCCGGCTGTTATTCGTGGATCTTTGACAGTCGTTACGGGTCGTCAGAAGCCCGAAAGTCTGACAACCAGTCTTACCAAGGGGTATCGTATTACCCAGTTACTGGGTTGTGGAGGTCAGATAGGCAGTCGCTCCATGTAAAATGCTGGTATTCAGCTGCATCCGGTTAGACTGGAAGCCGACCCCAACATAGTTGGGAAAAGGTTAGGCAGATTGATAGGAGGAGGATTACATAATCACTACACTTGCTCTAAAACTCAGTGTTGAAGCTACACTTAAACATACTATATCCATATCACCCCCTAAAGTCATATTTTACCTTTACACCATCCATAAATGAAAATGATAAATTAGAGACTCCATCCTACTCGCACGGATACTTAATATCTAACTCCTCAAACGTCCACTCACTCACACACACTCACCTACGTAAGGTCTACTCCGACCATCCCCGAGCTTCCCTAATCGCGTAATAATCCTAGAAACATAGTACTCAGTACTTTATCCCTAGCAAGCCCATGGAAACCTTTGGTACGAGACAGGTAATACAAAAGGACCATTTTTAAGCGATGTGATTAGTCCAGTTGTTACTGAAACTTTTTTTTATCTTGTATCACAATAATTAGGGTTCCGTACCAAAATTGTAAAAAAGGAACCATTATGGTGCGACTCAGTATGTCTGTCTGTCTGTCACAACTGGATATCTCAAGAACTACTAATGCTATCAACTTGTTTGGAACAGTTTTAGATAAAGTTTGCCCAACTATTTTGCAAATAAGAAAGAAATAAAAATATTTATATTTTTTTTTTTGCAACAGGCACTGAAAGCTCTTAAAAATTCAAAGTGTAGCTACTAGGGCATGTGGGGTATCATAATATGAAAAGACGCTGTTTGCACATTCTCAAACATTTTTTTTTTACGCCGCAATAGTTTTCGATTTTTGATGAAAAATGTAAAAAAAAAATACGTTTAGGTATCTCCGAAGTTTGCACAGAAAAAAATCTGAAATGATTCTATGTGATAGAAGTTTATGTAAACATTACAGGACAAATAAAACGATGTCTCTAAATAGCACACTTTTTCACAAATCGAAACGGAACCCTCGGTACGCGAGTCCGACTCGCTCTTGACCGGTTTTTTTTATAGGCTTTATCCGCTCGTTATTATTTTTAATTTGATGGAATTCCCCATACTTTTTTGGGGTTCCGTACCTCAAAAGGAAAAAAAACGGAACCCATAAAGGATCACTCGTCTGTTTATCTGTCCGTCTGTCACAGCTAATTTACTCCGAATCTAATGAACCGATTAAGTTGAAATTTGGTACATATATGGATTTCTGTGACTCAAACACGTACGGCTAAAGCAAATAAATTAATTTTCAATATGGTAGTCACTTTTAGGGGGCAAATAAGAAAATTTAAAAAAAAGTTTTGCAAACTGTACCGTATGACAAATCAAATGAAAGGGCTTACTATGAGGGTCTCAAATATATTTTTTTTATAATTTTGAAATAAATCGTTTTAAATTTATTTATGAAAATAGACGAAAATTGACCATTCCAAAAAGTATCATTGTACGGGCAATAAAAATATAGCCAATGCCGATATATCGGCAATCCCCAAGTATCTCTGATATATCGGTATCGATTCCGGATGCACTCCTGGTATTTTCTCATTATTCCTGTTTAACGTTTGTTATAGTATGTGGTCCTTCTGCTCCTGTCTTCCACGACACTCGCACTGTACTAGCTCGCGGCAAACCCCACTCGCTGGGCCCATTACCTTTTAATCACACCCTTTGTTTAATTAATTAGGGTCAAAGGTACCCGTGTACGATAATAATTTAAGCGGTAAGCGGATTAGTTTCATAATAATTTTAATTAGACCCTAAAAGTATTTTGTCAGACCAAAAAGATAAAGGATTGTCAAGTTTTTTATTTGTAAAAAATATTTATTTTATTACTAATCTATTTACTTAATTACGCTTTCATATCAGTTAAGGCTGCAGTCTTGCAAAATTCACTCGCGGCGAATTATTTGCGCAACTTTGTATTTTTTTTTAAACAAAAGTAATGAAATAACATGAAATATTATTATAGTACGTCAATAACCATAATATAAGTAATAGCTGGTAGTTTTTTTTAAGTTCATCTGGGTGGATTATGTTAGGTAAATCAAGCGTTAAATACAGCTCTTTCGCGCCAACAACGATTCGAGTTATGTTTGTGCACTTGCATTGGGCAATACAAATTTTCTTTAGAAAATCTGTTCAGCGCATAATTGTTTCCATATTCTTGTCTTCAAAATGCGCTGATTACTTTTTTTTAATTATCTTTCATTTTCTTAATTCATATGTCACAATGTCATCGAAATTCTCTGTTTTTATCGCTTAATAAACGGTTTGTTTCATAATAACAATGCATCGTATGCATGTAAAAGTTGGTTAATTTAATGCCAAGAGTTCAATAAAGCACGTACTAAAAAAAAATTGCACCTAAATCACCTTACTCTAACAATAATAATAATCTCAAAAGACCTCCAAAACAGAGTTTATGAACAAGAATTGCGAGGGAAATTTCTTAGTGGTTCTGAGCGTTTTGGAGGTCTTTTGAGATTATTATTATTGTTAGACTAAGGTGATTTAGATGCTATTTTTTTTAGTATTTGCTTTATTGAACTCTTGGCATTAAACCAACCAAATCTTACATGCATACGATGCTTTGTTATTATGAAACAAACCGTTTATTAAGAGATAAAAACAGAGAATTTCGATGACATTGTGACATCTGAATTAAGAAAATGAAAGATAATTAAAAAAAAGTAATCAGCGCATTTTGAAGACAAGAATATGGAAACAATTATGCGCTGAACAGATTTTCTAAATAAAATTTGTATTGCCCAATGCAAGTGCACAAACATAACTCGAATCGTTGTTGGCGCGAAAGAGCTGTATTTAACGCTTGATTTACCTAACATAATCCACCCAGATGAACTTAAAAAAAACTACCAGCTATTACTTATATTATGGTTATTCACGTATTATAATAATATTTCATGTTATTTCATTACTTTTGTTTAAAAAAAAACACAAAGTTGCGCAAATAATTCGCCGCGAGTGAATTTTGCAAGACTGCAGCCTTAAGAAAGTAATAGGTATTTAAACTTAATTATTATTTTTTAATATCTGTAACGAATTAATTCTCGCGACGACATATTATGTCGTCGCGAGAATTATTTCGTTACAGATATTAACATGATCACAGAATTATTTATATATAAAGGGTGTCTCAGTAAGAGTGCACTTTTTAAAATTAGATTTTTTTTTCATGCAAGTGGCAACTCTGAAATTAGACAGCTGTCACCTCTGTTTATTCCGATTATTAAAAATGGGATGGTATTTAAAAGTACTTCAATTTATTCCCATTTCATTTACCTAATTTTGCCTGTGTTCCACCAAATATACTGAATGTGCACCAAAATATGTTCATTAAAATATGTCATAACGAGCATCTATTGGATATGGCGCTCGGCGGCCGCTACCGCGGCACCGCTCGCTTCGCTCGCTCGCCGTCGCGCGTTAAGGGTCACTGTTCTAACCTAACCCAAATGATTCTAACCCAAATGATTCACCAATGTGAAGGCGCGGGTGTTTTGTGTAACATTCAGGAATATTTGGTGCACGATCAGTATTTTGATGTACGGATAATATTTTTGGTGAACACAAAAATATTATCCTTCAAAAGGGAGCGCTTTTCGAAAGAACAACGCGTTATAATTGTGAAAACTTATCACAACAATCGACTTATTGCAGCAACGATTTCCAGAACACATTATCTCACGAAATTCTGATGTCAACTGGCCACCAAGATCGTGCGATTTAACGCCGTGCGATTTTTTTCTTTGGGGTTTTGTGAAATCTCGGTTTTATGCGAATAAACCCGAAACAATTCCTGAGCTCAAATCGGAAATCCAACGCGTCATCGGTGAGATATAGCCACATCTCTGTGCTAAAGTCATGGAAAATTTCATGAAAAGAGTAATGGCCTGTCATCAGAGCCGTGGGGGTGGTGGGGGTATTTTATTCCATACTTAATCGGAACATGTCTTCTTTATAATACAATAAAAATATCACAACTGTGTCATAAAATACTTGTTTTTATTTTAAAATGAAAAAGTGCACTCTTACTGAGACACCCTATATTTTTATCAAATAAGTATAATTATTATATCAAAATAAATAATTATATAGTATCGTACGACTGAAATAGGCTGTCAATATAAGAGACATGACACATAGCCATGAAATATAAATATTATGACTACGAATAGTTACAATATCTATGCGGCTGTACAGTCGGCCAAACAAGTGGTATACTATATGACTTTACGATTAAAATTCGTTGGCACATCATAATGCCTGCTTAAATGTATGTTTTTACCTACATCTTAATATTGATTATGCTGGATAATAATTATTCAAACGCAATTTTAGTTTTTGTTGAGTAAATAAATTGAATTGAATTGTACCATAAACAAAATCTATTTTCACTTGCAAAAAAAACATGGTAATATTTACTTACGATTATGCTATCTGTATGGTATGTTGTAGTGACAACATTGGCACATTCCTAGTTTAAATTGACGTGAAGAAACTTATTGCATCAGTCAACTTAAGGCCTTTCGTCTACGAAGCTATTCAAAAGTAACCAGTTACAAACTCAAATCACCAAAGAGTAGCCCAAATGTCAGTGCTGTATTTTATCTGCGCTGCGGTGTGTACATAACGCAACCAATCACCTACTTAGTTAAGGTTGATGCGCCAGGGTAGCCCGCGAAATTCAAAATTTCTTACGTTTTTTGCAATTTGTAGGTCAGTGTGAGCTTGTATGTTGATTAAAATATGATTTTCGGTCGTAGCTAATATGGCTTTACAGAATTATAATCATTAGAATCAGCAATACAACTCCATAAGTTAGCATTTACCTCAAATGTAGCGATTTCATGAAATCATGAGGTTTGAGGTAAATGCTAACTTATGGAGTTGTATTGCTGATTCTAATGATTATAATTCTAGCCTAGCCTTTTTCCAACTGTGTTGGGGTCGGCGTCTAGTCTAACTCCGCCCGTCCCGTCTGTTCCGTAAATGTGTTTTTTTTTTCTGAAATAAAAAAATATATTTTTACTTCTTGTTATTTATTTAACTGGATGCAGCAGAATACCAGTATTTTACATGAAGCGATTACCTATCTGACCTCCAGAACCCTGTTACTGGGTAATACGATACGCCTTGGTAAAACTGGTTGTCAGACTTTCGGGCTTCTGTCGACTAGTAACGACTGTCAAAGATCCACGAATGACAGCCGGGACCAACGGCTTAACGTGCTTTCCGAGGCACGGAGGAGTCTCGGTATGTGCAGATGTCACCCATCCATGGACCATGCAACCGCTTAACTTGATTGATCGACCTCTGCGGTAGTTATTTCTTAGCCATAAGTCCCTTGAATAGTGTCGTGGCGATGGGCTTTATTGCCTCAGTCAACCGACATTATCATTTAGCATAATCAGCCTATAATGTCCCCACTGCTGGGATACAGGCCTCCTATCGGTGAGAGGGAGCGGGCCGCAATCCACCACGCGGGCCCAGTGCGGGTTGGTACATATATCACATTTTCAAATTTTTGGTTCTAGGACATGCCGGTTTCCTCACGATGTTTTCCTGCACCGTTTTGAAAGCCGTGGTGATGAAATAATTTACACAAAGTAAAACGCCTGTCTTGGTTCAAACCTACGACCTACAAGTCGCGGTCGTTACCACTGTGTCACCTTAAATATATCATAATTTACTAGGTGTCAAACAGAGAATTTTCGTGAAGAACTTGCTTGTCTAACTGTACCTAAGAATGACATAACCTACCTTAACGTTGTTCACTAGAACCTGAGATGAACTTTGATGGACGTTCAAATAAAATATGTATTATATTAAGTAATACCTAGAAGATGAAGGTTAGTGTTGTTGTACCTAGGTCAGCTATAGGTCAGCGACCTTTTGTGAACCTAAACCTTGCTGAGGTATGTTGTACAAATCTTATAAATGCGAAAGTGCGATGATGGCTGCACGGATTTGAGGATACTTTTACACCGGTAGCACGTTCCCGTGGGATAATTTCCTACCTCCACGCGGGCGAAGCCGTGGGTAAAAGCTAGTTTTTTAATAAATGAGAACTGAAGATGTTTTTTTTTTGCCCGAATGTTATTCAAATTGATGGAGAAAAAATGTTCTTATTTTATTTATATTTAGGTTTATTTTCCAAAATGTTCTTATAATGCATCATGTGGGGACGATAATTATAGAACAATACATATGAAAACACTAGGAGGAACATCAGAGTATTATAATCGAATTTCCCTTTATTATTTTTCACTATAAAAAAACTTAAAAAAATAAACACAAGAGAAAAATAAAAACTCTGAAGTCAAGTGAGAATTTCCCAAAAAATATCCAAATCGTCTAGCTCCATAAACTATAAATAATCACTGAACATACATAGGGGCCATTACAGAGAGAGCCTTTTCAAATTTTTCTTTGGACGTCGTTTCACTGGCCCCCCTGTATATCTAATATATTAGGTCGGGGAAAAAGTTCCTTCGTATTTTATATACAAATTCAAGACATTTTTTTTTTCGTAGTTTATTATTTAGTTATGTGTCATTTGCCAAATGAGTCAAAACTGTTTTGTGGTCAATTCACAGTTCATCAGCTACGACGTAACTACTGATAACTACTAACTACTTTGCTCCACTTTTTCAAAAATGGCACCCATTTTATCCGTAATAGGGCGACCAGAGCGACGTGCATCTTTGACATCAAAATTTCCGGATTGAAAACGCTTAAACCAAATTTGTGCTACTCTCACAGACACTGCACTAGGTCCATAAACATCGCAAATTTTTTTCGCGGCTTGCGTTGCATTTTAACCTTTTTTGTAGTAAAATTTTAAAATGTATCAAATTTCTTCATTAGATTCACTCACCTTGACAGTACGAAAAACAAATGAAAATCACACATTTTCCTAATTTGAATTTGGAATTATGTTCTATAAAATTTAAACTTTCAATGATACCAAAACCAGCCAGATACAAATAGTATAGCCAAAGAGATTTTATTACAAGTTCATATACTATAATACGAAAAAACTTTTTCCCCGACCTATTATGATAGTACACTACCTACAAAAGAAAACGAAAGTTAAGAAAGCTATTGATGACAATCATCGATGCTCACACATCAATCAAAACTAAGTCATCATTTACACCAGTACATAAATACTTAATAACTAACAAAAGGAGAACCCAAATTAATTGCTTGTCAATACAAACTGACAACATGTCTTCAAGTCAAAAGCCAAAAATCTTATTACATTACAACACTCATAACGAAAACCCAACGTTTACTCACAAGAAATAGAGTTCAATTTCGATTGTGAAGAATTCCATAGTGTTTCTGACGTAAGTGAAATCAAAACATATATTCATGGGGACCATACAATGGTAAGTTGACGAGGCAAGGTCTCTATGGGGAAACGTCGCCGTCGGTCATTTGCAAACCGTTTCATATAAAGTTTATGGTAATTTGAATTTGATTGGTGTCATTAATTTTGTTCTGTAGTTTAGAGATAGTGTCATGTTTTGTGACTACTTGTTTTTTAGGGTTCCGTACCTCGTAAAAAAAAAATGGACACCGTTTTTGTCCGTCCGTCAGTCTGTCAAGACACTTTTTCTCAGGAACGCGTGGAGGTATCAGGTTGAAATTAATATCAAATATGCAAGTTGAGTTTTTTAGAGCTCCAAGGCACCGTTAATCCCTTGGAGCTCCAAGGCAACGCAAAAAAAAGTACGGCCATATATTTTGATATATTCGCAAATAAATCAAAACCTATAGGGTACTTCCCGTTGACCCAGAATCATGAAATTTGTGAAGAAGCAAGGTCTCACACCACAAATAAAAGAAAAAGTCCGAAAATCGTTCATTTGTAGTTTTTTTTTAGTTTATTTTACGTACAATTTTTTTTTTGCGATTATAAGCTTACATATTGCAGTTGGAGAATTGACCGTGACGTATTATAACTACAATGTTAAGTTTTTTAGGGTTCCGTACTAAAATGGTAAAAAAGGAACCCTTATGGTGTCACTCAGTCTGTCTGTCTGTCTGTCTGTCTGTCTATCACAGCTGGATATCTCAAGAACTACTAATGCTATCAACTTGAAATTTGGAACAGTTTTAGATGACGTTTACCCAACTATTTCGCAAATAAGAAAGAAATAAAAATATTTAATTTTTTTTTGTAACAGGGACTGAAAGGGGGTCTTAAAAATTAAAAGTGGAGCAACTAGGGCATGTGTGGTATCATATGAAAAAACGCTGTTTTTACATTCTCAAACAATTTTTTATTTTTTTTTAGGCCGCATTATTTTCGACTTTTGATGAAAAATGTAAAATAAAATACCGTTTTCCCCCTTCCCCCTTATCTCCGAAGTTTGCAAAGGGAAAAATCTGAAATTATTCTGTGTGATAGAAGTGTATGTAAAGATTACAGGAAAAATAAAACAATGTCTTTAAATAGCACACTTTTTCAGAAATCGGAACGGAACCCTCAGTGCGCGAGTTCGACTCGCTCTTCTATTCTGTTTACTAAATTGTGTCATTCGCAAATGCCAAAGATGGTTTACTAAAGTTCTATTGATTTACCTACTTACTGATTTAGGTCAATTATTAGACCAAAATTTTGGTTCGATACTGGGTTCTTTCCTACTAGCAATGTATTAGGAGTTCAAAGTCCTAAAAGAGTGGTTGAAAGCGAAAGTTACGAACTGTGTTATTGTGTACAGTTAGTTTCACGAAACAAAACTCATATTTGGGTTTCGATAGGGAAAAAGCAGTTTCGGTATATCGGACCACGGTTGAAAGGTATTTTAGATGCACACTCACCACAGAGACAGTCTATGATACCGATATTTTGCAGTTTTTATTTTGCTTTTTAGGGTTCCGTACCAAAATGGTAAAAAAGGAACCCTTATGGTGTGACTCAGTCTGTCTGTCTGTCTGTCACAGCTGGATATCTTAAGAACTACTAATGCTATCAACTTGAAATTTGGAACAATTTTAGACGATATTTACCCAACAATTTTGCAAGTAAGAAAGAAGTAAAATATTTATAGTTTTTTTGTAAAAGGGACTGAAAGGGGGTCTTCAAAATTCAAAGTGGGACTACTAAGGCATGTGGGATATCATATGAAAGGGCGCTGCTGTAAATCTGAAATTATTCTATGTGATAGAAGTTTATGTAAAGATTACAGGAAAAATAAAACGATGTCTCTAAGTAGCACACTTTTTCAGAAATCGGAATGGAACCCTCGGTGCGCGAGTCCGACTCGCTCTTGACCGGTTTTTTTTTTTCTTAGTCTGGTCTATTTGTAGATGGGTAACCACCCATCAGATATCCAGACCTTTCCGTGTCTCGGAAAGCACTTTAAGTCGTTGGTCACAGCTGTCATTTCTATTCGGTTAGACTGGAAGCCAACCCCAACATAGTTAGGTAAAGGCTAGGCAGATGATGATGACTGACTACCAAACGAATTACAGTGAAATGAAGAGTGTAGAAATTAAGAGGATAGTTTTGAAACAATTATTGAAATAGGATGATGACTTAACGTTTTTGTCTTGTCCGTCAGGTAGATTATTAGAAAATATTAGACACGTATTTTTTCTTTTTTTTACGTAATCAAAGATTGCGGCGATACATTGAGTTAAAATGTGGCATGACGTCACGCCTAGCTAGATTTTATACGTAGAAGTGACGTAGCAAGCCCCACCTTCAATTTTTAAATTAAATTAAATATCATTTATTTCAAGCAATTATTAAACCCATACAATACATACCATAAGCATTAACATAATGACACAGATAGGATATAAAATACACAAACACAATAACTAAAAATATATATAATATTATAAGTCTTTTGCCCCTCTTGCAAGATGGACGACACAGCATAATGAGTGTTATCTAAGTCATTTTTTATTAATATGATAAAGCAAAAAATACGTGTCTAATATTTTTTTATTATCTGACTGACGAACTAAATAGAACTTTTTTTTTGTACCCAGGCATCGACCCTAGTATCACTTTCAATTACTACAATCTTACAACCGATTACAAGGTTAGAAGGCTAACAAGAGATACTATTGTGCCAACCGACAACCGTGTGTGGTCGAAATTGATAATAAAGCTAATTTATCACTCCGTCAGTGTAATCAAATCAAATTCATTTATTGCGAACATGAGTCTCTTTTACTAGAAGTGATTACTCATTGTACAATATAGCATAATAAAAACATACTCGTACATGTATACAAAAAGTAAATGAAACAAATCCTTTTTTACCTTCTTCTTTTCAAACCAACTACTCTCTATTCAAAGATACGGTTAACAGAAAATAAGACGCCATTTCAATGGGGAGCCACACGCAAAGCTGTTTGTAGATGGCGCTCTGAACGACTGTACATTGTTTTACAAACAAATCCATACAATTTGACAATCGTTCGTTACGTCAAATCAATGAAAAAAGGGCAGTCGATCATGTGCCACCTAGCGTGATAAAAAGTTAGTTTTCCTCCCCATTGAAGCCTTGAGATTTCTTTAAAACATAGTAAATACAATTTTTATTTCAATGGTTTCTTTCTGGACCAAGACTAATACAAGGAAACCCCATTTGTAGTAATCGATTCAGTAGTTTAGTCTGAATGAAGGAACATACATAAAAATTACAAACAGATAATGCCAGTGAGGTTCATAACCCCCTCCCTTTCGTATTAAGGTGAATGCGCAGTGGCAGTCCGCCAAATTCAAATTTTCTTAATTTATTTGCAAATTGCAGGTCAGTTTCAAATTGTATCTTGTTAAATATATGATTCGCGACAGTAAAAATTATGATTTTACATAATAAATTAATAAATTAGATTTAAATGCCATCCATAAATATTTGTACGCCTTCTGGTATAGCATAGCGCGCTTGTATATTTTTTTTAACAACTATTATTGTACCTATGTTAACAAATGATTAAATGACTTATGACTTATAATCATAATAATCATCAGTACTTCCCTCTAAGTAAGATTTGTTCTCTTTAAATTTGTTTTCGGAAGTCATGACATTTTGCAACAAACCTAACTTAAAGATATGTATCATTGATTCATATGATTATAATAATGTAAATGCATATTTTTATAGTCCCGAATCATATTTTGATCAATATATAACCTGACACGGACCTGCAAATTGCAAAAACCGTAAGAAAATTTCGCGGGCTAACACTGCGCATTTACCGTAAGGAACCGTACATATCAATGGTAGTTTTTTCTGTACATATAACTCAACAGCTGCCAAGCTAAACTTTACAAAAATCATTGTAATAGGTTCAAACCTTTACCAAATACCAAAACCATAAGTTCATGTTATATCACAACTTAATAAATCCCCATAGCAACAAGTTAAAAGTTACCTATCCATCCGAAAGTATTCTACGTGTTATGACGAAGCGAATAACGTATTATATTAAAACAATGAGCTCTAGTTTATTTAAAAAGGTTATGTTATTCTAATTCTACACGCGCTTGAGATTGAAAAAGGGTGAAATGAACTGCCGTACAATGATAATCGCTTTTATGTGATGATTCTTCTTCTCTTGTGTCAGTAGGAATTATACTAGAAATAACGAGCCCATGCCAATGAAGAAGAAAGCTAGCAAAGGTTTATAGTGGAGCTAAAGATTTTTTTTTTAAATTTGAGTCAAACTCAAACTCAAACTCAAAGCATTTATTTCAATCAAACCAATTACAGGCACTTTTGAATTGTCAAAGAGTCGGTCAGTAGGTAAGCCAGAAAGTTGAAGCTAGTTGCCCATTCCAAAACGTAGATCTATGGAGAAGAACGGGCAAGAAACTCCACGGACACTCTTTTAAATCAAAATATAGTTACAAAATATTGGTTACATCATTCATGTTGAAATTATACATGTGAGAACGATGAACGTTAAAAGCGTCCGTAATAAAAAAATAAAAAAAAACAATTCAAAATTAAAATTAAAATAAGCCGTGGCAGCTAAGGTATGACCAGCCTCCACCAACAGCGCCGTTCACGAACCTGATGTATGGATTCGTTAAATGATCCAACACACGCGCCACCATCAGCGAGGCATTAGAGTGAGCATGACACGACGCACGGATTAATTTGTTCTAGTTATTTTTGTTATAAAAGTATTATTTTTACACTCTGCAATTCGGATTTGTTATTGTGTGTTTGCTGCTCTTATTGTTTGTTATTGTTTGTTGCATGACATTTCCTAGTGTCACAACACAGAGCAGAGGCAATATAGAGTTCATAGTCTAAGTAGTATTGTAGAATTATTGTTTTAAATTGTTGTCTTTGGTCTGAGATCAAAGACAACTTGGATACGAGGCTTTTGCTTACTTTGCATAATGTGTGTACTTTGTTATTTTTTAGTTTCTAATGTGCGTTTTATTTGTGCAAAATAAACGATTTTTCTTTCTTTCTTTCTTTCTTTCTTTTCTGACACACTCTCAGCCGCCAGGGCACATCCAAGTCAAATAAAGACGTACCCAGTAAATGGTAGCTTTAGAGTAGGTACATGTACTCACACATGTGCTAAGCAATTATACAATACAAAGGTGATTGAGTCTACACAATGCAAAGCTATTCTTACAATCTTCAGCAGTTCCAACAGTATCTTCAAATGTTAATTAATTAGTTGAGGTTGTGGAGCAGGACCAGCATGGAGCCAAGCATTTTTATCATTTATGTAATCCCCCAACGTATAATATGCCTGCCTGCATAGTGTGCGTTTTATACAAGTTTTAAATTTCGTCTCATTTAGTTGAAGTATGTGTGGAGGTATTTTATTGTAACATTTTAAACAGTACCCCATGAGTGAGTGTGTTATGTGAGTATGTCTTTAACAAGTCCGACGATTTCTGCACAACTTTTCAGTCACCGGTGCCACTTTCAAACTTCTTCTTATGTACTCATTTCTTATTCGATCCATTGTCCACCCGGTCTTTACACATACTCCACGTAAAAATGTTTTAGTACGAGTACCTATTATTATATTTTTTTTTTTGCTTTCTTAGTAACTTCGCCCAATTATTGAGCAAATCGATTCCACTTGTTGAACTAATAGCTATCGATTTTCTACACAGATCTGTCTATTTACTTAATTCTTAGAAATTTTTACTAGTAAATTGCCGATTTTTCTCAGAAATAGATCGCACACTTAGTTGAATCACTGCAAAAAGCAGTCTGAACATTTCTTGTATCTTTTTTAGGGTTCCGTACCTCAAAAGGAAAAAACGGAACCCTTATAGGATCACTTGTTTGTCCGTCTGTCTTTCTGTCTGTCTGTCAGTCTGACAAAACCCTTTTTCTCAGAAACGCGTGACGGTATCAAGTTGAAATTAATATCACATACGCAGGTCTGTGTGCCCTTGGAGTCCTAAAAAACTCAAGCTTCTAAGTCAATGCATTAAAAACATACGGCCATTTATGCGACATATTTTGATACCCGCAAGTAAATCAAAACCTATAGGGTACTTCCCGTTGTTCTAGAATCATGAAATTTGGCATGAAGCAACACAAATAAAGGAAAAAGTCCGAAAATTGTTAATTTGTAATTCTATCACATAAAAAAAATGTTCAAGTCTGTCAGTCTGTCAAGAGCCTTTTTCTCAAGGACGCGTTTAGATATTAAGTTGAAATTTATATCAAATAGGTACGTCTATGGTCTCTTATAGTTCTAAAAAAATCAAGCTTCTAAGTCAACGCAATAAAAAAATACGGCCATTTTGGGACACATTTTGATACTCGCATCAGTCGCAAGTAAATCAAAACCTATAGGGTACTTCCCGTTGACCTAGAATAATGAAATTTGGCAAGAAACAAGGTCTCCTAGCACAAGTAAAGGAAAAAGTCCGAAAATTGTGAATTTGTAATTTTATGACATATTTTTTTAAAATTTGGTATCCAATGTTAAATTTGTTTTTGGGATTAATTCTTTTCAACTACGGAACCCTTCATTGTGCGTGGTCCGACACGCACTTGTGCGGGTTTTTTTTTCTACTATTTCTTGGCAGGTTTCTATACATAAATAAAATTTTATGTTTGCATCTTTCTTGTAAAGATTTACGCCAAGGGGATGGGCATAGGACAGCAGCGTTACCTGCTGAAAAAAACTGCTTTTTCATACATTTTGTCGATTATTTTATGTGATGTCCATACATCACATAATAATCGACAAAATGTAGGGAACAGCAGTTTTGTTGTGCAATTTCGCAGTAGCTCTCATCATTTCTCATCATCATTCTGCTGCCCTTATCCCAATTTATTTGGGGTCGGCGCAACACGTCTTTTTCTTCCACACTTTTCTAATAGTCGTCATCTCGGTAGTCACCCCCTTTCTAGCCATATCATCTTTCACACAGTCCATCCATCGTGTCTTTAGTCTTCCCCTACTCGCATAGCCAAACATTCATACTCAAAACTTTCCTGACGACATTTTCCTCATTCCTCCGCATATAGCATGACAACCGATATCCGCACAACTTTTCAGTGCGCCGGGATGGACGGCCTAACATGCTTTCGAGGCACGGAGGAGTCTCGGTATGTAAAGATGGTCACCCGTCCACGGACCAACCCCGGCAAGCGCAGCTTAACCTGATGGATCGACCCGTGCGGCTGTTATTACTTAGCCACGAGCTGCTCTTTTCTTCTTTTCTCTTCTCCAGTATACATACTACCTCGCTGAAAATTGCATAATCAGCCTACAACGTTCCCACTGCTGGGACCTGGGACACAGGCCTGCTCTCAGTGTGAAGGAGTGAGCTGTAATCCACCACGCGGGCCCAGTGTCGGTTGTAGATGTCATATGTCTTCGAAATTTTGGTTCTAAGATAATGCCGGTTTCCTCACGATGTTTTCCTTCACCGTTATGAGAGTCCAACCTTTATGTTCAAACCTTTATGTGGTTATTTTTAGTGAGAAGTAGGTAGGTACTTACCTCGCTATAAATTAACAATAATCAGATTAAATTCCAGCTAATATCGTGCTAACGTTGATAAGTAGATTTAAACTTGTTCCATTACACGTCCTAACTGAACGTAAATTATTTTAAACGTGGACGAAATATTTGAACCCTTAAAATTATCATCATCCGCATAGGTAGGGTTTGAGTTTGAACTTTCCGAATTCGAAAATTTTTAGGTATCGGGTGTTGGTGAAACTTCATCCCAATGCTAAAATGATTAAGGATTCATTTATGGGTTAATGCGTTTGGTTTAACCCTGTGTTTGGCGGGTAATACGTGGAAAGTCAGTATACAGGGTGACTTAGTATCAACTTGCTATTTTACAAGGGGTGAGACAAGACAACCACCCATTTTTGACTGGAGAAATGATTTAAGTATCTATTGAATAATCTATTGTATTTTACTTTTATTTTCAAGTGGTCTCTTGAGTATATTCTTTTTAATAAAGGAATATCTCTGAAATATACAAAAAGTCAACGTGTGTCGTGAGAGACCCGGTTGGAACAAAGTTCCCTTCGCTGTATCAATCTACGTATCAAAGTTCCCTTCGCTGTATCAATCTACCTATCAAAGTTCCCTTCGCTGTATCAATCTACCTATCAAAGTTCCCTTCGCTGTATCAATCTACCTATCAAAGTTCCCTTCGCTGTATCAATCTACCTATCAAAGTTCCCTTCGCTGTATCAATCTACCTATAAAAGTTCCCTTCGCTGTATCAATCTACCTATCCTTTTCCAAACTATGTTGGGGTCGGCTACCAGTTTAACCGGATACAGCTGAATACCAGTATTTTACATGGATCGACTGCCTTTCTGACCTCCACAACCCAGTAACTGGGTAATATGATAAGACTGGTTGTATTGACATTCAGGATTCTGACGACCCGTAACAACTGTCAAAGATCCACGAATGACAGCCGGGACCAACGGCTTAACGTGCTTTCCGAGGCACGGAGGAGTCTCTGTATGTAAAGATAGTCACCCATCCACGGATCAACCCCGGAAAGCGTAGCTTAACCTGATAGATCGACCGGCTGTTATTACTTAGCCACGAGCTCCTCATAACCGGATGCAGTTGAATACCAGTATTTTACATGGAACGACTGCCTATCTGACCTCCACAACTTTAGGTATGTGTTCAATACCTACATGAAATTCTATCCATTTTCCAAATCACTCAGTCCTAATCCGATTTAGTAAATCTAAAACGAATACAGAAAGCTAATTCCATTTTATTTAACACACAGCTAGATCTAAATAATGATAATCCGACTGTAGAAAAAAACATAATAGGATTAATCACATTAACGCGAGCCTAAGCGAATAACTATCGATTTTCTATAAAGCTTAAACTTAGTTGCCTACTGGCTACTCTCCATTTCGTTACAACTAAAAACAATGTTGGTTTCTTTACAGGTAAAATCAATGTGAGAAAATCCTGCCCGTTTTTAGAATCTCTTATGACTTTTTAAGTCTTTGTCTAGCTACGATTCACATTAATGTGACAGTGACACTATTATTCGACTCAATATACTAATAACAAAGCTAAAGAGTTTGAATGTTTGAGCGCGCTAATCTCTGGAACTACCAGTTGGATTTGAACAATTATTGTTGCATTTGATAGCCCAATTTTTGAGAAAGGCTATAGGCTATTTAACATCACGCTAGGACTCTTAGGAGCCGAGCAAAATAAGAAAAAAAAACAGAAAGAACGCTAACAAAAACGAGGTAATAGCGCGGGCAGGCGATCCGATGCAACGGGGTGGTCGGAGGGATAAGAAATTTCACGCGGACGAAGTAGCGGGCAGAAGCTAACAACAATACACATTAACACACAACATTATAATAACAACAACACACACAACATTACACATTACACACACACAACATTAACAACATAACAAACACACACACATACATAACCAACAACACAACACAAAACAACATACAACATGAACATTATTATAGTCCAAGCTGATGAAATGTGGGTGTCACCTCTGCCTAACCCATCGGGAAAACAAGGCGTGATGTTATGTTATTATTACAGTCCATATTATCACAAATTATTTAATAATAATTATATAGCATTCATTAATATTAATTAATTACTTAAAAGATTATAATTTATTTTCATAAGGTATAATTATATCAATTTATTTATGTTGTGGATGGATATGATGACACTACTGATTAATTAATAAAATACCAAAACAATTAGTTGTTAGTTTGTTGATTGTTGTGTATTTACTATTGAATTGCATTAGTTTAACTTGACCAACTCCTTGACTATTTAAAACTACCCTACATAATAAAAGCATTACCCATATATTTTGTAGTAAAAGGTTTAATTGTAATTGGAATCTTTGACTATCTTGGCGTTTTATGAAAATCTCATTGATAAAAGTAGTATCTACCCGGTACTGAAGTGAATACTTATTATCTATCTCATCCTATTTATTCCCATTTTAAAAGACCTTGACGAATAACCAATAGACCTTCGCGGATCCCTGAAAAAAAGGGTAAAAAGTCGGGAAGGGTCGACGCCGATATTTACATAGATTCCGGTAATTCTGTAAGTTTGCTTTTTATTCGAGCCAAACATGCGAGAAAGGTTGTATTTTAATATTAAGGGTAGGTTTTGTGCTTATGGGTCGGTTGGATTATGGGATCTTATGATGATAGGACAGAGTAGTGTCTGCTTGACATTGGATGGAAGTTTCTTCAGTCATAATTGAATTGAGGAGAGAAGTGGATAGTTGGATAAATTCTGATGACACTCGTTCTGTGCCAAGTAGGTGCAGCAACAACAGAACACAACTACCAATACAACAGCTAAAATGCAGGCACATCAGCTTCCTAAAATCGACGGCGTCTACCAGGAAACCCGGCCGACGCCCATGGCTAACTGTGGCAGGATACTCTCCCCCGTCCTATTTACTATCTGCCACCAAAGGAGCATCTCTCTGGAGGATTTAACCTTACGTGGTCCACTTGGAAGTCCCTGAATCGACTCCGGATCAAATTTGGAAGATGTAACTCCAACCTGGTATAGTGGGGCTACCTCGATGGAAAGGCAGCAGGGTGTGCGTGTGGAGCTAAGTCACAAACTATGCTCCACCTCCAATCCTCCCCTCTGAGCCCAAAAACATGCAGTCAAAGTAATCTCAGCGCTGCCGCCAACGACGCTGTGGAAGTGGCGAAGATCTAAAATACAGTCGTGCCAGCGACACGAAGAAGGAGAAGAAGACTAAAATATAGTGTAGATTTTAAACTAACTTCAATGTAGTGGGGTATAAGAGTTACAATTGCTAAATACCCATAGGCACTGGGGTTCAATATAAAGTAAAGCAGCTGTTATACCTACTGTCACAAACTTATCTGACACAAACCTTTCAGATAAGTTTATGGCACTTTACAAATTAAAGATGTGTCCCACACACAACCAATGTTGTGTTGTGTGTGTGAGGTGTGGTGTGTTGTTGTTCTGTGGTGTGTTGTTGTGTTGTGTGATGTGGGGTGTTGATCTGTTGCTAGTTTTTCTCTAAGGAACTCTTCCAGTCCTGTGTTAGCGTCGGTTCGATGGCAACAGGCTTGCCCTGATAACATGAAATTAAAACATAATAAAATGTGGGTGTACTTACTACACTTCTGCTTACCACGGGGACTACAGGAGTCAAGTTATGTTAAAATTGCTAAACAAAACATCTCATTACTGCTTATTATTTAAAACTTAAGTTAATCATGGCGTCAATCAATCACTGCGATACGTCGACCGATATTAATGAACACGAGAAGAAAATTTTTATTTTCCAACTAATTACTTTGTTCAACATTATGTTTGAACATAAACATGTTCATAGAAAACTGTTTACTTTGTCATCGAGTGTACATAGGCTCCGGGATGTAAGTGTGTTTGTCGCCGAGTGTAAATAATCTTCTTCGCGACAAAGTGTCACTATAATTGTATTGTATTAGTAGGGAGTGCCAGGGGCTCATGGCTAAATAACAACAGCCGCACGGGTCGATCGAAGGGTAAGTTACGCTTGCCACGGTCGGTTCGTGGTGCCTCGGAAAGCATGTTAAAAGCCGTTTGTCCTAATGGCTGTCATTCGTAGAGCATTGGCAGTCGTTATGCGCAGTTGGAAGCCCAAAAAGTCTGACAATCAGTCTAACCAAGGGGTATCGCGTGTTACCTAGTAACTGGGTTGTGAAGGTCAGATAGGCAGTTGCTCCATGTAAAATACTGGTATTCAGCTGCATCCTGTTAGACTGTAAGCCGACCCCAACATTGTTGGGAAAAGGCTAGGCAGATTGATATGAGTACCTACGTAATGCCTTGAGCTCCTCGTGGAAGAGATTACACTAATAAATACTAATAGAATAACTGTGTTCTAGTTTGAAAGAAATGGGCGCTGGTGAAATTCTAGACAAATAGCTATAACTTGTCTTAATATCTTATCTCTAAAGTATTGCGAAGGCACCCTGGGTACATTGAGGTTCAAAGTAAACTATAGAGCAGACATCGCGAACAAAATGTTTACGAAACATGTTGTTGTCCGGGACAGCAAACGTCTCGGACTACATGAATATGCATGCACTGCACACACATACACACCCCCCACACACACCACCACACCACACACACCCCCACACCACACCTTATTCCCCGAAGAGCCAACTCTTCCTAACATAGCTAACCTTCTGCCCAAGCAGTAGGTTAGCTATGTCCTATATTAGACCCACATTTCGCCAGTTATATTTAAATCCTATGTAATAAGAGGCGAGCCTAGGCTTTGGGCTGTTAGTGAAAAACATCTATTCCTTTAAATCGAATTCAAGAGCCCATCCTTAGCCGACGTTCACACGGACGTAAAAATATCGCGGCGAGATTTTATCGCGCACTGGATTTTCAACTCTCGGTGTTGAGCCGAGCATTGAGAATGCAACTGAACAACAACAGAGTGCATTCTAGCGCGTCGAAAAAAGACACTGTTGGATTTTCAACTCTCGGCGTTAAGCACAGAGCGTTGAAAATTCAGTGCGCAAAAAATATCGCTGCGATATTTTACCGTCCGCGCGAACGTCCACTAATAGTTGTGCTAGTTACCACTATAAGCCGACGTTCGCACGGACGTAAAAATATCGCGGCGAGATTTTATCGCGCACTGGATTTTCAACTCTCGGTGTTGAGCCGAGCATTGAGAATGCAACTTAACAACAACAGAGTGCATTCTAGCGCCTCGAAAAAAGACACTGTTGGCTTTTCAACTCTCGGCGTTAAGCACAGAGCGTTGAAAATCCAGTGCGCGAAAAAAATCACCGCGATATTTTTACGTCCGTGCGAAGTAGTTGTGCTGGTGACCACTATAACAAAGATGCAATCAGCCATTTTGTTTATAGTAACTAACGATGCGAAGCGATTAGCAGTAGTGGCTTCGATTCCCGCACGGAACTAATATTTGTATGACCAGATAGTTGCTTTGCTCCGGATGTTTGTTCATCTGAGATTTGTGTCTGCATACACGCTACCGTGTTTAAAATTAAAATAATATTTATGCGCATGCACACTTGCCATCACATTGAGAAAAAAGTTGGTGATGAATTTATAATTTTGAGTAGGTACCAACCGATCTACCAACCGATGTTTGAGATATACCCAGTATGCATGGTTCATGTCAATCAATCAGCCTAGCCCTTTCCCAACTATGTTGGGGTCAGCTGCAAGTCTAACCAGATGCAGCTGAGTACCAGTATTTTACATGGAGCGACTGCCTATCTAACCTCCACAACCCAGTAACTAGGTAATACGATACCCCTTGGTAAGACTGGTTGTCAGACTTTCGAGCTTCTGACGACCCGTTACGATTTTCAAAGATCCACGAATAACAATAACCCCGAATAACCCCGGCTGTTATTCCTTCCGAGGCACGGAGGAGTCTCGGTGAAGAATAGAATAGAATATAGAATAGAATAGAATATAATATTTATTCATAAGTTCACATTTAATAAATGAATTACATAGAAGTTACATCATTACAAAGTACATAGTAATATTAGTATGAAAATCTTAAGCTACGAGTATGTTAAAAATCTATATGTATAGATGGTCAGCCATCTACGGACCAACCCGGCAAGCCTATTGGATTGACCCGTGCGGCTGTTATTACTTAGCCACGAGCTCCTCTGTTAATAATATCGAATCCCTAGGTATTCTCGCAAACTCGATACACGTTAGCACCTCCATTTCAATGTTACATCAAAACTCAGTCTAACAATTTCCAACAACACAATAAAACCAAGTGATTTACGACAGAACCATCAAACTTCTTCAAACTAACCTTTTGCCATCGAAAATCATCAGACACTTCACACAGTAATCATTGAGTGAATCGATCAGCAAGAAATTCTACTCGTCAGTAAAGTGATATAAAAATGTGATAGCCCATCAGAGCTCGTTTGAGCATCACACATAGTTATGACTTTATTAGCAGAGACATAAAATGGCCGCCATAACTTGCTCTTACAATATGGCGCTCTGCTTGGAAAGCCAAAAAGCGATTTCAGTACTTTGGAATTTAGTTCTTTATTTTAACGTAGATCAGGATATGCTGGGCATATTGTATCGGATTGTTATGAAATATTAGATGTAAATGCATATAAAGTTGGTCAAAGTAGCAACAAGAAAAGTTACCACATTGGTGAAGAGGTAATCAAATGGCAGATTCACATTAAGTAGGTACTTAACTTGATTCCGAGAAATACCTGGGTAGGTTATATAGCGTAGTTGTAAGTTTGTTGTAGCTGTAATGATGTAAAAAAAAATATACAATAAAAAAATACAACCGATTTCCAAAAAAAAAACACTAGAAAGTTAAAAATAACTATAATTTCGGAAGTCGGTGTCTTTGGTTATTTTTTGCCACCAACTTCCGAAATTAAAGTTTTTTTAACTTAGAAGGGTTTTTTTGGAACCAGTCTTAGCAAAGGGTAGGTCCTATCGTATTACAGATAGGCAGTCACTCCATGTAAAATACGGGTATTCAGCTGCATCCGGTTAGACTGGAAGCCGACCCCAACATAGTTGGAAAAAGCTGGGCAGATTGATTGAAGTGTTTTTTTTTTTGAAGTCGGTTTTTTTTTATAAAAAAGTATTTATTGTTTTATCATGTTCAAATATCGATAGCCAGCAGGAGCTTTGATAGCTAGTTTAATTTTGGCCCTGAACTGTAAGTACATGCCTAAGCTTCCCCTTAGATACCCAGCTAAATAATGATACATTTTATCCGCTGTTATTTCAGCGCTAGGTGTAATTAATATGCCAAATGTGATAGGTTAAAGCCCATTGCCCGCGGACGTTATTACTGAAGCCAAGCGGAACGACAATCAGCTGCTTTTTCCCATACATTTAGCCGACGTTCACACAGACGTAAAAATATCGCGGCGATTTTGTTTTGCTCATTGGATTTTCAACGCTCTGCTCAGCACCGAGAGTTGAAAATACAACAGTGTATTTTTTCGACGCGCTAGAATGCATTCTGTTGTTGATATGTTGGATTCTCGAAGCTCGGCTCAATACTGAGAATTGAAAATCCAGTGCGCGATAAAATGCCGCCGCGATATTTTTACGTCCGTGCGAACGTCGTCTTACTTACGGGATCGTGTTTTGACGTGATAAATAATTTATATATCTGCTGAAAGATTATTAGGAACGTTATGGAATGGTGAAGATCTATATTGTGTGCGTACTGAAAAGAAAACGTACGGTCAGGAACAGAAGTCTGTTAACACTGCTAATTTTTGACATCATCTAAATTAACACAAAAAAAACCGGTCAAGAGCGAGTCGGACTCACGCACCGAGGGTTCCGTTCCGATTTCTGAAAAAGTGTGCTACTTAGATACATCGTTTTATTTTTCCTGTAATCTTTACATAAACTTCTATCACATATAATAATTTCAGATTTTTCTCTTTGCAAACTTCGGAGATAAGGGGGAACGGTATTTTTTTTTACATTTTTCATCAAAAGTCAAAAACTATGCGGCCTAAAAAAAAATTAAAAATAGTTTGAGAATGTGCAAACAGCGTTCTTTTATATGATACCCCACATGCCCTAGTAGCCCCACTTTAAATTTTTAAGACCCCTTTCAGTCCCAGTTGCAAAGAAATTATAAATGTTTTTATTTATTTCTTATTTTCAAAATAGTTGGGTAAACGTCATCTAAAACTATTCCAAATTTCAAGTTGATAGCATTAGTAGTTCCTGAGATATGAAGCTGTGACAGACAGACAGACAGACAGACTGAGTCACACCATAAGGGTTCCTTTTTTACCATTTTGGTACGGAACCCTAAAAACGATAACCTGCTTTTTAGCATTTCATTTATTAGTTAGAGTTAATTTTCTTTAAAATTTACATCTGTTCCGATTTTAATGAAGTGTTTTTTTAATAATCAAGATTTAGAAAACTCAAGTGTTAATCGACTTTTGTTGCTGACTGTACCTTGCATCGCGGACTTGCAGTGAACCACTGGTACCTATATTAAAGACTTGCAATTCCTTAATGATCTATTACTAGGGATCCCGACCCCTCTTTCGGCTTTTACGACTGATGATGATTATTTTATTGTACCTATTTATTTAAACTCCTTTTACAATAAGATTACACATTTAAACAAACCTTTTTTTACAGTCCGTTCAACCGATTTTGACTTCTATTGCGTTGGTGGCATGACAAATGGCAGCTGCAGTAAACAGTTGGTATTGTAACCACTTTTTTGCCTTTAATGCCATCCTTAAGTCTACGGCATAGAGGTCAAAATCGGTTGAACGGACTGTAAAATAGGTTTTTTTAAATGTCTAATCTTATTTTAAATGGAGTATAGTTAAATATTAATGCACATAAACTTTACGAAAAAATCTCCAAATGATATTGAAAACTGCATCAAAATCCATTTCGTTATTTAGAAAGACAACGCGGTTTTATGAGAAAGCCATCCAGGTACAGGAGGTACTCAAAGTTTGTAGAAAAAAAATGTCAACAAATTGTGAATAATTATGTTTTGAGAACAGTGGCCTTAGTGCGAGTTTTTATACTTACTCGATCGCATTTATGTTAACGTTGACGTACGTCAATTTGTATGGAATAATTGTGTTTCCCATTATAGTGACCAGACGGCGCTTATTCAGTTTCAGTACAAAGTTTACGTTAACTTGATCGAATAAGTACAAAAACTCGCACTTAGGCCTCAGGACGACTATATCGTCACGATCATCTTTTCATATTGGATTGTCGGATGTTGCTATGACGGGCGATGTGCAAAGGCACGTCTTTAGAATTACGTGGGCGTGACCGATGAGGTATTAGATAAATGTGATAGTTAGACACCTGATATCTACCAGTTACGTGACATTCACGCGAAAGTGTACTGTTAGAAATATTTAGTGTAGATCTTTGGAAGGGAGGCATGCCATTATATGGGTAGGTGAACCAACTACCGTAAGGGTGAAATTACAACTATGCAAGTAGCTTGTACGTCGTGTGCCAAAAATAGCAACTTCTGATTGGTGAATGTCAATCCAGCTACTTGCATAGTTTTGTACAAGCTACAGGTATGTGTATTTTTGCCCGAATTACTATATTTGATATTTTTGTTCGAAAAAACAGTAAACCTCCTAGCTTCGAAGCCAGTTAACGCCAAAAACGGTTTTTGGCGTAAAAAGGGGTTTTTGGCGTAAAAGCGGGTTTTTGGCGTCAAATTGGTTTTTGGCGTTAACTGCTAAGGCTTCGACCTAGGAGGTTTAGTATTGATTTTTTTGGACCTCACCTGACCTACCACATCTGACTAAAAATGTGAACATAGGAAATTTCAAAATGTTCCATAATATCTCCAGACTTATGATTTTTTTCTCAATGGTGTCGCTATTTGGCATTACTACTCACCTTAAGATCGCCGAAATCCGCTGGTTGTGGAAAGATCTAGATCAGCCATTGCAGCGATGCTTGTGGGAGGCCTATGTCCAGCAGTGACCGTCTTTTGTTTTACATGATTATGATTTTAAGATCTTCGGAATGTAGACAATCTGCATAGGTTACGAGTACGACTGATTTGTCACCAAGCGTGAAATTCATCCGCCTATATTTTTAACGCTAATGTTTATTCATAACGTAAGATTAATCTGTTTGTTTTACTTAAAATATACTTTAATTAAACATAATAAACTAGTTTGAAAATTAGCATGTTGTTTACGTGATTTACAAGAATTTAGATTTATGAAACAACAAGTTCGTGGTCAATAAATACAACACTTTTGATATTATTTCCACAAACACTGGTAAAGATAAGATAAATTCAAAGTCAAAATATTTATTTACTGTTGAAAATAAAAACGTAAATCTCTATGTCTTACCGTTGACGGCGTTCAAATAACAATAAAGTAGGTATAAAATTATACTTAGTAACATGATTACATTTAGCACAAATAGGTAGCAGAATTAAATTTCGTTAAAATTAAATAATAAAAATCTATCAACGCAGAATTTACAAACAAATATTTTTACGACCTACAAGTATTTGTTCCGAGTCTGGGTGTTTTTCTATCTATAATATGTATGTATTTACAAAAAAAAATGTATATAAGTAGTTTATCAGCCATCTCGTTACCATAACACAAGCATTAGGTTGCTTAGCTTGGGACTAGATGGCGTTGTGTGAAATGTCCAAGGATAATTATATATTTAATTTAAGTCAAAAATCAATTTGCTTAAAAATTAATTTCCCTGACTGTACTTAAGTACAGTACAAACCCAGTCGTCTAGCCTCCGACGACTATAAATAATGTACAAATTACATGTTTTATTACTTTCATAATTATCTGTAAACTGTAGTCTTTCGGATCGATAGTACCTACCCCTACGGTTAGGTAAGTAGTACTTAACTATCATAGCCATAATTATTAGACATGAACCTAGACAAGGTTGAAAGGGTTACTATGTCTAATACCTGATTACTAAAAATAAAATTGTATATCATTTGTAACTTTACAGACTAACAATTTTGGTCTGTGTAATTTGTACCTACACAATTTTTTAGTTTCAAACTTTTGTTCATAAATAAGTTTACTTATATAGGTCATGAATTGTTCAAGTCATGAATTTTTGAGTAATTTAGACGTATGGCTATTGTCGTTTTAGACAAAATTGCGGGCTAGTGGCATAATGAATTTGGAAATTTGGTTCCAGAATCCGATCCCCACACAGATTTGAATCTTTGTAAGTATACCTTACACATTGATGATTAAACAGCTGTCTGCCAACTAGAAACACATTTTCTCTAACTCAGCCCAAAAACTCTTCACAGAATCACCCTGACAGACGTAACATACATAAAACCCACGACAATATACCAAAAAATCAGCGAAAATACGTAAAGATACGTCCTCAGCAATTACCTATTGTAATGTAAGTACGAAAGCGAATGCTCTGAAGAAGTACACGAGTGGAGCGTTCTTATCCCCAGCCATGCAGATGAAAGGAACCAACTCTAGCTTATTATATTTATATATATTTTTTTAATATACCGTTGAATTTGTATGAAAAAGGGCTGTATAATGTCGTTCGTAATGTGAAATTACGTGGAGTATTGCAGTGTTGTGTCTGGGTGGTATTGGAGATGTGAAAGGTTGTTTTTGACGTGTAGATTCTATTATGATTTTACTGGTTTTCTTGTACGTACAATTTAAAGTATGGAATGTTTATATTATAAACATATTATTTTTATTATTATTATTTGGATTGTTTATGTTTGTTGTTGTTGTTGTGTTGTTTATGTTTATATGTTTGTGTTTTTTGTTTTTGTTTTATGTTTGTTTGTTTAGCTAGCCGCTCCTGGATAACAAAGAATGATAAGTTCACTTCTAAGACTTGCCTGTTTCACCACCTACGATTGAGTTCTTATTAACTTCCATGGCAGATAATTTCATACTAATTCTGTTGTCCATTTTTGGTTCGGTAGTGGTTATTCGGACATCGTGAAATAGGTAATGAAAAGAAGTCGAAATACTATTTCGACTACTTTTATTACTTATTTGGAATCTTATAACTTTTTAGGGTTCCGTAACTCAAGAGGAAATAACGGAACCCTTATAGGATCACTCGTGTGTCTGTCTGTCTGTCTGTCTGTCCGTCTGTCACAGCCAATTTGCTCCGAATCTAATGGACCGATTACGTTGAAATTTGGTACACATATGGATTTTTGTGACCCAAACACTTACGGCTAAATTTTGAATATGGCACTTTTAGGGGGCAAATAAGAAAATTTAAAAAAAAAGTTTTGCAAACTGTACCGTGTGACATGTCAAATGAAAGGGCTTACTATGAGGGTTTTAAATATATTATTTTTATAATTTTAAAATATATAGTTTTAAAGTTATTTAAGAAAACAGACGAAAATTTACCATTCCCCCCCCCCCTTATCTCCGAAACTACTGAACCTAAAATTTTGAAAAAAATACAGTTAATAGGTATATACTTGTAAATTACAGGAAAACCTATAAGAAATTTGTAGTCTAAAAATAACTTTGTAAATCTCTCAATATTGTGAGTACAAACTTACATTTTCTGTTGGAATGTATGGGAGAACATGCTTTTCAACTGTAATGTTAAGTTTGTTCTTAAGATAATTTTATACCAACTGCGGAACCCTTCATTGTGCGTAGTCCGACACGCACTTGGCCGGTTTTTTTTTGGGGAAGACTGTAATAGAAAACACTGATGAAAACTGTCACTAGTATGCAATAATCCCAGTAAGCAGGTACTCCTTGGTATATTCCCGTAGATTAGGCATTTACTTTGCAATTGGACGATGATTATTTAACTCTTAAAAGGGCTGTCTTGTTTTGCACTTCTCGCGGTCACACGGTACCATATTTTTAAGAATGTAAAATAAAACGTTGCTTTTTTGTGATGAAAAATGTAAACTTTTAAAAACAAACTTTTATTCTGGCATTTATTTAACTCATCTCAAAAACAGATCATACTTTTTGAACTGAGTTTATTAGATAACACAATATAAATGTGTTTTAATAATTAGGTACCTAAGTACCTATTAAATTAACATTATTTACTACCTAGTCCTTTAATTGATTAAGTAAATTTTTCAATAAAGTATCTTTTTATTTAACATTCTTAAAAATTTGGTCCCGTGTTAGCGGGAGAAGCGCCAAAATGCGCCAGCCCTCTTAAAATCTCTGGAAATTCTCATCCGGACGAGAAGCAAAATCAAAATGGCTGCAGTTCCAAATCCCGTGAATGAAATGCCATAGCTACTTAATTCCGAAAATCAGACCATTTCAATGTCTCGGAAAAATCTCGAAAATGTAAAACACGAAAATATTCAAATACTTCACGGCTTTCATTATTTCGGGGGTCCGTTAATTTCATGATAAATCTCCGGAGATTACCCTTCGAGGAGTACTAATTATGTTTTTATACGGAACGCGGAGAAAGGAAGATTGTTGCTAAATAATTAGGAAGGTACCATGGATTATAAAGGTTGTGAGTAGTCAGCTGTATTGTGTTTTGTTGGTGATACATAAATGATGGGGGACAGGGTCTGATGTATTCTTTTTGCACATTGAGTTGCATAATTTGTGTTTTATAAATTTAAAAATCTTATGTTGGGTTAATGATTTGGTAAAAACGTTGTTTTGAAGAGTTTTATTTTATTGATTTTGATAAAAATGTGTGAATGGAATTAAAATTTGAAAACCTTTTTAAAATTAAGTTCAATAATTTGAATGAAAGACTAACAATGCCTTCAATGAAAAAGTATCTTCTAAAATCAGTTTTACAAGTCATGGTTTTAGATTTGTGTAATGTGATGCAAAAAACTGTTATTTTATGTTTAAGCCTTTGATAAAGGTAGGAAAAATGCAGTTGCTTATTGGAAATAATCGAAAAACTTAAAAACATCTACTTAAAACATGTTTTCTGTCTTTATCATTTTGCTCATCAGAAAAAAATCCGGTCAAGAGCGAGTCGGACTAGCGCACCGATGGTTCTGTTCCGATTTCTGAAAAACTGTGCTATTAAGAGACATCGTTTTATTTTTCCTGCAATCTTTACAGAAACTTCTATCATACAGAATAATTTCAAATTTTTCTCTATGAAAACTTCAGAGGAAAGGGGGGGGGGGGCAGGGGAACGATATTTTTTTTAAATTTTTTATCAAAAGTCGAAAACTATGCAGCCTAAATAAAAGTTAAAAGTTTTGACAATGTGGAAACATCGCTCTTTCATATGATACCCCACATGCCCTAGTAGCCTCACTTCGAATTTTAAAGACCTTCGAATTTTTAAGACCCTGTACCAAGAAAAAAAATTGAAAACTGTTCCAAATTTCAAGTTGATAGCTTTAGTAGTTCTTGAGATATCCAGCTGTGACAGACGGACAGACAGACTGAGTCTCCCCATAAGGAGACTCAGTCTTACCATTTTGGTAAGGAACCCTAAAGACACCAATACTTCCAGTCCACTTAAAGGCTCTTACAGACAGAGGCGATATCGCGGTCGCGACGCGATATTTCAATATTATATCCTTAGCAAAATATCGCGTCGCGACGCGATATCGCCTCTGTCTGTAAGAGCCTTAACTCGGTAGTCAAAAAAACTGTGCCCAAAGTTTACCCTCAACCGTTCAGTGCATCACCGAGGCACAAAGGTCACGAACTCACAAGTACTTACCTATAAAACAACATCTTTCCAAACATAACCCTTTCACTTGTCTTTAAATATTTGTCTTACATTTCAAGTTCAGTGTCAACTGAGGGGTAAGGAGTTCCCATGGGCATTAATTTATGACTATTTACGTGGCTGCGTTTAACATAATGGAAAGGACAGGTGGTTTTATGGCAGTGCTAAATGCGGTAGAAGGGGGTTAAAATTATTGTTTGCTTTCTTGTCTGCTTTTGAGACGCTTTTGAAGGGTTCATGGTTGGTAACTTTCTGTTTAAGGAAAGACGCTACGCCATTTATTGGGTGGCACCCAGCCTTAAGCACTTGGCACACCTGATGGAGCTTATTGGTTACCACTACGAGTAGTTAATTTTTATTTAATTTTCTTTTTCTTGGCTCAGTTAGTTTTAATGAAGGTCTGGTATTTTGAGTACTTTATGTGGCCTACCTAAATGTCCTATCTTTGGTATTTTTCGTCGAGTCGAGTCGTGAACTCCTTAAGTCCCGAGTTGAGCTATACGATTACTGACAAATGCTTGCACGCTTGCACTGAATGGACAGGTCCTCTCAAAGTGTGGTTCTTTCCTCAAAAGACCATTTCAGATATGGTGAGAGTCACATGATTTGACCAAGATTATGTCTGGACTTTAAAAGAGACTTTGACATTTTTGCATTTGTATTTCTTCTCAGGGGTAGTCAGATAGGAAATGTCGACCCCATCTAGGTTTTTTTTCAATAAGACGTGTTTCCGTTATTTCCGTTAAAGTGATTCCGTTAAGATAATTACTTACAGAATCATTTCATTCATTTACCTGATTTTGACAATACGGGAGACATTACCGTCTAAGAGACGAAACTGGAATGTTTCATGTACACTGTACCTAATCCTTTATTGTAAGTAAATAAGGGAAAAAGGCAGGATGCTGACGACGATATTGATTTTTTGAAAAAGAATTTGATTTGATTCGATTTTAAGGAAAGATATGGCCTAATTTTAGCTATAACTTGCTGCATTTTGCCATACAAATAGTTGAAATTTTGCTTCATGTGGGTGTATTCAATATTCTTAGTTTATTTGAGGATGGGCAGCCGAAGCTGGTAGAAATTCACCTTTGTTCGTTCATTAGAATGCAAAATACAATTAGCGCTCAACTACTCTTTCAAAGTATGTGCTGCTTCAACATAAAGAATAGATTTTACTCTTTTAGTTTTAATGTATTACTCCTAAAAAGTTTAGTTATTGCCTATGATGACTTCTGAAAAAGATATCTTTTGCATTATCCTGTTTTTATCGAAGGTCTTCTTCTTAACGTGTCGATAGCATATTTAAATTTCTTGTTTGGCCCAGAACTTAACAACGCTAAGCTAACACTATTCACCGACGCAGAACTGCGTCTGTGAATAGTGTTAGCTTAGCGTTACTTATTAGGTCCTCACGTTTTCAGGGCATTCATTAAATATGAATTTGCAAGATACAACAATCAACATAATTTGACTTTAACGTATCTACTCAAAAGAAACAGATACCTATAGGTATCTGTTATATTCTACAAAGAAGCTTACTTTGTAACAATTTCCCCAAATGCTGGAATTCTATTCGCAACAAAAGAATTGGTAATTAACATCTGAAATCGTAAGTCGGTCATGGAATTGTAGTTAATTGAAGGAAAATGTCGAAACACGACCTAAATTATGTTGAAACTGAAATTGGTAATGCTGGGTGTGAAGATATAACATTGGACTTGGTAGTGCAAATACTGGGAGATATTAGTCTAGGTAAGTTGACTAAAAAATACCGGAATATGAAATGTTTGGAGAATAAGTGAAATATAAGTGGAAGAGATGAGACAAGGAAAACTGAATCCACCGGGGAATGTCAGCGTCGTGTGATACGACGACTGCTGAAGAAGGGCGACCAATGACCGACACAAAGATGAGATGTGATGACACAAGATTTTGTATCACCACATACACACATCAAAAAAAGTTAGTGATCACTAGCAAAAGCTGCTATATTTTAAATATTTAACTTTATCAAGAAAAAGTGTTTACGTTACATACAATAAAATACACTGTATAGTTCTATTTAAGAAATACAGGGTGTAAGGGACAGCCCTCCGCAAACTCACAGGGTGCATTCAGCTCCTTATTTTGAATCATATTCCACCGGAAATTTTCTCAGGAAAATTTTCATTTTGCATTTTTTTTTTCAGTTGCATTTTCATTATTTCAATGTAAAATTGCATTGCGTGTTCGCAGCACTCCATTTATGTAAAAAAAAAAACTGCAAAAAAAAACATCAAAAAAAAAACCAGCAATGGATGTTGAAATACTCTAACCAAAGACGCGTGAAATCAGCTGTTCACTTTCTGTCTAGCTACAGAGTTCATCGAACTCACCGCATACCTATTACCTACCCCTCCCAACCAGTAATAGACGCTCCAATTGGTGCACAAAAACACAAGCAAATCAGGTTTATTGGATTCCCTTAACTTTCCTGAAAAAAATTGATACACCGGTCATCTTAGTATGACATACTGAATTCACCCTATCAGTTTGCGGAGGGCTGTCCCTTACACCCTGTATATAACGTAAACACTTTTTCTTGATAAAGTTAAATTTTAAAAATATATCAGTTTTTGCTAGTGATCGCAAACTTTTTTTGATATGTGTACGTGGTAATACAAAATATATCAGTTTTTGCTAGGGATCGCAAACTTTTTTTGATGTGTGTACGTGGTAATACAAAATATATCAGTTTTTGCTAGTGATCGGAAACTTTTTTTGATGTGTGTACGTGGTAATACAAAATATATCAGTTTTTGCTAGTGATCGCAAACTTTTTTTGATGTGTGTACGTGGTAATACAAAATATATCAGTTTTTGCTAGTGATCACTAACTTTTTTTGATGTGTGTACGTGGTAATACAAAATCTTGTGTCATCGCATCTCATCTTTGTGTTGGTCATTGATCTCCTAACTTTTTCTTGATAAAGTTAAATTTAAAAAATGTATAAGCTTTTGCTAGTGATCACAAACTTTTTTTGATGTGTGTAAATGACGAAGGACTTAAGCATAGTCAGCCTAAATAATGTTCCCACTGCTGGATACAGGCCTCCTCTCAGTGAGGGTGAGCGGGCAGTAATCCACAACGCGGGCCCAGTGCGGGTTGGTAGATGTCATGCCTTAGAATTTTTGGTTCTAGGACATGCCGGTTTTCACACGATGTTTTCCTTCACCGTTTTGAGAGCAGTGGCGATGAGATCATTTACACAAAGCGCCTGTCTGAGTTCGAATCTACAATCTACAACTCGTAAGCCACGGCTTTTATCACGGGGCCACCTGTCCTAACCACAAAGGGAACGAAGTTCCTCAAATCAATATCACTAGCAAATAACTTGACGATATAGGTACCTAGTCTACGGTCAAAGATGGCTCCGGCTCCAAATAATGGGAGTAGGATATACAATACCATTACCATACCACAGATATATACCCTAACGTATCCGCACTGTGTACGTGCCTTCAGAGCCAAGATAGATTACATAAGCCACATAAGAACAGATGCTTGAAACCTATAATATTCATCTGTAACAAAAACAGTCACCGTAACTGAAATCGGTATGGGGTGTATTGTTACTATAGGGGTGGCATATTTTTTAGAACTAAACAACCAGCATTCTAATTGTGTCACACACTATCAATCAGAATCAACACTCTGAATCGTTTTGAAGCAGATTGCTAGTCCATTGCTTCATATGTTCGAAAAATTTCTCTGCTCAACTTATACGAAAATAAAGCGCCGTTTACACGGTGAAAGTTTCTGGAACGTTCAAGAGCAATAATTGCATGCCATAAAGCACGTTCAAGTTTTTTGACATTTAAGAATTGCATGAAGTGTTTACACGCGTGCGAATCCATAAAATGGCATGTACAATAATTGAATGCAAGTTTTTCCATTCAATAAAATCGCATGCGACTTACACCAGGCAATAAAATTGACAGGCGATTATTGCATGCAAGTTTTGCCTAGAAATGATATTTTATTTAATTTTATTGAACGTCTTCTCAAGATATTTTTCAAGTTGTTCTTGATTTGATTTCTTGCCTCAAAATAGCAGCAACGATTACCACACCCTCACTCACCGCATCAATAACAGCACAAATGTCAGATCATGCCAGAATTGAATGCGATTTTATTGTAGGAGCAATTACTGTACGTACTGTGCGATTTTATTGAACATACTTATACCAGTCTTGAAAGTTGCCCGTATCGTGCAACAATATTGTACGTGTTGTTTAGACGGTGCCAGATATTTTCCCTTCAATTTTATGGTATAATAATAATAATAATAACCCCACCGCCGTATCTCTACGTTGACGTCGTGGTGGGGCTTGCGCGCTCCGAACTCTGGGTCTGTGCCGGTAGAGTTCACTTTGCCGAAACAGGTCTAGTGTGAGGAGCCAGACCAAGAGGGATACAGAAACCCGCAGGGCAGCATGTGGCGAGCTGTTGGGCAGTAGCGACCCCACGGACCCTATCTCCCGGGAGTAGTCTTGTTCCTCATCTCTGGCTTGCCTTTATTGGCCGGCTGGAGTGAACACTGACGGGAACAGAGCTCCCACCTCATTCTTGCCTTTATTGGCTGGTTTGAGTGGAGATTCGCAAGAGCAAACGTGCTCGGAGGAAGGAAGTATTCCAGTAAGTGTTTGTAGGGATCTTGACCATCTTCCGGGCTCTGGGATTGTTCTGAGAACCGTGGGATACCTCTCCACTCCTCACAAGCACCTCAGGACATGTTGCCCCCTTGGCGCTACGACACTATGTGTTAGCGACCGTTTTCGGGGGCCCATTATTGAGTGTGCAAGTCACCCCCTGCCATTTTATCTGTGTATTGTATACAAAACATTAGTGAGGCAGGGGCCATAGCGTTTCATAGTTCTAGGTAACCAGTCCACAGCCACCCAAACCCATAGTCTTATATATTTTGTTTCCATGTTCTGCAATAGTCCTGCACCAACCGGGGGTTGTCCTTGGGTGCAATTGCATAGTGCATACAGGGATAATCGTCGGCTGGTGCCTTCTCTTCATTTAAAATTGTCGAAGGGGCCTCTGCAAGTTGGCTTCGGCTCCTCGTACGCCTTCCAAAGGACCGAGACCCCAGGGTCCCGAGATATGACAAAAATAAAAAACAATAATAATAATAATAAACCGAACCTCGGAAAAGAAACCTCGGGAAAGCCGAGGAAGGAAACCTCGTGAAAGCCGAGAAAGATAAACAAATCAAGTATATTGACTTGGCTCGCGAGGTTGTCGACATGTGGGATGTGGACTCAGCAGTCATTGTGCCGATAGTCGTATCAGCCAATGGCTTAATTGCCAAGAGCCTCGACCAACACCTAAGGAGGCTCTCGTTGGGCAGCTGGATCAAGGGCTTGATTCAGAAAGCGGTGCTTCTGGACACGGCCCGCATTGTTAGGAGGTTCCTCTCTCTGGAGCCCTGACCGCCGGTAGCTTGGACCCTGTTCCCGATACCGGTGGGCTACTATTTTTATATTTTTAAATGTTTTTATACTTTTTATATTTCAACATTTAAAAATGTAATTTATATGTATATACAAATGAAATAAAGGAAATAATAATAATAAATCTTTATTACACTTCGGAGTCACAAACATCTGTGTAGCCCTGTCTCTGCCTGTCTCTGTGTGGTATGCCACAGGCAATAAACTTTCGGCGTGTAAATGGAGCTTTATGCAATGAATGTTGTTGAACTGTCCAAATTAAACCGATTCCTACATTAAGGACCTGTTTCCTTACTTGACACATAATTTCATACAAATTCTGTTCCATTTTTGAATTTATTTGGTGAGAATAATACAAACGCAAAATATCACCTAGATTCAGTTAGGTTTCTGAGGAATTCTTAAATGGAGTTTAAACTCTCAAGCAAATTAAACAAAATTATCTATTTCCTTATGCTCGGTTTTTGAGGTCCTCAGATAGACCCTCGATAGTAATTCACTCGATTGTCAAGCTAAATTCTTCCTTAACAAAGTGTTCAGAATTACGATAAATCAATTATCACTATCAAATGGATAAACTTCGTTTAAAAACCTCAGAAACCGGACATCAGAGAATCAAAGCAAAAAATAAAACAAAGCAAATCATTAGTAACTAGAACACGAGCCAGTAGCAATAGCATGCTGAAAACAGTGTCAGAGAGTATTTATTCTTCCATTTTGAGGCATTTTGTGGAGAGGTTGGAGGAGAGGCCAGAATGAGGATCCTACTGGGTGGTCTTCTGTGCAAAATGCTTGAAACTCGATTTTTCAAACTCAAAATTTACAATCAATCTGCCTAGCCTTTTCTCAACTATGCTGGGGTCGGCTTCCACTCTAACCAGATGCAGCTACCAGTAGAATACTAGTATTTTACATGGAGCGACTGCCTATCTGACCTCCAAAACCCAGTAACTGGATCATACGATACCCCTTGGTAAGACTGGTTTTCAGACTTTCGGGCTTCTGACGACCCGTAACGACTGTCAAAGATCCACGAAGCTTAACGTGCTTTCCGAGGCACGGAGGAGACTCGGTATGTAAAGGTGGTCACCCATCTACTGAGCAACCCCGGCAAGCGTAGCATAACCTGATGGATCGATTACTTAGCCACGAGCTCAAAATTTCTCAAAATTTACAAAAACAATATTATATTACTTACTAACAAAAGGTATTACTTACTAAGCATCATTGTTGTCCTAATAAAGAAATTTTGATTTTGAAAGCGCTTACCTTTCTAGCTCAGTTACTGTGGCGGCATCTACATCGCCACATATGAACTACGAATCAATGACGTGACGTCACGCAAAGTCTGCAACGCGCGATGAGAGTTTACCACGCGATTAGCATATATACAACGTCCCGACATCAACCGTCGGGCAGTAGCCCACCAGACACGACACCCGTCTGGTCGGAGGATCCTCTATGGAGGATGAGTGAACTTTACACCCTGTTCCACATGCCTCTAAACAGGTGACCCCGAGCATGAACGTCAGCGCAGCCTTCGTGCAACTAAATCAGCGTGACGTCATCAGCGTCACTTCCTCAAGCTTTCGAGCGGCGAGTCACACAGCCAGCCAGCATCCACGGCTTCAACAGGTATCCTGACCACCAGCATGCAGCGGACGCGCATTCCTGGTCATCACCTTCAGCGTCAACCCAGCGCTGTACACTTCGACTCACTGGAGCATAACGCAGCGCCACCCCGACTCACTGGGGTATTACCGCAGACAGTTCCGACTCACCGTGAACTATGCGGCACCCGGTTCCGACTCACTGGAACCACAACTGGCACTGGCAAGCATCGCAAGATACACGACTCAGCCCACTATCGACCTCCGGTCTCCGGAGGTGAGTGATGTGGCGGCATCTACATCGCCACATACGAACTACGCATCTCAATGACATGACGTCACGCAATCATGCATCGCGCAATTAGAGTTTACTATGCGACTAGCATATATACAACGTCCCGACATCAACCGTCGGGCAGTAGCCCACCAGACACGATAACAAATTTATTTGCTACCCTACACATACAGGTAACGCTAGCTGTTGACTTCTACCCTTATAAACCAATTATTTTACGGATCAAGAAATTCTAACGCAAAAACAGTAGGTAACGTCTAGACCGAACTGGCCTAAATTGAGGTCTATGACCATAAATAATTATGCTTCAATGCCGAATTGAACGCGTGACAAAAAACGTACTAAAAACCTACACTAACTAGGTCCAATCCAAAGCTTTGTTGGAAATAATAGTGATTAGTTTTATAATAATGACGCGATTTGGATGGCCGAAAAAAAATCAACTGAACACTGTATAAGTTTTTCAATCTTGGTTCTGACTGAACTCTTTAGGCTGAGTTGCACCACAATATTAGTTACAGTAAAGCTTTATGTCAAATTTGACAATAACTTAACACTGATTTTAACGATTACCTGCGAAATATGTTCCACCGGCGTATTCATCAGCTTAGTTAAAGTATCCTGATATAGATAGTGCAATCCACGAAGACGCGCCCCACTACTCCTAACCGTTGCACACATAAACTATAAACGGTTAGGAGGAGTAGTGGGCGCGTCTTCGTGGATTGCACTATCTATAGCGTAGGTACGCGTCTGACAGAAGTGACAGATATTTAACATGAATGATAACATTAATCAGCGAAGTATGGGTACAGTTAAAGTTATGACGTCAGCAAACAAATTGTCAAATGTAGCAACCCATTTTTTATCTCACAGGTACTTTAACTGAAGGTGCGATGTTTGTTACTGTTAAAGTAAGATGGTGCAACCCACCCTAAATGTTAAAAATGTAGGAAAATTAGAGATTGATTTGTGACAGTGTGACTAATATTAGAATGCTAAAGTAAAAAATAGTTACGTGATTTTTACATTTGATAAAGAACAGGCTTGCTACTTCTGTCAATACCTTTGATAAATGAGGTGTATTGGACTTAGATGTTGGTTGTCTTTTTTTCACACGTATTCTCATAACACATTTGACATTGGCAGAATTGTCGACATCGGCACCATTGCCATAGAGAAAAAAACCGGTCAAGAGCGAGTTGGACTCGCGCACCGAGAGTTCCGTTCAGATACCTGAAAAAGTGTGCTATTTAGAGACATCGTTTTATTTTTTCTGTAATCTTTACATAAACTTCCATAACATAGAATAATTTCAGATTTTTATCTTTGCAAACTTTGGAGATAAGGGGGGGAAAGGTATTTTTTTTTTACATTTTTTATCAAAAGTCGAAAACAATGCGACCTAAAAAAAAGAAAAAAAATTTTTGAGAATGTGCAAGCAGCGTTCTTTCATATGATACCCCACATGCCCTAGTAGCCCCACTTTGAATTTTTAAGACCCCCTTTCAGTCCCTGTTACAAAAAAAATATAAATATTTTTACTTCTTTCTTATTTGCAAAATAGTTTGGTGAACGTCATCTAAAACTGTTCTAAATTTCAAGTTGATAGCATTATTAGTTCTTGAGATATCCAGCTGTGACAGACAGACAGACAGACAGACAGACTGAGTCACACCATAAGGGTTCCTTTTTTACCATTTTGGTACGGAACTCTAAAAATAGAATAGAATAGAGGCATGATCCTAAAGCTGTGTTTAGAACAGCGGGACAATTGCGTAACACACTTACAGCAACCGGTTTAATTTTTGACAGTTCAACAACATTCATTGCGTTATTTACGTTGTCGAGCAGACATACATTTATCGAACACATGAAGCAATGGATTAGCAATTTGCTTCAAAATCATTCAGATTGTGATTGATAGTGTATTACGCAATTAGAAACACATACCGTTGAACTTCTAATAACTGTATTCAGTATTGTTTTGTTATACAAACAATACACGATACCTAACACTTCTGTTAACATCTCTTAAACAAATATTTAAGGTCCCTTTAAAATAGATGGACAAATTTTCACAGGTGTTCTACCCATCAATATGAACAACTTTTACTATGGGACCAGATCTGCTGATCCCTATGTTTTGACGAGTTTGGCGTAGATAAATGTACCACTGATTTTTTTTTCGCGATTTTAGGTTTGGTCCCTAAAAGTTGTTCATAATGATTAATTAATTTATTTATCATCCTTACAGCTATCATTACAGGCTTTAAGCTAATGTGACAGTGTAGTCATCAACTTAAAAAATAACTTATTTAAACTTATAAACCTAACAACAAATATTTTTATTACCTTACATAACTAACTACATTTAATAAAACTCTTCCGAATTCTTTCAAAGAGCACGAAAAAATATGTCTGTCATGGGCTTCGTTCACCATACGGATTGTACTGGTGAAGGGTGCTTTCGTCAGTAAGTTAGTTCTGCCCACGGGCACTTTTAGCAGTTGATGTGATGAGTACAATGACCCCTTAAAAGATTGTTGGATTTTGACGACACGGTTGGCGCAGTGTTCGATTCCCGCACGAAACAAATATTTGTACGACCTACAAGTATTTGTTCCGAGTCTGGGGGTTTTTTCTCTAATATGTATGTATTTACAAAAAAAAATGTATATAAGTAGTTTGTCAGCCATCTCGTTACCATAACACAAGCATTAGGTTGCTTAGCTTGGAACTAGATGGCGTTGTGTGAAATGTCCAAGGATGTTTATGTATTTATTTATTTATTATTGCCACTGTTTACACTTACACCCTGTATAAACAATACACGATACCTAACACTCCTGTTAACATCTTTATAACAAATATATCTGTACCGCAATAACAGTACTGCCCGGTGCGAGGTCTCAAACAATCATGACCTCCAATCAGCGGCTTAGTACGCAAGCCTGTCTATTGTCACTTTCGTACGGTGACGCTTTGTCTTGGACCTCTTCATACATATGAGCGACAATATTCAGAGACGCCTTCCGAGTAAACGGAGTCTCAAATTAGGACTAAGGGCGAATTTCACCAATGAAACTAAACGCGTTCAGCACATCTAAACCGCGTTCAAGAGCTGTCAGTGTCAAAATTGTTATGGAACATTGACAGATGTTGAACTCGATTTATAATTAGGTACTGATCGCGTTCAGTTTCATTGGTAAAATCAGCACTAAGGGCGAAGTTCACCAATGAAACTAAACGCGATCACCATATAAATCATATTTAAGAGGTGGCAGTGTCATTATTTTGTGTAGAATGTTGATAAATAGCTCTTATTTTAAATGTCGCAGCATCATGCTGAGATAGGGACCTTTTGGCCTCGTACAGGACTTTCTTTTTTTCTTTTTTTTTATATATATATATATTTTTTTTTAACTTTTATCATTGTGTTTTTAGTTTTACTTGGTGACCTTCCTGTGCGAGTCACAATAAATACTTTTTTTTCTTTCTTTCTTGAACGTGGTTTAGATGTGCTGATAGCGTTCAGTTTAATTGGTGAAATTAGCACTAAGCTCTCATTTAAACTACGTTAGTTTGGAGCTAGCTAGCCTTTACAAGTAGCAGTACATCGTATAAATGTGCGTTGGGCGTAACTTGGGCAGTCAGCCATGATTGCAAATTCAAACTCCAAAGACCTCCTTTGATTTCAGACAGATCCAGTCTTTCTTTGTGATTTTTTCGTGTCTCAAAATTAGACTTAAAAGGAATATCGGTAAATGCCAGATGCTACTTTCAATGATTGTAGTAAGTAACGACTATGCGTGCCAAATAAGAATAGTACTGTCAAGACGCCATTTTATTCCGCAATATAGTCCGCAATACTATGGCAATACTCGCGAACTTCATTACCAATAGGTACTAATTTGACAGCTATCGTATGAAGTTGGCAGCAAAATCAAAATCAAAAGTCATTTATTCAAATTAGGCTGAGAATCAGCACTTTTTGTACGTCGAAATTACAGTAAGACAGTCCCCACAAAACGCCCGCCCTTCACCACTTCCTAGTGCTTTAGCTGGGAAGAAGAAGTAGCGGAACAAACTCCGCATGCGCGATCCTATTCTTTTTTGGCACGCATAGTAACCTAAGTACTCAGATCAAATAAAAAACTAAGACGTCGCTGTCAACAGTGACGTGAGGCCGGTCACGTAAACATATTCGGTCTTATTACAAAACGAGGTTTTTCTTCTGTCATGGTTTAAACCATCGAGCCAGCTTTTGTAATAAGAACCTAGCTGTGATAGAAATACAGTTCTTTATACAAAACTGACAACCATAGTCCGGTACTAAGTTGTCAGTTTTTAGGGTTCCGTAACAAAATGGTAAAAAGGAACCTTTATGGTGTCACTCAGTCTGTCTGTCACAGCTGGATATCTCAAGAACTACTAATGCTATCAACTTGAAATTTAGAATAGTTTTAGTTGACGTTGACCCAACTATTTTGCAAATAAGAAAGAAATTCAAATATAAATATTTTTTTTGCAACAGGGACTGAAAGGGGGTCTTAAAAAATCAAAGTGGAGCTACTAAGGCGTGTGGAGTATCATATGAAAGAACGCTGTTTGCACATTCTCAATTTTTTTTTCTTGTTATTAGACCGCATAGTTTTCGACTTCTGATGAAAAATGTTAAAAAAAAATACCGTCCCCCCCCCCCCTTATCTCCGAAATTTGCAAAGAGAAAAACCTGAAATTATTCTATGTGATAGAAGTTTATGCAAAGATTACAGGAAAAATAAAACGATGTCTCTAAATAGCATACTTTTTCAGAAATCGGAACGGAACCCTCGGTGCGCGAGTCCGACTCGCTCTTGACCGCTTTTTTAAAACTGACATCTTAATGTGTCGGAATAAAGTTAGAAACTCAAAAAGGGTCCGTGGTTTAAACCTGGGTTTGAAGATGAACCTTGTTTTGTAATAAGACGGTAAGTGTGCACTTAGTAAGGTGTAGTTGTTATAGTTTGGTGTAACTGTGTGCGTGTGAGCGTGTGTGCACAGAGCGTAGGTGTAGTTTTGCGCATGCTTCACTGCAATATTCGCAGTCTTGGTTTTTTATTTAGTCTGCGCCTATGTAAGAATCTTTTATAACCCTCAGTGTTAAACGAGAAACACACGATATTATCGTCTATAACACAAACTAAAAATTATTTTTTTGTAAAAAGAATATTTTTTTTACAAAAAGTAGACTTTCACAATAATTTAAAGTAAATATCCTAAAGCTACGCTTTTCTTGTGAGCCTGCGAACGTCTAAACAAGGTACTGTATGAAAACTCCGGCACGTAAGCTAATGACACCCAGACTATACCTCGTAAAAGACAAAATGTTGAATCATTTGTTACAAGAAAAACACTTCAACAAAAACGGAAACGAAGCGTGTCTTCTCATACGAAAAAGGATAATTGATAGGAATGAAAAGGAGAAAGATATTACTTTAGAACTTAAGGCCCTGGTTCCAAGCTTGGTGTAGCTCGGTGTGTAAGTGAAATGGCGTTATGGCTGTCTAGTTTGACGCACGAGATAGAAGACTATCACGCGCACGGGAATTATGTCGTAAAAGTGCAAATAAAATCGTATAAAATTATAAATTAACTATTTAATAAAAAGTAATCCATCACTGGATGCAGTTTGGAATTTGACATTTCATGGTATATTTTTAATTATAATTATAATTGCTAATGAAGTGATAAACAGCTTTTAAAGATTATTAGGAGGTATGTTTAAAGATTTTTTTGGTGCATTAGAGTATGTTTAATTATGTTTTGGCTTCCATCACTGTATGCGAAAAGGACTTTGAAAATATCATATTTTTTTACATGTCAAAATTACTTACGGTTTATGAGATACACAGCTTTAAAAAACCACCTTTTTGATCGTTTTCAGGAAATCTGCGCCTTAACAGAAGGTTCGCCTGGAAAAGATTGATCAAGAACTTCTCATATGTGAAATTAATTTCAGCTGTAAGTGAGGAAATTAAAAAAATACAGAAAACTAGCGGGCATGATAGAAGGTGTTCTGCCGGAACAGCGCCACTTTCCCTGATACAATAGTGAATCTAAACCATCCAGGTACCCACTCAAACACACACAAAAAATTTCATCATAATCGTCCAGCCGTTTATGGGGAGTTCAGTGACATATAGTCGTACAGAAGAATTATTGTAAGTATAAAACGTGTCGTTTTGCATCTTCGTCAAATTTCAGGGTGTGATACAGAACATTAAACCGAACAACTTTCTCCATTGGACCAACATCGTAACTGCCAAAAAATGTTCAACTGTCCCATGGAAAACTTCAATGCCTACTCGACGCAAATGTATGGGAAGACTGATAATTTTTTCGCGATTACGATGTTGGTGCCATGGAAAAAGTTGTTCTGTATCACACACTTAAATTTGACGAAGATGCAAAACGACACGTTCTATAATTACAATACTTCTTCTGTACGTCTATATGTCACTGAACTCCTCCTAAACGGCTGGACGATTATGATGGAATGTTTTGTGTGTGTTTCAGTGGGTCCCTGAACGGTTTAGATTCACTATTGGATCAGGGAAGGTAGCGCTGTTCCGCCAGAACAACTTCTGTCAGGCCCGCTAGTTTTCTGTATTTTTTTAATTTTCTCATTTACAGCTGAAATTAATTTAAATAAGATATTTAAATATAATATTATCATCAACTGAGTATTTTGCTTTCTCGCCGTGAAAGAGAATTTCTAAAGGACTACCTATAAATATTAGGTAGGTACTAGGTACCTATCCGAAAATATAAACGCCACGTTTCAATATCTTACTTTCCTTAGGTTTTATTTTTATTAGAATACACATAGAATTTTTAATGTACTAAAGTAATAAGTTACTACGAAATTGTAGCTTTAAACGTAAAGCTATTATTCGAACCTTTCATATTTTAAATAAATACTGTATTATATTAAAGCACTAATTGTACACTTTACTTCACCAGTTAGATATTATGTTACTAGTCTGTAAAAAGGTCGATACATTTTAAATGCCATTCAGACATAATTTACATGACCTTTATAACGAAACAAACTTGAAACTTCGGCCATTAATTAACCCTATTCTAAACCAGCGGATATTTTTTTTCTTTCAATGACAATTTGTTTGAAAATGTTCCGGCAAAAATCATTAAAACCACAATAGGTAGCGGTCATTATATTTTTGTGTAGCCTCACCATTAGAAAAAAAAACCTGTCAAGAGCGAGTCGGACTCGCGCATCGAGGGTTCCGTTCCGATTTCTGAAAAAGTGTGCTATTTAGAGACATCGTTTTATTTTTCCTGTAATCTTTACATAAACTTCTTTCATAGAATAATTTCAGATTTTTGTATTTGCAAACTTCGGAGATAAGGGGGGAAAGGTATTTTTTTTGGATTTTTCATCAAAAGTCGAAAACTATTCGGCCTAAAAAAAAAATTAAAAAGAATTTTGAGAATGTGCAAACAGCGTTCTTTCATATGATACCCCACATGTCAGTCCCTGTTACAAAAAAAATATAAATATTTGACTTCTTTCTTATTTGCAAAATAGTTGGGTAAACGTCATCTAAAACTGTACTAAATTTCAAGTTGATAGCATAAGTAGTTCTGGAGATATCCAGCTGTGACAGACAGACAGACTGAGTCACACCATAAGGGTTCCTTTTTTACCATTTTGGTACGGAACCCTAAAAAGGAAAAACAAATGAGCGGCGAAAAAAAAAGCCAGTTTAGCTGATTGATTTGTGTAAAAAATGTGTTTTGTAATAGAATGACATGTTATGGTATGATATAATGAAATAGATTAGACTAAATATTGATCCAAGACGAAAATAAAATTGTCAGACTGTAATTAATACAGCATGACACTTAAGATTTTTATTAATTATTTTTTTTGTCCATGGTTTCAATTTGTTAAACATGTCCGTTTTAATTGCAATTAGCTATTGATTTTTAATTAGGCACATTACAAATTGATTGCCCGATACAATAGCAACCTTAATTGAAATATTAAAATTAATGTGCCAATTCATAATATCCCGGCTATCATCAATTCAGAATCAAATTACAATACATAATTGAATTTACGGAATTACGTTCATTCATTTCACTGCCCTAATATTTATCATAAATATGTATTATTATAATAATAAAAACCAGTTGATTTAAAATCATTGTTTCATGCCAAATTTTTAATTCGTAAATAAATTTTAAAAAAACTATCACTTAAAACTTACTTGCAATCAACTTCCGAATCCCACAGTAATTTAAATCAGAACCATTCACAAGTTCACACCAGTATATTCATTCACAAAAACCAACAAATCTGTTGACACTCAATCCACTGAGCAACCCAACTGCACTCAACACACTACAGTATCCCCTGTTCACACTAACGATACAAGTCAAAATCCAACTGAAAATTTTCCGGTAATTTTCTTTTGTCGCGAAAACGTATTTCGTCGACCGTTTCGTTCGTTCGCGTTCGGACCGGGGAGCGTCACGACGTCGTTCGTCGTTCACAGCCCGATGGGAACTGAGGTCCGTAGCGTACCTGCAGCGGCACGCACACAAATGCATTCCACGCATACACAAAAGCTCTAGAACTTGCGCTTTAAAGCTCCGTCTCCACGTGCCGATGCTTTTTTGGTTTTTTCTCTTTTTTTTTTTCTCCTTTTTTTAGTTAACTAAAAAAAGGAGGAAAAACGTGTCGAATGTTTAAACATTCGACACGTTTGGTAGCATCTGTAAATTGTGCCGTGCACAAAAACAAGAGGCTTTTTTGTAGCACTTCCGTAAAGTGGTTTATGGGGTCTTAATTTTGCGGAAGATTGAGATGTTTTCTTTACGTGACGTGTGACTTCGTGTGTTTTTTCAAGGTTTTTTACCGGATACAGTGTTTATGGATATTTTTTCAAGGTCTTTTACCGGATACAGTGTTTAAGGATATTGTTTAGGTAAGTTGGAGTTGTAAAATGATATGTTATCTTTTTAGGAGTGTGTTTAAGCAGTAGGTATTTTGCTTTCGATTTGTTTAAATGTTTGGTTGGTAGATTTTATTAAAAATGCATTTGTAATCTTAATTTGGCTTCAAACGATTGATTGAATTTGTTTATATTACATAAAAATAATTTATTTGACAAAAAAGATCAAACAAACAAAAATAACTTTCATTTTCAGTAAAAAAGCTCGCACATAAAGAAGTGAACAAAGTGACAACCCAAATTGTTTACTTCTTTCATATAAAAATTACGATCATAATTGTTCTGAACGGGCTCACGTCCTATTATTCCCAAGAGTCGCGTTACCTCACATCAAATTAGTGTGACACCGCCTTTATGGTATGCGTACGTACTGGAAGTCTTTACCGTATTTTTTGTTGACATCATTGCAAAGATTTTTGAAAAAAAAGAGAACCGTCTTCTTTTGTTTTCAACGAGATTTGTTATAGCATTGGTTTTTCACACAGAACAGGTACTCTGTATCTGTTCTGTGGTTTTCCATAATGAGCTAAATGCTCATAAAAGATTTTGTCATCCTAGTATTCGCCTTCTGTCTTCTAGTTTTATAAGTGGAAGCTAATTCTTAAGAGGGCTGTCGCATTTTGTCACCTCTCTCGCTCACACGGGACGAAATTTTAAAGAATGTGGAATGAAAAGATGCTTTTTTGAAAAATGTAATCAATTAAAGGACTAGTAAATAATGTTAATTTAATAGGTAACTATTAAAAACACATTTTTATTGTGGCATTTATTTAACTCATCTCAAAAACAGATAATACTGTTTTGAACTGAGTTTATTAGATAACACAATAGGATTAGGAATGTGTTTTAATAATTAGGCAGGTTCCTATTAAATAAACATTATTAACAAGTCCTTTAATTGATTACATTTTTCAAAAAAACATCATTTCATTTAAAAATCTTACAAATTTGGGCCTGTGTGAGCGAGAGAGGTGTCAAAATGCGACAGCCCTCTTAATACAATACCCGTCAAGAAGCCTCACATTAAATTCAATTTAGATTTTTTTTTAAACACGTTTTCTCATAACACATCTGACATTGGTAGAATTGTCGACATCGGCACCATTGCCATAGAGAAAAATAGAATAGAATAGAAGGGGACACACTGTCATGTAGTTCGAATCCAGTTTTTTTCATGATTTTCCCTACAAAGATAGTTTGTTTCCCTTCGTTCCACAACCTACAATGACCTACAGACTAACAATTACAATTTATTCTATCACTTTTACAACCTTAATTTCACCGTCAGTGTCAAAATTCAATCATCTCGACTACATGATTTATTGTTCCACCGAAAAAAATAAAGGGTGTTTTTTTAGAGACGGAGAACTTTAAATTGAAATAAAATACAGAAAACTGTTTTTGATATCCATGAAATTGGCTTTATTTAATAGATTATTTTAAGACATATATCTTTGAATACGATTTCGGGCATTTGGCCGCCGCGGCTGGCGCGAAGGCCTAATTTACTAAAAGCTTAATTTTTTTTTGGTCTAATTTACCAAAAGAAACATTTGACGAACGACTAATTTCACCTCTTAACTTGCCACCTCTTTCTTGCCATATGACGCCATAACCTATTATATTATATTTGTTATATTTACAAGATTATATTCTCTCTCTCTCTCTCTCTCTCCCTATCTACCACTCGACCGCGATGCGCAGGAATTTTTCGATATTTTTGTTTTTTAATAGTTTTATATAAGTTAGGATATAATTTCTCTGGGTAAAGTCGTACATCTACGCTGATAAACTAGAAACAATTGAGCAGTCGGAAGACAACATTCGACTCTGCCTGGCCTGGTTTTACTGAAGAGTTTGTGAAAATTTGACGTCCAGATTACGCCATGTGTACGTACTAGCCGTAGCGCCTACATGCCTGAAATCATATTCAAACGATAATGCCATAAAATTATCTGTCAATAAGATTAAATTTCATAAAAAAAATTCTATGATTTATATTAATTTAAAGTTCTCCGCCTATAAAAAATCATTCTGTATAAACTTTTGGGAGTCTGTAACACAAATTAGCTTGCTAGACGAGTACTCTCCTAGGCATTCTTTTAGGCAGTCAGACTAGACGAACTGTTATGAAAGGTTGGATCTTCGACCTTCAATATCTCCTTAACCAGAAGGTACCCAGATATGGTCCAGTACCTACAAAAAAAAATATCACAATAAAGGGAAATACAAGTGCCTCAACTGGCGTCATACACCCTTTAAGGCGGAGATTTCTTGAAAACTGTCAAAATGGTGGTTTTTTAATGCAGTGTTTCAATAAAATAAAAATATGATATTTTCAAGTCCTTTTCGCATACAGTTATGGAACTCAAAACATAATTAAACATACTTTAATGCACCAAAAAAATCTTCAAACAAACCTCTTAATAATCTTAAAAACACAATCATTATCCTTTCTTCTAGAGAGTATGGATAACTAGCACTTGGAGAAGATTAAAAGAGGCCTTAATGTATTTATATAGGAATAGGTGTAGACACATTCAGACAGAAACATCTATGACACAGGGTGTCATAATCTAAACAATATTTAAACATAGAATAACAAAGCGGCCAGGTAGTGTTATCAATTTATCATTGTAGTTCCAACACTTTCATTATCAATTATAATTATAATTAAAAATATGCCATAAAATTTCAAATTCCAAACTGCATCCAGTGATGGATTACTTATTATTAAATAGTTAATTTCTAATTTTATACGATTTTATTTGCACTTACGACATAATTCCGGTGCGCTTGAGAATCTTCTATCGCGTCAAACCACACTTGGATGTAGGGACTTAATATTCTCCATTTTAAAAGTAATATGTAGGTACCCTAGCTACCATTTGTCCTCGTCCTCAAACATGCAATACTGCATCATTACATCCAATAAAAACAAACATTGGCGACAAACATTATTATAACAGTCTTGTTTGCCCAATATTTGTACAATCAAGTGGACCTGTCAGGTACTGTCGGGGCTGCCTCTCGACCTAGTAAGGAATACTTAGAATTTATTTTTACAACGCCATTTTGAGTTTTCGTTGTAGGTTCCTGGGTTTTGTGTTAGTGTTGTTCGAGGTATTTCCCATGATGTTTGTACATAGGAGTTAAAAATTATGCCACCTGGTTTGACGGAAAAAACCAGTATAAGCTGACCTCTTATTCTATTGAAACTACGTACTACGCTAGGCCATCTCAAAGTCTAAGGTCCGTATTACAGAAGGAAACTCAAGCACTGATCTTAGTTTAAAACTAGTTTCAACCAATCAAATGGCTTGAATCTAGTTTTAAGTAATGCTTGAGTATTGAGTGAGTGTATCAATCAATCAGCCTAGCCTTTTCCCAACTATGTTGGGGTCGGCTTCCAGTCCAACCGGATGCAGCTGAATACGAGTATTATACATGGAGCGACTGCCTATCTGACCTCTTACGATACCCCTTGGTAAGAACTTGTCAGATTTTCGGGCTTCTGATGACCCGTAACGTCAAAGATCCACGAAAGTCGTGCTTTCCGAGGCACGGAGGAGTCTCGGTATGTAAAGATGGTCACCCATGCACAGACCAATTCCCGGCATGAACTGTTATTACTCAGCCAAGAGCTCCTCAGTGTGACCACTAAAAACAAATCATTTGCACTTAACTGAAAAGAGAAAAGCTAGCACTAAAATCTATACCTACATACTAAAATCTATACACTATATTTCAGGTTATTGGTTTGTCCTGCCCGCTATGCCAAAATTCTATAATGCTTGTTTTCGGGTTCCGTACCTTAAAAGGAAAAAAAACGTAACCCTTAGAGTATCACTTCGTTTCAGTCTGTCAAGATCCTTTTTCTCAGAAACGGGTGGAGGTATCAAGTTGAAATTAATACTAAATACGTAGATCTATGGTCTCTTGTAGTTCTATGAAAAGGGTACTTCCCGTTGTCCTAGAATCATGAAATTTGCCAAGAAACAAGGTCTTACAGCAGAAATAAAGGAAAAAGTCCGAAAATTGTTCATTTGTAATTTTATCACACAAAAAAAAATATTTTTGGAATTACAATGTTAAGTTTGTATTTAGAATAAATTTTTTCAACTACGGAACCCTTCATTGTGCGTGGTCCGACACGCACTTGACCAGATTTTGACTTTAATTTGAACGTTTTTACTTATTTAGATAGGAACGACCATGGGGCTTCTGGTTGATAATCTGGTTGTACTAAAACAACACGCAGCGCTTCCATACAGCACTGATTTTACTAAAAGGAGACGGAAAGATATAGTTTGCCCTCAAAAAAGTACAAAACATGCTTTCACAGCTAAATTTTACATGTACCTCGGACCACTACTCTACAATAGGCTAAATGAAAAAGGAAACATCTACTCCTTAAATAATAGTAACTGCAAGAAATTCCTTAGGGAAGCTCTCCAATCTATGTCCTATGAAGATACAGAGAAGTTATTATTTGTGCTAAAGTAAATATTGTTAAGTAGTATTATATCATTTTATATTTTTTATACACCTTTTTACATTTATGCAACAATAAGATAAGTATGATTATTTAATCAATTAATGTTACCTTCAATCGCCTGAAACACAGGATTACCTAGTTCAGGCACAAGTCATGTGTGAACTTTCCATAGATTTAAGGAAAACTGTATTTATCGTTAGTTCTTATATATTTTTGAATAAATTTGATTTGATTTGATTTGAATTATTTAGCATTGAGGCCCACGTAAACCTAATTATGTTATTCTACATAAAATAGGGACGATGACGAAAAATATTTTTTTGTCCGTCCTGTAGATTATTTAAAAATATTGGACACGTACTTTTTTGTTTTTTTTCGTAATCAAAAGATTACGGCGATACATTAGGTTAAAATATGGCATGACAAAGCAAAAATACTTGTCTAATATTTTTTAGGGTTCCGTACCAAAATGGTAAAAAAGGAACCCTTATGGTGTGACTCAGTCTGTCTGTCTGTCACAGCTGGATATCTCAAGAACTACTCATGCTATCAACTTCAAATTTGGAATAGTTTTAGATGACGTTTTACCCAACTATTTTGCAAATAAGAAAGAAATAAAATATTTATATTTTTTTTGCAACAGTGACTGAAAGGGGGTCTTAAAAATTTAAAGTAAGACTACTAGGGCATGTGGGGTGTCATATGAAAAAGAGTTGTTAGTACATTCTTCAATTTTTTTTTTTTTTAGGCCGCATAGTTTTCGACTTTTGATGAAAAATGTAAAAAAAAATACCGTTCGGGGGGAACGGTATTTGTTTTTATCTCCGAAGTTTGCAAAGTGAAAAATCTGAAATTATTCTATGTGATAGAAGTTTATGTAAAGATTACAGGAAAAATAAAACGATGTCTCTAAATAGCACACTTTTTTAGAAATCGGAACGGAACCCTCGGTGTGCGAGTCCGACTGGCTCTTGATCGGTTTTTTATTATCTTCCTGACGGACTAAATACATTTTTTTTTCCCTATTTCAATAATTAAGTATTCACTGACGTCGCACGTCGTCATGATATTTTTCAACTCCATAACTTCATAACAACTTCCAAAATAAGCATTAACAGACTTCCCAAGATATTTTAGGACTCTTTGAATTATACAACGTTGTTTACTTCCCACATGTGTCGGCTCTTCGTTAAAAAGTCATGATAATTTACGCGGCCAGTACAGTAAACGATCCTGAGGGTATAATTCTATATTCGTTACGTTTGGTACAAGGATATTGATTGCAATGTGATGTTATTATCATGGAAGTGCTATTAGGTTGGTTTAAGGATTCCCTACCTCATAAGGAAAAAAACCGGTCAAGAGCGAGTCGGACTCGCGCACCGAGGGTTCCGTTTCGATTTCTGAAAAAGTGTGCTATTTAGAGACATCGTTTTATTTTTCCTGTAATCTTTACATAAACTTCTATCACATAGAATAATTTCAGATTTTTCTCTTTGCAAACTTCGGAGATAAGGGGGCGGTATTTTTTTTTTTACATTTTTCATCAGAAGTCGAAAACTATGCGGCCTAAAAAAAAGAAAAAAATGTTTGAGAATTTGCAAACAGTGCTCTTTCATATGATACCCCACATGCCCTAGTAGCCCCATTTTGATTTTTAAAGACCCCCTTTCAGTCCCTGTTGCAAAAAAATATATAAATATTTTAATTTCTTTCTTATTTGCAAAATAGTTGGGTCAACGTCATCTAAAACTATTCTAAATTTCAAGTTGATAGCATTAGTACTTCTTGAGATATCCAGCTGTGACAGACAGACAGACAGACTGAGTGACACCATAAGGGTTCCTTTTTTACCATTTTGGTAAACGTAACCCTAAAAATTAAACTCTTATAGAATCACTTCGTTGACCGTCAGTCTGTCTGTCAGTCTGTCAAAACCCTTTTTCTCACGTAGAGGTATCAAGTTAAAATTAATATTAGATACGTAGATCTATGGGATTCGGCGCACAATGCCACATTTGCAAAATGACATGTTGGAATTTGGCGAAATGTCCCATTCTTAATAAATAATGTGATTAAGTACTGAAATAATTAAATTAGTATTATTTTTTATTCATAAATCACCGGCTTACTGCAAGAAGTTACTACAATCTTTAATCGCACATTCTGTGTTAAGACTTTTTGAGAATGTGTAGCATTTTGCTAGTGAGAAAAGACATAATTATGTAATTTTGCGTCAATATCTCATTCTGCGAATGTGGCATTGTGCGCCGAATCCAATCTATGGTCCCATGATGTTAAAATTTGTTCATTAGTTGAGGCGTTAAGACACACAAAAAGGCTAGGCACAAAAGGCACAGATAGGCGCTCATACAGCCATTATTTAGTGTTATTATTTAGCCATATTCAAATGAATACATTATTTTGAAGAAAACCATTGGAAGTTGTCTATAGATATTATTTATTTGTAAACCTAACCCTTCAAAGTTCAACACTCCCACTCAATAGGTAGGAGCACCTTCCTGTTCCCAATTCCCCGCTAGTCTCTCAAGTATCCATCCCTTCCTTCATTATTTACATTACAAACATTGTCGGTTTCAATATTACTGTGTAGGACTAATGCAGGTACCCCAAACTTTGTACATAGTTGTACTTGATTGCTACAAGCTTCACGATCCCACTCTGAAGATGTTTTGAACTTATCTCGAAATTGTAGGGTTGTTGATAGAATATCTTGGGATGTAGTTATGAAGGGGATAAACTTGGTAGGATCCAAAGATTCTCCTTGTAACATTGATATATTAGAGGAAGATATGTTATTATATGGTCCGTAAATCTATACCTCTCAAGCTAAAAAGCCAAACACGTGCATTCTTCCTGTTATGACGTATGGCTGCCAAATATGGTCTCTTACTTTCGAAAATATAAAAAAGTTAGAAATATACCAGAGCGTAGCATACTGAACCTGAAGAGAAAAGATAAAGTGAAACTGAAACATATAAGGAAAAGTTAACACATATTACAGACGTGACATTCACAATAAAACAAATTAAATGGCAGTGGGCAGGCCACACAATCAGAAGCAGAATAGAGAAGTGGGCCAAATACGTCACTGAATGGTACCCGAGAGAGGGGATGAGGAAACGGGGAAGGCCGGTTCGTAGATGGGAGGATGATCTTAGCTCGACGGCAGGCGCCGCGTGAAAAAGACAAGCACAAGATCGTGTACTCTGGAAGGGTCTGAGGGAGGCCTATGCTGGTGAGCAAGACAAACCAACCGACATGTCTGATATTCACAGCGATATGTAAAAAATAGTTTTTAAGTTTGTTAATAAAGGCTAATTTGAATTTGAATGTTACGCGCTAACAACGCACTAAATCTGGACTCGGCGCACGACTACATGCACCGAAACTCACACATCTGTGATCACAGTCTGAAACCAACAGTTACCAATAGACAAGGATAGAGATAGGAGCTGGCGCTGTCGTGCAAGCAAAATCACGTTACTCTCCAAATGCTTGCGATTATGAATGACATTGCATGTCTATGTCGGTCTCACAAACATGGCGAAGCAAACATTAAAATATTATTTAAATTTTCAACAAATTAACATTTTTGGCTGTACTTACGAGTGAAAGTAATCCCGTGGAACTTGTTTTTGGTTTTTGAAGTATTTGTGCACATGAAGGCGTTGTTGCTGCTTACTTAGACGATTACGGTAATTTTACTTAACGTGCTACACAAGCGACAGTTCAATTGTGACTAAGGTCAATTGTGTGCGGTTAACTCAATTTATGCAGTCCACGTCGAGGAGCGCGAACCTTATCTTCCTAATTTATTCATCAATGCCTTCCTTCCTAATTTATTAATTTAGATTTTTGCAGTAAAGCAGAAGACTACTTGACGTCATTAAAGATAAATATCACCCGTCTCTGCACCATTCCTTCGCATACTCAAAGATGTATATTCGGTACGGCTCTAATGATCCTACCTATCCTATGGGCACGTTCTTCCCTATCAATATCGCGCCCCCCCTCTACTCCTTGATATGCAATGGCTATGTGGGTCACATAGGCTTCATAACAGCCTTTGTGACCCACATAGCCACATAGCTCCTGGACCCTCATGTTTCATAATAACATGAGGTTCCAGGAGCTAGTGTGAACCTTTGAGTTCATCCGAGCAATCGGCTCTGGTCAAAACAAGCTGGTGTCAGTGCATTTCATTAATTCATTCATAAAGTAGAAGTAGAAGTGCAGTGGCGATACTGAAATGAACGTCCGAGCCACTCAAAGTAGGTATAGTCAATCCACTGAAATAATGACGCTCTTTAAAACTATTGCGACAGTCGACCTTGTAATTGGTTTATCACTTTTGACAACAATTCCCACTATATTTAAACTTTACTAAAGTTGGAAGTACATTATTATTGTAATTTATAACTATTGTTTATAATGTATCCATTGTTGGAGATCCCAAGTAAATAATTACATACCGCCACTATTTGAGTATACCGCCACTATATTTGAGTATACCACCACTATTTGAGCGGATAGACCATCAGCTCCACTACTACTGGCTGACTGTTTAGAATTTTTAACACGGGATGAGCATGAGGTAATGATATTTTGAAGCTATTTAATTGAACCTTCTACCCTGCATTGGGGAGTCGCACATTGATAATTTATATTAATGTAATTATTTTAATTCGCTTGAAATAACCTACTGCCATACTCATAATGCTATTGAAATATTTACAATAAAGTAATCCATTATTATTATCAGTATTACATATTTGAAATACAATAAATAAAATATTGGTAGTATATGAATATCAATGTTGGCCCGAGGCAAATATTTTGTGATGATCCATCAATATGAGGACATTTAAATTACAAATCAGTTTAATGCAAATCATTCTGTTTATTTTGATGTATTGTTTCTTTCTGTTTATTCATGATTTTTAAACAGCTGATTATAATAATTTATTACCTATGTGTTTCTGACTTCATTAAAAAACCTTCACAGGTAAACTGTTATTACTATTTCGAACAGTTTTGTTGCTGACCGTAATTTGGCGCAACTATGGGTACATGGGCAGTGAAGCTGCCTGGCCATTAGCAAGCGGAGCGACTAAGCGAAGAAAAGTGAAAGATTGTCACTGTTCTTCGCTTATTCGCTCCGCTTTTTAATAGATAAAAAGAAAAATCCTGACTGACTGACTGACTCATCAACGCCCAGCCCAAACCATTAGACCTAGAAAGCTGAAATTGTGCACAGAGGTTCCCGAATAAAGAACGGTTTTTGGTCCCGTGGTATATTTTACGACATCCACGCGGGTGAAGCCACTGGCAAAAGCTAATTTTATTATAGAAGTGTACCCGTGAAGAAGTCTAGTGAAATTTCTCTGTTAGCAGGATCGTGAACTGCCTACTAGCTCCCGTTAGCTTAGCAGTCCTTCTGCAGCGCAGAAGATGAGCTAGGCAGATGGGCCAAACTATGCCACTTTACTGGGAAAGGTTGTCAAAAGTGGTAAAACAATTAAGAGGTCGACTGTACTAGTGAAATCAAGACAAATTACACGATTGGTAATAATGATGGTAGTCTAAATTCATTATATTATTCAATTTATAGCCTCTCTAATATTCTGTGGGATATTACATAACCTGACTTCATTTATCAAGTTTACTACAGTACCGATCAAAACCCGCACGGGGCCCGCGTGGTGGATTATGGCCGCTGTCTCTCTCGCAGAGAGGAGGCCTCTGACTCCCAGGAGTGGGAACGTTGTAAGCTGATTATGCTACTTCAGTTAACCAGTCTTGGTGGCTCGGTGGTTTGAAGGCTGTGAGTTATAAAAAAATTGAGTAGCTATAAAACTAACTTTTTCAAAATCGTAATCATAAAGAATCTCGATCTATTTCATGATGACCAGCATGTAGAATGTGAACTCATTCATTTACCGTCATTTTCAAAACTTCTGATACGGGTTTTCGAGTCACAGGGTTCCACAATATATCTCAACATGTTCAGAAAAATGAATATAGATCAATCTGTAAGAGAAATTCAATCAATTCCGTACCTACGCAGTGCCTAGGAAATATCAGAAAATAGAAACACTTTCGTCTTCCTTCGATATGAGGAACAATTTGTCTGAATGTATATGAAATAGTAAGCGACATTATGTACAGGGTGACTTATTGTGAGAGTTTTTTCTTGTAAATGCGATTGTGGTTAGAAAATGGCAAAAAAACCCGCAGAAATATCGGAATATATAAAAAATTAGCTGTTTCATACAAAACTTTTCCTGCATAATTAAAAATCTATTTCCATTTGCCACACATGTGTGTGACCATCACTTGAGAACTGTTCGACCGGTTTAGCAGATTTTTTATTTTTGTGTTTCAGGATGAGATGAAAAAAAAAATTTGAAAATCCACCGGAAAATCCCCCGGGTGACGGCGACGTCGGGCACGAATAGGTAGTTCCCACTTATGATCCACTATTCACACAAGAAATACCTGCAAGTCACCCTGTATATAAAAATATTTTCCTGCAATCTTGGAAAAAAGAATGTTGATTGAAGACCTGTACGCCGAAATATCTGGCCAATCTCAAACGGCAGTAATAGAAAAGTTTCAGCTCTATATTTACACTTAGTAAATGAAAGTAGGTAATGGTGGGTATCAAAGTCATGAGCGGTTGCGATAAAGGATTTAAAATAATAATACTAAAAAACAATAAAATAAAGCTTTTATTGATTCCTTAGTAATTAATTACAATACATGCATTGTTATTAAAAATAAATATAATTTCATTTCATTTCAATAAAAAAACAAAACATAATAAAGGATTTGTAAATATTAAATTATGGTCTTTCAGCAAAGTAAGGTTTGTGTGTAGGTTTGTGTTGTAGTTCTGCCTGCGACGCCGAAGTGTAAAGACCTCCGCTGGGAGTAATAGTGTTCTGTGGTAAAGACCATAAGGTAATAATGTGTTACTCTAAGTATGTATTACTATCCGTTGGAGTAAGACCAGGTCAGTAGGATATTATTGGGCATTCTAATCCACACCTGCCGTTCCATCGGCTCACTCTGTTCGCCTCGTCACTCTCGGTGGGATTGAATGACCAATAATATAAATGAAATCCTAATGTGGTTTAGCGCCTATTCCACCGATCGGAAGGTGAAATATGAAATCCTGCATCATATGGAGGTAAAATAATGGAACGGCGCCTACTCCACTTCGGCCTTTTCGTCGCGATGAAACAGAAACATTTGTCAGTGTGGTTTGGGCGCTACTCCACTTTTTGAATCACTTTTGGTTGCGAATGGAACGAAAGTGGTTTAGAAATAGCTAATAACATAAATGATGGATCTACAAACTTTGCGGTTTAAGCCCTATTCCACTTTTAAAATCTTATTTGGTTGCATTAGGTCGATCCCTGCGAATCTACCGTTTACCGTTATGTAACTAAAAGTTAAACTCTTTTAGCTGTTGGTCTGAAAGTTTAATAAAGTGAACTATTTGTTTATAGTGACTAATGAATACCGATGTTTTACCTCGATCAACTACAGCAGATTCTCGGATTGACCACTAAGCCACTACTTTGGTTGTCAAGTTTTATAACAAGAAGTTTCACACACAGTTTGTTAACTAATCGAACTATATGAAAATAGTAAGCTAAAATTCAGGACAGATTGCCTCTTGTCTCTTCATAAAGCAAGAATAAGCATACACCTACAGGCATACACACATTCTATTTTTATGACCCCAGATTGGGGTACCAAGGATATCTGAACTTTAGGATACCGTAAACATTAAACTAAAATATGGGACAGTTTGTCTAACGTCTCTCCACGAAAGTAAGAAATAGCGCACATTCTATTTTAGTGACCAGATTGGCTCGAGGACATCCAAATTTTAATTTAAAATTAAATTCAAACAGACGATACAACCTAACCCGTACATACAAATAATGTATTGAGTAGTTCTCTCACATTCTGCTGTCGGAGCATACTGCTGGCTTCGCATACTTATACACTTGCCGTTTCCCGTCTAAACTGCCGTATAGCCAATGTCAAAACGGTGTTGCGCCGTTCAACGGTTCGCCGCTGCACTGTACTCATTCGTGAACCGCCTGACGATAAACGTATCAGGCAGCCGTTGTGTGTGTATACATTATCATTTACAATGTCGAAGTCAGCAACATTGCATCATGCATTAATTTGCTTAGTCGAACTTTATTGTATTGTAAGACGATCGCTGTACATGTTGTAGTCCGTAATTAAAATTCGAGTTTGCGCGAACTTCCTATACCTAATGATTTTCGTCAAACTGGGGGTGTTTCTTAAATAAGAATATTACCAATTCCGCTAGCTTATTATAAATGAATGATTCTTTCCTTATTTTTTTATATTTATTTTTTTATTTTTTTATTATATTTTTTTTTTTTTTTTTTTTGTAATTAGCTGGTTATAGTCTAGGAAATCTTTGAAAAGCCCATCCCATTCCCATTGCTGAATTTAGAAACCAACATCCTTTGCATGAAAGGATTTATTAAAGTTTGTTAGTTTTAGTAGTATGACGATTTTACACTCGCTTTGAGTTTAACTGCAACATAAAATTAACTAAGTTTTTAACGCGAGTTTGCTCACGTTGATTGTTCTGCATACAACAAATTTTGTAAGGATTTTACATACTTATGTATATCCTGATTTCTGGCTCTCAAAAATGCCATTTTATTATTTTCATGAGTGTGATGTCATTCAAAATTTTATATCAAGGTTAATTAAACAAACATACATACTTTATAATAATACCTATTGTAACAGCATGGTATCGGCTTCACCTTTGTCGGCGAGGTAAGAAGCTAGTTTTGTATTTCATTTCTCACGAAAATTGCAATTTGACAGAAAGGTTTTCAATCACTACGGATTAATTAGACGTAAGTATCATAAATTACTCATACAACCGTGAATATTGTAGTTAAGGTTTAATTTTGTTATGAGGTAAATATTGCTGAAATGGTATTTTTTATGTATAAAACCAACGAATTTTAATCATAAAATTACATTCGCTCCAGTATCTTCCAGTGATCTACATCATCCTACAACTATAAAATGTGAGTAAGTACTACCTACTAAGTTTAACATAGTTGTCAGCTACGGACCTGGTTCTTGCCTGCCGGCTGGTCTAACTATCATCAAACTAATTTGATAATGTGATTAATCGCTAGTCAGCTACGGACCTGGTTCTTGCCTGCCGGCTGGTCTAACTATCATCAAATTAATTTGATAATGTGATTAATCGCTAGTCAGCTACGGACCTGGTTCTTGCCTGCCGGCTGGTCTAACTATCATCAAATTAATTTGATAATGTGATTAATCGCTAGTCAGCTACGGACCTGGTTCTTACCTGCTGGCTGACGTAACTATCCCCATCATACCATCCATGCCATCTTCTAGTAATCTATATCCCATTAACATTCTCCTCTCCATAATTATTGAGGTTGGTTACAGTTAAAAAATTAATCTTAGTGTGTTCTATTTAAGGTCTGACACGGAATCAGAATACCAATCACAAAGGCCTACTGCTGCAGTAGCCAAGGTGACGAAAAAACAGCCTAAGAAAAATGTGGTGAAGCGCCAAGCACCTGAAAGCGCCGACTACTCATCAGACTCTAAGTCAAGGTAATTTATATTGCTGCTTCTATGTTTAGGTGTTTGTGGTAATTTAAAATGATATACGCACTGGTACATGATGGTTAGTGAATTTAGAACTGTAAATCAATTTCCGATCATATTCAATGCAGGAATGATGACAGTTACATGAAATTATTATATCCCAATATGTATTACGCTATTAATTCCCCATAGAATTCAACAGAGGTGTATAATACTCCTTAATTTCGTTATTTAAGAAATAAATGCAAATTATTATAAATAAAATGTGTAATTGTTTACAGTAAAAGAGGCATCTTGAGCACGGACCTCTTTGGTTTGGAGGACGATCAAAAGACGAAGACCTCAAGCGGGGACTTCGGTTCATCGCTCATCACCCGTGTTGCCAACGGCAAAGTACGGCGAGCGGCAGACCTTACAGGAGAGTTCTACGTGGAAATCAAGGTATTTTCGAAAGACGAAGTTGTCTCTACCCCCATGGAAGAACGATGGAAGAAAGCCCAGGTCGCGTTAAAAGTACAACTAGATCGCAACACTCCCCAGTGGGACGGGCTGCAAAGGTTTATGAGACGAACTCACGAATTATTTGACAATTCCGAGCCTGTCTTTTATAGGGATAGTGTGAATTTAAAATAAGTTGGCTTTAAATTGCTGGGGACACCAAATTAATTGTATTGATTATTGCAGAATCTACTAGTATTGTTAATCTAATCGTAATTAAGCGTACAAAATTAGTTGACGTAATTATAATCTAAAATGCCTTTCTGTACCGTTTGTAACACATCAGTTGAGCGCAGTCACTGGATAGGTCATTTACGTAGTACTAATCATAAAAACAAAAACATTTCGCATTTTTGTGAAGGTGTTGAAATAATACATTCTGCATTTCGTAATCGTATAGCTTCTTATAGAATTACCGATCCGTCTGAGAATTGTTCTCTGGAACCATTTCTTAATAATAATTTGGACAGAATTAAAACTTTAATTGACATGTCTCTTAAAGAACATACTTGTATAAAAGTTAATTTTGAATATTTTGCTTTGTTTTTAATGTTTAAAAATGATTCTCAGGAGATGAAATCATTTGCCACAAAAAACGTAACTCTACATCAGAATTATGAATTTGATTCACTATTGTCTCAAGTCAAAAATACTTTTAAAAAAAAGATAGAAGAATTTCAGGATCGAGACAGTGGATGGACGTTCTTGAGCAGTTCTCATTTGGAAGTCAATGTTAACAAATATCAACCTTTGCGTGGTTCAGGCTTTATCGAATTGCCTTCTGCAATAAAATCTAAAAAAGCATGTGTTAATATCCGCAATAATGATGACTATTGTTTTTTATGGTCTGTTGTAGCTGCTTTATATCCAGCTAAGACTCATTCTGAAAGAGTATCTTCTTACCCTGATTTTCGTAACGTGTTAAATGTAAAGGGCATGTCATTTCCAGTGAATTTCTCAGATATTGCGCGGTTCGAAGTGAATAACCCCGAAATTTGCATTTACATTTATGGTTTAAAAAACAATACTATCATAGGACCGCTTTACAAACCAAAAGCTTTGAACGGAAAGGTGATTCATTTACTTTATTTAGAAAGAAATGATTTTTCACATTACTGTCTCATTAAAGACCTGTCGCGACTTGTTAAGAATCAAATAACAAAACACCACAGTAAACTGTACTTTTGTGACGTTTGTTTAATGTTTTTTAATTCATGTGATAATCTTAATTCACATAGTTGTGGAGGTGTCGCCACTGAACTACCTCCAAAGGGTTCTTTCATACAGTTTAAAAATTATAATAGAAAGCAATTCGTACCATTTGTTATATACGCAGATTTTGAAACAATGCTAGAACGGTATGAATCTTGTGACCCTGACCCCACTAAGGCGAGTACTGTAACACGACAGCGACATGTGCCTGTAGCTTACGCTTATCATATAACGTGTACGCTAGATGAATGCCACAATCGTTACTTTTCTTATCGCGGTTCGGATTGTGTATCAAATTTTGTAAAGTCTATCTATAAAGATGCACAAAAAATTTACGATATTTTACAAAATAGTGTTCCTATGATTTATTCAAATGATAATGCTCGTGACTTTGAAAACGCGATAACATGTCATATTTGTGAACACTTCTTGTTCGGCGACAGGGTTCGCGATCATTGTCACTTGACTGGTAAATATCGTGGCGCAGCTCATAGTTACTGTAACTTACAATACAAAATACCAACATTTTTGCCAGTATTTTTTCATAATTTGTCCGGTTACGATTGCCACCTTTTCATAAAAGAATTAGGTGAAGCTCCTGGATCTATTAAAGTGATACCTAAAACAAAAGAAAACTATATTTCATTCACTAAGTTTATTCCGATTTCTACTGGGGAAAGCATTCAGGTTCGGTTTGTAGACTCTTTCAAGTTTTTAGGAACTAGCTTAGAAAAGTTGGCTAGTACAATGAAAAACCAAGACTTTAAGCAATTGAAATCTCATTTTCCTAATAAAAAACAATTTAACCTACTCACTCGTAAAGGAGTGTATCCATATGACTATATGTCTCAATGGGAACGTTATGAAGATACGTGTTTACCCTCTAAAAAATATTTTTTCAACTCCTTAACTAATGAGACAATTACCGACGAAGACTATGAGCACGCTCGGTCTGTTTGGTCAGTGTTTAATATTCAAAACATGGGTATGTACACAGATTTATATCTCAAAACAGATGTTCTGTTGCTAACAGATGTATTTGAAAATTTTCGAAAAACTTGTAAACTGCATTACAATCTCGATCCCGCGTTCTATCTTACAGCACCAAGTCTATCTTTTGATGCAATGCTTTTAAAAACAGGAGTTCAATTAGAATTGATTAGTGATGTTGAAATTTTTAGAATGATACAAAAAGGTATTCGAGGAGGAGTTTGTATGTGTTCCAAAAGACATGTCAAAGCCAATCATAAATATTTAGATACTTACGATCCAACTCGTCCAAATTCATTTATCATTTATTTAGATTGTAACAATTTATATGGTTATAGCATGTGTCAATCCCTACCTTATTCCGATTTTAGATTTATGAATAGACAAGAAATTGATTTTTTACAATTGAACTTAGCAGATATCAGTGATACTGCAGAAAACGGATACATTCTTGAAGTTGATTTAATATATCCGGAGAATTTACACATGGAACACAATGACTTTCCTTTTTGTCCAGAAAAATGCTTGCCACCTGGTGGTAAGAATAAAAAGTTAATACCAAATTTGTACGATAAATATCACTATGTTATTCATTACATACATTTAAAAAAATGTTTACAGCACGGTTTAGTATTGAGAAGGATCCATCGCGCTATTACATTTAAGCAAAGTTGTTTTTTAAAGCAATATATTGATATTAACACTCAGTTACGGCAAAAAGCAGAGTCAACGTTTGAACAAGACTTTTTCAAATTATTGAACAATAGTATTTTTGGAAAGACGCTGGAAAATAATGAACATCGAATAGACGTTAAGTTAGTAAACAAGTGGTGTGACTCGACCAATAAAACAAAAAAGACTACTTGTGCTGAAAAATTGATAGCCAGCCCATATTTTCATAGCGCCTCTGTATTTTCTGATGATCTAGTGGCAATCCAAATGAAACCTGTGCGTATTATACTTAATAAACCAATATACATAGGGTTTGCAGTATTAGAATTATCTAAGACTCACATGTTTGACTTTCACTACTCTATCATAAAACCTTTTTATGGTAACCGAATTGAATTGTGCTATACTGACACAGATAGTCTAGTATATGATGTACAGAGCAATGACGTTTATAAAGACTTCAAGCTCCATTTTCTAAAATATTTTGATACCAGTAATTATGACTGTAACAATGACTATAACTTACCAATTATTAATAAGAAGGTTCCAGGACTGTTTAAGGATGAAATGGGTGGTAACATTATCAAAGAATTCGTAGGACTGCGCTCAAAGCTTTATTGTATTAAAACGTTAAACAAAACTATTAAAAAGGCAAAAGGTACAAAAAAATGTATAACCAAAAATTTTAATATGTTAGATTATAAAAATGTTTTGTACAATAATTGCAATGTTATTCGCAAAAAAAATGTATTGTTTAGGTCAATAAAACATGAAATATTCACTCAGGACGTAAATAAAATTGCACTTTCAAGCAATGATGACAAACGGTTGCTATCATTTGATAAAGTATCTACTTTAGCTTGGGGTAATGCAAATATATTTATGTAATGCATTACCATAATTTTAAGTGTATATTCTATTTGAAATATGATTAGACATAAATTAATTTAAACTTTTTACAGTCTGTTCAACCGATTTTGACTTCTATTCAGTAGGCATAAGGATGGTATTAAAAGCAAAAAACGTGGTTACCGTTCACTGCAGCTGTAATTTTTCACGCAACCAACGCAATACAAGTCAAAATCGCTTGAACGAACTGTAAAAAATGTATGTACCTACTAAACATGTACTTAAATAAATATAATATTTTAGTTCATAAATCTGTTTCATTTCCACTCCCGCTGACAAAGCGCATTGCGATGACTGGTTTGTGTAATACAATACCGTTCGCACACTTGTCGCTTCATGTTGCCCATCAGGTTGAACGTGATAAAACATGAAATTGATTACAGTGCAATGTTAGGAGTTTGCATTTCATATTAATATAACTACTTGATCATACATCACAAGGCAGTTAGCCGGAGCAGTCATATCACGTTGAATAAAAACGAAACGAATTGTAAGTATTGTACAAGTACCCATGTATTTATAACATTATTGCATCATGTTGATTATGTAATTATAATTAATTATTATTTCATTTGTTTCAGATCATTGATAATGTGTGATTCTCCAGATATTATCGACTTCTCACAATACGCTCAAGGTTTTCCGACTCCGAGTTTAAGCTGGCATATCCCAGATTTGCCAGAACAACAAACACCTGCTAATATGGAACCTAGAAGACGAGACTACGGACCCGCCAACAAGAGACCTAGAGCCAGAAGGGAGTGTCTAAAACAGAAGTCATCTCTTACACCGCCTACATGTGAATCATACGTTATAAACAATGAGAAGAAAAAAGGTTTACGACTGATCCAGGTACAAGTGTTGGATATCAGTGAACAGCAAGAACCTGCAAGTGACAATCAGGGTGTGGTAATGTTAAGTGCGCAGTATGTAGTGACTGAATTGGTGGACCATGTAATGGAGGAAACGCAATCGTTAATTAACAAAATATCGAGAAAACTTTGTGGGGACAGTTGTTATTATTAACATGTGTCATTATTTTGTAAGTACCTACTTCATAAGATAATGTGTAAGATTTGTAGTAATATTATTAGGTATGTAACATTTATTTGCTTTCTTATTCTTTAGTGTTTATACATATTAGGTTTTTATGTTGAGTAAGTTTTGAATGTATAAATTATTAAAATATCAAATATGTAAGTTTTACTGTAGTTAACTTAGTAGGTAGGTAAGTAGGTAAGTTAAAAAAAAAAAAAAAAAAAAAAAAAAAAAATGTAATGTAGATAATAATAATTGCTTTGTATAATCTAGTTGGTACAGCAAAAGTTTTGACATTTATTTGCTTTCTTATTCTTTAGTGTTTATTCATCTTAGGTTTTAAATGTATAAATTATTAAAATATCAAATATTTAAGTTTTATCGTAATTAACTTTTGTATGTAGATACTATTAATTTCTTTTATACAATCGGAATAATGTTCATACATCACAAGTTTGTAAGTTAAGAATGTAGGTAGGTATACACAAAGCGAACATTAAATAAACTATGTAGTGGCAGTTGTTATTATTAATGGGTAGGTAGTTATAATTAGTTTCTAATAATTGTAAATAATATGAAAAAGTAAATAAAATTATATTCTTTTATAATTTAAATTATGTTTTATTTTGTATTAGGTACTTATTTATACTCGAACTCTAAATTAGCTCTAGTCTAATGATAAGTGTTTATTTGCTAACAGTTTTTTTATTACAATAAATCGTTTTAAATCATGATGTAGGTATTTCAAATTTTGTAAGTAATATCATTTTGCTGCAGCTAATTTAAAGTTTGATGATTAAGTTACCCTGAAAACATTTAAATAAAACAACCATAAGTAAATTAATTAATCATTTTTATTAACTGCATAGGTATGACAAAATAAATTAAAATAGATTAAATACAGACATATTATTATCAACATACCATTTTCTAATACACACCGCATTATTTAATGCACAATTCATTTTATGGTTCACACAGTTAAAATCACTTTTATTTCTACAGAACTTTTTCTTTAATGTTGCAAAATTAGGACATCCCTTCTCACCTATGTCGATCACTTCACAGTTTGCACACATGTCTTTAATCCACTTTATTTTTTCCAAACCCTTTGTAATAATTTTTTTATTTTTTAAATACGGTACGATGACGTGTTGGAACTCTCTGTAGTCTATATAGCCCTCACTCCAGAAAATTCCACGATTTCTTTCCAACCATCGCACTTGCTTCTTTTCTTCTTGAGTTAAATAATAAAACGAATGCGGTGGTTTAACCAAGAACGTCTGTGTGTGCTCATTACTTACTATGGCCACTTCCTTGACGATAAAATTATTGTCTAAATCTTTGAATCCTTGGAGTTCGACAATGATGAGGTCCGCGTTCATGATATCTTCTTCACAATGTTACTTAATGGTTTGTATTCAACAATGCAATCGTTCAGAATGAGACAGTATGCTGAAGTTTGATCTGGTATCTCTGAATCACTCTCAATTTCTACCCTCACATCCACAACAGGTCCAGTCTTTAGATTATCAGCTTGTCTAGAGCAATCGACTACAAACAGCGGTGCTAAATCCCTAAATTGTTTCTCGCTTAGTATGGGCTCCGAGCGACGTCCGTAATACGACTGTTGAAATCTGGTGTATTGCTCGTATAATAAAGCGATTCTGTTATTAGCAAAACTCACATTTAAGTTTTCATAAGGAAAATAGGTTGAATTGAGATACACTCTAACGTCTCGAATATAACAGTGATCGAATTGAGACATGTCAGAACTTGCATTGTTTTTTCTATTTGTCTGTAGACCAATAATAATGTATCTTGGTTTTTCTATTTGAGATGAAGTTTTGATAGACCAGGTATGTTTTGTAGTTTTAGGCAAGGCTGGATATTCGTACAGATCCCAATTTCTGTATATCATTTGAAGTGGGCGATCTTTCTCTAATACTTTTAACAAACCAATTTTTTCTTTGTCTGATACTTTAACATGCGGTACGCGCCATATGATTTTGTTGATCTGAACATCATCCACTACTTCGCCAGTATTAAGTTTTACAGCGTTCAAATTAGTGTTACTTCGTAATAATATCAGTTCATGTCTACTATTTATCACAACTTTTTTAAAATCTTCTGCAAAACCGAGGAGGTTACGAAGTGGTATAGAGACAGAAAATCTTCCTCCATGGATATTTTTTATGCCATCAATATTCCAACCCCAGGCATTAGACATTTTTGATTCACTTTCGGTCATTGAAATTAGTGATTTCATAGTTGTTGTTATACCTGCATTTTTTATTTTATCAATCTCCACTCCATTTAGCTCATACCTAATGTCTTGGAACAAGTAGAGTAGAGCATTGTTCGTGAAATTGACACTAGTAGCTGGGTCCTTCGAATCTTTTTTGGTAACGATAACAGTTCCTTCCAGATATAGGGTGCTAGCTGATGGTAATATGTACAAGTCCTGTTGATTGATAGGTATGCGGATTTCATCGTTCCTGTTGAAACTCGTTATATAGGGCTTGTAGGAATGAAATTCGATTCCTTCTATAGTATTATCGTAATTCGGAGCGGATAAAACGTCTAAGATATTCATTTTAACAATCCGATCGCTCTAAGGAATGCTTTACTGTCTTTAGTTAATTTTATTTTCTTCTTAGAGGCAGGTCTTATTTGATAAGTAGCTCGAACAGAACTGATATTCTTTACTTGTTGAGACACATTTTTATTGAAATCAATCATTTTTTTCTTCTGAGATGCAGATATACCTGCACTTCTTCACCACGTAAATTAATTAATCTGTTGTTTATATCTATCAGCCTGATGTGTATGCAGCTTATGTTTTTTTGATTGATTGGAAAGTATATTAAGTTCTTAGGAATTTCTATGATCCTGTATCCAGGTGGTACATTAAGTGCAAATTCGTGAATAATATGACTTGGTTCACCGTTTACATATGAACCGCTTACAATATCACATTCAATCCTGACTACGGTCGTAGGTAGAATGTTGACTGGAGACTGTGACACATGCCATTTATTTGCTTTCAAGATTTGTTTGTTAAATCCTAATAGTCTTCTAAAAGAGTCTTCTTTGATAAAATTAATGTCTTTTGTACAGAATATTGTAGTTTTTAAAGTATTATTATTGCACCGTAGTTTGATCGCTGCATCTTTTATTTCGGATTTTAAATAATCGCTGATATCTTGCAATTCATAAGTGCCTTCCGGTATTTCAATAACTTCATTAAAACCATAATAGAACTTATTATTACTTTTATCAATGTTTGGAATAGAATTAAAAGTTGAAAAGTGCAATAAAGCACACTCATACTCTCCATCTAGTTGCAACGTATTAGGATAGTATGTAGTTAACACTGACGAGTCTCCAGTTATAGACAAAGTGAGCGACATCTTGCAAATGATTGAAATTAAAGAAAATCATATATTTTATAATACATTTTTATTCCAAAAAGTTGACAAATAATTTAAACATAAATGACCACAATTGATTGCGTTAAATTTTTGATATCTTGTGTAGTTATAAAACACATTACAATTTTTGAAATATTGCATCAATTCCATTGGAGGTTTTAAATTTCCATAGCTATCAAAGTATTCACAGTGATTGTAAACTTTAGCATAAGCTACCCAATGCGTTCCTTCGTTCTTAGAATCGTCTAAGTTAACGATACCACATTCAATACATTTCGCCTTCCGAGGTAGTTGATCCTTCATGTAGACCCCACGAAAATATGGGATGTCTCTTGAATACTTTCGGATGTCTATATTAGTTAGAGGGCGATTGGGTAGCAAATTATTCAGTTTTTTGAAGATGTTATAAACAATCCTTTACCACTTTTATATGGCTTAATGTATAAACCCTTGCCCAACACTAAAGCCTCCATAGCTTTATTATGTCGTTCTGTTTCTTGCAAATTTTGTTTGCTTGCTTTGTAATCATTGACGGTTTTTGCAATGCCAGCTGCACCACCAGCTAAAGTTCCTAAAGCCGATAAACCAGCGAAAATTGGAATTAAAGGTAGAATTCCTCCAGTCTTTGGTAGGGGTATTACTCGGGGTACTCGGATTCGATGATGAGTGTTTGAAAATAACTTTTTTGCGGTTAAATAAGCTGCTTTTATTAAAGTCTTATTATCTTTGCGTTTGAGTTTCTTAATTTTTGATTTTATTTTTGAAACTAAGGTTTTAAATGTTTTGATGCCTAATCCAGACTTTAGTTTCGCTTTCATAACTTTGTTCACTAACCAAGAGCTTAGTTTTTCACCTTTCCCGGCATCTTTTGATTTAAGTCTTTGTTTAGCCATGTTAAGTAGTTGTAAATCGGCTTTGTGACGATTTGCTAAGTCTGTATGGTTTGTATACGCAATGTCGTGTTGCTTGCAAGCTTCGTCTAGCTTATTTACACCTGGGTCACCTCGCGCTAAGCGTTTGTGAAGTTTGGTTCCTGGTCCGCAATAATTGTATCCTGGCAAATGAACTTCGAATGGTAGATTATTAATTATGCTGTTAACTAGTCCACCTCCTTGCATAATTCAAATTATAATGATAGCATTTCAAATGAAAAATGGTTATATAATATCTTAGTCCATTATTGCAGTTTTTTCAATCCAACTGTTTTCTGCACTGTTTAGACCTAACCATTTGACATACAATTTATTTCCTTTCTTTTTCAAAACCTTTTCTATCAAATAAACATCAGGATAGTTAGATCTTTGCAGTTCTTGTTCGTAAAAAGCTCCTAATACGATTTGTTTTCGTTGATCTTCTATGTGATATGTTACTGGTATAGTTTTATTTACTTTTTTTATAATAAATAATTCAGTTGACCAATTAGGAGTGTAACCTTTCTCAAAACTATGTTTGTATTTACTTATACGAACACAATCACCAACTTTGAATTTAGGCTTCCACTGTACTAAATCATGTTTTTTTATTTTTTTTATATTTTCTTTGATTACTTGTTCATTACATTTATTCACATCAACCGGTTTAAATTGAATAGTACGATGTTTTGTGTTGTTATATCTCTTCAATGTATCTTTCAATGGTAGACCTAACCACTTATAGTTTCCAATGAGACTAAAATGTTTATATAATTTATTTTTTACCGTTCTAATAAGTCTCTCTACAATTGATGCTTTTTTAGTAGAAAACGTCGAGTAATGGTTAATGTTGTGCTTTTTCATAAGTGTTTGAAAAGTGATGTTATAAAATTCTGTCCCCATATCAGTTTGTAAGTTAACAGGATTATTACGACTACTAAGCAGTATATGTTTGAATGCACGAGTAACATCAAATTTATTTTTCGATTTTAACGGTTCAGCCCAGGCATATTTTGAGAAGCAGTCAATCACAACTAAGATGAAACTGTAACCTTTGTTATACTTTTTCAGGTTTTGCATATCCATCAAATCTGCTTGCCATAAGTCGTGGATTCCTTTCAGAATAACAGAACGTCGAAAGAAATTTCTTCGTGCAGCTTTGTGTATTTCATTTACAATTTGCTGTTTTACCATTACGGGGTTTTTTGAGGTAATTTATGTAACTCTGCTTTAGTATAAAACTTATCTTGCAAATGAGTTAAAACCTCAGGTATCTTATCTTTTAAAGTAGCTTGAACTGTCGCCTTTGCATCTTTTATGATTTGAGAACGCAATGCACCAATCAGATTATTACGTTCTTTAGTCGTATTAGCATTCAATCGATCTACATAATCCTTGCTCACAGCCAGATTATTAAATTCTTTTAACGTGTTAGCATTCAATAGATCTACATAATCCTTGTTCACAACCTGATTATTTAATTCTTTAAACGTGTTAGCAATCAATCGATCTACATAATCCTTGTTCACAGCATCGTCTGCTTCTACTGGAGATCTAATTCCTCTCAGTCTTGATGTTTTTAAATCAAAATCTCCATTTTCTGATTTTAACAATGCATTCTCATTAAACTCAAATATCTCTGATAAACGCAGTCTTTTGTGAATGTAGTGTCCGAATTTGTCTACGTTCATGTTTAAGGTGTATTGTATCGAGAGGCTGATAGTAAAATAAACACATTTTTTATTTTTTATTTATTTATAACTTTACTTTCACGCAATTCTTCAATGATAGATATAATTTCATTATCTAATCCTGTGTTGCCAGCATCTCTAGATGCAATTAATAATTTCAACCTTTCCACTAATTCATTAGGATCATCCCAGTACACTAAATCAACGTTTTTTCTCCACTTTTTTAGTAACGGTAGACCCTTTCCCTGAACTGCATTCTTCAATTGAAAAAGAGGTTTAATAACTTGCAAATATTTTTGACCTTTATTACTTTTTATTGGCTTACTTGGCTCATAGTCTCGACGATGTGCATTTGTATCAATTAGCATCGACTTATAATTTTGCATATCACTATCTGTAACCAAACTTAAGTCTACATCTTTCTTAAGCAATAACTGTTTTAAACCAGGAGTATTTCGGTATTTACATCCAGCCACGGTGATGTATTGATCGTTGATCGTTATGAAAGCAGAACCTAACATCAGTTTCCCGCGCTCTGCTCTAACCCCAAATGGAATATCTACCAACGCTTCTGAAGATAATGACCAGGATGACGTATCACAATCTTGATTCCTGTCAACTACTGATTCATAAGAAGAGGCACTGCTGATATCGGATTCATATTTGTCTTCATCACCATTATTATCGTTACTTTCTGCGCTACCGGTTCCTTCTTTCTGCACAGATTCATTAATAAACGGAACATCAGCAAAATCATCACTAGCACGCAGTAGAGGAGTTTGCTTACTAGCATTAGCAATTAGATTTAGAGGTTCTGTTACAGGTTTAAAAACAGACTCCAGTGCTTGTTTATTGTTAATCTCAGCATCTCTCATTTTTCGTACTTTTATCTTTACAGCTTTTGCCGCATCAACAATTTGTCGTTTCAAGGATTTTTCCATATTGGTAAAATAGGATGTAATGATTGTGGTTGTGTGTTATTGATGTAGTGTCGTAAGTTGAATAATAATGTCAAGCAGGTAACAGCCTTTTATATGTATTCGTGTTCTTAGTCAAAGACTACAAACGTGTCAAATTTACTTCTGTAACATCCTTTGTTTTTGGAACAATCTTTATTAATTACAACATAATTGAAAGGTATACTCCATATTTTAGAACACATTTCACGAAATTCAATCCATGTCATGTCAGTGTTGACGTGTTCTTCATAAACATGTCTCATATTTCTTTCATCTTGCTTAAACAGTACGATTAGATTTGCGTTGTCTCTTATTAACTGTTTAGGGATTTTACTATACGTCTGATTTAGATAAAAACAATCGATGAACTTGTGTCTCCCCATAGCAAAATAATCACGCATACTACTTTGATTTTCACAAGCAACATCATCAAATACAATTACTGAATTCGGTTTTGCGGTCTGAACACTCAGTACTTGCTCATTTTCATGATATTTCTGAAATGAAATGCCTGGTACTCGTTGCAAGACTTTTTCTAAAAAAACGTACTTGGGTTGTTGCAAGGTTTTCGAATAAACATAAACATTTTGAAATCTTAAGCCATTCTCGTGTATAAGAAGACCAATTAATAAATTAGTTTTTCCACAATTTGACGGTCCACAAATGATGCATCGTACCGATTTAGGTAATAATTCTCCATGACGTAAACCAGTCTCCTGAGAATGAACACAAAGCTTATTTACGTGTAACGATTGTGGTTGTTTTACAAATTTCATGACGACTGCTTGAACGGTTATATTAATAATGAGTTAATTATTGTATTACGTTGACATTTATAACTCATTGTCGCTAACTCGAGCAAATGTACGAACAACCTTACCATGGTTGTCCTTCAATATAAGATAGTGAGTGTTTTCTAAATTAGATTTAACGGAATCTTGTATCTGTCGGTGGAACAAATCTTCTGTTTGGGCTGTATAGCTGTTCTGGTGTTTTGAAGAACCGTTATCTGTATTTTTCTGACCAATTTGCAAATCTTGAATAAATATAACCTCGCCACTAGAATTCTTGATAATAAGTTTATTACAAATATCTTCTAAATCAGATTTCACTGAATCATGCATTGTAGTTAACTTAGTTATGACAGGTGTATTTGGTTTCGTGATAATTCAACCTTCTCACTACAGTAGTAAAGATCGAATGTAGCGTTAAATTACTGCGATCAATTATTTATAAGTTATTCATCTTCCCTGCTAATAATAATGAGTCAATTAATGTATTACATGCAAACCACACTGAAAAATATTTCTGTTTCATCGCGAGGAATAGGCGCCGAAATGGAGTAGGCGCCGTTCCATTATTTTACCTCCATATGATGCAGGAATTCATATTTCACCTTCCGATCGGTGGAATACGCGCTGAACCAGTATTTTACTGCATTACGTAGGATTTCATTTATACGAGATTCAAAATGCGGAGTAGCGCCCAAACCACACTGAAAAATATTTCTGTTTCATCGCGAGGAATAGGCGCCGAAGTGGAGTAGGCGCCGTTCCATTATTTTACTTCCATATGATGTAGGAGTTCATATTTCACCTTCCGATCGGTGGAATACGCGCCGAACCAGTATTTTACTGTACTATGTAAGATTTCATTTATACAAGATTCAAAATGCGGAGTAGCGCCCAAACCACACTGAAAAATATTTCTGTTTCATCGTGTGGAATACGCGCCGAACCAGTATTTTACTGCATTATGTAGGATTTCATGCTCAGTCCCTTTCATTTATATTATTGGAGCACGCAACTCCACGAGCGAAGCGAATGTGGATTAGCGTGCCCAATAATATCCTACTCAGGTCAGTTAATGCGCCAGGGTAGCCCGCGAAATTCAAAATTTGTTACGTTTTTGCAATTTGTAGGTCAGTGTGAGCTTGTATGTTGATTAAAATATATTCGCGGCCGTAGCTAATATGGCTTTACAGAATTATAATCATTAGAATCAGCAATACAACTCCATAAGTTAGCATTTACCTCAAATCTAGCGATTTCATGAAATCATGAGGTTGTGGAGGAGGCCTATTCAGCAGTAGGAAGGCTGCGAATGACGACTATGATGAGGATGGTGATTATTTAAAAACTTTTTTGGTACTTAGTTATTGTTTTCTTTTTTTTTCAGGCCCAACGCGTGGCTACGCCGCGACTGCTCGTAGCATTTTTAGGGTTCCGTACCTCAAAAGAAAAAAAACGAGACCCTTATAGGACCACTTCGTTGTCTGTCTGTCAGTCTGTCACGCCGTGGGCAAAAGCTGGTATAAATGAAAAGATAAGTCCTGACTGACTGACTGACTCATCAACACCCAGCCCAAACCCTTCAACCTAGAAAGCTGATATTTGCCACAGAGGTTCCCTTTATAACGTAGACAAAGAATAAGGAAGGATTTCCCGGTAGTACGTTCCCGTAGCGGGAAAAAGCTAGTCATCAATAATTCTATACCATATTTCGGCCAAAACACACAATTAAGGCGCAACTATACGCCAGTGACTTGAGTGGTTAGCTTGCGCGTTCTGTGCTGAGCTCACGCAACGCGTCGTACGTCCAGCCAGTAATAGGACTCGCGCATCAAGGAGCGCTGTCCCAAATTAGACGCATTATTAATTTATTATACATAAAACAAAAGGTATTTTAATAAAACACGTCTACTAAAAGATAAATAATTAAATTACCTTTAAAATGGTGAAGGTTTCATAAAAATGCGCTTGATAGTTTTTGCGTGATTCTCAGTTTTTTATCTGCGTTAGACATAACTTTACAAATTAATTACACTATTTAATATAAACATAATCTAAAATATCTATCTATCTATCTATATTATATATCTTGCGATGCTCGGGGTCACCAGTATGGAGGCATGAGGAACAGGGTGTAAAGTTCACTCATCCTCCATAGAAAAGGGAGGATCCTCCGACCAGACGGGTGTTGTGTCTGGTGGGCTACTGCCCGACGGTTGACGTCGGGACGTTGTATATATGCTAATCGCGTGGTAAACTCTAATTGCGCGATGCAGGTTTGCGTAACGTCATGTCATTGATGCGTAGTTCATATGTGGCGATGTAGATGCCGCCACACACGTATTAAGTTATTAAGAAAATGCTTTAATTTAACATACATTTTTTCCAAATCATTAACACTGCTCGTTTAGACGTGATATTCAGTTTAAAATCATCAAAAGTCAGACAGCGTCGCCTTAACTTATGGCAACATCTGCCTTTAACCCCTCAAGTGTAAGCTGCACCCCATGTGTGCACGAGGAAAAACCCTATATATAATAGGTATATAAGCTTATATCGAATAAAAAAAATCATCATCAGTAATTGTGAACCTATGGGGTTCGCAACTAAGCCCCCCTCACCCCCCCAGGGGTTTGGGTTTATAAATTAGTACATAATTTACACTTGAGGGGTTAACTGCTGTTCAAATAAGATCCTTCTACAGAAAAAGAAACAACGTTCCAATTCGCAAAACTTTAAACTACCAATTCCCTTGTAACTTGAACCCCCACAGAATAGGTTTAACCGGTGGAAGCAGAATGCCCGCCCGGGGCGATCTATCAACGTCTCTAAAAACTGGCAGTAATCGATAAATAAATGACATCGGACCATTCGACAATGGATCAAAGTTCAAAGTTAAATGGTAAGGCACACCTTTTGGTAATGATTGTGCCTTTAAATTTTGGTAACTGTGGTGAGTTCAAAGGCATTTGACCTATATAAGAAACAATCTTCAATAGTTAGTGAAACTCCTTGTTCCAGAGTTCAAGTAAAGAGGTGGTTATTTCTTTAATAATAATAACAGTATTATTTTAATTTTATTTTTCTGCCAAGCAGTGTTCTGATTCGAATTGTGGTGGTGGGGGGCAACGAAATTGCAGGTAAATTCATATAATTCTTTTCAATTTTTTCTCTGTGTGATAGAGGTCATCATAGATATAAGAAAATTTATATTTACTGAGCTCTGCTCGGGTGAAAATAGAGAAAACGAGTTTTCCCAGATATGCAACCTAGCTAGATCGATTTTTCGCCCGCGTAAACCCCTATATTGCAACTTTCACCACAATCGTTAGAGCCGTTTTCGAGAACTTGTACTTAAAAGTTATTCCGAATAAAATAGACACAGATTACTTACTTTATATTACTTTATAAAAATAATAATTAAAATTAATGTACAATACTGTAGCTACCATAACATAAGTTAGATAAATTTTCAAGTTCAAAAATGATAAGCTAAAATGCAACTAACAATAGTTAGGTGCCATTAAAGTAGTAATTAGACACACACGCACTTTTATCTAGACAATAAAAAGTTTTAATGGTAATTTCAATTAGGTACAGCAACCGTAAATCCATTCCCTGCATATTTGTACTAAATGAAAATTTACAGAAGGCTTACAGAATGATTCGATGATTTGATAACATTAAGGCGCTGACTGACTACGATTTTAAACGTCACACAACTGCGTAATCTATTGTCACCATTAGCTGCCTTGAAATAAGGTTGAAAATTGTAAATAATATTTGTGTTGCCGAGATGTGACTAAGCTGCGAATGTGCATTTATTTTCCCAGTTTTCTTTAGATTATTTACAATGTACACAATAAATTAAATAATTGTCCGGTTAAAGTTTTAAAAAAATGCTAAGGGCGAGCGCGCTTTGCGGTGCGTCTTTGAAGTGCGCGCACTGTCACAGAATAAATAATAGTACTAACGTACAGAAGTTGCACTCCTTTGATCTTTAAGAAAGCCGCTTTTATTTTTTATTTTTTTTTTATTTTAATAGCCTACAAAATTTTTTTCCACCCACGCGCAAGCTAAATTGCACTTAATCGCCGCGCTTGAGAGTTGTTATTACTTTGTGTGCTTTCTCGACCGTAACATGCCTACGCCGCTTAACCGAGTACTAGGGCTGTCCTGTTGTCTTTTAGCTAACTGTTATTTTTTTTTTCAAAAAAAAAATCAAAAGTTCTAATCATATGCAGGCTGCATATGATTTGAATTTTGATATTTTTAAACGATTTATTATTTTTTTCAAAATTTCTGTTTTTAAGGTACAAAAATTAAAAGTTTACATCGAATTTGTAGTATTTATTGGTACTTTGATATCTTTTTCTGTCTAAGCTATTAAAAAAAAAAACTAGGTATGCCATAGGCTTCTCAAATCAAATCAAAGATTTTGATTTGATTTTGATTTGATTTGATTTGATAGGCTTCTACTCTGTTCACCTAATACACCCATTTTTTTTCCAGACGGTAAAAAAAGTCATCCGGTATACAAGGTGTAACATAAATAACCCACATCATCTTAAAGGGTCATTGTACTCATCATTATGAACAACTTTTACTATGGGACCAAACCTGAAATAGCGAAAAAAAAAGCTGACCAGTACATTTATCTACATCAAACTCGTCAAAATGTAGGGAGCAGCTGATTTTTTTTCGCAATTCCAGGTTTGGTCCCATAGTAAAACTTGTTCATAATGAGGAGTACAATGACCCCTTAAGAGGTTGTGGGTTATTTATGTTACACCTTGTATATGAGTTGTATCAGATAAGACATTACATCAAAGTGAAACAACTCTGGATAGACTGTATTTACTCGTAGAGTTGTTTCAAAAATCAAAAAAAAAAAAAATCAAAAGTCCTTTATTCAAATTAGGCTGAGAATCAGCACTTTTTGAACGTCAAAATTACAGTAAGACAGTCCCCACAAAACGCCCGCCCTTCACCACTTCCTAGTGCTTTAGCTGGGAAGAAGAAGTAGCGGAACAAACTCCCCAGCAGCACAGCTGTCTGTTCAGTTGGAAGAACTAGATTCTATACAATAGTACCTATGCAAAATAATTTACGCAACACAATACATTAAATTATATTTTTGTCAAATAAAATAAAATAAACAATTTTAGTACTTAACTCATGTAACCTGTCATTATATAAGCTGATCCTGGAGAAAGAACATAACATAAACATTGTCTTGAATTAATCACAGCGACCAACTATTCTTATCGTTTAAGTAATCGTTGATAGAATAGTATGCCTTTGAACAAAGATTGGATTTAACTTTAATTTTAAACGCATTAAAAGGCAAATCTAGCAAAGAAGAAGGTAGCTTGTTATAAAAAGTTATACCAAGACCAACAAATGAGTTATGAACCTTATGAAGCCGATGAAATGGAGCACGTAATTTGTCCTTATTTCTGGTGTTAATATTGTGAATATCACTGTTTTTACTGTACAAATGTATATTTTGCCTAATGTATAAGATGTTGGCGAAGATGAACTGTGATGCCACTGTGAGAATACCAATATCCTTAAAAAATTCCCTCAGAGAAACTCTAGCACCAAGCTGGTAAATTGCTCGAACAGCTCGTTTTTGAAGAACAAAAATATTTTGAATATCAGCCGCTTTGCCCCATAGCAGAATACCGTAGGACATAACGCTATGGAAATAACTAAAATAGACTAAACGAGCTGTATCAACGTCAGTGTATTGTCTTACTTTCCTGACGGCGTAGGCGGCTGAACTGAGTCTTCCCGCTAGGCTTGATATATGTGGGCCCCACTGAAGTTTAGCATCTACTGTTATACCCAGAAAAACTGCTGATTCTGCAGTCTTAAGCACCTCTTCATCTAAGACGATGTTGGGTCCCAGATTTCTAACATTCGGTAAGGCAAACTTTATACATTTAGTTTTCTTGGCATTGAGAACTAAGTTATTTGTCGTAAACCAATCCGTAACCATTGAGAGTGCACTGTTTACGTCATCAAAATCATGTCTGTTTCTGTCTACTTTAAAAATAAGAGAGGTGTCATCTGCAAACAGTACAACGTCACAGATACCCTTTAAATAGAATGGTAAGTCATTGATATACACTAGGAATAAGAATGGACCCAGTATTGAGCCTTGAGGTACACCTAACTGAACTGGTAGCCCGGAAGATTTCACACCATTAACATCTACACATTGGAACCTATTATGTAAATAAGAATTTATCACTTTGAGAGCTTCGTTTTGGACACCATAATAACGTAATTTACGCAAAAGCATGGTGCACGCAATCAAAGGCTTTGGAGAGATCACAAAAAACTCCAATAGCATTTTGCGAGTTTTCCCAAGCGTTAAATATGTGTTTCAGCAGAGCAACACCCGCATCCGTAGTCGAACGACCTTTAGTGAAGCCATATTGTTCATCGTGAAGGAGTCTGTTTAAATTAAAATGTTTTAGCAACTGCTTGAGTATTAACTTTTCAAATATTTTGCTAAATGCAGGTAAGATAGAAATAGGCCTGAAATTTCCAACGTCATTTTTATTACCGGATTTAAATAATGGTATGACTTTGCTACTTTTCATGAGGTCAGGAAAAGTTCCTAAATCAACACATTTATTAAAAGTAACAGCTAGATAGGGGGCTACGATGTGTATTATATTACTTAATAGTTTAATGGAGATGCCCCAGTAATCACCAGTGTTTTTAGACTTAAGTGTGTTAAAAACATTAACTACATCACGAGGTGTTACATGTTCGAAGCTAAATAAGCGACTACATTTGGGCACACTACTATGCAAAAGGTTTTCAGCTTTAGATGGGGACGAATCTAAGGAGCGAGTCGTAGTTATAGGTATGTTGGCGAAAAACTCATTAAATGCCTCAGCTACGTCAGCTGCTTTACTAATTAATTTATTGTCAACCATAATCTCAAGTTGTTCTTCTTGTTTCACCGACTTACCCGTTTCATTGTTAATAATTTTCCAGGTTGTTTTTACTTTATTATTGGATTTTTTAATTGTATCGCTTAAAAATTTGGATTTAGCAAAAACACAAATGTTTTTAAATAATTTTGAATAATTTTTGACATACTCTAGGAAAGAAGTATCAAACCTGTATTTTTTCAAACCGTATAACTCGTATAGTCTCGCTCTACTTTTATAAATACCTGGAGTAGCCCATTGGTTAAAGCCAACGGAGGTGCCATTAATGTTAATGGTTTTGGTCTTAAAAGTAGATTGGTATTCTTTTTGCACAACATCAAAAAGGGCTCCATAGATTTCATTAGGATTCTCGTGTTCTGCTAGAGATGGTGTAATTCTACGAGCTATATTATTTTTAAACTTGTTGCAACGACTAGCTGTATATGGCCTGCATTCTCTTTTATGTGGCTTTTTATGTAATGTCATAGGGAAGCTAGCTAGTAAACCACAGTGGTCAGATGTTAGGTCACTTAGCACTAATTTATTTTTGACCTCACAATCACTAAATATATTATCAAGACATGTTGACGAAGTTGCCGTGATCCTAGTAGGTTCGAAAAACAAGTTAATTAAATTATAAGACCTGAACAGATTGAGAAGTCTAATACTCAATGGAGTAACATCTAAAATATTAATATTAAAATCTCCACATAAAATTATGCTTTTATTACTTGATTTTAACCTATTGAGTGTATCCTCCATAACCAACTCGAAACGAATAAAATCCCCAGAGGGGGGTCGATAAACGCAAATTATAAAGTATCGCTCGAGTTCAACACAAGACAACTCAACAATGCGCTCAATAGAAAGATTAACTATATCTAAACGTTGTTTACATTTCAACTTGTTTGAAACAAGAACTAAAGACCCACCGCGAATAGCACTTTTTCTCACAAATGCACTTTGTACAGTAAAATAATCATCATTCATAAAGACTACTTCATGTTCTTTCAACCAGTGTTCAGTCAAACATAACACCTGAACATCATAGTTCTCCATAAATAAACTTAACTCTAACTCTTTGCCGGACAGACCCTGCATGTTTTGATGTACAACATTCAACTTATGCGGCCTACCCATTGTCACACCTAATAGTTTAAACTACAAGGCGTATCAAAAATGATATTAGTACTACTACTAACAGTATTCGATGGTACACTACAAGTACCGGTGTCACTATGTATATTGTATGCTAAAAGATTAGCAATAAGTCTCCTACAACTAGGTGGCAAATACATTTCATAATTAGTCAGTTTGTAATCAGTAATAAATTGATTACAATCAAAATATAAAATAGCGTCACTATGATGACAAGTTCTATTATAAATTAACATATTTAAATTATAAATGTGACTATTTTGCTCATCAGACAAATATGTTGAATAAGGCAATGCACAGAAAATAAATTTACAGTTCTTGGTCTCATTGAGATGTAACATCAAATGGACACATTCAATTATGTCCTTTTTTCTTACAGATAAGCTATCCCCATATAATAGTATAACAGTGGAACTGGGGTTTATTTTTGTCAATTTAATATTTTTAATTAAATGGCTAATACTGGCACCGGGTAAACAATTATTAATCACATAATGTTGCAAACACTGATTAAATATACTACCAAAACCTTGACCAAATTTGTCAGAAAAAACATAAGTTGTCAAACTATTCATAATATTGATATCTTTATCCACACAGCTACCTACTGGCTGAGCCACTAAGGGTGCGGGTGTAACAAGTTGAGGCTGGGGCTCCTGGGAGCAGACACAGCTAAAAGAGAGGGTATTAGTTAAAGACTCATACCTCTCAGCATTACACTTCACCAAATCCAGTAGTTCCCCAGCCTCAAATAAGCGGTCACTAAGTTGTCGTTGTGAATTCTCATATTTTTCAAAAATATCCTTCAGCAAGTGTTCCTTGTGTTGTATATCATTATAGAGGAGCTGGATATCTGTGTCATATTTTTCCCTACATTTATTTAACTCAATATTACAAGTAATTAAACTTTGAGATAAGACAACACGTTCCTTTCTAAGCGAAAGATTTAATTTTAAGAGATTTTGTTTTTTAATTGCTCTCTGTGACCGTTTAATTATTTTCTTTATATTAATATATTTCTTTAATTTATTGTGACTCATAACAATAGGAGATAATGGTATAGTATCATCACCAGTCAAATCTATGACAGCTGGCTCATACAGTGATTTTGAGTTACTACCTACCAACTCATCAAATAGATTACTAGTCCTAGCAACCTGTTTGCCAACTTTAATACACTCTGATAGAGATAGTGCCTTTTGGGCTTCACACAATTTCTGTTCAAGTTCTGAAATTCGATTCAAAGCAAGTTCATGGGTCTCACTACACTCTTGAAATGTTGACACTAGCTGTTGAAGTTGAATGTGCTGGTCGGCTAAGTCCATGTGTTGTAGGTGTAATTGAGACAGCTCATTCTTAAGGGAGGTGTTCTTTAAATTAATGTTTTCCACTTCCACTTCACTGTCGTCCCTTTCCTGGAGCAACTGTTTGCACATAGCGTTAGAAGCCTTAAGCTCCGTCAAGGTAGCTCTTAATTTTGCTTCCATCTCCTTTACTGTAGCACTGCGGGTCATCATTTTCGACATGTTAGTCTCCTGCAATGTGTGAAGTTATGCAGCTAAATAATAGTGTAAGAAAAGTTGTTCAAATATTTAGATTAGTAGGAGGTAGTAAGAGAAAAAAATAAATAAAAAATAAGTTAAAAAAATAAGTAAGTAATGAATTGATAACAAATAGATATTACAATTAGATGAAGTTAATATGGAATTAGATGGGAATGTTAAACAGAAGTAAAGTTACAAGGAATGCACTGCTTTTAATATTAGACACAAATAAACTTGATTGACAATAACAAGTTTAAGACACATTACAAGTTTTATACCATACTTAAATAAATAATAATTAATAAGCTATAGGTAATGAGCCTATTTTTGTGAAGTAAATTATGTAGTGTTTATTGTCTGAGCGAATGTTTTCGTCATCGATTCTGCTTCCACTAGTTGTCAAGCAAAAGGAGACATAAACCGTGCCAATGTGTGATGGACGTAGCTCAGAGGCTGAGCAGTATTTGTGTTGTTCAGTGGTCTGTTATTATTATGTGCTCTTAAATTAAAACAAAATACTCCCCGGGATTGATGATATTTTGAAATCCGCCACCGTTCGAGTTGACAGCCGGTATCGAGCCGGTTTAATATCCTTTTTGTGTGAAGTTCTCGCGACAAAAAACACTGTATAATAACTAGTTAAACTACATAATAACTAGGAACGACTATATAACACTATTTCAACATAATTATAACACTTTTTAAGAATTTTCTAAAATAATTAACCTAAGATCGTTTTTTTGACGACCGGCTGCCAGTGTTGCCAGTACAATCATCCTTTCACTTTGATGTAATCATCGTTTCACTTTGATGTAATGTCTTATATTTTTTTTCCATACTCTGAAGTTCCTAAGTATTATTAAATTTTAATGTAGCAAAAATCCTAAATCTAACAAATAATTTTAATAAATTAAACTTTGAGTATTCTGTTTACTAGAACATCCGCCCACACAACAACTGCTAGTACATATTACGTTTTAATTTTGATGTCATAAGTAGTCATAACGAAGAGTGCACAAAAAACAAAAATAAAATAATAATAAATACGACGGGTTCGGTTGGAGCCTCACAGGCGCGGCGCGGGCAGCGGTGCGTGGCGTGATTGCGTCGTACGTGACTCGCTGAGCGCGTATAGACCCCGACTGACTAGCAACCCTTAGTTGCCGCGCGCTGTAGGTACTTATCTCGAGCGGAATGTACCAGTGCAAGAGGCCTGGCACTGTGGTCATGCGTTTTATTACTGTAGGCCCCGCCCAGTGCGGCAGAACTACCGGAAACGCACCGCAGTGCGCGCTCGCTCTAATTCTATTAAATTCTTAAAAAAAAAAAATGTTGTTATCGCTGAAAATATAGAGATGTTCGTTCGACGTCAAAGTGTATTTTTGCGAAGCAACTTCCAAATTTTTTACTGGGAATATTAAACTATATTTTTAACTATTCTATTCGGTTAAAGTTTTTCTTTAAACCCTTCTCTGTCCGCTGTATTTTTTGCGTCGGATAGTTTCATTGCGTTACGTCATACTCGACAATCCAAGAAACCATTTTTTGTGAATGTTGAGCTAACACCACGCCTTAATATTAATGTTGTCACAAATTAAAGGAGTACTTTTATAATTCTTCTGAAAAAGGATGAGCCCTATATTGCCAATGATTTGATATAAATCTTCTTTTTAGCGTGTTGATGGCAAAATAACTCGAAAAAAATATTATAAGTACAGTTTTTTACTTAATACCTAACTGCCTTGTGTCAACTTCCACCCTGTATTACTCCAGTCGGACAAGGAATCAAGACAAAGACCATTGGAATTCTTGTACTATATCTTAATACCTTTCTAATTATAAGTAATGATATATACTAATTATAATTTATAATTCGCCCGCGTGGATGTCGGAAATTATCCTATGTGTTAATCCAGGTTTTAAACTTTGTGCCAAATTTCATCCAAATCCGTTCAGCCGTTTTTGCGTGATTGAGTAACAAACATCCAAACATCTTTACAAACTTTCACATTTATAATATTAGTAGGATTGATTCCTATTGGAGCGGATACCAGCTGCCATACACTTCGTGGCATCATCCTTTGTTTGACCGAAAGTTCATCAACCCGAATACCGTTGATATAAATGGATATAAAATATAACATAACTGTTATTACATTATACAGGGTCACCTGAAATTAGTGGCAGACCCGTTAAGGGGTGATAGTAGGGATCAACTCCAGTCGATATCACTCTTAGACCTACTGTCCTAAAGTTAACCCATTTCAGGATATTCCTACTTAAAGAATTTTACAAAAAATACCCTACTTTAAATCTTATAATAGCTGTAATAATAATAATAATATCTTTGATGCAAAACAAAAAAAATGGTCCAAAAAGACCAATTTTTACGAATTAGAGCTATTTTAAGATTTAAAGTAGGATTTTTTTGTAAAATTCTTTAAGTAGGAATATCTTGAAATGGGTTAACTTTAGGACAGTCTAAGAGTGATATCGACTGGAATTGATGCCTACTATCACCCCTTAACGGGTCCGCCACTAATTTCAGGTCACCCTGTATAACATATGTGACTCAACAAAATAGCTAGAAAGATAACTAAAATTCTGCGTACACGAGTATCTCTGCAAACCAAACTACTATTTTGTCGCAGCGAAGATTTAAACCATCAAGCAAAATAGTGTGGACTGAAACTACATTGGCTGCTCATTTCCCTCATGCGACACTGTGTTTATTGAAAAGTTGTACGAAGTAAGCCTTCTACATTTAATTTTCCTGTACCAAAAGTCCCGAAACCGTTGTTTTTCCTTCACATTAAAAGTAAGATAAGGTGAAATTTTACAATTTTGTAACATTAAAACGTTATCTCCGAAACACTGTTTTAAGAATTTGAATATTTTATGCGACTGAATGCTAAATCAACGTTTTCTTCGTTAAATTGAAGTATTGTTAGGTTGATTAATCGTTTCAGAGGATTTTTAAAACACCTCTCTTTTTTTCCTCATTGATTAATGTGATAGACGATTTGGCATGGTTTATTTTCCGAATACAGTTTTTTTGTCTACACATAATGCTTGTGTCTTAGATCTAATTATCAAAGGCAATAACACAAAACTAATACTTCCTTTAACCCAGTTGTTACTGAAACTTTTTTTTATCTCGTATCACAGTAATTTTTTTATCCACTTTATCCGCTCGTTATTATTTTGAAATTGAGTACTTTTTTTTGATCAACAAACTGTTTTAACGTCAAGATTCAATAAGACTTTTCAGGCGCTACTCGCTGAATAGGCCAAGTCGCATCAGCACCCTAATTATTTACTTCACTATCAATCGGAATCGGTTTCATTTTGGCAGTTCAACACAACATTACGTTGTCGAGAAGACCAATTATTCGGAAAATGGATTAGAAATTTGCTTCAAAATGTCAGTGAGGACTCCGATAACCAAGAGAGCGCAAATCTAAAGCCACCTGGGAATGAAGTGAAACGAAGCTAAGTTCGTTTAGCTTTCTTCCGCATCTTTTCATATTTTTGACCGATACTGCTGGAACACGAGGGGAGACGTCGTGAGCATTGACGAATGAGCAGCCTGCACTGCCCCCCCCCCCCCCTCGCTACGCATATACCTAAGGGGCAGTACAGCGGCATCGGTCAACTATAAGCGAAACGAAAACTGAAGTATGAGAAAACGCGCAGGAAAACAAAACGAACTTAGATTCGTTTTGCTTCGTTCCCAGTGTGGCCTGTAATGTCTAGCAAAACAAATTACGCGAAATGATTAGCAAAGTATGTACTAACATTTAACTTCAACAAAATTTAATATCGTCACCGCATCAACAAATTCTCTTAAGTTATCAAAATTCCTAATCAAAACGTGTTGTACAACTTTGACTCTTAATTTAATGATAATAATTTGTTGTCTCGACCACAAAATAGACAGGTGCAGAAGGCCAGCTCTATGCAAAGCCACGCACACATAAACGAAAGCGCTCGGGTAGCCCGCGAAACTAAAATTTTCTTACGTTTTTTGCAATCGTATTTTAATCAACATACAACCTGAAACTGTCTTAGTTTTAGGTTGTATGTTGATTAAAACACGATGCGCAACCTTAACAAGGACCCATGTATTTACAGAATTATAGTCATGAAAGTCATCAATACAGCTCTGTAATCATAATAAAACTAATAACTATTTCATGAAATCTTGACATTTGAGGATTATACTACTTAAATATGTAGTTGTGTTACTGATTCTTTAGAGCATGAGGAACAGGGTGTAAAGTTCACTCATCCTCCATAGAAAAGGGACGATCCTCCGTCCAGACGGGTGTTGTGTCTGGTGGGCTACTGCCCGACGGTTGTTGTCGGGACGTTGTATATATGCTAATCGCGTGGTAAACTCTAATTGCGCGATGCAGGTTTTGCGTGACGTCATGTCATTGATGCGTAGTTCATATGTGGCGATGTAGATGCCGCCACATCACTCCCCTCCGGAGACCGGAGGTCGATAGTGGGCTGAGTGGTGTATCTTGCGATGCTTGCCAGTGCCAGTTGTGGTTCCAGTGAGTCGGAACCGGGTGCCGCATAGTTCACGGTGACTCGGAACTGTCTGCGGTGATACCCCAGTGAGTCGGGGTGGCGCTGCGTTATGCTCCAGTGAGTCGGAGTGTACAGCGCTGGGTTGAGGCTGAAGGTGATGACCAGGAATGCGCGTCCGCTGCATGCTGGTGGTCAGGATACCTGTTGAAGCCGTGGATGCTGGCTGGCTGTGTGACTCGCCGCTCGAAAGCTTGAGAAAGTGATGCTGATGACGTCACGCTGATGTAGTTGCACGAAGGCTGCGCTGACGTTCATGCTCGGGGTCACCAGTATAGAGGCACGAGGAACAGGGTGTAAAGTTCACTCATCCTCCATAGAAAAGGGAGGGTCCTCCGTCCAGACGGGTGTTGTGTCTGGTGGGCCACTGCCCGACGGTTGTTGTCGGGACGTTGTATATATGCTAATCGCGTGGTAAACTCTAATTGCGCGATGCAGGTTTTGCGTGACGTCATGTCATTGATGCGTAGTTCATATGTGGCGATGTAGATGCCGCCACAATTCATTATTATAATTCTGTACAGTAAACTATTTTATCTACACCCATGCTATAAATTCTCTATAAAAGTTTCTGAAACAGTTATAGCTTATTGCCAACATTAAAACAGCCAGTGTCATAGTAACCATGGTAACCATAATAGCATCCAAACGGGTGCTTTAATGTTGTACTGAATTTCATAATGCAACTCGTTTTCAAAAAAAGAACATTGTAATGCACGCGCGTTTCACTACAACAGCGCCGTAATTAAAAAAAAGAACTTATTCGAATTCACGTCGTATACTATGACGCCGGCCGCCATGTTCGATACGAGTATTAGTATTACAAAACACTGTTTCAGAACATTTTATAGAGGATTGATAACATGGATGTAGATTAAAGTTTTGTATGCAACTGTACATAATTAGGTATTAAAACACTCATTTGATACTATTATCACACGAGGCGAACCTTATTATACGTCAGTTGCATAAATAACTATTCTTAATGTCCCTCGGCAAACTACGTGTTTCGTCAGACTTTGGCAGTTTCCTCTCATTTTTAATAGTACATTTTGATTTAAGTGCGGTAAGTTGAAAATTACAGCCGAGGCGCTATTGCTAGCCCGAGCCGTAGGCGAAGGGCTACAAGAAAGCAGAGACTGTAATTATCAAAGCGCACGTATGTCATACGACGTTTTATAACATATTTGCGAGAAAAAGCCGAAAATACTTTCGAATTTCTACTCACATGACCACTTGAGCGTCTTTTTAGAAATGCCAGCAAGTTGGAGTATTTCTTGATATCAATACCATGTTTTGTTTTCACAGTGCTTTTTAGCATTGAATAGTAGCACCACAATGCTTGACTTATATTTTTGAGAAAGTTCCATGAAATAGTCTAAAAACACACGGACGGAGCATCTTGATAAACACTACGTTTTAAAGAAACTCGTGCGTTTTACATTACAATAACGCACAAGTACGTAATGACATACATTACGATATTGAAATTGGTGAAATAAGAGACCCTTTACGAGCAAATGTGTTATAAAATAAATTACATTATAGAGGCATGAGGAACAGGGTCTATAGTTCACTCATCCTCCATGGAAAAGGGAGCATCCTCCGACCAAACGGGCGTTGTGTCTGGTGGGCAACTGCCCGATGGTGGATGTCGGGACGTTGCATAATATTCTAGTCCCGTGGTAAACTCTGATTGCGTGATGCAGGATTTTTGCATGACGTCAGTGTGAGACGTAGTTCATTATGTGGCGATGTAGATGCCGATACAACATTAAGTTAAAAGAGTATTAACAACTCTATACGTATACTTCCAAGTCGATTGAGAGCGTCCGGTCTGCACCAAGTGTAAAGGGGCAACTGATAGAAATCCGACGAATAACGAAACACGAATTTTGCCGAAGGACATTAAGAAAATAGTTGTACTGTAAATACATTTGTTACGGTCGCGAATACTACTTTAATCAACATACGTACGCACGGTTACAGATCAAGCTATACATTTCCAGTATAAGCTGATCTCGCATGGTATAGGATTTCCTTACAATGAGAGGTCAGTGTAAACTGGAAATGTATAGCTTGATGTGTAGCCGTGTGTACAGTGGGCTGAGTGGAAAATTTGAAATTCGCGGGCTAGCTCAGGGCTACCCCCTTGCGCTTGCACTCACTGTACATAAACGCGTGTCTATGTGTACGTGTGTTTTTGCTCCTTGTATGGAGTAGACCTTCTGTCCTATGTTAAACGGAATGTGTCCCGACTCTGAGAAGTACTAATTATTATTCGAAATTTTCCTGTAACTGACTAATTTATTTCACAAACGGACCGTTTTTTGCGAGCCGTGTAGACATTTTGTGCTTGTTAGCTGTTGGCAACGGAGTTGTTACTGAAAATTGTCGTCAGTGGACTGTTTTTACCCGACTACGGCGAAGCAAACAGGAGGGTTATGATTTTAACAGGTCTGAATGTATGTATGTTCATCCGTTCCCTCTTAGCTTCTAAACTGCTTATCATAATTCGACAAATGAGATATCGTTGGAAGGGTTTTATTTTGATAATCCTCTGGGTATGTGACGTCACATAAAATTGAATATCGCGCCCTCTAGAGAACAAGTCATGAACTAAAAATGTATATTTTAGTGATTCCGTGTTGGGTATCAAATGAAAGGGCTTAATTAGCACATTTCAAAAATACATAATGGTTTGCTATTGCTCGTGGCTTTGCTTGCATGAATCCGATAACTGGGAATAATTTCTAAAATCACGCCTCAGATGTGAGCCAAACATAATTATTTTCTCTCCAAACCTACCCAAAATACTTAAATAATTATTATTTCTGTTCAATGGTAGTGAGAAATGGAGGATATAATTAGGGTTCCATACCAAAATGGTAAAAAGGAACCCTTATGGTGCGACTCTGTCTGTCTGTTTGTCACAGCCTGATATCTCAAGAAGTACTAATGCTATCAACTTGAAATTTGGAATAGTTTTAGATAACATTTACCTAACTATTTTGCAAACAGGAAAGAAATAAAAATATATATGTGTTTTTATGCAACAGGGACTGAAAGGAGGGCTTAAAAATTCGAAGTGGAGCTACTAGTGTATGTGGAGTACATATGAAAGATCGCTGTTGCACTTTCTCAAACTTTTTATTTAGGCTGCATAGTTTTCGACTTTTGATGAAAAATGTAAAACAAAATACCGTTAAAGAGGAGAGTTTGCGTAGAGAAAAATCTGAAATGTTAAGATTACAGGAACGTAAGGTTAAGGTCTTTTTGAGAAATTAGACCGGAACCCTCGGTGCACCAGTCCGACTCGCTCTTGACCGGTTTTTGTATATACATGAGAGTTGTTTTCATAAACACACAAAAATAACAAAGAATTTCTCGTTTATTAAAAAAAACCGGCCAAGTGCGTGTCGGACCACACACAATGAAGGGTTCCGTAGCTGAAAAGAATATATCCCAAAAACAAACTTAACATTGGATCCCAAAAAGAATTTTTTATGTCAAAAAATTACAAATTCACAATTTTCGGACTTTTCCTGTATTTGTGCTGGGAGACCTTGCTTCTTGCCAAATTTCATTATTCTAGGTCAACGGGAAGCACCCTATAGGTTTTGATTTACTTGCGAGTATGCAAAATATGTCGCATAAATGGCCGTATGTTTTTGTTGCATTGACTTAGAAGCTTGAGTTTTTTAGGACTTCAAGAGACCTACGTATTTGATATTAATTTCAACTTGATACCTCCACGCATTCCTGAGAAAAACGGTCTTGACAGACTGACAGACAGACAGACAGGCGGACAAACAAGTGATCCTATAAGGGTTCCATTTTTTTTCCTTTTGAGGTACGGAACTCTAAAAAAAAGGAACAATAAGCCTTAATTATTTTTAATTCACACCCAGGACCAAAAAACCCGCACGTCACTTAAAAATTCATCACACAAAACAAAAAGGGAACGACCGTACATTCACGCTGACGCGAAACGGGATGAACAGTTAATAAAGTATTTCAAGCAGAACCTCCTTAATCTCAGCGACGGGCGAACCGGAAATTAAAATATTCATAGCTCAAAAGCTTTGTGAATATAAACATCTGTGTTTTGGTCTGACGGGTGTCGATATCAGAATGTTTCATGATCTTGCTGAGCTGGTAATATGTGGCGAATTTTAATGGGTTGGTGTAGGTTTTGGTGGAAAATCTTGTCTTGTCTATATTGTATAGGTATTATAAAGAGGTAAAATTTGTTTTCAATACACTTCCTCGAAAACTGGTTCATATTGCACTACGATTATGTACACAATGCAATGTATTTTACACGCGTGCGATTTTTCATTTTCCCGCACGTGTGCGGGAATAAAAATTGCCACAGATAACTTATATACCTGTAGGATTACGGCCCATACATCAGAAATAGAACTCAGATATGGCAATACACAAATTAATTCAATCGAACAATCAGTTATCAATCCAGAAAATATAGAAACATAGAAACAATATAAAATTAATTAAATAACCAATAATGGTACTGAAGGCGCTCACATAGGGCAGTACTGACTGTCAGAGACAGTGGTCCACGCACCCACCGCAATAAGGACAGTACTAACTGTCAGAGACAGCGTTCCACATCCAATAACCGGGCAGTACTGGCTGTCGAGAGACAGTGGTCCGCGCTCCAAGACGCATCCGTAGGAAATGCCCCTCGACTTGTCCATGGCCGTCACTACACCCCGGTCGGGGGGTGTGACTAGCGGTTTCGGGGCGTAGCCCCCCTCCCGCGGAAGCAATACCTTGGCCCGTTAATACGGGCCCGTCATTTTGATGGCCTACACGGCCTAGGGATGATGGGGCGCGACTATCGCGCCCCTGTGTGTGGTTGCTATATCTGTGTCTGCAGGCACGCCACGACGCTGCTAGCCAGCGCCGCTTTCTTCACCGTACCCCGGCGGTCAACCCCTACCAGGTGGAACCCCCATCTACATGGGTGAAGCCCAGCAGGAGGCGACCAGCGACAGAGGTACGGACTCGACGTTCCTACAGAGGGGTGAGTGGCCCCCGCCCATCACACTTTCAGAGCGAGCCGAGCCTGCGTGGGTTAGGGGGACCGTGTACTGGGTGTGTGGGTGGCATTGTACTGTGTGACGCCACCCGGTGTCTATGCGAGAAACGCGCACGCCCGCGCTGCGTCTTCGCATGTGTGTTTAGAGCCTGTTTAGAGGTGAATGTCTGATGTTTGCTACGTGACACGCCTAAATTATCCTAGCACGCGCCACGCAACAGGTGTATGTAATGTGTGGAGTCTATTGTCACAAGTGAGCCGCGTGTAAGCTGAGAGCGGCTCACCTGGAAGTCCAGTCCGGTGATGGGGTCAGTCGTCCGCGACGAGGTCGCGGGGTAAGGGTCTCCTCGCGTCAGGGGGCCGCGTATGCCAGGGCGCTATCTGCTTGACGTGGGGCCAGTCAGATGCGCCGGCACGCGCGAACATGCCCTTCGCGAGGCGCCGCACGAAGTCGTCCAGGCCCTCAATCCCGAGGTCCCGCTGGATAATGTCGTTCCTCACGTAGCGAGGGGCGCCAACAATGGTCCGCAGCGCTTGGCTCTGTTGCGCGCGGAGCAGCTTCCTGTTCGTCTCGCTAGTGAGGGCGAACCAGGCGGGGGCGGCGTACGTCAGAATGGGGCGCACGTACTGTTTGTACACGCCCAACTTGACGCGCGCCGGGATGCGGGATGAGAGCACTGGTCGCAGGAGGTAGCGGGCAACCTTACCTTTGGCGACGACCGCGCGGACGTGTGACCCCATTGAGAGCCGACGGTCGATGGTGACACCCAAGTACTTGACCTGGGGCGACCACTCGACCTCGGCCCCCTGCAGTTTCAGGAGTGGTGGGAGGCGCGCGGCACCGGTGACCAGCGCCTGCGTCTTACCCACGTTAACCGACAGCCGCCACTTGGACAGCCACTCGGGGAGTAGATCAAGGGCGCGCTGCATCTTCAACGCCGCGTGCTTCGCGTTAAGCGAGGTGGTGATGTACGCGGCGTCGTCAGCGTACAGCGCGAGCATGGCTTCTGGGGTTGTGGGGATGTCGTCGGTGTAACGTGAGTAACACGCCGGGGAAACGCAGCTTCCTTGCGGCACCCCGGCGCGCACCGGGCGGGCGCTGGATAGCGCTCCGTCGACCACCACTCTGAAAGTCCTGTTAGAGAGAAAGTTAGAAACCACCATTACCACGCGACGGGGCGCGTCTGATGTGGCCAGCTTATATATCAGGCCTTCATGCCACACACGGTCGAAGACCTTCTCCATGTCGAGGAATACTGCAACCGAGCATTCCTTCTTGTTCATCGCAGCTGCGAGGTGGTGCAGTACCCTCGACAGCTGGAGCGTCGTGCTATGTTCTGACCGAAACCCGAACTGCTCAGGTCGCGGCGTGATATGTGGCTGTAGGTGTCGCAGCAGGAGTGCTTCAAACACCTTGGAGACGGTCGGCAGCAGTGTGATGGGCCGATAGCTCTCAGGCTTCAGAGTGTTCTTCCCCGCCTTGGGCAGCATGATGACGCGCCCCTCCTTCCACGAAGCGGGAAAGGTCCCCGTGCGCAGCACCGCCGTAAACAGGCGCGCCAGTGCCGCTACAGTACGGAACGGCAAGTGGCGCAGCACTGTGTTGGTGATGCCGTCAGCACCTGGGGCCTTTCTAGGCTTCGTCCGCAGGATGGCGCGTCTAACCGCGCTGGGCGAGAAAAATACAGGATCTTCATCAGGAGCTATCAGCGTAGCGAAGTACTCTCCAATGTGTTTCTCGACTGCTGCGACATGCTCGGTGTCACTAGTCGGGTTCGGGCAGAACTGACGCTCCAGGTGTTCAGCGAAGACCTCCGCCCGGTCCTCTGATACATATTTCAGCGCCCCGTCGCTGTTCAGTAGCGGTCGCACCGGGGCTGGGGTATTCGATAGCTGGCGGCAGAGTTTGTGTACAGACGGCCAACTGTCCGTCGTGGCGTCAATTCGTTCCTCCCAGCCCGCGGCGGAGTGATCCTGTAGCTCGGCCTTTACCTTCTCCGCGAGACGGTTGAGAGTAGTCTTTAGAGTTGGGCATCTAAGTTGCTGCCACTGCTTGCGAAGACGCCTCTTCTCGGCGATTAACGTCATAATGCGCGCCGGCAGGGGCGGCAGTAGCCCTCTCCCCTGAGGCTGCGTCGTCGTCGCCGCTTCCAAGGCGTTCTGGATGCAAGCAGTGACATCAGCCGCAGTCCGATCTACGTCCGCGGCGGTAGCAATAGGCCGAGTAGGCGTGGTGGCTTCTAACCTCTCTGTGAACATTGTCCAGTCCGTTATTTGACGTGGCGCAATGGGCTTCAGTCGGGTCGGCATCCCCGATAAGACGACGAGTACTGGCTGATGGTCTGACTGTAACTCGTCGTCTATCACTTGCTGTGTGGCCTGGCAGTGTAGCCCCCGGTGGACTACGATGTCCAGCACGTCCGGTGTGTGCTGTGTAACGTTCGGGTAGTGGGTAGGCGTCTCAGGGCCGGACACCGTGTGCCCGAAGGCTTCCGCGTCCGCGAAGAGCCGTCTCCCCTCGGTATTCTGTGCTAGTGAGTTCCACGCTGGGTGCTTGCAGTTCAAGTCCCCGGCGAGGAGGGTGGCGTGCGGAGATGCGTGCAGTAGGGCCCGCAACTCGGAGTGATCGAGGCGGGCCGCGGGCGGTTTGTAGCACGCGTAGATACTGATGTCCTCGCCGGCTAAGTGCAGCTGGACACCCAGCGCGTAAAAAGAATCTATTGACGGCAAGGGGAGTTCCTGGTGGACGACTCTTCTCTTCACAAGCACCGCCAGACCACGATAAATCCTGTGTTGAGCCGACCGTTCATCCTTCCTATAAGTGAGGTATCCCGGGAACCTAATCCTGTCCTCAGGCCCCAGTAGCGTCTCACTTATAAGCGCCACGTCAATGTTTTGGTCCCTAAGGAGGTGGCGGAGGGGAGCGACCTTATCCCGGAGGCCGTAGGCATTCCAATGCAAAATCCTCAACGAGCTAGCCATTATACAGGTTTAACAAGGTGGCCAGCCCGTCGAGGATGACTGTTTCAATATCTTGGCCCTGCCTGATGGCCTTAATAAGGTCCATCAATAACCTAATGGCGCAGGTCGTGAATTCTGTCTTGGTTGTTGTTTTCCGAGCGCCGGCAGCGCCACCACTCGTCTTTTGGGGGAACTTTTGTGTTTCCCCATGTTGCCGCTGCGATGGACCGGCGCTAGTGTCGATAGCGCCGGCAGTGGCGGTGGGTTTGATGTTTGTGGAGGTTTTCCCTTGCGCTATGCCGGTGCTAGCGGTAATCTCCTCGCTACTCTTGTGTATTACGACCTGCGCCCCATCCGAGGCAGGGCCGGCCTCGGGATCTTCCTCTTGAGTCGCCGGGGGCTTGGGTTTTCTTCCCTTTCCCCCACGTCTCTTCTTCCTCCGCCTAGAGGAGGTGGCCGTGTTTCTGTCAGTGGGCCCGTTGGCCGCCGCCATCAGCGTCGTGCCTTGGGCCTCTTCTTGCGGCCTTTCTTCATCGGTAGGCCTCTCAGTGGCCTTTTGAGGCCGGCGCTTGGAGGCCGTGAGGGCGGCGGTCCCCGCTCGCTTATTCCTGATTTCCTCTTGGAATACGGGGCACTTTATGTTGTTCGCGGGATGCGGGCCACCACAGTTGATACAGGTGGCCGGCTCTTCCCGCGGACGCGGGCATTCATGGGCCGCGTGCTCCTCCCCGCATCGCACGCAAGCGAGCGGGCGGTGACACTGGTGCGAGCTGTGTCTGAATCGCTGGCACCGGTGGCACTGGGCAGGCCCACGTTTTCCTCGCCAGGCCTCGATCCTGACACCACGCATGAATAAGAACACGGTGGTGTCGTAGATGGTCCGGACGTCGGGGGTTCTCTTAAGGATGGCGTGAAACACACAGCCGGGTCGTCCTTGTGCGCCCTTAATATGGCGCACGTACTCCGGCTGGTACCCCAACGCCCGGAGTTCCTCCTCTATCTCCTCAGGTTTCGTGTCCGGTGGTAACCCCTTGATAGCCACTTTTATGCTGCGGTCCGCTGGCAGTGAGTACGCGAACCACGAGACGCCGCTATCTTTTTCAAGGCCAGTCAGATATCGCTGGACCAGCCTAAACTCTTCTTCTGTGTCCGGAATGAAGCGGACACCCCTCCCATATGGACGCGCGCTTGGGGGCCGGCCCAGCTTGGCGGCGATGGCCCTAAAGTGGGCAGCCCAGTTAGGCAGCTTCTCCACCACCAGCGGCGGGTATTTCATTTTCTTCCCCGGTAACGTCTCCTTCGTCTTCGTCGTCGTCGACTTCCCCGTCGCCGTCTTCGACGTACCGGGGGTAGCACTAGGGGGTTGGGTGGCATCAAGGGGGGCAGGGGATAAATTTAAAGGACTTACCCCTGCGGTTGTCATCGTCGGTGAGGGAGGCGGCGGCGTGCTGCGTGTCACTTCAGCGAAGGAGGGGGACCCCAGTTCCCCCAAATCTTGACGCTTCGCCTCCTTCTCCTCCTGTGTCTCGTCCGAGCGTCTTCTTCTTTGTGTCCGCTGGGATCTCGGCTCGATAAGCTGGAACTCGAAGTCAAATCCCAGCGGAGCGTCTCCTCCCACAGTGGGCCCCGTTCCGGCTCGCGGTGTCGTATCTAAAGATACGTCGTCGCGACCGGACACGGCCGACCCCACCGATGCCAGCAACATGCTCGATCCCGCGCGTGACGAGCATGCCGATAGCACGGCGGGCGAGTCGTATGCCGAGGTGCGGGGGGGCGCCGGAGAGTCGGGCGCCCCCGAGATCACTGACTTCACTATGTCTCTGTCCTTCACTTTTATTTTCACTAGCCGCTCCTGCTCAGCCGACGCCGGTCCCGCCAGCGAGAAGCGGGGACCGGGTGCGCTGGTGCGCGCGGCTGGAGCGGGCGGCGACGCGAAACGCGGCGGCGGTGCAACGGGTTGTGCCGGGGGTACGCGCGTGTGCGCGGGTGGTGCGGGGGTATGCGCGTGCGGCGCGGCGGCGCGCGTGGTGGACGGCGCCGGCGCATAGGTGCGCACGGGTGCAGCTGCGCGCGCTTGGGGCGCGCGGCCTGCTGGCCCCGGGGCCTGTGTGGTCACCGGACGGAACGCGGCAGGGCGGATCGGCACCGCCTGATGACGGCCCGACGACGGCGTCGGCGCAACACGCGCAGGCGCCGATGACGTCGGTGGGTCGGCAGCTGTAGCGGCGTCCCTCCCCCCCCCTCTTCGGTCTTCCTTCTTCTTCATCTTCTCAGCTGGTGGCGGTCCGGCCGGCGGCGGGTCGGACGACGCGTCGCCGATGTTCGGCAACGATGTCGCCCTGTCCAACGTCGAACGGGCCGCCTGGGACCCGGCACCGCGGCCTGGCGGGCCGCGGCTGCCGGGATTCGACATACTGCTGGGTGTGGCCTCCGCGACCGCAGCAGTGGGCTAACCCACCGGGCAGCACGGTGCCCTCCCTCTGTGTCCACACAAGTGCCGGCTGGGTTACTTGTGCGAACACAGAGAGAAAGTTAAAAATAGACGGTCCGCGCGGAAAATAAAAACTCACTCGGCGGTAGGATCCGTGTGGTTCGGACCACAAGCCAATCCGCCCCTCGACTCCACATCGCAGCTCCTTATAAAGGCGATTGCTAGTGGTGGGGAAACGTCACAATATTTTACTGACTGACTTCAAGTCTTTTAAGCCAAATGCGTCTGTTGCAAGTTCCACTAGCGCCATCTAGTCGCAGTCTCTCGTAGCTACTAAATAATATGGCTGCCGTCACGGCCATTCTGATACATCACTCGCCCTCGAGTGAATTCATTCATCTAAAAACAAGACTTTCATTAATTCACATCGTCATTATCGTTACCTATCAAAATAGCAAATATAGCTGGTATTTCTTTACAATACAAAACTTCTACAGTTCAAACATGCTGGTCTAAATCGTCACCCACTAAAGCAGGTGAGATTCCTGCAGCGCATCACAGATCATCACCTACAACAGCAGGAGAGATCCTAATAGAAAACAACTACAGCAAAGATTCCTGCAGCTCACAAAGCGCTGGACTAGGTTATCAACCTACAAAAGTAGGTAAGACCCCTTCATCTAAAACTGGGCTAGGTCACAACTCTTGCAACGTCTACAGTATAAACTAATTTAGTCATCCAACAAGGGACCTTGTCCGGTACTGGTTTATACAGAACAGAATCGCAGGATACAGTCGCCTCAGAATCTATAGATAAAGTATCTTCAGAAAACTTAACTTAAACTTAAATTTATCTAACTTTTTTTTTTTTTGTATACGGTCCAATCCAGACCTCTCATCTACCAAACCGTATAGTGTCAACGTTAGCCACCCATGAGCCATATGCCTTATACCCTTACCCCAATGGGCAAGGAAGGGTCAAAAACTTTTACGTCATGCTGACTTTCAGACATCTGTAATAAACATAAATCGCTCGATTATCCTGACCAAAAAAATCTTACTTTACAATCTGGACCGGCTTATCTAAACCCTACAGACTGGCAATTATTAGTTCTGGACCGGTCTTCAATGACCCTTCAGACTAATACGTTCTGGTCCGGTCTCTATTGACCCTTCAGATTAATAACTTTTGGTCCGGCTACAAACCCTCCAGGTTCAACAACTTCTGGTCCGGCTACAAACCCTCCAGGTTCAACAACTTCTGGTCCGGCTACAAACCCTCCAGGTTCAACAACTTCTGGTCCGGCTACAAACCCTCCAGGTTCAACAACTTCTGGTCCAGCTACAAGCCCTTCAGATTAACCAGTTCTGGTCCGGATAAAAACCCTTCAGAACTTACTCTTTTTAATATTATTATTTTTTTTTAAATTTTTTTATTTAACTTTCTCTTTTTATAATTTTTTATATATTTTTTTTTTATTTGCTAGTCCAGAATATTATTATTCCCTACAGCTGATTTATCATGATTATTGCAATTCAACTATCATCATTACTTCTATAGAAATCAGAGTTCATGGTGTCTAATTTTTTTTTTTTGGCAAATGCCTTCCATGCCATTCGAAAAAAAGGAACATCTGCTGTGCCATGGTGTATGGTATGTTTGATTAAGAATCGGACTTTAACTTGGGGACTCCGACTCCCGTATTATGCCTTTACTAAGAAGATCCTGAATAATCTCTCTAGGACAGATTACACTGTTCAATCTGACTTACATACAACCTGTGGTAACTAGACGTAGTTGTACCAGAAATCATAAATGTCGAATATTTTTCGAGTATTTTTGCGAGTTTTTAAGATCTTCCCCGATAAATTCAGTTTTAAAACTATTGGTTTGTACGTCAGATTTAACCGTGAATACTCCGTAAATAATGGAACCATTATCCTTTCAATTAGTTTCTTCGGACAAGAGAAATGGTCGACTACGGATGACGAAATCAACGAGACTTTTAACGCCTCACTATCAATCAAAATGTCTACAGGTATACCCTGAACCATTCCAACTAATAAGTCACTGAACTTACTTAGGGGCTGAGATCTGCACGATGCATAGTTTTCCTTTAAACTGAATTTAATCTAAAAATATTACACTGCACTTTATTACGATTTAGGTATAAAAACAAATGATTTCTCTACAGACTTGTACGGACCGGTGTCACCTTCTTGACAATTTTTGTTAATTTACTTTTCTAAAAAGGTAGATAGAATTTTTTCCTTAGCAGATTTATTTTGTGCGCAAACTACCGCCATTTATGTGCGCCTTATGAAAAAGAAACAGCAACTTGACACAGACACTATAAAGTCAGGCGCAAACAACGTTATTCTTATGAGGGCTCTTGTTATCTTTAGAACGTGAACTGTCACTATTCTGCTTTGAAATGGGCTTCACAAAGATACGATATTCAGCGTAGGTTGGATAACTGTCTGAATAAGAGCTTATCACTTCATACAAAACACCTGCCACATCAATCTACTTGACACAAAGTTACCAAAAATCTTTTTGTTTTAATTACTCATTGACATTAGCCACGTCTTAACATCTCCGTTCAGACAGTTCCCAACGCGAGAAAGGCACTCATTTTCTGACCACTTATTCAAAACCTGAGCCCTGTCAACCTTGTCAAACCACTGCTCAACATCATGCACATTTGGATCAAAATTAGAAATATAAAAATGATGGGTGCTTACTGACTTTAGCGACTGCATTGCCTCCAGTATTTTCTCTGTAGTTGCAGTCGAAACATCAGTAGCAGTACCTGTAGTTTCCGGCGTAGCTGTTACCCGTGAACGATCTTCTAAAGCCTTCAACCACGAGACAATCGTATCAAACGATTGTCGGCAAAGCGGTGTTGCAGGGCTTCGCGTTCTCACGTGGCTCCCAAAACGATCTCGTTGGCGCCTGGAACGGCGATCGCAATCCCGATACTTGCTACGTGACCTTCTGCTCCGCTTATGGCGGCTACAAGATCGTTTAGAATGCGGGGCACTATTTTTTTTTGCTCTTACCTTCTTTAACCTAAAATTGAAAACCTGAAACTTGTGGGCGAATGAATCTTAATCCCATTTCTGATGTAGGATTACGGCCCATACATCAGAAATAGAACTCAGATATGGCAATACACAAATTAATTCAATCGAACAATCAGTTATCAATCCAGAAAATATAGAAACATAGAAACAATATAAAATTAATTAAATAACCAATAATGGTACTGAAGGCGGTCACATAGGGCAGTACTGACTGTCAGAGACAGTGGTCCACGCACCCACCGCAATAAGGACAGTACTAACTGTCAGAGACAGCGTTCCACATCCAATAACCGGGCAGTACTGGCTGTCGAGAGACAGTGGTCCGCGCTCCAAGACGCATCCGTAGGAAATGCCCCTCGACTCCACATCGCAGCTCCTTATAAAGGCGATCGCTAGTGGTGGGGAAACGTCACAATATTTTACTGACTGACTTCAAGTCTTTTAAGCCAAATGCGTCTGTTGCAAGTTCCACTAGCGCCATCTAGTCGCAGTCTCTCGTAGCTACTAAATAATATGGCTGCCGTCATACCTATACTTAGTCCAAATTGGTTCAATGCCTCTATTCACAACTCTCTATTCGTTGGTGAATGTTTTTTTTTTTAATCCCGGCAAAGAGATATGTTTCTTTACGGCGTTAATATTTTTTGAATATTTATATGATGTTTATAAATAGAATATCATCAAAAACTATGATTATTACAATAACAAAAGGTTTATGAACAAATTAACATTTATTTGTGTTCTAAATTCGAAAATATTTGGATTTTCTATTATTCATATTAGGCTGTTTATAGGCTACCTTTGCTTCTCCTTCAACCTGGCGAAAGCAAAACGCGAAAAAAAAAAAAATTAAATAATTAAATAGTTTCCTAATAATTCATGACAAAAATATTTTCCGTTATTTTATTTTATTTCTTCAAAAGTGTATTGAAAAACGTCGTTTGGTACTCGTGGACATTTGTTATTGCAGTTCTCGGCTCAAAAACATGTTAATTCCGCCTCGAAAGCAATAACAAACGTTCTCCACTTGTATCAAATAATGTACTATTGTTTGTAAGTTTGAATGTAGGGAGTAATCTCTGGAACTTGGAACTACCGGAGTCGGATTTGAAAAAAATATTTTTGCAAAACGAAAACCAATGGTACCAATGGTAGTTTTTATAGCGCTAAACTCATGTTAATAAATTCGTAAACTAATTTTACCTGTGATAGCTACTTCCATATGTGAGGGTCTACTATGACGTATTGCTTCATTATTGGTAAAGATACAAGGGTTTTAATTTTAATCAATAACGGTTCGTAAATTATAGGAATCGGCCATTAGCAGTTATGTCGAGCTACATTAGCGCGCGAATATTCGTGTCGCATTTGAAATGCGATTCAAACATTGTGAACAAGAATACGCGATGTTCTTGAACACAACGTTCGCCTGTTGTGCGGTCGACGTAGGTGACTTGCGAAGTAAAATGGAGGAAGTAGTGGCGTTGTATTTATTGTATGTCGGTTAATTATTATTTGTTATTGTTGTGTGAGTATCATTTGCAAAATATGAAAAGAAGTCCGTTCCGTTCAAAGTCTGGACTACAACTGAAGTCGGACTGGACTTGCTGAACTGTCATCAGTCCTCCCGTGACCACGATCGCTGCAAGGAGGTCGAAATGTCGGGAAACAAGTAGGTAACTGTTTACTTCGTAAAAAAGGATATCTCGATAAGACCCGTTCTCGATGTTGTTTTATAATGTACAACTGAAGTGGCGAAGTGTAGCCACGCAAGCGAACATTGTCGCGACAAAATCCTTTGATGCGCGCCACTTTACCGACTGTGCCACGGTAAGCATTCGTCATCGCCCGATTACTACGCGATGAGATGAACTGTTCGACCACACTTGTCGCGATAACGCGAATATTCGTCGTATCCCGCTAATTTAGCCCCACCATTATGTGCTTATGCAGTCACGACCAGCTGTAAAAAACAATATTTTATTTTCTCTTAAATTCTTCCAATGACTCTTTAAACATCATCACTCCATCTCTTTTCTACAAAATGACGTTTGTAAACGTAAACATGAATGTAAAGATAACTGAATTAAAATAAGGACAGTTACTCATTTAAACTTTTACGAGGCTGCTCGTCCTCTAATTACTGAGGAGGTTATCAGGAGCTTGGGGCCACAAAAAAGATAGGTACAGAAGGACGGCTTCATACTATGTATGAATACGCACGCAATTAAAGACACGCTTCACGTACAGCGAGTGCAAGCGTACTTGCGACCGGCATTTGTTTAAGATCGCCGCACGACGCGTCTATGTGTGCGTGAGGCTATCTTCACTCGTTTTATGAAGGCGACCTTCTGTACATAATTATATCTGTTTTGTGACAAGAGAATGATATTTTCTTCTTTTTTTGTGGCACAATAAACACTGGCCTTGGTCCGTTTTTAACGCGTAAATAAAATAATTATGGCGTTCCACTTTTAAATGTTGTGTTTGCAGTCTGTTTAGAGAATTTTTGATAGACTCTAAAATGTCTGGGGAATTTAGAAAGTGTTGAAGGAATTTAGATGTGGACCGATAAATGGTGTAGTAGGTCGCATAGAATCAGAAACATAGCCATAAAATAGTTAGTACATTTTGATACAAGTGAAGAACGTTACAAATGTCCACGTGTATCAAACGACGTTTTTCAACACACTTTCGAAGAAATGAAATAAAATAACGAAAAATAATTTTGTCATGAATTATTAGGAAACTATGATTTAAATTTTTTTTTTTTCCGCGCTTTGCTTTTGCCAGGTTGAAAGGAGAAGCAAAGGTATAAAGCCGATAAACAGCCTAATATGAAAAATCAAATATTTTTGAGTTTAGAACACAAATAAATGTTAATTTGTTCATAAACGTTTTTTTTTTCAATGTAATAATCATGGTTTTTGATGAGATTCTAGTTATAAACATTATTTAAATATTCAAAAAATATGAACGCTGTAAAGACGCATATCTCTTTGCCGAGATCAAAAAAAAACATTCCGAATAGAGAGAACCGTCTCGGCAGGCATTGAATCTATTTGGACTTAGTAAAGGTTATAAGTTATCTGTGGCAATTTTTATTCCCGCACACGTGTTGGAAAATGAAAAATCGCACGCGTGTGAAATAACTTGCATTGTGAACCTAATCGTAGTGCGATATGAACCAGTTTTTGAGGAAGTGTATTGAAAAAAAATTACTTGCATTTTCTACTCAGCCATTAACAAGTACATGAAATGTTTCGAACTATATTGTCTAACCCCTCAAGTGTCGAATGCAATGTGTGCATAAGGAAAAACCTTTAAATAGTGGTATATAAGCTTATATCGCATATATATAAACGTAAAAAAACATCATTTGATGGAAAACATATCCTCATCAATAGTTGTGAACCTCTAGGGTTCGCAACTAACCCCCAACACCCCCCACCGCTGGGGTTTTGGGTCTAAAAATAGCCCAAACTCAGACACGTGAGGGGTAATAAGTAGAGGCTATGTATACTGCTTTTAACACCATAACATCACGCTTCAATACCCCGAAGGGTTAGCCAGAGGTGTAACTATAGGACATACAGCAGCAGGTCAAGTTACTACTGATTGTCAAATTCGATTCGATTTTGAACTTAACCGTCAACATTTTAAGGTCTAAAATCATTTGGAGAAATTTGATAGTTTTGTATAACCTGTTGTGCTGTTATCTGTACATCCGTACATCCACATTTCGCCAAAGTACCATGTCAAGGGGGGGGAGGGAGGGGCTTCCTATCATACCGATGAAAATACTAGACAAGCATGTCGTGTCGAGCTAGTTGCAAACGTTTTGAAAGCGTCATTAGTCTACGCTGACCTCCCCTACAGCATCCTTTGACGGATTATCAAATAATAACGTCAATTTCACCACGTAGTGTGCTCAATTTTTGGAGTACCTACTGTTAAAGAGTCAAGCGGTTTAAAAAACCGGCCAAGGGCGTGTCGGACTACGCACAGTGACGGGTTCCGTAGTTGGGAAATTATACCAAGAACAAACTTAACATTACAGTTGAAGAACATGTTGTCTCATACATTCCAACAGTAAATGTAAGTTTGTACTCACAATATTGAGAGATTCACCATGTTATTTTAAGACCACAAACTTCTTATAGGTTTTTCTGTAATCTACAGGTATAGAACTATTTTCTGTATTTTTTTCAAAATTTTAGGATACGTAGTTTCGGAGATAGGGGTGGGGGGGGAAGGTCAATTTTCGTCTATTTTCTTAAATAACTAAAAACGAACTTTAAAATTATAAAAAAATATATTTGAGATCCTCGTAGTAAGCCCTTTCATTTGATATGTCACACGGCACAGTTTACAAAACTTTTTTTTTTAATTTTCTTATTTGCCCCCCAAAAGTGACCCACATATTCAAAATTTATTTATTTACTTTAGCCATAAGCGCGAAAGTCTGACAACCAGTCTTACCAAGGGGTATCGTATTACCCAGTACCTGGGTTGTGGAGGTCAGATAGGTAGTCGCTCCATGTAAAATACTGGTAATCAGCTGCATCCGGTTAGACTGGAAGCCGACCCGAACATAGTTGGGAAAAGGCTAGGCAGATTGATTGAGTATTTATGATACTTTCCCTCCATGTAGCAAAGTCGTGGGATGTCCTGTATACGATAAAAGTTTTTAAACTCTCATGATCACTAACATTGTCATTGTCAGTGCCGAAATATCGAGAACTCAAAAACAGTAAACATGGTAAATATCCCGTTTGTGTTAATAACAATGTATACGATAATTTGTTATGTACACACGGCTACACATCAAGCTATACATATCCAGTTTACAGACCTCTCATTGTAAGGAAATCCTATCTAACCTATACTATTGATCCTATCGAGATCAGCTTATAATGGAAATGTATAGCTTGATCTGTAGCCGTGTGTACTGAACCAGTTGGTTCAATTTTCATCATCTCTACACATCTGTGATTAACTTTAAAATATTCAGTTGCCAGAAACAAAGTACTCACAAAAGAAGTTCCATTATTACCGTCAAATAATCCTTCATTAAGCTCAGCATTATCAAGTCCAAATGCAGATCAGAAAGTTCCAACCCTCTTCCGATCTGATGACAAAACGTACAGTCAGCACTTTTGTAAGATGTTCAAAGACAAATCCCATTTTGGAAACTTCAATTCACAATTTCTCGGAAACTCCTTACCATTATTGAACGGTAGTGCTGTCTCTTTCTGAATAGTAGGAAATGAGAGGAAATGAAGTAGTGATATTTTATATTGGATAGTTTAAGAAATGCAATGCCGATTTAGGAGTTCTTTAATTTGATGGGATTTTTTATATTTCGATTGATGTCGTATCAATTTAAATAGTATTTTTTTTTAATGTGGTTCTATTTTAGTGGATTTCATTAATAGTTCCCAGTACTGGTGTTGGTGCAATGTAGTTAAGTCTGCCAATTAGAAGGTTCGAAACAAAAGGACCTGATAGAACTTTTGCTACATTTCTATTGGCTATTTTGGAATTAGGCAGGAAAACTACGACAGACCCTCAGAAGGAACTTTTTCTAAGCATTAAGAAGTTTACCATTGCATTTGCCATTTCAGAAATAACCCTCCCTCCCCTTCACAAACACACTTTACTCGTATGTGGCATCTGCATTTTTCGTATCTATATTATAATACTAGCTGAGCCCCGCGGTTTCACCCACGTGCACCAGGATAAAAAGCCTTTGTGTTAATCCAGGGTATAGCTATCTACGTACCAAATTTCATCCAAATCGGTCTAGCCGTTTGAGCATGAAGAAGTAACAAACATACAAACACACACAAAATTTCGCCTTTATAATACTAGTGTGATGTGATATATAATACTAGCTGAGCCACGCGGTTTTACCTGCGTAAACCGGGATAAAAAGTAGCCTATGTGTTAATCCAGGGTATAAGCTATCTACATACCAAATTTCATCCAAATCGGTCCAGCCGTTTGAGCGTGAAGAAGTAACAAACATACAAACTCACCCACACACACACACTCACAAACTTTCGCCTGTATAGTATATGTGATAACAGGCCTCACACGCCATATAATCGCATGCGACACAAAGGCACCGCTCGTCGCTCACCTTTGTGTCACATGCGATTCGCGTCGCGTGTCGCACCGATTTGTCGGAGCCTTAACAAGTAAGCAGGTATTTGATCTCTAGAAATAGATGAACAAACAGGCTGACAGATTTTATCTCCTCATAACCTTTTATTAGGGTTCCGTACCAAAATGGTAAAAAAGGAACCCTTTCACCTTTATAATATTGTTAGTGTGATGTGTTATTTGTGGAAAGAAAAATTGGAAAAGTTTCCCGAACAATGTTGAAATTCGGGAAAAACTGAACGTCCTTATAACACCTGTAAACACCTCACTTTTAAAAATCCCACCTACCAAACCCAGAAAATTACAAACCAAGCCAATCACCAATTACAAAGTTGAGGCAAATACAGAGCTAAGCCATCGGACACTCGGGTTCTCTACAAACACAGTTTCCAATATTTATTTAGGGGACGAAGAATCTCCAACTCGGCCAGTCGATCCCTTACTGTGATACGTCACATATTCGTTTATCGGTGCAAACATGTTTTAAGTGGGTAGCATCTGATGATACGGCGCGGGTCTTCAGACATGTTAGGGTATGCTGTAAGGGTATTTTGTTGTTAGGCTAAGGAAGCTTGTCGTGGGATTGGAATTTTGACAAGGACGTACTTTGTGTTGGAAATTGTTTTAAGACCGCTATAGCATTTCGAACGTGATTTTTTCGTTGGCATTCGTATTCTGAGAAACTGAAAGACTTCGACAACTTTGACTTATTGAGTGGTGGAGAAAAGTTATTAGTATAGTCTTTAGCGGCTTCGCTTTTCGCAATTTTTTCTTATCTATTTATACAAAGCCAAAATTCTGAAGCAACTTTTTCATAAAATGCGCGACGGCAATTTTTTGAGCTCGTAGATTGAAAGTACTTAATAAGAAAATTAAATTAAAAATATATAATAATATCTCTTAAATAGTGGTTTAGTCAGTTATGGAATAACTATAAAAAATGCATTTAAAACCATAAAACTACTAAAAACACTCAGAATAAACCGTTAAGTAATTATTACATAAAATTTATATCAGAATAAACGTTAGGTAGGTACTTCATAATAAATAAAAATTTCATACTTTAAACAAAAAAAAAAAAAAATATAACTTAAAATAAACGTAATTACAACTGCCAAATTGCTAAAAAATGCGATATGTCGCCGTGCTTCCATACAACTAATCTGCCAAAAAACAGTTTTGTGATTTGTGGCTCTCAAAATAAGTTTTGGGATTTCCTTCTTGGTCAATTAATTATACAGGGTGTCCCGTAAATAATGGATAATCTCTTAAGGGGTCATTGTACTCATCATTATGAACAACTTTTACTATGGGACCAAACCTGAAATCGCGAAAAAAAATTAGCTGACCAGTACATTTATCTACATCAAACTCGTCAAAATGTAGGGAGCAGCTGATTTTTTTTTCGCGATTCCAGGTTTGGTCCCATAGTAAAAGTTGTTCATAATGATGAGTACGATGACCCCTTAAGAGATTATCCATTATTTACGGGACACCCTGTAGAAATAAATATGGAAGTTTCTTAAAATTACTATTATTTTTGTGGTCTTTATACGATATACAAGTTAACACTATTTACACTACTACTAAGTAAATGACTATCTAACTAACTACACAAATAAATACAAAAACAAAAGTACACGTATCCGAAAACGTGCCCACAAGACTGGCCGCATTGCCACGTTGAATGGCAATGCTAATTCTTTGGCCAAAGAACGAGCCAGCCCCATTGACTTATATATTACTACATCGATGTCATCCGAAAACGTGCCCACAAGACCGGCAGCATTGCCACGTTGAATGGCAATGCTAATTCTTTGGCCAAAGAACGAGCCAGCCCCATTGACTTATATATTACTACATCGATGTCATCCGAAAACGTGCCCACAAGACTGGCAGCATTGCCACGTTGAATGGCAATGCTAATTCTTTGGCCAAAGAACGAGCCAGCCCCATTGACTTATATATTACTGCGTAAGGACTGGGCGGACGGCATGTTAAAATGACGCCACGAACGTGGTCCGACAATGACCCTCCCCTAAACCCAAGTGAACTAGTCCGCGATCGGCTATCTTCGGGTGCGGTCGTAAATTTTAAAGGCAAAAAAGCCAAATTATGTCGTGACGGGTTGCGTGAACTACGACAAAAAATAACAAAAAAAATTATAACATTTCATATCACCTGTAAGTCAAAAATATGTCAATAAATCAACTTCTAACATTATTTAAAACAATTTTCTTTTCTACTTTCCTGCTACAAGTAAATTGTCTTAGACGACGCAAGGCCACGCCCACAAGACCGTACCGCTGTGCGACATAACTTTGCGTTGTCAAACTATTGTCAGAAGTACAAAGTGCTCTCAAAGTTTTTCCGTGAAATATTATAAAAGCAATCAAAACTCTCTAATTAACTCAGTGAAAAACATCTACCCTCACATAAAAATAAATCAACTCAACAAAATTATTTGCTGCTGTCATTGCAAAATGACAGCAGCTGTCAGTGTCATGTCTGTCACGGGATAGTGTTGCCACGCCTAGGGGAAAAACTCCTCCATACTGATGGATCCGTCAGGGGAGATTCCTTGCAACCAAGAGCCGTCAAAAAAACACTTGACACAGCAAGTGTTTCATAGAGGTCTCTTCACCACCAAACCACGTTCACAAAGTCTTACCAATACACCTACTAATAGTACTGCTAATATAGACCTTACTGATGAAACCAACTCAAAACCAGAAGAAACTGAAGATGGTTTCAAAGAAGTCTCTTATTCGAAAAAGAGACATATAGAAAGTCCAGAGCAGCACGGAAACGAAAAACAAACTAAACTGAATAATTATTGGTTAAGCACACCAATTGAGACGTCAAATAGCTTTGCCAATCTCGAGGAAGATATCCTTAATTCAAATAGCCAGCCACAAGAAATAACGAAGCCCCCACCAATTTATGTTGATAAGGTCAGCAATATACAGCCTCTTATTAAACTGCTTGATGAATATGCCAATGGTAGCTATGAAATAAAAGTTCTCCGGGATGAACGGGTTAAGATTCAACCTAAGTCCTCTGAAACATTTTCAAAAATCGTAAAACAACTGGAGATTAGACAAACGGAGTTCTACACATACAAACCCAAACAAGACAGGAGTTTCAAAGTCGTGTTAAAAAATATTCACCCATCTACAGACACAAATGACATCTCAAATGAGCTTCTTAGTCTGGGCCACACAGTAATAAACATTTGGAATATCAAGCAGAGAATCGCCAAAAAACCTTTACCAATTTTTATTGTGGAATTAAAACCAAAGAATAATAATAAATTGATTTATGAAGTGGTAAGTCTGCTGCATTGCCGTTGTACTTTCGAGCCTCCGCGGCCAAAACGTGAGATACCACAGTGTGCTAATTGCCAACAGTATGGGCACACTAAAAGATACTGCCACAGGAAACCCAAATGCATTAAATGTGCCGGAGATCATTCTTCGATTAGCTGCGAAAGAAAGGGTAGATCCGACAATGTCAAATGTGTATTATGCGAAGGAAATCATCCTGCAAACTACAAAGGTTGTACTGTTTACCAAGAGCTCCAGAAAGTAAAATACCCGACTATCAAAACAAAGATGTCCTCAGATGCTAAAGCACCTAAACTAGTACCACGTCAAAATGAACCACAAAACCAAACTCCTTTTATTAAAACATACAGCCAAGCAGCTCAAATAAATAGAAATGAACAACCACTACCAACTAGTCCAGCCCTTCAAATAACAAGCGAAACAGAACTGATGCTAAATATGCTAAAGCAATTGATGCACCAAATGACAACAATGACCAACCTTCTTATCAACTTCATGACTAAAATTACCCAAAATTCGATAAATTGAATATAGCCTTATGGAATGCTAACGGCTTGTCACAAAATGTTCTAGAAATAAAACCATTTTTGGAAATTAACAATATAGACTTACTTCTTATCTCCGAAACACATTTTACAGATAAAAGCCATTTTTCAATACCTAGATATACACTATATCACACAATGCATCCTGATGGCAAAGCACAGTGGATCTGCAATTCTTATAAAATCAAACATCAAGCACTATGAAAACACCCCCTACTGCACACACGAAATACAAGCAACTGGTGTAACTATTGAAGACTGGAAGGGACCACTAGTAATATCAGCTGTTTATAGCCCACCCAAACACAATATTAAAACCGAAGACTACCTAAATTTTTTTTAATACACTGGGTCATCGATTCTTAGCTGGAGGCGACTATAACGCCAAACATACACACTGGGGATCCCGGATAATAACAACAAAAGGACGTCAGCTGCATAAAGCACTCCAGATACAGAATCTTGATGTAATATCAACAGGAGAACCAACATACTGGCCAACGGATGTCAATAAATTACCAGATCTAATCGATTTTTGTATAACCAAAGGCTTTGCTAGTACATGTATTACTTGCACCTCCAGTCATGATTTGTCGTCAGATCACTCGCCAGTATTCATCAAATTGAGTAGGAAAATCCTAGAGAAACCAAAGCCTTGTAAACTTCACAGCCGAAAAACTATATGGCCACTATTTAGACAGCTAGTTGAGACGTCTATAAATACTAGACTCCCTCTGCAGACCGAAGATGATATTTTTCAGGCAGTTGAGCATTTCAATTACTGCATACAGCAGTCTGCATGGAGTGCCACACCTACATCGAAAACTAAAACTCCAGATATACTGTGGTCTGAAACAGTCAGAGACCTGCTAGATGAGAAGCGAAAGACAAGGAAACGCTGGCAGAGGACGCGATATCCCGCTGACAAGAAACACCTAAACTACGTCACAACACGTCTTAAATTAGCACTAAATGAAGACCAAAATCTAGACATGGAGATATATACCAAAAATCTAGATGCAACGGCACATTCGGATTATTCTCTCTGGCGAGCAACAAAAAAGCTCAAAAGACCGGTAGCAAGCCATGCACCAATACGCAAAATTGATGACACATGGGCCAAAAGTGACTTCGAAAAGGCACAAACCTTTGCCGAGCACCTAAGCAAAGTATTCACTCCTAACCCTGTTCAAGGATCTCAAGAAATGCATAGTGAAATAACTTCATACTTACAGCAAACATACCAACTCGACTTGCCTATTGGGAAAGTCTCGAAAAATGAAGTAAGAACTGCCATCAATAAACTCAATGAAAATAAATCGCCCGGATATGACTTAATTACAGCAAAAATACTGAAAGAACTACCTGAGGCAGGAATTACTTTCCTTACGGCTTTGTACAATGCAATAATCTCGAAGGGGTACATTCCTCTCCAGTGGAAAGTAGCCCAAATAATCATGATAGCTAAACCTGGAAAGTGCCCTAGGGACGTAAAGTCCTACCGACCCATTAGCCTGCTGCCCATTCCTTCAAAACTACTGGAGACATTGTTCATCAATAGACTAAGACCATTAATAGACCAAAACTCATTGCTACCTGACCACCAATTTGGGTTTAGACAAAGTCATGGGACCATAGAACAAATACATCGGCTGGTCGAAAAAATTCATGCCACATATGAAGAAAAAAAGTACTGTTCAGCTGCTTTTCTGGACATATCACAGGCTTTCGATCGAGTATGGCACGAGGGTCTTTTATATAAAATTAGAAAAGCACTACCAATAAACTACTTCATATTCATTAAATCATATCTGGAAGAGAGATACTTCCTTGTAAAACAAGGCAATGAAGTAACCGGACTGTATAAAATACTGGCAGGAGTTCCTCAAGGCAGTGTGATGGGTCCTATTCTTTACCTTCTCTACACTGCTGATCTCCCTGTGTCCGAAGGAATAGTCTTAGGCACATTTGCCGATGACACTGCTACATTAGCTGTGCATGAAGATGCGGTACAGGCGTCTAAGTTACTACAAACGAGCTTAGATGAAATTTCAAACAGGCTGAAAGAATGGCGAATAAAGGCAAATGAAACCAAATCCGTACACGTGACGTTCACGACCAGAAGAGATACATGCCCTCCAGTACGACTAAATGATGTTGAAATTCCACAAGCAGAAGAAGCTAAATACCTCGGAATGTACCTAGACCGTAGACTGACCTGGAGAAAGCATATATTCACGAAGCGTAAAGCACTAAGCCTACAACTAAGGAAACACTACTGGCTACTGTCAAAAAAGTCCAGGCTCTCATTGGACAATAAACTTCGGATTTACAAATGCATCATAAAGCCTATTTGGACATACGGTATACAGTTGTGGGGAACTGCAGCAGATTCAAACATAAACATACTCCAAAGGTTCCAATCAAAAATGCTAAGGATTATAACCAATGCACCATGGTATATCACTAACGATAGCTTACATCGGGACTTAAAAATGCCAAAGGTAAAAGAAGAAATCACACAAAGAGTCGGTGACTACAAGAAAAGGATTACAACCCATCCTAATAAATTGGCATCAAACCTAATGAAAGCGAAGACATTCAGGAGGCTTAAAAGAATAGCCCCACAAGACTTGATATGAAGACTGACAAACTAATATACAGATAGATGTGGATGAGCCATTGGGCGCATACCAAGAATGCCTAAAAGACCAATAATAATACAAAATGATGCTGAATGTCAATAAATGGACAGATTGCATAAGGAAAAAAAAAAAAAAAAAAAAGACGACGCGAGGTCACGCCCACAAGACCGTACCGCTGTGCGACATAACTTTGCAGCTGCGTGCGTTGTAACCGATGAAATAAAGATTTAATTATATTACAATAAAATTTAATTTTATACAAACTCTCACTCAATGGAACAACCTGTGTTATTAATCATAAATTACATTTATGAAAGGTCAATAATTGAAAGATATACTATGTCAGAAAACACCACGAATCCAAAATGGAAAATATGTCACGAATAACAAAAAGGCCAATGAAAATTTTATTATTTATGCGAACAAACTGCAATAAATATAATTTTTGAAAAATAAAAGTTTTCATAATTTCTTTATGTTCGAAAAATACCACGCCGCTCTTACAAGGTTACGTCTACGAGCAGCCTGCGCCGATCGACATCGTAGTTAAGAGTAGTTCTAATAGATGGCGTTAGTGTTTCTGTGTGGCGATCGCGTCAGGCAAATGTACGGACGACCGTATCTTTACTTTTTATATCAATGGCCAGCCCTCAAGTCACGTGAAGTCTCGACCAGTTGGCGAGAAACGCGCACTCGGGCCACATAACCCGAGCGCTGCGACCCCAAACGGCTCAAAACTGTAGTTATCTGTAAGGTTACATATTTGCTCCGCTTGAGGGTCTCAGCAGCCGCAGCAGCGGCGCCAGCACAGCACGTCGTGGTTGGAACATGAGATGGCGCAAAGGTCTCGACACAAGTTGCGTCCCTGACTAGAGGCTAAACTTATTATTACGAGTATATCATAAATCTATGTATGCCAATAATGATGCATTTTCTACAGAGCTCTCTCTCTATATTATATCTACAACTTCTCTAACCTCCATTTTATGAGTTTTTTTATGCTTTGTTTTATCCTAATTTTCTTTTTCAATCATTATACCAACGAAATGAATGAATGAAATTCAGCTCACCACATTTTCAAGACACTAAAGAAAACAAAACGAATTTGAAAGGTGTCTACACATTTACAACACTATGAAAGTGCTGAAAACATGTAAACACGCTAATTAGGTTCAAACAGACGCTTCGTAAATAAGCGCGTCCTGACTAACGAAACGCAATTAATTAACTCGTAATAATTATGACTTCGTGTCTTCTTCCTTCTTCTAACATTCATCGTCTGCCTAGCCTATTCCTAAACATGTTCGGCACACTAATTGCGTAATACACTTCCATAGGAATCTCAGTCATTTTGAAACAAATTGCTAATCCATTGCTTCATATGTTCGAATAATTAGTCTGCTCGACAACGTAAATAACGCAATGAATGTTGTTGAAGTGTCAAAATGAAACCAACTCCGACTGATAATGTGTTACGCAATTAGGGTGCGGGTTGGCTTCCAGTCTAACCGGATGCAGCTGAATATCAGTATTTTACATGGGAGCTTGACCTCCACAACCCAGTAACTGGGTAACACGATACCACTTTGGCAAGACTGGTTGTAAGAATTTCGTGTTTCTGACAAACTGTAATAACTGTAAGTACTTAAAATTCAATGATTATCATTGAATTCAATCCGATTGAAATAAGTATATCAAAATCATGGCCGTTAGAAATAAATACTAATTATTACTAGCTGCACTCATTTTTGTTACTCTTTCTTAAAAATAAATAATTATGGGTTTAAATATGTTTTTAAAATGCATTTTTAATAAAACGCTTTAAAACTGTTTGTAAAGTTGAAATACGTTCCCACATTCCCAATCATTATCATCAATAATACAGAACAATGAAACAAAATTGGCCGAATACAACTACAAAACGTCCAATAAAAAAATAAATACTTTAAGAATGTGCAAGCAGCGCTCCTTTATATGATATCCCACATGCCGTAGTAACCTCACTTTTAATTTTTAAGACCCCCTTTCAGTCCCTGTTACAAAAAAATATAAATATTTTTAATTCTTTCTTATTTGCAAAATAGTTGGGTAAACGTCATATAAAACTGTTCCAAATTTCAAGTTGATAGCATTAGTAGTTCTTGAGATATCCAGCTGTGACATATAGAATTACGCATTGGATATTAATTTCAACTGGATACCTTTACTCGTTCCTGAGAAAAGGGTCTTGACAGACAGACAGACAGACGGACAATGAAGTAATCCTATAAGGGTTCCGTTATTTCCTTTTGAGGTACGGAACCCTAAAAATACTCAGAAAGAACGTTATGTGAAAACGAAGCGCGGGCGACTGATGTGATACGAATCTGTGGCTCTTTTATTGCGATGTTACGACTTCCATGCGAACAAAGTCGCGGAAAGAAAGCTAGTTACAAAATAAAGGAAGCCATAACAAAACATTTTGTGACAAATAGCCGATATCCATTAACTTATCGTGAATCAATCAGTTGGTTTATTTTTTTTCAATATAAACCGTCTTTCAGTTGAAAAAATGGCTACACCTATTATTTTATTTTTGGAGAATGTACTTTAGGTTGGTTATTGTTTTGTGGTCAGCCAAACATTCAAGTTTTATTATTTTATTTCATCTCGCTTGTAATCGCCAAAGTGTTAGGCAGAGGTGTAGCCAGAATACCCCACATTTCACACACAAAAATACCTACATGAAAAAAGACATTATACATGCTTATAGATTAACATGTTAATAAAAAATAAAAATAAAAATTGGATCGATACAATACAATAAAACCAATTTCTATATTATGTCTGAATTAGTTGTAGGAATACAAAATAATAGCATACAATAGAATTATAAATTAAATTAAATTAGATTTAAAAAAACTGGCCAAGTGCGCATGAAGGGTTCCGTACCATTATCTATAAAAACGGCAAAAAAATCACGTTTTTTGTATGGGCGCCCCTTAAATATTTATTCAATTCTGTTTTTTAGTATTTGTTATTATAGCGGCAACAAAAATACATCATCTGTGAAAATTTCAACTGTCTAACTATCACGGTTCATGAGATACAGCCTGGTAACAGATGGACAGACAGACTGACGGACAGCGGAGTCTTAGTACAGAGTCCCGTTTTAAACTTTGGGTACGGAACCCTAAAAAGTGTCAATTTGATATAGGTACAATTGAATTCCCTGACTGTACCTCTAGTCACAATACCAAAACATTTTCCACATTCAGTCCTACTGCCCCCACCAAAGCGAGCGCGTCTCAAAGACATATGATCCGCACTCCGCACTACATAGCAACATCGCTTAGGTACAGTCACATCCTCAAATTGGACCATTCTTTTATGTACCCACCCGCATTGCGAACTTCCTTTCCCGGATATCCGGTTTTCGCTACCCGGTAACATAAACAGAACTCATCGTATCGAAAGTTATAAATCCTTTCTGTTTAATCACGAAATTATCGTGATTTCCTTATTTGACTTCTTTAAAAGTTAAAAAGTTGAAAAGGGTTGTTTGTGTTGAAGAATCGTGAAAAACATTTCGAGTTCTTTTTTTTAAATTGACTTCTGAAAAAATATCTAAGGTCAGTCTGTTGTGGGCAGGCTATAAGTTGCGAAAATCGATCGAGCTGATTCGCATTTATTTGGGGTGCATTTAAAATTTTCTACAGACTATACTAGCGGGTACATATTTGAACCTTTTTGGGCCGAGACGCTAGGGCCGTGGGGACCAGGAGCCCATCGAATTTATAAAGAATTATCTGGGCGTCTGGTCGACGCAACATGTGGCCAAAATGCTGGCCTTTATTTTGCCCAAAGGTTAAGCATTGCCATACAACGTGGCAATGCTGCCATTTTGGGAACATTGCCAACTAGTAGCGGTCTGTTAGACTAGTTTTAGTTTTATTTTTGCTTTTTGATTAGTTTCTAGTAATTTCTTGTTTTATAATACGCAGAATTTATTTTAAGTGTTTTTTGTTAGGTTCACAAGATTTTTTCGTTATTCAATAAATCGTTTTGGTAATTGAAAAAAAACTACCCAATGATACGAAATTATCTACGTCCATAAATCTTGCAGATTACTTAATTATATTCTGGTTCTCAGAAGAAAAATATCGTGAGGAAACTGGCATGTTCTAGAACCAAAATTTCGAAGACATGTGACGTCTACCAACCCGCACTGGGCCCGCGTGGTAGATTACACCCCACTGCTTCTCGAAGAGAGGAGGCTTGTGTCCCAGCAGTGGGAACATTATAGGCTGATTATGCTATTCTTATTCTTATCTTATTAGGTATAAACTAGTTTAGGGTTATTACTACTATGTAAATGCTGTAATGTGTAACTGTTTTTTGTCCCAAATAAATAAAATAAAATCCATAACCTACCTACTGATTGGGAGAAGACACTGGCTCCTGTCTTCTAGCGCAGAAGTCAGGGGTTCACTTTGCTTGTACACATTTTTTATGACAAGGAAGATTTTTTTTAATTATTATCTTATTAAGTATATGCCAAAAATTACTGTGCAGTGGTCATAACAAATAACATTATCTCTATATGGCTCTTTTTAATCTGATTCAGAACTGTAATGTTCATTCTATTTTTAATATTTTAAATACTATTTTAATTTTAATTTTTTAATCTGGAACGCTGTTGTCTCCCTCTTGGAGGTGGGCGTTAATAGCTCCGACACAGTTTTTAACTATAGCAGCTATCAACGTACAAAATAAATTTGTTAATATTATTTTGTTCCAATACAGATTATTTGATTTGATTTGTAAAGGGGAATTTTGTTTTGATGTTGTTGGTGTTGTTTTATTTTGTTTTGTTTGGTTTTTAATCGATTAGAATTATCTTAAAATAATAATAAATAATAAAATAATATCCTTGGACATTTCACACAACGCCATCTAGTCCCAAGCTAAGCAACCTAATGCTTGTGTTATGGTAACGAGATTTTTTTTTTTTTTTTTTGTATGGCATCTCGCAGTGTGACCACTTGGGGTCGAGACTGCTTAACCGGACTATCCTGTGGGTGCCTTAAGCGTACTCAAAGCCTCCAGCCAGGGGCATGTTTTTACTTATAAACTAAGCGACTGTGCACTAAGGGCACCCCCTGTGGGGTACGGACCTCGACTTAGGGCGTCGCTGACTAAGAGAGGACAGCAAGGTACAATTGGCTGGCTCAAATCGGGGTTATTATTATTAGCAGGGGAGTTTAAAGCTACAGGCTCAGCTACGCCACCAGCTGGCTCTATATTACCGATCAAGGGAGATGAGTTTACATTTACAAGGGAAGTTCGTCTACGCGGAGGACCTCGGCGGCGAGGTCGGAATGATGATTTGTGTGATCTGTGTTTGCGTACTAGAGTACTAGTAGCACTACTACTTTCCTGGAGGAGAGTAATAGGGTCATCAGGTTCAGAGAGTGCAAGTCGCGGACGGCGGACTTTACTGATTCTAGAGGGGACATAATTAGCGGACGCGACAACCAGAGGGTTGCGGTGCTTCGCGGCAGAGTCAAAGAAACGCTTGGAAAGGCGTTTCAAGAATTGACGGATGGTCGGGATTCTAAGGTCTAAATGGAGGTTATCGTTCCGAACGAACCAAGGGGCACCCGTTACCTTTCGGAGGCAACGGTTTTGAAGGGTCTGCATCCTATGGATGTGGTGGGACTTTGCGTGAGCAAAGACTGGGCCCGCAAAGGTCATGATGGGGCGAATGCACGCTGTATAAATACGCAACTTGCACTTAAGGGACAACTTGCTGCGTGCATTCATAACCGAATGGAGTCTACCAAGAGCAAAGTAGGCCCGCGAACGAGCCTTCTTTATGTGCTCTGAAAACGTAAGGTGCTCATCGAGCGTCACACCTAGATATTTGGCTCGCTTCTCCCAAGGGATCGGCTTGCCAAACATGGTGATCGGGCGGGGGGGTTTACAGTTTTTGCTTCGCTGTCTCGTAAAGAGAACAGCTTGGCTTTTATCGGGATTGACTTCGATTCTCCACTTCCGAAACCACTTGGCGAGTGCATCGACAGCGGTTTGGAGAGTGCGAGAGATCGAGTCGCGAACCATGCCCTTGTAGTAGATGGCCGTATCGTCTGCGAACAGAGCCAACTGTGCCCTCTCGCTACGCGGGATGTCGCTAGTAAAAAGTGTAAAAATTAAGGGAGCAAGCACAGAGCCCTGAGGGACCCCTGCGCGAATAGGGTGGGGAGAGGAAAGCGCTCCTTCGATACGATAGCGAAAGGTGCGGTTTGACAAAAAGTCTCGTAAGATGAGCACGAGACGATCTGGCACACCAAGTTTGTAAAGCTTATATAATAAGCCGTTGTGCCAGACTTTGTCAAACGCTTTCGCCATATCGAAGAAAACAGCACCAGTCATCGCACCGCGCTGGAAACCAGCGCTGACATGCTCGACTATACGGTGGACCTGTTGTACGCAAGAGTGTTGGGTTCGAAAACCAAACTGCTCGTTAGGAATAAGGCCCTTTGTCTCAGCATAATCCCTGAGTCGCTTATAAATAAGTCTCTCATAGATTTTGCCGAGGACATTGAGCAGACTAATGGGGCGGTAACTAGAGGGCTCGCGCTTAGGCTTGCCGGGCTTAGAAATACCGATAACGGTGGCCTGTTTCCAGGCTTGAGGAAAGATATTATTACTCATGGCACCATTGAAGATGATGGTCAAGAGCATAATCAAACGGGCAGGGAAGAGTTGGAAGACCCTATTGGTCATTCCATCTGAACCAGGGGCTTTACGGGGTTTCAGAGCCTTGATTATCTCGTGCACCTCGTCTGGAGTGACGGGGGGCAGGGGACAATCAGGGTCTTCGACCGGAGGAAGGGAGGCTCTACGTTCGACTTCAGCGTCCACCTCAGAGAGGTGAGCTTGGTCTACTGGTTGAGAGCTGGGAGAGCATTGGGCCTCAAGACTATCGGCAAGGCATTCAGCCTTGTCGATATCATCGAAAGCGATGGTATTGTCTGGGCGGACTAGAGGGGGCATGGAGGTAAACTCCCGGGACCTGAGCTTCTTCTGAAGCTGCCAGAAGGCAAGGTGGTTAGGCTCAAGCTCGCTCAGCATCTTGTCCCAACCGGCGGAACGCAATTCCTCGATGCGTGTCTTTACAGATTTCTGCAAATAGCGCATGTGGACTTTGTTCAAGCGGCAGGGAAAGCTGCTGTAGGCACGGACAGCTGCGTTCTTCTCATTCAACAGAGCACGTACATCGTCAGGCAACTTCCAGCGGTGGTCATCCACCGCAGGAACTTCCCTTGAACAATCGTTCATGACTGATTGTACGTATTCCGTGAATGAGTCGATCGCAGCTGTCGTGTCAGCGATAGAGTCAAAATAATCAGGTATGGAGTCTAAGAGTGGGGATGTGGAGGATTTCAGACATTCGCTTACTTTCCTCCAGTCCGTCACTATACGGGAGGGAGGGGGTTGAGAGGGGTCGGGGCGACCGATGCGGGGGACCAGATTTAGAATAACGGGACGGTGATCAGACGATAGTTCATGTATCGCCTCTATAGAGTCCAACCGAAGGTTGATATTCTTTAGGAGCGCTACAACAAGTACGTCCGGGGTATGACTAGAGTCATAGGGAAAATGAGTGGGAGTCATGGGAGCAACAACATCGAAATGTAATCGCGGACAGAGGTCGAGCAGGTGTCTACCTCTGGTATTGGTGATGGAGCTATTCCAGGCGGAATTTTTAGCGTTGAGGTCCCCCGCTATGATAACGGAGTCGCTCAAGCTAAGAAGGGCAGAGAGGTCGTCAGACACCGGAATTCTCTGTGACACCGGAATAGGGAGGAAGATAAGCCGATACAAGAGTGATCGGCTGGTGGCCTGTCATACCTAAGCGGCAGACGGACACTTCTAATCGCGATAGGGGGGGAGCATCCATAGGAATACAGTATAGGGAGGATTTATAATAAATAAGGGTTCCGCCCTTATGACAACGTTCCCTGTCATTGCGAACTATGCGATAGTTGGCAATTGACGGGTTACGATATCTGGGCTTCAAAAAGGTTTCCTGTATGAGGAGGATATCAATTTGGTGATCGCGGAGGAAAGAGGCGATCTCATCGCGTTGGCCTGAGAGGCCGTCGGCGTTGAAAAAGCCTAAATTAAGGGACCTGGGTTTGAAACGCTCTTTAATTCCTCTATCCATTATTGAGTTAATTGTTGGAGTAGGAATTTAGGGCGCGCGTGATCTCGGGATACGCTTGATAGATCTTAAGGATCTGAGGAAGATCGCGGGCACGTTGCGCGACTTGCAACTCTCTGGCCATCTGCCATGCGCGCGGGGTATTAAAAGTGAGAAAAGTGGAGGCTATGATGCTGAAGGGATCGACAACATCGTCGCCGCTAGCCACTGGGGCGGTTGCGGGAGGGTTAGCCAAAGCGGCAGGGGCAGCTTTAGGAGCTGGAGGAGTAGGCACGGGGGCCTGAGAAGGAGCGGGAAGAAGTCCGCTGATTCTGGGGTCCCTGGTGGCTGAAGTAAGAGTGGGAGTGGGCTGAGAGCTCGCCAAGGCAGGGAACGCCTGCTGTTGGGGAACTGGGAACCACGCATTAGGCCGCTGAGGGCTTAATCGCGTGTTCAATGGGATGTTGAAATTGTACTGAGGCTGAGGAGGAGGACATTCTCGCTGCTGACGAGCGTTTGCACGCTTGGCCAGCTTAGAGGAATGGGATTTAGGGGCTTTAGGACAGCCACGGTAATTGGCTGGATGCCCTGATTCACCACAGAGCACACAGCTCGGCAAATCAGTGCAGAGAGCACGATCTTTAGTGCGAGTACAATCAGAAGTACCATGATCACCCAGGCACTTGACGCACCTGGGTTTAGCATGGCAATTCCGTTGGGAATGGCCATACAATTGGCAACGGTGGCATTGACCTATGATGCCGCTTTTGTAGGGCTTTTCGATCTCAATGCCCGAGAGATTACAGATCGCTCGGACCTGGAAAATAGGGTGATACCCATCGACGTGGGGACAGATAACGAGTACCATATCGTACGCGTCTCCGGTACGGGAGTGGTACATACGGTGAACCTCGTCAATAGGAATACCTTGCGACTGAAGGTCGGCTTTTATCTCCTCAGCGGGGATTTCACGAGGGATCCTACGGATCACCACTCGTGTCTGACGCTCCTCCGGGAGGGTGTACGTGTGGAAGGACACGTTCCTTTCCCTGAGGAGTTTGGAGAGTGCCCGATAGTCGTTAGACGTCGGGACCGTCACCTTAATACCCGTTTGGGTAGAACGAGCACTGGTGAAGTTGATCCTAAGATCAACGCACCAGCGCGAGACGTCAGTCCACCTCGCTTTATTTTGTATATATAAAGGAGGCGGAGAATTCTTCTTCTGAGAAGCAGAAGAAGAAGAAGAAGTGGTCAGGCCGGGAGGGACCCCAGAGGTTGGGACGGAAGGAGGAGAGGGAGGTACTGTGGCTGAGGAAGCCACAGTCTGAGTAGGCGCTACGGTAGCAGGAGCGGGGGCGGGAGCTGAAGGCGGAGGGGAGGGGATATCCCTTAAGGCCTCCTTCTTAGCTGCCGGGGCATGGGCGCTGGCTTTCATCTTCTTCTTCCTCTTCCCCGCTTGGACGGTGGTGAACCCATCGTCCTCGGTAGAAGAGGAGGAAGAAGCGGAAGCGGACATGGAAGCAGACTCCTCAGCCTCCGAGGAGACGGAGGAGCCGCTTGAATAAGGCGAACTGGGACGAGCCGAGGACACCGACGCTGGAACGTCGGTGTCCATCGCGACGGTCGCGGAGGGAGGAATCTCTAATGCATCACTGAATTCAGCGATGCTAGAGGAAGAAGGTAGGGACGCAGCCTGCTGGTAAGCAGAGGCAATGCGAGCCTTAATGTCGGGGACTCCGAGGAGGATACCGAGGAAGAAATCAGGGTCCTTGATGAGGTACCCTTTAGCAAACTCGAGAAAGTCTGCGGAGTTAGACATGTCGGAGGAAAATGAAAACGCGGTCGCGGTAGACAATGGAACCTGATGGCCCTAACTAACTCCCCGGGTGGGAAGGCCCGGGGATGTGTGTCACTCCCTGCCGGGTGTAGGCAGGGAGGTGTGTACTTATGGTGTAACCTATAGATGTGTCATCCGTTGCCAGTCTTAATGTGCAACGGGGCCCTGACTAACTGGGGGTGTAGACACACCCTAAAGACACTAGAGCCTACGCTGTGAAGGGAAAACTGTCATCCAGTGCCGACTAGGAGACCCCCCAAGGCCGGTTACCACTGGGACCCGTCCAACTGACTGCCTCGCCCTGAAGGGGTTCGGCGGGTGTGTTGGGTCAACACCCCACTCGGCTTCGTTGGCACCGTAAGGTATCCACCGAGGACCACGAAACTGTGGATTTGCCCGGAAGGGGCTTAATGCAGGGACTCGCGGTATGACGAAACCAGTTACAGAAATATTCTGCCTTGAAAAAGGCACTTTTGTTGACCATAAACCGACCAGCTAATTAAATTAATAATTAACTGATCGATGATCGGAGTAGTCGAGAGACTACGAAATCATTACGAGAGCGCAACGAGAGCTAACAAGACTCGAGACAACGGGTCATGAACGGCGGAGCAATGAACCCACAACCGTCCACAACGAGTGCCAAGCGTCAAGTGTGGTAACGAGATGGCTTATAAACTACTTATATACATTTTTTTTTAAATACTACTTTCTAATAACTAAAGAACTCCAGAAGTTCAAATTTTCAGCAACTAGTTAGATTACGCTGTGACACCTCAAATTAATGAACATGGTAAGTTCGTGAGCAACACACTTGCCCACGACATCGCTCATCCGCGGCCCCACAATTAAACTGTCGTTTGACATTCTGTAGTGATGGACGTTTTAGCTGTCACTTGAATACAACTAGTATTTTTTGTCTTTTTGGTGGTTACTTACTTTCTTTTCAGGGTTCCGTACGTCTCGAATAAAAAAAACGGAACAGTTTTATGATCACCCGTGTGTCTATCGGACAGATAGACACACGGGTGATCATAAAAGGGTTCCGTTTTTAACAAGTTGGCTGTGACAGATGGACAATCTGTCACAGCCAATTTGTCCTGAATCTAATGGACCGATTAAATTGAAGTTTGATGCTTGGTTTTTTGGTATTTTGAATTTCTGTGACCCAAACACGGACGTATTACGTAAATAAATGAATTTTGAATATGCGGTCAGTTTTGAGAGGCAAAATTAAAAAATTAAAAAAAAAAAGTTTTGCAAACTGTAGGTACCGTGTGACTCAAATTAATGAATTGACTTACTCAGTGGGTCTCAAATATTTGTTTTTATAATTTTAAAATAAATATTTTTTCAATTATTAGCTAATGCCTTCTCATGGAGGAGCTCGTGGCTAAGTAATAACAGCCGCACGGGTCGATCCGTCAGGTTAAGCTACGCTTGCCGGGGTTGGTCAGTGGATGGGTGACCATCTTTACATAACGAGATTCCTCCGTGCCTCGGAAAGCACGTTAAGCCGTTGGTCCCGGCTGTTATTCGTGAATCTTTGACAGTCGTTACGGGTCGTCAGAAACCCGAAAGTCTGACAACCAGTCTTACCAAGGGGTATCGTATTACCCAGTAACTGGGTTGTGGAGGTCAGATAGGCAGTCGCTCCATGTAAAATACTGGTATTCAGCTGCAACCGGTTAGACTGGAAGCCGACCCCAACATAGTTGGAAAAAGGCTAGGCAGATTGATTGAGCTAACGCCTTCTCATACTGAGAAGGTATTCACAAAGTCACAATCTTGTTCATGGAAGGCGACCAGTTACAGGTTAATAACAATAGCTTGAGGAAACCTAGGATATAGTATCGTAGCTGCTAATCTCGAGGTGTAGCGTGTCAAAATCAGTTTAAAGTTTGACGATCGTTCTTAGCACATCGACATCTATTTGTATCTTGGCTGCTTCCTTTAGTCAAAATAATGACAATCATTTGAAAGCCTTGAAGTTTAACAATCGTTTTAACTTTCAGACTGGAAAATACAACAAGAATTTAAACACTGTCAAACTACGTGTTTAATTCAGTGTCCCATCCCTATCCTGCCATATTTGCGTGACGGGTTAGAACCTACTTGTAAACTTGTACTGCCGAGTCAACATGTGTTGCTGTTAAGACCTTTATCCCAGGGTCGGATATTCAGTGGCCGGGGTTCTAAGTTTTTTGTTCAGTCTGTAGATATAAGAAGCTATCACACTAATATTATAAAGGCGAAAGTTTGTGAGTGTGTCTGTGTGTTTATATGTTTGTTACTTCTTCACGCTCAAACGGCTGGTCCAATTTTGATAAAATTTGGTATGGAGGTAGCTGACTTCCTGGATTTACACATTGGCTACTTTTATCCCGGTCTACGTGGATGAAACCGCGAGACGCAGCTAAAAAGATAAAAGAGTTGGATGTTACGGTAAGAGTGACTGATGTCTTTCAACGCTGCGAAGAAAGTAATGTCCGCACGAGATATCCTGTGTGATCTAAAAATATATCAGTTACTTTTCTAAAAAGTTCCATAGATAATAGAGCAGTCCATATTATTTCAACTGCTCACAATCCAGCAAAAAATAACAATTGTGACCCCAATCCAATAGGACATCTAAAAATAACATTTCGAAATAGCGGAACTCCACCCTTGTTTTTTTGGTCAACATTTTAATAGTATAAATTCTAAAAATATAAACAAAAACGGTTGGAGCAATAACGTTCACACAGTTTTCTGTGCACCAAATGAAATTAACCCGCGCGTGGAGCGAAATTTCTAGAAATATCTGGATATTTCCGCCTTACACCGGCTAGGAGTGGTTCAAACCAGCTCGAGTCGCACCTGAACGGAGCTCTAATTGAATTCGCAGTGAAACCTGGACTATTAAGTTTTCATCTACTAAGCAGTTAACTTATATTTTCACTTAGAATATTTCTCGAAACAGTTTAATAATGCTTCAATTTCTTGATGTTTCGGCGGGAAGTGGGAGTTCGTTGGAGGATTTTACGTCTGGTTTTTATTTGCTTAGTGCCTAAAATATTTTAATTTCCTTTTAATTTCCAGCATGTAGACTTACGACGAGGAGAAAATCGAGAGGAAACTTAATTTTCTGAAATCGCCAATACGGCGTTTGAGAAATCTACGCTCGTTTCTTCTATAATGGTTGACGGTAAAGGTAGAGACCTCATGAAGAAGAGGCCTTAATTTCTGCCTTGGATTGGAATAATTATCATATTATTTCAATCCAGGGTAGCAGTCGATTAAATCAATATCCATTATTATGTATTTGTAACAGTCAAAGGTCGATATGCAGTCTCTTCGCGGAATGACCGGTTTATACTGAGTTTGACAAAAAGCTTTCGAGCAAACCCCGAAATAAATTCCAATTTCGGCCTTTGACTAAAGTATTTTTGGTCAAACCTAGAAGTTCCTAACTTTTCAGTCAAACGTCGGAAGTAAAATAATCTGTTTCGGGCTTTGCGTAATTGATCCTAGAAGCGACTGGCAGACTCGGTCAAACGTCGACGTCAGTGGCACCCCGAGGTTCGGTTTTGTTAGGTTCCTTTAAACCCTGCAGACAGAAATAGGAGCCCCGCGCAGCGGGGCTCCGTCGACATGCTGACGAATACCCTACCCAAGCCTAACCTAGGTGTTTTAGGTTAGTTAGTTTGACTGGCCAAACCCCGATTTAATTAAATTGAGTTTCGACGTTTGCCTGACCAAATTAGTTTCTCCTAGGTTTGACTAAAATTCTTTAGTCAAAGGCCGAAAAACTTCATTTGTCTGGGGTTTGACTAATTTGTTTGGTTTCTTATTTAGTCTGAGGCAACAACATGTATAAAATGTACAAAGAAGTTTCCATTCAAAGTACAGTCACAAACACTAAGTGCATTTGCTCCTCATAGCCAACTGAAGACTAGAAAAATATCTATCACACGTGCACCATTCGGCGTTACCTATACCAATTTACAAAGAACATGTTCGGAATAATTCGGACTCACTCGGGAATAGTATTGACGAGAGTCTGAAGCGAGTGCTTTCTTTCGATTAGTAACGTTCGATCGCCTGGCTGAAATGTGTTTCCTTCGCTGTGTTGAAGTAGCAACGACTAAGGCTCAATTTGTAGTATTTATAATGGTCTGTAGGTAAATATGGTGGAAGGAGATTTGGTGACGAACTTTGAACTACGCATGCTTCATTTTTTCAACTTTGGGTCTTTGCATCATCATTCTTCTGCCCTTATCCCAATTTATTTGGGGTCGGTGCAGCATGTCTTTGTGGCGGCATCTACATCGCCACATATGAACTACGCATCAATGACATGACGTCACGCAAACCTGCATCGCGCAATTAGAGTTTACCACGCGATTAGCATATATACAACGTCCCGAAATCAACCGTTGGGCAGTAGCCCACCAGACACAACACCCGTCTGGTCGGAGGATCCTCCCTTTTCAATAGAGGATGAGTGAACTTTACACCCTGTTCCTCATGCCTCTAAACTGGTGACCCCGAGCATGAACGTCAGCGCAGCCTTCGTGCAACTACATCAGCGTGATGTCATCAGCATCATTTCCTCAAGCTTTCGAGCGGCGAGTCACACAGCCCGCCAGCATCCACGGCTTCAACAGGTATCCTGACCACCAGCATGCAGCGGACGCGCATTCCTGGTCAGCACCTTCAGCCTCAACCCAGCGCTGTACACTCCGACTCACTGGAGCATAACGCAGCGCCACCCCGACTCACTGGGGTATCACCGCAGACAGTTCCGACTTTCCGTGAACTATGCGGCACCCGGTTGCAACTCACTGGAACCACAACTGGCACTGCTGGCAAGCATCGCAAGATACACGACTCAGCCGACTATCGACCTCCGGTCTCCGGAGGGGAGTGATGTGGCGGCATCTACATCGCCACATATGAACTACGCATCAATGACATGACGTCACGCAAACCTGCATCGCGCAATTAGAGTTTACCACGCGATTAGCATACATACAACGTCCCGACATCACCAGACACAACACCCGTCTGGTCGGAGGATCCTCCCTTTTCAATAGAGGATGAGTGAACTTTACACCCTGTTCCTCATGCCTCTAAATCTTCTTCTTCTATCAACGGACCACTCAGCCTATCGCAGTCCACTGCTGGACACGGGCCTCTTCCAGGCTGTACCACAACACCCTGTCCTCCACCTTCCGCATCCAGTCTGTCCCAGCCACTTTATTATTCCATAATAATTATCTATTATTTGTCATCACAGAAGTCACCACCTTTCTAGCCATATCATTTCTCACACAGGCTATGCATCGATTTTTTTGTCTTCCCTTATTCTTAAAGCCATCCTCCGCATTACAACTCAAAAATTTGGAAAAGGTACCGTGGCCCTGGCATAGGCAACTGCAGGAACACGGGTGGTTTTAGTCAGTAAAAGTCTGACACGCCCTTCCGCTCCACCCAGAGCGGGAGAAGTCATTTGATGATTTCCCATCCACAAAAAAAAAAGGCCCACCACGACAACTTTCCACACAACTTTTCAGTAATTTTTAGGTGTAATAGAATATACCAATAATAATACTAGCCTATTATTGTCTCAATGCAGAACCCTTCCAGAGGCCTCTTCTACTACAATAATAATAATAATATAATTTATTTCGGGTAACTAAGACCCATAACATAAATACCTTACAGACTATCATACCTACATATTTATAAAAAAAATACACAAAACTAAAGTACTTATTGCATACGAAGTGACGGCGTCGTATTGCGCTGCGTGGTGTCGCGTAACCTAATCTAATCCGTAACAATGTTAAGGTTGTTCTCTATACGGAACTATACGGAACTCTTTATTGTGCGTGGTCCGACACGCACTTGGCTGGTTTTTTATTACGTTATTCGATTCAATTCGTGAGTACCTACATTTCTCTATATCCCTAATACATTTACATACAAGAAACATTGAAATTGCCCTTTTGTTTTCTCACTAATTTGCTTAAAAGGTAAATAGGTATAAGAATCATTAGCCAATTCACGTGTAAGGGGTTAACGAATAAGGTTAATACAATTCAATAATTGGGATTTAGCTTGAAAAAAGGGGTATATTTTAGGAGCTTATATTCTCTATGAAAAGGCATCCATACGCAAAATCTGACATACGCATTGCGTTTATAAAAGTCCCTAATTAAACAAAGAATAAAAAAAAAATAAAAAAATACGCGTATTGTCGTGGAGTTGCGGATACCAGCCCGTATTACCTATTACCTAATAGGCATCGAAAGTGTCGAAAATGTTTGAGACACTTAACATAAATTATCTTCCGTCGTGGCCCATTTTATGCCTGGCACATCCTGGACTGTCAGACTGTGTATTAGACTGTAACCAACTTTGCTATGTGGCTATTTATTTTAATACCATGACAAAGTCTAGTGTCATAATAATTTTGCCACAAACTAGTAGTTTATGAAACAGTTGCATAATGAAGGATATTAAAACACGAGTGTTTTAATACCCAGTTATGTGCAGTTTCATACAATGCTTTAATAAATAAATAAATACATTAGGATTGAACCTAAAAAAAAAAACCACGAAATTCAGTACCTACAACAAAACGCCAAACTAGCGCCAAAACCAAAACTATTTTGTAATGCTATAAAAAAATGGCACGACCAGCAAGCGTTCCATAAAGGTACATCCGCACTGCAGCCGGCGGTTGTACCGCCGACCTACCGCCAGGCACCACACATATAGAAGCCGCCGCCCGAAGCGGCTGTGTGGATCCAACTGGAGGGTTCCTTTATTATCGAGCCACCGCGTGGCCGGTCATGAGACAGCAATATAATACTTTTTCTAGGTTATGTGGTACCATTAGAAATGAGGTTTAACGTAAGAAATCTTCCAAAGTTTGGATTAAAGCCCATGTCAATAAATTCGCACAATGCAAAAACTGTCCAAAACAGTTAAATTAATCGACGTAAGATAAATTTTGTAATACGAGTAGTGAAAGCACTTTGTTTGGATAACATTTGAAAGTTCGCCAAGCAAAAATACGGCACGCCGTAAGAGACAGAAGATACGATGCTTTGTCTCAATTTTCCTACTAATTTCGTATATATGTGTCTCACTTCCACACTTCACACTGTAATCGTGGCAACGTCTACATGTTTAATGTAATTGGTTCCTTTAGAAAAAAAAAAAGGATTCTTGGTGATATTAACTTCTTGAATTCGCCCTGTATCGCAATGGTAAAAAAAATGTTTTTTATCATTCTTTTATCAGACAAAAAGTGTTATAGTATGATTCTATTATTAAATTTCATTATTGTGTTTATAAAGTCTGTCAATATAAATTCGTTTTGAAGTTTACAATTCGAATTTTACGATATGAGAGTAGATAAAATAAGTTATGGTCTACAAAACCTGCATCAATGTACTCGATCGTACAATGTATTCTAGTCTCTTCATAACTTCTTATAAATATTCTACTATAATACTGAAGTCATGAAATAAAATCAAGGAAATTAATTGCTAATCAAATTGACGACAAACGTTCGTCCGTATATTTAAATCACGACTGTCACACGGCAAATTGACATAGAGTGTCAATTTGTTTAACAATTAACTTCCGTGACTACAGTTTCAAACACCGGAAACAAGCCAAAAATTATAAAATAACTTACACCTAATGATCCAAACGCGGGTAGCGTAAGGTTCATTTGAACCAAATCCCACCAGCAGACCACAAAAAAATTATACCCCAAGAAAAAACAACAGCACAATCCAACCAATTAATACAGCACCTTTAATTACAGAGTACCTACAGTACTGTTCTAATTAGAACAACGCTTAATCTTCTTAGCGACATCCGACCAACGATTTGCATCCATTGATTCTGAGACCGATTGAATCGGGCCACGATTGGATTATTTACCTTCGGCTAAATAAGTCTGTAAGACCCTGGGGTGCTGTATCCTACTAATTGGAAGGAGCAGGATAAAACGTGTATTGGAAAATCTGTTTGAAGATAAAAGGTGATTTTTGTGCATGTTTTTTTTTGGAGACATTTTTTTTTACAGATTTGTATGGCGTTAATTTGAGTTTAATCGTCATTTAGGCGATAATTGCTGCGTTAATTTCCGTTTTTACATTATCTAGAAAAGTCTTCGTGACAGCACAGAATAATGAAGCAAACAATGAAGAATAAGTTTACCTACAAACTTTAAAGCGTAAGTGTTTACATTATGAATCTAGTGTCGTAAAACAATAGCTTGACTGTTCTGTTTCGGGCTATAGCTAACTGACACACGGATTTTGAAAAACTGATAATTTCAACTAACACGCTGCAGATAAGTTGGCTGAATAATAAGTGATGCTGATGACGTCACACTGAAGTCGATGCACGAAGGCTGCGCTGACGTTCATGTTCGGGGTCACTAATAAAGAGGCATGAGGAACAGTGTGTAAAGTTTCCTCATCCTTCATAGAAAAGGGAGGATCCTCCGACCAGAAGGGTGTCTAGCCAGTCGCGCGGTAAATTCTGCTTGCGCTATGCAGAATTTTACGTGTCGTCAGTGTGATGTGTAGTTCGTATGTGGCGATGTAGACTGATGCCGCCACAACTTTTCTATCAAGAGAGTGTTAGTTGAAATTATCAGCGCTTCAAAAACCGGGTGTTAGTATATTTGGCTCGAAACAGAACAGTCAACGTACTGTATCACAACACTAGTTTCATAATGTTAAGCCCGCTTAGATTCAATAAAGTTTAAAGTTAAAACAATCCATGTTCAGTATTCAATCCGCTGTTTTCTTGGAACTCACTTCCCAAAAAAACATTTTAAATGATCCCAAACAAAGCTTCACAACATATTGTATCGTAAAGTCCGTATCTATAGTCTTGTTTCAAAGGAAGTGAAACTTCCGAGTTCCGATATCGCGATCCCAGGCGACTGTAACCCGATGAGGCATAAAATCATCCACATGGGAACGTCACACCTGAACGCTTACAAAAATGTTTTGCATACGAAGAAACCGTACTTTTACAATGGAGTTCTTGTTTCGCTTTTGGGCGTGAATGGGGGTGAAATCTGCTTATTGTGTAACAAAGGTTGAAATAAATTGGCCGGAATTTGTAAATGAGGCTTTATGGAAAACAATAAATATGATTTGAATTTGTTTGAACGTTAATTTACAAAAAAATGGGGAACAGGTCATTATTTTGGTTTGGGGAATTAGGTTATGGTTATAAAAATACCTCACTTTTCAGGACAGGTAATTTAGATTTAATCAAATACAAGACGTGGACAACAGTTAAGAGTCAGTCTACGCGGTACTGATGTATGTTCTGAATTTATCAAAATATTATTAAATAGCAGATCATTTCCATGTCATGATAACTTTTTTTTAATGTTATCGCTAGTTACAAAAATCACCACTATTAATTGTAATTATAAAATTGTGACAACAATTCAGATTTTTGTTTTTAGGGTTCCGTACTTCAAAAGGAATAACCAGAACCCATATAGGATCTCTTCGTTGTCCGTCTGTTTATCTGTCTGTCTGTCTGTCTGTCTGTTTGTCCGTCTGCCCGTCTGTCACGACCCTTTTCTCAGGAACGCGTAGAGGTATCAAGTGGAAATTAATAGTAAATACGTAAGTATAAAAATGGTACCTTTTTTTTTTTTTTTTTTTTTTTTTTTTGAGGGTGGGAAATCATCAAATAACTTCTCCCGCTCTGGGTGGAGCGGGAGGGCGTGTCAGACTTTTACTGACTAAAACCCACCCGTGTTCCTTCAGTTGCCTATGCCAGGGCCGCGGTAACCCTTTCAGACAACCCGCGACCCCAGCGGCGTCGGCCCTATTGGGCCCCGTCACTTGCTGACATCTCTTTGAGGCGCGCGTGGAACACAACGCGCCGTCGACTCGGGCCTGGTCCTTACCGGACGGCGAGCTACCCGCTGCTCACCGTCCGCAGGCCCGCGCCTACGGTGGCCGGAAATCGCCCCGCGATTCCCGCCGCCCAGGGCGTCTCCTGCGGCGACTGAGGGCGTGAGGCTGCCTCTCCCTCACGCGTTCCGCCTCCTCCTTCGCGAGCATCACTGCTTCGCAGAAGGAGGTGACGGCCTCCCATGCACTCTCGCTCCGAACCATGGCCTGGACCAGGCTCGGACGCGAGAGATCGCCGCCGCCGATCGCCTCCGTGAGAACACGGCGGTGCTCTGCCCAAGCCGGGCAGACCTCCACTGTATGCTCCACCGTGTCCTCCGGGCGATCCACACAATGGTAACACCCGGGCGTTTCCTCCCGCCTTATTCGAAACAGGAACCTCCCGAAACAACCGTGTCCGGTGAGGACCTGCGTCAGGCGGAAGGTGAGGACGCCGTGGCGCCTCTCTAACCACTCCTCAAAGAGGGGACTTATCGCCGCTATTGTGGCGTGCCCAGCGCTGGGTTGCGACAGTCGCGCTCTCCATGCCGCCTGGAGCTCTAAAAGAATCAAGCTTCTAAGTCAACGCAATAAAAAAAAACCGGTCAAGAGCGAGTCGGACTCGCGCACCGAGGGTTCCGTTCCGATTTCTGAAAGTGTGCGTATGTGTGAAAAGTGTGGTATTTAGAGACATCGTTTTATTTTTCCTGTAATCTTTACATAAACTTCTATCACATAGAATAATTACAGATTTTTATCTTTGCAAACTTCGGAGATAAGGGGGGGGAACGGTATTTTTTTTACATTTTTCATCAAAACACGAAAACTATGGGGTTTAAAAAAAAAATGTGTGAGAATGTGCAAACAGCGCTCTTTCAAATGATACCCCACATGCCCCAGTAGCCCCACTTTGAATTTTTTAGACCACCTTTCAGTCCCTGTTACAAAAAAAAATATAAATATTTTTACTTTTTTCTTATTTGTAAAATAGTTATGTAAACGTCATCTAAAACTGTTCCAAATTTCAAGTTGATAGCATTAGTAGTTCTTGAGATATCCAGCTGCGACAGACAGACAGACTGAGTCACACCAAAAGGGTTCCTTTTTTAACATTTTGGTACGGAACCCTAATACGGAAATTTATGCGACATATTTGATTTCTCGCAAGTAAATCAAAATCTATAGGGTACTTCCCGTTGACCTAGAATCATAAAATTTGGCAAGAAGCAAGGTCTCACAGCACAAGTAAAGGAAAAAGTCAGAAAATTGTTAATTTGTAGTTTTTAGGGTTTCGTACCAAAATGGTAAAAAAGGAACCCTTATGGTGTGACTCTGTCTGTCTGTCTGTCAGTCTGTCTGTCTGCCTGTCTGTCTGTCTGTCGGTCTGTCTGTCACATCTGGATATCTCAAGAACTACTAATGCTATCAACTTGAAATTTAGAACAGTTTTAGATGGCTTTTACCCAACTATTTTGCAAATAAGAAAGAAATTAAAATATTTATACCTACTTTTTTTGCAACAGGGACTGAAAGGGGGTCTTAAAAAATCAAAGTGGGGCTACTAGGGCATGTGGGTTATCATATGAAACAACACTGATTGAACATTTTTAAACATTTTTTAAATTTTTTTTAGGCCGCATAGTTTTCGACTTCTGATTAAAAATGTAAAAAAAAAATACCGTTCCCCCACCCTTATCTCCAAAGTCTGCAAAGAGAAAAATCTGAAATTATTCTATGTGATAGAAGTTTATGTAAAGATTACAGGAAAAATAAAACGATGTCTCTAAATGGCACACTTTTCAGTTGTACACTTTTTCAGAAATCGGAACGGAACCCTTGGTGCGCGAGTCCGACTCGCTCCTGACCGGTTTTTTTACATAAAAAAGAGGTTTTTTGCAATTCCAAAAAATTTACAGACGTAGGTATATCAATGTATGGGAGAACATGTTTTTCAACTATAATAACGTTAAGTTGGTTTTTCTTAAACATGCTTGTTCAGAATTAAAATAATATTTACGTAAATAATACGATAACTTATACCAAATTAATTAATTCATAAAAATAACAAAATTATATCATAACTTAATTAAACTCTCAAACTAAAATATGGCGTCGAAAAATTCATCTGCATCGCTGTGAACTCGTAAAGCACCCAAGAGACTGGCGGCATTACCACGTTGTATGGCAATGCTAATCCTCTGGCCAAGGTAAAAGTTTGTTATTGGGATAATTTTTTTTCAACTAACTACTTCATTGTGCGTGGTATTTTCAAATACTACATCTCAGTTATTAATAAAAATAATTTAAAACTCGACCCCACTTAATTTCAAGGCACAAAAAATTATCAAAACAAACTTCACCCCCCGAAAATTGACGTCGAATTAAAAATTCATCCTCACCGCGACGTCACATGAACTTGACAAAAGATTTCCTTAATTTGTCCAAGTTGAATCTCTTGCCGCACTTAACGTGGAAACTTTGCACAGATATTTTTCAAGAGTTTGAAAATTAAAGCCATTAAACGCAGAACGGTGTATAATTCAGGGGGGCGCTGTACCGTGAGCCTTTGATATGGGGTTTTAAATAAAATATTGGTCTTCCTCCAATTGGACACGCGCTTTTTGAGTGCCGTAGTGCCGCGGTGGGTTCTAGTGGGTGAAATATTGTTGTCTGTTGCTGTAATTTTAGTCTGCAGGGATTGTGGGAAGCGCATTGGGCTGATTTGTGTTTCAAATTCATATTCATGGTGTAAAGAGATTTTATACGTAGCTTATGTTTTAGTTTTTATTGCCATAAACATTATTAATATATCATACGTACGTCGTTTTATATGACACCATCCGTTTTGTTGACTGGTAAATCAATCTTTTGACTTTATCATAAATTGTTATAGTTCCTGCCGACTGAAGAGAGGAAGAAGAAACTAAATTAATAAATATAAATGTAAGCATTACCTACATAAGTTTCGCCCTTAAATTTACCGCTTATCAAAAGTACCCTATAATTTAGTAATTAAAAACGGTCTTGGCAAATCCTCACGATTTCTGGTTTTGAGCTGCAAAATGAAATAAAAACTGTGTTCTAAACCGACAATTTAAGAGCAAGCACATACATTTTTGATCTCTAACGGGGCAAAACAGTAACTCACACAACTTCCAGCTATTTAACAGTAAACTGACTAACTCCACTTCTACCTCGCTCTCCACTCCACTCCACTTCTTCTTCTTCTTCTTCTTGATTGTACTTCTATGTCCATCATTCACAAACATTTTAGGAATATCTTAAAACTATAATAATATGGTTATTGGTCACTTTGTTGACATGAAAATGACAAGGAATGGAAGAAGGTATTACAAAAGCGTTTGTAAAAATACCTAAGCCAACAATGTATACAGATAAATTAAACAATTTAAGGAAGCGCAACATTCTACAAGCGAAATTTAAAACCTAATATAGTATAAGTTTAACTCATGCAAGCGTTATTATTCGTAGAAGTTTGTACACTTAAACTGTTCACCCATAAGCGAAGTTATGCAACTTAGATGCGATGAAAATTGTTGGTACGTAAAGTTGATACCTAGCTGTTATAATTTCACTATTATGTTAGATAAGTGAACGGTTTTAACTCAAACTTCACTAGTTCATCAACTACAACATAATCATTGATTAAGTAACCGTTAACATTTAACAGTTGTTTAAACAAACCGCGTTTTTATCGAGTTCACAATTTATTTCTAATCAACGGTTAAATAACCAAACGTTTTTGAATGAGTGAGTCGAAAATGACCGAATGATCGAATGGTATAACATTATTTTGTGAATGTTGAATGTCAACGTCAATCAATTTTCAATTTTTCATTGTCAAACTCTGTGATCAAACTCAATTCATAATTTTTTCATCGTTTCATTCATAGTTTTCTTTTGAATATAATTAGCGAATACTGATTAAGGACGCTATTACAAGTGGGGAGTCAAATCATTACTTTTTAAACAAAATTAAATAAAAAAATAATTAAATAAAATGCTTTGCATTCTTAAAATGTTTTTTGGCTGAATTATTGATAGATGTGCATGGTACGATTCTGGACTATGAATATGATTTTAGATAGGCACAGTTTCTCAATAAATGTACCGAAGTGAAAAAATTTACTTCAGTACATTTATTGAGAAAATCTAAAATTAAAAAAAAAAAAATTATATTTTTGTAGTTCAGAATCGTACCACGCACATCTGTCAACAATTCGGCCAATATAATTTGACTTTAAAAATTAGACTTTGATTGACAAAGATATAATTCAATGCATTTATATTTTGTAACTTAAAAGTAATGCTCAGTGCACAACTGAGTTGGCTACTTTATTCTGCACAAATAAAACACATATTAGATTAGATTAGAACATAGAAGAATATTATATTAGAAAGCAATGTAGGCAAAAGCCTCATATCTAAGTTGACAAATATTAAAATACAGTACATAATAATCGATGGCTAGTGCGTGGTGAACAACGAAATATTGTTATGCAGCCGTTTATAGATTAAACAGCGAGGCAAGGTTAATCTAACATTTTTTTTTAAAGCAGCGAGGGAAGGCTCGTCTAACAATTCTTTTTTGGTTTAGTAATAGTTATTTATGCAACTGACGTATAATAAGGGGTATTAAAACACTCATGTGATACTATTATCACACTCGGCTTCGCCGGCTTCTAATTATGTACAGTTGCATACAAGACTTTATCTACATCCATGGTATCAATCATCTATAAAAGGTTCTGAAACAGTTTTTTGCAATACTAATACTCGTATAGAACATAGCGGCCGGCGTCATGGTATACGACGTGAATTCGAATAATTTCTTTTTTTAAATTACGGCGCTGTTGTAGTGAAACGCGCGTGCATTACAATGTTCTTTTTTTGAAAACTAGTTGTATTATGAAATTCAGTACAACATTAAAACACCCGTTTGGATGCTATTATGGTTACCATGGTTACTATGACACTGGCTGTTTTAATGTTGGCAATAAGCTAACTGTTTCAGAAACTTTTACAGAGGATTTATAGCAAGGGTGTAGATAAAATTAATAATGTCTGATCTGATTATAATAATACTTGTATTAAAACAAGTATGTTATTTTTGAAAGTCACGTCTTTTTTTAGTGCGGTTTATGGGTCTCAGATTTTAAGAAACGCTACAAATAGAATCAAAAATATACCTATGAACATCAAAGGCACTAAAGACCATCCACTTTCAGTAGCCTTCAAACAAAGAACATTCTAGTAAATAACTAGGTATAATAATATCAAAGAAGAAGACACAAGCGTTTTAAAACAAACTCGTGCGTTGTTTCAACAAAACAGCGCAGTAATAAGATTAAAACAAAACACTGTGTCTGTAGATGGAAAACAGGAACGTGTGACACTCTCCTGTTATAAAGGTGACGGTCCAACGCTGGGTTAAATTAAGAGGTAGGTACTTTATTTTCTGAAAGTTATTTCTTCCCGGAGCGCCTTATTACATTAGCGTCTCTCTGCAGTCTTAAGGAAGGTGCTTATGTGAAAATTGTTTTAAAATAAAAACGGGATAAAATTTAAGTTGGTTGGTTGTTAAGGGTTTAAGTGTAAACAGTGGAAATCTTTTAAGGGGTCATTGTACTTATCATTATGAACAACTTTTACTATGGGACCAAACCTGAATTCGCGAAAAAAAAATCAACTGTTCCCTACATTTTGACGAATAAAATTATAGTTGGCGAACAAAAATGTAAGTACTGAACAGCTGAATTTTTTTCGAAAACTACAAAAAATCGTAGAACATACATGGGTGTTAAATCGATAGGTATGGTACTCTGCTATCAGCTCGCACTGGCTTGACACCTTAAAAGAAACACCCTGTCTAAAAACGTAAAAAAAACATCATCCGATGGAAAACAAAAATCATCATCAGTACCGATCACATTTCTCGCTTCGCCCATCTTCCGCCTCGCTGCCACAGGATCTCAGCCACTTTTACTAGAGGAAAGATGAAATTTTAAGGTTGGATAATAGCCATGAATGCGTTGAACGGGGAACTTGCATTGAATAAGTTATTAGAGAAATTCTGCCATTTTATTACTTTTATTACTTCAACTTTTTATAAGTGTTTTATTTAAATTTTACAAGAGTAGAGGAGGGAAAACTGACGAGGTTTGTTTGTGAAAATGTATCTCTAGTTGTAGTGTGGTATAGATATACCACTCTACAACTGTATCTCTAGTTGTAGTGTGGTATAGATATACCACTCTACAACCGTATCTCTAGTTGTAGTGTGGTATACATATACCACTCTACAAATGTATCTCTATTTGTAGTGTGGTATAGATATACCACTCTACAACTGTATCTCTAGTTGTAGTGTGGTATAGATATACCACTCTACAACCGTATCTCTAGTTGTAGTGTGGTATACATATACCACTCTACAAATGTATCTCTAGTTGTAGTGTGGTATAGATATACCACTCTACAACTGTATCTCTAGTTGTAGTGTGGTATAGATATACCACTCTACAACCGTATCTCTAGTTGTAGTGTGGTATACATATACCACTCTACAAATGTATCTCTAGTTGTAGTGTGGTATAGATATACCACTCTACAACTAGAGATAGTACAAGTAGCTAGCTGGCTGGGCTCTAGTAGATTTAATAATACCAATATAATCACGGTAGGACCCTTAGGAGATGAGCAAAAAGGAAAAAAGTCTGAAAGAACCGAAAGAATGCGATGCGATGCAATGGAAAGAAATTTCACGCGAACGCAGCCGCGGGCAGAAGCTATTACCTAATGGTAACCATATGTTAGTAGGTATTTTTGCTTTCTATTACAAATTCTACTCATTCTCCAATCAAATATAACCTTAAAGAATTTACGGGATAAACTTAATTATTTAAATACAACCTTCAAAGTTAATTTCGAGTAAAGTTTTAAACAAAAGGTTTAACTCTTTAATCTTTTAGCTGTCCAAACTAGTTGGGCTTAGGGATTAAGATTAATTAACATTAAGCCGATATTAGAGGAGAAAACCACAATAAATACTGACATAAAAGAAACCTAATTATATTTTCATGACTGACTACTTGCTACGTACTAATCTAAAAGTGTTTACGGGGGATGCGCTTAGGTACCCGCGAAATTCAAATTTTCTTACGTTTTTTTGCAATTTTCAGGTCATTGTCAGATTGTATGTTGATTAAAATTATGATTCGCGGCCGTAACTAATATGGCTTTACAGAATTATAATTATTAGAATCAGCAATACAACTCCATAGATTAGAATGAGCCTCAAATCTCATGATTTCATAAAATAGTCAATCAATAGGGTAATATGAACTTAGAGAGTTTTATTGATGATTTTAATGATTATAATTCTATACATAAATATTTGATACGGTCGCGAATCATATTTAGATCAACATACAACCTTATACTGACTTGCAAATTGCAATAGCTATTACAGGTTATACGAGCTGGTATCCGCAACTCCACGACAATGCGCGTATTTTGCGTATGGGTGGGAAAATAGATTATTCGATCCACCCCAGCTCCTCAAAGAAGGCCAGCAGCGCCTTAATATTACTGACAATCTCCCGGAGGGTACCTGGGTTACCGAAGTACTTTGCCCTGAATGCGGCGACCACCGGGCAGTTTAAAAGCACATGTGCTGCTGTCTCGTCGTCCTCCATGCAGGCCCTGCGCAGCGGACTGTCTGTGACTCCTATGACAAAGAGATGTTTATTAAATGACTCATGGCCAGTTATAGCAGCTGTAACTGTACGCAGCTGTTGTTTAGTCAGTCGGAGAACCTGTTTCGTGAGGCGGCCATCAATTGTAGGGAGTGCTTCCTTAGCCTGCCTACACTCACGTTGGTCTGACCAAAGTTTGTGATGCTGGTCCCTGGTACGCTTCCTTACCAGAGCGCGCAAGTACCCGAAGGGTAGCGGCACTATGGGTTCTGGTCCCACTGGTGCCATGCTCGACCCCCTTCTGGCAAGTTCGTCGGCTGCGTCGTTGCCTAGCGAGCCGCTGTGTCCCTTAATCCATTGAACGGTTATATTATTGAGTCTACCCACCTGGTTGAGACGCTGGTGGCACTCGTATATTAGCCCAGAGTCCACTGTGTGACTACTTAGCGCTTGCAGAACAGCTATGCTATCTGAGAGTATCGAGTGGTCCTTAACTTCCCTTGCTGTGCAATAGCTATTGCAAAACTAAATAAACAATACCTACCTTATATATTTTTTTTCACCGATGAACAGGCGCAGTAGGGTTCACGGAACATGTGAACTGTGTTAACTATAGAGAGGTATAGAGCGAACTCGATAGGTGTTGCTTTCATTTTTCGATGGGCAAAATTCTTTGAAACAATTTATTGAAGATAATTGGTTGGTTTTTGAATTTCTTAAAGGTTTTCGATACAGGCGATTTTCTTTCGTTTTACATGGTGATAATAACACCGAATTTTTTCAACGGTTTTTTTTTTATAATTTTCTTGTTAAATATTGTTTTGTAGTTAGCCACTCAAAAAAAGTACTTATTTTCGGTTCATAGAACGAAGAGTAGGTACTCAAAGGAGTAAGTTAGCACGTATGATTTTTATAGCCACATTAAGAAATTCTATTAAAATTATATCGATAAATTTAAGAAACATGTTTCTAAAATTTTTAAGGTTTAAATTACATTAATCAAATACGATTTCTTTTACTCATTCACAATTAACTGATTAGAAATAGCGATTTGATAAACGGTTATAAAGGCTCCTACAAACAGGCATGATACGCGATATAATACAAAGACGCTCGCCGAGCGGTGCTTTTGTGTTGCACACGATTAGGTATATCGTGTGGCGTGTCTGTTTGTAGGAGCCTTAAAGGCTCTTACAGACAGAGGCGATATCGCGTCGCGACGCGATATTTTTCTACGGATATAATATCGAAATATCGCGTCGCGACCGCGATATCGCCTCTGTCTGTAAGAGCCTTAACGCGGTTTCTGATGCCCGGTTGCTGAGGTACTTATTGTTAGAGCTAAGCCACACACGATATACAGAGTGTGAAAGAAATTGCGTGCCATAGCTTAGGGGTAGGTACAGTATAAAGGAACCCAGAAAAAAAAGGAAATAAAAAATTAAATAAAAAAAAATAAAAAAAATCAGAGAAGGAGAAGAGGAATTTAAAAAAAATATTGATGCTGCAAACTCCAAACATTCGCAGGACCATAGCCAACTGCATCGAGAGAGCTTGGTGTTTTTCTATCTATAATATGTATGTATTTACAAAAAAAAAACCGGTCAAGTGCGAGTCGGACTCGCGCACGAAGGGTTCCGTACCATATATGTTTAACAATCGCAAAGATAACTTTTTACTTATTTTATAATGATACCGTGAATTACAAGGTTATTTTTTGCAGTTTAAACAAAATACCTTATGAATCGCCGTTTTCAGTATTGTTGATTAAATACAGTATTCATGGTACTTACATGGTATAAAGAAGTTTCAAATTCCTAATTTGTTGAATTGTTGCGCTAGAGCTCGTACAAAAATGGTCTAAAATTTACAACTTTTGTGGACCCCTATTTCTTAATTTTAAAAGATAAAAAAATATATGTTTGTACTCTACTCAATGAGTTCTAGACGATGACACCCCACATAACACATAATCAGCCTATAATGTTCCCACTGCTGGGACACAGGCCTCCTCTCGGTGAGTGGGAGTGGGCCGTAATCCACCACGCGGGCCCAGTGCGGGTTGGTAGATGTCACATGTCTTGGAATTTTTGGTTCTAGGACATGCCGGTTTCTTCACGATGTTTTCCTTCACCGTTTTGAGAGCAACGATGATGAAATAATGACATGACACCCCACATATATGCTAGATTAAAATTTTTACTTTTTTTCCCAAATGAAAAGTTTATTGTATGGGGACCGACCCCTTAAATTTTTAACGTTGCTTTATTTTTATTATTTGTTGTTATAGCCGTAATAGACAGCGGAGGCTTAGTAAGTTTGTACTGGGCTGTACGTGGTTGTCTGATTTCATGGATTTTAATTTTCTTGCGCGGAACCCTAGTTATTTTTCTAAAATAAAAATAGCCTAAGTTACTCCATAAAACATAAGCTATATGCCGTCAAGATCGGTGAAAATTCGTTTGGCAAGTTTCCTAACTTGACTCAAAGTACACATTTTTTTAATCGGACTGCGCTTTAAAATTCTTCTATACAAACTTTAACATCCCTAAACCTCATTTGAGGCGTAGTTTTGAAAAACTAATAATGACAAACATTATTACTTACCTATTTATGCAAGTATTTGTGCTAAGTTTCAAGTTCATTAACCAAATTAATAAGATTTTTCATATAAACTGTATCTCTGTTTTCACGAACACAGATACCTAAAGAATTTCAAAAATCGTCTGGTATGTTTCCATAACTTGACACAAACATTATTTACACACAATTTTAGAGTTAATCAAGCCCCCAATAAAATCCTCCGCTATAAAATTAACTTTTCACCCCTTAGCGGTAGATTTTTGGAAAACCCTGATACACGTTAGTCTTAATTTTTGGTCTCAAGTATAAAAACTGAGTTTTGAGTTAATCGGACCGCGTGTTTAAAGTTCCTCCATACAAACTTTGACACCCCCAATCCCTCTTAAGGGGGTAGTTTAGGAAAACTAGAAATGATAAACTTTATAATTTACTTAGATGAATATTCGTGCTAAGTTTCAAGTCTATTAACTCAAGGGATAGGATTTTTCATACAAACTTTCATCCCCTGTTTTACCCCCTTAGGGATGGAATTTCCAAAAATCCTTCCTTAGTGGATGTTTACACTATATAAGGTATCTATGTGCACAATTTCAAGTCTCTAGGTCCATTGGTTTGGGCTGTGCGTTGGTATATTAGTCAGTGACTCAGTCAGGACTTTGATTTTTTTATATATATAGATTTACCATGTTATTTTAAGACCACAGACTTCTTATAGGTTTTCCTGTAATCTACAGGTATAGAACTAATTTCTATATTTTTTTCAAAATTTTAGGCTCAGTAGTTTCGGAGATAAGGGGGGGGGAATGGTCAATTTTCGTCTATTTCCTTATATAACTTTAAAACAATAAATTTTAAAATTATAAAAAATATATATTTGAGACCCTCATAGTAAGCCCTTTTATTTGATATGTCATTCGGTACAGTTTACAAAACTTTTTTTTTTAATTTTCTTATTTTCCCCCTAAAAGTGACTCTCATATTCAAAATTCATATATTTACTTTAGCTGTACGTGTTTGGGTCACAGAAATCCATATGTGTACTAAATTTTAACTTAATCGGTCCATTAGATTCGGAGCAAATTGGCTGTGACAGACGGACAGACGGACAGACACACGAGTGATCCTATAAGGGTTCCGTTTTTTCCTTTTAAGGTACGGAACCCTAAAAATGTATTTAAGTAGTTTATAAGCCATCTCGTTACGATAACACAAGCATTAGGTTGCTTAGCATGGGACTAGATGGCGTTGCGTGAAATGTCCAAGGATATTTATTTATTTACAAGCTGACTCATATCACCCAAATGCACAACAACGTATCAGTGCCGCAGAGGCTGAAAAGCCGAAAACTTTTCTTAGGTGCGTAGATCCCACTAGTCCAGCCTCCAAAGCCTCCACAGCAAGGGAGCCTCCACTCCAAACCTATGACGGGAGCTGTGTAATCCCCTGACAATTTTATCAAACCATTAAAGAACCTTCCATCTGGACACACGTTGCCGTGGACGACTTGGGAATCTCTAAATAGACTTCGAACAAAGACAATAATCTGGTCCACCGGAGCAAAGACAATCTCCACGGGTAGGTTCGATTCCCGCACGGAACAAATATTTGTACGACCTACAAGTATTTGTTCCGAGTCTGGGTGTTTTTCTATCTATAATATGTATGTATTTACAAAAAAAAAAAATGTTTATAAGTAGTTTATCAGCCATCTCGTTACCATAACACAAGCATTTAGGTTGCTTAGCTTGGGACTAGATGGCGTTGTGTGAAATGTCCAAGGATATTTATTTATTTATTTATAGGTGTTCAGATCTCAAGTGTGTATGATGCATCTCCGTAAAGACAATGGCCTACCTTCCATCCTGCATCGCGTACCCTGTCACCTTCGAGCAAACATACTTGAACATTTTGCCATCGATACGCTATGAAGAAGATTGATGACGCAGTTCCAGATGCAGTGATGTAAATAATAGCAGTTTAGGAGAACAGCCCATATTATACGTAGTCCTTTCAAATTAATAATAATAAAAACCTAAATACAACATAATTCTCCCAACAAAGTTGTACTATACATACATATAAACATTTCGCTGAAGCATTGAATAGTTTACGTTAGTCGTTACTGAAAACGGTCGGGTTGTCCGGATATGAGATCCAGCTGGACATTGAGCGATGCTCGGACACTCTCGGACGCACGGACACCCCCGGACAAACTGGGAAAACACGGACAAGGGCCCGCTGATGAAATTCTTATGTTAATATTAGAGAAACCTTTTCATTTTATGTTTGGCTGTTTACTTTATATGGATAGTATGTTTTGTGTCGCATTTTTAGTTATAATTTATAAGTGGAACGTTAAGTGTCTTCCTTTTTTATGATTTTTCCGACCTTTGGGAGATGTTATCGAGTTACGACTATGTAATTTATTAAAGGACTAGCTTTTGCCCGCGGCTTTGCCCGCGTTTATTACACATGTAAACCTTCCTCTTGAATTACTCTATCTATTAAAAAAAACCGCATCAAAATCCGTTGCGTAGTTTTAAAGATATAAGCATACATAGGGACAGACAGACAGCGGGAAGCGACTGTTTTATACTATGTAGTGATGCATTAAAAAAACCTACACGAGTCTCTTATTAGGCATTACAGTCCATCTCACTCAACAACCTTCCGTTCGTCCGTCTTTAAAAGATGGCTTTTAGCGATAAGACCGCGATTGTATCACCATTATGTAGAATTTCCACATTTTATGTCTGTTGTAGGCCTTTAGGCGCGATTGGTCCAATTCGCGATTAGTCCAATGTTCAAAAAAATGTCCAAATCGCAGTTGGTCCAATTCACGGTTGGTCCAATTCGCAGTTGGTCCAATTCGCAGTTGTTCCAATATAGTAGTGAAATGCTGAGGTATAATTGAGTAGTTCCGATGGCCATCTGTGGTCTTCATCATCAGTTCCATTTCACCAAATGGTGCTTTCTGAGAGCAAATGCACGAGTTACTATAAAAAAAATACCCAAATCGCTATAGGTTTGCCTATAAAATTTGAGGGTTTCCCTCAATTTCCATGGGATCCCCTCATCAGATTCTGACTTGGTGACAATGGAACCACCTCGAGAGTATACCATTTCAAATAAAAAAAGAATTTTGCAAATCCGTTTATATATGACGAAGTTATGCCCGAACATAAATAAAAAAAAAAAAAACATCCGAATTGATAACCTCCTCCGTTTTTTGGAAGTCGGTTAATAAAATGGGTTGCTTTGTTTAATTTTGGAAATACTTTATATTGGACCAATTGCGAATTGGACCAATTGCAAATTGGACCAACTGCGAATTGGACCAACCGCGAATAAGGTGAATTGGACCAATCGCGCCTAAAGGGTTGTAGGTACATATCATATCATAAAAGAGTTTTCTATCGAACCTGCATGTCTAGCTAAACTTCCACGACAGTAAAATAGAAGACTGCATCAATGACCTAGTGACTGTGGTTGAGGCGTGACAGCAGTGCGCAGGATTCTATGTTAGGCAAAATGTCATTGGGTATTCGCCATTAGGAATTTCTCATTCAGCCAGCGCCCAGCGTCAGACGGCATCTCTCTGGCATTTAATGCTGAAATGAACCTTTTTGGTGCAGCCGACTCTATTGTTTTAATAGTACATTTTGATACAAGTGGAGAACGTTTGTTATTGCATTCGAGGCGGAATTAACAACCGAGCGTTAGGCGAGGTTGTTTTTGAGCCGAGAACTGCAATAACAAATGTCCACGTGTGTCAAACGACGTTTTTCAATACACTTTTGAAGAAATAAAATAAAATAACGGAAAATATTTTTGTCATGGATTATTTGGAAACTATGATTTAAATTTTCTTTTTTTCCGCGCTTTGCTTTCGCCAGGTTGAAGGAAAAGCAAAGGTATAAAGCCGATAAACAGCCTAATATGAAAAACTGAAAATTCAAATATTTTTGAGTTAACAACACAAATAAATGATAAAAAATTTGTTCATAAAAGTTTTTTTTATTGTAATAATCCTAGTTTTTGATGATATCCTCTATATAAACATTATTTAAATATTCAAAAAATATTAACGTCGTAAAGACTCTTATATCTCTTTGCCGAGATTTAAAAAAAACATTCACCTCCGAATAGAGAGTTGTGAATAGAGGCATTGAACCAATTTGGACTAAGTATAGGTATAAGTTATCTGTGGCAATTTTTATCCCCGCGCACGTGCGGGAATAAAAAAAATAAAAAATCGCACGCGTGTGAAATACATTGCATTGTGAACCTAATCGTAGTGCGATATGAAACAGTTTTCGAGGAAGTGTATTGAAAAATATTATTTTCAATTTTTTATTTGATAGTGTATTTTGTGTTTCACGGACTGTGTCAAATAAACTTTATTCTTTCTTATATTTCTCTCATTAGTAGCCTGGAGTCTGAATTTTTGCACGGTTAGACGTGGCAGTAGAATGATAAAAATAAATAAAATAATATTTTTATTTTTAAAAGTCTCGTGTCTTTTATGACACTTTTACACCTCAATATTATAAAACAAGATGGCGCCGATTTAATAATTACTGGAGAAATGTGGATCCACTAATGAAATACATATCTGCCTGGGGCGTTATGTAAAGTTTTTTTCATCAGTATACATGACCTATTTAATTTTCCCAACATACATACATAACCTATTTAATTTTCCCAACTAATCGCGCCGTTCCCCAAATTGGTTCGAGTATAGCTAGAAAATGTTTTCTTTCCTAATAGAATGACAAACACCCCGCGGAGGGATGGCTCGTCATCTGTCAGAATCCCTTTTCAGCCGACCTTTGCCGGATGTGGTGCGGAGGGCAACGGTCATAAGTCTTGTTTGACGAATTTTGGGGAGTCTCGTATTGATTGGCTGGTTTGGGTGGAAGAAACATCAGCAGTCTGTTTTTAGTACAAATTAATATTAGTGCTGTCGTGGTGGTGTAAAAACACTGTGGATGCGTCATAAAACTGTGGATATGAACCGAAAAATTACAGTTTTTTTAGTAATTCTTGCAATAACAAGAAAAAAATATTTTTTTTAAGTAGTTAATTTCTAGAATGGATAAAAGATATATGCTGTAAAGTTTTTGTGTTTTTTATTTGGTGTAAGCACGTTTTATTATCACTAAAATGAAGATATCGATCTTCATCATAATTATTTTCACGAAACACCACAAACAACTCAACATTTAGACATACTACCCTTTGCTTCCAACTACAGCGTTGATGTTTTCCAAACAATTTCTTGTGTTAGATAATGTCGTAATGAATTACGCGATACGATAGGGGGGAAGGGGGGAGTTCGATCACGCGGGAAGCCTTTTATCCCCCCGTCGTGTGCCGATAAGTTCATAACGTTAGCAGTGTTTATATCTAATAAATGAGTAGTTCCACGGGTATTTGTGTCAAGAAAACTGATAGTGTAAAGAATAAGTATTTTAATTAATAAGTATTCAGACACAGCGATAAAACCACTCACCTGCTTGGGCAACCAGGCAGAAGGGGTGTTAGCAGCCTTGGCGCCTAAATCTCCAAAAACGACTGACGGCGAAGGCAAGGGGAAACCACTGCATTTATCTTCCTAAGACAGTCACAATGAAAGTAGCGTTAATTATAGAACGATCGCCATGCAAACCGCTTAGCAACCGGCGCCGTGCTGCGTCCGGGGCACACGGTGTGAAGTTGGCTACCGGCCTTTTAGTAGTATGAGACCAGGCGCTCCATGGAAACCCAACTACTGGAATCTCCATTATCATATTATCTGGGCACAGTGCCCATAGAACAGTTGGCCAATGGGGCCGAAAGGTTGTGAAATGGCAATCACGCCCTGGAAGGCGTAGGTAGTGCTGGAAGGCCACAAGATGGACCGATGAACGCTGAATCAGTTGGATCCGGGAAGCACAGAACCGGTCGAAGTGGCGGTGCTTGGGGGAGGCTTAATGTCCAGCGGTGGACGTCTTTCGGCTGAAATGATGATGAGGATGGGTAGACTGAAAAAATGTGGTAACGTAGTTTCTAAGTATGACACTGTTTTTTTTTAGGTCTAAGAACAACTTTATTTCTCATAAGAATTGCATACATAATTCACTTACTGAGAAACAATGTCTAAAACTAAGATTATTAATTAGAGCGCACAGATGTACATATATAAAATAACAAAAACAAAATAGCAAAGAAAAAAAAAAATTAAAAAATGTGGGTAAACAGATAAGTACTTAACTCAAACTCGATCGTCAACCAAACACAACATGGATGTAAGAATTAGATTTTTACTAGATGCGGCATTGATGGCGTTAATAGCATGTTTGTTATTTGAAGATTATTTTATTTTTAGTTTATTGTTTTAGTTAGATATTTTGGGTACATACATGTTAAAACATTTTGAGTATTGGATTTTGTTTGTTTTTGTTTAATTTAAATAATTAGTAGTATTTTTGATTTAGAGATTTAGAGTTAATCTTTTATAATGTGTGTATTTTATTTATATTAATATATATATATTCCATGTTTTTTTTTTATTTTTTTTTTTCCTTATTTGTATGTATTCATTGTGTGAGTTTTTAGTAGCTTTTTGAACCTGGCATAACTTTGTTCTTTTTTTATTACTGATGGTAACTTATTATAAATGGTGACACCCTCAAACTCTAAATTTCTTCTTCCATAGTTAGTTCTAGGAGGGCGGGTCACTAAGTAACTAGCACGTCTTAAGTTAATCTTTCGTGTTTGTTGTTTTGTTACAAACCTCATATTGGAATGGATTTCCTTATTTAATATTTTACGTATTAGAATACATGTGTAGTATATGTACGTTTGTTTTATATTCATTATTTTTGTTTCCTCGTATATCTTTTCAGTTGGTGTTCGAAATTTATAGTTAAATAAAATTTTAATTAATCTATTCTGAGCTCGTTGAATTGGGTCTATATTAGACTTCGCTGCAGTACCCCAGATTTCAATAAGGTAGTCGATATGAGGCTTAACCAGAGAAACTGGGGGCTTATTATGAGCTCATATAGCAGTACAGAAGACAGGAGAAGAGCTCGTGGCTAAGTAATTACAGCCGCACGGGTCGATCCATCGGGTTAAGCTACGCTTGCCGGGGTTGGTCAGTGGATGGGTGCCCATCTTTATATACCAAGACTCCTCCGTGCCTCGGAAAGTACGTTAAGCCGTTGGTCCCGGCTGTCATTCGTAGATCTTTGACAGTCGTTACGGGTCGTCAGAAGCCCGAAAGTCTGACAACCAGTCTTACCAAGGGGTATCGTTGTGGAGGTCAGACAGGCAGTCGCTCCATGTAAAATACTGGTATTCAGCTGCATCCGGTTAGACTGGAAGCCGACCCCAACATAGTTGGGAAAAGGCTAGGCAGATTGATAGCAGGCCAGAAGTTGAATGTTTCCAGTGAGAGAGAGTGACGGTGCTATATAACTCCGTCTCGCTCTCTAACTGGAAACGTTCAACTTCTGCCCTGCTATAATAAGAGCTCATAGTAAGCCCCCTGCACCCTAATTGCGTAACACACTATCAATCGGAATCGGTTCCATTTTGACACTTCAACAACATTCATTGCGTTATTTACGTTGTCGAGCAGACAAATTTTTCAAACATATGAAGCAATGGATTAGCAATTTGTTTCAAAATGATTCAAATTCCGATTGATACTGTGTTACGCAATTAAGAGGAAAGGCGGGTGGCCAGACTTTTGAAAATTAGGTATTTTAAGAAGGTACTGCTGTCGCTCTGCGAGCGCTCCGCCCTCGAATTCGTGCGATAAGGACAACTGCAGATCCGACTAAATAGCCTATGTAAAAAGTCACATTTCGAGGTTTGGCTCTCGCCTATTTCCTCCTCCAATATGGAACCAATTTAAAAGATATTTCATAAACTGAATAAGAAGGATATATACTATGTCCCTATGTTTTTCTTTTTTCGTTAATAGTTGTCAAATTGGTACACTAGGCGTCTGTTGACAGCGGTCTGAATAGGCAATTTTGAGCATTTTTGGAGGGTTCTAGTTCTTATAAATATAATATATCATCAAAAAGGAAAACATAGGGGCACACAAGTAACTGTAATTTATATTTCTGTAAAAAATCATTGCTTTATGGTCATTAACCAGAAAGAAAACAGGCGAGAGCGTTTGTATCTTTTTGTATGGAGAAAAGAGCACCCACGTTTCCTCTTAAGGTGCTGGTCCAGATATTTTTCAGTTGTAACAAAAATGTCTCAACTTACGAGTTGAGTCGTAGGTTGGAACTCAGACGGGCCTTTTACTTTATGTAAATAATTTCATCACCACTGCTCTCAAAACGGTGAAGGAACTCATCGTGAGGAAACCGACATGTCCTAGAACCAAAAATTCGAAGACATGTGACATCTACCAACCCGCACTGGGCCCGCGTGGTGGATTACAGCTCACTCCCTCTCACCGAGACAAGGCCTGTGTCCCAGCAGTGAGAACATTATAGGTTGATTATATGCTATGTCGTAAAACAATAAAAATAACGTAATAATAAATTAAAAAGTCTAAAGTGTCTGAACCTATACCGTCTTATTACAAAACAAGGTTCATTTTCAAACCCAGGTTTAAACCATGGACCCTTTCTAGGGTTCCGTACCAAAATGGTAAAAAAGGAACCCTTATGGTGTCACTCTGTCTGTCTGTCTGTCTGTCACAGCTGGATATCTCAAGAACTACCAATGCTATCAACTTGAAATTTAGAATAGTTTTAGATGACGTTGACCCAACTATTTTGCAAATAAGAAAGAATTTAAAATATGTATATTTTTTTTGCCTCCTTTCAGTCCCTGGAAAAATAAAAGTGGGGTTACTAGGTCAAGTGGGGTATCATATGAAATGTTCGCACATTCTCAAACATTTTTTTTAGTTTTTTTTAGGCCGCATAGTTTTCGACTTCTGATGAAAAACGTAAAAAAAAATACCGTTCCCCTCCCCTTATCTCCGAAGTTTGCAAAGAGAAAAATCTGAAATTATTCTATGTGATAGAAGTTTATGTAAAGATTAGAGGAAAAATAAAACGATGTCTCTAAATTGCACACTTTTTCAGAAATCGGAACGGAACCCTCGGTGCGCGAGTCCGACTCGCTCTTGACCGGTTTTTTGAATTTTGAACTTTATTTCGACACATTAAGTTGTCAGTTTTACAAAACTGACGACTTAGTACCGGACTAAGTTGTTAGTTTTGTATAAAGAACTGTATTTCTATCACAGCTAGGTTCTTATTACAAAAACTGGCTTGATGGTTTAAACCATGATAGAAGAAAAACCTCGTTTTGTAATAACACCGGTGTCATAGGTTAAGACACGCAAAGACTTAATATATGTCATATAATTCCTATAAGTACCTATACATAATTATATCTACCCAAGTAAGTAATTATTATTTCCAGGTCACGTACTATCTTTGTTGTTTGCTTTTCTCATTTAAAATAATAAACTAAATAGAAAGTGTTTGCCATCACAAAAATTTTGTTTGTTCGTGCTTATCAACTTCAGTAGCTACCTCTACTCTACATAATATTCTACCGTACTTAAACCTCTAAAAAGTATGGTGAATCTGAAACTTGTACTTTTTTTTTTGTGGATGGCAAATCATCAAATGACTTTTCCCGCTCTGGGTGGAGCGGAAGGCCGTGTTCTCAACCCGTGTTCCTTCAGTTGCCTATGCCAGGGCCACGGTATCTATTTCGAACAACCCGCGACCCCAGCGGCTACTATACTGGTTGTAATTTTACTCCGGGTTTACTACATTGGCGACACTGTATGATGGCTTATGTCTGACATTCGCATGTTTTGTTATGAATTTCCTTTATTAGTGACTGCTAAATGGGAGGAAACAGATAGAAAGTATGAAATTCATTCACGGGCATCCTCTTAAGGGGTCATTGTACTTATCATTATGAACAACTTTTACTATGGGACCAAACCTGAAATTGCCAAAAAAAAAAAATCAGCTCCTCCTTACATTTATGTTTGCATAATAAAAATGTACGGGACAGCTGGAGTTAGGGAAAGATAAAAGGGGCAAATGCTGATGATTTGACATTGTTGACGCTCCGGAATAATGACAATGAACAATAATTTTTCGAATCGATAAGCTACATTGTCTTACTTCCTACTATAAAAATAAAAATGTGAAAGTTTGTATGGTTAGATGTTTGTTACTCAATCACGCAAAAACGGCTGAACGGATTTGAATGAAATTTGGCAAACAGATAGTTTATAACCTGGATTAACACATAGGATACCTTTTGTCCCGGTAGAAGGTTCCCGTAGGATAATTACCACATCCACGCGGGTGAAGCCGCGGGCATAAGCTAGTTTTATTGTAATTTGTCACAGGTGCCATCATAAAGATCCCTTGGATAAGAAGGAATATGAGTTGCATCGGCGCCAATATATTCGCATTGAATTATGCGTAGTCGGCTCATTAAAGTAAAGAATATTATCATTTTATAACCGTCCAAAGTACACAAGACCAGTAATTTTAATATCATCTAACAATTAGCACTATTTTAAATACATAACTCACAAAATCTTGTCATAAGTCAAAACAAATATCATTTTATACGTCATGGAAATCTTATCTCGTTTTGAAGTAGCTAGTAGTAGTAGTATTCTAATAATACAAAAACCGGTCAAGAGCGAGTCGGACTCACGCACCGAGGATTCCATTCCGATTTCTGAAAAATTGTGCTATTTAGAGACACCGTTTTATTTTTCCTGTAATCTTTACATAAACTTCTATCACATTGAATAATTTCAATTTTAAATCTTTGCAAACTTTGGAGATAAGGGGGGGGGAACGGTATTTTTTTTACATTTTTCATCAAAAGTCGAAAACTATGCGGCCTAAAAAAACCTAAAAAAAATGTTTGAGAATGTGCGAACAGCGTTCTTTCATATGATACCCCCCTTGCCCTAGTAATTAATTAATTACAAGTAGCACCACTTTGAATTTTTAAGACCCTTTCAGTCCCTGTTACAAAAAATATATAAATATTTTAAATTCTTTCTTATTTGCAAAATAGTTGGGTAAATGGGTAAATGTCATCTAAAACTGTTCCAAATTTCAAGTTGATAGCATTAGTAGTTCTTGAGATATCCAGCTGTGACAGACAGACAGACAGACAGACAGACAGACAGACTGAATCACACCATAAGGGTTCCTTTTTTACCATTTTGGTACGGAACCCTAATAAAAGGTTATGAGGAGATAATATCTGTCAGCCTGTTTGTTCATCTATTTCTAGAGATCAAATACCTGCTTACTTGTTAAGGCTCCGACAAATCGGTGCGACACGCGACGCGAATCGCATGTGACACAAAGGTATCGCGTGTCGCGCGACGAGCGGTGCCTTTGTGTCGCATGCGATTATATGGCGTGTGAGTCTCTCAGGTAAGCCGCGGACAGACGGAAAGACGAATGGCGAAACTAAAGGTACTTAAATAAGTGTTCCTTGTTGACTACGGAACCCTAAAAAGCTATCGGATACAAACTAACATGGCTAATTACTCTTTTGGTTATTTATAACTTCTGCTACCCACATACAACCTCTTATCAAAGCTAGATGAAGTAACTATCTACATTATAATTACAGTTGAGAATCTCAAGATAGCATATTATCAGTAGGCGGTGGCTTTGCGAGAATGTTAGACACTGCGAACAGTTTCATGACGAGTGCTGTGATTGTGTCCTACTTGTGGTGTTGGAGCACCACACCAGTTGACCACAAAACTACCTGACACGGTAAGATATCTTTTTTAACCGACGAAAAAAAAAAGAGGAGGTTCTCAAGTCAACACATGTATTTTTAGGGTTCCGTACCAAAATGGTAAAAAAGGAACCCTTATGGTGTCACTCAGTTTGTCTGTCTGTCTGTCTGTCTGTCTATCTGTCTGTCACAGCTGGATATCTCAAGAACTACTAATCCTATCAAATTTGAAATTAAAAATACTTTTAGATGACGTTGACCCAACTATTTTGCATATAAGAAAGAAATTAAAATATTTATATTTTTTTTGCAACAGGGACTGAAAGGGGGTCTTAAAAAATCAAAGTAGGGCTACTAGGGCATGTGGGGTATTATATAAAAGAGCGCTGTTTGCACATTTTGAAACATTTTTTTTCTTTTTTTTAGGCCGCATAGTTTTCGACTTCTGATGAAAAATGTAAAAAAAATACCGTCCGTCCCCCCCCCCCCCCCCCTTATCTCCGAAGTTTGCAAAGAGAAAAGTATGTAAAGATTACAGGAAAAATAAAACGACCTACCTCAGACTTGGTCCAATATAGAATGTATTAACATTGTTTGAGAAAATTAACATTTATTTGTGTTCTTAAAAATAAGCTAAAATAACTTAAAAATATAATATCTTAAACTAAAACTAATAAAAAACTAAAATATGGCGTCGAAAAATTCCTCCGCATCGCTGTCGACTGGTAAAGTACCCAAGAGACTGGCGGCATTGCCACGTTGTATGGCAATGCTAATCCTCTGGCCAAGGTAAAAGCCAGCCCTTGGGTCACGGGAAGTGTCAACAAGCCGTTTGGAGATTTCCTTAAACAAACTATGAGCACTCGGACCCCACGGCCCAAGGGTTTCAACCCCAAACGGCTCAAAAATATAATTACCGATAAGGTTATTATACTTCCGCCGCTTGAGGTTTTCCGCAGCCGCAGCAGCAGTGCCAGCACAGCACGCCGAGCCAGGAAGATGGGATGGCGCAAGAGTATCGACACAAGTTGCGTCCCACACTAAAGGCCTTCCCACCTTCCATGGAAATAATGACATGCCGTCCGGTCTCTTGCCATCGTCGCGTGCCAAGCCATTGGGTTCTAATACAGCTGGAACGCCGACGGTGACAAGGGCTCGTCGGATGATGTCATTGATGTTAGCGTGCCGCGCTAAGCGACCCGCACTTCGGCTGCAAGACAGGCCGTGGTGTCCGAGGCTGCTGACAACTTCGCCACAGTGACAGCGATGAGGAGAACACGAAGGGGCTCCAAGTCGCAGGGAAGCAGCGAGGCGGAAAGTAGTGTCGTCGAACAAAGTGCCAATGTTCGACGACGGTAGCGCATGAAGCCACAGACCCGACTCCCACTTGCCCACAGCAAGCAGGCGAGCACGCTCCGCAGTAGTAGCAGACGTGTCAAGTAAATTGTTCTGTACTACTCTGCAGAGCGGCTCATCCCACCGTCTCTGGGAAGATGGATTGTCGGGTGGGTCTGAATTCGGGCAATTTCAATTCTGAAATTGAAATTGTTTGAGTAGCTTTTGAGTCAGTTTAATAATACGTATTTTTTCCAACTTTTTATGTGGATGATGTTCTAATTTCTTTTGCAGGTATTGTAGTGGTATTAGAATTTGTGTGGGGGTAGGTACGACAAATAAAAAGTGAAAAATAAAACTTTTTTACAAAAAAATACAACATACTCCCAAAAACAACACTACAAAGTGAAAAATAAAATAATATAATTTTGAAATAAACTAAAAATGTGAACATACGAAATTTTAAAATCATCCATATCTCCAGACAATTAAGATTTGTTTCTCAATGATCACGCTAGTTGGCATCACTACTCGCCTTAATAAATAAAGCAATCATCACAAACGACATGTTATTAAGAAAACGTATTTCCAACATGTTGCAATAACAATTTACTGTTCGAACTGATACGTTTTCAATTTCAATGAAAGAGGGATGTTTCTGAGAAATCACAAACAATGTTTCAGGCACTATTCAATGGAAATGTTAGCACATCTAGTTTGCAGAAAGCCCAGTCAAGCCGTTAGTGATTTTCTAGGAAAAACTAAAAAAATACATCCCATATTTTTCTCAGTTATTTGTCAGACACGGAGGAGCTCGTGGCTAAGTAATAACAGCCGCACGGGTCGATCCATCAGGTTAAGCTACGCTTGCCGGGGTTGGTCAGTGGATGAGTGACCATCTTTACATACCGAGACTCACAAAGTAAGAAAGCACGTTAAGCCGTTGGTCCCGGCTGTCATTCGTGGATGTTTGACAGTCGTTACGGGTCGTCAGAAGCCCGAAAGTCTGACAACCAGTCTTACCAAGGGGTATCATATTACCCAGTTACTGGGTTGTGCAGGTCAGATAGGCAGTCGCTCCATGTGAAATACTGGTATTCAGCTGCATCTGGTTAGACTGGAAACTGTTCCCGACATAGTTGGGAAAAGGCTAGGCAGATTGAGATTGATTTTGGTGTAGTGATGGCAAACGCTACTGCTGAACGTGAGGTCCTGGGTCCGATACCCAGATCGGGCAAAGTGTGTTCTACCATCAGGAACTTCTCAGTAGGAGCCTGGAGTCTGTATTTGTGCCCGGTTTATGGCAGTAGACTAGCCCCCTATTACATGATAAATGATTTATTTTCTGTAAGTAGGTTTGTACAAACACTTTTACACGCAATGATATTTTTAAAAGCTAGATGAGGTCGGCGTTTCCTATCTGACTACTCTGAGAAGAAAGTCCGAAACAAACTCAGAGGTCACAGTCTCTTTTAAAGTCCAGACATAATCATTACAATCAATCTGCCTAGCCTTTTCCCAACTATGTCGGGGTCAGCTTCCAGTCTAACCGGATGCAGCTGAATACCAGTATTTTACATGGAGCGACTGCCTATATGACCTCCATAACCCAGTAACTGGGTAATACGATACCCCTTGGTAACACTGGATGTCAGACTTTCGGGCTTCTGACGACCCGTAACGACTGTCAAAGATCCACGAATGACAGTCGGGATCAACGGCTTAACGTGCTTTCCGAGGCACGGAGGAGACCCGGTATGTAAAGATGGTCACCCATCCACAGACCAACCCCGGCAAGTGTAGCTTAACCTGATGGATCGACCCGTGCGGCTGTTATTACTTAGCCACGAGCTCCTCCCAGACATAGTCATTAAATTATTAATTATTACATGGGACTAAACACAATTTTGGGTACACTTTAGGTAAATCTCTGCTTATTCCTTCAAGGAAATAGTCGTGATATCACACTAATATTATAAAGGCGAAAGTTTGTGAGTGTGTGTGTGTGTGTGTGTGTATGTTTGTTACTTCTTCACGCTCAAACGGCTTTACCGATTTGGATGAAATTTGGTATGTAGACAGCTTATACCCTGGATTAAGGCGATACCAAAATAAATTGGGGGTTTTTTCGTAACCATTTATTTCACTGTTATAGCATGTATGGATTTAATTTTTGGATATATGTTTATTGACTATTTGATTAATATTCTGACTGAAGGAAAACACAATTGGGTTAAATTTTCTCGATAGAATTTAATTCCGAAAAGACCTCTACTTTTTTATATTTTTGCCTGTAATTCTAAAATCCTAAGTAATTTCATTGCAAAATTGGATTCAAAATGTGCGTATTACGTAATTAAAAATTTTGACTGAAAATATTTTTGATAGATAGCTTAATTTATTTTTAAACAATTTTCATTTGGTTTGGCGCTTACGTTGTTTTATTTTGGTTCGAGCGCATCGGTGCGATCTCTTTCTTTCGCATGTGGAAGTAATTGACTCTGTCACTTTCTTATTGCCGCCCACTGCCGCTCAGTTGGCCTGCGGCCTTTGTCAGTAATGGACCTGTGTCGGTTCCTCCCGCAACCGTGACTACATTTTTTTTATCCCAATAGTTATTGTTTAGTGTGTTTCATGACCTTCTATAGCTATATTTGTCAAGTGAACAAGGTATAAACAACATTACATTGCCATTATGGGGAATAAATATATTTGTATATATTAAAGGTAAAGAAATCTCAACAGTTGGCACGCCTGAGGGAAAATGCTCGTAAAATGACGGAAAATAAAAAGTAAGTATGCGTGTCTTTATAATAATTACATATTGAGTAAGTGTATGTATAAGTTATTTTTTAATTTTTTTTTAAATAAAATAATAAATAAATTGCATGACTCGATTGGGGCGTATTACACTATCAATTATTGTGATCCAAGTAGTATCTATTATCTATGCTTAGTATCGTGATTTCAAAATTTCGATTTTGTAATTTATACCTACAGCGCAGCGAGCATTCGGTCGCCCTGCCGGCCGCCACGGGTTCAATGCTCTGCCGCCAAGCGTCAGCTGATTTCACGCGTCGTTCGTTTAGTATTAGTATTATTATCAGATAAACTGGTTTTGGGACTTTTTTTAACCAAACGAAAAAAGCCGTACTGTGTGCATGGTTAGAAAAAGTCCCAAAGCAAAAATGCAGCAAAGTGGTTTTGGGACTTTTTCTAAACAAGAAAAAAATATATCGTGCGCATGGTAAGGAAAAGTCCCACACTCTAATTTGATCCACACGGCTACACATCAAGCTATACATTTCCAGTTTACACTGACCTCTCACTGTAAGGAAATCCTATACAATGCGAGATCAGCATATACTGGACATGTATAACTTGATCTGTAGCCGTGCGTACATAATTGAAAAAACGATCGTACATAATTGAAAAAACGATAAAAAATTAAATTTTTCTGAGAAATTTCCCGGTGGAATATGATTGAAAATGAAATGAATAGTAAATAAAATACCTACTAGCTGAATGCATCCTGTTAGTTTGCGGAGGGCTATGCCTTACACTCTGTATTTTTTTCAAGTATCTTAGACCTTATCACGTCTGTGTAAGGTTGATATTATAAATCGTCACAACTTGACTTCTCGACGGGGTGTCAGAGGTGTTAGTTATCCGAGTGGGGACCATGTTTATAATTATTGTTTATATTTAGTGGTTAGTCACTTACCAGTCTCGTACGCACGGCTACACATCAAGCCAGATTATGCTGAGCTCTCATTGTAAGGAAATCCTATACGATGCGAGATCAGCTTATACTGGATATATAGCTTGATCTGTAGCCGTGTGTAAGACTATACCTACACATAAATTCCGAAAACCTCATTGCTGCATGCTCGACCAGGGATCGAACCTACTTAGTTCTCAAGATTGAGAAGCCAACGTTTTACCGCATGAGATACCGCCGCTTATGATATTAGGTATTTCATTTCATATTAGGTATGAATATTTTTTATATTTAGGTACCAGTTTTATTTTACAGAGCAAACCGATTCTCAAAACACAATACAAGCGACAAAATCACAGCGCTGCCGGTGCAGACTCCGGACCAATGTGATTTGGAAAACAAAAGAATAGAGTCGCCATTATCATTTTTAAATTTGGACGATCAACAATTTAACTAACTTGTTGGAAAAAAATGGATAAGCTAATTGTTTACTATCTATTGAAATGATTATAAAGAAATACAATATTCACATTTCATTTGAATTTTACAGGACGGAACCATAGACTTATAAAAAAAGAAGGACTCCGCGCCACGCATATCGAAAGTGAAGCACATAAGTATTCATGGTCCGGACCGCTTGTACAAACACGCCTCGCGCACACATTTACATCATAGTATGCCGACTGGCCGCCATTACGTGACACGAGCGACGGCGTCTTTGCAGGTACTCAAATCACGCACACATAAATCGGCACGGTGCTTCACTTTTGATATGCGTGGCGCGGAGTCCTCCTTTTTTTTAAGTATATGGACGGAACAGTATGTACCTACTAGTGATGGTATCACTCCGCCCCAGTTAGAGGACTGTGCTGTTGGATTGACAGAACAGAAGCAATCGTAGTTGCCTTTACATGACCAACATTTGACAACGACTTTGTCGCCAAATAAACCAGAGTAAGCACTTAAGGACACACTCGTATACTAACTACTAACCAAAAAATGCGCTAAGGTCCCCGCAAAATTCAAATTGTCTTACTTTTGACTGAATTTGCAGGTTAGTCACAGGTTGTATGTTGATCAAAATATGATTCACGACCATAACAAATGTGTATTTATATAATTATAACCATAAAAATCATCAACACGTATCTGTACTTTAGATTTGCTGTCTTTCCATCAGATCAAAACACGGCAAATCTTCGTTAGAGATATGTATTGATGATTTTTATGGTTATAATTATGTAAATACATGTTTGTTAATGTCACGAATCATATTTTTATCAAGATACAATCTGACTCTGACCTGCAAATTGCAAATAAGCTTTGAAGTATTTAAACTAAACGTGAAACTCATTTTACCTAATCCAGCAGTTATAAGATTATGGAATGCGCATGCGTCGCCACTGATGATTAGCAAACGTGATTTGCAATTAAAAATGTCTTGTTCTTTTAGTAATAACAGTTATGTTTATTTTTAGAACAAGAAATATTTCAAGGAAGAGACAGCATGACGGCAGTTTGGAGCATTTACTGGAGATCAGCGAAGATGATGAGCCTCTACCATATGACATAGAACTTGACAATAATGATGTGAGTTACCTTTTTTAAAGGCTCCAACAATACTCACTACCTCTCGCAGAGAGGAGGCCTGTCTCCCAGCAGTGGGAACATTGTAGGCTGATTATAAGCAAAATTTTCAATATATGGGAGCTGAAATTGTAATGTTTTTCAGGGACTACGAATTAAATTGTTATTATTTATCTTGTTTCAGAATGTAATAAACAGCAGTGTAAGCGGTCATAGAATCATAGACATAAATAACATAAATATGTTTTTTAATAGACTGCTTGAAATATCACAACACAACACAAATCATTGTTTGAGTGCGGCTTGCATACTATACAACTAGTATCAGAAAAATAATTTGGCCTAACATCGGTAGAAAAAATGGAGCCAAAGTTATTGTCTTTTTATTTTGACTGCCTCTTACCTGAACTGGTTGATCCTCGGTACACAATAAATCGAACAGAATATGTTATTAATAAAAATAAGGACAAGGATACAAACAAAGAAAATAAAACTTGCGGGGGAAATGTCTCTGATGAAAAATTAAATGAAGACGAGACACATGTCTTATTCCAAGAAAACAATGAAATTGTAATAGATATTAGTCATTTTTAAATAAATCTTATATATTTTATTATACCTACTCTGACTTTTATTCGTAAGAAAATATCCATCACAAAATTTAAATAAATCTTATATATTTTATTATACCTACTCTGACTTTTATTCGTAAGAAAATATCCATCACAAAATTTATTTTTAACAACTTTTGTTACTCACAAAGTTTTTGAATGAAATAAAATCATAGTAAGAAATTGTTCACTTCACTAGTAAATAATTACAAAGCTGTTTTATAAGAAATGTTAGTAAAGTTTATGTCAATAAAATCAGTACCTATCAGATAATAAATAAACAATTTGAATAAAACTAAAATACTTGGCCAAAAGCATATAGAAAAACCGGTCAAGAGCGAGTCAGACTCGCGCACCGAGGGTTTAGTTCTGATTTCTGAAAAAGTGTGCTATTTAGAGACATCGTTTTATTTTTCCAGTAATTTTTACATAAACTAAACCACATAGAATAATTTCAGATTTTTCTCTATGCAAACTTGGAGATAAAGGGATTTATCATTTTTCATTAAAAGTAGAAAAGTATGCGGCTTAAAAAAAAATGTTTGAGAATGTGCAAACAGCGCTCTTTTATATGATATCCCACATGCCACAGTAACCCCATTTCGAATTTTTAAGACACCCTTTCAGTCCCTGCTGCAAAAAAAAATATAGGTATATTTTTATTTCTTTCTTATTTGCAAAATAGTTGGGCAAACGTCATCTAAAACTGTTCCAAATTTCAAGTAACAGACAGACAGACTGAGTTGCACCATAAGGGTTCCTTTTTACCATTTTGGCATGGAACCCTAGAAAAAATACACCCCAATGCGTGTCGGACCACGCACAATGATTACTTGCCTCTAACAAAATTGTTAAAGCTTAATATTTCGCAAACGGATCCGTGAATCTACTAAAGTTTTCACAGACCCGCAATAATTTTGAACCGCCTATTAACGATAACCCCACCATAGGAAAAATGAGAAAAAAAAAATCATCCTCACTTTATGTGCAACGTACGCTACGAACACACCCAATTATTATTTTTTTCAACTTTTTAATTTACCACTGTCGGCGTGAACCATGCCAAATTACAGCTTTCTAGTACTAAGTCTCTGAGCCGCGGACAGACAGACGGACATAGCGAATAGCAAGGGTTTCTTGTTGACTACAGAACCCTAAAAATCTGTTCATACAAAATACACACTACGCACGGTTACAGATCAAGCTATACTGTTCCAGTATAAGCTGATCTCGCATTGTATAGGATTTCCTTACAATGAGAGGTCAGTGTAAACTGGAAACCGTGTACAAAACAAATTTCAACTACAATATTAAGTTTGTGCTAGGGATAAATTAATTCCAACTACGGAACCCTTCATTGTGCGTGGTCCGACATGCTCTCGGCCGGTTTTTTTTACTGACGCGATTTCATTTACACACGTTATATTATTGTTTGTCATACCTACTTATATAAAGCAAAATACTAAGTAATACTCTAATTATTAAGTTAGTTTAATTCAGAGCAAAAAAAAAATTGTATTTCTGGCGACTCATAGCTTCTCTATTCTAAAATTTCAAAACAGGGTACGCTCGCGGAGTCGCGGTGCGTTAGCGATGTATTCAAGCGGGGGCGCTCCCCGCGTCTTCGGTTGAACACGGTGAGCGCCCGGTTTAAGCCACGCCCCTCGAGCTATGATTTGTTTTTCACGTATCACCTTAACACATAGGCTACTTTTTATCCCGAAAAAATGTAGTGCTCCCGTGGGAAGAGCAAGGAATTCAAATACATATTATGCTACTCTTTCAAACTCAAACGGCTCGACCGATTTCGATGAAATTTGGTGTGAAAGTAGCTGACACTTTGGATTAACACATATACTACTTTATATCCCGAAAAAATGTAGTGTTCCCGTGGGATGAGCAAGGAATTCAAATACATATTATGCTACTCTTTCAAACTCAAACGGCTCGACCGATTTCGATGAAATTTGGTGTAAAAGTAGCTGACACTTTGGATTAACACATATACTACTTTATATCCCGAAAAAATGTAGTGTTCCCGTGGGATTAGCAAGGAATTCAAATATATTTGCTTCTCTTTCAAACACAAACGGCTCGACCGACTTTGATGAAATTTGGTGAGAGAGTAGCTAACACCCTGAATTAACACATATGGTACTTTATATCCCGAAAAAATATAGTGTTCCCGTGGGATGAGCAAGGAATTCAAATATATTTGCTACTCTTTCAAACTCTAACGGCACAACCGATTTTGATGAAATTTATTAAGGAAGTAGCTGACACCTTAGATTAATACATAGGCTACTTTATATCCCGAAAAATATTATAGTGTTCCCGTGGGATGAGCACGGAATTCACATATAGTTTTAGCTACTCTTTCGAACTCAAACAGCTCAACCGATTTTAATGAAATTTGGTAAAAGAGTAGCTGACACCCTGGATTAATACAGAGGCCACTTTATATCCCGAAAAAATATAGTGGTCCCGTGGGATGAGCAAGGAATTCAAATATATCTGCTACTCTTTCAAACTCAAACGGCTCGACCGATTTTGATGAAATTTGGTGTGGAAGTAGCTGACACCCTGGATTAATACATGGCTTACTTTATATCCCCAAAAATGTAGTGTTCCAGTGGGATGAGCAAGGAATTCAAATACATATCATGCTACTCTTTCAAACTCAAACGGCTCTACCGATTTCGATGAAATTTGGTGTAAAAGTAGCTGACACCCTGGATTAACACATAGTCCACTTTATACCCAGAAAAATGTAGTGTTCCCGAGGTATGAGCAATGAATTCAAATATATTTGCTACTCTTTCAAACTCAAACGGCTCGACCGACTTTGATGAAATTTGGTGAGAGAGGAGCTGTCACCCTGGATGAATACATAGGCTACTTTATATCCCGAAAAAATATAGTGTTCCCGTGGGATGAGCAAGGAATTCAAATATATTTGCTACTCTTTCAAACTCAAACGGCTCAACCGATTTTGATGAAATTTGGAAAAGGAGTAGCTAACACCCTGGATGAATACATAGGCTACTTTATATCCCAAAAAATATAGTGTCCCCGTGGGATGAGCAAGGAATTAAAATATATTTGCTACTCTTTCAAACTCAAACGGCTCTACCGATTGTTATGAAATTTAGCGTGGTAGTAGCTGACTCCTTGAATTAACACATAAGTCACTTTATACTCTGAAAAATGTTGTATTCCCGAGGGATGAGCAAGGAATTCACATATATTTTTAGCTACTCTTTCGAACTCAAACAGCTCAACCGATTTTAATGAAATTTGGTATAAGAGTAGCTGACACCCTGGATTAATACAGAGGCCACTTTATATCCCGAAAAAATATAGTGGTCCCGTGGGATGAGCAAGGAATTCAAATATATTTGCTACTCTTTCAAACTCAAACGGCTCGACCGATTTTGATAAAATTTGGTGTGGAAGTAGCTGACACCCTGGATTAATACATGGTTTACTTTATATCCCGAAAAAATTTAGTGTTCCAGTGGGATGAGCAAGGAATTCAAATATATTTGCTTCTCTTTCAAACTCAAACGGCTCGACCGACTTTGATGAAATTTGGTGAGAGAGGAGCTGACACCCTGGATTAACACATATAGTACTTTATATCCCGAAAAAATATAGTGTTCCCGTGGGATGAGCAAGGAATTCAAATATATTTGCTACTCTTTCAAACTCTAACGGCTCAACCGATTTTGATGAAATTTACTAAGGAAGTAGCTGACACCTTGGATTAATACATAAGTCACTTTATAGTCTGAAAAATGTAGTGTTGCCGAGGGATGATCAAGAAATTCAAATATATTTGCTACTCTTTCAAACTCAAACGGAAGGACCGATTTTGATGAAATTTGATGTGGAAGTAGCTGACATCCTGGATTATAACACATAGGCTACTTTATATACCGAAAAAGTGCAGTATTGCAGTAGATGAGCAATTTTTTTGTGAATACTTTTTTCACCGATTAAATAATACACGTTTTAGTGTATCTCATAAACCGCGGGTAACACCGCGGGGCGCAGCTAGTTATGTTATAAAGTAAAGTAAAGTAAAGTTTATTTATTTGCGTAGATTGTAGGTACATGACATAAGGTTTTAAAAAAACAATTGTGATGCTTATACAACCTACCTTAGACAGGCATGCATACATTAATGAATGACATAGTGCCAAATAAAAATACTAATTACGAAATACAAATCAAAACGGGCATAATTAAAAAAGTTGGTATGTCATTAAATTGAAGTATTATAATTATCTTAAATTAGAAATTTACATTAGGATAAATCGAAGTCATTGTCATTTAGAAAATCGTTAATCGAATAGTAACATTTTCCAATCAATAATGCTGTTAGCTTCTTTTTAAAATTGTGTATTGTGTATGTTTGTTAGGTACAGATTTGTATTTCTTGTTTCAGTTCTAAACAGTCATGAGTGAGAGGGAAGGTCTAAAATGCTTCAGTGAACCTTTTGATGATACTGAAGAAAATTATATAACTGAAGCAGTATTTTTAGAACCAGGAGTTTATTATCCTAATAACAGTAAGTTGCAAGTTATAGACACATTATAATGTTTTTTTGTGGTGTATAAGTTATATATAAATAAATACATCGATACATACAGATAAAAGGGTTCTGTTTGGCACCATTCGGTTTGGGTACGGTACGAAAAAATAAAGATTTCATGATTTGAAGAAAAAAAAAAAATTATGAAAAAAAAATAAAAATGAGAAAATTGTTTCATCATACAATATTTAGTCAATACTGTATAATGAACCATGTTGTTTGATTACATAATTACATAAGTGGTATTCGTGATAACAATTTTGTGCACAAATACTTATCTTGTTGCAACATTACAATACAACATATTAAATTCATCGTACATATTGACTTTTGCCATGTCATAAAAAGTCAACATTTATTCGTGTTTTTCATCGCTGTTATAAATAAGCAACTTTTATAATTTACAGGACCACTTCATAGTCAAAAGAAACGATCACGTTCAACACAACAAACAAAAAGATTTGTCTTCAAGAACGGAGACTTCAATATTGACCAGGGGAACACCAACCACCAAGGGTTCTTCTCAAGATGGTTCGTCACCATGGTCGAAGCACGCTGGCGGTGGACACTTGTCCACTTCTTCCTAGCCTTTACTGGCGACTGGTTGTTCTTCGGCTTCATATATTGGATCATCGCATTGACTCATGGAGACCTGACTGAGGACCATCTACCTCCAAATCAGAATCAAACTGACTGGACACCATGTGTCGCAAACATTTATGGATTTACCTCTACTTTTCTCTTCAGTATTGAAGTTCATACAACCGTAGCTTATGGCAAAAGAGCTATTACTTTAGAATGCCCTCAGACGATTACTGCCATGTGCTTACAATGCATGGTCTGCTCAATTTTCCAAGCGTTCATGGTTGGAATCTTGTTTGCGAAGCTCACGAGACCCAAAGGGAGGACCCAAACGATTTTATTCAGCAGACAAGCAGTAGTCACGCTGAGAGACGGGAAGCTGTGCTTGATATTCAGAGTAGGAGACATGAGGAAATCTAGGATCCTCAACATCAAAGCTTCAGTGTTCGTATTGAAACTTGGCGATGATTACGATGAGAACTATGAACAAACTGAATTGGATGTTGAAATGGATGGTTGTGAATCTACTTTTTTCTTATGGCCTGTGTCAGTTATACATATAGTAGACCAAAAGAGTCCTCTATACAGTATTTCTGCGGCAGATCTGTTGATTGGAAAATTCGAGATTTTGGCAGTTTTTGAAGGAGTCATTGAATCAACAGGGCAGCAGGTTCAAGCGAGGACAAGTTACACAGAAAATGATATCCTTTGGGGTCATCGGTTCATAGAAATGGTTAAAAGTGATAGTAAGAAAAATATATACGATGTTGACTTTTCGAAATTGTGTGAAACTGAAAGGATTGATACACCGTTGTGTTCCGCCAGTGAATTCCAGTCTATGTTGTCCTTATTTGATTTGGACACGATATAAATAAACCTAGAATATTGATAGTCTACTAGTCATTACTTTACGTGTTTTCTATTAACTTTACCAGAAATACCAATATTTATTGACATGCATAGTTTTCTGACCAATTGCAGACTTCTTTTTCATTAATTATTCAGGAGACGATGTCGGAAGGGAACAATCAGTTACGATTATATTTTAAAATGTAAAGATGTCCTACTGTTGGTTACACCACTATTGTCTACCCGTCAAACTTTAGTTACCAGACAAACAATTGTACTAATTCCAAAAATATTTTATAAAGCGTTACTCCTTGCTAAGCTTTATAAGTTTATACTACGAATTAATACAATCCACCCTCTTAAAAGGATATTAAATAAAATCCCTAAAACAACATTTATCTTTCGAAAAATAAACTAGATTCTGTAAATTTATTTTGTTTCATTCTGAATCTAATTAATTTATTAAATAGTTCTAAATTGGTTTTGATCTTCATAATATTACACTATACGGTTCGTCTATATGTGAGAGGCTTTAAGCGGGAGCTTCATATCAAACAATATGAATCTGTCGTATGCATAGACATAAGAAATAAGGAGATATGCCCCGTATGTTAAAATGTATCGGAACCCTGTGTCACCACTTTTTACCGTTGTCACTTTCATGATTTTAAAGACAAATATGGTAAAATACTTGTACTTACATATGCGAAGTGATTCCATGATTTACATGGCTTCGGTTTTTACAAGAAACCACACAAAAACACGGCATTGTATTAAATTGTCACGGTCACAGTCGAAAGCGCACTAGTTCGCGGAGACGGAATATATACTATGAACGGCTCATAGTGAGCATATCGCGCGGACACAGATTCGCCCGCTTGCCACTTCTCCTATTTTTTATATTTCTATGGTCGTATGCATCTACAGTGAAATAACTAAGACGGACGCATCAACCAGTTCCGCAGTTTTTACGTAGAGGCGCTCGCAGAACACGGTGCCCCGCATTCTTGGACCCCTGTTCAGATGACAGACTCTCAAAATCTGTTGCCCGCAGGTCGGAGATCGTTGAGCTGCTTCGGATAGGGAGAGAGGTCATAGCCACTCGCTTTCCGGTGCTCTTTTGATGATCTTTCTCGCAAAAGGCGACGCCGTCTCACACGCTCTCGTTCCCGACCTTGGAGGTTGCCCGCACCTCCTAGTTGCACCCGCCACATTACCCGCTACCGCCCTTTTTCTGTGGCCGACGCCTTAAGTTCAATTTCAACAATAATTGTTTTAAGATAATTTAGTTGTTGACTGTATTTGAGTGCTGGTTTTAATTAAATGTCTGTTAAATTAATTTGCAAATTGAGATAGTAATTTAGTAGATTAAAGTGAGTTGCGGTTAAGATATAGTTTATTAATCCATACGTATTATTATAAATTCGAAAGTAACTCTGTCTGTGTCACCTTTACCTTTTCACGCCTAAACCACTGAACGGATTTCGATAAAATTTGGCAATGCTATAGATAGCATCCTGAGAAAGGACATAGGTAATAATCGTACGGGGGGTGATATTGGGCATGAAAGTCTGTATTTGACACCTCCACACGTTGCTGAGAAAACAGTACTACTATATGTGAGGAAATAGTTTGATTATAATCTATACTATATAAATAAAAAGAGAAGTCCTGACTGACTGACTGATTGACTCATCAACGGCCAGCTCAAACCCTTGCACCTAGAAAGCTGAAATTTTGCACAGAGGTTCCTTTTATTATGTAGACAAGGAATAAGGAAGGAATTCTGGGTAGTAATTCCCGTGGGATATTTTCTGACATAAACGCGGGAAAAGCTAGTACAAGTACAGGTTCTTTACCAATAATTAGCTTCAACAAGCACATAATAATTACTAGGCTCACATCTCAATATAAGGAGCCTGAACTAACTCCGAAGATCCCAAAACTTTCGCTTCCAAAATAGATGGATAAGCATAACTCCAGTTCACCTGTTTTAGTGCTCACCAAGTTCGGAAGTTCTAACAACACTACGTTAAAGTACTGCCTAATTTATTAGGAAAACTTAAACTATGACAGTGTACAGTAGATGCAGAAGTTTAAATTGTTTCTTTGCGAGTTAGATCCTGGACGAACAACAGAAATATTTTGCCAAGTTATAGTTGGGTGAGACAGCAGAAAAATTGTCACTGCGCTATGCATATGAACTTAAAATGCATTTTGGTATACAGGGTGTGCCGTAAATAGTGGTCCAACGTTAAGGCGAAAGCGCCAGGGTAGCCCGCGAAATTCAAAATTTCTTACGTTTGCGCATTTACCTCAAACCTCATGATTTCATGAAATCGATAGGTTTGAGGTAAATGCTAACTTATGGAGTTGTATTGCTGATTCTAATGATTATAATTCTGTAAAGCCATATTAGCTACAGCCGCGAATCATATTTTCATCAACATACAAGCTCACACTGACCTACAAATTACAAAAAACGTAAGAAATTTTGAATTTCGCGGGCTACCCTGGCGCATCAACCTTAAGGGGTCGATATAAAACCAGCAATGGATGTTGAAATACTGTAACCAACGACGCGTGAAATCAGCTGTTCACTTTCTGTCTAGCTACAGAGTTCATCGAACTCACCGCATACCTATTACCTACCCCTCCCAACCAGTAATAGACGCTCCAATTTGTGCACAAAAACACAAACAAATCAGGTTGATTGGATTCCCTTAACGTTCCTGAGAAAATTTCATGTACCGGTCATCTTAGTATGACATACTGAATTCACCCTATCAGTTTGCGGAGGGCTGTCCCTTACACCCTGTATACACCATAATATTCAGCTATCGCAACCACAGATTTGAATCATTTTTTTCTCTCTCTCAGAATACAATTTAAGACAACATTTTTTATGCATTTGCATGTGATAGAACATGCATTTCACAGTTATATACAAAAACAAAATTAAAAGATAATGTCATTTAAAGAAAATACAGCTAAATTAGTAAAACAAGGTGTCAATTTTTCAAATAATAATTTAAAAATATTTTATGCTGACTGCCAAAAAATAGTTCAAATTGTGGTTTGTGATGGCTGAATATACGGTGTATCGACCACTTAAAGTTGGACCACTATTTACGGCACACCCTGTATGTTTCTCTTTGTTTTTGTGGGTAATGCTTTTGTGTCTTGTTTCTAGTGTCCGGTGTTGTGAAATTGGTCTTAGTCAGGGCACGATCTAGTGAGTAGTGTTATGTTTGCAGAACAAACAATTTTGTTTCATATAATTTCAATGAGTTAGCTTTTGACAGACTGAAGTCGACTTTAGCCCAATCTGTTAGATGTTTCAGATTATCTGATAAAGTCTGGTATTATTCAGGAGGCCAAGACCAATTTTGACACACTTCAATCAATATGCTTAGCCTTTTCCCAACTATGTTGGGGTCGGCTTCCAGTCTAACCGGATGCAACTGAATAGGTACCAATATATTTTTATATGGAGCGACCGCTTATCTGACCTCCACAACCCAGTAACTGGGTAATACTGGTTGTTAGACTTTGGGCTTCTGACGACCCGTAACGACAGTCAGAAATCCACGAATGACAGACGGGAGACGGGTGTTAAGATAGTCACCCATCCACGGATCAACCTGCAAGTGTAGCTTAACCTGTTGGATCGACCCGTGCGGCTGTTATTACTTAGCCACGAGCTTCCTGTTTATAATGCACTTTATTTTATACCGGATGACTTTTTTTACCGTCTCGAAAAAAATTGGGTATATTAGGTGAACAGAGTAGAAGTCTATGCCATACCTAGTTTTTTTTTTTTAATAGCTTAGACAGAAAAAATATCTATGTACCAATAAATAGAACAAATTCGATGTAAACTTTTCATTATTGTACATACCAGAAAAACAGAAATTTTGAAAAAAAATAATACATCGTTTAAAAATGTCGAAATTCAAATCATCTGCATATGATTTAAATTTTTAATATTTTTGTTTTTTTTTTTTTGAAAAAATTTTTTTCGATACGGTAGGTAAAAAAAGTCATCCGGTATATTATTTTCAAAATGTTTCCAATCCCATAATCGTGGTGATAGTTTTAATATGATCTCCATTGTAGCAAATCTGAGTTTTGAAACGCTTCTAGGATGATTTTAACCCTCTAACTGATCGGTTTATTCTGATATTTCAGAAACTCTGACTCCGTCTATCATTCGGCCACTGTGATGAGAAATATTACCGTCCTGTGTCCAGAATTTTTCTGTTACTGAATTAAAAATTCTGTTCCAAATTGATTTACTAAAATCCACCTGTACGCACGGCTACAGATCAAGCTGTACATTTCCAGTATAAGCTGATCTCGCATTGTATAGGATTTTCTTACAGTGAGAGGTCAGTGTAAACTGGAAATGTATAGCTTGATGTGTAGCTGTTTGTACCATGTTTAAACTATGCTCAGGGAACTAATTAATTGTAAAATGGGACCTCAAATGTAAGCGGTGATGAACTGATGACATTGAGGGGCCTTGTTATACCTAATGAGTGTTGTGTTCTTTAATGAGTGTTCAGACGAGATTCGAAGCAGATGTGCTATCACACGATCTGCCGTCAAAGTCAAAGTCAAAGTCAAAGTCAAAGTCATTTATTTGCTATAAATGCGGTAATACAGAGGTGGTATAAATATTCTTGTGCGATGACACATTTTGCCATATTTTGGCATGCAAATATTAATGGTAGGTAAAGTGCTTATTTATATAAGCAATCTAAACAAACAGTTGAATAAAATATTAATTCAGAACATGAAAATAAGTTTTCAAAGTACAACTTACACAACCAATAAAAAAAAAGAAGAAAATACACGTTTGGCACAACACAACATAAAAAATAACAATAAAATTTCGGATTTCAAAAATAGGTAGGTATTCGAATTTCAATAATCTACGTCTAGTCTAATACAATGCATTCCTGTAATGATAGGACCGACAAGAAGTTTTTTTTAGAAATTCACTTATTGAATAAAAACTATGTGAAATGAGCCATTTTTTTAGTACTACGCAGAATTTTCTGTAAGGAAGATCAGTTATAAAATTTGGAATTGAATTATAAATAAGTGGCGCCATATATACGCAACTGCGTCGGAATAGTTCGATCCTAGGAACAGGCATTTTTAATAGACATTGTGTGGCTTTTCGTTTATTTGTATTATTATTCGGTTCAAAAAGTGAATAATTTGTTTTAACAAACTTAGCGATTTCATATATATAAATGCAAGGAACTGTGAGAAGGTTGTGTGATTTATACACTGGCCTGCAGGAATCAGTCCAGTCCATATTGAAAATTGCTCTTATGCATTTTTTTTGTGCTAACAGAACTCTAGAAATTTCAGAAGAGTTTCCCCAGACAATGATACCATATCGGATGACGGAGCAAACATAAGCGTGATAAACCATTAGCGCAGTTGGTCTGGATGTCTCATTTTTAACTTTATTTAATGCAAAAACAAACCTATTGATTTTCATACATATTTCATCAATATGCTCCTTCCAGGTGAAATGTTCATCAAGTGTTATGCCAAGAAATTTTGTTTTATGTAATTGTTCTACTGTTTGATCTCTATGCGATATTTTAAAGTTGATATATTTACTTTTCTGTGTTTTAAAATTGATTATTTTAGTTTTTTCTACGTTTACTTTTAAAGCATTGTTATCTAACCAAGTAATAATTTTATTCAAAGTGTTATTTATATCAGATTCATATGATTCCTCGTTTTTACAATCAAGGATAACCGTTGTGTCATCAGCAAATAGAACACAATCCTGTTCTATAACTTGAGGGAGATCGTTAACATATATAAGGAACAATGGTGGCCCTAAGATGCTTCCTTGTGGAACTCCAAAGTAATTTTGTCGGGGTTGGGAGTTAAAGTCTGTGATAGTATTTACTTTGTCATCAAATTTTGTTATTCTTGTGACCTGAGTTCTATTTGATAAATAAGATTTAAACCAATCTAGGGCTGGACCTCTTATACCTATTTTACTCAGCTTATCAATGAGAATGGAGTGATTTACGAAATCGAAGGCTTTACTAAGATCTAAAAACAGAGCTGAAGTTGTAACTTTCGAGTTGATGTTATTTAGGATCGATTTCACCAAGTTAAAAGCTGCCAATGAGGTGGATTTGTTTTTTCTAAATCCATATTGCTGTTTTGCAAGCATATCAAACTTATCCAAGAAAGAGAGAACTCTCTTGTACATTACTCTTTCAAAGACCTTTGATAGAATTGGTATCAGCGCAATAGGTCGATAATTATTTTTGTCTGTTTTAGATCCTTTTTTGTGCATTGGTTTTATTATAGATATTTTGAGTTTTTCCGGGAAACAGCCTTGTTCTAATGATAAATTTATAATATATGAAAGAGGCTCTGCGATGTATTGAGCGATTTGTTTTAGAAGATCTGTAGATATATCATCATAGCCAGACGAACGAGTGTTTTTTAATGTTTTTAGGATGCTAAAAATTTCAGCAGGATTAGTAGGTCTTAAAAATATGCTATTGTCGTTGCTTTTAACGTTTGGACCGTAAGTGTTGTTTTGTAAGTTTGCGTTGTTTTCAACAATAACTATAAAGAAATTGTTAAATAGGTTTGCGATATCCAAGCCTGATGTTGCAGTAATATCATCGTCAACTATACTGTTAATGAATTCTCGAGTCCTTTCGTTACCTGTACTATGTTTAACAATATCCCGTGAAGCTTTACCCTTATTTTTTGAGTATGCAATGTGCTTCAAATTACACAAAGATTGCAAGTTATGAATACATTTTCTTAACATATTGGAGTATACCTTAAACCTAGTTTTATTTTCATTGGTTTTGTTTAGATAATATTTGTATCTTAATGTTCGTTTAGTGTTACTACTCTTTTTAACTCCTTTTGTTATCCATTTTAATGTACTATATTTGAACAGTTTTTTTACTTTTATGAAAGGGAAACATAATTTATAAAATAAAGTGATTGTGTCATGAAAGTTATCAAAAGCATTATTAGTGTCGGAAATATTGTAAACATCGGTAAAAGATAATTTACTCATGTGTTCAATGAATTTTTTGACATTGTCTTTACTCAGGTCATTTACGGTCATGAAGTAATAACCGGATATGGGTTTTTGATCGGATTCAAATTTAACAACCTGTGCTGTGTTATGATCAGATAAACAAACATTATGAGTTTTGCCTGTTATATTTGGAATATTACTGATGATGTTATCAATACATGTGTTCAGCCTGGTGGCTTCTTGAATGTGGCACCGCATACCATAGTTTGAGATGAGTTCTTTAAATTTTGTGCAATTACTGTCATTGCTTAAAAAATTAATATTAAAATCTCCAGCTATTATTATTTTACTTTTTTTATTTTGAAGTTTCAGTAAGGTTTTGTTCAAATTTTCAAAAAAAATATTGAGACTAGATGAGGGTGTTCTATAAATACATAATATAATCACACGTATAGATTTAATTTCTAGTCCACAAATCTCATAGTGTTTATCAATCGAAAATTCTTTTACTTCTTTTAATTCGATACTTTGGAGATGATTTTTGCATAGTATGCATGTTCCCCCTCGCCGCTGATCAGGCCGCGAATAAATGGCACCAACATAGAAATTATGAAGTTTGAGGTATTTTTCCTCCCCTCTTATAATAAAGTGTTCGCTCAGGCATAAAACGTCTATATTTATGTGAGATTCACGCATGTCATTAATAGTTAAATCAATATCTTGTAGTTTATTTAAGGCCCCTGCAATATTTTGATGCAGTACTGAAAAACTACTTTTACTATATTTTAAACTGCTACTTTTGTTATGTTTTTTATTAGTTACGAAAAAAACGTTCTTTACTTACCACAACGTTGTCTGCAGAAGTGTTTATACGTGACATTTGTGGTTTAGCAACCTTAGAAAAATAATATGGAATAGTGCCTTTAAGTGGTAGAATAACTGGTTCCAAAATACCGACTACCGGACATAATATAGTTTTAGCATTTTCTTGTATAATATGCGCTGAACCTTTTGGTTTTTCCGTTATTGCGTTATTGTTATAAAGAAGATATTTGTTGTAGTACTGTACATCGTTAATTTTGTACAAGAGTTGTTCGATAACGCTGTTGTAAGTATTTGCTTCAATGAAGTTGCAGTTGTGATAGTTTTGTGAAAGTAATTTCAATTGATAATTAAGTTTACGCTCATTCAGAAATGCATTGTATTTAACATTTACAATAAATATATTACAGTTCTTCAGCAGCTTAATTGCTGCAGCTATTTCAGCCATAAATTTAATAGGGTTCGAATCATTTCTACCGGTCATTATAATCACGCTGTCATTTTTTGAAAAGTTTTCCGTTAATTTATTACAACATAACAAGACTTCTTCTGTGGTCGCACCTGGTTTCCTAATCCCTGTTATGGCGTATTTATTTATAATAAATTTATTTTCTTTTTCCTTCTCCAGTAGCCCTTGAACTATACCTTTCCCTTGGTCATCCGACAGAATAAGTAAGTTTCCATTTCCAGGTTTGCTGCTTATTGTGGCCTGTGATTTTTGTTCGTATTGTAATATCGGCTCTTGTGTGTTCTCCTCGGTAATTGCTACTAAATCCGTTTCTGTTGAATCTTTAGTTTCATTCTTATTTTCTTTTCTGAGAATATCTTTGACGGTACTGCTGGAAGATGGTTGAGGCGTATGGAAGTCGATGTCTAGGTCTAGTTTTCTAGCGGATAGTTTGCTTTTAATCGGAAAATATTTATTTGAGATTTCTGTATTGCGTGAAGAAGTTGTAGTTTTGGTACTTGTGCTCGTGATGTACATTTCCCTGAAGTGCTCAGTTTTAAGCTTTTCGTCAGCTAATTGTTGTTTCAATGAGGCATTCTCTAAACCTAGTGTTTCAATTTCAAGATGAAAGCTCTTAATCTGCTCCTTAAGATTCTCAATTGAATTTTTTAAGTGTAACGTTTCATCACTTTTTTGGTGTGTTGACAGGTCCATCATACTTTTAACGCTTAGGTTTGATGCCAAACTGTCAATGGATTCATCGGACAAATGAGAAAGAGAGCGTCGCATTCGGTTTTTCCTTAGGGTAACGTTACTGAAGTTTTCCATCTTTTTAGAGAATGTTTATTAAAATATTTATAAAATTTTCAGAAAATTCACAAAGAAATCAGAAAAAATCATAAAAAGGTATCAAACAATAAAATAACCGCACTAGCCTTCTAAAACAAGTACCCAAAAATCCAAAAAGTATTTGCACTTAGCCGGATTTGAACTTGCGTCCCGAGGTTCAGATACTGTGGAGTCGACGTTACTTGCAATCTAGCTATGTCGACTTGTAATGGTAGTGTCGAAATAGGACGATGTGTTATGCGTTTTATTGTACGGAATAAAAGTTCGTTGTTTTTTTTTCGTTTGTTTTGATTGGTTGAGAATTTGGCGTCGCGCGTCGCCACTTTTGAAATAACTTAACGGCACAGTTATTTGAGGATCACTTGTTTATCGCTTTAAACATTATTGTGCCACTGTTTTATACTCTTTAGGCGTAGGTGTTAGAATTTTCCACTTGGTTTAAAACTTTAAACACTGTTTATTTATTTTAGTGCACAAAATGGTTTGTTTCTATTCGTTGGTTACTTTGATGATCAATGTTTCGTTGTTTTATCTATTAACGATAGTATTAATTGTTGCCTACATTTACACTGAGTTACTGCTTCTAGTTGTGTACACTAGACATAATAAATTCACAAAATAACACTTAATAACTATTTTTAATTAATTTTTAAATGCGGAGCCGAACTGTACGTGACGGCAGCGCCATCTCTTTCCGTTGACAAGCTTAAAAGAGTCTGGTGCAACCGTAATATCACAAGCGACAAAAGTCCCCCTAATGAGAAGCCAGCTTCCCGATTTTCCTATACGCCACGTTTCTGCAAACGTGGCGCAAAATCGATGCACTGGAGATGTGGTGCTGGCGGCGACTGCTGCGGATTCCCTGGACAGCGTTTCGGACCAATGTTTCGATCCTGGAGGAACTAAAAGTTAAGTTATCAAATATTTCGGCAACGTGGTTCGTAACGAACACTCCGTGGAACGTCTCATTGTCCAGGGATAAGTGGAGGGCAAGCGGTCACGCGGGCGGTCACCTACGCGTTGGATAGACCTTATCAAAGCGTCAACACAAACCTCCATAGTTTAGAATTTTCGAGACGCGGAAGACCGGAATAAGTGGAGGAGCATCGAGAGGGCTGCTTTGGCTAAAGAAAATGCAGAGTCATCAACCACGACCACTCTGTCAAGAGTGAACGACTAAGGAGGAGGAGGCGCTAATCGGTCCCGCAGTTTAATAGATGAAGATGTGTGGTTTTTTGGGATGGTAGGTAACCTCTTTCGATGGTCATTTTTGGTTCATATTTTGTAAGATCTGTTGCATTGTGTTCTTTGGATACATAATTACAGCATTTATTAAATAACATTTGTCTACGTATTTTGACATACTTTTTTTTTCTACAAAGCCTCTGTTTTCTCCATTATTTCTCCTGTTGGTAAGCAATGATACTATTGTTCACTCAAAACATGAAAATTAACATAGAACAATGTATGGAGTTAATGTTTTAAAGTAAAGTTACCTAATATTTATACATCTAATAACTGACCCGCCAGACGTTGTTCTATCGAAATTTGTTTTTTTGTTTTTCCCTATTTTTTTCTTGTAGACCACTCCAGTAAAGAAGAGAGTAAAATAAAATAAAAATATTCAACTTGGTCTAGCCGTTTTTGAGTTTTAGCGACACTAACGGACAGTAATTATTTTTTATTAAGAGAAGATTATTGGACTAGTTAGACAGCGAATAATGCAACTGGCTAAGTGATTAGTGAATTACTTTCAATGTAAATAATAGCAAAGTCCTCTAAAATAAAAATAATAAATGAAGTAACGATAATTTCAACAAAATCGAATTAAGAATCGTGGGTTCTAGAAAAGATCATTAAACGCCTAACAAAATTCACTGAGCAAAGTTTTAATTATTCAAATTATTGCTTTTGACGTAGGCATCACGTCATATTGAATCAATTGAAAATTATTTTTAATTCTTATAAGATTTTGATATTCTTTTAACAGTTAGTAGGTACTTGAACTTGAGTCTGATGTCCCCGAGCATTCTGAACCTTTTCTTTAGAATTTTTTACTCATACAGTTTGACTATCTTCACTATCCAGGAGCTTTCTATCAAGGCTGGTTTGCTTTAAAATAATTTTAATCTACACAAAATAATCTGTACATACTTGTACTATCCTAAGTATTATTATAAATGCGATAGTGAGTTAGTTTGTTACGCTTACACGCTAAAACGGCTGAACGGTTTTAGATGAAATTTGGCACACAGGTAGACCATGATCTTTATTTAGGACATAGGATACTTTTTAGCCCAGTAGTTCGTTCCCGTGAGATAATTTCTGATCTCTTGCGAGTGAAGCAGCGGTCATTAAGCTAGTATTATTATAAATTAAAGTCACTTTTCGTGTTTGTCTGTGTGACCACGTTGTTCTTTTAAACATCGCAACAGATTTTGATGCGGTTTTTAACATCATTTGGAGAATTTATTCCGAAAGGTTTATGAGTATAGTACATAAATATTTAACTTATGTATTTAAAGAAATCTCCATGTTTTGTCAGTTCATAAATACCTACCGTACGAAGCAGGGCCGAATCGCTAGTAAAGTAAAAAATAGTTAGCGAGTAACGATGCATTTTCTTCTGAACCAGAGACAATCAAAAAACGCATGTTCCATCCTAGAAAGTTACTATTCTTGCATAGATAATACAAAATTGACTAACACTGAGCCCAAAAGCCTAAGCCTAAGTCCTAAAGTAAAAAGTTTAAAATTTTAATTTGTAAAATAATAATAATAAAGACTCGCCAGCCCCCACAGTCAAACTATTGACATGGTTTTGTGGGGCATAGTATATTTATAAGGTAAGTAAATAATTGTAATAAATAATAAATAATAATAATAATAACAAGCACTGTGAAACATTTATAAATAACACATCATATTCACCAAAACCACAATATCTCTTGACATTTAATCCCAAACATTTTAGCCACATTAAAGTAGGAGTCGCATCAGGTGAGATGACGTCACGCAAGCAATATTGTACGTGACTGTACCGAGGGATATCCGCGTTCGGTTTTTATATGAATAGTGTATAGGCCCAGCTTTGGGATTGCTGCCGTTATGTGGGCTTGGGTTTATGAAGATGGTAAAGAAAATAGAATTTGGCTGTGATGGTACGATTGCTGGTGGAGACAGGTAGAAAAGTTAAAGAGATAGGTAATGATTGACTCGTATGTTCAGTGTATATACTGTACTCGTATATGTTCAATTAGTTGGTCAATCCTAACTAACATTATAAATGCGAAAATGAGTTTGTTTCGTTTTCACGCTAAAACTGCTGAACTGATTTGGATGAAATTTGATACATGGGTAAGCCATGACCTGGGTTCGGACATAGGATACGTTTCGTCCTGGTTCGCAGACAAAGTCGCGGGCAACAGCAAGTAAAGAAATAAATTCAACCAGATGCCTTAAAAAACTTCAATAATTTAAAATTCTCAATCTGCCTAGCCTTTTCCCAACTGTGTTGGGGTCGGCTTCCAGTCTAACCGGATGCAGCTGAATACCAGTATTTTACATGGAGCGACTGCCTATCTGACCTCCACAACCCAGTTACTGGGTAATACGATACCCTTTGGTAAGACTGGTTGTCAGACTTTCGGGTTTCTGACGACCCGTAAAGACTGTCAAAGATTCACGAATAACAGCCGGGACCAACGGCTTAACGTGCTTTCCGAGGCACGGAGGAATCTCGTTATGTAAAGATGGTCACCCATCCACTGACCAACCCCGGCAAGCGTAGCTTAACCTGACGGATCGACCCGTGCGGCTGTTATTACGTAGTATGTTAGCCACGAGCTCCTCTTCAGTAATTTAAAATTCTACCAAACAATAATCTTTATTTAAGTTTGGCTAAGAATAAGCACTTTTCTAACATCAAATGTAAGTCAGGGCAGCCCCCAAGATCTTCATCACTTCTTAGTATACGAAAGTTTAGTTCGTCAGTCAAAGTACCTAGATTGACAATCGCTTTCATAGCATTTAATGACTTGCAAGATTTATAAGCTTTTGGTAGCCAGGTAGTAAGTCCAATACAATTTCGACTTATCTATAATCGTTTTGCTGATAGAAAGTCACTTATTCTAGACACTCTGGGCATGGAGGAATCTCAATGTGTGGTGAATTGCCTATCGACTGGCTGACCGAGACAATCGCAGCCTCAAAGGATGCTTGATCTGATTGACTAAGTATTTAGCACCTAGAATGTCGTAAATACCTTTTTCCTGCCACAATACTAAATTACACAGTAAACACTGACTATTTACCATTCTCATAATTCAGCATAATTGTTTCGGTAATAAAATAATACTGGCATTCTGGCAGACTGACCCGAAAACTTATTTGCTTTTAAAATTACAGCTGTGTTTAAATGTTTTAGTTTCAATTTATCTCTTTGGTGGAGCCCTGGAGACCTAAATGGTTCGAACATATGGGCCTTAGGGATTGTAACTCATTTGTTTATGAAGTCAAACTGTCATACTTTGTGTGGGTCAGCATTGCTGTGTGCGGTGATGTTAAGTTTGTACGAACGTATTTTGTGTCGAAGTTTTCTTTGCAAATAGCCAGAGCTACGTTGCGTTGGACTCTGGGGTCATATAACAGACTTCTATGAAACTTCCTAAGTGAACAATGCTTAGGAATTACGCTTAGCCAAAATTAGTCACTGATTAATATTATATAGTAATGTAGTAGTGACACTAGAAAAAGTCGACCAAGTGCGTGACCACCCACAATTAAGGGTTCCGTAGTTGGGATGAATTTATCCCTAGAACAAACTTAACATTGTAGTTGAAAAACATGTTCTCCCATACATTCCAACTGCAAATGTAAGTTTGTACGCACAAAATTGAGAGATTTACCATGTTATGTTAATACCATAGACTTCTTATAGGTTTTCCTGTAATCTATAAGTATTGACCTATTTGCTGTTTTTTTTTTCAAAAGTTTACGCTCAGTAGTTTCGGAGATGGATGGACGGAGGGGTAAGGAATGGTCAATTTACGTTAATTTTTATAAATAACTTCAAAACAATTTACTTTTAAATTGTAAAAAAAAACTATTTCAGGGCCTGAAATAGTTTTTTTTTACAATTTAAAAGTAAATTGTTGAACAAAGAAAAAAAAAACGGAACTCGGGGGCCTGAAATTCAGGCCCCCGAGTTCCGTTTTTTTTTTCTATGTGAGGTACGGAACCCTAAAAAGCATTTGGTGGCAATTTAGGAATCCTTCTTTTATCCAAAATAGTTGTTCTATCCCTTGTAAAATACGTGTAAACGTTTGTATTACGAGAACTCTAGTTTTCTCTGTTTTCACGACGACTTACACCGGTTTTTAAACGAGAATTTGATGTTGAGCATTCGTCAAACTCTACTTTAGCATTTCCTAAGATGATTCCTAAAATGTTGCGCGCGAAGTAAAATAAAAATCCGGCTAAGTGCGTGTCGGACCACGCACAAGGAAGGGTTCCGTAGTCAAAAAGAATTTATCCCAAAAATAAACTTAAAATTGTAATCCCAAAATAAAAAAATTGTATCTGATAGGATTACAAATTAACAATTTTCGGACTTTTTTCTTTACCTTGCTTCTTGACAAATTTCATGATTCTAGGACAACAGGAAGTAGGTACCTTATAGGTTCTCAACTTAAAATTCTCAAGTCAGAAACAGAGAGTGTTTTGCAAGAATAGATTATTATCTATTCTGTGGCAAGTAGGTACTAGCCATTCAGAAAAGTGGAAGTAGGACTGACTGGCCAGGGTGTGGTGAACCGCCGCGCCGGAGTCGCGCGTTGTTCGAAAGAGATACCGTGGCCCTGGCACAGGCAACTGAAGGAACACGGGGGTGGGTTTTAGTCAGTAAAAGTCTGACACGCCCTTCCGCTCCACCCAGAGCGGGAGAGGTCATTTGATGATTTCCTATCCACAAAAAAAAAACAAAAAATGGGAGTGAAAGTACAATTAATTTTCTGCGGCTATCCACTCGACAGCATTCCTATACAAATAAAGAAAGTTTCCTCATACAATTGGTAAACACCCTTATTCTGTCAAGTTGGGTCAGTATACTAACTAAATAAACTAACAGCAGTTGTAATCGAAGCCAAGTTACAGCGGGGGGGGGGAGTGTGTATCGAATGATCTCGCACGCGTCGGGTCGCCGTGTCGGAGCCGGCTCGTAAACTGGACGCCTAATGCATCTTACGTGGAGGTAGGAAATACCACCAGAAAACTATCTATCTTTATTATACAGTTTGACTTTGAAAACATGCGACAAAATTTAAGGGGGTGTTCTACGCATCAATATGAACAACTTTTACTAAGGGACCAACATCGAATTCGCAAAAAAAAAATTACCTTCCCATATCATACTTAAAGGTAAAAGGTCGGATTTTTTTTTTGCGAATTCGAAATTGTTCACATAGTAAAAGTTGTTCATATTGATGGTAGAACACCCCCTTAAATTTTGTCGCATGTTTTCAAAGTCGCCCTGTATAAATAAAAAGAGAAGTTCTGACTGACTGACTGATTGACTGACTCATCAACGCCCAGCCCAAACGCTTGGGCCTAGAAAGCTGAAATTTTGCACAGAGGTTCCCTTTATAATGCAGACAAGGAATAAGAAAGGATTTCCCGATAGTACGTTCCCGTGGGATATTATCCGACATCCACGCGGGCGAAGCTGCTGGCAAAAACTAGTGTTGTTGTAAAAGGCAAAAGGCGGGACTTGTGAATTGTTTACACCAGAAACTGTGGCCAACGACAATTGAGTGACGAGTAAGGCTTAATTTACTGACAAAAAGAAAGAAAGAAAATACAATTATTAAGCACAGATTGATACAGACAGATTTGTATGTCTTAAGACAAAACATAGCGTACTATTTTTAACCGACTTCCAAAAAAGGAGGAGGTTCTCAATTCGGTTGTATGTTTTTTTTTTTGTATGTTTGTTACCTCAGTACTCCGTCAGTTATGAACCGATTCGGAAAGTTGTTTTTTAATTTGAAAGGGTATACTTTCAGATTGGTCCCATTTTTATCAAAACTCAGTTCTGATGATGCGATCCATGAGGAATCGAGCTCCTCAAATATTATAGGCATACATATAGCGATTATGGTATTTTCATCAACAAATCAAGCGTTTGCATTCAGAAAGTATCATCTGGTGAAGTGGAACTGATGAAGAAGACCACAGATGGCCACGGAAAGTCCTCAACGATGATAAGTATTTCACGGATAGCGATAAGATTAAAATAGTTAAGCGACTATGACGAAGCTTTAAATAAATGGTTCTGATGACAATGATACCATCGAACCGATCTGATGAAGAACCCGTAAGGTAGGCATCGGAACTCAGTAATAAAACAATGTATCCTAGCCGTGTTTGGGCTTATTGGAATTGTCATGAGGTGCACTCTGGCTATAAATGCTTTAATGGTAATTATATGCCGCTTCAAATTGCGCTACTTGAGTTGTATGTTATGTGTCGCCTTGATTGTCAGAAGGCAGATTTCGTAGCCTCTCCGTCAACTAAAACTACGCCTACCAAACTTCTGACACGACTTAACGTATTTTTTTCCGTTTAGTCTACCTATGTGGATGATGCTCTAATTTATTTTGTAGAGTGGTATTCAGATTTGTGTGGGGTAGGTAGGCACCACTAAAAAGTGAAAAATAAAAACTTTTTACAAAAAAAAAACAACCGACTCCCAAAAAAACACTACAAAGTGAAAAATAATTTTAATTTCGGAAGTCGGTGGCAAAACAAAACGAAAGTAAATAAAAAACCAAAGACACCGACTTCCGAAATTAAAATTATTTTTCACTTTGTAGTGGTTTTTTGGGAGTCGGTTGTTTTTATGTGTAAGACCTAATTGTATACCTACCTATGTTTCACAAATAAACATTATGATTATGATTATGATTACAGGCTAAAAAGGCACACAATATAAATTAAGTACAACAAATAAAAAAATAGGTCCAGTCCAGGGGGTCTACTCCCTAAGTCCGCCCGTCCGTCCGTCCGTCCGTCAGTCCGTCCGACATAACGATCTAACCATAACTAGTGCATGTGGGAACGTCTAGGCATACACGTTTTTAAGTGCTAATGGTCGATTAAGTAGTACTTTTCCAAAGTTTTCTTTAGCAGTAAATTGAAACGAAAATGGACCCTAGACAACATAGCATCAGGCCGCATCACAACACACAAGACTCCTTCTTGTAAAAAGTAAAAAGATGTATTTGTGTTGCAGCCTTCTAACACAAATCTCTCTTTTTCTCCTTCTATTTTAAAGAGAACTAGCTTCTACCAGCGGCTTCGCCCGCGTGGATGTCGGAAAATATCCCACGGGAACGTACTACCGGGAATTCCTTCCCTGGGGGCCTACTCCCTTAGTACGAAGCCCGTAGTTTCGGCCTTCGTTACGGGCGTTTCCTACTCCGTATCACCTACGGATGGATGATTGGTTCGGTGCCTGAACGAAGTATGAATGTCAACATGATTCGCCAGTTGTCCCTACTCCCGATGTGTTTTTGCCCGTCAGAAAAATTTAACTTTTAAGTACACTTGTTTTGATGGATCGTAATGTCAGACGGACGGATGAACGGACGGACGGAAAGACGGACGGTCTTAGGGAGTAGGCCCCCTATTCCTTGTCTACATTATAAAGGAAACCTCTGTGCAAAATTTCAGCTTTCTAGGTTCATGGGTTTGGGCTGGGCGTTGATGAGTCAGTCAACCAGTCAAGAAGAACAAGTCAGGACTTCTCTTTTTATTTATAGAGATAGATAGATTCTATTATATTCTTACTCCACGGTTTAGTAGCTCCTCGTACAGGGCGTTAGGTGGTCCACGTATGCTGTACGCAGCTTTGCACTCTGGCTAAGAAGCGCTGTAGCGCTGCGAATTAAAACAGAATCCACTCGAACGATTTATTTGGTTTCGCACGTTAGTATAGGTAGCTTCTGTTGCCTATGTATCTTTTAAGAGGAAGTTATGGGGAAAAGGGGTTAAGGCCCTGGTTCCAAGATTGGTTTAGCTCGGTGTGTAAGTGAAATGGCGTTATGGCTGTCTAGTTTGACGCACGAGATAGAAGATTCTCACGCGCACCGGAATTATGTCGTAAAAATGCAAATAAAATCGTATAAAATTAGAAATTAACTATTTAATAAAAAGTAATCCATCACTGGATGCAGTTTGGAATTTGGCTTTTCATGGTATATTTTTAATTATAATTATAATTGTTAATGAAGGGATAAACTGCTTTTAAAGATTATTAGGAGGTATGTTTAAAGATTTTTTTGGTGCATTAAAATATGTATAATTATGTTTTGGCTTCCATCACTGTATGTGAAAAGGACTTGAAAATATCATATTTTTTTTACATGTCAAAATTATTTACGGTTTATGAGATACACAGCTTTAAAAAACCACCTTTTTGATCGTTTTCAGGAAATCTGGGCCTGGAAGGTTTATGGAAATCTGATTTTCAGTGCAAATGTTAAGTGTTTGAAGAGCCACCCTATGTCATGTGGTCCTATGACAGTAAATAAGAGTATTTGGAGAATGAAGGCTGTCTGTATGCAAGCCGCCATACATTCAAAAACAATATTATCCCTTATTTGAATAGGTATAATATCTGGCTAAAAAAAAGGAAATTCTATTTAGTCCGTCAGTCAGATAATAAAAAAAATATTAGACAAGTATTTTTTGTTTTGTCATATTATTAAAAAAAACCGGTCAAGAGCGAGTTGGACTCGCGCACCGAGGGTTCCGTTCCGATTTCTGAAAAAGTGTGCTATTTAGAGGTATCGTTTTATTTTTATTGTAATTTTTACATAAAGTTCTATCACATAGAATAATTTCAGATTTTTCTCTTTGTAAACTTCGGAGATAAGGGGGGGGAACGGTATTTCTTTGAGCCGACTAGAATAACTGCCACTAGTGCTACCTGTATTGACAATATTTTTTCAAACTCAAGACCTTCTACCCACTTAATTATAAATGAGTTGGACTCTGATCACTGTGGCCAGTTAGTCACTTTCCCTCAGAAAATAGTCAGAGCTCAAAGAAAACTTGTTAGTTTTGTTCCGGTAAACAAAAGTCGCTTAGAACAATTTAAAAAGAATTTAATAGGAAAACTACCAGGTTTGCCTTATCACAGTAACCCGGATCAAGCTTATACTGTACTATTTAACCTCATAAATTGTGAGTTTAGGAAGGTATTCACATCAAAAACATTACCTGTTTGTGACCGCGTTATATTTAGTGATTGGGCAACACCAGGTATTTACAAAAGTAGGCAGAGGTTATATGAACTGTACCATGAAAAAACGTATAACTATGATGAAACTTTTAAAGAATTTGTTAAAAATTACTCTAAAACTTTTAAAAGAGCCTGTTCGTCAGCAAAAGCTATACACATAAAAATAAAATAAAATATTCTGGAAATAAAATTAAAACAACTTGGAATATTATTAATTCAGAAACGGGAAGAACGACAGTTCGGAATCGTGACTTCCATCTAAAAGTCAATGATGTAGATATTGAGGCAGACGTGGAGGTGGCTACTGAGTTTGAAAATTTCTTCACTAATATTCCCATTTTAACAACCAAAACTCTGTCATCGTCGTCCTCCACTTCTGCTTACTCAATACTAAAAGAATGTGTACCAGAATGTGATAAACACTTTAAATTCGCAATTGTTACCGCTAAAGACGTTATAGATTGTTTTAAAGATCTCGAGGTAAAAAAAACTGCTGACCTTTGGGGATTATCAGTACATACCATGTCTTCAATAATTGATATTATTGCACCCTTTTTATCAATTGTTTTTAACTCTTGTATTGCATCTGGTGTATTTCCTGATCTAATGAAACTTAGCAAAGTGATTCCACTGTTCAAATCTGGCAGCACGACTGATCCCACTAATTTTCGACCTATTTCGATATTACCAACATTGAGCAAAATCTTTGAAAAACTAATTTTAAAACAAATGTTAGGCCATTTCAATACACATAATTTACTTCATCTGAAACAGTTTGGTTTTACAAAGGGTCGTTCAACTACAGACGCGGGCGTGGAATTACTGAAGAGCATATTCGAGGCCTGGGAGGAGTCGCAGGATGCTCTTGGCATTTTCTGTGACTTGTCTAAGGCGTTCGATTGCGTAAATCATGATACACTCATCAGGAAGCTGTACCACTATGGTATAAGGGACAGGGCTCTCGACCTTCTGACTTCTTATCTGAACAACAGAATTCAAAGGGTAGATGTTAATGGCAAGAGATCTGCAGGATCTGCGGTCACTATGGGCGTTCCACAGGGTTCAATTCTGGGTCCTTTCTTGTTTCTTATTTATATAAATGACTTACCTTATCACATAAGGGACAATCACAAGATTGTATTATTCGCAGATGACACATCCCTCATTTTTAAAATCAAACGTCAGTTAGTCAACTTTGAACAAGTTAACGATGCACTCTCTAGAGTTGTCCATTGGTTTAATGTAAATAATCTTCTCCTGAATGAAAAAAAGACTAAACTCATTAAATTCTCAACGCCAAATGTCAGGCAGCTAACTGCCAATGTTCAAGTGAATGGAATGGAGTTGGACCCTGTTGAGTCGACAGTTTTCCTTGGAATAACCATTGACGGTAAATTGCAATGGGGCCCACACATAGAAAAATTGTCAGGAAGGCTTAGTTCGGCCGCCTACGCTGTCAAAAAAATTCGACAGATAACTGATGTGGATACAGCCAGAATTGTTTATTTTAGTTATTTTCATAGCCTTATGTCTTATGGGATTCTTCTCTGGGGAACCTGTGCGGGCATTAATACTATCTTTGTTTTACAGAAAAGGGCTGTTCGAGCCATTTACAATCTAGGTCCAAGGGATTCTCTTCGAGAGAAGTTCAAGGAAATAAATATTCTGACTGTAGCCTCTCAATATATATTTGATAATCTATTGTATGTACACAAAAATATATCCAATTTTAAGAAGATGTCCGATATTCATAGTTTAAATACTAGGAATAAACACAATCTTGCTGTCCATCGCACTCGTCTCCACAGAGTAGGCAACTCGTTCATGGGTCAATGTATATGCTTTTACAACAAACTTCCCGTTGAAATTCGAAACTTGCCCATTAAACGATTTAAAAGCTGTATTAAAACCAAACTTTGTAAAAAGGGCTACTATAAAATTTCCGATTATTTAGAAGACAAAAAAGCTTGGGTTTGAGCTATTCGCTCAACCTTGTATTACCTATATGTAATACCAAAATCATTATATTATGCAAAATGACAAACCTTTGTTTAAAATAAAAATATATTTTTTTCTTTAATTATTGTAAATGTGAGCACTATGTGGATCTTTTTTTTTTTCTTTTTTAGTTTTATTGATGGTCTTACATTTTTTGAGTAAGTACTTTATGCGACCTCCCCAAATGTCCTTTCTTTGGTATTGTTCGTCGAGTTATTGAGCTCCTTAAATCCTTGAGTTGAGCTACACGATTGTTGACAAATGCTTGCACTGACTGGACAGGTCCACTCAAATTTTTATGGTTCTTTCCTCAAAAGACCATTCCAGACATTGATCTACATGGTCCTCACATGATCTGACCAAGATTATGTCTGGACTTTAAAAGAGACTTTGACCCCTGAGTTTGTTTCGCCATTTCTTCTCAGGGTAGTCAGATAGGAAATGTCGACTTCATCTAGCTTATTAAAAAAAATATGACGTGTAAAAGTGATTTCGATATCCTATTTACAGAATAAACAATTTCATTTCATTTCATTTCATTTCATTTCATTTCATTTCATTTCATTTCATTTCATTTCATTTCATTTCATTTCATTTCATTTCATTTCATTTCATTTCATTTCATTTCATTTCATTTCATTATTTTTTTTACATTTTTCATCAGAAGTCGAAAACTATGCGGCCTAAAAAGAAGAAAAAAAATTGTTTGAGAGTGTGCAAACAGCGCTCTTTCATATGATATCCAACATGTCCTAGTAGCCCCACTTTGATTTTTTAGGACCCCCTTTCAGTCCCTGTTGCAAAAAAAAATATAAATATTTTAATTTCTTTCTTATTTGCAAAATAGTTGGGTAAACGTCATCTAAAACTATTCTAAATTTCAAGTTGATAGCATAAGTAGTTCTTGAGATATCCAGCTGTGACAGACAGACAGACTGAGTGACACCATAAGGGTTCCTTTTTTACCATTTTGGTACGGAACCCTAAAAATACATACTTGGATAAAACGCATTAAAGTTGGGGAGTAGGGACTCGCTACGTCACTTCTACGTATAAAATCTTGCTAGGCGTGACGCCATGCCATATTTTAACTCAAAGTAATCTTTTGATTACTTCAAAAAGGAAAAAACACGTGTCCAATATTTTTTATTAAAAAAAAAAAATTGTCATCATCGAAATCCATAATTTCTAAAACATACAAATGTTATACTGTGATTATAACATAATATTCAACATGAGCACTATTTCCTTCGCTATCCGTTTAAATAAGACTTGTCCAAACAACCAGCAAAACAACTGTCCTATCCAATTTCCATTCATCAAAGTTAAATCAATCAGAAAAAAAACAAACTACCCTCGATTACACCCTCTAGGTTCATCCGACGTTTGGCAAATGTATCAGTATTTACTGACCCATCCCCTTACGAGGGCTATCCACCGCTTCACCCCCGTAATATCTATGTTAGGCACCCCAATGGGCAGATGCTTTCACCTATCTGAGTATTCCCGTCGATATTTCTCCCAATAATTCACAATCGCGTCTTCCTTACACAACAATTCCATCTATTGGAGATATATAGAATGTTGCAGGCAATGTTTTGAACATGTTATATTCAGATTTACTGTAGTTCGCCGGGAAAATGTAATTTTGAGATGAAAAAATGTTTTTCTCCGACAGATCTGTTTTTTGGGAATGGTCACGCACTTTTAGTTTCTAATAAGCTTTAGGGCCGTCATCCACGACGCTATTCAAAAGCAACCAGTTATAAACTCAGATCTCCAATGAGTTGGCAGAATTTCATAGCACTAGTATTTTAATGAATAAGAATTAGATACGCAGCAAATAAAGGTGTTACCAATTGTAAAAGTTGTGGGTTTAATGTACAGTGCATATTTTGCCCGTTTATGGCATGCAAATTAACATTACATTAATACCTAATAGGTGCTTAAATTAGGGAATAATGTGAGACTCCCGCATTTCCCTTAAATTTAAGGGCAAGATTTATAAAACAATGTGATCAGAATGTTGGGCCACAAAAGGAATTAATGAAAGGCAATTGCATGCAGCTGAAATGAGAATGCTACGAGGACTGAAAAGTTGTGCGGAAATCGGTTGTCATAATTATGGGAATGTGATGCGAAGGACTGAGGAAAATATCGTCAGGAAAATTTTGAGTGTGAATGTGTATGCCTATGGCTATACGAGTAGGGACAGACCAAATATTTATTACCGGGCTGGTAACATAGACTACTATTATTGGCTGGTAATGGTTGAACTAATGACCTAAATGTGAACACTAATAGGGTTGAAAATTAAACAACAAAATTGTGTTCTGTTCTAAGCTCATCAATCAATCAATTTTTTTTTTTTTTTTTTTTTTTTTTTTTAATGAGCTTAGAACAGAACACAATTTTGTTGTTTAAAACCCTAAAAAATTAAACAACAAAATTGTGTTCTGTTCTAAGCTCATATATTTGGTAAAAAATTGTGAGACCCCAACGAAATCGCTGTCAGCAAACGATAGCGCGATTCAATTCGACGCCAACGCCATCTATCGAGCTTTGCATCAAACTTTTACAATTTACAATACAAATGACTTTGAACTACGGTTTCTTCATGAACACCAAAGAAACGATGGATGGACTGTGTGAATAATGCCTAGAACGGGAGTGACTACCGAGATGACGACTAAAAGAGAAGTAAGTATGGGAGAAAGGGATGTGTTGGGCCGACCACAAATAAATTGGTAGAATGATGATGTGCTTAATTTAGTAAAATATACAGAACACATAAATAAATTCGAATAGAAATAAATATATACACTACAATATTACAGGTACTTTAAATTCACATTCTTTCTTTAATTTTCATAAATCCTTGCAATGTAGACACAATTTTTAGTCAACCATTTACGCAGTTTAATTTTTTGAAATATTTTAAATAGGATGGCCGCCTGTACTCACACGAAGTAACTTTAGATCATATTAAGAGTTGTCCAAACTGAAAACTTAACAATTCTAATAATCTCTCACTTTCTTTTACTTTCATAAAAACTTAACAGCTTCTAAAGTCGGTGCCTAGCTAAGGAGCATTGACGAATTGAAGACACCAAATTCAGAAACTGTTAAGTTTTTATGAAAGTTATTTTATTCGTTCCAAATTTTTGAAGTTACTTTTATTTAATTTCCATTATTATTTGAATATAAATACAACTAGATAAGCCCAAGACGAACGACAAGAAGAATCATAAAAATACGCTTAGAAATGCCGGAGATACAGTACATTTATGCACATAACTTCGTACATAAGAATAATTACCTAATTTCCTACCTTCCTGAAACTATGTAGATCATGATAGTGAAAGAATCATCAAAATTGGTTCATTAGTTTTTGAGAAAATTGCGGACATATATACGGGTCGAAAACAGAACCTCCTTTTTTGAAGTCGGTTAAAAACTAAATAAAAAATTCTCATTTGTCTAACAACAAGTTCACGCCATTCACTCTAAGCTGTAAACACAGCAACAGCTACAAATTGGGTTGAAAGCCTATTGTATCGAGCAGTTGGCAGTTCCTGCCTGCAACCGATTGTTATTAAGTGCGCCCTTTCCTTTAGTTAAACTTTTACGACGCACCATAAATACTTGATGGCTGGAACAGTTTTTAGTCTACATAGTTTATCTTCCCACTTTTCCTTTGTTGAGGATTGCAAGTGTAGATAATAGTTTGAACGATGAGCGTGGAGTTTTCCCGTCTTTTAATTTTACAGACTCAACATTATTTGGATCGTAAAGCTCCGGTTTATGAGCTGAATTTTTTGAGCATTCACTGGAGTCATGGGAAATATTATTTTTATCAGCACGTTTGGTGAATGAATTAGTAACAGCAGTGTGTTAATTGACCTAGAAATTTACTATAATACAACGTGCTGCCGCTAAAACGACACTAATTAAATACACAGGTACGGCTAGTGGTCAGTAATCATGAAAATTATAATAAGATATAATAATTAATAAATTGTAATAAAAATATTTCAAACAAACTAAATAATAAAATAATAACCAAAATCACAATCACTCTACGCAAATGACTCATTCATGAAGCTATTGTTCTATGTCAGCTAATATAAGGTTGTTGACCAACACCTTTTTTTTGTGCATCGTTCGTCTATTGTTCTGACCCAGCTGTGCTGTGAGTAGCTTCATGAATGTTTCTTTTGCATGCAATACCTTCTATCCTACTGCACATACTGGTTTTTCCTAAAGGTGTCAGAAGTCGTCACACAGCATGCATTCGCTTTAAGGCTCTTACAGACAGAGGCGATATCGCGAGCGATATTGCGATATTATCGCGTCGCAACACCGCTACGCGACACGTCGCGACGCGATATCGCCTCTGTCTGTAAGAGCCTTTACGCAAGTTCGGAAACTTGCTGTATCATGAAGGCAGCAACCCAAATGCAATCTCGGCCAATCAGAGCGTCCCGTGGCCGCATGCCGTCACGATATATTGAATGAAATCCTGTCTCTTTCCCTCGCGCCGGGAGCGAGCGAGCGAGGCACTTGCTTGGCGACGCGCGCGCCACTGTCCGTCAGCGTCACTCCGCTGCCCACACGCTAACTGCTTAGACGCGTATGTATTTATTATAGTACCGCGCAAGCCGCCATGTGCCTGGCTCGTGCCGCCATTTGTTACGCGAATTAGTTTATTTAGGGTTTTCGTACCTACTTTCGATTTACAACCTGTTTATATTCCAAATATACTCTTTTACTGAAAAGGTGGTTTCAATAAGACAACCTAACCTCATACGATAGGTATTTGCCAATGAGTTCACAACACAAAAATAATGTATCAGATGAAAATGGAGAAGTCGCTTAAATGTAGGAGAAAAAACAAATACGCTGTTTCAGCACTTCATCAAGCAGCTCCTTCTACAGTGTCCTGATCCTGTCATCAGGTCAGCTTCCAGTGTAACTTAATCCAGCTGAATATTAGTATTTTATATGGAGTGACTGCCTATCTGACTCCAACCCAGTTTCTGGATGATATGATACCCCTTAGTTCTGACGACCCGTAACGACTGTCAAAGATGAACGAATGACAGCCGGGACCAACGGCTTAACGTGCTTTCCGAGGCACGGAGGGTCTTTGTATGTAAAGATGGTCAGCCATCCACGGACCAACCGTGACAAGCGTAGCTTAACCTGATAAATCTACCCTCTTGCACCGCTCTTGCATCTCATGCACTGTGACGGCCATTTTGTTTTTTTTTGCTTTGTGTGTGAGAGTATTTCTTACACGAAATTCCCCGAAGTTTTTTTTTTTTCAATTCTAATGGTAACTTACCAAAAAGTCTGATAGTTCCCGACCACTAGTAACATAGTATGTTGCTGTTCACATAGCGGCCTTTATTGCGTCTATATTTCAGTCTGTTCACGCTACGTCGCGTCATGGTATTATTTATGGGACACGCTCTATGGAGCCCTACGGCTGCCCGACAACGTCTTAACGTTTGTGATCGATGATTACCGTGTGTACTCCTTGTAAATAGTGTGTAAATATCGGTATTGTTGAACTTTTAGCGGGTAGAGTGGGTGGGAATTGTTTATGAGAAGGGGTTTTAGTTAGGAGCTGAGAAGTTGTGTAGAAAGCAGGACTACGAAATAGGAGTATCGAAATTGAGTGTTACAAAAAGAAGCTAGCATTTACTACAATTTGACTCGAAAGGAATATAGAAGAGTCAGGAAAATAAATTGTTAAGCAAATTGACACTGACCATTGACTACGTTCTCTAATTCTCAATTTTTTATTGCGTACCATAATTATTAAAGTTCGTAGGGAAATTATTGTATTAGTCGCAATTTATGTACCCTGTCGGGCACAGCATAGATCGAGTAGGAGAGAGGAGGAAGACAGGGTGCTTAATGTGATAAATTGTATTAATAGTTAGGTAGTTAGCGAGTTATACTGTTTTATTAACACAGAATTGAATTTTAGAATTATAATTATTGTTTTTTTTATTTAAATTATACCTAATGGTACATTTATTTATTTAGTAACATTGTAAACACCATTTATTTTTTTTAATATTCATTACTCATTGTTTAATTTACTATTATTTTTATTTATTACGTAATTAATATTTATTAATCCTAAGGCCTCATTTACGGAGACGCGGGGCGTCGCGCGGCGCGGTGCGAGGGGCGGGCTGCGGGCCGTCAAGTGTAAGAAATAGAAAGAAAGAAAGAAAGAAAGAAAAAGTATTTATTGTGACTCGCACAGAACTAAAACTAAAACACAAAATAAAAGTTGAAAACAAACAAAATATATTAAAAAAAAAAAATAAAAAAAGTAAATAAAAAACAAAAAAAGTCCTGTACGAGGCCAAAAGGTCCCTATCTCAGCATTAATGCTGCGGCACTTAACATGAGTGTCGCAGCGCTGGTATTCTGATAGGGCCCGCTGTGATGTCACGGGCAGATATACTAAAATACATAAATAATTATAAATAGATACAAATAGATAAAATGTAAAACGTTACAAACACAAATAATCAATATTAAAAAAAAAAAAAAACAACTTAATTCAGAACGAAATCTTAAACGCTTCTCCGTAAACGCTCTCATAGAACGCCCTATGTTTGAATTTAGTGCGGGCCGCGCCGCACAACGCGACGCGCGACGCCCCGCGTCTCCGTAAATGAGGCTTAGGGTAAGTTATTTACTGAACGTCAATTAGAATATACGGACGATTTAATCTGGTACTTAGTCAATTTGCTTAACAATTAATTACTCTGACTTTACATAGAATACAAACTTTACTACGTACTCTTTTGGTGATTTCAATAACTGATAGATCTCTCATTATGTATGATATAGACCTTTGGAAACGAGGTGTTCCATCGTTTAAACTTGTATTTCAATTTAGAGACGTAAATTTAACATTTCGAGAGCAACATTGTGACAAACACACACAACATTATTAGACCATAGATATAAGAAAGAAGGAGATGTGCCCGGTATGTTAAAATGTATCGGAACCCTGTGTCCACTTTGTCCCTTTGTCACTTTCATGATTTTATAGACAAATACGGTAAAAGAAAGAAAGAAAAGAAAAAAAACCGGTCAAGAGCGAGTCCGACTCGCGCACCGAGGGTTCCGTTCCGATTTCTGAAAAAGTCTGCTACTTAGAGACATCGTTTTATTTTTCCTGTAATCTTTACATAAACTTCTATCACATAGAATAATTGACGACACGGTTGGCGCAGTGGTTGAGCGATTGACTGCTGCGCAGCATGTCGCGGGTTCGATTCCCGCACGGAACAAATATTTGTACGACCTACAAGTATTTGTTCCGAGTCTGGGTGTTTTTCTATCTATAATATGTATGTATTTACAAAAAAAAAATGTATATAAGTAGTTTATCAGCCATCTCGTTACCATAACACAAGCATTAGGTTGCTTAGCTTGGGACTAGATGGCGTTGTGTGAAATGTCCAAGGATATTTATTTATTTTATAATTTCAGATTTTTCCCTTTGCAAACTTCGGAGATAAGGGGGGGGGGGGGACGGTTTTTTTTTTACATTTTTCATCAAAAGTCAAAAACTATGCGGCCTAAAAAATAATAAAAAATATTTTAAAAATGTGCAAACAGCGCTCTTTCATATGATACCCCACATGCCCTAGTAGACTTTGAATTTTTAGACCCCCTTTCATTACCTGTTACAAAAAAAATATAAATATTTTTATTTTTTTCTTATTTGCAAAATAGTTGGGTAAACGTCATATAAAACTGTTCCAAATTTCAAGTTGATAAGAATAAGAATAAGAATAAGAATAAGAATAATTTTATTGGTCCATCGTTACAAAATAAATTACTTACAAAAATAATAATATTGGGTGCTTGCTGTAACTAGAACAAGTAACATTTATTTGAACAGTGGTCCCCAAACTAGGCAGCGCCTGTATCTTGGGGGCCTGAGTTGCGTTATCTTTAGTTTTAATTCGAGACATTTTGTGTTAACAATTTAATTTCAGGATGTTTGAAAATGGACATAATACAAGAATTATAATTAATTAATGGTAGAGAAATAACAAGTTAAAAATAAAGTAAATTTAGCAATATAAAATAATTCTAAATAATGATGCAGTGTGTGTGTGTGAGGTATGTGGGGTGTGTGTGTGTGTATTGTAGTAGGTGTGGATTTTTGTGTGGAGGAACTAAATGAGTAACGTGAATGACTTGCTAGTAGATTTTGGTGTTAACTCACTATTTCCTCAGTGTCGTTGTATGACAGGGAGAGAAGCCAGCTTTTTGTCATTATTTTAAATGAGTGTGTGTTAAGACCTTTAGTATCACAGCGCTTGCTTATTTTATTGTAGATATGAGTGTGTAAGTAAGAGGCCATTAGTAGTTCTTGAGATATCCAGCTGTGACAGACAGACAGACTGAGTGACAACATAAGGGTTCCTTTTTTACCATTTTGGTACGGAACCCTAAAAAGGAAAGTGATTCCATGATTTACATAGTTCTTGTTTTGGCTTCGGTTTTTACAAGAAACCGCTGAACAACACGGCATTCATATAAATTGTCACGGTCACAGTCGAAAGCACACTAGTTAGCGGAAACGCCCATTTGACTATGAACGGCACATACTGAGCATGTCGCGCGGACACAGGTTCACCCCCTTGCCACTTCTCCTGTTTTTTTTTATAATTCTATGGTACCAACCAACAAACAAAATAATTAATCATTAAAATCTCTTTGAAGCAACTAACTTATAAATACATGGTTTGGAACTTCATTACTTTTGCGATAAGGTTGGCTGATGCAGTTTTGTAAAGGGTAAAGTTGGCGGGCTCCACAAAGCAATGTTAATACCTACCTGGGATGCAGTTTGTTTGAACTGCCGGTGCCCAAGGGAGCAGGCTAGGTGCACTGATGAGGGAAGTTGCAGAAGGCTTATTTACTTGTAAATTGCTTCTTAGATTATACAGGGTGTGTTTGGTGCATCGTTAGCCAAATGGAAATATCGGATAGGAGGGTTGATGTGCTATATATGTGTGTATAGCTCAGTCCCAAAAATTCATTTCTATATTATTGTTTTTGAAAAATCCCAAGATACAATACTTGACATAAGATACTTGAATAAATGAAAAGTTACAAGTATAGCTTCCTAATTTTTTTTTACTGTAATAAATGCAATGTAATGTATTGCAAGTAATTCATCTATTAGGGTTCCGCACCAAAATGGTAAAAAAGGAACCCTTATGGTGTGACTCAGTCTGTCTGTCTGTCTGTCTATCACAGCTGGATATCTCAAGAACTACTAATGCTATCAACTTGAAAGAAACAGTTTTAGATGACGTTTACCCAACTATTTTGCAAATAAGAAAAAAGTAAAAATATTTATATTTTTTTTGTAACAGGGACTGAAAGGGGGTCTTAAAAATTCAAAGTGAGGCTACTAGGGCATGTGGGGTATCATATGAAAGTACGCTGCTTGCACAGTCTTAAACTATTTAGTTTTTATTAAGTCCCATAGTTTTCGACTTTTAATGAAAAATGTAAAAAAAATACCGCCCCCCCCCCCCCCCCAAAATCCGCTCATCGACTTCAACATTATGTCGAAGTCGATGAGCAGATTTTGGCGCTGTTTAACTTCAAAATTTGATTTTTAACTTCAACATTTTTTTTCCTCAATTTAAAGTTTTTTACACGTTTTAATAGCCGTGTCCATACCTACATAGTTTGAATACCTAAATAAATGTGAACTTTATATCCTAGCCTAAAACTTTTACACCATCGATTCTTCTTTAGCATTAGTTTAAAAACACACAGAACAGGAACAAGGGTCTATAATTGTCTCATTAATTTTAAGTTTACCAACTGTTTTACAATATAGACTACAATAAAGAATTGAGAATTGAATTGAAAACTGCTAGACCATTTTATTTTCAGCCCACAGAACTAATTCGTTTGTTGCGCTCTGAAGTCCCGTGCAAACGTTTTATTTGGCCGAAACCGAGACCAATGTGAGTTAAGACCTAACTTTTGTATTTAGACTAAAAGGATACATCTCTAAATTAATCAAGCTCGCCAATTGTAACATTGTGTAATACGTTTACTAACATAAAAATATAATATCTTAATATAACTAAAACTATTAAAAAACGAAAATATGGCGTCTAAAAATTCCTCCGCATCGCTGTCGACTGGTAATGTATCCAAGAGACTGCGGCATTGCCACGTTGGAATCAATATCAATCTGGCTAGCCTTTTCTCAGTATGTTGGGGTTGGCTTCCAGTCTAACCGGATGCAGCTGAATACCAGTATTTTACATGGAGCGACTGCCTATCTGACCTCCACAACCCAATACGATACCCCTTGGTAAGACTGGTTGTCAGACTTTCGGGCTTCTGACGACCCGTAACGACTGTCACCGAATGATAGCCGGGACCAAAGGCTTAACGTGCTTTCCGAGGCACGGAGGAGTCTCGGTGTGTACAGATGGTCACCCATCCACTGACCAACCCCGGCAAGCGTAGCTTAACCTGATAGATTGACCGGCAGTTATTACTTAGCCACGAGCTCCTCATCATCATATCATAGCAGAAGTTATTTTTCAGAATGTCAATTTTTTTTTTTTTTTTTGGTAGGCAACATTGAAATCTATAAAGTGTTGGGATGGAAGTTTACAAAATATGATTCATTCCATGGAAAATAAAATGCAAAGTTGCTTGGTTTGTGCAAAATACGACTATTCCGATTAATTTGCTTCCTAAACAAACTTTCTTAACTTCTGAAAAAACACTCGAAGAGGAATAGTCACATTTTGAAAAGTACCTCCTTATTATATAATTTAATCAACTAACGCAGACAATTGTATTGCTATTCGCTGATATTGGCGTCTCCCATGTTACCTACAACTGTTATCGTTAAAGCTGAAAACTGCTCGCAAAATACTAGCTGGTAGGTAATTGATGGGTTATCAGAACTAAACCTCCATTGGTATAAAACCTTACTTTCTTGGCTAGACAGTTAAAATACATTCCTATTATGTATTTTACTCTAGGTTGCTACACAAACAAATCTACCTAATACTGGGATCATTTTTCTACATAATAGAAAAACGATCCAAGTTTCTCGTTTACCAGAATTTTTGATGTCACCACGTCCTCATAATTTCTCGCTTCACAGAAGTTCCATTTACAACTGCACCCTTGTTTACATTAAGCGTGATTGGACTTGTATTTATTTATTTTGGACCCGACTTCGTCCCCAAGAAAATTGGGATTCGTCTCGTTTGTTTGGTCGACATGTTTCGTAATGAATGTTTTTATTTGCTACGTTTCTATTTTATTTTTCGGATTTTTTTTTTCGGTTTTCAAAATTCAAATATTATTTTTAGGAATATTTGTTGGTTTAGGGTGGAATGAGTCTTTCCCCTTTGAAGATGGCTATTTTGGAGAATTTAAGGGTAAAATAGTTGTGTTTAGGGTTCCGTACCTCAAAAAGAAAAAACGGAACCCTTATAGGATAACTTGTTTGTCCGTCTGTCTGTCTGTCTGTCAGTCTGTCAAGACCGTTTTTCTTAGGAACGCGTGGAGGTATCAAGTTGAAATTAATATCAAATACGTAGGTCTGTGGTCTCTTGAAGTCCTAAAAAACTCAAGCTTCTAAGTCAATGTAACAAAAATATACGGCCTTTTATGCGACATATTTTGATACTCGCAAGTAAATCCAAACCTATAGGGTACTTCCCGTTGTTCTAGAATCATGAAGTTTGGTAAGAAGCAAGGTCATACAACACAAATAAAGGAAAACGTCCGAAAATTGTTAATTTGTAATTCTATCATATAAAAAAATGTTTAAGACTGTCAGTCTGTCAAAACCCTTTTTCTCAAGGACGCGTGGAGATATCAAGTTGAAATTAATATTAAATACGTAAGTCTATTGTCCCTTAGAGTTCTAAAAAAATCAAGCGTCTAAGTCAACGCAATGAAATTTGGCAAGAAGCAAGGTCTCCCAGTACAAGTAGAGGAAAAAGTCCGAAAATTGTAAATTTGTAATTTTTTGACATAAAAAAATTCATTTTGGGATCCAATGTTGTGTTTGTTTTCGGGATAAATTCTTTTTAACTACGGAACCCTTTATTGTGCGTGGTCCGACATGCACTTGGCCGGTTTTTTTTTTAGATACACTAGAATTATTAGTTTTTTTTTGCATTCAAGAAAACTGATTTTACACTGCCGTAACAGAAAAGAAAGCATCGCGATTAAACCTGGACTTAATGGTCTGAAATCACCTTCAGCCAGTATGCAAGCATGGCAAGCAATGTTTATTTCGTTGAATATTTGATGATGTAAAGGGGCTTTCCCAAAGAAGTATTATTACTAGTTAAATGTACTAATACGCGCCACGCAAGATGAGACTTCACGTGGTTTGACTTGCGCAGTAAACGATTTTAGGTCTCTTTACCGGTATGCAGTCTGAGCGCGGGAGGCGCGGTCAAGTCTCATCTTTCGGGGCGCGTATTGTATTTTATGCAAAATATTAAAGACAAATTACCAAAATATAACCCTAGATCAATCTCAACAAATTTCTCATGACATTTCACATCACAATGATAAACTTCCTCCCAAAATTATTTATCAAACCTTAAGTTATAATTGAAAATTACTTATTTAGTAGCTTATTAAGTATTCAAGTACACCGGGAAGGACCGACAAAGACCCAATCAGACCGGTTGAAGTCCGTTTTCTAGTAAATTCGCTACTCTCCACAATTCGCCTGAGCAAAACGTCAGGCGTTGGGTAACCGCGGTCGAAGCTGGTACTGCTGTGGAGCTGCAGATTTGAATTTTGCTAGATGTGGCATGGAATTAATAACATCAATCAAAGTATAAAAAAAATACTGTTATTTGGTAAGCGCATTACTTAAGAACGGCTGGACTGAATAAGGTTTTGAGAGAAAGAAAAATTGACAAAATGCTATTCTCTTGTTCAATAACTAAACTAAAATCAGAGAATCTCTATCTTTCACTAACAGGCATTGCGAGAAAAGGATAGCTATAGCTATGAACTAAGTTAGAGATGTAAAACTAGTTTACGCCTTGCGCCTCACCGTGTTTTTAGTCGACATGTTTATGTTTATTCGTATCGTCTTTTGTATGGACATATTAGTTCATCTAAAGACAGCTGTAATTTACGTCCGTCTCTTTCTTGTTTTATTAGAGAGAAAAATATAACAATAGCCTAAATTAGTTCAGTTTGTGCACAACAGAATCGGCACCAGTATTAACAGAAAATTTTAAATTTTAGGAAAAACTGCACGACGTTTTTTCTATGGGATTTTTGTATGAATTATGGTTTGGACATGACAACGCCTGTAGGGTCAGCTAGTCGGGGTGCGGAGACAGGAAACCTCCCCGAGTGCCCGTGGGCTGGAATTCCCTTCGGATACGTCCGTGGGGAAGGCCAGTCTTCGGGACGGTGCACCCTGGGGTGCGGGCAATGGTTCCCCTTAGGCACAAGTGCCTAAGGGGTTTCGTTGCCCGTATGCCAATATCCTGTCGGAGGAACGCTCCAATGTGTGTCCCTCTGCTCTAAGCAGAGACGCACAGCGGCGGAGTAAGAACGGGCTCGGTGTGCACTAACCCTGCCGCCGGGCAGGCAGAAGGAAGCCATTCATCCACCATCAATCATCATCATCCCCGCCACCATACACCATTCATCATTCACCACATCATCATTCCCATCCCATCATCCACCATCATCATTCCCATCATCATTTCCATTTCCATTTTCATTTCGTCATTTCCTTCTGCCACCGTTAGTCTCGTAGCCCCGAAGATCGTTCAAGGTCATGTCTCTGACTTTTGACGGGGGTCGAGGGTCTTGGCTTAACCGCCCGGACCGCTAGGAAGAAAACCTCTATAAAAAATTACCCCAAACCTCCAAGCGGCGGCGCACCGTGAGGGAGGTTGGTAGCTTGATTAATGGGTAGCTAAATTAGTCGCTAGTGCGAACCACACAGTTTTTGAGCAAGTACACAAAGATAAATACTCGTGGGAACAATATGGAAGATACTTATAAAAACCCAAGACGAGAAGTGGAGAAGGCGATGAGTGATGCGGGGTCGGAGTCCGACACCGCATCGGGAGCGAAGGGCGCGAAGGGCTCTTTCAAGAGCCCGGAGAGCGTAGTAGGAGGCAGTAGTTCCGCTGGTAGGAATGCATTCCTGAAGCGGAACGTGGAGGCAAAGCCGGGGGATGGCCAGGGGTCGTCTTCCTCAGATGGCGGAAAGGGCTCGGCCAAAAAAGCTCGCAAAGTTCTAGGCTGGACTCGCCACAAGTCCAAGAGCAAGAGCCGGGCAACGCAGGAGGATGACTCCGTCGGCTCGGCCGAGGGGAGCACTCTGGAGGCGTCTGGCGATGAGTCGGACGCCGCTGGTGGCTCCAAGGCGGAGCGGGCCAGGTTCGCGGAGGTCGTGGCTGCTGCAGTGAAGGATGTGGCCTTGAAGAAGAAGCAATCTTCTAAGGACAAGGCCATACCTGCAGCCAAGGCCTCCATTATGGCGGCAGCGGAGGCCTTGCTTCAAGGGCCTCCGTCGGACGGCATGTCAGAAATGCGGGCGGAGGTCGCCCGCTTGACAGCCGCCATGGAGCTTCTCCGAAAGGAGAACGAGGAGCTCCGAGCGGACCTGGCCAGGCTCCGCGATGCCGGCCCTCAGAAGGCGCCGCAGGAGGGGGCGCAGCAGGGGCAGAGCGGGCTTGGGCCTGCAGAGGAGAGGCTACTGACCCTGGTGCGGAAGGAGCTGGCTGCGTTTAACAGCCGGTTCTCTGTCCTGGAGGGCATTGTCCTCCGGGCCCCCGCTGGCGGCGAGCCGGCAGGCCTCGGGCCAGCCAAAGGCGGCATCGTACGCCGCCGCCACAGCCGCCACGCCCAAACCTGGGTCGGCGGGGCAGGCGAAGGGCGGGGTCGCTCCTGCAAAGGCGCCTGCGAAGGCGCCTGCGAAGGCGCCTGCCAAGGCGCCTGAGAAGGCCCCGGCTGTGGCGGCGACGACGACGACGCGGCCGCCCCCGCCTTCTAAATCTCCTCCGGCTGACGCCGAATGGCAGGTAGCTGGGGAGAAGACGAAGGAGGGCAAGGCGGCAAGGGCGGCCAAGCGGAAGGAGAGGCGGCGTCGGCGCAAGGAGAGAAGCGTCGCGGCGAGGTTGCGCGCCCCAAAGTCCGCAGCTGTAGTGATCACACTACAGCCGGAAGCGGAGAAGAAGGGCGTGTCCTACCGCGACGTGCTCACCAAGGCGCGGGCGGCGGTGAACCTGGAGGAGATCGCTGTCACAAAGGGCATGCGAGTTAGGGTCACGGCGACTGGGGCTCGTATGCTCGAGATCCCCGGTGCGGCTAGTGGCCCGACCGCTGACGCTCTGGCCGAAAGGCTTAGGGCGTCCTTAAATGCGGACGAAGCCCGAGTGTCCAGACCCGCCAAGTGCGCTGACATGCGCATCCTGGGTCTGGACGACTCTGTGACAAAGGGGGAAGTTGTGGCCGCCGTGGTCAAGACTGGGGGGTGCGCTATCGAGCAGGTGAAGGTAGGCACCATCCGTCCAGACTCTACGGGGTTGCGAGCCGTTACGGTGAGCTGCCCCGTATCGGCGGCCAACAAGATCGTTGGGGAGGGCCCAAGATTTCAGGTGGGCTGGGACTCCACGCGGGTAAAACTGCTGGAACCCAGACCTCTGAGGTGCTTCCGTTGCCAAGTGGGCAACCACGTGGGAGCGAAATGCACCTCGGAGGTGGACCGCAGCAGTAATTGCTTCCGTTGTGGTCAGCCCGGTCACAAGGCCGGCTCGTGCAATGCCACGCCGCACTGCTACCTGTGTGCGGCAGCTGGCAAGCCGGCCGATCACCGGGCTGGAAGCAAGGGCTGTGGTCCACCGACGAAAGCCCGGGGTAAGGGCAAGCCCTCCGCCCTCTCTACCGCCGTCACCGCCGCAGCCGTCGCCACAGGCGCCGCCGTCGCTGCCGCCCCCACTGCCGTTTCCGCCGTACCCACTGCGGCGGAGCCCTCACAGGGGGCTCAGGAGGGGGCTGAAATGGAATGCCAGTAGTGGCCCCATTACGTCTCCTCCAGGCGAACATCAACCACTGCGCCGCCGCTCAGGATCTGTTGCTCCAGAGCATGGCGCAGTGGTCGATTAACATTTCCGTGGTCGCTGAGCCGTACTTTGTCCCGCCCAGTGATTACTGGGTGGAAGACCTGAGCGGCTCAGTGACCCTCATTTCGTCGGCCGCCGCCGGTACCCTGTCCCTTGAAGCCGTCAAGAAGGGACAGGGTTGCGTTGCAGCACGGTTCGGGGGGATTGTCGTGGTGGGGACATACTTCTCCCCGAACCGAACTCTCGCCGAGTTCCACAACTCCCTTGCGGAGTTGAAAACCGTCGTCGTCGGGTTTCGTTCCCTTCCCGTGCTTGTCCTCGGGGACTTCAACGCCAAGAATGTGGCTTGGGGTTCCCGGTGTACGGACACACGGGGCAGGATGGTGGAGGACTGGGCTCTGGAGACAGGCCTGGTCGTCCTAAACCGGGGTTCTGTCCCCACGTGTGTGCGGATGCGGGGCGAGTTGGTGGCGGACATCTCGTTCGCCAGCCCCGCTCTGTTGCCGCACGTGGTTGACTGGCGCGTCATGGAGGGGGTGGAGACCTATTCCGATCACCGGTACATCCGGTTTGATGTCTCCGCCCATACCTCGAGCGCGCCGGTCCGACAGGCCCCGAGTGGTCCGCGGTGGGCGCTGAAGAAGCTGGACCGGGAGCTCCTCCTGGAAGCCTCGATCGTGCAGGCCTGGGTGTCACCACCGGACAGGCCTGCCGACATCAACGACGAGGCGGAGTGGTTCCGGGAGGCCATGTCCGAAGTGTGCGACGTGGCAATGCCCCGGGTCCAGCCCAGTCGCGCCTTTCGCCAGGTGTATTGGTGGTCGCCGGAGCTGACGGCTCTGCGCGAGGCGTGCGTCACCGCGCGATGCCTGTACACCAGGCACCGCAGGCTCCGTATCCGCCCTCCGGATACGGAAGCCATACAGGCGGAGCTGTACGAGGGGTACAGAGCTGCGAAGACCGTCCTCCGAGCGGAGATCTTGCGGTCCAGGGATCTGGGCCGCGAGGAGTCGCTGGAGACTCTGATCAGAGACCCATGGGGGCGCCCCTACAAGATGGTGCGGGAGAAACTCCGCCCATGGGCGCCCCCGCTGACGCAGAGTCTCCGGCTCGAGCTCGTGGAGGACGTGGTGAGCGCTCTGTTCCCTTCGCGAGGGGAACATACTCCCCCGCCTATGGCTCCGCCTCATGCGGTGCCCGCTGCGGACCACGACACCGACGACGACGATGATGCTCCTGAAGTGACCGAGGTAGAGTTGAGAGCGGCGGTACGTAGGCTCAGTGCCAAAAATACCGCCCCAGGACCCGACCCGGGTTCTGGCCTTTGGGGCTCTCGGGCCTCGACTAGGGGGCCTCCTAAGCGCATGCTTGGAGAGGGGCCAGTTCCCACTTCCCTGGAAGACGGGGAATTTGGTCCTCATTAAGAAGCCGGGGCGCCCTGCGGACTCTCCGTCCGCTTACCGGCCCATCGTGCTGCTCGACGAGGTGGGCAAGCTCTTTGAAAGAGTTATTGCAGACCGCCTCGTCGGGTGGCTGGTGCAGGAGGGGCCGGATTTGGCGGAGAGCCAGTTTGGTTTCCGCAAGGGGCGCTCTACGGTGGACGCCATCATGCGCGTGCGAGCCCTCACGACGGGGGATGCAGTGGCCTGGGGTGGGGTCGTCTTGGCGGTGTCCCTAGACATCGCCAACGCCTTTATTACCCTGCCCTGGAGTTGCATCAGGGAGGCATTCCGGTATCACCGGATGCCGACCTACCTCTGTCGAGTGGTCGAGGCCTATCTGACGAACAGGGCCGTCATCTACCCCGGTCATCAGGGAGAGTGGAACCGGCGAGAGATGTCGTGCGGTGTCCCACAGGGATCGGTCTTGGGGCCGCATTTGTGGGACATCGGTTACGACTGGGTGCTGCGCGCCGACCTCCCTAGCGGCGTCAGCGTAGTATGTTACGCTGACGACACGCTGGTCCTGGCGCAAGGGAGGTCGCACCAGGCGGCGGCTGACTTAGCGACACGCGGGGTTGCGATAGTCGTGGAGAGGATCCGGCAGTTGGGACTCGAGGTGGCCTTGCACAAGTCCGAGGCCATGTGTTTTCATGGTCCTCGGAATGCGCCACCGTCGGGTTCCGAAATAACAGTGGGAGGGGTTCACATCGGAGTCGGGTCGACGATGAAGTACCTGGAACTCGTCCTCGACAGCCGGTGGAACTTCGTGGAGCACTTCCGACGTTTGGCTCCCAGACTGACACGGGCTGGGGCTGCCTTGAGGCGGCTCCTGCCCAATCTGGGGGGTCCAAACGCCTCCTGCCGGAGGCTCTACGCGGGGGTCGTGCGGTCCATGGCCCTTTACGGAGCACCGGTGTGGGCGCGTTCCCTAAGGCTGGGACCAGCCGGCAGGTTGAACGCGTCCCAGAGGGTCATGGCCATCCGGCTAGTCCGGGGATACCGCACGGTCTCCCGGGAGGCGGCGAGCCTCCTTGCCGGATTGCCGCCGTGGGAGGCAAAGGTCCTCGCGCACGTGTGGGAGTGGCGCGAGGAGGCGAAGCGCCGGGGCGTAACTCCGCTGCCGCGAGAAATCACGGTACAGCGGACAGAGCTCCGGCGGGATCTCATGGCGGCATGGAGAGCGCGACTGTCGCAACCCAGCGCTGGGCACTCCACAATTGCGGCGATAAGTCCCCTCTTTGAGGATTGGTTAGAGAGGCGCCACGGCGTCCTCACCTTCCGCCTGACGCAGGTCCTCACCGGACACGGTTGTTTCGGGAGGTTCCTGTTTCGCATAAGGCGGGAGGAAACGCCTGGGTGTTACCATTGTGCGGATCGCCCGGAGGACACGGTGGAGCATACAGTGGAGGTCTGCCCGGCTTGAGCAGAGCACCGCCGTGTTCTCACGGAGGCGATCGGCGGCGGCGATCTCTCGCGTCCGAGCCTGGTCCAGGCCATGGTGCGGAGCGAGAGTGCATGGGAGGCCGTCACCTCCTTCTGCGAAGCAGTGATGCTCGCGAAGGAGGAGGCGGAACGCGTGAGGGAGAGGCAGCCTCACGCCCTCAGTCGCCGCAGGAGACGCCCTGGGCGGCGGGAATCGCGGGGCGATTTCCAGCCACCGTAGGCGCGGGCCTGCGGACGGTGAGCAGCGGGTAGCTCGCCGTCCGGTAAGGACCAGGCCCGAGTCGACGGCGCGTTGTGTTCCACGCGCGCCTCAAAGAGATGTCAGCAAGTGACGGGGCCCAATAGGGCCGACGCCGCTGGGGTCGCGGATTGTCCGAAGGGGTTACCGCGGCCCTGGCATAGGCAACTGAAGGAACACGGGTGGGTTTTAGTCAGTAAAAGTCTGACACGCCCTTCCGCTCCACCCAGAGCGGGAGAAGTTATTTGATGATTTCCCACCCTCAAAAAAAAAAAAAAAAAAAAAAAAAGGGTCAGCTAGTCATTTATTTGTATAAGTGTCCCATTTCATTAATTTAATTTTGGTCGGACTTTTATTTTTGTTTAACGCGTAATCTAACGATGTGAAAAGATCTTGTCAACTTGATTTTATTTTACATTAATTTCAAAAGGCTGAATTTTTTTTCTGTTGAAATCTTAACACAGCATCACGGCTGTTTCCACCGATGGGTGAGGCTTAGTACACTCTCACATTTCACCAGGTATATTTAAGTCTTACCCTGTCTTGTCTTAACACTTTAACCCATGCTGGGAATAAGAACCTATAGGTCTTCATGCAAAGCAAAGACGCTTGCGAGGCCACTAGACCAGGGCTGGGCAAAGTACCGTCAGCGCGCCAACTCCGGCCCGCCAACGTCCCTTCCAAAGCAGCAGTGTGATTCTGTAACCATCTCACCGTGAAAACTTAGGTGAAGTGAGCTGTCAATAGTGTCAATTCCTAGCAAAAACAAACTCACTTCACCTAAGTTTTCACGGTGAGATTTTTACAGAATCGACCGGCTGGAGTGTATGGCAGTTCGATCCTGGGGCACACCGACAGCTCCAAGAGTTATTGAAAGAAGTCGATGCCGATTACTCCGACTTTCTTTATCACACTAAGTAAGATGGTTAAATTGTGGCAGCGCATTCGAACGGGTTTGAAACTTAAAACATGAAATAGAGGACTTCTAAAGATGCCAAATGGAAAGATTTTGAAATACTTGGTTTAGACTTATAGGATTATATTATTAAGTCGTTCAAAATGCAGCTTGTTCTTTTTTATAACTGCATAGAGAAAAACTTTTCTGGCCCCTCCTGAAATTTCTTTAATTTTTCTGGCCCCTAATGAAAAAAGTTTGCCCATCCCTGCACTAGACCATCGAGGCAGTCCTATATTGAAGTGTGTGTCCTATATATCTACATCGCCACATATGAACTATGCATCAATGACATGACGTCACGCAAACCTGCATCGCGCAATTAGAGTTTACCACGCGATTAGCATATATACAACGTCCCGACATCAACCGTCGGGCAGTAGCCCACCAGACACGACACACGTCTGGTCGGAGGATTCTCCCTTTTCTATGGAGGATGAGTGAACTTTACACCCTGTTCCTCATGCCTCTAAAGAAGTTGATCAATCAAACGCTATGCCACATCTAGCAGTTCCTGAACACTAAATCAGTGTGCTTCATGTTCATCAGTCTGTTTCAGTTGAAACAGAGCAATCTGTAGTTACTTAGATCGTAACTCGATGCTAGATGTTAAGAACGCTGAGTTTACACGAAACGGTTACATTTTAGCATTAATTTATTTGGTTTAAGTTCTGTATATCTTTGTTTGACACGATTTGCAGAATTTAGTTTATGTGTTGTAAACTGAGTGAAATACCAACAAAATTCTAGTTAATTCCTCTGATGTACAAACCGATAAACAATATATTTAATTAAACTTTTTAAACTATCGCGATTTGCTTTTTTTTTGTGATTTGAACGTCCGGAAACAAGTAGGTACCTGTTTAGCTCGTAAAAAAGAAAGATAGCGATAAGACCGTTCTCGATATTGTTTTATAATATCTTTAATTTTTAAACTCAAACTCAAAGCATTTATTTCAAATAAACCAATTACAGGCATTTTTGAAGGTCAAGGGCTTGGTCAGTCAGAAAGGTGAAGCCATTCCAAAGCGTATTAGGTACCTGGGCAAAAAACTCCATGGACACCTTTTAAATCAAAATATGGTTACAAAATTTTGTTTAAGTACATACATCTAAAAACCGGCCAAGTGCGTGTTGGACCACGCACAATGAAGGGTTCCGTAGTTGAAAATAATTTATCCCAAAAACAAACTTAACATTGTAACCCCATATCAATCTGCCTAGCCTTTTCCCAACTATGTTGGGGTCGGCTTCCAGTCTAACCGGATGCAGCTGAATACCAGTATTTTACATGGAGCGACTGCCTATCTGACCTCCACAACCCAGTAACTGGGTTATACGATACCCATTGGTAAGACTGGTTGTCAGACTTTCGGGCTTCTGACGACCCGTAACGACTGTCAAAGATCCACGAATGACAGCCGGGACCAACGGCTTAACGTGCTTTCCGAGGCACGGAGGAGTCTCGGTATGTAAAGATGGACACCCATCCAGAGACCAACCACAGCAAGCGTAGCTTAACCTGATGGATCGACCCGTGCGGCTGTTATTACTTAGCCACGAGCTCCTCTTTACTCCTCCTATTTACAAGTTTTAGTGTATTTTAACATTGTAACCCCATAAAAATTGTTAAATTACAAATTAACATTTTTTGCTTTACTTGTGCTGTGAGACCTTGCTTCTTGCCAAATTTCATTATTATAGGTCAACAGGAAGTACCCTATTTTTTATTGCGTTGACTTAGAATCTTGATTCTTTTTTTAACTCCAAGGGACCATAGACCTACTTATTTGATATTAATTTTAACCTTTAGCCTCACGTGTTCCTGGGAAAAAAGGCAGACAGAAAGACAGATGGACATCGAAATGATCCTAAAAGGGTTCCGTTCTTTCCTTTTGAGTTACGAAACTCTAAAAATACATACAGACAAAACTTTTATAAAGTCGGTTAACACCTCAGATGTCTGAATAGGGCTAGTTTAAGACCCAAAACCCCAGCGATTGGGAGGGTTGAGGGTTAGTTGCGAACCCCATAGGTTCACAAATACTGATGATGATATGTTTTCCATCGGATGATGTTTTTTTTACGTTTATATATATGTGATACCTATAAGCTTATATACCTATTATGTAAAGGGTTTTCCTTATGCATACATGGGGTGCATTCGACACTTGAGGGGAAAGAAAAGAACTTGTAGTATCGATCGTAACCTTCCCAATCGTTACAAATTCAATTACACACAATCAATTATCTTACATTTTATTCCTTTGAAAGCAAACATTTTCCTGCATCACTATAAGTTTCAACATAATGTAACAATAAAAAGCGTTAGGCTCTATACACACCCAGCGGACAACTGTTGAAAAACCGCTCTTTTGCTATTGTGAAAAAAAAAATATATCAAACTCAAACTCAAACTCAAAGCATTTATTTCAAATAAACCAATTACAGGCACTTTTGAATTGTCAAAGAGTCGGTCAGTAGGTAAGTCAGAAAGTTGAAGCTAGTTGCCCATTCCAAAACGTAGATCTATGGAGAAGAACGGGCAAGAAACTCCACGGACACTTTTTTAAATCAAAATATGGTTACAAAATATTGGTTACATCATTCATGTTGAAATTATACATGTGAGAACGATGAACGTTAAAAGCGTCCGTATTAAAAAAATAAAAAATAAAAACAATTCAAAATTAAAATTAAAATAAGCCGTGGCAGCTAAGGTATGACCAGCCTCCACCAACAGCGCCCGTTGACGAACCTGACGTATGGATTCGTTAAATGATCCAACACACGCGCCACCATCAGCGAGGCATTAGAGTGAGCATGACACACTCTCAGCCGCCAGGGCACATCCAAGTCAAATAAAGACGTACCCAGTAAATGGTAGCTTTAGAGTAGGTACATAGTACTCACACATGTGCTAAGCAATTATACAATACAATGGTGATTGAGTCTACACAATGCAAAGCTATTCTTACAATCTTCAGCAGTTCCAACAGTATGTTCAAATGTTAATTAATTAGTTGAGGTTGTGGAGCAGGACCAGCATGGAGCCAAGCATTTTTATCATTTATGTAATCCCCCAACGTATAATATGCCTGCCTGCATAGTGTGCGTTTTATACAAGTTTTAAATTTCGTCTCATTTAGTTGAAGTATGTGTGGAGGTATTTTATTGTAACATTTTAAACAGTACCCCATGAACGATGAGTCTACTTTAGCCAGCCTGAAACCTGGTTGAGCTAATAGGTCCTTATTTCTATAAATAAAAACCGCTAATTGACTAAGGCGATCGAGTTGAAATAGTAAACGAGATTATAATTGGTAAAATCTATTTGGTTATGAACATGAGCTATACGTTTGCTTCCTACATCAAATCAAAGCCAATATCATGTAATCGAACATGATATCGAACTATACTAGTAAGTACATTAATTTGACAAGTTCCCGATTCAAGACTGTATCTGACCGAACAGATGGCAGATGGCAGTCTTCCTTCTTTCGATAGTAAAATTCACAGGTAAAAAATCCCATGGAAAAATGACGTTTAGTCTTTCCAAACTTATAAAATTCCTGGAAACCTTTTCAATGTTTCCATCCATTAAAACCAAATCGGTCCAACCATTTTCAAGTGATGCAGCATTTCAATTTTACTTTAGTAAATTAGGTAACACATTTTCTTTTATTTTTCAATAGCACTTCCTGCCCGGCTTTGCCCGCGTTGATATTGGATAATATCCCACGGGAATGTAATACCGGGAATTCCTTCCTTATTCCTTGTCTACTTTATAAAGGGAAACTCTGTGCAAAATTTCAGCTTTCTAGGTCCAAGAGTTTGGGCTGGGCGTTGATGAGTCAGTCAGTCAGGACTTCTCTTTTTATTTATATAGATAGATAGAAGATAGATAGATAGATTAAACAAGAATAAAGTTTAAAAAACTGAAACCTGACTACGGAAAAATAAAATTGATCTAAAATGTTCAATATTTTTAAACAATAATGACATAGGTATATACATATTTGTAATGTGCTCGTCAAGACCTTTCTTTTAACACCAAACATGTCATGATTATCTCAATTTAATTTTTTTCGAGGTCAGAAATTTACGTGTTAAGTCCACTATATTAAGTTTAGGGAGAATTTATACAGGGTGTCCCGTAATTAATGGATAACCTCTTAAAGGGTCATTGTACTCATCATTATGAACAACTTTTACGATGGGGCCAAACCTGAAATCGCGAAAAAAAAATCAGCTGTTCCCCACATTTATGTTCGTTTATCTGGTCAAAATGTAGAGAACAGCTGATTTTTTTTCGCGATTTCAGGTTTGGCCCCATAGTAAAAGTTGTTCATAATAATGAGTACAATGACCCTTTAAGAGGTTATCCATTAATTACGGGACACCCTGTATGGCCTATGTCACCCGGACCATTATTTCGAATCTACTGATACCTCATTCATCAAAATAGGTTCAGTAAGTTAGGCGCTACGGTGGAACATACGTAAATACATATTTATATACATACATACACAAGTAGACTGCTAAAATCATAACCCTTCCTTTTTTTGGTTTTGCCGTAGTCGGGTAAAAATACATACTTATATACATACATACATACATACATCAATCAATCAATCTGCCTAGCCTTTTCCCAACTATGTTGGGGTCGGCTTCCAGTCTAACCGGATGCAGCTGAATACCAGTATTTTACATGGAGCGACTGCCTGTCTGACCTCCACAACCCAGTAACTGGGTAATACGATACCCCTTGGTAAGACTGGTTGTCAGACTTTCGGGCTTCTGACGACCCGTAACGACTGTCAAAGATCCACGAATAACAGCCGGGACCAACGGCTTAACGTGCTTTCCGAGGCACGGAGGAATCTCGATATGTAAAGATGGTCACCCATCCACTGACCAATCCCGGCAAGCGTAGCTTAACCTGACGGATCGACCCGTGCGGCTGTTATTACTTAGCCACGAGCTCCATACATACATACATAGACTGCTAAAATCATAACCCTTCCTTTTGGCTTTGCCGTAGTCGGGTAAAAAAAAACATGGAGCGTTTTTAAGCAGCGCCTGTCACCCGCAGCGTGTCAACCGCCAAATGTGAATCAGGACTTAAGACTTCCAGTGATACCATACAAATTATTCCACAAAGGTTTGAATAGAAACGTTTCCTTCTCTCCACTAAACAGCATTTTTGTTTGCAATTCTAGTTATTCTTTTTGTGGTCTAGCTTAGAAAACATGGACTACCTAGTCAGAGAAAAGCGTTGTAATAAAATAATATTTGTGGAAAACATGAAGAAAGGAATAATTGTGGCTCTTTTACGGCTATCACTTTGTAGTATAAAGACATTTCCAGACATTACATTTTCTAAACCTACAAAAAATATATACATTTTTTGTAGGTTTAGATAATAGACAATTTTCTAAACCTATAAAAAATGTATATATTTCACTCATTATCTGCAAACGTTTTCCCAACTATGTCGGGGTCGGCTTCCAATCTAACTAGATGCAGTTGAGTTCCCGTATTTTACATGGAGTGACTGCCTATCTGACACAACCCAGTCACTGGGTAATGATACCCTTGATAAGACTGGGTCGTCAGACTTTCTGGCTTCTGACTACCCGTAACGACTGTCAAAGATCTACGAATTACAGCTGGGACGGATTTTTTATAAGGCGATTTTTCTGTGTAGTGGATGGTCACCCATCCACGGACCGACCTCGGCAAGCGTAGCTTAACCTTTGATCGACCCGTGCAGCTGCTGTACTGAATAATTACTTCAGGACGTTTTAATTATTTTAAATTATAGAAGTGATTTGATACCGTAAGGCCGGGTTACTTTGACTCTAGGGCATAACTTTGGCTCAAATCGAGACAACTGTTTAAACTGGCCGAAGTGTTGCGACCATAGAACCAAAGTCGTATGTCCTTCGGTAACTAATAGACGGCAATATAGCCGCGTACCTACTTGTGGAAATTTGTGTGGATTTAATGACAGTAAACATTTGTCTCCATTTGGGTCAAAGTTATGCCCATAGAGTCAAAGTAACCCGCCGGGCTTACGGTACCTATTTATAGGTTTGTAGTTTTTTATAAAATTTAACTCAGTTTTTTTTTGTTGTACTATAATTTCTCTAATGAATCATAAACTACATAGACTAGGGCTATGTATGGAATAGCATATTGGTCAAATGGCCTCCATGGCTTAGCTGGCACATTCACACTCTTTTGTCGCAATTTTCCATGATTTTTTGTATAAATGTGGCTGAATTTCGTTGATACAGCGTTGAATCTCCTCCTTCAAAGCACGGGTGGTTGTGGGCTTGTTGGCTTACACCTTTGACTTCGGATAATCCCATAATTATAAAGAAATCACATGATATAGATCATGTGATTTCTTTAACCAACCAAATCCAATTCCAAATCCAAATCAACCAAAACCAAATCAATCAACAAAACCAATGCCAATGCCATGGCCAATTCTGATCACCAAAACAAGATACCTCAGAACGATTACTCAGCACTACCGCCTTGCGTAATAAGAAATTAATATTAAACCAAATAATCAGCCAAATTCTAAAATGAAGAACAACTTTCAAAAAGTTTCCCTCATCAATATTCCTTCATCAAAAACTTGCACATTACAGTTACCAAGTAAAACATCTATTACGACATTAAAATGATATCTCTTTTGGTTCAGCAACGAAGTAATCAAGTGAAATGAGCTTATAAGATGAAATTTGGCTTCCGTCCAAACTTCCGCAACCGCGGAGGCTCTCGAGCCCATGTTTTTATTTAAACTCCCCTGCACGTTACTCCTCTGTACGTTATACTCCTCTATACGACACTCCGTTGTATGTTTTATAGAATTTAGACCGAAACTCGTTCGAACGAAGTTCTGTTTCAATTTTCGTATAGGTAGGGTTTTTGTGTGGCAAAGGCTAAAGACAAATAGGCATATCCAATACCGTCGTTTTTTCATTCGGATCTGGAATCGGCTTTTCAGAATGGAACGAATGTTTTGTACATGTGAGTAAATCTTTTTTTCTTCAAATTATTTTTCACTTATTTTATAGTGGGACACTGAATTTATATGCTTTACTCTTATTAGTTTACCCATACACCTATTAGTTTTATGTAGAGTATTCTATTATATTCTTATTTATTCCAAATATTGCAACGCACTACGGGCCGATATTTTATTGAAACTTTATCTCTTCTTCTTCTTTAGTATTGTTTGTCGAGTTGTTGAGCTCCTTAAACACTGAGTTGAGCTACACGATTGTTGACAAATACTTGCACTGACTGGACAGATCCACTCAAATTTGTATGATTCGTTCCTCAAAAGACCATTTCAGACATGGATCTGACGAAGAGATAAGAGCAGAGATCTAGACTTTAAATGAGACTTTGACCCCTGAGTTTGTTTCGTCATTTATTCTCAGGGTAGTCAGATAGGAAATGTTGACTTTATCTAGCTTATTTTTTTTTATATGCCTTGTAAAAGTGATTCCGATGTCCTATTTAGAGAATAAACAATTTTATTAGATTTCATCGGGCGCCTTAGATGAAAAATCATGAAGAGGGTATGAAACGCCTAAACTAGAAAATTCTTAATTCGATACCTTCCTTAAGTACCATCATCTTCAGAGGATTACCTCCATTGTTACACAGGGATTAAAAAAGGCACATTATATAATCCCCAAAAAGGCGGCCATCCCCACTCTTATTAACTTTAGATTGCAATAAACTAAAGTGCGCTATACTTTTATAGCAGAATTAAGAGACGTTACGTAGTATCTAAATACATTCTTACACGTTACAACCGAAACAAAGGAAACAGAACTTAATTGGGTGAGGAATAAGGGTGATGTTGACAGCAAAATATCAAGCTGAGACTTCGTGTTTATGGAATGGTTTAGTAGGGAAATATCCCTTTTTTATGAGCTAAGAATGGCAAAGCTTATGTATGCTTATATTAATATTGTTTATTCAGCCGTAAGCCAGTCTCATCTTTGCTGGGGGAATAGTTACTTTGTATGGTAACGTCAAAGCCTATTCTGGGACGGGTGAAGGCTTACGACGATCTAGACTTGTGCGGGATTCTTAAGTTTAAGAAATACGGCACTAACTGCGTTCGGGGGAGTTTCGTGAAAGCATAAAAGAAAGATATTGTTTTTTGACGGCAGTGCTGCCAAAAGATATAGTAATGAAATTAGTTTTGGTGTATCTTTATGTCTTTTGTGTGTTTTTCAGATTGTTGCTAGGGTTTATGCTTTGTGTGATATTTTTATAGGTACTTATGTTTTATTTTGGTGAATTGCCCGACGACAGCAGACGATGTAAATCAGTGATTAACTTCTAACTGATTATTCTAGTGTGGCGGCATCTACATCGCCACATGAGAACTACGCATCAATGACATGACGTCACGCAAACCTGCATCGCGCAATTAGAGTTTACCACGCGATTAGCATATATACAACGTCCCTAAATCAACCGTCGGGCAGTGGCCCACCAGACACAACACCGGTCTGGTCGGAGGATCCTCCCTTTTCAATAGAGGATGAGTGAAATTTACACCCTGTTCCTCATGCCTCTAAATTGGTGACCCCGAGCATGAACGTCAGCGCAGCCTTCGTGCAACTCCTTCAGCGTGACGTCATCAAGCATCACTTCCTCAAGCTTTCGAGCGGCGAGTCACACAGCCAGCCAGCATCGGCTTCAACAGGTATCCTGACCACCAGCATGCAGCGGACGCGCATTCCTGGTCATCACCTTCAGCCTCAACCCAGCGCTGTACACTCCGACTCACTGGAGCATAACGCAGCGCCACCCCGACTCACTGGGGTATCACCGCAGACAGTTCCGACTCACCGTGAACTATGCGGCACCCGGTTCCGACTCACTGGAACCACAACTGGCACTGGCAAGCATCGCAAGATACACGACTCAGCCCACTATCGACCTCCGGTCTCCGGAGGGGAGTGATGTGGCGGCATCTACATCGCCACATGAGAACTACGCATCAATGACATGACGTCACGCAAACCTGCATCGCGCAATTAGAGTTTACCACGCGATTAGCATATATACAACGTCCCGACATCAACCGTCGGGCAGTGGCCCACCAGACACAACACCCGTCTGGTCGGAGGATCCTCCCTTTTCAATAGAGGATGAGTGAACTTTACACCCTGTTCCTCATACGTCTAAACTAGAATTCAAAAATAACGATGCATTTCTGATCTTTCAGATAAAGTTGACGATTCCAGAGTTATTTTATAGTATTTAAACCGTGGTTGTCATTTGAGTCAAGACTTTATCGTCAATTGAATTGAAGCGATTTTGAACATTTTTATAAATATCTTCTCTTATGATACTGTGCTTTAAATTTTTTAACGATCTTCGAATTGACTTTTCCTGTCTACCCTAACAACCTGTTTTCCTGTTTACAACCTTAAAATAATGCTAATTATAATAATAATGCTTACTTACATCGACCAACATATCTCGAGGCTCTCGTTAGGCGTTTGGATCAAGAGCCTGATTCAGAAGGCAGTACTCCTTGATGCGGCTCGCATTGTGAGAAGGTTCCTATCTCTGCAGCCCTAACCACCGGCAGCTTGGACCCTGCTCCCGACACCGGCAGACCTATTTTTTTAAAATATCTATTTGTTTAAGAAATATTTAAAAATTTAACTAAATAAGATGTGAAATGAATAAACGACAATGCTTTTCTCTCCTTATCTGTCTACTGCTTCTACAGTACAATAGGTATATCTACTCTACAGTAAGTGCAACAAAGCTTCATTAAACAAAATAACGGTCGGTATCTAAACGAACAATTGCTCAGTTTTACGGCTCCTACTTAGTCGCTGCTTATATTGTTGCCCCCAGTTTATGTTTTAAAACCACAAAGGGAATAAATTACCGAAGGTCCATTTTTTAAAATGCCTAAATATTTACCCAAGACTCGGTGGAGTCTTGTCAAATAAATTTAGAGCATTTTTTAGAAATAACGTGCAAGTGCTTCCCATAACATCTTCGAAAAAAATCTGAAGCATTCGTTGCAATTAAATTCTTGGCATTAGAGTACAATTAATTAACTTTATAATGCAAAAACTTTTGTATAATACGAATAGTATTTTGATAGTGAATGCAAGTGTTACTGGCACCCATTAAAGGCTTCCAGACAGACAAGCGCGACGATACTCCAGTAGAAAAATTTCCATGAAGTTTTCATAGAAACTGTTACACCAGAGTCGCAACGCGCTATCGCGTCGCAACAGTCTGCACGGGCCTTAATATATTACATGTTTTAAATATGCTTATGAGGAATTAATTTAATCCGATCCAGCCTGTCCCGTGCTGTCCTCCCCCCAGCAACGCCCTAAGTCGAGGCCCGTAGCTCTCAGGGGCTGCCCTTAGCGAGTTTTCGCTTAGTTTATAAGTTTTTATGTCCTGACTGGAGGTTTTAATTTATTGAGGCATCTACAGGCAAGACCGGTTGAGCAGCTGACACCGCAGGTTGGCAATTACTATGAGATGACAATAATTATTTAAAAAAAAATGAGGACTTAAGGAAAATCTACCTTTGGTCTGTGTCAAAAATATCTAGTGAAAGTATAAACAAATCACTCACTAAAGGGAATTAGTAACACATTCATCGGTATTTAGAAGGTTTAAACTTTGTCTCTCCCCTTTTTCCAACAATTATTGTTTGAATACCATAAACATCATATTTATAATGTTCCCACTGCTGGGACATAGGCTTTCTTTATGAGGGACTGGGCCGCCACGCGGGCCCAGTGCAGGTTGGTAGATATCACATGAATTTTTAGTTCTTGAACATGCCGTTTCCTCACGATGTTTTCCTTCACCGTTTTGAGAGCAGTAATGATGAAATTATTTACACAAAATAAAGTGCCCCTAAGCAAGCACGTTCTGACCCATGATCTACAACTCGTAAGTCGCAGCCGTCACCACTGGGCCACCACTGCTCTCCCATTTGAATAATTAATCAATTGTATTTTTTTTTGATAAGTTGTTTTTCTGCATTATTTTTCTCATTCGGATCTTGTTATTGGTGCGTTCTTCAGTTATATGAAGGTGTCTGTTACTTAAAACACAGAGGCTTAATGAGGACAATTGTGTTATTAATTTTAGTGGTCTTTTCAGTTTACAGTTTCAGACATTATCTTCGGGCGGTTCAAGGGTACATTATACTAATGAGTTTTCAGCATTTTAATACTTAATTACGCTGTTTTAATGATTCTAGTCGGCTGGAATCTAGTTAGAGACTAGATAATGATGTACTTGATAATTATGATACTTAGGCATTTGCCATTTTTATAACCTAAAAAGATCATTGGCAGTAATTTTGCAGAATTGACCTCAATGGTTTGTTCAGATGCATGAATTGCTACAAATGCCTAATCTTTGAGTGGCAACATCCAATTTTATTCGGGAAGGAACTAACTCCACTAATAATGATTGTTTCAACTACTACTAGTTTAGAACTCGCATCTGCATTGCATCGCCTGCCCGCACTATTACCGCTAGTGCCGCTTTCGCGACATCGCAACTGAGTCGTACGGTAGGCATCGCGACTGAGGGTTGGAGGCCGCGGCGGGAGAGGAGTGCCGCTATTGCGGTGCGCCACTCTCCCTACCTTCTTCGCCCTTGACGAGGTCGCCACCGTCTGATGGCGGACGCGGTGGGGCCGCAGGAGAGGAGGAGTGTCGGTATGCGTTAACCACTCTCCCTATCTTCTGCGGCCGAAAAGTGGTAGGTGGTGCGGCCACTGACCTGACCCGTTGCAGGGGGACCAAGGGTGTCAGATACGGTGTCGTCTGGCGCCCATGTGCTGTGTCATGGCATGCAATGTGTTCTGGTGCGCCGGTGATGAGGAGTACTCCCAGCGGGTTCGCGAATGAGTGTTAACGCTTGCCCGAGTTCCCGCCATAAGCGGCAGAGGAGGATACCGTGAAATTTTAGTCGGTTAGAGTCCGACATAACTGCAATATCTCCCCGTAGTAGTGCAGTATACGTGAGTATTTCTCCATGCAAAAATAAAAAGGTTACAAATGTGACCAACTCATCATTTGCCTAGCCTTTTCCCAACTATTTTGGGGTCGGCTTCCAGTCTAACCGGATGCAGCTGAATATCATAATTTTACATGGAGCGACTGCCTATCTGACCTCCGCAACCCAGTTACTGGGTAATAATACTATACCCCTTGGTAAGCCTTTTTTTTTTTTTTTTTTTTGAGGGTGGGAAATCATCAAATAACTTCTCCCGCTCTGGGTGGAGCGGAAGGGCGTGTCAGACTTTTACTGACTAAAACCCACCCGTGTTCCTTCAGTTGCCTATGCCAGGGCCGCGGTAACCCCTTCAGACAACCCGCGACCCCAGCGGCGTCGGCCCTATTGGACCCCGTCACTTGCTGACATCTCTTTGAGGCGCGCGTGGAACACAACGCGCCGTCGACTCGGGCCTGGTCCTTACCGGATGGCGAGCTAAAATAAAAAGGTTACAACTGTGACCAACTCATCATTTGCCTAGCCTTTTCCCAACTATTTTGGGGTCAGCTTCCAGTCTAACCGGATGCAGCTGAATACCAGAATTTTACATGGAGCGACTGCCTATCTGACCTCCGCAACCCAGTTACTGGGTAATAATACTATACCCCTTGGTAAGCCTGGTTGACAGACTTTCGGGGTTCTGACGACCCGTAACGACTGTCAAAGATCCACGAATGACAGGCGAGACCAACGGCTTAACGTGCTTTCCGAGGCACGGGATGTCTCGGTATGTAAAGATGTTCACCCACCCACGGACTAACCGCGGAAAGCGTAGCTTTACCTCATGTAACGGCCCGTGCGGCTGTTATTACTTAGCCACGAGCCCCTCTAAACTAGAACTGTTACGTGAAAATTGGTTGCAGTAGCAAAATTAGGGACACGGAAGGGAAGGTGAAGGAACACGGGTGGGTTTTAGTCAGTAAAAGTCTGACACGCCCTTCCGCTCCACCCAGAGCTGGAAAAGTCATTTGATGATTTCTCATCCACAAAAAGAAAATAAAAGGGTACTCCGACAGCTTTCATAGAACTATCCCTAGGGATATATCATGGCTACAACCATCTTACTGCTACTTAAGGCGTTCACGACTGCACTGTCTTCCTCAACTTCAATACGAATCATAGACTTGTATCTAAAATACAATGTATTCGTCCACAGAACATACCAGTACGCTCCAGTTACTTCGTTTTATGAGGCGCACTTAGACATGGATACGTTCCGTTCCTATATTGTTGCCGGTTTACGGTTCCTAGACCAACCGAGGTTATTGAAATCTTACATGTACGTAGTCTAGGTTAGGTATCAAACCTAGGTAGGAATTAGGAAGATCTCGTTTGAAGAAGCTTCTTCGTAGTAGTAACTACTATATACAGGGTGTAAATGTAAATAGTGGCAATCTTTTAAGTACATATTCAAAGAACGTCTTAAGATACGTGGTTTCATTTACATAACCCGTTTTGTTTCATAACTTCATAGACACTCTGTATGTTTTAACTTTGTTTCTTTGCCAATTTATGCAATAATCAAACTCGAACTGAAAGCAGTTATTTCAATTAAACCATACTCATTACATGCACATTTAAACTGTCAAGGAGTCGGCCAGTTAGAAAGATGAAGCTAGTTGTCCATTCCAAAGCGTAGTTCGTTCCTTTCAGATAGATGCCTATTTCAAGCAACCTTTATAATATATAGAATAAGGTGGGTGTACATTATAACGCTCTCTTAAGAACTGCGCACAACGGACGCGGTGCAGCTCAATTTGGGTTCCATCCATAGATAATAGAAATTAATATTCTTAAATAAAAATTCTTATTTCTTTGGTATATACAGGATAATTTTTTAAGCAGTGCGCAAATTTTCACGGGGTGTTCTACCCATAAATATGAACAACTTTCATTATGGGACTAACTCTGAAATCGCGAAAAAAAAAATGAGCTGTTCAGTACATTTACCTACACCAAACTCGTCAAAATGTAGGGAGTAGCTGAATTTTTTTTCGCGATTTCAGGTTTTGTTCCATAGTAAAAGTTGTTCTTACTCACGGGTAGAACACCCTGTGAAAATTTGCGCACTGCTTAAAAAAATATCCTGTAATAGGGATGGGCCGAACGTTCTATAAACCGAAAGCAAACTTCGGCCTAAATTCGGTTGTTTTCACTAGGAAAAGTATACGAACAAAAATGTAACAGACTTCTGCCAGATATAACACAGAATCCTTGATGATTTTGCGCTAACACCTGCCCTTGGTACATTACAGTACTTAGTACATACAACAGTAATTTTTGGCCATATTTATTTCAATGTAGAGGTCAAAATTCTGATAAAGTTTAGATTAGGCATTTAATTGTTAAATACATATGTAACAACTAACAAACAATAAATAAATGCTTAATTATGATTTTATTTTACTGGTTTATTTTTATTATTTTAGTCAAAACAGTCGAGTTATTTTAATATTTTCTTGTTTTGAATGTTCGGCATTTGAACCCAATTTTGACCGAATTTCGGTTAAACCGAATCTGAAACAAATTTCGACCAATGCCTTGTTTAAGGATTAAGGATCATACAACATATCAAAGAACTCCACAACACGTACAGTTCAGTTTACAGTTCCGAGCTATTTTAGTATGAACACGGCTCGGGTTGCATCATTTGCGTCCGAGTCCGATCGTTTGTCATAAGCCGTGTCCAGACCAACCGAGCACGGTTCGCGAGGCAGCCGCGCGAGCCAATGCCTCAGCTGGTGTGGACGTGCCTCGGACTGCCTCGTGCGCACGTTGCCTCGGCCGAGCGCCGCTCTACCGCACGCCATACGCCCGAAGCAGCCCGAGCCACGTCCACACCGCCGGGCGTGTTTAGTCGGTCTGGACGCGTATAGATAGACAGATAGACTGTTCATAGCAATAAACTATGGCCATTAACCATGAGATGGGAAGAAATAAGAAATTTTGATTAACCCCTCACGTGTCGGGCTATTTTTAGACCCAAAACCCCAGCGGTGGGGGGGTTGGGGGTTAGTTGCGAACCCTATAGGTTCACAACTACTGATGAGACTATGTTTTCCATCGGATGTTTTTTTACGTTTATATATATGTGATATAAGCTTATATACCTACTATGTAAAGTTTTGTCTATATGCACACATGGAGTGCATTTAACACGCTGGAGGGGGGAAAGGGGGTTAGTTGCGAACTCCATAGGTGCACAACTACTGATGATAATTGGTTTTCCATCGGATGATGTTTTTTTACGTTTATAAATATATACCACGATTTAAAGGTTTTTCCTTATGCACACATGAGGTGCATTCGACACTTGAGGGGTTAAAAAGTTTTTATTAAAGTTCTCACCGAGAGGAGGCCTGTGTCCCAGTAGTGGGAACATTACCTATAGGCTGATTTTGCTATTATGCTATTAAAGGTTTTCATTGAATTATTATTATTTTAATTAAAAATAAACAAATCTTAAAGAATTTCTTTAAAATATTTAACACTAACAGCCAGACGTTATTTGGAAAATGGACACAACTTTCTCCAATAATACATAATGAAAATAAAGTGACAATTTTATTATTAATTTACAATCTAGTCACACGCCGTTTCTTCAACAAATCACCAAGATATCCAAGAAAATAAAGTTTTTATCATTTTAAATGCGAAAATGGAATAAAAATAGAGATCATTTTACAAGATGGCCCTCCTAAGCGGTTGTTGAACCTTTACTTTTTATTGGTGTATGCAAGGGACACTTCGCATACAGCCAGTGTATTCAAAATTTCAAATAGAACAAATCGATTAGATTTATCGATTGCGTGAAATTATGCGAGTGGTTTTGCGTTTTTGGTATTTCAATTCATTACTTAAAGCTAAGCAAGAGGAGCTCATGGCTAAGTAATAACAGCCGCACTGGTCGATCCATCAGGTTAAGCTACGTTTGCCGGGGTTGGTCAGTGGATGGGTGACCATCTTTACATACCGAGACTACTCCGTGCCGCGGAAAGCAGGTGGTCCCGGCTGTCATTCGTGGATCTTTGACAGTCGTTACGGGTCGTCAGAAGCCCCGAAAGTCTGACAACCAGTCTTACCAAGGGGTATCGTATTACCCAGTTACTGGGTTCTGTAGGTCGGATAGGCAGTCGCTCCATGTAAAATACTGGTATTCAGCTGCATCCGGTTAGACTGGAAGTCGACCCCAACATAGTTGGGAAAAGGCTTGGCAGATTGATTTGATATAAAGCTAAGCAAGTGCTCTCAGCCAAATATAAAATGAAACTGTAGAAATCTCTTGTTTTTTGTGGCTAGCTAAAAAAGGCATCAAAGATAAAACTCCGTTTACACGATGCAAGATTCTGGACAGTTCAAGAGCAATAATCGCGTTTCAATTATCACGTTCAATTTTATTGCTATTCAAGAATTACATGCAAGCGTTTATACGCGTGCGATTCCATAAAATGGCATACAAAATAATTTAATGCAAGTTTCGCCATTCAATAAAATCGCAGGCGACTGCTGTTTGGACGGTGCAAGTTAATTGCCCTTAAATTTTATGGTATGCCACAGGCAATAAACTTGTCGGTACTTGATAGTTTTCATACAATGGAGGAGGTATACATTATAATTAGACAAGTTGCCAAAAAAAAACTGATTTACCAAGAATACTTTTTGCTTTTTAGGGTTCCGTACCAAAATGTTAAAAAGCAACCCTTATAAATATCCTTGGACATTTAACACAACTCCATCTAGTCCCAAGCTAAGCAACCTAATGCTTGTGTTATGGTAACGAGATGGCTGATAAACTACTTAAATACATTTTTTTTTTTTGTAAATACATAGGTACATATTATAGATAGAAAAACACCCAGACTCGGAACAAATACTTGTAGGTCGTACAAATATTTGTTCCGTGCGGGAATCTAACCCGCGACATGCTGCGCAGCATTTAATCGCTCAACCACTGCGCCAACCGTGTCGTCAATGGTGCGACTCAGTTTGTCTGTCACACCTGGATATCTCTAGAACTACTAATGCTATCAACTTGAAATTTGGAACAGTTTTAGATGACGTTTACCCAACTACTTTGCAAATAAGAAAGAAATAATTTGTATGTATTTTGCAACAGGGACTGAAAGGAGGTCTTAAAAATTCAAAGTGGGGCTACTAGGGCATGTGGGGTATCATATGAAAGAGCGCAGTTTGCACATTCTCAAACATTTTTTTTAGGCCGCATTTTTTTCGACTTTTAGCTTGCAAAGAGAAAAATCTGAAATTATTATATATGTACGTGTGTGTGTTGTATGTGTTGTGCATATTATGTGTGTGTGTGTTTGTGTGTATTGTTATATTACTGGAAAAATAAAACGATGTCTCTAAATAGCACACTTTTTCAGAAATCGGTACGGAGCCTTCGGTGCGCGAGTCCGACTCGCTCTTGAGCGGCTTTTTTTATCTGTTCTAGTGATGCACATTTATTATTCTTGACTATAAATTGCTTACGAGAACTTTGGAACCGACTCCTAAAATAAGATAAGTCATGCCGATAAAAGTTACGATCAGTGACTAATACCCATTTTACTGGTTTACGGTTTTGGCAAGCATTATACTAACCTAGTACATCAAACCACATCAGTATTATTACGACTGTGGGCGGTTGCCAAGAACTGTGCAACTACCACAAGTGGGTTGCCAAGAACTGTGCAACTACCACAAGTGGTGGTAAGTAACCATTACAAAAACTTGTTTCATTGACAAATTATCAGTTCTTGATTACAGGCCCTCCAATCGTCCTCTCTCGTATCATTGTATGATCATAATCATAACTATCTGAAATAACATGGTTTTATTTATTATTTTATTATACGTATGCATACATAATTACGTATATTTTATTTGTTAGTTGTACGGTTTTAATTAGGGTTCCGTACCAAAATGGTAAAAAAGGAACTCTTATGGTGTCACTCAGTCTGTCTGTCTGTCTGTCACAGCTGAATATCTCAAGAACTACTAATGTTATCAACTTGAAATTTGGAATAGTTTTAGATGACGTTTACCCAACTATTTTGCAAATAAGAAAGAAATAAAAATATTTATATTTTTTTTGCAACAGTGACTAAAAGGGGGCCTTAAAAATTAAAAGTGGGACTACTAGGGCATGTGGGGTATCATATGAAAGAGCGATGTTTGCACATTCCCAAACTTTTTTTTTCTTTTTTTTAGGCCACACAGTTTTCGACTTTTGATGAAAAATGTAAAAAAAAATACCGTTCCCCCCCCTCCCCCTTACCTCCGAAGTTTGCAAAGAGGAAAAGTCTGAAATTATTATATGTGATAGAAGTTTATGTAAAGATTACGGGAAAAATAAAACGATGTCTCTAAATAGCACACTTTTTCAGAAATCGGAACGGAACCCTCGGTGCGCGAGTCCGACTCGCTCTTGACCGGTTTTTTTATTTTTGCTCGGCTCCTAAAGGTCATAGCGTGATGTTAAATAGTCTATAACCTTCCTCAAGAATTGGGCTATCAAATGCAAAAAGATTTTTTTCAAATCCGACTGATCCAAACAAATTTTACCTCATAATATTAAATTATAATATTATTATAAGTATAATATAGAATAGTAATTATAATATATATAGTATAGATTAGTTTTAATAAATTTAAAGATGATTGTGATTAAACTTTTAATTTATTTTAAAATTTGATTTTACGTAGGTACAATACGTGCTACTAAAGATGAGACTTGACTCACCACGTGGTTTGACCCCCACACAAACACACACACACACTGACACTTGCTGTGAGTTGCTGATTTCAAACCTTAATCCAGAGTTTCAAATAAACCAATTACAGGTACTTTTGAACTGTCAACGTTTCGGTTAGTCAGAAAGATGAAGACAGTCGCCCATTCCTAAGCGAAGGAGGAAAAAAAGTCTTTGAAATGTCCTCCAAACTCCGAAAGCATTAAATCCGGGGTGGAAACTCCGAACCACCCCGATTTTAATGCTTTCATAATATCAACACTCTTCACCATAAATTGCTTATATTCTCTTAAAAGACGAAGAACCCATTATCTCGTGTACCAATATTGCTATATACATATAGGTACCTACTCGAGTTCGTCGCCTCGCAATCCGCTTACGAGTAGAAATATCATTGTACCGAGAACATATCGCCCTCATGATTTGTAATGTCATATTAAAGATGCTTCTTGAATTATAATGAGAGACTAGTATTTTGTTTGCGGATTTGTTTGTGAAAAAGGGTTTGATTGTAAAGGGAATGTTGGTAGAAAATTGTATGGATTATAAGATGCTTCATTTAAAAGCGTTATACCTCTTTCAGTCACAAAGAATAGCTATGATACGGTTAAAAAAAAAACAAAAAAAAACTTATTTTTTGATAGATAGATAGATAGATAAAACATTTATTTGATGCACGAAAAGACACAGCACAACACACAAAAGTACAATTAAATTATTACACTTCACATGAATAGTATAAAAAATAAAAAAAAAAGGTGCCAACATACAAAAAAAAAAAAAAATAAAGAAAAACATACATAAAATATAGAAATGAAAGTGGCAATAGGACATAACATACATAACTTCAAGTAAAGATTATTTTTATTATATAATCCGCATAATAAAAAGTATAATAAGGAGGATAGTCTTATGAACTTTGAATCTTATGTTGGCAACACAGAATTAATCAAGTGCCAACAGAAAGGTGGTACTTACCATTACACATTCCATTAGGGTCGTTCCAAAAAAAAAAAAATTATGCGATAAATACAAATTATCAATTTTCAGTCTTTTTCCTTTACTTGTGCATGATTCTAGGACAACGCGAAGGACCCTATAGGTTTCGTCGTTTCGATTTACTTGCGAATATCGAAATAATGTCGCATAGGTGGCTGTATTTTTTATTACGTGGACTTAGAATCTTGATTTTTTTAGAACTCTAAGGGACCATAGACCTACGTATTTGATATGAATTTCAATTTGGTACCTCCATGCGTTCCTGAGAAAAAAGATCTTGACAGACTGACAGACAGACAGACGAACAACGTGTGTGATCCTATAAGGTTTCCGTTTTTTCCTTTTGAGGTATGGAACCCTAAAAAGTTGAAAAATATCTCCTACAATGTTTTGCAATAAACAGACATATAAAATACTCTTTTGCGATATTAAACATGGATTCCATATAATAATATCACCAACAATGTCAGGTTTAAAATAAAAGCAGACAATAAAATATAAACTTTATATTTCTTTATTTTCTGTACAATGTAATACTAAAACGTATACATTTGATATTGTTTTATATGATTCGGTAAGTTTACAGAGCATTTAAAAGATAGAATTGCCATATTCGACTTCGGGGAAGTCAAATTAATGTATAGAGGGGCATAGAGACACAGCCCGTTAGCTTGTGAAGACTGTGAGATAGTTTGTTCATCTGAATAAATTAATGAATGAATTGAACTGCCTCCACAAATAAAAAGTTCTAGTATTTGGTCAGATAAAATCTATACAGGGTGACTTTGAAAACATGCGACAAAATTTAAGGGGGTGTTCTACGCATCAATATGAACAACTTTTACTAAGGGACCAACATCGAATTCGCAAAAAAAAAATTACCTTCCCATATTATACTTAAAGGTATTGGACCCTTTTCGAAAGAAAAGAAGAAAAAAAAGAAGAAGAAGAAGAAGAGGAAAAAATGAAAAAAAAAAGAAGAAGAAGGAAAAAGAAAGAAGAAAGAAGAAGGAGGAAGAAGGGAGGAAGAAGGTCGGATTTTTTTTTTGCGAATTCGTTCACATAGTAAAAGTTGTTCATATTGATGCGTAGAACACCCCCTTAAATTTTGTCGCATGTTTTCAAAGTCACCCTGTATACGAGTAACCCAGTAACTGGGTTGTACATTGAGGTCAGATAGGCAGTCGCTTCATGTGAAATACCGGTGAATACCAGCTGCATCCGGTTAGACTGAAAGGCGACCCCAATGTAGTTGGGAAAAGGCAGATACCCTTTGGTAAGGTAAGGCTGGTAGTCAGACTTTCGGGCTTCTGACGACTCGTAACGACTGTCAAAGATCCACGAATGACAGCCTGGACCAACGGTTTAACGTGATTTCCTAGGCACGGAGGAGTTTTGGTATGTAAAGATAGTCACCCATGCACGGTAGCTTAACCTGATTGATCGACCCGTGCAGCTGTTATTACTTAGCCACGAGCCCCTCTAGGTCTAAGGTCTGGAGGCATCTATATCTTTTTAAAGCTCTGTGGTAAAGTTTTAAGACTGGAGACACTAAATCAGAATTGTTTGGCATTTTACTGTCTTATCTGATATCTAGTGAATTTTCTTGTAGGTACAGCAGTCTAGGAGCAATCAATTTGTAACATGGTTAGTAAAATAAAATTTATTACATAGCAAAAAGGTACTTGATAGTATACATGTTAAAAATAATGAAAATTACAGTATGTAGACAGAAGATTCACTATGAATATTTAAACACTTATTCAAAAGAATATTCATATTATAAAACAATTGACAATCCTCTTAAAAATAAATATCAAGCAAGATACGCTGTGTCTCCAGTTAAAAACATAAAAATCTTTGTTACTATTCTTTGGTCTTATATTGTAATCTGTAATCTTATATCTAGGTACATACATATTGGATCTAAGCAAAATAATTATATTATGAAGAAAAGTATGGCACGTTTTAGGTTTCGTGTTTTAGCAACATCACAGATTAATACGGATGGAACACTCCGCAAAATCATTTAAATAAAAAGCGACTCTTGCTACGACACAGTAAAGTGCAATTCAGGTCGCACAACGCTTATAGCAGTACGCTTACAGTTATATTCAACTACAAGTTGCCTCTCTTTCTATAGCGTAACTCATATACCTTCTGACCTACTGAATTAGCCCCGCGGACGGGGCCCGCCGCGTACTTGTAGCTTCATACCTAAACTGCGGAGTGTCCCATCTGTATTAATCTGTGGCAACAGCTAATAATCTTATACTTACAGCTGTAGGTACAAACAACAGCACATCAGGTTACTATTAACTGTCAAATTTCTCCAAATGATTTTAAACCTTGAAATTTTGACGGTTATGTTCAAAAACGAATGAGAAAATTTGACAATTTTTAGTAACTTGACCTGCTGCTTTATGTGCTACAAAAGTACACATCAAGAGAAAAAGTCAGTTCTAGCCATACAGAAAATTTATACAGAATCTGTCAAAGACAATTTGATGGCTAAATATAATCCGTCTCTTTTTAATTCCACCTATTAGTAAAATACATCAATACTTTCGGTCTAGTCAGAAGCATTTCTATCAGCGTTTGACTACGTAAATTCTCTCTATTATCGCCCAATAAAGTGCGAGAGAGAAGGGAGGTAGGATAGAATGTATCTGATCTGTTCTCTCGCACGGTTGATACAGACAGTCAATCGAGTGTCAGTTATCGCACAGTCCGCTACTTTGTTTGTTAAGCAAATTGATACCCTGGTTCACAATTGCGACACTTTGATTTTGTAGTTACCGTCAGATGTTCGTCGTTTCGAACTAGGGATGTCACTGGTAAACTAGTAATTTTAACGACTAGTAATTTTGTAAGTAGACTTTTTTTTAAATGTTGCAGGCTTTAAGAGTCAGGGAAGACCAAAGAAACAATGGATGGACTGTGTGAAAGATGATAGGTAGGTACGACTAGAAAGGGAGTTATACCGAGACGACGGCTATTATATAGTGTGAGTCTTCATAAAGTGCACAAACTTAAGGATGTGGTGCAGACCATCAAACTGAACAACTTTTTCCCGGGGACCAACATCGTAATCGTGAAAACAAAACCGTCGTCCCTTACTAAATTTCAATGCCTACTGGACCAAATGTATGGGACGACTGTTTTTTTTTTTTACTATTACGATGTTGGTCCCCGGGAAAAAGTTGTTCAGTTTGATGGTCTGCACCACATCCTTAAGTTTGTGCACTTTATGAAGACTCACACTGTATATGAGGTATGGAAGTAGTTAATTTTGTATAATACTCGTAACTAGATACTTTTAATTTGTAATCAAATCAAAATCTCCTGTTTGTTGTTTTATCAGTAGATTGTATGAGATTAGAAACAATAAGTTATAACCAAAATTATTAAACTAGGGCTTCGTATAACGTAAATGAATTATGAATTGTAAAAAAAAATGAATTGTAAAAAAAAACCAATTAAGTTTGAAAGGTGCGATTAAAATATCATTTTTAGGGTTCCGTACCAAAAAGGTAAAAAAGGAACTCATAAGGTGTGACTCAGTCTGTCTGTCTGTCTGTCACAGCTGGATATCTGAAGAACTACTCATGCTATCAACTTAAAATTTAGAATAGTTTTAGATGACGTTTACCCAACTATTTTGCAAATAAGAAAGAAATAAAAATATTTATAATTTTTTTGCAACAGGGACTGAAAGGGGGTCTTAAAAATTTAAAATGGGACTACTAGGGCATGTGGGGTATCATAGGAAAGAACGTTCTTTGCACATTCTCAAACTATTTTTATTTTTTTTACGCCGCATATTGTTCAACTTTTGATGAAAAATGTAAAAAAAAATACCGTTCCCCCCCCTCCCCTATCTCCGAAGTTTGCAAAGAGAAAAATCTGAAATTATTCTATGTGATAGAAGTTTATGTAAAGATTACAGGAAAAATAAAACGATGTCTCTAAGTGGCACACTTTTTCAGAAATCAGAACGGAACCCTCGGTGCGCGAGTCCGACTCGCTCTTGACCGGTTTTTTATGAATTTTATAAAAGTCTCTGCCCGCAACTTCGTTCGCATGGAACTCGTAAAATACACGTCAATAGTATTATACTAAAATAACAGACACATTTTTATAAAAATCCATCGGGCGGGCGATACGATGCAATGCAGTGGGTTGAGGGACTCACCGAATTGCATCGCATCGCCCCCTGCGCTATTACATCGCTTAGCGTTCTTTCTGATCTCAAGAATTGATCTATGTAATGCAAATTTTTTTTTTCAAATCTGACTGTGTGTAGTTCCAGAGATAAGCGCGTTCTACAAAAAATCAAGCACTTCACCTTTATTAGTATAGTACCTAAAGATGAAGTTTTCTATTACTTGATAAATTATTATGCACTGGATGCCAAAACATGCCAAACTTTTAACAAAAATTAATAAAATCGGTGAGATGTGACTACCAAACTATTCCAACTAAATACATAAAATTATACGATGTAATATTTATGGAAGAATTCACTAAAATATCTACATCTTAATACCCGTATTATGTAAATATGGCAGCTAAATTATTTCAAATATTTAATCTTAAATGTTATATTAAATTTTTGGTAGATTCTAACGCTCTTTCGTACAATGAAATAATGTTAATACTTGATGATTTCGTATAATTTGTTAGTTTTTAATAACTGTAAATTACGTTGCTGATTTAAAATATATTTTTTGTAACCAAGCTTTTTGCGAATCAACAAACGATTTCTTAAATAATAATATATCGTTAATTCAGGATCGTGATTTTAATAATTTATTGCTCTATAAAACATAATCATTGTATCATATTTTGATCCTATTGTTCGTGATGAAATTGAAAGAGCATCTATTTATTCAAAACTAGCAATATTAATTAAATTAGCACGAAAACAAACATTTCTACACAATCCTATTACTTAGAGACAAGTAAAATTATTTTATATACAAAATCCAAGTAAATATTTTTATCACTATGAAAATAATACTGAGTCATGCATACATCGCATTTATACATTTAATATTTCTCCTTCGAAAATGCAATTCATAAATTATAAAACTTAAATATAAAATTATATCAAATTGTGACACCGAATCTTTTTCAAGAACCGAATCATTCATTTCAAATTATGAATTTAAAATTTTCGTAAATCATAAATTCATAATAATATATCATTTTGAATCATAATTTGAAAATTATTCTGCGACACTACATTGGGTTTCATAAAAGATACTCATTCTTATGATATTCAATAAGACACAAAAATTACATTACGTTTTAGGGCATTGTTCAGTGTGATAAATGTGAGCGATTTATTATGCTAGATATATTATAGCGTATCATATTCTATATGAGCTCACGTACTGCGATTTTAGTTATAACATAATAATATAACGTGCTTGTTACACTTTGACGATCAGCTGTATGTCTTAGTCAGTAATATTCTTGGTAAGAACCTACTTTGGAATATGGTATACTCTGTGACTTTTCTGATGATTGATACTGCCACGCTACCACGCTTGGCTAAGCAAGTTAGTGATCACTTTTTATTCAGGCACTGAAATAAGTGTTGAGACAGAATTATGTACTTTTTTTTTTTTTTTTTTAATTCTTTATTTAATTAGGGACTTTTATAATCGCAATGCGTATGACAGTCCCATCGTACCCTAAATACATACTACTACAGCTTACATTTGGGTCAGAAGCAGTACTTAAATCGCTGTATTTATTTTTATAAAATAAAAACATGAATAAATTAAATAATTTAATTAAAATAAATTATTTTAAAAATAATAAACTGCTAGAGCTCATAATTCAAATTAGAAATCTTTTTAACTTTACCAAGCTTCCCAACTTAAAGTGGGTATTCCCAAATGGACTCAAATCCCACTATAATTTGTCTGTAAAATATATCCGACCACGGTGAGCTCATGAAAAATCGCCATACGTGAGTCCTGCAAGTGCATGATGCAGTAAATTTTCTCGCGATAATAAATCTCACACGATTTATCATAAATGTGTGCTATCTTACTCATAATTCTACTAACCCAGGGACCCCTTGAACCCCTTGGGTTTGCTTTTGTAAAATAAATACTTTGGTATCATTATTTTTATGTATAAACTACCAAAATTCCAAATATCAAAAATGTAGTTTGTGTCATACAAGTTTCAGTTTTCTGTATACTTCTAAAACAATTGTTAAACTTTAAACATAAAGACCTATTTAATAAATTGTTAAGTGTGTGTTTCTAATTCGTGTCTCGTAAGTTCAGTCTCCTGTATTTCGTCTTCACTTCGACTTGAATCTGAGTCTCCTGCAAACAAATAAAAAAGTATGTCTTACTTTTCATCATAAAATCATAATCAGACTATAATGTTGCCAGTACTGGGACACAGGCTCTGTGAGAGAGAGTGGGAAATAAATTGTGACCCATGCATTCTCTCTCTCTCACAGCCTGCCTTAGGCCTGCGTGTTGGATTATGGCCCATAATCCAACACGCGGGCCCAGTGCGAGTTAGTGCATGTTACATGTCTTTGAATTTTTGGTTCTAAGTCATGCCGGTTTCTTCATGATGTTTTCTTTCACCGTGTTGAGAGTAGTACCCACTACATTCGTTGCCCGCTACCTTATTTCGAGGTAAAAATAGGTACTATTTTTAACAATATTAAATAGTATAATATTCACTTCGTGGAAAGGGTACTTTTCACTACCACGCACTACTAAATAAGTACGCTTTGGTAGTTATTTAAGATTTTTATAAGAATAAACCTTTTTCTACTCAAGATAATTTTAGACATTTATGTAGTTAGAGATAAACCATTCTAAAAAAAAAACCGGGCAAGAGCGAGTCGGACTCGCGCACCGAGGGTTCCGTTCTGATTTCTGAAAAAGTGTGCTATTTAGAGACACCGTTTTATTTTTCCTGTAATCTTTACATAAACTTCTATCACATAGAATATTTTCAGATTTTTCTCTTTACAAACTTCGGAGATAAGGGGGGAACGGTATTTTTTTTACATTTTTCATCAAAAGTCGAACACTGTGCGGCCTAAAAAAAAATAAAAATATGTTTGAGAATGTGCAAACAGCGTTCTTTCATATGATACCCAACATGACCTAGTAGCTCCACTTTGAATTTTTAAGACCCCCTTTCACCCCATGTTGCAAAAAAAATACATATATTTTTATTTCTTTCTTATTTGCAAAATAGTTGGGTAAACGTCATCTCAAACTGTTCCAAATTTCAAGTTGATAGCACTAGTAGTTCTTGAGATATCCAGCTGTGACAGACAGACAGACAGACAGACAGACAGACTGAGTCACACCATAAGGGTTCCTTTTTTACCTTTTTGTTACGGAACCCTAATTAACGCTCTTCCACAGTGGTTACGCTCACATGCAAGGAAGATGTAGGTATAGACGCAAACACATAATTAGTCTTTGTCATTGGTTGCTCAGTCACTGGCGATTACACTCAACAACTGAACTAAATAAATACCTTACAGACTAACTGTGACCGATTTACATTTTTCACCAAGATAAAATAGTAATTTACTGTAGCGTAGCGACCTCTGTCGTTGGGTGGAGGAGGAAATGATGTGATTTGTGTCGTTCATTTGCGCTAGTCGCTGATAGATGGCGCTTGCGTTTGTGAATGAATCTCTTACGAGTGCCCATTGATTATTTGATAGTAGTTATCGCTCCTCGACGCCAGAGGGCCGCTTTTATGAATGGGCCATTGTGTATTTATCAATGGCCAGCGTAGTTATCGCTCCTCGACGCTAGGGGAAGCACTGTAGAATACGTTGGAACATTCTGGAAACTTCTAGAACCGGAAGTGGTCGTAAATGTTAATCCTTTTCCGCCCACTCTTAAATTTAGATAGTTAGTCCGCTTTCAGAGCTACTATGGTGAACAAGTTTTCGTAATGTTCTAGCGCGTAGTTTGTAGAGGGTCGGTAATTATTTAACCGAAGCCATGTTTGCCTATATCAGTGCGTGTAATTAATTAGTTTGTTAGCTATGGAATACCGACAATAAATCGGTAATAACGAGTCGTGGTTTTATTATTCGATTTAGTCCTCTGTCCTCAACATTGGTCCTTCGAGAGCCGGATATAGGCAGGCATAGTTTTGGTTTGCCCTCACGCGAGAGTGGTAGTGTGGTGTAGTGCAGTACCTGTCGACATGGTGAAGACACGCGGTATGCAAGAACCCGTCACAGCGGCAACGGAAGGGGACGGGCCCGTCTCCACGGAATCGGTGACAGCGGTGGGGCCGACAGGCACACCCAATAATTCCGTCACAGATTCGGACCCAACCCAGCCTCACAGCCCTGGGGCGACGACAACTCCACACAGACAACCACTGGACGAGACGAGAACCAACAGAAAGGCGTTGGCCCGAGCGAGACTGGAGCTCGCCGCCGCTAGGCTAGCGCTCTTGGAAGCGGATTCAGCAGACGAAGAATTTTTGGCGGGAAGCTCGACTGCGGCATCGAAACGTCAGACGGACGCCGCGGACGCGCTCAGCGAACACCGCGGCTACATCCGCCCGCCGCAGTCGCGACCCATGTCGCCACACGATGATCAGCCCACCACACCGCGTCGAGGGGACACACGGACGGCGACGCCACATGACGCGCCGCCGCCCTCACCGCGACGCGGCGACGAGGGGAGCCTTCTGAAAGGACTGACTCAAGCATTGTTAGAGGTAGCGCGGGGTAACCCCGCCGCCAGCAGGTATGGAATTGATTTACCTATTTTTAGTGGCCACGCGGGCGAATGGCTGCATTTTAAAGCAGCATATAATGAGTCAGCGTCGACTCACACAGAGGCAGGGAATTTGGCCCGCCTCAGAAAATCTTTGAGAGGGCCAGCAATGGAGGCAGTCAAATGCCTATTTCTAGGATCCTCGGCCGCTCAAATTATGCAAAGGTTAGAATCTAGGTTTGGGCGACCAAACGCACTAATAACTTACGAGTTAAATAAATTACGTCAGTTACCTAAACTATCAGATAACCCTACAGATATATGTGTGTTTGCATCGAAGGTCACGAATGCCATTGCCGCGGTGCAAGCTCTGAAAAGAACAGAATTTTTACATAGCCCGGAAATGATTTCCGTAATTACAGAAAAGTTATCAGTTACGCTTAGAAGCCGGTGGTATGATTATGAGTTTGCTGCGGGTGACGCAGAGCCCGGCCTAGTAGTGTTGGGACGATTCCTCGATAGAGAGGCCGATATCAATGCGCGTCACGCCTCAGCAGAGGTGGAATATAAACGAGAACGTCCACAACGGTCGGCTCAAAAGTCATTTAATATAGTAGAGACTGAAAAAACACCGTGTGTAATATGTAGCGAAAAATGTAGCAGCGTGGCTGTCTGTAATAACTTTAAGAAAATGTCGATAACTGATAGATGGGAAACTGTACGTAAAAATAAATTATGTTTCAGGTGCCTGAAACGACGGACCTGGAATCACAAATGCAAAAGTAAGCAGTGTGAAGTGCAAGACTGCGAGCACTATCATCACGGTCTGCTGCACAGTGGCAGTAGACGAGAAGAGCGTCCTCGTGTCACATCAACAGACCACGTACCATCGAGCGTCGACACCACGCCGTGTGCTGACACCGCGCCGCGCGTCGACACAGCACAGTGCGCTGACAGCGCGCCACACGCCGTCATCAGCAACACGAGCACGCCGCGCACATACAACCGAGTTTTACTGAAAGTGGTACCAGTGACACTATCGGGACCAAACGGTAAAGTAGAAACATTTGCTTTGTTGGATGATGGATCGACAATAACACTACTTACTACTGACGTCGCACAGCGGATAGGTGCAAAAGGCCCCAATGAGCCATTTTACATCGAGGCCGTAGCAGGCACACGTATCGACGTTACAAACTCGTGCCGAGTCAAGGTAAATATACGAGGTAAGTACACAACCGAAGGCATAGACATCGAAGCCAGAACTATCGACAGACTTGAATTATCAAGCCAGTCAATACGCGCAAATGACCTGGTTGGCTTCGATCATCTGACACCTATAGTCGAGCAGCTCTCATACGACAAAGGCGTGCCAACTGTCTTGATAGGCCAGGACAACTGGGCGCTCCTACTTGCCTCAGAAGTGCGAGTAGGTACAAAAGGTCAACCGGTAGCGTCACGTACACCACTTGGCTGGGCTTTACACGGCCAAACCTGCAATCTGACAAAAGTACATCTAGTACCACAGATCAGAGAGTGCTGCAGTCATGTAAGTACAGACGAAACTATAGAAAAGCTCATGCAAGAAAATTATAACGCACGGGTTCATGAGTCTGACTACCCCGAACCGGTGAACTCTATAGTTCGAAATCACTATATGGACTATTATTTACAGAGTTTTGACGACGCAAAAGAAGCGAACCGAGTATCTAAAGCAGTCAACGCTGTACATCGGCGAGGTAACTTCACACTGCAGAAATGGGCGTCCAACGAGCCGGCCGCCATCGCAGGCCTCGCAACTGAGCCAGCAGAGGCGGACACTCTGCTCAACAAGGAGGAGAAAATTCTCGGCCTCATCTGGCGACACCACAATGACAGTTTGGGATTCAACTTCAGGAAAGTAGACCCTTCTTATTTAGACAAGCAGGTTACGAAACGCCAGTTATTAAAAACGGCGATGTCTCTGTATGACCCGCTGGGACTAGCCGCGCCGTTTACGACACAAGCGAAGTGCATAATGCAAGACACTTGGCGTTTAAATATCGGTTGGGATGAGCGCCTACCTAAAAGCTTAGAGCGTAAATGGCACGACTGGTTAATTGCTCTGCAAATTCTAAAAGGCGTTCGTATCCCACGTTGTTACCCGGGATTTAATGACTCAACTGGTTTAGAATTGCACGTATTCGTGGACGCGAGCGAACGGGCCTATGCCGCAGCAGCATATTGGCGTTCAGTGAACGACATAGGTCAAGTTAATGTGTCGCTCGCGGCAGCGAAAGGGCGCGTTGCGCCCCTTAAGGTCACAGCTATACCTAGACTTGAATTGCAGGCTGCCGTCCTCGGCGAGCGACTGGCGCGCTGTGTGGAAGAAGAGCACGATCGTCGCGCTGACCGCCGAGTCTTCTGGTCCGACTCGCGCACCGTGCTAGCGTGGCTGCGCGCTGGCGCGCGCGCCTTCAAACCGTTCGTCGCGCACCGAGTAGCAGAACTAGAAGAAACAACCCAGCGAAGCGAATGGCGCTGGGTCCCCACCGCTCACAACGTCGCCGACGACTCGACTCGCGATACACCATCTCACTTCACAGCGAGCCACCGCTGGTACACCGGTCCTGCGTTTCTGTACGACGACGAAAACGCCTGGCCGCAAGAAACAAACTCGCACCCCAGCCTCGACACTGGAGAGGAGCGTGTCACCACTGTCACGGCGCACAAACGATCGACTACAAGAGAGGCGCTACCCGACGTTACACGTTTCTCTTCCTGGCTGCGACTCATCCGGGCCACGGCGCGCGTGCTTCAATTCATCGACCGACTTCGAGTGCACACCACAGCCGCTACCCGCAAACGCAATAGTCGCGTTACCACAGACGACCCGAACTGGAAGGCGCAGCAACGGGAGACTACGAGGACGCGATCCGGAGCGCATAGTCGCAACCTCAGCGTCATGCCGACGGTCTACATACCTCTTGGTACACAGTACACACGTCGAGCCGAGTTCCTGTGGACACGCGCCATACAGGAGGAATGTTTCCCGGAAGAATTGCGTCACGTCACCGGCGGGAGAGCGGTACCAGCCGACAGCCGTTTGAATCGGCTATCTCTGACAGTCGATGAACACAACATAATAAAAATACGCTCGCGCATCGCAGCGGCGGCCGACATATTACGAGAAACACAGTCGCCATCAGCATTGAATGCCACGTGCTGATAGATCGGCACCCGTATGAAGATGTGCTTCATACACTTCTGACAGAGGTAGAACACACAGTTAATTCACGACCTTTGACCCATGTATCGGTTAACCCAGACGACGAGGAGGCTCTGACGCCTAACCACTTCCTGCTTGGCGCACCCACTAAAGTACCGCTGCCAGGGAATTTCACAAGACCGGATGAACTACGCCATTCACACTGGAGAGCGTCGCAACGACTAGCGGACCTATTTTGGCAACGATGGGTGCGCGAAGTACTACCTACACTTCAAAACCGGCGGGAGCCACATGGACGCGGCGACACAGTCAAGGTGGGCGATTTGGTGGTAGTAGTAGACCCCAACTTACCAAGAAACATATGGCCAAAGGGGAGAGTCGAACGCGTGTACCCAGGCGCGGATGGTATCGTAAGAGTCGTTGACGTCAAAACCAAGAGTGGTACAATGCGTCGTCCTGTTAAACGTCTCGTCGTCATACCAGTAGAATAAGCTTAGTTGTCAAAGTCAACATTGTAAAACATATTGTATTGTTAATGTTAACCAGTGGTGTAGACTAAGTCACCATATTGTTTTCATTCTTGGCGTCACTCTAAGGCCTTGCTGTAAGGAGGAGTTTTTAATTCAATGTGATTTAATATATTGCAGAGCAAACGTCCTGGAGCGACTACCGTTAGTGTCTATATAGTTATATAATCAAATTATGTATTTAACTAAAGGTTAAGTAGCCTAAGAGACTAAGTCTGAGTAATACTTAGTATTGTACCTACATACTTAGTATTGTAATTATTGGCTTCCTTATGTGGATTTAGATCCTTGTTAAATAAGGTCATTGTTTTGTTGGCGTTATTGCATGATCATGCTGTTAGGAGGAGTTTTATAATTTAATTCAATTAAATATATAGCAGAGCAAGGATCCTGCAGTGACTACCCTTAGCTTTATGTTATGTATGTTCTAAATTATTTATTGATTTCAGTACAAGTGCTTATCGCATACAGCGATTATTAGATTAAGTTAGAGTAACTTAAATTGTTATCATTGACGTGTGGAAACTGTAAACCAGTCACTAGTGATACAATTATGTACATTAGATGTACACGGCGGGAGAAATGTGACCGATTTACATTTTTCACCAAGATAAAATAGTAATTTACTGTAGCGTAGCGACCTCTGTCGTTGGGTGGAGGAGGAAATGATGTGATTTGTGTCGTTCATTTGCGCTAGTCGCTGATAGATGGCGCTTGCGTTTGTGAATGAATCTCTTACGAGTGCCCATTGATTATTTGATAGTAGTTATCGCTCCTCGACGCCAGAGGGCCGCTTTTATGAATGGGCCATTGTGTATTTATCAATGGCCAGCGTAGTTATCGCTCCTCGACGCTAGGGGAAGCACTGTAGAATACGTTGGAACATTCTGGAAACTTCTAGAACCGGAAGTGGTCGTAAATGTTAATCCTTTTCCGCCCACTCTTAAATTTAGATAGTTAGTCCGCTTTCAGAGCTACTATGGTGAACAAGTTTTCGTAATGTTCTAGCGCGTAGTTTGTAGAGGGTCGGTAATTATTTAACCGAAGCCATGTTTGCCTATATCAGTGCGTGTAATTAATTAGTTTGTTAGCTATGGAATACCGACAATAAATCGGTAATAACGAGTCGTGGTTTTATTATTCGATTTAGTCCTCTGTCCTCAACACTAACATACATAAAAATATACACAATTACACTGATTTTTATTATGCAAACGGTACCCGAACATGTCGTTCCATACAAAGCGCATGCTCCCAGCCGTACATTGTTGTTACCTGGACTGATCGCACGATTAGTTGACCTCTCAGTGCGGGGACGAGTCCATGTTGACAGTAAAGTCGCCGCACACACACAAGTAAAGTGTTGCAATAAGTATTTCCTCTCACACATTGAAATAATCACGTATTGTGGAGGGGCGTTCATTTTTAGAATGGTTCATCTCTACAGTTTTATAATATAACTTGAAAGTCCCAGGGGTAATACAATCTAAATTTTAATTGAATTATAAAGTTTATAAACTATTACATAGCGTATATGTCAACGATCCTATAAGTCTAGTTATCGCACAGTTGCTTATGGTGTGCCCCAGGGCAGCGTCTTAGGGCCTCCGCTTTTTATATTATATATAAATGATCTACCAAAAGTAACAAGCCACCCCATGACACTGTTTGCTGATGACAGCACTGTGACCATTAAAAGTACTGATGATCTAAGCCACAATTATGTTGTCACTCAGACAATAACCTCCATAGTGAAATGGTTAGATAATAATAATCTAAAAATAAATATTGATAAGACGAAATTAATGATGTTTAGCCAACGTGCGAATACCAATATGACAGTATATTATAACAATAAAATTATAACACAAGTAGATACATCCAAATTCCTAGGATTAACGATTGACAAAAAATTGGACTGGAAAGCACACACGGAGGAGCTAACTAAACGAATTAGCAAATCAGCCTATGCCCTATTCAAACTGACCACAGTGATTAATGTCGATGCTTTAGTCACAGCATATCATGGTTTGGTGAGTTCAGTATTGAGATATGGTGTAATTTTCTGGGGTAACTCAACTAACAGGGAATTAGTTTTTAAAGCACAAAAAAGGTGCATTAGGTCAATGTTCAGACTCCACAGTTTAGATTCTTGTAAGCCATTGTTTATCAAATACAAATTATTGACATTTCCTTGCTTATATATTTTTGAGGTAGCTGTATTTGTTAAAACCAATCCAGACCTGTTTACTAGAATATCATTTTATCACAAACGAACTCGACCACAGAACAATAACTTGTGCGTAAAAAGGTCCCATACAGCATTGATGCGAAAAAGTGTTTTTTGTATGGCACCAATCATATTCAATCACATTCCTAGTTCAATTAAAGAATTAAACATACACTTATTCAAGAAAAGGCTTAAATGTTTACTGTTGAATAAAGCGTATTACGACATTTCAGAGTTTTTGGCAGACAAATTGCAATGACTGTTTTTTTTGACTGTGATTATGTCTTTTTCTTTTTCTTTTTGACACTTGACATTTTTGTATTATTTGAATTGTTATATTATTATTTTTTTTTCTCACTTTTTTTGTTTATATTGATTATTGATGATTTTTTTTTTAAATATTTTTCCTTTTGACATTAATATTTTCTTATTTTATTTTTTATTTTTGAGAAATTAAATTACTTTAATCATGTAACTTATTAATAAATTATGTTTAAATGACATCCATAAATATTTGTACGCCTTCGGGTATAGCATAGCGCGCTTGTATATATATTTTTTAACAACTATTATTGTACCTATGTTAACAAATGATTAAATGACTTATGACTTATGACTTATGACTTATAATTTTATTCATTTAATTAAAATTTTGTTCGTAATTGTTTATGAAGTTTCGGTAACAATGTATTTTACATTTAAGGCGCAGATTTCCTGACAACGATCAAGAAGGTGGTTTTTTAAAGCTGTGTATCTCATAAACCGTAAATAATTTTGACATGTAAAAAAAATATGATATTTTCAAGTCCTTTTCGCATACAGTGATGGAAGACAAAACATAATTAAACATACTTTAATGCACCAAAAAAATCTTTAAACATACCTCCTAATAATCTTTAAAAGCTGTTTATTCCTTCATTAGCAATTATAATTATAATTAAAAATATACAATGAAATGTCAAATTCCAAACTGCATCCAGTGATGGATTACTTTTTATTAAATAGTTAATTTCTAATTTTATACGATTTTATTTGCACTTTTACGACATAATTCCGGTGCGTGTGAGAATCTTCTATCTCGTGCGTCAAACTAGACAGCCATAAAGCCATTTCACTTACACACCGAGCTAAAGCAAGTTTGGAACCAGGGCCTTAAGTAGCTTTGAATTTAAGGACTTGTTATAAATTGATGTACTTACGTACATCAATTTATACCAATGTACTTGCCAAAATTATACGGCAGAGCGTCTTCCACGTTTATACAGTGATATTTTTATTATTTCTACAAGAAAGAATTACTTTTAGATGTTTTTTTTTTTCCTATAAAAACTTCTCCAAACCTCATAATACAATTTCCTAGTGCCGGACCCTTAAGAGCCTATACTACCTCAGGTTTTTATCTCGCTCACACGATACTGCTCGCAGACTAAGTGAGAGTGAGACTGAGTGCAGTGCTGGGCGCCGATAGTTTAGGTAATTGCTTTTTACGGTGTAAATACTGGTACTTTGAAAAAAATAAAAAAAAACGTAAGACCCGTACTTTAATTGCGTAACACATTATCAATCGGAGTTTGAATTATTTTGAAACAAATTGCTAATACATTGAAAGATTTGTCTGCTCGACAACGTAAATAACGCAATTAATGTTGTTGAACTGTCAAAATGAAACCAACTCCGATTGATAATGTGTTACGCAATTAGGGTGCTTAGGTATAGTTAGTTCAGTTATTATGCAAAGTTTCATGATCTAATTTGAAGTATTTTTTGAATACCAGCGGTTTATTGTTCGATTTGGAGGTAACTTTTTCTATCTAGAAAATTTTATGGAATCGTGTTTTCTAACATAGTACCTAACATTAATCCTCAACTTTACCACATATTTATTTCAAAATTAATGCAGTAGTATTTTCGACATAACGGAGGATCATACTATGCCATTTGAGGTAGTATAGGCCCTAAACAGGTCGTTGGCCTAGTGCTTGATTAGCCTACCCACCATTTTTTGGGAAAATTACTTTTTAATGTAGTATAAATTTATAAAAAGGCTGATTCTACAGATAAACATTGAAAAGTAATTTTCCCAAAAAAAATGGCGGCTTGGCCATTCAAGCACTAGGGCAACGAGGTGTTCTCAGGTTTTTGATTCAGGTATGTTTCGTTCAGTGTATGTATCCCAAAAGCTATCATCATCATCATTGGCAGCCTGGATACACCCTCTGATGAGTACAGGCCTCCTCCCTCTTGTGCCAAAGCTATAGGACCCTTAATGTGTTGAGTAGAAAGGTTATAATAGCTTGTCCACTCTGAAATGACGCGCCCCACTACCGCATTTACCGTATATGTAGTGGGGCTCGAGACCAAGCTCTACTTCTATACAAGGTAGTCTTCCCTTAAGGCGAAAGCGCCAGGGTAGCCCGCGAAATTCAAAATTTCTTACGTTTTTTGCAATTTGTAGGTCAGTGTGACCTTGTATGTTGAATAAAATATGATTCGCGGCCGTAGCTAATATGACTTTACAGAATTATAATCATTGGAATCAGCAATACAACTCCATAAGTTAGCATTTATCTCAAACCTCATGATTTCATGAAATCGCTAGATTTGAGGTACATGTTAACTTAGGGAGTTGTATTGCTGATTCTAATGATTATAATTCTGTAAAGCCATATTAGCTACGGCCGCGAATCTTATTTTAATCAACATACAAGCTCACACTGACCTACAAATTGCAAAAAACGTAAGAAATTTTGAATTTCGCGGGCTACCCTGGCGCATCAACCTTACATTATATTTTTTAGACATGTCTGACATTATGTTTACTGTTTGACATTATGTTTAAAAGTTTGGACATCATTTTTATTTTATTTTTTCTAATATCTAATACTTACTCGGAATGTTTTAATAATTCATAGTTCTTTGTTTTATGTAAATTGCATGTGTATAAATATTCAACACAATGTAAAAATTGTTTTATGAATAAATAAATGATGATGAAATAATGCACAACCTCATAAAAGGTCATTTTAATCATCATTATGAACAACTTTTACTATAAGACCAAACTTGAAATCGCGAAAATCAGCTGTTCCCTACATTTTGACGAATTATGCGAACATAAATGTAGAGAAACGATGTTTTTTTTGCGATTTCAGGCTTGGTCCCGTAGTAAAAGTTGTTCATAATGATGGAGTACAATGACCTCTTAGGTTTTGCGTTATTTAAGGGACACCTTGTATAGGCATCGGCACCATTGTCCACCGTATCATCACTTCAGGTGAGATAGTAGACAAACACAAGTTCATTATGATAGGAACAGTCAGGGAAATTAAATGTTAAGCAACCATTTAATAAAACTGCCAAAAATTAAAATTGTGTTGACGGAAAATTTAAGTTCTAGTCAATTTGCTTAACAATTAATTTCCCTAACTTTACTTAAAATTTCATGGATGAAAAGTTTATCCTTGCTTACCATGAGGCCTTGTATCCAAAGCGAGTACAGCAAGTGGAGCATCATCAAGCACTCCTGACCACCTCGCAGCCAAGACCCTGGATCCTCTATGACCCCTCACTACCACTGTGGGTACCACGTTGGATGAGATGGTGGAACCACCACCATACATGGATACTCCTACATTTCTTCGTAATATGGTGCTAGAAGGAAAATAATGATTAAAACTCCTTTTCCGTTAACCAACTTCATGGTATTTGAGTTTTCCAACTCGATTTAATTTTGGAACTGCCGACGACTGGCTTCTTACTGATGACGTCACCAATTTAAACTTTATAGAACCGGCTTTATTTTAGCAGGTATTGTGTAGATTAAACTTTGTGGCTATTTAAAGCACCCCACTTATTAGCCAAGACTCCAGTTATATTCACCGGCTTTAATAGTTATTTATGCAACTGACGTATAATAAGGGGTATTAAAACACGAATGTGGGTGGAGAAGCTTGGGAGTATCCTCCTCGTGGTACGAGGACTAAATAAAACCGGTGACTTTATAATGGACTGTAATAATATGAAACTTTACAAGGATAGCAAACAGATTAAAATTTAAAAGTGGCGAGAAAATAAACGTAGGTCGTTCAGTAGCGCGGACGACGACGCAGTGAGGTGCCGGTCAGCTGTGCTGCACGCTCGCTGCTCGAGGGACCCCCCGCGGCCGCAGCTACCGCCCGCGGTTGCCCGGCGCGGCGTGATATTCTCAACAGTGGGTTTATCACACGAGGCGCAGCCGAGTGTGATAATATTATCACATGAGTGTTTTAATACCTAATTATGTACAGTTGCATACAAACCTTAATCTACATCCATGTTATCAATCCTCTATAAAAGGTTCTGAAACAGTTTTTTGCAATACTAATACTCGTATCGAACATGGCGGCCGGCGTCATAGTATACGACGTGAATTCGAATAAGTTCTTTTTTTAAATTACGGCGCGTGCATTACAATGTTCTTTTTTTGAAAACGAGTTGCATTATGAAATTCAGTACAACATTAAAACACCCGTTTGGATGCTATTATGTTTACCATGGTTACTATGACACTGGCTGTTTTAATGTTGGCAATAAGCTAACTGTTTCAGAAACTTTTATAGAGTATTTAAAGTATGGGTGTAGATAAATACATAAACCATCTTATTACAAAACAAGGTTAATCTTCAAACCCAGATTTAAACCATGGACCCTTTGAATTTTGAACTTTATTCCGACACAGATGTCAGTTTTGGTACCGGACAAAGTTGTCAGTTTTGTATAGAGAACTGTATTTCTATCACAGCTAGGTTCTTATTACAAAAACTGGCTCGATTGTTTAAACCATGTCAGAAGAAAAACCTCGGTTTGTAATAAGACCGTAAGTATTCCACTAAAAGTTTTTTTTTTAATGTTACTCGTTCATGCAAAAACGTCAGGGCCGACGTGAATAAAGATCTTGGATCCATCATGATTCCAGTGGCAGAGAGAGAGACGGATCTACAACTGGATACGACCTATAGCACCATCCTGTTTTCTCAACGGAACCTTGGACCTTGGGATTGTATCTGGGCAAAAAGTATTATTTTCTATTATATTTTTTGTCCAGATACAATCATGTAGGTAGATTGATCAGGTCACGCTGGCTTGCCGCGGTTGGTCCGTGGACCATCTTTACATACCAAGACCCCTCCGTGCCTCGGAAAGCATGCTTAGCCGATGGTCCACGCCAATCGTGGATCGGATCATTGACAGTCGTCAGGAGCCCGAAAGTCTGATAACCGGTCTTCCCAGAGGTATCGTGTTACCCAGTAACAGTTGTGGAGGTCAGATAGACACTCGATCCATGTAAAATATATGTATTCAGCTGCATCCTGTTAGACTGGAAGCCAACCCAACATAGTTGGGAAAAAGGCTAGGCAGATTGACAATCATGTAGGTAGTTGTTCTCCTAGCAACCAAATTAAACCTTGGGCAATAGCTGGAAACTAATAAGAAATCTCACCTCTGCTCTGGATCCCTCGGTCTACTCTTCTTCTTGCACATGACTATCATCGCGACACACAGTGTAGTCAAGATAGTCAGTAGAACAAGAGATAGTGCAGCTCCAACCAGTAGAGCAACACTATTATCTGAGGGTTGTGGTTGGGCAGGTGGCACTGGAGTCATCGTTTGGAGAGAACCTGGTGATAACGATGATGGTTAATACGGTTAAAAGTCGTTAATGCTTGATACGAAATTCATATTCTTGCTCCAGCAAGTCAGGATTAGGTTGCTAGGTATACAAAGAAAATAAGGTAAGCAAGGAAATATAAGGAAGATGGTTTTTGAACCCTAAATGCCATGACCTGGTAAGGCTCCTGTCTGAGCAAGATCTAATGAGCGTAATTTTTTTTTTGCTAGATTATTTGCACATGGAACTTCAAATGACATCAACCCTGGTGTATCTTAGAACACCAATTTCATGGACGTATAGTATGAAGTTATACCAAATATGCTGAGACGCTATACGCTTTCTTTATGCTGAGATAGGAGCCTTTTTGGCCTCGCACTCGCACAGGTCTTTTTAGGGTTCCGTACCAAAATGGTAAAAAAGGAACACTGTCTTATGGTGTGACTCAGTCTGTCTGTTTTTTTTTATTATTTTTTAGGTGCATAGTTTTCGACTTTTGATGAAAAATGTAAAAAAATACCGTTCCCCCCTCCCTTTTCTCCGATGTCTATAAAGAAGAAAATCTGAAATTATTCCATGTGATAGAAGTATATGTAAAGATTACAGGAAAACTATAACGATGTCTCTAAATAGCACACTTTTTCAGAAATCGGAACGGAACCCTCGGTGCGCGAGTCCGACTCGCTCTTAACCTGTTTTTTTTTGTTTTTTAATGTTTATTTTGTTACTTTTATATGCGTTTCCTATGCGTGTCCCAAACAAAATATTTTTCTTTCTTTTTTTCTTTTCTTTCAAATCAGTTATAATTATTATACTTGGAAGAGAACATAGAAGGATAAAATGAACGTTCAAAGCTTTCTCCATTTAGCTACGGTTTAACTGTGTCAATCGTAGATAACCTCCAGATAAACTGCATTCTCACGAGATCAATCGGCTGTCTGTAGGCTGTCCAAATATTTGCAGCAATCAAAGGTATTTCACTCATGTGTGCTAAAGACCTAAACTGTTTGATTTTGCCCAATTGGCGTAGAGCTATTTATGATAATTATAGATGTTAGAAGTTCAACTGAAATAATTTTATTGCCTTTTATTGCCTGCAATAATTTTATTGGAAAACAACTTACAATGGTGGCACTAACTGGTATGAGTAACGCTTGCATTTTTTATTTCTGTTAATTTTGACAGATAAAGAGGTTACATTCTGCCGCTGTTACTATAATTTGGGAAATTATTAATCGGACACCAGAAAAATATTCCTACATTATACTTTACTTCTAATAATCTACATGTACAGCAAGCAATGATTGCATTACAATTAGGTACATTACATAATAATCATTATTTATACATCAATTTTTGTCTAAACTCACAACAAAATTATTAATTTAAATATCAAAAATTCTAACTTTTCATCAAAAATAACAAATGCGCATTTAATAAACTTATTAATGCACTACCAGTTAACAAATTGAATATCAAAACTTGGCGCGGCGCTGCGTCAACCTGACGTTAAGTTTAATTTATTTAGATATGAAAATTTTAATGTGCAAACAGTATTTTTGATGTACGTATTCTGTTGGGAAAAATTGGTAATTTTTTATGTGCATTTAAATTATAAAAATCTAGCTTATTAATTCGATAAATTATAAGGGTAATTTATCGAATTAATAAGCTAGATTTTTATAATTTGTAACCTAATACAGTATCGCTGGTTTAGTACACGCATATGTCTGCAACTCCTGTCAATCCAACATTTTGCAAAATGAAACTTCTCAAGCTAAAGATTTTTTTTTACTTACCAGGTCTATCCAAGTCGTCCGCAGTTCGTATCCGTACGCTGTGCAATGCTGCAGGTCTTTGTGACCTTCCTCGAGGGGTTTCGGCGTAAACCAGCAATGTATACTTTCCAGGTGATAAAGCATCTAAAGCGAATTGAGGTTTGTCGTTCCTGACACGGTATACAGCTTCAGTCAAGCCAAAGGCTGAGATACCCTGTAATAAGGACAAAGATATTGGTATTTTAATTTACCCAATGCATGTACACTTATTCCATTTACAATAAGATTAGACATTTAAACAAACCTTTTTTACAGTCCGTTCACCCAATTTTGACTCCTATTCCGGAGGCTTAAGGATGTCATTAAAGGCAAAAAGTGGTTACAATACCAACTGTTTATTGCAGCTGCCATTTGTCATGCCACCAACGCAATAGAACTCAAAATCGGTTGAACGGACTGTAAAAAACGTTTGCTTAAATGTCTAATATTATTATAAATGGAGTATAGCGAAATAATCACGGTTATTAGGAACAGGAACCATAAAAAGTAAGATTTTCTTTTACACTTTCGCGGGCGCTTGACAATAAAACTACTATTGTGTTTCGTTTAGCGTCCGCGAACCGATGAATGTTAAATACTTAACCATTAAAAAATTCATAAATAGTCTAAGGTTGTTTGTGATAAACGATATAAAACTTAGGTACAGACAACAGCACATCAGGTTATACCAAACCGTCAAATTTCTCCAAATGATTTTAAACAATAAAATGTTGATGGTTAAATTCAAAATCGAATGAGAAAATTTTACAGTTTGTAGTTACTTGACCTGGTGCTGCGTATTCTGAATGTTATCAGAGGTCTAATTAAAAATATCATAAAAATCTTCAATCTAATTACCGTTACAGAAAAAAAGAAATCACTTAATATTCAACGATTATATCAAAAAAAAAAACTTTTTTTGCATTTGAGATTGAAAGAAGAAGACAAAACACTTTTTAAAACAGGTCTCTAAAGTGTTTTAGTTTTTTTTATGAATAAGAAGGTCAATTTATAAAATCGAACACATTAATCAGTGAATACAAAGGAAACATAGATAAACAGATGGCAAGGGGATTAGAATAATAACAACCCTAACAAGAACACAAAATGATTTGAAAAAAAAAACTGCATGCAGAGGTGACAAACAAAAAATATCCTGTGATCGAATCAAACCACTATAAAAAATGGAGCAAGAATTCAGAACTGAACGCGTCTTATAAATCTATTAGTGTCAGTAACAGGCATTTTTGATGTCGTTTTTACATATTTTTGAGACCATTCAAACAGAATTAATAGTACCGTAGCAAAAGTACACCGTTTTAGAGTTAGAATAAAGTAAATACACATGATTAAACATGGTAAAATAATAGACAAGAAAAATATTATATAAGTATCAGAGGAGTTTTCCACTTTTCGGAAATATCTACCTAACTTAATTTTCCAGGCATATATAACATTTAAAAATACGACTGATAGACGAATTTTCTGGTTAGGAACAAAACAACATGCAAAAGCTTTGAAGTGTTCTTATGCAGAAATAACATTATGTGAAGTAAAATTCCTGTGGAATCATTAATAGGTATTAAAAACCGGTCAAGAGCGAGTCGGACTCGCGCACCGAGGGTTCCGTTCCGATTTCTGAAAAAGTGTGATATTTAGAGACATCGTTTTATTTTTCCTGTAATCTTTACATAAACTTCTAGGGGGGGAACGGTATTTTTTTTACATTTTTCATCAGAAGTCGAAAACTATGCAGCCTAAAAAAAAGAAAAAAAATGTTTGAGAATGTGCAAACAGCGTTCTTTCATATGATACCCCACATGCCCTAGTAGCCCCACTTTGATTTTTTAAGACCCCCTTTCAGTCCCTGTTGCAAAAAAAACATAAATATTTTAATTTCTTTCTTATTTGCAAAATAGTTGGGTCAACGTCATCTAAAACTATTCTAAATTTCAAGTTGATAGCATTAGTAGTTCTTGAGATATCCAGCTGTGACAGACAGACAGACAGACTGAGTGACACCATAAGGGTTCCTTTTTTACTATTTTGGTACGGAACCCTAAAAAGATTAAGATTTTTACGGAAAAACACTGTAAACGGAGAATCTCCAACTGACTCGAAGAAGAACTTAAAAGACTTTGATGAAGAAGGACAACAGTGAGAAGAATGATCATAACGCATTGTTTACACGCTGAGAGTTTCTCGACTCAAACAGTCGATTATTTTAACGAAATAAAAAATTATGTCACATAACAATTATTTGGAACCACAAACTCAATGTGTTACATGACAAGTTCAAATTCCATTGTAACCAAAAATAATTAAGACATACAAAACACACAGACTACAGACAGACATTGTAAAAGACTACTTAAACGATACTTTGACATCCTAATTGAATTATAATCTGTTATACTTTGACATCTTACTCTTTGATACTCTCGTTGAGTTGCACGAAACTAACTAGTTAAACGGATACTTTAAATTCATGCCATCCTTACATTTTGTATTAAAAAGAAAGTGACGGCATCGATTTAAACTAGAAGCTTGAGGAAGTGATGCTTGATGACGTCACGCTGAATCAGTTGCACGAAGGCTGCGCTGACGTTCATGCTCGGGGTCACCAGTTTAAAGGCATGAGGAACAGGGTGTAAAGGTCACTCATCCTCGATTGAAAAGGGAGGATCCTCCGACCAGACGGGTGTTGTGTCTGTCTGTACTTGTTGGTTTCGTGCAACTCACGGTCTGACATTAAAGGATACTTTGACATCCTAAATAAATTGTGTGTGTTTATGATATTATATGACATACCTCAAATTCGAATTTTAATTTATAATTATGCAATCAATAATGTTAATACTAACCTAATAATCTCTGTCCTGTAATAAATGTATGTACCTACCTACCAAATATTTACACGCCACACTTGGCAGAATGTGAAGATACCTGTGACTAATCTAAAGACCATTAATTTAATGTACGTATGTACCATATTCTGACTATTATAAGATTATGATATAATTTTTATAAATCAACTGAGATCACATAAGCTAAAGTAGATACATGTATTTCGTGTATTTGAGAAAGTGGCAACTATTGGAATTTTTCTTTTAATTAATGACATTTTTGGCATTGCTACTATACAATAGATAAGTTTTTTAATAATAAGGAGTTATAATAATGAGATATATTAATGCTGCAAAAAAAAAATATGACATTGTACTTTTTAATGAATATTGGTATGTTTCTTTTTATTAATGATTGAATTATCTTTAGCAGATTTACTTTGCATATTATTAGATTTGTATGTCTTAAGACAAAACATAGCGTACTATTTTATGTGTAAGACCTAATTGTGTACCTCCCTTTGTTTCACAAATAAAGATTATGATTATGATTATAATGTGAATTAACTGAGATTCTGAATAGAGCCATAGTTTGTTTGTACTCGCAACAGAGTAGAAACTCTCGTCATGTAAACGAGGCTTTAGTATGAAGACACAAAAGGGATGCGAAGGTCTTGTTAGCACGGCACCACAGCCACGCCGCGCTCACCTGATCGTTCATTGTGGAGATCTCATTGTCTTCTTGCGCAGTTTCAGCGCGATGCCGTACCTCCAAAGCTTCGAGAAGGAACCGCTGGGGTAGGCCTCCGTCGTGCCCGGGCTCGCAGTGGAGGAGCTCGTTTTCGATCTCGCAGTTGCTTGGTGCTTCGGGGAGCGCTGGGGAGGTGAGGTGTGATGTATGGTGGGCATGCATGTGATGTAGATGATGTAAATAATATGAAAGTTTATTCTGAATAGACATAATAATTTATGAAAAAAATATAGACCAACACAGCTAAGGCACTGTTGATTTAAGAGGCCTTGTATTTTTTTTTACCTCTCTCGCTCACACGGCATCAAATTTTTAAGTTATGTTAAATGAAAAAATGCTTTTTTGACACGTAAAAAATATATATATTATTATATTATATATTATTATTATATATGTATTTATTGTAGCATTTATTTATCTCAATAACAGATAGTACTCTTTGAACTGATTATTAGGTAACACAATAGAAATGTGTTTTAATAATTAGGAACCTATTAAATTAATATTATTTATTAGTCCTTTAATTGATTACATTTTTCAAAAAAGCATATTTTCATAACAATCTTAAAAATTTTGTACTTGAACTCACTCCTAGTAATAATAATATCAAATATTATTGATTAAAAATATACTAAGGTAGACCTTAAATTATCTTTAATAAAATTTTGCTTTCTACAAAACAAGGCATTAATGATCTACCACTGTAAAATAATAAACTAATAACAAAATTCCGAAAACAATAAAAATATTACCGGCAGGCAAGATCCTGAACAAACATGGCTCCCTCTGATTACCAACATCGTTGCTAGCCCAACACGCTAGCCAGCCCAGGTCTTCTTCAATGTCCGAGTGCAGACCATGGATGACTGTGCTGGAGGAACCCATCACCGTCACGTTGGCTGCTGGGATCTGTTGGCATCGGCTCACATTATTTAAATATATTAATTTGTTTGCTTCCAAGCTGCATCTAACATAAGACCAGTATTCTGAATCAAGCTTTAGCTTAATAAGTAATCATTATTAAGGTATGGCAGTCATGATCAAAAGCGAATAACACTATTTCCTGATTGTAGTTCACATATTGCAAATAAACAAAAAAAATACATATTCAAGTTATATTACTTCTTGCTTTAATTTAGGTGATGTGTGTTTTGTTTTTGTGCTCACACCATAAATTATTATTGTAAGTCTATACGTGAGGATTTGAATTGGCTTTTTGGTGACTATGGTTTCTTCTTTTGTTTGTTTTTAGTAGCTGTAAGTCCTCCATGTATTAAAATAAATAAATATTTGACAAATTTGGGACAGAATTTACTTCTCACTACTATTTTGCACTGTGTCAAAATAAATATCACGTTTCATTCTATTCCATTTCATTAGTATTTTAACATACGGGCAGGACATCCTTGGTCCCATTATATGTCCAGTAGAACCGCAAAGGGCCGGCATCGCGGCTTGCTGGTGCAGTCACTGAGCACCTCGCCCTGACTTCTCCTCCAGGGGCACCAGCTAACTGCTGTACCACGTTCCCTGCTGCGCATTCTGGTCGAGCTAGATTGCAAGATGAATGAGAGAAAAGTGGTGATGTTAGAGAATCATCATCTGCCTAGCCTTTTCCCAACTATGTTGGGGTCAGCTTCCAGTATAACCGGATGCAGATGAATACCAGTATTTCCCATGGAGCGACTGCCTATCTGACCTTCACAACCCAGACACGGGTAATACGATACCCCTTTGTAAGACTGTTTGTCAGACTTTCGGGCTTCTGCCGACCCGTAATGACTGTCAAAGATCCACGAATGACTGCCGGGTCCAACGGCTTAACGTGCTTTCCGAGGCACGGAGGAGTCTCTGTATCCCCGGCAAGCGTAGCTTAACCTGATAGATCGACCAGTGCGGCTGTTATTACTTAGCCACGAGCTCCTCTGGAGATGATGTTAGAGAATAAAAAAGACAATTACGATTTAATACACTTTTTTCGTAATAGGTTTTTGGTATCATAATAACAGCAGAACACTGACTCCTAAGCCACAGGGTCTCCTAGTGTGGGAGTCAGGGTTTACTCTATCTGTATGACATTTATTCACTGTAATTCATTCGACCTAGTTTTTAAACATTAGGTTTTTGTGAAGAAAGGAGGATATGATATGATGTGATGAGGAGGGACGAACACAACGGTAGTTTGTGGAGGTCAGATAGGCAGTTGCTCCATGTAAAATACTGGTATTCAAATGCATCCGGTTAGACTGGAAGCCGACCGCGAGATAGTTGGGAAAAGGCTAGGCAGATGATGAATTTATAATAATTCGCATTCCATCAGGCGACTTAAAGGTAGAGAAAAACTTACATAGAACATTCAAAGTAAGAGGGTCGCTCAATGCACTGCCCTCAGAATTCCTAGCCCGACACCGATACAACGTTGAGTGATGTCTTCTAAGTCCTCTGATGACCAGCCTGTTGTTCTCTATGGACAGACCTCCGATAGGATCGTCCCTTATTAGATGGACCTAAACAAAAGACAACAGAGAGTTAGTTACGCACTGTTTAACGCAGTAAGATAGTAGGAGCTACAATTTATAATTTACTAGCAGTGCCCCGCAGTTTTACCTGCATAAGTCTGGAACCCGTGAGAATATTGGGATAAAAAGTAGCCTATGTGCTAATCCAGGGTATAAGCTATGTACATACTAAATTTCATCCAAATCGGCCCAGCCGTTTGAGCGTGAACAAGTAATAAACATACAAAGACACCCCCAAACTCACAAACTTTCGCTTTTAAAATATTAGTGTGATTTCCTCTTCGCTTTAAAGCTTAATGGATTCTTAGATTTATTTTTTCATGTTAAAGTATCAGCATTGATCATTTCATTTTGCGATACTTGTAGCAGTTTTGACTACTGCTAAATAAAGATCATCATTGGAACTGATAATCTTAATTGTAGACTGACTTTCCAATAAACATGTTGACTTTGTCTAAGTATATCGCACACCTAGATCTAAACTGAGACAACTCAAAAATCGTTTTTGAGTTAGGTATGTTTGAAAAACAGTGATTATCGATAAAAATGATTGAATTTTAGCCCCAGTTTGTATACAGTGATATTTTACAAGCTATTTATTATCTAGAATCAAATTAAATTTTAACTTTCAAAAAATGCAGATATACTTACGTTTTTATCGTCTGCTGAAAAATGACCTTTTTAGGGTTCCGTACCAAAATGGTAAAAAAGGAACCCTTATGGTGTGACTCAGTCTGTCTGTCTGTCTGTCTGTCACAGCTGGATATATCAAAAACTACTGATGCTATCAACTTGAAATTTAGATTAGTTTTAGATGACGTTTACCCAACTATTTTGCAAATAAGAAAGAATTAAAAATATTTTTTTTTTTTGCAACAGGGACTGAAAGGGGGTGTTAAAAATTTAAAGTGAAGCTACTAGGGCATGTGGGGTATCATATGAAAGAGCGCTGTTTGTACATTCTCAAACTATTTTTTTTTTAGGCCGCATAGTTTTCGACTTTTGATGAAAAATGTAAAAAAAAAAACCGTCCCCCCCCCTTATCTCCGAAGTTTGCAAAGAGAAAAATCTGAAATTATTCTATGTGATAGAAATTTATGTAAAGATTACAGGAAAAATAAAACGATGTCTCTAAGTAGCACACTTTTTCAGAAATCGGAACGGAACCGTTGGTGCACGAGTCCGACTCACTCTTGATTGGTTTTTTGAGTTGTCTCAGTTTAGATCTAGGTGTGCAATATGCAGCTTGGCACCTTTCATAAATTGACTATCTTTTATACAAGTGACCTTATTCAACTAAAAGCGAAATGATTTATGGCCAGAATTAATAATTTATAACTTTATTCAACACAAATACATAAAGTTCAAAGGCTCAGTAAGATTTTGAGAGCCGTTAGATTGTAAACTGGCAAAAAATTGTGAACTGAGTGGAAGGGTTTAGGTTAGGTTAGAACAGACTTTCTGAAGATTTCTTTATCTGTTCTATGGTGTGAAGCGAGTGGCCGACGAAGCAGGCTGTTCAGAATTAGCGCAAGTTGCGTTAACAAGCAAGTTTGATACCAGTTTACAATTTGTTGGTTTCTCATGGATGGATATAAACTATCGAAAAATAATGCGTCAAATTGTAAATGGTTTGTTCACAATTTTTCGACAGTTTATAATATAACGGAAATAAAACCATGACATTATTATAAACTAACGAAGTTCATAACTATACAGTGACATCTTAGGGTGACATATACCTAAACGTAATCAAAATATAAGCGAAAAAATGTTAAAGCCTCAAGATTCTAAAATAATGCAAAATCTAATTACGACAACGTTGGTATTACGTAAAACCGAACGTTATTATGAAGTTATTATTTGCCAGGATAACAAATTGAATTTTCATGAAGCAACAATTAAATTCTCATTATTGCATCACGCTAACTAAGACTTAGGTACTTGAACATGCCAACTTACTATTTACGGCTAACTTTGTTGAATTTCTTTATAATGTTGGAGTTGGAAATTGTTTAGACTCTTTACTAACGTATGAATTGTTGCTCTATTTTGAAGTGGATGAAGGTTTTGTTGCTGTAGCGTTGGGAATATCTAGAGCAGCGCTATTAGTTTCACTTGGCACTGAATCTACTAACCACGTGAGTGCAATAAAACATTTCGGTCTTACCTATTACAAAACGAGGTTTTTCTTCTGCTATGGTATAGACCATCGAGCCAGTTTTTGTAATAAGAACCTAGCTGTGATAGAAATGCAATGTGTTATACAAAACTGACAACTTAGTCCGGTACTAAGTTGTCAGTTTTGTAAAACTGACATCTTAAGAGGAAATGCGGGTGCTCATTTCTCCATACAAACGCTCTCGCCTGTTTTCTTTCTGGTTAATGACCATAAAGCAATGATTTTTCACAGAAATATAAATATTAGCTACTTGTATGCCCCTATGTTTTCCTTTTTGATGATACATTATTTTTATAAGAACTAGAACCCTCAAAAAATGCTCAAAATTGCCTATTCAGAACGCTGTCAACAGAGGCCTAGTGTACAAATTTGACAACTTTTAACGAAAAAAGAAAAACATAGGGCATAGTATATATCCTTCTTATTCAGTTTATGAAATATGTTTTAAATTGGTCCAATATTGGAGGAGGAAATAGGCGAGAGCCAAACCTCGAAATGTGACTCTTTACTTAGGCTATTTAGTCGGATTTGCAGTTGTCCTTATCGCACGACTTTGAGGGCGGAGCGCTCGCAGAGCGACAGCAATAGTTTCTTCAAATACCTAATTTTCAAAAGTCTGGTCACCCACATTTCCTCTTAATGTGTCGTAATAAAGTTCGAAATTCAAAAAGGGTCAATGGTGTGAACCTGGATTTGAAGATGAACCTTGTTTTGTAATCAGACGGTTTGAGTTTGAGTTTGAACCTTCTGCATATTGGTTAGACAGGAAAAGTTTTTAAGCAGTGCGCAAATTTTCACAGGGTGTTCTACCCATGAACGTGAACAACTTTCACTATGGGACCAACTCTGAAATCACGAAAAAAAATCAGCTGTTTCATACATTTTGGTCGAGTAGGTACAGAACTTTAGTATGAAACAGCAGATTTTTTTTTTCGTGATTTCAGAATTGGTTCCTTAGTGAAAGTTGTTAATGTCATGGGTAGAACACTCTACGAAAATTTGCGAGTTGCTTAAAAACTTTTCCTGTAAGTACCTACTTAAGTGTAAGGGAAATCCCTCTGCAGACTGATGGGGTGAAATCAGTATCATACTAATGACCGATACATGAAATTATTTCAGGAACGTTATGGGAATCCAATAAACCTGATTTGTTTGTGTTTTTGTGCACAAATCGGAGCGTCTGTTACTGGTTGGGAGCGGTAGGTAATAGGTATGCAGTAAGTTCGATGCACTCTGAAGCTAGACAGAAAGTGATTCCACGCGTCGTTCGTTAGAGTATTTCAACATCCATTGCTGGTTTTTTTTTTGCTGTTTTTTTTTACATAAATGGAATGGTTTGCGAACACACAACGTAATTTTACATTGAAATAAAGAAAATGTAACTGAAATAACTATTAAAAAATGATAATTTTCCTGAAAAATTTTCCGGTGGAATATGATTCAAAATGAGGAGCTGAATGCACCCTGTTAGTTTGCGGAGGGCTGTCCCTTACACCCGGTATAGTTTGAGCATAATCCTGCATTAGAAGTAATTCTCAAGAGGCACTTACTTCTGGTCCCTTATAAAAAGTAAAATTAGCAGCTGGTGGCGACGCATCAGCTGAGCACAGCAGCACAGCGTTCTCATCTTCTCGCAGTAGTCGAGGCTCTTTGGGTTCTACCAGTGATATCTGGGTCACCGGAGGATCTGCAACAAACGTTATATCTAAGCAAAATACATATTTATATGACAAATGAAAAATGTCATCAAAAAAATATTGGCAAAGAATTGTTGAAATGCCCTACAAATTGGAATTGGTCATCAATTCCAATTTGTAGGGCATTTCAACAATTATTTGTCATTTTTAGGGTTCCGTACCAAAATGGTAAAAAAGGAATAAGGGTTCCTTTTTTACCATTTTAGTGTGACTCAGTCTGTCTGTCTGTCTGTCTGTCACAGCTGGATATCTCAAGAACTACTTGAAATTTGGAAAAGTTATAGATGACGTTTATCCAACTATTTTACAAATAAGAAAACAGTAAAAATATTTATATTTTTGTTGTAACAGGGACTTTGAATTTTCAAGACCCCCTGTCTTGAAAATTCAAAGTGACGCTACTAGGGCATGTGGGGTATCATTTGAAAGAACGCTGTTTGCACATTCTCGAAAACGTTTTTATTTTTTTTAGGGCCCATAGTTTTCGTGTTTTGATGAAAAATGTAAAAAAAAATAGCGTTCCTCCCCCCCTTATCTCCGAAGTTTACAAAGATAAAAAGCTGAAATTATTCTATGTGATAGAAGTTTATGTAAAGATTATGGGAAAAATAAAACGATGTCTCTAAATAGCACTTTTTTCACACACACGCACACTTTCAGAAATCGGAACGGAACCCTCGGTGTGCGAGTCCGACTCGCTCTTGACCGGTTCTTTTTCTTTGTTCTCGATGTTGTTTTATAATTCTTTGCCAGTTCAACTGTGCAAAATGATATAAAATTGGGACGTTTACAGACATTTTAAGAATCTTCACAAACTAGAACATTTTCGTTTGATTCGAAACACGTTTTGACTATTTACTAATTTTTGTTCAGAACCTAAAAGGCAATTTTCCTTTTAAATTGAAGTCTAACTTTTAGATTCATTGATTAAAGCTGTCACTAAGTTTGAAAACTGTGAGACCTTTTAAGGATTCGAACAAATAGTTTCAAGGACTTTGTAACTTGAAGATAATAACGTTAAACAGAACCCGATTTAATTATTAAATGACGAAGACCGTTGTTACTGGAAATTTTATTAAAGCTTTACTAAAGCTGGAATTTTAGGAAACCCAAATTCTTTGAAATTTTCATAAAGCAAGGAGGAAGAGGCTTATACGCAACAGTGGGTAGAACATGTGATGATGATATTCTTGAAGTTTTATTACATACCTAAACATACATACATAAACTCTCGCGTTCTTCCTATGGGGGTAGGCAGAAATTACAGAATGCCACCAGCTACGATCCTTACATACTACATACATTCTGCGGCGTGGGAGTCGGTGCTGTCGCGGAACGGAATGCGGGAATGTTGTCATTTTCAGTATATTTTATCTATACTTTTAGAATTAAGTTTTGTTTATACACATCAATCAATCTGCCTAGCCTTTTCCCAACTATGTTGGGGTCGGCTTCCAGTCTAACCGGATGCAGCTGAATACCAGTATTTTACATGGAGCGACTGCCTATCTGACCTCCACAACCCAGTAACTGGGTAATGCGATACCCCTTGGTAAGACTGGTTGTCAGACTTTCGGGCTTCTGACGACCCGTGACGACTGTCAAAGATCCACGAATGACAGCCGGGACCAACGGCTTAACGTGCTTTCCGAGGCACGGAGAAGTCTCGTTATGTAAAGATAGGTCACCCATCCACGGACCAATCCCGGCAAGCGTAGCTTAACCTGATGGATCGACCCGTGCGGCTGTTATTACTTAGCCACGAGCTTCTCTTGTTTATACACATATTTTATTTATTTTTATTTGCTTATTATTACATGCCGCACCGGTCGATGTCATCGCGTCAACGCCGGCTATCGCTGAGAACCAGCGCTGGGGCTCCGTCTCGCATGGGGTCGCGGCATTATGCTGAGCGATGGCCGTTTTGCGTAGATGTGACGCATATTTTCCCCAAACTTGTTTTATATAAATTTATTTTATTTTGTTGTTCTTTGCGTCATGTTTACCGCAAATAAACGTATTTTCTTTCTTTCTTTCATATACTCCTTTTGCCTCGTTTAAGTTCATACATCTGGTCATACACGCACGCCGGTCGCGAGTACTGCGCACCTGACCTTTCTGAAGAACATCACCAATCGATCGGTCGATCGTTCAGGTTAATCTACGCTTGCCAGTAAAGTCTACGATCTTTGACAGTCGTTACGGGTCATCAGAAGCCCGAAAGAAGGAGGAGGAAGGAGTTTACTCCTTGGTAAGACTGGTTGCCAGATTGCCTATCTGACCTCCACCCCTCCTTCTCTCTGAATCCGATAGGCAGTCGCTCCATGTAAAAAGCTGCCGAGTTGGAATCAGCTCCAGTCCCACAGTTGGGAAAAGGCTAGGCAGATGATGATGGTACAGACGACAGCAGGTCAAGCCACCCAAAACTGACAAATTTTCTCAATCAACCTTGAACCTAATGCTTTAGATATACTTAAAGATGAAAATCTATTAAAGAAATTTGACAGATTGTAGTAGCTTGATGTGCTGGCGTCTGTACGATTGATTTAATGATATGGTTGATTATTGTTATATTGTTTGAGCCCATTAAGTGGCAAATGAGGCATCAGTGGCATTCGTTAGGTCTTCAAAGGTGCAAGTGAACGGGCAAGTTTAGAACACTCCGACAGTCCGGACTTGGTACAATAAAATCACATCACTCATAGTTGGAGAGAGGTTTTACGAGTAGTTACGAAGATGGATCTACAGCCACATTGGTACTGTAGTATCGACCACCGCTGACTCAAACAGACTATTGTTCCCCAGGAGCTCTGCTGCTATGCTAAGGACAAAGAGCGTGCAGATAAGTGAATATTTCTATCGAGGCAGACAGCGACAGAATTGTTTATTCAGAGCACGGATGCTCTGACAAAGTCGGACCTACATAATGCTTGGCCAAAGAGTATTGAGGTGGTAGAAGGTGCCTTAAATTCATAATTGTAATTTCCTTAATGAGAAAAATTCTCTAGAGTATAGTATTCTCAATGTAGGTTGGTTGCATTGATTCACCATGGTTGAACGTTTGAAATATTCGAGACTAGCTTTTGCCCGCGGCTTCGCCCACGAGGATGTCGGAAATTATCCCAAGGGAACCTGCTACCGGGAATTCCTTCCTTATTCCTTGTCTACATTATAAAGGGAACCTCTGTGCAAAATTTCATTGTGTGAAATGTCCAAGGATATATTTTATTTATTTATATTTATTTCAACTTTCTAGATCCAAGGGTTTGGGCTGGGCGTTGATGAGTCAGTCAATCAGTCAGTCAGTCAGGACTTCTTTTTTTATTTATATAGATTATCAGAAAGTTATCAGGAGCTCGTGGCTAAGTGATAACAGCCGCACGGGTCGATCCGTCAGGTTAAGCTACGCTTGCCGGGGTTGGTCAGTGAATGGGTGACCATCTTTACATACCGAGATTCCTCCGTGCCTCGGAAAGCACGTTAAGCCGTTGGTCCCGGCTGTTATTCGTGGATCTTTGACAGTCGTTACGGGTCGTCAGAAGCCCGAAAGTCTGACAACCAGTCTTACCAAGGGGTATCGTGTTACCCAGTTACTGGGTTGTGGAGGTCTGATAGGCAGTCGCTCCATGTAAAATACTGGTATTCAGCTGCATCCGGTTAGACTGGAAGCCGACCCCAACATAGTTGGGAAAAGGCTAGGCAGATTGATTTATCAGAAAGTTATCAGCGCATTGGCTAGATATCCCCACTGGTATCGGGAACAGGGTCCAATTTACTGGTGGTCAGGGCTGCTGAGAGAGGAACCTCCTAATGATACGCGCCGTGTCCAGAAGAACTGCTTTCTGGATCAATGCCATGATCCAGCTGCCTAACGAGAGCGTCCTTAGGTGTTGATCGAGGCTCTTGGCTATTATGCCTATTATGCCATTGGCCATCACGACTATCGGCACATCGATATCTGTATCTCTTTCACATTTGCAGAGATTTTACAATCAATTTCTGTAACTGTTTTAGAAACACAAGACCTAGGAAGACATAAATTTCAATAATCAAAAGGGTTTCAAACTTTATTCCCAACTTGAATTCATAACTATTTCACTGGTTAAACGGGGGAAAGAGTGGGATTTTTGTACGTACTTCAACAAAAAAGCCAATATTGGCTTCAAAGTTATGCCCCGTCTGCCCCACTGAACTCTTTGCCCCACTTCGAACCTAGGGAGCGGGCAACAGTACAATTATTACGTTGTTTGTTTGTTTTGCAACTCGTATTACCTACCTACTGCATTTCGTACGTGCATTAAATAAGTTTTTCGTAAATAACGAATTCTATTTGGAATTTCCCGTGTGCGATATTGAAACTTGTTTAACGGTCCCCTGTTGGAGGAGGAACGTGTGGAATTGTATTGTTTAAAACGAATTTAATCAATTAATTGAGTAATTGTCTCGTTGATCAGCGAAATTAGCCCAAAATAAATAAATAAATATCCTTGGACATTTCACACAACGCCATCCAGTCCCAAGCTAAGCAACCTAATGCTTGTGTTATGGTAACGAAATGGCTGATAAACTACTTATAAACATTTTTTTTTTTGTAAATACATACATATTATAGATAGAAAAACACCCAGACCTGGAACAAATACTTGTAGGTCGTACAAATATTTGTTCCGTGCGGGAATGAAAAAAAAAATGAAATCGAAAATGTGATTTGTTTCCAGTTATACCTAATCGATGCTTTGAAGAAGGAAAGATATTGATACGCGTCAACCCATTGCGTCTACGAAGTTTAGCTGGCCAATTTAAAATAACCCTTTGAAGAGCAATTTAGCATAGGTAATGTCTTGGCAATTTCAAAGTTTAAGACCTTAGTCAAAAAGCTTGTTCAATGTGATACTCGAATTCAAAAACCAAAGACGACATAGATTCCAAATAACCAATGCCCAACACAATACTTAAGCTAGGACCAACAATTTAATACCATGTGATTGAACCACCACCACCACCAGCGCAGTGAGTAGAAAACCTCGTCTTCTCATTCCTGACTTATCGGTGTCGTCTCGTACAGTACTCGTCGTCGTACAGTACTACTGGATATAACGATTTCTAAAAATGCTCCACTCTTCAATTGTACGCGGTGATCAAATGAGAGATGGCCGCCAAACGCCATATTAAATGATTGTTCGTGCTCCGTGGTCATTGAAACACAATTACCTGTGACACTGACAATATAATAACACACGTGAATAACTATTCACGTATGTTATTATTGTGTTATTTAAGGATAAACTCAATAAAACACTTCAGATCACATATACTCGTGTAATTTGCCGATAACCAACTGATGAGACAAGCCTACCCACATAAAAAAAAACCAGTCAAGAGCGAGTCGGACTCGCGCACCGAGGGTTCCGTTCCGATTTCTGAAAAAGTGTGCTACTTAGAGACATCGTTTTATTTTTCCTGTAATCTTTACATAAACTTTTATCACATAGAATAATTTCAGATTTTTTTCTTTGCAAACTTCGGAGATAAGGGGGGGAATGGTATTTTTTTTTACATTTTTCATCAGAAGTCGAAAACTATGCGGCCTAAAAAAAATTAAAAATAGTTTGAGAATGTGCAAACAGCGTTCTTTCTTATGATACCCCACATGCCCTAGTAGCCACAATTTAAACTTTTAACACCCCCTTTCAGTCCCTGTTGCAAAAAAAAACATAAATATTTTTATTTCTTTCTTATTTGCAAAATAGTTGGGTAAACGTCATCTAAAACTATTTTAAATTTCAAGTCGACAGCATAAGTAGTTCTTGAGATATCCAGCTGTGACAGACAGACAGACAGACAGACTGAGTCACACCATAAGGGTTCCTTTTTTTACCATTTTGGTACGGAACCCTAATAAAAGTCAAATACGTGGTGTATTTGACTTTTATTAGGGTATATTGCCATACAAGTGGAGCCTTAGATGTCTTGAAAGACAGTGTTATAATCATTACAGAAAACATCAGAAAACTTCTTACTACGCAGTTAACCTCATAAAAAGATAACAACGCTATCTGAAGCAACACTTGACCAACTTCAAATGTTGTTCCGCTTACCCCTTCACCGGCAGGCGTAAAGATAAAACATCCCCCTATTCTATCATTGTCAAAGTTAATCCGTCCGTCAGTAATCCTTAGGGTTCGCACTCAAGTGTTTATATCAACGAAATTATTTAACACATCCCTGTACGCGTGTAAGTTAACTAACGAACTTCAAAAGTTAAATAAGCTGACTGCTAATTTTGGTGCCGTGTTTACGTGTTGGTGGCAGATTGCAAATGTTGGTGTTGGTGTTTGGCTGGCTTTGGGTGTGGTGTTTTTGGAGGTTATGTTCTAGGTTTATTGTTAATTGACACTTTTGCTGGTAATCATTTAGTAACTTGAACTTTGGTGCATTCAGTTATGGTTTTGCATGCTTTAATAAAGCCGTTGGGTTCCGTACCAAAATGGTAAAAAAGGAACCCTTATGGTGTGACTCAGTCTGTCTGTCTGTCTGTCTGTCACAGCTGGATATCTCAAGAACTACTAATGCTATCAACTTGAAACTTGGAATAGTTTTAGATGACGTTTACCCAACTATTTTGCAAATAAGAAAAAAGTAAAAATATTTATATTTTTTTTGCAACAGGGACTGAAAGCGGGTCTTAAAAATTCAAAGTGGAGTTACTAGGGCATGTGGGGTATCATATAAAAGAGCGCTGTTTGCACATTCTTTGACATTTTTTTAATTTTTTTTTAGGCCACATAATTTTCGACTTTGGATGAAAAATGTAAAAAAAAAATACCGTTCCCTCCCCCTTATCTCCGAAGTTTGCAAAGCGAAAAATCTGAAATTATTCTATGTGATAGAAGTTTTTGTAAAGATTACAGGAAAAATAAAACGATGTCTCTAAATAGCTCACTTTTTCAGAAATCGGAACGGAACCCTCGGTGCGCGAGTCCGACTCGCTCTTGGCCGGTTTTTTTAAATTGAAAATGACAAAAAATCAAAATCAAAATATTTTATTTCACATAAACCTACATGGGCACTTGAAACGTCGGAAGCTAGGTGCACGGTTCCAAATTCGTTGTTTCCTATGGAGAAGAGCCGGCAAGAAACTCCATGGTTACTCTTTTAAAAATAATTAATTGGCAGTTACAATATTTTCAAATAACAGTGTTATAGGTATATGAGGACAATGTAGGCCTTTCAACAACTACCAAACTTTATTAAACGAAGAAAAATTGTTAGTTTCTTCATTAGAAATTCGATGAATAAGTCCATTGCCTATTGTTATGAATGGGCGTAGGCACCGATCTACAATTAATCTGAGACAAAATTCTGCAAACTTCCTAATTAGCTTACAAACTAATAAGATAATTATTATTTTATGAATTATTACGTAAATCGAATCAAACTCAAACTTGGTCCAACATTGGCCCAACCACCTTACACATAAGGCCGCGAGTACTAACCCACTGCTTGACATAAGCGATAATGTTTTAACTTGACGAGATAAACTTGACTACGAAAGTTGGAGGCATACGTTTTTGAAGTAATCGCATTAACCCGTTTATGTTTAAGTTAATGTTATGAGTTTGTTCGTTGTCACACTATTTCTGTTTAAATATAATGGAGAAGGAAAGTTTGTTTTTGCTCTGCGTGGATTTTGTTTACGTTGTTTCCGAGTTGTCATGATAGTTTGAAACTGAGTGGCGTTGAGTTTAGCGTTAGATTTAAACTGTTTTTCCCTTAAGGGTGAGCAGAGTCGCATAAGGATTTAAAAATAGAACAGTCAACTGCTATACAGGCTGTTTCTTTTAAGGTGTCAAGCCAGTGCGAGCTGATAGCAGAGTACCATACCTATCGATTTAACCCCCATGTATGTTCTACGATTTCTTTTATTTTTCAAGTTATTTTGGATCCCTCATTTCATATCAATGGTAGTGGTTAAAGATAGTAGTAGGTATTCAATTTATGTTTTTGTTATCAACTGAGCTCTGCTTAAATGTAGAGGAATAGTAAATATCAAGATTGACAAAAATATGTAAAGATAATAATAAAATGTGAAAATCACAAGATTTCAGATACACCACTTTCAACGACTGATTTCAGCTAATAATGCCCTATTTAGTACATTCTTGTTCAAAGTTGACCCAAAAAAAAGATATAAGTAATTTTTTAAAGCCATCATCTCGTTGAATCAGGACAAATATCGAAAAAGTATTATAACTCGAAAACTAAAAAAAATCGTAAAACATACATGGGTACATCGATAGGTATGCTACTCTGCTATCAGCTCGCACTGGCTTGACACCTTAAAAGAAACATCCTGTATATAGGTACAGAAGCCCCCAAATCACACTGCTAGAGAGGTTACAGAAAATAATTAGTTAATAGGCTATCTTTTTGCAAAGTTAGGTAAATATGGCAATGCAAATTATTAAAATGCATTTTTTTTATATATAAAATAGTAGCTTTTGCCGGCGTTTTCACCCGCGTGGATATCGGAAATTATCCCACGGCAACGGAAACGTACTGATAAAAATATTTATTTAATAGGATTTGACAACCCATCCCCTTGCTTGACGCTAACATTAACTACGGAATATCATAAAAAGGTGCTGACAATAGAAATATGGTAAATTCATAATCTTACTCAAAGTATTCTAATAATGCAATAACTATCTCGAAGCAACTCACAGAAGAGCGCTTATAACTTCATTTACCTCATTAGGTTTGAGTAAATTAGGTGTGTCAGCTTAATGTATATAATGGCCGCTGTATTAATGCATATTACATAAGCCACGCTTCGGAAAGCAGGATATGTGTTTATCTTAACTATCGTTTGGCAAGAGTAATGTTTGGGATAATAAGCGTCAAATATTTAGATGTTATACTGTGTTTCATAGAAATTAAATGTAGTAAAACAAAACTACAAATTAATTTGGTTCCTTATCATTGAAAGCAATAACGAAAATCCTAGAAGGAATTTAAACACCGAATTCAGTAATTACTCATCAAATGCTAAATAGCTACTTCCATAATCTAATTTATGCTAACACCAACCCGTATTCCAGTTCCAGCCAGCTATGTTTATATACAATAGCATAAATACTTCATAATAAACCCGTATTGCGACACTCCGTGTATCACGGCAGAACACGAAGCCTCTAGCCCGCGATAATATTTAAACTTGGGGACAAAGTTGTTGGCACACGACTCGGGCCGCCGAAACACCGCCGGAACTCAACCGCTCCCGTATCTAGTGTGTGGTGTGCATTTGATATATCGCCCGTAGGTTTTCACTTGTTTTTGTTACTGGGTCAATTATTTTGTCCGCAGTTGTATTGTGTTTGTAAATTGCGTGTTCAGGATTGGCCATTATACTAGAATTTATTGCGTTTTGATTTTTTGTAAAAACAGTAATTTTTTGCGCTGTTGCAAAAAAAAATATTCTGGAATAAAATATGTCCGTCAATGTTATTTTCATGCCGATTAGGCGTACAGAGAACGAAAATATAGTTTTTACTTATGTTAAAAAAATGCAATATGAAGAACATTCCATAGTCATCTACAACACCTAAAAAAATCGACAGACCAACTAACCAACCAAGACAGCTGCTGATAACTATTAATTACAACAGGGTCTTCTACTCACACATAACATCCAAAGTGACAGAGTCTTCCAGCGTATGTGCTGGGAACCAAGGGTTGGAGACACGGCAGGTCAGCTGTCTGCCACTGTCTTCTCGACGCACGTGCCAAGTCAGCACACTCTTCGTAACTTCTCCGTCTACCTCCACCTGTGATAGGAAGAAAGATTAATTTAATGCCATAGAAACTAAGTAAACGAAATACTTCCTATATACAAGAAAACGACGAAACGCTAAGAAAACTAGTCTTGTTTTGATAAAAATTAGCTGTAGGCACAGTTTTTCATGGGTATCGTGAACTCTACAGGCAAGTAAAATTAAAAAACTAGTCTATCTATATTTTCCAAATATAATAATATTAAGTACTTAATATTATTTTTAAATAATAAAATATCTGTATTTTTTTTCCTTTCTATTATTTTCTTTACGTATTTATTCCTTTTTATTTTTGTAAGAAGGCATCTAGTTTTTATGTCATGTTTGAAATCATATAAAGTGCTTTTGTGTGCACTAAATAAATGTTTTATCTATCTATCTATTTACTGGGTCATTTTTTGGGACAGGTTTTTCAAGCGGCTTTACTTAAAAATAATAGAAAACGAAAAGTCAGCAAGCCATTTTCTTTTTCCCGCAAACCTTAAATCCTCTCTTATCTAGGTTACTGATTATTATTCAATTATCTTTATAATTAAATATCATTAAAAAATAAAATACCCCCATTCTTTGATTTTCGTGGAGTGACCCAAGCGCCGATTTAGTCACTTAGTAAAGTATATATTTTAAACTAAATGATACATGCTTACCAAAAAAAAACACTAAGTCCTAAGAAGTTCACAATGCTATGAAAAATTAGACCATAGTTCTAAGAGAACTACATTTCCTTAAAAAAAATTAAATGTAACGTCCCGAGGTAAATGCTGATTTGCGTGGATTATTATAATTTCACTAGTACATCTAAATTCGCGGCCTGATGATGCGTCATCCTAATTAAAGTTACAACTAGTCGCGCTCCGACGGCCGGACAGAGTGCTTGTGTGATGAAGTGTAGAGTTTTAAAAAAATAGATGGTAGAACTTCGTTGCGTGGGTTTGGTTTTTGAAAACTTTTATTTGCGTGGTACAATTATCTCCGGTGTCTGTGAATTTATAATTTAATAAAATATTGTAGCGAACAAATATGTATAAGGTAACGTAACTTATAATCAATACACAGTTTATTTGCCTAAAAGGTTTTTGTATATTTTTAGCATAATGGATTTATTTTGATTTCCGTGGTCGTGATTTGCGTGGTTTACGTGGTAGTTTTGACCCACGGAGATACATTTTTGACCATCCAAATGAAATAACTTTGAGTTTTGTACTAGATATGAACGAAAATATTTTTTATTACTTTAGTTAAATGTAAATTCGTTTAAATCAAACTTAAAATGTCACATTTGATGAGTTTATAAATGTTTAAATTAGTGTTATATTTTTGTAATTTCTTTAACTAATAATAATATTGGACTGATTCTACTAAAAAACGTTTTCTGCCTTAGTAACCCAACCCACCTATTTACCCACTTATTTTCCTAAGAAGTAACGGTAAAAATTTTAATTTTTGTGATTAGCGTGCCCTCCATTTTTTTTAACCTCGATTATCTCTGTAAGTATATCGCTCTCTGAGGTGCCATTTTGATAAATAAAAACCAGTCAAGAGCGAGTCGGATTCGCGCACCGAGGGTTCCGTTCCGATTTCTGAAAAAGTGTGCTATTTGGAGACATCGTTTTATTTTTCCTGTAATCTTTACATAAACTTCTATCACATACAAGAATTCCAGATTTTTATCTTTGCAAACTTCGGAGATAAGCGGGGGAACGGTATTTTTTTTTTACATTTTTCAACAAAAGTCGAAAACTATATGGCCTAAAAAAAATGAAAAAATGTTTGAGAATGTGCAAACAGCGTTCTTTCATATGATACCCCACATGCCCTAGTAGCCCCACTTTGAATTTTTAAGACCCCCTTTCAGTCCCTGTTAAAAAAATATAAATATTTTTACTTTTTTCTTATTTTCAAAATAGTTGGGTAAATGTCATCTAAAACTGTTCCAAATTTCAAGTTGATAGCATTAGTAGTTCTTCAGATATCCAGCTGTGACAGACAGACAGACAGACAGACCGACCGACAGACAGACAGACAGACTGAGTCACACCATGAGGGTTCCTTTTTTACCATTTTGGTACGGAACCCTAAAAATATAACTTTTACGTATATTTAAAGATTCTGATATCAATTTTAAAAAAACATTGAATTTGAAAATTGCCACGAAAATCACCAAAGAATGCCTTACTCGAAGAAGCACCCTACTATAAAGTTCTCTATTCCCCATTCCAAGCATCCCAGTTACCTCTATGCCCAACAATAAAATCGATAAAAACAGAAGCACTTTTTTACTCAGGCGAAGTTGGTAACTGTCTAGAGTGCAGCAAATTTAACTATTCCCACTGATAGTGTCTATTTTAATGCACGCCATTGTAATCTTTGCCACATTCGAAGAGACACAAGAATCTTCCCTTGTAATCTCTGTGTAATGCACTCCAGTGTACACATAATTCAAATTAACCATGACAAACCTGTGTCAACGTGGAATCCACAAGCTGTGAGTTTATGAACCACTCAATGTTCGGGGCCGGCTTTGAACCCCGCGTGGTACATACGAAAGACTTGTCCATGCCGGCTCTGGTTGAACCACTGCCGGTGACTCGAATGTACTGAGGTTTTACTGTGAATATAAGAGAATGATACTTAATTCTGTCGAGAGAAGAGCTCGTGGAGCGACTGCCTATCTGACCTTCACAACCCTTGGTAATACGATACCCCTTGAGACTGGTTGTCAGACTTTTGGGCTTCTGGCGACCCGTAACGACTGTCAAAGATCCACGAACAACAACCGGGACCAACGGCTTAACGTGCTTTCCGAGGCACGGAGGAGTCTCGGTATGTAAAGATGGTCACCCATCCACGGACCTACCCCAGCAAGCGTAGCTTAACCTGATAGATCGACCCGTGCGGCTGTTATTACTTAGCCACAAGCTCCTCCTTAGTTTTATCACCTTGATCGAAAAAATCAAACATTAGGATGGATACTATCTGAACCTAAAATGCTGATTTGAATCTGAATTCTGTCTGACCATTAGATTGAATTCTGTCTAAACATGAGGTCTGTCTGGAACTGTTTAGACCAGAAAATCTGAAATTCTGTCTGCACAAAACTACCTACAGATTTTTATGAGTTCTTTCTAAATGAAAATATGATGCAGATTTTCAGGATATACTTACAGTATAATCTTATAGTAACTTCTCTGGACTGAGGCTGCAGCAGGGGGGGTTCCACCCTGCACTGCAGCTTGGTGCCAGTCATCTCTCTGGATAAGTTGGGTAAGTGCAACTGAGTAACGGAGCCTTCCTTCGTGTAGGCTAGCCGCTCATCACCTCTGTACCATGACACGTCTGGTGGGGGTTTACCTGTGGAAAATGATGATTATGAAGATGATGGGAACATGGAAAAAAATTCTGACTGAAATAAAACTCATAAATCGTTCAATTGCCCATTTGGAATAAGTGGTGATGCTGAGGGTGTTTTTTTCCCAGGATATGATTTAGACATCACATAACATAAAAATATTCAGGGATAACTCACTTTTCTGAAAGTGGCGCCAGCGACAGAAAAGATGAAAGGAAATCGTTTGGTTTGGTATGGGCATGTGATGAGGAGAGACGAAACGCATGTGACTAAAAGAGTGATGAATATACATGTTGATGGATGGAGAGGTAGAGGAAGGCCAAATAAAAGATGGATTGTGTGAGGAATGATATGAAAGAGAAGGGAGTGAATGATAGCGTGACGGTTGACAGGGGAGAATGGAAGAAGAAAACGTGTTGCGCCGACCCCAATTAACATAGGATAAGGGCAGGAAGATGATGAACTCATGTCTTACCAATCAGATAGTCAGCTCAGTCAACAAAGTTGATAGCAGATGAGAATTGACCACCTAGGTTAGACCCATATACCTTTGATACCAAACAATCAAGTAACTATGTCATCCTAAATCCTATTAAAATGATAGATAGATAGAATACTCTTGATTATGCACACCATAAAAATTACAGATATAAATGTTGAAATAATGATGATGAAAATAAAAAATAAAAAATTATGATAAAACAAATGATAATAATGATGATTTTATTAAATTTTACAAGGTGTAAATATTGTCAAACTTACCTCCAGCCGCTTGACATGAGAGGAGCACATTCTGTCCCTCTCTGAAGGGTCCGGCAACTGACCCCAGAATCTCTGTACCCTCGTAATCATATATCCGAGGGGATTCTGGAGGAACTGACAAGAAAAACAATTCATTTAACAACTTTTGTTAAGGTAAAAAATTGTTTTCTTTTCATTTTTGTCTAAATGTTCCTATCGTCCGTATGCATGTGGTGCGTTTAATAGTAGTTTATGAAACTGTTACTTGTCAGGGGTTATTTTAAAACACACATAGTTTCACATGTATGCTTTCATACCTAGTTATGTGCAGTTTCATACACTATTATCTAAACTCATACAATTTCATCAAAGACAAAACTGAATAATATCGTAAATATGGCGCACAAAAATCTATCACTGGTGAGATACTAGTATGAACCTCCCCTGCGGGTCAGTTGATAAACTCAAACTCGATTGTGCATGCTATAGTTCCAATAGCTAAACATGTTTGCACTCCTGTTTAAATTGTAAGACCTATAAACACCATGTTTTAAGCAAATAAAGAATTTGAATTTGAATTTGTTTTAGTAACCCCTGATATGAAACAGTTTGATGAACTAATATTTTAATTTTATCAGAGTTGTACGGGGATAGTCTGTAATTACGCAACTGTTTTTGATTTCGTACACAATCACTCAGACACGAATGTTTCACCGGGGACTCGAACCCACCACATGTAGGACATCAGTCAATCGCTCAGCTACTACGCCTAACGTTACCTACAAGATGCAAAGGGAATTCTAGATAAAACGTAAGAGGGTACAACATTCTCCCGTGTTTCTACGCACTAAGTGGGTAAACCTTTAACCGTAATGGATGTTACACACCGTTCAGGAAAGTTACAGGGGTTAGTGAATTCTATTTGCTAAACATTTTATTCGATGTTCTTAGGTCTTATTCACACTACACATGAATACAGGAGGTATTTTATTTTATATGTATTGTTATTATTTTGCAATCAGATTAAAAAAATGTTTATATACTAAAAAACCGGTCAAGAGCGAGTCGGACTCGCGCACCGAGGGTTCCGTTCCGATTTCTGAAAAATGTGCTATTTAGGGACATCTTTTATTTTTCCTATAATCTTTACTTCAACTTCGATAACATAGAATAATACGGTATTTTTTTTACATATTTCATAAAAAGTCAAAAACTGTGCAGCCTAAAAAAAAAAACATTCGCCGCTCCCCCGACCGGTATCAGCCCACCATGGCTAGCGGGCCCCATCACCGATCGCGGCTGATCCCACGACCGCACGTCCTCCCATTAAGGCGCGCATGTCATGCGTACCACCTCTTGAGCCTGACTGCTCGAGCCACCCCATCAACCTCACCACATACGAACTACGCATCACAATGACATGACGTCACGAAATCCTGCATCGTGCAATTAGATTTTACCGCGCGACTAGCATATACCTATACAACGTCCCGACATCAACCGTCGGGCAGTAGCCCACCAGACACGACAACCGTCTGGTCGGAAAATCCTCCCTTTTCTATGGAGGATGAGTGAACTTTACACCCTGTTCCTCATGCCTCTATATAATATAAGTATTCACGATGAGGTTTTTATAAAATAGATCGGCAGCTAGTAAAAATGAGGTGAGGGGATACCAATCCGGTGCAGTACTAAAACATGTGCTTTAGTTTTAGACGTACGACATCACAAAAAATACATACCTATAACAGTCAAGTTGACCCTATAATTCCTGGTCGGTGCATCAACATAGTCTATCCTGCACCTGTAGACCCCCTCATCCTGCCGAGCCACCTTCTCAACCACCAGGTGAGCAGATGATGGATCAGACTCGTTGAGGACGAAGTGGGTGCGAGCTCCAAACTCCCCGGCCACTGCCCAATGGACTGGTGGGCCGTTCCTGAAGTCCACTCTGGAAAGAAAGAGATGAGGAGTGGTTAAAAAGATGTTTAGAGGTAGAAGTGGTACGTTTAAGTGGAAATTAAGTTGCAACACATGAGAAATGGTGGATGTTGGAAAAATGGTATAACAACAACACTGTGAGAAAGTATGACAGCTAAGTATGGAAAAACTAAGATGGACGACGATTCTCGAAAGACGTTATGTGCGTCTCTAGTTCTAAATAATTAAAATAAAGAAAGCAGTTTTAGCTAATATTTCGGTCTTTTATTTACTACGATACCAGATTGATTTAAGGTAGAACAAAAAAACCAACGGTTTTTCTTTGGAGTCCCACACAGCAAGTGCGATGCATCTTCGCCGCGGTTTGTTTAGTGTTTCATACAAAATCACTGGACCAGTACAGGAAAACACAAACTAAGACCCAAAACAGTGCTACACCCACGTTTTTACAAGACTAATAACTAATACAATGGAGAAATAATTAGTGAATGAAGTGAGTGTAATTCCATTCAACCTACACAGACTTGTGAGGGTTCTACGCCAACGCATAAAATCTTTCATAACTTCATTATTATTAAATTAGTAATAAATTAAATCAAATCAAATTATAATCCTTTCCAAAAATGGATAAATTCAGTATACATAGAAGTTTTATTCATTTGTTAATTGTTCTTTATTAATATTCCATACTCAAAGGCGTTCTTGAACCTCAGTACATAAAAACTGATGCCTAAGACATTAACCACAGTCTCATTCAGCATTCCCGGTCAATACTCTCACAACCAAAGAGTAACATTTTAAAACAAGTGCCGACGTCATCGGAAGGAACCAATACACTGAAAGAATCCGTCCGGCTTCCGCCTTGGAGAACGTCCAGCTACGAGCGAATCAATGGGGAAATATTTGAGTAGAGACCGCTCACACAGGACTGGCCGTAATTTTAGAGAAATCTACTCTGAATTTTGTTAAAAAAATAATCAAGAAGATGTCAATTGTTTTCCTCTTAAAAATAAATTAACATTGTCATAAGGGCGGCACTGTTCGTGGAGCTCGTGGCTAAGTAATTACAGCCGCACGGGTCGATCCATCGGGTTACGCTTGCCGGTGTTGGTCAGTGGATGGGTGACCATCTTTACATACCGAGACTCCTCCGTGCCTCGGAAAGCACGTTAAGCCGTTGGTCCCGGCTGTTATTCGTGGATCTTTGACAGTCGTTACGGGTCGTCAGAAGCCCGTAAGTCTGACAACCAGTCTTACCAAGGGGTATCGTATTACCCAGTTACTGGGTTGTGGAGGTCAGACAGGCAGTCGCTCCATGTAAAATACTGGTATTCAGCTGCATCCGGTTAGACTGGAAGCCGACCCCAACATAGTTGGGAAAAGGCTAGGCAGATTGATTTTGATAAAGGCGGCACTGTTGGAGTATTGCAACAGAGCTGGTTCTTGCAGGTAATTGATGGTGTGGAAGCAGAAATAAATGGCAGGCTTTTGGCTATACGTGAATGGAGCGGATTCTTATTGCCGACTGAGCGAAATGTCAATAGGTTTTGACATAAGGCACAGATAAAAAATATAGTTTGTTGGAGTTGCCAATAGGCACTATGAAATCGTGTATTAGGGTTTTGGATATAATAAGTTTATACAGAAAACTTAAAGTACGAGTAGTAGCTACGAAAAAACGTCTGGCAAGCTCAAGAGTTTCAGCATTCAGTGAAAAAATCGGATTGAGTTTAAACCTTCTAGATGATTGTTAAAAAACTGCCGTATTTTGATAACTTTGGCGTAAGTAAGAAGTCACGTAATTAATATTATACTTAAATAAAGACAAAAGAAAACAGTGAACTCACTGTTTTTTTCTGTTTTCCGCAACATTACTTCTATTACATATATTATTTGTGTAGAAATTACATATATTATTTGCGTAGAAAGTTCGGTCTGAAGTTTCGACATATTAATTTTGTATGGAGATTTCTGGCGTGAAAATTCAGAAAATTTCCGAACTTTTTACGCAAAACAGAAGTAATGCTAAGGCACACAGAAAAAATAGGAGATTAGAAAAAGTAGGTGGTGGAAAAAACAGAAAATTAGGTGACTTCTTATTTAGGTACACTAAAGTTATCAAAAGAGAGAAATACTTAGTGGAACTAGAATATAATAGAATACTCTAGAAGACTCTCTTACTACCAACGTTATCAGAAATTTTTCCTAAAGAACATAACACACAAATATCTCAACAAATGCTTCCAAGTCAACTGCAAGTGTACCTAAAGAGAAACGCGAACCATTTCACCGCCACTCACAGACGTCTGAAGGCGTCCTTACAATGAAGGAAATATTTGCTTAGATCTGGCAAGCACCGAGTGTTTCCTTCAAAGCAGAATAAATAACTTGGGCGCTACTGTTTTCCCAAGAGAACCTACCTATATTAGAGAGTGTTATTAAGAATCTTTGTTTTTTGCTGGGTCTGTTTTTGTGGTCATAAGTGCATGTTGTTCTGGCAACTTTCAGAGATATGTTATTTGATATCTTTCGATGATATTTTGAATGGGTGTCGTCTTTTGTTTTTATTAATGTTATGTTGAGTAGACAAATATCTGCGAACCAAACATTAGGAAACTTTTGTATAAATTTTGTGATAAATAACACAATTATAATATTAGGTACGGCATTTTGAGTGATTTTTTTTCCGAATCAACAATCAAAGAGCTACTGATAAAGCACTATCTTTATTTTAGTAAGAAATTACATAAAAAAGGGGCTTGTGGCTAAGTAATAAAATCCACACGGATAGTTCGATCAGGTTAAGCTACGCGCTTGTACGCTTGCCGCGGTCGTCCGTAGATGGGTGAACATCTTTACATACTGAAACCCCTCCGTGCCTCGGAAAGTACGTTAAGCTGTTGGTCCCGGCTGTCATTCTTGGATATTTGACAGTCCTTACGGGTCGTCAGAAGCCCGAAAGTCTGCCAATCGGTATTACCAAGAGGTTTCGTGTTACCCAGTAACTGGTTTGTAGAGGTCAGATAGGCAGCCGCTCCATGTAAAATACTGGTATTCAGCTGCATCCGGTTAGACTGGAAGCTGCTGACCCCAACATAGTAAAAGGCTAGGCGGATTGATTCAGACCACAAAAGAGCCCGTCCTCTTACATAAAGAGTAGGTAAGAACATATTACTGTTAATGCACACTGAACATCAGTAAACTTAGACTCAACGCTTACCTAACAGTCTTACTAGATACTTTCAAGGAAATAATGAATCAGCTTAAACTATCACGATATTACTTCATTACCAGCTCCAGAACCCAATTTTACGCCGTCTCAACACTGTTATACCCCAAAACGCAGTATCGGCTAATACCTTGACCGCTCGAGACAACTTGGCCAACGGCCAACTAAATGTACACAATGCAGGCAAGACAAACGAACCAACTAAGATTTAGACATGCATAAAATACATTTTAAATTAGTTACAACAAACATGTTCGTCTAGACGCTTTGAAAGTCTAGACAGAACGTGAGTTTTCTATGAATTTTTAGTGTTGAGGTTACAATTTTGTATTTTGATTCGAGATGAAATTGAGTGGTTCAATTTTATACAGAATGGTAGATACGGTATGTTGTTTGTGAACATAATGTGTTGATGAATTTTGTTTGGTGTTTTCCTTTATTTTGTGTTAAACTACAACATTTCAGAGCTTAGATAATATACATCTATGTCGAGACAGCAAAATACTTTTTCCAGGTAATGTGGTATTAGAAATGAGGTTTAACGTAGGAAATTTTCCATATTTTGGACTGAAACCCATGTCAATACATTCGCACAATGCAAAAACTGTCCAAAAAAGTTACATTAATCGACGCAAGATAAATTTTGTAACAGTGAAAGTACTTTGTTTGGCTAACATTTGAAAGTTCGCTAAGCAAAAATACGGCACGCCGTAAGAGACAGAAGATACGATGCTTTGTCTCAATTTTCCTACTAATTTCGTATATATGTGTCTCACTTCCACACTTCACACTGTTATCATGGCAACGTCTAGATTTTTAATGTCATTGTTTCAGAGCGTTACCAGTTGGCTTGTCCAGGAGTTACGTCAAAAGTTAAATGGATTTTTAGTTCCTTCTCATTTTATGGTTCATATTTACTTCCATCCCTACAGGCGCACGGGTCGATTCATCGGGTTAAGGTAAGTTTTCCGGGGTTGCTCCGTGGATGGGTGACCATCTTTACATACCAAGACCCATACGTGCCTCGGAAAGCGCGTTAAGTCGTTGGTCCCAGCTGTCATTCTGACAACCAGTCTTACCAAGGGTTGTGGAGGTCAGATAGGTAGTCGCTCCATGTAAAATACGAGTATTCAGCTGCATCCGGTTAGATTGGAAGCCGACCCCAACATAGATGGTAAAAGGCTAGGCAGATTGATTTTGATTTACTTCCATCTCTAACACATTTTGTTCGTGACGAAAACATAACAGTAGATTTATTTAAGTTTAGTCGGTGCACAATGTTATCATCATCAATTCAGCCTCAAGACATCCACTACTGGATATAGACAAGGCTTGGGGCACAAAAGTAACGATTTGGCGATGTTAGGGGAAGGCCTATGGCCAGTGTATCCACTAACTACTCGTAAATTAAGATTAGAATTAAATAAGTACCAGGCTATCATGAAATCAAAGAGCCTTAAAAGCCTAAAATAACAAAAATATCGTACATAATCACAAACCCCTCTGATCCGTTGAAACGCAGAGCGTGTGGTAAGATTTGGCTGGTCGCCAGCGCGGGGCCTGGGTTCGATGCCAGTGCGCTGTAATGACCACCTGATCTTGTAAGTTAGCCGCCAAATTTGTTTCGTAATTAATCCTCTGTGTAACTTTTGAGTTTTGTAATTTACTATATGATTTGGGAGTTTAGGACTGATGATGAAATTTATCTATTAATGACTGCCATTTTGAAGACCTAGAAACTCCATTGATACCCCGATTAATATACGACCTACAGACACTAGGCTAAACTCATAAGGAAAATAATCTAATGACTTTATAATTCGTATTGAAAGCGCGGAAGGATGTGAATATGGCGTCTTGAATTCCAACCCCTGGCTTGTATAGGTACTACTAGCATATCGCTTTCAAACACCTTTCATTTTCTCACAGGCTAGCAAAACACGAAACACTGGCAGGAAACTTTAACCCAAGAAAACTTGGTTAAAATATTAAAATAGATGGACAAATCACTCCCATGAATATGAACAACTTTTAATATGGGCCAAACCTAAAATCGCGAAAACAAATCAGTTGCTCCCTACATTTTGAAAGAAAGAAAGAAAAAAGAAAGAAAAACACATTTATTTAGCACAGAATAAACTAAAGAGGCAAAAAAAAAAAAAATAATTAAAAAATCTACATTTGCGATGCAACAACAACAAAAAAATACAATGCAGGAATGTGTGCCTCACGGCTGTGCCAAAAAGGCGAGTTTAGTGTAGATAAATGTACTGAACATCAAAGTTCATATTCATGGTTAGAACACCCTGACCCTGTGAAAATTTGTCCAGCTATTTTAATGGGACCTTATATAAGATTTATCCATTCATACACGAAATCTCTTAAGGGATCATTGTACTCATCATTATGAACAACTTTTACTATGGCACGAAACCTAAAATCGCAAAAAAAAATCAGCTTGATGTAGATCATTTTGACGAGTTTGATGTAGATAAATGTACTGAACAGCTGATTTTTTTTCGCGATTTCAGGTTTGATCCCATAGCAAAAGTTGTTCATAATGATACTCAATACTCAATACTCAATCATTTATTGCATTCCACAATGTTTATGCTTAGGTGGTAAGTATACATTTGTAGTAACAATCGTGGACCCTGTCGGGCACAGCAAAAAAGTTAGAGAGAAGAGGACTTATATAAACATGCAAATTAACTTAATCTAAGTGAAATTAGGGTAACATTTTATTAATTATTAATTAATCTAAATTATTGATGAGGCGATATCGCGTCGCAACGTGTCGCGTAGCGGTGTTGCGACGCGTTAATATCGCAATATCGCTCGCGATATCGCCTCTGTCTGTAAGAGCCTTTATACAGACTCAGACATTTATATATTAGAGTACTATGTCTGTATATTGAGAGGCTACTTCGAATCATCATCATTTGTCTAGCCTTTTCCCAACTATGTTAGGGTCGACTTCCAGTCGTATTTCCCCACCCACCACTGGGTTGTGGAGGTCAGATAGGGCTGCCTATCTGACCTCCACAACCCAGTTACTGGGTAATAAAATACCCCTTGGTCAGACTTTCGGCCGTAACGACTGTCAAAGATCCACGCATGAGAGCCGGGACCAACGGTTTAACATGCTTTCTGAGGCACCGAGGGGTCTTGGTACGTAAAGACGGTCACCCATCCATGAACTAACCATCACAAGCATAGCTTAACCTGATCGATCGACCCGTGTGTCTGTTATTACTAGCCACACACAAGTACAATTAGTACAATCGGCGTTTTAATTGGGGAAATTATTCGTCTATTTGTCAAATTTAACATTTAAACTTCAGACGATTCAAAAACAAAGATGTACACATATTGATGTTACCCATAGATAGAACATAAATGATATTTAATATCCCACTTAAAGTAACCAACTTAAATCTTACAGAATCACAATTGAGTTACACCATCTCAGCATCTAATAAGTCAAGCAAATTGCAATTAAGTGGTCCCACGTTCAGTCTGTGTCAAAATTTAATTTAGAGCACCCCCCCTCCCTCCCTTTCCCCTCTTGGTTTTGCCTCCCCCCTGAGGGAGACATGGAATGATGCTGCGATTAATTCAAAATTTCAAATTGAGTTATCTGTATTGTACATTTAGTCGGTCATTTCGGTTAGAGTTGCTAGGTCGGTTGGTAGGTAAATAAAATCTTGTATAAAATATTGGTGTGAAAAAGAACTAAAAATATCAAAATTATGGACTAAGACAGTACGCCAACTCAGTGGATACAGTGTAGCTACCAATGAAATGATTGTATAATTTGCGATGTTAGAAAGGACATAGAAGGAGTAAACGTTGTCAAATTAGTAGTAATTTGACAACTAAACTAACTAACCAAAAGAAAAAAAATACATTTACTTAAAGCTTACATAATTATGACATAAATAATGATAAAATAGATTTTGAATGATTATTAGATATTGTAGTACGCCCTATGGGTATGTTAAAGCGATCGATATTTATAATAAGAACTGCTTTTCAACCTGTAGCAAACAATAAATGAATTTTAATTTTAATTTGAATTAATTTCCTTAAGATTGTGTTAAATAGTTAACACGATCTTAAGGAAGAGAAAACTGGTGATTACCATCGCTTAGTACTTAGATCGCTAAAAAAAATTATCAAACTGTTTGGTTCTCCTTAAGGCCCAGATTTCCTGAAAACGATCAAAAAGGTGGTTTTTTAAAGCTGTGTATCTCATAAACCGTAAATAATTTTGACATGTTAAAAAAATATGATATTTTCAAGTCCTTTTCGCATACAGTGATGGAAGCCAAAACATAATTATACATATTTTAATGCACCAAAAAAATCTTTAAACATACCTCCTAATAATCTTTAAAAGCAGTTTATCCCTTCATTAGCAATTATAATTATAATTAAAAATATACCATGAAATGTCAAATTCCAAACTGCATCCAGTGATGGATTACTTTTTAATAAATAGTTAATTTCTAATTTTATACGATTTTATTTGCATTTTTACGACATAATTCCGGTGCGCGTGAGAATCTTCTATCTCGTGCGTCAAACTAGACAGCCATAACGCCATTTCACTTACACACCGAGCTAAACCAATCTTGGAACCTGGGCCTTAAGATATACAATGCTGAAATGGGTCAGTAAAAAACCAAAAAAGCTCAACTTTATGAAAAAAATTCTTTCACTTTTTGACAGATTCTACAGTTATAAAATAATCATCACGCAAAAAATTAAGTTATATTAAAATTGCTTAAAACTGGTTCTTTTTTAAAGGATACACAGAAAACTCTTTCACAGCCTCTCATTCAACCATGAAATAAAAATCAATGCATAGAACATTTAATTCTTTCACCAAACAACAAAATATTACCACAATATTCATAAAACGGTCCCAAACATATCAAAAACAATTTGTGGATAAACCAGTAATATTAAAAATAACGTGTGAACTTTAAGATCGTAAAGTTCACTGAAGGAAGTCTGAGCTGAATTTTAAATGGTATCGACATGACCTGCATCTCGCAGCGACGTACCATATACATCTGTACCGTCGTATGACGTGTTTGGTTTTGAAATAGGGATACATGAACAGGAAAACATAACAATCAATCTGCCTAGCCTTTTCCCAACTATTTTGGGGTCGGCTTCCAGTCTAACTGAATGCAGCCGAATACCAGTATTTTACATGGAGCGACTACCTATCTGACCTCCACAACCCAGGTAACTGGGTAATACGATACCCCTTGGTAAGACTGGTTGTCAGACTTTCGGGCTTCTGACGACCCGTAACGACTGTCAAAGATCCACAAATGACAGGCGGGACCAGCGGCTTAACGTGCTTTCCGAGGCACGGAGGAGTCTCGGTATGTAAAGATGGTCACCCACCCACGGACAACCCCGGCAAGCGTACTTAACCACGAAATCCACAGGAAAACATAACAATACGCCTATATCCACAGAACGGGTAGGCAACTGTGTGAGCATTCATTTCATCAGATATGTTTCAGTCAGGCGAGCCTATTGCCTACAAACGTTGGCAATGTTGGTCGGGCACATAGATGCTGTATGAACACAATAACGCTGCCCGAGTTGGGAATCTAACCCAAGCCAAAGGATGTGGTGGTACGGAAAGGAATCAGCTGTTAGGATATGGTGAGCCTTTTTCCATGCAGTACTTACCTTTGGAAGGTGTATTATGAGCCGAAGCCAACTCGCAGTGGCCCCTGAGACAATTTTAAATTATGAGGAGGCACCAACCGACGATTATCCCTGTATGCAGTATGCAAAGTGCACTCAAGGACGACCCCCGGTTGGTGCAGGACTATTGCAGAACATGGAAACAAAACATATTGGACTATGGCTTTGGGTGGTTGTGGGTGGACTGGTTACCTAGAACTATGGAAACGCTATCCTTAAAAAAAATGTCTAAATGATCTAACGATGACATGAAATATAATGGCTGAAGCACTGAAATCCCAAAATTGCAATATAGTTTGTATGTATTTTTATATCCCTATTATGTTCAAATTCTTAAGTTTAAGAAGTATTTATAGTACCTAAATTTTCTGTGTCATCATAATTGCAACTGTGTATGTCCAAGTCGAATAAAATTGTTACATATACATTAAGAGTTAAGATATATGAACTGTACATACATAACAACTAAGATTATATTGTATACAGAAGTTGGAAAACCTTAAAAAAAAATGAATGGTCTCAGTTTGATGTAAATAGAACTCAAAAACTGTGATTGTACACACACGGTTCCATACAAGGCGTAGACGACAATACGACAGTAAATTTTAAACTGCGTATTTATTTAGTGATATTTATTTATTTATTTATTTAAAATATTCCCAGTCTACATACAAAAATTCAATCAATGTACTTTCACTAGTAGTTAAATCACTATAGCTGTTCAATGATTGGCAAAATCCATAGTCGGAACATCACTATTGTGTGTTTTTCTATCTATAATATGTATGTATTTACAAAAAAAAAAAAAATGTATAATAGGTCTTTACCTATGAAATTGCCGTTTTGTATGAAAAAATTTAAACGAATTTTTTTCATGTATTTTTTATTTGTATTAATCGAAGTAATCACCCATGCAATCAATGCATCTTTGCCAACGCAGTGGCAGTTTATTGATGCCCTTCTTAAAGAAATCCGCTGGTCGGGAGGCAACAAATTCTTCAAAGGCATTTTGTACTGCCTCTCGGTTATTGAATTTTTTTCCCGCCAAGAAGTTATGCAAATTCTGGAAAAAGTAGTAGTCTGTAGGCGCAAGGTCTGGTGAGTAGGGCGGATGACGGAGAGCTTCCAACCGCAGTTCTTGCAACTTGGAGACCGTCTGCTGTGCAGTATGAGGTCGCGCGTTGTCGTGCAGGAGCAGCGGAGACGAGCGATTGACCAATGCTGGTTGGAGATGTGCCAGCTTCTCCATCATTGTGTTCAGTTCTTCACAGTACACATCTGCAGTAATGCTCACCCCGTTTGGTAAGAAGCTGTGATGAATCACACCGGCGCTAGACCACCAAACAGTGACCATCACTTTTCTAGGGGTAAGTTTTCGTTTAGGGCATTGTTTAGGTGCTGAACCAGGATCCAACCAACTTGCTGAGCGCTTGCGGTTATCAAACAGAATCCATTTTTCATCGCAGGTAACAATGCGGTTCAAAATTCCTTCATTTGTGTGTCTGTTGAGCAGTGCAAGGCACGTCTCGACGCGTACTTCGCGCTGGCGATCATTGAGTTCGTGGGGCACCCATTTGTCAAGCTTTTTTACCTTGCCAATTTGACGCAAATGGACCAATATTGTTTTGACGCTAACGTCGAAAGCTGCTGCTAATTCAGCCGTAGATTGTGTATCATCAGCTTCCACAATCGCCTTTAATTCGTAATTGTCGACCAAAGTCTTCGGACGACCGCGAGGTTCATTTTTCAGGTCGAAATTTCCAGAACGGAAGCGAGCAAACCAATAACAGGTGGTGCGTTGGTTTGTAGTGTTAGCTCCGTAAACGTCGTTGATGTTGCGTGCCGCTTGCGCCGCGTTGCTGCCACGACGGTACTCATATTCCATAATTACTCGAATTTTTAACGTATCCATGATGACGAAAAAGATGACGAAAAAAAATAAATTTGAAATTAGAATTCTTAGCCAAACAAAAATTATTTTGATTTGAAATGGCCAGTACTGCAGAACGGCAATTTCATAGGTAAAGACCTAATATAAGTAGTTTATCAGCCATCTCGTTACCATAACACAAGCATTAGGTTGCTTAGCTTGGGACTAGATGGCGTTGTGTGAAATGTCTAAGGATATTTATTTATTTATTATTTATTTATTACTATGAATGTAGTTTGTTTGTAGAGAGGAGCTCGTGGCTAAGTAATAACAGCCGCACGGGTCGATCCGTCAGGTTAAGCTACGCTTGCCGGGGTTGGTCAGCGGATGGGTGACCATCTTTACATACCGAGATTTCTCCGTGCCTCGGAAAGCACGTTAAGCCGTTGGTCCCGGCTGTTATTCGTGGATTTTTGACAGTCGTTACGGGTCGTCAGAAGCCCGAATATCTGACAACCAGTCTTACCAAGGGGTATCGTATTACCCAGTAACTGGGTTGTAGAGGTCAGATAGGCAGTCGCTCCATGTAAAATGCTGGTATTCAGCTGCATCCGGTTAGACTGGAAGCCGACCCCAACATAGTTGGGAAAAGGCTAGGCAGATTGATTGAATGTAGTTTGTTTGAAAAAATAAATTTTGTTACATATTGTTTCGATTTTAGGATTTTATAGTTCCAAAATACTCCTACGTTATATGCCTCGCTTAGTATTGCCAGTGCTTTCATTTTAGTGCCGCATTGTCGTCCGCATATTGCAAGTTAACCAAGAATGCAGGACGATAGGAACAATCGTGTAAGACAGTAAAGCTCACTTCAGAACCTCGTGAAATAAACAGCGAGTTCTAGCTTCATTGTGGACCTACTTCCATTATTTTGTTTTTATTAGCAAGAATATTAAATATGAGACTTTAATATTCTAGCAAATAAAAACTAAATAAAAATGGATGATGGTATACCTATATGCAATGATATTATATAAATAAAGAGGTAGATTTGGCACTAGCGCGCGCAAATTGTTGCAGAAAAATTCAGACAGTTGTTGTAATTTAGTCTGATAATAGCAGCGAGTGAAACAAAGCGTATCCGTGGCGTGAAAATATCTAAAACGTTAATCCGTTGGTCTCGGCTGTCATTCGTGGATCTTTGACAGTCGTTACGGGTCGTCAGAAGCCCGAAAGTCTGACAACCAGTCTTACCAAGGAGTATCACATACCCAGGGGTACCCCGTAACTGGGTTGTGGAGGTCACATAGGCAGTCGCTCCATGTAAAATTCTGGTATTCAGTTCTATCCTGTTAGACTGAAAGCCGACACCAACATAGTTGGGAAAAAGCTAGGCAGATTGATTGGTCTGCATTTCTCGACAAAAATATCACTATTTTTGAAGATATTCGAGAAGCAAAGCTGTCATTAAAACTTAATTTTTGTCCTTACGTTATCTCTTTTCAATAACTACAAGGATCCTGTTCCTATTACAACAAAGTCTGCAAACTCTGCGAAATTAAAAATACTACCTTATTCAGCTGTAAAAAAAATTATAAAGAAAATGTTGCAAAGCTCTGGTTATGATGACTCTGAACAACTAATATAAATACCCTGACCTGATACTGAATCAAACATCAAATGACGCACAATGGGAACGAATACGCACGCACACACACACCCCCACTCACACCACACACACATCATTTACATAAACAATTACATAACATCACATTTAACAACATACAACAACTGAAATCACCTCTCTAGTCTCCACTCTGGAATCCGTACCCCGAGCCCCAAGATACAGACCAACTATCTAGTTTGGGGCTCACTGGCCAATAATAATATTTTATAACCTAGCTATAAGTTATATTTTAAGCTACTTATGTCGTCTCAACTTATTTTTAACATGTAAACCTGCTTACTGTATTACCTGGACAATAAACTATTTTCTATTTCTATTTTTTTCTATTTCTATTATTTCATTCAACACAAAGCCTCTTCTCTCTGACTGCGCCTCAAGAATTTGTTACCATTAAAATGTTTTAAACAAAATGCAAGATAGATCTTCTTGGAGATAAATAAAAGCTGCAATACATTCCCATGCATATGCAGTGAGCTTGTAATTACTCAGTCGGCAGCGTCCACTAATGCACCGTAACTCGCGGAATTGTTGCGAACCCCTCAGACGTATTAAATCTCCTAGAATATTTATTATGTATTTCCTTGAATTCTAGTGTTGGTAGTGGTTTTGGGGGTCTGCTTTTTGAATTGGGAAGATATTCATTGCTCTTTCGCTTTGCACATTACCAGAAACTCTCTCAAGTTGTTTTATAGAACTAGTATCATTATACAGTGTCCCGTAATTAATGGATAAGCTTGAAATAGCATTAAAGTAGACCTTATTAAGGTCGTTCTGTAGAAATACAAAAAAAAACGAATCCCAAACAGTAGGAGATTTTTTATCTTCACCACGACCACAAGTTAATGTGTTCCGTCGGTTATTTGTTGTTATAATAATACTATACGTTGACTATGCTGACAGAGAAGCAGTAAATAGTGTGACTAAGATTTGCACAGTATTTTTTTTATCGTGTCTTAGGTACTTACTACGTTGGATAGGTACCTATACTTTTTTTGTATTTTTTAGAACGGTCATAAGGTGTACTATTATGGTATTTCAAGGGTTATCCATTTATTACGGGACACCCTGTATATAAATAGTATCATCATCTTCCTGCCATTGTCCCATATTACTTGGGGTCAGCTCAATACGAGTTCGTCTTCCATTCTCCAAAGTCAACCATCACGCTAAGCATATATCATGTGCTCCACAAACGCCCGTTCGATTGTGACTAAGGTCAATTAGGCCCGTATGCCTAATTTCTGCGGTCCACGTCGAAGAGCGCATACCGTATCTTTCCTATTACATTTATGTGTAAAAAAAAATACTTTGAAGCTCAATGCATTTGAAGCAATTTGTTCGATTCTGTTACAAAGAAAACACACATGATGATTTTTTTTTCATCATGCCATCCTATTGCAGTACTAGTTAAGCACCATTACTAAAGATTTACGCGTTTTCCAAGCAAGTTGGGATGTGAACTGATTGGTCCGAAGTTGGCTGGGCCCGTGCCAAGTTTCCATACATCAGTTAAATGTTAAAGACTACTTGTCGGGACCGCTGAGAAGGTTCGCTGCTTTCGGAAATATCATTTATTACATTTCGTTTAAGAGCCATTTCACCAAATTTTAACGAATTTTTAATATTGCAGTCGTAGTAAAATAATGCGTTCACGATAAGTAAGCTCGGACATCAGGAGGCCGGAAAAAATGGCACAGGTCCTTCCTCGATGGGCGCTCGCGCTGTAATAATCGTTGCCCGCTTAAGCAACATAATTTATTCTAATTTAGAGTGATGTTAATTACGTTATTATGTCTAAATAAATGAAGGGATTTTAATAAAACTTTAGAATTAGTTTTGTTAAAGAACATAGTTTATTTTGACATATTTTTTTAAATTTAATTACGCGTTATTCAAACCAAAAAATCGCGATTAAATAGCGGTATAAGACGTAAAAATTGCCGCGAGACTTTATTTTTTTACTAATTAATGTTATAAATAATCGATATTCTAGTACATTAAAAGTCAACAAAATTATATGTCTGATGCTTTATGTATTTTTAAAAGTAAAATTTATGAGTATTAATGATAGATTTAGGAGTCTGAAATTGACTCTGCGATGATTTTTCTGCAAACTAGTTGTGGGAGATTTATCGCCACAAAGTAAACAAATAAGTTTTTGTAAATGTGTTACATTAACATTCAATACGAAAGATTGGTCTTTCTTTTAAATGTATTCAACAATGTCAGAGTTTTACCTAAAATGGTAAATTAGGCGACTAAAATCTTAGATATCCGCCCGAAAACGTGAAATGGCTCTTAACAGTTGCATTAAAATTGTAGAGGATTTTAATAGTTATTTATGCAACTGACGTATAATAAGGGGTATTAAAACATGAATGTGGGTTTATCACACGAGGCGAAGCCGAGTGTGATAATAGTATCACATGATTGTTTAAAACCTAATTATGTACAGTTGCATACAAGACTTTATCTACACCCATGTTATCAATTCTCTAGAAAAGGTTCTGAAACAGTTTTTTGCAATACTAATACTCGTATCGAACATGGCGGCCGGCGTCATAGTATACGACGTGAATTCGAATAAGTTTTTTTTTTAAATTAGTGTTGTGCTGTTGTAGTGAAACGCGCGTGCATTACAATGTTCTTTTTTTGAAAACGAGTTGCATTATGAAATTCAGTACAACATTAAAACACCCGTTTGGATGCTATTCTGGTTACCATGGTTACTATGACACTGGCTGTTTTAATGTTGGCAATAAGCTTACTGTTTCAAAAACTTTTATAGAGGATTTATAGCATGGGTGTAGATAAAAGTTTTTATTTAACTTGCAATGTATGTATGTATGTATGTTCGCGTGGAATTTTGCTACTCAATTTTGAAGCAGATATCTTCAACCGATTGAGCTGAAATTTTGTATACACGTTTAGTTTGGATGACAATACACGATAAGCTATGTGACGTCATTCTAAATCCAATATGGCGGACCATCCAAGATGGCGGAATGGTTATTTTTAACCGACTTCTAAAAAAGGAGGAGGTTCTCAATTCGGATGTCTGTATTTTTTTTTTATGTTTGTTCGCGCATAACTCCGTCGCTTGCCAACCGATTTGAAAATTTCTTACTTTTTCGTCATGGGTGTCATTTCCATGGTTTTCGATTTTCATTTTGACATCAGTATCGTTTTCGCACCTTCTAAGAAGGTGCGAAAACGATACTGATGTCAAAATGAAAATCCAAAATGGCGGCTGCGAAAATTTCCTAATTTTTTGTCATGGGTGTCGTTTCCATGGTTTTAGAGGGTGCTGAAAACGGTACTGATGTCAAAATGAAAATCCAAGAGTGCGGCTGCGAAAATTGGGTATGTTTTTGTTTTAAATAATACGTGAGAAGGAACTTCTTTGCTGACGGGAAATGACAAAAAATGAGGAAATTTTAGCAGTCGCCATCTTGGATATTCATTTTGACATCAGTATCGTTTTCAGCACCCTCTAAAACCATGGAAACAACACCCATGACGAAAAATTAGGAAATTTTAGCAGCCGCCATCTTGGATTTTCATTTTGTCCTCACTATCGTTTTAAGTGTTTTTTTTTACCTCTAGTGTTTTACACCCTTAAAAAATTCCACAAGTTCCATGACGGAACTAGTGATAAAAAATTCACCATTAGTTCCATTAATTTCAGATTCATTCAAAATGGAACTAGTGGCAATAAAAAATTATCACTAGTTCCATCAGGAACAAATAATAGAACTAGTTGCAACGAAGCAAATGAAAGGGTTCGCTGAGAATAAAAATGAGATGAACAGACTCAGAAACCTAGCCAGCGATAACTAAAAAGTAAAAAATAAATTAAAAGCAAAAACACCTTTTTTTAAAAAGGTTTTTTTTAAATGCTTTAAAAAGAAGAAAATAAAATTTTATTTTAAAATTTTAACTATCAACTTATAACTTCATTATACACAATTTATATGATCATAAAAGCTTGTCGCGAGGTTTGCGTAAGTACCTATAAGTATTTAATTAAACTGAAATTTAAAAAAAAATTAACTTAGCAGATAAAGTTACTCAATTAACTAAGTACTAGTTTATTTACACAAGTAAATCGCGCGACAAGCTTTTATGATAATTTAAATTGAGTATAATGAGGTTATAAGTTGATAGTTAAAATTTTAAAAGAAAATTTTATTTTCTTCTTTTAATGCATTTAAACAAAAGCTTTTTTAAAAATGTTTTTTTGCTTTTAATTTATTTGTCATATTCTCCAATTTGTAACATTTGGAAAAGTCAGTTATTTTAGTCTCTAGCCCGTCATACCTCTCGTAATCACTTCGTTTTCTGTTATTTCGTAGTACAGACGAAAGCACCTCACGAGAGAGATAATTCGGAGAGAAATCTATCATGCACTACAGTGCAATATACAGCATGATAGGGAAACTCAACGTATTCATTGAAAAGGGCTAGACTAGAGGGCATTAGCAGCTAATTAAGTACAGTTAACTAGGAGTCAAAACTGGAAGGTTACTGAGCTGTTTTCAAGCTGAAATTTTCTGACCTGTTACCAAAAACCATTAATTATCAAAAAACTACTTTAATTGATACTTTTCTGAAAGCTGAAAAATTAGTGATCGTTAAGAAAATAAAATGCTTGCCCAAAACTTACATAATCTCAGAATTCTCTCCCGAAATCTCGAAAATCGAATAATCGACACAGCTCAGTAACTATCCAGTATTGACCGCTGTTAACTGGACTTAATTTGTTGCTAATAACCTCTAATAAAGCCCCTTACAAGGAATACGTCGAGTTTCCCTGTCACCCTGTCACTGTCCTGGCACCCACTACGAACTTTTTTCGCTGGAGGTGTCATGTCTCTAATATATTTGTCAAAAAAAGTAAAAGTTCTTTTTACAAATCATGTTCATAAATTTAATAAAGAAAATGTAAAATTAATTATATCAGACAAATAGATAAGCCTACTCGAGCCTGTTCTCGAAAACACTGCAAATTCAGCAATAAATTTATACGAAACTTTTTCAATAAATAATATTTAGTTCTTAAAGCCTACTTACGAACTACCTACAATTCAGTGTACTTACGAGTATTTACCTATTTATATTTTACTTGGTAAATTGATACTGTTATTTTCTTAGTGGTAAATATATGGTATTGAGTAAAAAAAAAATTGAAGATTGTTGGTCGAGGTTGGTTGAGTTTGAGTTTGAGTTTGAGATTTGAGTTTGAGGGTTTATGGGTAGTTTTCCACCAGAGATGTGCTATGCAGCTATGCTGCGAGAATGTAGAAGCTAAGTTACGAAACTATGTGACCGTTTCCACTAATGCTAAGCTGTGTAGCGGAGCGAGTAAGATGTGCTGTGAAGACGCGCCGCCGCGAGGTGGCGTGCGAGGAAGATACGCAGGCCGAACTATGCGACGTATTGACAATTTATTTTATTTATTTATTTATTTAAATCAGACATAATTACTATCCATATTTTTGTTAGTAGATGTACTTAAGAATTATGTTAGTAAATATTAAATTATTAAATTATATATCATGCAGAAGTACTTTAAATTCATTATAAATATTGTAAAACCAACACTATTATTCAAAAGGAAGATATTCATTATAATATTAAAATTCATTAAAATAATAAAACAATAAAATAATCAAAAAATAAAACAAGTAAAAACAATATTCGTCCATCAGCTGCTGTTCTTTTTTATATGCAACTGCACACAATGCCACAATATTGGGCAATCAATTCTGGCAGGAACAACGCTAAGAATGCTATTGCCACTGCCGCGGGCACGACTTAGCAATGATGCAGCTCTCTTTCTGAGGACCGCATGGCAGCCATCAATACGAGCGTCGGCAAACATGCCCGACGCGCTGCAGTGCCTCGGCAGCCGCATCAGCACCCTAAAGGCATTGTTGTATTGAACGCGCAGGGCGTTGATTGCCTTCTACGTATATTTAACCCATAGACTGCACGTATAAAAAGATTGGCAAAACGCCCGAAACAATGTAACCTTTACTGCTTTACTGCAGCGTGCAAATCTACGAGCCAACATATTGCATCGGACAGCCAACGCCCTGCGCTCCCTCTCAATATCCTCGTAGTCTGAGAGGTCATCCGAGACCCAGTGGCCCAGGTATTTGAATCGTAATCACAATAAGGAAGCTACACCACTCGCGACCATCCATATAACGCATCCACAGCACGCATCCTTCCTTATAAAAAAACTTATCTTAGTTGAATCAGTTTCCACCAGTGCTATGCTATGACCAATGAATATGATCGGTGGATATCAAACGCACTAGCACTAGTGTTTGAATGGCGGCCCATATACGACGCAACCAAGTCGTGGACGACGGGCCTTACAAAAGTGATAAGTGGCAAAAATTTAACCGAGTGGTCCGCGTCGTGGTTTATAGCCCACTCCTTCCCACAGAGAAAGGTCTGAGTCCCAGCACAGGGCACATTAGATGACTATTATGGAATTTTAGATTATGTTATGGCTATACGAGTAGGGGAAGACCAATCAAACGATGGATGGAAATGTGTGAAAGATGTATGGTGAGAAAGGGAGGTGACTACCGAGATGATGGCTAATAGAGAAGTATGGAAGAAGAAGACGTCCTATTATTAAGCTGACCCCAAATAAATTGCGATGAGGGCGGGAGAATGATGAAATGGTGATGAGTATATGTTATTTATTAGTTGATATTCATTGATAATATTTGATTTACACCTTATCTCCCACACTTAAATGTTAACAAAAACAACAATAAAATAAATTATACTTACAAAAGAAAAATATTTTTAACAAGCTCTTGTACTGGCTGTATTCTGAGGTAACAGGGGCGCGAAACGTCACGGGTTCTTAACCCGGCTTACGTAAAAGTGCTAGAGTTTCTTTAATGATGTTATTTTGTTAGAGCTTCTCACACTTTTTCACACCCGCCCTTACTTTCAGCTTTTTATCGAGGTGTAAGTGATATAAATTACATATGTTTTTAACCCTAATGTGGTTTCGATTAAGTGGTGGCATTTCCCACTCAAAAAAATCCTAGGATTAATACTTGTGTCATGTCTTAGGCAAATTGGGGTAAGTAATTAGATAGCACGGACTTAGAGTATCGATGTGTTATCAAATCGTAAAGGGATCAGCATTAAAGAATTAAGACGCAGATGAGTACCAGCGGCCTTGAGTTGTTAGCTTGCGTGTTCTGTGCTGAGCTCACGCAACGCGTCGTACGTCCAGCCAGTAATAGGACTCCCCCATCTAGGAGCGCTATCCCAAATTAGACGCATTAATAATGTACTAAACATAAAACAAAAGGTATTATATTAAAACACGTATAATTAAAGATAAATAATTAAATGATCTTTAAAATGGTGAAGGTTTCATAAAAATACGCTTGATAGTTTTTGCGTGATTCTCAGTTTTTATCCGCATTAGACATAGTTTTACAAATTAGTTATCACTGTGTACTAAAAATTAAAAACGTAATCTAAAATATTCACATATCAAGTTATTAAGACTATGCTCTAATTTAACATATTTTTTCCAAATCATTAACACTACTCATTTAGACGTGATCGTCAGTTTAAAATAATTAAAAGTCTCTTAGTGCCTTTTCACACGTCCCGGTTGCCGGGTAGCCGATGCCGGGTATCCGGCGGCTAAGACAGTGTATAGGCATGTACGTTATCTTTCACATGTACCGGCATAATCTGCCTGGAATGCCCATACACTTGCCGCCGGGTTACCCGGCACCGACTAGTCCGGCAACCGGGACGGGTGAAAAGGCACTTATCGTCGCCTTAAGAACAAAGAGACTTAAATTGTTATAAACTTCACTAATACTCCCTACTACCCCCACCCAACCCCCCCCCCCCTACTTCCCTATACTGTTTATTTATTTTGTATTGTTCGTGCACTTTGCATTCTAAAATAATAAATATTTTAAGGTCATAAAATACTTAATGATGTGCAGGTAACCCTAATTAGATACCAAAGCGTTCTCTACGCCTATTAAGACAATACTTATTACCAACCTAATCACTTATCTACCCATCCCAATTCAAGCCTTAGCAAAGCGACGCTCGTCATATCAAAGTGGCTGCTCAACTCAATCATAATAATTATAATTTATAACTGAAAATCCATCATCTTTGCGGCTCTAATAAATGAGTTCTGTTGCGCACCACTTAAATCTGTTCTAACACCATTAATAATTAACTGAACTTACTTCAGAACAGTAATATTGAGTGAAATGAGTATCTGAGGCAGACGAACGACTTCTGACCGACTTTTAGGTAAGTTCGGGTCCGATTTTCCAAACAAGACCATAAAATGTCGTCAAACAATTATATTTTTAGGCACCGGGTTCTGCATTCAAAACAATGTCACTGCCTATTATAGAAGAAGAAAATACTGTGGTACCAGAATACGGTTCCGTAATGGTAAAAAGGAGCCTTATGGTGCGACTCAGTCTGTCTGTTTGTCTGTCCGTCTGTCACAGCTGGATATCTCAAGAACTATTAATGCTATCAACTTGTTTGGAATAGTTTTAGATGACGTTTGCCCAAGTATTTTGCAAATAAGAAAGATTTTTTTTTGCAGCACCCTGCTAGAAAAAAAAATCTTTCTGAAGGGGATCTTAAAAATTCGAAGTGGGGCTACTAGGGCATATCATATGAAAGAGCGCTGTTTGCACATTCTATATTTTTTTTTTTATTAGGCCACAGTTTTCGACTTTTGATAAAAAATTAAAAAAACACAATTCTCCAAAGTTTGCATAGAGAAAAATCTCAAATGATTGTATGTGATAGAAGTTTCTTTATAGACTACAGGAAAAATAAAACGATGTCTTTAGATAGCATACTTTTTCAGAAATCAACAACAAAAATTACATACGAGTATACGATAGTACGGCCGACCCTCGGTACGCGAGTCCGACTTGCTCTTGACCGGTTTTTTATTCGTCCTGTAGACTATGGAAAAATTAACTTGGCAGGTTAACAAATTAGGCCGACAAAATATGAATAGAATCTTCGATACTGTAGGAAGCTAAACTGTCCTGTAATAAATGTATGTGTCTATCTAGGTAATAGGTAATACGGGCTGGTATCCGCAACTCCACGACAAGGCGCGTATTTTGTGTCTACCTAATAATTATTTGCACGCCACACTTGGCAGAATTTGATGATACCATTGACTAATCTTAAGACCTTTTAATGTACCATGTTCTGACATATAAATGATTATGATTATGATTATCACACATTTTCTAATTTCACAAACTTTGTCGGTCGTCTACCCGTTTCCTAAGCATTCTTGCAGGATCGATAACTGTCAGTATTTTGTCTAGTTACAACAATTTGTAAATGTCTTCAACTATTGTTAGTAGTCTGATTAATCAGTCTGTGTGTTTGAGTGAAGTACAAGAAGCTTGTAGTTTCAACATCACAAGCAATTGAGACGTTTTTATTAAATCTAGGAATGTTTTGTGATGCCAAATGATGCATTAGTTTAAATTAAAACGTTACACGGAGATATAATGCTAGTCAAATAGCTTGCTTTGTAACCCCGGAGGGTTATTTTATTATTTTTAAGGCGCATAAAAATGTCCGTAAGGATTGAGTCGCCAAATTTCGTATCTTAATGAAATTTAATACTTATTTAGTAGTAAGTTTAAAAATTTTGTAGGTTCGATCCTCGATTTTGTAGGTATAATACTTCAAAAGATATATGAACATAAAGGTGGCACCTCAATCTAAATATTTGGATTGAGTCGCCACGTCAGAACTAGGTACATGATGGATGAATGTTTATCATTATTTGGTATGATTTAGTAGTAGTTGTGTATAGTACCTACTAAAAATCTGAGTCCTGTACTGTTGATATTGAAGAATATACAATACTTTTAATGTGGCTCCTCAATCCATCAATCAATCAATCATAAGAACGTGAATTTCCATGAAAGTAATTAGTCAATTTATATTCCACTCCAAAGAACATTTAGTAGTAAGTGTGTTCGAATTTGTAGCATATAGAGAAAGTAGTAAAACTGAGTGAATTTAGTAAATAAACGCATTTTATTTGGCTCCTCAGTCCTGACGTTCTGCAAATAAATAATTGATTGTATCTACCTGAGATCACAACGGAATCAATAACCAGAGACACTAACATTTAGTATAAATGTCTACAAAATACTTATGTACAAATCAACATTGTATATATTCGGTATCTGAAAAAAAAATACTTTTCGATATTCATTAAGAATTCGCTATTGAGGGTGACCATGTTGTTTGTGTACCTGGGACAAACGGTCAAACTAGGTAAGTCCAGCTTCGTTAAGTTAGGGAAGCTACGGAAGATCTTCTTGTCCAAAATATCGCAGTGTCTCGAAACAAAAGTCTTTGACCAGTGTGTGTTGCCAGTTATGATTTACGGCACTAAGACGTAGCGTTTTACAATGGGCCTCATAAGAAAGCTCAAGGTCACCCAAAAGCCAAAGAAGAGGGTTATGCTCGGTGTTTTTCTGCGAGATCGAGTTAAGAATGAGGTCCCTTTTGGGGGAAGCAGTGGACGTCTTTCGGCTGAAATGATGATGATGATGATGTTAAATGAAACCAGGATGACTAGTTTTTGAAATTTATTTTTTTAATAAAATCCCTACTTATTTCTAACAGAATTGTATTATTCCCTTCGTAAAGGAGAAAAATAATAAAGTGTTCTTCCTATACGTTCTAAATAATTGCCACTTAAATACTAACTTACCTAATAAATAAACACATTAATACTAATTGTAAAAAACATATTTATTCAAACTGCCCATTGATACCTCTGATGTTATGGTAAGCGTTTATAACTACGATTTTGTATCGAAGCGCTTTTGTGTTTTAAAACAAATCACAATTGAAATCAAGATGTGCCAACAAAGATAATTATGCAAATTACATATAATAACAATGTTACAAAACCGGTCAAGAGCGAGTCGGACTCGCGCACCGAGGGTTCCGTTCCGATTTCTGAAAAAGTGTGCTATTTAGAGACATCGTTTTATTTTTCCTGTAATCTTTACATAAACTTCTATCATACAGAATATTTGCAGATTTTTCGCTTTGCAAACTTCGGAGATAAGGGGGGGAACGGTATTTTTTTTACATTTTTCATCAAAAGTCGAAAACTATGCGGCCTATAAAAAAGAAAAAAAATGTTTGAGAATGTGCAAATAGCGTTCTTTCTTATCATACCCCATATGCCATAGTAAACCCACTTTGAATTTTTAAGACCCCCTTTCAATCAATGTTGCAAAAAAAGTATAAATATTTCTATTTCTTTCTTATTTGCAAAATAGTTGGGTAAACATCATCTAAAACTGTTCCATATTTCAAGTTGATAGCATTAGTAGTTCTTGAGATATCCAGCTGTGACAGACAGACTGAGTCACACCATAAGGGTTCCTTTTTTACCATTTTGGTACGGAACCCTAAAATGGAACTATCCCTATACTATATGTTTTAAAAAACAGCACATAATAAGTGGTAGGTCCACTAATCGAATCGCAACCCGCGGAAATACAATAATTGAGTAGTCCCGATGCCCATCTGTGGTCTCCGAGAGCAAATGCGCGAGTTAGAGTCAGCTCACACCGAGACGCGACGCGACGCGATGTTGCGCGCAGATTTTAAAAGAGCGACTCAAAATATAACTTTATTTTCTACACGAAAATATACACATTTCATTGTGAGAATTTAGAATACGTTGCACCATGCAACGCTGCGCCTCGTGATGCCTCGCAGCGTATAGCGATGCATCGCGACGCAGCGGTGCTTCGCCGGTACGCGCGTTGTGCAAGAGCGGTGCTGCACCTCACGAAGCCGCGCGACTACTCTACTACAGTCTCTACTATTTCCGTCCAGACTTCGTGTAGAATTGATGCAGTTTGGTCGAGTGCTCGAGTGAAATTATAATGATAGACTGGGATCTTGTTATAATCGGACTTCTTGCAGAAGAGGAAGAGGAAGAAGAATACAAAAATAAAATTAAAAAGACGCAGGGCGTGGCGGGAGCACGTGGCGAATGTAGACACGTTCCGCTGCGCCGCGCGGCGTCGGCTTGAAATGGCGGCTGCGAAAATTTTTGCAGCCGTCATCTTGGATTTTGACCTCATGAACGTTTTAGGTGTTTTTGTTACCTCTAGTGTTTTACACCCTTAAAAAATTTCACAAGTTCCATGATGAAACTATGATGATAATGAAGTTTGCTGTGTTGACTGTACAATATAATCCAAAAAAAATAGGCTTGGTAGTGTCGTTAATTGGAAACGATACTACTGGTAGTGCGGCTGGTAGTGTCGTTGCCAATAAACGAAAATTCTCAAGGATCTCTTCATCAGATTCTGACTTGGTGACAATGGGACCACCTCGAGAGCATAACCTTTCAAACAAAAAAATAATTGTGCAAATCCGACTATACAGGCTGACTTTGAAAACATGCGACAAAATAGATTTTGTTTCTATAAGCCACGAAACGTACATTTTCTTTTTAAATCACGTATTCATGGTCACCCCACAAAAAAATTTCATAAGAAATTAAAGAATAGCTAATAACTTCGTAAATATGTACTTTTTTTTGTATTTTTTTATACGTGCATTTAGTAGAAATTTATACAAAATATTGGCGTTTTTTGTTCCAAATTTCGTCACATGATTATGTAGATTAGAGGCAAATCTATTTACCGAAGCATCTGAATTGAGGAGCCACATTAAATATGCTATATCTCCCATTTCTTTCTTTTGTGATTGCCGACTCTTATCCTACAAATCTAATATTTTTACTACTAAATGATGTTGAAATTGCACATTAATTGAACTACTGCTTCTTTGAAAAATGACCAGTCGTATGTGTATGGTCTGAGGAGCCACACATAATGTATTGTAACTTTTTTAATTTTAACACTACCAAGCTCAGATTTTGTCTACTAAATACTCTCAAATACTACTAAATCATACCAAATTATGATAAACATTCATCCATGATGTTCTTAGTTCTGACGTGGCGACTCAATTCAAACATTTAGATTGAGTTGCCACCTATAAGTTCATATATCTTTTGAAGTATTATACCTACAAAATCGAGGATCGAACCTACAAAATTTTTAAACTTACTACTAAATAAGTATTAAATTTCATTAAGATACGAAATTTGGCGACTCAATCCTTACGGACATGCATAAAAACATGGTTTTCAGATTAGTTGTTTAATCTACATTTAATATTTTTTATAAAAGCAAAAGGAACTCTGTCTGTCTGTCTATTATCCAATTTGTTAAATAGGTAACCTGGATATTTAATAAAATAAATAAAAAGAGAAATCCTAACTGACTGACTGACTGACTCATCAACGCCCAGCCCAAACCCTTGGACCTAGAGAGCTGAAATTTTGCACAGAGGTTCCCTTTATAATTTAGACAAGGAATAATGAAGGAATTCCCGGTAGTACGTTCCCGTGGGATATTATCCGACATCCACGCGGGCGAAGCCGCGCGGGAAGTGCTAGTTTAAAATATACGCAGATGAAATCGCGGGCAAATCAGCCAGTCTTATATAACTTACACATTATTATGACCTGAAAATAACTTACACTTCTGATCTTCTTGAAGATCCATTTGGTGTTTTAACCCTATCACGGGGTCAGTAGAAGTGTCTAGTAAACCGTGCCAGACCAAGAAATCGAAGCAGTCGATCTTGAGACCACTTCACCCAAAGAAGCAGTCACAATGTTGCTCATTTTCTTATCAGATGCAACAATTACATTATTATCTCTCCAACATCAGGACTCAGACCAAGCGCGGGCCTGCGGACGGTGAGCAGCGGGTAGCTCGCCGTCCGGTAAGGACCAGGCCCGAGTCGACGGCGCGTTGTGTTCCACGCGCGCCTCAAAGAGATGTCAGCAAGTGACGGGGTCCAATAGGGCCGACGCCGCTGGGGTCGCGGATTGTCCGAAGGGGTTACCGCGGCCCTGGCACAGGCAACTGAAGGAACACGGGTGAGTTTTATTCAGTAAAAGTCTGACACGCCCTTCCGCTCCACCCAGAGCGGGAGAAGTTATTTGATGATTTCCCACCCTCAAAAAAAAAAAAAAAAAAAAGGACTCAGACCAAATAAAAAACCAAAACATAGCGCTGCGAACAATACAGTGAAGCATGATCAAAACTACACCTCGCTCTGTGCATACACGCTCATTCTCACACATTTACACCAAACTACAACTAAACTACACCTCACTAAGTGCTCAGATGTTTACGAAACCGGCATCACGTCACTGTTGACAGCGCTATATTGTACAAGTCTTGGTGTATTTTTGGTCTGAGCATCAGCATAGACAACTCAATCAAAACCACATCACAGCTTCCCCATATCCCGTACTACAAAAATCGTAATTTTCAATCCACAAATCGTATTCTCTGCTACCAAACTTTGCGAGGTTACCCCAATGTATTTTTAGTTCGGGACCCACCGTTCCCTTATAATCTGCACTTAGTAGATTAACAAACACAGTTTCGATACATAGGCGGAACTGTATTCTGCTGTAAAATACCCCGATATTGTATTTTTATTTCGTAGCTTACGTACGTAGTTTTTTTTTCTCCTTTTTTCCGAGTACCTCATAGTTTTCCGGATGTGTTTTTAGGGTTCCGTACCAAAATGGTAAAAAAGCAACCCTTATGGTGTGACTCAGTCTGTCTGTCTGTCACAGCTGGATATCTCGAGAACAACTGATGCTATCAACTTGAAATTTAGAATAGTTTTAGATGACGTTTACCCAACTATTTTGCTAATAAGAAAGAAATTTTATTAAAATATTTATGTTTTTTTTTGTAACAGGGACTGAAAGGGGGCCTTAAAATTTCAAAGTGGGGCTACTAGGGCATGTGGGGTATCATATGAAAGAGCGTTGTTTGCACATTCTCAAACATATTTTTTATTTTTTTAGCCCGCACAGTTTTCGACTTTTGATGAAAAATGTAAAAAAAAATACCGTTCGGCCCCTTATCTCCGAAGTTTGCAAAGCGAAAAATCTGAAATTATTCTATGTGATAGAAGTTTATGTAAAGATTACAGGAAAAATAAAATTATGTCTTTAAATAGCGTAGTTTTTCAGAAATCATCAACAAAAATTACATATAAATGATGGTACGGAACCCTCGAACTCCTGCGCGAGTCCGACTCGCTCTTGACCGGTTTTTTTTTTATTGTTCACGTGAAAGTTTTGTTGGTTTTTTGTTATTATTTTTTGGGAAATTTTAATATGTAGTTTGAGTTAGTAATGGTATTATTGTATCACAACTTATTCAAAATGTATACTGACTATAGTGTGCGTGCAAGTGATAGTCACCGTCTGAGCGCTCAGACGTGGAATTTAGACAAATCACGTCGGGGTCACCATTATAGTGGCATGAGGAACAGGGTGTAAAGTGGCATGAGGAACAGGGTGTAAAGTTCACTCATCTTCTATTGAAAAGGGAGAATCCTCCAACCAGACGGGTGTCGTGTCTGGTGGGCAACTGCCCGACGCGACGGTTGATATTTTTAGGGTTCCGTACCAAAATGGTAAAAAAGGAACCCTTATGGTGTGACTCAGTCTGTCTGTCTGTCTGTCTGTCTGTCTGTCTGTTACAGCTGGATATCTCAAGAACTACTAGTGCTATCAACTTGAAATTTGGAACAGTTTTAGATGACGTTTACCCAACTATTTTGCAAATAAGAAAGAAATAAAATTATATGTATTTTTTTTGCAACATGGGGTGAAAGGGGGTCTTAAAAATTCAATGTTGAGCTACTAGGTCATGTGGGATATCATATGAAAGAGCGCTGTTTGCACATTCTCAAACATATTTTTTTTTTTAGGCCGCACAGTGTTCGACTTTTGATGAAAATTGTAAAAAAAATACCGTTCCCCCCCCCCCTTATCTCCGAAGTTTGCAAAGAGAAAAATCTGAAAATATTCTATGTGATAGAAGTTTATGTAAAGATTACAGAAAAAATGAAACGATGTCTCTAAATATCACACTTTTTCAGAAATCGGAACGGAACCCTCGGTGCGCGAGTCCGACTCGCTCTTGCCCGGTTTTTTTTTTGTGTATGGCTTCTTGCAGTTCACCACTGGGGTTCGAGACTGCTCAACTGGACTTTCCTGTGGCTGCTTTAAGCGAAATAAGAAACATACACACACACACACTCACAAACTTTCGCCTTTATACGAGTAATATTAGTGTGATTGTAAAAACTAACCCAAAAATGATGAAATCACTGTCTTTGTACAAGTTGGGTTTTACACTCGTATTTATAGTCAAGTAAAAGTAATTACTTAAGTAAAAGTAATTGCTCAAGCAATGATTTTCTTTCTATAGTTTAGTAATTGCTTGAAGTTAGAACTGTCAAAGCTTAGAATTCTTCGCCAAGTAATAGTCACCATTTTCTTTACTTAAGAATTCTAACCTCAAGTAAGAAATTACTTAGTAGCAAGTAATTACTTCGATTATAAATACGAGCCCTAGAGTTCTAAAACAGCTGTTTTGTAGCTCGGATTCGAACTACAAAACAGCTGTTTTAGAACTCTAAAACGCAACTGAGGACGAATTTCACCAAAAAAACTGAACTCGATCAGCACATTTAAACCACGTTCAAGAGCTGTCAGCGTCATCATTTTTGTAGAATATTGATAGGTACTGATTCCTAAACGCGGTTTAGATGTGCTGATCGCATTTCTTTGGTGAAATTCACCCTTATAGACGCCATGTTTCCTTCCAAACAACATGTTAACAAGATCCTCATTCAAGAACACATTGTCCATTCTTAACGATGTGTTCCAACTTAGCAAACTCGATCCAGGATAATCTTAACTCCTGAGGGATCTATGTCGGAGCAATAAGTAGGAAAGTTTCCTTCCTTCTGACCTTCGATGTAATTAATTAGATGGAGTCAGTTGTTTGACATCTGGTTCTTCATTGTAAGGGTAAATGACGTTTGTGTTTCGTGGAAATTGGGCATGAATGGAGTAGTTTTGCGTTTGAAGGGTATTGAAGAGTGGGTCAGTGCTGGTGTGGAGTATAATTTTATTAGTACTTTTATGTGCTTAATAGTTCTTTTTTTTTATTTTATTAGTACATTTTACAAAAAAAATCTTAGGAATTTTGAAGTCTCAAAAGAAATATAAATTCTTATTTTAATTTTTTTTATATTTAACTGTAATAAGATATTTTTCTTTTTTTTTAGAACTTTAATTTCTATTTTCTCTAATTCATGATTTGTATTTTTTTTTTATGATTGGTTATGCCCTTAATTTCTTTAGGAACTATGCCCCGCAAAACCGTTTTCACGGTTTGTCTGTGGGAACGATACAAACGGTGTTACTTACAAAAGGGTTAGTGCGGACACTTAATTTTCACTTAATACCATTGCCCCCAAAAATCTGCAAACCACTTTCCTAAGAAAATAGCCTACAAACCCCTGAAAAAGAACAACTTAAGCAATTTAGCTTTACCTTTATTTCCCTGACTCCATATATTAGCAGGCAACTGGTTGAGAAAGTATGGTACTCTTTTATCAAGCTATTTATTAGATCTAAACGTGTTAAGGCTCCTACAGACAGGCGCGACGCGACAATGCGTCGCGACTCTAGTAACACAATTTCTATGAAAACTTGAGAGCTGTCGCATTTGGTCACCTCTCTCGCTCCCACGGAACCAAAGTATTATGAATTTTTAATGAAAAAATGCTTTTTTGAAAAATGTAATCAATTAGCGAACTAGTAAATAATATTATTAATTTAATAGGTAATTATTAAAAACATATTTTTGACGTGGCATTTATTGTATAGCTCATCTTAAAAATAGATCAAAATACTTTTTGAGCTGAGATTATTAGATAACACAATAGAAATGCGTTTTTAATAATTACTACTATGTAGTACTTATGCTAAGGAGCTCGTGGCTAAGTAATTACAGCCGTACGGGTCTATCCGTCAGGTTAAGCTACGCTTGCCGGGGTTGGTCAGTGGATGGGTGACCATCTTTACATACCGAGACTCCGCCGTGCCTCGGAAAGCACGTTAATCCGTTGGTCCCGGCTGTCATTCGTGGATCTTTGACAGTCGTTACTGGTCGTCAGAAGCCCGAAAGTCTGACAACCAGTCTTACCAAGGGGTATCGTATTACCCAGTTACTAGGTTGTGGAGGTCAGACAGGCAGTCGCTCCATGTAAAATACTGGTATTCAGCTGCATCCGGTTAGACTGGAAGCCGACACCAACATAGTTGGGAAAAGGCTAGGCAGATTGAGTACTTATGCTAAGGGCATGGAAATGACTTGCGAAAAAAAAACGTAAAAAATTATGAATTTCGCGGTATACCCGCGGCGCTTTCACCGTAAGGTTACGCTAGTCGGTCATTGTTCCATACAAACGTAGTATGGTAATTTGTCGTCAATATCTTACAACCTGAACCAATCGCGTAACTATTCAATTAGGGTAGAAAACTATCCTTTTCCCATATGTAATAGAACGTTTCCCACTGAGCCCTTACCCCAACGCTCCGTGAGTATAGTGTTATAAAAATTGCAATGTTTCCATGTACGTGAGGGGAATGCTGACTGTGGGGTACTTTGCCCATGTTTGTTGATAAATCCTCTATTCCTCTGTGATGATTGAGGAGTTAGGGTAAATTAGCAGACCTGAAGAGGATGGAGGTTTAACCAACTTTGAGTATAGAGGGAGGTAAGGTCTGGAAATGGAATGGTCTGTTTGAGAGTTTTCTTTTGACTGGAATACATAATAATACAAGTACAGAAGATTCTCTCCGCAAAATCATTTGAATAAATAGTGACTCTTGCTACGACACAATAAAGTGTAATTTAGGGCGCACAGCGTTAATTACCTACAGTTATTTTCACCTAGAAGTTGCCTCTCTTTCTATCGCGTAGTTCTTATACCTTCTGACTCGTAAGGGTTACATTCTTTTACGACGCGGCGCGTGAGCGAGTATAGAACTAGCGGGTGAGGCGGCCGGTGCGCACAAGAATTGAATTGAATTGAATTGAATTGAATTGCGTCGACAAGTCGAGCCTGCCGCGTACTTGTAGGTGTAGCATCATACCTAAAATGCGGAGTTCGACTGGAATGCTTGGACATGAAAAAAACCCTCAATGGGTAGCTATACCTATTGAAGTAGATACCTACCCTGCGCGTATCGTATCCCGGGCAGAAGTCGAACCCACTACAGACATGCTGAACAGCTTCGTCTTTATATCACGACCTGAATCATTCTTTCACAGGTTGTGCCGACACGGGAAGACCAATCAATCTGCCTAGCCTTTTCCGACACGGGAAGACCAATCAATCTGCCTAGCCTTTTCCGACACGGGAAGACCAATCAATCTGCCTAGCCTTTTCCGACATGGGAAGACCAATCAATCTGCCTACCCTTTTCCGACACGGGAAGACCAATCAATCTGCCTAGGCTTTTCCGACACGGGAAAACCAAGACTCGAATTAACCAAGACCAATTTATTAAGTTATATGGCTCATACATGTTTTGCTGTTCCCCCTGTGAATCCTTACTTTTTTAACAATCAAAATAATACAGGGTGTAAGGGATAGCCCTCCGCAAACTAATCAGCTACTCATTTTGAATCATATTCCACCGGAAAAATTCTCAGGAAAATTTTAATTTTTTAATAGTTTATTTTTTTTATTTCACTGTAAAATTACATTGTACTCGAGAACGGCTGGGCTGATTTAGCTGAAATGTTTGACGTAGTCCAGGGAAGGTTTAAACGATGAGAAAAATTGGAAAAGTTGCCGGGAAAATTGGAAAATTCTGGAAAACTGAAAGTGTATTTTATATGGGAATATTGAAATTGGGACAGGACAACGTCTGTCGGGTCAGCTAGTTTATGTATAAAAAAACCGGCCAAGTGCGTGTCGGACCACGCACAATAAAGGGTTCCGTAGTTGAAAAAAAATTATCCAAAAAACAAATTTAACATTGTTACCGAAAAAAAAAAACTTTTTTTATGTGATAAAACCACAAATTAATAATTTTCGGACTTTTTCCTTTACTTGTGCTGTGAGACCTTGCTTCTTGCCAAACATAATTCTAGGTCAACGGGAAGTGCCCTGTAGGTTTTGATTTATTTGCGAGTATCAAAATATGTCGTATTTTTTATCCCGATGACTTAGATGCTTGATTTTTTTAAAGCCGCAAGGTACTATAGACTTACATATTTGTTATTTATTTCAACATGATACCTCCACGCATTCCTGAGAAAAAGGGTCTTTACAGACTGACAGACAGACAGACAACGAATTGATCCTATAAGGGTTCCGTTTTTCCTTTTGATGTACGGAACCCTAAAAAACAGCAAAGAAAAACACAGCAAAAAAAACCAGTTATGGATGTTGAAATACTCTAACGAACGACGCGTGAAATCAGCTGTTCACTTTCTGTCTAGCACAGAGTTCTTCGAACTCACCGCATACCTATTACCTACCCCTCCCAACCAGTAACAGACGCTCCGATTTGTGCACAAAAACACAAACAAATCAGGTTTATTGGATTCCCATAACGTTCCTGAAATAATTTCATGTACCGGTCATCTTAGTATGATAGAGACTGTGCTTACACCACACATACAACAAACATAACACACACAACATGTAACATATCTACATAGATAAACACAATAATTATACCAAGCATAATGACGCCACAATGTCTATAATTATAATCGAAATATAATTCCGTCCGTCCTTTGTTTATCAGTCAATTATTGTGCGAATATCAGTCCTAATTAACAAATACAACGTGATGCTACTATTGAAACTATCCTTTGTACGGGGGTGAATACTAAAATGATGTCTTGGGAACGGGTTTTCGGTGATCGAGGGTAGTTTGGTAAAGATTTTGAGGTGGTAATCCCTTTTCACATCAAAATCTTTACCAAACTACCCTAAAATAGATCAAATCAAATCAAATCGAATCAATCTTTATTTGTGAACATAAGTACAAAAAGGTGTTATTTATACATTTTAGCTGATCTGTATGTTCGGCCAATAATCGGCATACAAATATAATATTAGTAAGCAGGTTATTTTTACTATCATAATTAATAAAGTCTAGGATAAAAGAAATGAAGCAATTGAAAAATGTCATGAGCCGCATAAAATAAAGTAATTGAATTATATTATTAATTATTAAGAATGTCAAAGAAAATTAAATTTAGTCATAATTTGTCATTTAAAAAATCTTTAATCGAATACGTCTTTTCAACTAGAAACAGGAACAACTTGTTTTTTAAATGTCTGACATTTAGATGAATTATAGGAGTGTTATTTTTATTTATCTTATGTAATTTCGACGTTCAAAAAGTGCTGATTCTCAGCCTAATTTGAATAAATGACTTTTGATTTTGATTGTGATGAGTAAAAATATTTGGATTGAGCTCAATAGATAAACTGCGGAATGTCTGTGATGTTTTTGTCTGTACGCATACTACAGACTAAGCTTTACATTTTCAATATAAGAGCTGATCTCGCATTGTGTAGGATTTCCTTATAATGAGAGGTTAGTGTAAACTGGAAATGTATAGCTTGATGTGTAGCCGTGTGTACATATTATGAGTTTTCTTTAAACCGGTACAAATCCGGCCAAGTGCGTGTTGGACCACGCAAATTAAAGGGTTCCGTAGTTGGTATGAATTTATACCAAAAATAAACTTAACATAGTAGTTTAAAAACACGTTCTCCCATACATTGATATACGTCACGGTCTATTCTCCGACTGCTATAAGTTTGTGATCGCAAAAAATATTAATAACTGTGATAAAACTACAAATAAAGAATTTTCGGACTTTTTCCTTTACGTGTGCTGTGACCTAGCTTCTTGCCAAATTTCATGATTCTAGGTCAACAGGAAGTATCCTATAAGTTTTGATTTATTTGCGACTATCAAAATAAGTCGCACAAATGGACGTATTTTTTTATTGCGTTGACTTAGAAGCTTGATTTTTTTTTGGACTCCAAGGGACCATAGACTTACGTACTTGCTATTATTTTCAACTTGATACCTCCACCCATTCTTGAGAAAAAGAATGACGGAAAACAAAATAATCCTATAAGGGTTCCGTTTTTTTCCTTTTGGGGTACGGAACCGTAAAAAATAACAATTGGTTACTGACTGCTCATTAGTCTAGTCCAGAGGACGAAAGCGCGGCTGTTTTGCGTGCGGAACAGGGTTTGATTATCAGATCAGGTAATTCTTTATTGTGTTTTTTCACCAGGAATTTCTCAATACCCCGAATCTGGATGTGAACCCGGTTGATAACAATAACTTCACGTCCTATGAAATATACAGCTCTGCTTTCCTCTTCCAGTAATATAGGCAAAAAATCTATAGGCAAAAAATATAGGCAAGAAAAATACAGGCAAAAAAATGTGTGTCTTGCATAAACACACACCCTTACACCAACACAGATTAGGGGCAAGTCATCTGTCGATGAGCAAATGGAAACAAATGAATACGTCACGCGTTTGACTTCGACGCGACGTCAAACCGAAGTCGATACATCATAACGTCACACGTCAGACGTCACCGCAATGGATTTGTATCCGAGAGGATTGTTCTCTGTGATTATTAATTGTATAGCGGTTTGTATAGAAAGCGGAGTATTGTGTTAGGTCTTTATAGATTTAGGGAACTATTGAGTTCTAAGAAGGAATGGTTGCGGTGAATAATGTACGGCAAATGGGAATAGTTTAGCTCTACATTATTTTGTCATTATTTGTGAAGCTATGTAAAACCTAACCTCATTATCTATACAGGGTGTAAGTGTAAACAGTGACAACCTTTTAGGGGTCATTGTACTCATCATTATTAACAACTTTTACTAAGTATGGCACCAAACCTGTAATCGCGAAAAAAAATCAGCCGTTCAGTACATTTTGTTCGCGTATTTCGTCAAAATATAGGGAACAGCTGATTTTTTTTTCGCGATTTCAGGTTTTGTCCCATATTAAAGTTGTTCATTCTTTAGTTATAAAAAGTGTAACTAACACGACTTTCTTTTATATATACCTATATAGATTAGGATATATATTTCATGAAAACTGGTGGCCCGATAAAATTGCCACGAAGTGTAACTGTGCGGAGGGGCGTGGCTTGCGAGTGAGGCGGAACTAACAGCTGCAGTGTATTATGAACCTTATAATAGTCACCTAAGGTTGATTGTAAGTTTTAAGCATTCTTTCGTTAATCTTCGGGGCCATACTTTCTTTTCTGTGCGAACGAAGATTCACGACGCGCCTTATTATATGGGTATTACTGTACTTAGAGAAAATGCAGCTTCAGTTTGTTGAATGTTAACATAATATCTCTATTATTAGTTCGTCACCTAAAAATATATCCTTCTAGCACTTCCCGCGCCACATCATCCCCCCGGATGTCAGAAAATATCCCACGGGAACAAAAATCCTTCCTAATTCCTTGACTACATTAACCTCTGTGCAAAATTTCAGCTTTTTAGGTCCAAGGGTTTGGGCTTAGCGTTGATGTGTCAGTCAGTCACTACTCTACTAGGACTAGACTGACTAGTAGGACTTCTCTTTTGACTTCTAAGTATTACGGAATTAAGGTTAATGTTTAAAAAACTTTAAAATCGAAACATTGAAATCAATGGTAGCTTTTATTATCTACTAAACTCTTAGTTTCTTAGTTCTAACAACTTATAAATAGGAACTGTACCGGTTTAAAAGATGTATTGACATACATTGAAAAGAGTATGCTTATAAGGTCATGTTGAGAGGATGAATAAAAGGCAAATAACAAAAGGTATTTACAAGGCAGATGTGAGTGGAAACGCCGGGAGGGGACGCCCTTGGAAGACATAATAATAGTGACCTTATTGGTGATGTTCTTCAGGAAGGTCAGGTGCGTGGTACTCGCAACCGGCGCGCGGCGTGTGTGTATGATCAGATGTATGAACGTTCACGAGGCAAAAGGAGTATGAAAGGATCCTAGAGGTGGCGTTGTGTAGTTTCTGCCTACCCCCATCGGAGAATATAGCACATAACACTTCTGAATCCTTGACACATACACACCCTCACACTCATGTACTCTCAGTCACACCTACAGGCTACACTTTCACTCACTTATACTCACACACACACCCACATACACCCACACATAATACACTCTTAATTTATTTTAAGTTAAATTTTAATTTATGTAGTTTTAGTTTATAAATTACTATACGTTTTGATTTTTGTAATAACACGTCTTGCTATGGAAGAGCGGACTCTCCTAATACAGGCTCTATCTACCTAAAAGGAGGGTCCATCAAGAATTTTGTTTATACAGGGTGTAAGGGACAGCCCTCCGCAAACTAACAGGGTGCATTCAGCTCCTCATTTTGAATCATATTCCACCGGAAATTTTCTCAGGAAAATTTTCATTTTTTCAATTTTTTTGTCAGTTACATTTTCATTATTTCAATGTAAAATTGCATTGTGTGTTCGCAGCACTCCATTTATAAGATAAGATAAGATAAGATAAGATAAGATATATTTATTTGTCAAAAACATGTGTAGGTTTAACATCAGTTGGAACGATTACAAAAAAAAAAAGAAGTTTCAACATGTTTTGCCTAGAAAGGCGTACAAATACAATAATAATATAATAATAAAGTCCAAAATTAATAAGTTAATAAAATACATCATGTTAATAATAATAGCAAAAATAGTAAAAATAAAAAAGTAACAAATGTCTAAAGTACATCATTTAAATAGTCGTCAACATTATAGTAGCATTTATTTATTAAAAGTTTCTTCATGCTTTTATTAAAACTATTAATATTCAAATCTTTGTATGCCTTTGGTACCTTGTTGTATAACTTTGGGGCCATGCAGAATACACTCTTACGCATGAGAGCTGTTTTAGCACTAGGTAAACGAAGTCTCCGATTATCACGTTGACTTCTTTCGGAACCATCTGAAAACTTCGGAAACAGTTGGGGATTCTTTTTAACAAATAATACCGCTTCTAATATATACAAGGATGGAAGTGAGAGAACTTGATGCTTAATAAAATATGGTTTGCAACTGTCTGTAATTTTAAGTCCGAACATAGCCCTTATGCATCGTTTTTGCATTCTAAATATAATATCTTTATGTGTAGAGTTTCCCCAGAAAATAATGCCGTATCTAAGCATCGATGCAACAAGTCCGTGATAGGCAGTAAGCAACGTATCCGTATTTACGATTGGGGCAAGTTTATGCAATGCGTACGAAGAACTACTAATTTTCTTACTGATTACTTCAACGTGATTTTTCCAATTAAGTTTTTCGTCAATGGTTATTCCAAGGAACTTGGCATTACCAACTCTGCATATAGGGTGATCTTTATAGCTGAGATTAATATCATTTCTTACTGGTATTCTTTGACTAAAATGCAAGATTTGTGTTTTATTTAAATTAATTTTTAGATTATTATTGTCTAACCAGTAAATTATAGAAGATAAAGCATTATTAATGTCAAGTTCATAGGTGTCAGTATTCTTACAAGCTATTGCGACTGTGCTATCATCAGCAAAAAGAGTCATGGGATGCTCAATAGATTTCGGAAAGTCATTTATATAAATGATAAATAATAATGGTCCCAAAACGCTTCCCTGGGGTACACCGAATTTAACTATACGTTCTTGAGAAAAATACGTAGTCGCTGTTTTGGTACGATCTATTCTTGAGATTGCTGTGATTTGCCTTCTATTGGACATATAGGATTCAATTAATTTAAGAACATTGCCTCTAACTCCGTATGTGTCAAGTTTATTAATTAAAATAGTGTGGTCAACGTAGTCGAAAGCTTGTGTCATATCGCATAGCACAGCGCAAATGGGAGTCCTTTCATCCATCCGCAACATTACAGTGTGCAGAAAATCATAGACCGCCATATTGATTGTCTTATTTTGTCTGAAACCTTTTTGCTCACTACAAAGAATATTATTTTTTTCCAAGTACGTATATAACTGTTTGTAAATATATTTTTCAAAAATCTTCGAAATAACTGGTATCAGCGCTATTGGTCTATAATTTTCGACTAGGTCTCTGTTTCCTTTCTTAAATAGTGGTTTTACTATTGATGTTTTCATACCATCAGGAAAGATACCCGCACTGATACATAAATTCACAATGTGACTTAAATGGCTGCATATTATGTCACCGACAGATTTAATTATTTTGGTAGATACACCGTCATAACCCACGCTGTTAGTATTTTTGAGTTGTTTTATAATGTTTAAGATATCACACGGTAAACTTGGGGCCATGAACATTGATTTTTGTCGGCTCGACATGCCTGATGTGACGTTTTTTCCCGACTCTTGTATAGGGACAACTCTGTCAATGAAATAATTATTGAATGTATTTGCTATTGATTCTGGATCTGTAATTATATTATTATCAAAATTAATTTTATGTAGATAATCCCGAGGTTCATTTAATTTTTTATTATTTATTATTTGCCATGTCGATTTAGTTTTATTGTCAGACGTTTTGATTTTATAATTATTTTGAGCCCTTTGGGTAAGTCGTGTAATTTTTTTAAATAATTTACTGTATTTAATAAAGTGAAGTTTATTAGTTTCAGACGGTTTACGTCTATATTTCCATAAGAGATGCCTCTTTTTCTTACTACAAATTTTTACTCCACGTGAGATCCATTTAGCCTTTCTGCCTATGTTAATAGTAATAAGTTTACATGGAAAGCAAAGTTTATAAAATAATGTAAAGTCCTCCATAAATGAATTATATGCAATGTTAGGGTCATCTGTATTATAAACATCAGCAAATGTCAAACTTTCTAAACAAGATCTGAACTTCATTATATTTTCTTTTGAATAATCTCTCTGTGTTTTTTTCCAGTATTTACTTTTGTATATATTCTTTACAGGACATTTTAACAGTTGCGCCGTATGGTCAGATAACGCAAATTCTATCACTTCTGTCCCACATCGATTTTGAAAATTATGTGCGAAATTGTCGATGCAAGTCTGGCTTTTTAATCGAGTAGGTTCATTAATGGCTAATTTCAAATTGTAATTTAATAACAAGCAAGTAAAATCAAGGCATACACTATTTTTTTTTCAAGATGTCAATATTGAAGTCACCAGCTAATATAATGTTGCTATATTTTTTATTACTTACATATTTTAACAATTGGTCAATTTTTTTTAAAAATACAGTCAAATTTGTAGCTTTAGGTACACGATAAATACACACAATTAAGATGTTGTACTTTGTCAGTTCTATTCCACAACATTCAAATGTATTAGCTGTTGACAATTTCTTAACCTCATTATATGTTTATGTAAAAAAAACTGCAGAAAAAAACAGCAAAAAAAAAACCAGCAATGGATGTTGAAATACTCAACCAACGACGCGTGAAATCAGCTGTTCACTTTCTGTCTGGCTACAGAGTTCATCGAACTTACCGCATACCTATTACCTACCCCTCCCAACCAGTAATAGACGCTCCGATTTGTGTACAAAAACACAAACAAATCAGGTTTATTGGATTCCCTTAACATTCCTGAAAAAAATTTTATGTACCGGTCATCTTAGTATGACATACTGAATTCACCCTATCAGTTTGCGGAGGGCTGTCCCTTACACCCTGTATATAAACTTGTTTTACCAATAAACTTATTATAAATTTATTTATTTTATTTTATAAACTCACGCCATTTATGTATCTGAGGGCAACCAATCGTCTTTTTTTCATCTTCTACCTCACTACCAAAACGATCAGTAAAATATAGGGGCGCGTCATCCTCCACCCATCTCGTGTCGGCATGCGTTATCTCGTGACCCGTGACACCAGTACACCAGTATATTCAGCGCTGTCGAACTTCAACGGGCGCTTTAATCAATCAAGCAGATTCCAACTGTCACCCAAACGTATCGGTATTTTGTGTTAAAATGATTAATATTGCCAAGGTTTACATGTTTGTTTAGTTTTGAAATGTGGGGTGCGTTGGTGTTTTTTTTTTTCATTTTTGAAAATCAATACCTGTACCTGTCTACCTACAAAAGGTTTATTTATTATTATTATTATATTCTTTATTTTTCGGACAACAATGATCCAACGTGTTAGTAAACAATATTATAACTTAATACTAGTGTTAGTACGAGTAACTCAAATACAATAGAAAAGACAGAATAAATAAATATATAGTGTTGTGAAAAGGACATCCCCAGTTAATGGTTAGTGATTGTCCTTCTCACAAAACTTATAAATATTTATGGAGACAAAAGTAATGTTGTTGTTATGATAGACTTCTAACATTTTGAATTTAATTAAAGTGACGTAAACTCATCAATGCAGTGAAGTGTCATTTCTCAACCTTATATAACTCAAAAAAGTATTGTATCTTAATGAAAAAAAATACATAAAAATTAATTGCTGTCAGTTACCTAAATCTTTAATTGTTCATTTACATTCATGACATATAAGTAAGTAAATCTTTAATTGTTCATTTACATTTATGACATAAAATATAAATAAGTAAATCTTTAATTGTTCATTTACATTCATGACATGTAAGTAAGTAATTGACATTTGGCTTTGGCTATATTTAATTATTTTTAGCATTATTATTCTAGTAATTTAAATGACATTTATTTATTATTTCGTTTATTATTCTTCCTCATAAGTGGCATGTATTAAGTATTTTTTTTTTTTTGTATTTTTTAAGTTATATAATCGTGTTTAATATTCGACACAATCTAATTTTTTTTATGAATAATTAAATAAATAAATAAATAAATATTCCTGGCACTTTTTTTTCTGTTACTCTTTTGATAAACTTGACTGATACGAGTATACAAAATAAAAAAGTAACATGATATGTTTTAGCTCATTTAAAAAAAAAGAAGGAAGTTATGTCGTCGCTAATAACTAAGTGACGTAACTGATTCGAAGAAAATTTTACAGGGCAAGCTATTATTATTTTTTATTTTTTTTGTAAACTGTAGATATATCGCATTATCATGGGGACCGAAAGGCATAGGTACAGATACGCCGATTAGACAGATCGATTTGACTCGGAAAATGTAACAAATTACTATAGTTAGGTCGGCTATCGGCTTAGTCCAAAATGTCAAATACCTAAATTAGCGACGATGTGTTCAGCGAGTATATTTTTTACAATTTAATATCTGCTCCTGATAACTTTTTCGTATGATATAAAGTTACACTGATAAACGATGTTTTGGCTCTAGAATGACGTTGGGTGCTGTTGGTTAACAGCGCCCCCTGTCAACGTCATTCTAGAGCAAGCCTCAGTGCAATTTTTTTATGAAATGTCACTTGAAATGTTTTCGAAATACACGAGATGGCTGTGTTATTTCTGATTTTGGCCACGCGACAAAATAATCTTGTAGCGTTATACCAAAAATTTACGCAAGAAACACACAAAGATCACTGACCCATATTATATCGCAAAAAAATACACCAAAACGTGAAAAAGTACACGATAAAATACGAAATTACACGCCTCATTGACGTATTCATATCAATAACGTCCAATAAAGAAATTTCGGACGTTATAATATGGAACACTAATAGCAATTTGGGCGTATAATTGTCTCTTACTGAGTGATGCCTGGTTCACGCTGCACGTCGATAATTGTCTGAACATTAATATTCATTGCGCGTAAATCAGTTTACTGGGGTAAATGGTTTTTGATTTTTTATTTTAAGGGAAAAAAGGGAATCGTTTCTTTTGCAATTTTTGAATTTCTGTAAACTAATTAATACAGTGGTTTGCGGTTACACGTTTAAATTAGTTCCTTAGCAGTCTAAGGCATATCATTTATCTACGGCCGTATAAATATACTAATGCGATTAACAACATATTAAAGAAATCCGACTCATATGGTCAATTTCCCAAAAAAAAGCAAAATTGCATTTTCTAAAAATTGTCCAATTTTTTTTTGTGCATCTTTACGGCAGTGAATCCCATTGAAATGATAATTTCCATCCATAAATCCATCTTAAATCCATCTCAGAAATCCATCTTGAGTTATAGGGTGGGATACCGTTTAGAGACGCTCTCAGAGCTCGTACGGGAACTATTTGCTAGCAAGTACAATTATTATTGGTCTTATCTTGTCAGTATTTTGTAAATGGAGCTTTATCACCACTGGCACTAACTGACCGATGATCTAATAATAAGCCCAATGCAATCAGCCTTTAGGCTTATTTATACTTACTTACTTATAACAAAACGCTAATAGTATAGTCAAGAAGTGGCCACTGGACAGTTCAAAGGAAAAAAAAAAGTGAAAAAAAGTAAAAAAAAATAAGGAAGTGATCCCATAGTGTTAGTAACCAGACACGAATCTAAGGCTACGGAGAATTTTTCAACGAGGCCCAACTCCTTCCTGTAGGTACTTATATTAAAATTAAATACCTACTTTGGAATTGGACGTAGTTTAGCAGTAAGGACTCATTCCACAATATGTCATTTTAAATAGATAATATGTTTAGTTAAAGTTTGACATATTGTGGAATGAGTCCTTACTGCTAAACTACGTCCAATTGTCATGAGAGAAACTTTAACTAAACATATTATCTATTTAAAATGACATATTGTGGAATGAGTCCTTACTGCTAAACTACGTCCAATTGTCATGAGAAAAACTTTAACTAAACATATTATCTATTTAAAATGACATATTGTGGAATGAGTCCTTACTGCTAAACTACGTCCAATTATAAATCCAGTTTATAACTAATCGTTTTTGCCGAAGGATGGAAAAGACGCTTTGCTAAACTCGTAAAGTCACTCAAGACCACCGGCGGGCAAAAGAAGATAAAATTCAAATTTTCAATTTTAGAATTCACATACGTCACATAACCTCTTTTGTCCCCAGCTGGTTAGCACGTCACGGGTCACATTAAGAAATAACGATGTGCTAGACTGTCCCCGTGCACGACCCCTCGTAAAGTCACCCAACGTTCGATTTTTACGACTCCTACGTTGAGATAAGGGTTTTCTTTTATTTTCAGATCAGCACCGGAATGTGATTATAATGGTATATGATCGTGCTTACCCTGTCGAAGTCCGGTAGGAAGAGATTTTTTCAGAGGTACGGTCAAGGAGCAAAGTCGTCAAGTTTTCAAACTATTTTTTCCCCCAGCATCAGTCATCTTTTCGAACTTTAATTTTGCTTAACATTTTTATTATGTGACTGTACCTAGAAATTTTCAAATGTTCATAGTTTTGTAGTAAAGAACCTCAAAACACAAACAAACACTATAAAAACTTATTTTTGCAGTCGCCATGTAACTATCGGACAGACACCAAACAATTGAAAACTGCCATTCTTTACGTTGACAGCTCAATCGGTCGGTCGGTTTTGCGCTGCATAGTTCTTAGCTTAAAAAAAAAGGTTTTGTTTGTAAAATGTTATAATAAAAAAAAAAAAACAATCTGCCTTTTCCCAACTATGTTGGTGTCGGCTTTCAGTCTTACCAGATGCATTTTACATGCAGCGACTGCCTATCTGACCTCCACAACCCAGTAACTGAGTAATACTATACGCTTGGTAAGACTGGTTGTTAGACTTTCGGGCTTCTGACGGCCCGTAACGACTGTCAAAGATCCACGAATGACAGCCGGGACCAACGGCTTAACGTGCTTTCAGAGGCACGGAGGGGTCTTGGTATGTAAAGATGACACATCCACGAACCAACCCCGCAAGCGTACCTTAACCTAGAAAGAAAGAAAAGAAAAAAAAACTATTTATTCCCGCGAAAAATGACGCACATACATTCGTTTTTTACATAATCCTAAAAAATAAAAAACAATTGGATAGCTAAACTTTAAACTTAAAAGGAAAAACAACAAATACTTAATTATGCGTCACTAACGCGCGAAACGGCTAACGCTCAGCATAATGCCGTGACCCTGAACCTGATGGATCGACCTGTGCGGCTGTTATTACTTAGCCACGAGCTTCTCTCCCGTTGACAGATCATGCTATTGAAATATTAAAATTATCAAGAACGATGCTCATAATTATAATGTGATGATGATTGGCGAAGGTCCGTGTCCAACAGGAGACTCAGAATATTTCGAGTTCTTTTATTTTTCTACAGGATAAAAACCTTTCGTTTATTTTAAAATACCCGTTTCTGAATTGATTTGAAACTGAAAACTTGTCAAACTCTACTTTAGTAAATTCTCAATTAAAAAAAACCGGTAAAGAGCGAGTCGGACTCGCGCCCCGAGGGTTCCGTTCCAATTTCTGAAAGTGTGCGTGTGTGTGAAAAGTGTGCTATTACAAGATTACAGGAAAAATAAAATGATGTCTCTAAGACATCATTTTATTTTTTCTGTAATCTTTACATAAACTTCTATCACATAGAATAATTTCAGATTTTTATCTTTGCAAACTTCGGAGATAAAAAAATTTTTTACAAAAAAAAAAACAACAGACTCCCAAAAAAACACTACAAAGTGAAAAATAACTTTAATTTCGGAAGTGTCTTTGGTTCTTTATTTACTTTCGTTTTTTTTTGCCACCGACTTCCGAAATTAAAGTTATTTTTCACTTTGTAGTGTTTTTTTGGGAGTCGGTTGTTTTTTTTTGTAAATAAAATTATTTTTCACTTTTTAGTGGTGCCTACCCCACACAAATCTGAATTCTCTGCAAAATAAATTAGAGCATCATCCACATAGACTAAATGGGAAAAATACGTATTAAATTATTGAAGCTAACTCAAAAGCCACTCATCAGAACTTGAAGATATTTTTATGCGACCATCTCAGGAGTACTTAGACCATTTCAAATATAAACTTTGCAAAAAGCAAATACGTCGCGCTAAGTCGTGTCAGAAGTTTGGTAGGCGTAGTTTTAGTTGACAGAGATAACGAGGCTACGAAATCTGCCTTCTGACAATCAATTTGAATCATTTATAGCCAGAGTGCACATCATGACGACTCCAATAAGCCCAAACACAGCTAGGATACATTGTTTTATTACTGAGTTCCGATGCCTACCTTCCGGCTTGTTCATCAGATCGGTTCGATGGTACCATTTTCATCAGAACCATTTATTTAAAGCTTCGTCATAGTCGCTTAACTATTAATCGAGATATCTTATCGCCACCCGTGCATCGTTGAGGAGTTCCCGTGGCTTTCTGTGGTCTTCTTCATCAGTTCCACTTCACCAGATGATACTTTCTGAATGCAAACGCTTGATTTGTTGATGAAAATACCGAAATAGGTATATGTGCGCCTATAATATAAGAGGAGTTCCCTCGATTCCTCATGGATCCCATCATCAGAACTGAATTTTGAACTGAGTACTGAGGTAACAAACATACAAAAAAAAAAAAAACATACAACCGAATTGAGAACCTCCTCCTTTTTTTGAAGTCGGTTAAAAATGTTTGAGAATGTGCAAACAGCGCTCTTTCATATGATACACCACATCACCTAGTAGCCCCACTTTGAATTTTTAAGACCCCCTTTCAGTCCCTGTTGCAAAGAAAAACAAATAATTTTACTTCTTTCTTAATTGCAAAATAGTTGGGTAACCTTCATCTAAAACTGTTCCAAATTTCAAGGTGATAGCATTAGTAGTTCTTGACATATCCAGCTGTGACAGACAGACAGACAGACAGACTGAGTCGCACCATAAGGGTTCCTTTTTACCATTTTGGTACGGAACCCTGAAAACTGTTTCTGTGACTGATTTTCAAAGCAAAATTAATAAGTTTCCTAAAGCGCCGTTTACACGGTGCAAGTTTCTGGAACGTTCAAGAGCAATAATTGCATGCCATAAAGCACGTTCAAGTTTTTTGACATTCAAGAATTGCATGAAGTGTTTACACGCGTGCGATTCCATAAAATGGCATGTACAATAATTGAATGCAAGTTTTTCCATTCAATAAAATCGCATGCGACTTACACTAGGCAATAAAATTGACAGGCGATTATTGCATGCAAGTTTTGCGTAGAAATGATATTTCATTTAATTTTATTGAACGTCTTCTCAAGATATTTTTCAAGTTGTTCTTGATTTCTTGCCTCAAAATAGCAACAACGTAAATAAAGATGATAAATATGAGTGCAGTCAGTGATCCACACCCTCACTCACCGCACTCATATTTCAATGACAGCACAAATGTCAGATCATGCCAGAATTGAATGCAATTTTATTGTGCAAGCAATTATTGTATGTGCTGTGCGATTTTATTGTACATGCTTATACCAGTTTTGAAAGTTGCCCGTATCGTGCAACAATATTGTACGTGTTGTTTAGACGGTGCCAGATATTTGCCCTTCAATTTTATGGTATTCCACAGGCAATAAACTTGCGCCGTGTAAATGGAGCTTTACTCCATGCCTACTCAAAACACGCATCGGAATGTCAATAACAAAGCAAAAAAAAAGAAATCTTCATCCATCGTATTCCTTTTTCAACAAAAAAAAAAAAAACAAAAGATGATCCACGCAAGCATGTTGACAACAAAACTAACAGAATACAGCGCTACATACAAAAACGGAACAGGCAGAGAACTCCAATCAACGTGGAGGCTTTATTCCATTAGACAAATGAGACGCGGAAAATAAACGAGACGAAATACCATTGGTGTGCTGAATCGTCACGGGATTATCGCTGTATTTTTATGTTTGAGCTGTTTTTGTTTTACGGGTTTTGTAGAATTTGATTACAAGACTTTTGTACGAATGAGTCACGTTTGACATGATGTATCTCCCCTGATGTTAAGAAATAATGCAGTTTTGACTTGAACAACACCATTTTATGGTTCAAGTCATGGTATTTTTTCCATCCAATAGGGAAACTGGAATGTCCTAGAACCAAAAATTGGGCCCGCGTGATAGATTACAGCGCATTCCCTCTCGAAGAGAGGAGGCCTGTGTCCCAGCAGTGAGAACAATACGGGGTGTAAGGGACAGCCCTCCGCAAATTAACAGAGTGCATTCAGATCCTCATTTTGAATCATATTCCACTGGAAAAAATGTCAGGAAAATTTTAATTTTTTTAATAGTTTTTTTCCAGTTACATTTTCTTTATTTCAATGTAAAATTACATTGTGTGTTCGCATCACTCCATTTATGTAAAAAACAGCAAAAAAAAACCAGCAATACATGTTGAAATACTCTAACGAACGACGCGTGAAATCAGCTGTTCCCTTTCTGTCTAGCTACAGAGTTCATTGAGCTCACCGCATACCTATTACCTACCCCTCCCCCCAACCAGTAACAGATGCTCCGATTTGTGCACAAAAACACAAACAAATCAGATTTATTGGATTCCCATAACGTTCCTGAAATAATTTCATGTACCATCATAATTTGATATACTGAATTCACCCCATCAGTCTGCGGAGGGCTGTCCCTTACACCCTGTATAGGCTTGCTTATGGCCATTGTCAGGGAGTCAGGGTTCACCTTATCCGTATGACCTTCAGTTAACCAAGTTATGTATCCTAGTCTTAAGCAATGTCAAAGGTTTTTGTATCATAATTCTGAATGATGCACCAAATTGGATGATGAAGTTATTTATCATTTAATCGTTATTGCATTGTTATTGTGTTTGTGTGTATTGTTATTGTGTGTGTGTATTGTTGTTTATTATTTTGTTTTGTGTGTTGTATTTGACGGCGCTTCGACATTTTGAGAGTGTCAAGAAACGTCAAGAATGACAGCGGACATTTTGACAAGCATGGGTTGACGTTTCTTCACTCTGACGCAACTCCGAGCTCTTTTGCACGCGGCCGTCAAACAGATCAGAATCCGTTTGCATCGCGACCAAGCAAGACGTGTTCGGTGGAGTGTCGCTGTATTCCAATTAATTAGAAAGTGTTGATTATAATTCAGTTAATATTTTGTTAAAATAATAATCGTGCATCGTTGATCATCTTCAACACGTGGTTTTAATTCTCCTCGCCCGCCTACCCACGATAGCTCGGCAGCCGTAATGAACCCAGAATTGACTGATAATGGCCATGTGCCTTTATATTGTATTGTGTGTTGTATTGTTGTTGTATTTTGTTGTATTTGTAATTGTAGTGTTGTGTTTTTGTCATTTAGTTGTAATTTTGTTGTTGTGTTGTGTGTTGTACTTTTGTGTGTTGTGCTATTTATTAAAGCATACACAAACATAAATCACGCCTTCTTTCGATAGGGGTAGGCAAAAACTACAGAACGCCACCAGCTACACGATCCTTACATACTGCTTTTGCCTCGTATATGTTCATACATCTGGTCATACACTCTCGCCGCTTGCGAGTATTACGCACCTGACCTTTCTGAAGAACATCACCGATAAGGTCACTCGTGTATGTCTTCCTATGGCGTCCCCTCCCGGCGTTTCCAGTCACATCTGCCTTGTGACCTTTTGTTAGTCGCCTTTCATTCATCCTCTCAACATGACCAAACCATCTAAGCATCCTTTTTAGGGTTCCGTACCTCAAAAGGAAAAAACGGAACCCTTATAGGATCACTTGATGTCTGTCTGTCTGTCTGTCTGTCTGTCAGTCTGTCAAGACCGTTTTTTTCAGGAATGCGTGGAGGTATCAAGTTGAAATTAATATCAAATACGTAATTCTGTGGCCTCTTGAAGTCCTAAAAAATTCAAGCTTCTAAGTCAATGCAACACAAACATACGGCCATTTATGCGACATATTTTGATACTCGCAAGTAAATCAAAACCTATAGGGTACTTCCCGTTGTTCTAGAATCATGAAATTTGGTAAGAAGCAAGGTCATAAAACACAAATAAAGGAAAAAGTCCGAAAATTGTTAATTTGTTATTTAATCATATAAAAAAATGTTTAAGTCTGTCAGTCTGTCAAGACCCTTTTTCTCAAGGACGCATGGAGATATCAAGTTGAAATTACTATTAAATACGTAGGTCTATTATTGTCCCTTAGATTTCTAAAAAAATCAAGTGTCTAAGTCAACGCAATAAAAAAATACGGGCATTTTGCGACACATTTTGACACTCGCAATTGTCGCAAGTAAATCAAAACCTATAGGGTGCTTCCCGTTGACCTAGAATAATGAAATTTGGCAAGAAGCAAGGTCTTCCAGCACAAGTATAGGAAAAAGTTCGAAAATTGTGAATTTGTAATTTTTTGACATAAAAAAAATATTTTTGGGATCCAAATCCAATGTTAGGTTTGTTTTTGGGATAAATTCTTTTCAACTACGGAACCCTTCATTGTGCGTGGTCCGACATGCACTTGGCCGGTTTTTTTACACCTTCAAATGGTTTTTTTCTTTTACACCGCATAATTGCCTTATCACATCATTCCTGAGCCTATCATTCATAGTCACACCACACCTTCTTCTCTGTTGACTTTTGCTCATGTAAACTAAAAGTCATCGCATTGCATCCAACAATTGAGAAAGTCTTGCAACTTACAGTATCTACATTAAGCGTTAGCATCATTCACAACTTCCTCAATTCACTCCTATCCTAAGAATCCTAACCATCATCACATTTCGAAAGCCAATCAACACCCAACTACAATCAATCAACTCAAACACATGAATTACCACGTCCTAGTCTCTCCTCAACATTATTTAATAAGCCTATTGTCCCATCTGAATGGCTTAATCAGTCGTCCACAATGGCCGATACAAGCTGTACGGAGCTAAGCTATAATACGATCTTGTCGCCAGATAGGCTAGATGGTCTACATTTGAATGGTTGGAATGGATAGCTGGTGAAGCTATTTGGATATCGGTAATTAGAGTTAAGGCGCGGTGTTAGCTCAATAATCACAAAAATTGGTTTCTTGGATTGTCGAGTGACGCAATGAAACTATCCGACGTAAAAAATACAGTTGGCAGAGAAGGGTTTATAGAAAAATGTTAACCGGATAGAATAGTAAAAAATAGTTTGATAATCCTAATACAAAAATTGGAAGTTGCTCCACAAAAATAAACTGGCGTTGAACATCTCTGTATTTTCAGGGATAACGACATTATTTTTTTAAGAATTTAATAGAATTAGCATTTTTTATACATTTAACCGGATAATTAATTAATTTATATTCTGAATAATCTAAAGAAAACCCGGAAAATAAATGCACATCCGCAGCTTAGTCACATCTCAGCAACAAAAATATTGTTTTCAATTTTCAACCTTATTTCAAGCCAGCTAATGGTGACAATAGATTACGCGGTTGTGTGCCGTTTAAAATCGTAGTCAGTCCGCGCCTTAAGACATGAGTTGCTGTGTTAGTGGCTTGGTATTGAATTTGAGATGGTGTGTGGGTCTCGTAAATATGTTTCCGAAGATTATGATTAGGGAATCCAATACCGAGCAATTTTTGTGGGACCAGTAATGCGGGACTATACATCCGGATCCACAATCGAAGAAAAGTTATATTTGTCCCGCCCAATTTATGTGCGTGCGTGTATCCGAAAGTTCGTGATCAATGTCTATGTGAAGTAACGCTGGAAGTACCAGGGGATTCCCCATGCCACGAGCATAAATGACAAACCAAAGTATTTTGGGCGAAAATGAGGCTTTTTTATGGAAATAAGTTTTACTATTAGGCATCTAGAGAGTATTATTGAGTTAAGTAGCAAATTGCTTCGAGAATACCACTTTACTGAAAAATCAATATTATTATGTTTAACTAATTATGTATGAATATAAAATACTAATTTTAAAATTCAATTGTCTTTTATTTCATAAATTCATGAACTTAACTACTTAGAACAAAAAGTATGATTTTGATGCAAAAGTCAAAGTCAAATCATTTATTTTAAATAGGCACATGAAAGGCACATTTAAACATCAAAATTTCCAAAAAAAAAAAAAAAATTTTATTGATTCTAGTCGCCCCTTACAAATGGTAGTTTCGTATGAAAAAGTATTGGCAAGAAACTCCACCGGGATTATATTCCCATGATATTCCTTATATAAGGTGCTCTAAAAATATCTGCCACGGCTGCAATGGGAGACAGTATTGTGGTTATAGATTACAATAGTGAAGATAAATTATTGATCTTATGTCATAAATTTTTTCATACAAAAAATGTGCGTATAAGATTGAATTGTTTTATCAAGTATAAAACCGTCCCGTAGTAGTTAGGCGTTGCCACGCCGCCATTTGGTGCCCCAAAACGCCAATGAAGCTGTTCATGCACTGTTGCCATTCTTATCAAACAAAAAAGTAGGTACTCTGTGCAAACAATGGATGCACCCCGTCCGCAGGCCACTGGCCTCTACTACCCCCGCACTACCCCGTTCTCTCGCCCAAAATTGCCCTAAACAAAAGCCAGTTCGTTATTATCAGTGGTCACGGACGTGAGTATCGCGCGCGCATTCTTTAAAAATGCCTCCCAGACGACGATATTCCAGTCAACGATATCATGAAATGGTATTGTGCTACCGCGAGTGCAACATACGCGACGCAGGCAGGCCTCGATATTCTGCTGAATTCGAAGAGGAAGTGTTGGACTTCTTCCGGCGTCATCCTCTTACGAGCACCAGGGACGCTGCTAGAGTCTTCATGTGTGGGCCGGGATACTCGGCAACACACTGGCTAGGACCAGTGTTCTTGGACAGACTGAACGGGGATACGTATCTTCGTGTTTTGTAAATAACTTTAAATACGGTGCAATTGGTGTAAATAAGGTGATTAACTTTTAAACACGCCAAGTTACTGTAATTTATCGTTATTTGATATTAATTAGTTTAAAAAATAATAATAAGAAAAAAAATACGATTCTTACACTAACTTGACAGTCCAAAGCCTGTTTTAAGTGTGATGGGAGGTTACCATATTATTTACGTCAGTTTTTTTGAAGGAATGTATTAACTGGTAAGTAAACTGTGCACTAAAAAAATAAATAAAATTAAAACAGTTTTGTTTCCCTACGTATTATTGCGTACTTACATAATCGTAGTAGATTAGCCCGTGCGCATTAACATGGCACCTGGCTCGAATGAATTACCTACGTTTAAAGAACCGAGTGCAAAAAATTTTTTAATTTTATTTTAGTTTTTTGAATATCATCATTTATTTTGCGCTAAGTTTCTCATAACATACTACTTTACGATGCTTTAAACGTGACAAAACATAGTGTTTAGACACAATTTTGTTTTCGATCCAGGTGCCATGTTAACGCGCACGAGGTAAACGAACTGGTCAGCTTATTTCTGTGTTCATTCATAGAAGAGTTAGAAAGAGATAGCAGTTGTTTTTTATTGAAGAAGCGACACGTCACGCGTAGTTGAACGACGTTATGCAGAATAAAGTAATGATATGTTATTTAATTACTTTATTTTGTCAAATTGATTTAACTATTCCGGGGTACAAAATTTCTTCACTATTGTAATCTATATACACAATACTATCTCCCATTGAAGCGGTGGCAGATATTTTTAGAGCACCTTATATAACGATAACTTAGGTTTAATTAATAATGCAGATAATTATGACAAAATGATTTCCGAATTTTCTGGTCAGAATATACGTTCAAAGGGTCATAAAAAAAACCAACATTTTTTTGGAACAAAAAAATTAAAAAGTAACAAATCCAAATCCATATTCTTTTTTAGAGTTATTTCTTTACGTCATGTGTACCGCAAATAAACGTATTTTCTTTCTTTTCTATGATAGACATTGTTCCACGGAATAGCTCCTCAAAAACAGGAACAACCAACTTCAAAGACAGAAAAAAACAAAAGAAAAAATGTAATTGAGCTTCAAAGGAAATTCCAGAATTTATCTCGTCAATGAGTGCCCCCCGCACTCATTGATAAATTCTGGAATTTCTCCGGGGCCCATCATATGGCAGCATTGGCAGCACATCGTTAAAAGTTTGACCCATTCCGACTTCTATCGGAACTTCAGAACCCAATTTTAATGAATCAAACTTGACCGAACTGATAACATGCGAACTGGGAACTGGGAACTATTCCTGAGAAAGTTGATGATAATAAATTGTAATGGGATTTTACTTATTTTGCTAGCTGGTTTTTGTGAAACGAACGAACGTTTATAATATTGACACCGAGCAAAGTTATTGGCTCTGGCAAAGTACTTAAGGTTGATGCGCCAGGGTAGCCCGCGAAATTCAAAATTTCATAAGTTTTTTGCAATTTGTAGGTCAGTGTGAGCTTGTATGTTGATTAAAATATGATTCGTGGCCGTAGCTAATATGGCTTTACATAATTATAATCATTAGAATCAGCAATACAACTCCATAAGTTAGCATTTACCTCAAATCTAGCGATTCCATGAAATCATGAGGTTTGAGGTAAATGCTAACAACTTATGGAGCTGTATTGCTGATTCATATGATTATAATTCTGTAAACCCATATTAGCTACGGCCGCAAATCATATTTTAATCAACATACAAGCTCACACTGACCTACAAATTGCAAAAAACGCAAGAAATTTTGAATTTCGCGGGCTACCCTGGCGCTTTCGCCTTAATATACACTTTATTTTACAGAGGCTTTTGTTCGGTGGATATAACCAATCGAGCAATGTTTTTAGAAGTAGAGAGAATAAAAATGGGTACAAATGTTATTTTGACACAGTTACACAACTTTCAATGCCAGTATACCTACGGCAAATTCTTGCTAGACCAATCGACATTTTACAATTTAATATTCAAGTTCCAAAGTGGACCCTAGACGATCATGCGGCATGATATGCGTTTACGTGATGCTGTATGATGGACTCTATAGTCGCACGTAGTTTGTATGTCGGAGTCTACTCCCTAAGCACGAAGCTCGTAGTTTCGGCCTTCGTTACGGACGTTTCCTACTCCGTATCACCTACGGATGGATGATTGGTTCGAGGCCCGAATGAAGTATGAATGACAACACGATTTGACAGTTGTCCCTACTCCCGATGTTTTGCCCGTCCGAAAAATGTAACTTTTACACTTGTTTTGATGGATCGTTATGTCAGACGGACGGACTGACGGACGGACAGACGCACGGACAGACTTAGGGGAGTACTTTAGTGGGGGGGGGGTTAGGGGAGTAGACCCTCTGATTCGCATCAATGCTGAATGCGTGACAGCACGTAACGCATGTCATGCCGCATGATCGTCTAGGGTCCGCTTAAAACTGTCACAAATTATATTTTATTTCCCCGACCCTTTTTTAAATTCACCAGACGCGAATTTTAAATGTACATAGATCAGATAGTATCAGTATTTCGCATTCTCAGCTGAACTGCCAAACACAGCTTCTCGAAAGTTCGGAACATTCTAGAAGTAATTACGGGAACGATCTAGAATGCTGCAAAACGACACTTAACCATCTCGAAAATTCTGGAAGGATTTAGAATGTTCTAGAAACATCTTCCGTGAATCGACGTATCGTGTAGTTCTGCTAACAATATAATTTAGACTTACGTGTAAATGGGCATCCTGTCCCCCTCTTTGAACCAGAACATCAGAGCGACTTCGCTGACGGGGGCCGCCAGGTCGCACGGGAGTCGTGTCATGCCGCCTGGAGCAGACCACACTTGTATCACATCTGAAACAAAAGAATAACCACGCTTTAGCACTAACTTCTGAATTTAAAATGAAGGATGAAGATCTTTCATTTAGGGACTAACCGAATTTTCCAATCGGCAGATAACTTTTATTTATGGAATAAATAAGGCAGTTTGATAGCTTTTTTTATAGAAAATAATGATGTCAAACTGTCATATTTATTTTTCAGATAAAAGTTATCTCACTATAGATAAATCTGCTCTAAGTTTAGAGAGTATTTATTTATTTACCCCACATATTACAAAAAGGACAAGGGCCTATTTCACGATGTCCGAATAGCCACTACTTAAGGCGGTGAGAGCCGTAAAAACGTCGTTTTGTTTAGTGTTTTATTCGTAGATAACACGTATTTAAATTTTGAAAAAAATATATTACTTAGTTCAGACTTCGATCTAGAAATTTCGGCCGTCCGATACACGATTACTTGCACTTTACTGCATCCAATTAAATCGCAAAGACAAGTCTAAATTATGATCTATATCTTATTTCATTTGATTTATATTAGGCTTTGAACAATAAAACTTATGCCATAATAAAGGTCGTAAAAAATGTAATTTATAACGGCTATCATAATTTGAAATATCAAAATATTTATATCACTAATTCCAATGTCAAGTGTTTTCAGCTTCGCAAACGCTCGCCCTGAGCCGTTTAGTCCCGAGCGGAACGTGACGGAGGTCGGACGTGTGCCAATTTTTCGAACCCGCCACCCCCGCTAACTTCTGTCACCGGCTGCGACCGGCACAAATTAGCATGTGTTGAAAACAGTTGAATTTGAACGCTATGCCTATGTAAATAAAGACGTCACGCGCGCAAAAGCTTTATTGGTATTTATTTTTATCACGGCCTATGTTTACCAATCGCATCAAGTGTGTAAAACAGTTGAATTTGAACCCTACACTGGAGCTTATAAAGCCGCCTGACGCGCAAATTTTTGGTTCACTATTTTCAAATCTCAAATAGGTAGGTGCCACAGAATAAAGTTAGTACGGGTGGTTTTATAATGAATATCGGATAGGAAATGAGATTTCTTCATAACATCACGCCTGAATTCTTTCAAAGGGTTGGGCAGGGATGTTCAGAAAATAAGTAGGCCCTCAAATGTATTTTTCTGTATACCTACAGAAAGTTTTTTTTCTAATTAGGTATCTTCTTATTTTTTTTGTATTTCAAGGTCAAAATGAAAATCCAAGATGGCGGCTGCAAAAATTTCCAATTTTTCGTCATGGGTGTCGTTTTCGTGATATTTTAGGTCGCTGAAAATGATAGTGGGGTCAAAATGAAAATCCAAGATGGCGGCTGCGAAAATTTCCTAATTTTTCGTCATGGGTGTCATTTTCGTGATATTTTAGGTCGCTGAAAACGATAGTGGGGTCAAAATAAAAATCCAAGATGGCGGCTGCGAAAATTTCCTAATTTTTCGTCATGGGTGTCATTTTCGTGATATTTTAGGTCGCTGAAAACGATAGTGGGGTCAAAATGAAAATCCAAGATGGCGGCTGCGAAAATTTCCAAATTTTTCGACATGGGTGTCATTTTCGTGATATTTGAGGTCGCTGAAACCGATAGTGGGGTCAAAATAAAAATCCAAGATGGCGGCTGCGAAAATTTCCTAATTTTTCGTCATGGGTGTCATTTTCGTGATATTTTAGGTCGCTGAAAACGATAGTGGGGTCAAAATGAAAATCCAAGATGGCGGCTGCAAAAATTTCCAAATTTTTCGTCATGGGTGTCATTTTCGTGATATTTTAGGTCGCTAAAAACGATAGTGGGGTCAAAATGAAAATCCAAGATGGCGGCTGCAAAAATTTCCTAATTTTTCGTCATGGGTGTCGTTTTCGTGATATTTAAGGTCGCTGAAAACGATAGTGGGGTCAAAATGAAAACCCAAGATGGCGGCTGCGAAAATTTCCTAATATTTCGTCATGGGTGTCATTTTCGTAATATTTTAGGTCGCTGAAAACGATAGTGGGGTCAAAATGAAAATCCAAGATGGCGGCTGCGAAAATTTTCAAATTTTTCGACATGGGTGTCATTTTCGTGATATTTGAGGTCGCTGAAACCGATAGTGGGGTCAAAATGAAAATCCAAGATGGCGCCTGCGAAAATTTCCAAATTTTTCGTCATGGGTGTCATTTTCGTGATATTTTAGGTCGCTGAAAACGATAGTGGGGTCAAAATGAAAATCCAAGATGGCGGCTGCAAAAATTTCCTAATTTTTCGTCATGTTCATTTTCAGCGACCTAAAATATCACGAAAACGACACCGTTTTCGTGATATTTTAGGTCGCTGAAAACGATAGTGGGGTCAAAATGAAAATCCAAGATGGCGGCTGCGAAAATTTCCTAATTTTTCGTCATGGGTGTCATTTTCGTGATATTTTAGGTCGCTGAAAACGATAGTGGGGTCAAAATGAAAATCCAAGATGGCGGCTGCGAAAATTTTCAAATTTTTCGTCATGGGTGTCATTTTCGTGATATTTTAGGTCGCTGAAAACGATAGTGGGGTCAAAATGAAAATCCAAGATGGCGGCTGTGAAAATTTCCAAATTTTTCGTCATGGGTGTCATTTTCGTGATATTTGAGGTCGCTGAAAACGATAATGGGGTCAAAATGAAAATCCAAGATGGCGGCTGCGAAAATTTTAAAATTTTTCGACATGGGTGTCATTTTCGTGATATTTGAGGTCGCTGAAAACGATAGTGGGGCCAAACTGAAAATCCAAGATGGCGGCTGCGAAAATTTCCTAATTTTCGGTCATGGGTATCATTTTCGTGATATTTGAGGTCGCTGAAAACGATAGTGGGGTCAAAATGAGAATCCAAGATGGTGGCTGCGAAAATTTCCTAATTTTTCGTCATGGGTGTCATTTTCGTGATATTTTAGGTCACTGAAAGCGATAGTGGGATCAAAATGAAAATCCAAGATGGCGGCTGCGAAAATTTCCTAATTTTTCGTCATGGGTGTCGTTTCCATGGTTTTAGAGGGTGCTGAAAACGATAGTGGGTTCAAAATGAAAATCCAAGATGGCGGCTGCGAAAATTTCCTAATTTTTCGTCATGGGTGTCATTTTCGTGATATTTGAGGTCGCTGAAAACGATAGTGGGGTCAAAATGAAAATCCAAGATGGCGGCTGCGAAAATTTTCAAATTTTTTGACATGGGTGTCATTTTCGTGATATTTGAGGTCGCTGCAAACGATAATGGGGTCAAAATGAATGACTATCGTTTTCAGCGACCTAAAATATCACGAAAATGACACCCATGACGAAAAGTTAGGAAATTTTCATAGCCGCCATCTTGGATTTTCATTTTGACCCCACTATCGTTTTCAGCGACCTAAAATAACACGAAAATGACACCCATGACGAAAAATTTGGAAATTTTCGTAGCCGCTATCTTGGATTTTCATTTTGACCCCACAATCGTTTTCTGCGACCTAAAATATCACGAAAATGACACCCATGACGAAAAGTTAGGGAATTTTCGCAGCCGCCATCTTGGATTTTCATTTTGACCCCACTATCGTTTTCAGCGACCTAAAATATCACGAAAATGACACCCATGACGAAAAATTAGGAAATTTTCGCAGCCGCCATCTTGGATTTTCATTTTGACCCCACTATCGTTTTCAGCGACCTAAAATATCACGAAAATGACACCCATGACGAAAAGTTAGGAAATTTTCATAGCCGCCATCTTGGATTTTCATTTTGACCCCACTATCGTTTTCAGCGACCTAAAATAACACGAAAATGACACCCATGACGAAAAATTTGGAAATTTTCGTAGCTGCCATCTTGGATTTTCATTTTGACCCCACTATCGTTTTCAGCGACCTAAAATAACACGAAAATGACACCCATGACGAAAAATTTGGAAATTTTCGCAGCCGCCATCTTGGATTTTCATTTTGACCCCACTATCGTTTTCAGCGACCTAAAATATCACGAAAATGACACCCATGACGAAAAATTAGGAAATTTTCGCAGCCGCCATCTTGGATTTTCATTTTGACCCCACTATCGTTTTCAGCGACCTAAAATATCACGAAAATGACACCCATGACGAACAGTTAGGGAATTTTCGCAGCCGCCATCTTGGATCTGTCTGAAATGTCTAAAATGTGTCTAAAATGTCTAAAATCTGTCTAAAATGTCTAATCTGTCTAAAACTTTCAAAAATACTTACGAGACAAATAAAACAAAATAAACTTGTATACTAATCAGTTCAAGTTTATCTACTGCATTGCTCTATTCTGTGACGCAACATAGTACCTACTCGAGTTCATGAACTCATGAGCGGTGCGCTTGGCGCGCGTTTCCCGCGCATTGTAATTTATTACGTATCGCTACTCCTTGCGGGGGCTGCGGTAAGCATTTAATACCTACGGCGCTTGCTTTCACCCCGCCTTAACGAATAAATTCAAAAATGAAACAGAATTTGTATGAAATTATCTGCCAAGTAAGTTAATAGGACCTTAATCGTAGGTGGTAAAACAGGCCCTCAGTCTTAAGAAGTTATAATTAGGGTCCCCGAAACGATCAATTGCAATTGTCAATTTTTACGTGATTGATACACATTGATGCGCAAATTAATCGTCTACCAAATGTAATTGAAGCGATTGACAATATTACTACAATAGAAATTGATGGCAATTGATCAATTACCATTAATCGTTTCAGGGATCCCTTAGCAGACAAGACGAATTTGAGTCACAGTTATAGCATTTATTTTATTTTTAACATTTTCTGGCACTTTTGAACTGATATGGAGTGGGTCAGTTAGTTGAAATATTACAAAGCATATGGCATAAGCATAGCTGTTCTAAAGCATAGGGTCCTATGGAGAAGAACGGGCAAGAAACTACATGACACTAAAAAAAAACCGGTCAAGAGCGAGTCGGACTCGCGCACCGAGGGTTCCGTTCCGATTTCTGAAAAAGTGTGCTGTTTAGAGACATCGTTTTATTTTTCCTGTAATCTTTACATAAACTTCTATAACATAGAATAATTTCAGATTTTTCTCTTTGCAAACTTTTTTACATTTTTCATCAATAGTCGAAAATATATGCAGACTAAAAAAAATAAAAAAATGTTTGAGAATGTGCAAACAGTGTTCTTTCATATACACTCATGGACAAATTTAGAGGAACGCAAAAAAAAGGTTAAGTTTTTCCTGTTGTAGTTATCCTGCGTACTTGTCACTAACATTAGTAAATGGTATTAAAAAAAATAAAGTTTTGGAATGTTTTGTTTTTCGAATTTCATTTGTTTTTATGTAATTATCGCGTAATGCTTTCTTTCATACTGCGAAAAAATTTGCCAACTTTTGAATTTGAGTTTAATTTTAGGTCTTGTTTAAATGTTTGCCTTGACTGCCTTGTTTATCATGTTAAGCGTGAATTGTTACTGCAAATAAACTGAGAATGCCAGATCTAAACGCCACTCAAGTTGCTAGTGCTGTTACTTTAATTGGGAATGGGCAAACCTAAAAACATGTGGCCCAAACATTACAAGTATCAAATTCTGTGGTACACCGAGTTGTCAAGAGGTATCAGCAGACCAGACAGTATACGAGACTCGCAGGACAGGGACTTAAACGGAAAACTGAGACCAGAGATGACCGGTTCATCGTTAGCAGCGTGCTTAGAAACCGGACCATAATTTCTTCTGAGGTAAGAACGAAGCTCCAAGAAGTTCGAGGGGTTACAATAAGCACAAAAACTGTGAGAAGAAGACTAAAATCGTCCGGAATAAGTTCACACTTGCCTGCCAGTGACCCCCTGTTTGCCACATACCATCGAGTAGTTCGAGCTAATTTTGCTCGCATTTACGAAAATTGGAATAACGAAGCTTGGAGTCAAGTTCTATTCACAGATGAGTTCAGATTTTGTCTGAAGCCAGATGTTGGAAGGATTAAAGTGTGGAGACGCGCGGGAGTAAGGTACACTCAGTGAAACATCATTGGAAAAGAGGCGTATGGTGGAGGGTCAGCTATGGTATAGGGGGGTATTTGTAAGGGGCCACGTACGGAACTCGGCGTCATTGAAAATGGGTCACTAATAGCGGCACGATATGTAACTGAGACTTTGGAAGAAATTGCAATGCCATTTGCCCCTTATAAATGAGATAGACTTGTTTTTATGCATGATAATGCACTCCCCTATATTGCGCCCGTAGTTGTCGAATACCTTCGAGACGTTGAAATCAATGTTTTCAAGTGGCCAACGCGCTCGCCCGACTTAACCCCATAGAGGATGCATGGGATAAGCTTGGAAGACAAATTAAGAAAAGACATCCTGCCCCCGCTAATTAGAGAGCTCTTAAAAACGCATTACAAGAAGAATGTTACGCAACCTGTAAAGGTTTTATTGATAACTTGATTAGGAGTATGCCAAGGCCACTGGGAGCAGTTCGAAGAGTTAGAAGGGGCAACACTAAGTACTGACTATAGCCTACGTTATAGCCTTTCCTAAGCCCTTATGAAAAAAATAATAAAAATAATGAGTTACAAAAATGTTACTTTCATGTAAAATTTAAATTTGGTTAATTTTTGTCATTTGGTCATTTGTTTTTCGACGTTTGCAATTTTAAATTAACGACTAATAAGCAATATCCAAATTAATAAACTTAATTGTCACAAATATCCATGATATTTGGTGTTCATGGTGTTTTAAACACACTTTTTTTTGCGTTCCTCTAAATTTGTCCATGAGTGTATTATGATACCCCATATGCCCTAGTAGTTCCACTTTTAATTTTTAAGACCCCCTTTCAGTCACTGTTGCAAAAAAAAACATAAATATTTTTATTTCTTTCTTATTTGCAAAATAGTTGGGTAAACGTCATCTAAAACTGTTCGAAATTTCAAGGTGATAGCATTAGTAGTTCTTGAGATATCCAACTGTGACAGACAGACAGACAGACAGACTGAGTGTCACCATAAGGGTTCCTTTTTTACCATTTTGGTACGGAACCCTAAAATCAAGACGTAATTACAAATATGCTGGTCGCATTACGACATTACATAATATCGTCGCTGATCCCTTGATCAAAATCCAGCTATTTAAGGTCAGCAACTTCATAATACAGCAAAGATGAAGGTCCCTAAACAAGTTCTACAATAATCAGCATGCAGTAAACTTGGCAAGCGAGACGGTTATGTCAGATATTAGCGCGGCTGCATGAAAAGGGTGTTCAAAAGAGCCTCCTTATGTGACGATACTTAAGTACGCTTTTCGCACCCTGGGCTTAGCCTCACTACCAAACTGTGGACTGGCACATCTAGAATGTGCTCATAGCGTTAGGGCACTTGTACGGTTAGCAACAGAAGGCGGTAACACTGCTACTTTTTGACATCATGTAAATTAACACAAAATGATTAGATATACTGCTTTTTTAACCGACTTCTAAAAAAGGAGGAGGTTCTCAATTCGGATGTTTGTATTTTTTTTTTTTTTATGTTTGTTCGCACATAACTCCGTCGCTTGCCAACCGATTTGAAAAATTATTTTTTTGTTGAAAAGGGTATACTTCCCAAATGGTCCCATTTTTGTCAAAATCCAGTTTTGATGATGGGATCCTGGAGAAATCGAAGGAACTCTTCAAATATTATAGGCACACCTATAGCGATTTGGGTATTTTTTATAGTAGCTCGTGCATTTGCTCTCGGAAAGCACCACTTGGTGAAGTGGAACTGATGATGAAGACCACAGATGGCTACCGGAACTACTCAATGATAAATATTTCACGGGTTGCGATTCGATTACTTTAATATGGTTGCTAAGCAATTTCCGCTCGTCACACAATGCGTGTGGTGAGTGGTTGTTGAGGAGTTCTCCTGGTTCTTACCAGCAGAACTCCTGAACAATTAACGTCCCAGCATCGGGAAAAGCAATATTTTGTAACATGTGATGAGCAATTGACGTTAGACTATTGTAACTTATACAAATTATAAACAGACCCACTAAAAAGCGAGAAATAAAAACTTTTTAACAAAAAAAAAACCGACTTCCAAAAATCACTACAAAGTGAAAAATAACTTTGATTTGAAAGTCGGTGGCAAAAAAAAAGAAAGTAAATAAAAAACGAAAGACACCGACTTCCGAAATCAAAGTTATTTTTCACTTTGTAGTAATTTTTGGAAGTCGGTTTTTTTTTTTGTTAAAAAGTTTTTTTTCGTTTAACTGTTTAGATAATGTTCTTAAAATTTTAAGTAATTCTGTTCCAATTTGAATTAAATATTTCGCTTAATCGCGAGTCCGATTCTCAAGCCAATGTCATTGTGATCATCCGGAAAAATTTCGAACGACAAAAAAAAATGAAAAAGCGTTTATTCGTGGTGACATCATAATACTAAAAGTTTTACTTCTGCCAAACAGAAACAGATTGCAGATGTAGCTCCCATAAATGATTTTGTAATACAATTGTAGTTAGACACTTTTCCATCAATAACAAAGACACATTTACCTATAACTAAACACACATTACACACAAAATTGTGTGTAGTGCACAATCGCCTTCAGTGTATTGCTCGAGTCGACATGAGAAATATAATGCTTTTCATAAAAAACGAAAAAAATATACATTTCTCAAAATTGACCGTCTCCATTATTTACGTTTATTTTAAAAGTACACTCTATCACTGTCACATCTAAATAAATCTCCAACGATCGGCGCCACAAACGAAGCTCTCATTATATTCGGAATCACACTCAAAAGATAAAAGATTTTGCCAAAGGAAATCATCGGAAAAGAGGGGCGAAGGGGGGTGAAAAAGAACCGTTCAGTATTGTCCGTCACATTAGTACAGGAAAGCTCGTGTTTAATGATGGCGCGATCTTTTGTGTATCCATCCTCCTATCCTCCTTGATCCACAGTGGGGGATGAGGCTCACCCGCCACTAACTCGATTCACACGTTTCGGGGGCCTTTGATCTCCATTCTCTTTTAGTGTAGTCTGTCCATGAATAATATTACGACGGGATCTATAAATATTTTGAGTATTTCGGTGGAATTATGCTCGTTATCGAAATTTTGGTGTTATTTGAAAAGGGAATTTGTATTGTGCGCTTGATTTAAGTTAATAATTTATAGTAATTAGGGCGTGTAACATATTTATTATGTATTTGCGATCAAATATTATCATTATATCTGCCGCAATTTATACATTACTATCATTGCTATTCAGTAAATACTGCAAAGCTAACACGAGAACTTTATCAAACTATTTAAGGGCGCTAAACACGGCTAAGCTAGTAATATTTTATCTTAAGATACAATATCGCTCGCCATACAATTCAATGGACCATTACACACGACGAAGATAATATTTACTTCATATTTTCGTATCGTAAGATAGAGAGCGATATGAGAATTTATCGTAACAAAGCATCTACACGTGCGGTAGCGTCGAAAGCTTATAATACAGGGTGTAAGGGACAGCCCTCCGCAAACTGATAGGGTGAATTCAGTATGTCATATTAAGATGACCGGTACATGAAATTTTTTCAGGAACGTTAAGGGAATCCAATAAAACTGTTTTGTTTGTGTTTTTGTGCACAAATTGGAGCGTCTATTACTGGTTGGGAGGGGTAGGTAATAGGTATGCGGTGAGTTCGATGAACTCTGTAGCTAGACAGAAAGTGAACAGCTGATTTCACGCGTCGTTGGTTAGAGTATTTCCACATCCATTGCTGGTTTTTTTTTTTGCTGTTTTTTTTTTGCAGTTTCTTTTACATAAATGGAGTGCTGCGAACACACAATGCAATTTTACATTGAAATAAGGAAAATGTACTTAACTGAAAAAAAAATTGAAAAAATGAAAATTTTTCTGCGAAAATTTCCGGTGGAATATGATTCAAAATGAGGAGCTGAATGCACCCTGTGAGTTTGCGGAGGGCTGTCCCTTACACCCTGTATATTATCGTATCTTCGTCATCTGTGATGGCCTAATAAATATTAATTTAAAATCTTAAGATAAAATATTATAATATCGTAGCCGTGTGTAGCGCCCTTTATACATTGATTTTTTAGGCAGTCAATCAAACTTACGAGTAGTGGTACCAAAAATTTCGTCTCAAATACTGTCTCTTATCATCTTCAAATCATAGTTACCCTTCATAGGTACACATATTCGTCGCCTTCATACATTTTCTCACACTACGTCACTATTTAAAAGGTGACTTGCAATTATTGACACTGACTTAGAATAGGTACCTATAGATAACTCTTCTATTGATATATTTTTTATGGCACAGACAGGCATTTTTTTGCATGATTGGCTGAAAAGTTAGTGACATCTGCCTTCCTATTCAGAACGTTTTTGCATCAAATCAATCCATCAAATCAGCCTATTGTAGTTCACTGTTGGACATAGGCCTCTCCCAGGCTGCAACACACCAGCCAGCTTTTTTCGGTTAATCTAGCTTTGAGGCGTCCCAGACTACGCTTGCCAATACCCAGTCTCCACTTCAGAACTCGTCTGCTTCACCGGCCAGCGGTCCTTAAAGATACAACACCAATAAGATTGCAACTTGTCAATATTATATTCATCATATGGTTTTGAATCGATGGTTGAAATTACTTTCGTTAGACTTATAATTCTAACATACAGTAAGTATCAGCAGATGATTATACTTTGATAGTTCAACACCATTCATTGCGTTATAACATTCTTCAGAAGACGAATTTTTGAAACATATGATGCAATGGCTTAGCAATTTCCTTCAACATCCTTAGGATTGTGATTTCAAGTATGTTGTGCAAGATGTAACTAAGGGTAACACTGGTGTAGGGTGCTGATCTGACCCTAAAGGTCACCATACACTACACTAAAGTGTTGTTTCGTATTGATATTGTAACACTGTTTTTTGAAAGGACAAGTCACATTATCTGCCTAGACTTTTACCAACTATGTTGGGGTCGGCTTCCAGTCTAACATGATGCAGCTGAATACCAGTATTTTACATGGAGCGACTGCCTATCTGACCTCCACAACCCAGTTACTCAGTTACTGGGTAATACGATGCCCCTTGGTAAGTCTAGTTGTCAGACTTTCGGGCTTCTGACGACCCGTAACGACTGTCAAAGATCCATGAATGACAGCGGTACCTACGGCTTAAAGTGCTTTCCTCGGAATTAGTAGTACGCAGAGATCTCAGAATGTAAAGATGGTCACCCATCCACGGACCAACCCCGGCAAGCTAGCTTAACCTAATCGATCGACCCGTGCAGCTGTTATTACTTAGCCATGATTATTCCACCCTATACTGTGCCTACTGTTATAAATTGAAAATTCCGTTTGATTTTAACAAACTTCTTTTTTTTGTCGTTTTTTCTTTGAAACCGTTTGTTCACGTTGAACACAGTTCTAGGAAAGAAATTATGGATCGTCAATCAAATAAAAAAATATAATTCCAGTGATGTAGGCTTTGATTCGACTTTCAGTATTTGTCTACGGTATAAAAAGTTCATCAGATTTTCGTTGAAGTTTTACAAATGGATTAGGTTTGGCGTTTGCTGTTGTACAGACACACACAACACACACACACCCTCACACACACATCACATCAGGCATATCAGGTTACACCAAACTGTCAAATTTCTCCAAATTATTTTAGACCTTAAAATGTTGACAGTTAAGTTCAAAATCGAATGAGAAAATTTGACCATTTGTAGTGACTTTACCTGCTGCTGTGTGTACTACACAAATGTAAAGGAAAGAACTGGAAACCTGGAGGTTTTCAATTATTTGTATGCCTATTGCCTAATACAGGATATACCAGAAAGAGGTGGTCAAAACTGAACAACTTTCTCCATGGAACCAACATCGTAATCGAGAAAAAAATTATCAGCTGTACCATACATTTGGTTCGAGTAGGTATTGAAGCTTTGTAAGGGACATCTGATATAAGCCGCTGGGGTCGCGGATTGTCCGAAGGGGTTACCGCGGCCCTGGCATAGGCAACTGAAGGAACACGGGTGGGTTTTAGTCAGTAAAAGTCTGACACGCCCTTCCGCTCCACCCAGAGCGGGAGAAGTTATTTGATGATTTCCCACACTCAAAAAAAAAAAAAAAAAAAAAAGGGACATCTGATATTTTTTTTCTCGATTATGATGTTGGTCCCATGGAGAAAGTTGTTCAGTTTGATGATCTGTAGGACCAAACTTTTTTGGTACTTACATCTTGTACAAGGTAGGATGTACAAATATCACCAATTTTACTGTAAGATTTTTTTTTAAATTTTACTGTACTTTACTTTGAATTATTATGAAGCACTTCTACTATGGGACCAATCAAGGAGTCCCGAATAAAAAATTGCTGTTTCCTACATTTCACCGAGTTAAGGATCTTACAGATAGAGGCGATATTGCGATATTATCGCGTTGCAACACCGCTACGCGACACGTCACGACGCGATATCGCCTCTGTCTGTAAGAGTCTTTATGCGAACATTTAATAATAGTTATTACTTTATGCAACTGACGTTTATTAAGGAGTATTAAAACACGAATGTGGGTTTATCACATGAGGCGAAGCCGAGTGTGATAATAGTATCACATGAGTGTTTTAATACCTAATTATGTACAGTTGCATACAAGACTTTATCTACATCCATGTTATCAATCCTCTATAAAAGGTTCTGAAACAGTTTTTTGCAATACTAATACTCGTATCGAACATGGCGGCCGGCGTCATAGTATACGACTAAGTGAATTCGAATAAGTTCTTTTTTTTAAATTACGGCGCTGTTGTAGTGAAACGCGCGTGCATTACAATGTTCTTTTTTTGAAAACGAGTTGCATTATGAAATTCAGTACAACATTAAAACACCCGTTTGGATGATATTATGGTTACCATGGTTACTATGACACTGGCTGTTTTAATGTTGACAATAAGCTAACTGTTTCAGAAACTTTTATAGAGGATTTATAGCATGGGTGTAGATAAAATAATGTATGGAGCAGCTGATTTCATTTTACGTTCTGTTTTCAGTTATTTAATCACGTCTTGTAAATATATTTTATTTTCTCCTATACGGTCACATGGTTGCAGTCATTCATTCAGTGAAAAAACAGGTCCAGGATCTGTGGTAGAACCCATGACATTCCTTCATTTGTCTATTATCGCAAGCCTTTAGGTCCCACAATACAACATGCTAGCCTGCCAAATCGAGCCTTCACTTCAATTACTCAACTTGGGAATTTTTCCTAATTTTTCTGCTTACATCACAATTTTTCTCCGCTCAATTTTTCTAGAACACAATACGTATTTTTCCTAAATAAGAATCTACTTCTAAAAATCGCTCGCTATAAATATTTTAGAAGAACAAAAGTGGCGATATTAAGCTGGTGAAGATGAAAAACCGTGACGGTTCAGTAAATAGTGGCGGTGTACAGCTGACGGAGAGTTTTTCGCTTGTCTCCACACATTAATAAGCCCTAACACAAATTGGAGTGAGCGGCTAATGTGGGTGGTACAAGTTACAAGTTAAGAATATAATATACTTTTAGAAAAACCAATTGCGATACTATCAATGGCTATTTAGCCTATACCAGGTTATTGTTAAAACACCAGCAACCTCTTTGGGGGTCATTGTACTAATTATTACGAATACTTTCACTATGGGACCAAATCTGAAATCGCGAAAAAAAAAATCAGTTGTTCAGTAGGTCTACATCAAACTCGACGAAATGTAGGGAGCAGCTGATTTTTTTTCGCGATATCTTGTTTGGTCACCATAGTTAAAGTCCTCAAGTGTCAAATGCACCCCATGTGTGCATAAGGAAAAACGTTTACATAAAAGGTATATAAGCATATATCACATATATATAAACATAAAAAAACATCATCCGATGGAAAACCAATCATCATCACAGCCCCACCTCCACCCCCCCCCCCCTCGGTTTTGGGTCTAAAATTAGTCCATCTCAGACATCTGAGGAGTCAAACTTGTTCATAATGATGAGTAAAATGACCCCTTACGAGGTTGCTGGTGTTTTACCAATAACGCTGTATGTACAAGGAGAAACTGAACTTAATTAATTCAATTTTGATTCAATACAATTTAATTCGTTTTCCTAATATTGTATCTGTTTGTTTCCCAAATAAAATAAAATAAATATTATACTAATTATGATTCATGTTAAACAACCGACAAAGAAGTGTTTGCCGTATGCAAGCTATAAAACTGAACGCAGCTGGTTTAAGCATCAACGCGGAAAAAAATAAAATATTATAAGAATAAAAACCCAGTCATAAAAATACCTTTAGCTATATGCCGACGTTCGCACGGACGTAAAATTATCGGCTATTTTTTTCGCGCACTGGATTTTCAACACTCTGATTAGCGTCGAGAGTTGAAAATCCAACAAGGTGTTTTTCGACGCGTTGGGATGCACTCTGTTGTTGTTAGATTGGATTCTCAATTGTCGGCTCAACACCGAGAGTTGAAACTCCAATGCGCGATAAAATCCCGCCGCGATATTTTTACGCCGTGCAAACGTCGGCTAAGTCCTCATGTGAATTCATATAGTGCAGTTGAAACGTCCATGTTCTTTTCTTTCTGATTCTTAATTTAAATGGCACTCACTCATCCCCACTTCCTTATTATCACAAATTGTTTTGCCCGCTGTCAGCTTATGCCTTAAAACCCATCACTAATAGGTAATAATGTTTATCACCGCTTCTGCCCCACCCCTCCAGCAGTACATACGATATTACACTCGTTTGACCGATCTACGGCCTATAATGTTATTGTTGTAGCCACTTTGTCGTCTTTTCAATTGTCATAAGGGATTTTGAACCTTAGTTCTTGAAGTTAGAGTTTGGAATTGTAATGTAGAATTAGAATTGTAATGTAGATGTGTTTCCACATAAGTTGTAGTGCCCTATGAAGTCATCAATGAAATTAGGTCTCAGGACAAAAAGTGGGACTATAAATCAATTAATCTGCCTACGCTTTTCCCAACTATGTTGGGGTCGACTTTCAGTCTATCTGGATGCAGCTGAATACCAGTATTTTATATGGAGTGACTGCCTATCCACCTGACTTCTACAGGCCAATTACGGGGTAATACGATACCCCTTGGTAAGACTGGTAGTCAGACTTTCGAGCTTCTGACGACCCGTAACGACTGTCAAAGATCCACGGAGGACAGCCGGGACCAACGTTTTAACGTGCTTTCCGAGGCAAGGAAGAGTTTGGGTACCTATGTAAAGTTGGGCACCCATCCACTGACCAACCCCGGCAAGCGTATCTTAGCCTGATAAGTTATTACTTAGCCACGAGCTCCTCTATGATGTAAATATTTTATACCTCTATGACATAAATAAACTATTTAATAAGCCGCCTCTAATCATTAAAACTTAGGAAATCATGAAAAAAATATTACTGCTTCCTACAGTTATTTCTCTTTTGAAGTCCAACTCAGATTTAGCTACGCGGACCAAATTATTCCCGAATGATTCCAATATAGAAAAGCGTTTATATTTTTCCTCGATATTTGATTGATGAAAACGAGATTTTTATTTATGATTTACAAACTAAGGCGTTTCTTTCATGCGTATGAATAAATAATGTTTAATGCATTAATATGAAGATATCTAAATACATTTGAAAAAGTATCATTCTTCACTGCTCAATGTAATCTTTCATCTCAAAGATCTAAGGAAAAAACTTTGTATTGCATACGATCATTCATATCATGACCAATCGAGCGGCTTTTCAATATTAGCCTTTGATAATCAACTCTATCTGTCAAATGAGTTGGTACACTATCCGTTCGCAATCAAAAGAATGTCTATTCTTTGCCAATAAACTTAATTTAATCCATTATTACTGTATTACTCGTATAATGTAAAAAGTTCAGGTCCAAAAATCAATTAAATAATTTAACACTCCGTTTAAATCTGAACTTAGTCAACAAATTCACGCACTGATAACGTCATAATTCTTAAAATTCTTACATTTGTTTTTAAGAATTTTAATAACTACTACATTTATTATAGTGCCCAAGTATGGACTTAGATACAGGCACCATATATGATTACTAGGTATAGACCGTCCTATACAAATACTTGAATAGCGATTTCGCATCATAGGCTCATTACTTCTTCGTAATATTATTAAAAGATATTAAACTAATTTTTCAAAAAATTTAAAACCTTATCTCTCAGCTCATTATTTCTACATCTCACAAAACACAGTCATTTTACCTTACACATTTAAATCTTTATATAAAAGAAAGTCGTGTTAGTTACATTATTTATAACTCAAGAACAGCTGAACCGATTTAGCTGAAAGTTGGTGGGGAGGTAGCTTAAAACCAGGAAACGGATATAGGATACTTAAAAAAAAAACATAACAACGGCTGGACTGATTTAGATGAAATTTTGTGTGTATATTTGAATGGGTTCCTGGATGGTTTGAAAACACAATTGGACCCGGGAGGTGGCGCTGCAGTCGGGTTCTAGGATCGTTCAGACAGGACAACGTCTGTCGGGTCCACTAGTAATATATAAAATACAGTCACCAACCACCGACCAAAAATCATCTCATTTGTTTCGCAATCATCGAACAAACTGTACGCACTCGTGTTAAAGTAGCGAGCAATTAAATCTTAATCGAGCTGATCGTTAGCAGGGAATGTAATGACATACGTAATTCCGTACGACAGTTCTACTGTCTGATTCATTGTAGAAACATTTTACATATGCACATTATACTTGACTTGCCCTATGTCAATAAGGGTTAGTACTTTAAGTAATTTGACACGAAATGCGTTGGGATTAGTTTTATTGTTGTCAATGGCGTGTGAAACTGTTTTTGCGTTGTTTGTTGCACGCACAAAATAATCATTGTTGTTGTATATGTATCTCTTACCTTCATTTTCTTTATTCGTTTCTTTAAACGTCTCTTTATTTATTTCATCTATGTTTTCACTGTGTCAGTCTGAGCCCTGGCAGACCAAATTTATTGCTACCTATGTTAGGTCTACTTTTCGTGCAATGTAGTATTTACAGTAACTCGATGAGTTAAGTAATCCTGCAGCGGCCGCCCGGACTATATCTACAATAGCATAAGTCATCATCATCTGCCTAGCCTTTTCCCAACTATGTTGGGATTGGCTGCCAGTCTAACCAGATGCAGTTGAATACCAGTATATATTGTACCTATTACGTAGAATTTATTCATCAGATTCAACAAACCTCTATTTCCCCATAATCTTTTTAAGTCTCGCTCCATATTCCATGAAAATTAAACTTTTCCATTCTGGCTCCATTTGTCCGGCAGTGGACGGATCAAGCGGGCTTCGTTCCGCACATTTATTGTGTCCGGAATCCCGGAACAATTTACATACGACCTGGGCGAGTAATCCCCGGAATCGTTTGGAGAGAAATCAAAGTTTAGGATTTTCAAAGGGTACGATTTTAAGGATTAATTCTGATAGGGCACCTGGCTTCAGGTGTTTTCGGAATTAATTTCAGGGTGGCTTGTTATTTTAATTTAAAATTTTGGAAGTGGTGTATGGGTCATGTTTGTTATATTGTGTCGTATTAAATTATATTGTTATTGGTTTTTTTTCAGTTGCTTCAATAATTATCTGATATATTATGTATCTAGGTAAATTCGTCGCTTCATCACTGAGTTATAGGAACTAGATAGATAGATACTCTTTATTATGCACACCATAAAAATTACAGATATAAATGTTGAAATTTTACATAGGGTGACACAATGGGCGGTCTTATCGCTAAAAGCGATCTTTTACAGACAACCTTTGGATGGATTATGGGGAGAAGAACTAGCGTCATGTCAAGTGTTTCTGAACATAGTCAGAAATTCTAGATTTACTAAAATCGAGTATGCTGTCAATGCTCCGCACTTGCTATCCAATTATGGTCACGATTATTTCCTCAATGCGAACGAACAGGCAAATATTGACGCTCGTCCCGTTTAGATGATATTTCGGATTCTACTGACGTAAGACATGCAAACAGTGTGCAATTTTGAAGGCGCAACTTCGAGTTATATCGAAGCTGAGGTAGTTTAATTACCTCTACATTGAAGCGTTGAAGAACATATTCAATTAGATTAAGGCAGAGGTGTAGCTAGAGAATGTTACACATACATTTTGCCATTATTTTAAGTCCCATGTAATGAGGCAGAGGAAGGCCAAAGAAAAGATGGATGGATTGTGTGAGGAATGATATGAAAGAGAAGGGAGTGAATGATAGCGTAGCGATAGCGATAAGAAGAAAACGTGTTGCGCCGACCCCAAGTGATATGGAATAAGGGCAGGAAGATGATGATAATGTAATAGATGATGATGATGATGATGATGATGTATTTCCATCAACCGGGCACAAATCCAGAGGAACTCATACTCAGCAGTAGACGAGGCAGTCATTGATTATTTATTTAAAATACTACAACATTCAACAGTTCCATCGTTTATCTTCGGAAAAACCGAACTTTGCCGAATTAAATATGACTGGTCCAATAAGGGAGTGACGAAATTAGTGCGTCAAAGATAATTATTTTGGTGGGAATATAATTATATCAATTACTATTGGTCGATAGACATATTTTATTCGCTATATTTCTGTTTTTCCAAAGTTAAACGATGTACCTTTGTACGTAATTCTCGTACTGTACCAAATTGTGATTATTTAACTACCAAAAACATTATAACTTAAAAGCATTATATTCTATTTAACACTACGATAGTTTTAAGTGATAATATAACCTTTTACGACTACTAATGAAAATTTTGAAGTCGTAAAACAAAAGTTACGATGCATGCCTAGTTATTGATGATTCAAACGCTATTAAACCAGACCCTTATTATCCCTTGAAAATATAAGCAGGAGGTATTAACATTTATAAAGCTTAGGTTTACGTTAATGGTTTAACTCTTGTTGCTAAAATTTTTGATGGGCAATATTGGTGAGATCAGACGGCCAATTCTCGCACTTAAAAAACGTTCAAATTCAAGTCGCAGTGTCATCTCAGCGACAATCAATGTCAAAAATGTAGGGAATTTAGAGGCTTTTTTGACAGATTGCGACTGAGATTAGAATGCGAACGTTCTTAAAATTACGAGAATTGCCCCTCAGGTGTTATTCCTAATTTGAACGGTGCGTCTAGGGATTTCATTTAAAGAAAAGAAAGAAAGAAAATACATTTATTTAAAGGCACACATAATAATACACAGAAGATTTTAATAACAATAATAAAAAATAAATAAATTTGCGTTGATTAATTTCGTCTTTTGTTATTGTTGAGCATGTTAAGTTTTATCTTTATCTATATAAATAATATAATAAATAAATAAAAATCAAATGCCGACTGTATGTAAGTGCTCCAGAACGATTGCACCTATTTGAATAATTTTTGTTATCTTTTTTTTCTGGAAAATTCATCTGAAAAGTCGGAAAGGATGGTATTTTTGTTTGAAAACAGACAACACATACGCCCGGTTTCTCGACGGCTATTCAAATCTAAAATTAACTAATCATGTGTAAAATCTCTTGTTAAGTCGAAAACGAGTTGCACGAACGTTGATTAAGTACTTGATTTGAATCTTTGATCACTTGACACAACAATCAAATTAGTACAAAAATCTCTTGTTAATTCAGAATTTGGGTTTCTGAACAAACGATTAAGCTCGAATGTCATGTCAAGCCACTGTCAAATGTTGTGTTAGCTAATCTGTCGAGCTTGGGCGATTATCTTTGCGTTCCCTGTGATTTTCTGTTTTTTTTCGATAATTTGCTAGTTATAATTAATGAAACAACTTCTGCTACCCATAACGGACTGTTTTCCTACTAAAGATTTGATAACCGAACAATTATATTTCCTATAAAAACAAACAAACGTATGTAAAGATGGTCACCCATCCACTGACCAACCCCGGCAAGTATAGCTTAATCTGATAGATCGACACGTGCGGCTGTTATTACTTAGCCACGAGCTCCTCCTAAAAATCTAAAACCAAACAATAAAAATTCTTTAAGTACCTAGGTACTTTAACTACGGTACATATTTTTGTTATAGATTTTTTTTTTGGTACCTCCGTGTTGAGGTTTAGGGGTTTAAGGATTTTGTAAAGGGGGGCCAAATTTTCATTATTTTTGCGATAGGACACACCGTTTTCGAGATATAAGGAAAAGAAAAATAAAACCAAACATTCAAATTTTCAATAAAATGGCGGCTTGGTCAACAGTGTCAACTTGATATTCAATTGAACGAATTATTTATCAAAATGAATGAAGAATACGATGTTGCCATACACATAATCTATTTTCTTTAATCAGTTGACATTGATCGTTGATTAATTAATTTTATCGTAATCGCCAATTCAGCAACCCAATTTGATTTGACTGTTCTGTTAATTTAACAGGTTTGTTAGTTGATTTTAGATTTGAATAGCCATCGAGAAACCGGGCGATAGTCTAATCCACTGGTGATAGAGGTCAGACATGAAATTCACCCGGGTGACGCCGGGCACGGACAGCTAGTATATGTATAATTGGCCGCGGTTTCGCCCGCGTAAATGCCGGAAAATAATCCACAGGAACGTACTACCGGGTAATACTTCCTTATTCCTTGTCTACATTATAAAGGGAACCTCTGCGCAAAATCTCAGATTTCTAGGTTCAAGGGTTTGGGCTGGGCGTTGATGAGTCAGTCAGTCAGTCAGGACTTGACGACACGGTTGGCGCAGTGGTTGAGCGATTGACTGCTGCGCAGCATGTCGCGGGTTCGATTCCCGCACGAAACTCAAACTCAAAACTCAAACTCAAAGCATTTATTTCAATTAAACCAATTACTGGCACTTTTGAATTGTCAGAATCGGTCAGTTAGTCAGAAAGTTGAAGCTAGTTGCCCATTCCAAAACGTAGATCTATGGAGAAGAACGGGCAAGAAACTCCACGGACACTCTTTTAAATCAAGATAAGTATTACAATATCATTGGTAGGTACATTATATTTGTTGCTTTCTACATCTGAGAACAATGTAAAAAAATACTTAAAACCAAGTTAAAATATAAAATTAAAAATAAAGCCTGGCAGATAAGAGATGACCAGTCTCAACTGACGGCGCCCGTTCACGAACATTGAAAAAAAATTATAACTAGAAAACTACAAAAAATCGTAGAACATACATGGGGGTTAAATCGATAGGTATGGTACTCTGCTATCAGCTCGCACTGGCGTGACACCTTAAGAGAAACACCCTGTATATGCTAGTCGCGCGGTAAACTCTAATTATGCGATGCAGGATTTTTCGTGACGTCAGTGTGATGCGTAGTTCGCATGTGGCGATGTAGATCACTCCCCTCCGGAGACCGGAGGCCGATAGTGGGCTAATGAAGATTCTTTAAACACAATATTATTAGTAACGTTTGCTTCAAATCTGGCATCAACTAATACTTTAATAATAATTTCTTCTTCTTCTACAATTGTAAGATTAACGCTTTCATTTTTATTTTATGAAGAATTCCCTATCGTTTAGTATGAAGACTTCCTGGAATCTTTTTACTAAGATTTAACAATTTTGTATCTTCAACTTGTCAACTTGAGCGTACTCAGCACCCTAACCACGTCCCCATCAAATTCAATTAAGACATTTTTCGTTCAACTTTCAACCTCAACAAAAAACTAATAAATTAAAGGAGGCCCAAAACCCTCAGTCCTAACTATCACTCGGCGTAAAATATTCTGACCATGACGTTACCTATTCAAATCAGTGCTCTTCGCAAAAACCGTCGTACAGATTGCGAAATATAATTGACGGTTCGGTCCGGTTCAAAACTATGGAGCTGGCTAATTGTCTCCGTGACATGAATATGCATGAGTTCCATCGATCCCGCCCGGCTAACGAATATGGGAGCTTTCTGAATGATATCAGCCAAATATCAAAATATTTGAGGTGAGGATTTGAGGATTCTAGCTGTTGCCACGGTAATACCTTTGGACTTTGAGTCGGGATTTGTGAAATGTTGCAGGTCATGCTTGCATTTGTGTTTGATGTTATTCTATGTGTTGTCTATTATAGATTTTTGTGGAGGATTTAGATTTATCTATTCCAGTCCAGTCATTGAGTAGGTGTGCTTAATTTATTGCTTCAGGAAGTTGCGATTGTTTTGATAATCTCATAATGTCTCGGTTTCTGCTATTAGAAAATCGTAATACGATATAGCTTGCAGAGTTTGCAAGCTTAAGTGACAGTGGGCTGACCATGTCTGTCGAAGGACCGATGAAACAGACGAGTCCTGGAGTAAAGACCGGGTATCGGCAAGCGTAGTGTGGGACGACCCCCAGCTAGATGGACCGACGACCTTAAAAAGGTGACTGGGACGGACTAGATGCGGAAGGCGGAGGACAGAGTGTTGTGGCGCAGCCTGGGAGAGGCCTATGTCCAACAGTGGACAGTAATATGTTGAATTAATTGAATACGGCATTAAAATACAGATAAGAGATAGAATTATGTTTCTTGAAGACCTTTTCTGAAGCACAAAAAATTTTAACTAGGTACTGTGACAGTTTAGTCTCACAGGGGGATAGCCGTTTTTTTTTTTTTTAAAAAAAGGGGCATAGCCGTACTATAAATTAAAGAGATAGAGGTAGGTCAAGAGGGCCGAGGGCCGTTATATTTATCAATACTCAGTTTCAACTTAATATTATTATTTAACACACTGCACTCCTATCATTGCTCTAGCTAGAATGTGTCTTCGCCCTTGCCGCTTTTGTTCAAAGTAATTCGATGTTTGAATAATAGAATGTCAGCCTGTAACAATACATAATAAGGTTGACCAATGAAAAAAGAAAACCCTAGTTTGTATCATAAACTATTTAAATATCCACGGAGGTTGCATTCTAAAACGCATACAGTCTTATTACAAAACAGGGTTTTTCTTCTGTCATGGTTTAAACCATCGAGCCAGCTTTTGTAATAAGATCCTGGCTGTGATAGAAATACAGTTCTTTATACAAAACTGACAACTTAGCCCGGTACTAAGTTGTCCATCTTAATGTGTCAGAATAAAGTTCGAAATTAAAAAAAGGGTCCATGATTTAAACCTGTTCAAAGCCTCTATAGTACCTATCAAGTAATAGCTTGATAGCTATATTTTATTGTTGCATTTAAATGTGTCAAAAATAACTATTGCCCTATAGATACTACCGTTCCTCTTCCCGATTTCCACAAGCAATTACAGAACTACCGTTACCAGTTTCCGTAGAAATTCAAAATCTTCTCTTGTGCAATTCCGCTGCGTCCGCCTATTTCGCAATTACCGACGGCTAATGATAGTATCTCGGTGGAAATCTCACTGACCGAACAAAGCATATGGCACTATTCGGCAGGAAGCTGCAGGGCTGTCGGGAGCATCGCAGCTGCTGAAATTAGCGATGTTATTTACTTCTATTCTGGTAATAAGTTCAATAGGTACCTACATAGTCGTTAATGCTGTAGAAGTGTAGACCATTATTCAATTTGGTTCACACATTACATGACATATGCATATACATATACAGGGTGGAATTTTGTAATGCCACCTGAAGGGAAAGTACTCTTAATACTGTAGATAGAAGATTTTACTCAAAGGAAGCATTCCTTTATTTTTGAATAGAAAGAAAACTGCATTCAAAGATGTTCGAAAATTCGCTTGCCACACCCGGGAATCGAACCGACTAAAATCTGTAAAAATGACACACTGTACTTTTATTTCATTGATCGTTAGGATCAATTATAAGGATGAAATCTCTCTAACAAACTTAATAAATTAAATGATAGGAAAACCGTGAAATCTTAAATTATTTTAATTATTTACAAAAAATGGTAAACTAAATAATTAGTTGCTCGAAATGGGCTCCATTTTCTTGGATACACAAATGTATTCTTCTAACGAATTCATTCTGTCTTTCTTTATTCTTTTCTAACCTTTAATAACGTGTTGTGGTGAATATTATAAATCGTATTCTGAACTTCAACTTTTAACTCGTTTTCATTTGCATAAGATTTAACTTAAATTAGATTTTTCACATATCGCCACAAAAAAATATCTAAAGGGGTGAGGTCTGGTGATCTCGCAGGCCATCTGATTGTGCCGTTATTACCAATTCAGGTATTAAAATGGTTATTAATGTAGGCAGTATAGTGATTCTGCTGTTATGCGCTAAAGAGCTTTATCTTTGAGAGCTTTATCTTTCAGCGGCTTTAGAGTTAATCAGAAAAACAGTACCGTTAACAGTCATCACTTTTTCTGCTACTATTTGTAAAGCCCCATTAACATGATGCTTTCTATATTGTTTATAACATATAGCAACAAATGACTTGCATCGCCTAAACACTGTTTAGACGATGCAACTTTTATTGTTCCTTCTACTATGGTATGCCACAGTCAATTAAAGAGCTTTAACTTGACTTATTGAATTTATAAGTCCAGATTTCATGGTTTTCCTTTCATTTAATTTATAAAGTTTGTTAGGGAGATTTCATCCTAACGATCGATGCAATAAAAGGAGAGGTTGTAATTTTTACAGATTTTAGTCGGTTCGATTCCCGGGTGTGGCAAGTGAATTTTCGAAAATCTTTGAATGCAGTTTTCTTTTTATTCAAAAATAAAGGAATGTTTTCTTTGAGTAAAATTTTCTATCTACAGTGTTAAGAGTACTTACCCTTCAGGTGGCATTACAAAATTCTACCCTGTATATATAATCAGCCTATAATGTCCCCACTGCTGGGACACAGGCCTCCTCTCGGTGAGAGGCAGTGGGCCGTAATCCACCACGCGGGCCTAATGCTGGTTGGTAGATGTCAAATGTCTTTGAATTTTTGGTTCTAGGACATGCCGGTTTCCTTACGATGTTTGCTTTCACCATTTATTTTTCACTTTTTAGTCGATCGGTTTCTAATTATTATCTAAGTTACAATCATCATCATGATTGCCCACAGATTCAGGCGTGCTTCTAAAGAGGTCAAGCGCACTATATTTAGGGCTTACTGCACGTCGTTTTACTCTTGCAGTCTGTGGGCTCATTATACTCAGAAATCATACAGCGCCCTTCGCGTTCAATATAATAACGCTTTCAGGGTGCTGATGGAGTTGCCTCGATACTGCAGAGCATCAGGGATGTTTGCTGAAGCTCGCGAGGACTGCTTCTACACTGTGATGCGGAAGCGGTGCGCATCCCTGGTTAGTAGGGTGCGGGGCAGCACCAACAGCATCCTGTCTGTGGTAGCCGGCAGGCTAGATTGTGCGTTTGTGGTAGCCGGCAGGCTAGATTGTGCGTTTGTGGTAGCCGGCAGGCTAGATTGTGCGTTTGTGGTAGCCGGCAGGCTAGATTGTGCGTTTGTGGTAGCCGGCAGGCTAGATTGTGCGTTTGTGGTAGCCGGCAGGCTAGATTGTGCGTTTGTGGTAGCCGGCAGGCTAGATTGTGCGTTTGTGGTAGCCGGCAGGCTAGATTGTGCGTTTGTGGTAGCCGGCAGGCTAGATTGTGCGTTTGTGAACCACTGCTGCAAGGTATCGGCTGAGCCTGTCACCTTGCAGCAGTGATGTCACAAGTTGTTGTTTTTTTTGTGTTAATGTTTTACTAACATAGTTTGTAAGTATATTGTTACTAACACTATGAGTCTTGTTACTTGGAAATTAAATAAATAATAATAATAATAACAATAGCCCAATGTGAACTGCTCATAACCTTTTACAAATTATTGCTTTTCCCGATGCTCGGACGTTAATTGTTGAGAAGTTCTCCTAGTAAGAACCAGGAGAACTGGAGCTCCATAGTGAAGTCATCATCACCATTATTCATTTTGACGAGTATAAATTACTTAGCAACCATATTACCTAAAGTAATCGAATCGCAACCCGTGAAATACTTATGTACTTATAATTGTGTAGTTCCGATGGCCTTTTTCATTACCTCCTTTTTTGAGAAGTCGATTAAAAATAAGAACAATCAAACGATGAGAGAGACTAGTGAGAGCAGTGGTGGCAAAGTTGTAACGGCCACAACTTACGAGTTGTCAGTCGTAGGATCGAAGCCAGACAGACGTGTAACTTTGTGCAAATTTTTTCATCACCACTGCTCTCAAAACAGTGAAGGAAAACAGCGTGAGGAAACCGGCATGTCCCAGAACCAAAAATTCGAAGACATGTGACATCTACCAACCCGCACTGGGCCCGCGTTGTGGATTTTGGCCCACTCCCTCTCGAAGAGAGGAGGCCTGTGTCCCAGCTGTAGGAACATTAAAGGTTGATTTTGAATTTATTGTAATTATTTTAAATATTGAATTTTTTGTTAATGTGTATGTAATATTTTAAATATTGAATTTTTTGTTAATGTGTATGTAATATTGATTTTAAATTCTTAAATTGATATATAGGGTATGCTATTGGGTAGTTTTTTGAGTCACCATAACCTAACTATAAGACCTACTGTATCACCAAAAACACACTAATTAAACTTTGACTTGATATGTTTTTAACTATGATTAAATCTCTGATTACAAGCACATGAAAACCAGCTTCAATTCTCACACAAATAAACTAGCAATTGCAACTAGAATTTAATACATTTGTGCAACATTTTAAACAACAACAAACACAGTAATTGTTTTCTCTAAACTTTCTAACCAGCCAGCCCTATGAAACCCAGCCAAGCATTCGCGAACATTGTCAGCCGTGCAAAATTAATACATCACCGCCCGTCCGTCTGTGTGCTTTATCTCATTAACTCGCTAGTTAGTCCACTAGATGATTGAGTACGTGGTTACCATGGCGACACGTTTTACTATGAGGAAATTATTAGCCATGGTTTTAATGAATTTTTTTCTACATAAATAAATTATATTTCAGAAAGAAGTTAGAGTTCGTGGCTATAAGTAATAACAGCCACACAGGTCGATTGGCTGGTCAGTGGATGGGTGATCTTTACATACCGAGATTCCTTCATGCCTCGAAAAGCACGTTAAGAGGCGGACTGACTACGATTTAAAACGGCACGCAACCACGTAATCTATATTGTCACCAATAACGGGCTTGAAATAAGGTTGAATATTGAAAACAATATTTGTGTTGCCGAGATGTGACTAAGCTGTGAATGTGCATTTATTTTAATAAATAATAAATATCCTTGGGCATTTCGCATTTCACATTTTCCGGGTTTTCTTGCATGATTAAAAGTGTTCATTTTATTTCAATATACTTAAAAATAATCTAAAATAACTTAAAAATATAATATCTTAAACTAAAACTAATAAAAAACTAAAATATGGCGTCGAAAAATTTCTCCGCATCGCTGTCGACTGGTAAAGTACCCAAGAGACTGCCGGCATTGCCACGTTGTATGGCAATGCTAAGCCTCTGGCCAAGGTAAAAGCCAGCCCCTGGGTCACGGGAAGTGTCAACATGCCGTTTGGAGATTTCCTTAAACAAACTATGAGCACTCGGACCCCACGGCCCAAGGGTTTCAACCCCAAACGGCTCAAAAATATAATTGGTTTTCTTTAGATTATTCAGAATATACACAAAAAATTAAATTATTATCCGGTAAAAGTTTAAAAAAAATGCTAATTCTATTAAATTCTTAAAAAAATTAAATCCCTGAAAATACAGAGATGTTCAACGCCAAAGTTTATTTTTGTGGAGCAACTTCCAATTTTTTATTGGGAATATCAAACTATTTTTTACTATTCTATTCGGTTAACATTTTTCTTTATACCTTTCTCTATCCACTGTATTTTTTGCGTCGGATAGTTTCATTGCGTTACGTCATACTCGACAATCCAAGAAACCAAATTTTTGTGATTATTGAGCTAACACCGTGCCTTAAGCAGTTGGTCCCGGCTGTCATTCCTGGATCTTTAACAGTCGTTACGGGTCGTCAGAAGCCCGAAAGTCTGACAACCAGTCTTACCAAGGGGTATCAGGTGTAACGAAAATTATGGTTGTGGTACAGACCAACAAACTGAACATCTTTCTCCATATGACCAACATCGTAATCGCGACAAAATTATCAGTTGGGTCGAGTAGATAGGTTTGAAGTTTTGTATGGGATGACTGTTTTGTTTTCACGATTGCGATGTTGGTCCCATGGAGAAAGTTGTTCAGTTTAATGGTTTGTACCACACCCTTAATTTTCACCACACCTTTCTGAGACAGATTATATTAAAAAAAAAATATTGAGACTAATAAGTTTCGTTACAAAGAAATATTCATAGGTAACTAGTGAGCTATTTTAAAACAATACATAATGGGAGCATCTGCAGCCGACCTAGGTGTAAACCTGTATCTCGGCATACAGCGCCAATCCTCTCAGATATTTATATAAATAAAAATTAAGCCAACAAGCACCATAAGCAAAAAACACCCTTATGATCTACGCAAGAAGACTTTGATAAATGTCACAGTTCAAACACATAATAAATAAAGACAATAACTAATTCAGGACGGTTTCAAACAATACATACATATTTGTGAATGAGACTGTTCATTTACTGAGATAGCATTCAAAGTTAGTAGACAGTCGATATCTTTGTTCACGATGTTGCAGACTTACGAGGTTTTTAGATGGGGCTTTACTTACTTTTTATTCTGTATTTGTTGTGATTTTTTTGAGTAAATGTGTCCACTGGTTCTCATATACAGGGTGACTTTGAAAACATGCGACAAAATTTAAGGGGGTGTTCTACGCATCAATATGAACAACTTTTACTAAGGACCAACATCGAATTCGCAAAAAAAAAAATTACCTTCCCATATTATAGTTAAAGGTATTGGACCCTTTTGTAAAAGAAGGTCGGATTTTTTTTTTGCGAATTCGAAATTGTTCACATAGTAAAAGTTGTTCATATTGATGCGTAGAACACCCCCTTAAATTTTGTCGCATGTTTTCAAAGTCACCCTGTATTTATTTATTTGGGTTAACCAACAATTGTTTACACTACATACATGAATGACTAGGGTAACATTTGCACGTTTATCAATTAATAAAAGGTTAACACAACATGCACAAAAAAAAAACGGCTTTCTACTAACATATTCATAATATCTAATTGAGCTAGAAATTATACAATACATAATAATTAATTTAAAAAAAAAAAAAATAACCAATACAGAATTACAACAAACCAATGAAAACAACAAAATTATTAAAAAGTAGTTGCTAAGAAATTACAAGAAGTATTTTTATCTTTCATTGAATATTAATGATGACGCCATTCAACTTTTTCAAATAGAGTCAGTTGTTGGGGTTCCGTACCAAAATGTTAAAAAGAAACCCTTATTGTGCAACTCAGTCTGATTGTCTGTCCGTCTGTCGCAGCTGGATATCTCAAGAACTGCTAATCCTATCAACTTAAAATTTGGAACAGTTTTAGATGACGTTTGCCCAACTATTTTGCAATTAAGATTTTTTTTTTTTTTTTTGCAACAGGCATTGAAAGGGGGTCTTAAAAACGAACTGGGGCTACTAAGGCATGTGGGGTATCATATAAAAGAGCACTGTTTGCTCGTTCTCAAAAATTGTTTTCTTTTTTTAGGCCGCCGCACAGTTTTCGATTTTTGATGAATTTTTTTTAAAAATCCGTTCCCGAAAAAAATCTGAAATTATTCTATGCTTACTCTATGTGATAGAAGTTTATGTAAAGACTAGCTTCTGCCCGCGACTTCGTCCGCGTGAAATTTCTTTTTTGCTCGACCCACCCCGTCGCATCGCATTGCCTACCCACGCTATTACTTCGTTTTCACTTAGCGTCCTTTCAGACTTTTTTTCTTTTTGCTCGGCACCTAAGGGTCCTAAGGGTTCCAGGGGGTATGTTAAATATGCCTTCTATAAGATTTGGGCTATCATTAATGCAAAAAGATTTTTTAAATTCCGACTGGTAGGGTAGTTCCAGAGATTAGGTCGTTCCTTCACCATATCCCCTTCCGCTACCTCTCCCTCCCCCTCTCACTCACTCTCACACCCCCTTCACCACTTCCCCTTCCCTCTCTCTCCCTCACCACGCCGTCCCCTCCCTCTACCCCTATCCTCCACCTCCGGCTCACCAACCCCTACCCTCCCCCTCAGCCTTCACCACGTCTTCCTCCTCTCCTCACCAAGTCCTGCCCCTTTCTCCCTGCGTCCGCCATCCTCCCCCTCACCCTACTCACCACCCCTCCCCTTCCCTCTCCCCCTCTAACCCTCCCGCCGGGGTACTTTTAAAAAACTAATAATGACAAACTTAGGCAAATATTTGTGCCAAGTTTCAAGTCAATTAAAACCAAATGAATAACATTTTTCATGTAAATTGTATCCCTGTTTTTACCCCCACAGAGGTGGAATTAAAAAAAATGGTTTGAGATATTTCCACAACTTGACTGAAAGATTATTTACACCAATTTTTGAGTTAATCAAGCCACGCAGTAAAATCCTCCCCTGTGAAATTGACTACCCCTTTTCACACCGTTAGAGGTAGATTTTCGAAAAACCCTGATACACATTATTCTTTATTTTTGGTTTTTAGTATAAATACTGAGTTTTGAGTTAATCGGATTGCGCGTTAAAATTTTTCCATACAAACTTTGAGACCCCCCAATTCCCCTTTAGTAGTTTAGAAAAACAAAAAATCACAAAAATCATAATTTACTTAGATAAATATTCGTGCCAAGTTTCAAGTTTATTAACTCAAGGAATAAGATTTTTCATACAAACAATATCCCCCTTTTTACCCCCTTGAAGGTCGAATTTCCAAAAACCCTTTCTTCGCGGATGCCTAGGTCATAATAGCTACCTGTGTTCCAAATTTCAGCCCGATCCGTTCAGTGGTTTCAGCTGTGTGTTGATAGATCAGTCAGTCAGTCAGTCAGTCAGTAACGCTTTCCTTTTATAGATATAGATTACAGGAAAAAGTGACAGTAAATTTATTTCAATGTAATATAAACATAACCTATAAGTAACAAAATTATATCCTAACTAAAACTATTAAAAAACTAAAATATGGCGTCAAAAAATTCCTCCGCATCGCTGTCGACTGGTAGAGTAGCCAAGAGACTGGCGGCATTGCCACGTTGTATGGCAATGCTAAGCCTCTGGCCAAGGTAAAAAAAGAAAAATAAAACGATGTCTTTAATAACAAGACGACACGGTTGGCGCAGTGGTTGAGCGATTGACTGCTGCGCAGCATGTCGCGGGTTCGATTCCCGCACGGAACAAATATTTGTACGACCTACAAGTATTTGTTCCGAGTCTGGGTGTTTTTCTATCTATAATATGTATGTATTTACAAAAAAAAATGTATATAAGTAGTTTATCAGCCATCTCGTTACCATAACACAAGCATTAGGTTGCTTAGCTTGGGACTAGATGGCGTTGTGTGAAATGTCCAAGGATATTTATTTATTTAAACTTTTTCTGAAGTCGGAACGGAATGCTGGGTGCGCGAGTCCGACTCGCTCTTGACGGATTTTTTTTTAAAATTATAACTTCAAGTATCTTTACGATCTAATGATCTCGTCATTGGATCGTTTTCAAAAAACCTGTGTACCAAAGCTTTTTATGATGAATTGATGATTGTAGTACCATTGATGAATGTAGTACCTAGGTACTTATTTCACTAGATAGGCTCAGACAGGCAACAAACTTATACGTATATGTCCAAGCTACTTTGATTATGTAGACCACAGCAGAAACCAGTAAGTGTGATAATTTCCTAGTTTCAACATAAGTATACAATACAGTGCGATGGCACTTGCACGCATGCACGTGACGTAATGAGCCTCACTACACAGCTAATCCGACACACCATGACGCACGCCACGGATTGGCTAATAGCCAGGACGGAGCAGTCGGATTGGCTTAATCGCATGGCTGCGTACTTGGATTAAGTTTAATGATAAATAATTAATTCATGGAGAGGATAGTGTTTAGTTTGCTCATTTTATTTCGAAGTAAACTTAGACAACTAAAAGACATGCTTTGCTATTAAACGGGCAATTTTAAGACTACTGGATCAATAGGCAATATTACGCAAAGCTGAGATAGTAAATGGCGCCACTTTGAGATGAAGTGAACAAATCAATCTGTCAAAGGCGTGCGGAAACATTTTTCGGTGTTTTTAATTTTATTTCAGCTTTATTTCATCCTTGTAACTATAATTGTATGTTAAAATAATACCAAAAGGTTAAAAACATGCATATAAAAATTTCAAACATATTTGTTTTGTTGATATTGAACTAATTTAACGTTACATTCAAGCAAATAGCGCTAAAAATATTGTGCTTTTACATTAGGTTTATACTCTGACCTATAAAAAATCCTTCGTTCTTATAGTCTTCAGCTCTAAAATGATCCAGAACACTAAACTAATTTTTGTGACTTTAAATGCTTGCACCGTTGCAATTTACCGTTGCTTGCGGAGTTATTGGTTTTAGTGAATTAATGAACGCCTTCATTCCTGCATATACTAATTATATAACACTGATTCAATGACTGATGCATTATTAAAGATTATTCTAATTAGAAATAAATCCCATTTTTGATCGAGTCAGCCATTAATTTCGCGTCGTATTTACTACATTGTTGTTCTAACAGGCCATTTATTTTCATATTTATGTAAATTTTCCTCCCTTTTCCCCCACAATATTCGAGTCTATTTCTCCCCGACTCTGTAGCCGGCGTCCGATACGATTGTTCAGAGCACTTCCAACTTGCGCATTCAATTTGCATCCAACTGTGTTGCAGCAACGTTCATTTTTACTCACAAGTGGGGCGCTGCCTGAAAGAAACTACCCTCATTGTTTGTACCCTATTTGCTGCTGTATATGGCACATTCAGTAATATTTTTGTTTTAGTAGAGGTTTGTTAGGATAAGTTTTTATTATTATTATTATTGTAAGCCAAAGACCTCCCTTTCGTCTTTCCATTTTTCTATCTCTTACAATTTGAGGACACTTTTGGGGGTCCAATATGGTTTGCTGGGGAAGTTACGTACCCTGGCCCATTTTTTTAAATTTTTTTATTCACTGTCAAACAACGCACGCAGGCCGCAGGAATGGGTCCGTGCCCACTCGATTCGCTTAGACTCGACCCGAAGAATAATACCTGGATATTTCTGTTTTGATGGATGCGGGAAGCACAGAACCGCCGCGGTCGAAGTGGCGGTGCTTTGGGGACGCCTATGTCCAGCAGTTGACGTCTTTTGGCTGAAATGATGAAACTACGCACAGCCTTAACTGCTGGGTCTAGAAGCTTTAATTTATTTATTTAATTTTGTATTAATGTACTAGTGTGTAGGTAATTGTTAGTAATGTAAGGTTATTTTAAATAGTTAATAATTATTACAAGTAGTCTTAGCTATCGCATTAGGTTTGTAACCTGTAATGATAGTATAAGAGTTTTAAATAAATAAATAAATAAATAAGCACCAGCGACACAAAAGTTCCTTAAATATACAGTCAGCGTCAATAATATCGGGACGAACAGACTGTGCAAAATGATCTAAACAACTATGAAAATGAAATATTAACTCAATGACATAAGAGGGGCAATTCTCGTAATTTTAAGAACGTTCGCATTCTAATCTCCAGTCGCAATCTGTCAAAAAAACCTCTAATTTCCCTACATTTTTGACATTGATTGTCGCTGAGATGACACTGCGACTTGAATTTGAACGTTTTTTAAGTACGAGAATTGGCCTTCTGGAATGTTTCAGAATGTAGACAGTACACAACAACTGTCATTCTGACAATAACTTTATCCAATTCAGATAAAGTTTAATTTTCTTAGTTGTTGAGATCATTTTGAACAGTTTGTTCGTACCGATATTTTTGACGTTGACTTTACAACGACGGTGAGCAATAAGGAAGGATTTTTTCAAATAAATTCCATAACGGGGTAAAATATGGATGAAAGTTTGTACCTATGGAAATTAGAATTTTTTGCAGATAGGAAGTCCCGTCGGGCGAGTAGCTTGTACATCATCAGCTTCATCATCATTCTCTGGACCAATGTTATCCCAATTTGTTTGGGTACTTCTCTATTAGTCGTAATTTTGGTGGTCATCCCCTTTCTATCCATATCATCTTTCAACAATAACCTTCATAGTTCCTTTATTTATTTTTTTTAATAAGGCACCAAGTCCCTTAGTACACATCACAAACACATGAAATTATTTAAATTAATTCATCATTTAAATAATAGTTATATAAGCCACTGACGTATAATAAGGGGTATTAAAACAAAAATGTGGGTTTATCACACGAGGCGAAGCCGACTGATAATAGTATCACATGAGTGTTTTAATACCTAATTATGTACAGTTGCATACAAGACTTTATCTACATCCATGTTATCAATCCTCTATAAAAGGTTCTGAAATAGTTTTTTGCAATACTAATACTCGTATCGAACATGGCGGCCGGCGTCATAGTATACGACGTGAATTCGAATAAGTTCTTTTTTAAATTACGGTGCTGTTGTAGTGAAACGCGCGTGCATTACAATGTTCTTTTTTTGAAAACGAGTTGCATTATGAAATTCAGTACAACATTAAAGCACCCGTTTGGATGCTATTATGGTTGCCATGGTTACTATGACACTGGCTGTTTTAATGTTGGCAATAAGCTAACTGTTTCAGAAACTTTTATAGAGAATTTATAGCATGGGTGTAGATAAAATACATTAAAAGTCATCCTACTATAATATCCTACTTAATATTATAAATTTGAAAGTTTGTATGCTTGGATGTTTGGATGTTTGTTACTCAATCACGTATAAACGGCTGAACGGATTTGGATGAAATTTGGTATACAGATAGTTCCTAACCTGGATTAAGACATAGGATACTTTTCATCCCGGTAGAAGGTTCCCGTGGGATAATTTCCGACATACACGCGAGCGAAGCCGCGGGCAACGGCTAGTTAGATCATAAAAAGAAAATACATCAAATTCCATACAACATCAAAATAAAATAAACACCTTAATAAAAATAAAAAAATGCCTAAATAAAATAAAGCCTTGTCTTACCTACATTTATACACCTTCGTATTGTGCACCTCTCAATTCATCCACCGGTAGCAGTCTCTAGTCTAAATAATTAAGTCTTAAGTTTGACTCATGCCAACATGCTGCGCTTCTCAAATTTTAGGAAGTGCTTAATAAAACGTACGCGAAGCGTGAAACGGCTGGCGACGGAAATTGCTAGAACGTCACTATTATGTTGCTGAAACGTCACTATAAGGGTGGGGCTAAATGAGCGTAGACTTTATCTTAATTCTGCAGTCTAAATGAGTGGAGAATGTCAAGGGTCGAGACACATTAGTGTAGCCGTGTAGGTAATTTGCATCCAGTTTTCGTCACTTCAAATTAAGGAATTTACGTATGGACCCATTAGTAAACGGTCAACGTAATTTTTAGGAGCAGTGGTGGCCCCGTGGTGATGGATGTGACTTACAAGTTGTGGCTCTTAGGTCCGAAGTCATACAACGTGTAACGTTAAATGCGCAAAACCTCTTAAGGCGTCATTGTACTCATCATTATGAACAACTTTTACTATGGGACCAAACCTGAAATCGCGAAAAAAAAAACAGCTGTTCAGTACATTTTGACGAATTATGCGAACATAAATGTACTGAACAGCTGATTTTTTTTTCGCGATTTCAGGTTTGGTCCCATAGTAAAAGTTGTTCATAATGATGAGTACATTTGCGCATTTAACGTTACACGTTGTATAGAGGCCTGTTTGTGTAAATTATTTCATCACCTGCACTGCTCTTAAAACGGTGAAGGAAAACATCGTGAGGAAACTGGCATGTCCTAGAACCAAAAATTCGAAGAAATGTGACATCTACCAACCACAGGGGCCGTATTAGGACGTGCAAAAAGATCATTGATCCATCATGGTTCCAGTGAGACAGAGACACATAGCTATACTCGGCCTATTGCGCTATCTTTTTTTTACAATGGAATCATGATGGAACCATGACCTTTTTTCATGTCATAGTATGGTCCCTGAGCTCGCAGTGGTGGATTACGGCCCACTCCCTCTCACTTTTGATTACAATGGAATCATGATGGATCCATGACCTTTTTTCATGTCATAGTATGGTCCCTGAGCTCGCAGTGGTGGATTACGGCCCACTCCCTCTCACTTTTGATTACAATGGAATCATGATGGATCCATGACCTTTTTTCATGTCATAGTATGGTCCCTGAGCTCGCAGTGGTGGATTACGGCCCACTCCCTCTCACTTTTGATTACAATGGAATCATGATGGAACCATGACCTTTTTTCATGTCATAGTATGGTCCCTGAGCTCGCAGTGGTGGATTACGGCCCACTCCCTCTCACTTTTGATTACAATGGAATCATGATGGAACCATGACCTTTTTTCATGTCATAGTATGGTCCCTGAGCTCGCAGTGGTGGATTACGGCCCACTCCCTCTCACTTTTGATTACAATGGAATCATGATGGATCCATGACCTTTTTTCATGTCATAGTATGGTCCCTGAGCTCGCAGTGGTGGATTACGGCCCACTCCCTCTCACTTTTGATTACAATGGAATCATGATGGATCCATGACCTTTTTTCATGTCATAGTATGGTCCCTGAGCTCGCAGTGGTGGATTACGGCCCACTCCCTCTCACTTTTGATTACAATGGAATCATGATGGATCCATGACCTTTTTTCATGTCATAGTATGGTCCCTGAGCTCGCAGTGGTGGATTACGGCCCACTCCCTCTCACTTTTGATTACAATGGAATCATGATGGATCCATGACCTTTTTTCATGTCATAGTATGGTCCCTGAGCTCGCAGTGGTGGATTACGGCCCACTCCCTCTCACTTTTGATTACAATGGAATCATGATGGATCCATGACCTTTTTTCATGTCATAGTATGGTCCCTGAGCTCGCAGTGGTGGATTACGGCCCACTCCCTCTCACTTTTGATTACAATGGAATCATGATGGATCCATGACCTTTTTTCATGTCATAGTATGGTCCCTGAGCTCGCAGTGGTGGATTACGGCCCACTCCCTCTCACTTTTGATTACAATGGAATCATGATGGATCCATGACCTTTTTTCATGTCATAGTATGGTCCCTGAGCTCGCAGTGGTGGATTACGGCCCACTCCCTCTCACTTTTGATTACAATGGAATCATGATGGAACCATGACCTTTTTTCATGTCATAGTATGGTCCCTGAGCTCGCAGTGGTGGATTACGGCCAACTCCCTCTCACTTTTGATTACAATGGAATCATGATGGATCCATGACCTTTTTTCATGTCATAGTATGGTCCCTGAGCTCGCAGTGGTGGATTACGGCCCACTCCCTCTCACTTTTGATTACAATGGAATCATGATGGATCCATGACCTTTTTTCATGTCATAGTATGGTCCCTGAGCTCGCAGTGGTGGATTACGGCCCACTCCCTCTCACTTTTGATTACAATGGAATCATGATGGATCCATGACCTTTTTTCATGTCATAGTATGGTCCCTGAGCTCGCAGTGGTGGATTACGGCCCACTCCCTCTCACTTTTGATTACAATGGAATCATGATGGATCCATGACCTTTTTTCATGTCATAGTATGGTCCCTGAGCTCGCAGTGGTGGATTACGGCCCACTCCCTCTCACTTTTGATTACAATGGAATCATGATGGATCCATGACCTTTTTTCATGTCATAGTATGGTCCCTGAGCTCGCAGTGGTGGATTACGGCCCACTCCCTCTCACTTTTGATTACAATGGAATCATGATGGATCCATGACCTTTTTTCATGTCATAGTATGGTCCCTGAGCTCGCAGTGGTGGATTACGGCCCACTCCCTCTCACTTTTGATTTTGGCGCAAACAGCGACAGTTTTTACCGAATAGCAACTATTTTATTTATTTGGCAATTCAATTTGAGCGATGTAAATAACACTGGAACTCATAAAGCTTGAATTTATTCAAGTGTATAATAATTAAGTTGACTCATTTTATGCAACATAATTACGTGCAGCGTAATTTTAGTGACTCACGTTCAGCGGTAATAACAACGCCAGTTTTTGCTCGTCTATCCACACCCGTAAATTCTGTTACTTCAACATCACTATTCAGTCGGTGGTATAATGCAATACCAAACTGTTGTCTAACTTAGCACTGCATTAACGAGTAATTCATCAGCTCGTCCCACATGCTTACAGCCCATTTGGGACGACTTGACGAAAATCAAAATAAATAATATTTTCATTCTGCAAGTCGTCCCACTTTGCTGTCAAAATGAGAAAAGGTACAATCAGTAGCAAAAGTGTTAGTGTGGAAAAAAAAAAAAAAGAATTTGTTATAAAATATTTAATCATCACAACATTGTCACATACAGAAAAGATTAAATCACCAACACCGTTAACCATTAAAACTTTTGTATTTTAATTGAATATATTTTGTCTGCCTATAACATAGTTTCACCAATAGAAAGAGTCTTTTCTTTAATTAATAAATTGTGAACGTCTGAAAAAACACAGTTACAGGTTCCGCTCCTTAGGGCGATGTTGATAATTATTACTAAGGTGAATATTTAAAAAAAATGGCAAGAATTGTATTCATAATTAAAATCATCACCAGCTGTATTAAAACAATTTTTTTGCTGACAAATATTAAAATACCTACTGAAAATTTATCTTGCAACTTTTCTTTGTGTAAAATAAAACCATATTTAAAAATGTGTTTTTTTTTTCATTGAGAACCTGAAAATTCCTGATTCTCAAAATTGAGTTTCCTTTATGATTCGGCCCTAGTAATTGAGAAAAATGTCCCGTTTTGAGCCAATAAATAAATGGTCACGTTAGGTATGACCCAACCCAGTTCTTGAGAATGGTCACGCCACATTGTACTGGGATCGATCTATCATCACTAGAGATCGGACAATCGGATGCATATTAACCTCTACCCGCACCGAGGGTTCCGTTCCGATTTCGGAAAAAGTGTGCTACTTAGATACATCGTTTTATTTTTCCTGTAATCTTTACATAAACTTCTATCACATAGAATAATTTCAGATTTTTCTCTTTGCAAAATTCGGAGATAAGGGGGGGGGAACGGTATTTTTTTTTACATTTTTCATCAAAAGTCAAAAACTATGCGGCCTAAAAAAAATTAAAAATAGTTTGAGAATGTGCAAACAGAGTTCTTTCATATGATACCCCACATGCCCTAGTAGCCCCACTTTAAATTTTTAAGACCACCTTTCAGTCCCTGTTGCAAAAAAAATATAAACATTATTATTTATTTCTTATTTGCAAAATAGTTGGGTAAACGTCATGTAAAACAATTCCAAATTTCAAGTTGATAGCATTAGTACTTCCTGAGATATGAAGCTGTGACAGACAGACAGACAGACTGAGTCACACCATAAGGGTTCCTTTTTTACCATTTTGGTACGGAACCCTAAAAACACATAAAATAACGGAAAATAATTTTGTCATGAATTAATAGGGAACTATGATTTAAATTTTCTTTTTTTTCCGCGCTTTGCTTTCGCCAGGTTGAAAGAGAAGCAAAGGTATAAAGCCGATAAACAGCCTAATATGAAAAATAGAAAATTCAAATATTTTTGAGTTTAGAACACAAATAGATGTTAATTTGTTCATAAACGTTTTTTTTATTGTAATAATCATGATTTTTGATAATATTCTATATAGAAACATTATTTAAATATTCAAAAAATATTAACGCCTTAGAGCGAGCGCGCACTGCGGTGCGTTTCCGTTAGTTCTGCCGCACTGGGCGGGGCCTACAGTAACAAAACACATGACCGCAGTGCGCGCACTTCAAAGATATTCCATACTTCACAGATTATGCGGGAGAAAAACGCACCGCAATGCGCGCTCGCCCTTAAAGACGCATATCTCTTTGCCGAGATTTAAAAAAAACATTCACCTCCGATTAGAGAGTTGTGAATAGAGGCATTGAACCAATTTGGACTAAGTATAGGTATAAATTATCTGTGGCATTCCCGCACACGTGCGGGAAAATAAAAAATCGCACGCGTGCGACATACATTGTATTGTGAACCTAATCGTAGTGCGATATGAACCAGTTTTCGAGGAAGTGTATTGAAAAATATTTTTTTGTACCTTCATTCTATTCATAGGGCTGTCATCATTTACTTAAAAAGCAACCACTGTTTTTTATACTTCTATGCACGTAACCATTGTTTATTAACCTGATAATAACCGAAACTTAACATGTCTACCATTCGCATATAACACTTGAACTTGTGCGTTTGCGTGTAAAATTAAACATATCTAGAAAAAAATGTTTTACTTTGTACTGACTTTTTTAATACCTATTAAATAATCTATGAACAAAACGAAAGTAAAAAAAATGAAAAAAAAAAAAAAAAACTTTATTCAGTTCAGAAAAAAAAAACACGGTACAATAATTAAAAAACAAAAAAAAGTTAAAGTATATACTAAAAATTCTTAAAAAAATATTGTTATATCTTTTCTTAATAACTGTACCAAACGTTGATAAAGTTTAAATTTCCACACAAAAAGAAACGTGGGACGACTTGCAGAATGAAAATATTATTTATTTTGATTTTCGTCAAGTCGTCCCAAATGGGCCGTAAACATGTGGGACGAGTTGATGAATTACTGGCATTAACTTACCAGTTATCGATTCGATTGTTCTAAGTGAACTATGGATTATTATGTACCGAAATTTGATGTTCAAAGCTGTACTTAATTGCAGAATTGACATTATAATTTGTATGATAAAAGGATAATATTATCACTAATTATAAAACAAAGTACCCCGCCGCGTTTGTCTGTCTGTATGTTTGCAATGATCTCAAAAATACTGACTGGATTTTCACTCTTCGACGGAGTGATTCATGAGGCAGGGATAGTACGTTTACGTGGGATTATTTCCGGCCTCCACGCGGGCGAAGCCACCGGCAAAAGCTAGTACTACACTAGCTTTTGCCGGTGGCTATAATTCGATAATCTTGTGAATAAAATCTCAGAATTGATTAAAATTCAAAGTCTACTAGGGCATGTGGGGTATCATTTGAAAGAGAGCTGTTTGCACATTCTCAAACATTTATTTAGTTTTTTTTTTAGGCCGCATAGTTTTCGACTTTGATGAAAAATGTTTAAAAAAAAAAAGTACCGTCCCCTCCCCCTTATCTCCGAAGTTTGCAAAATAAAAATCTGAAATTATTCCATGTGATAGAAGTTTATGTAAAGATTACAGGAAAAATAAAACGATGTCTCTAAATAGCACACTTTTTCAGAAATCGGAACGGAACCCTCGGTGCGTGAGTCCGGCTCGCTCTTGACCGGTTTTTTTTTGTTGCGTGCCTATAATTGAAGGTAGATTATACAAGGATCACCCATTTTGCTGTTACACCTTATATTATGTACCTACAATCTGTGCAAATAAATTTTTGCTTTACTTCACTTTACTTTCACTGCCGGAGATATTTTTTATTTCGAAAAAGGACATTTCTAGCGAAAACTAAAAGGAATTTCGACTGACGACTAGGTTAATATACCTTTTAGTTTTAAAAGTTCCCGCTTTCAACAATACGGAGGAACAGAGTACAGTTCCTCTTCAGTAGACCAAATGCATGCAGTTACTAAAGTACTAAAGTAAGACAGGACTTAACTCCAAGACGGGTGTAGGTGCGGAACGCACTAGTTCGGTAATTTCCCCAGCAAGCGCAGCTGGTACAATCCTCGCTGTTCTCGCTGTTCCTACAGTTATCGTATTTATTCTGGTTAGATTGTTTCGGGTAGTTAAATAAGGAAATGTTTTTGTTTTTGTCAAGGGATAAAGGGGTGAGGTGTTATTTTTTTACTTTTGAAGTTTGTTTTTCGGATTCACAGTTTTTTTCACCACTTGCATTGAAACGGTTTTGTTAAAGTTACCCAAAGAAGTGTCTATTCTGCATTGGTAACTTAGTTTCCAAAAATGTAAATAAATGTGTTCTTTTTATGGTTTCGTACCCAAAGGATAAAACGGGAACCTATTACTAAGACTCCGCTGTCCGTCCGTCTGTCACCAGGCTGTATCTCATGAACCGTGATAGGTAGACACTTGAAATTTTCACAGAGATGTATTTCTGTTGCCGCTATAAAAAAAAATACTAAAAAACAGAATAAAATAAATATTCAACAAACGTGGTTTTTTTGTCGTTTTATAGATCATATACGGAACCCTTCGTGCGCGAGTTTGACTTGCACTTGGCCGGTTATTTTAATTTTGTGTTTCTTTTTTAATTTGTTTTATGGATCATGTGATCTGCAAAAAGATCTGCAAAAAAAATATTTATTTTATGTGAAAAAATAATTTTGACACCTACTACACAAAAGGTTCAGTTTACACTACAACTTCAACTTTCATTATTTTTTATGATTTTTTATTAGTAGGTACTCGTCATTCTCAAATCAACTTAATTACACAAAACATAAAGTTGATATTTGTTTAAGTGTTAATAACATTAATTGGAAATATGGATCTGAAAGACTTTAGAACCCTAAGGAAGGAATGTACCATACCTACTGTATCCAGCTAATAAAAGGGTGAAATAGGGTGTAGCAGATTGTATGAGATAATCCAAAATTGGCGGGGATGAAGTCGCAGCAATTTTATAAGAATGCTACTGAACATTTGTTGTATATTGGTACTTATGCCCATTCATTAAGACCACCCACGCTTATTTTCATAAAACTAGAAGTGCATTTCACATCTAATCTCGGTATTAAAAGATATATGTCCGATGCAGCTGTCAACGTACCGATAAAGTTTTACGAGAAGACATTGATAATGCAAAAGGTTACTGTGAAATTGAAGCTTATGAAACTGCGCACTTGTGAGAACTAGTATTTAATATCGTTATTATATTTTAAAGACGCATACGTGGGTTGCTGTTTACTGGTAGATATTCCACCAATTTAATTCAAAATATTTTATTTCACATAAACCATGGGAAATTATGAAACTTCAAAAATTAAGTGCACGGTTCCAATTGGTCGTTTCCTATGGAGAAGAGCCAGTAAGAAACTTCATAGTTACTCTTTAAAAAAAAAACAGTCAAGAGCGAGTCGGACTCGCGCACCGAGGGTTTCGTACCATCATTTATATGTAATTTTTGTTGATGATTTTTGAAAAACTGTGATATTTAGAGACATCGTTTTATTTTTCCTGTAATCTATACATAAACTCCTATCACGCAGAGTTTCAGATTTTTCTCCATGCAAACTTCGGAGATTGAGGGAACGGTATTTTTTTTTACATTTTTCATCAAAAGTCGAAAACCATGCGGCCTAAAAAAAGAAAAAAATGTTTGAGAATGTACAAACAGCGCTCTTCTATATGATACCCCAGATGCCCTAGTAGCCTCACTTCGAATTTTTAAGACCCCCTTTCAGTCCCTGTTGCATTAAAAACGTATATATTTTTATTTCTTTCTTATTTGCAAAATAGTTGGGCAAACGTCATCTGAAATTGTTCCAAATTTCAAGTTCATAGCATTAGTAGTTCTTGAGATATCCAGCTGTGACAGACAGACAGACTGAGTCACACCATAAGGGTTCCTTTTTACCATTTTGGTACGGAACCCTACAAATTAAATAATAAGGAAAGTCTTCAAAGAAATGCGTACCCATTAATTTATGCTACAGAACCATACAAAGATAAATCTAATTTGCTAATTTTTCTTTAAACTATGACAATAGGTAGGTACCAAATAGTTAATTGCTTCTATTATTTTTATAAGTAAATAGAATCAACATTGACATAAGTGCATAGACTTGATGGGCAAAAGGCCGAACACAATACATTACAAATGCAACAACAACAATTAAACATCACGATAACGTTAAACATATGAATCCCCAAACACCAATTCACAGTAAACTCGTTATTGGAAACAAAACTATCCCACTTTATACAGAGTGTAAAAACAATTCACGTAGCCATGATCTACGCATCCTGTACCAATTATGATATGTAATTTAAATATTGTAAGATCTTAAATGTGTTTGATAAAGTCAAATTGGGTATTGCCTCTGATTATTCTGAGTTTGTGAATAAGCTGCAGAAAACAAACAGACCAAACTTTGTTCGTGACCTGTCGTATTTGCCTCTATATAAGCTGCCAAAGTATAATAATGTGTATGGTAAGAGAGCCTGGACGTACGCCTTTCCTAACATTCTAAATAAGCTGCCAAAGGAAATTGTAAAAAAAATAGAAAACAAAAATAGTCAACAAATTAAAAATATCTTAAAAGCCTACTTTACCGTGGGGAAGTTTGGAATGGAGGAGGTCTGCGTGTAGGCTTTATCTAAAGTGAGTAAACTCTAAATAAGCTAATAGTGCACATAATCTTATTGTAATGCAAGATTGAGCGCTATTTTTATGTATAACGTCACGTCAATTTTCAGGAAATAAATAGTTTTAATTTTTTTTTTTTTTTTTTTTTAACCTACATCAAAATAAGAAACGACATTCTGTGAAAATTAAAAAAAAATGCTGTTATCAGAGTACCTAGAGCGCAAGGTAACACACGCAAAACATTGTTCTTATGGGTGCATGCAACAGTATAGGAATCGTGCGAGTATTTGAAGTCAGTTTTAGCTTTTAAAACTTATTTTCGTTTTAGAAAAACGTCATAAAAAGTTGGAACTTTGACCTTACAATATCTCTGTAACCAGAAGGTAAAAAATTAAATAATCATAATATCGGAAAGAACTTTCGGCTTCGCTTTTTATATCATTCCGTTATATCATCACAGAATCGATCCCAAGTCCAATTGAAATAAGGAAGTCCTAGAATCAATCACAATGACAAACAGTCACCGTATCAATACTTAAGATAAAATAGCATGAGACCTACCGAGAAGCTGTCAGCAATTGAGATAAAAGCCAACAATTCCCAGTACTATGATATTGCAGTACTCTGGAAGTGAACCCAGACCTTGTATGACGTTATGCATAAGATACCAGCCGAGACAACGGAAGAGCAGCTTGTTTAAATATGGAAGGTTAAAAGAGTACAGAAAGACCAAATAAACAATGGATGGTTGTCGAGAAAAATGATATGGCTAAAAAGGATTTCATGATAGATATGACGGTTAATAGAGATGGAAGAAACACAACATAAATGAAACATAGACAATCAATCTGCCTAGCCTTTCCCCAACTATGTTGGGGTCGGCTTCCAGTCTAACCGGATGCAGCTGAATACCAGTATTTTACATGGAGCGACTGCCTATCTGACCTCCACAACCCAGTAACTGCCCCAGTAACTGTAATACGATACCCCTTGCTAAGACTGGTTGTCAGACTTTCGGGCTTCTGACGACCCGTAACGACTGTCAAAGATCCACAAATGACAGCCTGGACCAACGGCTTAACGTGCTTTCCGAGGCACGGAGGAATCTCGATATGTAAAGATGGTCACCCATCCACTGACCAACCCCGGCAAGCGTAGCTTAACCTGACAGATCGACCCGTGCGGCTGTTATTACTTAGCCACGAGCTCCTTTAATGAAACATAGACATAAATGCTAAATCCTGATCATCCAAACCAATTGGGATGATAATTACAAATTAACAATTTTCGGACTTTTTCTTTTACTTCTGATGTGAGACATTGCTTCTTGCCAAATTTTATGATCTAGGTCAATGGGAAGTACCTACCCTATATCAGAATATGTCTCATAAATGGGCGTATTTTTTTATTGCGTTGACTTAGAAGCTTGATTTTTTTAGGACTTTAAGGAACCATAGACAAAGTATAAGTATTTGATACCTCCGCACGGGTTGATCCGTCAGGTTAAGCTACGCTTGCCGGGGTTGGTCCATAGATGGGTAACCATCTTTACATATCGAGACTCCTCCGTGCCTCGGAAAACACGTTAAGCCGTTACTCCCGGCTGTCATTCGTGGATCTTTGACAGTCGTTACGGGTCGTCAGAAGCCCGAAAGTCTGACAACCAGTCTTACCAAGGGGTATCGTATTACCCAGTTACTGTGTTGTGGAGGTCAGATAGCGACTGCCTATCTGACCTCCACAACACAGTAACTGCATCCGGTTAGACTGAAAGCCGAACCCAACATAATTGGGAAAAGGCTAGGCAGACCTCCACGCGTTCCTGAGAAAAAGGGTCTTTACAGACTGACAGATTTGAAAATATTTTTTTATGCGTTATAATTGCAAATTCACAATTTGCGTACTTTTTCCTTTATTTGTGCTGCAAGACCTTGCTTCTTGCCTTCATCGTTCTAAGACAACGGAAAGTACCCTATAGGTTTTGATTTACTTGCGAGTATCAAAACAAGTCGCATAAATGGCCGTATTTTTTTATTGCGTTGACTTATACGGTTCATTTTTTTAGAAGTGTAAGGAACCACAGACCTACGTAATTGATATCAACTTCTACTTGATACCTCCACGCGTTGCTGAGAAAAAGGGTCTTGAAATACTGACAGACAGATGGACACAACAAAGTGATTCTATAAGCGTTCCATTATTCCTTTTGAGGTACGGAACCCTAATAAAGAAGTATGTGTTTGAATTTTTGTTTTGAAACTGGCAATATGATTATTTACATATACGAAGTTTAACATAATAATAATTAAAGTCTTATTGACATCTCCATCCTGTTTATTTGCAAAACGAAATGATGCAACAATTTGCTTTCTTCCAAACCCAGACAGGTTATTTACCCAAACACTACAGGACGAAGTCGTACCTACTTTTACTTAAAAAGAAATTAACTTTTCAAACCAACATTCTACATGATTATTATCAACGAGACATGCGGGTTCTATTAATGCAAATTTAACTCAATAGTCCGTCACCGTGACTGACATTCAATTACCTGAGGAGCACGCAAGACGCATTAAGGTAAATACGAGCATTTATAAAGGAAATGCGAATTAGAGTAACTAATGTACGAGTATATGGGAGAGATACAATGAAAATGTACGAGTATATGGGAGAGATACAATGAAAATGTACGAGTATATGGGAGAGATACAATGAAAATGTACGAGTATATGGGAGAGATACAATGAAAATCATAATGGAATAAATCAGCATAGGATGGTCTTCTACCAGAAAGATTGATAATCAGAACATTTGATGCAGACTAACTACTTATCTAAGGTCCCATTAAAATAGATGGACATTTTTCAGGTGTTCTACCCATGAATATGAACAACTGTTACTACGGGGCCAAACCTGAAATCGCGAAAAATAAATCAGCTATTTAGCATGGATTAATGTGGAGTTCAAATTATTTAGTTTGAACTCCACGTTAATCGATTATAAATTAATCGATATTCCATTTTTGCCATTGCATTTTTTCCATTTTTTTTGCATTTTTTATTTTTATTTTTGCAGCCCGGGCAGATAGCTCACTTGCGTGGGCGTTGGCCGATCGAACCAAATCAGTTTTAGTTATTAAGTACTAACATAGGCTAAATAATATTGTTACTAACACATTGGACCTTATTTGTTGTCTTTAAATAAATCAATAATTAATTAATTAATAATTATAAGCCCATTTTATAGCCTAAACTTAATTTTTGGATTTCTTATTTTCCAGATGGTAAATTGGGTTGATTTTTCGCATTTGGAAATAGAAAAATAATAGGTCTTTACCTATGAAATTGCCGTTTCGTATGAAAAAATTTAAACGAATTTTTTTCATGTATTTTTTATTTGTATTAATCGAAGTAATCACCCATGCAATCAATGCATCTTTGCCAACGCAGTGGCAGTTTATTGATGCCCTTCTTATAGAAATCAGCTGGTCGGGAGGCAACAAATTCTTCAAAGGCATTTTGTACTGCCTCTCGGGTATTGAATTTTTTTCCCGCCAAGAAGTTATCCAAATTCTGGAAAAAGTAGTAGTCTGTAGGCGCAAGGTCTGGTGAGTAGGGCGGATGACGGAGAGCTTCCAACCCCAGTTCTTGCAACTTGGAGACCGTCTGCTGTGCAGTATGAGGTCGCGCGTTGTCGTGCAGGAGCAGCGGAGACGAGCGATTGACCAATGCTGGTTGGAGATGTGCCAGCTTCTCCATCATTGTGTTCAGTTCTTCACAGTACACATCTGCAGTAATGCTCACCCCGTTTGGTAAGAAGCTGTGATGAATCAAACCGGCGCTAGACCACCAAACAGTGACCATCACTTTTCTAGGGGTAAGTTTTCATTTAGGGCATTGTTTAGATGCAGAACCAGGATCCAACCAACTTGCTGCGCGCGCGGTTATCAAACAGAATCCATTTTTCATCGCAGGTGACAATGCGGTTCAAACCTTGCCAATTTGACGCAAATGGACCAATATTGTTTTGACGCTAACGTCGAAAGCTGCTGCTAATTCAGCCGTAGATTGTGTATCATCAGCTTCCACAATCGCCTTTAATTCGTAATTGTCGACCAAAGTCTTCGGACGACCGCGAGGTTCATTTTTCAGGTCGAAATTTCCAGAACGGAAGCGAGCAAACCAATAACAGGTGGTGCGTTGGTTTGTAGTGTTAGCTCCGTAAACGTCGTTGATGTTGCGTACCGCTTGTGCCGCGTTGCTGCCACGACGGTACTCATATTCCATAATTACTCGAATTTTTAACGTATCCATGATGACGAAAAAGATTGAAATGCGATGAAAATGTAACACTAATCATTAAACAAATGACTACTTTTGGAAAAAAAATCCATGTTTTTAAAATAAAATTAATTTGAAATTAGAATTCATAGCCAAACAAAAATTATTTTGATTTGAAATGGCCAGTACTGCAGAACGGCAATTTCATAGGTAAAGACCTAATATAACGCTTATTTTAAACCATACTCAACTTAATACAATTGGGCCTACAGATCCCCGTCTCCTTTGTCCTTAAATTTTAATGTGACCTTGTATACAGGGTGTAAGTGTACACAGTGGCAATCTTTTAAGGGGTCATTGTACTCATCATAATGAACCACTTTCGCGATTTCAGATTTGGTCCCATAGTAAAAGTTGTTCATAATGATGAGTACCTACAATGACTCACTTAAAAGATTTCTACTGTTTACATTTACACCCTGTATTTATGTGGTCAAGTAGCTAAGGAGTAATCACACGAGTGAATACTTCTGGGCAGGTGCATAGATGGGCATGAATATGGAAGCGGTTGTGGTGGTACTACACGGGACAGGTAGCTGAGTCATGCTGTGGTGGTACTACATGGGACAGGTAGCTGAGTCATGCTGTGGTGGTACTACATGGGACAGGTAGCTGAGTCATGCTGTGGTGGTACTACATGGGACAGGTAGCTGAGTCATGCTGTGGTGGTACTACATGGGACAGGTAGCTGAGTCATGCTGTGGTGGTACTACATGGGACAGGTAGCTGAGTCATGCTGTGGTGGTACCACATGGGACAGGTAGCTGAGTCATGCTGTGGTGGTACCACATGGGACAGGTAGCTGAGTCATGCTGTGGTGGTACTACATGGGACAGGTAGCTGAGTCATGCTGTGGTGGTACCACATGGGACAGGTAGCTGAGTCATGCTGTGGTGGTACCACATGGGACAGGTAGCTGAGTCATGCTGTGGTGGTACTACATGGGACAGGTAGCTGAGTCATGCTGTGGTGGTACCACATGGGACAGGTAGCTGAGTCATGCTGTGGTGGTACCACATGGGACAGGTAGCTGAGTCATGCTGTGGTGGTACTACATGGGACAGGTAGCTGAGTCATGCTGTGGTGGTACTACATGGGACAGGTAGCTGAGTCATGCTGTGGTGGTACCACATGGGACAGGTAGCTGAGTCATGCTGTAGTGGTACCACATGGGACAGGTAGCTGAGTCATGCTGTGGTGGTACTACATGGGACAGGTAGCTGAGTCATGCTGTGGTGGTACCACATGGGACAGGTAGCTGAGTCATGCTGTGGTGGTACCACATGGGACAGGTAGCTGAGTCATGCTGTGGTGGTACTACATGGGACAGGTAGCTGAGTCATGCTGTGGTGGTACTACATGGGACAGGTAGCTGAGTCATGCTGTGGACTACGATAGACTAAGTTGATTGAAGTGAGCGATGCCATCGAACACATTCTCGTTAAAGAACCAATTAAATATTATATAGATCAAAAGCTAGCAAATTGTAAAACCTGTCAAGAGCGATTCGGACTCGCGCACCGAGGGTACCGTTCCGATTTCTGAAAAAGTGCTATTTAGAGACGTCGTTTTATTTTTCCTGTAATCTTCACATTTTCTATATTTTTTTATTTTTTAGATTTTTCTCTATGCAAACTTCGGAGATAAGGGGGGAACGGTATTTTTTTTACATTTTTCATCAAAAGTCGAAAACATTGCGGGATAAAAAAAAGTTTGAGAATATGCAAACACCGCTCTTTCATATGATATCATGCCCTAGTAGCCCTACTTCGAATGATTAAGACACCCTTTCAGTCCCTTCAAAAAAAAAAATACTTGATTTGATTATTTGCAAAATAGTTGGGAACATCATCTAAAACTGTTCCAAATTTCCAATTGATAGCATTAGTAGTTCTTGAGATATCCAGTTATGACAGACGGACAGACAGACAGACAGACTGAGTCGCACCATAAAGGTTCCTTTTTACCATTTTGGTACGGAACTCTAAAAAGGAATTTGAAGGAAATTGACTATATTGGCATAATAAGTCATCACAAACACCTACATCACCACTAAAGCTTATTGACATCAATAACAATATTCCACAAACTTCTAAAAATATCAATTTCCTACAAATAGAAGTAAGTAACAAGACCCGGGTCTAAGTTAATGTACCTACTTACCCACCATTTACCATCAGAGCAACGCGACAAGAAAAACCAAGTGTAACTTTATATTTTACGGCCCGCGTCACAACGATAAGGGAAATTGAAAAATATTTATAGAACATAAGGGATGTCTTTTAGCTTTTAAATTTTGCTGTTATTACGCAGTTGGGGATACAATGGGGAATTAGGGTTTAAAATAATGAAGGGGAAATGGTAGGAACCTTTATTTTTGAGGTATGTACAACTTTTGTTCTTTTATTTAGAAAAGCCACGATAAAAACTTTTTACAAAAAAAAAAACAACCGACTCCCAATAAAACACTACAAAGTGAAAAATAACTTTAATTTCGGAAGTCGGTGTCTTTGGTTTTTTATTTACTTTCGTTTTGTTTTGCCACCGACTTCCGAAATTAAAGTTATTTTTCACTTTGTAGTGTTTTATTGGGAGTCGGTTGTTTTTTTTTTTGTAAAAAGTTTTTATTTTTCACTTTTTAGTGGTGCCTACCTACCCCATACAAATCTGAATACCACTCTGCAAAAAGTTGACGGACATATAACGAGGCTACGAAATCTGCCTTCTGACAATCAAGGCCACACATAGCATACAACTCAAGTAGCGCAATTTGAAGCGGCATATAATTACCATTAAAGCATTTATAGCCAGAGTGCACCTCATGACAATTCCAATAAGCCCAAACACGGCTAGGATACATTGTTTTATTACTGAGTTCCGATGCCTACCTTCCGGCTTCTTCATCAGATCGGTTCGATGGTACCATTTTCATCAGAACCATTTATTTAAAGCTTCGTCATAGTCGCTAAACTATTTTAATCTTATCGCTATCCGTGAAATACTTTTCATCGTTGAGGAGTTTCCGTGCCCATCTGTGGTCTTCTTCATCAGTACCACTTCACCAGATGATACTTTCTGAATGCAAACGCTTGATTTGTTGATGAAAATACCATAATCACTATATGTATGCCTATAATATTTGAGGAGTTCCCTCAATTCCTCATGGATCCCATCATCAGAACTGGACTTTGATAAAAATGGGACCAATCTAGATGTATACCCTTTCAAATAAAAAAAGAATTTTCCGAATCGGTTCATAAATGACGGAGTACTGAGGTAACAAACATACAAAAAAAAAAAAAAAAAAAAAAAAACATACAACCGAATTGAGAACCTCCTCCTTTTTTGGAAGTCGGTTAAAAATTACGAACTTCGCCCGCGATGATGTCGGAAATTATCCCACGGGAACCTACTACCAGGATGAAAAGTATTCTATGTGTTAATCCAGATTATAAACTATATATCTGCCAAATTCCATACAAATCCGTTCAGCCGTTTTTGCTTGATTGAGTAACAAACATCCAAACATCTTCAGAAACTTTCACATTTATAATATTAGTAGGATATGCTCGCCTCCTGTTATATGGGATTTAAACATAATTTGCGAAATGTGGGTGTACTACAGGTACAGCTCTGCCTAACCGTTTGGTGAAACAAGGTGTGATGTTATGTAATTATATTAATTTCTAGAAGGTAAGGAGCATGAGACAATTCTGTGCTACAGTTTATACTTTTGCAGCTATCATTATTTTACTTGTTGTACTTAATCCAGTGTTATTGTTCCGAAAAAAAAAAAAAATTGTGAAAGAAAATACAAGTATAGATCAGGCACCTTCTGCCAAGCTTATTATTATAGCACCACATAGTATTATTGAACAAACTTGATTTATTTCTAAAAACAGCAGAACCAATACTCACTAGGCTTATCACTAGGTATCCGGAAATCATCTGCAAGAGAATATTATGACTACTTCAAAACTTATACCAAAAGCTTGTTCTCTCCTCTTGGAAATGAGAACGATTTCTCACACCAAATTCCCACCCAAACTTAAACTCCCACAATAGATTCTTCACTCCATCTTCAACAATGAGTACTAAAAAACTCATCACGCCATATAATTTAATGCAAACGACATACGTCGCAGTCAGTTCATAAAATAAGACATTTGACACAGACCCCGTCATCTGCGCGGGAGGAAATTGCGACACTATGAGTGGATGAGCACGACGCCATATTGTGACGCCATTTTCCATTCCAATTTCGTGATTCCCACTTGAATAACGAGGTGTTATTGGAACTATAAAAATCTAGGAGTTGTGGATATTGCGCCGGGCAGGTTTTAGGGATGCTATTAGTTGAATATGGCCGCCATTTTTCTTTTTCTTTTTGCTCCAGGGGTGTTGGCAGTATTAAATTTGGGTGTGTTAACATCTACAAAGTTCTGTGAAAACTGACTTTAAATTACTTTTTTTTTGTTTTTAGGGTTTTGTACCTAAAAGGAAAAAGGGAACCCTTATAGGATTACTTAATTGTCCGTCTGTCTGTCTGTCTGTCTGTCTGTCTGTCAGTCTGTCTGTCTGCATGAAGCAAGGCCTAGTAAAGGGAAAACTCCGAAAATCGAGAATTTGTAATTTTATCGCGTAAACAAAATATTTTTTTGGGATTTCTAGTTTTTCGACTACAATGTTAACTTTGTTTTTAGGATAAATTATTTTCAACTACGGAACACTTCATTGTGCATGGTCTGACACACACGCGGCCAGTGTTTTTTTGTTGGTGTATTTCAAATACAAATAAAGTTGCCAAATTAAGATTTCACTTGCCTTTAACCATGGATATAGCAATCAAATCAAATGGTATAGATATAATAGTACATTATTGCAAAGGCCGTGAAATAGGCAATTGCAGGTCGAGTATGAGTTTGTCACTAATACGAGACAAGCAATTGCCATTTCCGCCGAGGCATATATAGTGCTTTTCTCAAAAGAATGCAGGGAAATGAAAGTAGTTAAGTTTCTATAATTTTTCAAGTTAATGCCGTTTTTAACATGAACTGTACATTTCAGCATAGAACAAATAGCCCATAATGTAGATGGGTTTTTAGTTTTAGCAATCTCATAAAAGTACTGTTTCGGAGAAAATGTTAATTTTTTTCTCGTTTCTCCAAATCATAAAATTTTCATATACTTACCTACTTAAGTAAGTACCTACTTTCAAGTATTTTTGTTTTGACTTCGCTGGAAGCAGGTTTTCCATTGCCAATTTGGCTTCTGATCTTAAATCTGGTGGAGTACCTATAATCAATCTCCATTTCACTCTGAACCGTTGGAACTCATTTTAATTAAGTATTATATTTATTATGTACTTATGTAAATATAAATTTTCAAATCAAGATAAATTTTCAGTTTTGCCGCCAATTTTCTATCAAGGCAAACGCATTTATGGCTATACAGTCACGTGAACGTAATTATACTAAGCAAAGAGATCCAATCAAAGAGTATCTAATAACCCCAGCACGCCGTTTCATACAACATTGCTGGAGCGGTGTAATCTTCCAAATTCAAAAAACGCTCCAGCAATGGATTTGATTTTCTTTGACCGTAAATTTGATACTTCGCGTGTTCTTTTTTCGAAAATAATGACAATATTTCCATGCATGTTTGAGAAAAAGTGATTTAGTCAATGTCAGCCATACATCTGCAACATGCATTACTACGTCTTTCAATCAAAATGCACCGTTTTGGTTGTACTGTCCATATTGCCTTATGTATAAAAATAACAACACACCAAAAAAAAAACTCGTTCAAACCTATAATTAAAACAGACGGGTCCCATGAAGGATTAGAACGAATTCTACATCCCAATTATGAAGCTCATCAAAATGACCAAGTAAAAAATGTACAGAGTCATCCTCGAAAACGGTCAAGTGGGAGATGGAGTGTCATAAGCTGCTTTGTAATGTCAGCTATTTACGGATATGGAACAATGGAATGTGATTTTTAATGCTTACCTCGTTCGTCACGCTACAATTGTATAAAAACACCGGTCAAGAGCGAGTCGGACTCGCGCACCGAGGGTTTCGTTCCGATTTCTGAAAAAAGTGTACTATTTAGACATCGTTTTATTTTTCCTGTAAAATCTGAAATTATTCTATGTGATAGAAGTTTATATAAAGATTACACGAAAAATAAAAAAACGATGTCTCTAAATAGCACACTTTTTCAGAAATCGGAACGGAACCCTCGGTGCGCGAGTCCGACTCGCTCTTGAGCGGTTTTTTTTGCGTATCTAAAGGATCACATATATAAATTGCCATTCTTCTTTTTGATGAAACACCATGCAGTAGCAATTACTGTCATCGAAGACAAGATGACGAATTGCTTTCTGAGTCAGAAACGTAATTTACTTCTTAGAATTGCTATTTTGGTACTACAAGACATAGAATAAGGCTCGAGTTACTTGTCTACGGGGAAAACGCACATTGACCCGTGATGCCTTTTGGATGGTAAGTGATTCTTAGAATATGAAAACGTCTAGTTAGTTTAGTTTAGAGTACTGAAGACTGAAGAGGAAGTATTTTTGGGATAATAAGCTGTTCATTTGGGAGCAGTACCTATTTAAACTTTTTAAACTTTCGCGATTTGTACACATTATAAAACACTATCGAAAACGGGTCTTATCGCGATATTCTTTTTAACGAGGTAAACAGGTACCTACTTGTTTCCCGACGTTTCGACCGCCTTGCAGCGATCGTGGTCACGGGAGGACTGATGACAGCTCAGCGACGTCTTCGTAAAGTGCGGGTATGTGCATCTACCCTCACTTGGTCTTCACAATTTTTATAAATGTCACTGTCGGTACTTCTACACACAACACTAAGGACGTCTACTCACATACCCGCACTTTACGAAGACGTCGCTGAGCTGTCATCAGTCCTCCCGTGACCACGATCGCTGCAAGGCGGTCGAAACGTCGGGAAACAAGTAGTAGGTACCTGTTTACCTCGTTAAAAAGAATATCGCGATAAGACCCGTTTTCGATAGTACCTATTTACATCGAAAATCTACTTTGCTGATTTAAGATGGATCCGTAGTTGTAGCCCGCGAAATTCAAATTTTCTTGCGGTAAAATTATGTAGGTAACTACATTTCAAATCATATTTTGATCAAGATATAACCTGAAATTGCAAAAAAACGGAAGAAAATTTGAATTTCGCGGGCTACCACTACTGATCCACTTTAACCCCCCAGCGGCAGCGTGTCAAATGCACTCCATGTGTGCATAAGGACAAAACTTTACATAGTAGGTATAAGTTTAAATCACATATAAAACGTAAAAAAACATCATCCGATGGAAAACATATCCTCAACAGTAGTTGTGAAACTATAGGATTCGCAACTAACCCCCAACCCCCCCACCACTGGGGTTTTGAGTCTAAAAATAGCCCAAACTCACGACATGTGAGGGGTTAAATCAAATAATAAAAAAATAAAAAACCGGTCAAGAGCGAGTCGGACTCGCGCACCGAGGGTTCCGTTCCGATTTCTGAAAAAGTGTGCTATTTAGAGACATCGTTTTATTTTTCCTGTAATCTTTACATAAACTTCTATCACATAGAATAATTTCAGATTTTTATCTTTGCAAACTTCGGAGATAAGGGGGGGGGGGGGGAACGGTATGTTTGTTTACATTTTTCGTCAAAAGTCGAAAACTATGCGGCGTAAAAAAAAGAAAAAAAATGTTTGAGAATGTACAAACAGCGTTCTTTCATATGATACCCCACATGCCCTAGTAGCCCCACTTTGAATTTTTAAGACCCCCTTTCAGTCCCTGTTGCAAAAAAAAATAGAAATATTTTTATTTCTTTCTTATTTGCAAAATAGTTGGGTAAATTTGGAACAGTTTTAGATGACTAAAACTGTTCCAAATTTCAAGTTGATAGCATTAGTAGTTCTTAAGATATCCCGCTATGACAGACAGACAAACAGACAGACTGAGTCACACCATAAGGGTTCCTTTTTTACCATTTTGGTACGGAACCCTAAAAACGAAGCCTATCCTGGTCTATTGCTGCTAATACAGTGAAATAGTACCTATGATATGTCTGTAATTTTACCGTGTTCTTATCTTTATATCCGGAATACATCAACGCTGCTTTCGAAGATTTTGCAGGGAGACCAGTTTACCTAAGAATTTTAATTTATGAAAATCCCAAGTTATACCAGACAGGTAGTTTACTTTTAAGAGCGTAAGGATCAACCAATCATAGTAAATAACTCGCTGATTACTGATTGAATTGTAGATACGGCGCTCGGGAAGGTTATTTTCACATATTCCATTGGTTTCCTTATAAAGATCAATACCTAAATAATAACTTGACAAATAGATTTCAGATACTTTATTTGCTCAAACATGTGTGTATACAGGGTGTTCGGCGCATGGACCGACACAATTTTTTGGGGGATTGGGGGGGTCATTTGCTAGGTTTCACCTAAAGACCTCCATGTCCTAAGTGTGACGGTAATTGAGATATGTTTTTTTTTGTTCTTTCTTTGAATTACCCAAAATCTCGCCTTTGAATCGATATATTTTTTTTGTTTATGGTTGCAATAGAACAAAATAAATTTTATAATAGTGTGCAATGTATTTTTATTCTAAATAAATTACTATTTGATATAATTGATCAGTAGAAAATGACTTATGTGCTTCCAAAGTCTTAAAAATGTTTAAATGTATGAAAAATTACTACTCTTAAATTATTTATTTTTTTAAATGAAGCCATTTTGACCTTATTTTTATCTCAAAAAGTTATTTAGCTTGTACCCTTTCTAAGGGTATGCTACACGCTATATGAAAAACAATTCAAATGTAGTCAAAATACTAGTTAGAGAGTCAGTTATGGAGTGTTTTAAGAAAATACTTATTACGGTAATTATATTTTTTTATTTTATTTCGAATAATAATACATTGTAGACTATAATAAAAATTATTTTATTCTTTTACAACCATAAACAAAAAAAATATATCGATTCAAAGGCGAGATTTTGGGTAATTCAAAGAAAGAACTAAAAAAAACATATCTCAATTACCGTCACACTTAGGACATGGAGGTCTTTAGGTGAAACCTAGCAAATGACCCCCCCAATCCCCCAAAAAATTGTGTCGGTCCATGCGCCGAACACCCTGTATACAATAAGAAAAAATAAAATAAAAATGCATGCAAGGTGTTAATAAGTACATGGAGATGTCCTTACATGTTTACCATATTGTCATGGTGTGCAAATATTGACATGTTTAGATTTAAAAAAAAAAAATGATAACAACAATGCTGACATAAATAAATAAATAATATTAAATAGATTGATTAACATTAAAATGAGATAAACACATTCCGTCTTATTACAAAACAAGGTTCATCTTCAAACCCAGGTTTAAACCATGGACTCTTTTTTGAATTTCGAGCTTTATTCCGACACATTAAGATGTCAGTTTTATAAAACTGACAACTTAGTACCGGACTAAGTTGTCAGTTTTATGTAGAGAACTGTATTTCTATCACAGCTATGTCTGTAAGCTAAGTTCTGTCTCTAAGCTAGGTTCTTATTACAAAAACTGACACGATGGTTTAAACCATGACAAAAAAAAAAAACCTCGTTTTGTAATAAGGCCGTTTATCTTTATTGTACCTATTTGCACATGTTAATTGCACAGTATACATTATAAGTCTATAACACCAATTTACAGAAACGATTTAGGTATAAATGCCAATCATACAATCCACCACCAACGGCGACATTATCGCAAAAACATCATCTCATAAGGCCAATTAATAAACACTTCCCAGTTCCCAGCATTTGCCAATACTAGCCCAGCGAGACGCCAATTACGACAATAGTAGAACCATTTTAATAATAACATAACAATTAACCGTTTAGCCCTAATTCATTCGTCTGTATCTACATAAGCATGTGAGTAATATTGAGGTATGTACTTCAGTTTCATGATCAACTTTAGGGCTATCACACACTGTTACACTTCATTTAAAGTTTCGACTATATTATTACTAGCTTTTGCCCGCGGCTTCGCCCGCGTGGATGTCGGAAAATATCTCATGGGAACGTTCATGTGGAAAACATAGGGCATATCCCTAACTTAAGAAATGCTGGGTTTCCCATACAAACTTTCATCCCTTTTATCACCCCTTGTAGGATTATGTTTTAAGACAAAAAATAGCCCATGTCCTTTCCCAGGATGCTATCTATAGCCCTGCTAAATTTTATCGAAATCCGTGCAGTTTTGTAAATTTTAAAATCAACCCCTATTTTACCCACTTAGGGGATGATTTTTAAAAAACGCTGACCCGCATATTTCTTAACTTCTTACCGATAGCATAAATTTGTTATCCCTAACTTAAGAAATACTGGGTTTCCCTTACAAACTTTCATCCCCTATATCACCCCCTGTAGTATTATTTTTGAAAAAAATAGTATCCTATGTCCTTTCCCAGGATGCTATATAAAGCCTTGCCAAATTTTGTCGAAATCCTTGCAGTTTTGTAAATTTTAAAATCAACCCCTATTTTACCCCCTTAGGGGATGATTTTTCAAAAACGCTGAACCGCATATTTCTTTATTTCCTATCAAAAGCATACATTTTAATTTTCACATCCCTAGCTTAAGAAATACTGAGCTTCCCATACAAACTTTCATCCCCTATATCACCCCCTGTAAGATTATTTTTTAAGACGAAAAGTAGCCTGTGTCCTTCCCCAGGATGCTATATAAAGCCTTGCCAAATTTTATCGAAATCCGTGCAGTTTTGTAAATTTTAAAATCAACCCCTATTTTACCCACTTAGGGGATGATTTTTCAAAAACGCTGAACCGCATATTTCTTAATTTCCTACCAATAGCATAAATTTGTTATCCCTAACTTAAGAAATACTGGGTTTCCCTTACAAACTTTCATCCCCTATATCACCCCCTGTAGTATTGTTTTTGAAAGTATCCTATGCCCTTTCCCAGGATGCTATATAAAGCCTTGCCAAATGTTGTCGAAATCCGTGCAGTTTTGTAAATTTTAAAATCAACCCCGATTTTACCCCCTTAGGGGATGATTTTTTAAAAACGCTGAACCGCATATTTCTTTATTTCCTATCAACAGCATACATTTTAATTTTCACATCCCTAACTTAAGAAATACTGAGTTTCCCATACAAACTTTCATCCCCTATATCACCCCCTGTAGGATTATTTTTTTAAGACCAAAAGTAGCCTGTGTCCTTCCCCAGGATGCTATATAAAGCCTTGCCAAATTTTATCGAAATCCGTGCAGTTTTGTAAATTTTAAAATCAACCCCTATTTTACCCACTTAGGGGATGATTTTTAAAAACGCTGAACCGCATATTTCTTAATTTCCTACCAATAGCATACATTTGTTATCCCTAACTTAAGAAATACTGGGTTTCCCTTACAAACTTTCATCCCCTATATCAACCCCTGTAGTATTATTTTTAAAAAAATAGTATCCTATGGCCTTCCCCAGGATGCTATATAAAGCCTTGCCAAATTTTGTCGAAATCCATGCAGTTTTGTAAATTTTAAAATCAACCCCTATATTACCCCCTTAGGGGATGATTTTTCAAAAACGCTGAACCGCATATTTCTTTATTTCCTATCAAAAGCATACATCTTAATTTTCACATCCCTAACTTAAGAAATACTGAGTTTCCCATACAAACTTTCATCCCCTATATCACCCCCTGTAGGATTATTTTTGAAAAAAAAAGTAGCCTATGTCCGTCCCCAGGATACCATCTATAGCCTTGCCAAATTTTATCGAAATCCGTTCAGTGGTTTAGGCGTGAAAAGGTAACAGACAGACAGACAGACAGACAGACAGACAGACAGACAGACAGACAGACGGACAGACAGACAGAGTTACTTTCGAATTTATAATATTAGTATGGATTCGTAAGCTTCTTTCATCAACGTTTTCCTGGTACATATCGTCGCTAATTTAAATAAAGGACGTATCTGACATTTTGGATTAAGCCGATAGCCGACCTAATTATAGTAATTTGATAAATTTTCCAAGTCGAATCGATCTGTCTAATCGGCGTATCTGTACCTATGGTCCCCATGATAATGCAAAAATCGAGACCGATATATCTACAGTTTACAAAAAAAAAAAAGAAAATAGCTTTCCCTGTAAAATTTTCTTCGAATCAGTTACGTCACTTAGTTAGATTAGCGATGATAATGGTCATACCCTTTCTCACATGTGGGTTTTGCAAATTAATAAAATCAATTGCGATTATCATTTTATTCATTGATATATTCATGTTAACATGTATTCTTCATTAATCATGAATCTTGAGTCTGCAAAGATTAATTTATGTAAGTACTCATGTGTGGGCTGCCACGTGACGGTTCACATTGATAGACTACTAAGACAGGTTCATACAAAATTCTAGACGGAAGTTATGCCAAAAAAACTCTTAAACAACAAATTATGTCGCTTCAATTAACACACTAAAATATGTACAGTCCGCGAGGCCTAAGCTGAGCTTTGTATTTGTGTGAGTGCACATAGATAGTGTAGGTGTGACGTCGGCCTAGAGCGCGACGCGTCCTTTGCTTGGTTTAAAACAGGTTTATACTGCTTTTTGGCAATCGGCCTGAGGCGCGGTGCGTCTATCGCGCGACGCAAAAAAAAAACTCCGCTTCATTTGGTGATCACTCACACAAATGGAAAGCTCAGCTTAGTCCTTGCGGACTGTACTTCGGTAGGTACTTATAGAGTTGAAAAGTACTCTAAAAGTACCTACCAAAGTGTATATTTATTTTATCAAATACCTCCATATTAGTTTAACGATGGTATACTTTCAAGTTCTCACGCCACGTTTAGGACAGCGACTAAATGAATCCGCTAGCCATAGTTCGTATGTCCGAATCCTTAGGGAGCCACTCATTAGCAGCTATGAAGATTGATGTTCTGTTGAAGTAAAGTGGAGCCGGGAACGGAAGTGTCACATGTGAACTAGAAACACGTAAAGGATAGAAAAAACTTGAGCTACTTTTAAGGCTCATGATGCTGGATGTCTATGATAATAAAAAACTGTATGTCATCAAATCAAATCAAATCAAAAGTCCTTTATTCAAATTAGGCTGAGAATCAGCACTTTTTGAACGTCAAAATTACAGTAAGACAGTCCCCACAAAACGCCCGCCCTTCACCACTTCCTAGTGCTTTAGCTGGGAAGAAGAAGTAGCGGAACAAACTCCCCAGCAGCACAGCTGTCTGTTCAGTTAGAAGAACATCCATCTATCTATATCTATAAAAATCAATGCCACTTTTCGTTGTAATTTTATAACTCAAGAACGGCTGGGCCGATTTAGCTGATTTTGGTTTTGAAATGTTTGACGTAGTCCAGGGAAGGTTTAAACGATGAGAAAAATTGGAAAAGTTGCCGGGAAAATTGGCAAATTCTGGAAAACTGAAATTGGGACATGAAAACGTCTGTCGGGTCAGCTAGTTGATAATATAAGTCATTGATGTCATCACATTATATAGAGACTTATACCTAACGGCCACTGTAGTAAGAACTAGACAATTACCTATATTTGTATTTATTAAAACTATGCACAAGTAAAAAATACTGTGCAAAGGCGAATATTTTTCTGACCATACAACATGTACATAATATAATTTTTATTAACGGACGAATTCCTTCCTCTGCATAAATCTTTCACCAGATGTTATTCAGTGACATTTTAGTCACCATGATGATGTCATCAATATAATCGTAATCAAAATAACTGATCTGATGACGCTATAGATAAAACCTGTTTCCTGAATCCATTGTAGTTCAAACCTACCTACCAAGATTTGCCAGTAAGTAAGATTGGTAGTGTAGCTGAATACCTTTCTTTTTAGGGTTCCGTATCAAAATGGTAAAAAAGGAACCCTTATGGTGTGACTCAGTCTGTCTATCTGTCTGTCTGTCTGTCTGGCTGTCACAGCTGGATATCTCAAGAACTACTAATGCTATCAACTTGAAATTTAGAATAGTTTTAAAAGTCGTTTACACAACTATTTTTCAAATAAGAAAGACATTAAAATATTTATATTTTTTTTGCAACAGGGACTGAAAGGGGGTCTTAAAAAATCAAAGTGGGGCTACTAGGCCATGTGGGTATCATATGAAAGAGCTCTGTTTGCACATTCTCAAACATTTTTTTTTCTTTTTTTAGGCCACATAGTTTTCAACTTCTGATGAAAAATGTAAAAAAAAATATCGTTCCCCCCCTTATCTTCGAAGTTTGCAAATAGAAAATCTGAAATTATTCTATGTGATAGACGTTTATGTAAAGATTACAGGAAAAATAAAACGATGTCTCTAAATAGCACACTTTTTCAGAAATCGGAACGGAACCCTCGGTGCGCGAGTCCAACTCGCTCTTGACCGGTTTTTTTTTTGTTTGTTTGTTTGGGAAATCATCAAATGACTTCTCGCGCGCATCAGATTTTTACTGGTGAAAACCCGTGTTCCTTCAGTTGCCGGTGCCAGGTCCACGGCAACTCTTTCGAACAACCCGCGACCCTGGCGGGGTGGCTGAATACCTGAGGAGCACGGAATGCACAGGCTTTGAAACCATGGGTAGGCAGCCCAATTAATGTTTAATTGCTCAATCATTCCATCAGAAAAGGATTATTCTTATACCAAAACATGAGAAAATACAGAAAATAGAGCAACCGATTTTCATCCTTATCTTTTTAAAGTAATACGAGTAAAAATGGCTTCATATGAAAGCTGTATAATCTTGTAAAATCCCCAGAAATCACAACACCTTCTTTCTCTGCCTACCCCAAGGTAGAACAAATTGGATATAGTTAGAAGGTGGCGCATTAGCGAGCGTGTGAGGGCCGCGTGTAAAAGACGGCGTTACATCAAAAGAGAACACTAGCAATTGAGTTACAGTGCGTGTGTCCATTGTTCAACGAGGATTATAAATATTATTTTTGCAGATAATCCAACGCGATAGGAATTATAATACAACGTGTAATGTTAAATGCGCAAAACCTCTTAAGGGGTCATTGTACTCATCATTATGAACAACTTTTACTATGGGACCAAACCTGAAATCGCGAAAAAAAAATCAGCTGTTCAGTACATTTATGTTCGCATAATTCGTCAAAATGTACTGAACAGCTGATTTTTTTTTCGCGATTTTAGGTTTGGTCCCATAGTAAAAGTTGTTCATAATGATGAGTACAATGACCCCTTAAGAGGTTTTGCGCATTTAGCATTACACGTTGTATATGTTGAGACAAAGACGTTTAAAAAAAAAGTTGATGTCAATTCTTAAAACCTTGGGCCCGCATTCCAAAAATGCCTTAACTTCTGCAAGCGGAGGCCTATTTGCATGTTTCAAAATATCTGGGGTATGGCTTGATTATTTTAACTTTTAGTAAGTTGTTCAAGTACGAAGTTTTTGATCCTTTAAAAGTCTACTAACTTGAATACTTTTATTGGTTATGTTGGTGATCACTGCATATTTTAATTGAAACACGACAAGTTATAACTAAATAGTGCACAACCTGTTAAGGGGTCATTGTACTCATCATTATGAACAACTTTTACTATGGGACCCAACCTGAAATCGCGAAAAAAAAATCAGCTGTTCGCTACATTTTGACGAGTTATGCGAACATAAATGTAGGGATCAGCTGATTTTTTTTTTCGCGATATCAGGTTTGGTCCCATAATAAAAATTGTTCATAATGATGAGTATAATGACCCCCTAAGTGGTTATGCATTATTTAAGTTAAACCTTATAATTACCAATTACAATTTTTTTTATTTTTTTTTTTAAATTTAATATGCAGTGATCACCAATATACCAATAAAAGTACTCAAGTTAGTAGACTTTTAAAGGTGTGGCGGTATATACATCGCCACATACGAACTACGCATCACAATGACATGACGTCATGCAATCCTGAATCGCGCAATTAGAGTTTACCACGCGACTAGCATATATACAACGTCCCGACATCAACCGCCGGGCAGTAGCCCACCAGACACAACACCCGTCTGGTCGGAGGATCCTCCCATTCAATAGAGGATAAGTGAACTTTACACCCTGTTCCTCATGCGTCTATAAGGATCAAAAATCTCGTACCGCACCAAACAATGCGAACGCCCAGCACTACGCACCACGTTATTAGATCATAGCTGCGCGATGCGGCAAAGGGCCCATGTTTTATGTATGCGGTGCGACCGTCGCTATTACGATACACGTTTGTGCTACACGGATGCTGTGGCAAATGGCGGGGAAGAAGACGACTTTGAATTGCGTTTTGACTTATAATAATAAGAGGAAGAATAATGTGGCAGTTGTAGCTACAACAGATGACAAAAATAAATATGTAGGAAAGGAAATAACTATTTATTTTAGTGTTTTTATAACTTTTGAAAACCTTTGTTAAGAGATACCATTGTGCAAATTTTGCAGTTTAATAATCTACAGTAACTCAAACCTAAAAGAAGAACCTTATCCATACTAATATTATAAATTCGAAAGTAACTCTGTCTGTCTGTATGTCTGTTACTTTTCACGCCTAAACTACTGAACGGATTTCGATAATATTGGCAAGGCTAATATATGCCATCCTGGAGAAGGACATAGGCTACTTTTGTCTCAAAAATAATCCTACAGGGGGTGATATAGGAGATGAAAGTTTTGTATGGGAAACCCAGCATTTCTTAAGTTAGGGATATGAAAATTCCGCTGGGGTCGCGGGTTGTTTGAAGAAGTTACTGCGGCCCTGGCATAGGCAACTGAAGGAACACGGGTGGGTTTTAGTCAGTAAAAGTCTGACACGCCCTTCCGCTCCACCCAGAGCGGGAGAAGTTATTTGATGATTTCCCACCCTCAAAAAAAAAAAAAAAAGGGATATGAAAATTCAAATGTATGCTTTTGGTAGGAAATAAACAAGTGTGAGGTACAGCGTTTTATAAAAATCACTCCCTGAGGGGGTACAATAGGGGTTGATTTTAAAATTCACAAATAATATATATTTTTTTTGTAAACCTGTTTTTTTTTTTTGTAAGATTAAGAGATTTGAAATGTAGTCATAGTTCGTATGTTGAGGTAACATTTAGTCTTTATTTTATTTGACGTTTTTACAACGAAACTATTACAGCAAATAACTTTTGAACGACGGACACTTGGTCAAAAGTTATTTGTTATTAGAGCGTGACTGGCATAATAAATTTTAACTAAACAAAGTCACACCGCCGCGTCTGTCTGTCTGTTTGAACGCGATAAACTCAAAAACTACTGAACGGATTTTCACACGGTTTTCACCTATGGACGGAGTGAGGGTGTGTGTGTGTGTAGTGTCATTAAGTTTTTGTGTAAATTGGCTGAAATATGACGATGATTGCTGAAGATGTTAATTAAAAAACATGCCGACTGGGAGCTTTAACACATGTACGTTCCCATGCGATATTTTCCGACATCCACGCGGGCGAAGCCGCGGGTAAAAGCTAGTATCTAAATAAGTTGTTAACTGACAGTAGTCTAACCTAAGTCTTATCTTGTTCATAATCTCAGTTAACACAAACGACATATAAAACAACAGTATTTTCTAACTTAATAACAACACAGCCTCCTATTTCATCCTTCAAAACACTAAAACCAACCTTCCCAATGAAACATCTTCAAACATCCGCCATCTTGAGTCAGAGATCCAACAGAGAATTAACGTATGTAACAGTATGTATAAATATTGTCGCCTGCATTACGTATGCGCTCTCCCATGAATTTGCATGAGCTGGATATTGCAGCAATTGTTGCAAATGTGGCTTTCTCGTGTTTGAGAAGTGTTGCATTGAAGGAATGTTGAACGTTGGGTTTGTGATTTTCTTTAGCAGTTAAAAAATTAGAGATATATTCTGAGGGAGTTTGTTTCTTCTTCAAAGTATACAGGAAAAATATAAATATGGTATCTGCTAAGTGTTTTTGATGCAAATATTTTATGGTTCTCGTTAAGAAAGTGCACATCCATTATTATTTATTTATTTTATTTTATTTTTATTATTAAATTTTACAAAAAAAAAATTGTAGGTTTGAGGGGTATAATTAAGTTAAAAATTTATTATCCTTAACTAACTAGAACTATTAAAAAACTAAAATATGGCGTCAAAAAATTCCTCCGCATCGCTGTCGACTGGTAGAGTACCCAAGAGACTGGCGGCATTGCCACGTTGTATGGCAATGCTAAGCCTCTGGCCAAGGTAACACCCAGCCCTTGGGTCACGGGAGGTGTCAACGAGCCGTTTGGAGATTAGGTTAGTAACTATGCCCCATATACACACACACACCCCATATGCACCATATCGATGCTGGAAAGCGATTTTGTCGTATCTCGAAAAATGGCAAACATTTTTTTTTGCATCATTGAAATCAGAAAAAAATACTGCGTCAGACGGTCTGAGCAACGTTTTCCTACGATGTTTTTTTATTATACTACGTCGCGTCGTATCATACTTTTTTAACAAAAAAAAATCTTCAAAATGCAGTAAATACCATAAAATCAACTATTTTTAAATGTTCTCTAAATACAGCAAAATCGACGACAACACAAAAAACAACGACCATACAAAATCGATTTACGATTTTGTTGTAACTTTGAATGTTAAAGCTATTTCGTTGTGTTATAAGTTACAACTACCAAGATACAGCAATATTGCTGCTTGAAATTGAAATACCAATTGCTGTAACTACTATAAAATGCATGTTAGACTAAATTTAGAATGCTATAATTAGTGGCATCTGATAAATTTCATTATAAGAAATACGTGTTCCAAAAATGACCTCTCTGGTTCAGCTAGTTTCCGAGTTATGAATTTTTGAAACAGTTTTTTGGCTCTGGTGTAAAGTTCAACTTTTCGAGATACTACAAGATTGATTTCTTGCGTCGATATACACTATGCTAAGTGTATATCCAGGTATAGGCTACAACAAGGTATATGCACAGCTCAGAGAGTGGAACATGGTCTGTCAATGATAATGATGATAATGATATTACAACTGACTAACGAAGAATCAAATCAGCCAAAGTACATCAGATATACGACACCAAAAAGACATCCCAACAAATAATTTCCCCAATATTTTCCACACACGAACCGAAAATGACATCCTACCTACAATGACCTACATATTACAGCAAAAAAATCCTCAACATAAAAGCTAATACTATCAACATCTTACTGTCACAACGAGGACCCTCAGAGCGGTTCCGCAAAATGGCGGGCCCGTCAAAATGAGAAAAATCACAATTTCGATCACGTACATCACAAAATGTTCTATTCACATGACGGTGCTCGCGATACTTATTTGAAGACACCTATTTGTAGCTTTTAACGTTCAGTTAATCATAATCTTGGTTGGGTTTGGTGAGAAAGTTAACACCATGGTCAAACGTTGTCCATTTATTTTAGCATTTTTAGGGTTCCGTACCAAAATGGTAAAAAAGGAACCCTTCTGGTGTGACTCAGTCTGTCTGTCTGTCTGTCTGTCTGTCTGTCTGTCCGTCTGTCTGTCTGTCACAGCTGGATATCTCAAGAACTACTAGTGCTATCAACTTGAAATTTGGAACAGTTTTAGATGACGTTTACCCAACTATTTTGCAAATAAGAAATAAATAAAAATATATGTATTTTTTTTGCAACATGGGGTGAAAGGGGGTCTTAAAAATTCAAAGTGGAGCTACTAGGTCATGTGGGGTATCATATGAAAGAGCGCTGTTTGCACATTCTCAAACATATTTTTTTTTTAGGCCGCACAGTGTTCGACTTTTGATGAAAAATGTAAAAAAAAATACCGTTCCCCCCCCCCCTTATCTCCGAAGTTTGCAAAAAGAAAAATCTGAAAATATTCTATGTGATAGAAGTTTATGTAAAGATTACAGGAAAAATAAAACGATGTCTCTAAATAGCACACTTTTTCAGAAATCGGAACGGAACCCTCGGTGCGCGAGTCCGACTCGCTCTTGCCCGGTTTTTACTTTTGGATGAAGACACCAACTATGGGTCGTCTAGTACCCTAAATTGCATTTAATTATACAGGGTGTAAGTGTAAACAGTGTAGTAAAATATTCTATTAATGAGAATGAGATGTGGGTGTTTGAAATGGGTGTACTTCCTCTCATTACTGTTGACTTGGTGAGGTAGCGTTTCATTTTAATGATAATATTTATAGAAATATTCTATTACTGTTGCTGGACTATTTATGCTGGAATACTCAACATGCTCATGGTTCTTAGTTATTTTCAAAATTGCATGAAACTAATAGGTCTCCAGATTTCCACCATGTCCGATTATACAGGGTGTAAGTGTAAACAGTGGCAATCTAAGCTGTTTTAAGGGGTCATTGTACTCATCATTATGAACAACTTTTACTACGGGACCATACTTGAAATCGCGAAAAAAAATCAGGTGTTCCCTATACATTTTGACAGTTATGGGAACATAAATGTACTGAACAGCTGATTTATTTTTCGCGATTTCAGGTTGATCCCATAGTAAAAGTTGGTCATAATGATGAGTACAATGACCCCTTTTCGGGTTTAGTGTTAACAAAAACTAATGTTGTATAATCGGACATGGTGGAAATCTGGAGACCTATTTGTTTCATACAATTTTGGAAGTAACTAAGAACCATGAGCATTTTGAGTATTCCAGCATAAACAGTCCAGCAACAGTAATAGAATATTTCTATAAATATTATCATTAAAATGAAACGCTACCTCACCAAGTCAACAGTAATGAGAGGAAGTACACCCATTTCAAACACCCACATCTCAATTTTATTAGGAGAAAAATTCATCACAAGTCTATTTTTACCGCGCTCCCCCATCAAAAGTGTCCTAAATACAGAATTGCATGGCGACATAGCATATTTAGGGATCGGCATGCTTTGGCGCGAAGCCAGAGATCAACCAGATTTAGCCCCTGCCCTAAGCGCCACGCACAAAAAAAGATAGAAGATACCTTGTTTTTCTTTCTAGCTGGTTAGAATTAGCTTTAGAAGGAAATGGATTTTAAATTATTTTAGTAACCTTTTGGTGTATTTTTTTTTCTGTAACCATGAAATTAAAAAAACCGGTCAAGAGCGAGTTGGACTCGCGCACCGAGGGTTCCGTTCCGATTTCTGAAAAAGTGTGCCATTTAGAGACATTGTTTTATTTTTCCTGTAATCTTTACATAAATTTCGACTACATAGAATAATTTCAGTTTCTCTATGCAAACTTCCGAGATAATGGGGCGGGGGGAGGGGGGTTGGGAAATGGTATTTTTTTACATTTTTCATCAAAAGTCGAAAACTAAGCGGGCCAAAAAAATAAAACAAATATTTGAGTATGTGCTAACATCTTTCATTATGATACCGGGGTATCATAATGAGCACATACTTACACATACATGCCATAATAGACCCCCTGTCTTAAAAATTCCCTTTCCCTTTCCCTTATCTCAGGGCCTGTTGCAAAAAAAAAAAAAAATTCTTTCATATTTGCAGAATAGTTGGGCAAACGTCATTTAAAACTTTCCAGTTGATAGCATTAGTAGTTCTTAAGATATGCAGCTGTGTCAGACGGACAAACAGACAGACAGACAGCCTGAGTCGCATCTAAAGGTTCCTTTTTACCATTTGGGTACGGAACCCTAATAGGATTAACTGCAACCTTGCTAAATCAATCTGCCTAGCCTTTTCCCAACTATGTTGGGGTCGGCTTCCAGTCTAACCGGATGCAGCTGAATACCAGTATTTTACATGGAGCGACTGCCTGTCTGACCTCCACAACCCAGTAACTGGGTAATACGATACCCTTTGGTAAGACTGGTTGTCATACTTTCGGGCTTCTGACGACCCGTAACGACTGTCAAAGATCCAGCACTTTAAGCAAGGCACGGAGGAGTCTCGGTATGTAAAGATGGTCACCTATCCACTGACCATCCCCGGCAAGCGTAGCTTAACCTGATGGATCGACCCGTGCAGCTGTAATTACTTAGCCACGAGCTCCTCTCTTGTTAAAATAATGTTAATTGAAGGACTTCCAAACATAACTTTTATGAAATACAAAATACACGCAGACTAAGTCGCGGGAAACAACTAGTTAAGTAATAAAATCATTAAAATTCATAGACAATGTGCAAGAAAATCGCTCAAAATTCAAGAACACCCAGAGAAAATCCCTTTATCCTAGCCGAAAGCATAATAAAAAGGTACTAAACAGACTATCAAAAGCAGCTGCAAATAGTTTTAACGACTTCAAGACAAGCAACAAAGACAGTAGTTTATCAAAAAAGGAATGTTGTTGTAAAAGGACAAAGAGTTACACTGTTTGTCCACTGCACAACGTCAACGGGACGTCAACGAGAAACGAGATTATTCGAACTCAACGTGACGTCCCGGTGACGGCGTGCGATGGACACGCGGCCATAGTGAATGCATGTATCGCTGCTTCGGCGCCGTCATCTCTTTCTCTTAGATGTCCCCTTGACGTGGCTGTGGACAAACGGCCTTAAGGACCTACGCACGAGTAATTTAGCTTCGCTCTGAGGCTCATGCAGGAATGACCGACGTAAACGTTACGTAAACTCAAACGATTTAGGAATCGAAAACTGTTTTACAAAAAAAAACACTACAAAGTGAAAAATAACTTTAAGTTCCGAAGGTGTCTTTGGATCTGTATTTTAGTTTTTTGCCACCGACTTCCGAAATTAAAGTTATTTTTACCGTCGAATGATGTCACTGATACATTAATTTTAAAAGTATGTTGGTGTGTTTCCTTAGATAGCGTTTTTTGACACCGTAAAGTCAAGCTACGGAGCTACAATTCTCGTGACGGCCATCACTCTCCTAGGAAACCATATCTTTAGCAGCACTGAACGGTTGACTTTATTTCCAACTGTTAAATACTGTTAATGGTCGCGAAGAAATCGTAAATGTCTTCTAATCTCAACTCCTGTGTTACTACAATAGAATTATGGGCGATTGTTGAGCACAAATAGATATAGTTTAGTGGTTGAGTGTGGTCACATAATGTAATAAAATTAATTGGTACTGTATTTTCTATTATTGGGTTCTGCTAAACCCATCTGGCAGTAAAAGGAAAGGATAGAATTTAGTGGCGGTGTGGCACGAAGTCACGAGTAGTTACTACTTGTCGTAAAAGTCAAACCAAGGAGTTAAAGACAATTCTTTAACTAAACGTAGCTAAAGCTGGAAGGTGCTTTCTTCCATAGGTATTCAGTTAAAAGAATCAGAATATTCTCCCACTGCAAAAAAGCTTATCACAAAAAAAAGATACGGAATCCATATCACGACTTCATTTCGTATGTCTTGTTTTCCAAACTAACCTAACCTAACCTTGAAATAATCTTCAAACTTTTTGATAGGAAAGGAGACGGCAACCTTTTTTTTTTTTTTGAGGGTGGGAAATCATCAAACAACTTCTCCCGCTCTGGGTGGAGCGGAAGGGCGTGTCAGACTTTTACTGACTAAAACCCACCCGTGTTCCTTCAGTTGCCTATGCCAGGGCCGCGGTAACTTCTTCAAACAACCCGCGACCCCAGCGGCGTCGGCCCTATTGGACCCCGTCACTTGCTGACATCTCTTTGAGGCGCGCGTGGAACACAACGCGCCGTCGACTCGGGCCTGGTCCTTACCGGACGGCGAGCTACCCGCTGCTTACCGTCCGCAGGCCCGCGCCTACGGTGGCCGGAAAACGCCCCACGATTCCCGCAGCCCAGGGCGTCTCCTGCGGCGATTGAGGCCGTGAGGCTGCCTCTCCCTCACGCGTTCCGCCTCCTCCTTCGCGAGCATCACTGCTTCGCAGAAGGAGGTGACGGCCTCCCATGCACTCTCGCTCCGAACCATGGCCTGGACCAGGCTCGGACGCGAGAGATCGCCGCCGCCGATCGCCTCCGTGAGAACACGGCGGTGCTCTGCCCAAGCCGGGCAGACCTCCACTGTATGCTCCACCGTGTCCTCCGGGCGATCCACACAATGGTAACACCCGGGCGTTTCCTCCCGCCTTATTCGAAACAGGAACCTCCCGAAACAACCGTGTCCGGTGAGGACCTGCGTCAGGCGGAAGGTGAGGACGCCGTGGCGCCTCTCTAACCACTCCTCAAAGAGGGGACTTATCGCCGCAATTGTGGCGTGCCCAAGGAGACGGGAACCTGGCAATGCAATCTGGGGCCACGGTTTTGCCTTGGTTGTAAAAAGATGAAATTGGTGTCAATTGATAGAGCTACTAGTTATATTATAAAACCATCACAGAACATTTTACGGATTTTGGCGGTCTGAGAGCCGAGTTAAAAGAGATTTAGTAAAAGTGAGGTTACGTAACAATCTATACTAACTGCTGATTTTTGAAGTTTGAAGCTCGACGACCACGTAAACTACAGCATCTAGTCGCTTTGCCACAATTTACACAACGATCCACCAACGTTTAGGCGGTGTTCTCTGTACCGTGTCCGGTGTGGTAGCAAGGGTCGTACAAGAAGCAAGATCGGAAGTACGTAGAAAGAAAGCAGGGGTCGAGGAAAATCTCAATAAAACTATGGGAAACACACTCAAAACGCGCACGCCCTAAACGATACGAAACGAATGAGGCATAGATAATACACCATAGATAAGGTCGAGAGCTGTCACTGTCAGGGTCATGTCATTTCAGCACAGATCATGGTTTTTAAAACAATATTATTATATACTGGTATAGGCTAAAAAATATACAATAATCGATTAGTAAACATGAACTGACATTAAGATTTATCTTAGATATTTTTTTTAAACTGTTAACACGTTAATTCTAATAGATTTAATTATTGTAATTAAATTATTCATCAGGTAAAAGCATTTTTTTAAATAGTTTGAACTCCACGTTAATCGATTATAATTTAATCGATATTCCATTTTATCGTGACCTAAACTTAATTTTTCGATTTCTCATTTTACAGATGGTAAATAGGGTTCATTTTTCGCATTTGGAAATAGAAAATATGTACCTTTTTTAAACCATACCTCATCTTATTACAATTGGACCCACAGATCCCAGTCTCCTTTATAGTACCTATAAACAGTACATGCGAGACTATCAGTAAATACGTAGTCACTTTTCCTTTTCCTTTTTGTGTTTATAATCTGTCACTTATTAAACTACTCAGACTAAAACATTCAGACTATTTAACATATTCCTCGTACAAGATACGCATCAAGATCAACTATTTCCAACCAAGATTCTTCTAACAACAATCTCACACAAAGATAAGAAATCATAATTGAAAGGTAAAGACATACCCGAGATATAACTGTCTCCATGGAGAAGGAAGCGGTTAGAACATTGGCTTAGAGCCAAAACGAATATAGACGCGTATCCACGTGGTAGAGTTAGCTTTTGTTATTGTTTGTGTAATTTTTGACAACCATCAGCTGCTTGGAACTGCGGTAGATACTGATATTCAAGAGAAAGGGAATTATTAAATACGAGGAGCAGTGAATATGACGGGCATTAAAGTTGATATAAAACTCAATGTGAGAGTTATTTTGGTCAGCCATCATCATTTACCTAGCCTTGTCAAAACTGTGTTGGAATCGGCTTCCAGTCTAACCGGATGCACCTGAATACCAGTATTTTACTTGGAACTACTGCCTTTCTGAGTTCAACCCACAACTCAGTTAATTTCATCAGTATGATGAATATTAATGAAAGAGTGACAACCGAGGCGGTTTTGCCAACATTAAAACTCGAGTGTTCCAAATCTGACTAACCGGACTTAAAAACAAACTAACTTACAAAATGCAAAAGTAAGATCTAGGTACTGATACCATCATCTTTATAGGATGTCAATTTCGAAGTTCGGCTTGATGTCCTACTGACTTCACTTACTTTATAAAGTAAACTAAACTATACATAAAGTGGAAACAAAAAGAAAAAAATTAAATTCCAAGCATTCAAGTAGTTCCAAAAAACTTTTCCTAAATCAACGGGTTCATGCTAGGATGAAACGTGACGTCTGTCAGATGACGTCACGGTCCAGATTTCAATGTCCACGCTTGATATATGAAGCTGAAGTTAAAAGCTGCCCAGAATTTTTTGACCCTCCTTTTTGTCGAGAATGAATATTTTTGAAAGTATAAAAATAAATACGCTCGTATCTTTAAAAGTAATTTGGGTTAAAAATAAGAGTGGAACATGATTGGTTTAATTTTTTTGGCATACTCTATGTTCAGAGGAATATAATTATGTTCGCATAATTCGCATTCGCATAATTATTATTAATCTGTTTGTCAATTTTTAACGCTAAAGCTAATTACAAGTTACTACTAATTTTATTATTCTTCTTCTTGTATACATTATTTATTTATTTTATCACTATGTACACACAGTAAAATATATGGAAAAACAATATAATTAAAATTTGGAGTACAAAGGTACAGTTTATTTATTAAGAAATTTCTTCCAGCAGACCTGCGAAAGGAGAAATGAAAAAGAAATGTTGACAATAAATCAATCTGCCTAGCCTTCCCAACTATGTTGGGGTCGGCTTCCAGTCTAACCGGATGCAGCTGAATACCAGTATTTTTTATGGAGCGACTGCCTGTCTGACCTCCACAACCCAGTAACTGGGTAATACGATACCCCTTGGTAAGACTGGTTGTCAGACTTTCGGGCTTCTGACGACCCGTAACGACTGTCAAAGATCCACGAATGACAGCCGGGACCAACGGCTTAACGTGCTTTCCGAGGCACGGAGGAGTCTCGGTATGTAAAGATGGTCACCCGTCCACTGACCAACCCCGGCAAGCGTAGCTTAACCTCATGGATCGACCCGTGCGGCTATTATAACTTAGCCACGAGCTCCTCTGTGTTGACAAAAGATTGACAATAGTGTGTGAGAAAAATATAAAAATATGCGACGTCTTAAACTAAATTTTTAAATATAACACGTACCTATAAAGCAAAACAAAAATTGACATAATAATACACTTAAAAAAATATATATCGCTAAAATAGCTGTATTCTTTCTCTTGTATATAAATTATACAGTGAATGCATTCAAACTATTTACCTACTAAAGAACCATTCAACAATAATTCCTTGGCTATCAGTAACATCCAAAGAAAACATTATGTCTCATTGAGTTCGCATCGATACATTTTGAAGAATTAGCCAAGCAAAACACTGTGCTGAATAAATACACAATACCTGTTTTTATAAATTTGCTAAACTGCCCCAAATCATAATAGAAAATGTACTGGCATTCTTATACAGAAATATCATATTAAGTGGCGATTATCCTCTGTAAGTTCAATTCTGAAAGAATCTTTGAAACTTCACGAAATGTGTCTTTCCTCACATTCCATCAACAACGAAATTGTCTAAACATTTTCATCTCATAAATATGACTTGTTCAGCTGTCAGATTATTAGCTATTGGCAATGCGTCGTCAGTAATGACCAGGGGTTTTGAACTCCGCTGAAGCTAAACATGTCCTGGTATATTTAGATTTTCTAACACCTGTCTCCATTCGTGCCGAAATAGATCCAGTTTCTGCCAAGGAGTATAAGAATTCTAGATTATTTTAGGCTGTAGTAAATATTTTGACAACATTTAACTGACGTCTGATTTGTAATTGGTGCGTTGGAATCAGCAAAAGAAATGGTTTGTCATTTTACAGAAGTTAGGCTCACGAGAAAATAATATTATGGTAAAAAATGTTTTCATACTTAAATATTCTAAAATAAAAAAATATATTTTAATTTTATAAGAAGTTAATCTTGCATTTTCAAAAATAACTTGAAGAAATGTAAAAAATATGTAAAAAGGAATGATGAATGCAAAATATTTACGGACTTAACAGAAGGTAGAGCGAATTTTAATTAAAAATAAACTTATTTTAATCACCGTTTTAAAATATGCTGGTTTGCTCATAAGTAGGCTTATAAGAAGGACTTAACGTAATCCAGCAAGGTTTAGATAAACAACAATTAAGTGAAAATAAAGCTTATACTCGTAGAATGCCACGGTATTATGAGATGTCGTAACTGTAGATTAAGTAAATGTTATCAAGATAACATTCCTTTGAGTTATAAGTACTGAGATTTACTAAAGACATTGTGATAATTCTTGTTTCATATGTTTGTTGTTGTCAATGTTTAGTTCTAACAATATTGGCTAAAAACTGAACCAGCTTTATATCTTTGCAGACTTATCTTTGCTGATAATGGACTGATTCTGGAATTGAATAACTTACTCACTCTGAAAATTATCAACATTCCATTAGCCGTTTTTCCATGGCAATGTGTGATATCTGTCATGTATACGTTTCTATAACACTAATTTAAAACGATATTTGCAACAAAACATTGAAAAACAAGTGCTCCAATAAACCATACTTCATTTTACACTCCCACAAAAATCAAATCCCTAGCAAACTCCCCGAGCGATACCGCACAAAAAATCAATTATTCCAATACTTAAATCCAAATAACGCTAACATAATTCACGTTAAAGCCGGAGGTCCAATAAACGTAGCCAGTGACTAAGTGTCTATAAAGTATTTTAATGTTTGAGATAAAGTCGGGAGTGCACTGCATAATCCTGCTAGTGAAATACAACGTTTGGCTTACCGCGGTCAGATTGCAGGGAGTGTGTTGCGGGGTTTATGTGATTTCTTTTATTGCTGTATAGATCTACTTAGCTTTATTGGTGATTTGTTTGAATTTAAATGGTATTGTGGCTCTGTGTGGATCTTTGGTTTAATCGTGTGTTGTGAGCGGTATTGGTAAATGGGAATTAATTTATTAGGTTATAAGAGAGTTAGCTGCTACAATTTTAATAATATCAAAATCGCTTTGCTCTTATGTAGCATTACGTAAATATTTTTAGCGTTTACCAACTAAAGATGAACTATCTTTTGTATGAGAACACCTTAGAAGCAGAGACCAAGCTATATGCCATCCCTGATAGTACTAAACTGATCAAGATACAACAGAACATAGATTTTACCCTTCTAATTACTAAAAGCTTGCTTCGTGGCAATAATAAGTATCTAATATAAAAACCAGCCAAGTGCGCGTCGGACTACGCACAATGAAGGGTTCTGTAGTTGGGATAAAATTATCCCAATAACAAACTTAACACTATAGTTGAAAAACATGTTCTCCCATACATTCCAACAGTGAATGTAAGTTTGTACTCACAATATTGAGAGATTTACCATGTTATTTTAAGACCACAAACTTCTTATAGGTTTTCCTGTAATCTACAGGTATAGAAATATTTTCTGTATTTTTTTCAAAATTTTAGGCTCAGTAGTTTCGGAGATAAGGGGGGGGATAATAGTAAATTTTCATCTATTTTCTTAAATAACTCTAAAACTATTTATTTTAAAATTATTAAAAAAATATATTTGAGACCTTTATAGTAAGCCCTTTCATATGTCACACGGTACAGTTTGCAAAACTTTTTTTTTTTAATTTTCTTATTTGCCCCCTAAAAGTGACCCCCATATTCAAAATTCATTTATTTACTTTAGCCGCACATGTTTGGGTCACAGAAATCCATATGTGTACCAAATTTCAACTTAATCGGTCCATTAGATTCAGAGTAAATTGGCGGTGACAGACGGACAGACGGACAGACAGGCAGACAGACAGACCACGAGTGATCCTATAAGGGTTCCGTTTTTTTCTTTTGAGGTACGGAACCCTAAAAATCTTCATTTTTAATTAACCAGGTACTAAGGTGTGCGAAAAAGAGAAACACAGAGCACATTAGCTTCTTTGTCGAGTTAATTGCTAAAGTCAACTGACCTTTTTGACCTTAGCGTTAATTCCCAGTACTTTAACGAAGGGTTAGCAGTAATCTGAGTTTTATTGCCAGATTAAAGACTCCGTTTAGTATTTAAATTAATGCAGCAGTGATAAGCTCGTGTGTGCTTTGTATTTTTGGTTCGTGTACCTTTGTAATTTTATAATACCTATTGTTATTGTAAGTAGCAGATTAGGTACAGTTGAAAAAATTCATACTTGGAAAATGAATGTTTGTTTGAATTTTTCAACTGTAACATCAGTTGCTCCGTTAAAATAACGTGGATTTCTGAAGAATAATCGACTACGACGACTATATGCTTTAGACAACAATTCCAACTTCACGGTGGAAACGATCTAACTTGTATACATATACGGTGTATCTTTTAAGGTGTAAAGCCAGTGCGAGCTGATAGCAGAGTACCATACGGTCTATCGATTTAACCCCCCTGTATGTTCTACGATTTTTTGTAGTTTTCGAGTTAGGTATATTTTTTTTTCGATATTTTTCCTGATACAACGAGATGATGGCTTTAAAAACTTATATCTTTTTTTTGGGTCAACTTTGAACAAGAGTGTACGAAATAGGGCATTATTTGCTGAAATCGGTCGTTGAAAGTGGTGTATCTGAAATCTTGTGATTTTCGTATTTTATAATTTATTATTAAATCTTTGCATATTTTTGTCAATCCTGATATTTACTATTCTTCTACGTGTATGCAGAGCTCAGTTGATAGTAAAAACATAAATTTTATACCTACTACTATCCTTAACCACTACCATTGATATGAAATAAGGGATCCAAAATAACTCGAAAACTACAAAAATCGTAGAAAATACATGGGAGTTAAGTCGATAGGTATGGTTCTCTGCTATCAGCTCGCACTGGCTTGACACCTTAAAAGAAACACCCTGTATAGACAAATAGAACTTGTCGCTTTATGAAGTGCAAGTGATATTGAACTGTAGGGTGATAACGCAAATACGAAGTCAACTAAACATGTTTTGAGGTTGGCTCAAAAGACGAAGCAGAAAATAAACATAAGAAATACCGTCTTAATTTTAACCAAGATATAATCAGTACGATTTAAACTCATTTTATTGACAAGCCATAGTATGATAAAACCGCTGCTGCAAGGTATCGCCTTCAGTTTGGACGTTAGCCAGAATAGAGAGAATCAGGTCGGCAGCGACACTTTCTATGAAGCTAAAATAGACGACGAAAGTTCAATGCGTGTTTACTACTGATTTAGAGAAACTAAGCAAGAAAATGAAGAAGGCAATGAGGCAAAAACTCTTATTAAGATAGACAAAGTCGAAACAAAAGCTGCTGCAGTTACTTAAAGCAAACATATATTTCATACCACAGAGCACGGAAACGCCTTGGCGACCATTGCTAGAGGTGGCATTGTCAACACTTTCCACACAAATCAAGCACAAAGACGTAAAGAAACTGACGCCCTTGACATGACAAAAATGCGCTCAACGCATTTTTAGCACTACAAATTTTATTAGTACTGCCGTCTCTGCCAGTGCGGTAATTCCGTGATCTGTGCTTCATACGATAAAGTTTTTTGATATAACTATAGGCACATGTTATCATCTTTGTAACTTTATCGTAAGGGTCGTACTAAATGAATCCATGTTTCCATGGATTTCCATGGCTGGTTTCAATCAGGATTCGTCTGCAATTTCCAAATAATTCATTAGAACCTCCTTGTAAGTACCTTCTTCATTTGCCTGATCTCGCTTCTGTTAACTTGTCATTCTTATTAAGCCCTACTATCACGATGCAAGTTTCTTGCCTCTGGCATGCAATAAAATATGAAACACTGTTTAGAGACGGTCCAACTTTTATTGTTGCTTCAATACCACAGGCAATTAAATTGCACCGGGTAAATTAGTCTTAAGGTAAAAAAAGTGTATCTTCTGTGCGTTTCTACTATGTGGTAGTCATAACTTGTCGACTACGAGTATTTCTAGGTTGAGCTTAGTACTATTTACGCGCGTGACCTTTCGATGGAAATATATCATTATTACACGTCGAGTTGAGTGGCGCTGACGCATAATCATAATGCCATTGCCCACACAGTGGTATCAATATCGTAAGTATGCATATAGTACAGTAAAACAAACATATTGGTATACAAACATTTGACGACACGGTTGGCGCAGTGGTTGAGTGATTGACTGCTGCGCAGCATGTCGCGGGTTCGATTCCCGCACGGAACAAATATTTGTACGACCTACAAGTATTTGTTCCGAGTCTGGGTGTTTTTCTATCTATAATATGTATGTATTTACAAAAAAAAAAAAAAGTATATAAGTAGTTTATCAGCCATCTTGTTACCATAACACAAGCATTAGGTTGCTTAGCTTGGGACTAGATGGCGTTGTGTGAAATGTCCAAGGATATTATTATTATTATTATTATTTACCTTGCGACTCATTTTAAACTATGTGACACTAGCGGTGCGCTGAGAAGTCATGACTTTTATGAAACTCTTGAAGAGTATTTAAAATGAATGTTGGCAGTGTAGTGGAAAGATAAATATTTTTATCACTCATAACGTAAATTTCTGATTATGAATTCAAAAATAGTACCCTAATGTTCTGGCATTCTTAGTCTGCTTTATTTACAACTGAAATAAAATTAAAAAGTTTTATTATGGCACAGATTTCTTAACAAGATCACTTCGGATCGAGCAAGGAGTTTTCAATTCGATTTTATCATTGTGTAGGGGGGATTGGGGACAGTGCTAGGGCGCGTGCGCGATTGACCGATGATAACTCCATAACCATAGTAACGTAATCCACGTCACGATGTTTTCCTTCCCTTTTTCGTATTTCTATTGTTGTTGTTGTTTGTTTACTTTTTTATAACTTTGCTTTTTTTATTTATAAATAGGTAACTACCTATTGCATGAGTGTAGATAAAGTAGTTTATGAAACTGCACATAACTAGGTATTAAAACACTCGTGTTATAATATACAATACCCCTCATTATGTAACGGTATCATAAACTACTATTGGAGTATACCTACCAAACTCTTTGTTCAACTGTACCTACCTAAATTAGAACTAAGAAACAAGATTTCTTACTGAAACTTATCGTTCCAGATAAAATATAGCGAAAGGAAAGTAAAACGAACCCATACTTGAGTTCTTTTTTTTATGAATATGAGATAGAAAAGACGTGGACCAAGCAATTATTCATAGCTTAAAAATCCTGTCATCGCAGCGAAAAAGTATGATTTATTTCATACTCAACATACTGGTGAATTATGTGAAACGTGACAAATGGTAATATAAAACTGTTCCTAGAGTGTTACACACGTCACAGAGCTTTTATTAAAAATCTAGATCTAGACGTGTTTACGTCTAGAATATTTTACTAGGAGTACCTACCTACAAGCTTCTCTAAAATATTTTTGAGTTCTGCGATGACTTATTAAAATTAATAACTTTTAGCGTCAGATATTTTATGAGTCTTCGTTTGATGGCGCCTACAAAATAAACAGTTGTCTTTAAAATGCCAAGATAATATGTGATTTAGTATAATGTAAATAGCAATATTACTCAACCATATAAATAAGTAAAGTCGTAAAATTTCAAAAACACTAGTTTTAATTTTAAATTCTGTACCACTGAAATAAACCGATGAATCATCGTCATTCTTGAAATATTTACAAACGGAAAACACTTCTATTTCCGTATAGTAAATAATCTCAACTATTTTCTGCGTAAAACTAAATTTAATCATCCCGATGACGACTGTTTTCCAGTTTATTTTTCAATCATTCCGATGGTACATAAGATGGATAATTTACTTGACTTTTGTAATCCTAGGGAAATTGTTGATGACGTAATGTTACGGCTAAAACCCGAAGTGCGGCTACACCTAGTTTTAGCCGGGTAAAACCCGAACCGAACCGATAAGTCGGCGGTGCTCATATTTCTGTCTGCAGGAACCTAACCAAACTGAACTTCGCAATGCCCTTGACGTCGACCGTCGTTTCGTGGTCCCAGTTCTAACCTAGCCTAACCTACCTTTCAGAGTACACCTAGTTGTAGCCGGCTAAAACTAGGCGTAGTCGCACTTCGGGTTTTAGCCGTAACATAATATAAACAGAGTGTAAAAAGACACATCACAAAGCCGTCAAATACGCATACTGTACATCTAACTAAGTAGGTAGTTTTGCGCAAAAATTATTGCTGGGAAACGACTTTCATTTTTAGGTATAAAAAAAGCTATTTTTAGAGTTCCGTACCAAAATGGTAAAAAAGGAACCCTTATGGTGTCACTCAGTCTGTCTGTTTGTCTGTCTGTCACAGCTGGATATCTCAAGAACTACTAATGCTATCAACTTGAAATTTAGAATACTTTTAGATGACGTTGATGAGAAAAATCTGAAACTATTCTATGTGATAGTAGTTTATGTAAAGATTACAGGAAAAATAAAACGATGTCTCTAAGTATCACACTTTTTCAGAAATCGGAACGGAACCCTCGGTGCGCGAGTCCGACTCGCTCTTGACCGGTTTTTTTTTATTGCGCGCAATGTAACGCGAATTCAGGCAAACGGAGTTAAGCCCCGGCCATTCGCTCTGCGGTACGCGTAGAACTTGTCGGAAAAAGTTTCGTTTAACATTCGTTTTAGTAAGAAAGTAAAAAAAATGCGACTTTGACCTTCAATATCTCCAGAACCAGCGGATTCCCAGATATGGTCTAGTGGAACAAAACGATCCAAATAATGGGTAGAGTATATGGGCTTTCGGCTTCGGCAAGTGTCTTTTTACATCCGGTATTAAGTATGGCGGTGATGCTCATAACAGAATTTCTTATTAAACCCTCAAGTGTCGAATGCACCCCATGTGTGCATAAGAAAAACCATTAAAATACTAGGTATATACGCTTATATCACACAAATATAAACGTAAAAAAACATCATCCGATGGAAAACCAATCATCATCATTAGTACTGAACCTATGGAGTTCGTAGCTAACCCCCTCTCTCCCCCCGCGTGTCAAATGCACCCCAAGTGTGCAAAAGGACAAAACTTTACATAATAGGTATATAAGCTTAGATCACATATATATAAACGTAAAAAAACATTATCCGATGGAAAAAATATCATCATCAGTAGTTTTGAACCTATGGTACGCAACTAACCCCCAACCCTCCCCACTCGCTGGGGTTTTGAGTCTAAAATTAGCAAAACTCAGACACTTGAGGGGTTCAAGTGTCTGAGTTTGGCTAATTTTAGACCCAAAACCCCAGCGAGTGGGGATGGTTGGGGGTTAGTTGCGAACCCCATAGGCTACGAACTCCATAGGTTCACAACTAATGATGATGATTTGATTGGTTTTCCATCGGATGATGTTTTTTTACGTTTATATATATGTGATGTGATATAAGCTTATATACCTAACAAAAAAAGGGTTTTTCTTATGCACACATGGGGTGCATTCGACACTTGAGGGGTTAAAACCGTAGATTACAATGTACACACAGCAACAGGTCAAGTTACCACAAACTGTCAAATTTTCTCATTCGATTTTAAACTTAACAGTCAACATTTTGAGGTTTAAATTCATTTGGAGAAAGACAGTTTGGTATAACCTAATGTGCTGTTGTCTGTACTAGATGATATAAGTCGCCCTAATTTCAATAGGAAACCACACAGGCTATTAAATGTAAATAAAACAACAAATAATTTTACATATAAGAAAATTAAAACACACATGATTTTTATATCAATCAACCAAACTTTAATCTCGGATGTATTTGATTTACAACTGGCGAACACGGATTCCATATTGCGTTCGAGTTGGACGTAATGTTGGGAATCCATCAGTAGAAGTATTTCCGCAGGAAGCGTAAATATAGAACGAAATATTTTGAGTGATACTCAAACAATGACTGGACGATGAACCAGGAGATAGTGGCGGTAATATTTTTGCGTTACGAGGTATGGATTCGGTTACTGCGTTAGGTACCCTACCCATATGGTACCTCTTCATCTTTATTAATAGTCATATTTTTTTGCATAAAGAGGAATAACCTCTACATGTACACCTATTATAAATTATGTTATTATTTATAGCAAGTTTTACCGCCTAAAGAAAATATTATTACTAAAATAATATCAGCATAATGTACTTACGTGAATCTATGATCTCCAAACTCGTGTCTATCAATGTCTGCAACACTATCACCATCACCAGCACACACAAGTTCATATCTTTTGCCATGATCACCGTCAGGCGTCCTAATCACCAACACTTTATCACCAAAATCGATAAAATCATCAAGACGACACATTGATGTCACTGATATCACCCAATAAGCTTTTATTTCAACATCGGATACATTTCTATTTCACCTTCTATCTTCAAATTTTAAATTTGGAACGGTTCCAATTTTTCTCTATATTTTTTTGTTTTGAGACCGGAACTGAATCTGAAACAAAATAATATTATTTTTATTAAATTAAACACTTCTTATTGGTCCATGTTTTTATACAGTTGATCTAATAATAATAGTGGGTTTATTAAAAATAGTGAGTTGTTTAACATCTGTTGGGTTTGCCGTATTCAATGGGAATTGGGTCGGTTTTATTATGTTCAAAGTCTTATGTAATTAATGTTAAGTCATTTGGTATTTCTGTGAATGAAGTGTTTTAATGATTAGCGCGGATTTTAATTTCAACAATTTTTGTGTAAACAATAAAGCACCTTTGATGAGAGATGGTGATGATACAAAACATTTTTGCATATCTAATTCATAAGATTTCGTGATATTTTATAAAAGAAAATTCAGTCATTTATAGGTAACAAAGATAATAATAATATCCTAATAATATCCTTGGACATTTCACACAACGCCATCTAGTCCCAAGCTAAGCAACCTAATGCTTGTGTTATGGTAACGAGATGGCTGATAAACTACTTATATACATTTTTTTAATACATACATATTATAGATAGAAAAACACACAGACTCCGAACAAATACTTGTAGGTCGTACAAATATTTGTTCCGTGCGGGAATCGAACCCGCGACATGCTGCGCAGCAGTCAATCGCTCAACCACTGCGCCAACCGTTTCGTCAAGATAGTGTTATGAAGCAACAGGAGGAATCAGTATGATAATTTTTTCTGGCGAAATAATAATAAATAGTTGTCCTGCGAACAGTAGACCTCGCCAGCACGAACTTTTTTGCAATCAATTGTTGCAAAAAAGTTTGTGCTGGCGGAGGTCTACTGTTGATCTCATAAGGCGGAGATATACAGGGCGTCGCACGGATATGCCACATGGAGGCAAAGTAGGTACCTACCTTGAATATTGTAGATGGAACATTTTACTGAAAGAAGACTTTATTTGAATTTAAAAAAAAATAAACTGCATTCATAGATACATATTTAAATAATTACATGGTTGAACCGGAAATCGAACCCGTTACATGAGAAAAATAATCACCCTGTAGCCAACCTGTAGCTTTATCATACCGATCGAAAGGCTTCATCATAAGGACTATTTTTTGCTTAATAACATAATGTCACAAATAAAGAGAAGACCATGAATTTTAACATTTTTAATACAAAATTAATCAATTTATCAAATGCTCAAAATGAGTCCCTTCCTGTTGAATACAAAGTCGCACTTTTTCTGAACAAAATTTCACATGAAATGTTAAAATTCATGGTCTTCTCTTTAATTGTGACACTATGTTATTCAGCGAAAAATCATCCTTATGATGAAGCCTTTCGATCGGTATGATAAAGCTACACGGTGATTATTTTTCTTATGTAACGGGTTCGATTTCCGGTTTAACCATGTAATTATTTAAATATTTATGAATGCAGTTTAAATTGTTTTTTAAATTAAAATAATGTCTTTTTTCAGTAAAATGTTCCATGTACAATATTCAAGGTATTTTCCCTCCATGTGGCATATCCGAGGGACGCCCTGTATAGTAGCCCCCTTTTTGCCCCTTTCTGAAGGAAGTACCCCTTCAATTAAAAATCCCCGGTGACAAAAATATTCTACAAAGACGTAAAACCTGTGCACCAAGTTTCGTCCAGATCGGTTAAATAATAGGACCTGTAGAGGAGTACGTACCAACAAACTGACAGAGGAAAGCAAATTTCGCCAGACTTGAAACAGAGAGAGAGACGCTTCGCTCGCTCGGTCAATTATGTTTACTATAGGTACACCTCTGCCTCATCCTTTGAGGATTAGAGGCGTTATGTTACGTGGGCTTGAAAGATTTTTACATCAACAAATCTTTCTGTACTAAATGAAAATTGTTTTAACCGTCAGAAAAACAAAACACGGATTATTTTAACTATATCTAAGAATAAGAATAACAATAATTTATTGGTCCATTGTTACAAAATAAATTTCAAAAATAATAATATTGTTTGCTTACTGTAACTAGAATAATTAACATACTTATTTAAACAGTGGTCCCCAAACTAAGCAGCGCCTGTATCTTGGGGGCCTGAGTTGCTTTATCTTAAGTTTTGTGTTAACAATTTTTTCAGGCTGTTTGGTAATGGACATAATACAAGACTTAGGGACACATAACAAGTTCCCCGTCATTGAAGCAGTCAAACTAAAACCATAATTCTTTCACCATCTCCTTTCTCCTTTCACCTTTAACCTACCATACAAGTCGATTTGTTTATCATCAGTAAATTGTTTTAATTTGACATGATTAACTCACATGGTACCCACACGGATTCCGGTACCTTGTTCAGGCACAACAGTTTGAGTTATTCGATGCCCCCACCAATTTCTTGGGGACCCCCCATAGGCGTATGCCGTGTAATTTAGGAGGAGGTTTGGCTTTTGTTCACAGACTTTTATGATCAAATTATAATAATTTATTTAGTAAGGGTGGTTTAAATATTAATTAGTTTGAACTTTGTATGTTTCGATCGGCAGGGTTATCATTTTCTTTACTGTATTTTTTTTTTTTATCATACAGTGTAGTGCAAATACTATATTTATTTTTACTTTATGAAGTTATAAGGATTAAATGTTACATTACAAAATGTCAACGGACGAGAAAGTAATGATTTATTGAAATTACAAAGAATCATCTTTGTAATTTTTAGATTTTGAATTGTATTTTTTGCTTGTTATGTTTAGTCTCGCAAAGTAATCATAATTATAAATATTATTATTCTCAAACAATATTATGAAATACATATTCGGTTATCATTATTCTCAAATGATGTTACTAAGCATTCGATTAGAAAAAAGCATTTTCCAACATAACAATCATGATTGCCAACATTCAAAAACCCAAATACAACCACAACTTCTAAAAACCTAAACCGAAACACTCATACAACAAAAATGTGTCCACATCTCACCGAGGTGAGAGATCAAATTATATTAGTCGACACGCGTCACACTTCCGCCGCTTCCTAATAATAATTTCCCCTACCTCCCCTCCTCCCCGCGTCACCTACCCGCGGATACCATGCTTCCTTTACCTTGAAATTGTTAATTAACTGATTAAATTAGTAGTAAACAGGATATGTGATGGTTTTTGAGCGGGCGTGGCAAAAGTGAATTCGTTCGAAAATATGTATTTTGGAAGAAATAGGTATTATTTATTTTTGGATGCTCCTTTCAATACGAAATTCATGTAAGAAGTATTAATGTGATCCCAGAAATTCGCAGAAATATGGTTTTACCAAAATGTAGTTATATTATTTTGAAAGCATTTTCTGAAAGCCGAAAGTAATATTATATCCGTTCTGAGGATTTCCTGTATTGAATATTTAATAATAAAATATGTTTGTTATTTACGAGTTTATCATGGTCTGAAAATTATGTGAAATGCCTAGAGTAATATTAAAATCGAAAAATGTGAGTTTCATCATAACCACGTTTCTTTTTGACGTCAGTATCGTAAGATAATTAATCAAAAATCCAACGTTTTCGGAACATATTGGATAAATATTTAAAAAAATAAAAAGTATCTTCAATTTAAATAAATTAATATTGCTTAAGTATGCATAGTATTTAATCAAAAATTAACAATTTTTCCCAAAAGAATACGTACATCAAAAATACTGTTTGGACATCAAAATTTGCATGTCTAAATAAATTAAACTAAACGTCAGGTCGACGCAGCGCCGCTCCAAGTTTTGATATTCAATTTATTAAGGTGATACAAAAAAAGTGAACTGGGCGGGAATAAGAAAGTGACAGAGTCAATTACTTCCACATGCGAAAAAAAGAGAGCGCAACAACGCGCTGGAACCAAAATAAAAGCGCCAAATGAAATAAAAATTGATTAAAAATAAATTAAGCTATCTATCAAAATTATGTTCAGCCAGAATTTTCAATTACCTAATATGCACATTTTAAATGCAATTTTGCAATAAAATTACTTAGTATTTTAGAATTATAGAAAAAAACATAAAAAAGTAGAGGTCTTTTCGGAATTAAATTCTATCGAGGAAATTTAACCCAATCGTGTTTTCCTTCAGTCAAAGTATTAATAAAATAGTCAATAAACATATATACAAAAATTAAATCCATACATGCTGCAATACTGAAATAAATGTTTACGAAAAATCCTCCAATTTATTTTGGTAGCGCCTTAACTAGTAGTGCAATAATAAGTTTATTAAATGCGAATTTAATTTGTTATTTGTGATGAAATTTTTGATATATAATTAATAATTTTGTTTTGTGAGTTTGGACCAAAATTTATAATTATAATGTAATTATAAATTTTGATTATTAAAGAATGATTATTATTTGTAATGTAATTAGTAGTGCAATCATTGATTTGGTGTACATGTAGATTATTAGATGTAAAGTATTTGATGTAAGAATGTTTTTCTGATGTGCGATTAATAATTTCCCCTTAAGTATCAAGCGAATATTTAGCCTAGGTAATGCCCATTATTTTGCAAATCATTAAAATGCTTCGTGCACTATAAAAAAATATTGTTAACAAAAAAGTCAAATAAGATTTCCTCACAACACTAGCCAAAAATACAACGTAATTACAGCCCTCAAAATTGATTACATTAACCCTTTTACACTATACAACTAACAGGTACTCTAAATTAAACATTCAAAGTAATTCGCGCACCTAATTTTCCGGCGGGCGGCAATTTGTTTGCACTCTGAGCGTATGCACGACAATATAATTACGACGGCTAACGTCATTGGGCTAGGCAGGGCGTGAACATTGTGGATTTGCGACCGAGGTCCTCGTCTATTGACACTGTTTGGCCGGCAGAGCTAATTCTGTAATGGCACACGGAAAATAAGCAAATAGTGGAGTTTTATTGCTCTATATTTTATGTTTATGAAAAGATTCGTTTACCGCGGACCATTTCCTGCTCACATTTTTTGGTTTTTAGGGTTCCGTACCCAAAGGGTAAAACGGCACCCTATTACTTAGACTCCACTGTCCGTCCGTACGTCTGTCGTCAGGCTGTATCTCATGAACCGTGCTAGTTAGACAGTTGAAATTTTCACACATATTTCTGTTGCCTCTATAGCAACAAATACTAAAAAACTTTTTAACAAAAAAAAAACCGACTTCCAAAAATCACTACAAAGTGAAAAATAACTTTGATCGTCGGAATCACTACAAAGTCGGTGTCTTTTGTTTTTTATTTACTTTCTTTTTTTTGCCACCGACTTCCGAAATCAAAGTTATTTTTCACTTTGTAGTGATTTTTGGAAGTCGGTTTTTTTTTTGTTAAAAAGTTTTTTTCTCGCTTTTTAGTGGGTCTGTTTATAATTTGTATAAGTTACAATAATTTTTCAAATCGGTTGGCAAGCGACGGAGTTATGCGCGAACAATCATAAAAAAAAAAATACAAACATCCGAATTGAGAACCTCCTCCTTTTTTAGAAGTCGGTTAAAAAATAGATTAAAATAAATGTTTAAAGGGACTCCCATACAACAAACGTAATTTTTTTTCCGTTTAGATGATGGTATGGAAGCCTTCGTACGCGAGTCCGAGTCGCACTTGGCGGGATTTTACATAACGTTTTCCCGTACTAAGATTTCTGTCGAATATTGGGGCGTTTTCAGAAAGAAACTGCACCATGTGACTTGAACTAAGATTGAGTATATAATCCGCGACCAAACCAAACGCTGAACCACTGCGCCAAAAGTTCTGTCAATAATTAGGGTTCATTACTGTCAATAATGGAACCTCGCCTCCGCCTCCGCAAATGCGGAACTTCCACAAAGAGTTGTACACCTCTCTCTCCATCCGTTGCCGCAAGCTTTTAACAGAATTGTGTCGTAGGACTAATGAAAAAATTGGCGCCAAAACTAAGCAACCTAACTAAGTAGCTGCCACATAATGGCCGCAGTGACAGCTGTCATGAAAATGACGGCAGCGGGGTTTTACTTGAAAGATCCCTATCCCAATTAACTATCCATCCCTACTAACACATTCTTCCTCAAAGGTCTGTAGTGAACTATCCATCCCTACTAACACATTCTTCCCCAAAGGTCTGTAGTGAACTATCCATCCCTACTAACACATTCTTCCCCAAAGGTCTGTAGTGAACTATCCATCCCTACTAACACATTCTTCCCCAAAGGTCTGTAGCGGTCACAGCTTCATATCAGGTCCTTTGGTGTTTTTTATTCGCGAGAATGATATCAAATTGTGATTATTATGATTATTTATATTTATTTTTTTGTATGTCACTCGTGTACGCGACATATATTTGTATAAAACTAACAATATATTTTATCTGTTTGTTTCAATATAATAATTACCGTCAACAAGTCTCACATTAAATTCGATTATTCATGAATCAACTTGTATTGGATTTAGATATTGGTTGTTTTTAGGGTTCCGTACCAAAATGGTAAAAAGGAACCCTTATGGTGTGACTCAGTCTGTCTGTCTGTCTGTCTGTCTGTCACACCTGGATATCTCAAGAACTACTAATGCTATCAACTTGAAATTTGGAACAGTTTTAGATGACGTTTACCCAACTATTTTGCAAATAAGAAAGAAATATTTTTTTTTTTTTTTGCAACGGTCTGAAAGGGGCTCTTAAAAATTCAAAGTGAGGCTACTAAGGCATGTGGGGTATCATATGAAAGAGCGGTGTTTGCACATTCTCAAACATTTTTTTTTTCTTTTTTTTAGCCCGCATAGTTTTCGACTTTTGATGAAAAATGTAAAAAAAATACCGTTCCCCCCCCTTATCTCCGAAGTTTGCAAACCGAAAAATCTGAAATTATTCTATGTGATAGAAGTTTATGTAAAGATTACAGAAAAAATAAAACGATGTCTCTAAATAGCACAGTTTTTCAGAAATCATCAACAAAAATTACATATAAATGATGGTACGGAACCCTCGGTGCGCGAGTCCGACTCGCTCTTCACCGGTTTTTTTTTTCACGTTTTCTCACAACACATCTGATAATTAGTAGAATTGTCGACATCGGCACCATTGCCAATAGGGAAAATTAGAATTGAATAGATTTTACGATGCCAAAAACGCTCTCTAGGAAAACACAAACTTTCACAAATATTTAATAACTTTCAGTGACGTCATTCGCCGGTAAATTGCGGCCACTTATGTAGCGACCGCTCTTCTAGGAACGTAAGATGGCTCCGTCACATCCCTACTGTCAATCATGCTAAAGTTGTTTTCAGCGGTATTGGCATTGATAAGTTTCAAAATAGATTTACTTAGAATGTGAATGTTTAGTGGATTTATTTTTGGAGTGACGATAAAAACAAATGACACGAAAATATCTTATATTTTTGGACACTTTAGGATACAAAGTGGTTTAGCTTTGACTGACATTTTAAGGGTTCCGTACCTCAATAGGAAAAAAACGGAACCCTTAAGAGGAAATGGGGGCGAAAAATTAGGTATTTTAAAAAGGTATTGCTGTCGCTCTGCGAGCGCTTCACCCTCGAATTCGTGCGACAAGGACAACTGCAGATTCGACTAAATAGCCTGTGTAAAAAGTCACATTTCGAGGTTTGGCTCTCGCCTATTTCCTCCTCCAATATTGGACCAATTTAAAAGATATTTCATAAACTGAATAAGAAGGATATATACTATGCCCCTATGTTTTTCTTTTTTTGTTAATAGTTGTCAAATTGGTACACTAGGCGTCTGTTGACAGCGGTCTGAATAGGCAATTTTGAGTATTTTTGGAGGGTTCTAGTTCTTATAAAAATAATATATCATCAAAAAGGAAAACATAGGGGCATACAAGTAGCTGATATTTATATTTCTGTAAAAAATAATTGCTTTATGGTCATTAACCAGAAAGAAAACAGGCGAGAGCGTTTGTATCTTTTTGTATGGAGAAAAGAGCACCCACGTTTCCTCTTAAAGGATCACGTTTGTCACAGACAATTTGCTCCGAATCTAATGGAATAGGTTGAAATTAAGTACACAATGAATTTCTGTGACTCAAACACGGACGGGTAAAGAAAATAAATGAATTTTGAATATGGGGGTCACTTTTGAGGGGCAAATACGAAAATTTAAAAAAAAGTTATACAAACTTTACCGTGTGACATATCAAATAAAAGGAGGAGTCTATGAGGGTCGCAAATGTTTTTTTTTTTTTATAATTTTTTAAAATAAACTGTTTTAAAGTTAAGGAAATAGACGAAAATTTACTATTCGCCTCCCCCGCTTATCTACGGAACCCTTCATTGAGCGTGGTTGGACACGCATATGGCCGTTTTCTTATCTCTGAACTAAAATCTATCATATAACATTTTTAGCTTTCAGTAAGTAGAGCCTAAGCCTGAAACAAAATCCATCTGAATTTTATAACTGTTGGAATTGAAATATTCGTAAAAATACTAGAAAAACGTTTTCCAACCATCACAAAGAGTCAGCAACGTCTGCAAAACGGTGACCATATAAAAATATCATGGCAGCGCATCTGAACGTTCGTTCGATGTTTTTTCAAAAAACAATACTTCTGTCGGGTATAAATACTCGAACAAAATGGTTTGGAATTCCGTCCATTTGTAGAGATGGAGAATTTTTATACGTTACGCTATGTGATATCGTAAAAGATAGAGTAAAAACTTAGTAACAATTGGAATTCAAGTTAGCTTTATATGCCGTGAGACTTTTATGATCCAATCTTACAATGACGATAGATAGATAAAACATTTAATTACTACTAAAAAGGAAAATGCTAAAATCAATCTGCCTAGCGTTTTCCCAAATATGTTGGGGTCGGCTTCCAGTCTAACCGGATGCAGCTGGATACCAGTATTTTATATGGAGCGACTGCCTATCTGACCTCCACAACCCACTAACTGGGTAAAACGATACCTCTTGGTAAGACTAGTTGTCAGACTTTCGGGCTTCTGACGACCCGTAACGACTGTCAAAGATCCACAAATGACAGCCGGGACCAACGGCTTAACGTGCTTTCCGAGGCACGGAGGAGTCTCGGTATGTAAAGATGGTCACCCATCCACGGACCAACCCCGGCAAGCGTAGCTTAACCTGATGGATCGACCCGTGCAACTGTTATTACTTAGCCACGAGCTCCTCCACGAGCATTAAAAAAACAAAACCTAACCTAATTGATTTCAGTCAATGTTACAACTTTGAAGATATTTCAAAATATTTTACTGAGCGTCCAAGCTTTTCTTCTCTTTTTATTACCTACGAGTTTAATATTGAAGTTCGTATTTTTCTGCAACTATGTGCAATTCCTGCAGGATATGATATTTGGTTTACAAATACGAGCAAATAAACCGTTGCGCTGACGTTTTAAGTGGATACCGAGTATCGTCTAGATGTAAATAGTATACTCAATATGATAGAATGGTATTATTCAGACTTTTCTGAGAATGCCTACTCCGGATACCACTTTTGTTTACAATCTTAACTAAATTTTTATTCTCTAAAATATATGCAACTGTTTATGATGCTATCCTATAAATTTTACTAAAACAACTTGGGGAGGTTCGATTTCACATTTTTAATTACTATAATTATGATAACTCCTCTAATTAAGTTTATAAAGAAGCAATAGGTGGGTTCTTATTCAAAATGCAACATACAATTTTGTCATGGGGATCGAACTCACAATATCATATAAAACGCATGTCCAATTTTCCCAAAACCAAAATGATATCATCATTATCAATCATGACATTCACACCCCAACCCCAATTCATCACATCAAAAGTTAAAACTCAGACACATCGTAAAGGTACCCCTCTACAAAATAATCTCCAATGACGATTGAATAGCAACAAATTGTCCCGTCAAGGTACCCTCATGATGTGGTCGTTCAGATAGATGGCATCATCGGTGCGACGACATCGCATGTCGAGGGCATTTTGTAACCATTGCCGATAAGATTGTTGGGAACAGACACTAAATGCGGATGTGGCCGTTAATGCTCATTTATATTTACATTTGTACTCTTTGATTGTTTGGGGAGATTAACTGGTTTGAGGTTCCAGATCTTGTCTGGGCTATTTGGTTTTTCTCGACGGCTTCTTTATCTTCTGAAGGCATTATCAGGTATTTCAGGTTTAACCTACTTTTATTTATAGATCGGCACTGATTGTTGGTCACACCAAAATTGTATCTTCACTTTTTTGAAAACTATTTCTACACTTAACGCTAAGCATACCTACCATAGTTTTTTTGCTATCAAAAAGTCATGACGTCAATTAGCATAATTTGTAATAAAAGTGTTGGCATTCGTATTTTCAATATCCAATCATTAAATCAATCAATCTTTCATTTACAAAAATAACACTGCGAAAAGACCATCTTAAAAGCACTTCAAAGCCGTCCAAATTATAATAGTATACATAAAGAGATGGCTAGACAAAACATCATTTTGTAATCTCAATTCGTATCAAGCGAGTGTTGATTCAACAAACGGGAACCATTATCCCACTGTTAGGATAGTTGTGATGGCCCTTGCCAATCAATTCAGTTGGCTCTTCAACGCAGGGGAATCTAAATCTAGAATGATTTGTTCGATAGTTTGATTTACTGGAACTGTGGGATTTATGTCTACTCATTGATTTTGTAGTAGTAGCAAATTGGTGAGACCTTGGATAACATTTTGAAGGAAAGCGAAGAAGATGATTTGTTGTTTAATATAATCGAAAGCTGATAATTTATAAAACCTGTCTTTTGTTTTATATTGATGAATTCGCAATTATTGAATATCTAAGAAACGTGACTTGGTTGTACTTTCTGAAGCTATATTTTTTTGTATATCAAAATTGGATACCTGAAATATTCAACAAGAATAATAGAATTATCTCTCACACTTTGTCTGTTTCGGAAACAGTTTCGTATTTCGGAAACATGCAACAGTTATGGAACCCTAAAAGATAGAACGTTCAAATAAAACAACTAATTTCATAACCCATATTTGTAGCTCCACTTTATTTCAAATGAAAATTCAAATGCACAAAGTTTCCGAAGTACAAAGCGTTTACCATGATTCACATAGCTGATACTAATTGCTGTGGCGCCAACGAGACAGAAATTTATTTAAATCTAACCGCAGACGATTCTGAGAATCTCAATAGATGTTTAAAATGACATTGTATAAATAACTGAGAGAGTGGAAGTGTACCCCTTTGAAAGCCAATGCTTTGAGATAAATAGAGCGCTGATTGAATAAGTAGAAGAAAATGTGAAGGATCCGTTGCTTTTTATAGAACTTTAGATGATAGTAATGGGGAGCTAATGTAGTTCCTTTCAGAGGATTCCCTTCAAAGAGTAATGATCACTATTACATAACACAAGTTAAGACTAATGTACTTATACAAATACTGGTACAAATTCATTTTCGAAGAATCGGTATCATCTTCATCCAACTCAATTCCAATCTTGACAGTCGCTTTCCAAAGTAAAAGGATCAATAACTTTTAATACTTACTTTCGTTTAAATATCCCCAGTATTTACCCAGTAAATATTGCACATCACAGTTGACCCGATTCTGTCAACTTTTAAAATTACTTTCGGCTTTATGCAGCGCTGTTGAAAATAAAAAAATATGGAAGGACATGTCTTTAAAAAGGAAACAGTGTAAATATGTATGTTATGTATATTCCCCTCTTTAAATGATGGTTTTATGACCGTATGATGTTAATTAAATTAATTAATGGGTTGATTTTTAAAATAAAGTTGACTAATAATATCCTGCTGTGACTGTACGTACCGTGGTGTGTGAAGAGAGACACAAATTAAATATTGCCCGTATGGGTACATTTTGTGGGTTTGGAATTTTGTATGTGGGTTGTTTAATGTGAATTTCATTGGTCAACTAGTTATTATTTATTTTCTCAACCTTTATATTTTTGGGATTCGTTAAAAATTACAGAGTAAGTTTTTGAAAAATAATTCCGTTGGATAGAAGTGTAGGTACATCAACCAAATAAATTTTGTTATCTAAGTGATTGCTCTTTTATCATTGAAATACATAAAAAATGGAATAATATTAACTGTACATAAAAGGTGGCAAGGACCTGCTACCATGGATTTAGTTCATGATTCTGGATTTAAAAAATTACCATACCTTTTGACCGCGTAGGTATTGCACTTTTGTAGGAAATGGCTGATTTTTAGGGTTCCGTACCAAAATGGTAAAAATGAACCCTTATGGTGCGACTCAGTCTGTCTGTCTGTCTGTCACAGCTGAATATCTCAAGAACTACTAATGCTATAACTTGTTTGGTACAGTTTTAGGTGACGTTTAGCCAACTATTTTGCAAATAAGAAAGAAATATTCTTTTTTTTTTGCTACAGGGACTGAAAGGGGAACTTAAAAATTCAAAGTGGAGCTACTAGGGCATGTGGGGTATCATAAATGAAGCACATTCTCGAACACTTTTTTTTCTTTTTTTTAGGCCGCATAGTTTTCGACTTTTGACGAAAAATGTAAAAAAAAATACCGTTCCCCCTTATTTCCGATGTTTGCATAGAGAAAAATCTGAAATAATTCTATGTGATAGAAGTTTACTCAAAAAATAAAACGATGTCTCTAAATAGCACACTTTTTATAAATCATTAATTTATATGTGATGGTACGGAGCCCTCGGTGCGCGAGGCCGACTCGCTCTTGACCGGTTTTTTTTAATAATCTGCGATTTTCAACTCGGTTGCGTTTATTATATTATTATATTATATTATATTTTTGACCAACGTTGACATTATATTTTTTTAGGTTTTTATTTTAATAATTGAATCTTTGACAATTTTGTAATGTTGCCCCCATCTATTTATTTATGAATTGATAAAGTAATCAATCAATTTAATGTTATTTATTTATGTCAGCATTTTTATTGTTATTATTATTTTTTATTTTTTTAAATCCAAACATTTGCACACCATGACAATATGGTAAACATGTTAGCACATCTCCATGTACCTATTAACACCTTGCATGCATTTTTATTTTATTTTATTTTCTATATAATTGTATGTACACACATGTTTGAGCAAATAAAGTATCTGAATCTGAATCTGAATCTGAATATATATCTTTATTTCAGACATACGTCCATACATTTTTAACAAATGAAACGTTAGTAAGCTTGTTAGTAGAACACATAAAAATACAAATAACAAGGTGTTAGTAATTTGTTAGTACAGAATCAAAATCAGTAGGTATAGTACGAGTACATTATACTATAGTCTATTTCCTATTTCTGAGCAAGTGAACACTCGCGCAGTAAACAGTAATAATATAATAATATTCTTTCTTTATTGTTCTCTCATAATCACAAACACAGTGCAAAGTCAAGATAACACTTAATAGAGACTGGTGTCTGTTGTAGGTAAAACCTGTATTACAGATCACCAGGCTTACCCTCCATCGGACAACTCACTAATGACCTATGACTGTATTAAATCAACATAAAGGTTGTACATATTATTACATTATTACAAATTAATAATACCAAAAATGAAAAAAAAAAAAAAAATTAAAAATGGATAATTAAAAACGAAAGTAAAAACAAATCTGGTGGCAAAAGTGGCTTAATGATTTGGGGGTGAGTATGTGTGGGTGTGTGAGTTTCAGTGAGAGTGTAGGTGATGGTGTGATGGGTACGTGTGTGTGTACAGTAGAATAGAATAGTTTAGAATCAGTGACTTACATACCATCATTATTGGCACATCCTTTGTTTCCTTTTCTTTTGTCTCTCGAATCCCTTCAAATTAGTACAACACTATTATTTTTACTGAAGCAACTTTTATCTTTGTTTTAAATTATGTCACTGCATTTCAGTGCACCCGGAAACATTGCAACTATGGAGTCATGTTTCATTTTGACACCACCACATCTATCATTATCAAATATGTTATTTATAGCCACGTCAATCATAACCACGTTTTTGTGCTCCCCTCGCATAGCTACCCTTGTCAATCCCCACAACATTAATCTTTTTGACTTTAAAGTTTCTATAATTAGTAGAAAATATTTCGAACAATGCGTACGACATCATCTTTAGCCACAGAATGTGCTCCCGCTCGTCTCAAATCATCTACAGTTTATAATATGTCACTTAGATCAAAGAACTTTACATCAAACGTTAGGGTAATGAGTAGCAAAGAACTTTCTATTCTCAAAATACACCCTATCACTTCGCCATAAAGTTCTTTTCCACTTGCTCCGAATGCAAAGACTGAAAAGAATATAGGTTGCAGAGATTTATTGGTGATCTTTTTTTAACTTGACGACAAACTTAGAAGTGGCGTTAAATATATCCCTTAATTATTACTTGTTTATAATACGTTTGACGTACATTTTATGTGTTCGTCTATTTTTTCCTTTTCGTTTATTTTAGTTTCGATGTCGTGCAAGAATCTGTTTGGACAGCGACTGTGCCCTCTGTATTCAAGAACATCTTGATTTAGAAAACCGTTTTTGGATTGATATTTGTGTATCTTTCTCGATATTTTCCTTTAGGAAATATCTGAGCTCATGATAGTGTTTGAGGAAATAAGAAGTAAAATAAATTTCTGTCTTTTCCATGTGCTACGCATAGCAATGTGTGTTATAATTTCGTTTTGAGTGCTGTTTGTGATCAAAGTAAGAATTCTGAATCGTAAGTCGGATTATGAGCTGTAAAACACTTCGTCTTGTTGTGCCTTTAATAATTTTATCATCTTTATATACGTTAAATCGTTCAACAACGTTTCTTCCATCAATGTCTTTATATGACTTCCTTGTTTCTTTATTCACCATTTTATATACTGTCAATTACTCATACTATGTATAGATGATATAACTAGGGGGTGACTTCTAATATGACCGCTAATAGAGACGTATGGAAGAATGAAAATATGCTGCGCTGACCCCAAATACATCGGGATACGGGCAGCAGGATGATGAAATTACGGATTATAAACTAACAAGGAGTATCTACTAGTACAGCTACTAAACTTTACGCCTGGAATACACAAGTAGCACAACAGCATACCAACACTATTAGTATGTGTACACGGAAAGAGTATGATCATTTTTGACACGTAGTTTGCTCATTATAGCATGCTCTCCGTGTGTGTAAAATAATCACATCCTTTTCAAAAACACATGCTAATTGTGTGCTATTAAGTAAAGCATGTGTATTCCAGGTTAAAGCATGACTGTCATGAGTAAGATTGAGTTGAAAACAGCCTATGACGTAATAAGCCACGTGCTACGGAAACTGTGTTCAATTGTTTATAATTACTCCTAAACTTAATTGCATAAAGATCTATAAATAATTTAATTACTCCACTTGGCTCAATAGAGGCTCATAAAGTATAATGTGTAAACATAATTTACGGTTTATTGAATGAAAAAGTAATAAAGCATTAATCGGGTTAACTTTTCAAGGCCGTTTTTGAGCGGCTTGTTATAAAATTATCTCTTTGTTGTGAGATCTCGTTTTTATTACCCAATATGATGACAGTGAGTGAAACCAACAGTGATTTTTTTCCTACATTGCTGATGTCAGAGCGTAATTGTGTTAGTGCCTCAAACCTTTGGTAAATTACGCCATTAGGTTAAGCTACGCCTGCCGGGGTAGGTCCGTCGATGGGTGAACATCTTTACATATACCGAGACTCCTCCGTACCTCGGAAAGCACGTTAAGCCGTTGGTTTCGGCTGTCATTCATGGATCTTTGACAGTCGTTACGGGTCGAAGAAGCCCGTAAGTCTGACAACCAGTCCTACCAAAGGGTATCATATTACCCAGTTACTGGGTTGTGGAGGTTAGATAGGCAGTCGCTCCATGTAACATACTGATATTCAGCTGCATCCGGTTAGACTGGAAGCTGACCCCAACATAGGAAAAGGATAATGTCATTTGTGTATGTGTTATGTCATTTGTTTGTGTGTTTTATTGTGTTTGTACCTTTTTCCATTCTTGTTTCTGACCATTTCGATAGAGGATGCCAAAGACAGACGCAGTTATTCTTATTTTACGAAATTAGTTTCCAAATCATTTTAATCGGTTGCCTCATCCACACAAAGAAAGTTCGGAAGACTTTTTCAAAGCAACGATTACGAAAAACATGTAACTCATAATCCTGTCAGTCCGAATTGACAGTGACAACACTTCAGTTCCACAGTTCAGCAAAAATTTCAACAAAAAGTTGCCTCATTTCCTTCAAAACTGTCCCGAAATTGACTGACAGAAACTCGCAGCAAAATATGAGGAAGAATAGACACATCGCCGCTTTCCACCTACTTCAAAATATAAGTGTTATACTAAAGAATTCTTTTATAATGTAAATAGTTACCCAGTTAACGATTGTAGTTGAAAATAGGTCAAGCGCGAACCGCTCCGCTGTGGGATGGTAATCGCGTTTAAACATAAGTATGTCCGTATTGTTGTTATTCTTTAGAAAATGTTCTGCATGGAGTTTTGAAGTATGTGTTTTGAAAAAACAGTGGAAACTGTGTTTTGACGACCTGAATGACGCAGTAGCAGAGCATATGTTTTGTTGTTTGAGATAACAATGTTATCTTAGAGTTGGTGATGCTTGTTGATAAAAGATGCTAGTGCTGTTGTGAAGTTTTGAAGTCCTGACTTCTTGATAGCAATATCTATGTCATCATCATCTGCCTAGCCTTTTCCCAACTATATTCGGGTCGGCTTCCAGCCTAACCAGATGCAGCTGAATACCAGTATTTTACATGGAGCGACTGCCTATCTGACCTCCACAATCCAGTTACTTGGTAATACGATATCCCTTAGTACTGGTTGTCAGACCTTCGGGCTTCTGACGACCCATAACGACTGTCAAAGATCCACGAATGACAGCCGGGACGCGTATATGGAAATGCTAATTCAGTACGTCCCCTCAGGCGGAGACGAATACCTAGAGTTAGCGCATTTCAAGGCGTTAAACACACGTAAATGCTAGTATTCAGTAGAATTTACCAACGCGGAATTAGCATTTACGCGGAATTAGAGGGGACGTACTGAAGTATCGTTTCTATAAACGCAGCCGGGACCAACAGCTTAACGTGCTTTCCGAGGCACGGAGGAGGCTTGGTATGTAAATATGGTCACCCATCCACGGACCAACCCCGGCTAGCGTAGCTTAACCTGATGGATCGATCCGTGCGGCCTACCTCCATAACCAGATTTATCAAAACTGTTCATGCCGTTTGAGCGTGAAGAATTAACAAACACACACGAAGTGTGATGACAGTATGGATTCTTCGTTATACGAGATTATTTCCTATTATTTCCCTCTTCATAAAACCTCTCGCCTCACCTCCCATTACAAACAGCTCAATCTCACTAAGAAGCGTTCGTGACAAAGCGAGGTCTGCATTCTAGAGAGCATCTACTCTAAACAAACAGATCTGGCCTTCAATTAGCACGCGCGATTTGCACGCGATGCATTGCACTTGGAGCCGCTGTGAATTGTACTAATACTAAGGATGGTTTCATGATAGAGGAATGTGCAGTCCTTGGAGATTTCGAGGATGAGATTATAGGGTTAAATAGAAGGTCTAGACTTTGTTCTGGGTTTGCAACTTTACGTCTTATTTTAAGATGCTGTTGGTGATAACTAAAAACATTCACGGATAGTCCTTTTTGTGTTTCATATATAAAAAAATGGGTTCGGAATGTATTTCAAAGTCAAATAATTTATTTCTAATCGACAATTAAAAGGCACTATTGGCCTAAGCTATTGGCATCAAAAAGAATTTTATTTAATCTAGTTGTCCATTCCAAAAGGTAGTTTCGTAAGGAGAAGAACGGGCAAGAAACTTAATTGGGCTAAAAGCTTTAGATTGACTCCGTCTAGATTTTATGAAACATAAAACAGTTATAGTATATTGGATTAGTATATTGGATTTTTAGCCTTATTCACTTGACTTCTTTGGAAGCATAATTTCTCCAAAGAGCTACGTTTTAAAACAAAATAATACAGAGTGTAAGAAACAGCCCTCCGCAAACTAACAGGGTGTATTCAGCTACTCATTTTGAATCATATTCCACCGGAAATTGTCTCAGGAAAATTAAAGTTTTTTTAATAATTTTTTCAGTTACATTTTCATTATTTCAATGTAAAATTACATTGTGTGTTCGCAGCACTCCATTTATGTAAAAATAACAGCAAAAAACAAAATTGAAAACAAAAAAACCAGCAATGGATGTAGAAATACTCTAACGAATGACGCGTGAAATCAGCTGTTCACTTTCTGTCTAGCTACAGAGTTCATCGAACTCACCGCATACCTATTACCTACCCTTCCCAACCAGTAATAGACGCTCCGATTTGTGCACAAAAACACAAACAAATCAGGTTTATTGGATCCCCACAACGTTCCTGAAAAAATTTCATGTACCGGTCATCTTAGTATGACATACTAAATTCACCCCATCAGTTTGCGGAGGGCAGTCCCTCACACCCTGTATATTCCATTGAATAATGTTTTACGGCGAAATTTATCCTTGTACCACAGATTAATATAGATGGGACACTCCGCAGTTTAGGTATGAAGCTACAAATACGCGGTGGGACCCGCTCACGGGGCTAAGTCAGTAGGTCAGAAGGTATAAGAGTTACGCGATAGAAAGAGAGGCAACTTGTTGTTGAACATAACTGTAGGTAGGTAATAAGCATAGTGCGACCTGAATTGCACTTTATTGTGTCGTCGGCAAAAATGTTTTCTAACAGCGCCCTCCTGTCAACGTCATTCAACCGCCAAAAGATCTTTGTAGGTTGTAACAGTGTCATCATCTGCCTAGCCTTCTCCCAACCATGCTGGAGTCGGATTCCAGTCTAACCGGATGAGCTGAATAGTATTTTACATATTTATGACTGGTTGTTAGACTTTCAAGTTTCTGAGGACCCGTAACGACTGTCAAAGATCCACGAATGACAGCCGGCACCAACGGTTTAACATGCTTTCCATGGTCACCCATCCACCGACCAACCGAGGCAAGCGTAGCTTAACCTGATCGATTGACCCGTGCGGCTGTTATGACTTAGCCAATTGTAGCAGTGAAAAGTTTATTTTTCAGAATTCAACCATCCATCAAACATGACAAATGAAGCAATCATCCATAAACAATTTTTCTTTTATTTTTCATGAATGTTTCACATTGTTCAATTAGTTCGCTCATGTGGCTGCAGTCCTATTAATTACTTCTAATAGACGTTGCACCATCAATGGATTATCTTACACCTCATCACGTTGGTATGAGATCTGTTTGTTTGTTTGTCTGTATCATTCATACATTCTTCAACAAAGTAGATCATACTAAACCATCATCATCTTTCTGCCCTTATCCCATGTCACGTGGGGTCGGCGCAACACGTTTTCTTCTTCCATTCTCCCCTGTCAACCGTCACGCTATCATTCACTTCCTTCTCTTTCATATCATTCCTCACACAATCCGTTCATCTTTTTTTTGGCCTTCCTCTCCCTCTCCATCTATTATCTAACATTCACACCCTTTAAGTCACATGCGTTTCCTCCCTCTTCATCACATGCCCGTACCAAGCCAAATGATTTTCTGTCAACTTTTCTGTCACTGGCGCCACCTTCAAACATCTCTTTTTATACTAATTTCTTACTTTATCCATTTTCATCACTCTACACATCCATGTCTAAATCAGATTAAAACGTCCATTTAAATACCAACTTCTTTTTATAAGTCCTGTGCATTGTGAGCTGATGGAAATAATAAGTACTCTCTCTTACTGAGGGCCTGACTGTGGGTTTCCAAGGTCTGTCAAAGATTTTCGAAGAAAAAATATTAGAAAATAAAGCAGAAGGAAAAATGGTGAATGATTCTCAGTTTTTTATCCGCGTTAGACATAACTTTACAAATTAATTACACTATGTAATATAAACATAATCTACAATATTCACATACCAAGTAAAAGATAATGCTCTAAAATCATTAACATTACTCGTTTAGACTTGATCTTCATTAACAGTCGATTATCGTCACCTTAAGTATGGACACGCGTGGAGATTCATTTATTGTACCCTTACGAACTTATGAGAAGCTCTATATTTTATTGATACAGAAGAAGACAAAGAAGAAGAGTAAATAATCACAAAAATGAAATGTCATAATACAACAAAAAGAAAATCCATAGAATTAGATAGGAACATAGTTCGACATACCTCCAAAACATTAGTTCCCCACACATAAAAGTCAATACAAAACGATTGAGTTATCCGGAACGATTAATAACAATAAGCCCGGTACACACTAGCGGAAGCCGCGGTAACCGTATGATTAATGTGCAGTCAATAGCGTGCGCCCGCCTAGTGTCCTGCTGATTGAAGTTTTATTGGTGTGTTGTATTGTATTCTAAGGGTGGGGGTTAACTAATAGAATAATAAGATAAGTCAGAGATCGTTTGTGTTGCGTACATAATAAATTAATGTTAAATAACATCTTTACTTCACTAACATCCAGAGAAAAACAGAGTCTGAGACATCAAAATGAGGTCAATCAATCAATCTGCTTATCCTTTTCTCAACTATGTTGTAGTTGGCTTTCGGTCTGACCAGATACAGCTGAATATAGAGCAACTGCCTATCTGACCTCCACAACTCAAATACTGGGAAATACGATACCCCTTGGTAACACTGGTTGTCAGACTTTCGGGCTTCTGACGACCCGTAACGACTGTCAAAGATCCACGAATGACACTCAAGACCAACGGCTTAACGTGCTTTCCTAGGCACGGAGGAATCTCGATATGTATGTAAAGATGGTCACCCATCCACTGACCAACCCCGGCAAGCGTAGCTTAAACTGATATATCGACCCGTACGGCTGTTATTACTTAGCCACGAGCTCCTCGTATGACTTGAGAAATTGAGGTGTGTATTGTCGACCTCGTAATTGCTTAAAAAAATTAAAACTTCACTATGGTTCAAACCACAGGGTCAAATAAAATTAGCTAGCAAAACTCCTCAGACGTGATAGGTATCAATATCTTAACCAGGGCTTTAAATACCGGTAAAAATTCATAACGTTACCTCTGTTTGACAGAGTCACCGTTAATAATGAAAATATCAGAAATAGAATTAACGATATTTTATAAACTTTTTTATCGTTAGTCTTTATTAAGGCTGCTCCTTCCTAAAATACGGCGAAACTAAGTAATTTTGTAACCATCTTTTATAACACATTTGCTCGTAAAGGGTCTCTTATTTCACCAATTTCAATATCGTAATGTATGTCATTACGTACTTGTGCGTTATTGTAATGTAAAAGGCACGAGTTTCAAGATGCTCCGTCTAAAACGAACGGTACTTTTTAAAATCTTAGCAAAGAGTTTTATGTCAGAAAAGTGGTCAACATTTTATGAATAAAATTAACTTTGGGAGATAAAATATAAAAAAACAGACATTTAATTCTTTTTAATTTAATTAATTTTGACAATAAATTACAATTTATCTGTGACAAAAAAAAAATAACTTTATTAGTAATAGGTACTGGCTGTTTTTGTGCCTTTGCCTTAAAAAAAAAGCAATGATGCCCGCGCATCAGTAATTTGTGAACAAGTACAAATTATTCCGCGCGCTTTTTCTTTTCGCTGTATTGTTTTTATTTGAAAATGACGTTAAGTATTGATGAATTTATTAATTCGACACCACCAGAAGTGTCAGAGGCAGCGGAATAGGCTACTCTAAGCCTCTTGTCCGAAAAATCGACCGATAGATGAAAACAAGCAAAGATGTAAATTCATTTTCAGAAAGTGTGTTTTTAACGAAAGTCCGAGTTTTATTTATTTCCTCGCAAATATGTTATAAAACGTCGTATGACATACGTGCGCTTTGATAATTACAGCCTCTGCTTTCTTGTAGCCCTCGCCTACGGCTCGGGCTTGCAATATCGCCTCCGCAGTAATTTTCAACTTACCGCACTTATATCATAATGTACTATTACAGTAACTATAGCATCTTTCTGATAGGAAAAAATACACAGTAATCTATAATACATAAGAAGTGATTTCATGTGTCCTGAAATCTATTTTAGTTTGTAGAACTGAGGAAAAAAAAACCTAAATCCAGGTCTATTTCGGTCTATTTTTCGAGTTGTTACCATATTACTCCTACAGTTTTCATTAAAAGTGTTCATAAATTTATACAGTTCTTTACAAGCTAATAAGGAATGATTTCTTGTCATTACTTTTTTAGTTTAATCAACAGATTTTTTGTAAATCGATAATTACTTCATATTTTGCAAGCGTTGTGTCATCGCGCTTCTCTTTCTTTTCTATGCAGTCCGACAGTGAGCGCGCTTTTTGCGACGGACAAGCCTTAACGTTAATTGTATAATAACGGTGGGAGGCGGAGCAGCAACAGTGCATCGTGATCCAATGCTAAGCGAAAAATGTAAACTTACGTACGGATCAGCAACTTAGCTAAAATAACTGTAAATTAACGTTATTGATCGTATTTTCATTAATGTTAATTAACGTTTTAATACCGGTAATGTTATCAAGTAACATTACATTTTTGTAACGTTAGTAAGGTATCACATTGTAATTAATGTTAACGTTACCAAATAACAAAATAATAACCATTTTGTTATTTGGTAACGTTAACAAGCCTTATTCAACAAAACAACAAAATAAAAATATTTGGTGATTTTTTTGGGGTCAACAACCACTTGGTAGTGTTGTGACTTTGTGAAATTTGTTTATTTTTTGCTTTATCATGTTTAGTTATCGATACTTATCACGTCCGCGGAGTTTCGTCAGCTATTTTTAATTTGACCCCTGTATGTATCTAACTGTCACATTACCTTGTTATTTTAGGACGTACAAATGAAATTCAACCGGGTGGCAAAGAAAGAAAGAAAGGTTCAGTTCCACTCACTTTGACAGCTCATTTTATTCCGTCTTTTTCTATTTATTTCCATCAAAAAATATACATAGTAATAATTTAGTTCCGTCTGTGCATAAGTCAAGGCCAATAAAAAACTCGTTACGTTTGTGTTCCGTGGGCATGTAAATGCTACTACAGTTGTACACCCACATTTTCCGATGACGTTATTCCTAGGTGGTTTGCTGATTGTCACATAGCAACCAATTTACTATTAGATGGGCCAGGGTTTTCATGCAGTGGGTGCTTGGAAACGGGCATGATTGTCGAGGCGAGCTTAGGAAATGCTGTCGTGACGAATCCTTTATGAAGGATTGTCTAAAAAAGGCAGGTAAAGAAAGATGTCTGGCATATACTCGTAGGTAGGTATACCTAACATATAATTTGTACATATTTTTGTAATTACCTTTTAAAACCACTCATTATTAAAAATTAAATTTAAAAAAAAAAATTAAAATTTAAAACTTTTTATTTCAAAGAAACATACTTAATTTTGTTTTGATCACACATCGCTTAATCTTAATAATGAAAGATTATGTGCGAGTGAGGCGTCTCGCTTGTTTACATTAATATATTTTGATTTTAAAATTAAATTATTTATTTATTTGTGAAAGATCTGGAGGAACTTTGTATTGATCCACTTTAAGGTAATATTTTATTAGTTGTTTTATTTGCAAAGTTGTTTTTGATTTTAATTTATTAGTTAATTGCTTAGGGAGTTTATTCAACAAGTTAGGTAACAGGTACCTCCAGGTCCTTCTTCCATATTCATTGTTACATTTCGGCAGATTATATAATGGTAGGTATTCCAAACATCTTAAGTTGTTGGGTCTTATCTTTTTACTTAAGTTATCAATTTCGTTAGCATATTGTGATATTATAGCTAGTTTTACGTTTTAGTTTTTTTTTTTTAGTTATGATACCTCACTCGATAAGTTTTGGAGAATATTTTTTTGAAAACAGACATTTTGGCGCCAAAAATCCGCCATATTGATTTTATATACCTAGTTACATTACGCGCATCAAAGACGAATTTAACGACAATTCATTAGTCAACAACAGCCATTCAGCCTTTTAGTAGTTATGAAGGAACATATAGGAACGGACATACATACAGGTCAAACACATAACCCCCTATTTTGGCTTCGCCGCAGTCAGAAAACGATTATGAAAAAAAAGCCTCTTAGAACCGTGAACTAGAACTCTCACAGTCTCTCACTACGAGTATTTTCTTACTTCCCAGCTGATTTGTTTCACGACTTTGACATTCAAACTTCACCACCACCCATGTGCCACCTACTAAAATTCACACATAATTAAGCAATAGGAAGTATTCGTGCATCAAAACATGGAGAATGGAGATATATTATTATTATCTCAGCATCCCACGCGTTAGACGCACGGATAACTTCATATATTTTGCTAACGGATAATGTAATCCACGTGCGTGCTTATATGATATTGTCTACCTTCAGTTTACTTTGTAAATTAAGTTGCATTAAACATTAGTTCAATCAATCTGCCTAGCCTTTTCCCAACTATGTTGGGGTCGGCTTCCAGTCTAACCGGATGCAGCTGAATACCAGTATTTTACATGGAGCGACTGCCTATCTGACCTCCACAACCCAGTAACTGGGTAATACGATACCCCTTGGTAAGACTGGTTGTCAGACTTTCGGGCTTCTGACGACCCGTAACGACTGTCAAAGATCCACGAATAACAGCCGGGACCAACGGCTTAACGTGCTTTCCGAGGCACGGAGGAATCTCGATATGTAAAGATGGTCACCCATCCACTGACCTACCCCGGCAAGCGTAGCTTAACCTGACGGATCGACCCGTGCGGCTGTTATTACTTAGCCACGAGCTCCTGAACAGAACATTAGTTCTGACACAAAAATTAGTATATGTATTTCTTGCACGTCTTTCCTTCTTAAGAGTTTATTGTTACATATTTTTAGAACTATACCACATTGTCGGCACTATAGGTCTTTTGTAAGGAACCAATTCTTTCATAAATAATATTGTTTGTAAGTACATGACTGTTTGTTGCCAAAATAAAATAAAATAAATAAAATGATATTGTTGATATAAACAACCGACGAAAAGTGAATTAAGATTAAAATGACTATTTTTGACCGCTTAGTTGGTCTAGACGTGTTCGCATCTGCAGGCCCAGGTCGTCGGCGCGTTGTGTTCCACTCGCGCCTCAAAGAGATGTCAGCAGTTATGGGGCCTATGCCTGCCAGGGTCGCGGGTTGTTCGAAAGAGATACCGTGGCCCTGACATAAGCAACTGAAGGAACACGGGTGGGTTTTAGTCAGTAAAAGTCTGACACGCCCTTCCGCTCCACCCAGAGCGGCAGAAGTCATTTGATGATTCCTCACCCAAAAAAATAGCCTCTTTTTCGTGGAGTTTCTTGCCGGCTCTTTTCTATAGGAAAGTATCAAATGGAGCACCCTACATGGGCTCTTGCACACGCTTGGCGCAATTGATGGGTGACCATCTTTACATTTCAAGATTCCGCCGTGCCTAAGAAAGCACGTTAAGCCGTTGGTCCCGGCTGTCGTTCGTAGATCTTTGACAGTCGTTACGTGTCGTCAGAAACCCGAAAGTCTAACCAAAGGGGTGTCGTATTTACCAGTAACTGGGTTGTGGAGGTTAGATAGGCAGTCAGCTGCATCCGGTTAGACTGGAAGCTGACCCCAACAAAGTTGGGAAAAGGCTAGGCAGATGATGCAAATGATATAACATGGTAAATACACCACACACCACAAAATTCCGGTGTAGAAAAATATTAAACTATTTTAGTACGGGAAACCGACATCAATTATTCTAATTGAATATTATGGTTCCCGTTAAATTATATTTTTGGCTATCACTCGCCTTGCAGTTCTAGCAGGATGAATCCAAACAAGTGTAGACTTGCTAGTTTAAATACTTGGGTAGGTACTTGTTTATTACCATTTAAAAGTCTAAAATATGTAGAACTAGCAGTGCCCCGCGGTTTTACCCACGTAAGTCTGGAAACCGTAAGAATATCGGGATAAAAGTATCTTATTGGTAAATCCAGAGTGTCAGCTACCTCCATACCAAAGTTTATCAAAATTGGTTCGTTTGAGCGTGATGAAGTAACAAACACACACACTCACAAACTTTCGCCTTTATAATATTATTGTATTTAAAGTGTGAAAGTGTGAAGTGTGATACGCCTACGGAAAACACTAATTTACGTATACAGGGTGTCCGGTAAAGAATGGATAACCTTGGAATAGCATATTACAGACATGATGGCCGTTCTTAAAAAAATACAAAAAAAAATATCCCCAGTAGTAGGTACTGTGAGGGCTCGAACCACACAGCGGGAGGCTAACTATTTTATAATAAAGGACAGTAGTGTACAGAAGAAATGGGGCTGAAGCCCGCTATATTAAAATAGAAATAAAATTATAATTCACTCCCTAGGTCCTACGCGGAGCCCTAGCTATCCACTATCTCCCGCTGTGTGGTTCGAGCCCTCACAGTACCTACTACTGGGCATATTTTTTTTTGTATTTTTTTAAGAACGGCCATCATGTCTGTAATATGCTATTCCAAGGTTATCCATTCTTTACCGGACACCCTGTATATGTTGGCTGCCATGTTTTTGAGGAGGCTGTATTTTTACACTCTCAAATCTAACTAAGCAAGCTGAAGTGGCAGTGGGCTGGCCATGTTTGTCGAAAGACCGATGGCCGATGGAGCAGACGAGTCCTGGAGTGGAGGCCACGTATCGGTAAGCGTAGTGTGGGACGCCCGCCAGCTAGATGGACCGACGACCTTAGAAACGTGGCTGGGACAGACTGGATGCGGAAGGCGGAGGACAGGGTGTTGTGGCGCAGCCTGGGAGAGGCCTATGTCCAGCAGTTGACTATGATAGGCGGAGTTGATTGGTTGAAATCTATATTACCCTTGACATGAACACATGCTGTCGCTGAAAATATATAGGTACACAATAAGTAAATCAATATTAAATTATTGATTTACTAGCTGCGCCCCGCGTATACCGGGATAAAAAGCAGTTTAAGGTTGATGTGCCAGGGTAGCCCGCGAAATTCAAATTTTCTTACGTTTTTTGCAATTTGTAGGTCAGTGTGAGCTTGTATGTTGATTAAAATATTATTCGCGGCCGTAGCTAATACGGCTTTACATAATTATAATCATTAGAATCAGCAATACAACTCCATAAGTTAGCATTTATCTCAAATCTAGAGATTTCATGAAATCATGAGGTTTGAGGTAAATGCTAACTTATGGAGTTGTATTGCTGATTCTAATGATTATAATTCTGTAAAGCCATATTAGCTACGCCCGCGAATCATACTTTAATCAACATACAAGCTCACACTGACCTACAAATTGCAAAAAACGTAAGAAATTTTGAATTTCGCGGGCTACCCTGGCGCTTTCGCCTTAAGTATCTGTTAATTCAGGGTATAAGCTATCTACATACCAAGTTTCAGCCAAATCGGTCCAGCCGTTTGAGCGTGAAGACGTACCAAACATACACACACTCACAAACTTTCGCCTTTATAATATTAGTGTTATTATTTTATTACACAAATCCTAAATATTTTCTGTTCAGGTCTTTGCAGATTATTTACTTATGTTAATGTGTCATAAAAAGTTACGTGTGATACACAAATTACAGGGTTTTTGGCTCAACCATATTTAAAATAATCAAATGTTACTTTTGTTGGTACTTTTGCTTCAATTTTTGTTTTTAGGGTTCCGTACCAAAATGGTAAAAAAGGAACCCTTATGGTGTGACTCAGTCTGTCTGTCTGTCTGTCACGGCTGTATATCTCATTAACTACTGATGCTATCAACTTGAAATTTGGAATATTTTTAGATGACGTTTACCCAACAATTTTACAAATAAGAAAGACATAAAAATATAAATATTTTTATGTTATAACATTGACTGAAAGGGGGTCTTAAAAATTTAAAGTGCGGCTACTAGGGCATGTGGGATATCATATGAAAGACGCTGTTTGCACATTCTCAAACAATTTTTTATTCTTTTTAGGCCGCATATTCTTCGACTTTTGATGAAAAATGTAAAAAAAAATACCGTCCCCCCCTCCCTTTCTCCGAAGTTTGCAAAGAGAAAAATCTGAAATTATTCTATAAATAATAAATAATAATATGATAGAAGTTTATGTAAAGATTACAGGAAAAATAAAACGATGTCTCTAAGTAGCACACTTTTTCAGAAATCCGAACGGAACCCTCGGTGCGCGAGTCCAACTCGCTCTTGACTGGTTTTTTATTATTCAAAATTCAGAACAAGCCCACTTCAAAGTGTCAAAGATCGAACAAAAAACAATAATTGGCTTCTAATTACGGGTTCCGAGAATATTACCTTGGATTTTCACAGAATTTTCCCAACCCTCAAACACCACAAAAACAAACCCTCATTCCAGCCATTTTTCGACCATCAAAACGTTTTTAAACATAATGTGACATAATAAAACGTTTCTCTGAAAATTCGCCTTAATTCGTTCCATTACTGACGCCAAGAAAAACAGGCTCCAGCACAGAATAGAAACGTACAGAAGATCAACTCCATACAACGAGTAAAAACAATCGCACGCACACATAGAAGCGTACGTACAGTCACGAACATAAACATATTACTATGTACAGTTCGGCAATAATATGCCTAATAGACTGTAGATTTCTTGACAATTTGCTATTTTATTAAGTACCTGGTACTTGTTGACAGGCCTTCACTGTCCTCCCATACCTATTAACACTGTTTTTTGAAAATATTTTAAAAGCCGATTATTTTAAAAGAGTAACCGTGGAGTTTCTTGTCGGCTCTTCTCTATAGGAAACGACCAATTGGAACCATTTCATAAGTTATAGTAATAGTTTCTGACGTTTCATAAGTATCCAAATGTAGGTTTACGAAAATATTTATTTTGAATATCTGATTTCATGATTCATTCATATCTGTTAAGAAGACAGCAAATGAAATGTAGGTTTACGAAAATATTTATTTTGAATATCTGATTTCATGATTCATCTGTTAAGAAGACAGCAAATGTATGTATTCATCGAAGCTAGGAGATGTCAAAGAAATGCAAGTCAAAAGTACGCTTACCGTTGTCCCTGTACGTAGACGCGTGTCTATTTGTGCGTGCGTTTTCGTTCGTTGTATGGGGCTGACCTTCTGTGCCTACCTACTCCGTGCCACAGTCTTTTTAGATTTGTCTTAAAACGTGACAAATCCGTCTTTGTGCGGACAATATTGTTCTGTTTTAAAACCCTGTTTAGGTTTTAAATGTAAGAGGGATTTATAATCAGAGTATTTTGTTCCATTAGTGAGAGTTTTTTTGCTTGTCTATCTAAAATTAAGCTTAGGAGTCTAAAATGCAAGCTGGCGTTGCGTGAAACGTGTTTTGATTGACTTTATTTTTTAGGGAAAGTAAAAGGTTTTCTATGAAGTGTCTTACTGTATTTGACTTGCAAATTCAAATTCAAATTCAAATTCAAATTAATTTATTTGCTAGAATGTAGGTATAAATCAAGAACTTAAGACTATCGTGGCCCAATTACATTCTACCATTACATATGGTGTGCAAATGTGTCCTAATAACTAGGCTAACACTACATACAAATTCAATTAAATTAAGTAGGACACACACACACACACACACACATCACACACACACACACACACACACACATCACACACACACACACACACACACACACACACAGGTTCACATTATCAGGATGAGTTTTTTGTTCATTCAACAGCGATGCGGAGGAATTCGACAGCGATGCGGAGGAATTCAACAGCGATGCGGAGGAATTCGACAGCGATGCGTAGGAATTCGACAGCGATGCGGAAGAATTCGACAACGATGCGGAGGAATTCGACAGCGATGCGGAAGAATTCGACAACGATGCGGAAGAATTTTTCGACGCCATATTTTAGTTTTTTAATAGTTTTAGTCAGGTTAGGATACTTAGAGTATATCTGTAATTATATACTCTAAGTTAGGATATTATATTTTTACCTAGCCGTTGCCCGCGGCTTCGCCCGCGTGGATGTCAGAAATTATCCCACGAGTACGTGCTACCGGGATAAAAAGTATCTTAAGTGTTAATCCAGGTTATAAACTATCTGTCTGCCAAATTTCATCCAAATCCATTCAGCCGTTTTTGCGTGATTGGGTTACAAACATCCAAACATCTTTACAAACTTTCACATTTATAATATTAGTAGGATTTAATACCCTTTATCTGTTCCTATAAATATAAAAGTCTAGACATAAATGTGGTTAATGGACTAGTGGTTGCAAGTGGTACTGCTGAGCATGAGGTCCTGGGTTCGATTCCCAGGTCAAGCAAAGAGTTATTTGGTTTTTCTATCTGGAATTTCTCAGTAGAGCCCAAAGTCTGAATCTGTGCCCGGTTGATAGCAATAGGCTCGCCCTCTCTTACATGGGATTTAAACTTAACTGGTAGAATGTAATGAAATGAAATGAAATGAAATGAAATGAAATGAAATTGTTTATTCTGTAAATAGGATATCGAAATCACTTTTACACGTCATATTTTTTTTAATAAGCTAGATGAAGTCGACATTTCCTATCTGACTACCCTGAGAAGAAATGGCGAAACAAACTCAGGGGTCAAAGTCTCTTTTAAAGTCCAGACATAATCTTGGTCAGATCATGTGAGGACCATGTAGATCAATGTCTGGAATGGTCTTTTGAGGAAAGAACCATAAAAATTTGAGTGGACCTGTCCAGTCAGTGCAAGCATTTGTCAACAATCGTGTAGCTCAACTCAAGGATTTAAGGAGCTCAATAACTCGACGAACAATACCAAAGAAAGGACATTTGGGGAGGTCGCATAAAGTACTTACTCAAAAAATGTAAGACCATCAATAAAACTAAAAAAGAAAAAAAAAAAAAAGATCCACATAGTGCTCACATTTACAATAATTAAAGAAAAAAAAAAATTTTTTATTTTAAACAAAGGTTTGTCATTTTGCATAATATAATGATTTTGGTATTACATATAGGTAATACAAGGTTGAGCGAATAGCTCAAACCCAAGCTTTTTTGTCTTCTAAATAATCGGAAATTTTATAGTAGCCCTTTTTACAAAGTTTGGTTTTAATACAGCTTTTAAATCGTTTAATGGGCAAGTTTCGAATTTCAACGGGAAGTTTGTTGTAAAAGCATATACATTGACCCATGAACGAGTTGCCTACTCTGTGGAGACGAGTGCGATGGACAGCAAGATTGTGTTTATTCCTAGTATTTAAACTAAACTACATGTCGGTGTACATGTAGGTATGTAGCTACACCTCTGCCCAACACTTCGCCCAACAGGGTTGTAATTGTATATTAAGTGTGTTTCGACGTGTGTAATACTAGCTGCGCCCCGAGGTTCCACCCACGTAGACCGGGATAAAAAGTAGCCTATGTGTCAATCTAGAGTACCTATAAGCTATAACCAAATTTCATCAAAATCGGTCCAGCCGTTTGAGCGTGAAGAAGTAACAAACATTCAAACACACACTCACTAACTTTGCCTTTATAATATTAGTGCGATTGTCCTATGTCTATTTTCACCCTCTATCGTAAAGAAAAAGTAATGCAGCTTCAAAACCATTTAGTTCTCCAGTTTGACCCTATTAAGATTATAATGCCAATCATTCAATCTGCACATAAATTACGTAGATATCCATGAAATTAGTTCATCAATAAGCAATAAAGTATGTTCAACATGGATCATTACATTGTGGATGTATGGTAGTCATAACATGTAATGTTTATGTCTCTCACTCGTTCATAATTAGTGACAGATTGTCAGTCAACTGTTCAGACCACCAACGGTGATTAAATTAATAACAGAGTTGGGGTATCTGAGAAAAGAAAACACAAACAAAAAAATGTCTTTGTAACTTTTCGTATTATTCTCTGGATTTTAAAAAAACCGGGCAAGAGCGAGTCGGACCCGCGCACCGAGGTTTCCGTTCCGATTTCTGAAAAAGTATGCTATTTAGAGACATCGTTTTATTTTTTCTGTAATCTTTACATAAACTTCTATCACATAGAATAATTTCAGATTTTTCGCTTTGCAAACTTCGGAGAGAGGGGGGGGAGCGGTATTTTTTTTTACATTTTTCATCAAAAGTCGAAAACTATGCGGGCTAAAAAAAAGAAAAAAAATGTTTGAGAATTTGCAAATAGCGTTCTTTCATACGATACCCCACATGCCCTAGTAGCCTCACTTTGAATTTTTAAGAACCCCTTTCAGTCCCTGTTGCAATAAAAATGTAAATATTTTAATTTCTTTCTTATTTGAGAAATAGTTGGGTCGACGTCATCTAAAACCATTCTAAATTTCTAGTTGATAGCATTAGTAGTTCTTGAGATATCCAGCTGTGACAGACAGACAGACAGACAGACTGAGTCACACCATAAGGGTTCCTTTTTAACCATTTTGGTACGGAACCCTAAAACCCTTGTCTTATTTTGTTTAATTCACAGAAAGATTTTAAAAATAAAAAGGGAAATGTCTGGTGTTTTACTTTTAGAATTAAAAAAATAACGAGATTCATTATTCGATGGGTTTTAGGGTTCCGTAGCCAAATGGCAAAAAACGGGACCCTTATGGATTCTTCATGTCTGTCTGTCTGTCCGTCCGTATGTCACGTAATCTTTGACAGTCGTTACGGGACGTCAGAAGCCCGAAAGTCTGACAACCAGTCTTACCAAGGGGTATCGTATTACCCAGTAATTGGGTTGTGGAGGTCAGATAGGCAGTCGCTCCATGTAAAATACTGGTATGTAGCTGCATCCGGTTAGACCGGAAGCCGACCCCAACAAGCGAAAAGGCTAGGAAGACTGATTGAGATGTAGAGCTTGTCCACCCTGAAATTTCTCACCACCACAATATACATAAATTATTTTATTTTACATTTGTCAGATTCGACATTGATACATAATTCCAGTACTTAAGTATATATTGTGGGAGACTGGTGCCTTAGGTTGGCTCGTGGCCTGTGTTTCAGGACACCAGAATCCCACACCTTTATATGAAATGACGCGCCTCACTACCTAAATAAATATGTTTACGTACACTACGGTAAATGCGGTAGTAGGGTGCGTCATTTCAGAGTGGACAAGCTATAACTCCCAGAAGTGGGAACATTTTAGGCTGATTATGTATACTATAATATTAATTCGAAAGTAACTGTGTTCGTCTGTCAGTCTGCCTGTCTGCCTGTATCACACCTTAACGGTTGAACAATTTAGGATGAAATTTTGCTCACGGATAGACCATGGCCTGAGTACGGACTTAGTATACTTTTCATCCCGGTGGTACACGACCTCTAACCGGGCGAAAATAAACGATTAAACAAAAGAACATTAAATATCAACTCATACAGAATCATTATCGTTTTCCTTTGCCTCATTTCACAGCAACCTTTAAAAATTCCGGCGGCAAATAACTGAAAGTGTCCGTTAATACAAGGCCACTTCACAACGCGATACGGAACGTGTTTCAAGTATCGCCATCGGTAGTCTAGTACCCCTAAGCGACGATCCCGGCTATAGAAATCTGTCTGAAGTGTGTTAGTACTTGTTACTGCCTTGTATCTTTATTTTGATGTTAGTATAAAGGCTCCCACAGACAGCCACGATGCCTTTTTTTTTGTGGATGGGAAATCATGAACTGACTTTTCCCGCTCTGGGTGGAGCGGAAGGGCGTGTCAGACTTTTACTGACTAAAACCCACCTGTGTTCCTTCAGTTGCCTATGCCAGGGCCACGGTATCTCTTTCGAACAACCCGCGACCCCGGCGGCATCGCCCTATTGGACCCCATCATTGGGAACACAACGCGCCATCGACCGGGGCCTGGGGGTCTACTCCCTAAGCACGAAGCCCGTAGTTTCGGCCTTCATTACGGGCGTTTCCTACTCCGTATCACCTACGGATGCATGATTGGTTCGGGTCCGAACGAAATATGAATGACAACACGATTTGACAGTTGGCTCTACTCCCGATGTGTTTTTGACCGTCCGGAAAATTAAGCTTTTACACTTGTTTTGATGGATCTATAAGTCAGACGGACGGATGAACGGACGGACGAACGGACGGACGGACTTAGGGAGTAGGCCACCTGGTCCTTACCGGATGACGAGCTACCCACTACTCGCCGTCCGCTAGCCCGCACCTACGGTGCATCAGATTTATTTTTATTCGACTGTGAAGATGGGTTACGTTTATTGTAAATTGTAATAATTAAAACAACTGTTAGTTGGTATCATCAGCTTTTTAAATAAGAAATAATCTTCTTAGAATTAAAAGTAAAAAATAGTCGGAAACTTAACACAAAGTTGAGTCGATTGATTGATCGTAGGAATGAATCAAATGCACCGACCACAGCGTGGTTTCTCCAGACTCGATTACTCGAATGAACCCAAAGATTCGCACTAGCCCCTGTTGCCTCATATTTCATGGAGCTACAGAGACCATTGTATATCAAGGAGTAGACTGGGAGCGCAATAAGAGCCGCACGGGTCGATCCACCAGGTTAAGCTACGCCGTGGTTGGTCCGCAGATTTGTGACCATCTTTACATACCGAAACTCCTCCGTGCCTCGGAAAGCTCGTTAAGCCGTTGGTCCCGGCTGCCATTCGTGGATCTTTGACAGTCGTTACGGGACGTCAGAAGTCCGAAAGTCTGATAAACAGTATTGGCAAGGGGTATCGTATTACCGAAGCAACTAGGTTGTGGAGGCCAGATAGGCAGTCGCTCCATATAAAATATTGGTATTCAGCTGCATCCGGTTAGACTGGAAGCTGACACCAACATATTTGGGAAAAGGCTAGGCAGATGATGACCGGATATGCATCCTAAAGTAGGCAATGGAATTGCAACAAAATTAAACCCCACTTGAAAGGGATCCATCAAAGGCCCGCATGACTGTATTAAAATACGATAGGAGTGTTTACTATCTTGCTGACTTCGTTTGCTACCTAATTTTTTTACCACCAACATCAGACATCTCTTTTAGTGTAACAATTATACCAAAATCAATCTGACTAGCCTTTTCCCAACAATATTTGGGTAAGCTTATAGTCTAACCAGATTCAGCTGCTTATCAATATTTTACATGGAGGTCTGCCAGTTACTGGGTAACACGAATCCCTATGGTAACCTATTCACCACGTCATAAGCTATCCACTAACATCTCCCTAAGACTAGCACTTCTACCGACCCTCCATAAACCAGCATGAAGGTACATCCATTGAAGCCCATGATTCAGGCCAGGATCAATTTGCGTGTGCGATTTACAGAGTATAATAGCACTACGGGCATTCGGGTCGCACGACCGACAGAGGGGACTCACCTGTTCAATTCGACACATCCTCTCTTGTATTAGGTACATTATTTATTTATAGATAGGTTTGGAACAAACTGTGCTAAAAAAAGCATTTTATAAACTAGGATAATAATATGGGCTTGGTATAGAATGGAATAGAATACTCTTTATTAAGGTGTGCACCATTCAAATTACAGAAAAAAAAAACAAAAATTTCCCATTCACGAGGTTCTTATAGTAAAGAAACTACATACTGCTTTATACGTGTAAAGTCTTTAGGTAAAATAATATTTTACAAAGTAGAAAGTACCATTCAAGGCACTTGGGTATATAAATTGGAGCAAATATAGTAGAATGAAATAAAAACCTTAAATAAAATGGCATTTATTCGTAAAAATGCGAGCATTTTTCGCTCGACGTTGAAAATATTTTTCTCAATGTCTTTTCACATTTGATTAATTAATAAAAAACGAAATAACTCGTAAAATTACTTTAATTTCTGTAGATAAATATAGGTTTTGGACATTTGGACCGTAAATAATAAATGAGTGTTGACAGTATCTTTAGTGAAAAACTTGCAAATTTTCAGCTCAGAAAAATATGTAGATTCAATAGGTTCTAATAAAAATAAAAATAATCTGTCAAAGACTAGATAGACGTGCTGATTCTATGAATGAATTATTAAGCAATGGACTGTACCTACTTACTATAAGAGTATTTAAATTATACTCATTTTTGTTTTCTTTTGAGAAAAAAAAAAAAAATCTAAACGCAGAAAATGCAATACGACCTACATTAGTTCGTTTAGCGTTCTTTCTGACTTTCTGATCAGCTCCTAATGGTTCTAGCGTGATGTTAAATGCCTATAGGCTTTATCAAGATCTGGGCTATCAAATGCAAAAATAGTTTTTTAAATCCGACCGATAGTTCTAGAGATTAGCGAGTTCAAACAAACAGAAAAACGAACTCTTCTGCTATTATTAGTATCGCGGGGAAGTCCCTGGATGAGACTCGCACAGATCAGCGACGCATGGCACAATAGGGAGGAGGCTCAAAACTCAGCAGAGGGTGGTGGTGGAACTAGGCTGCCAATGACGATGATGATGATGATGATGATGATGATGACAGAAAACGCAATGGGATAAATCAATCACTAGTTTCACACTCTTTAGTTTAGATTTGATTTGATTTTTTGGCCTTTTTTTGTGGATAGGAAATCATGAAATGGCTTTTCCCGCTCGGGGCGGTGCGGGAGGGCGTGTCAGACTTTTACTGACTAAAACCCACCCGTGTTCCTTCAGTTGCCAGGGCCACGGTATCTATTTCGAACAACCCGTGACCCCGGCGGATGGATGCCTTTTTTTTTTTTTTTTTTTTTTTGAGGGTGGGAAATCATCAAATAACTTCTCCCGCTCTGGGTGGAGCGGGAGGGCGTGTCAGACTTTTACTGACTAAAACCCACCCGTGTTCCTTCAGTTGCCAGGGCCACGGTATCTCTTTCGAACAACCCATGACCCCGGCGGATGGATGCCTGTCATACAAATAAATGTTAATTAATGTTGCTTATAAGATACTAGTAGTTCTTTAGCTGTTTTATTGGCAAACTAAGTAAGCTTTGTTTTATTAGCAAAATAACAGATTGCAATAAGTTGTTTCTGCCGCTAACTGTAAGTATACACAAGTAAGTACAAGGTCCCATTAAAATAGGTGGACAAATTTTCACAGGGTTCAATATGAACAACTTTTACTATGAGACCAAATCTGAAATCGCGAAAAAAAAATCAGCTGCTACCCTACATTTTAACGAGTTTGGTGTAGATGTACTGAAATGTACTGAACAGCTGATTTTTTTCGCGATTTCAGAGTTAGTCCCATAGATAGTGAAAGTTGTTCATATTCATGGGTAGACGTCCTGCGAAAATTTGTCCATCTATTTTAATGGGATCTTATATAGGTAACCATACTTTTTTGAAAACCCATTTTTACTACTTTGTGATGTCAAAGTTGTACCAAGGGGTATCGCATTACCCAGCAACGGGGTTTTGGAGGTCAGCTAAGCAGTCTCTCCATGTAAAATATTGGTATTCAGCTGCATACGGTTAGACTGGAAGCCGACCCCAACATAGTTGGGAAAAGGCTAGGCAGATTGATTGTGATGTCAAAGTTGTGCTCATTGTGGGATGAAATGTAAAATGAAGAACTATACTCTTTTTAACCGACTCCAAAAAAGGAGGATGTTATCAGTTCTTCTTTTTTTTGCTTTATGTATGATCCCCGATTACTCGAAGACGGCTGGACCGAATTGGAAAATTATTTTTTTGTTTGAAAGTGTATACGTCTTAGGTGGTCCTATATAAATATTATTAACTTTGTTTGGGTAGTTTTTGAGTTATTTTCCATAATAAGTACCTATTTTTCTCACTTAGTCTACGAGGATGATGTTGTAATAACTTCCTGCCATTGTAATTTACATAGCAGTTCAAATTTGTGTGGGGTAGGTATCCCAACTAAAAAGTGAAAAGCGAAACTAGAACTTTAAAAAAAATATATCCGACTTCCAAAAAAAACACTGTAAAGTGAAAAATAACTGTAATTTCGGAACCTGGTGGCACAAAACGAAAATACAAAACCAAAGACACCAATTATTTTTAAAATTAAAATTATTTTTCACGTTTTTTTTTACATTTTAAATACTTAATCATGTTTTCTGGAATCGGGTATCGGCACGAAGTACATAACAATAGCATTCTGTGGTTAAAATGCTGTATTTATTCAGTACATTTACTATTATTATCAAACATGGTAATGAATTATAGAAATGTGTTATAACTACGATCAAAATGGTGTATTGAGTGTAAATATCTTTAGAAATGTCAGGCATTTCATTAGTTCACAATAGGTTTTACTACTAGGCATTCATTGTACGCCTAATGATAGTTATTCATAACTCCTAGTCATTATAAATTGTTCCACCAAACACAATGGACTGTATTGTAATATTTTGACTTCAAAAGCCACTGAAGGCATATTATTACTTATGTGTAAAGTGTAACAGTGATTTAGCGTTAAAATGTAAAGTTCTTACGGCAAACAATGTATTTTAGTATTGTTTTAACGGTACAGTAAATTGCAGGTTTTTCCAATGTAAGTACGTATTATTGAAGTTTTACCGTTGAATTTTCTGTAGTTTGAAAATTAGCTTTCGATACTTAGTAAAAAAAAACCCGGAAACAATTGTAAAAGCGGTAATTAGACAATTTAAAAATATTTACCTCGTAAAAACACAATCCACTTCACAAAAACACAGCACGATCACAAATTCAAAAACTCACGAAAACGCAACGTTTAAAATCCGAACCCCAATTCAAAAAATGACAATCGAATTCAACCGAAATCCAATTCGCATTTCGAACATCGATTAACGGAATCCGATTCATATTTCGAATGCTTATTCTGAAAACGACGAGACGCGCGCGCGCGCGCTCTTCCAAAGATATACTAATTTATGATGGCGCGTGAGTCGCCTTTACGCTATAAATAAATCGCTCTGGCGATTTCCAGCTGTGTCCAATGGCGATTATCGTTTAGGGATATTGTTGTTTAATCTCTTCTATGGATATCTTGAAGATATGTTACCTAGATATTCTTTTTGTGAGAAAGTCAACCGAGTATTAATTTGTAAGACCAACAAAATAAAAGTTTTTCTTTAAAAATAATATCGTAGCTAGTCGAACTAGTTGTGAGGTACAGACACAATTTCCAATCCATACTAATATTATAAATTCGAAAGTAACTCTGTCTGTCTGTCTGTCTGTCTGTCTGTCTGTCTGTTACCTTTTCACGCCTAAACCACTGAACGGATTTCGATAAAATTTGGCAAGGCTATAGATGGTATCCTGGGGACGGACATAGGCTACTTTTTTTTTCAAAAATAATCCTACAGGGGGTGATATAGGGGATGAAAGTTTGTATGGGAAACTCAGTAATTCTTCAGTTAGGGATGTGAAAATTAAAATGTATGCTTTTGATAGGAAATAAAGAAATATGCGGTTCAGCGTTTTTGAAAAATCATCCCCTAAGGGGGTAAAATATAGTAAAATAGGGGTTGATTTTAAAATTTACAAAACTGCACAGATTTCGACAAAATTTGGCAAGGCTGTGTATAGCATCCTGGGGAAGGACATAGGATACTATTTTTTTCAAAAATAATACTACAGGGGGTGATATAGGGGATGAAAGTTTGTATGGGAAACTCAGTAATTCTTCAGTAAGGGATGTGAAAATTAAAATGTATGCTTTTGATAGGAAATAAAGAAATATGCGGTTCAGCGTTTTTGAAAAATCATCCCATAAGGGGGTAAAATATAGTAAAATATGGGTTGATTTTAAAATTTACAAAACCGCACGGATTTCGATAAAATTTGGCAAGGCTTTATATAGCATCCTGGAGAAGGACATAGGCTACTTTTTGTCTTAAAAAAGAATCCTACAGGGGGTGATATAGGGGATGAAAGTTTGTATGGGAAACTCAGTATTTCTTAAGTTAGGGATGGATTGGGCACGCCACAATAGCGGCGATAAGTCCCCTCTTTGAGGAGTGGTTAGAGAGGCGCCACGGCGTCCTCACCTTCCGCCTGACGCAGGTCCTCACCGGACACGGTTGTTTCGGGAGGTTCCTGTTTCGCATAAGGCGGGAGGAAACGCCCGGGTGTTTCCATTGTGTAGATCGCCCGGAGGACACGGTGGAGCATACAGTGGAGGTCTGCCCGGCTTGGGCAGAGCACCGCCGTGTTCTCACGGAGGCGATCGGCGGCGGCGATCTCTCGCGTCCGAGCCTGGTCCAGGCCATGGTGCGGAGCGAGAGTGCATGGGAGGCCGTCACCTCCTTCTGCGAAGCAGTGATGCTCGCGAAGGAGGAGGCGGAACGCGTGAGGGAGAGGCAGCCTCACGCCCTCAGTCGCCGCAGGAGACGCCCTGGGCGGCGGGAATCGCGGGGCGATTTCCGGCCACCGTAGGCGCGGGCCTGCGGACGGTGAGCAGCGGGTAGCTCGCCGTCCGGTAAGGACCAGGCCCGAGTCGACGGCGCGTCGTGTTCCACGCGCGCCTCAAAGAGATGTCAGCAAGTGACGGGGCCCAATAGGGCCGACGCCGCTGGGGTCGCGGGTTGTCTGAAAGGGTTACCGCGGCCCTGGCATAGGCAACTGAAGGAACACGGGTGGGTTTTAGTCAGTAAAAGTCTGACACGCCCTCCCGCTCCACCCAGAGCGGGAGAAGTTATTTGATGATTTCCCACCCTCAAAAAAAAAAAAAAAAAAAAAAGGGATGTGAAAATTAAAATGTATGCTTTTGATAGGAAATGAAGAAATATGCGGTTCAGCGTTTTTGAAAAATCATTCACTAAGGGGGTAAAATAGGGGTTGATTTTAAAATTTACAAAACTGCACGGATTTTGACAAAATTTGGCAAGGCTTTATATAGCATCCTGGGAAAGGACATAGGATACTTTCAAAAACAATACCTACTACTGTGGGTGATATAGGGGATGAAAGTTTGTAAGGGAAACCCAGTATTTCTTAAGTTAGGGATAACAAATTTATGCTTTTGGTTGGAAATTAAGAAATATGCAGTTTAGCGTTTTTGAAAAATTATCCCCTAAGGGTGTAAAATAGGGGTTGATTTTAAAATTTACAAAACTGCACGGATGTCGATAAAATTTGGCAAGGCTTTATATAGCATCCTGGGGAAGGACATAGACTACTTTTGTCTTAAAAATAATCCTACAGGGGGTGATATAGGGGATGAAAGTTTGTATGGAAACTCAGTATTTCTTAAGTTAGGGATGTGAAAATTAAAATGTATGCTTTGATAGGAAACAAAGAAATATGCGGTTCAGCGTTTTTGAAAAATCATCCCCTAAGGGCGTAAAATAGGGGTTGATTTAAAAATTTACAAAACTGCACGGATTTCGTCAAAATTTGGCAAGGCTTTATATAGCATCTTGGGAAAGGACACAGGATACTTTCAAAAACAATACTACAAGGGGTGATATAAGGGATGAAAGATGGGAATGGGAAGATGTCGGAAAAAATCATGCCGCCTGGTAGCTTTATGCCTACTATACACGGTAACGATATATCGTAGCGATTTGAGTTTGTACAGTTAGATCGGACGGCCCTATGTTTTCCACAAGTACGTTCCCATGGGATATTTACCGACATCCACGCGGGCGAAGCCGCGGGCAAAAGCTAGTAAATATATAAACATGTTGGCACAACAACATAATTACATTATTATAATAATCGATGTTTACGTAATCCAAATCGAGTTAGTGTCGTAAAGGCGATTAATCGATTTTATTCTAGGTGAACGAGCAATGTTGCTTATCTATTACGTATTCTGGGCGAATACAGGACAAAAACGCTACTAAATGCAAGTTTTATAATGCCTAAAAGTATATGATCTACTGCAGTAAACAAAATCAGAAAAATATATGATATTCTTCAGGATATATGCTAGTTATATTCTGATAGTCTGTTGAAAACATAATAAGTACAACTAATTTGAAACGATAGAAAAAAAAACCGGTCAAGAGCGAGTCGGACTCGCGCACCGAGAGTTCCGTTCCGATTTCTGAAAAAGTGTATTTAGAGACATCGTTTTATTTTTCCTGTAATCTTTACATAAACTTATAGAATTAGAATAATTTATCTTATCTTATCTTATCTTATCTTCAGATTTTTCTCTTTGCAAACTTCGGAGATAATGGGGGGGAACGGTAATTTTTTTTTACATTTTTCATCAAGAGTCAAAAACTAAGCGGCATAAAAAAAAGATAAAAATGTTTCAGAATGTGCAAACAGCGCTCTTTCATATGATACCCCACATGCCCTAGTAGCCCCACTTTCAATTTTTAAGACCTCCTTTCAGTCCCTGTTACAAAAAAAAAATATAAATATTTTTACTTCTTTCTTATTTGCAAAATAGTTGAATAAATCATCTAAAACTGTTCCAAATTTCAAGTTGATAGCATTAGTACCTAATTCTTGAGATATCTAGCTGTGACAGACAGACAGACAGACTGAGTCACACCATAAGGGTTCCTTTTTTACCATTTTGGTACGGAACCCTAAAAATCACGAAGATACCTCTTAAAATTTCTTTTAACAATTAAAAACCATACTAGTAAACATGCAATTACTCTGATTTTTTGTCAGATTATTATTTCGTTTATTCATCTTTTTTCCTTATTAAATACATTTTTGAACATTTCTTAATTTTTTTTTTAAATAAAAACATTATTATTAGCTCAATATTCACAAAAATAAGTTTCTTGGATTGTCGAGTATGACGTAACGCAATGAATTTATTTGATACAAAAAATACAGTGGACAGAGAAGGGTTTAAAGAAAACCCGGAAAATAAATGCACATTCGCAGCTTAGTCATATCTCGGCAACACAAATATTATTTTCAATTTTCAACCTTATTTCAAGCCACTTAATGGTGACAATAGATTACGCTGTTGTGTGCCGTTTAAAATCGTAGTCAGTCCGCGCCTTAATAACGTTATAGTGTTTTAATTTTTTTGTCCAATGAATAGCTTTATGTAAATAGATAATTGCTTCATATTTTGCAATAAATTACCAGCGTTGTGTCATCGCGCTTCTCTTTTTAGGGTTCCGTACCAAAATGAAAAAAAAGGAACCCTTATGGTGTGACTCAGTCTGTCTGTCTGTCTGTCTCTCTGTCTGTATGTCTGTCTGTCTGTCACAGCTGGATATCTCAAGAACTACTAATGCTATCAACTTGAAATTTGGAACAGTTTTAGATGACGTTTACCCAAATATTTTGCAAATAAGAAGGAAATAAAAGTGTTTATATTTTTTTTGCAACAGGAACTGAAAGGCGGTCTTAAAAATTCAAAGTGGGGTCACTAGGTCATGTGGGGTATCATATGAAAGAGCGCTGTTTGCACATTCTCAAACATTTTTTTTAGGCCGCATAGTTGTCAACTTTTGATGAAAAGTGTAAAAAAAATACCGTCCCCCCCCCCTTATCACCGAAGTTTGCAAAGAGAAAAATCTGAAATTATTTTATGTGATAGAAGTTTATGTAAAGATTACAGGAAAAATAAAACGATGTCTCTAAATAGCACACTTTTTCAGAAATCGGAACGGAACCCTCGGTGCGTGAGTCCGACTCGCTCTTGACCGGTTTTTTTCATGCAGGCCGACACTGTTACCGCTGACGGTGACCGCGGTTTAGCTCCTGTAGTCCCCCTTGCCGTTCTTGGAAAATAATATAGATCACATATGCCTAATTGTAGTTGTAGATATTGTTGTTGTTGATTCAAACAGGCGGAAAAATGTAACAAAAATACAAGGGAGCTAAAACGGCCACTTTGGCAGAATCATAAAAGATAATATGTAATAAGAATCATATTTGAAATCGTAAAACGGTCACAAACTGACAATTCATAATTTATCTGCGTACAATTCATAGCACGCAATTCATCTGTTTGAAAGTTTTGTAAGGAGATTCGTAAAATGGTCCACAAATTATGAATTGCTTCATTGAAGTTTAATGTCAAATACGTCAATCATAATAAATTGCTGGGAATGCAGGAAATGAATCGCTTATAGAGGAATTGCCCAGTTATGAGCGGCCTGCCTAACTTGCGAAACGTCTTTAAAGCAAAACGTCTACATTGCTTATTGACTAAAATTCAGACAGCCTTACTTGCAGAACGTCTTTAAAGCAAAACGTCTACATTGCTTATTGACCAAAATTCAGACAGCCTAACTTGCAGAACGTCTTTAAAGCAAAACGTCTACATTGCTTATTGACTAAAATTCAGACAGCCTTACTTGCAGAACGTCTTTAAAGCAAAACGTCTACATTGCTTATTGACTAAAATTCAGACAGCCTTACTTGCAGAACGTCTTTAAAGCAAAACGTCTACATTGCTTATTGACTAAAATTCAGACAGCCTTACTTGCAGAACGTCTTTAAAGCAAAACGTCTACATTGCTTATTGACTAAAATTCAGACAGCCTTACTTGCAGAACGTCTTTAAAGCAAAACGTCTACATTGCTTATTGACTAAAATTCAGACAGCCTTACAAGTTACAGAACGTCTTTAAAGCAAAACGTCTACATTGCTTATTGACTAAAATTCATACAGCCTTACTTGCAGAACGTCTTTAAAGCAAAACGTCTACATTGCATAGCGACTAAAATGGAGACAGCCTAACTTGCAGTACGTCTTTAAAGCAAAACAACTGCATTTCATAATGACTAAAATGGAGACAGCCTAACCTAACTTAATTACTTATTTAACTTTTGTTTTTTGATCTTGGACGTTTTGCGCCTTAGTCTTTTCATCATATAAGACGTAATGCTGCTAAGGTAATTTACATTTCAGACATATTACTTCTTAGACATTTTACCATATTAGACATAATGCTGTTATGGCATTTACGTTTTAGACGTTTTGCTTCTTAGACATTGATTTTAGACAATTTGCTTTTCAGACGTTTGGCAAGTTAGGCAGCTCGCTCATAACTCGTATTCTTTAATTAGAGCCACGTTTACTGACGGAAATCTCTAAAGTGATTGTGTTACCTACCTAGTACCTAATGTGGACTTTTATAATTTGTAACGTGACGATGTATTGTAGACATCCATAAAATGTGTGGAAAATACGAGCACGTTATAACGTTATCGTGTACTGAAACTGTAAGCGTCTTCATAATTATATTTATTTATTTTTATTTTTAGTAAAACGTCTTTGACATTTGACCTTTGGACGGCGTAGGAGGGGCCAAAGCCAACTCGCAGAGGCCCCTTAGACAATTTTAAATTATGAGGAGGCACCAACCGACGATCCCTGTATGCACTATGCAAGTGCACCCAAGGACAACCCCGGGTTGGTGCAGGACTACTGCAGAACATGGAAACAAAACATATTAGTCTATGGGTTTGGGTGGCTGTGGACTGGTTACCTAGAACTATAGAAACGCTATGGCCTCTGCCTCACTAATGTTTTGTATACAATACACAGATAAAATGGCAGGGGGTGACTTGCACACTCAATAATGGGCCCCCGAAAACGTTAGCTAGCACAGTGTCGTAGCGGCAAAGGGGCAACATGTCCTGCAGTGCGATTCTGTAACTATCTCACCGTGAAAACTTAGGTGAAGTGAGCGTGGAGTGAGCTGTCAATAGTGTCAATTCCTAGCAAAGACAAACTCACTTAACCTAAGTTTTCACGGTGAGATTTTTACAGAATCGACCGGCTGAGGCGCTTGTGAGGATTGGAGAGGTATCCCACGGCTACCAGGACAATCCCGGAAGTAAGGTCAAGATCCCTCATCTTACTGGAATACTTCCTTCCCGAGCACGTTTGCTCTTGCGAATCTCCACTCAAACCGGCCAATAAAGGCAAGAAAGAGGAGGGAGTAGTATATTTTAGTCTCCTATGTTATCGTAATAACGTGACGTGGAAGTTCACGCTAATATCGTCACGTCATAAATTATAAAAGCCCACAATAGTAGTAGCTTTTGATAAATTTAAGTTTTTAACAAGTTCGGTCTATCTTTTCTAGGCAAAAATTAACCTATTTATCCAGACTAATTTTAATTACAATATTAAGCTAATGACTGTGAATTAACTTAAGCAATATTAATGCTTTGAAGCATTAATATTGCTATAAATAAGCATCTTATAAATGTTTATCTTATGACGATTGTGTACGTATTTACTATCTTAGTATTTTGTAAGGGGGGCTCGGAAAGCACGTTAAGCCGTTGGTCCCGGCTGTCATTCGTGGATCTTAGACAGTCGTTACGGGTCGTCAGAAGCCCGAAAATCTGATAAGTTGTCTTACCAAGTGGTATCGTATTACCCAGTAACTGGGTTGTGGAGGTCAGATAGGCAGTCGTTCCACGTAAAATACTGGTATTCAGCTGCATCCGATTAGACTGGAAGCCGACCCCAACATAGTTGGAAAAAGGCTGGGCAGATCCTGATAATTATACTCCACAATTATGTGGGTTTAGAGATAATTTTTGCTAAGTGGTTAACAAAAAAACATTTGAGCAAAGGTCTGCAAATCAAGTAAGACTGATTTTGAGATCGATCAACAGTTTAACTACAATGCGATTCAAATAAGAATAGGAACGTCAATGACCTTTATCTGTCATATGTTGACTGAAAAGTACGGTTTGCAAAGAAAACTTATTTGCGTATCAATAGCATTTTTTTTTTTGTTTAACTGAGTTTTAGTTAAATCAAAGTGGAAAAAACATAAAAAAATTAGTCACAATTAGTTTTTAAAAAATTTTCTTTCTTTCATTTTTCATTGTTGACAACAATTTTTAATTTTTTTTTTCAAATTCTTTGTTCATGATTCGTAATTAAATGTTATTTCAAAAATATCTTATTTTGCTCACCCTCAACAATTTATTCGATTTGACAGCTATGACGTCACAACATGGCGCTAAGTCGATCCTATTCTTATTTGAAACGCATTGTACTTAGTTACTTTATGAGAAGAAAAATAAAACACTTAAAAAGAGATTAAAAAAAAAACGAAACAACTGAATTACCGTAGACATTTACATAGTAAACAAAGAACAAACTAAATTTCGAAGTCAGCTAATCTGTGTGACATGAAGTTTTACAAGAAAACAATAATTTAAACTTGAAGAAACATATTTAAGCAACATAGTAACTCAAAAAGAGCTAAGCGACCGTCAAAGCTTTTTTGCATTATTTTTTCAGTTACAACATTAAAACTGAATATAAATGGATGTCTGCCACTTAAACTAGGCCATTCTGAATTTCAGGGACGCCTCTTTAACATAATTAAGCAGTATTTTCTGAGAAAAATCTTTTTAAAACTTTTTTAGCGCTAAATAATTCTTACATTTGTATTTCGTTAGAAAAAAGGTCTCATTTTAAATTTATCAAAAAAAAACCTCAACTTTAGGTTTTGTTTGTCGAATTTATGTTGAGCTCTGTATAATGCGTTGTTTTGTTTATGAAATATGATTGAAAATATAAAGCCTTTTAATGTGAGGCTGTAGTTTCAGTTTCAACACCTACGTAATCCGTTTACGTCTTTTTACTAAATAAACACACAGTTTTACGAAAAGTATTTCATAAATAAATCACCAAAAATAATGATTATTAATTTGCACAAATTAAATCTAAGCACTACAACTCATGCAACATAATAAAATATAGATGTATTTTATATGTTGTATGAATTGTTATTTATTAGGAGGAGCTCGTGGCTAAGAGGAGGAGCTCGTGGCTAAGTAATAACAGCCGCACGGGTCGATCCGTCAGGTTAAGCTACGCTTGCCGGGGTTGGTCAGTGGATGGGTGACCATAGTCGTTACGGGTCGTTAGAAGCCCGAAAGTCTGACAACCAGATTTACCAATGGGTATCGTATTACCCAGTTACTGGGTTGTGGAGGTCAGATAGGCAGTCACTCCATGTAAAATACTGGTATTCAGCTGCATCCGGTTAGACTGGAAGCCGACCCCAACATAGTTGGGAAAAGGTTAGGCAGATTGATTGATTTTGAATTGTTATTTATTATTTTTCTTTAACCCGTCGCACGCCAATTAGCAGACACAATAGATTTTTTATTGTTATCAGCACACCTGGGTGTCAATCGACGTTTAAAGAGTTATAAGTTTTTTAGGGTTCCTTATCTCAAAAGGAAAAAGCGGAACCTTTATAGGATCACTTCGTTGTCCGTCTGTCTGTCAGTCTGACAAGACAAAAGGGTCTTTACAGACTCACAGGAACGTGTTGAGGTATCCAGCTGAAATTAATATCAAATACGTAGGTCTATGGTCCCTTGGAGCACTAAAAAAATGAAGCTTGTAAGTCAAGCAATAAAAAAATACTCGCAAGTAAATGAAGACCTATAATCATGTAATTTGGCATGAAGCAAGGACTCACAGCACAAGTAAAGGAAAAAGTCTGAAAATCGTTAATTTGTATTTTTTTTATTAAAAGATATTTTGTGGGATTTCTAGTTTTTCAACTAATATGTTTAAGTTTTTTTTGGCATAAATTATTTTTAACTACGGAACCCTCCATTGTGCGTGGCCCCACTCACACGTGGCCAGTTTTTTTTATCTTATTTTATTAGTGACCTTTTACGGCAAGATTGCAATGCAAGACTTCATGTATCAGAAATTAAATTACCATTCCTAAAACTTTCCAAAAACTCAAGGATAAAATCTAAAACCGCAAATATAAAGTCGACCAGAAAGGATCATCAAACGGCCGTCCTAGACTAGATAGGGTCGCACACTTACTCTTTATTAGGATGACCATAAATGCTGAGTCAGCGGGACAAGACCCGTTCGCGATACCTAAGCAATTCCTCTAATGGCCAACGATTCATAATAAAACAATAATGTCCCCATTTTACGATGGATAAGGAGGAATATTCACGATGTAAATGTAATGTAATATAAATGTCAGATTTTGTGGATGCGGCTGAGTGGCGATATTTTTGGAATAGGTCATAATTTATTTGCCGATTCTTCAGATTTTTTTATTAGGAAGCGTGTTTTTATATTGCTGTGTTGGGTTATTTTGCGGTTTCCGGTTTAATATACTAATGTAGGTATATTTTTATTACTTTGCATTAAATCCCACAGAACTACGTATTTCCTAAAAGGAGGACTCAATTATTTAAATATACAAACAATATCAAAAAACATAGTCAAAACTAACAAAGCCACTGAGTTGCGGTCATCGAACTCAACTGTTTTAAAAGAAAACAGAAATCACCCAGCGGGGAGCATAAACAAATAGAAAATGAAAGGGAAATAAATTATTTTTTATTCACAAAAACGTTTAAAACGTAAAATCTTTATAACGTTTAGGGATTGTTCCACGAAAAAAATACTGCTGAAACAATTCCCCGAATATTTTTACATACTAAAAAGATAAAATGGCCGCGTGTCAGATGAACTAGAATGTTACTTGGTTCCGTAGTTCCGTGTGGCATGTAAGTTTTAAAACCAGCATGCATTTCATAATCAGCCTTTATAGTTCCCACTGTGGGGCCACAGGCCTCCTGTCGGTGAGAGGGAGTGGGCCGTAATCCACCACGCGGGCCCAATGCGGGTTGAAAGCAAGCATTTATTCTGTTTGAAGAAGCTTTTTTATTCTTAATTGCTAAAAATTCTGGTTTTTAAAAACCACTTTCCTTATCTTGGTTCTCAACCTACCGATCCCTTTCCCAACTATGTTGGGGCCGGCTTCCAGTTTAACCGGTTGCAGCTGAATACCACTATTTTACATGGAGCGACTGCCTATCTGAACCTCCAAAACCCAGTTACTGGGTAGCACGATCTCTTGGTAAGACTGGTTGTCAGGCGTTGTGGGCTTCTGAATATCCGTAACGACAGCCAGGACTAACGGCTCGATGTAATAGATGATCACCCATCGTTAAACCGACCGCGGCAAGCGTAGCTTAACCCCCGATCAAGCCGTGTGCGTTTAGCCACGAGCGCCACGATTTTTGAAAGAGTTAATAATTTCAAAACTGGAACCTATACAAATAGGTGTTGCTAGAATCAAAAAGTAATGCTTTATGTACATCCGTCGATGAATGAATGGAATGTGAATGAAGACCAAAGTTAAAATGGTGTGTTCACACAGGGCTTATGCGTCCAATATCGAGCTCTCTCGATACGTCGGCAACGTTTCCAACACTTTCATACTATTTACCAGCAAATACTCGTATAAAGCCATCGTAGATCGATGACTTTACACATTTACCAGCAAATACTCGTATAAAGCCATCGTAGATCGATGACTTTATACATTTACCAGCAAATACTCGTATAAAGCCATCGTAGATCGATGACTTTATACATTTACCAGCAAATACTCGTATAAAGCCATCGTAGATCGATGACTTTATACATTTACCAGCAAATACTCGTATAAAGCCATCGTAGATAGATGACTTTATACATTTACCAGCAAATACTCGTATAAAGCCATCGTAGATCGATGACTTTATACATTTACCAGCAAATACTCGTATAAAGCCATTGTAGATCGATGACTTTATACATTTACCAGCAAATACTCGTATAAAGCCATCGTAGATCGATGACTTTATACATTTACCAGCAAATACTCGTATAAAGCCATCGTAGATCGAAAACTTTATACATTTACCAGCAAATACTCGTATAAAGACATTGTAGATCGATGACTTTATACATTTACCAGCAAATACTCGTATAAAGCCATCGTAGATCGATGACTTTATACATTCATGATTGATTTTAATTTTGATAATATTGTGAATATAACATCTGATCTGACATTTAGACGCAGTATTAAGGAAAAAACTCGGAATCATTTGAAATTTTCTAAGAAAATACACATAACATAAACATCGAAGGGTTGGGCAGAGGCGTATTTTTAGTACCTACACCCACATTTTACCCGGCAAAACTTACATTGAAAATCAGAATAAGTATTTTAAATTAACATTTTTTGGAACAAGTTCTATACATAATAATTTTCAAACTTGCACCATATTACATTATTTCGTCACAGGCGAAATTCATCAAAATTATTTTGATTTTCGGCACTAACATCTTAGACCAAAACAGTTTTATGTTTTCGATTGCAACGCATTTTATTTTTGTATTAAGATTGTTTTTAAATCCCAATTTTAGTACAGGTCTCTAAAAAAAACCGGCCAAGTGCGTGTCGGATCACGCACAATGAAGGGTTCCGTAGTGGAAAAAAATTTATCCGGCTAAAAAAAACTTTTACCTTGGCCAGAAGCTAAGCATTGCCATACAACGCGACAATGCCGCCAGTCTCTTAGATACATTACCAGTCGACATCGATGCGGATGATTTTTTCGACACCACATTTTAATTTGTGAATAGCTTTATTTAAGTTAGGATATAATTTTGTTATTTTATTCATTACTAGCTTTTGCCCGCGGCTTTGCCCGCGTGGATGTCGGAAAATATCCCATGGGAACGTACTACCGGGAATTCCTTCCTTATTCCTTGTCTAAATTATAAAGGGAACCTCTGTGCAAAATTTCAGCTTTCTAGGTCCAAGGGTTTGGGCTGGGCGTTGATGAGTCAGTCAATCAGTCAGTCAGGACTTCTCTTTTTATTTATATAGATTTACGTTTAGGTAATTATTTACGAAAATATTATTTTAATTCTGAATAAAGCATTAATAAAACAAACTTAACATCGTACTTGTAAGACATGTTCTCCCTCTCTCTTCTCTTCTCTCCCTCTTTTTTATTGCGTTGACTTAGAAACTTGATTTTTTAGAGCTCCAAGGTACTGTACGTATTTCATATTAATTTCACCTTGATACCTCCACGCGTTCCTGAGAAAAAGGGTCTTGACAGACTTTCAAACAGACAAACGGACAACGAAGTGATAAGTACCTAGTAGTAGTGAGTTATAAGGGTTCCGTTTTTTCTTTTTGAGGTACGGAACCCTGAAAATATGAAATATACGAAGTGTTTATTTAGCTTTATCAATTCGGTAGTCTGCACACAATTGTCTCGCTCGCGTAGGTGGTACGACATTAATCTCAGGACCTTGTTTCAGATTATCATACAGTGTGGACACACGAGTGGGTAGTTGTGAACGCTGAACAAATTGTTGGTAGGACAGATTTTGGTTTTTTTTTTACTATTTTTTTCAAGTTGGTAGGTTGAAAACGTTGGGGTGAGAAGGTAAGTTTGATCAATAAATAATCAATGCATTTCTGGTTTTCAGGATATTGATTGATTGTGATGCCCTAATTGCATTAAATTTTTATTTTTAAATTTAGTTGTTTTTAGTTTTATCTTTTTTATTACGGACGCTTTTAACGTGCACGTCTTTCTACATTGTTCTCACATGTATATTTTCAATATGAACGATGTAACCAATATTTCGTAAAACATTTGAGGAGGAGGAGTGAGGATTTTAAAAGAGTTTCTTGCCCGTTCTTCTCCATAGGGATCTACTACGCTTTGGAATGGGCGACTAGCTTCATCTTTCTGACTGACCGACCCGTTGACAAATCACACTAATATAATATTATAAAGGCGAAAGTTTGTGAGTGTGTGTGTATGTGAGTTACTTCTTCACGCTCAAACGGCTGTACCGATTTGGATGAAATTTGGTATGTAGATAGCTTATACCCTGGATTAACACATAGGCTAATGATTATCCCGGTCTACGCGGGTGAATCCACGAGGCACAGCTAGTTTGAAATAAATGCTTTGAGTTTGAGTTTGAGGCCCAGGGTTCGATTCCCACGTCGAGGAAAATTTTATTGGGTTTTTCCATCAGTAATTTCTCAGTAGCAGCCTGGAGTCTGGATTTGTGCCCGGTTAATGGCAATACAGGCAGATGGCAGTAGGCTCACCCCCATATTATATGGGATGGCAAAAAATGAGTGTACAGTTCTGCCTAACCCTTCGTGGAATACATGCGTGATGTTTTTTATTATGTGGTAATTTTTATAGTGTACTATTTTTCAAATATACAACGTAAGTATCCTGGGTTGTCTGGTTTATATAAATTAATAGATGGTATTGTTGATTCAGTATAAAAAGAGAGGAGCTCGTGGCTAAGTCATAACAGCCGCACGGGTCGATCCATCAGGTTAAGCTACGCTTGCCGGGGTTGGTACGTGGATGGGTGACCATCTTTACATACCGAGACTCCTCCGTACCTCGGAAATCACGTTTTTCCCGGCTGTCATTCGTGTATCTTTGACAGTCTGACAGAAGCCCGAAAGTCTGACAACCAGTCTTAGCAAGAGGTATCGTATTACCCAGTTACTAGGTTGTGGAGGTTAGATAGGCAGTCGCTCCATGTAAAATACTGGTATTCAGCTGCATCCGGTTAGACTGGAAGCTGACCCCAACATAGTTGGGAAAAGGCTAGGCAAATTGATTGTTAATTCAGTAAAAACCTTTTAATCATCATAAAAATAAACTAAAAAATCATTTCATACTGCTCAGTACATCCGAATAGAATCCCGTATAACCTCAAATACTTAAGAAAACGAGTGCACATTACACTGTATGAGTTGCGGCCGCGGATCTAGCAAACGACTAATTATCATACTTGTACATTACACCTACACTGATGTAATTAATTCTGGGATAAAGGACGGGGGAGGGATTGTCTCACGAAATACTGGAGACATGGTTACAGAAGCTTTTGAATGAAATTTTTTTCAGGTGACCATTGATGATCTAAGAAAAAAAATACTAACGGAAGATATAAATAAAAAAAAAAATTAATGAAATCCTATTTTCCATAACGAGTACGTCTACGAATAGGTGCTTTTCAATCAGATAAAAACACACTGTTTTATTATTTCTTCTGAGTATGGTTAGATGGTTTGGTCATGTTGAAAGTATGAACGAAAGGCGACTAACAAAGGTATTTACAAGTCAGATGTGAGTGGAAAGGCCGGGAGGGGACGCCCTAGGAAGACATAGAGTGACCTTATTGGTGATGTTCTTCAGAAAGTTCAGGTGCGTAGTACTCGCGACTGGCGTGCGTGTGTGACCAGGGACCCAATTCCGGGCTCGAGCTAGATATCACGACCATGCAGATCAATCTCTGTTTCAAATCTCCGCATCAATGTCCGGTTCAAATCTCGATACTATCAAAAAACCGTATTCTGGTAGACCATGGAGAAAGATTTACAACGGAGAAAATAATCTCGTCTAAAAGACGTTCCATTTTTATCGATTCACTTTGATTATAATCGATTATGCTACGTTTTTCTTTTTTTAGTATTAATAACGTAATGTTTAATTTATTAAATCCAAGCAAACACATTATAAAAGATAATTTTAGTATATTGTGTTTCTATAACTGTGTTTTTTTTTTATAATTACCTACTTAGGTACTGAAAATAGTAATTGCAAAGTAGCGTGATCCGAAACGCATTTCGCATGATTTGTGTAGTATTATATAGTGCTCTGAGATTTGTGTCCTTTTTCTGACGTAGGTAGGTTTTAATTTTCAAACTAAATAAAACTATTTTTAATCGTGATATAGGTGTGGAATAAAATTAGTTGTCATGAACTAAAATTCACACCAACATAACAATTTTTTCCAATTTTTTCTTTTGCTTATAACTCGAAAACGGTGTGTCCTATCGCAAAAATAATGAAAATTTGGCCCCCCTTTATGAAACCCATAAACCCCGAAGCCTCTACATGTAGGTACCAAAAAAAAAAATACGAATATAAACCTACGAATGTAAATTTTGACAGATGTTCCAACGGAGATTTCATATCTCCATACCTTAGGACCAGCCGTGATATCTCGCTGGTTTGCGATCGAAAAATTTATGAATGGAGATCGCTAGAATAGCATTTTTTCGTTTTCGACGGAGATAAGCAGTTTCTCGACTGATATTTCGACCATGGAGACAATTTCCATGCCGCCGGAATTGGGTCCCAGAGCGGCAATTCTCGTAATTTTAAGAACGTTCGCATTCTAATCTCAGTCGCAATCTGTCAAAAAAAGCCTCTAATTTCCCTACATTTTTGACATTGATTGTCGCTGAGATGACACTGCGACTTGAATTTGAACGTTTTATAAGTACGAGAATTGGCCTTCTGATGTATGAACTTAAAGGCAAAAGGCGTCTGTAAGGATCGTAGCAGCTAGGTGGCGTTGTGTAGTTTCTGCCTACCCCCATTTGAAGAAGGCGTGAGTTTAAAAAAGACTTAACTGCTAAGGTTTCGAACCTAGGAGATTTAGTGTTAATTTTTTTGATACAAAAAATTCTACCTCATCTGACTAAAAATGTGAGCATAGGAAATTTCAAAATGTTTCATATCTCCTGACTTATGATTTTTAGGGTTCCGTACCAAAATGGTAAAAAAGGAACCCTTATGGTGTGACTAAGTCTGTCTGTCTGTCTGTCTGTCTGTCTGTCACAGCTGGATATCTCAAGAACTACTAATGCTATCAACTTGAAATTTGGAACAGTTCTAGATGACGTTTACCCAACTATTTTGCAAATAAGAAAGAAATAAAAATATTTATATTTATTTTGCAACAGGGACTGAAAGGGGGTCTTAAAAATTCAAAGTAGGGCTACTAGGGCATATGGGGTATCATATGAAAGAACGCTGTTTGCACATTCTTAAACATTTTTTTTCTTTTTTTTAGGCAGCATAGTTTTCGACTTTTGATGAAAAATGTAAAAAAAAACCGTTCCCCCCCCCCCCCCCTTTTTTTCTCCGAAGTTTACAAAGAGAAAAATCTGAAATTATTCTATGTGATAGAAGTTTATGTAAAGATTACAGGAAAAATAAAACGATGTCTCTAAATAGCACACTTTTTCAGAAATCGGAACGGAACCCTCGGTGCGCGAGTCCGACTCGCTCTTGACCGGTTTTTTTTTAGTTGGCAGCTTAAAGAAAACATCCAAGTTGACTCGCGCAAGTTATTAAAAAAAAAATAAGCCGTCCATTGATTTTTAGTGAATAGTAGAAACTAATGAGTTTCTATACAAGACTTGTGTGACTTCGGCAATATGTTTGGTCGCTTTTACTTCCATGCAATTTCGACTGTATATTAGGTCTTTACCTATGAAATTGCCGTTTTGCAGTACTGGCCATTTCAAATCAAAATAATTTTTGTTTGGCTAAGAATTCTAATTTCAAATTAATTTTATATTAAAAACATGTATTTTTTTTTCCAAAAGTAGTCATTTGTTTATTGATTAGTGTTACATTTTCATCGCATTTCAATCTTTTTCGTCATCATGGATACGTTAAAAATTCGAGTAATTATGGAATATGAGTACCGTCGTGGCAGCAACGCGGCACAAGCCGCACGCAACATCAACGACGTTTACGGAGCTAACACTACAAACCAACGCACCACCTGTTATTGGTTTGCTCGCTTCCGTTCTGGAAATTTCGACCTGAAAAATGAACCTCGCGGTCGTCCGAAGACTTTGGTCGACAATTACGAATTAAAGGCGATTGTGGAAGCTGATGATACACAATCTACGGCTGAATTAGCAGCAGCTTTCGACGTTAGCGTCAAAACAATATTGGTCCATTTGCGTCAAATTGGCAAGGTAAAAAAGCTTGACAAATGGGTGCCCCACGAACTCAATGATCGCCAGCGCGAAGTACGCGTCGAGACGTGCCTTGCACTGCTCAACAGACACACAAATGAAGGAATTTTGAACCGCATTGTTACCTGCGATGAAAAATGGATTCTGTTTGATAACCGCAAGCGCTCAGCAAGTTGGTTCAGCACCTAAACAATGCCCTAAACGAAAACTTACCCCTAGAAAAGTGATGGTCACTGTTTGGTGGTCTAGCGCCGGTGTGATTCATCACAGCTTCTTACCAAACGGGGTGAGCATTACTGCACGGAGGGCGGAGACTGCACAGCAGACGGTCTCCAAGTTACAAGAACTGTGGTTGGAAGCTCTCCGTCATCCGCCCTACTCACTACTACTACTACTTTTACCAGAATTTGGATAACTTCTTGGCGGGAAAAAAATTCAATACCCGAGAGGCAGTACAAAATGCCTTTGAAGAATTTGTTGCCTCCCGACCAGCTGATTTCATTAAGAAGGGCATCAATAAACTGCCACTGCGTTGGCAAAGATGCATTGATTGCATGGTTGATTACTTCGATTAATACAAATCAAAAATACATGAAAAAAATTCGTTTAAATTTTTTCATACAAAACGGCAATTTCATAGGTAAAGACCTATTATTAATGTCTTGTGGATTGACGTCTTATTTATTATCCAAATAAACACGACTACAGCTAGACAAACGTCAAGTTATTACTAAAACTATGTCGTAATTTCGTGTACGGTAGTTTTACGGATCCTCCATCATTACACTAATAAGATAGAACTGTCCCTTAATTTTTTATTCCACTCTTATTCCTCCGGCCATACTCAACTACACAATTCGTCACACGGCCTTTTGTTTCATACCTATTGTTTCGATTTTTGCGGGTTTCTTTTGTAATTTCCAGCAAAATCTCTTTATTTTCCGTCACTGAAGCTTTTTCTTGACGTAACAAATTTATTTTTGCGCTCGGTTAAATCGCCACACGCTTCATTTCTTGCGGAAAATTAAATTACTCAACCGCAAAGTTAGGTTGGTTTTTCTTTAATCATGATTCATTTCCTGGGTGGACGTATATGAACTTTATTTTGTGGGATGCAAGGTTGACTTTTAATTGGTTTGTGGCTAAGTTTTCTAATGATATAATGCCATATTGTTTTTGTTAAATACTAGTGGTTTTTATGAAGTTTCTTTGGAGCCGCGCAGAATGTTTGTTGCGGAACGCTTTTGATATTTAATTGTTAAATGGCTTTTGATACCTTGTTTTTAATTAAGAAGCAAAATAGTATTTTCTTTTACGACATTTTTCGAGTATAGGTAGTAATCTTGGCGTATCCTGGGAAGAAGAGTCAAGTCAAGGTCGGTTTCTAGTCTAACCGCTGTGCAGCAGCTGAGTACCAGTATTTTACATGGAGCGACTGCCTATCTGACCTTCACAACCCAGTAACTGGGTAGTGGGGGTCAGATAGGCAGTCTCGATGGTTGTTGCAAGCGTGTTACCCAGTAACTGTTACTGGGTAACAGTTACTCGTTACTTTTGAAGTCGTTGCGGGTAGTCAAAAGCGCAAAATTCTTTGTTGACAGTTCAAAGATGTACGAATGACAGCCGGACCAACGGCAACGGCTTAGCGTGTTTTTCGAGGCACGGAAGGGTCTCGATACGTAATGGACGGTCACCCATCCACGGACCGACCGCAGCAAGCGTAGCCTAACTTTAAATCGACCCGTGCGGCTGTTATAATTTATACACAAGCCCTTATCACACTATCCCACTTATATTATAAAGACGAAAGTTTGTGAGTGTGTGTGTGTTTATATGTCTGTTACTTTTTAACGCTAAAACCGCTAGACCGATTTGGATGAAATTTGGTATGTAGGTAGATAGCTTATACCCTGGGTTAACACTTAGACTACTTTTTATCCATACCAAATTTCATTCAAATCTGTCCAGCAGTTTGAGTGTGAAGAAGTAACAAACATATAAACACACACACACTCACAAACTTTCGCCTATAAAATATTAGTGTGATTATGTATAATGTATATAAAAACAAAACCGACTTCCAAAAAACACTACAAAGTGAAAAATAACTTTAATTTCGGAAGTCGGTGTCTTTGGATCTGTATTTTAGGTTTTTGCCCCCGACTTCCGAAATTAAAGTTATTATTCACTTTGTAGTGTTTTTTGGAAGTCGGTTTTGTTTTTTGTAAAAAAGTTTTTATTTTTTACTTTTTAGTTTGTAACTTATCTAAATTACAATAACCCAATGTGAACGGCTCATCACGTTTTACAAAATATTGCTTTTCCCGATGCAGGGACGTTAATTATTGAGGAGTTCTCCTAGAAAGAACCAGGAGAACTGGAGCTCATGGTGAAGTCACCATCACCATTATGCATTTTGACGAGCATAAACCATATTAAAGTAATCGAATCGCAACCTGTGATATACTTAGATATGATTGAGTATTTCCGATGGCCATCTGTGGTTTTCATCAACAGTTCCAGTTCACCAAATGGTACTTTCCGAGAGCAAATGCATGAGTTACTATAAAAAATACCGAATTCGATATAAGTGTGCCCATAAAATTTGAGGGTTTCCCTCGATTTTCATGGGATCCCATCATCAGATCCTGACTTGATGATTATGGGACCACTTGGGAAGTATACTCTTTCGAACAGAAAAAGAAAAATCCAAATCGGTCCAGCCATTTTCGAGTAAACGGGGAACATTTCCGACGAATTGAGAAACTCCTCCTTTTTGAATCGGTTAAAAAGGTGGGGAAAGAATCATAGGGCATCAAAAGCTTTGAATCGCCGTCAACAAGAAAAGTTCCCAAAGGGCTGCCAGCATTGCCACGTGGTATGTCAATGCTTGAGAAACGTAATTGTTTTATTATTACCATACACCATTGCATCTAAACTTCAATAGAAATTCCTATCCAAAATTAGTAACATCAATTTGATTTCCTTTATGAAACAAAGAATATTTGGTATCAAAGGTGCCGATCTGTTACTTCCTGCGATTCGGCGCTCGTAAATCAGCGAGACGACAGCGTTGCGGGAACGCAGCGTGAATGCTACGTGAATGCTGCGTGAATGTTGTGTTTCTATGAATCAAGGTTGATATGTCTGGTATGGCTCTGTTTATTATTACGGGCATTTCAGATTTGTTTGTATGTGAAAATTCGAGGTAAATTTTACATAGTACCCGTACAGTTTACAAAAGAGATACATAGGTACCTACTTATGTAAGTGTGCAAGCTATTATGTACAAATGCATTTTCGGTTACATTATGCATGTGCCATGTAGTTTACAGTGTACGTCTAGATGTGTCGTTTGTTTAAAAAAACTTATATACAAAAAAAAAAAAACAACCGACTTCCAAAAACACTACAGTGTGAAAAATAAGTTTAATTTTGGAACTTTGATTTAGGAGTCTTTGGATCTATATTTTAGTTTTTTGCCACCGACTTCCAAAATTAAAGTAACTTTTCACTTTGTAGTGTTTTTTTAGAAATCAGTTGTTTGTTTTTTTTTTTTTTTGTAAAAAGTTTTTATTTCCCACTTTTTAGTGGGTCAGTTTGTAATTTATCTAAGTTACTAGCTTCTGCCCGCGACTTCGTCCGCGTGAAATTTCTTGTCCCGCCCACCCACCAACCCCGACGCATCGCATCGCAACGCCTGCCCGCGCTATTACTTCGTTTACGCTTAATAGCATCCTTTCTGACATTTTTTCTTTTTGCTCGGCTCTTAAGGTCCCTAGCGTGATGTTAAATAGCCTATATCCTTCCGCGTCGCTTGCCCGCGCTATTTAATAATAAATAATTTTAATAAATAAATTTATTGAAACGAAAAAACTCAGTTTACAGGAACATTGTGTACGATAACAACTGCATTAGTAAGTAAGTACTGTGTCGCAGTCATTAACGCCCACCTCCAAAAAGTCGTGAAAAAGCAAAACTAAAAGACTAAAAAAGTAAAATTAAAAACTAAAAACAAATTTAAAAAAAATAAAATAAAAAAGTTAAAAATAGAACTAAAAAATAAAAACTGTAATTATTCGTGCAATTGTGTGTTTGTATGTAAGTATTGTGTAGGTTTGTGCGTGGAGTGTACCTATAGATGTATGTGTGTGGGGGTGTGTGCGTGTGTTTGTGTGAGTTTGTGTTTGTGTCATGAATGTGTTCGCGCAAGTTATGCATATAAACAATTAGAAAGTGAGTTTAAGTATTTACATATGTTTGTAATTCTTCATAAGTAAGTGTATGAAGCCATTTATCCGTGAACCTTCGACATTATTACTTCGCGCTCGGTTCCTAAGGGCCCTAGCGTGATGATAAATAGCCTATATTTTTCCGCATCGCCTGCCCGCGCTATTACTTCGCGCTCGGCTCCTAAGGGCCCTAACGTGATGTTAAATAGACTATATCCTTCCGCATCGCCTGCCGGCGCTATTACTTCGTGCTCGGCTCCTAAGGGCCCTACCGTGATCATAAATAGCCTATATCCTTCCGCATCGCCTGCCCGCGCTATTACTTCGCGCTCGGCTCCTAAGGGCCCTAGCAAAGCAAGATGTTAAATAGCCTATATCCTTCCGTATCGCCTGCCCGCGCTATTACTTCGCGTTCGGCTCCTAAGGGCCCTACCGTGATGTTAAATAGCCTATATCCTTCCGCATCACCTGCCCGCGCTATTACTTCGCGTTCGGCTCCTAAGGGCCTTAGCGTGATGTTAAATAGCCTATATCCTTCCGCATCACCTGCCCGCGCTATTACTTCGCGTTCGGCTCCTAAGGGCCCTAGCGTGATGTTAAATAGCCTATATCCTTCCGCATCACCTGCCCGCTCTATTACTTCGCGCTCGGCTCCTAAGGGCCCTAGCAAAGCAAGATGTTAAATAGCCTATATCCTTCTGCATCACCTGCCCGCGCTATTACTTCGCGCTCGGCTCCTAAGGGCGTGATCAAGAAGTGGGTTATAAAATGAAAAATGATTTTTTCAAATCCAACTGGGGTAGGTCCAGAAATAGCGCGTTCAAACAAACTAACAAAAAAACAAACTCTTCCGCTGTATTCCACCGACATTATTGAAATAAAAAATCGAGAGTGTCGTCAATCCGCGGAAAATCTCGCAATTCAGAAAAATTACTTATTTGCACAACGCCATCTATGGGTAAATTGATCCGCACTAAACATGTTTGCTCAAGAGCGACCGGTATGAATTAAAGTTATTTTGCGATTTAGTAATTTTATATTATCTCCGAAACTGTATGACCAATTGACATACTGTAAAGACCAAATCTTATCTCCATGATGTCCTTGTGATTATAAAATAACTTATTTTGATAAGGATTAATGTTTCGTTGTTTAAATAATCATCCAAACGTAAGTATGTCTAAAAACTACTTTTTTAAAGCAATAAAAGATGTATAAAAGATAAAATATAAAAGATAGAAATATGGTGTCGCGGACTTTTTTGTAGAATTATTTAAGACGGACCAGACTGCCATACATTGTTCTCAATTTTAAACAACCGTTTAGGCAGCGCATGCAAAAAAGTCTGTTTAAAGAGGTATTTCTTTCCGACTTGTTAGACAAAAATTGTGATAGCTCGGCTAATATGCATGATATAAATATAATTTATAGCCTATAGCACTCAGGAATGATGTAGCTTTCTACCAGTGAAAAAATTTTTAGAATTGGATCATTGGTTCCGGAGATTACCCCCTACATACAAACTTACAAACTTACAAACATACAAACTTACAAACTTACATACAAATTTTACCTCTTTATAATATTAGTATAGATTACAAACTTACATACAAATTTTACCTCTTTATAATATTAGTATAGATAATAGCTCAATCTCAACTGCTCATCACCTTTTACAAAATATTGCTTTTCACGCGTTCCTGAGAAAAAGGGTCTTTGACAGACTGGCAGACAGACAGACGGACAACGAAGTGATCCTATAAGGGTTCCGTTTTTCCTTTTGAGGTAAGGAACCCTAAAACACACTCAATATTCATTGTAATTTTTTTTATTTTGTAATTAGGCAATCATAAAGAATATTGCATATTTTTTAGCATTTCTTGCTCGCGGTTTCTTTCCATAGGGGTAGGTAGAAACTACAGAACGCCACCTGATTTCCATCCATCTTTAGTATTTCTTGCCTGAATAAAAACTTTTTTGCTCTCTGTATACATAATTACGCATCAGTTGGGGATCCATCATACCGTAGAGCTTCGTTTGTTGTTAAGCAATCAGTTGCTCGGGAGTTTGTTGCGCTACTTCTTCCCAGCTAAAGCTCAAGGAAGTGGTGAAGGGCGTGTGGCGCCATCTACATCGGCACATACGAACTACGCATCACATTGACATGACGTCACGCAATCCTGCATCGCGCAATCAGAGTTTACCATGCGACTAGCATGTACAACGACCCGACATCAACCGTCGGGCAGTAGCCCACCAGACACGACACCCGTCTGGTCGGAGGATCCTCCCTTTTCTATGGAGGATGAGTGAACTTTACACCCTGTTCCTCATGCCTCTATAGGCGTTTTGGTGGATTGACTTATATAATTTTGACGTACAAAAAGTGCTGATTCTCAGCCTAGTTTGAATATAAATGACTATTGATTTTGATTTTGAGTACCTACTTATGTATGAACCTATTTCGATTAAATCAAAATTCCCTCCACATTTCAGGGTGTCTAGATGGGTGTTACTATTTTCAAAATTGCTCTTTCCAAACTTTATCATAGACTTTCAATAAAAATGCATAAGTAATTATAATTTGGGGACCTAATATCGAACCAAAATTCTCAAATACTTACCAAGATTTTCGAATGTAAATAATTAATAATATGAAAAATATAAAGTCGTATTTTATCTTTGTAAACACAATTTCGACTGACAGTAAGCCAAGATGGCCGCGATGTTTGCATAATTTTCGTTTGTTTAGGATCACCAACAAAAGGGCTTCTGAAAGAATAAAAGTTATTTAATAAATATTAAAATTTTACCCTTCTTGTCTCATTGGGTGTTGCCAAGTGGGACCACCGATTTGAGGTATAGGGTTGAGTTAGGAGTCAGGTAAACATTTTTCAACACACTTGCTCGTAAAATGGCTCTTATTGAACCGCTTTATTAAAAAATTAAATTGAAAATTAAAAAAACCCCCACGCAAAAAAGAAAAGCGAACATTTAAAAAGTCAAAAATAATACCTATCGTTGAGCCATCAAATTCGATTGAGTAATACTTATATATATTTTAATTACAGGAATTGATGGATGGCACGATAAGGTTTGCTCATTGAAATGGCGCTATAATGTCGCGGCGGAGTACCAGGAGCATATGTAGATAGTCAATCAAGTGAAGGGTCTGACTTACTTATGCGGTACCCCGCCGTGACATTATAGCGTCATTTCAATGAGCAAACCTTATCGTGCCATCCATCAATTTCTGTAATTAAAATATATATAAGTATTACTCAATCGAATTTAATGGCTCAACGATAGGTATTATTTTTGACTTTTTAAATGTCCGCTTTTCTTTTTTGCGTGGGGTTTTTTTAAATTTTCAATTTAATTTTTATTTTAACATTTTTAAACTTTTTAAACAATTTAACAATATAGAAATGCATTGTTATTACTGCAGAATGTGAAGTTTCTCTGCACATAACATTAACTTATCCTGATGCCACCATCGTACTGCAAATGTAATTAAATACTGATCAAAACGAATCCAAACACGACATATCTGCTATTATTTTACCAAGAGTATTCTAGTGTGCTGGATATCCTGGCTGAAGCATTAGCTCATCGTGTTGCCACCATTGCATTGTAGGTATGTAGAATCAAATATTGATCAAAACGAATCCAAACACGACATATCTGCTATTACTTTTTCAAGAGTGTTCTAGTGTGCTGGACATCCTGGCTGCAGCATCTGCTCATCGTGTTGCCACCATTGCATTGTATGTAGAATCAAACATTGATCAAAACGAATCCAAACACGACATATCTGCTATTACTTTTTCAAGAGTGTTCTAGTGTGCTGGACATCCTGGCTGCAGCATCAGCTCATCGCGTTACCACCATTGCATTGTATGTAGATCAAAGACTGATGTAAATGAATCCAAACACGACATATCTGCTATAATTTTTTCAAGAATGTACTATTGTGCTGGGTATCCTGGCTGCAGCATCAGACCAAGAATTCCATAATCTTGCATAGATAGATAGCATAGATGGATGTTTCAAATTTTAGGTCACACTAAGGTTTGAAAGTAAATTAAATACCCATTACGCGTCTAAGATCCCTACCGCAGCTAACAAAAGAGCGGATAACTTTGAAACGGCTGAACCGATTTTGATAAAATATGTCTAAGAACCATTGCTGGAAAACCTGCTTTCAAATAAAAAAACCGCATCCAAATCAGTAAACCCGTTTAAGAGCTACGGTGCCACAGACAGACACACAGACACACATAGCGGTCAAACTTATAACACCCCTCTTTTTGCGTCGGGGGTTAAAAACGTACTTTTTACTTTATATTACCGCACTGGTGCGGTATACGTGCGCCGCCCACAGGTAATTAGACTGTTCGAAGGTTTCATACCTTTGCCTATCTTCAACCTGCGAAGACACCGCTATAAAAAGAATCCACGAGTCATAAATTATTTTTTTTTTTAAGGCCCCGGTTCCAAGCTTGGTTTAGCTCGGTGTGTAAGTGAAATGGCTTTATGGCTGTCTAGTTTGGCGCACGAGATAGAAGATTCTCACGCGCACCGGAATTATGTCGTAAAAGTGCAAATAAAATCGTATAAAATTAGAAATTAACTATTTAATAAAAAGTAATCCATCACTGGATGCAGTTTGGAATTTGACATTTCATGGCATATTTTTAATTATAATTATAATTGCTAATGAAGGGATAAACAGCTTTTAAAGATTATTAGGAGGTATGTTTAAAGATTTTTTTGGTGCATTAAAGTATGTTTAATTATGTTTTGGCTTCCATCACTGTATGCGAAAAGGACTTGAAAATATCATATTTTTTTACATGTTAAAATTATTTACGATTTATGAGATAACACAGCTTTAAAAAACCACCTTTTTGATCGTTTCCAGGAAATCTGCGCCTTAACATAGGTAATTAGATTACCTATGAAACTTTATTTAATTTTTGCCTCGCAAGTGTGTTGAAAAACGTAGGTAAGTGTGTCGCAAAGTGTGTAGTATGAAACGCGTGTGCATTGATCTTTACACACTTGTATTATTATGTACTATTACTAATGTACTTCACCTTTATGTGTTACTTGACTGTAAAAATTGTAATGGTGATCCAGTATAGCTACTTTCCCTGTAGAATATTTTTTCTAACATTGTTAGCGTATATTTTGATGTTTGATAATTTATTTATCCAAAGCTTATATTTAAGGAAATCCTGAGACTAAGTACAAAATAACAGACTGCTTTTTTCAGAACCTGTCTGAAAATCGTCGACATTATAATTGACAACTAGTTCATGCATAATCAGCTCACGTCCTCACTGCTAGGACACATATTGCCTCCATTGCCTCCTCTCTGTGAGAGGGAGTGAGCCGTAAGCCACCACGCGGGCCCATGCGGGTTGGTAGAAGTCACATGTCTTCGAATTATTGGTTCTAGGACATGCCGGTTTCTTCACGATGTTTTCCTTCACCGTTTTGTGAGCAGCGGTGATGATATAAATTACACAAAGTAAGGCACCTGCCAGTGATGGCCCAATGGCCCCGACTTAGAATTTGTAAGAAGAAACCGCTATGTCCTAGAACCAAAAATTCGATTACATGTGACATCTACCAACCCGCACTGGGGCCGCGTGATAGATTACAGTCCACTACCTCTCGAAGAGAGGAGGCCTGTGTCCCAGCAGTGGAAAATTACAGGCTGATTATATAAGGCCTGGGTTCACACTGGGGCCTCACCACTGTGCCACCACTGCTCCGAACTCGTTCAAACAGCTACAATAATGAATTACGGAAACCAGGCTAAATTACCACAGTATATATCGTTAATCGTAACCTAATTCCAAATCCTACCAAATTAGATGCCCACAACTATTATGACATAAAAAATATAATTTAAATTTACGCCATCCTCATGGACCAGTGGACCACCAACAAACTAACATCCGTGTCCAACATAACACATAAATCATGGTCTAACGTGAAATGTGGAGTAGGTAGCAACGCGGCTTGCTTGGGCAACTTGGTGCTGAGTTTTTCTTTACAAAAATCAACACGAAATTACATGATATTTTTGGTAATTTAGTGCTGATGTTACAAGAATAGGTAAGTACTCATTTATGCTGCCAACAGTAGTACTTCTGCTTTTCGGTTACAAAGGAATAGATGACTTTGTCTGAAAGTTGTCACTATGGCAAGGCAGGTGCTTTGTGTTATATCAATATTTTAATTACCACTGCTCCTCAAAACGGTTGAGGAAAACATCGTGAGGAAGCCGACACGTCCTAGACCCAAAAATTCGAAGACATGTGACATCTACCAACCCGCACTGGACCCGCGTGAATGATTACAGCACACTCCCTCTCGTAGAGATTATACTTATGTCCCAGCAGTGGGAACATTAAAGGCTAATTATGCAGCAAGGGTAGAGTTAACCATACTTCCTTCACCACGCGTGGGTATAATACGTAAGTGCCCACACTGATACAATTTCATATTATTGCTCATTCAGAACGCATGTATCATCAAAACGCATCCGATTCAACCCCCAATTTCACGCGACTCCGCTCAAAAACGTTCCGGACCTTCCGAAAAACACCGGAACCGGCCAATAAGTTCGTGGAAACGGCTAGAAACGTCCAGAAAAAGCCGGACCGGCACGTGCAATGCCTTTGACAACTAGTTAGCCGTGATTCGAGGGAACATGCTCCGTGAATGGACACGAAATTGTCTTTTGAAATTCGTTTTTTATTTTGCCCCCATGTTGTTACATCTGAGTTCAAACAAATGTAGGAGGCGGTGTTTTTTTCGATTATATTCGTATGAACATGTCAGTAGAGTTTTTGTACTTCGTGTGTTTGTCAGTGGATAGTTTGTAGGGAACAACGGAGTTAACTGAATGTTGAAATATTGGAAATTTTTAAAGATCTGGATTGAATTTTCTCCGTTCCTCAAAAGAAAAAACGGAAACCTTATAGTATTGAACTTCGTTGTCCGTCTGTCAGTCTGTCAGTCTTTCAAGACCCTTTTTCTCAGGATCGCGTGGAGGTATCAAGTTGAAATTATGTCAAATACGTAAGTATATGGTACCTTAGAGTTTAAAGAAAGTCAAACTTCTGAGTCAGCCCAATAAAAAAATACGGCCATTTATGCGACATATTTCGATACTCGCAATAAATCAAAACCTTTGGGATACTTCCTGTTCACCTAGAATCATGCTCACAGCACAATTAAAGAAAAAAGTTGAAAAATTGTTACTTAGTAATTTTATAACATATTTTTGTTTTTGTTTAATGTTAAGTTTGCTTTGGGATGCTAAAATTCTTTTCAACTACGGAAGCCTTCGTTGTGTGTGGTCCGACACGCACTTGGTCAGTTTTTTTTAGTAACTGTAATTTGTTTTCTGAATTAAAGCACTTTTAGTTTTCCCGAATTCCGACAGCTTTTAAACTCTATCCATGAGAACCTATAATACTAGAAGTCCTTTCAGTCCCTGATATATATTTTTATTTCTTTCTTATTTTCAAAATAGTTGGGCAAACATCATATAAAACTGTTCCAAACATAGTCGTTATTCATTAGTAGTTCTTGAGATATCCAGACGGATAGACAGACAGGAAAACTGAGTCACACCATAAGGGTTCCTTTCTAACATTTTGGTACACAGAAAACCACTGGCCATTCCTACTGCTTAATCCACAGATTACCGACTCGACTCGAACCACTCATAAAACAAACTATGCAGTATCGTCACAGATTAATACAGATGGGACACTCCGCAAAATCATTGAAATAAAAAGCGACAATAAAGTGCAATTCAGGTCGCACAACGCTTAATTACCAGCAGTTATATTCACCTAAAGTTGCCTCTCTTTCTATCGCGTAACTCTTATACCTTCTCACTCGTTAGGGTTGTCTTCTTTTACGACGCAGCGCGTGAGTGAGTATCGAACTAACGTGCGAGCCGGCCGGTGCGCGGCAGCCCACACTGAATTGACCCAGTGAGATGAGTTCGCCGCGTACTTGTAGCTTCATACCAATTTATCTCGACTGCTCGACGTCCGTATGTCACTGCAGGGATCCAGCAAAATATCAGCGTCAGGTATATTTGCCTGACACATGCTGAGCTGGACTCCCATTTGGTGCAACCTTGAGATGAACACCGCACTGTGTATTTCGTTATTAATTTTATTTTAAGTACTACCTATGTCACAGTGTCACTTTTATTTGCAGTGTGTTTTTCTTCTATTTTTTTTATTGGCACCTTGTTAATTTTACTTTACCATTTAATTTTACTTTTGTGTGCACTAAATAAATGTTTTATCCATCTATCTATATATCTATCTGTCATACCTAAACTGCGGAGTGTCCCATCTGTGGTACCATATGGACTCTAAGATCTGTTACACCGCAGTACTTGATTAATTCGCTTTTATTAAAATGTCGTAACGTTTATTAAAGCAACTGGATCAACTGGGTGCAGTAAAACATGATATCCGTCGCTAATTGTGACTGCAAGCGATATTAATGATGTTGATCGTTGAGGCGTGTTTATAGACGATACTTTGGTAGGCTTGGTTGCAAAACAGCGCGACTGACAAGTTTTGGGCTCGGTATGTACAGGGGCCGTCTGCAAGGCAAGTTCATTCGTTCTGTTTGACTATTCTAGTTGTGTCTAGACGATAATTTTACCAACGCGGTAATTAAAGAATGCATTTAGAATAATCGTGTATACCGGGTGTAAAAAGATATCTGCCGAAGCCGAAACCCATTATTTGAATAGTTTTTTTCCACTAGACCATACCTGGGATTCCACTGGTTCCGGAGATATTGATGGTCAAAGACGCATTTTTTTTTTACTAAAACGTATTCCAAGTGTTATTACTAAACTTTTTCCGACAAGTATCTACGTGTACCGTAGAGCGAAGGAGCGGGCGTATGCCTGGGTTCGCGTTACATTGCGCGTAATAAAAAGTTGCTTTTTTATACGTAAAAAAAAACAACCGACTCCCAAAAAAACCACTACAAAGTGAAAAATAACTTTAATTTCGGAAGTCGGTGTCTTTGGTTTTTTATTTACTTTCGTTTTTTTGCCACCGACTTCCGAAATTAAAGTTATTTTTCACTTTGTAGTGTTTTTTTTGGGAGTCGGTTGTTTTTTTGTTTTTGTAAAATGTTTTTATTTTTCACATTTTAGTGGTCCTTACCCCACACAAATCTGAATGCCACACTGCAAAATAAATTAGAGCATCATCCACATAGATTACATGGGAAAAATACGTATTAAATTATTGAAGCTAACTCAAAAGCCACTCATCAGAACTTGAAGATATTTTTATGCGACCATCTCAGGAGTATACCATTTCAAATAAAAACTTTGCAAAAAGGCAAATACGTCGCGCTAAGTAGTGTCAGAAGTTTGGTAGGCGTAGTTTTAGTTGACGGAGATAACGAGGCTACGAAATCTGCCTTCTAACAATCAAGGCCACTCATTACAATACAACACAAGTAGCGCAATTTGAAGCGGCATATGGTTACCATTAAATCATTTATAGCCAGAGTGCACCTCATGACAATTCCAATAAGCCCAAACACGGCCAGGATACATTATTTTATTACTGAGTTCCGATGCCTACCTTCCGGCTTCTTCACCAGATCGGTTCGATGGTACCATTTTCATCAGAACCCTAAATCTCTCAAATCTAAAGCTTTAAATAAATATTTAAAGCTTCGTCATAGTCGCTTAACTATTTTAATCGAGATAACGCCACCAGTGAAATACTTATCACCGTTGAGGAGTTCCCGTGGCCATCTGTGGTCTTCTTCATCAGTTCCACTTTAGTAGATGATACTTTCTGAATGCAAACGCTTGATTTGTTGATAATATTTGAGGAGTTCCCTCGATTCCTCATGGATCCCATCATCAGAACTGAATTTTGATAAAAATGGGACCAATCTGGTACTATATATATATACTACTAGCTTTTGCCCGCGGCTTCGCCCGCGTGGATGTCGGAAAATAACCCATGGGAACGTTCATGTGGAAAGCATAGGGCATATCCCTAACTTAAGAAATGCTGGGTTTCCCATACAAACTTTCATCCCTTTTATCACCCCTTGTAGGATTATGTTTTAAGACAAAAAGTAGCCCATGTCCTTTCCCAGGATGCTATCTATAGCCTTGCCAAATTTTATCGAAATCCGTGCAGTTTTGTAAATTTTAAAATCAACCCCTATTTTACCCACTTAGGGGATGATTTTTAAAAAACGCTGACCCGCATATTTCTTAACTTATTACCAATAGCATAAATTTGTTATCCCTAACTTAAGAAATACTCGGTTTCCCTTACAATCTTTCATCCCCTATATCACCCCCTGTAGTATTGTTTTTGAAAGTATCCTATGTCCTTTCCCAGGATGCTATATAAAGCCTTGCCAAATTTTGTCGAAATCCGTGCAGTTTTGTAAATTTTAAAATCAACCCCTATTTTACCACCCTAGGGGATGATTTTTTAAAAACGCTGAACCGCATATTTCTTTATTTCCTATCAAAAGCATACATTTTAATTTTCACATCCCTAACTTAAGAAATACTGAGTTTCCCATACAAACTTTCATCCCCTATATCACCCCCTGTAGGATTATTTTTTAAGACCAAAAGCAGCCTGTGTCCTTCCCCAGGATGCTATATAAAGCATTGCAAAATTTTATCGAAATCCGTGCAGTTTTGTAAATTTTAAAATCAACCCCTATTTTACCCCCTTAGGGGATGATTTTTCAAAAACGCTGAACCGCATATTTCTTAATTTCCTACCAATAGCATAAATTTGTTATCCCTAACTTAAGAAATACTGGGTTTCCCTTACAAACTTTCATCCCCTATATCACCCCCTGTAGTATTATTTTTGAAAAAAATAGTATCCTATGGCCTTCCCCAGGATGCTATATAAAGCCTTGCCAAATTTTGTCGAAATCCATGCAGTTTTGTAAATTTTAAAATCAACCCCTATTTTACCCCCTTAGGGGCTGATTTTTCAAAAACGCTGAACCGCATATTTCTTTATTTCCTATCAAAAGCATACATTTTAATTTTCACATCCCTAACTTAAGAAATACTGAGTTTCCCATACAAACTTTCATCCCCTATATCACCCCCTGTAGGATTATTTAAAAAAAAAAAGTAGCCTATGTCCGTCCCCAGGATACCATCTATAGCCTTGCCAAATTTTATCGAAATCTTTTCAGTGGTTTAGGCGTGAAATGGTAACAGACAGACAGACAGACAGACAGACAGACAGACAGACAGACAGAGTTACTTTCGAATTTATAATATTAGTATGGATACCCTTTCAAATAAAAAAAGAATTTTCCGAATCGGTTCTTAAATGACGGAGTACTGAGGTAACAAACATACAAAAAAAAATACAACCGAATTGAGAACCTCCTGCTTTTTTTGAAGTCGGTTAAAAATGAAAGTCGTTTCCAAGCAATAATTTTGGCGCAAAGCTACTTAGTTAGATGTACAGTACCTATACATAGTTGACGGCTTTGTGATGTGTCTTTTTACAGCCAGTATAATTTTATTTATTTATTTATTTATTTATTAGATCGCCAACAGAGGCTACAAAGTTACATGCCTGTTAACATACATACGGACAATACAAGTGTGCGCTTCCAATTATAGGCGACCACATCATTCAATTAATAACTAGGTAAATCCAAGAAGTTTGATAAACAAGAAATCATTAAAATTTAAATTATTAAAGTTAAAATTTTCAAAATTGAAATCATTAAAACTAGTCAAAATACAATGTCGAAAGTCATACAAAATAATACAGGTACAAAATAATACAAACAAATATTAACAAATTGAGATTCAAAAATAAAATTCATATACATATAAATATAATAAATCAAATTAAATTCAAATAAAATTAAATAATAATAATAATCAAGGAATAATAATAGAACCCAACAAAAAAATACAAAATATTATGACTTGGTTATTAAGACTTTTACATCTTTTTTAAACTTTAGTAATTTGCATGTAATATCCAAATCATTATGCTTCGATATTAATAATAATAATCGAATACGACATCGTAGCAGGCCCAGACGGAGATTGCGGGATGAGCTAGACTTCTATAATAAAGGTTGGTCCTTGGCAGCTCTGGACAGAGAGAGATGGAAAGAGTGTTTGAAGGCACAGAACAGATAAAGAGAACCTCTTTCTCTGTTCTGTGTTTGGAGGCCTTTGTCCAGCTGCCCGTGGAACAACAATGGCCAGTAAAAAAAAATTGAATAACGGTTGTCGGACACTTCAGAAAATGCACGTCCAGATATGCTCGTAACAAAGTGCCTTTGCGACTTGTGAAAGAAAGAAAAGAAAAAAAAGAAAACCGGTCAAGAGCGAGTCGGACTCGCGCACCGAGGGTTCCGTAACATCATTTATATGTAATTTTTGTTGATGATTTCTGAAAAACTGTGCTATTTAAAGACATCATTTTATTTTTCCTGTAATCTTTACATAAACTTCTGTCACGTAGAATAATTTCAGATTTTTCGCTTTGCAAACTTCGGAGATAAGGGGGGGGAGGGGGGGGAACAGTATTTTTTTTTACGTTTTTCATCAAAAGTCGAAAACTATGCGGGCTAAAAAAAAGAAAAAATATGTTTAAGAATGTGCAAACAGCGCTCTTTCATATGATACCCCACATTCTCTAGTAGCCCCACTTTGAATTTTTAAGACCCCCTTCAGTCCCTGTTGCAAAAAAATATAAATATTTTTATTTCTTTTTTTTTTATTTCTTTCTTATTTGCAAAATAGTTGGGTAAACGTCACCTAAAACTATTCTAAATTTCAAGTTGATAGCATTTATTAGTTTTCGAGATATCCAGCTGTGACAGACAGACAGACAGACAGACAGACAGACAGACTGAGTCACACCATAAGGGTTCCTTTTTTACCATTTTGGTACGGAACCCTAAAAACAACAACGTGCAATGTGTAATTTTGATTTTCCTTAAGTATATTGAATTTTATTGTACCACGAAGAGTTGTTTAAAACATATCCAGAATATCAGTAGAACAAAGGGTTTTGCAGTTTTCACTATAAATAATTCCGTTGTTCCGGATGTTCATTTGCAAAATGTAAAAGAAAAACTCGCAGTAAGCTGTTTAAAATGTTGTAAAAATAAATAGTCGCGTCGAAAAATCTAAAAAACCGGTCAAGAGCGAGTCGGACTCGCGCACCGAGGGTTCCGTACCATGTAAATTCTGTTGATGATTTCTAAAAAAGTGTGCTCTTTAGAGACATTGTTTTATTTTTTCTGTAATCTTTACATAAACTTCTATCACATATATTAATTTCAGATTTTTCTCTATGCAAACTTTGGAGATAAGGGTATAAAAAAATACCGTTCCCCGCCGAAACGGTATTTTTTTTTCATTTTTGATCAAAAGTCGAAAACTATGCGGCGTAAAAAAAAAAGAAAAAAAATGTTTGAGAATGTGCAAATAGCGTTCTTTTATATGATACCCCACATATAGCAGTAGTTATAGTAGCCCCACTTCAAATTTTTAAGACCTCTTTTCAGTCCTGTTGCAAAAAAATATATTTCTTTCTTATTTTCAAAATAGTTGGGCAAATGTCATCTAAAACTGTTCCAAATTTCAAGGTATTAGTAATTCTTGAGATATCCAGCTGTGACAGTCGCAACATAACCATACAAAAAATCGAGTATGATGCACACGCCCTTAGTGACCTAGGAAAATGAATATGAATGAAGTGGTTTAAGTTTGATGTTAGATTGATGCATTTACAACAACACTGCTGCAATCATTGTGTGACTCAGAGAGTAGTTTTGCTTGTTTTGACCGTCTGCATACCAGCCGAGTTGTCTGGGCTGAGGGCTAATCCGAACTCATGACGTAGCTGATAGAGGAATCTTTTAATTGCTGCGTCAATGCTTGTTAATCATAAGCTTGCATATCTACTACTATCAGTACCACTTTTATAAAATTAGAGACTTACTGTTGTGCACGACTTCGTCTGCCTATACTTTTTATTTCATATTTTTAGTGTTCCGTACCAAGTTCGTGTTGGACCACGCACAATGAGCGGTTCCGTAGTTGAAAAGAATTTATCCCAGAATGCTTCCAAAAAATACATACATTGTAATCCCAAAAAAAAAAAATTTTTTACGTGTTAAAATTACAAATTAAATATTTATTTTGGGAAATTTTCTTTTACTTGTGCTGCGAGACCTTGCTCATGATTCTAGGTTAACGGGAAGTACCCTATAGGTTTTCATTTACTTGCGTGTATCAAAATATGTCACATATATGGCCGTATTACGGTTCCGTACCAAAATGGTAAAAAGGAACCCTTATGGTGTGACTCAGTCTGTCTGTCTGTCTGTCTGTCTGTCTGTCACAGCTGGATATCTCAAGAACTACTGATGCTATCAACTTGAAATTTAGAATAGTTCTAGATGACGTTTACCCAACTATTTTGCAAATAAGAAAGAAATAAAAATATTTATATTTTTTTTGCAACATGGACTGAAAGGGGGTCTTAAAAATTCAAAGTGGGGCTACTAGGGCATGTGGGGTATCATATGAAAGAACGCTGTTTGCACATTTTTAAACTATTTTTTTTTTTTTTTTTACGCCGCATAGTTTTCGACTTTTGATGAAAAATGTAAAAAAAAATACTGTTCCCCCCCTCATCTCCGAAGTTTGCAAAGAGAAAAATCTGAAATTATTCTATGTGATAGAAGTTTATGTAAAGATTACAGGAAAAATAAAACGATGTCTCTAAGTGGCACACTTTTTCAGAAATCGGAACGGAATCCTCGGTGCGCGAGTCCGACTCGCTCTTGACCGGTTTTTTTTTTTTATTGCGTTGACTTAGAAGCTTGATTTTCTTACAGCTCCAAGGGACCATAGACCTACGTATTTGATATTAATTTCAACCGCGTTCCTAAGAAAAAGTGTCTTGACAGACTGACAGACAGACAGACGGACAACGAAGTGAACCTATAAGGGTTCCATTTTTCCTTTTGAGGAATGGAACCTATAATAAATGATGGACCACGGGTAACGAGTGTACTATCAGCCACAGTACAGCAGTGTCTTCCTCAAAATCCATGTCAATTATGATTGGATGATGGCTTTCATGATTTAGAGGAGGAGCCAGCCGCACGGGTCGATCCATCAGGTTAAGCTACGCTTGCCGGGGTTGGTCCGTGGATGGGTGACCTATCTATATATACCGAGACTTCTCCGTGCCTCGGAAAGCACGTTAAGCCGTTGGTCCCGGCTGTCATTCGTAGATCTTTGACAGTCGTTACGGGTCGTCAGAAGCCCGAAAGTCTGACAACCAGTCTTACCAAGGGGTATCGCATTACCCAGTTACTGGGTTGTGGACGTCAGATAGGCAATCGCTCCATGTAAAATACTGGTATTCAGCTGCATCCGATTAGACTGGAAGCCGACCCCAAAATAGTTGGGAAAAGGCTAGGCAGATTGATTGATGGCTTTCATGATTTCCTAGTCCCAAGTCCCAACAGTCGACCCAAATCCCAACGAACACAACATTTGTATCAACACAAAATCTCAAACCATAAGCAAATAAAATTGCTTACATCGAACGCAACTAATATATGCGGATCAAACAAACCATACATTCATTGCTGAATCGATGCGAGTAATACCCAAATAAACGGATACATAATCAAGTAACACATGGCTAACATAAAACTGTTGGAATCATGTGTAGATGCTGTAAACTATCGTGTCAATAAAGGGGGCCTGTTTACGAGATGGACGGACAATACGGATGTACAGGGGGATTAAGATGTTCAAGATTTTTTCGTGGATAAAAAATGGCAGGGATTAAAAACTGAGTAAACCATAGTTTACTATGAAAAAAAAAACCGGCTAAGTGCTTGTCGGACCACGCACAATGAAGGGTTCCGTAGTTGAAAAGAATTTATCACGAAAACGAACATAACATTGTAGTTGAAAAATTAGAAATACATATTACGATACAATTACAAATTAACGATTCGGACATTTTCCTTTTCTTGTACTGTAATACCTTGCTTCTTGGCAAATTATCATGATTGTAGGTCAACGGAAGTAACCTATAGTAACATATAATTACATGGCATTTCAATTTCATTAATTTTACCCTCATATGTGTTAGAAAGTAAAACTTACATTTAAAAGGCAGCTTTTACTGAGTTACTGAAGGGGCAACATTATTTTTGACCTTTGCAATTACACGACCCATTTCTACATTATTACCTACATTGTATGTCAGGAAATGAAGTTTTCCCTTTCCACCTGATGTAGTACTTCTTGCTTGCTATCCTACCCTTCTAAGTAACCCTAAAAATTATGAGTAAAATCTTATCATTTTCATTTAAAAGTCCAAAAATAAACCAAAATTAAGGCAGTCGGTATAAAATCACCCCATATAAGAACCTAATTCCTAATTCTGGGTGACCCTGAAACATGTATGTATCTAGACAAAGTCTACGTTACAGATTTGGGCTATTTGATGAGGAAGGTCAGAAAACTTTATCTTAAGGTTGATGCGCCATGGTAGCCCGCGAAATTCAAAATTTCTTACGTTTTTTGCAATTTGTAGGTCAGTGTGAGCTTGTATGTTGATTAAAATATGATTCGCGGCCGTAGCTAATATGGCTTTACAGAATTATAATCATTAGAATCAGCAATACAACTCCATAAATTAGCATTTATCTCAAATCTAGCGATTTCATGAAATCATGAGGTTTGAGGTAAATGCTAACTTAAGGAGCTGTATTGCTGATTCTAATGATTATAATTCTGTAAAGCCATATTAGCTACGGCCGCGAATCATATTTTAATCAACATACAATCTCAAACTGACCTACAAATTGCAAAAAACGTAAGAAATTTTGAATTTCGCGGGCTACCCTGGCGCTTTCGCCTTAATAAAACTTTAAATAACGTCAAATAAGTCTTAGAAGCAGGCATTAGACATGTTTTCTTTTTTAAGGACGGAAATCACAGACAGAAAAATTTGGTGTAAATTCTATTAATGAAAATTTTATCTTTATTCAGAATTAAAATTAAATACAATATACAGGTTAACACTATTTACACTAGGTACTAAAGTAAATCATTAAGTAAATAACCATACAAATAAATATAAATACAAAAGGACACTTAGGCGTCGAAGTACTCGTCCACATCGATGTCATCCGGAAACGTGATCAGAAGACTGGCAGCACCATGGGACCGTTCTTCTCTGCAGTGGTGTTATTGCACTGCGAGGACTTCTTGAGATTTGATATAATAATGTGATTTGGCGGATTTACTACAGGCAACAAAATATGTAAGTCCAAATGGAACACTGGACTACAGCAGTGGGTTTAAGTGAGCTGAAAATATTTCTTATAAATTCCAGACTGCTAGAAAAATTCCTCATAACCCAAAATAAATAAGAATTCAATTACCCCAATGCGTTCTCCTGACCCAAATTCTAAAAGGGTGAAGACACAATTTTCTAATGAATTTCAACCGAGTCTTGTGTAACTGCTGTAATTCACTTAATAATTATGTTTCGAAATAAACCACGAACGAGGATTAGGCCACGTCCACATTTGTCGACATGCGATCCGCTCGTTTGCTCGCCGCCTTAGTAACGTAATTGTTTCAATCTGCTTTATTGAAGCCATGGTGATGGTACTGCCATTATTTTAACTGTGCTTCAGAAATTAAGCTGGTTTGTTTAGGAAAGGATAAGTAATGAATCCTAGAATATGTATTGTTTTCATCAAAATGCTTCAACTTCTTCTACTCAGGGCCTATTTCACGATGTCCGAATAGCCACTACTCACCGTATAAATTCAAAAATTGAACAGATTTTGTATGAAATTATCTATAATAATAATAAAAATAAACCCACCGCAGTATCTCTACGTTGACGTCGTGGTGGGGCTTGCGCGCTCCGAATTTCACTTTGCCGGAACAGGTCTAGGATGAGGAGCCAGACCAAGAGAGATACAGAAACCCGCAGGGCAGCATGTGGCGAGCTGTTGGGCAGTAGCGACCCCACGGACCCTATCTCCCGGGAGAAGTCTTGTTCCTCACCTCTCGCTTGCCTTTATTGGCCGGCTGGAGTGAACACTGACGAGGAACAGAGCTCCCACCTCTTTCTTGCCTTTATTGGCCGGTTTGAGTGGAGATTCGCAAGAGCAAACGTGCTCGAAGGAAGGAAGTATTCCAATAAGTGTTTGTAGGGATCTTGACCATCTTCCGGGCTCTGGGATTGTTCTGAGAACCGTGGGATACCTCTCCACTCCTCACAAGCACCGCAGGACATGTTGCCCCCTTGCCGCTACGACACTATGTGCTAGCGACCTTTTCGGGGGCCCATTATTGTGTGTGCAAGTCACCCCCTGCCATTTTATCCGTGTATTACAAAACATTGATCCGGCAGGGGCCATAGTCCTTTCATAGTTCTAGGCAACCAGTCCACTTTAGCCACTCAAATCCATAGTCCAATCTCTTTATTTCCATATACTGCAATAGTCCTGCACCAACCGGGGGTTGTCCTTGGGTGCACTTGCATAGTGCGTACAGGGATAATCGTCGGTTGGTGCCTCATTTCATTGAAAGCGTCTAACGGGCCTCTGCGAGTTGGCTTTGGCCCCTCGTACGCCTTCTAAAGGTCCGGGACTCCAGGGTCCCGAGAATTGTCAAGACACATAAAAATAATAAAAATGTTTATTTCAATTAAAAAGTGTTTTGTCATAAATGTGTTGGAGATCTCCTTTTAAGCAAGAGTTGCTTGTGTTAGCAGACTCTTCCACTAGGATTAACTATAATTGCAATTGAAAACAACAATATGGTAAACTTAAAAAATTATCTGCCAAGTAACTTAATAGAACATAATCGTAGGTGGTGAAACAGGCCCTTATTCTTAGTTTTTCCAACAGTCCAACATTTATATATTTTCCAGACTATTCAAATGCAACTAAAATTTCAAAAGAAGCAATTAGGTACTTACTTTTTAAGTTTTATTCGGGAATTTTACGTCGAAGTTGGTCCCATGTAAAATTTATTTACTTTGCTGGGGTAGTTTTTAAGTTAGTTTAAATAATACGTATATAATTAATAGATGGCGCCAACGTGTCTTTCGAATAGAACAAGCAGAGTACAACCCGAATTGATTATCAAATTCTAAATTAACGCGAGAGAAGCGGCGGGCAAAAGCTAGTCAATTATAATAACGGTTCTCCAGTTAGATATAAGCAGTGTCCTGTCGTGGGAGCGCCTTGGTTGCGCAGACTTCTGGAATCTTCCACACTGACATACGTCGTTTGCATATTATATGCATTTGCACACATATGCGAGGCGATAACAATAAATGCCAGTCCATAATTATTACCTCTCTTATAATTAGGGATGGTCTACTTTTATTAGGGCGTACGCAACTTCAGGGAGACGACAACATTAAAGTCTGATATGCCTACTAAATTAATTTTAACGCTACTATAAAGTTTCGTCTAAAATTAATATAAGCGCCAACACTTAATCCTTTATGAGAAAAGTTTCGAATGTTATTAATACTAAAATAAGTTTTAACGCTTTGAGAGAAACTGTAAAAAGTAAGTGTGATAATACTGTGTGAAATATATTTAACAGTAAAGTTGGGAACCAAATGCCTGTTTTCACTACACACAAATGCGCTGTTGGATTTTCAACGTTTGGCTTAGCGCCCAAAAGTTGGAAATCAAACAGCGCGTTTTTGTTTAGGCATTAATTTAGGTGTCGCTTAGTGTTAGTGAAAAAGGGCATAAATGAAGGCTGAACGCTAAGACCCATTTTAATAAATCAGCCTCATGTAAGTTCGGTTTTAAAAGAACTGTTAAAGGCCATGATACATTTGGCAACATAAAACACGTTCCTTTTTTCGAAGTCGACATCTTAAGTGATAAAAAAGGACTCTTTAATGACTCATGTAATAAGTTGGGCGCTACAGTAGGCATTTTATTTGAATATGGTATAGAAACGATGTTGATGATGATGATGAGTGGATAAGTAATCGATCAACCAAGTTAAGCTTGGTATCTTTACATACCAAGACCCCTCCGTGCCTCGGAAAGCACGTTAAGCCGCTGTTCCTGGCAAAGGAACGAAGGAGGGAAAGATCCATGAATGACAGTGGATCTTTGATAGTCGTTACGGGTCGTCAGAAGCCCGAAAGTCTGATGACCAGTCTTATCAAGGGGTATCGTATTACCACAGAATACATAATAGTATTACCCAGTAACCGGGTTGTGGAGTTCAGATGCCTAGTCGCTCCATGTAAAATACTGGTATTCAGCCGGTAAGACTGGAAGCAAACGACAAAATAGTTAGGAAAAGGCTGGGCAGATGATGACGATGTCTCGTATACGGGCCCAACATGTGTCTTACAATAACACCATAGATAAAAGTTATGAACAAACTTAGATAGATCGATAGATATATAGATAGAATACTCTTTATTATGCACACCATAAAAATTACAGATATAAATGTTGAAATTTTACATAGGGTGACACAATGGGCGGTCTTATCGCTAAAAGCGATCTTTTACAGACAACCTTTGGATGGATTATGGGGAGAAAGGAGAGAATACTGTAGGTAGTCTGTGGTGTATCATAAATATACTTACAATTTATACATACATAAATACAGATACTTAAATAAATATATACTTATATATCCTACTTGAAAAAGAGCAAGGAACTATACACGTAATGACGATGTTTAAAGAGAGAGGAAATATTTTTTCACCAAAATTTTTAAAGTTGACAAAGATTGGTTGATTTTTGATTGATTTACTTAGTCATTACAAATAAACGCTATCATTTCTTTATACCCATATTCTACTGTACATTTTAAGGTTAACAATTTAGAAGAATTATTCTTCAGTATACGCCCAAATAAACGAGAAAATTTCATACAAAGTCTTTCGTCAGCAAGTTTATGTGTAAACGTTAGCAGCAAGTTCATGGCCGACGCAAATACTTTCATCTCAACACCAAAAGGAATAAAACCTATAAATAAATCAATCGAATTCAACACATTCCAGCTACCACAGAAGCTCAATTATACCACCATAACAGTTCCAACGAAACCCAATAATCTTGTATAAATAAAACATCTAATCGTTTCACGGACTGTAAACACAGGAACATCTGAAACAGAAATAACGTTATAAATAACTACACAAATAACGATATAAATAACGGTTAAAAGGCATTTCTTTGTCGATACATGGAGACTGATTTGTGAACGGTTTGGTGTTGTCGCGGCATAGATTATGAGGCAGAAAAGACGACGCGTTTATTCACTGTTATCATACTTTCCCCTTCAATACATCTAGTATGAGTTGTCATCTCAATATTTACTTTATCATCTTTCACACAATTTATCCATCGTTTCCTCTGCTCATAATTATTGTCATCAAAATTCACACTATAAAATACCAGCACCCCTCAAATAATTTGAACTAAATTTTGAAAATATTTTTAACTTGCCATTATAAGGCTAACTGTCACTGTTTTTCATTCTGTCTCTCAATTTCAATCAAAACATATTTATGTCAACTTTAATGCCTACACATCACCTCTACACACTTACTCTTAGTCAAAATATTCTTACGCTATTTATAGCAAGAATGTTGGAAAACGTGCGACTGTCGACTCTATTGTTAGCATTGCCGCGTGTGCGACCATGCGACCTTGGATGCTTAGTTCTTAGATTAGCATCTGCTGTCTTTGTACCTAAGTATTGTCACAGACTACCTATTTTAGCTCCTTACAGTATGTCAATGTCAGAAGAGATGACAGCAAAACGAGATGTAGGTATAGAAGTAGAAGACGGATGAGGATGATGATTGATGGAGTAAGTCAAATTCAGCTAGGATGGACTGGATGCTGAAGATGGAGAATCAAGCGTAGGAGAGGCTTATGTCCAGTAGTGGACTGCAAAAGGCTGAGTAGATTGATTGAGTTAGTAAGGTGATCGTTTTCGCAATGTAACGGAGAAGGCAATAGAGTTTATATTCCAAACTAACATATTGTAGCTTGGAACATAAGTACTGTGAGGGCTCGAACCTCACAGAGGGATAGCTACATTATAAATTAAAGAGGTAGGTAAGTAGGGTGGTAAAGAGGGATATATTTTCTAATCCTCAGTTTTAACATATTTATAACACACTCCTATCATTGCCCTAGCTGGAATGAGAATTTACCTTTGAACAAAAGCTAGTTCCGCTTTTATTTAAAAGTAATTCGATGTTTGAATGATAGAATGTCAGCCTGTCATAAGGTTGAACATTGCATCAAACCTCTACCAGTACTTACCAATATCAATCAATGCCTGGCTTTTTCCCAACTATGTTGGGGTCGGCTTCCAGTCTAATCAGATGCAGCTGAATACCAGTACTTTACATGGAGCGACTGCCTATCTGACCTCCACAACCCAGTAACTACGATACCCCTTGGTAAGACTGGTTGTCAGACTTTCAGGCTTCTGACGACCCGTAACGACTGTTAAAGATCCACGAAATACAGCCGGGACCAACGGCTTAACGTGCTTTCCGAGGCACGGAGGAGCCTCGGTATGTAAAGACACAAGCGTAGCTTAACCTTTACAGTATTTACCAAAAGACTAAATAAGATTTGTCATTTCTGCCATTTCTCAAATTCTGTCAAATATCTCTTTTATCGATGAACCTTTGTAAGTAGCAGATACGCTGTGGTATTGAATGTGGAAATAAGAAAGTATGGATGCACGTCAGGACAGATTAGCATTTCAGATTAGAGAGTACCGATACTTGGTGATGGGTTTAGAACGTCTTTGATCTTGGTGTCCAGGAATGTTTAGTGGGGTAGGTTTGAACTTAGAGAGAAAATTGATCAAAAGCTGAGATTAATTTACGCAAAATGATCGTTAAAACCAAAGATGTTAAATTGGTTAAAACACTCCATATAGCGCGATTGAGGGTTTATCATGTTTAAGATTAAAGCAAGTTTATTTTGTTTGACTTTATAAAAGTTTTTGGCTACTGTGGAGATATCATCGAAGAAATTTGCTTACAGACCCAATATTTCAAATGGAAAAATAAATCCGCTGATAGACTTGAGCAATTATTTGTAATGAGCATTCTAGCGAATGCTAAAATGGAGCATTTTAACAGGAGCGTTTTAAGCCGGATCCAGACGTGTGTAACGCGTAATGTAATGTATCGTGAAATGAAACATGTAACGCTCGTACTGCCGTCCACACACAGAATTCACGTTACATTTCACGATACATTACATTACGCGTTACGCGTTACACACATCTGGATCCGGATTTAGCGAACATTCTAGCGAGCGTTCTAGCGAGCGTTCTAGCGAGCATTCTAGCGGAACGACAGTAAATTTTCTTCGAGCTTTTTGCTGAGCCGAGCAATTTTCAAGTCAAGTCTGACATCTTCGTGAGGAATACATTTTTAACGAGAGGAGAACGTTCATAACATCGCTATGAATATTTTCACGATCATTCTAATGATCGCGAAAATATTCATAACGATGTTTGGCTCTATGCTTGGCTCTGTTCGTTGTTCAGTTTGACAAATGTAAAAACGGCGAAAGCTTGATGTTCTGTTACAAGTGAATGCTCAAGGCTATCAGCGGCTTTAGAGTTAATCAGAAAAACAGTACCGTTAACAGTCATCACTTTTTCTGCTACTATTTGTAAAGCCCCACTAACATGATGCTTTCTATATTGTTTATAACATATAGCAACAAATGACTTGCATCGCCTAACACTGTTTAGACGATGCAACTTTTATTGTTCCTTCTACTATGGTATGCCACAGTCAATTAACCCCTCAAGTGTCTGAGTTTGGCTAATTTTAGTCCCAAAACCCCAGCGAGTGGGGAGGGTTGGGGGTTAGTTGCGAACCCCATAGGTTCACAACTACTGATGATGATATGTTTTCCATCGGATGATGTTTTTTTACGTTTATATATATGTGATCTAAGCTTATATACCTATTATGTAAAGTTTTGTCCTTTTGCACACTTTGGGTGCATTTGACACGCGGGGGGGAGGGGAGGTTAGCTGCGAACTCCATAGGTTCACAACTAATGATATGATTGGTTTCCCATCGGATGATGTTTTTTTACATTTATATATATGTGATATAAGCTTATATACCTAATAAAAAAAGAGTTTTTTCTTATGCACACATGGACATGGTGGATTCGACACTTGAGGGGTTAAATCGCATTATCATGCAGATATTATTATGTAATTAGTAAGGACAAACATACTTAGGTACGTGATACCTTCTATTATTCTAGATCTCTAGCAATATTATTATAGATATATTAGTACATGTTAAAAAATCGATTACTAAAGTATATAACAAAGCAGAATTACCTATTTCACTAATTAATACATGTATTTCCATGGAACATGTTACTAAAATTATTTAATTAATTTCTACGACGTTTATGTATTTCTATTTATATCTAGCTTCTACATTAGTATGGCGTTTTTTATCTAAATATTATGGAACCAGCAGACTTAGGTTTGTAGAAACTATCTTGGAGTTTATAAGAACTTTATGATACTTTTGGATTGGAAGAAATACAGGGTATGAAAAGACACATCATCATCTGCTTAGCCTTTTCCCAAAAACATAATTACGATAAAGACGCAGCACTAACAGTATCCCAAGCGTATTGTCCGAGCGGTGGGACTCGGCGGTGTTGGAGTGGCGCCTGCATGCCAATTCTTCACCATTTATGAAATGATAAATATTTTATTGTTATAATATACCTAAATCAAAACAATGTCTCTAAATATGCTACTATTTTGCTTTTGACATAACTTAATTTAATTATTTAATCCATTTAATTCTTTGTAATATTTAATTAATTATTATTCACTTTTGACATTATTTAATCAGTTATAATTTTTAATTGTGTTTTTGTATTTTATATGGGTCAATGACCTGAAATAAATGAATTTTAATTTAATTTAATTAGTGAGCTGGATGACTTGCCCTAGTTAGACATACAAGACGTGTGAATTGTACATGACTTTCATCTTGTCCAAATTCATGCCAAGAGTCTCCATTGGCTGTGCAGCATCTGGTCTAACTGCTCCAGCGTCTCTGCTAATATGACCATGTCATCGGTAAAGCCAGGTGTGAGATGTATTCGCCCACATGACCCATACCTTATCCTAAATACTCCAATTTATCTAACAACCATAATAAATATAAAGGTAAATGTAATATTTATCACCCTATTCACAATAACAGGCCAAAAATAATTTAAACCAGTCCTTAAAATCTCACTGGCGGTTTATAAATCTATACTAATTGTTAGTTCGCTGACATGTTGGAGTGTTTGTAATATTGCAGCATTTGGCATGTTTGGCAAACATTGGCATGGAGTTATTAGCGCAAGTTCTCTGGGTTGACGGGTACCACCTGCAGGGAGTGGGACTGACGGAGAATGGAACGAAGGGGCTGGAGAGATGTTTGGTGTCGTTGATAGTCGTATTGGATTTGGCAATGACTGTTGTATTTATGATGCTTGTATCGTCAGAAGTAAAACCTCATCTTCTGTGGCACCTCCTCTTCCTCAATGGACATCTTATTCAATCTGCCTAGCCTTTTCATTCCCAACTATGTTGAGGTCGGCTTCCAGTCTAACTGGATGCAGCTGAATACCAGTATTTTACATGGAGCGACTGCCTATTTGATCTCCACAACCCAGTAACTGGGTAATACTGCCCCTTGCTAAGACTGGTTGTCAGACTTTCGGGCTTCTGACGACCCGTAACGACTGTCAAAGATCCACGAATGACAGCCGGGTCCAACGCGACGGCTTAACGTGCTTGTCGAGGCACGGAGGAGGATCAGTATGTAAAGATGGTCAGCCATCCACGGACCAACCCCGGCAAGCGTAGCTTAAACTGATGGATCGACCCTTGCGGCTGTTATTAATTAGCCACGAGCTCCTGGACATGTGGACATCATATTATCATTCCCTAAAATATTGTTACTGGCCATTTGGACGATCACACATTTGAAAACTGTGAAAAAGATTAGCCAAATTTCAAACGTAATGTATTGCCAAAATCGAGTAAGTACAAAGCCACATTCAATCTTGTGAAATTTATAAATAAATACCTAACTATGATTGCAAAAGCATGATTGATTATAATACTTCACCATAATTGAATGTCTATTAGCCAAAAGAAATAAAAAATCTGGATAAACATCTCTAACATTGAAACCCATAGTTGCCAAAACTCCAATATATTACCCAACCCTGCCAATTTACAGCTAAAAGCCAAGAAAACTCCAATAAATCTATCGAATCATAACAATAATTAATCATCCTAATTTAATAAAACAATGATATATCATGTCCGAAACAGTTCACATTTCGTAGGAGCGCGGGAAACTTTCAATTACAAAGTTGGACCCATGATACCTGGAATCTTGCCAGGCCAGAGTTGCCATATGAAATTCTGCAACTACTATAAATTCAATTATTCAATTCTATTTGCAACTGAGACATTTGTACGTCTAAGTTTTTCTTTGCAGCGCTCATTTAATGTAGGAAGCGCTGCAGCGCTGACCTTACAGAATACTCGGGTTGAGTATGGAAATAAATTCTGGGAAGTTTTGACATGTGATATTCTTTTGCCAAAAATGTATAGTCGATTCCTTGACTATTATTGCGTAATTTTACGTGTAGTTTGAAGAGTCAACTGCTATACTTTACCTAGAGATACAGAGCAATAAATAATGCCTCAATGGTATTAGCTTAAAAATCATCGGACACCACGTGTTTTTCATCACCTTTGTAAAAAAAATGCATAATAACGATAACTTCCAATTATTACACCACAACAAACAGATCATACCTCAGATTTCTGGTAAAAATCTGATGAAATCTATCTATCCATCTATATAAATAAAAAGAGAAGTCCTGATTTACTGACTCATCAACGCCCAGCCCAAACCCTTGCACCTAGAAAGCTGAAATTTTGCACAAAAGTTCCCTTTATAATGTAGACAAGAAATAAAGAAGGATTCCCGATAGTGCGTTCCCGTGGGATATTTTCCGATTTTCACGCGGGTGATGCTGCGGGGAAAAGGCTTTTTGTTTTAAAAGGTGTATTTATTTTTTGCTATAATGCCAATTAAATGCATTTTTCTTTCTTTCTTTCTTTCAAAAGCTAGGCAAAGCCATTTATGACATTACTAAATGCGCCCCGTGGTTTCACCCGCGTAGACCGGGATAAAAAGTAGCCTATGGTATAAGCTATCATAATCGATTCCGCCGTTTGAGCGTGAAGAAGTAACAAACATACACACTCACAAACTTTCGCCTTTATAATATTAACTAGCTTTTGCCCGCGGCTTCGCCCGCGTTGATGTCGGAAAATATCCCATGGGAACGTTTATGTGGAAAAAATAGGGCCGTCCGATATAGCTGTGCAAACTCAAATCGCTACGATATTTACCGTGTACGTAGGCATAAAGCTACCAGTCGGCATGATTTTTTCCGACATCTTCAACAGTCTTCGTCACATTTCAGCTAATTTAAACCAAAAAATAATTAATTAAATTGAATCACTCCGTTCATTGGAGAAAACCGTATGAAAATCCGTTCGGTACTTTTTGACATTATCGCATTCAAACAGACAGACATACGCGGCGGGGGGACTTTGTTAATTACTTAAAATTTATTATGCCAGTCACGCTCTAATAACAAATAACTTTTGTCCGAGTGTCCACTCGTTCAAATAATTTCCTCGTAAAAACGTCGAATGAAATAAAGACTAAATGTTACCTCAAGATACGAACTATGACTACATTTCCAATCCCTTAAATGTCTTAAAAAGAGGTACACAAATATTTGTCAAACCCTATTGTACCCTTTAGGGGGCGATTTTTCAAAAACGCTGTACCATATATTTCTTTATTTCCTACCAAAAGCATAAATTTGAATTTTCATATCCCTAACTTAAGAAATGCTGGGTTTCCCATACAAACTTTCATCCCTTATATCACCCCTTGTAGGATTAGGTATTAAGACAAAAAGTATCCTATGTCCTTTCCCAGGATGCTATTATTATTAATCATTTTATTTCAGAATAAAAACATTCCATACGTTGTTAGTAAATGATACTTATCGCTATGTTAGTACATAAAATTATTAATTAATTATTCATTCATACATTACTATTTACAATTGATTACATTATTATTATTTAATATTATAAAGTGCACCTCCGGATCCGTGGACGGTATTCCAGTGCCTCACAATCGGGCAATCAACCCTTCCCAATATGTTATTCAGAAGGCCGTTGACGCTGCCTCGCACGCGGTGCATCAGGGAGGCCACTCTTTTACGCACTATTGCCCTAAAGCAGTCCGTGCTGGCCTTAGCAAACATACCTGATGCACTGCAAAAGCGAGGCAACCCCAAAAGCATCCTAAAACCATTATTGTACAGGACCCGCAGGGCATTGAAAGATCTATGCGTATAACGGACCCACAGGCTGCAGGTGTAAAATGACTGGCAGTATGCCTTAAAAAGAGCAATTTTGACATTCTCTGTGCACCTTGCAAACCTGCGAGCCAGCATATTGCATCTCACTGCCAACGCCCTACGTTCCCGCTCAATGTCTAAATCATCTGAGAGGTCCTCCGTGACCCAGTGCCCCAGGTACTTAAATTTGGTGACCCTACTTATAGGCTTTCCTCCTAGTCTGACCGGAGGTACGGTTTTCGGACTCTTATTACCTGCCTTGAATATAAGTAGTTCACTCTTCTTACAGTTGTACCTGAGGCCATGTGACTCAGCGTACCCCTCACAGATCCCTATGAGGATGTTCAAGGCTCTGACAGATGGGCTCAGCAGCACCATGTCGTCGGCATAACTGATGTTGTTCATACATACACCATCCACTGAACAGCCGACACCGGCCCCGCTGAGCTCACCTATCAGACCATTAACATACAGGTTGAAGAGTCGTGGAGAGGTCAAGCCTCCCTGTCTCACACCACACTCCAACCTATATTCTGACGAACATGAGCCCGACCACTTGACAGTATTGGTTTGATTGCCGTACCAATAACTTAATATATTTATCACATCACTGGGTGTGCTGGTTTCTCCCCTGAGCTTATCCCACAATACGTTATAAGAGACAAGGTCAAATGCCCTCGACAGGTCCAAAAAACAGCCATAAACAGGCGTTTTTCTCGTAACATAGTACTGGACAGTATGCTTGAGTCGCAGTATAGCCGTTTCAGTGGATTGCCCAGCCCTAAAACCAAACTGGGCCACATTCAGATCTATATGCTTACTTAGGTGACTATCAAGCAAACCATCCAGCACTTTGGCAATCACCGTAGCCAACGATATAGGTCTGTAGTTGTTCCCGTCGGAGGCATCACCCGTCTTATTTTTAAGTATCGGTATAACCGTGGTCTTCATAAGCTCCTTGGGTAAATATGAATGGCTAATACACAAATTAAACAACAGGACCAACACCCTAGGTAGATGAACACCTGCGAACTGCAAGTGCTCGATGCTAAGGTCATCATGTCCTGGCGACTTACCCCTTGTAATGCTTTTGATAATATGGGCGACTTCTTTCGCCTTAAATCTAAACCGCTCACCATCTGCAACCTCAGCATCGCGCACCTGCTGCACACATCCTAGAGGAGACACTACCCTAAACTGATCCTTAAATAATTCGGCTATTTGGCGTGGCTCATTCCTACCCTCAACACTCACAGGAACACACGCTCCAGCTTCCAGTTTCTTGGTATGCTTCCAAAACCGCTTAAAATCCTTGTCTTTGTGGTGTGTTGCTAAGATATCCATTTTAATTTTATCCTCGTTGTCCTGACACCATTTCAACTTAGATTTAAAACGCTTACGAGTTTCACGCATTGTATTGTAAATATCACCAGACTCGGGTTTGCCATGAAGCAACCAAGACTGAAAGCTGTTTCGTGCTTCTACATGAAACTTACGTACATGCCTGTTCCACCCAATAACATATTTATGCTTTCTATTTTTCCCTAAACTATGACTCCTTCGCGAAGCTTCCGTCAAACAACTAACAATACTACAATACAACTTATCAATAATTACATGATGAGAACTGTCACAACAAACATTATCAGCACACAGACTAAGTTCCACCGGAAAATCAATATCCCTCAATTTAGTAGTACACAGTTTTCTATACATTTCTATCTGTTCAGTGCCCCTCTCACCCCATCTCACATCACTGTATGTACTCCCAGTATATTGCACTTTACATGGTAATATTCCTAAATTACAAAACACTTCCAGTGGAAAATGGTCCGACCAGTACACATCATAACATACCTTAATATCAGTCACACATTGCCAAGCTGCCTCCGTTGTCAGACAGTGATCAAGCCATCGCTTACAGTCAACATGACTTTCACTTATAAAGGTGTGTGTGTCTGATAAAACGTCCAACTTCATCACGTCCGCACAAAGCCAGCTCCGCTCCTCACAAAAGTTGGCTAATTCCCTAAAGAATAACTCCCCCGGATGAGCATTATAGTCCCCAAGAACAATAGCGGATTCAATATGACAACTCTCAATTACTGCATGAATTTCACTTAAAACTTCCGTGAATTCTAATATGTTATCCGCACTGTCTGTTGGCATATACACTGAAAACACTAACGAACTTCGATCACCCGCACATAACATAACCGCTGTGAGTCTCACGCTGCTACATGGCACGACCGTAACCGAAGAGAACACACCCTTCCGCCACATCAGCGCCACCCCACCATACGGACGACCTCGCAATATGCCCGTCGATGTATCAACCGCTGACTTACTGGTGTACTCGAAGTTTTTATCAATACTTCCAATGAACGCAGTATCGTGAGGCAAGAGCCACGTCTCCTGCAAGGCAATAATGTGTGCAGTCTTACATAATTCCCTTATCCCCTCCACAGATCTCGTTACAGACTTACAGTTGAAACTAACCATTTTGATACTCTGATTATTTATATTCTCCATCATAAATTATACGCTGTTTATAGTAGCCTCAGTACCAACATCAGTCCACTCCTATAGTAGAGGAGTTCTGTAATTCCCGATCCTTGAAATTAACAAACTGACGGAAAGAAATACCTTCAGGCCACAACTGTTCATCTAGAAACACGTCCAACTTCTGCCTAGGAACAAACACTTTAAAAGCCTTATAATCTCGTTGTCGCTTCATCTTAATCTCTGTCAACTGCACTAAAACACCCGTCTTGTCTAAAATATAGTCCGCGACGTCCTTAAGTGATGACTCCTTATCCACGTTATTTACAAACAATGGGATTTTAATGTCAGCAGCTTTAAATTTACCCGAAGGATCCTTCGCCTTCCCTTGCGTTCCAATAAATCTATTTTTCAATCGCTTGCGCTGTACCAAGTTCCAATTTTCATCCGTATAGGTTTTAAATTCCCCTCCGTTTTGTGTTACTTGCGAGTAAGTGCACTGCTCGCTATGATTCATCGGCGCTGCCCGCTCCAATACACGCGCCGCTATAGCTGGGTCCTCACATATTGTCACCTGTGACGACACCGCGGTGACCGCAGTAGGGGCCTCCACGCGCTTGCACTCGCCCGGTACTTTCACTTTTCCCGACGTCATGTCTTGCGTGACAAGGACAGATGGCTCCCGAGACTGGGCGCGCGACAAGGACAAGTTTAAAACCTCGTCGCACTGACCTTGAGCTCGCTTCTCTGTCATGTTACAAACAGCTGTTTTTGTATTTAACCGCTCTGGTGTAATTATTATGCTTTCTTGCGACAAATTCATAATACCGATTGGGCCACTATTAGATTCGAAATTTTCGAAACGTAACAAGTTACGCGTACCTCTTTTCATATTCACATTAACATCTTGTTGATAACCATTCACCAGTGATGCTTGTTTCAAGTTAAACAGTTCCATACTTAATTTATTCACTTGTTCAACCGTCGCATACTCTTCCCTTATCACTTCAACTTGATCTTTTAATATAATGATGTCTTTCAGCAATCTCGTGACATCAATATGGTCAAAAGTAACCGGCGGTAATTTTCTTAGTTCCCGCGCAACAAATATGGGAATACACTCCGCTGAAGTACACTTAATGAGGGATATGATATCTTCCAGGTCTCGTTGCACTTTTCCCTCTGCTTTCCCTTTCCTTTTCACCTTCTTCTCCTTTGTCTGCACTGACTGGTAAAGCAAGTCTTTTGCAGCCACTATTTCGTCTGAAGAAAACGCTGTTGCTATATAAAGCCTTGCCAAATTTTGTCGAAATCCGTGCAGTTTTGTAAATTTTAAAATTAACGCCTATTTTACGCCCTTAGGGGATGATTTTGCAAAAACGCTGAACCGCATATTTCTTTATTTCCTATCAAAAGAATACATTTTAATTTTCACATCCCTAACTTAAGAAATACTGAGTTTCACATACAAACTTTCATCCCTTATATCACCCCCTGTAGGATTATTTTTGAAAAAAAAGTAGCCTATGTCCGTCCCCAGGATACCTTGCCAAATTTTATCGAAATCCGTTCAGTGGTCATAAAAACATTCATCCCCTATATCACCCCTGTAGGATTATTTTTTTAAATAAAAGTATCCTATGTCCGTCCCCAGGATACCATCTATATATAGCCTTGCCAAATTTTATCGAAATCTGTTCAGTGGTTCTGGGTTGTCCATACAAACTTTCATCCCCTATATCACCCCCTGTAGGATTATTTTTGAAGACAAAAAGTAGCCTATATCCTTCCCCAGGATGCTATATAAGCCTTGCCAAATTTTATCGAAATCCGTGCAGTTTTGTAAATTTTAAAATCAACCCCTATTTTACCCCCTTAGGGGATGATTTTTCAAAAACGCTGAACTGCATATTTCTTAATTTCCTACAAATAGCATAAATTTGTTATCCCTAACTTAAGAAATACTGGGTTTCCCTTATAAACTTTCATCCCCTATATCACACCCTGTAGTATTGTTTTTGAAAGTATCCTATGTCCTTTCCCAGGATACTATATAAAGCCTTGCCGAATTTTGTCGAAATCCGTGCAGTTTTGTAAATTTTAAAATCAACCCTATTTTACCCCCTTAGGGGATGATTTTTCAAAAACGCTGAACCGCATATTTCCTAATTTCCTACCAATAACATAAATTTTTTATCCCTAACTTAAGAAATACTGGGTTTCCCTTACAAAATTTCATCCACTATATCACACCCTGTAGGATTATTTTTGAAAAAAAAAGTAGCCTATGTCCTTCCCCAGGATGCTATATAAAGCCTTGCCAAATTATGTCGAAATCCATGCAGTTTTGTAAATTTTAAAATCAACCCCTATTTTACCCCCTTAGGGGATGATTTTTCAAAAACGATGAACCGCATATTTCTTTATTTCCTATCAAAAGCATACATTTTAATTTTCACATCCCTAACTTAAGAAATACTGAGTTTCCCATACAAACTTTCATCCCCTATATCACCCCCTGTAGTATTATTTATGGAAAAAATAGTATCCTATGTCCTTTACCAGGATGCTATATAGGGTGACTGGTAATTAGTGACCGATACCTAAACACATTATTGTGCTCATGATAACAAACAACTTTTACTATGGGATCAAACCTGAAATCGCGAAAAAAAAATCCCCTGCCCCATACATTAATGTTCGCTTATCTCGTCAAAATGTAGGGATCAGCTGATTTATTTTTCGCGATTTCAGGTTTGGTCCCATAGTAAAAGTTGTTTGTTATCATGAGCACAATCATGGGTTTAGGTATCGGTCATTAATTACCAGTCACCCTATATAAAGCCTCGCCAAATTTTGTCGAAATCCGTGCAGTTTTGTAAATTTTAAAATCAACCCCTATTTTACCCCCTAGGGGATGATTTTTCAAAAACGCTGAACCGCATATTTCTTTATTTCCTATCAAAAGCATACATTTTAATTTTCACATCCCTAACTTAAGAAATACTGAGTTTCCCATACACACTTTCATCCCCTATATCACCCCCCCTAAGATTATTTTTGAAAAAAAAAGTAGCCTATGTCCGTCCCCAGGATACCATCTATAGCTTTGCCAAATTTTATCGAAATCGGTTCAGTGGTTTAGGCGTGAAAAGGTAACAGACAGACAGACAGACAGACAGACAGACAGAGTTACTTTCGAATTTATAATATTAGTATGGATTAGTGTGATGATTCTAACTTGACTGTTTCCTTAAAGAATGGCCAATTGAAAGGCTTGATCATAATCGTAGAAACAGAGATCAGAAATATTCGACTAAAACTAATGGATTCAATATCTTTAAAGCTGTCGTAGCAAAAGAAACTACCTAGTACCTGTAATATTTACAATCAATTTTGCGACAGTGAGTGTTAGAATGGCTGCGCAAAAACAACTTTGAAACTGATGATGGCAAAAACTATGGGAAATAGCAATTACTATTTAATAAAGAGAGATTTACAGCTCACGACACGATAACCATTAATATAAATAGGTATTTTTACCAGGAGACTTTTCAAAGTAGTCAGAAAAGTCTAGTCTCACCTCTCTCTCCTATATTATAATAACTGGATTGTTGAGGTCAGATAGGTAAGTAGTCGGTTTATGAAAAATATCTGTGTCCAGCAGCATCTAGTAAGACTGGAAGCCGACTCCAATATAGTTGGTGTAAGGCTAGGCAGGCAGATGATGGAGTTTCCCTTATTTATTGCCTTGACGGATTTGTTCAAGAAATTATAAAATACCAAGAAATTATTATCATTTTGTATACAATGTCGTTCCGTGTTAAAGTCCCAATCACAATAAAATTATAGTTTGTATCGGGTTAAGACGATACATTGAAGCGTAATTTAGCTCGGTTTGTTAGTAAAATGGCGTTATGACAGTCTACATAGTTTGACGTGCGAGCTATAGGACTCTCAAGCGCACCGGAATTTAAACGCGCTTCGTTTAAATGTAGATATTATTACAAAATTCTATACTTAAATTAATTTTTAGCTTAGTAAGTTCTTAACATATTTAAATGCCTTTAAAATAAACCAAATTTTACTGCACAATAAGGAACTGTTTACGTATAATCGTATAAAACAGAAAATAGACGGTGCTACTTTGGAATTCAATTAATCATGTTTCGGTTTTAATACAGCAGTAGACAATGTAGTCAAATAACACAGAAATGGAAAATCCAAATGATTTAGCCTATGCCTATTTAACGTTTGGTGTTTTAAGAATATAAAAATAATAAAATTATCGATGTATCCCCTTAAGTGCGACCAATCATAGTGACAGTTCTCAGCCCAAGTAATTAACAGTTAATAACACTTTGATTGCCCCTAATTGTCGGTTTTACGTCATGACAAAAGATAACGAATGTCTTTTTTATCATCTTAAGTAACGTAGAATTACCTATCGTGATTCATTCAATGAAAAACTAATTTAGGGCGTTTGAGTAGGGGGGATGTAGGGAGCTGGAAATAGTTTTCTATGACATCATTATAAGTAGCAATTTTCGTAGCTCAAGCCACTGATGAGCGGTTGACTGTACATATATATAGCTGCTGATATAAGGTTCATCATCATCATCTGATGACACTGACAGTCGGGCTGATCCACAAATTCAAGGTCACTCAGCGCGCTATGGAGCGGGATATGCACGTAGTTTTTTTTTTGAAGGATAAAATCAGGAATGAAGTTATCCGGGAAAGAACCGGAGTAACCGACATAGCTTGCAGAGTAAGCAAACTGAGGTGGCAGTGGGCTAGCCATGTTTGTAGAAGAACCGATGGCCGGTGGAGCAGACGGGTCCTGGAGTGAAGACCGCGTATCGGCAAGCGTAGTGTGGGACTCCCCCCAGCTAGATGGACCGACGACCTGAAGAAAGTGGCTGGGACAGACTGGATGCGGAAAGCGGAGGACAGGGTGTTGTGGCGCAGACTGGGAGAGGCCTATTTCCAGCAGAGGACTGCGATAGGCTGAGTGGTTTGATTGATTGATCACCTGTCTAGCCTTGTCCCAACTATGTTGGGGTTAGCTTCCAGTCTAACCGGATGCAGCTGAATACCAGCATTTTACTTGGAGCGACTGCTGACGTCCACAAGCCTGTTACTGGGTAATACGATACCTTGGTAAGACTGGTTGACAGACTTTTGGACTTTTGACCGAGACCAACGACTTATCGTACTTTCCGAGGGATGGAGGGGTCTTGATATGTAAAGATGGTCACCCATCCACGATACCAACCGCGGCAAGCGTAGCTTAATCTGAACTTATTACTTAGTAAAAAATTTTTAGGTGATCTTGTGGCTAAGTAGGTAGCCACAAAATTACCTAAAAATTTTTTTAGTTTGGCCTACCCAATCAATCTGCCTAGCCTTTTCCCAACTATGTTTGGGGTCGGCTTCCAGTCTAACCGGATGCAGCTGAATACCAGTATTTTACATGGAGCGACTGCCTATCTGACCTCCACAACCCAGTTCCTGGGTAATACGATACCCCTTGGTAAGACTGGTTGTCAGACTTTCGGGCTTCTGACGACCCGTAACGACTGTCAAAGATCCACGAATAACAGCCGGGACCAACAGCTTAACGTGCTTTCCGAGGCACGGAGGAATCTCGGTATGTAAAGATGGTCACCCATCCACTGACCAACCCCGGCAAGCGTAGCTTAACCTGACGGATCGACCCGTGCGGCACTTATTACTTAGCCACGAGCTCCTCCTTAGTTTGGCCTACCCAAATAATAAAAAAAACCGTTGCCCGCATGGATGTCGGGAATTATCTCATGGGAGCCTACTACCGGGATAAAAAGTATCCTATGTGTTAATCCAGGTTATACTACGTGTGTGCCCAGTTTCATCCAAATCCGTTCAGCCGTTTTTGCGTGATTGAGTAACAAACATCCAAACACTCAAAATCGTAAAATACTCAAAATCGTGCTTATGTCCAAAAACCAGTTTTAAATCTTGATTGATACGTTCACCCTCAACAAAACAACATCAACTAAAACAGAAACTTTTACCCCACGAACTGCCCATAAATCAATAACCCTAACAATCGAGCAATTACCCGACTGCCAGTCGATGATCTGAACGTTCAATTCGTATTTAATTACATCGATACATGTAAATCGGAAGATGAAAATTGATCGGCAACCGCGCTGTTCATGAATATTGAGCTATGCTCGAGCGGGGCAAATTTCTTGTAGTACTATCATAATGTGTAGGATTGCATCCGTGGGATGGAATAATTATGTGAATATTTAAATGATACGAAGTTAATCGCGCTGTTTCAACATCTTATAATCGAATGAAAACCTAAAATGTGTTGACTTAGAAGCTTGATTTTTTTAGAACTCTTTAGGGATCATGGACCTACGTATTTCATATTAATTTCAATTTGATACCACCACGCGTTCCTGAGAAACAGGGTCTTGAAGACTGACAACCTTGAAAATATTTTTTTATGTGACAGAGTTACAAATTAACATTTTTTGGACTTTTTCCTTTATTTGTGTTGTAAGCCCCTTGCTTCTTGCTAAATTTCATGATTCTAGGACAACGGGAAGTACCCTATAGCTTTTGATTTACGTGCGAGTATCAAAATATGTCGCATAAATGGCCGTATTTTTTTCTTGAGTTGACTTAGAAGCTTAATTTTTTGAGAACTTCAAGGGACCATAGACTTACGTATTTTATATTAATTTCAATTTGATACCACCACGCGTTCCTAAGAAAAAGGGTCTTGACAGACTGACAGATAGACAGACAGACAGACAGACGGACAAACAAGTGATCATATTTCAGTTGACGGTAGACAGCGAACCGTGCGCACGCATACGCTCGACGCTCCGTATCGACATTATCTTCTCAAAGTTTTTTCTTTTATTTCTTAATAAATTCTCGGAATTAATTTATAATTATTTATTATAATACAATGTTTAAGTGCAAGAGATGCAGCTGTCAAGCCAATGACGGGGTCAAATGTACTGCCTGTCAGGGTCAGTTTGATTTTCCGTGTGCTGGTATCACTGAGGCTGGATGGAGAAAGCTCGGTGATCGGAAATTAACATGGAGGTGCAATTCCTGCAAAGCTCCCGCTACGAGTTCCCAGGTCGGGTCCGCAACAACCACGGCGTCAGATATGGAGAGTGTGCTATCCGAGCTGAAGAGACTGTCGGTGCAGATGGAGTCACTACCGGCGTTGATGGAGGACTTAAAGCTTATCAACAAGGAGTTGGCGGAACTGAAATCTTTAAGAGGTGAATTCTCTGATGTCACTAGCTCCATTGCTGGAATGAAGGATTCTCTAGAATATGTACACAACTCAGTAAAAGATCTGGCAAGTAAAGTTTCGGTATTGGAACAGGAAATAGACAGTTTAAAGAAGGCCAAAGACGACATTACCACCTTGAAGGAGCGCTGTAGAAATCTAGAACTTCAATATCGTGACAATGAACAGAGGTCCAGAATGAATAACATTGAGATCAAGGGTATACCTGAATCGAACTCTGAGAACTTGTTTGACGTCATTGCTAAAATAGGGGATATAATCAACTGTCCTATCCGTAAGGAACGGATTAATTACATTGCAAGGATTCCCATGCGAAATGATGGTCATAACAAAACAATAATTTGCTCGGTACACAATTGCTATCTAAAAAATGATTTTGTTGCTGCAGCTAGAAAACATAAGATCTTGAGCGCGGTCGATTTGGGATTCCAGGGAGACCATAAAATCTATGTCAACGACCACCTGACGCTGGATAACAAAGCCTTACTAAACAAAACCAAGATTTTGGCTAAAGAAAAAGGATATGAGTATGTGTGGGTAACAGGCTGCAAAATCTTTATTCGTAAAAATCATCCATCACCAAAGTACCACATCCGGACTGAGCAAGACTTGAAAAAGTTTTTTTAGGCAACATCGCTAATCGATCTGCTGATCCACTACTGTTGAGCGACGACGAGTCGTTATATTATGTAAGATTAGTAAATGTTGATAATCGTTTTTTGAGCGCATTCCTTTCTCGCCTGCCTTTTGTTCGCTTATCGGTCGGTGTCACCTGTTCATATTACTCATTAAGCCTTGGTTTTTGCTATTCTAAACTTTATGTATTTGCTAATGAGAGCGGGATCTGCTTACACTGGAATCTTTTCTTTGTTTACTTCACTTACAAGGCCAACTATTTCTTGACTAAGAACACAAATTGTTACGCATGTTTTGATAAATCTGTGTTATGTATTACAACTACCGCCTTATTTTGCCTGCACCAACTACACTTTATTACAACTACCGCCTTATTTTGCCTACACCAACACCAACTACACTTGTTATTGTTATTCACGACGATTTTTGTTTTTATAGTTTTTACTTGGGACATAATAATATGACCGTGCCTTATATTTTTACGATTATTATTCTAGTGTTACCTTTGACTTCTAATGGCACCTATTAGTTTGTTCTACCAAAACGTTCGGGGACTACGGACAAAAACATCTGTTTTCTATAGGAATGTTTGTATTAATTCGTTTGATGTAGTTTGTCTTACAGAGACATGGTTAATAGATGGTATATCTGACAGTGAATTATTTGATGACAGATATTTTGTATGGAGACGTGATCGAAATTACTCTCTCACTAACCAAACTATGGGAGGAGGGGTCTTAATAGCCGTGCGTCGGGAACTTGTTGCTGATGTTCGCAACGAATGGCACTCGTCCGCAGAGGATCTGTGGGTCACCATAACTTTACACCAATCGAAACCTAAAGTTACTTATAAAATGCATGTTTGTGTGGTTTATATATGTAATCAGCAGTCTGGCAACTCCTTGATGTTACAATTACACAACTTCACTAATAATTTAGCTGACATTGTTCTTAAAAATCCAGCAGATAAGTTCCTGGTTCTTGGTGATCTTAATCAGCCGAATATTGACTGGCACGCGGCGATTGATAAATAAATAAAATAATAATAAATAAATAAATATCCTTGGACATTTCACACAACGCCATCTAGTCCCAAGCTAAGCAACCTAATGCTTGTGTTATGGTAACGAGATGGCTGATAAACTACTTATTTACATTTTTTTTTTTTGTAAATACATACATATTATAGATAGAAAAACACCCAGACTCGAAACAAATACTTGTAGGTCGTACAAATATTTGTTCCGTGCGGGAATCGAACCCGCGACATGCTGCGCAGCAGTCAATCGCTCAACCACTGCGCCAACCGTGTCGTCAAAATTGATGGTGATTATCTGTGCCCAAGTAACTTGCATGGACCTGTCCAGACCTCCTTTTGTGATACTCTTACCGCTTGTAATTTGTTACAATACAATTCTCATCGTAATGTGAATGACAGGATTCTTGACCTCGTATTATCGAATAACGAAGTTACTGTCACTTGCAGCCCAGATCCTTTGGTGGAGGAGGACTTACACCATAAGGCACTTTGTATCACTGCTGACTTCGTTCAATTGCATCAGCTGCATTCTCGGCCGCGAGTCAAGTTCCTGTATGCTCTTGCGAATTATGATGCCATAATTGAAGAAATGGTGGCTAAAGACTGGTCATCAGAGCTAAATGGTAGGACTCTCGAAGAAGCTGTCAATTTCTTTTACGATACTATTAACTTCCTTCACAATAAGTATATACCTACTAAAACTATTGTACCTCGGGGAAAGTATCCTCCTTGGTATAAAAGCCCTCTTATTAAAATAGTTAGGGAAAAGGCTAAATTTCACTCAAAATTTAAAAAGTATGGAAATCTTTCTGACCATCATTCTTTTGTAACTTTACGTCAGCGTGCTAAAGATCTGGAGAAGGAAATGTTCGATAATTATATTGCAAATATTGAATTAGCCATTTCTAAAAATCCAAGGGCTTTCTGGCGGTATGTAAAATCCAAACAACAGACCAACTGTTATCCGTCTAGTTTTAACTTTGGTCAAATTTCATCTAGCATTGGGGAGGAGATTTGTGATATGTTCGGAGACTATTTCCTTTCTAATTTCCAAGAACGTAGTGAGGACGATCCTGTGGATGAACCTGGTAGCCAGACTGCTGGTTGCATATCAGACATAAGCTCTATCGATGTACGGGAAGAGGAAGTGTTTCGATTGCTTAAACAAGTGGACCTAAATAAAACCGCGGGCCCTGATAACATTTCACCAATTTTTATATCTAAATGTGCCAGGTGTATATCCCGTCCGTTAACAATATTATTTAAGCGATCATTTGAATTAGGGGTAGTGCCTGGCATCTGGAAGTCAGCGTATATAACGCCGATTCATAAAAAAGGAGCTAAGGCCGATATAAGCAACTATAGACCGATTTCCAAACTTTGTGTGTTCGCCAAAATTATGGAGAAAATTGTGCACAGACAACTTTCTTCTTCACTTAAATTAAGTCTCTGTGAACATCAACATGGGTTTCTTAAAGGTCGCTCAACCACATCCAATCTCGTGGTCTGTAGTGACTATCTTACAGAGCACATGTCCAGACGGTCTCAGGTCGACGTTATATACACTGACTTCAGCAAGTGTTTTGATCGAATTGATCATGCGCTACTTATGCGCAAACTGTCATTGGTCGGTGTGAGGGGTAATTTGTTTAGATGGTTCTCGTCATACGTGGAGAATAGATGCCAGACAGTAGTTCTCAATGGGTACACGTCGAGAGTGATGTACATTCCGTCAGGAGTTCCCCAAGGATCCTTGTTAGGACCTCTCTTATTTAATATCTTCATAAATGACGTTGGATCCTGTTTCTTGAACGCTAAAGTCTTATTGTATGCGGATGATATGAAGATTTTGAGTCAAGTGTCAACTATTGAGGACGCACGCCTATTACAGCATGATCTGGACCGGTTCCACGAATACTGCGCTAGAAATAGACTTGATTTAAATGTATCTAAATGCTATGTATGTACATTTACGCGTAAACCAAACCCTGTTAAGTTCGATTATAGGCTTTCTAATACCCTGGTAGCCAGGGTGGGTGTCATCAGGGATCTTGGAGTTACTTTTGACTCTAAGCTTCTGTTTGATGCACATATTAATAACATAGTTAACCAGGCTTCTAAGGCCTTGGGTTTTATATTTAGAGTCTCTTCAGATTTTAAGAATGTTAAAACAATGAAAATTCTTTATTGTGCGTTTGTCCGTAGTCACCTTGAATATGCGTCTCAGGTTTGGAATCCAAATTATAATGTATACATTAATCGGCTTGAAGGTATACAAAGGCGATTTTTGAGGTACACTCAATATCGTTCAAATATCTATCTTCCGAATTACATAAGTCGGTGTAAAAGATTTCATATTCTACCTCTACACGAGCGAAGGAAAATTGCAGATCTCGCTTTCTTGTTTAGTGTTTTGAACGGATCTACTGACGTCCCCGAGTTGGTGGGCAAGATCGGGCTTCGTGTACCGAGTGCATTTCTTAGGAGACCACGTCTTCTCTATGTGCCTCAGGTTAGAACTGTATACAGGCAGAACTCGTACGTGATAAGAGCTTGTCGTACTTTTAATGTGATGTGTCAGGATGTCGAGTTAGATTTATTTAATAGTAGCATTAAGGAAGTAAGGAAAAGTTTGAATAATTGTTTTTTCGATATATAACCATTTTTTTTTTTTGTTTTTAACTTTTTTTTATTGTATTCTTTGAGCGTGAGACTTTAGTTATCTCTCACGTCGCTGTTTTCTCGTATTTGTTAATGTTACTCACTTTAATCGTTGGTGGAAGCTTGTAATTGGCCATCTTTTACACATTGTACTACTATATATGGAAATATATTAGCTGTAAGCTTTCCTAAAATTAATAAAAAATAAAAAAAAATATAAAAAAAAAAAAAAAATAAGGGTTCCGTTTTTTCCTTTTGAGGTAACCCTAAAAAGATATCAGCCGATAAATTTTGTGTATCTCACGATTCAACAGCATCACGGATCCGGAGCCGCCGTCCTAAAAGACTTTCAGTAACTAAACAGTATTTATAACTAAAACTAAATCTAAAAATATTGAGTAATTTAATTTATTTAACACAGTTACTTTACAGATGGAAATGATCAATTGCCAAGAAAATACTGTTTTAAAAAGCATAAATACGGAAGTTCCTTGCCAAGATGGATTAACTTCGTGTGTGTTTATAAATACACAGAACTAAGAAATTTAGCTTTAAAACTTTGAACAACTTTTAAGCAATCGTCTACCATACGGACCGTGACAGTCATAACTCCTTTTGGCTTCGCTGTAGTCGGGTAAAAACAAGCCATACAAAGATACTGTACCAAGTGCAACTTTGAAAGTGAAATCGCGCAAGTAAAATATATTCATGGATGGTGAACCATTTTTGGCCTAGATATTGCGTTAAAGCGGTTCTAGGCTTCATTAAAATTTGCCCTTTGATCTCTCCTAGATTCGTACTACGTTGTTAATAATACACACATACGAGTTTTTCAATAGTTACTTAAGGCTGCTCCTTCCTAAAATACAGCGATACTAAGTAACTTTGTAACCATATTTTACAGTAACTATAGCTTCTTTCTGATAGGAAAAAATACACAGTAATCTACAATACATAAGAAGTGATTTCATGTGTCCTGAAATCTATTTTAGTTTGTAGACCTAAGGAAAAAAAATCCTAAATCCAGGTTTATTTCGGTCTATTTTTTCGAATTGTTACCATATTACTCCTACAGTTTTCATTAGAAGTGTTCATAAATTTATACAGTTCTTTACAAACTAATAGGGAATGATTTCTTGTCATTACTTTTTTAGTTTAATCAACAGATTTTTTGTAAATCGATAATTACTTCATATTTTGCAAGCGTTGTGTCATCGCGCTTCTCTTTCTTTTCCATGCAGTCCGACAGTGACCGCGCTTTTTGCGACGGATAAGCCTTAATTACTATGTACTGCTACTCGACTTTCTGTGAAATTCTTGGTGTGAAAACTCGGTTTGTTGGCTATGTGTGAATAATAAGAGGTCGGGTTTCCCTTTTAATTTTGTTAACCAACCCCTACCAGGCAAGGTTTGGCAATACCACCATTTGTCAGTTTATTTAGCTATGTGATTTAATTTAACCTGACGGGTTTTTAGTGTTCCGTACCTCAAAATGAAAAAACGGAACCCCTATAGGATCACTCGTGTATCTGCCTGTCTGTCTCTCCGTCTGTCACAGGCAAATTGCTCCGAATCTACTGGACCGATTAAGTTGAAATTTGGTACACATATGGATTTTAGTGACCCAAATACGTACGGCTAAAGTAAATAAATGAATTTTGAATATCGGGGTCACTTTTAGGGGGCAAACAAGAAAATTAAAAAAAAATTTGGCAAACTGTGTGATGTATCAAATGAAAGTAGGGTCTCAAGTATATATTTTTTTTATAATTTTAAAATAAATTGTTTTAATTAAGAAAATAGACGAAAATTGACCATTCCTCCCAAACTACGGACCCTAAAATTTTGAAAAAATACAGAAGATAGTTCTATAATTATAGTTTACAGGAAAATTGATAAGAAGCTTGTGGTCTTAAAATAATACGGTAAATCTCTCAATATTCTGCGTACAATTTACATTTGCAGCTGGAATGTGTGGGAGAACATGTTTTTCAATTACAATGTTAAGTTTTTTCTTGTGATAAATTCATCCCAACTACGGAACCCTTCATTGTGTGTAGTCCGACACGCACTTGTTTGGAGTTTTTAATCTACCTTATTGGTAATTAATAATACTTTCTTGAATTAAACACGACTCAGCCAAACTTTCATAACTACAAAATTAACGACACGGTTGGCGCAGTGGTTGAGCGATTGACTGCTGCGCAGCATGTCGCGGGTTCGATTCCCGCACGGAACAAATATTTGTACGACCTACAAGTATTTGTTCCGAGTCTGGGTGTTTTTCTATCTATAATATGTATGTATTTACAAAAAAAAAAAATGTATATAAGTAGTTTATCAGCCATCTCGTTACCATAACACAAGCATTAGGTTGCTTAGCTTGGGAATAGATGGCGTTGTGTGAAATGTCCAAGGATATTTATTTATTTATTTATTTTAATTACTTTCACCCACGAACCATTTCTAGTTAAACAAGACAAGAGAAGACAGTAAGTAACACTACTGGTTGTCTTGCTAACCGCAAGGAATTTAATCACAACGTTCTCGCTAACTTCCTTAACACAACAGTCTGTTAGACCATACGTGTGTTGATCATGTTGCAGGGAGATGAGGTAGTTTGGATTTTTGGGAAATGACTGGGTATTATATCTGACCAGTAAGTATTAGTAAGACGGGCTAGTTACCGTAACTCCACGTCCAAACGCGTATTTTGCGTACGGTACGGTAACCTATCTGGGTAAGGGGCATATAATCTAGGTCGATTTTCGCCGTGCGGCTGGTCGCTTACCAAATTGCCTCACAAGCCGAATCGTTGCACCATTTATACAGGTCAATAAAATTGCAGGTGACTAGTTCATTTTGCATCAAAATGTCGACCGAACACTCACATCGCGTCCTGGGACCCAATTCCGGGCTCGAGCTAGATATCACGACCATGGAGATAAAACTCTGTTTCAAATCTCCGCATCAATGTCCGATTCAAATCTCGATACTATCAAAAAACCGTATTCTGGTTGACCATGGAGAAAGATTTACAACGGAGAAAATAATCTCGTCTAAAAGACGTTCCATTTTTATCGATTCACTTTGATTATAATCGATTATGCTACGTTTTTCTTTTTTTAGTATTAATGACATGTTTAATTTATTAAATCCAAGCAAACACATTATAATGGATAATTTTAGTATATTGTGTTTCTTTATCTGTGTTTTTTTTTATAATTACTTACTGAAAATAGTAATTGCAAAGTAGCGTGATCAGAAACGCGTTTCGCCGGATTTGTGTCCTTTTTCTGACGTAGGTAGGTTTTAATTTTCATATTAAATATGACTACTTTTAATCGCGATTAAAAAAGTGTGGAATAAAATTAGTTATCATGAACTAAAATTCACACGAACACCTTGACTTCCAAGTGCAAAAACAGTACTGTATTTTTTTTCTTTTGCTTATATCTCGAAAACGGTGTGTCCTATCGCAAAAATAATGAAAATTTGGCCCCCCTTTATGAAACCGATAAACCCCTAAGCCTCTACATGTAGGTACCAAAAAAAATACGAATATAAACCTACGAATGTAAATTTTGACAGATGTTCCAACGGAGATTTCATATCTCCATACCTTAGGACCAGCCGTGATATCTCGCTGGTTTGCGATCGAAAAATTTATGAATGGAGATCGTTAGAATAGCATTTTTTCGTTTCCGACGGAGATAAGCAGTTTCTCGACTGATATTTCGACCATGGAGATAATTTCCATGCCACCGGAATTGGCCTCCTGGCATTGAAATTGTTCGACTGAGCAAGTTCACGGCCAGTAGTCACCCGCCGCATACGACCTATCGCCGCACGACAAAAATCGAAACCTAATCTACTTTCGGACTTGCGATTTTAGTCACCTGCGGCCTACCTGAATTGAAATTTAGACAGTCGATTTTCGCCCTGTGGTGACAATCGTGCGGCTAAAGTCACCTGTGTAAAGCCCGCATAAAAGACCGAAATGTTTTCGAAACCAACTTACAGTAGAACAAAAGACATAGTTGTGATCTCACGATTAAGTTTCTCTGTGACAAATGCCCAACAATTGAATTATATTTTTTTTTTTTTTTTTTCTTGACGTTGACATATCTCGGGACCCTGGGGCCCCGGATCTTTGGAAGGCGTACGAGGGCCCGAAGCCAACTCGCAGAGGCCCCTTAAACAATTTTAAATGACGAGGCGGCACTTAGCCGACGATTATCCCTGTATGCACTATGCAAGTGCACCCAAGGACAACCCCCGGTTGGTGCAGGACTATTGCACAAAATGGGAACAGAACTTATTGGCCTGTGGGTTTGGGTGGCTATAGTGGATCGGGTACCTTAAACTATGGAAGAACTATGTCCCCTGCCTTACCAATTTTATATAATATACACAGTTAAAATGGCACAGGGTGACTTGCACACTCAATAATGGGCCCCCGGAAACGGTCACTAGCACATAGTGTCGTAGCGGCAATGGGGCAACATGTCCTAAGGCGCTTGTAGAGAGAGGGAGAGGTATCCCACGGCTATCAGGACAATCCCGGAAGTACGGTCAAGATTCCTACCAGCATCTTACTGGGATACTTCCTTCCTCCGAGCACGTTTGCTCTTGCGAATATCCACTCACACCGGCCAATAAAGGCAAGAAAGAAGTGGGAGCTCTGTTCCTCGTCAGTGTTCACTCCAGCCGGCCAATAAAGGCAAGCGAGAGGTGAGGAACAAGACTTCTCCCGGGAGATAGGGTCCGTGGGGTCGCTACTGCCCAACAGCTCGCCACATGCTGCCCTGCGGGTTTCTGTATCTCTCTTGGTCTGGTTCCTCATCCTAGACCTGTTCCGGCAAAGTAAACTCTACCGGCACAGACCTAAAATTTGGAGCGCGCAAGCCCCACCACGACGTCAACGTAGAGATACTCAATTCAATTCAATTCAATTCAATTTATTAACGAAAGTAACAAAGACTCATTTGTTAGTAAACAACTTATCCTATGTTAGTAATTAAGACAATTTACAAATATACACGTCAGCAGTACTGTCCGACGCGACGCTTCACCGCGGCTCCACCATTCCATGGGAAATGGCGCAGCAGCGATTCACGTATGGACAGTCTAGCCTGCTTGAAATTAGAGACAGGATGCTGTTGCTACTGCCCCACACCCCACGCACCAGGGACGCACAGCGCTTACGCATTGTGGCAAAGAAACAATCCACATGTGCGTCCGCGAACATCCCTGATGCTACTGCGGTGGGGTTATTATTTTTTTTATTAATGATTAACAATTGAATTGTTGTCTACTATTTGTTTGTGTATTGTAGGTATTATAATCAACAATACTGAGCATTTTAAGTCTCTGTGATGGCACAGAATAAAAGCTACAGTAGTTTATCTGGGCAGTGACCTTGAATTAATTACCTACGGCCACTCGTTAGATAAATACGCGTCCGTCCGTGCGTGACTGCCGCGCGCTCGAACTGTTGCGTACCGGTACTGACTGAGATTTTGAAGCACGTCGTTTCGGCTGTTTTCTATGAAGATAAATTACGGTATCATTACTGTACTATGATGATAGTCATGTAGAAAACCAACAAATAAGCCAAAACCTAATTATTTAACACAATCTAACTAATTACTTAGGTAACCCTTTCTTGGAACTAATTTTATACAGCCCCCTTACAACTGCTCTCTATAGTACGAGTCTCTATAGTATAAACTAGTGTTTCTTAGAAAACCCCAGTTTCAAACTCACACTACCACATTCATAAATACAGGGGGGCTAAAACGGCCACTTTGGCAGAATCATAATAGGATCAAATCAATCTGCCTAGCCTTTTCCCAACTATGTTGGGGTCGGCTTCCAGTCTAACCGGATCCAGCTGAATACCAGTATTTTACATGGAGCGACTGCCTGTCTGACCTCCACAACCCAGTAACTGGGTAATACGATACCCCTTGGTAAGACTGGTTGTCAGACTTTCGGGCTTCTGACGACCCGTAACGACTGTCAAAGATCCACGAATGACAGCCGGGACCAACGGCTTAACGTGCTTTCCGAGGCACGGAGGAGTCTCGGTATTTAAAGATGGTCACCCATCCACTGACCAACCCCGGCAAGCGTAGCTTAACCCGATGGATCGACCCGTGCGGCTGTAATTACTTAGCCACGAGCTCCTCCAGAATCATAATAGGATAATAGGTACTTATTATGAATCATATTTGAAATCGTAAAACGGTCACAAACTGACAATTCATAATTTATCTGCGTACAATTCATCTGTTTGACAGTTTTGTATGAAGATTCGTAAAATGGTCAACAAATTATGAATTGCTTTATTGAAGTTTAATGTCAAATACGTCAATCATAATAAATTGCTGGGAATTAAGGAAATGAATCACTTTCAGAGGAATTGCTTAATGTGGCCGTTTTAGACCCCCAGGACACGTGTACGCAAAATGTTCCTACTATTACTACCCACACATACGCAAGTACTTTAACATACATACACAATTATCTACCCTCACTAAAATAACTGCCGATATTAATTTTCTCGAAACTGTAAGACTTCGACTCCATACTTAATAGACGTTCAAATAAACCAATCAGAACTCATTTGTTGCGAAATTGAATTGGATTGGATGATAATATATTTCTAGGTTATTTTTCTTTAAGATTACTTGAGTGAGAATCGAATGAAATTTTCATTTGTTTGAGTATCATGGGTGAGTACGTTAAGATTTTGATTACTTAGAAATGTCACAGGTAAGAGGTGCTTAAATATTAATGTTTTTTAGGGTTCCGTACCTCAAAAGGAAAAAACTAGAATAATTGCGTTGTCCGTCTGTCTGTCAGCCTATTAAGACCCTTTTTCTTAGGAACAAAGGAGGGAGGGAGGTATCAAGTTGAAATTAATATCAAATACGTAGGTATGTAGGTATGGTATCTTGGAGTTCTAATAAAAAAATACGGCCATCTAAGCGACTTAATACTTTGATACTCGCTAGTATATTTTTTCGTGAGTAATTTAGATACTGTTATGGCTTCACGTAAAAGTGTAAATTCAGTCTCATCAAATTTTCAATTTAATATGTTTATATGTCATCAGAATGTGTGTGGAATCAGCAATAAGAAAAATGAATTATCCATTTATTTAGAAACGCTTGAAAGAAGGGTAGACTATGTATGTTTAAGTGAACATTTCTTGAATGATAAAACTGTAAATTTATTAAATATGGAAAATTACAATCTTGTATCTTATAATACTAGAAATTAAAAAAAAAGAGGGGGAACCTTAATCTTAGCACACACAGACAGAAAAGTTGAAGTTATAGATGTAATAAATAAATTGTATAGGGTAGAGAGCTTTGAAATTTGTTGTATAAAGGATATTAATACAGGTCTCTATCTGTGTTGTTGCTATCGTAACCCTTTTTTTTTTTTTTTTTTTTGATGGTGGGAAATCATCAAATAACTTCTCCCGCTCTGGGTGGAGCGGAAGGGCGTGTCAGACTTTTACTGACTAAAACCCACCCGTGTTCCTTCAGTTGCCTATGCCAGGGCCGCGGTAACCCCTTCGGACAACCCGCGACCCCAGCGGCGTCGGCCCTATTGGGCCCCGTCACTTGCTGACATCTCTTTGAGGCGCGCGTGGAACACAACGCGCCGTCGACTCGGGCCTGGTCCTTACCGGACGGCGAGCTACCCGCTGCTCACCGTCCGCAGGCCCGCGCCTACGGCGGCCGGAAATCGCCCCGCGATTCCCGCCGCCCAGGGCGTCTCCTGCGGCGACTGAGGGCGTGAGGCTGCCTCTCCCTCACGCGTTCCGCCTCCTCCTTCGCGAGCATCACTGCTTCGCAGAAGGAGGTGACGGCCTCCCATGCACTCTCGCTCCGCACCATGGCCTGGACCAGGCTCGGACGCGAGAGATCGCCGCCGCCGATCGCCTCCGTGAGAACACGGCGGTGCTCTGCCCAAGCCGGGCAGACCTCCACTGTATGCTCCACCGTGTCCTCCGGGCGATCCACACAATGGAAACACCCGGGCGTTTCCTCCCGCCTTATGCGAAACAGGAACTCCCGAAACAACCGTGTCCGGTGAGGACCTGCGTCAGGCGGAAGGTGAGGACGCCGTGGCGCCTCTCTAGCCACTCCTCAAAGAGGGGACTTATCGCCGCTATTGTGGCGTGCCCTGCTATCGTAACCCTAATGATAAGAATTTTGATAATTTTATGAAAAGTTTAGAAAAACTGCTGGAACATTTATTTAACAGGAAGTGTGTAATTTTTGGAGATTTTAATATTGACTTGCTCACAGAGAGCAGAAAACGAACTGAGTTCATCAGCCTGTTGACTTGCTATAACTTTAAATATCTCATTAATACTCATACGTTTATGCGCAATAACTCTTATTCCTGCATTGATAACATATTGACTAACTTGCCTGATGACTGTGTAGAGGGATGTGTAGTAGACCATAATGGCTTGGCAGATGGACATGGTGCTCTACTGGGTGAATTTGTTTTGGAAAATGTTATTGATAACTATGACAATAATAAGCATATTACTATAAATAAGAGAATTTTTAATTATAAGAATGGTGTAAATTTTGGACAACGAATACTTGAAAATAATTGGAGAGCTATGGGAATCAACACATTTTTGAAGACTTTTGGTAAAATATTTCAATACAGTTTTAGAAAACGAGAACAAAAAATTAAATTAAGACGTAACTTTCAGTTAAAGTGGGTCACTAGAGGCGTGAAAACATCGAGTAAAATGAAACGATTCTTATGTTCTAGTGGAAATAAACTTGATGCTAGTGTCCTTAACTACAAAAAAACCTATGTTAGAATTTATAGAAGGGTAATTTCGAATGCTAAAAAACTTACAGTCAGTGAAAAGATTAATCAATCAAAAAATTCAAGTAGGGAAATTTGGAAAGTAATAAGTAAGTGTACAAATAGGGTTAAAGTGGAGCGGGCGGATATTCGACTTAAAATAAACAACAAAATAGTAGATAACCCAGAGGAAGTAGCTGATATTCTAGTAAAGCAATTCAATCACAAGCACGTCATGCTTAGTAATTATGGTCAAGATGCTGTCTTCTTTCTTCAACAAAGCACGGAAAGAGTGGAAAACGATATGGATATCTCGCTTACCACACCGAATGAAATTTCAAAAATTGTGAATAGTATGCAAAATAAGAAGTCTTGTGGCTATGATGAAATTCCAATATCAGTAATTAAAGACAATTTACCAATTTTATCTGAGCCGCTCTCGACTTTTTATAATAAGTGCATTGCAGAGGGCATTTTCCCGGAACAACTAAAAATCGCTAAAATCACCCCAATTCATAAAAAGGGCACAAGAACTGATCCAACAAACTATAGGCCCATTTCTTTATTGCCAACTTTGGCAAAAATTTTCGAAAAAGTTTTAAAAGACCGCTTAAGTAGACATCTTAATTTGAATAAAGTAATTAACCTAAGACAATTTGGATACCATAAGAATGTTGGGACAGGAGATGCAATTTATACGTTACTAAATGATATAGTGTAATGATTTTTAAAATAATAATTACGAATAAGACTTTTTTCCACAAGCGACAGATGGCGCTAGTGATTGCACGAACTTTATACATCCGTTTAGGTATTCATTTGTAGAATACTATTATTAAAGTATATTTCTTTAATACAGTTAGTAAATAATTATTGTTTAAGTTTTAAAATATTTATTTATAATAATCATAAGGCTAATCATAAGTCATGAAATCGTTAGCCGGCTGAGTGTTCACTTCCGTTTAAAGTGGGGATCCTTCAGTTGGCAACTGATTTGCTAGGACAGAGTTCACAGGGTCAGTCTTTTTCTAGGCTTTGACCTGTAAGCATATCTGACGGATCCGTGCTACTTTTATTAAATTCATGATGATAAGTGATAACTGTGATAAGTGATTGTTAATAACCATGTGTTTTGGAATTAAGTGAATAAATTATATTCAATACTGCAATTGAGGTGTATGATTTCGTCACAATAGTTAGTAAATTAAATTGTAAAATGAAGGTAGCAGGTATTTACTTAGATTTAAGCGCGGCTTTCGACACTATTGACCATAAATTGCTCATCACGAAAATGGAACACTATGGCGTAAGAGGTAAAGCCTTGCAACTCTTTACTTCATATCTTAAAAATAGAAAAATGTTTGTTGAACTTAATTCTACACAACCAAACGGGTATAAAAATAACTACAGTTCATCCATGTTAAACATTATAGCCGGTGTGCCTCAAGGATCAATTTTAGGCCCTTTATTGTACATTTTATTCACCAATGACCTAATCAATTTCATACAAAAACTTTTACCAAACATACAACTTACAGTATTTGCGGATGACACAAATGCTATAGTTGCAGCTAATGACATCCAAGACTTGACTGCTAAGGTGAATGCAGCTCTAGAAGCCTTTCACTCTTGGTTTAATGCAAATATGCTTATAATAAATAAGCCTAAAACCAACATTATGTTATTTAAAACGACTGCGCGTAGCAAAGATAATATGGATATTGAACTAGATAATGTTAAAATTGAGCTTGTCAGTGAGGTCAAGTTTTTAGGAATTTATATTGATGAATTGCTAAATTGGAAGAAAGAATTAGCAGCATTGGATTCATCTATATCATCTGCTTGCTATGCCTTAAGAACTCTTAGAGATGAAGTGAGCGTAAACCATTTAAAAATGGTATACTATGCGCTGATTGAGTCCAAACTAAGGTATAGACCTTAGTTTGGACTCAATCAGCGCATAGTATACCATTTTTAAATATCCATAGTCCAAACTAAGGTATAGCATACAGTTCTGGGGAAATAGCTACTACTATAACTGGCATAGGGCATTCATTCTCCAAAAAAGAGCAATCCGAACCATTGTTCGCATTTCTCAACGAGACACCTGTCGACCATAGTTTAAAGAACTTGGTATCCTCACAGTACCTAGCCTTTACGTAGTAGTACTGTTAAATACTTTAAAAAAATATATATATGACTACGAAACGAACGAGGACAGACAGGTAATGGAAAATACGCGAAGAAAAGAGTTTGGAAACAAAATCTTCCCGACTTTGGGAATAGTCAAACACAGTCCACAGTATCAGGCAGTTAGAATATTTAATAAATTACCGCTTGAGTTAAAAAGTATACTGTACACAAGCTCATTTAAAGCAAGGCTCAAGACATACCTGTTGGATAGATGTCTCTACTCATTAGATGATTTGTAATGTAATGATTTGTTTGTCTTAGCTCTTAAAACTGACATGTAGATGTTAAATTATTGTGTTGTGTTCAGACTTTTACATTTTTATTTTTATTATTTTTGATTATTTTAAATTGGTAATTAATTGACATGTGATTTATAATTTGTTTCTATGGTATTTTAATTTATGACTGCATGGTATTTTTAGATTTTTATCTTTTATTTTTTAATCTATAGGATATAATGTTTTCTAATTTAAATTGTTTTGTGTGCATTTTTATTATTTTATATTTGTAAATTTAATACTTACTTATGTTTCATGCTGGATAAATATTCGAACGCAATGTATATTGTTACTGAATAAACAAATTGAATTGAATTGAATTGAGTAAATCAAAACCTATAGGGTACTTCCCGTTGACCTACAATCATGAAATTTGGCAAGAAGCAAAGTCTTACAGCACAATTGTAGGAAAAAGTCCAAATACTTGCAATTTTATTACTTACATAAAAAAAATTTGTTGCGATTACAATATTAAGTTTTTTTTTTTTTTTTTGTTTATTGACATATATAATTGATCTTTATTAAACTATATACAAATTAACACTATACTAGTACTAAAGTAAATGACTAACTAAATATACAAATAAAAACTTTTTTACAAAAACAAAAACCGACTTCCAAAAAAAACACTACAAAGTGAAAAATAACTTTAATTTCGGAAGTCGGTGTCTTTGGATCTGTATTTTAGTTTTTTGCCACTGACTTCCGAAATTAAAGTTATTTTTCACTTTGTAGTGTTTTTTTTGGAAGTCGGTTTTTGTTTTTGTAAAAAAGTTTTTATTTTTCACTTTTTAGTGGTTCAGTTTGTAATTTATCTAAGTTACAATAACCCAATGTTAACTGCTCATCACGTTTTACAAAATGTTACTTTTCCCGATGCAGGGACGTTAATTGTTGAGGAGTTCTCCTAGTAAGAACCAGGAGAAATGGAGCTCATGGTGAAGTCACCATTACCATTATTTTGACGAGCATAAACCATATTAAAGTAATCAAATCGCAACCTAACCTGTTATATAATTAGATATAATTGAGTATTTCCGATGGCCCTCTGTGGTCTTCATCATCAGTTACAGTTCACCGAATGGTACTTTCCGAGAGCAAATGCACGAGTTACTATAAAAAATACCGAAATCGATATAGGTGTGCCCATAAAATTTGAGGGTTTCCCTCGATTTCCATGGGATCCCATCATCAGATCCTGACTTGATGATCATGGGACCACTTGGGACGTATACCCTTTCGAACAAAAAAAGAAAAATCCAAATCGGTCTAGCCATTTTCGAGTAATCAGGGAACATACATAAAAAAAAAATAAAAAAAAAAAAAAAAAAAAGGTTCCGACGAATTGAGAACCTCCTCCTTTTGGAAGTCGGTTAATAAATACAAAAACAAAAGGACACTCAGGCGCCGAAGTACTCGTCCGCATCGATGTCATCCGGAAAAGTGCCCAGAAGACTGGCAGCATTGCCACGGTGAATGGCAATGCTAATTCTTTGGCCAAAGAACAAGCCAGCCCTCTGGTCACGTGATGTCTCGACCAGTCGCCGAGAAATTTCCTTAAAAAGAAAACGCGCACTTGGGCCCCATGACCCGAGCGTTTCGACCCCAAACGGCTCAAAACTATAGTTACCTATAAGGTTACAGTATTTGCGCCGCTTGAGGGTCTCAGCAGCCGCAGCAGCGGCGCCAGCACAGCCCGCCGTGCTTGGAACATGAGATGGCGCAAGGGTGTCGACACAGGTTGCGTCCCACACCAGAGGCCTATCCATCTTCCAAGGCAACAATGTCATGCCATCTGGTCTCTTCCCATCGTCACGTACGTCATAGTTTGTTTTTGGGATAAATTCTTTTCAACTAAGGAACACATGACTGTGCGAAATCTGACACGCACTTGGCCGGTTTTTTGCTTTTTCCTAAAGGAACTTTCATCAATATTTTTTTTCTCTGATTGGTGTTTGCATAAATCACGTCCGTTTTCACTGAAACTGTAGGTAGAAGTATTTCTGTAAAGTGCCTACGTACACATTCACAGCCCGACAGTTATCTTTTAGTCTTCTGGAAGAGCCTATTGCCAATAACCGGGCACACTACCACAGTATAATAGAGCTTCAGTAGTTTATCTAGGCAGTGATCTTGAATTAATTACCTACGGGGCCGCTCGTAAGCCGACGTTCGCACGGACCTAAAAAGATCACGGTGGGATTTCATCACGCACTGGATTTTCAACTCTCGGTGTTGAGCCGAGCTTCGAGAATCCAACCTTACAACAACAGAGTGCATCCCAGCCCGTCGAAAAAACAAACTGTTGGATTTTCAACTCTTGGCGCTAAGCAGAGCGTTGAAAATCTAGTGCGCGAAAAAAAATCGCCACGATATTTTTACGTCCGTGCGAACGTCGGCTAACTGCCGCGCACTTTCAATACACTGTGATTTTGAAGCGCGTCGTTTCTGCCGTTTTCCAAGATAAACTACTGTAACAATATTATACTGTGACACTATGGACAGGCTGCCACTAAGAAATTCTGTATGGAAAAACCCAAAAACACTTGAATTTTATTGATTTATTTATTTAATTACGGTTCACCAACAGTTGTTACAGATAGGAACATGTAAGTAATTGTATCTTAAATCTAACTGCACAACCAATTACAGGCAAACATCACATGCAATTTACATAAATTCTAGATAGTTATATTACATACTAATACCAATTATGTCTGACAAACGTCGATATTGAGTCTGCGTGGACGTCAACCAGGGCCTCAAGTCTGATATTACAATAGTGTCAGAATGGTCTATCATTGAATTCATAATTGTTGATTTTGACAAGTTTGGTAATCTATTAATATAATGAATGAATAGGTTCCAATACTACTTATTACTAGTAGTAGCAGTTGGTAGTAATAAGTAGTATTGGAACCCTATGGTACACTATGATCGGTCCTAAGCTTGGAGTCCTAAAAAAATATAAAAAAGTCTCTATCATCATTCTCCTGCCCTTATCCGAATCTACAGGGTGGCCCATAAGTCCTTAGACATGTAAATAATTAATTTAAAAAAAACGAATAACAATAAGAAATACCTTTTTATTTCGTATTAACCTTTGACAAAAATATAATTTAATGTATTGTGTTGCGTAAATTATTTTGCATAGAAACTATTGTATAGAATCTAGTTCTTCTAACTGAACAGACAGCTGTGCTGCTGGGGAGTTTGTTCCGCTACTTCTTCTTCCCAGCTAAAGCACTAGGAAGTGGTGAAGGGCGGGCGTTTTGTGGGGACTGTCTTACTGTAATTTTGACGTTCAAAAAGTGCTGATTCTCAGCCTAATTTGAATAAAGGACTTTTGATTTTGATTTGATTTTGATTTTAACCTTTATAAAATGGGAATTATTTTTTGAAAATTACATCATCCAAATGTAAACCGTTACGATCACGGCACTCCTGTAAGCGACGTCTAAAACTATCGACGACTGCGCGGCAAGTCAGTTCTGTGATGTTAGCCATTTCTCTTTGAATATTTTCTTTTAGGGCTTCAATTGACCACGGGTTTGTGTCATACACTTTAGATTTCAGATAACCCCATAAGAAAGAAAAAGTCCATCGGGGTTAGATCCGGACTATGTGGTGGCCAGGAAATGTCTCCTCTTCGAGAGATCACTTTGTTGGGGAAAGTTGACGAACGACGGGCATAGCGGTGTTAGAGGTATGGGCCGTCGCTCCATCCTGTTGAAACCAGGTCCGCGTATTGTAGCCTGGAAAATTCTGCAACGCTGGTGTAAAAAACTCCTCGATCATCGCTACATATGGCTCTGAATTTACATTTTAAAGGACTTATGGGCCACCCTGTATTTGGGGTCAGCGCAACATGTCCCTTTCACCCATACTTCTCTATTAGTCGTCATCTCGGTAGACACTCCCTTTCTAGCCATTATTATCATCTTTCACGCAGTCCATCCATCGTTTCTTTGGTCTTCCCCTACACTGATTGCCATCGACATTCATACTCAAAACTTTTCGCACAACATTTTCCTCATTCATCCGCATCACATGCCTTAATTAGCCGTCTTTTAACTAAACGGCGGCCGTTCAACTAGCGGCCTGAATGGTGTTCAGTTATATGTTAGGTTGGAACTGTGACCAACCACGCGCGAGCTGAATATGTTATATGTTAGGTTGGAACTGTGACCAACCACGCGCGAGCTGAATATGTTATATGTTAGGTTGGAACTGTGACCAACCACGCGCGAGCTGAATATGTTATATGTTAGGTTGGAACTGTGACCAACCACGCGCGAGCTGAATATGTTATATGTTAGGTTGGAACTGTGACCAACCACGCGCGAGCTGAATATGTTATATGTTAGGTTGGAACTGTGACCAACCACGCGCGAGCTGATTATGTTATATGTTAGGTTGGAACTGTGACCAACCACGCGCGAGCTGAATATGTTATATGTTAGGTTGGAACTGTGACCAACCACGCGCGAGCTGAATATGTTATATGTTAGGTTGGAACTGTGACCAACCACGCGCGAGCTGAATATGTTATATGTTAGGTTGGAACTGTGACCAACCACGCGCGAGCTGAATATGTTATATGTTAGGTTGGAACTGTGACCAACCACGCGCGAGCTGAATATGTTATATGTTAGGTTGGAACTGTGACCAACCACGCGCGAGCTGAATATGTTATATGTTAGGTTGGAACTGTGACCAACCACGCGCGAGCTGAATATGTTATATGTTAGGTTGGAACTGTGACCAACCACGCGCGAGCTGAATATGTTATATGTTAGGTTGGAACTGTGACCAACCACGCGCGAGCTGAATATGTTATATGTTAGGTTGGAACTGTGACCAACCACGCGCGAGCTGAATATGTTATATGTTAGGTTGGAACTGTGACCAACCACGCGCGAGCTGAATATGTTATATGTTAGGTTGGAACTGTGACCAACCACGCGCGAGCTGAATATGTTATATGTTAGGTTGGAACTGTGACCAACCACGCGCGAGCTGAATATGTTATATGTTAGGTTGGAACTGTGACCAACCACGCGCGAGCTGAATATGTTATATGTTAGGTTGGAACTGTGACCAACCACGCGCGAGCTGAATATGTTATATGTTAGGTTGGAACTGTGACCAACCACGCGCGATCTGAATATGTCGCAGTAACTAAGCCAAGGCGCCCCGACAAAATTTTAGGTTGAACTCGTGCGAGCTGAGCGAGCGAAGCCATCAGTGCCACGGTAGCGGCCGCCGAGCACTACTCCCAAAAGCTAGGCGGTTAACTTAACGGCTTATTAAACCATTTGCCTGCGACACTCATTCAATGACAATCGATTTCCACACAACTTTCCAGTCACCGGTGCCACTTTCAGACTTCCATCAGTATATCATAAGTGATATACTAGCTTTTGCCAGCGGCTTCGCCCGCGTGGATGTCGGAAAATATCTCACGGGAACGTCATACTACTGTGAATTCCTTCCTTACTCCTTGTCTATATTATAAAGGAAACCTCTTTGCAAAATTGCAGCTTTCTAGGTCCAAGGGCTGGGCGTTGATGAGTCAGTCCAGTCAGTTAGTCAGTCAAGACTTTTCTTTTTAGGGTTCCGTACCTCAAAAGGAAAAAACGGAACCCTTATAGGATCACTTGTTTGTCCGTCTGTCTGTCTGTCTGTCTGTCAAGACTGTTTTTCTTAGGAACGCATGAAGGTATCCAGCTGAAATTAATATCAAATACGTAAATCTATGGTCCCTTCGAGTTCTGAAAATATCAAACTTCTAAGTCAACGCAATAAAAAAATACGGCCATTTATGCGACATTTTATGAAACTAGCAAGTAAATCAAAACCTATAGGGTACTTCCCGTCGTCCTAGAATCATGAGATTTGGCAAGAAGCAAGGTCTTATAACACAAATATAGGAACAAGTCCGAAAATTGTTAATTTGTAATTCTATCACATAAAAAAATATTTTCAAAGTTGTCAGTGTGTCAAGACTTTTTTTCTGAGAAAAGCATAAAGGTATCAAGTTGAAATTAATATCAAATACGTAGGTCTATGGTCTCTTGAAGTCCTAAAAAACTCAAGCTTCTAAGTCAACGCAATAAAAAAAATACGGCCATTTTGCGACACATTTTGATACTCGCAACTGTCGCAAGTAAATCAAAACCTATAGGGTACTTCCCGTTGTCCTAAAATCATTAAATTTGGCAAGAAGCAAGGTCTCCCAGCACAAGTAAAGGAAAAAGTCCGAAAATTGTGAATTTGTAATTTTATGACATATTTTTTTATGTTTGTTTTTGGGATAAATTCTTTTCAACTACGGAACCCTTCATTGTGCGTGGTCCGACACGCACTTGGCCGGTTTTTATATATTAAGAAGATATTAGATATATCTTATATAGCATAAAAGTTTATAGCATTTAAAAAACATCTCACAACCATGCAAAATAGTTCCCATGAACCCGATATTGAATCTCAACCATCAAGATACGCCATAAGATTTGTATTATATAAAAATATAAGGTAAACGGCACGGAGCGAGGCGCGTCTACAATCGCTCGGTGACACGTCAAACGTAGCGTGACATGTTCGGGAGCTAGGGAGCTTTATTATTATAGCGCGGTGTAGACATGGTTCGGATAAAACCGGTGTTTTTTCCACCACCGAAGCCGACCAACGAGGTAGTAGGAGGGAGGGTTTTTTTTATGTGTGTATGCAAATAGTGTTATTTTATGTTTGTTGTGTAGTCTCGAACAAGAGGAGCTCGTGGCTAAGTAATAACAGCCGCACGGGTCGATCCGTCATGTTAAGCCACGCTTGCCGGTGTTGGTCAGTGGATGGGTGACCATCTTTACATACCGAGATACCTACGTGCCTCGGAAAAGCACGTTAAGCCGTTGGTTCCGGCTGTTATTCGTGGATCTTTTACAGTCGTTACGGGTCGTCAGAAGCCCGAAAGTCTGACCACCAGTCTTACCAAGGGGTATCGTATTACCCAGTAACTGGGTTGTGGAGGTCAGATAGGCAGTCGCTCCATGTAAAATACTGGTATTCAGCTACGTCTGTTTAGACTGGAAGCCAACCCAACATAGTTGGGAAAAGGCTAGGCAGATTGATCGTGTAGTCTCGAACAAGACAGTTCGGTATAAAAAGCAAATATGCAAGAATAAAAGGTATTCAGCGGGGTAATTGCGTACACTTACTTGCTGTAAGTGAGAAAATGGGTTTCATTTTGACAGTACAACAACATTCATTGCGTTATTTAAGTTGTTGAGCCGACAAATTTTCGAACTTAAGAAGCAATGGATTAGCAATGTGCTTCAAAATCATTCAGATTGTGATTGTGTGAGTACTGTGTACGTCTAAAGCTACCATTTACTGTGTACGTCTTTCTTTAACTTGAATGTGCCCTGGCGGCTGAGAGTATGTCATGTGTCGCTGATGGTGGCGTGTGTGTTGGATCATTTATATGCCTTCAAATGGTTTAGCTGAATGGTGCTAATCCATGCGTCAGAATCGTGAACGGGCTCTGCCAGTGGAGGCTGGTCATAAGGTAGGTCAAGCTGTACGGGTTATTTTAATTTAATTTTGAATTGTTTTTTTTTAATTTTTATTACGGACGCTTTTAACGTTCTGCATCATTCTCACATGTATAATTTCAACATGAATGATGTAGCCAATATTTTGTAACCATATTTTGATTTAAAAGAGTGTCCCTGGAGTTTCTTGACGGTTCTTCTCCATTGATACCTACTACGCTTTGGAATGGGCGACAAAAGCTTCATCTTACTGACAGACCAACCCCTTGACAATAGGTATGATGCCTGGGTAAAAAAAAAGAAATTCTATTTAGTCCGTCAGTCAGATAATAAAAAAATATTAGACACGTATTTTTTGCTTTATCATATTAATAAAAAAATACTTAGCTATCACGCATTAAAGTTGGGGAGTGGGGGCTCGCTACGTCACTTGTACGTATAAAACCTAGCTGCGCGTGACGTCATGCCATATTTTAACTCAATGTATCGCCGTAATTTTTTGATTACGTAAAAAAAGAAAAAATACGTGTCCAATATTTTTTAATAATTTCTATGACGGACAAAAAATAAATTTTTAGTCATCATCCCTATTCAGTGACTGTAATTGGTATAGTTGAAATAAATGCTCTGAGTTTGAGTTACGCAATTAGGGTGCTAAGCCTGGGTCTATAGACCAAAGTTACAACATCAGCAAAATTCACAAAAATATTCTCCAACACAATAAAACAAAAAACAAACCGAACTACAATAACAAAATCCCATCAACACAGATATCTATTACAGATTAAATTTCAATCTATAAACCTAATCCGGAGTTACAAAATCCGTTTAAAAAACCTATCATGCCAAGGCAAATTGGAAACCGGTTCTAAACAAATTGTTTTATACAAGTCACGATCAGATTACACGTGAGAGCTGTGAAGGCTACAGGAGGATTACCGGCGATCGGTGCCGGTGTGAGTTCCGCCGTGAAAAACATTGGTCCGGCTGAAGTGTGGAGTTCGCAAAGCTTGCTTGAATTGCGTGTGTGGTTGCGGCTGGAAGTTTGTTTTGTTTGTGTCCAGTGGTTTTGTTTACGGATGTATGGTGTGGTGGAAGTGTTGGATGCACAATTTGAAATAATATCACGTCTTTATTTCTCGAAGGGTCAGGCAGAGGTTTGCTTACAGCACACCCACATTTCGCCATGTAATAGGTATGGGGGATTTGAAATATGGTAGTTTTAAGTACAGAGTGGCCCATAAGTCCATGTAAATAATTAATTTAAAAAAAACTAATAACAATAAGAAATACCTTTTTATTTCGTATTAACCTTTATAAAAAGGGAATTATTTTTTGAAAATGACATCATCCAAATGTAAACCGTTACGATCACGGCACTCCTGTAAGCGACGTCTAAAACTATCGACGACTGCGCGGCAAGTCAGTTCTGTGATGTTAGACATTTCTCTTTGAATATTTTCTTTTAGGGCTTCAATTGACCGCGGGTTTGTGTCATACACTTTAGATTTTAGATAACCCCATAAGAAAAAGTCCATCGGGGTTAGATCCGGACTACGTGGTGGCCAGGAAATGTCTCCTCTTCGAGAGATCACTTTGTTGGGGAAAAGTTGACGAACGACGGGCATAGCGGTGTTAGAGGTATGGGCCGTCGCTCCATCCTGTTGAAACCAGGTCCGCGTATTGTAGCCTGGAAAATTCTGCAACGCTGGTGTAAAAAACTCCTCGATCATCGCTACATATGGCTCTGAATTTACATTTTAAAGGACTTATGGGCCACCCTGTACAATCGATCGCACGTCTGTGGTAACAAAACTATAGTATAAGCTGGTCTCTCAGTCTCTTGAAATTCCGTACTAGCCATAGATGTAACGGGTGATTCATATATAGGTACATTTTTTTTAAAGTAAAAAAATATATATCAATTTTATCGGGTTATCTTTATTTAGATACAAAAGAACCATTCATAACATTTATTTTTTTAATGTTATTTCTTTAAAATTTTTGCCGTAACTGCGGTTAACAAGGTCCATTGTGAAGTTTCAATTTTCTAGACGCGTTGAACATTTCGAGTGGTATTTGTATTGCGAGTAATATTGGCTTCCAATTCCTCAATCGTACCCGAGTTATCCATGTAGACTTTGGACTTTACATAGCCCCAAAGGAAAAAGACCAGAGGTGAGATATCACACGATCTAGGCTGCCAACACAACGGTTTAAAACGAGAAATTAACTGTGCACCGAATTGTTCTCGCAATTGGAACTTCAGAAAGGACCATGTCAACCGCAGTTACCGCCAGCATTTTAAAGAAATAATCTTTTAAAAATAAATGTCATGAATTCTCAATGTCATGTTCTTTTGTCACACTATTATTATAAAGGCAAAAGTTTGTGAGTGTGTGTGTGTGTTTGTATGTTTGTTACTTCTTCACGCTCAAGCGGCTGGACCGATTTAGATGAAATTTGGTATGTAGATACCCTGGATTATCAGTTTATCACATAGGCTACTTTTTAGCCCGGTCTACGCGGGTGAAGCCGCGGGGCGCAGCTAGTATGATAATAAAGATAATCCGACAAAATTGGTGTTTTCACTTTTTTTTAACTTTTACCTCTAAATGAATCACCCAATATTTATACATATATGTATAGGCCACCTCAAGGCAGTGTTACTACCGGCGTACGTTGGACTGTATCAATAATATCTAACGAAAAGCCTGCGCATCTTCCAACGCCAAAAACATGCTTAGGTAGTGTTATAATTGTAGCTTGGCTACTAACATAAAGTGTACGAAAATAGGTTTGTATCTTCAATACACATAAAAATTGGACCCTCAGTCGAAACATTTAAAACCCCATCTAAAATTTAAAGAAGAAAATAACCCATTTAATACTCATTTTATTTAAATAACCCCCCACACAACAGAAACATTTCCTAAGAACCTCAACTTTAACGATAAAGACGCCTCTAACACTAAATCTTTAGCACCCAAGCTCCTGGCCTATAATCGCACGCCCCAGGTGCTGCGATGCACTTGTCTGCGAATAGGTTTCCATTGAGCCTCCCCCTGCTCCCGTACCACGCTCAATACCACATGATCCAGCGCTGTGTGATTTTATGATAGCTGTATTGTCAGCTCTGGAATATTGAATTTAAAGTACTTTGCGGTGTTTGAGTTGATTGTTAAAGACAGGCGGACTGCTTTTGTTTTTAATGCTAACTTACTCTACATATCACGGATTTAAAAGTATTGGACACAGATTAGACTCAAAATCAGTAGTATTGGAAAATAAATGTTCAATGTGTCCTGAAGTTTGAATTTGAAATAGTCAATTCGAAACAAAAACACGGTGTAGAGTACATCTCTCTCTCTTCTTGAACCCTTATGTACCCAATGTTGAGTGTAGATCTCCTCCATTGCACGCCACTTTACCCTGTCTTGGGCCTCTCGCATCTATCTCTCTTTTTGAGAGAGTTCAGAGAGAGAGTGAGTGAGTGAGTTGAGAGAGTTGTTGTTGAGAGTAGTGAGTTGTTCTCTCTTCTATCTCTCTTCAGGCCCGGGTCGACGGCGCGTTGTCCACGCGCGCCTCAAAGAGATGTCAGCAGTGATGGGGAAAGAGCCGATGCCTGCCCGGCTCAGTTGTTCGAAAGAGGTACCGTGACCCTGGCATAGGCAACTGAAGGAACACGGGTGGGTTTTAGTCAGTAAAAGTCTGATACGCCCTCCTGCTCCATCCAGAGCGGAAGAAGTCATTGATTTCCTATCCAAAAAAAAAAAAGAAAAAGAGCTGGGTTTAAGTTTCCACATGCAATTTCTATTACTCAGTTTATTTAAACCTTGTCAGTCACAAGAGGACAAATCGCAGGCTCATTTAACTTCACCAAATTAAATCCTAATAAAGTCTGAAATCAATGTTAAACTTCAAATCATCATCCATCTTCCGTCTCAAAAGCTATAACAATCAAGAGCAAGACAGGAACGTTCAACAAATCAGAATGCGTCACATCTATAAAAATATTTGGACCATAACAAAACATTGTGGGAAAGACGTCTTCTTTTTAACTGAGAGTTAACTGTTAGGGACGGTGCACACTAAACGTATAGTCAGCCACAGTGTCAGCGTAAAGATGAAATTATAACAAATGGTGGGCCGGACTGGCGATGGCGTCATAAGAATGACGCTCCATCAAGACTATCGCTCTTTTCAGTATTTTGTCATGATAGAGGTTATAACAACACGCAACAATTCCGTACAAATACAACTGGCTGACTATTAAGAAGATACCGCTTTGTGGGATATAGACAAACAGAGAGATGGTGCGGTGGCGACGGTGGCGTCGTAGGCTTAGGGTAGTACGTCTTCATAGAAAACGGCCGAAACGATGCGCTTCGAAATCTCAGTGTATACCAGTAGGCAACTCAAACTCAAACTCAAAGCATTTATTTCAATTAAACCAATTACAGGCACTTTTGAATTGTCAAAGAGTCGGTCAGTAGGTAAGTCAGAAAGTTGAAGCTAGTTGCCCATTCCAAAACGTAGATCTATGGAGAAGAACGGGCAAGAAACTCCACGGACACTCTTTTAAATCAAAATATGGTTAAGTGGGCGGCTGTTACGCACGGACGGACGCGGATTTATCAACTAAGCGGCCGTAAGTAATTAATTCAAAGTAGATGTACTACTGTAACATTATTATTACGTAATAGTCAGCCTTTTGACACCCTTTTGCTACAGAACTCTTAAAAATCACACTGACTGTTGACTTTTGGTGGCTGACTTTGAGCGCGCGTTACGTTTAGTGTGAACCGTCCCTAAGTTTACGGTTAATATAATTTTTAGTGCATCGCTTCCTAGAATGAGTTACGATTGAATTTCTGACATGATGCCGCCATGTGTTGTTAATGGATGTTAGAAAATGATGTCCTTTTGTTTCGGTGCGTAAGAGTAGTGGGAAAGGGTTATTTTTGATTGTCGAAAATATGGCTTTAATTTAAGGACAATGACAGCGAGCAAGTAGCCATTGTTACTAGTCGATAATAATGAAATGTAATGAAATATTTTATTTTCCAGATTCAGATCCACATACAATTGAAATGAAACATACATAATTAGATAACGCAATAAATAAATAAACAATCAATCTGCCTAGCCTTTTCCCAACTATGTTGGGGTCGGCTTCCAGTCTAACCGGATGCAGCTGAATACCAGTGCACATGCAACGACTGCCTATTTGACCTCCACAACCCAGTAACTGGGTAATACGATACCCATTGGGACACCCAATGGTAAGACTGGTTGTCAGACTTTCAGGCTTCTGACGACCCGTAACGACTGTCAAAGATCCACGAATGTCAGGTACCAACGGCTTACCGTGCTTTCCAAGACACGGAGGAGTCTCGGTATGTAAAGATGGTCACCCATCCACGGCCCAACCCCGGCTAGCGTAGCTTAACCTGATGGATCGACCCGTGCGGCTGTTATTACTTAGCCACGAGCAATAAATAAATATAAAATATCATAAGGAATGTGGTTCCATTCTCGTACCGCGGCCACCAAAGGATAAATAATGATGTGATAAAGAAGAATGTATTTTAACAACAAAGTTATTGTTTACTAGAAATAACTAAATATTCACTTTTAGGATACACACGTCTCATCAAAGTTACGTACCTAATGTTAAAAACAATAACATTCAGCTATTACTGGACTTCAATCACAATAAACGGGTTATATGTGCTATGGCTAAGTAATTAAAGCCGTACGGGTCGATCCATCAGGTTAAGCTACGCTTGCCGGGGTTGGTCAGTGGATGGGTGACCATACATACCGAGACTCCTCCGTGCCTCGGAAAGCACGTTAAGCCGTTGGTCCCGGCTGTCATTCGTGGATCTTTGACAGTCGAAAGAAGCCCGAAAGTCTGACAACCAGTCTTACCAAGGGTTATCGTATTACCCAGTTACTGGGTTGTGGAGGTCAGACTGGCAGTCGCTCCATGTAAAATACTGGTATTCAGCTGCATCCGGTTAGACTGCAAGCCGACCACAACATAGTTGGGAAAAGGCTAGACAGACATGTGCAATGAATAGGTACACTGATACTGAATTATTGATTCATGTATATGTTTTTAGGGTTCCGTACCAAAATGTTAAAAAAGGAACCCTTATGGTGTGACTCAGTCTGTCTGTCTGTCTGTCCGTCTGTCTGTCTGTCTGTCGGTCTGTCTGTCTGTCTGTCTGTCTGTCTGTCACAGCTGGATATCTCATGAACTACTAATGCTATCAACTTGAAATTTGGAACAGTTTTAGATGACTTTTACCCAACTATTTTGCAAATAAGAAAGAAATAGAAATATTTATATTTTTTTTGCAACATTGACTGAAAGGGGGTCTTAAAATTCAAAGTGGGGCTACTAGGGCATGTGGGGTATCATATGAAAGAACGCTGTTTGCGCATTCTCAAACATTTTTTTTCCTTTTTTTAGGCCGCATAGTTTTCGACTTTTGATGAAAAATGTAAAAAAAATACCGTCCCCCCCCCCCCCCCATTTATCTCCGAAGTTTGCAAAGCGAAAAATCTGAAATTATTCTATATGATAGAAGTTTATGTAAATATTACAGGAAAAATAAAACGATGTCTCTAAATATCACACTTTTTCAGAAATCGGAACGGAACCCTCGGTGCGCGAGTCCGACTCGCTCTTGACTGGTTTTTTTTTTAATTTACGAACATTTAGTGGCTTATAAAGTTACGTACAACGCTGCAAACAAAATGAATGATTTTGCATGTTTTATGACTTAAAGCATATGGAGGTGTAAACAATTTGAATCAGGACCGAGGTCTATTTTAAGGAGTATTAATTATGATGTGGTTCATTACCATGTGGCCATCATGGTCGTCTTAGGAGGAGTCCAGATTTTGTACGATTTTATTTGATTTTTATGTCTCAAAGCAAGTGAGCATTGAGCATAAGTTTTAATTACAATGCTCTCAATACTGTAAAACAACACGTTTGTCAAAAATCAGACACTGGCTTATTTGAAATAAAACTATTTATTTCAAATAAGCCAGTGACTGATTTTTGGAAGGACGATGCTTGCGGTACGAGATAACTGGTAGAAATCGTCACGTAACCAAGAAGCGTTGCCCCCTCCAAGTGACTGACTTTCTCTCTTCTTAGAGAGAGAGAAAGTGTGAAGTGGTCAAATCCAGAATTTTAAAATTTTTCATCATGGGTATCATTTTCATGGTTTTCGAGGGTGCTGAGGCCGTTAGTGAGGTTAAAATGTGAATCTAAGACGGCGTCTGCGAAAATTTTGTTTTTGTATAAATCATACGTGCGAAGGAACTTCCTTCCTGACGGGGCTGGGGGTCCCCAGAAACGACGACGACGTTTTTTAAAAAAAAATTGTAAGAGTCGGTTTTCCCACTCTGCCTACTACTTAGCACGCAATAAGCCTAATATTACCTATTTTAAAATTTGACACTCCTCATCGATTCAAAACCTTCCAATTAGGACGTGAACGGCTCCCTAACACTGATTCAAGCAATCAACACGCAGGAAATGAAACAGATAGACAAATGAATCTCTCTCCCCTTAGGTAAGGACCTCGACTACACAGTACCTACAGAGAGAGAGGGAGGGAGATGGGGGGGGGGGTTCAGAGGGATGTTGCATGTTGAAAATTTTTCAATTTTCATCAAGTCTTGTCAGGGGTACACTGGCTGAGGGGAAAGAGAGAAAAAATGCTGGTTTGTTTAAATTGCATTCCTATTCATTTAAAACTAAAGTTTGAATTTCTTTGAGCAGTGAGGAAATAACTAACTTTGTACTGGAGAATTAATTGAACATCGCGTTCTAGGTGCAATTGTTATGTTCATAGATATAACGGCTTCGCCCGCGTGGATGTTGGAAAATATCCTACAGGAACGTGCTACCGAGAATTCCTTCCTTATTCCTTGTCTACATTATAAAGGGAACCTCTGTGCAAAATTTCAGCTTTCTAGGTGCAAGGGTTTGGGCTGGGCGTTGAAGAGTCAGTCAACCAGTCAGTCAGCCAGGACTTCTCTTTTTATTTATAGAGATAGATGATAGGAGAATTTTTTCCTCAGTGAGAATTCGACCAAACTTTTTAAATACCCAGTATAAGTTTTAATCTTCGAATAAATTTTGATTTTTTAACAGTTTTTCCATAAAAGAACTTGTTAGTCGTCAATTTTATTCCACGGCTAAAAGATATTCGTCTTTGGTCAAATTAACCCTAAATCAGCCTGAATCACAATTCTTGGCAATCTGAGCACTTGTTTAGGATCACCTTGTTACCTCGGATTTTTTTTAAATCAAATTCTTAAACCCAAAATTATATTTTCATCTAACACTATTGTTCCCAGTCCCCAAATTAGGGCTGTGCTACACTAACCCGGTCTGAATATTTATTAACTTTCGCAGCTCGCGGCCGCCGTCCGTGCTGTGAATACACGCTTATTGTAGTCTTCAAAATATGGACGTGATGGTCGGAGCTACAGTGAACGCAGATTTCTGCTTTGTTTTGCCCTCGTTGTGTTTGTGTCTCCAATTTTGATGATTGTAAAAGCTGGTGCAGATAGGGCGACGTGACTCCATTAGAACAATTTATGAAGTTGTCATTGAAATTGTTTCACCAGAGTCGCGTTGCGCCTGGCTGCACGAGCCTTTATTCGGTTTGTTACGGTTTTTAGGGTTCCGTACCTCAAAAGGAAAAAACGGAACCCTTATAGGATCACTCGTGTGTCTGTCTGTCTGTCTGTCTGTCTGTCCGTCCGTCAATCACAGCCAATTTGCTCCGAATAAGTTGTTTGGTACACGTATGGATCTCTGTGACCCAAATACGTACGGTTAAAGTAAATAAATTAATTTTGAATATGGGGGTCACTTTTAGGGGGCAAATAAGAAAATTTAAAAACAAGTTTTGCAAACTGTACCGTGTGACATTGACATATTAAATGAAAGGACTATGAGGTTCTCAAATGTATTTTTTTAATAATTTTAAAATAAATTGTTTTAAAGTTATTTAAACATCCGAATTGATAACCCCCTCCTTTTTTCAGAAGTCGGTTAAAAATAGACGAAAATCGACCGTTCCCCCGTCCTTATCTCCGAAACTACAGAGCCTAGAATTTTGAAAAAAAACACAAAAAATTGTTCTTTACCTGTAGATAACAAAAACACAAAAAAAAAAGGTAGCCGAGATGGGAATTTTTCGTGGGCATGTTAAATAAATTCATGGGTGCCGAAACGAAAACTAAAATTGTGAACTTATTAAAAATTTGTTAATATACCATATGCACATGCATGATATGTTTTTCATTATCATCATCATATGCCTAGCCTTTTTCCAGTCTAACCGGATGCTGCTGCTTGATTTGCTGGTAGGTACATGAACGTATTTCGCCACATCACGATTTGAATTATTTAGTTGTTGCACTGGTAAAGCATCTACTATTTTATAACCTGAAACTTTATAATCATCTACACAAATCATAGTATTTAAATCATGACATTCACCGCTTAAGCTACTTCACACCATTCACCAAAAATGCACTAGATTTATAAATCATCCCTCACCATATCACTACAGCTACACTATCTTCATCCGACACCTAACCCTCGCCATGCGAAGCCCGAATAAAGCGGAAACTATTCAGAAAATTCATACTAGAAGTTCAGTAACTATGAACAAAGGTTAATCAAGCAGGATCGCGGTGTAAAGCGCTTCATATCGGTGCTTCAGCTGCTGTAATTGAGCATTCTTCGCGTGTTTAATGCTCAACTTTGCCAATAAATTCAGAAGTATTGGAGTGTTAGTGTCACTGCGACTGTACTTAGTTTGATAATGCGATGTGGTCAGGAGTTCCCCGTGACCCTTGATACATACGATACTCTCATATGAAGTTATGAAGAGAGGATTAATGCATATGGTATCAAAAACTGCGCGAAACAGCATAAAAGTAGTTTTGTCTTTTCATACACCATAGTCGCTTTTGGTAAAATATAAGGGGGACAAAATAACGTTAGTAATTAGGTGCTCATTACTGAATGGCATCAAGAACAGAGCAAAATAAGCAAAATATAGTTTTCATTTTCAAACTTCATAGTCAAAACCAAAATTCTTTAACAAACCAAAACCAATATTGTAGATAACTTAATTGTACCTAGTTGTTAACCTTGAGGAAATCCGATCAATGACCAGGGGGCCTACTCCCTAAGTTCGTCCGTCTTGCCATCCGTCCGTTCATCCGTCCGTCTGACATTACGATCCATGAAAACAAGTGTAAAAGTAAAATTTTTCGGACGGGCAAAAACACATCGGGAGTAGGGACAACTGGCAAATCATGTTGTAATTCATACTTCGTTCGGGCCCGAACCAATCATCCATCCGTAGGTGATACGGAGTAGGAAACGCCCGTAACGAAGGCCGAAACTACGGGCTTCGTGCTTAGGGAGTAGGCCCCCTGTCTAGGGAAAATTTGGAAGAACCGTGATGGCATCCGTCGGAATACCAATATACCCGTACGACTGACCCGTACTCTAGTTTTTTTTCCCTCTTTTATATGGAGCCGTCAAAGCTAATTAACATCACGCTAGGACCCTTAGGAGCCGAGCAAAAAGAAAAAAAGTCAGAAAGAAATTTCTTAATCAATCAGGAAGATTTTTTTTTGCTGGAAGAAATTTCTTAAGAAATAATCAGTACCGTTGTATTCCTAATTATAAATATAATGTATGTCTATATATATTTTTCTGTGTGTACATAAATAGTAAAATAAATAAAGAACGCTACGCGATAACAAAGTAATTACGTGGGCAGGTGATGGGATGCGACAGGGTGGGTCACAATTTCACGCGGACAAAGTCGCGGATAGAAGCTTACGTATCGTATCGTATCGTATCCTATCGTGTCTATCGTATTGTGTCTGTCTGGCTGGGTGTCCTTACCCTTTCCCCATAAGAGCTGTAGCTATTGCTCAACACGTACTGAATGTTTGCAATATTGATTGAAATAGCTTCCAATGTAAATTGAAAAAGGGGAGCACATTAATCCATCTAGCTGTAGCTACCCTGTCTAGACCGATGGGGTTATTGATGAACAAGACATGTGCCCGGTGGGATTTCACATCAGCAAAAAATTCAAACTTATTTACAAAAAAAAAAAAAACAACCGACCTCCAAAAAAAAAGTTGAAAAATAAGTAAGTTTAACTTTGGCCACCGACTTCCGAATATTTTTCACTTTGCAGTGTTTTTTTTTTTGAAAGTCGGTTGTTTTTTTTTAAAGACTTTTTATTTTTATTTTTTTTAAATGTGGTACCTACCCCACACTAATTTGAATACCACTTACCTGCTATGTAAATTACAGTGACAGGAAGTTATTTTAATAATAAGTTAAATTAAACCATCATTATAAATAAACTATGTGGTAAAAACACGTATTATTAGAGCTAACTCAAAAACTACCTAAGCAAAGTTAATAATATTTCACATGGGACCAAATTCGAGGTAACTATACTCTCCCGAATATAACAAGAATAGTTCAAATCAGAGTATTCTGTAAAAAGTTATGCATGGTCATACACAAAAAAAAAAACATACCCGTTGACTTAGAACTCCCTTCTTTTTTTTTTCGTCGGTTAAAAATGTCAAACTTCCAAATCGATATAAGATCAGATAAGAACATGCGTTGCCATTTTTTTTTTTTGAGGGTGGGAAATCATCAAATAGCTTCTCCCGCTCTGGGTGGAGCGGAAGGGCGTGTCAGACTTTTACTGACTAAAACCCACCCGTGTTCCTTCAGTTGCCTATGCCAGGGCCGCGGTATCTTCTTAAAACTACCCGCATACTGCGTTGCCATGCATCCCCAATTTCAAAACAGCATAAAAGCGTTGTTTACAAAAAACCCAATCACCAAAACATTTATCTTAAACTCAGCAAGAAAAACCGCAAACAAGGACCAATGAAAGAAACTCTTACGCCGAAATGTATTAAATGTAAAAGTAGGAATAATAAAAAGGACACCACTAAAGTCCTGTAGCTGGTCATATCCTTAAGGCACCGCTCCACAGCGAGCCACGGCTAAGCTACGCACGTGTATTAGCTTCGCATTGTATGAAAATGTAGGCGGGATCGTCCACAACGACTAAAAGCACGAATGCGTGGCTGGGAAACAAATGAACCGCGCAGCTGACGTGGCAAACCTCTCCGAGCACATCATTCATAGCAGTGGACGGTTGACTTTACTGTAAACGCGGGCGCACATGCTCGTCAAGTTATTACCCCGTGCGCGCTCGGACTTAGTTCCAGTACTTTATTGTGAACCGTTAAATTTTACAGCCATGCATAAGCTGAACGCTTGCGGCAAAGAGTAAGGCTTCTCGGGTTGTGTAGCCAGGTATTGTATTAAGCCTATTTTGTAGAGGATCTGTGAGGATCCATTAAACTGGTATTCATCTGCAGGTCAAAAGACTTACTACCGGGGACTTACTTTTACTAAGGACAAGATTCGCCACAGTAACGTTCAATTTTACGACGTAAATGTGCCCAATATTATAATAATGTCCTTAGTTCCGTTATTATGAGTTCTGTGCCTAGTTTTAAAGACACATCCTCACATGTAGTCTGCGTGTATCTTATCTTCTATTGTTATGAATTCTGGGCCTAGTTTTACAGAAAGATCCTCACTTAGTCTGCGTGTGTCTTATCTTCCGTTATTATGAATTGTGGCCCTAGTTTTACAGACACATCCTCACTTGTAGTCTTCGTGTGTCTTATCTTCCGTTGTTATGAATTCTGGGCCTAGTAGTTTTCAAAACATATCCTCACTTGTGTCTGCTTGTGTCTTATCTAGAATTGTGGGCCTAGTTTTAAAGATACATTCTCACTTGTAGTCTGCTTGTGTCTTACCTTCCGTTATTAATAATTGTGAGCCTAGTTTTAAAGACACATCCTCACATCTTCTCTTCCGTAGTTATGAATTCTGGGCCTAGTCTTATAGACACATCCTCATTGTAGTTACGTGTCTCTTATCTTCCGTTGTTATGAATTCTGGGCCTAGTTTTACAGACACATCCTCACTTGTAGTCTGCGTGTCTTATCTCAATAGGTAGTTATTATCATCATGATGATTCCATAACACTTCTGAAACTTTACAATATTGAAAAATCTTCAAAAGTATTCTACCTAACGCCACATCTGCACCACCTACCGTTTGTTCCCCACTGACCATCAGGGTGAGTTTTACGTTGCTGTCCGCGCCACACTTTTTTCCACCAACTTTTTGTCTCGCAAAGTTGGTAACACTGGCAGGAGCGCCACATGCCTCGTTCAACTCCCAACTGTTCCCTGTATGAAGTTAAAATTAAATGTACTTTTAAGAGCTTATTGTTTAGAATCTAATAATATTTTTTATGTATAATATGAGAAGAAATTGAGTCGGTAATTGGCTTTACCCGTTTGTTGGCTTTCAAGATTGATTTCTTTTATTTTCAGTATCGTAATTGTGTCACTCCTCTGGAAAAAATGTTATGAAAATTAATAGTCTGCTGCTTCCTTTTTCAATATGTCCTGGATTAATTGATGGTGATGAATGGAGAATTCCTCAAAAGCCTGTTTACCGCAGTACCGTTGCTTCAAAACCCATACCTACATACATACACAGTTGCCATCTTAATCTAACAGATTAAGGCCAGATTTACGACTGAGGATTCACGCTTTAATTCCAGCATTAAATAAAGACGTGACCCTTATTCATGGTGTCTGGTTTATGGTGTAATTGAATAGTGAACTAGCCCATTCTGCTTTGAAACTAGGTAATAGCTTAAACATCTATCTATCTAAAGTCGCTTTTCGTGTCTGTCTGTGCGGCCGCGTTGTTCTTCTAAACTACGCAACGGATTTAAATGATGAATGACAAATTATTTATTTTCTGTAAGTAGGTTTTTACAAACACTTTTACACGTCAATAATACTTTTTTTTTAAACTATATGAGGTCGGCGTTTTGCTATCTGACTACTCTGAGAAGGAAGGCCGAAACAAACCCAAAGGTCACAGTCTCTTTTAAAGTCCAGACATAATCTTGGTCAGATCATGTGAAGACCATGTAGATTGCTGTCTGAAATGGTCTTTTGAGGAAAGAACCATACAGATTGAGTGGACCTGTCTAGTCAGTGCACGCATTTGTCAGTAATCGTGCAGCTCAACAAAACTATTTTGATGCGGTTTTCTCTATTATTTAGAGAATTTATTCCGGAAGGTTTCTATGTATAATAATAAGTACATTAATATTTATCTTAGATATAATATAGAAACCTTCATGTTTTGTCAAGTCGTTAAACCAATGCGAAGCAGGGCCGGGTCCCTAGTAATCTATATATAACGTGTAACGTTAAATGCGCAAAACCTCTTAAGGGGTCATTGTACTCATCATTATGAACAACTTTTACTATGGGACCAAACCTGAAATCGCGAAAACCAAATCAGCTGTTCAGTACATTTATGTTTGCATAACTCGTCAAAATGTACTGAACAGCTCATTTATTTTTTCGCGATTTTATGTTTGTTCCTATGGTAAAAGTTGTTCATAATGATGAGTACAAAGACGCCCTAAGAGGTTTTGGGCATTTAACGTTACACGTTAGGTAAAGCTTGTTTTGGAAGAAGACGACACGGTTGGCGCAGTGGTTGAGCGATTGACTGCTGCGCAGCATGTCGCGGGTTCGATTCCCGCACGGAACAAATATTTGTACGACCTACAAGTATTTGTTCCGAGTCTGGGTGTTTTTCTATCTATAATATGTATTTACAAAAAAAAAAAAAAAAATGTATATAAGTAGTTTATCAGCCATCTCGTTACCATAACACAAGCATTAGGTTGCTTAGCTTGGGACTAGATGACGTTGTGTGAAATGTCCAAGTATATTTATTTTATATTTATATATTTATATTTGGACTAAAATAACATAACATCACGCCTGTATTCCCCAAGGGTTAGGCAGAGGTGTAGCTGTAGTACTCCCTCATTTCACCAGTTATATTTAAGTCCCATGTAACAGGAGACGAGCCTATTGCCATCAACTGGGCACCAACCCAGACTCCGAGCTGCTGAGATTGATAAATTCCAGGTAGAAAAAGCCAATAACACTTTGCCCGGGAATGGAACCCAAGACCTCATGCTCAGGAGTAACGCTTGCGTCCACTACACCAACGAGGCAGTCAACCATATCAGTAGCACTAAACTACAAATCGTCTACTTTCATTCTTTCATTTAAAAATATTGGGTTGGTCCCAGCTGTCATTTGTGGATCTTTGACAGTCGTTACGGGTCGTCAGAAGCCCGAAAGTCTGACAGCCAGTCTTACCAAGGGGTATCGTATTACCCAGTTACTGGGTTTTGAAGGTCAGATAGGCAGTCGCTCCATGTAAGATAATAATATTCAGCTGCATCCGGTTACACTGGAAACCGACCCCAACATAGTTGGGAAAAGGCTAGGCAGATTAATTTAAAAAAATCGGTTGTCTCAAATAGAGTGCACTAGGTATTTAAATTTTGTGTAATTTTTTTTTCGTGTATGTGGCAACTCTGAAATTTGACAGCTGTCACCTATGATTGTTCCGATTAATAAAAATGGAGCGTTACACAAAAGTTATCATTGTGAACTCATTACAAAAATGGAGAAAGTTATGCTGAGACCGCTGGCAAACTTCGCGGAATTTTTGATCGAGAAAGTGCACCTAATGTGTTTAGTAAGTGGCCTCATCAGAAGAAATACTTTGACCCTTCTTGAGGTCACCTCAAATCAAACTCAAAACCTCAAGTCTGGCAGCTACGCATGCAAAATGACTAAAACGTGACGTGATATTTCAAAATCTATTTTATTCTCAAATTCTACCATTGTAATATATAATTTACAGCTTAATTTCTCCCACATTTCGGTTATTCGAAATTACAGTGATCACGTTATAATCGTATATCTGGCTGTAACCCTAAATCCATTAGAGTCCTAGGACGAGTAATTACCCAAACGACTGGGGAATCTAGGTATTATTTCTCTACGTAAATTACCTGCAGAAATAGTGTTGCCATAGTAAATTGCCAATGGATTGGCCAATATTATTTAAACCACCTTCATCACTGAACTATTAAAATTATACAGGATCGAATAAAATTATCTAGCAAAACCCGATGGATGTGATGGGGTAACATGATAAAACAAAAATAAAAACAATTTTTCTAATACTTACATCAAGTACCTAACTAGAATACCTGCGGCCGTTGACACCAAAACAAAAACCGGTTAAGAGCGAGTCGGACTCGCGCACCGAGGGTTCCGTTCCGATTTCTGAAAAAGTGTGCCATTTAGAGACATCGTTTTATTTTTTCTGTAATCTATAAATAAACTTCTATCACACAGAATAATTTCAGATTTTTCTCTATGCTAACTTCGGAGATATGAGGGGGGACGGTATTTTTTTTACATTTTTCATGAAAACTCGAAAACTATGCGGCCTAAAAAAAATAATAAAATGTTTGAGAATGTGCAAACAGCGTTCTTTCATATTATGATATACCACATACCCTAGTAGCCCCACTTTGAATTTTTAGGACCCCCTTTCAGTTCCTGTTGCAAAAAAAAAAAATATTATTTCTTTCTTATTTGCAAAATAGTTGGGCAAACGTCATCTGCAAAACTGTTCCAAATTTCATTAGTAGTTCTTGAGATTTACAGCTGTAACAGACAGACAGATAGACTGAGTCGCACCATAAAGTTTCCCTTTTAACATTTTGGTACGGAACCCTAAAAGTAGAATTATTTTTTTTGTTTTAACATGCGTGATCGTCTATGGAGTTATGCTATCTAATTTCATTTGACCTTGTACACATGAGATATTTCTATTAAGTTAGTGCATAAATGAGGAAAAAACCGGTCAAGAGCGAGTCGGACTCGCGCACCGAGGGTTCCGTTCCGATTTCTGAAAAAGTGTGGTATCGTTTGAGACATCGTTTTATTTTTCCTGCAATCTTTCCATAAATTTCTATCACATAGAATAATTTCAGATTTTTCCATTTGCAAACTTCGGAGATAAGAGGGGGGGAACGGTATTTTTTTTACATTTTTCATCAAAAATCGAAAACTATGCGGCCTAAAAAAAAATAAAAAAATGTGCAAACCGCTCTTTCTTATCGTCGCTAATTTAACTAGGTAACTGACGTATCTGACATTTTGGACTAAGCCGATAGACGACCTTAATATTACTCTATTTAGGTCAGCTATCGGCTTAGTCAAAAATATCAGATACGTCAATTAGTTAAATTAGCGACGATATGATACCCCACGTGCCCTAGGAGCCCCACTTTGAATTTTTAAGACGCCCTTTCAGCACCTGTTAAAAAAAAAACATAAATATTTTTATTTCTTTCGTATTTGCAAAATAGTTGGGTAAACGTCATATCTGTTCCAAATTTCAAGTTGATAGCATTAGTAGTTCTTGAGATATCCAGCTGTGACAGACAGACAGACAGACTGAGTCACACCATAAGGGTTCCTTTTTTACCATTTTGGTACGGAACCCTAAAAAGGAGGTCCATATTATATTAAAAGACGAGACGTACAGACGTATGAAAACACTTGGACAAGTTTCCAGACAAATTATCGGGCCTTCCACGAAAATGATTTTTTGTTTGTGTAAAGACTATCAAATAAATAATATACTAGTGCGTAATTTGTACTATTTTTATATTACGTATCATCATCATTCATAATGGAGTTACGACTGACATCTGAAGGTGTCGACCTTCTATGAATATGATTTCCGAATTTATAAAAAGTTTATAAATATTATTTTCAAACATTATAATAATAACAAAACTTATCTATCTACATCAAGCTTAGATAGCTTAATGTGGATAGATAAGTTTTGTTACCAAATTTCATACAAATCGGTCTAGGCGTTTGAGCGTGAAGAAGTAACAAACATACAAATTTTCGCCTTAATATTAGTGTGATTTATTGACATTATTAATAAGTGATTATTACCATATTTTTATGGAAAATGTAGGTATATAGGTACTGTGGCGGCATCTACATCGCCACATATGAACTACGCATCAATGACATGACGTCACGCAAACCTGCATCGCGCAATTAGAGTTTACCGCGCGATTAGCATATATACAACGTCCCGACATCAACCGTCAGGCAGTAGCCCACCAGACACAACACCCGTCTGGTCGGAGGATCCTCCCTTTTCTTTGGAGGATGTTTGAACTTTACACCCTGTTCTTCATGCCTCTAAAGTACTAACACTAGTGTTTAAGATGTGTATGTGATGGATGATTAACAAATTGAATTGGATTGGATTTTATGATCTGGAAAATAAATAATTTGATTGATTGATTTACTCAATATCCCACCACCGGGTCTCGAAGGCTTACGCAAGTACAGTCCAACCTAACTGGTTGCGCTTTGAAGAATAATTTAGGTTGCGCTTTGAGGAATACCCCAGGTTTCCCGCATCGATAATCAATGCGGCATCGTTTAGCCACCTTAGTTAATTCAATGGTCAAAAGTCTACCACAGCCGTGAGGCACACACATTGTTCTTGTATACCTACATTTTACTTTTTTTATATTTTGTGTTTCACGAACTGTTGCCAAATTGACGGGCTTGTGGCTAAGTAATAACAGCCACACGTGTCGATCGATCAGGTTAAGCTACACTTGCCGTGGTTGGTTCGTGGATGGGTGACCATTTTTACATACTATGACCCCTCCGTGCCTCGGAAAGCACGTTAGGCCGTTGGTCCCGGCTGTCATTCGTAGATCTTTGACAGCCGTTACAGATCGACAGAATCCCGAAAGTCTGACAATCAGTCTTACCCAGTAACTGGGTAGTGGAGGTCAGATAGAAAGTCGCTCCATGTAAAATACTGGTATTCAGCTGCATTCGGTTGGACTGGAAGCTGACCCCAACATAGTTGGGAAAAGGCTAGGCAGATGATGAACTGTTGCCAAATAAATGTCATTATTTCATTCTTTTTTACTTTTATCATATTATTTAACACGTTGGCGGACAGTAACAGCCACAGGCGTCTAGGTAGCTGAAAGTCATACGACGTAAATCGGTCGTCGTGTGGCGTAAAATCAGTACCTACGCCACACGACGACCGATTTTCCATACTATCATAAAGAACGGAATATTTTACTCACACCACAGGTATAATTAAGACTTTCGTACTGACACTACACAATGTTTGTCGTTACGTCAAAGAAAGTACCTCCACGCACACATGTCAAGTTTATACGCAAAATACTATGCGTTGTGACACTACGCCCGTGGGCGACACTACTTATTTTCATACATTATGAAAATGAGTAGTGTCTCGGTAGCCGCAACCAGTGAGATAGTACTGTCCACCAACGTGTTAATAATGCTAGAATTACGTCTTTTATTCCAGCGCTATCATCCTTACCCTCTAAAACAACCGCATCCCCCATTTCCAGCCATACCATCCTCCATTCTCCATGCCCAGATCTAGACCATAATCCAGCTGCAATTACTGGTAAATTAGTTTTAATTCCCCCTTTTAACCCCCAAATGCTATTCTACTTAACTACATATTTGTCGTCTGAGGTCATCCCAGATCATATCGGGTGGGTCCAGCTAAGTAATTTATACCAAACATGGCGCTTCCAGGGGTTACGAATACGTAGGGTTATAACAGTAACATTAGTATTTAAGCATGCGACAGGCATGGAGCGGGTTAATAGTAGTGTTGCCATGTGGGGTTGGTGAGACGGGATATAGTTTTGGTAATTTTTGGGGTATTTTTTGAGTTATTTATTTTTTTTTTGTATTTATTTATCCATAAGTACAGGTTTATTACAGATTCACGTTTGTATTGTACCATTAAACCAGATATGGTTTGTATGTTTGTCTAGCCGTTTGAGCGTGCAGAAGTAACAAACATACAAACACACACACAAACTTTTACCTTTATAATAGGTTAGTGTGATTAGTGTGATGGAATCGATGTGATGGCTTACCTTATAGTACCTGTCGTATCCACCACCGCAGTTCATCATCATCATCCACTGCCCGACTTCCCTCACTGCTGGGCATAGACTTCTCTTTCTTGTGCCAATCCCCACGCTCCTGTGTCAGCCTCATCCAGGGTCTACCTGCGAAGGTAACAGTTCAATCTGCCTAACCTTTTCTCAAATATGTTGCGGTCGCCTTCCAGTCTAACCGAATGCAGCTGAATACCAGTATTTTACATAGAGCGACTGCCTATCTGACCTCCACAACCCAGTATCTGGGTAATACGATACCCCTTTGTAAGACTGGTTGTCAGACTTTCGGTCTTCTGACGACCCGTAACGACTGTAAAAGATCCACGAATGACAGCCGGGACCAACGGCTTACCGTGCTTTCTGAGGCACGGAGGAGTCTCGCTATGTAAAGTTGGTCACCCATCTACGGACCAACACCGGCAAGCGTAGCTTAACCTGATGGATCGACCCTTGCGGCTGTTAGTACTTAACCACGAGTTCCTCGATGGTAACAATTAATTGTATCGAAATCTAGGTAGAAAAATCCTACATAACATCCACTGCATGGACACCCTGGCTAATGGCGGTCGTGCCTTACTCGTCTGCCATTAAAGACATCTGACGATGGTTAAATAATAATTAGGTCGCGCACGTGTCTCTAACCACGTATGGTGTTATGAGGACTATGAAATGTAATCGCTGTGCAGGATAGTGGCCCGGCCCTCAAACTTGGTTGCAACTTTTATCTGCACATCGAGATTTATGTTTTGACTTTTGCTGATAACTTGGGGTTTATTTGAATTAAAAGAACATAAAAAACCTGGTATGATTATGATTATAGCTAGTGCTACAGGAGCTCGTGGCTAAGTAATAACAGCCGCACGGGTCGATCCGTCAGGTTAAGCTACGCTTGCCGGGGTTGTTCAGTGGATGGGTGACCATCTTTACATAGCGAGACTCCTCCGTGCCTCGGAAAGCACTACGTCCCGGCTGTTATTCGTGGATCTTTGACAGTCGTTACGGGTCGTCAGAAGCCGGAAAGTCTTTTTTTTTTTTTTTTTTTGAACGTGGGAAATCATCAAATAACTTCTCCCACTCTGGGTGGAGCGAAAGGGCGTGTCAGACTTTTACTGACTAAAACCCACCCGTGTTCCTTCAGTTGCCTATGCCAGGGCCGCGGTATCTTCTTCAAACAACCCGCGACCCCAGCGGCAAGCCCGAAAGTCTGACAACCAGTCTTACCAAGGGGTATCGTATTACCCAGTAACTGGGTTGTGGAGGTCAGATAGGCAGTCGCTCCATGTAAAATACTGGTATTCAGCTGCATCTGGTTAGACTGGAAGCCGACCCCAACATAGTTGGGAAAAGGCTAGGCAGATTAATTATGATTACAGCTAGTATAGCTGTGCCCTCTTTTTTTTTTTTGTGGATGGGAAAACATCTAATTAATGACTTCTCCCGCTCTGAGTGGAGCGGAAGGGCGTGTCTTTTACTGACTCACCAAACCCACCCGTGTTCCTTCAGTTACCTATGCCAGGGCCACGGTGTCTCTTTCGAACAACACGCGACCGCGGCGGCATAGCTGCGCCCCGCGGTTTCACCCGCGTAGACCGGGATAAAAAAAAGCTTATGTGTTAATCCAGCGTGTCAGCAACCTCCAAATTAAATTTTATTAAAATTGGTCCATCCGTTTGAGCGTGAAGAAGTAACAAACATACAAACACTCACACTAACAAACTTTCGCCTTTATACTATAGTGTGATAGGGTTAGGGTTTAGAGTTCATGGTTTTTCTTTCATTTAATAATTTATCGTGTTTGTTAGAGAGATTTGACCCTTATGATTTATCCTATCGATTGATGCCTTAAAAGTACTTAAGGCATCAATCGATAGGATAAATCAAGCGAATTTTCGAAAATCTTTGAATGCAGTTTGTATTGTGAATGTGAAGACTACGTGGATCATTGTTTTTTATTTATTTTATCCTTTTCTTAGTTTTAGTCATAGTCTGACAGTTTGAGTAATTTATGCGGCCTACCCAAATGTCTTTTCTTTGGTATTGTTCGTCGAATCGTTAAGCTCCTTAAGTTTTGAGTTGAGCTGCACGTTTACTGACAAATGCGTGCACTGACTGGACAGGTCCACTCAATCTGTGTGGTTCTTTCCTCAAAAGACCATTTCAGACAGCAATCTAAATGGTCTTCACATGATCTGACCAAGATTATGTCTGGACTTTAAAAGAGACTGTGACCTCTGAGTTTGTTTCGGCGTTTCTTCTCAGAGTAGTCAGATAGGAAACGTCGAACTCGTCTAGTTTTAAAAAAAATATGCTTGACGTGTAAAAGTGTTTGTACAAACCTACTTACAAAAAATAAATCATTTATCATTTGTCTCCTTTTAAAAATAAAAGAATGTTTTCTTTGATTAAAGTCGGCTACCTCCAGTATTTTCTCTCCAGGTACGCTTCGAAAATTCTACCCTGTATACAGGGTGAAATTGAATTCATGGGCAATATTTTAAGGGTTACTCATCATTATGAACAACTTTTACTAAGGGAACAAACCTGAAATCGTGAAAAAAAATCGGCTGTTGCATACATTATGCTCGCATAACTCGTCAAAATTTAGGGAATAGCTATTTTTTTTTGCGACTCCAAGTTTGTTTCCATAGTAAAAGTTTTTCATAATGATGAGTACAATGACGCCTTAAATATTGCCCATGAATTAAATTTCACCCTGTATAATTTTAGCTATTGCTCGCGGCTTTGCTTGTATGCCCCCGATAATAATTGGGAATAATTTCTTAAATCACGCCTTAGACGTGAGCCAAACATATTTTCTCTCCAAATACCAGTGGCTCTACAAATATTTTATTACGTTATTATAACCCCAAAATAATTTAAACGAAAAGTAAGTTTAAAAACTACGCCCGACTACACTGAAAAATCTTTTGTTATAAATCTAATGTTTACTAACAAACCTTTTCGACCATTATACACACACACACACACGTAACGAGTCTGCCAGTTAAAACTAAATCAGAAACAGGTGCTTAAGCTTAAATCATCTGCCTTTTCCCAACTATGTTGGGGTCGGCTTCCAGTCTAACCGGATGCATCTGAATACCAGTATTTTACATGGAGCGACTGCCTCCACAACCCAGCACCCTAATTGCGTAACACAGTATCAATCGGAGTTCGTTTCATTTTGACAGTTCAACAACATTCATTGCGTTATTTACGTTGCCGAGCAGACAAATCTTTCGAACATATGAAGCAATGGATTAGCAATTTGTTTCAAATTGAAACCAACTCCGATTGATAATGTGCTACGCAATTAGGGTACTGTTCTCCACAGTTCTCGACTCCGCAGACCCGTACCTAACGACTGTCAAAGATTCACGAATGACAGCCGGGACCAACGGCTTGACGTGCTTTCCGAGGCACGGAGGGGTCTTGATATGTAAAGATGGTCACCCGTCCACATACCAACCGCGGCAAGCGTAGCTTAACCTGATCGATCGACCCGTGCGGCTGTTATTACTTAGTCAGGAGCTCCTCTGAATATAACTGAAAGTAAACCAAACACACAGTTTACAGTAAAACACACCTTATACACACACACACACACACATAACGAGTCTGCCAGTTAAAACTATATCAGAAACTAGTGAACCAAGTCTTAAGCTTAAAATGAGACTTTATAACAAATAGTAGGTGTCTGTCACGGGGACGATTAATTACGTCTCCCTCAAGTGATATACTAGACAACTTTATAATCTGATAAGTCTGAGACTCTGATAAGTCAAAGTTTATTTAAGTTTTAAGATACAATACAGACAGTCGGTACTCTATAAATTTATTAACTAGTAGCTTTTGCACGCGGCTTTGCTCGCTTGGATATCGGAAATTATCCCACGGGAACGTACTACTGGGATATAAAGTATCATAATATGTCCTAATCCAGTACCCTAATTGCGTAACACATTATCAATCGGAAGTTGGTTTCAATTTGAAACAAATTGCTAATCCATTGCTTCATATGTTCGAAAGATTTGTCTGCTCGGCAACGTAAATAACGCAATGAATGTTGTTGAACTGTCAAAATGAAACCAACTCCGATTGATAATGAGTTACGCAATTAGGGTGCAGCTACCGATGTGTCAAATTTTATTCAAATCCGCTTCGCCGTTTTAGCGGCGGAGGCGTGAAAGTGTAACAAACAAACAAACTCACTTTCGCTATAATATAGTTAGGATAGTTTGCTTAGAATTATATTGAAAATAAAATACATAGAGTATTGTTTATAACAGAATTTTTTTTAAAAAGACGCATGAGGTACGAGCGGGCTACCTTAGCACATAACAGTAAAAATTGCCCTCAAATGTCAGGATTTCATGAAATAGTCATAAATACAACGGGATCATTTAGAGATTTAGAGTTTTTTTTAAATTTTTATTTTATTTTGTATAAGTATTACTATTTATGATTTTAATGATTATAATTCTGTAAATAAATATTTGTTTTGTTCGCGAATCAACCTGATATGTACCTGGCCTTCAAATAACCTAGGAACATTTTAATTTCGAGGGCGACCCTGACGCTAACCTTATAAGTCTTTGAGTCACACTTTTAGGTAAACAAAGATTTTGATTTTTTTATTTATTGTCGTATTATGTAGGTAATTACCATTTCAATAGCGGTAAAAACATCTTAGATTCAAGTAAAATGAAATGTCATTCATTCAAAGTATCGCCAATCGGTTGTAATATGTCAAGCAAATTTCGTTTGTAAATGATAATTTAACAACTAGATGGCATGGATTTTGATAAAAAATATCTAAATAAAAAAGTAATTAAAAAAAACTAAAAAACCCGACTGCAATAAAAACTAAAACTGAAAAGCTAAAAACAAGCCCATTTTAAATTTAATAAAAGGTGGAAGCAGGCGGGACCCGATTGAGTTTGAAAATATAAAAATGGAATGGGTCCCGCCTGCTTCCAACTTTTATTAAATTTAAAATGGGCTTGTTTTTAGCTTTTCAGTTTTAGTTTTTACTGCAGTCGGGTTTTTTAGTTTTTTTTAATTACTTTTTTATTTCCAGCTTTTTAGTTTACAAATGTGAAAGATTTCGCAGACGATTTAGTTCTTGCAAGGATTTTTGGCCGTAAGGGTTATTTAAAAGTTTTTTTGGATAAGCGCACAAATAGCCAAGCCTTCGAGTTCCTAACTCTGCTCATGCAATTTTTTTTGTCAAAATGCGATTGGACAATCGGAAGTACTTTTAAACATATAAGTTGGATATATTTTTGTAATCACCTTTTAAAACCCTTCATTTTGATACCCCACTCGATGGTATTAGAAGACAAAAAAATTTCGAACTCCACAATATGTCACCCCAAATCCGCCATTTTACTTTATTTTTGATGTTAATGTAGCCAGTGACACTCGCGCCACCAAGATGAATCTAAAGACGTATAATTTATCCAAATCCGTTCATTCGTTTAGGAGTTACGAGGGAACAAAGAAACGGACATACATACATACATACATACTTACATACAGGTCAAACACATAACCCTCCTTTTGGGCTTCGCCGCAGTCGGGTAAAAAGAGGTGGTTATTATCACTAACCACTAAACGAATACGGCAGTTTATGCGAAATTAAACGCAAACATATTGAACACCTCTCCTCCTCCCGCTCTTAACATAAACTTCTTCAATTTATAGGTAGGTACGAACTGTTATATGTCAATAACCATCAAGAAATATTATTTCCTTCACATACACTCGGAATGAAAACAAATGGTTTAATAACCCTGTTTAGGTTCTTTGACTCACTATTTTGACGTCAGTCCTTACTTCTAACAAAATGTTTCGTCTATGTCGCGCATGCGTCATGAGGCGCATATTGTTGTATGTCTAAAAGCAAGACACCGCGTCTGTCTTTTGATCTATAAAATTAAAGTTGTGCTTTTCGTTTGGTCCAAGTCATGAACTTATAACTTTTGCCAACTTGTGTGATACGTTAGCAATGTTTATAGGACAACATATTCTACCTAACACTGACAAGAGATTTACTTACATTATTCAAAGTCAAATAATTTATTTAATATATTTTACCAATAACCATTCGTAATAATTTATGTTACTATCATAGTTCTTCCATAGATCAAGGTACCCAACCCACTATAGCCACCCAAACCCATAACCCTATATTTAGTTTCCATGTTCTGCAATAGTCCTGCACCAACCGGTGTTTGTCCTTGGGTGCACTTGCATAGTGCATACAGGGATAATCAGGGGTACGTATTTTTCTGTTCCTTTCTTGTTGTATGTTTATTTGTGTGTACATAAATGGTTAAATAAATAAAGAATAGTCAGTTGGTAAATAAATGCCTCCTCATCAATCTCATCATAATGAAATTGTCTAAGGGGCCTCTGCGAGTTGTCTTCGGCGCCTCGTACGCCTTCCAAAAGTCCGGGACCCCAGGATCCCAGGATAATGTCAAAGATATTTTTAAAATGTAATTACAGAAGCAACTAAAAAGACATTGTGTCTCGCGTAGATTTACTTTCGGTTCAAACTTACGAAGCGTTAAATGCACTTTTGAATCTATAGTGGACTTTTAGTTCCAAAGTGTAGTTTCGTAAGTACATAACATGGGTATATAATTCATCTAATGTACCCACTGCTGGGACACAGCCTTCCTTTCTGTGATAGGTAGTGGGCCGTTTTCCGCCACGGAGGCTTATGTGCATGTTGGTGGATGCAATAATGTCTTCGAATTTTATTAATGGTTCTAGGACATGCCGGTTCCTCTCGTTATTATCCTTCACGGCTTCACCATTGTGAGAGCAGTGGTGATGAAATAACACACAAAGACACAAACAGACACACAAAGACACAAAGACACAGGGAGACACAAAGTGTCTACCTGGGTTCAAACCTACGAACTACAAATCGTAAGTTGCGATAATTTCCACTGGGCCACCACTGCTCATAATATGACAAGAGTATAATTTAGATATTTTCGTAATTTTCTGCTTCTTTACATCTACTATGACGTTTTATAATTATCAATTTGATTTCTACATGCTCTTCAATCAGTCAGATCAGCCTATCGAAGTCCACTGCTGGACAACGGTCTCTTCCAATTTGCACAACTACATCCAGCTCCCCGTGTTTGCATCCAATCTCTCCCAGCCGCCTTTATCGATCGTCGTCGGTCCACCTGCATGCCTATGCCTACAGAGATATACTGGTGCCGATTCTGTTGTGCACAAACTAAACTTAATTTAGGCTATTGCTAACTAAACAAGAAAGAGACAAAACATACAAAATTAGACGACACTTAAAAACACGGTGAAGCGCAAGGCGTAAACTAGTTTGACATCTCTAACTTAGTTCATAGCTACAGCCGTCCTTTTCTCGCGCTGCTTGTTAGTAAAAGATAGCGATTCTCTAAATTTAATTTAGTCATTGAACAAGAGAATCGGCACCAATATACACTTAATTCAAACCCTCCACGGCTTCGTGTTGACATCAATCCCAACTCGCGATCCGCTTCAGCCTATAGTCCACACCACAGCCTAAAGACGTCACACAAAAATAAATTTTCCCACTCGACGTCCTAGTAGGAACTGAGTGCCTTTCTGACGCTGCACTTTCCTCACTCGTTGCTATGTCACCCACACATGAAGCTTCCCATTACTTATTGTGATACTCTCCTAGACACATCGACTTGGGACATGTTGGACTTTGATGGGAGAACTAAGTACGTTGGTTTTGTTATTTGAAAGAGTAGCTGGAAGAGAGATCGAAATAAAGAAAGAAAAATATTTTATTTGGGCCACGCACAGGAAATACAGTAAAGAAGAAGCATTATAAAACAAAATAAACATTAAAAAAAAAACACAAGGAATTCGGAAGCTGAAGCTAGTAATCAATCTGCATAGCCTTTTCCCAACTATGTTGGGGTCGGCTTCCAGTCTAACCAGATGCAGCTGAATACCAATATTTTACATGGAGCGACTGCCTATCTGACCTCCACAACCCAGTAACTGGGTAATACGATACCCTTTGGTAAGACTGGTTGTCAGACTTTCGGGCTTCTGACGACGATGTAACGACTGTCAAAGATCCACGAATGACAGCCGGAACCAACGGCTTAACGTGCTTTCCGAGGCACGGAGGAATCTCGGTATGTAAAGATGGCCCATCCACTGACCAACCCCGGCAAGCGTAGGTTAACCTGATGGATCGACCCATGCGGCTGTTATTACTTAGACACGAGCTCCTCGAGCGAGCTGAAGCTAGTAATTGATAAAATTAAATTGTAAGTAAAAGACAAAACAAAACTGGCGATCGCGGTGGCGAAATATCTGTAATAAACCTGTCATACTCTTACGATACGCTTCTGCCTCCGCCTTCCCCATCGGGAAATACAGGCGTGATGTTATCGTGATCACAAGCTTGGATTACATCAATAAAAGTCATACTTTGATCATTCATAATTAACAAATCAACGGCCTAATTCGTTAACCTGCCAAGTAAAGCGGGCTATATATTTGTTTTCCTAATTTTCCTAAGATGTGTGAAGATATGCTATTAGAGATTTTAAATTATCAAGAAAACTTATTAGAACCAACAGTGTTTTCAGAATTTCGATTGCTAAGGCGATAAATATATTATTTAGTTTTTTCTTCTTCCTGTAAACTATGAAAAATCGACTTGCCAGGTTAACAAATTAGGCCGACAAAATTATAATTGCCTTTAATCGTCTTTAAACAATCATATTCATTGCAGTTTTGAATAATAAAACAAAAAGAAGTATTTAAAATGGGATACAGATATAGTGTTTACCTACCATTGATAAAAATAATTATTCTTTGTGGTAAGCATTAACAAACTTCATATTTTCATCTTTATATCTTTTTATAACTGTCATAATTTCATATTTTAAATCAAATTTTATGCTCGGATCCATACTTTGCATGTCAGGCAACAATGACAGTAAGAACTGTCTATCTGGGTCATCACGGCCATCGTTTTTTCTTTTATTTTTGATATGGTCTGTTAGCATATTAAAAACACTTGCTTCTCTATCTTCTCTTTCTTCTGTTCGTACTCTTTTCGGTGCAGTTTGAGAAAGTGGTTTATTTTCGTTAAAAGTAGTTGAACTTGTAGAATTATTATCATTATCACTGTCATCTTTATTATCATATTCAAAGATGACGGTTTCATTACTGATTATAGAATCTTCATCGTCTTTCTTTGGTCTTACGTCACAAACAGGTTTCAAGAACATTAAATTGTCGTAATATGCGTAAGGTCTTGTTCGGAGACCTGGTGAAGGTTTTGCACTCTTCTTCAGCTCTCGTAAGAACGCATCTCTAACGCTCTTCCATTTTCTCTGCATGGTTGCGACTGAAATATAATAAACAACTTCACTATAGTGCGTTATTCATATAATTCGTAACTAAAAATTCGTAACTAAAAATCTCATTTCTGCATTGTGCGGGGAAACTTGTGGAAGGAAGGCCGTATTCATACCAAACATATAATCTGTAGCCGATTGTGAGCACGCTCACTAATAGCGTATTATGTAGCGTAGTGTCGGTTTGGTCTGAACGGAAAATGTACCTTTTTGGAGAAGCAGTAAACTGTAATGAACTCGCTCATAGTCGGCGGCCGACAATAATGTTTGGTATGAACGCGGCTTTATGGAATTCTTAGTGTAAACTAAGAATTCGCGTACCACCTACATTTGAAAAACGACTAATCAATATCAATCTGCTTAGCCTTTTCCCAACTATGTTGGGGTCGGCTTCCAGTCTAACCGGATGCAGCTGAATACCAGTATTTTACATGGAGCGACTGCCTGTCTGACCTCCACAACCCAGTAACTGGGTAATACGATACCCCTTGGTAAGACTGGTTGTCAGACTTTCGGGCTTCTGACGACCCGTAACGACTGTCAAAGATCCACGAATGACAACCGGGACCAACGGCTTAACGTGCTTTCCGAGGCACGGAGGAGTCTCGGTATGTAAAGATGGTCACCCATCCACTGACCAACCCCGGCAAGCGTAGCTTAACCTCATGGATCGACCCGTGCGGCTGTTATTACTTAGCCACGAGCTCCTCATGAAAAAACGACTAATCAACTTCCTAATTTCTCCAAGTAGGTAGGTAAGTACCTACATAGGTACGGCAAACAAGTACAACCAACTTATTTGTTTACGAGTACTAACCATTACCCGATTACCGTACGAAATCAATCAGATTGTCATCAAAACAAAGTACCTAATCAGTAATCACAGTCACAAATTGACAACTACTATCTACATCCAGTCATATCGAATGCACACTCACCCGTAGGTCAGTAGTAACACTTGAACTACTAAAACCGTCTTTACTACTGTGCAATACAGGCGCTGTGAAACTCAAACTTTTACCTAACGGTTGACTGTACTCATTGGGAATTTGGAATTCTGTCAAATGCACGCACAGCACGCGTCATCAAGTCGCTACCGCTGGCTGTCTGGCTGAGCCTCAGCCGCATTAGGGTTCGGCAGCTTCGGTATTCTACTGCGGACCGCCAACGCGGCCGGGCGGCCGCCAGCCGTGCCGTTTTGGCGGTAAAAAAAAACGAGTTGTTTTTGTGCGACTGCCGTGAAACCACTGAACGTGGAGATTCTACAATGAGGGCGAATTATTTTGATTACCTACATTAAATCCAACGTTATAATGATAAAGCCATGTATTAATTAAGTTTTCACCTGTTTTCAGGATGCAATTGAGGGCAAACGGGTTTTGACAATAAAGTCAACAGTTTAGCGACCCGTGCCACAGAATAAATAATAGTACTTACTAACCCCGTGCCGACACAGTAAATAATACAAGTTTGACGACCATACTATGGAATAAATGGCGATATCACACAAACACTAGGTACGAGTTATAGGACATAATCTAATTTATGTAAAATTGTAAGTAATAACTTGGTCAGTTCTATAATATTTGTTTTTTCAATTAGTGCATGCAAATTAAGTAAATATAAATCAAATTCTACGGGACGATAAATTGAAGGAAAAATAAACACAAACTTTACATAATATATGTACCTACTTAAGCCACACAATACATGATTGTGTTGTGTGTTTGTGTTGCGTAAAATAAGACATACACACACACACACACACTCGATACGACGCACACGACAACACAATACATGAGAATAGTGTGTGTGTGAATCTGCCAATACCTAGTGCCTACCTACTTGTAATGCATAATTTTCTGTCACAGCCAAGCCGTTTAGCTACTTAAGGTGATTACGCTGTGTAGTCCGCGAAATTCAATTTTTTTTGTCTTTTTTGCAGTTTGTAGGTCCGTGTCAAGTTGTATCTTGATCAAAATGTGATACGCGGCAATAAAACATATGTATTTACATAATTCTAACCATAAAAATCATTAATACATCTCTTTAAGTTAGATTTCGTGCAGAGTCGTCAAACGAACGAAATCTAACGAACCTGCACGAAATCTAACTTAGAGATGTATTGATGATTTTTATGGTTAAAATTATATAAGTAAATACATGTTTTATTACCGCGTATCATACTTTGATCAAGATACAACCTGAGACGGACCTGCAAATTGCAAAAAACAAAAAAAAAAACAATTTCGCGGGCTACCACTGCGCATCATCCTTAACCTTTGGAAGTAGTGCTCTGCGGCCGCTACCGTGGCACCGCTCGGCTCACGCGCGGTTGGTCACAGTTCTAACCTAACCTAACCCATTTGGTCGGGGTGCCCTGGCTTAGATACTGCGACCAATAAAATCACACAGTTCCAAGTTCCAACCTTACCTGTATTTGAATAAGAGTATAATTCGGCCGCCGTTTATTTTAAAGGCTAGGCGGTTTAACTAAACGGCAAATTAAACCAGTTGGCTACGACACACTTATTATGACGTCACGAGTCTTGCGCGCCATGATAGTTCACGTCACGTCACGACACACCGACCGTAGTTATTACAAAAAAGCTACCCTTTATTCATCGCGGGCGAAACCGGAACAGCTAGCAAGAAAATAAAAACATTGATTTGTACCTACCTATGCCATTTCTTTCTGCATCAGACGACTCATAGTAGTTAGGTACGAATGAAGCACACAATTCCTCCCAAGCTTCTCGTTTCAACGCCCTGTCGCTATACTCCTTAATCCTACTATCCCATATTGTTGGGCGTGATTCTATTTCATTAATTAAACGTCTAACACAATAATTCATTGTATCGTTCATTTCGAAACGCGCGTATTTGCTCGCGATGTGATAACAAACTGACGGTGTACGGCGCGAACGGCGTCGAGGGGGAGTGAGGGCCAAGCGCGGGGCTGGTCGATACATCCAAGCGTTGTTGTCAGCTCGCGCGTATACGGGCGTTTTCGCGTCGCCCTCAGCTGTCGTCATCGCACGCTGGCGAGCGTGCTAAAACGAACTTCATCGTGCGGTAAATAACGTCCATTCTCCAGTGTACGGGCGTTCTCAACCGTCTCCGTGGTAATGCCGCGAGTTTTTTAGCGTGTGAAAACGTGTTTTAATACGCCGTTTATAACGCCCATTCTTCAATGACATTTTCTACAGTAGGCAGGTAGAAGTATTACGGTTATCGCAACGAATTGTAGTAGAAAGATAACATGATTAAGTTTTGTTGTAGATATTTTATTATTATTTATAATTTCCTGCTGCTTTACATAATTACATTATCAAACAAAAACCATATTATTTTAATAAAATGTTATTAAAAAAAAACCGGTCAAGAGCGAGTCGGACTCGCGCACCGAGGGTTCCGTTCCGATTTCTGAAAAAGTGTGCTATTTAGAGACATCGTTTTATTTTTCCTGTAATCTTTACATAAGCTTCTATCACATAGAATAATTCCAGACTTTTCTCTTTGCAAACTTCGGAGATAAGGTGGGAAACGGTATTTTTTTTTACATTTTTCATTAAAAGTCGAAAACTGTGGGGCCTAAAAAAAATAAAAAAATGTTTGAAAATGTGCATACAGCGCTCTTTCATATGATATCCACATGCCCTAGTAGCCCCACTTTGAATTTTTAAGACCCCCTTTCAGTCCGTGTTGCAAAAAAATACATAAGTTCTTATATTTTTATTTATTTCTTATTTGCAAAATAGTTGTGTAAACGTCATCTAAAACCGTTCCAAATTTCAAGTTGATAGCATTAGTAGTTCTTGAGATATCCAGCTGTGACAGACAGACAGACAGACAGACTGAGTCACACCATAAGGGTTCCTTTTTTCCCTATCAACCCCCTCCCAACTTGAAATTTGGAACAGTTTTAGATGACGTTTACCCAACTATTTTGCAAATAAGAAAGAAGTAAAAATATTTATGTTTTTATTTGTAACAGGGACTGAAACCCCGGTCTTAAACATTCAAAGTGAGGATACTAAGGCATGTGGGGTATCATATGAAAGAGCGCTGTTTGCAAATGATTCGCGGCCGTATCCGTAGCTAATATGGTTTTACAGAATTATAATCATTAGAATCAGCTTCACAACTCCATAAGTTAGCATTTACCTCAAACCTCATGATTTTAAATGTACTGAACAGCTGATTTTTTTTTTCGCGATTTCAGGTTTGGTCCCATAGTAAAAGTTGTTCATAATAATGAGTATTGTACTCATTGACCCCTTAAGAGGTTTTGCGCATTTAACGTTACACGTTGTATACATACAAACATTTTAAACCTTAAAACAACCACGTTTGAGGCTATTTTAGAAATTCACTACCTACTCGATGAAGGTGTCATGTACACTATTATTTTTAATCAATATTCAAAAACTGTGGAATTAAAAATTCAATTCTTTAATTTCTCCCCTGGTTGGCCCCGCCAGACACCCTTGCCCTTATTGAATAAAAATACAAGAAAATTGAGTTCAAAGTTTCAAATACATATTTTAGGATATTTCAAAACGATAAAGGCGTTTTGAAATATCCTAAAATATGTATGCGAAACTTTAAACTCAATTTTCTCGAAATTATAATTTTGCGACATATCTCCTTCATCCACTCATGTCTTCAATTGCCCCGCTGAAAGGTGCAAATGAACAAGTACCTATCACGATATTTTACACCTTCCCACAAGCCAAGTAGCCCGAAATCAAGTTACTTAGGCAAGTCAGCCGTGAACCAGTTACCAAGATATCGGAAATTACTTAACATGCTACCATCTGGTACCTAATACCACTAAGTAGTGACGTTGTGTGCAATTTAGGGGAACACTTAGTACCTGCCGAAACTATCCCGGTATTAAGACGGTGGAGTATAATGTACGGGGTGAAATCGTGGTGGTACGCACGGCTACAGATCAAGCTATATATTTCCAGTGTAAGCTGATCTCGCATTGTATAGGATTTCTTTACAACGAAAGGTCAGTGTAAACTGTAAATGTATAGCTTGATGTGTAGCCGTGTGTATTTGATATTCTGTGGGTGTAAGATTGTATCGGATTGGTGAATGTGTATTGATTATTATTATTATGGCTAGGTGTTTGTAAGTAGGTATTTCTTTGTTACCTTAATTGGCTTCAGTTTATAATTGTACCGGGTGTATTAGAAAGATGTGGTTGTACATAATTATCATAAAACTGAACCACTTTCTCCATGGGACCAACTTCGTAATCGAGAAAAAAATATCAGCAGTCCTGTACAAGATTTCAATACCTACTCGACCCAAATGTATGGACAGCTGATTATTTTTTCTCAATTACGATGTTGGTCCCATGGACAAAGTTGTTCTGTTTGATGGTTTAAAGTACTCTGTGCTCTCAATCTGCCTAGCCTTTTCCCAACTAATGTTGGGGTCGGCTTCCAGTCTAACTGGATGCAGCTGAATATCAGTAGGTATTTTACATGGAGCGACTGCCTGTCTGACCTTCAGAACCCAGTTACTGAGTAATACGATACCCCTTGGTAAGACTGGTTGTCAGACTTTCGGTCTTCTGACGACCCGTAACGACTGTCAAAGATCCACGAATGTCAGCCGGGACCAACGGCTTAACGTGCTTTCCGAGGCACGGAGGAGTCTCGCTATGTAAAGATGGTCACCCAGTGCTCTAAATAATTTTATGAATTAGGGTTAAGTATACGCAAGAGTCACATAACGTAAAAGTCTTAGAATAACAAAGCGTTCGCGATTCTGGCGGGGCTGCCGCGTTTGTAGCGCTTCTAAACTAATACATATTAAAAAAAACCGGTCAAGAGTGAGTCGGACTCGCGCACCGAGGGTTCCGTTTCGATTTCTGAAAAAGTGTGCTACTTAGAGACATCGTTTTATTTTTCCTGTAATCTTTACATAAACTTCTATCACATAGAAAAAATTCAGATTTTTCTCTTTGCAAACTTCGGAGATAAGGGGCGGGGAACGGTTTTTTTTTTTTTACATTTCTCATCAAAAGTCGAAAACTGTGCGGCCTAAAAAAATAAAAAATAGTTTGAGAATGTGCAAACAGCGTTCTTTCATATGATACCACATGCCGTAGTAACCCCACTTTAAATTTTTAAGACCCCCTTTCATTCCTGTTGCAAAAAATATATAAATATTTTTATTTCTTTCTTATTTGCAAAATAGTTGGGTAAACATCATCTAAAATTATTCCAAATTTCAAGTTGATAGCATCAGTAGTTCTTGAGATATCCAGCTGTGACAGACAGACTGAGTCACACCATAAGGGTTCCTTTTTTACCATTTTGGTACGGAACCCTAACAAATGCTGCGTGCTATTAATATTAATGCTGCGTCACTGATGGCTCGGAGACGACAAGTACGCATATTGCGTGGATATAGTGTGGGGTTCGGCTCCAGAATTTTCCGAGCATGAGATTGTTGTTTGGATCTTCTTTCTTATAAATATCTAAGTGTTTTACTAATTTTAGTTTTAATTTTTTTTTAAACTAAATTCACTGTGGTCTGATATAAGGGTTTAAGGTTGATGCGCCAGGGTAGCCCGCGAAATTCAAAATTTCTTACGTTTTTTGCAATTTGTAGGTCAGTGTGAGCTTGTATGTTGATTAAAATATGATTCGCGGCCGTAGCTAATATGGCTTTACAGAATTATAATCATTAGAATCAGCAATACAACTCCATAAGTTAGCATTTATCTCAAATCTAGCGATTTCATGAAATCATGAGGTTTGAGATAAATGCTAACTTATGGAGTTGTATTGCTGATTCTAATGATTATAATTCTGTAAAGCAATATTAGTTTTGGCCGCGAATCATATTTTAATCAACATACAAGCTCACACTGACCTACAAATTGCAAATAACTTAAGAAATTTTGAATTTCGCGGGCTAGCCTGGCGCTTTCGCCTTAATAAAAAAGTGATCTCGGAATGCGAATGAAACCACTGCTGTTGTTCATTGAAGGCTCTTACAGACAGAGGCGATATCGCGTCGCGACGCGGTATTGCGATATTATATCCGTAGAACAATTTCTATGGGATAGCGCGCGACCATACACACAGGAGCGACGCGATATCGCCTCTGTCTGTAAGATGATGTCTGCCTTTATGATGTTATTTTGTTTTTTAATAGTTTTTTCGTTCTCAGAATGTCGTTGTGAATAACAAAGTTTTCATTATTTTCTTGTTTTGATAACGTTGTTACTAATAGTACATTATTGCAAAGGCCGTGAAATAGGCAATTGCAGGTCGAGTATGAGTTTGAAGGCCGAGCCGTAGGCGAGGACTTCACTAATACGAGACAGGCAATTGCTATTTCCGCCGAGGCATATATAGTGCTTTTCTCAAAAGAATGCAGGGAAATAAAAGTAGGTACCTAGTTAAGTTTCCATAATTTTTCAAGTTAGTGCCGCTTTTAATATGAACTGTACATTTCAGCATGGAATAAATTGTCCATAATGTAGATGGGTTTTTAGTTTTAGCAATCTCATTAAAATACGCCAAAAATACTGTTTCAGAGAAAATGTTCACTTTTTTCTCGTTTTTCCAAATCATAAAATTTTCATATACTTACCTAGTTTCATGTATTTTTCTTTTGACTTCGCTGGAAGCAGGTTTTCCATTGCCAATTTGGCTTCTGATCTTAAATCTGTGGAGTAGCTACAATCAATCTTCATTTCACTTTATATTTATTATGAATGTAAATTTGTTACATTAATGTACTTAAATATAAATTTTCAAATCAAGATGAATTTTCAGCTTTGCCGCCAATTTTCTATCTAACATCTGTGCCGAAAGGCATTTGTGGCTATCTATACAGCCACGTGAACGCAATTTATACTAAGCAAAGAGACTGCCATTGCTATGCCAATAATGATAAAAGAGATCCAATGAAAGAGTATTTAACCCAGCACGCCGTTTCATACAACATTGCTGGAGCGCTCCAGCAATGTACAACATTGCTGGAGCGCTGTAATGTTCCAAATTCAAAAAACGCTCCTGCAATGGATTTGATTTTCTTTGACCGTAAATTCGATACTTCGCGTGTTCTTTATTCGAAAATAATGACAACATTTCCATGCATGTTTGAGAAAAACCATTTTGCTGTTAATTATTACAGAATGCCTCCTCAAATATGGCGCACGTTAAGGCTCTTACAGACAGAGGCGATATCGCGAGCGATATTGCGAAGTTATCGCGTCGCGACGTGTCGCGTAGCGATGTTGCGACGCGGTATCGCCCCTGTATGTAAGAGCCTTTATACTAAATAGTTTATTTTCTTTTTTGCAGTAGTGGTTGTGTAGTTAATTTTCTCTAAGAAACATTGTTACCAATGTTGCGAATCGATAACTTCCTTTTTTTTTGTAAGTCGGCTAAAAACCCCCAATCAAACCAATGCAAATTCCATTCCACCTCACGAAATCTTCATAGAATTAATAAAACATAACACTTACGCCTCGAACGCGAAACTCCACCGATATTTAGTACATCAGCCCGAAAATATAAAAGTTGTTCCGCACATCCATCGAGTAAAACACCGGGTTCCCGCGCTGCCCGTAAAATTTTACAACGCAAAACCGTTGCAAACTGTAAAAATTTTAAACGGAATATTATATAAGGATATGTGTAGACCGGGCTTAGTATGTTCTCCACTGGTTATCTGCACTTTTTATTGTTAGTGAATACCGGAGTTTTAGTGCGGAGAAGTTGGTCGAAGAGATAAAATGGTGCGGTTGTATCTTTTACTGGGCTGTTGGGCAGTGCACGGTGCATCTTAGTTCCAGGTGGCAACAGTGTTGTCTTTAGTTTACGTTAGGGATCATTGTTGCTAAACTTTGGTAAGATGTACGAGTAATAAAAATAATATAAGCCTTTATTCAGATACTTATTCAACATTAATTTAAAACTTATAATAGTGAGTTGTCGCTATGAAAACAACAAAAACAACATGGAGCAGGAAAGCGATAAACAGAACAGAATGGAAAGAAAGAAAGAAATAAATAAATAAACCATTTATTTCAGGCGACACAGGCCCATAGATGAATACCTTAACCTAAACATACATATGTATTTGAATACAAACAAAACTCACTAGATTTACTTTGCGCTGTCATGTGGAACTTGCCCGCGGCAGCGACGGAACACCACGTCCTATGGCCAAAAGTCTCCTTCCATGACGAGCGGCAGATAACAGTTCGGTACACGCACCACGAACGCCTAGAAGTTGACGTTGCCATTGATTGATTGGGCTTGATTGTTTGGGGAGCCCTTTGTCAAAGTTGGGCAAACAGACTAAGTTCAACAACTTGGTCCCAACTTTTATTCCCAAGAAATAGAAAAATGAAACGAGATAGACAGTTTAGAAGGTGGGAAGACGAACTAAAGGCTATAGCAGGAAAAACATTGATCAGGAAAGCGATAAACAGAACGGAATGGAAAGAAATGAAGGAGTCAAGTTCAACAACTTGGTCTGTTTGCCCAACTTTGACAAAGGACTCCTTCATTTCTTTCCATTCTGTTCTGTTTATCGCTTTCCTGGTCCATGTTTTTCCTGCTATGGTCTTTATGTCGTCTTCCCGCCTTCTAAACTGTCTACCTCGTTTCCTTTTCCTATTTCTTGGGTACCAGAATACAATGTTTCTGTTCCACTTCTCAATGCCTCTTATTATATGGCCTGTCCATTACCTACCACTTAAGTTTCTTTATTCTCGTTTTTAAGGTTCCGTACCAAAATTGTAAAAAAGGAACCCTTATGGTGTGACTCAGTCTGTCTGTCTGTGTGTCTGTCTGTCTGTCTGTCACAGCTGGATATCTCAAGAACTACTAGTGCTATCAACTTGAAATTTGAAACAGTTTTAGATGACGTTTACCCAACTATTTTTCAAATAAGAAAGAAATAAAAATATATGTATTTTTTTTTGTAACATGGGGTGAAAGGGGGTCTTAAAAAATCAAAGTGGAGCTACTAGGTCATGTGGGGTATCATATGAAAGAGTGCTGTTTGCACATTCTCAAACATATTTTAATTTTTTTTTAGGCCGCACAGTGTTCGACTTTTGGTGAAAAATGTAAAAAAAAATACCGTTCCCCCGCCCTTATCTCCGAAGTTTGCAAAGAGAAAAATCTGGAAATATTCTATGTGATAGAAGTTTATGTAAAAATTACAGAAAAAATAAAACGATGTCTCTAAATAGCACACTTTTCCAGAAATCGGAACGGAACCCTCGGTGCGCGAGTCCGACTCGCTCTTGCCCGGTTTTTTTCTTCGTACGTTTTCTTATAATTATTTTGTTACTTAGGTAGCTATATTCTTTCCGATTTCTTCATGTTCAGCATGCTCCTCTCCTTTGCTGTCTGACAGGTTTCTTGTTTTGTGCTTTATTGAGTTCCCAAGTTTGGCAGCCATATGACTGCCTGTAAAGACTGGTTAGCTATACTATTAATCATGTTTATATACAAAGTTTCCGTCTAAGTTTTAGGTAGGTAGGTACTCATAAAGTCTAATTACATCGAATGTCAGTCTCAAGATAAGAGAATTGGTTTTGCTATGAAAAATTTGTCAGATCTACACCTGCGACCAGTTTTTCATGAAAACCTGCGTCAGAAGGTAAAAACTATTTTAATTTATTTATTTTAAAAAAAGTTGAATGAAATAATATTTACAATAGAAGAACTCACAAAAAATACAAAAAAAAGATACAAAGAATAATCATTATTTGATACAGTACCTACCTACAAGAAACACATTTAAACAGTTTAAAAAAACAAACGAAATTAAAATATAGGATTATGTGACTAGAAACAGTTACTTACTACGATCAGAAAATAATAACTGTGTCACCGACCAAAACCGCTCAAAACATTATTCAGTTAACCTAACTTCCCCACTACCTCCTAAACCCATGTTCTAACTACCGTCCTATATTTCGGCAGTGTGTGCTACGCCTAAGCGTAGCTCAATTTATGTTAATGTCTCCTCGTGAATAATACACGCGTTCCCGAGTGCTCGCCATATTTATGACGATTATCGTGTCATCGACGCTTTTTATGATATCTCTCTCACACTACAGTATAGTGGGGGCTGGTGGCTAAGTAATTACAGCTGCACGGGTTGATCAAAGGTTAACGGCTACGCTTGCCCAGGTCGGTTCGTGGATGGGTGACCAACCACTACACATTGTGACCCGTCCGTGCCTCAGAAAGCACGTTAGACCGTTGATCCCGGCTCTCATTCGTAGATCCATGGGCATCCTTAGCGTATGTACAAAATAAAGAAGAGGCCAAGTAAGTAATCCAATATTTTAAAAATAGTATATCACTAGGGGTGCGTCCGATACCGATACCGATATATCGGCGATACTTCGGGTTTGGGGATATATCGGCATCGGCGATATTTTTATTACCGGTACAACGATACTTTTCTTTCGCGTTTCAAAAAAGTAATAAACGCGCGTGCTGTTTCGTCTATAGATTTCGTTGCAAACGAGGCACGAACAATGAAGTCTTAGATAAACCCAAACTTGAAAAAAAAACGGCGCAGAAATAAGTACTTTAATTTTCAAATGAGTTCCGTAGCATTTGAGAGACTATTTATCACCGCAGGTCTCATTCAAACAGACTTGCAAAATCGCCTGTCTCCGCAAAACTTGAGGAAGCTTTGTTTTTTTTAACAAAAATCATAAAAGTGTTAATGTTAATTACCAGGTAACACTTTTAACGTTAATTATTAATTTTAATAACTAATAATTTAATTCTAAGTGTGTAATTTTTTATATTACTTAATTTTTAAAAAATAACCCAACTAGTATTTTATTTATTTGACCGTCATTTAAATTCAATAAGAGTATCGGCTTTGGTATCGGTATCGCCGATATTGTTATAGGAGTATCGTATCGGCAAAAAAGCGTATCGATGCATCCCTATATTACCTTCAGTAACGAAACTCCAAGTGGGTACAATGCGTTTCAACTAAGAATAGGAATGACTTTGCGCCATACTGTGAAGATTTAGCAAAACTGCGCCTTGTTTACACATTTGCAAAGTCAGTGACATATTTTAACAAAAACAAATTCCAGAAACAGAACTAAAATGGATAAGGATAACACTTCAAAACATTGCAAGCCTTATATTTCAATTTTCAGTTGACAGTTCGAGGTCATTTACGTTCCTATTCTTAGTTGAATCGCATTGTAAACATAGATAATAATCATAATAAATACTTACATACATCAAAGAAAGGATAATGATTCAATAAGCTTCACATCACAGATAGAGAACATCTGTGTAAACTGATAATTCGCAAGCCCTTTCCCCATTTCCTTCCCTTTCCAACAAACACAAGATGATAAACTAATTAACTATATTTAGTCCCCTCAAACTATGCCAGAAATTCACACAGCAAAGTAAATAATTACTCAAATACATTTCGCTTCAAGCAAATTAATCAAGACAACCGCAAATCAAACGATACCACTGTATCTGAGACACCATCGTACTAAATATACAAACCTTCATCCCTTTTACAAAAGGTGGATGAGCAGACAACAGAAGCTCGCTACGGAGCGCTGTTTCCCTCTATAAATTACTCGTCTCCTTGGCAAAAAGTTTCCTCTTCCCAACACACGCAAAAACCAACCCTATTCTCACAATCATAGAGGTAGTGGAAACCGTAATTGCAGAACTGGTTTTCAGTGAATAAAGATGAATGGCTGAGCCCAACTGTCACACGGTAGGTGGTCTTTGACTGACGTTCCTTGGTCCGTATATCGCATATGCCGTTTTTAATTTTAGTCTCGCAACTATACTGGGATGTCCTGCTTTAGATTCTGCATTTCAGTTAGAAGGATGGTTTGACTGAAGTGTTGGAATTTGAAGAAGTGTTGGGTTCGTGACATCGTGAAGTTGGCAAGTGGGCGTTTGATGGATTGTCAGTTTTGTCGATAGGTGAAAGATTTGCAATCTTCGAGACTGATGTTCGAACTAGTGCCTTTTCGATTCTTGGAAAGAAACTGATGGAGTTTCTAGGATTTTTAGAAACTAGTCCTTTGATGGGTTCACCAAAGAGACTTATTCATTATAAATACTACGTAGGTATCCAATAACTGTGGAGTTCATAATTTTACTGTAATTAAGTATTGCCTTTCCTGGGGTTTTGATGAAAAAAATAATAACGATATTTGTACTGTTAGAAATAACTGCAATGAACTTTCTGTGAAAAGCAGAGACAATCTATATAAATAAAAAGAGAAGTCCTGACTGACTGAGTGACTGACTCATCAACGCCCAGCCCAAACCCTTTGACCTAGAAAGCTGAAATTTTGCACAGAGGTTCCCTTTATAATGTAGACAAGGAATAAGGAAGGATTTTTGGAAATTCCATCCCTAAGGGGGTCAAATAGGGGATGAGAGTTTGTATGAAAAATCTTATTCCTTGACTTAATAAGAGTTGAAACTTGGCACAAATGCTTATCTAAGTAAATTATAAAGTTTGTCATTTTTAGTTTTTCTGAACTACCACAACAAAAAGCACAAAAGAACACAAAAGCTAGTAAATAATATGTTGCTACCTAACTTGGGAGTGGTCATTATTATTATCAAGCACACCAGATGTAATTATGTTTATTTCTGTAAGTGGGGGGCTTGTGGCTAAGTAATAACACCCGCACGGGTCGATCGATCAGGTTAATCTACGTTTGCCGCGGCTGATCCTTGGGTGGGTTACCACCTTTACATACCAAGACCCATCCGAGCCTCGGAAAGCACGTTAAGCCGTTACTTCCAGCTGTCAGCCGTGGACCTTTGACTTCAAAGCCCAATAGTCTGACAATGCAATCTTACCTAGGGGTATCGTATTACCCAGCCAATGGGTTGTGGAGGTCAGATAGGTAGCCGCTCCATGTAAAATACTGGTATTCAGCTGCATCCGGTTAGACTGGAAGCCGACCCCAACATGGTTGGGAAAAGGCTAGGCAGATGATGATGATAATATTTATTTCTGTAAGTAAAATTCTTTTAAGACACTTTGACACGTCATAAGATCACATATCATTTCACTAACATCTCTAATTTCTTTTCAAAATTCACTCAATCAAAAAAAACCAGAAAACAAACATAATAAAAATGACGTAACGTATTTTAATGCTCTCATAAATTATGTCATTCGGCACTGCTCGGCTCAGTTCGTAAAAAGTCGTGAATATATCGTTGGTTAGCTATAATAAATGGCTGTGGGCCCTTCGGAGGCACTTGTCAGTTTCAAACGTACGCCGAGATGAAATGTTACAGAAAGCTAGGTGGCACTGTTGGTTAACTGGCGTTAGTTGGATGTGATAAACGGAGTTTAAGGGTTAACTGACAATTTGAATGGAATTGGCTGTAGGGATATAAACGATCAGCTTTGGTGCTAACACCAAAGCTATATGTATATATGTAGTATTATGTAAAGAAGAGTTTTTATTGAGTGTTTTTACGTCGAGAATATCATCAGCCAGTCAGCATGATTGCTGAAAGAACTATCTGCCCAAGTGTTTCGGATGTGCTTAAAACTCTTTGTTAGTTAATCATCATCTGCCTAGCCTTTTCCCAACTATGTTGGGGTCGGCTTCCAGTCTAACCGGATGCAGCTGAATATCAGTATTTTACATGGAGCGACTGCCTATCTGACTTCGTCAACCCAGTTACTGGGTAACACCCCTTGGTAAGGCTGGTTGTCAGACTTTCGGGCTGTTGAGGACCCGTAATGGCTGTCAAATATCCATGAATGACAGCCGGGATCAACGTCTTCAATTACTTTCTGAGTCACTGACGGGTCTTGGTATGTAAAGATGGTCACCCATCCACGAACCAACTGCGGCAGGCAACCTGAACGGTCGACCCGTGCAGCTTTGTTAGTTAATGTATAACAGAAAAGTCCATTGGTTGACCGTAAAACTTTTTGAACGGAGACTTTTCCTTTCAAAAATCTAATCTGCTAAACCTCATTTTAATCACCGTTTTAACTAGACTATGGTTCCACCTACCCTGAGATACAGTTGTCAACTAAGTGGCGTGGCGTGGTGTGTGGCCCATCATTAGTGGGAACTTATCTTCATTGTTTGTGTGAGTGTGTTTGGGTGTGTGTGTGTGCAATCTACGTCACTATCCCTTTCCTATCATTATCCTGTAGTACATGGGTGTAATTAATGTTCGGTACAAAGTCCGGAAGTTTCATGGTTGTTATTAGAATCAAGAATAGGTATATGCTTTTTGGCAGATAAAATCAGTAAAGTAACGTTATTCTCTTAATAATATTGCTCGACATTCTAAATAGGGATGACGAAAAAAATTTTCGTTATGTACTTTATTAAAAAAAACCGGTCAATTGCGAGTCGGACTCGCGCACCGACGGTTCCGTTCCGATTTCTGAAAAGTGTGCTATTTACAGACATCGTTTTATTTCTCCTGTAATCTTTACATTAACTTCTATCACATAGAATAATTTCAGATTTTTCTCTTTGCAAACTTCGGATATAAGGGGGGCGGAACGGTATTTTTTTTTACATTTTTCATCAAAAGTCGAAAACTGTACGGCCTAAAAAAAAATAAAAAAATGTTTGAGAATGTGCAAACAGCGCTCTTTCATATGATACCCCACATAATCTAGTAGCCCCACTTTGAATTTTTAAGGCAGGGGCCCCTGCTCAGTCCCTGTTGCAAACAAAAATACATATATTTTTATTTCTTTCATATTTGCAAAATAGTTGGGTAAACGTCATCTAAAACTGTTCCAAATTTCAAGTTGATAGAATTAGTAGTTCTTGAGATATCCAGCTGTGACAGACAGACAGACTGAGTCACACCATAAGGGTTCCTTTTTTACCATTTTGGTACGGAACCCTAAAAATATGGGACACGATTTTTTTCTTTTTTTACGTAATCAAAAGATTATGGCGAAACATTGAGTTAAAATGTGACATGACGTCACTCCTTGCTAGATTTTATAGGTACGTGTTACAGTTGTGACGTAGCGAGTCCCCACTTCCCAAAAATGTGTTTTATCTAAGTCATTTAAAGCAATAAATACGTGTCTAATATTTTTTTTTATTATCTGACTGACGGACTTTTTCTTCTTCTTCTTTTTTTTACTTAGGCATCATCCCTAATGACTTTGGTGCGTATAACCTCTAGAATTTGAATATTAATTCTAAAATTACTAATAAAATCACACGCGCGTGAACCTAAATTATTTGAGAAATTTAGGCTATAGTTGCTGATTCAGCGATGCTAACTTCAAGGACAAAAGAAAACAAATGAGACGAAAGGCAATGGATAAAGTCCAATTTACTAGTCATGCCACATACCTATGATCCAGCGATCTCCAAGCAGAAGCAAATGGGTGCCACGTTCTGGATGAGCAGCTCACAGTCTAGGACACTACGCTGGCCAGCGGTACACAACAAAGTCTAGGTAATACAGATAACACTTGTAGGAGGTTCAATTAAGGGTTTAGGTTGAGATCGAGCGCGTCCGAGTAATGACGCGTGCGCACTTTCCCGTAGTCAAGACGGGACTCCGGAAGCCGGCAGATGTCAGCAGTTGACAGGGCCGTTCCGCATAAAGCATCACCAAACCAACAATATAAATAAATAAATAAATATCCTTGGACATTTCACACAACGCCATCTAGTCCCAAGCTAAGCAACCTAATGCTTGTATTATGGTAACGAGATGGCTGATAAACTACATATATACATTTTTTTTTTTTTTTTTTTTTGTAAATACATACATATTATAGATAGAAAAACACCCAGACTCGGAACAAATACTTGTAGGTCATACAAATATTTGTTCCGTGCGGGAATCGAACCCGCGACATGCTGCGCAGCAGTCAATCGCTCAACCACTGCGCCAACCGTGTCGTCAAATATGTGACACTTATTTAATAAATTAGAACTATTAAACCAATGCCCTTCAATCGCCATAAGGTGATGTGACAAGAATGTAGAAATTATAAATTATGAAGCGCAACCAGACTTTTCAGACAAACTTTAGCTAAAAGAGCAAAAGTAAAGTGTAAGTACCTAAGTATTCAAAACTTCAGCTTATCGTTTCTCATTCCAAGGTTGGACGACTTCAAAAAATTGATTTTATGTCCGACTTTTGAGTGGTTAGTTGACTGAGTTTCGAATTGAACTTTACAGAATAAGCCGGCGTTCGCACGGACGTAAAAAATCGCGGCGGGATTTTATCGCGCACTGGATTTTCAACTCCCGGTGTTGAGCCGAGCTTCGAGAATCCAATCTAACAAAAACAGAGTGCATCCCAGCGCGACGAAAAACTCATTGATGGATATTCAACTCCCGGCGCTAAGCAGAGCGTTGAAAATGAAGTGGGCAAAAAAAAAATCGCCGCGATTATTTTACGCCCGTGCGAACGTCGTCTAAGAATACCTATACTCCATCGGTTTTTACAATTCGTTGTATAATGTTGCTAAATTGAAGAGTACAACTGTGTCGTAGGATGACGACTGAAGTGACCGGTATTACGTTTAGTCGGTTAATTAGACGCGTGTTTTTTTTTTGTTTACCTTTATTTAATTACCTAAACCGGTGGTGTATACGTGTTTTTAAAAAAATTATAAAGAATAATCGTCATTAAAGTATTTGTCTTATTTTCAGCATATTTTAATTTAAGCTTTATCAGACAGTTTATTCATGTATAATTTAGTATTAGGTATTAATTGTTGGTTTTGGTTACGTTGTACCTAAAATATTAAAGTATGTAGTTTGTTTACAGCGTGTTCATTGGCTCGTCATTTTCCGTGATAGAATTGCCTCGAGAGCTTACGTTCTACGCATAAAAAGTAAAAGTTATTTAAGATTCATCTTCTTATACAATTACTTTGAGGATATTGAAAAAGGTATTTTGTGGCTGACTTGGAAAGAAGAAAAATATCTATCGTCATCTGCCTAACCTTTGATGATGTAGCTGAATACCAGTATTTTAGAAGGAGCGACTGCCTATCTGATGTCTACAACCCAGTTATCAGGTAACACGATACCCCTTGGTAAGTCTGGTTGTCAGACTTTCGGGCTTCTGAATAAACGTAAAATTATTTTACATTTATGCAAAGCGGTAATGGAACTACTGCCCATCCAACTAGTAACTTTGAATGGGTACTAAAACACGCAGTAGGAACCACAGCGATAAAGAACCAAAGTACGTTTTAAAATCATACGTGTGTAAAGATAAGTTGCCATGCTAATACTGTTTCATATTCTATTTCTAAATCTACTGAAATGTCTTACAAAGATGAAAGTCTTAAATCTTCTAAAATGTCTCTGAATAAGCTTAAATTTTATTGAACTCTAGAATGGACATTAATTCTTAGCACAAATCCATGGCGTATTTATTTAAAAAAGGAGGTTCTGTATTCGAGGTATGTATATTATGTATGTATGTATGTTTGTATGTCCGCGATTTTCTTAATAATTAATGAACCAATTTTTATAATTCTTTCACTAACGTGATCAGGAAGTGTATGAGATATCTGGGGGCACGGCAGTGCCCCCAGATATCGCGACCTAACTCTCCAAGCCCTAACTTTACAAACTCTACACCTTAGTAAAAATATGTGGCTTGGCCGTTTCGCTACCATCACATGGGCGCAAGGTGAAAAATGTATTCACTGTTCACTACTTTTCTGTTATACAATAGTTATAGTAGTAACGAAACGGCCAAGCCTCATATTTTGACTAAGGTGTAGAGTTTGTGAAGTTAGGGCTTGGAGAGTTAGGTCGTGTAGAGTTAGAAGCTTGGCTCTACATGAGATCTGATAGCTTTTTGTCAGTGCGAGCTATATGTGGTCTCGTCTTGGCAACATTTTACATGAAAATGTTTTTGGTGGGATAATACATTAGGTAATTATTCTTATGTACGAAGTTATATGCATAAATGCGGATTTTGATGATTCTTCTTTTCGTTCGTCTCGGGCTTACGTAATTGTATGTATATTTAACTAAAAATTGAAAAATAAATTTACTTTAAAAAAAATAGAAAATCGACTTCAAAAATAACTTTCATAAAAAACTTATACAGCTTCTGAATTCGGTGTCTTCAATTCGTCAATGCACCTTAGCTTGGCACCGACTTCAGAAGCTGTAAAGTTTTATAAGAAAGTTATTTTTGAAGTCGATTTTTTTTTTTTTTAAATAAATTTATTTTATTAACAGCTTCTGAATTCGGTGTCTTCAATTCGTCATTGCACCTTAGCTTGGCACCGACTTCAGAAGCTGTTAAGTTTTATAAGAAAGTTATTTTTGAAGTCGATTTTTTATTTTTTTTAAAGTAAATTTATTTTATTAACAGCTTCTGAATTCGGTGTCTTCAATTCGTCAATGCACCTTAGCTTGGCACCGACTTCAGAAGCTGTTAAGTTTTATAAGAAAGTTATTTTTGAAGTCGATTTTTTATTTTTTTTAAAGTAAATTTATTTTATTAACAGCTTCTGAATTCGGTGTCTTCAATTCGCCAATGCACCTTAGCTTGGCACCGACTTCAGAAGCTGTTAAGTTTTATAAGAAAGTTATTTTTGAAGTCGATTTTTTATTTTTTTTAAAGTAAGTATATTTTATTTCTAAAAACAGCCAGTAACATTACCTGACCAAACAAGACAGACAACAGCCTGAAAAAATGACTGCAAAGACTGTCGATGAGAAAATATTGCCATACCTACTTACCATACATGGCAAACTTAATAGTGATCGTGCTTTAACAGGAAGGCACCAGAATTCTTACATTATCCAGTCGCTTCATAAACATCTAGGTACAAAAAAGCAAAACAAACACCTACGTAACACTAACAAATTTTTAAAACCGAAAAGGTGCCTTAGATCTTGTTTGAATGAATGTTTGGACTTCGTGTTACTGAGAGCTGCAAATTCTTTTTCAAAAACTACCATCTATATACATTTTAGAGACTATCAGATTTGTCAAATTGAACGCATACCTATTCCCCATAAAAAAAAAATTCAAGTAAGTACTTAGGTAAAAAAATCCAAAAAAAAAAATAAGATAAAGTAATTCGGAATAGACGCGACAATAGCAAACTTAGCATTCCTAGATCCAGCACCTAATTGCATAACACACTATCAATCGTAATTGGTTTCATTTTGACAGTTCAACAACATTCATTGCGTTATGTACGTCGTCGAGCAGACAAATTTTTCGAACATTATGAAGCAATGGATTAGCAATTTGCTTCAAAATTATTCAGATTTCGATCGATAGTATGTTACGCAATTAGGTTTTTAGACGGCTCTAAGTATTGCGTAAAAGTACCTACAGTATCACGACACCAATCCTTTATAATACGTTGCCAAAATATTGGAGGGAATATATGAGTACAACAGATGTAGAATAAGTAGGTTTCATCTTATTTATTCTACATCTTATCCATTTATTTATTCTTATTCTTTTATTTTTTTTCTTTCTTTTATTCATATTCTTTTTCTTCTTATTATGTGTCTAAAACCAAGACAGCGCTGCGAAAAATACACTGAAGCATGTGCAAAACTACACCTCGCTCTGTGCATACACGCTCACACGCACACATTTACACCAAACTACAACTAAACTAACCGCATGTCGCGGGTTCGATTCCCGCACGGAACAAATATTTGTACGACCTACAAGTATTTGTTCCGAGTCTGGGTGTTTTTCTATCTATAATATGTATGTATTTACAAAAAAAAAATGTATATAAGTAGTTTATCAGCCATCTCGTTACCATAACACAAGCATTAGGTTGCTTAGCTTGGGACTAGATGGCGTTGTGTGAAATGTCCAAGGATATTTATTTATTTATTTAAGGATATTTAAACTACACCTCATTACGTGCACACATGTTTACGAAACCCGAAACGTGCGGCCTCACGTCACTGTTGACAGCGCTATGTCTTGGTTTTTAGGGTTCCGTACCTCAAAAGGAAAAACGGAACCCTTATAGGATCACTTGTTTGTCCGTCTGTCTGTCTGTCTGTCAGTCTGTCAAGAACCTTTTTCTCAGGAACGCGTGGAGGTATCAAGTTGAAATTAATATCAAATACGTAAGTCTGTGGTCCCTTGGAGTTCTAAAAAAATCAAGCTTCTAAGTCAACGCAATAAGAAAATACGGCCATTTATGCGACATATTTTGATGCTCGCGAGTAAATCAAAACCTATAGGGTACTTCCCGTTGACCTAAAATCCTGAAATTTGGCAAGAAGCAAGGTCTTACAGCACAAATAATAGAAAAAGTCCGACAATTGTTAATTTATAATTTTATCACTTATAAAAATATTTTTAAGTATGTCATCTGTCAAGGCCCTTTTTCTCAGGAACGTGTGGAGGTATCAAATTGAAATTAATATCAAATACTTAAGTCTATAGTCCTTAAGAGTTCTAAAAAAATCAAGCTTGATTTAATCAACGCAATAAAAAAATACGGCCATTTATGCGACATACTTTGATACTCGCAAGTCGCAAGTAAATCAAAACCTATAGGGTACTTGCCGTTGACCTAGAATCATGAAATTTGATAAGAAGCAAGGTCTTGCAGCACAATTAATAGTAAAATGCGTCGAGGTATCAAGTTGAAATTAATATCAAATACGTAGGTTTATAATCCCATAGATTTCTAAAAAAATCAAGCTTCTAAGTCAACGAAATAAAAAAATAGGGCCATTTATGCAACATATTTTGATACTCGCAAGTAAATCAAAACCTATAGGGAGGGTACTTCCCATTAACTTAGAATCATGAAATTTGGCAAAAAGCAAGGTCTCACAGCACAAGTAAAGGAAAAAGTCTGAAAATTTTTAGTCTGAGGTTAAAAAGCCTTCTGTTAGAGAAATCCTATTACAGCACTGACGAATTCGTCACTGTAAGGTCCGGAAGTAGTAGGCACCTTACACTTGTACAATAAGTAATAGTTCGCTCACTTGAAGTAGTTAAAGTCAGTTTAGGTGAGTTGACGGAAACCACGGATTTAGTAACACTTGATCGTTTATTAAGTAGCCCGATTTACAAGTAAAAGTTGGATGCTAATCCGCAGCGCTCGCGTTAGTAGTAATTTGTCAACTAACTTAAAAATATGTTTAACGCTATTAATAAGAGAATGAAGTAAGTAGGTTGCTGCGTATGCAGTTTAATACTTTGTACGTGAACCGTACAGTCACTGATAAATTACTGATTTGTGTGCACAGAAACATCTTCTTTCCAAGTTTCATCATTATAATTACAATCTCCGAGTGAAATTACTGTTTGTCATCCGGTTGGACGGACAGACGGACATGACAAAATTATAAGGGTTCTGTTTTGCCATTTGACTACGCGAGCCATAGACTTATAAAAAAAGGAGGACTCCGCGCCACGAATATCAAAAGTGAAGCACAGTAAGTATGCCGGGGCCGTTTGTACAAACACGCCTCATGCACACATTTACATCATAGTCTGCTGACCGGCCGCCATTACGTGACACGAGCGACGGCGTCTTTGCAGGTACTCAAATCACGCACACATAGATCGGTACGGTGCTTCACTTTCGATATGCGTGGCGCGGAGTCCTCCTTTTTTTATAAGTCTATACGGGAGCCTAAAAAGTAAATAAAATAACGAAAGGTACATTATACAATTTACCTTAATATTTCACCTTATATTATTTACCTTCAGTACTCCCAATAAAACACGTAGACAACTAAGAATTACGTCTAAACGGGCGACGTGTTTGAAATTCGTTTTCAGTTCGAATATTGCGCATTTCCCTACGGGACCGTTACAGAGAATGGGCGTTATATTTTGTAACCCTAATAGGGGCATATCTCGCTTCACTTTAACTCTATAGGGCTTCGTAAACATGTGTACTTACATGTTGTTGGTAAGTTGGTGAAGGGTTGTTTTAGACTTTTTGGAAAGAGCACTAGAAGTTAAGATCATTATCTACGTAGTTAGAGAGAGAGACAGACCGACAAACAGTGAGAGCACAGCTGGCAAAAAATGGTAGTGAAATTCTCTGAACTCGATTATCTAAAAAAGTCCAGTAAATAAAATTCACTGTGTTAAAATTGAAAGAATTCGCGAATAGGTAGAGCATAAACGTATTCGACATTGGGCACCCGCTTAAACGGCACCTGAGTGAATGGCACCTAAGGTATTCCACATATGGCACCTATCGATATACCTAGTTAGTGAAAATAGAAATGTTAATGAAGTAATTTATTGAATTTTATTAGTTTCGAAACACTAGTGGCCAATAACAATTTCAATTGTTGTCATCAACTTTTGCTGATACTTCTGATTGTGACTGATTTCATTTTGAAAGCAAGAGAAACAGTGTAACAAGAAATAAATCGTATCATGAGAAGTATTGATGGTGGAAATAGCAAACCATGAATTTGAACACCTTCTGCGCCTGGCCAAGGACGGAGCTGGTTTGGCTGACCTAATACAGACAACCGCGAGTAGTGAAGTGGTTTTAATGAAGAAGTAAAATAGTGGTGTTGTATATTAACACTCAATTTTAACTCCTACTCCTAATTTTTTAGGTTTTAAGTTGTAATTACATATCTAATGTCGCATTTTTGAGCTTTTTGGCATCTTCTCGCTACCTTACGTAATTCTAACGTTCAAAAAGTGCTAATTCTCACAGTCTAATTTCAATAAACGATATTTTATTCATTTGTTTTTTTGATTTGACTGCATAATCAGCCTATAGTGTTCCCACTGTTGATACACAAGCCTCTTCTCGCTGAGAGGGAGCGGGCTTTAATCCACCACGCGGGTACAGTGCGGGTTGGTAGATGTCACATGTCTTTGAATTTTTGGTTCTAGGACATTTACTTCACCGTTTTGAGAGCAGTGCAGTGGTGATGAAATAATTTACTCAAACTAAAGCGACTGTCTTGGTTCGAACCTGCGACCTACAAGACTCGTAAAGGCTCTTACAGACAGAGGCGATATCGCGTCGCGACGCGATATTTTTCTATGGATATAATATCGAAATATCGCGTCGCGACCGCGATATCGCCTCTGTCTGTAAGAGCCTTAAGTCGTGGTCGTTACCACCGGCCCACCACAGTTGATCTTTTATTTAGAACAGGCAAATTCATACTTTACCCGCAACCTTCCCATTGCGTCAATATATATGTACTATAGCAGCATCATACATAGCTCTAATGATACAATATACATGATCTTACATGAAATGAGTATTATATTCATGATATTAGCTGATACCGACATAAATGGGGCTTTGAGGAGTTCGGTTATGAGGTATATTCAAGCTTGATTCTCTTATGACATAAACAGAGCTTGAAGCGAGGTACACGTGGTTCTCGTTAAAGTAACATTAAGGTTTATTTTCCCTTTGTTTATAAAGCGTTGTAATCTGGACATAACCCTCCCCATTTCTAAATACAAAAAGAATTTAACCACCACAAAATAAAAACTATGTTTCTTCCGCCTGAATTATTCAATAAATGTGACTGACATAATTAATTATTTTAAACTAAACGAATGCTCAATTTTGACATGTTAATTTAATTTATTTTATTTTTTTCATTTGATTTAACTAATATTGTTCCCTCCAATAAATGTGAAATAATTATCATTAAGTATAATAACCAATTGTATCTAATATTCATGAATGCTTAATCTTGACGCGTAATTTTTTTTTTTTTTTTCTCAAATTTAATCACTTAATTATCTATTGTTATTTCTGTTTAGACCTCAATGATGTACTATAATACCTCATTGTCAGACCTAGTTCTATGTGCATGCTGTGGTCTCCTATAATTGAAGGAGCACACTTGAAAGAAACTTTCTAATTATTGTAATTAATATTGTATATGTGTATCCTTTGTTGGAGATCCCCAAATAAATAAATAAAAATAAAGAAAACAAGCATTATCACAATTGCTTGTGGTTAGTATAGTGATTTCAGATCAAGTCCAAAGTTGCTCGCTGCTACTTTTGAGGTCGTGCACAAATTTTCACCTAAAAGCTTTTTTTCTTGTGTTTGGGGGGATCAAACCGTGTGGGATTTTTACCTCACTAAAACCACCCTGGTGGTCACCATCTGCTCGTGGCTAAGTAATAACAGCCGCACGGGTCGATCCATCAGGTTTAGCTACGCTTGCCGGGGTTGGTCAATTGTTGGATGACCATCTTTACATACCGAGACTCCTCCGTGCCTCGGAAAGCACGTTAAGCCGTTGGTCCCGGCTGTCATTCGTGGATCTTTGACAGTCGTTACGGGACGTCAGAAGCCCGAAAATCAGTCTTATCAAGGGGTATCGTATTACTGGATTATGGAAGCCAGGGGGGCTAAAACGGCCACTTTGGCAGAATCATAATAGATAATATTATGAATAATTTTTGAAAGCGTAAAACGGTCACAAACTGACAATATAATTATGAATTGTCAGTTTGTGACCGTTTTACGATTTCAAATATTATTCATAATATTATCCTAATATGATTCTGCCAAAGTGGCCGTTTTAGACCCCCTGATAGGCAGTCACTCCATGTAAAATACTGGTATTCAGCTGCATCCGGTGGAAGCCGACCCCAACATAGTTCGGAAAAGGCTAGGCAGATTGATTGGTCACCATCTACACATGGAAGGGGGCACCGTTACCTCTCAAAAGCTCGATCCGAAACCCCCTCTGTGCAACGCCTGTTAGGGCACATCCCTAAGCAGACTGTTAATGGGGATAGTTTCTCAAACTCAGCTTTGTTTAAAAGTTCAAAGAAAATAATTCTATCCATTATTAAAAATTAATGTTAAATACATAGACTTATTAATTTTTAATAATGGATAGAATTATTTTCTTTGAACTTTTAAACAAAGCTGAGTTGAATAGAATAGAAAAATTAATGTTAAATACATAGACTTATGGAAACCATCTTCAACAAGATGGACTGGAGAAAACTAGGCATTTATATACAAGGCGCCTTTTTAAGTCATCTGAGATTCGCAGACGATTTAGTGTTACTATCTGAGACAAGTTCACAGTTGCAGCTCATGATTGCATCCCTACAAGTGACTAGTGCAAAAGTAGGACTAGAAATCAACCTCACTAAGACTATGGTAATGGCGAATAGTCGTAAAGTACCAATAAGAGCTGCTAACGGAAATCCACTAGAATACACAGATAAATACATGTACTTGGGAAAAACACTCAGTTTTGATAGACAAAATAACGATATTGAAATAGAAAGGAGAGTACAGCAAACGTGGAATAAATACTGGAGTCTAAAAGAAATTTTTAAAAGTAACATGCCAATAAGCATAAAAACTAAGATCATGAACTCTAGCCTCTTACCGTGTTTGACATACGGATGTCAGACGTGGAAATTTACGGCCAAAGCCAAGCACAAAATCACCACCTGCCAGCGAGGACTGGAGCGAAGCATGCTCAAGATAAAAAAAATAGATAAAATACGACACACAAAAATAAGGTCAATAACAAAAGCCACAAATGTCTTGAGCTATGCAAAAAAGCTGAAATGGAAATGGGCAGGTCATGTAGCGAGACTTACAGACCAGAGATGGACCGTAAAAGCAACACTGTGGAGAGGGCCACAAGGAAAAAGAAACAGAGGAAGACCACTGACACGTTGGGAAGACGAGATCAGTAGAACCGCGGGCTCAAACTGGAGCCAAATAGCACAAGACCGGGACAAATGGGCATCTTTGGAGGAGGCCTTCACCCAAACTGGGGTTCTTGAAAGAGAAATAAATTTTTATAAATAAAAAAAAAATAAAAAACTAAGTAGGTAACAAAATCAAATAAATTAAATGTAAGTTAACCTATTATTTTATAACATAATTATGTACGTACCTAATAGCAATATGAAAATAGTGTTTAATGCAAGAAATAAAAGGCTTTTTTATTTTTATTTTATTTTATTTATTTTACATAGACTTATAAAAAAAAGATGGACTCCACGCCACGCTCCCGCCGTCGAGGTCGAAAACGTAATTGCCCACCTCCCCCTTGCCCTCTACTCGGCGAGGCTGCGCCAGCCGGTAGCGCAGCCGAGCCTGTAGCCTCTAACCCGCCACTAAACTCTCCTTGCCCACCGATCATTCTCGTACCTCGTACCTTGGATGTTATCGCGTCACGACCCAGCCTGAACCCTCTGGCTGTCCTCCCTACCCTTACCGCAGCGATGTGCAGAGTCGCTCAAACCCCTAGTTTTAAGTCCTAGTTTTAAGCCTGGCCGGAGGCTTTAAGCTCTCGCTTAAAGCAGCCACAGGAAAGTCCGGTTAAGCAGTCTCGACCCCCCGTGGTCAACTGTGAGAAGCCATTCAACAAAAACAACAAACCGCGCCACGCATATCGAAAGTGAAGCACAGTAAGTATGCCGGACCGTTTGTATAAACACGCCTCGCGCACGCATTTACATCATAGTATGCCGACCGGCCGCCATTACGTGACACGAGCGACGCCGTCTTTTCAGGTACTCAAATCATGCACACATAGATCGGTACGGTGCTTCACTTTCGATATGCGCGGCGCGGAGTCCATCTTTTTTTATAAGTCTATGGTTAAATAGGATAATAGTATATTATGCAATTAGTGAATAAAGGACGGATTTAAAGCGAGGGCCATAGATGAATCACGAGCTAGTGAAGGATTCTAACGATTGAATCACGACCGTAGGGAGTGATTCATGATGATTGAATCACGAGCGTAGCGAGTGATTCAAGTGTTAGAATCCTGAGCGACGCGAGTGATTCATGGCCCTCGATATAAATCCGTTTTATTCAAGAGTTGCATACTATACTTTATACCATGACTACGAGAAAAAGAAAGATTTAAGTGAAAATAGACATATAATGAAGAAAAAGGAAAGTTAAATTGGCTTTGATGTAAACCAGCCGTGATTTTTTGGGTAGCAAGTTTTCCACTATATCGGCCGCCCTCTCTTTCATAAACTCAGGTGTTAACACATCTTCATCACTAGAATGCATTTTTAATCGATTAGAACAACACTAAACAAACACAAAAATAAATATTAAAGTAACACTAAACTTTGTGTCCGTACCACTTACAGTATTCAAAATAGCGCCAATTTACTAAAGACAGCAAAGAACATAAAACAGTTTTTATTCTAATGCTAAACTCCTTGTCGAAAATGTCGACCAATCAAATTGAATTTAGAACACATCAATATAGGTCGAATACAAAGATTACACTTACACTAGATACGGCAAGCCACGGCCAAGCGTGCCCTGCATGTTCGACTGTTCGTACTAAAAAAAGTCTGTTAGCTCAGTGACGCTTAGCGATTGAAACAATTCTGTTTACTTTGAGCACATCACTAAATGGCTGGGGTGAAGTTATCGTACGTATAAAAAAGATGACACGTTCGGTTTTCATACTATCTAATAACATGCCGTATCTAGCCTAGGTACTCTAAATCTGTGGTCGAATACATTGGTGTGTTCCATTTTCAAACATCAAAACAGTGAGTAAAAGTGCTTTTTATTCACTGTTTTCAGTGAATAAAATAAGCTTTTTAGAGGGGGAATGGTATAAAAATATTTTAAAGGGAGGTAAGTAAGGGTTAATGTGTGCAAAAGACGACTCAAGAGAGTGAGTGTTAAAGACGACTCGAAGGCTTTGACGTTATCTCCCCAAACCTACTTTCACATTACTTACTTAAAGGTAAACGTATTTCAAGTAAATTAAACTCGAAACTGAAACAACCACTTTATTACTACTTACAAACACTCACTCAATTTACCACCAAACAATGTTAATTTTTCCATCCACAACTCCAGAAACATTTACCATTGGAATTTCAAGCTTAAACGAGAGCACATAAGCGTTATACAGATAACTAGTGTGTGTACTATGTATGTTGGTTGTGCTATTAGAGATATGTTCAGTATTAGCGTTGACATGTGACGTCACGGATGCGGTTTGCACTTACGATCACTTATTCACTAATTGACGTATTAATATGGCGGCTGTGTCATTAGGGAACTGTGTCAGGGTTAAGAAGGTCAAGATACGTCGTCGTAATAGGTACCTGGAAGAATGCTGCGCTGACTCCAAATAAATTGGATTAGGGAATAATGTTACTAAGACAAATTTAAAGAAATTAATATATTGACTGTGCCTTCTCAGTATATCTATGAAAAACTTTTGTATGCTCATAAAAATATCAATTTGTTTAAAAAATACAGTGACGTCCATAATGTAAATACTAGAAACAAACACAAATAATTTGTTGTTCCTACAACCAGGCTTAAGAAAATAAGTGGTTCGTTGTATACGTTTTTATAATAAACTACCTAGCCACATTCAAGAACTAAGCCTTAACAAATTCAAAAATTGTATAAAGCGGAAACTTTGTCAGAAAGCCTTTTATACTGTCAAAGACAAAAAGATATAGAGATATAGATATTGAGGACAAAAAGGCTTGGGATTGAGCTGCTCCAATAAATTAACACAATTAATGTTGATTTAAATACCTTTTTACATATTCTATACAACAACATGAATATTTACTTTGTAAAGTATTACTTATACTATTTTTAATTATTGTGAATGTGAAGACTACGTAGATCATTGTTTTTAGGGTTCCGTACCAAAATGGTAAAAAAGGAACCCTTATGGTGTGACTCAGTGTGTCTGTCTGTCTGTCTGTCACAGCTGGATATCTCAAGAACTACTAGTGCTATCAACTTGAAATTTGGAACAGTTTTAGATGACGTTTACCCAACTATTTTGCAAATAAGAAAGAAATAAAAATATATGTATTTTTTTTGCAACATGGGGTGAAAGGGGGTCTTAAAAATTCAAAGTGGAGCTACTAGGTCATGTGGGGTATCATATTATTATGAAAGAACGCTGTTTGCACATTCTCAAACATACTTTTATTTTTTTTTAGGCCACACAGTGTTCGACTTTTGATGAAAAATGAAAAAAAAAAATACCGTTCCCCCCCCCCTTATCTCCGAAGTTTGCAAAGAGAAAAATCTGAAAATATTCTATGTGATAGAAGTTTATGTAAAGATTACAGGAAAAATAAAACGATGTCTCTAAATAGCACACTTTTTCAGAAATCGGAACGGAACCCTCGGTGCGCGAGTCCGACTCGCTCTTGCCCGGTTTTTTTATTTATTTTATCCTTTTCTCAGTTTTAGTCATAGTCTGGCAGTTTGAGTAATTTATGCGGCCTACCCAAATGTCTTTTCTTTGGTATTGTTCGTCGAATCGTTGAGCTCCTTAAGTTTTGACTTGAGCTGCACGATTACTGACAAATGCGTGCACTGACTGGACAGGTCCACTCAATCTGTGTGGTTCTTTCCTCAAAAGACCATTTCAGACTGCAATCTACATGGTTTTCACATGATCTGACCAAGATTATGTCTGGACTTTAAAAGAGACTGTGACCTCTGAGTTTGTTTCGGCGTTTCTTCTCAAAGTAGTCAGATAGGAAACGTTGACCTCATCTAGTTTTAAAAAAAATATGCTTGACGTGTAAAAGTGTTTGTACAAACCTACTTACAGAAAATAAATCATTTATCATTTATTATTTAATCATGAATTGTATATAACGCGTGTTGTGCGCATATTGTGAGTACAAACTTACATTTACTGTTGGAATGTATGGGAGAACCTGTTTTTCAACTTTAATGTTAATTAAGTTTGTTCTTGGGATAATTAATTTAATTCCAACTCGGAACCCTTCATTGCGCGTAGTCCGACACGCACTTAGCCGGTTTTTTTTTTAAGCCGCATAGTTTTCGACTTTTGATGAAAAGTGTAAAAAAAAAAATACCGTTTTCCACCTTATCTCCGAAGCAAAGAAAAATCTGAATTTATTCTTTAAGATAGAAGTTTATGTAAAGATGAGATGATGAGATGTAAGTAGTTCATTTTTTCAGAAATCAGAACGGAACCCTCGGTGTGCGAGTCTGACTTGCTCTTGACCGGTTTTTATTTTCTGAATAATAGGTATTCACGTTAATTCACTAATACCAAAATTAATTTTAGGGTATAAAATTAGGTATAACTACTTATTATCGCTCAAATAAGAACAAATACACCAACATGAAACATGCTCCTTTTCCGCATCTGTTAAATAATAATATGTCCGTTAGGTTGGTGTAGTAGAACCCGCCCGGGTTGACCAGCCCTCCGAGGTACTAGGCACATAAATTAAAAAGCTTGATCATACAGTATTTTAATAAGTCTATGACGCCAATGCATACAGAAATTATAGCAGAAATATATTTTACCACTACGCATTAGTAAACACAAAAAATCTGCAATAAAAAAATAATAAATATTCTTAATCATCGGAATGGATATATTCCGATGATTAAGAATATTTATTATTTTTTTCGTAGTGCTATATTGCACTACGAAATCAATCTGCCTAGCCTTTTCCAAATATGTTGGGGTTGGCTTCCAGTCTAACCGGATGCAGCTGAATACCAGTATTTTACATGGAGCGACTGCCTACCTGACCTCCACAACCCAGTAACTGGGTCATACGATACCCCTTGGTAAGACTGGTTGTCAGACTTTCGGGCATTGCACTACGAAATATTTAAGTAAATTACTACATATTCCAATAATTACAAAGTTTAATTATTTGATGTTAATTAAAAAGGTTAACGCTTAAATACTACCTTTCGAGGTCTACCTTGTCTTCTTTTCTCGATAACACCGATAGCAACTTCGCCTAAGAAAACAACAATACTAGCTGCATACATGAAGCCTATAAACATGAAGGCGCCTAGTAAGTTCTGGATGCTTAGAGGCACTATTGTACTAGTCTCTTCAGAACTACCAGAGTGGATCAAAAGCTCATTCATCCATTTATCAATTAACCCATTCTCCGACACACTACGTATAATATTATTAAACCTCTCCAACATAGGGAACCAACGCCTCGTCAGAATAGCTACCCCGTACTTATACATATTATTACTTTCTGGGAAACAGTAAATTAATGGCGCCCCTTTACCCAATTTCTGGTCTTGGTACACGGCTTGACGTCTCGACGAAACGGCTGCGAAGTTTCTCTGCAAAGCTGCCCGTCTTACACCCTCCGAAAACGTAGTCGAATTGTACTTGCGATATAAATAAAACGAACTCGCGTTATTAGTCTCAAAATAAGACCGATAAATCTCTCTACCTCCCAGTGGAATTCCAGACAGTATAAGATCCGCCTCAGTACTTATCTGCTTTTCAAATCGCGGATGCATTAGGAAACTTCTGAGAAACGATTCGTATGATATACCCATGTTTATACTGAAACAGAGCCAAGAGAATATTAGAATTCGGAACGTGGAGCTTTTGGGTTGGAAGGTAGCACCCCAGCCAAGGAGCATACTGAACGTCATCAACAAAGAATTTGTCGGCCATTTTGTGACTTTACTGTGCTCTCTATAGTAGAAGACGTGGAACATAAGACCCATTATGACAAGGCTGCAGAAAGTAGCTACCCACGTAGACCATTGGAATATGATGACCAGGTTGTCCCAGGTAGGTGCTTGGCCAGCTTTTGGCAGACAGAACGTCATCTCATCTTGTAGATAGCTCACAGTTGGATGGAACCACTTTCGGAGTATCCTCGTCACTTCTACGTTCCCCATCACCAGGTCGGCTGACTCATTCCTCAAAACTTCAAAAGCTCCCGTAGATGTTCCATTCTGGTAGACCTCGCCCCAATTTTCTTGAATCTCTGATGTTCTAGTTATTAGCGACATGTTTGTGAATTGGCTTATAATTTTGACAAGGTTTATTTCGCCGCCCTTTGCAAACTCGTGGGCGTCTTGAAATGAAGTATTAGTAAGCTTTCTTACTGAAGGCATGACGTATGGCTCAGCTATGACAGCATAAGCCACCAAAGGACAGCCTTTCATATCGGAAGGGAACATTTCGTGCTGTTTTTGAAACTCGTAGATTGTGTTATTTGTACACCGGTCTAGTATGTATACAGACTCACATTTTCCTCCGCAATTAGTGTCGCTGTAAGGTCTCCAAGTGTAAGATATAACCACATCATTATATTCGTCGTAAATGAAGACGATTGTTTTAAACAACTTGTAATCTCGAAGTTCGTTAATGAATTCCATAGCCGTCTCCTCTGCGGTGTCGTTATATTTCAACTGATAAAACACTATAGCTTTAGCAAGAGGATTCCAAGTTGGCAATTTGTTCAATTGCAGTATATTTCTCTCTAGTTCAGATTTCTCTTCCAAAATCAACATATAATTTTTCGCTTTCTCAGGGAAATGTGAAGCGTTTGCATGCGGGTAAAAAGAATCTTTTACCATAATAGAATATTTGATGCCGCTGTGTACAGTTTGCAATAATAGCCCTTGTGTAGTGGACGTATAAGAGTTGATGTTGATTATCACGATGCTGCCACTTAGAGCCTTTTTCTCAACGAAATATTTAGCGGAGAGTTTTAAAACGCATTCAGCTGTTTTTGTTATTTGTCCAGAATTTCCAGTTGTCATTAGTAGTGGGTTTTCACTCATGGTTGAAGTAAAATGTATGAAAAATAAAAGTGTAGGAAGAACGGAGAACATCTTGGACGGCCGCTAATGTTCGCGAAGGCTGCACTAATGGTAAACTGATTCATTGTGGGGTAAAAACTTTGAACTTTAAAGCTCAGAGGTATATAACTCTGTACGTTTTCTTTTAATCTTTTGCTATCATTTAATACATCTTAAACAATCTGATCCTAACTAAGATGGTCTTATTTAACAACTGTTTCTTTTGTTCCAAGTTACTCTTCTGTTATGTAGCATTTCAAATTATTTTAAACAAAAGGCTATTCTTCCATCGTAGCACCATTCTCATATCAAATAATACATGTTTAACATAAACAGTCGGGGCGAAGATCTAGTTTTTGTAAAATCTAATCTAAAAATGTGCACAGCCTTAGTTGACGGTTGACATAAGTCTTTCTCTGCAAGTCAACGACAAGACTGTGCGTCAACTGTTTTTAAGGGAAGCTTGTAGAATCATTTAGAAGTTTCGACTCGCCCTTCTTGGACGAGCGGGTATAAGAGGCATTCCCGCCAGAAGTGTGCGGATTGTGGCGGGGTTTAATTCACATAACACATATATCTCTCTCGATTGTGACACATGTTATTTAAAGACCAAACTAAATATCAGCTTCCCAAAGGATCTTGACAACTATGAAATTAATTTGAAGTTCCTGTTACGTTGTTTTATGGGTTGGTTCCATCTTCCTACACATCATAGACGCTTGATATACGATGTAGTTATCGCGATGAATAATAAAGGACCCCTTGAGTGCCTACAATAAATAAATAAATAATAAATAAATAAATAAATATCTTTGGACATTTTACGCAACGCCATCTAGTCCCAAGCTAAGCAACCTAATGCTTGTGTTATGGTAACGAGATGGCTGATAAATTACTTATATACATTTTTTTTTTGTAAATACATACATATTATAGATAGAAAAACACCCAGACTCGGAACAAATACTTATAGGTCGTACAAATATTTGTTCCGTGCGGGAATCGAACCCGCGACATGCTGCGCAGCAGTCAATCGCTCAACCACTGCGCCAACCGTGTCGTCGAATAGACAAAGACATGTTTTTCTTTAGCCCATACTTCCCCACTGCTGGGCAAAGGCCTCTCCAAAGTCCTCCCAGAAACTCTTTGCCAGCGCCACTTTAAACCTTCCCTTGCGGTACGAAAATATCTTACAAGCCAAAAATGGTTGCAGATTCCTGCATAGACTCAGTATTAATCATAATGAAGGTTTCCGTAATATGGGACATTATATGAAATAGCAGTGCCATTACAATAAATATTTTATACCTTACCTCAGCACGCGAAGCTTTTACGAAAATATCGAAGTTCAGAACAATCTTCATATTTTGTTTAATCGCGATGTGATTACTTTAGGTAATGTATCGTTCGATTTCCCTTTTAAAGGTGGGAGTTCAAGGGCGGCGATTTGATATTCGTCCTTACATGCGAAAGAAACTTTGTATGTCTTTTACCTGGACGAATTTCGATGAAAAGACAGTGGGCAAATGTGGTTCAAGAGCGTCTACGATTAACATAAATGTGCCAAATGAAAGGGTATGAAGGGATCATGATTATGCAGCAGGGAATCAAAACCCATCGGAGTGATTTTGAGTAATAACCGACCGATGATATAATATTTTTGTACTGGCATAAATCGTTTCCTTGAATTCCTGTATTATTTAAATCTTCTGCAGTTCAAAGCGATTATACATTACCTCAAGTAAGCTGTGTGATTGATAAATTTTATTATACAATACTAGCAAAAACTGAAATTTTAAATATATATATAGGCGCTTATAATTAGAAGTTTTTCAATCCTCTTTCCAATTCTTAATCTCCTGACGATTGATAAAGTAAATAAGAAAAAAATGTATTTTGGGTAGGTTTGAAGAGACAATAAATGTTTGTCACATAGTATATGAGGCGTGATTTTAGAAATGATTCGCAATTATCGGGTACATGCAAGCAAAGCCGCGTGCAAAAGCTAACAATAATATACATTTTTGAAATGTGCTAATTAAGCCCTTTCATTTGATACCATTTTTTTGTGCACATTCCTTTGCCGCTGCGCTATTGTTCTCTTATCGCTAAGTGTTGACCAAGCCTATTACCATAATGAATCTTATTTGCTTGTAGTTTGGGTTGCAGTCAGTATGATCTCGCTCGTTTTCTTAATGTATGGTGTTTTAATATTTTGTTTTAAACTGAATGTACCTCACATAACAATTTCTGTTGAAGTTCTATTAGTGCGTTATCTTTCTATTTGCGATGTCACCTATTAGTGTATTTTACCAAAATGTTCGGGGATTGCGTACAAAAACGTCGGTATTTTATCGGAATGTGTGTGTTAATTTCTATGATATTATTTGCTTGACTGAGACTTGGCTTATTGAAGGTATTAATGACCGCGAATTGTTTGACGACCGATACATAGTGTGGAGGCGCGACAGAAATTATTCTAGTACAAAGCAAACTTTGGGAGGTGGAGTGCTTATTGCGGTGCGACGGGAACTTGTCAGTGATCTACGCAGTGAATGGTTCTCGTCTGCTGAAGACGTGGATCACTATCACCCTTCATAGGAAAAGACCGCGTGTATCATACAAAATGCATCTATGTGTAGTGTACATTTGTGATCAGAAGCATGGCCACTCCCAGGCAGGTCAGTTATCTATTTTTTCTAATAACCTAACAGACATTGTTCAGAGGCACCCCGCTGATAAATTTTTAGTTCTTGGGGATTTTAACCTACCTAACATAATCTGGAATCCAGATGATGACGGTCATTCTGTTCGGCCTAGTAATATCCAAGGTCATGTTCAGGTTAATGTTTTTGACAATTTTACCGTGTGCAACTTCTCGCAATACAATTCGCATGTTAATGTGAACAACAAAATACTAGACCTAGTTTTGTCTAACAGCGAGGTCTCAGTAGCGGGCTGTGGTGATCCCCTGGTGCCGGAAGATTCACATCACAAGGCTCTCTGTGTGTCTGCTGATTTCGTGGGATTTCATACTCTTCCTGCACTTTCTCGGGTTAAATTCTTATACAGATCGGCCGATTATACGGCCATTAATAACAGGCTTAGCCAGATCGACTGGTACAGTGAAATGAGCACGAGAACACTCGAGGAAGCTGTTTCATTTTTCACGCTCAGTGATTTGCGAGATTCTTTTGTACCTGTTAAGACGGTCGTCCAATCCAGTAGATATCCTCTCTGGTACAAGCTGCCTCTGATAAAAATTCTTAGAGAAAAAGCGAAGCATCACTCCAAATTCAAGAAGTACGGAAACCAGCATGATCATGAGTCTTTTGTGTTACTCCGACAACGTGCTAAGTTACTTGAAAGTGAAATGTTTAGCTGCTATATTAAAAAAATTGAAGAGAGTATATTTAAGACCCCCAAAGCGTTTTGGTCGTACGTCAAATCTAAAAATCAAACTAATTCATATCCTTCCTTACTCAAATATAGGAATTGCACTTCAAGTAACGGAGAGGACATCTGCAACATGTTTGGCGACTATTTTTACTCGAACTTTCTCAATCCTGATAGTAGCACCAACGGTGACAACGATCTCGCTGATGAGCGCGCGCAGGGTTCTAGCATGCATTTGGGCGATACTATTTCTGACATACATTCGGTCGAAGTTAGTGAATTGGAAGTTTTTAAACTACTAAAAGGAGTCGACCTGACAAAATCTGCAGGACCAGATAATATTCCGCCTGTTTTTATACTCAACTGTGCTAAAAGTCTGACTACCCCTCTTTCACTTTTGTTCAGGCGATCCCTAGCTGTGGGTGAGGTACCTGCAATTTGGAAGTCAGCGTTGATTACTCCGATTCACAAAAAAGGGCCTAGAGACAACGTGGAAAACTATAGACCTATCTCCAAACTATGTCTATTCGCTAAAATCCTCGAAAAAATAGTATACAAGCAGCTTTATGCTACTCTTAAATTAAGTATTAGTGACCGCCAGCATGGTTTCCTGCGAGGTCGTTCCACAACCACCAATCTCATTCTTTGCAGTGATTACTTGACTGAATGCATGTCCCATCGCACACAAGTGGATGTAATCTACACAGACTATAGTAAGTGTTTTGATCGCCTGGATCATGCTATACTCTTGCGTAAGCTATTAGCTATGGGTATCAGCGGAAATCTTTTTAGGTGGTTCTCGTCATATGTAACCAACAGATGTCAAACTGTTGTTCTGAATGGATATACATCCAGAACTATGTTTATCCCTTCAGGGATTCCTCAGGGATCGCTACTGGGACCCTTGATGTTCAACATCTTCATCAATGACGTCTCTTCATGTTTCTCGAACTCAACAGTTCTTTTGTTTGCGGATGACATGAAGATTCTAAGTGAAATTAGAACTGAGGAAGATGCTGAACATCTTCAACTTGATCTGGACAGATTCCAAGAGTATTGTGTCACCAACCGCTTAGATTTGAATGTATCGAAATGTTACATATGCACGTTCACTCGCAAACCTAAACCTATTCTTTATGATTACAAGCTATCCAACACTTCAATATCCAGAGTTAATACAATTAGAGATTTAGGCGTCACCTTCGACTCGAAACTTCTTTTTGACACACACATTGATAATATTATTAAAAAAGCTTCTAAGGCACTTGGTTTCATCTTGAGAATATCAGCCGATTTTAAAAATATAAAAACACTCAAAATTCTTTATTGTGCCTTTGTGCGCAGTCATCTCGAATATTGTTCACCAGTATGGAATCCTATTTATGCTACTTACGTTAATCGCATTGAAGGTATTCAAAAGAAGTTTTTGAGGTACATTCAGTATAGATCGAAAATCTATTTACCCAACTATCACAGTCGCTGTAGGAAGTTTCACATTCTTCCACTAATCGAGCGAAGAAACATTGCTGACATTGCATTATTGTTCAATATAGCTAATGGTTCAACCGATTGTTCTGAACTGCTTGGCAAAATTGGGCTACGTGTTCCATCTTTTACCTTTAGGAATCATCGTCCTCTGTATGTTCCCTCGGTACGGTGTATCTATAGACAAAACTCTTATACGATAAGAGTTAGCAGATCATACAACTCGATGTGTCAGAGTGTTGATGATCTTGATTTATTTACTACCAGTGTCACTAAACTCAAAAAAACCCTATGTAACCTCTTCTTTGAGGATCACTGATACTTCTCATGTTATATTGTTATTTGCTCCGAGTTCTTTTACTTCTTACTTTCTCTTACCTGTCTACTGTCTCTTGTTCTATCCTAGTTTTATCAGTGAAAACTTGTAATTGGCCTTCTGTCACTAATGTTAACCTATCTATAACCTAGCTGTAAGTTTTCTTGAGATAATAAAATAAAATAAAAATAAAATAAAATACCAAACAAGGCGTCATTAAAAAAAGTTTTTTTTTAGTTCATGACTTTATGTCCTCTAAAGGGCGCCATTTTCAATTTAATGTGACGTCACATAGCCTATAACCAGCGGACAATCAAGACGTTTCCAATGATACCTCATTTGTCAAATTATGACAAGTAGTTTAGAAGTTATGAGGGAACAGATGAACATACATATACGTACATACATACCGGTCAAAATCATAACCCTCCTTTTTGCTTCGCCGTAGTCGGGTAAAAATACTTACAATACTATACTAGTAAGATTTAGGCAGTGAAAAAAAGGTAAACAATCTTGATGTGTCTTTTATCTTTTTAGGGTTCCGTACCAAAATTGTAAAAAAGGAATCCTTATGGTGTCACTCTGTCTGTCTCTCTGTCTGTCTGTCACAGCTGGATATCTCAAGAACTACTAATGCTATCAACTTGAAATTTAGAATAGTTTTAGATGACATTTACCCAACTATTTTGCAAATAAGAAAGAAATTAAAATACAAATATTTTTTTTTGCAACAGGGACTGTAAGAGGGTCTTAAAAATTCAAAGTGGGGCTACTAGGGCATGTGGGGTATCATATGAAAGAGCGCTGTTTGCACATTCTTAAACATTTTTTTTCTTTTTTTTAGGCCGCATAATTTTCGACTTCTGATGAAAAATGCAAAAAAAAATACCGTCCCCCCCTCCTATCTCCGAAGCTTGCAAAGAGAAAAATCTGAAATTATTCTATGTGATAGAAGTTTGTGTAAAGATTACAGGAAAAATAAAACGATGTCTCTAAATAGCACACTTTTTCAAAAATCGGAACGGAACCCTCGGTGCGCGAGTCCGACTCGCTCTTGACCGGTTTTTTTATTTTAAAACCTCAATTTAAAAATACAATGCAACTAAAAACCAATATTAATACAAAAATAATGATTAATAAGTCAATTGAACCATTTAAGCAGTAGTTTATTTGTTTAGTATGTGTTTGTGTAAAAAGTTGCATCAAGATTGTTTACCTTTATTTTACCACCTAAACCTTTCTGATATAGATGTTAGTAAACAATTTATCTTTTTAACAATAAAGTTGGTAGTCAATTTGCGAATAATTTTCTCTACCAGTACCGTAATTTACCTAAAGCGTTTCGCTTCCGAGTGTACAATACAAAAAATAAATAACCATTAATTCAGGTTCAAGGTTTATCGATTACTTTCATAATCGTCTGTAATATAATATATGTGCGTATCGTTAAGATCTTTGTCCCTTTTTGGCTCAAGTTTGTGCGAAGTTCATGATTTGTGACCGAACTTACAACGAAGTTTTCTGGAGTTCGAATCTGATTACAACATTAAGATAAATGCTTTTATTTCTATGCGCGTGGTTTTGATTTGATTGTGGTAAAGAAATCTAATCTTTACTCGTTGGAACGTACCTGGATTATCAAAACGAAACAGAATCGCGACCGTCTTTTGACGCCGCAGGGCACTCCATCTGTCTAGCTTTTCCCAACTATGTTGGGGTCGGCTTCCAATCTAACCAGATGCAGCTGAATACCAGTATTTTACACGGAGCGACTGCCTGTCTGACCTCCACAGACCAGTAACTGGGTAATACGATAGCCCTTGGTGAGACTGGTTGTCAGACTTTCTGGCTTCTGACGACCCGCAACGACTGTCGAATAACAGCCGGGACCAACGGCCTAACGTGCTTTCCGAGGCAAGGAAGAGTCTCGGTATGTGAAGATGGTCACGGACAACCCCGGCAAGCATAGCTTAACCTGTTGCAGCTGTTATTACTTAGCCACGAGCTCCTCTGGAACTTTAGTCTTCCTCAGGAACTTGAGTCAGACAATAGTTTTGTTAATCGGGTTCAATAAATACTCATATCCTGATACTTTCTTTTTGTTTAATATATTCTTAGCTTTATCTTAATCTTGACTGACTATGAGAACTTTTTCGACTACCCAAAAGGTTCTGGTCATTAAGGATGATGCACCAGGGTAGCCCGCGAAATTCAAAATATCTTACGTTTTTTGGAATTTGTAGGTCAGTGTGAGCTTGTATTTTGATTAAAATATGATTCGCGGCCGTAGCTAATATGGCTTTACAGAATTATAATCATTAGAATCAGCAATACAACTCCATAAGTTAGCATTTACCTCAAACCTCATGATTTCATGAAATCGCTAGATTTGAGGTAAATGCTAACTTATGGAGTTGTATTGCTGATTCTAATGATTATAATTCTGTAAAGCCATATTAGCTATGGCCACGAATCATAGTTTAATCAACATACAAACTCACACTGACCTACAAATTGCAAAAAACGTAAGAAATTTTGAATTTCGCGGGCTATCCTGGCGCTTTCGCCTTAATAATTAAACGTTGCTGTATTCATTTATCAATGAACAGCCTATCCTGAAATTGTTTTACATATTTTCATTTTTATTGTCTTTAACGCCTCTTTTGAGGAGATCGAGGTCGTCGTACAGTCATAATTGCATAATTTTGGCCAGGGATTGAATAAAACAACGTCGCCGTGTAATTTACATAATATATTATTATTTTTAAAAACTGTCGTTTTACATTGAAACTAAAATTGGTCCGACCGAAATCGTGAGTAACAACATCAGTTAAACATGGTGTTATGAACAAAATTATTTTCACATTTATTCCCTGCAGACACAACTATGAAATAAATACCTGATTTTACTAGCATTATCACAACAGCTATTGTTTAATTATCAAATATTTCATTATTTCAAGTCTGCTAGGTATGTAAATTGACTGAATATTTCATCGGGTTTAACTGCAACATGTATTTGTTAGTTTTTTGCAAACTCTTTTCGTTTTCATTTTATCACTTTCGTTTGTTAACTCTTTGATTAATATCAGTTTTATAATTTTATCTTCATCTTTATCTAGAGAGCCATTATTCATAACAATTTTTTTTTGCCTCCATTTCACGCTGTGTCTGAAGAAAACTATACAATCATTACATTAGAATTACATCACGGTATAAATGATTAACACACTAAACATTACGACTAAAATTGACAGATAAACAAATTGTTTTTTTACTAACATTTTGTGCCGTAAAACGAGTGTGACATACACCGTACAGTACCGCTTATGTTTACAGTAATATATTGAATAACTATTTACAATAAATGCTGTTTGGGTTTATAGAATAAAAAGAAGCGATTGATTGACGTCCGAGTAATGACGGCAAGAAATCGATAGCTTATTCGGTAATAAAATTTACCGATTAGAAGAAATTGTACAAAGTAAACTTTTAAAAAATTGGCTTTTAGTTGATATGGTTTTTCTATCTTATTTTTCTTCTAGCAAGAAAATAATGGTGACATGCAATGATTTAGATACAAGTGTTTTAGACGCCATTTTCAGTCACATATCTTTATTCCATACACTCAAACATCACATTAAATGTAACTTCGAATACCTAAAACCTGTGCTTTATAACAATCTATATAAATATGTTATTTTTTCGTCTTATTTTAAAGCTAATTCAAGTTTTTATTAATCGGAAAGAGGAAATCGGGACGGTGGATGTACAAATACACACTAGATGTAAAAATATAAGCAGCTTTTTTTATAAGTTATGGTTCGAAGAGGAAATTGCATGCAATATTTTCAGGATGGTAGCCAGAAAATTGCCTGATGCTATAAAATAGATATCAGTGAAGGCAGCTTAAGATTACTGAAGAGACATTGCCAATTAAGTAGACTTTATTGTAGTTAACAGTTTTACTATCTCACTTTAAGTAACTGCCCATCCATTGACATTATGTTCAATCGTGATTATTAAAATAATGTTAGCTTTGTTTAGGATCATACACCAAAAGACAACAGCGGGCAAATATCGGGTCCTTGTGGCACGCCAATACTTATGCATTATGTTTTTACATCGCGTAGCCTTTTTCTTCGCACAAAGCTTTTTTTGGTAAATATTTTATGAATTTGGATGACTTCTTATGTTCCTTAATGTAAATGAGCACTGTAGGTCTCCGACTATCACAAACCCTTGCTGAAGTGTACCCAACGCTTGCTTGAGAACCATTTCCTTTTCAATCTTTATTGCATACTTTCTTTACGATATATCATATTCGATTCAACGTCCAATTGTATGTATTTTTCATCCTTTTACAGGAATTATTTTGAGGATAAATTGACAGCATATTAATTATTTAATTAACTTTCTCACTTTATGTCAATTAGGCCTGATATCAGAATAATCGAGGACAAGTTGAGCAAATCAATCTTTAAGGGAAGAGAATTAAGGGATTGGATCACAAACGAAACTCTTGACGATATTATGGGACACGATCTTGAGAAACCCTTTAAAATACAATAGATTTTATCTAACCAAGAGTTGCACTGGTGGTCGAACAATTAAAGTGTCCCAGTAGAAATACAGAATACTATATGGAGGATATGTTAAAACTCAGAACATCTATATTCCATACCAAATCTACAAGCTCATACTTGTTACGCGTCCTACAATAATATACCTGTTTTCATTTCTAACTCCAAGCGAATTTAGATCTTAAACTCTGATGATTATGATTCCTTTTTCTATACTAATCGCCTCACCCAGCCTATTTAAAATTATTGTATAACATCTAATATATATAGGAAAGATTATTGAGAATCGTAAAAGTACTGTAGTCTTCAATTGAACGATATGCTTCAATTTCGTGATGGCAGCTCCAAATATAGCATTTTCATCTTATGTCTTACTTAATCATAGATCATTAGGTTTGATTGTATATCAGAATTGGATAATTACGTAAACTTATTATAGCTTCCTGATAAGTATAATGACTGTATCTTACATGGAGGTGTACCTATTTTTATAACTTTCTTGGTTTGTAAAAATAATAATATGATAAAGTTTAAAAAAAAAACACAATTTTAATTGATCCAATCATGATACACCAACAATTGAATGTCTATAACCAATATACATTAGTCTTAGTTTAATTTAAACTATTAAAGGCAATGTAGATAGAAAAGTTAAGTCGCAAATACATGAATTATAGCAATGTACAGGTCAGAAAAGCTAAGGTTTAACAATAAAACATCAGTAACAAAAACAAATGAATCGAACTATACAATAGTAAAATGCAATTCCATATTTTCTAGGTTTTTTCTATCACGTTCTTTTGCATACTAGATTTTTACAGTTTCGAAAGAACTCATTTTCTTCCTCTCTTTCTAGAATACACATTTAACATTGATGACATCTTACAAGATTTAAGTTTTAGGAAGGGTTTAATGATCTTATTGCTACAAATCTAGTACGCACAAGTATCAACAATCGCATCCGTACACACAAGTGACCCATCTATAAACATTATTAATTAATATTTACAAAATACTAAAAACACTTGCGTATCAGTCAATATGTCTTATCATCTTAAAGCATTAACGCCCAATGTTCTGGCGAGGTTTGATTCAAAGCGTCTAACAACCACTCACTATGTTCTTGATATGTCCAATACACACAAAACTATAGTCGTTTCTTTCGCACTTGGATTTAAACGTACCACTCTTTGATGCCGTCTCGTTTGACGGGCTGTGTTGGTATAGGCGCGAGGGGTGCGGAGGGCGCGGTACCGTTTCTGTTGAGAGGGAGAGGTTGCAGGTTCCGCACTGCACCTCCCGTTGGAGCACTTGATGCTCCACTTTGGTAACTCGAATGAGCCTAAAAAATTAACACACAAATTATTTTGTTATCTGTCTGGAATGTCAAAGTCAAAAATATCATTAAAATAAACCCAAAAGAAAAATCAGGATTAAATTAGACAAAGATAAAATATTTAGTTGGTACTGAAGTAAAAAGGGACAATGCAAAGGTAGGCGAAGATCAAATTGAAACTTAAAATCACCTGGTTGCCCAAAAGCGCCGCACTGGCTCCTTGCTGATAGTTTTTATCCTCTGTCACCTTATACGAGGGGTCGAACTTGAACACGATGTACTTGAGCACTATGATCACTATCAAAATTATTGCTATCAACACCGACGCCACGATACCTGAAAAGTAAAATATTTTCTGTTACTATTCTGTTTCTTAAATGAAAAGATTCATCATCATCATCATTTCAATCTACAATCGCTCATTTCTGGGCATCTCTAAGTTTAAAGATACTAAGGGCCAGTGTCGCGGCCATTTTGCGCGAATGGAAAGGAGCCCAACTCATCCCATCAACTCATTCACTCATTGTAATGAATTTAGCTTATAGTCGTATTCGAATTATTAGCATATTCTAATCCAAACTTGACACGGACTTGATTGATACAATGCTAATCGTTTTCAACATTTCAACGTTTTCAAACTCAAGAAACTGACTTAGTCCTAAACAAATCCTAAAACATTCTGTAAGAATAATGTGATTACAAGAAAAAAATTTCTGTTTTGGAAAATTTTATATTCGTAATAATATAATGTTTCTCTTATAGCTCGATAAATGGCGATGTTCCGTTGGACTGAATTTCTGAATCGCGGTTTGGTTTCGTCAATGTTGTTTGAGTATGGTTGGAGCGCGGTTTTTAACAAATGAAGAGGAAGCAAGGAGAGTGTAAATTTTTTTAACTGTTGGACACTCACAAATGCGTCTTATGTAACGTCAAATCTTATTATGTAAAATCATGGAATGAAAAACTTAATCACGTTTAGATTCTGTAAATTTTTGGATTGGGGCTGAAACTTATTTATTTTGCCGACTACTTATTGGCAACATTTGAAATTAAAATGACCATTCAAAAAGTTGACAAACACCTTTGAAAATTTTACTTTTTCGTTCTGCTACTGTACTATTGTAAAATTTTACGATTATTTGATTTAATACAAAATAAATTACCGTCTTTTCAATTCATTTTTTAACTTACCAACAATAGTTGCGAAGAACTCTGATTCAGGTGGCACAACCCTATTATCCGTCGTCTTCGGGTGGTACCACTTAGGCGTGACATCATACCCGTTGTATTCAGGATGAACTCTTCCCGGTATTCTGTCCTGCTCACTCTCGGTCTCATAAGTGGGTATTCGTGCTTCTATCTCGTTCTCGCGCCGGTCTTCATATTCTGGTATGTGGTTGGTTTCTTCTTCTGTAGTGTGAGTGGGCTCATCTGGTACGTGTCTACCAGTTAGCGTTGGCGTAAAGTGGTTACTTGTTCTTGTGTGGGAGTGATCTGCAGATGATAAACGAATCTTAGTGACTAAAAAAACTAAACTTTGACATGCCTATATCTCATGCCTAACTCTCTAGGATTCATTTATCCATAAAAATGAGTTGAATGCAACAACCTTATGCGGCTTCCTACATGCTATCTTTATTTGATACTTGGGATCAGATGAGCAGATGTCTTAAAACGAAGCAAAATATATCACCGTGACTTTACTGGCAAGAAATTTACGATAACAACAAAAGCAAGATCAAATCAATGTTAAATTGAGGCGAAGTAGCCATTTTGTTTGTAGAAATTGCAGAGTTAACGATCAACTTTCAACATTTTTTGCCAGGCAGGCATTGCCTGGCTGGTTAACCAAAAAATTACTTTCGATGCAGGAGTTAAATGATCAAGATAGTAAAATTGAAGAAATACTAGCTATAAAATACTTCGAACAGCAGCAAATGATAGTTTTACCGTCAGTGGGCGTAGTTTTTCTCTCAGGCGGTGTAGCAGTATCAACGGTGCCAGCATGCATATTATCGTGGTCTGGCAACGTCGGCTGACCAGCTGTGCTACTCTTAGTGGTCTCACTAGAACCTGTAGACCCGTCGGTGGAACCTTCGAGAGTCTTTTCCACGTGTTCAGTAGATACGATGACGACTGTTGGTGATGTCATGCTGTGCGTACTGCTTGCTCCGGACCTGCAATAAAAAAAAATAGATTATAAATTTAAAAAAAAAAACATTAACGAGAAAGGTAACAAAGGAATGAGCTAAAATAATTTCGCACAAAGATCTAATAGTTCTAAAGTAATCATGCATTTGAGGTGTCCCAGCAGTGAGAACGGTATAGGCTAATATTATGCTTGAGCCTTAAAGATGACACCTTGATATGATGATGTACAGACGCCAGCACATCAAGCTACTACAATCTGTCAAATTTCTTTAATAGATTTTCATCTTTATCGTTATATCATTAGGTTCAAGGTTGATTGGGAAAATTTGACAGTTTTATGTGGCTTGACCTGCTGGCGTCTGTACCTTTAAGATAACATGTTATCATCCATTTCAGGAATATTTTATTGCACAGATTTCCAATCTATTTTATTTAGTAAGGTTTATTTAGTGCTAGTAGCTAAATAATAACAGCCGCACGGGTCGATCTTCAAGCTTAAGCAACGCTTGCCGAGGTCGGTCCGTGGACGGGTGACCATTCATTACATATCAAGACCCTTCCGTGCCTCGGAAAGCACGTTAGCCGTTGGTCCCGGCTGTCATTTGCAGATCTTTGACAGTCGTTACGCGTAGTCAAGAAGCCCGAAAGTCTGAAAACCCGTCTTACCAAGGGGTATCGTGTTACCCTGTTACTGGGTTGTGGAGGTCACATAAGCAGTCACTCCATGTAAAATACGGGTAATTAGCTGTATCCGGTTAGACTGGGAGCCGACCCCGACATAGTTGGGAAAAGGTTAGGCAGATGATTTAGTAAAAAACTTACGTAGTCGTTGGGTGGTCCGGTTCAGTGATTTCGTTTTCGTTAGAGCCAGATCCTTCGATACAGTCTTCATCATCACACGGTTTCATCAGCTTGCCACTTGCGTCACCCTAAACATAATCATTTTTAGTACTTATAGTCTACAGTCAGTCATCGAAGTCGAATCAGCTTCATACTTTTTATTTATGTCACGACAATTAACAACCTTATTTGTGGGACACTGTCCCAGTATAAAATCAAGAACACTGTATTAAATTTCTAGCTGCGCCCCGCAGTTTCAACCGCGTAGACCAGAATAAAAAGTAGCCCATGTGTTAATCCAGGGTTTAAGCTATCTAAATACCAATTTTAATTCAAATCTGTCCAGCCATTTGAGCGTGAAGAAGTAACAAACATACAAACAAACACACACACACCCACCCACATATCCACACACACTCACAAACTTTTGCCTTTATAACATTACTGTGATTATTGTCTTATTATGTACAGCTAGGGAAGCTTGACACTACGTCAATTTGCGGCGATATAGCCATTTCATAAGATTGACGTAGAATGCAAGTCGTGATTGTTGTGTAACATAAGTCACACACACACACACATTCTCATCATACCTTGTGTAACCTCGACGGAGGTCGCCTCGTAGACGGCACATACACCGGCGTGATGAGATCGTCACCGGACCCTGCGTCAGGTAGCACGCAGGCGTCTTCATCATCATCTCTACACCCTGACCCTGCCCCGGAGTAGACTAGCTCGTCTAGTACTCCAGGGCCGCCGTACCCTGACGGTGGCGTCTGGAAAGGTCAAAGTAGAAAATCAGTTTACCATTAGTACATAATAATTTGAGGTTTAAAAAATTATGAATTCCTAGAATAGATTTTGGAAAAACCTTCATGACAAGTAATATCATTCTTCATTCCTATTAAGCAAGTGAAATCGTAAATTAGCATGCTACTTTTATTTGATGTGGTAGAACTAAAGAAATATAGTCACTGAAATTAATTATTTAGCTTATGAACTCTTCTTCAATTTCCCGTGTTATAGCCATTTATACAAAAATGACAGTTATGATTTGAATATACGGAAAATGTAAATTGATAGTCAATTTGTTTACCTCAATGAATTAATCGATCAATAAGTCAATTAATTTATCTGACTTTTCATTGTATGAAAAAAGCGCCAATATTTGTGAACTCCCACCTGTTGCATCCTATTAATATCTCTATCCAGTGGTGTATGAGCTCTCCTAGCATCTCCCCTGACAGACACGGCCGGGTCCCCCGCAGCAGCAAGGTCCAGCACCCTGACACCGCCCGCCACCACGCCGGCCAGCACGCCGCTGAACGAGCGCGAGCCGCCCGACCCGCCACCTACGGCGATGGTGGACATGCCGTTGAAGATCGTTGATTGTTGACCACCTGAAAAACATGAGGAATCAGTTGCAAAAAATTCCATAAGAAAAATATCGAGGTGACATTATTCTTTTGGCATGTCACCCACACTAGAATTCCTCCTGCTTGGTGGCAGCTGCATGGTTTACAGACATAAATCTGTAAGATCCGTAGAAATTTCCCTATTGTCACGGGTTCGGATCGGATTCGGATGGGACGTAGTGCGAAACCGCTCTAAGCCATAAAAAATTGTCCCGTGCGAGAACCGATGTTCGACTCACTTTTAAACCACTTCGCCAACCAAGGCGACACTTAGCTGAGCCAAAAAATCATCGCTTTATGTTACTAAAATTATTCCACAAGCATCATAAATCTTGTACGAATTTTATTTAACAGTTGTTGTCCAACTCACTTTGCGGATGCCTAATAATAACAGCATAGTTATCCAGCTGCAGCGAGGCTCTGCTTCCGTTTCTGGTGAACCGTGCCACGTGGTAGGCGCCGTCATCGACGCGCGCAGTCTCGTCACCTAGAGGATGATCACCTCCCCCCACGTTGTACACCATGAAAAGGTTGCCTCGAATCTGAAAATGAATGACGGACTTAATAAGAATTTTCAAAACATCTTTGTAAGGACCAAGACTAGGCAGATAATATGATGACCTTATATGGTTGTAAAATTAATACAAGCCTACAATTAAATAAACACATTAAAAAAGTTTTGAGTTACAAAGACAATGTCGTGTTTCGTGTTTTAAAACATTGATTTTGATTTTTAACTCAAACCAGTTCCTGATAATGCCAGGTAAATCAAATAAAAACTTTAAAAAGACTATAAATTCAATTGGATAAAACAAAATGACCCATGATCTTAATGAGACATTGTCATTTTGTCTGAATTTTCAACTAACATTCCGTTTCTACCCGAAAAAGAACAACAAAATCTTACAACTCCACAGTACTCACAATCTCCATCTGCATATAATCCTGTGTGTTTGAAGACTCGATCCTCAGCAGTACGGCATCAGCTTTGCTGGTGACGAAGCCCAGAGCTACCTTATCTGTTTCTGTGTCGGCCACAGAGTCAGTTGGAAATGTATAGGTGATAATCCCTCGGCCGGGTCCAAACTCGTATGCTACCGATTCTGAAAGAAATTGTTAATTGAGACTATACATATAGAAAGACTAGCGGCCTAACCAGCTTTATATGGGTGAAGTATTAAATTAATGTATACCTTTATTAACCTACCTTAACATTTTTTTAGATGCCGGTGAACATATCGAAATCAAAAGTTTCGAAATAATAAGCGAATATACAGACCAACTACCTTGTTTCTAGACCAATGAAATGGTTGACACAATACTTCAAAAATGCTTTTTCACTGCAGAAGCTAGCAAGAAAGGAGCCTCGAAAAGAGCAAGAAGAACCTTGAAAAGAGCAAGAAGTGCCTTGAAAAGAGCAAGAAGAACTGTTCACAGATTAAATTTCCATAGATAATGACAGCAATAACATACCATCATAGCATGTAGGTCCAGTAAACGACGTCAAGTCACAGTCACACACGTAGGTGTTCCATTGCTGCACACAAACACCTTTGTTCGCACAAGCATTATGCGTACACTTCGTTGGACCTGCAAATAAAGATAAGTGATAATTTTTCGTAAGATTATTATTTTTTTTTTTTTAGATTTTTTTTTTTATAAGTGGTGAAATATTTTAACATAATAACCCCTTCACTGTCACGGCCATTTTGTTTTTTGTGAGCTTTTGGTGTGAGAGTATTTCTAGGTGGTCTCGCTTTCGCTCGCTTATTTCTGGGTATTATCGTTGTTGATTTGTTTTAGAGACTTGACATGGGCGGTATGGCATCCTTGGTTTTTTACCTACACTTTGTGCTAGTGAGAAAAGTAAAGATACAGAGAATACAAAAACAGTCGAAATAACGTCGGGAGCCGAAGGACCACTGGGATCCGATTCACAGACAGGGAACTTTTTTTGTCATCGGACCTTCGTGGACCTTCCTCGCAATCAAGAGGATAAGTAGAATTTAAGAAATATATGCTCACATTGATGGTAGATCTGTAAACACAATATATGTCAATCTGTCAAACTTGTCAGTGTCACTTGTCACTCTCTCTGGTTGTTGCGCTGTGTTAGGAACGTTGTGTGCCCTTCTAAGTTTTAATTATATCGCTGTTAATCCTGCTTATTTCTTTTATTTAAACCATTAACCCTTCAGGTTATGGGCCCAGAGCGTCGCAGAAGTATAAATTTGAATGTATTTAACGCGAAATAAATCAAACAAACCGGCGAAATCTTAACCTACGAAAATACGGTGTAGTGGTTTCGTCAACAACATGGCGGGCTCTGCATCTTCAACAAATTTTCTTTCCATCGAGAAATTAAAAGGAATTGATAATTATAGCTCGTGGAAATTTATGATGAAGATGATGTTAATACAGGAAGATCTATGGGAGTGTGTGGAAAATGAAGCATATGATGCTAAGAAACAACAGAAGGCTTTAGCACGAATCGCTTTAGCTGTTCAATCTCCAGTTATTCCGAACATACGCAACGCGAAAACGGCACATGAAGCATGGAGCAATCTGACAAAAGCCTATGAAGACAAGGGTTTATGTCGTAGGCTGGGGCTCCTCAGAACATTATTTGCAACCAAGTTGAATGAGAGCGAAAATATGGAGAGCTACATCAACAAAATCACCGAGATGTCACAAATGCTTAATGAAATAGGATCACCACTAGAAGATGACTTTATAGCTGTAATAATGTTAAGCGGCTTGACATCAGATTATGATCCGCTCATAATGGCAATGGAGAATTCAAATGTAAAACTTTCCAGTAAAATAGTAAAAGGAAAGTTGTTGCAAGAAAACATCCGTAGAAGTGACAAGAGTGAGGCTGGCTCCGCCTTGCTTGTTCGGAAACAACCAAGATGTTACAGGTGCAAGAAAGTGGGACACTTTATTAAAGATTGTCCTAAGTCCGAGCAAAAGAAAACTGAGAAGACCAATACGGACAAATCGAAAGCCCTACTAATTGCGCTGTCAGCAAACATCAAGCATGGTTCGTGGTACATAGATAGCGGTGCTACAGAACATATGTGCGGGGACAAAAATGTCATGAGTGATTTTGTGAGTGATAAAACGCCCATAGAGGTAAATATAGCTAACGGTGACAAGTTATACACTGCTGGAAGAGGTACTGTCAGTGTTAATATGACAAATGGTGACATAAAGACAATAAGTCATGTTTATTATGTACCAAACTTATCTGTTAATTTGTTATCTGTGAGTGCTATGGTTAGAAAAGGTTTTAAAGTAGTGTTTAGTTCTAGCATGTGTCAAATTTATGACAATAAGGTCATGATAGCTATAGCTATGCTAAGTGGTGGTCTTTATCGACTGGACACAGTAGAGTCAACTACTTTAAATTGTAAGTTTACTATGAAATGCGATGCCCCCCTCAGTCTTTCAGATAGTGATTGTGCTGAGAAGTCGTGTATTGTGGACAAGCCGGCTGTATGTGAAGAAAGTTTAGAAACTGTAGCAATGCCTGCTGTCATCGAGAAGGAAGAGAACCCTTCTCAGCAGGTATGGCATCGTCGTCTGGCACACCTCAATCATCGAAGCATGGAGTTACTAAGAAGAGGTATGGTTTCAGGCATTTCATATAATAATAGTGTTTTTCAGAAATGTGTATCATGTATCGAAGGAAAACAGACTCGTACATCTTTTCCTAAGAATTCTTTTAACAGAGCTAGTGAAGTTCTAGAGTTGGTTCACTCTGACCTGTGTGGTCCGATGTCTTCTACATCATTTAGTGGTTCGAAATATTTTCTTACATTTATAGATGATTACTCTAGAAAGACTTTTGTTTATTTTTTAAAAAGGAAAGATGAAGTGTTTGATACATTTAAAGCTTGGAAAGTTCTAGTAGAAAATCAGACGAATAAGAAATTAAAAATTATACGGAGTGATAATGGAACTGAATATTGTAATTTAAAATTTCAGAATCTGTTGAAGGACTCGGGTATTGTACACCAGACGACAGTACCATACTCTCCACAGCAGAATGGGGTTGCTGAACGCGCAAATAGGAGTATTATGGAAAAGACACGATGTATGTTGCAAACAGCGGGCCTTGGTCAGAAATACTGGGCTGAAGCTGTCAATACAGCTGTCTACGTTAAGAATCGTTCCCCCACTAAAGCTGTCAGAGGGTGCACTCCAGAGGAGAAGTGGACGAATAATAAGGTATCCATTTCACATTTGCGTACTTTTGGTTGTATTGCTTATGTACATGTACACCGTCGAACTAAACTAGAACCCAAAGCTGTGAAATATATTTTCGTAGGATATTGCGAAAATACTAAGGGCTATAGATTATTAGACCCTGAAAATCCGAAAGATTGTATAAAGGCTCGGGATGTTACATTTATAGAAGATAAATTTATTAAAAATATGAATGTGTCAAATGATGATAATCGTTCCAAAGAGTTGTTTACACAAGTAGTCTTGGATGTAAAGAATGATATTGAACCTACTACAGAATCATCTACAGAGGAGAATATCTCTAATGAGGTCCATTCTGATGACACAATTTCAAGTCAGCTTGAACCAAGATGTAGTGTGATAACAGTAGATAATTCTGATAGTGAAGAAAGCTTTTATTCAGAACATTCTTCAGATGAAACTTATATTCCTGATGTACATGCAGAAGAGTCGTCTTCGAGTTCGCATTCAGACGGTTCCATAGTAGCTCATCTCGTCAAAGAAATATCCCGTACCAGCAATACTGGTGAACCACAGACAGTACAGGAGGCGCTGAGTAGTTCAGAAGCAGACGGCTGGAAACAAGCGATGAAAGATGAGTATGATTCATTTATCATCAATAAATGCTGGACACTTACTGATCGAACTGATGGTCAGATGCCTGTAAAGTGTAAATGGGTATTCAAAAAGAAATTAGGTGTCAATGGTGAACTCCTTAGATATAAAGCCAGACTTGTCGCAAAAGGGTTCACACAGCGATATGGGATTGATTACAATGAGACATTTTCTCCTGTGATCAGATATTCAAGTATTAGAACACTGTTGACTATAGCTGCTGAATATAACATGGATATCCAGCATTTGGATGTGAAGACAGCGTTTCTTAATGGTGACCTACAAGAATTGGTATTTATGGAGCAACCTGAAGGTTACATCAAAAAGGGCAACGAGAATAAAGTCTTTAAGCTTAATAAAGCAATTTATGGTTTAAAGCAAGCAGCTAAAGCCTGGAATGATAAAATTAATAAGGTTTTGTGTGACAAATTAAATTTCAATAAGTCATCATTGGAAGCATGTGTTTATTATAAACACAGTAATGATAAACTTATAATAATTGCACTGTATGTCGATGACGTTTTGCTGATGTCAACACCTAATACATGTAAGGAGATAATTGATATCAAAGATAAACTCAAAAATGAGTTTGAAGTAACAGATTTAGGGCCAGCAAGGTATATCTTAGGAATGAGAATCTGCAAGTTTAAGGATAAAATAACTTTGGATCAAACAAATTATATTGAGAAAGTTTTAAACAAATTTCAAATGGAAGATTGCAAATCTGTGGCAACCCCTGTGGAGGTTGGTTTGAAACTTGAAAAATCAAATGTTGATCAAAAGGATAAATTTGATTATAGAAGTTTAATAGGATCACTGATGTACATTGCAGTAGGATCACGACCAGATATTACCCATGCAGTTAGCTATCTGAGCCAGTTTAATGACTGTTACAATGAAACACATTGGAAATCAGCGAAGAGAGTACTTCGCTATCTCAAAGGTTCAAAAGAATTGTGTTTAAATTTTCATAAAGGTGAATTTACTATTACAGGGTATGCAGACGCCGACTGGGGAAGGAACGAGACCGATAGAAAATCTTATACTGGTTATGTATTTCAGGTTGGCAAATCTGTAGTTTCCTGGGAAAGCAGAAAACAGCGAACTGTAGCCTTGTCAAGCACAGAGGCTGAATATATGTCTCTTTCTGACAGCTGTAAGGAGGCTCTATTTCTTCGTAATTTTTTGCATGAAATATTGGGCGCATTGTGTAAAGTTACAATTTTTAATGACAATCAGTCAGCTCAAAAGTTATGCAAAAATACTATGTTCCATGCTAGAACGAAGCACATTGACATTCGTCACCATTTTATCAGACAACATATTTGTAATGGTTCAGTTGATGTTAAATATTTATCTACTAAAGAAATGTTAGCAGATTTATTAACTAAGCCATTGACAAAAGAAATGCACCATAAATTTGTAATTCAAATATTGTCTAATTGCAAAGATTGTAATGGTTAATTTATTAATAACTTATTAGAGATAAGATGTTAAGTTTACAGCTGCTCTGTGTTTAGGTTTCTGTTTCATAAATTATTGTGTGCATTATGTATGTACGTTTCATTAATGTTTATTACATGGACTATATTGGTTTAAGGGCCAGTGATGGTAGATCTGTAAACACAATATATGTCAATCTGTCAAACTTGTCAGTGTCACTTGTCACTCTCTCTGGTTGTTGCGCTGTGTTAGGAACGTTGTGTGCCCTTCTAAGTTTTAATTATATCGCTGTTAATCCTGCTTATTTCTTTTATTTAAACCATTAACCCTTACCGCAATATTCCAGCAGTAGTCCTAATAAGTAATTCAATCATCATTATCATCTGCCTGGTTTTTTTCCCAACTCTGTTGGGGTCGGCTTCCAGTCTAACCGGATGCAGCTGAATACCACTATTTTACATGGAGCAACGGGCTATCTAACCCCCTGCTATAATATTACATGGAGCAACTGGCTATAATACCCTCCCCCCCTTGGTAAGAGTGGTTGTCAGACTTTGGGGATTCTGTCGACCCTTAACGACTGTCAAAGATACACGAATTACAGCCGGGACCAACGGTTTACCGTGCTTTCCGAGGCACAGAGGAGTCTCGGCATGTATGGCATGTATGTATGTGTGGCTGTTATTACTTAGCCACGAGCTCCTCTCTTAAGTAATTCAATCAGTACTCGCAAATAATGTTAGCGAACAAGCTCTTTGGTATCAGGTGGCAAACTTACAAGTTACAACTACTGTTAAACAATTTGGTGAGCGTGTCGAGTAATCAACTTTTAAAATCTTTTTTCTTTTATCATAAGTACTTAAAAGACGAATATTTTTGCCTGTATACCAAATAGCTTGTTCGACTGTACAATCGGAAAATACGACTGCTCAGCAGAACGACTGTCTATTAACATAAATTGTTCGTATTCCAATCACGACTGTAATTCTTCATCAGTCTCAATTTTATGAGACGGCTTTAACACGGTAAACTTACACAAAGCATCAATTTGTTGGTAATTCATTCGCCTGAATTAAGCTCTTTGCTATTGTTTTTCTTTTCAAAAGGTTGATCATCAAAATATCACTGACTTCCTGAACCTTACCTTCACATCCTGAACCTAATGAAGAGCTAGGAACAACAGCGTCTTCCATCAACGACGGTGACTCTCCAGGGAGGTCCAGACTAGACATGCATCCTTCAAACCCTTGCCTCGACAGGACACCTACTGGTAACGCAGTGAACATGTCCTTCGGTACTCCTCCCACGTATAGCACGCTGTCTAGTTCCAGCATAAGGTTTGAACCTAGAAAATTAATCATAAATTTTACTGAGAAATAAAATTATTACATAAAGGTATTTTCAAAAATAAAATAATTTCGAATATATATTTGTTGTTATGTAATTCCTTAAAGACTTTCTACTACCTCAATGTTTTTTTATGGTAAATCCATACGTTGGGTACCTTTTACATTGTACATTTAACATTGTTTTAGGTCAAGGATGAAAAATATAGATGTCCTCTAATATACTACGGTCATGATTGTCTACTTACTTGTAGTATGCATTTCTAAGTCTTCATCAACCTGTAACGTATGAATCTTAGGAGTCGGTCTCCTCACAGACACTGTATGCCATCGATTGTCATTCAAGAAATTCTTCAGTTTATCCTTCATAGTCACGACTCCATCGCCGAGGTTGAACACGCAGTGTATATGGCCATTCACCAACTCAACCGCTATGAAATCCTGCTTCTTTCCTCCATTGTAAAAGAGTAACCCATCCATTTCAGTGGTTCGGAAGTAAAAGTCCAAGTAAGTATTTGCATACGCCTTCAATAGCGGCAACCCAACGTATGTATGCTTAGATTTAAAAGTAACAGATTTATAAACATTTAGTGAATCAGGTTTTACAAACTTTCCAGTAAAGATTAAATTGGAAGTGTCGTAGATATTGTTGGTCTCTTCATTGGTACCAACTCCGAGAGTCTTCGCCATGTCAATGTATCTAATTCCGTTGAAAACAAACTTCTGTAGGTAGCCAACAAAGTTTGGCAGAGTCGATGTCATCTGGATTTCTTCTTCAGGGTGGAATAATCCTCCTAAATGTAACGTCGAAATTTCTAACGTTGACGCTTTTCCTAAAATCGTCTCAGCTGTAAAACCAACTTATGTTTTAGTATCAAGTAGACTTAACAATACACATAATGCAACACACCTAACCACAACATTGACTGTAAACGAAAAACAAATTAGCAAAGTAAACTCTCTTCAAACTGTTATTAGCAGCCATTTTAAAGTTATTTACATTTAGATCTGCTATTACGTGATAGACAAGCTTAAACAGATGTTAATGGCGACAGTTAACCAATTGCTAGAAGATGCATAGCGACAACATTGTAAAGAGTTCTCTCATAGTGACAAATAGATCATCTAGAGCAAATAAACTAGCAGAAGTTACCAGCATTGTCTTACTACGTTTTATAATCATTCAATTGCCACGACACTTAGTAATTCTCTTTATTTACTGCATACACTTTCAAATATTTATAATTCAGGATATATTACGTCATAAAGCACTTTTTTTACAATATTTTATAACATAATGTAACCAACAAGTTTATTATCACGAAATCATTTTTAACTTTTTTTTTCTTACACATTTATTTAATAAAAGCTGCTCAAATATTCTCTGCACGGACTGAAAGAATCAGTATATATCTTTATTACAGATATTATAATAATTTAACGTAATAAAAAAGACCAATACTAATTTGAATGACTTTAAACCTGAGCAGAATTTATCAGCTCTAAAAACTACTTCAGCACATACACAAAGGACACTACTAGAAGAAATGAATATAAATGAAGTAAGAAACAATAGCGACCAACAGAAAGGTGATACACAGTGCCAGCTATCAAACAACGGAAATAAAGCAGCTAACTACACTCTAATAGGACGTCTAACAGATATACACTTTCCAGAAGAGGTCGAAAAGTGTTAAATTTGAATTTGCTTGGATTGGATCAAGGTAATTCAAATTTGGTCTTAAGTTCTATATTTGGTTTGACTGCGTTGGCACTTTTAATAAGTAAGTCATTAGAACTTCTGTATGTGGCATTAAGTTCATGTTTGATAATGTATGTTTTTTCACGTTACAAATAAACTAAACGTTACATTTTTTGGAGTATTTGTTTTAGATGTAGGTTTATTTCTCTATACGATATTTCGATACTTCAGCACAAAGCCAATGCAAATCATTAAAATCATTAAGCACCATCATCTACCAAAGCTATTAATACTCAAATTCAAATGATAGATTCTCAAATACTTTTCTCAGTTGAGGTGAGGTATTTATGCACATTACGTGGTCTTCTTTCCAAGTGTGTACAGTTCCACTTTACAATAGACAATAGGTATAATTTCAATAAGAATTAAACTTTTATTTACATGTGTGAAGACGCTGTATTAGTTTATGTCTGTGTGTGTTCAGTTCAGCAATTCTTTCTATCTCTTCACAAAACTCCACCAACGCAGCCAAAGCAAAACCAACCTTATCATCGTCTACTTAGGGGTCAAAACAAAAGGTGTGCGGGTGGTGCCCGTGCATACGTACATAACATACCGCGCACGGGCTGCGCTCCATCCACTTGGAGCTTTAGATTGGAGGCGCGGCGGGAAAACCTTACTGTATGCCAAGTGTCGTCCGCTACGTTAGTGCCTGCTAGAAGGTTCTGGAAAAAGAGACGAAACAGAATCAATATTATTGCTAAACAAAATGTGAATCACAATTTTACACAAAGATGACTTATTTAGGCGCTGGAAAATGGATGCAAACAATAACAATCTTAGATTACAATACACTAAATATAGAAATAAAACCCATAAACTTATAAATGTGGCTAGAGACCGACATAGGCGTGACGAAATAAAAAAATGTAAGGGAGACATGCGTAAGATATGGGGTAATATTAATAGCTGGCTGGGTAGAAGTAAAGTAACAGTAGATAGCGTCATAGATAAATATTTACATAGAAAAGAATGTTTGGAAACCATTTGTAATAATTTCTGTAACACTTTCACAACGGAAATTGACAATATCAAGCATAAATGTAGCAAGACGTTCTTAAATAGAAATGATTATGTTAAGCCGTGTAATGTTAGTTTTAGGTTTAATAAAGCAACGCCCACACTTATCGTCCGGATAATAGACTCGTTGGATTGCAACAAGTCGCCGGGATCAGATGGCATTAGGGTAAAAGATTTAAAGGAAATCAAGAACTTCATTAGTCCTGTTATTGCACACTTTATAAATCTATGTATAAAAGAAAGTAAATACCCGAGTAGGTTGAAAGAGTCAATTATTAGGCCAATTTACAAACAAGGATCACATCTGGAATACACAAATTATCGACCAATAGCTATTTTAAATACAATTAATAAGATTATGGAAAAGTTCATAGTTAATCAAATCACAACTTACTTAGACAAAAATGATATTATTACTGACATTCAACATGGTTTTAGACCAAACAGAAGTACGGCAACGGCGCTAGCAAGATTTACTGATGATGTAAATAATTGCCTAAATGATAAAGACATAGTGGTAGCAGTTTTTATAGACTTCAAAAAAGCCTTTGATACCCTGGATCACGACGGCTTGTTGCAGGCTATGGAAGAGTGTGGGATAAGTGGACCAATCAAAAGATGGTTTGGTCAATACTTAGAACTAAGAACTATTAAAGTTCGGGTTTCTAATGCTGAAAGTATTGAGGGTGTTGTCAAATATGGTGTTCCTACCGGATCTGTATATGGGCCTGTTGGTTATATTGTACACGTCAATAGTATGTGTAACGTTATCAAAAAATGCAACGCTTATATGTACGCCGACGATACATGTCTCCTTTTCAGTGGTAAGGACCAAACCTCCATTCAAGAAGCAATACAAGATGATTTGGACAATATAATTAAATGGGCACATGACAATGGCATAATTATTAATGTAAGCAAGACTAAGTGCATGGCTATACATTCTCCATATTCATGTAACAAAAACATTGAGTTGATTATAAAAGGTCACAGTTATGAATGCCTTCACATTGGAAAATCAAGCTGTCATTGTAATAATTTGGAGCAGGTAAAGTCATATAGGTACTTAGGACTAACCATTGATACTAAATTTGCATGGAACATACACATAGACATGGTTTGTAATAAAATTCGATCAGTTCTAGGCAAATTGTATACCCTGAAGCCCGTAGTTAAGAGAGCACTGCTGTATGCATTGTACTATGCACTTGCCGACTCGATTATTAGTTATGGTTTGTGTGGTTATGGACTTACCTTTAAAACGTATCTAGATAAAATTAAAATACTACAAATACGACTTCTGAAATTGTTAGTGAGTAGAAGAACTAAACAAAGCTTGAACCAGGAATATGAAAAATTATTTGCAATATTCTACCAGTTGACATGAAAGTAAAAATGACAATGATTCTTGAACAACATAATAGTAACAAACACAAAAAAGAAAAGGTACATAACTACCCAACCCGACTTGCAAAGAAAAAGAAACTACTTGTTCCAAGTATAAATAACTATTATGGTAAGCGTACGAGACGATGGATTACACCGACATTAATTAATGAATTACCTGAGGGAATAATCGATCGTGTCAAAAGTAAAAATCATCTAAAGAGTGTCCTAAGGAAACATTATCTGTCCATGTGTCCATAGTTGCTGTGGCCGGTTGGCGGCCCCGGTCGGCTGATGTCGTGGGTCCTATGGTCGGACTTTTGATTGGCTGCGGTAGGGTGACGGTTCTAATTCAATTTGAATGTCATTTCGCTACCAAATGGGAACATTTTTTATCAAAGTGACAGATAAGAAGTGTCATTTTGCCGCGGCTGATTGAAGGTCCGAGCATAGTTTGCTTACTATAGACTGAGTAGGTGCAGGCAGCGGTACATCAGGTTGTACCGGGCTGTCAAGTTTCTCCAGATGATTTTAAACCTTAAAATGGAACTAGTTAAGTTCAAAATCGAATGAGAAAATTTGACGGTTTGTAGTGGCTTGGTCTGCTGCTGTGTGTACTATGGGATGGTCTCATGGCGTTTGTTGGCTGATGCCGCTGAGTATGGTATAGTAGCTATGGTTGTAGAATCTGTGGTTGTGTGGGTAACGACTCTGTATTAACATGCGGAGTATTTGCCTACAGAGCCACGGTCTTAGTTTTTAACTTAGAATTAATTAATTTTTAATATGTAGTTAAGTGAACATTCGTGCAAAATCCACGAGAACCTACTGCCGACAAACTGCTCTGCAGTTTGGCAGATGTTAAATAAAAGTTTGTAATTGTAACAATATGGATTAAATAAATTAAAAAAAAAAAAAAAAAAAAATAACTAACCTAACATCACGCTTTTATAGAGCAACTACTTTTTACCAGTTCTGAGTAAGTCTCATGAAATATGGGTGAGCCTATATGTACCAGAAATGCCAGACTCGAAAAACCCAATTACAGTTTTCCCGACCTAGAAGTCAAGTCCAGGACCACCCGGAAAGAAATATATAAATAACTAAATAACCTACATTCAGATTTAATCGTAATCATTTGTTTTATATATCTATTCCCTGAGATTATTTAGTCCTCGTGCCCCGATAACTTTTAATCCTTATTTATTATCCTTTAATGTTATGGACCCACCTTTTCTCTATCCCCAAGTCTAACACTGGCTCTAACCCTCCCAGCTGCCACAGCCAACTCGATTCTATCAGCAGAATGTTCAGAAGCCGTCCGGAGTAGAAGCCCAGCCCTATTGGTGCGGAACCGAAGCAACAGCTCCTCAGTTTGTGTTATGTGTTCAGGACCTAATGCTGCTGTGAGGTGCTGGCTGCCGTTGAGGTAAATTGTTGCGGTTTCTGGAAAAGTAAGCAAGACAATTTTAATGCATCAGGTACATATTTAAGATATGGAAAAGCGGACTTTCCTAATACAGGCTTATTTGCTTAAAAGGAGGCTCCAATTACTAGTTGACAAGGTATTCCCTTGTTAAAATAATAAACCAATTTTTTCTTCTATCTATATTTTATTTCTACCATATTATTTTAACAATAAAAGTGAGGTTCAATTTTAATAGTAATAGTTGAAGTAAAACTGTGGGTTCCGTTCCATTGAACATGTAATTGTAAGCAAACTACATAATTTCTATCTTGTTCATCTCTGTCTGGACGCAAAATCACATTTATCTACTGGTACATCAATTACCAGAAGATACTGATTCCACAATTGTCCGTAGTGTGTCAGAGTAGTTCATCTTAGCATGTCAATGGCAATTTGAGTAGTTAATGTTGACATCAGCACCCTAATTGCGTAACACATTATCGATCGGAGTTGGTTTAATTTTGAAACAAATTGTAGATCCATTGCTTCATATGTTCGAAAATTTGTCTGCTCAACAACGTAAATAACGCAATGAATGTTGTTGAACTGTCAAAATGAAACCAACTCCGATTGATAATGTGTTACGCAATTAGGGTTCTGGTTGACATATTAATATGACCAAACACATAAAAAAATGTTAACAAAACAATACTCCAAACTAACCTCTTCCACACGTAGGACCTCCATAACTTGTCATGGAGCAGTCACAAAGCGGTCGGTTCCATCCTTCAGAGCAGGGAGCACCATGCTGACATGGCGAACTGACGCACTGCTTCATCAGCACGTGGCATGCTGGTCGGACTGATGCTGAAAGGACCAAACATAATAAAGTCATTGACCCTTACAAGGACAATCGGGCTATGGATGATGGTGATGATCATGTTCTTTAAGGAACTGGTGAAGCCATTATTACAAAACGTAATGCTTAATATGCTAAGATGAAAGACAGAAATAGTTACTCGCTATATTTTATTCCGTTTGTGTATAATAAGAGAGATGTATTTACTTCTCTGCTTCACATGTTTTCTTCAATCATAGATAATTAAATAAAAATCAAATCAAATCAAATCATTTATTGGTTTGCAAACATGGGTAATTAACACGTATGTATGTACTTAGATGTTTTATGATAAAAGTCCTCCATGTTCTACCGTCACATGGGCATGCAAACGAGCATGATAATTACGCGTGTTCTTTGACTATATAATACTATAGGTATAATATTTTGATTTTATTACGTTAGGTAATATTATAGAGCACTGGTAGTTTTATAATACGAAATGTTGAGTTATTTGAAACAACAACGTCAAATTCAACTTAGCTTTTATATTATTTCATCTGGGCCTTCTCAGCCTCCTTTAAAAGGTCAAGGGATATATTGATTTAACTATACTTTAACTTTGGATTCAACTAGTGCTTTAATTTACCTGAATCCTGTTGCCTTGCAAACGCAGTCAGATCCTGAGGTTTTCCATTTAGCACCAGATCACGGATGCAACCTACGAATCCTTGTCTCAACGCTGCTGTCCATAAAGCAGGTGGCGTTCTTGATGCTGAGTACTCCGACCCAAGACCTCCGACGAACAGTGGTCCATCTAGTTCCAGTTGGTTTGATTCTCCTGGAAAATTTCAGATTAATTTGTATTAGAATAGCGAAAAGAAAATTGAGTAGAAACACCGTTAAACTCTACAAACTCGCAGTAGCTTGCGTGATGGACTTAGGTCCACTCTCTCTTACAGAGAAAAGGCCTGGATATCAGCAGTGGTAACGGCTGATTATGTTTTCAGCTTTTCTATCTCAAATGCATTTGCAGATAATACGTCAACAATGGCGACATTTGAGAACATTAATATTACATGAATAGACAATTGTATTGATAACAATGTCATTATAATTATTCAATCTAGACTTATGACTTTGATTATCTCCGAAATGTATGTGAGTTCAATTGACAATGCTTTATCGTGCATATTAATTATCATGACACACAAAGGGTAAATAAATATAAGTCATTAATGTCATATAAAACCGTAATGACTTTTGACATAGGTGGTGCGTAGTTATGAGCATGTTAAATCAAGTTTATGTTGTATCACCATGGAATTACTCGTTTAATCGCTGATCAAAACTATGTGTACATAATACAAAACCAGTCAAGAGCTAGTTAGTCTCGAGCATAAGGGTTCCTTTTTACCATTTTTGTACGGAACCCTAATTATGTGATCGTTTATATAAACGATCACATAATTCATTAGATCACAGTCGAGCATATGCTCGACTGTAGCTTCGTATAAGATAACCAAGAATCGCGTCCAAAAACTGAAAGGGTTTTGATATGAATACGCTTATGGTTCAATATTGCCAATATTACAAAGCTGATGGTTTTGCCATCGATTGTCAGCATGATAATAGAAACCGGATAAGCTACTGTAAACTAACTCCTTTAAAGAAGAACAATATAAATTACCAGGCGTTTTAAACTCGGCATTAGCTCCATCAACCGTCACTCTTCCATCTCTCCCACTCCTCCTGAGCAGGAAGTCATGCCAGTGGGAGTCGTCAACTCTTCTCCTGGATGCCCTGACCCTGACTCCACCAGAACCCAGGTCTATGTGCACGTATATGTAACCGTTGAGGATTTCAACGGCGAATAGATCAGCCTGAAATACGATGGTGACACTGATGAGGAATTTGCTAAAGATTTTTTGAAGGATTTATTGGAACTTCCCAACAGTGAGACCGAGATTGATATAGTTGCTTAGCATGCTTTGTCTTAAATATGTTCTCATCTCTGTCTTGCACTTGTAGTTTGACAGTAGTGCGACAGTGACAGGAATAATACTAAAGAGTAATAAATATACAGTGGTTTATCTGGGCAGTGACCTTGTATTAATTACTTACGGCCGCTCGGTAGATAAATACGCTCGAACTGTTGCGTAACTGAGACTGACTCTACTGTATCATTATTATACTGTGATAATACTAAGACAAAGCGCGTGCTAAGTAACGTTTATTAATCTCGGCCTGATTGTTACAACATCTAAAGTGGTGGAAGTGCTGTTCACAGACAACATCTATTATATCGCTATAGTGATCGATATCGATTGATATCGCTATAGTACAAGAGCGTTTGAAATATAAAAATTATAAAACAAGAGTAGTTTTTGGAATATGTCCTGTTTTACTAAAGTGTCAGAAAATAACAACTAAGTTTTGATTTATAAATATAATACTTAGTTATCATTTCGTAATAAATTAATAATTATAAGTGTGTAACTAAAGCTACTATTATATAATGATATTATAAACTACATAATACTCGTAGTATACTTGGATAAATATTTAGATATGCAAAGCAGTGAGGTAAAAAGCATATTATCTCTTTCGGTATAAAAGCTGAAGTAAAATTGTATCTAAATCCTATCTAAGATAACGAATAAAAGGGTAGCCGTAGATCAGATATAAAATCAAATACATAAAAAGCTAGACTAATCTTTATCGAATACTGAATATCGTTGGTACAGCAGAAATCAATAAAAACTAAAAGCTAACTAAATAAAAAAACGGTTACGTCTGACTGCACGTAATACATGCAAACCTGTCGCGAACTATTTGAATACTAACATTCGGGACCAGACATGCAAATTCTACTAAATTTGTACCAAGTATCCCGCAGTAAGTTAGTTTATATTCAATGTGGGAGTTATTGAAAATATTGAGTTACAAAGACAAGCGAAATTAATTCAAATTGTATATAGCCAGATCATCTTTATTGTAGGAGAAAATCTATTGAAATCAAATGTGATTCTAAGGACGAAAATGGTGCGAATTTGTGTAGGTATTAATAAAGCCCTTTCTACAGAAGTCTTTACGTTAGTTGGTCCCAAGAATTTGCCTAGCATCAACAATGTCAAACTGAAAATTCAAACACCAATTGGAAAATAAAAACAGTTTTATTTCGTTCAACGTGTTATTACTCTTAAAAGCATTTTGTGTTGTGCTGGGGAGTCAATTTGTGCTTTGGATTCTACGGTGCGTACCAGGTTACAGACAGATAAACATAAAAATTGTCATCATCAAGTGGGTGAAACTTTATAAGGTACCATACACAAATTCCCCTATGTCTGTATTTTTAGTTTCTTTATATCTCTTCAACTTGGTCCTACCATGCAGCACCTCGATGGATAACGATGATTTCATTAAATTAAATACTTTAACAGATTTCATCAAAATTTTATTGTAAGTCGCTCCATGTTACATGAAACGATTTAATGAAAGGGACTTCTTAATTCTCCCTCGTGAATTTTGGCCGCCATTATTAAATTTAGAGATTTGCGTATCCATTGAGGTTGGTGGGGTTTCGCAATTCTAATTCTAGTTATTGGATTTAAATTTTGTTTGAAATTTAACTTTTGAGCGTTTATTTGCTGTCGTTATTATAAACTATTTCAATCAAAAGTTACAGAAAACTAACAGACTAGTACCTATTTAATGAATTTTTTTATGAAACTTAACTTTATTATTATCTTTTCAAAAGTGATGGGAACAGTAAATTTAAATTTATACATATCAATAATAATGAACTGAAATTAGCCCAAGCAAACTTTTCACAAAACATTATACACCAACCATAATAACCTAAGCACTTCTAAACTAATTTCACCACACTTCTCACAATTGAATCAGAAATAGCTAAATTAGGACCAAAAGAAAATAAATGCGATACCCCACAAAGCGTCCTCAATGATCATGATAGTGATTAACTCTTCAATGACGATGATAGTTATCTCTTAAGTGATTGGTCTAACCCCAAAAGCTCCACCCCTTACCGTGCAACCTACCCTTGGTGGCTTGGCGCCCATGTTGAAGAGTACGAGCCCATTCGGTTCGTTCGTTCGAAATTTGAAAGAGATCGTTCCAGTCTTCACCGCTTCCCATTTTGGTAGAATCTGTGAATCAGAAATGAATTTGGTGACGTAAATAAAATTTATCGAGATGAAATTACGTTTCTACAATAACATGATTTATTTAATTTTAATCGTATTTCTTAGGTACTTTAGCTTTCTAAATACATACATAAGTTCAAAGTCTCTCAAAGAGGAGCTTTGAAATAACAATGGTTGAACACAAAAATAATTTTCGACATAAAAAAATCATTCATCTGTATCTAAGGACCAATAAAGGCCAGCTTAGAGGTTTACTTATTTATTGATAAAGGAAAATCCCGAAAATATTACACAAAAGTTCCCGGACCATGATTGAGAAAACACTTAGCAATATTAGACATTCAGTGCAAAAATATATTCAACGTTACTTAGGCCTTGATTAAGGAATGTTCAAAGTTATGCGTGCTATTTAGCGAAAGCCCTAAATTCTCTGAGCTTTTGAAGAGAAAATATTTAACATTATCAGCCATCTGGAGGCCTATTGTTGGTTACGTCAGAGCCAAACAAATAGGTTGGCTATTTGTTTGGCACTCTTTATGTTTCAATTAATTCTTTTTTACTTAGACTTTCCATTGTTCATTCCTAAAGCTAACTTATTTAATGTTGAATTAACAAAATGATTTCACATCATTGTACACAGACCTATTTACTCAGTACCTATGCTAACTTTTATTGTATATAGCTGCTTTATTGTTTCTTCGTTTAAAGATTGGTTGTAGTGTTGTTTTTTATTTTTGGGAGTGATATTTCATTCATCCAACATCTTCAGTTGCATGACCGTTTTCAATAACCTTAACTCTTTTAAAGTTAATTTGGGAATCGGACCAATGGGGTTGGCTCCTTAAAACTTTTGGCAGATGACGCTAGCATAGCTTTCACCTGTCACATTTGTTTACTCAATTTGTGTATGTTTTGTAAATTTTTTCATCAAAATACCAGGATTGATGGTAAGATAAACATGTACTCAACATGGAGAACAAGCGAGCTAATGGCTGAACTGAAAAAAACGAGGTGCTTCTTTACAAGGAAGCTTTAGAAAAGCAGACCTTATTGAAGGGTATACTCTTAAAATTATACATCAAGCTATTTCATTTATGAAATAGTTTTGTTTGTAGGAAGTATACATTTCATAATACTTTTCGCCAATTATACATTACTACAAAAAGCCGAATTAGACCACTTTTTTTAATTACTTTTTTAACCACTTTTTTTTTATTTTACAGCTATCGGAAATTGGTGTGCACCTATTTCTTTGCAATAAGGCACTTCACATTTCTTAGGCATTTTGTAAAATCTTAAACAAACAAATACTTCATACAAATGAATATAATTTTGGTTAAAGCTATGCTAGCGCCACTTTGACAGTAGCCAGCCCCATTCAATATCAAGTTAATCCAAAAAAAAACTTTTTACAAAAAAAAAAACAACTCCCAAAAAAACACTACAAAGTGAAAAACAACTTTAATTTCGGAAGTCGGTGTCTTTGCTTTTTAATTTACTTTCGTTTTTTTTTGCCACCGACTTCCGAAATTAAAGTTATTTTTCACTTTGTCGGTTGTTTTTTTTTTGTAAAAAGTTTTTATTTTTCACTTTTTAGTGGTGCCTACCCCACACAAATCTGAATACCACACTGAAAAATAAATTAGAGCATCATCCACAAAGACTAAATGGGAAAAATACGTATTTTATTGAAGGTAACTCCAAAGCCATTCATCAGAACTTGAAGATATTTTTATGCGACCATCTCAGGAGTATACCATTTCAAATAAAAACTTTAAAAAAACGTCGCGCTAAGTCGTGTCAGAAGTTTGGTAGGCGTAGTTTTAGTTGACGGAGATAACGAGGCTACGAAATCTGCCTTCTGACAATCAAGGCCACACATAACATGCAACTCAAGTAGCGCAATTTGAAGCGGCATATAGTTACCATTAAATCATTTATAGCCAAAGTGCACCTCATGACAATTCCAATAAGCCCAGACACGGCTAGGATACATTGTTTTATTACTGAGTTCCGATGTTTACCTTCCGGCTTCTTCATCAGGCCGGTTCGATGGTACCATTTTCATCAGAACAATTTATTTAAAGCTTCGTCATAGTCGCTTAACTATTTTAATCGAAATATCTTATCGCCACCAGTGAAATACTTACTATCGTTGAGGAGTTCCCGTGGCCATCTGTGGTCTTCTTCATCAATTCCACTTCACCAGATGATATTTTCTGAATGCAAACGCTTGATTTGTTGATGAAAATACCAAAATTGCTATATGTATGCCTATAATATTTGAGGAGTTCCCTCGATTCCTTATGGATCCCATCATCAGAACGGGATTTTGATAAAAATGGAACCAATCTGGAAGTATACCCTTTCAAATAAAAAAAGAATTTTCCGAATCGGGTCATAAATGACGGAGTACTGAGGTAACAAACATACAAAAAAAAAAAAAAAAAAAAAAAAAAAAAAAATACAACTGAATTGAGAACCTCCTCCTTTTTTGAAGTCGGTTAAAAAGGGTTCTCTTTACTTAACTGTAACTATTTCAACGCTACATGCCACATGCCATTAGCATCATCAAATACCTTGCCTTTTCCGACTACATTGGAGTCAGCTCGGCTTCCAAATGCAGCTGCGTACCAGTATTTTACATGGAGCGACACCCTAACTGACCTCCACAATATGATCAATCGAATTGTGTGGCTGTTATATTGCCATTAGCCCCGACAGGCCAGATACTAGGTACACTATCAAAGTAAGCGAATAAACCAATGTAATTCGAAATTCAACAAGCTATCAGGTTTCAATCTCACTACAATAATTATTATTGGAATCAATAACATATTGGGTTCTGAACATCATTCGTACATTAGTTGGTGAATTATTGAGAACCACTGAAACTGTGGGTAGAATCAATAAATTTATAGCACGGATGGATTCGGAAATTAGTGTATATTGGTTGTACCAAGGGTGTATGTTGTTCGGAAAACGAGTGTGAATTTGTGTCCAATTGTATCGTTTATGATTGTTTGTATGTGTGTGCGAATGTGATTGGAGGGGCTCGTGGCTAAGTAGTAACGTTGTCGTGGTCCGTTCGTAGATAGGTGATCATCCATTAGAATAGAGATATACCCCTCTAGCGTTAGGCTGTTGGTCCCGGCTGTCATTCGTAGATCTTTGACAGTCGTTACGGTTAGTCAGAAGCCCGAAAGTCTGACAACCAGTCTTGCCCGTAACTGGGTTGTGGAGGTCAGATAGGCAGTCGCTTTATGTAAAATATTGGGATTCAGCTGAGTCCGGTTAGTTTCCTTTCCAACATGGTTGGGTTAAGGATGAAATCATGACTGTAATATTTTATGACGTAGTAAAATAAAAGGAGTTTGTATAATTTTATACAGTGAGAACCGTGTAATTGCTACCTAATCCCATTGCAGGAAAGTGTGAATTTATGAATGTAAAACTTTGACAGTAGATACATGGTATGGAAATTATTATTTCATTTGTATTTATAACTCAAACAAAGGCATGGGCACGTATTTAAAGGCGCTCCTAAACGGGCTATACTTTTCCGGCAATATTTTCCTGCAATAATATTGCAGTAAAATATTGCCCGTTTTAGAAGCACCTTTACGTCATATTGTTTATATATGAAAAAAACAATAGGTATTATTTTATGCTTTTAAAAGTAAAAATGATCTCCAGATTACTCAAGTCTATTAGGTACCTACAATAAACATACAGGTATTTAATCAGATGTGAGTGGAAACGCCGGAAGGGGACTCCCGAGTAAGACATATAGTGACCTTATTGGTGATGTTCTTCAGAAAGGTCAGGTGCGTGGTACTCGCAACCGGCGTGGCGTGCAGTGCATGTATAACTAGTGTTAAGAACGTAAACGAAGCAAAAGGAGTATGTAAGGATCGTAGGATATAGCGTTCTGTAGTTTCTGCCAACCTTAATGGGAAGAAGGCATGCGTTCATGTATGTATGTATGTATGTATGTGGACTGTGTTAAACTAAATGATAAAAAAACACATGACCTCCATCATCATCATAATAAACCCATCTATCGAACAATACTCACCGTTATTACACCATTATTTTAATGTACAGTCAACCACATATTACTGATAAGAATTTGACATTGAAAACACCTCTAAGGCACATATGAACTACGAAAATTATCTTAATTGCTACCAATTAAGAAAATTTTTTAGTTCATATGTGCTAATAAAATCAATATGGTTATGAGACTGCTACAGTCAGACTAGTTAAATAATGCGCCGCAAGAGAACAATGAAGTTAATGACAACAGAATGCCAACTGCAGTAACAGCTAATATGTTCATTGGACTGCATAACTAATAATTGTGTTTAGTACAACTGTCATTATCATAGAGAAACTAAGATCAAAAAGGATGATTGTGATGATGAGTATGACATTGTGAACAGTGAGATATGTTCTACAATTTTAGTTAAAATTACAACTGTAGTTGAAACATCAATGAGTCTAGCGAAAAAGAAAAACGAAGGGTTCCGTAGTTGAAAAGAATTTATCCCAAAAACAAACTTAACATTGGACACCAAAAACAATTTTTTTATGTCACAAAGTTACAAATTCACAATTTTCGGACTTTTTCCTTTACTTGTGCAGGGAGACCTTGCTTCTTGCCAAATTTCATTATTCTAGGTTAACGGGAAGTACCCTATAGGTTTTGATTTACTTGCGACAGTTGCGATTATCAAAATGTGTCGTAAAATGGTCGTATTTTTTTATTGCATTGACTTAAAAACTTGATTTTTTTAGAACTTTAAGGAACCATAAACTTACGTATTTGATATTAATTTCAACTTCATATCTCCACGCGTCCTTAAGAAAAAGGGTCTTGGCAGACTGACAGACTTGAACATTTTTTTATGCGATAAACTTACAAATTAACAATTTTAGGACTTTTTCCTTTATTTGTGCTGTAAGACCTTGCTTCTTGCCAAATTTCATGATTCTAGAACAGCAGGAAGTACCCTGTAGGTTTTGATTTACTTGCGAGTATCGAAATACTCGTATGTCACATAAATGGCCGTATGTTTTTATTGCATTGACTTAGGAGCTTGAGTTTTTTAGGACTTCAAGAGACCATACACTTACGTATTTTATATTAATTTCAACTTGATACCTCCACGCGTTCCTGAGAAAAAGGGTCTTGACAGACTGACAGACTGACAGACAGACAGACGGACAACGAAGTGATCCTATAAGGGTTCCGTTTTTTCCTTTTGAGGTACCGAACCCTAAAAATGTAGTCATAAGAGTCAAATCAAGATTATTTTTAAGTTGTCAGGCAACAGAATTTACGCACTGCTTCAGTAACAATCCATGTAATGAAAATAACAACTATAGAAACCCCTGTAAATACTAAGTTTGTTATAATAGCAAGAAGAGTCTTGTACAATGTAATTCTGCAATTACTACCTACGTTGTTGTTGTTGGTGAACAATAAAAGTTATTTCATACTACGCAAAAAACACGCGATCAATAGACAATAATCAGTTCATTCCACGAATATGAAAAACAATGTTTAACAAATAGTGTTCTAGGAACCTTCGAACAAGCAAACAATACTGCGAATTGTATACACAAGCTAGGACAACTAATGACGAAGGTTCACGAACAAATACGAATACACGAAGGTTGACAAGGTCACAGGTCGTGGAGGTGAACATTGGAGATCCTAAGTGCGATAAAATTGGCTTTCACAAATTGCGAAAGGCCTAGAATTAATAGCTATTGTATGTTAGGTATTTGATCAATTTTCTATTTACTTGAACTAGAAAGTGATGGTTTTTCTTCATTCTTTTGAATTGATAATAAAAAACTACCTGAATAACTGAAGTAGGCAGCAGACTGTCTACAAATTCCATTCGACTCAAACGATTTAATATTGCTCTCATATCCATATGTTTTCACTCCAGTAACTTCGAATACTATAGTCCCGAAACAACTTATATCATGCGAGAATATTGGAAGAGTATTATATTGTATCTGCACTACATGATATTATAATTTTGCTACATTGCCTGCAACTCGCATCAGACTTACAAATTACACGAAATGATAAAAGCCGATACAGCATGGACTCCCAAATTTAAGCATGGAAAAGGCAAGTAATTTTACAACAAAAAACCTTTTGTACAATCCCCTGATCCTGTGTATATTCGTTAAACCTGCGAGGTTCGTAAAATATTTTCATGTAGGTAACTAAAATAGCTTGTAGTTACCCTTTCCGTTACCCGTTAAAAGCAAGCTTTGGTGAAAATCGATGAGTATTAAATATATCTAACTACACACGTGGCGAATGTGTTGTGGTGTTACAGAAAGTTGAACTATGCTATGCTTGTGTTTTATAATCCTCTGTTGCTCTGTCTTAATCACTACGCTTTTTAATTTATACGGTTATCAGCACTCATACATCTATCACTGCACTGGGATCGCGTTATGGCCCACTCCCTCTTACAGAGAGGAGGCCTGGGTCCCAGCAGTGGGAACGATAAAGGCTGACCATGCTAAAATAGCAGATTTCAATCTAGAACTATTTATGAACTAATAGAATTTTTTATTCATTATTTCGTCACTATCCCTAAACTGGTCAACAATGGATAAACGGATCATTTTGAAAGACATCTCAAGGCCTTTGATACTTTATGAAAATAAAATAAAAGGTTCCCAAAATAATATTTTTCATTGCCTTATCTCTAAAATCACCTACACATAACCCCAAGCTTGGGATCAAATACGCACCTCATATAAGTCGTTAAGAACCGCGTGCCAACCAAAAATCGAAACATAAGGACCGACGAAGTCCCCGATCCGTTCTCAATGGCACTCACATTTCCCTCGCGCCCTTATCTTTACATTAAAATCAGTTATTTCCATTAACCCCAACAACTGAAGCGTAAGGGTTGGTTCAGCGAAAGCGATACGAAGGCGGAGCTGAACGGAAAATATGCCGACTTGCATTTCTTCGATTTGCGTTACTTTTATGTTTTTTTGCAAGAGATTTAAATAATGTCTTTATTTAGGAGGTCTTGAAGTGCTGTCTTTAGACCTCTTACTTATTGGGTAGTTAGTTTTGAATTCAAAAACCTTGTGGTAAACCGATTTCTGAATTGAGAATTTAATTGAAAAGCATGAAGGTGAGAGCCCGCCAAATTCAACATGCGTAATCAGCCTATAATGTGCCCACTGCTGAGACACAGGCCTCCTCTCTGTGGGAGCGAGCGGGCCTAATCCACCAAGCGGGCCCAGTGCAAGGTCTTCGAATTTTTGGTTCTAGGATATGCCGGTTTCCTCACGGTGTTTTCCTTCACCGTTTTGAGAGCAATAGCGATGAAATAAATTACACAAAGTAATGTGCCTGCCTGGGTTTGAACCCACGACCAAGACTAAGTCTTTTGACTAAGTCAGGGCCGTTACCATCATTCATCAATTTCAATATGATTTTGCAAAACATTTTGAATTTTGCGTACATCATCATCGAAGGAATCCGCAAAGTTTAGTGACAATAGTTCTCAAGTTCAAATTCTCAATCCAGAAACTGATTGTTAAACCATCACAGAAAAAAAAACGACCACCACCGACTTTCTAAATTACAGTCATTTTTCACTTTGCAGTGTTGTTTTTGGAAGTCGGTTGTATCTTTTTGTAAAAAAGTTATTTTTTGAGTCATATTGCACACATTATTTTCTAACCCTTAAAAATGATGAACACACTTGTTTTGAGCCCGTCCGTGAAGTCATTCATCTCAGTACAAGCATACATTTTTGGACAAATCATGGAGCTATTTACCTCAACGATAACGTTCAGAAGGCAAGCTAGGCTAAAGCTAGTGCTCTGTGAGACTCGGCTAACTGCCCACTTGGTTATAATAATTTACTTTAATGGCGAGTAGGTATCGAGCTGCTCAGGAAAACGGTATTTCCTTCAGTATGTTATCACAGAAAATAATTTGAGTACAGAAGACCCATGAAGAGATAGAAGTCTTATATTTTCGACGAATTTCCAAGGACTTCAACTAGTACAAGGTTTGTCAGTTGTTATTAACAGTCGCCAATGCTAGTGCATCTAAAAACTCAATGATTCTGGAATTAAAATGAATTGCTCTAATAACTTGAGTTCCTACGCGTGTTCTAATAATTTGTACCTACGTGCCTAACTTTTTCTTTACCAAAAGAGCATTTGCTAAATTGAATGGTATTTATTGCTTTAGAAGTTTTTGGTTCTACATTGGTCCATTTTGCATGATATGCTGTTAAATAGTCGAAAGTTAGAAGAAAAAAGGAAAAAGGCGTGAGCTTAGGTATGTAATCAATCTGCCTAGCCTTTTCCCAACTATGTTGGGGTCGGCTTCCAGTCTAACCGGATGCATCTGAATACCAGTATTTTATATGGAGCGACTGCCTATCTGACTTCCACAACCCCGTTACTGGGTAACACGATAACCCCTTGGTAAGACAGGTTGTCAGACTTTCGGGTCACTGATGACCCGTAACGACTGTCAAAGATCCAAGAGTGACAGCCGGGACCAATGGCTTAACGTGCTTTCCGAGGCACGGAGGAGTCTCGGTATGTAAAGATGGTCACCCATCTACGGACCGATTGCAGCAATCATACCTTAACCTGATCGATCGACCGTTGCGGCTTTTATTTCTTAGCCTCGAGGCCCCGTAAGTAATTTAAGATAATAGAATATGCATCGTGGTGACGTTCAATTCATGTTAGACTGATGATAACAAAAATGTTGTTACCATCTTGCACGCATGTATTTTCTTGTAGGTATGTATGACACGTGTTTAAGTAAATAAATCTTACCTTATCGTATAACATATTAAGCTTAGAATAGGCATTGAGAAAGCTTAGAGTAAACATTGCTAACACTCGTATTTATAGTCAAGTAAAAGTAATTACTTCAGTAAAAGTAATTGCTCAAGTAATGATTTTCATTCTATAGTTTAGTAATTGCTTGAAGTTAGAACTGTCAAAGCTTAGAATTCTTAGCCAAGTAATAGTCACCATTTTAGTAATTGCTTGAAGTTAGAACTGTCAAAGCTTAGAATTCTTAGCCAAGTAATAGTCATCATTTTAGTAATTGCTTGAAGTTAGAACTGTCAAAGCTTAGAATTCTTAGCCAAGTAATAGTCACCATTTTAGTAATTGCTTGAAGTTAGAACTGTCAAAGCTTAGAATTCTTAGCCAAGTAATAGTCATCATTTTAGTAATTGCTTGAAGTTAGAACTGTCAAAGCTTAGAATTCTTAGCCAAGTAATAGTCACCATTTTAGTAATTGCTTGAAGTTAGAACTGTCAAAGCTTAGAATTCTTAGCCAAGTAATAGTCATCATTTTAGTAATTGCTTGAAGTTAGAACTGTCAAAGCTTAGAATTCTTAGCCAAGTAATAGTCACCATTTTAGTAATTGCTTGAAGTTAGAACTGTCAAAGCTTAGAATTCTTAGCCAAGTAATAGTCATCATTTTAGTAATTGCTTGAAGTTAGAACTGTCAAAGCTTAGAATTCTTAGCCAAGTAATAGTCATCATTTTCTTTACTCTACTCTCAAGTAATGACTTCATTAAGAAATTACTATTATCAAGTAATTACACAAGTAATTACTTGATTATAACCCCCCACCCCCCCGCTAAAATTTGCCTTAGAGTGAGCCTTCAGCATTTACATGTTCAGTGGCACCACTTAGAGGCGGGAATATATCGGAGAGACGCCAGGGAGAGATTCAGCGCTGAATAAAAGTACCGATATATTGTGTAGAAATATATTCAGTACGGGATAAGAAGGACGTAGTCGGTAATTAAGTGTTTTTGGATGGAGGGCAATTAATGTCAGACACCTTCGTTAGAGATGTTGGTCTGCAATATTCTAGGTAAAATGTTTTATTTATCAGCTCATTACCTGATTATTTTTATATGATTCTGATGTCAATAATTTACAGTATAGGTACACCGAGTAATTAATCTTCTCGGCATCTCCTACAAGAAGATAGTCAACTTCTACGGCCATAATCGCCACACTTGAAGAACAAATTGGTGATAGATGTATTCAAAATACTGGTTGATGATATCAACATTTTATAAAGCGTCATTAACTTTTTTCTGATAAGACAGTCCATTACACACTCCACATACAATAAATGTGTTTTCTATTCTATTCTGATACATCTTGACCTCGCAGAAGAAATTAACATTACACATTTATTTTTTTATTTTATCGTATTCTTTGTTAAATAAAATCAACAACAGACGTAATAGTTCAAGGGAATAAAACAACGCCACCCCTCCAACATTAAATTAAAACACTGAACTTGAAACCGATTAAGGTCATGTACACACAGAATGCAATCACATAACGTTCCATGTTGGTACTTCTAAAAGGTCACTTAATCGCCTTTCAAGCACTTACTTGGAAACCACTGAATACGGTATGTCGTTTACTAAGAACTACTATAAACACATTAGGTGGTTTCAAGCGAATTAAGTGGAAATATAGTTGGCCTTGGTGACATTGATTAAGTCAAAAGTTGTCACAAGTTGTTTGTATTGGTTTGAGGTGACAATGGCTTTTTACAGGGTGGCTATATATATAATTAAATTGTAGTTATTATTCGAATTCTGTATAATATTGACAATCCTTTACAACTCACAAAAAAACTTTTTTAAGAAAGTACCTACAAAAAAACACTACAAAGTGAAAAATAACTTTAATTTCGGAAGTCGGTGTCTGGTTAAATGTATTTTCGTTTTTGACACCAACTGAAATTAAAGTTATTATTCACCTTGTAGTGTTGTTTTTGGAAAACGGTTGTATTTTTCTGTAAAAAAGTTTTTATTTTTCACTTTTTAGTTGTGGAAAGAAAAAGAATTTAAAAAAGTTGGTAAAAAATACGTATTATTGAAGCTACCTCAAAAACTACCTACAGCAAAGTTAATTAAAGTCCTCTTGAACAAAACATTTTTTTTTTCCAAATCGGACTACTCTGTAAAAAGCTATGCGTGGCCATACATAGAAAAAAAAAAACAAATATACATGTCGACTTGAGAAACTACTTTGGTTGGCTTTTAGCTGACATAACAATAATATTACTCAATTGTATGTGTAAATGATTGATTGCAACTAAAAGCATGTTTTCACACTCATAACAATGATAATGCCTGAAGCGTAACGGCCCGACCGCCCAATTCAAAAAGTTCAATAAACCCAGTCTAGGTTTATCGTACTCACCTCAAATCAATATTGACAGTAGGCAGTATTAAATATCACACAGATCAATATAATAATATCCATTAGCAGTTACACCTACATTTTAAGGACTTAAAGCTATATCGTTTAGCCAAAATACATAGAATCCCTGCACGTCATTAGCTATGGCCCAACAACTACGCATTTCCCATAATTACTTCTCATAAACGTCCCGAACCTGTCACCGAAAATCATAAATCATTCCGTTTCGAAATCCCACGAAACTTAACAACCATTGGCCCAAACGTTCCATTCAATCAATACAGTCTAACCCATCCCTAACTCAAATCAAATAACCGCCATTTCGATCTAATCAGGTTGCCGGTGACACTCGACCAAATTCAAGAGTCCGCTTTCTAAAGTGCTCTCGAACGTCCAATGGTCATCTTAAATAGTACGGATTTCCGCACGATTTTTCCGAGCTGCCATTGTTTTTAATTGCTACTTAGTTTTGCGACGGACGGACGGTTTAGTAATGAATTGAGTATTTCTGAACTCGGTTTATTATCGAAAAGTTGTATTGGCTGATTAAAATGTTCGGTTACGGTTTGTTTTGGTTATTGTGGACGCAAATATGGGTTTTGGCCGCCATATTGGTTTTGAGCGTCAAATGTTTGTTTTTATCAGTAAGTGGAATAACAGTGGGACTGTGTGATATTTGTGCTAGTCTGTGTTAAATTTTATAGTATCAATGGCCAACAATTTCAGATAGGCTAATTTGAATAAGTAATTAATTTCCTTAGGAACACGGATAGCTACAACTTGAAATGAATAATCAACCTTTATAAGTTTTCAGATACTTTTTCTTTTAATTGAATGTGTCCTATTTTTTAAAAGAGGAAGTTGGTATCCAGGTCATTAATTGCGGGTACGGATACTACGACCAAGTTAACTTGCGAGAGGGATTTCTTTTTGCAGCTTGTTTTGCTTCATTTTCCTAAAAGAGGATGTAATTATGGCTGGATTAGTCAGTGCTGGTATTACGTAGTCTTTGTGACTGTGATTAGTTGGTACTGACAACCTGGATGGTCTTAGTAACAAAAGAGACGCATGAGAATTAATGAGGTGGTTAAGTTTATTTTCCGGTGAGTTTGAGACATAATCCAGGTCGTTTTTGTTCTTACTTTCTACAAAGCATTTGAGGAGCTCGTGGCTAAATAATAACAGCCGCACGGGTCGATCCGTCAGGTTAAGCTACGCTTGCCGGGGTTGGTCAGTGGATGGGTGACCATCTTTACATACCGAGATTCCTCCGTGCCTCGGAAAGCACGTTAAGCCGTTGGTCCCGGCTGTTATTCGTGGATCTTTGACAGTCGTTACGGGTCGTCAGAAGCCCGAAAGTCTGACAACCAGTCTTACCAAGGGGTATCGTATTACCCAGTAACTGGGTTGTGGAGGTCAGATAGGCAGTCGCTCCATGTAAAATACTGGTATTCAGCTGCATCCGGTTAGACTGGAAGCCGACCCCAACATAGTTGGGAAAAGGCTAGGCAGATTGATTTCTACAAAGCATTTATTTCAGTTTCTCCTTGTTAAAATGTTCAGTGGCATATTTATATTATACTAGATGACCCGACAGACGTTGTCCTGTCTTATATGAATATTCTAATGTAAACGCGCAAAGTTAAAATAGTCGTTAAGTTTTCTGAAATTTTCCAATTTTCTGCGTAATTTTCTTAATTTTTGTTTCCGTAAGAACTTTCTACAAAGTATTCTAACTTTGAAAAAAAACATGTAAAGTCTTTCTAAAGTTATGGCGTCACCAAGGGAAATAGGCGTTCATTTTTATACATATACTTACATATCGATACATAGATAAGGTTAGTTTTGCACTTTCTTTCGAAAAGTATTTCATTTTTTGTTAGCATTAAGTTTAGGTAAATTATATTGCCTTCTTTATATTTTTCAAATAATCATACCAATGAATAAATATCGTCAATCTTCGACTAACTTTAGCAGTAGCAGGAGATCAGACCACTGAAGAGCACCTACCTCTTATCACAAAATCTACTACAATATCTTCACTTACGAAATGCGCGTCCTTAGTAGTAGGTGGCGGGTCAGCAAAGTCAATGGCAGTACAGGGTGTACTCCAAATGACCGGTGTCGGTGACCGGTGATCGGCAGAATCGAGTACTAGGAGACCAGTCAGTCAAAGAGGTTCTCTCACACACAGGAAAAACTTCAGCACCAGCTATTAAGCTTCACTTACCAAGTGTGCATCCCTAGTAGTGAAAGTTACGGGATCAGCAGAGTCAGTGGCAGTGCAGGCATACTCCAGGCGACCGGTGACAGTGATCAGCTTACTGCCAGTGCGGGCCAGGTCGATGAGGTTCAAGCGAAGAGTGTCCGCTGAGAATTCCACCTGGTAATAGAAAAATTTAGTAAATATCTGATTTGTTTTGGTTTGCACGGCATGTCGTGGATGCAAACGACCAACGTAGAAATCCCGCAATCAAGAACATTACTACTGTTGTCTCTAATTAGAGAGGTGGTCCAATCACATCTTTAATGAATCTAAAAAGGCGTACACAGAAACTTTTTAGAGTTAAATAAAAATTAACTTGAGATTTAAAAGAATAGAGATTATATTGCAAAAAATGTTATCATACCGGGACTTGAAAAACTTGTGTCAGCAAAAAAGCAGCTACATTTTAGAGCAAAATCGCCTATTGCTAAACAAACTTTCACGCAGTTTTCTTTAAAAATAGCAAGCCTTTGTGTTTGCTTTTAGCTGAATATTGAATAGGCAATGAATGCATTTCTGCAACGTTGTGTCCTTGATCCAGTTTCGACAAGGATATTCTTGTTTGATTTGATTTTCTCGAAGGTTACGTACTAATAGATAAACATTTTGGAATAAATCTGACTGTAAATAAATAACAATGATCAGTTGAACGACAGAACAAAACAGTTCTGAAAATATGTCTATTTTTGATTAAAAAAATCCACAAAAAAAACTTTTTTTGTGATTTTTTTTTTTGCGAAAATTTACATGATTCAACATGTGAACATGTAAATTTTCGCTGATCAATATATCAATGTAGCCATTCCATATAAACAAAAAATGTAATTTCCTCAAAAAATCAACAAAGTCATTTTAATCTCAACCCACCTTCTTCAAACACCCAATGAAGTTGGTATGCACCCTCGCTCCAGGTAAAGCCCTGGCGTTAAGTGAACCTCCGACATGAGCCCTGGATGACGCCAGCATGGTGAAGGAACCAGCCACGTGGGAGTGATCTGAGTACACATCGTCTACCACTGCTGATACCTGTGAACAAGGAGTAGAAGTTATAAAAGATTTTGGAAGAAATTCTGATCAGAATTACAATTCAGTAGTATAATCTATTACTCAATGTAAACATTATAAAGAAATCTTTGAGTTTGTATGTAGAGGGTAATCTTCGGAAGTACTGATCAGATTACCAAAATTCTGTCACTGTTATATTTCAAGAAAATTTCACGTGAGCGAAGTCGTGGGCAGAAAATATTCTTAAATACAGCCATTTACATACTGCCGACAAATTGCTTTGCAGTTTGGCAGGTGTTATGTGAAAGTAAAAAACTCAGTATCATTATGGATGAAACAAATTTTAAAAAATATTTAAAAAACATACAGAGTAAGAAAATGTTGGTACACCAATGTTGCACATTTTGGTCAGATTCACTAGCTAACGTCTTGTAGGTAAACGGTTACCCTGACAGAAAGCAGAGGACCTTCACGAGTAGCAATCATTTACAGAACCTTTTGTATTTCTACAACGACTTACAACAGGATTGTCATTAGCTTTTCGGTAGCCTATCAATCCTCTTTTGCCATTTCAGTCACCGTTGTCGCTGATAGAATGCCACTTTGTACCTATAGACGCTCAGGAGAAACCAAAAAAACGGAAAGTTTCTTTTTACTATTTACCAGTAGATAGGGTCTTAGTTTTCAATGGCCAGCTAGACAAAACTGCTCAATTAGTTAAAAACTTTGAGGCTATCATTGATAGTATGATCAAGATCAGTAATAGTAGAAAAAGTTATATCATAACTTGCAGCGATATAAAATTACAACTAAAAGTTACTACAGCTAAATTGATGATCCTGAGATAAAATGGAAAATCGATGGCCTTTTACCAAGTACTCCAAACCACAATGAATCTTACACCCCAATTTATAACGCCAATAAAAACTAAAGACTTCATTAACCTACGCACTTTGCACACAACCACTCGAAGTTTCTTAATAAATGTAAAAAGAAAACTTTTTTCATATCAAACCGCAAACGCTCTAATGAAAGTTGCCTTCCACTTATTATTACTCGTAAAACATATTGGACAAACACTTTACCAGTAGCCAGATGTCCCTATAGTTAGTTTAGGCGATGACGTCACAAAAGACACACGTATAGATGGTATAGTGTAAGCTGTTGACCATGACCAGCTGAAAAGCCTGGCTGTGTAAATAGAATGCTATTTTCTGTTTGCTGTCGCTTCATCGCTTTTCAAAAGCTGTTTGGAACGTTGGAATTTGAACCTTATTTTGATGTTATAAAGGATTAAAAAGGAACTATAAGCGGCTTTGAATGTTTCATTGCAATTATTAAATAAAAGACAGTCCAAGACCAGACCAGTCTTTCAGGGAAGGAAATAAGGTTTTAATTATTTAATGACTGTTGCTTCACTACATTTGTGTTTCATAAAATTAACACTATGCCATGTGTTATTTTAATCACTTGATCACGTGAGTTAACTTTCTAACTTTTCTAGATCAAAAAATCATACACATAAAATACCTACTTATCTCATGGATTCACAATAATAAAATTATCACAACAAAACTTTTAGATGTTACAAAGCATCTATTCAAGTTCTATCCCAGAAATTATCATCTCATTAAAATCTTCGTCAAAGGAAAATTGTAGCATAAAGCCTAGGACAAGCACAGACAGACATAAAATAATCTGAATTTGTAATAACTCATAAAAGTTAACTCATAGTTAGACACCTTCGGGGAATACGAAAGTCTATTAAGGTCTGAGTGTGATATGAATCTAAAATGTAGGCTTACATTTATAATTATAATCGAATGCAAAATATCAGATTCTTCTTCGTATCATGTACTATATGTCGCATTAAAATGGCTGTTGCTATCTACTATAATACATTTATGTGAAAACTGTCGGAGTGCCGTAATTTTGTTACTGCGACCAATTTCGACATAGCGCTCGTCGGCCGCTTCCGCGGCACTGCTCGCGCGTCACTGTTCTAACCTAGCCTATTTGATCGGAGTTCCCTAATACTGATATTACTAGATCATGCTCGTAATATAGTTATATTCCTAGTAAGATATTATTATCTTTCATTGTCGTTATCTTACCCTAATCCCAATTTTTGTCGGCGCAGCATATTTTCTTCCATACTTCTCTATTATCTGTTATCTTGTTAGTCATCCTCTTTCTTTCTTTGTCCATCCATCGATTCTTTGGTCATACTCTACTCTTGTAGCCATTAACATTCATATTCAAAACTTTCTCACGAGATTTTCCTCATTCCTCTGCATCACAATATGTAGTTTCTTTATTACTATTTTTTCCCAAATGTAGGACGTTCGATTAAATCTCCATTTACGATGAGATTCTTGCTAAAACTTTCAATAAGATGGATTTTAATGTGTTTAGGAAAGTTGTTATATCTATTGCCCATTTTTTGAAAATCAACCTTATCTTTACACCATCTTCACAAAAAAAATACTTACTATTTCAATCGGATATCTTGAAAATAAATCCGACCATTCTTATAAAAGAACAAGCAACTTTCCCAACTATCGGATCATCATTTTCCATTAAACCTTATAAAGAATTGTTTCGCTTTTCTCATATTTCTAGTAAGTGGAAGCTCTCCGATCGCTTTATCCGATGGTCTGGCGCAAAAGATATAATATCGGGAGAAACTAACAAGTCCAGTAACTAAGTTTTGAGAAATATCTGCGTCAACTTTTATATTTTACTAGATTGAGATAAACTTGTTGGGAACTTAAAAGTTTTCTTTAGAAGTAATTGTATAATCTTGAGATAACAAGCAAATAATTTTCGTATCCAACCACTAACTATCGTTTTTGCTAAAAATATATTGCTTATGGACGCTTTTTCATGAAAAAAATACCTACGTTGTCGGAATTTGGACAACACAAGGAAAAATGCCTATGAAAAACTATGAGATGAATTAGCCTTGTTACCACTCGTATAACAGAACCATTTTACATTAACTGATAGAAGATACCTACGATACTAAAAAAATTATCACTCAGCCAGCTGATTAACTACCTCAAGTTTCTATTCTTTTAATGATTGATCGACTTTTCATTATCTACTGTCAAGCTACCTCAACTTTAATGTTTATCATTTTGTATCGTCCCAGTAACCTTATCTTTATTTAGTTTGTACTCGATCTAAAGAAAATATACACTTTCATAAATTGGAGTAGCAACAGTAATAAGAAGCTCGCTACCAATTAGACCAGTTATGGTGCAGTTCATAAATTGAGATTGAATTGCTAGTACTAGTTTTCAGTGACCCATATATTTGTTTTAGAAGCTCGGTGTCTTTGGTACTATATTATTTTAACCTGAATTTTTGTTATCATTTTGTGATATTGGTTTTCAATTTTAATAACGATCAAAACGCATTCTCTTTGCTTAAATATTTACCTGAAGTTAACTTTGAAAAAGACAAAAATAGTAATTTTGTATTTTTGCAGATTGCTAAAGACACTTATTTGCTAACACCCTTACTCATAAAAAACTAAAACGCTTTATTTAGGTTATAGAAATATTTTGTCAATTTCTTACGATTTATGATTTGAGTTTGAAAGATAAAGATAAAACACTTCTATAACCAAAATAGGTTTATAGAGCGTTTAAGTTTTTTATAAGGTACCAACCGGCAACCCTTAAAAGTTACGCGCTGCTACCACTAACAAAGAACGTATAACCATTATGCCTTCACTACAAAACATTCGTTATAACGCACCTATCAAACTTGTCAACATTTCAATTCACCCATTTCAAATTGTCCCCTTTAAAATCTTGATGATCGGTGACGAGCGTCCAATAATAAATTCAAATTGTGTAACAGCCCTGGGAACCACGTCACCTGGCGTATGGTTTACAAACGTGACGGTTATATCGAGTACCAATTACTCTGTAGGGTTGTGAATTCAATTATACGTCTTCATGTGTACTTTAATTTCAGTATGTGCTGCTGTTGCTGTTGTGTTGTCTTTTGTTTGAATTGCTATTTCTTTGTTTGGTTTTGTGATGTTTGTATCTTCTATGATTTTTTTATATCATGGTCTAAAAACTGTCATAAAGGCAGCTGCAGTCCCAGTTTATGTTATTTGCTTCAATTTACTTTAATCACTTACTTCATCTACTATAACAGCATACTCAGCCTATAATGTTAAGCACTGCTGGGGCCTCCTTTCTTCGAGTGGGAGTGGGCTGTAATGTCACATATCTTCGAACTTGTGGTTCTAGGACATGCCGGTTTCCTCACGATGTTTTCCTTCACCGTTGTGAAAGCAGTTGTGAGGAAATTATTTCACTACTTACAAATCGTTGCTGGGGCCTTTACCACTGGGACAAAACTACTCTACTATAATATCATCATCTGGCTGGGGTCAGCTTCAAGTTTTACCGAATGCAGCTGAATATCAATAATTGTCATGGAGCGAATCGCCTATCTGCTCTACTATAATATGTGGTACTATAAATATCCATAAATCTACACAAATCTCCAAGGTCAATATTAAAATTACCATTCCCACAACTTCAATTACGTCTGATTCATGATCAAATAACTCCGTCCACCCTTATAAAAAGTCCCATTGTTTTGCATAAGACAAAGGAACTGGTAATTAAACACCTCACTAATTGGACCAGTTTATTCATAACGTCACCAGCTGCTGGTTTATTGGGTTTTAAAAATGCGCCGATAAATATTCATTTGTTTGTAGTTTTGTTTGGAGTTGTTGTAGTCTTGGTGAATAATGATTGTGAATATACATAATGGGAGGTTGATGTGCATTTCTGTTTGAGTTATTGAATTTATTCGCAGGATTATATTGAGAGTGAATAATAAAACATGTCGCTGAACAATTTTTGTTTTAGCCTTCCGGAACATTTTCAGTTTTGGTCTTATAAAAACTTAACAGAAGTCAGCGATTGAGTTATTCGTTTCAAGTAGTTAGTGTTTACATTAGAAAACATATTTTCTGAATTTCTTTATTATCATCACTATAGATAGTGCAATCCACGAAGACGCGCCCCACAATATACTATAATGGTTAGGAGGAGTAGTGGAGCGCGTGTTCGTGGATTGCACTATCTATATCCACAACCGTACTTAGTCCAGTGCTCGGTTTGTTAGTGACAATCTCCACGCTCCAGTGCCAGTTTCATCTCATAAACAACATGTCCCATAATTAACGCAAACCCTCTCAAGGGGTCATTGTCCTCATCATTATGAACAACTTTTACTATAGGACCAAACCTGAAATTGCGAAACAAAAATCAGCTGTTTTATACCAAAGTTCAAAATGTGTGAAACAGCAGATTTTTTGTTCGCGATTTCAGTTTAGGTCTCATAGTAAAAGTTGTTCATAATGATGAGTGCAATGACTCCTTAAGAGGGTTTGCGGGACATGTTGTAGTTACTCTCAATATTTACGACACATTACAATTTTACTCTATTGTATCTAGGTTACTCTTATCAAGGTCCGCACACCCATCATTATAAAAACAGGAACATCAAAGGAACAGCCAAATTATGATAAACATTCAAATAATCAAATCAAAATATCTAAACAATATACATAGTAAGTAACAGAGCCATTACTTGTTGAATGATTGAAACATCGATCAGCACTCCATTTTGTTAATCGAAAAATGTTTTGTAATTGCCCCGAGATAATGGAAATCGAGGGATGGAATTGTAATTAAGCATCGTGTCGTTATAAAGATAAATAATTATCGTAAGACTTGTCTTTAATGTTATTGAAATTGAAGTCTTTTACAGAAGTGTGAAAGTAAGACTTGTCTTTAATGGTATTGAAATTGAAGTCTTTTACAGAAATGTGAAAATAAGACTTGTCTTTAATGTTATTGAAATTGAAGTCTTTTACAGAAATGTGAAAATAAGACTTGTCTTTAATGTTATCGTAAGACTTGTCTTTAATGTTATCGTGAGACTTGTCTTTAATGTTATTGAAATTGAAGTCTTTTACGTGGGACGTCGTCATCATCATCGGCCTAGCCTTTTCCCAACTATGTTGGGGTCGGCTTCCAGTCTAGCCGGATGCAGCTGAATACCAGTACCTATTTTACATGGAGCGACTGCCTATCTGACCTCCACAACCCAATTACTGGGTAATACGATAACCCTTGGTAAGACCTTGGGTCGAAGCCCGAAATTCTGCCAACCATGTCAGAATTTCTGGCTTCACGATCCGTAACGACAGTCAAAAATCCAGTAATGACAGCCGGGACCAACGGCTTAACGTGCTTTCCGGGGCACGGAGAGGTCTTAGTATGTAAAGATGGTCACGCATTAACGGACCAACCGTGGCAAGCGTAGCTTAACCTGATCGATCGGCTTTTGCGGCTGTTATTACTTAGCCACAAGCCCCTCATAATAGGACGTCAATCCATACTAATATTATAAATTCGAAAGTAACTCTGTCTGTCTGTCTGTCTGTTACCTTTCACGCCTAAACCACTGAACGGATTTCGATAAAATTTGGCAAGGCTATAGACGGTATCTTGGGGACGGACATAGGCTACTTTTTTTTTCAAAAATAATCCTACAGGGGGTGATATAGGGGATGAAAGTTTGTATGGGAAACTCAGTATTTCTTAAGTTAGGGATAACAAATTTATGCTATTGGTAAGAAGTTAAGAAATATGCGCGTCAGAGTTTTTTAAAAATCATCCCCTAAGTGGGTAAAATAGGGGTTGATTTTAAAATTTACAAAACTGCACGGATTTCGATAAAATTTGGCAAGGCTATAGATATCATCCTGGGAAAGGACATGGGCTACTTTTTGTCTTAAAACATAATCCTACAAGGGGTGATAAAAGGGATGAAAGTTTGTATGGGAAACCCAGCATTTTTTAAGTTAGGGATATGCCCTATGTTTTCCACATGAACGTTCCCATGGGATATTTTCCGACATCCACGCGGGCGAAGCCGCGGGCAAAAGCTAGTACGACAATAAATTAAACTGCGTATATTGACGTCCTCAGTCCCGTATATCTAATAGTTTAGTAACTATAGCTACTTGGCTGATCGGTAAAATCGATAGTCGGCCCATCACCTACTATTTAGTTTAATTTCGATACTAGGATTTATTTGACAGTTCCAAAATAATCTTATATGCATTAGTATTGCCAGTATTTTCATTAACTGTCATATTGTCGTCGCCACGACGACAATGCTGCTTGTAGGTCCACTAATATTACGTTCAACCTGAGATTATAATGACAAGTAAAGGTCTAAAACTACTATACATAAATATATTATATCCTTTACAGACTACTTACTAGCTTCGGCCCGAGACTTCCGCGTGAAATTTCATGTTCCCCCGACCCCACACACTTCGTTTATGCTTAGCGTTTCTCGGTTCCTAAGTGTCGTAGCGTGATGATAAATAGCCTTCCTCAATTTGGCTATCAAATGCAAAAAGAACATTTCAAATCCGACTGGTAGTTCCAGAGATTAGCGCGATTACACCAACAAAAAAACTAATTCTTCAGCTTTATCATTAGTAAGTTTAAATATAATTATTTTGACCCAGATTCAAAATTAAATTCCATAATTCACGTTAACATCACAAATCATATCTGAATAAACAGATAATATAATTAATTGGGCAAATTATATTAATTTCATGATTCTGTAATATTTGGATAATCATCCATTTCCTAATGCAAATTGATACAAAGACCTATTTCATAATGAGACTCAGTATAAACAGTCACACATTAATTTCTATTTCAGCTGCAAACCATTGTGGTGCGACTATTGTCAGCGCCTATTCATTGACAGTGGCGCCCCCATTACTGAGCGACTCTTTTAATCCAGGAAAGTTTAAATTCAGAAACTATTTTTAACTTTTGCCGTCTCGCTTTATATAGATAGAATACTCTTTAATATGCACACTTACATGTGTATACTGTTTGACTGTATGTATACTTACCGAATAAAATCAAAAATGGAACAGAATTTGTATGAAATTATTTATTTATTTATTTAACAATTTATGTAGGTACACACAAATAAACCTCTAAAAATTTATTATAAATTATCTGCCAAATAACAATGAGAACTTAATCGTAGATGGTGAAACGGACCCATAGTGTAATCAATTTGTTTATCTACACCCATGCTATAAATCCTCTATAAAAGTTTCTGAAACAGTTAGCTTATTGACAACATTAAAACAGCCAGTGTCATAGTAACCATGGTAACCATAATAGCATCCAAACGGGTGTTTTAATTTTGTACTGAATTTCATAATGCAACTCGTTTTCAAAAAAAGAAAATTGTAATGCACGCGCGTTTCACTACAACAGCGCCGTAATTTAAAAAAAGAACTTATTCGAATTCACGTCGTATACTATGACGCCGGCCGCCATGTTCGATACGAGTATTAGTATTGCAAAAAACTGTTTCAGAACCTTTTATAGAGGACTGATAACATGGATGTAGATAAAGTCTTGTATGCAAATGTACATAATCACACTCGGCTTCGCCTCGTGTGATAAACCCACATTCGTGTTTAAATAGCCCTTATTATACGTCAGTTGCATAAATAACTAAAAGTTTTGTGTAACGCGGATAAAAACTGAGAATCACGCAAAAACTATCAAGCGTAGGTATTTCATAAAAGCTTCACCATTTTAAAGGTAATTTAATTATTTATCTTTTAGTATACGTGTTTTAATATAATACCTTTTTACCCGACTGCGGCGAAGCCCAAAAGGATGGTTATGTATTTGACCTGTATGTAAGTATTTGTATGTATATATGTATGTATGTCCGTTTCTTTGTTCCCTCTTAACTCCTAAACGAATGAACGGATTTGGATGAATTATACGTCTTTAGGTTTGTATTAGTAGCGCAAGTATCACTGGCTACATTAAAATCAAAAACAAAGTAAAATGGTGGATTTGGGGTGCCATATATTGTGGAGTTCAAATTTTTTTTTTTCTTCTAATACCATCGAGTGGGATATCAAATTGAAGGGTTTTAAAAGTTGATTACAAAAATATATACAACTTATATGGTTAAAAGCATTTCGAAGTGACAAATCGTAAAAAACACGAAAAGAAAATCGAAATCAAAATAACCCTCAAAACTCCTTGCAAGAACTAAATCGTCTGCGAAATTTTTCACATTTGTAAACTAAAAAGCTGAAAATAAAAAAAGTAATTAAAAAAACTAAAAAACCCGACTGCGGTAAAAGTTAAGTTAAAAAAAACTGAAAAGCTAAAAGCAAGCCCATTTTAAATTAAATTTAATTTGGAAGCAGGCGGTACCCATTCCATTTTTTATATTTTCAAACAAAAACGGGTCCCGCCTGCTTCCAAATTGAATTTAATTTAAAATGGGCTTGTTTTTAGCTTTTCAGTTTTTTTAACTTAACTTTTACCGCATTCGGGTTTTTTAGTTTTTTTAATTACTTTTTTTTATGTATAATAAATTAATACCTAATGCGTCTAATTTGGGACAGCGCTCCTTGATGGGCGAGTCCTATTACTGGGTGGACGTACGACGCGTTGCGTGAGCTCAGCACAGAACAGACAAGACCGTTGGCACTTATCTGTGTCTTATAGCAGTAATCTGTAAGATTTCAAACGGCAAACAACCTCGTAATCTATTGTATCGTAATCTATTGTTGTTGTATTGTGTTTGTTTGTTTGTTGTTGTGTTGTGTTTGTTGTTGTTGTATTGTATTGTTGTTGTGTTCTAGCTGGCTTGAAATAAAGTTGAAAATTGAAAATAATATTTGTGTTGCCGACATGTGACTAAGCTGCAAATGTGCATTTATTTTCCGGCTTTTCTTTAGATTAGTCAGAATATACACAATAAATTAAATAATTGTCCGGTTAAAGTTTAAAAAAATGATAATGCTATTAAATTCTTAAAAAACAGAATGTCGTTATCGATGAAAATACAGTTATGTTCGACGCCAAAGTTTATTTTTGTGGAGCAAATTCCAATTTTTTTATTGGTAATATCAAACTATTTTTTACTATTCTATTCGGTTAACATTTTTCTTTATACCCTTCTCTATCCACTGTATTTTTTGCGTCGGATAGTTTCATTGCGTTACGTCATACTCGACAATCCAAGAAACAAATTTTTGTGAATATTGAGCTAATACCGCGCCTTAAGGTTGATGCGCCAAGGTAGCCCGCGAAATTCAAAATTTCTTACGTTTTTTGCAATTTGTAGGTCAGTGTGAGCTTGTATGTTGATTAAAATATGATTCCCGGGCGTAGCTAATATGGCTTTACAGAATTATAATCATTAGAATCAGCAATACAACTCCATACGTTAGCATTTATCTCAAATCTAGCATGAGGTTTGAGGTAAATGCTAACTTATGGAGTTGTATTGCTGATTCTAATGATTATAATTCTGTAAAGCCATATTAGCTACGCCCGCGAATCATATTTTAATCAACATACAAGCTCACACTGACCTACAAATTGCAAAAAACGTAAGAAATTTTGAATTTCGCGGGCTACCCTGGCGCTTTCGCCTTAACAGAGTTATACTAACAAAATACACTCGGTGATTATAAACAAGGGTTATTCGTATCGTTGCAAGTTTAATAAGTTTTACAAGAATAACTGCCGTCTGAACTTCGCGTTAGCTATTCTAGTCTTTATTAATTCGGTGCTAGTTATAATTCGAGCAATTTTTTACTTTGCCATTAACAGTTGTTTTCTATAATACTTCCATACGATTTATGATTTATGCTTTATTAAATTAAGCTGTTCTTTGGAGTCACAATCATTCCTGTTTTTTTTCTATGGGCCATGAACATATCGGAACATGAACTAAAGCTAAAAAAAATGCGGTATTGTAAATGATTTAATTTTTATGAAACGGTATGTATGTACCACCTTACTTGTCTTTAATAATGAATCAAAGATATATTTCCATGCAAGAAAAACATTTACTAAAATTCTTAGTAGTTCTGAGAGAAGAAAAATAGGTTTTCGTTTTTTTTTTTGTAAACACTTGATTTTAAAGTCATTGCTTTATAACAGACTGGTATTATGCTATCTCTGCAGCTGCTCGCCCTTCATGGTATGAAGGCTTGATATTTGATGAACTCATTATTATTGTGCCTATGCCACGTTTTATTTATTTTATTAAAACCAAATTAATTTCAACAGAACACTGAAGTAGCTTTCCTTATTAGTAAAATGAATATTTCCACAATAAGTTTCTAGAACAGAAACAAATTGCTGTCTGTTGCAAAATGACTTCTAGAGAATTTAATTTTCAACGAAATCCTGCAGCAATTATAATTATTCGTGGTACAGTTCGCATGGTATTATTACTTATGCAAATTGTCAATAAAATTAGATTTATTTACGAGAAAAGTGGAAACAAAAAAGTGGAGCAATTATTGCTACTAAAAACACCCAATTTATGTATTATGCATTTACTTTAGGACACAGTTATTTTCTACGAAATAGTTGCCTTGAAAATATACACGAAATAAGAAACAGTCACATTGTTTGATAACGAAGACAAAGACACCGGAAGTCTTAAGGAAGATTTGGTAACAGTTTTAATTAATGTTACTTACCCTGCAGAAACTCGTAAACGGCGTGATCTGAAACAATAATAAGCCTCATTAGTATGCGAACCAACGTTCCGCGTCAAATGATATCCGTGAGAATAAGATATACAGCACAAAATTTGTCGTTAATCAAAAACAAAATAAAGAGACCAGGAGTTATCAAAAGGACCCATTTATTGAGAACACAGTTCATTAAAGCCAACACGGGACCTAAATAATCTCTAACCCAAGTTAGCACCAAAAGACCCAAACAAATGAACTCTGAACTTATAAACCGGACAAAAAACTAATCTATCACAAAGCTTGAACACCATAAATCTGCGCATCAAATCCAGGCCACTAGCCCAAGTATAGGCAGTTTCGATAAACCCCCAATATTCTCAAAGAATGAGAAAGCCCCACATAAATACATAATTAACGATAACGGAATAGCTAGGGATGGAGGCCCGCACGCAGTACGTAAATAAACTATTTACTAGCGGTTTGTGCCTCGTTCTGAATGGTTAGTTCACTTGAATGGTATTGGTGTGATGTAGGGTTAATTTGAGATGGAAAGGAATATGTATGGAATTTGGTATTTTCAGAGCAAGCCAGATATTTTTTTTATGAAAGTAAGAGCTAGATTAATCGAGTGCTTTCCTTGCAATAATAACGCCATAATTCTACGGAAAATTGGTCAACTGAAAGTTATGGACGTCACAAAAGGCTGGTCATACGCTTATGTTTTGGCACACTGTCAAAGCTATTAATGAAATCAAAGTTGAAGGACGGAAACAAAATATGAAAGTTCAATATAATAATGACAGACATGACGTCATATTTGACTAATTAACAATGCTCAAAGCTTTACAAATTCGTTTCGTTGCGTCTCATCAGCATTGAGTGCAGAAATAAAACCAACTACCGATTAAATTACTCCACATTTATTGTTCAATTTTGTTTTTTCGACGTTCCGGCCGCTCGGAGCTCACGTAATCATGACAGGCTCGAGGATAAAAAATTAAAAAACAGAAATAAAATGCAACGTCAACGAATGTTGTAGTTTATTAATTTTTAAAATTGTGCAAACCTTCGCTGATGTTGAAATTGTTGGAAATAAAACTTGTTTGGAATGAAAGTCATAAAGAGTAATTCAATGCTGTCTAAAATAATTCATTGTAGTCTTGGTAGGTACCAAGACTACAAAAATGTGGTTTTATAATTTTGTTAAATGCCAATATTATAAAGAAATAAACATATATGGCGCCGATGCTATACAAGAAAGGTAGATAGCTCCATCCAGGTTAACATTTATCAAAATTAATTACGCTTCAGTGAAACGGTCATCGTTCAAACACTCCACCACACGCCGACCCGAGCATACAGGAAACATATACCCAATTCCACTACCAACCGAATTTATCGCCACAAAATTGCTTCAATTACAAAGGCCAAAGGTACCAAGATCGATCCCCACGCTAATTACGTTCAGAATGCCAAAACACTTGGAAAAATCCGCCTTTCAATAAAAAATCGTTCTGACTTTAATAATCAAATTACTCGGATACGAATCGATTCGGTTTTTTGAAGTAATGGCTACAATGATGGATGGATCTCGGTTTAAACACGCCAATAGGCCATAAGTCGTATGCTATCGATCTGAGTTCAAGGTATAGAGTTTGCAATACGGGCCTGAGGTCATAAAATATTTGTACAGCGATGAAAGCACTTTATATTCGGCTGATGAAATCTGAGAACATGGAGGCCGTATAAATAAGAAAGGGTACAACCGACGGTCGTTGATTGTAGCTGGTATGAGCTATTATGTTTTATGTGAATTATATTATGTACAAGAAGATATAATCAAATTAATATACTTATTGTATACTGGTAGAAAACTATTATTGATCAGGAAATCACAGAAGGAATATTAAGACGATATTATAAAAAAAAATATTTTCCGTAATCCTAACCCCATCCTATTTTCATTCCTATTTTTTTCCTAATATTTTCTTCTTCTTATCTCTTTAGACTATTAATAGATCCTTAACAGATAGTAAGATACCTTATACGGACATTATTTAGATACCTACTTCACACAGAAACTCTTATGTTCCAAAAAATTTCTCACCTCTTGTATCCTCCGGTGCACCGTCAACTTGTGCCACTGATGATCATCAAACCTCGTCTTAGCTGGTTTAATGTGCATCTCCTGCTTCCCATTGCCGAGACCCATAGTAAGGGAGACGCCACCATCTCGAACAGCGAGGTTGAGGTAGTCAGCTTCATGACCTGAATGCAAAAGACTTTGTTACTTAAATAAAATTATCTTCATGAATTTACTTTGCCTTTATTCTCGGCTGAGAGAATGTTAGTGAATTAAAAGGAAGTTACGGGATACAATAGCTATACTCGACTTGCTAGCGGGTTTTAGAGTTTATTAGAATTTAAATTCTTATTTATTTTATAAACTAACTAAATATTCTCAACTCAACTCAACTCAACTTAAAGCATTTATTTCAAACTAGCTTTTTCCCGGGGCTTCGCCCGCGTGGAAGTTTCAAGTCTATTAACTCAACTTTGGACTCCCGTTTCACCTCTTTAGGGCGTGAATTTTGAAAAAAACCTTTCTTAGTGCACCTCCTCATAAGGTACCTACGTCCCAAATTTAGAATCTCTAGACTTAGTGGTTTGGGCTGTGCGTTGATACATCAGTCAATCACTTTTGCCTTATAAATTAGATAGATAAACCACTTTTGAATTTTCAAGGAGTCGCAGTTAGAAAGGTGAAGCTAGTTGCGTATTATAAATTGCAGGTTTCTATGAAAAAGAACAGGCAAGAAACTCCATGGGCACTCTTCTCACTTCAAATATTTCACCTCCGTTCAAATAGTGTCACAACTCAATATAAAAAATATAAAATTTTTAATAATTATTAAAATTAATAAATAATTGTCTGTTTTTTTTTTGACTTGCTACACTGTTTAAGCGGAGGTCCGATATGTTAAAATTATCTGGTTACATAATTCATGTTGTTCTATAGGTATCTTTTTAATATTACTTCCAGTCGCCTTTGAGAATTTGAAAACATTCTAGAATAGAGCACCAAGGTAAGGGCTAATTTTTCAATAGTCCAATTTTATCTGAGAAATAAATGTCAGTTTGACAGCTTTTGCATAGAAAATAATAATGTTGAACCGCCATTTTTGTTCCACAGATAACAGTAATCAGGCGATTAAAAAATCGGCCCTAAGTAGCAGAACACGATACAGAACGTAGAAAAGGTAAGGGATTTTAGACAGAAACGAAAGCTTTTACATTACTCATGGTTACAACAAAGGCAAAGAAAAGCTTACCAGTGTAAAAGAGAAGTCCATTAGGCTGTCGCGTCTTGAAGTACAGTGAGATGGCGTCTTGTGTGCTGACTATAGGCTCGCCGCCGGTCTGCGTCAGGTCGTATGATAGAAACTCTGCACCGCGAAACGTAGCTTCAGATGGTGCCTTATCTGGAAAGAAAGTTACTATTAGCGATAATATTAGACACATATTATTGGATTGTTACAGAGACTATTTTCTATAAAATTTCTTCAACTCTAGTCGTCCTTATATTCATATATTTTTATTAAGTTTATATTGAAAACTTATTCAAACTAAAACTCACAGCATTTATTTCAAATAAACCAATTACAGGCACTTTTGATCAGTCAATGGTTCGGTCAGTCAGAAAGATGAAGCTAGTTGCCCCTTCCAAAGCGGTAGGTTCGTATGGAGAAGAACGGGCAAGAAACTCCACAGATACTCTTTTGAATCAAAATATTATTAATAAATATTGGTTACATCATAGATGTTGAAAATATAGGTACATGTGAAAACAATGTGCACGTTAAAAGCGTCCGTAATAAAAAAGATAAAAACTAAAAACAATTGAAAAATTAAACTAAATTAAAATAAACCGTGTCGATTAGATACGCGGATCTCTTCGTTTCGTACTAGTTGGTCCTTAAAAGAGGAAAGGCGGGTGGCCAGACTTTTGAAAATTGGGTATTTTAAGAAGGTATTGCTGTCGCTCTGCGAGCGCTCCGCCCTCGAATTCGTGCGATAAGGACAACTGCAGATCCGACTAAATAGCCTATGTAAAAAGTCACATTTCGAGGTTTGGCTCTCGCCTATTTCCTCCTCCAATATTGGACCAATTTAAAAGATATTTCATAAACTGAATAAGAAGGATATATACTATGCCCCTATGTTTTTCTTTTTTCGTTAGTAGTTGTCAAATTGGTACACTAGGCGTCTGTTGACAGCGGTCTGAATAGGCAATTTTGAGCATTTTTGGAGGGTTCTAGTTCTTATAAACATAATATATCATCAAAAAGGAAAACATAGGAGCATACAAGTAACTGTTATTTATATTTCTGTAAAAAGTCATTGCTTTGTGGTCATTAACCAGGAAGAAAACAGGCGAGAGCGTTTGTATCTTTTTGTATGGAAAAAGAGCACCCACATTTCCTCTTAAGGGTTCAGTATGAACAAAACAGAGATAATGTACAGCTATTTCATCACTCAGTCACTAATTAAACACCGTATTTTATTAAATATTGGACTTTTACAAAAACAAAATCGTTGGAATAACGCCAAAGGGCATAAACTAATAAAAGAAAAATATTAAATATACCTAATGAAGTAAATACACACAAAAATTTTATAAAAAAATTATTCTTCAATTAAATTAAGTATAATAGACTCTTAAATTAATACTGTTCGCCTAGAGCAAGAAAAACTGTTAATTACTAAATTTCACGTCTATTCACAAAGAATATCAGCCTTATTATCAGCTTTATTACTAGGTACTTAATTGTTTTGCTATTTTATTATCTAGCTATTCAAGCTTATTAAAAATATTTTCTATTGTTCAGTTTTCAATACAGTTTTCAACAAAATTTATAATATTATTTTCAATTATTTAGTTCATCATTGTAAACTGTACTTGTAAGTACTACTGTCTATTACGGAATAACACAATATCATTATAATTATAAGTATCGAAAACCACATCAGAAATTGCCATGGAAACAAAGCAATAAAACTAATCATGCAGCTGCCCAATACACATAACCACAACATTGTAATTAGAAATATAATTAGTTTTGGATCCTCGTTGGACTACAATAAAATTTGAAACTAAATCTATGTATTAGTTACTACATAGATAATATTTGTTTGTATTGCTGAAAATCATAACTTTGATGATGCATGAAACTGTCATACTAACAGATCATTTGATGAATGTAATGACACCAGAGGGGCAATTCTCGTATTTTTAACAACTTTCGCAATCTCATCTCAGTCTCAATATGTCAAAAATTATATAGCGTTTACCTACATTTTTGACATTTGATTGACGCTGGCATGAGATTGTGAACGTTTTTAGGTACGAGAATTGGCCATCAGCAGATTTGAGACTGCAAATTCATCTGCTACAGATGATAAAAGAAATACTAATCATGCCTTGCACAAAATCAACAATTCTGTCTTGGACAAAGTGCAAATTGTCGTCAGTATTTTTAAGCACCTTATCAATGAGAATGATATCAAATTATTTTATGTAAACACAATGAAAAAAACCTAGCCTTAAAATTAACTATTAGGATCAAAAAAAAAGTATATCCAATACAAATAATATAAATGACACATCCTCTATTGATGATGACGCACAAATTCAACAAAAACTTGCTAACCAAATAAATATCATATTCGAACATTCACAAATTGAACCTTTATTATTATACGCGCTTAATGCAATGGATGGAGTTCATAAATTACCTCGCGATGTGCAAGCGAACGATGATTAATCCAGAACACTCGCACCGGGTGATAAATAACTGGATTGGATTGGGATGTAATGAATTTCAGCGAAAATACACTATGATACAATGAAGAAAGATTTGGTTAATTAATTGGTTCAGTTTGTGTTTTTAAGGAGTCTGCTTCGCCTTGGTGCACGCAAGAATTGTTGGTTTTACGGTTTTAAATCTGTTACCAAAATGATTTATTTAAACACTATATATCAACAGGCTGTTTTAACTCGGATTTGGAATAGGTTTTGAAAATTTTGTTTATAAGTAACAGATTATTCTGCAGTTGCGATTAATAACGTTGTCATACTTATGTACTCGTAAGCGGCTGCATTTTGCATAAGATTGACATTTTCTACTCAGGAGTTTTACAGCTCACACTATATAATATATTCAATCTTCGGTGTATATTGCCCTATTCTCGCGGAGCTGTCCTTCACAAAGGAATTTCGCAAAGTTAACGTTCTAACTTCTGCCTAGACTACCCACATACCCCACATATTATAGTACAGTTGCTATGAGAACACTTAGTCTTACCATTAAGGACAAGGAAGGCTCCAAGTATATTTTTTCTCTTAAGTCCGTACAATACTGTAAAAACTAGACAGCGTGTTTCTATCGATAAGCAAGGTTGAATGATACTATTTTTTATCAGTCCACAAAAGTTCTTGGTCGTCTATTCTTATCTAATGCATCATTAAATAATATCTTCTCTCTAGATAAAGCCCACAAAAGATCTAAAGTTTTTGAACTAATACGGGGAAACTATCTAGCCTAGTTAGAGGTGGCACTGCACAGTTTTAGACGAGACACGAACACCTAACTTAGTCAAGTATTTCAAAAACAAAACTACTGAATGAATTAACAATAAGTTAGAGTCAATTTCAGGGGCTCAATTTTATGAGGCTATAGATAAATCAAATAATAATCTATCTGCCTAGCCTTTTTCCAACTATGTTGGGGTCGGCTTCCAGTCTAACCGGATACAGCTGAATACCATTATTGAGCGACTGCATATCTGACCTCCATTACCCAGTTACTGGGTAATACGATACCCATTAGTAAGGCTGGTTGTCAGACTTTCGGGCTTCTGACGACCCGTAACGAGTGTCAAACATCCACGAATGACAGCAGGACAAACGGTTTAACGTGCTTTCCGAGACACGGAGGGATCCTAGTATGTAAAGATGGTCACCCATCCACGGTACAACCGCGGCAAGCGTAGCTTAGCGATTGATCGACCCAAGCGACTGTATACATTTATCAAATTATGACATTTCTCAAATTTCTCGGTGCTATTTCCACATCGTTAGCGATACTTAAGGATAATAAAGGGCAATTTCAGTATCATATTTTACCGGTCATCCATCACATGTTATCATAGGAAACTGTTGATATTCCTTGTTGAGATCGAAACTAAGATTCAAGATAAGATCATGCTTAATAGCACAACGAACTTTAATAAACATACGTAATAAACATACAATCTTAAAAGTTCGTTGTGCATTGGAAACTATAATTTCTCAAAAGTCGCGGGAAAGACCTGGATTGGGGATGCACGGAACAGGGAAGTATGATAGAAAGGAAGAGAGGACCATGTCCAGCAATAGGCGAATCCAGGCTTAAAAACTCCAGCTTCGTGATAATGAAGTTGGAAAATTGGCCAAAACCCACCGATAGAATGCTTTTCTGTAAGGTACCAAATAGAGTACTCAATGTTGAACAGTATAATAAATAAATGAATAAATAGAATAATGATACCATCACCTAGAGATGATAAGAAACACCAGGGTGTTCTCCGAAAAGTTTCCAACCTTAAAAAACAAAACTAAAATTTATAGTCCAGTACTCTAGCCCAAGTTATTTAATAAAATAAGCTCATAAAAGAACGCCAGCAGCTTCGTAGTTTCATACAGCCGTTGAACTAATAATAAAACAGTCTTGCCTAGTTATGGCTTTATGCAGTTTTAATCGAAGCCGAAACTTGGCGGCACCTGTACTCTTGGAAATTGATTAATCGCTGCAAATTTCTTGCTGGCTCACTTTTTTTAGTTCCTGCTGCTCTTTTTATAGCTTCATTAGTTGTTTGAGAAAAGGTGCTGATTTGATTGGAGATAGTGTTGAAATCTAGTGTAAGAATAAACCGTAGCAGTCTTCAGCGAAGCCGTAGGTACTGATAGCTTTAAATCTAGTGTAAGAATAAACCGTAGCCGTCTTCAGCGAAGCCGTAGGTACTGATAGCTTTTTAATCTTGATAAAACCACAAATATTGATAGATTTCAAAACTATATTGTAAAGTTTAGTTTTTAACCACAAATATTGATAGATTTCAAAACTATACAATATAGTTTTGAAATCTATCAATATTTGTGGTTTTATCAAGATTAAAAAGCTATCAGTACCTACGGCTTCGCTGAAGACGGCTACGGATTATTCTTCGGCTAGATTTTAGTTTTTTTCTAAAATCTAGCCGAAGAATAAACAGGGTCAAATCAAATTAACTAGTGAAACTCCGCAGAAGTTTTATTTCATGATGGTTTTTTTTGGGTCATCAACCTCAGGTAGTCAAATATCAGTTTTTTTTTGTGTACCTAAATTTTACAGACGTGATACGTATCGATATCTCAACACGATAAAATATATTTTATCAACTCACACTTCAAGTAACAACACTATCAGCGACCCTAGAAATATTAACAAATAATTTTTATTTTTCGTGTTTAGATATCTATACCCACCACGTCTGCGGAGTTTGAGTAATCAGCAGCTTTTTTCAAAGAACTAATGAAGCCATAAAAAGAGTAGCAGAAAATAAAAAAGATCCTATACATTTAAAGGAAATAGAGAACACAACATCTTATCTTCTTCTCTTCTTCTTCTTTTTCTTCTTTCTTCTTCTTCTTTTATCTTATCTTTATCTTTTTTTACATCTGTAATTTTTATGGTGTGCATAATAAAGAGTATTCTATCTTAGTTGATTGTAGTCAGAAAAGAACAAACGAAATTAAAAATCATCATAAAACAATCATAAAAACTCAAAAAAGACAATAAATAAACAGAAATAAAAATCCTAATCATAACATAACGGAATACAGCCAATGAAACCAATACAATGACGGTTAGTAGCGCGTATCTCCAAACACCTGGCAGTAGAGAAGCATAATGACGTAATATAACTGAGAGGTTTGACGTCGACGAGTAATCTTGAGATTAACACAGAGGTAAAGCGGAGATACAATATGAGATAGGAGAGCTAATTGACGTAACTATTGGTTGTGGCAAACTGCTGTTGGAAGCGTCAACAGTTGATGGTTTGATTGTTCAGGTTTAACGAGATGATTTGACATAAATTACTTGTATTAGAGCCAAGCCAAGGGAGGGGACGCCCTTTCTTCAGAAAGGTCAGTTGCGTAGTATTCGCAACCGCCGTGCGTGTATGACCAGATTTATGAACGTAAACAACGCAAAAGGAGTATGTAAGGATCGTAGCAAGTGGCGTTCTGTAGTATCTGCCTACCCCCATGGGAAGAAGGCGTGAGTTTAAGTACGTGTATTTGTTCTTGTATTAGATTTAGTTTGTGCTAGCTTACTCATGTTGAACGTTGTCTCACGTAGCTATAAAAGGAGTAACAAAAACACAGATTCATTTCTAAGTAGCCACAAAGATAATCGAGAAATTATCGTCAGATATTTTCATAAACATTTTAACAAAGAATGCGTTTTGTAAAAATACTGCACTATTTAAATAATACATATAAAATTCACGTTTTTTTGTACACAATGAGAAATTGGTATTCAATAAAAGAACTACGGTTTTAGTGATCTCTAAAGCTGTCGTTCCAAGTAAGCCTTTTAATATATTTTACGAAGACAACGTTACGATCGAGAAGAAGAACGTGACCTAAAAATAAAAAACTCTACTAAAATTCCAACGCCTGAAACTGCTAAGACATCAATAAAAACTTGTATCATACTTCCAAAGAAATCATAACCATAGCAAGTTCCAGGAATAAAAATGAACGTAAAATTTTGCTTGTTACAAAACTGACTGAACTGGGAAGTTGTGACGTCAGATTAGTTACAACTACCCTCTTGGGTCCTATGGAGTGGTGTAAAAATTTAAACTATGCTAACCACGACGCTTGAAGTTAATGGGATGGACATTAAATCGTGGAATCTAATGTTTAAAATGGAAATAATTGCTGAAGATAGCAGCAGTTTTTAAACTTTTTTAAAGAGATTGTATTGTTTAATGTAATAATAAAAATTATACAATGAAAACTACGTTAATTTAATATTCATGTTGAGAACTAAAATAATTCCTTAGTAAAGATGTATTTGGTTTGAACTTTTTAATGTTAGTCTAGCTCTTGGGCATAAATTATTAAAGCAAGAACATTTTCATAAACAAGGAGCATTTCGCAAAACATCATTTAGTAAAAAAATAAAATAAATACAAATAAAATACAAAATTACTTAAGCTTCAAAGGCCAACTTAAAACTATAAACATCAAAGTGACCAATGACCTGAATATAATTCATTCAACAGAAAATGTTCGAAAACATAACAGAAATGTTATCAAAACTTTCTTCAATGAACTTAGTTTTTCACATCCCAAAGCACAGGAGACAAAAGGTTACAAAGTTGAAAACACCATGAATTTAATAATCAGTGAAGTTTCTTTAACTTCGGTTACAGAGAGAGTAAATGTGACTGAATATAATGAAAGCATTTTAATAAACTGGATTGTTCATAGCACGAAGATGTTTGTACAGGCACATAATATAAGGAACAGAGCGGTGCTTGCTTTATACATATGAATTTTGTTTGCTTGAGTTCTCAGCTATTCAGGTTATGACTAAGCCTTAGTGTGGATTTGTGATTATATGCGTTTTATTACATATGCCACAGTTAACTCTGAGATAATGGTCGTCGTTTTGAGATGACCACTGAAAATTATCGCTGTGCTGTGGTGGGTTCCCCATAACAAAGTATTATATGATGTATAGACTGTGGTATTATGCTGAGTGGAAGCCTTCGTGTCACAGTCGCGACATGCAGCTTCCGATTATTTCTGTTCCGTGCTTATAATTATAGTTTTTAATTCGTTTTACTATTCATAATTCTAAATTATCTTGTATTTTAGCACGTATTTCTGTGGGATTTTTCTTTCTTTTCTTCTTACTATTTTAAAACTTTTTTAACAGTTGTCAAATTTTATGTTCGATGCAATAGTACTAGAAGTAGGTCTTAATGATAGGTAGTTAAAGTGATGATCTCTTTTGTTTTCCGCTGCTGTTAAAAGTAATTGATAAAATAAAATAAAACTGTTCTTTCGTCCGAGTCACTAAGCTAAAAAGCTTTTCAACTTGATCCTAAAAGGAAACAGGCCCTCATTACAAGCACTAGCGCACATTATTACTAGAGAAGAAGTTAATACTGTTTAGCGTAACAGTATTAACTTCTGTGCCATTTACGTTTTTAGGGTTCCGTACCAAAATGGTAAAAAAGGAACCCTTATGGTGTGACTCAGCCTGTCTGTCTGTCTGTCTGTCTGTCACAGCTGGATATCTCAAGAACTACTAATGCTATCAACTTGAAATTTGGAATAGTTTTATATGACGTTTACCCAACTATTTCGCAAATAAGAAATAAATAAAAATATTTATATTTTTTTTGCAACAGGGACTCAAAGGGGGTCTTAAAAATTTAAAGTAGGGCTACTAGGGCATGTGGGGTATCATATGAAAGAACGCTATTTGCACATTCTCAAACTATTTTTAATATTTTTTTTTGGTTGCATATTTTTCGACTTATGATGAAAAATGTAAAAAAAAATACCGTTCCCCTTATCTCCGAAGTTTGCAAAGAGAAAAATCTGAAATTATTCTATGTGATAGAAGTTTATGTAAAGATTACAGGAAAAATAAAACGATGTATCTAAGTAGCACACTTTTTCAGAAATCGGAACGGAACCCTCGGTGCGCGAGTCCGACTCGCTCTTGACCGGTTTTTTTATAATAGAAAATAATGATGTTTTTAATAGCATCAAATATTGTGATCCAAAACCTGCTATCTTTATTTGGCTATATTAATATAGTTTTTTTTTTTTTTTTGTAAAAATCCAAGCCAACGGATACTTACCTATGTAATTCCAAAATCAACAAACAGATTCAATCTATAAATAACCATGACGAAGCACCCTACCATTTCCCAAACTAATCCATTTCCCTTAAAATATCAGTTTACGAACTGTAACACAACAGTTGGTCGTCTTAAATTTGACAAAACAACTGACAAAAGTTACCGAACCATCAGCCTTAAACCGGAACAAACTTTAAGGTTTCACTCCTTCGAAAATACGATAAAGTAACTTCTATTTTATGCAAGTTTCTGTAAAGTTTCATTACGAAAAAAAAATAGCTTGTTGATATTCTGAATCGCATAAAATATCGTTAGTCTAAACAACGTCGGTAAGTTATGGTATTTCTGGTAAATTGTTCGGAAAGATAAATTGTTACCTGTTGATTTATTTGTAAAATATCTACTTATAAAGTGGAAGGCATTTTGGCATTCAACTTTGAGCACCTGAATATTTTATTAGCACGAGTATAACAAAATTCATCATCTTAATAAATGTTGGTTATAAAAGGAAATTGTATCTACTGTTTAATATTCCGTGCACGTTGTTGGAGTCGCCTGAGAACAATAGATTAATGTTTCTTGTACACAACAAGCTGTCAGTATGCACCAACGTTAACTTCAAGCTTAACATTATATGACTTAATACAATAACAACGTAATGTAAGATAGAGAAGAATTTACCCGTAATAAATAACTTAAATAACCCGTGAACCCGTAAATTCCAACTCACATTAAACTAGTTAGGTTAATAGAAAGGATTCTAATTCGTGGCTCAATATAGAGGTCCTAACGACGTTCCCTGAGGCACACCCTACTAACTATCCCCTACAACTCTCGACGTTACCAGGAAACCTTCACAATTCCGCCCCGGAGTACTATTCATGGTATATTTGTGTACTTGTAACTAGTTTTATGTTGGCAATGCGTTGTAACGACCGTATAACATGAGTGTAACTGCGTCAAATACGTTTTGGAAAACACAATTAAACTTTGCTGCATGTTAATTAAAAGTTATGTTTTGTAATCCGAAGTTTTTTTACCCTCATATATTTTACTTAATTTATCAGATATCATCTCAATACCGCAAGAATTAGAGACATCACATTGTTATATAAGTAATATCATAAGTTCTGTGATATAAAGCATTTTGTTCAGTTAGAAAGTTGTCTTCCAATTACCTGGTCACCATAAATCCATATTTCAAGTTAGCGTATCGCAAAACAAAACGTCTTATTCGTTCCAAGAACAGCCCAAACAACGTAAATCCCAATTTCCATTTCAAAAAACCTAATTTATCTTGATAAGAAGAACCATAAATATTAAATTAAAATTACCTTGTCAAGAAAACGGGAAAATCTTCCATTTCGGTCCCAAATATGACATTGATGCGTTTTCGTTAAAAAAGGCGTTTAAAGTTTGTGGAAGTATTTGCATGTTTTCGAGGTGACATACGAGAGGAGCCATTAAACGGAATTCCCCATCATTCCATAAAAAATATGGGCGCAAGGAACGTTCAATATTGTGGATGGCTTCAAGTGTTGATCGATTTACATGCCTTATCCATTAGAGCTGATGTATTCGTATCACGAATGCGTTATACGTCGAAAATTGCAGATACTGCTATGTCTACAGTATGTTGATGTATTATCTTCAAATGTAATGATTTTAATGGATCTAGTCTAATACTTAATTTATAAATAATCTCAATTATTCAACAAAAACCATTATCTGTCAAACAAAATTATGTAATTCGATATGGTATATTAAGATATACTTATTACCCTAATTTTAGGAATTATTTATTTATTATTATGAAAATGTTTTAGTTGGCTAATTACAGGCCTGTAATTTGCCGACTAAAACATTTTCATAAAGCGTTACTTCGTCTTATAACTTAATCGCCTCAACAGGATGAGAACTACATCATGTAATTTACATTTAAGATTGAATTAAAAGCAGAGCAAAGAAAATAATTTTTCTATCTTTTATACGTAGTTGTAGGTTATTCAATTATTTTTTCATCTCAGTTAACAGATATAGCGGAATCTTTTAGATAAATTATTTCAAAGCTGGTTTGGATTAAATTATTTCCTCATGTTTCTATTAAAAACTTTTTGAGGATATTAATATTAGAAACATGCGCAAAACGAGAAATGTCGGTTCAGAGAAATGGTCGAAACGGCTTTGTGTAACGCGACCTTTATGTACCACACAACTTATAACATTAACAATAAGGTCCTTTATTAAACCACTAAATACACACATTAAAGCCGTTTTCGCAAACAAAGAAAATTTGCACAAGAAACAAAACAATCCCTGGAATGGGGCCGTAACTTCTACGACTGTGTGTTATGCAGAAACAGGGAACGCGCAATGTTGTTATACATTGACGGTAATGTTGATACACAGTCGTATGGCATGCTGATGTTGTAAGTGATAGGTGTGGATGTAAACGTTTCGTCGGTTTTCTTGTGTCGTCGTTTGTCGCGTCATGGTAGGGAGGGTACGTTTGTGAAAGGTGGGTGGAAGCCATATTGGTTTTAGGATAGGCATGGGAAACTCAATTTTGGACGTAGAACGCGACCCGCACTGTATGCAAATTTTATTCAACGTGGTTTATTCTAATTTCTGTACCCTACTTTAATGGAACTTTTGAAACTGTATACCTTTTTAAACAACACTTTACTCTTGTTGGTAGAGATATAATTTATTGCCGTGGTACTTATCAAAAAGTTTAGACGTTTTTTTTGTCTTATTTGTTTGAGTATATTTAAGTGTATTTATTTGTGCTTATATTTATACATAATTAGGTGTATATATATTATATTTATAGTTTTAACAGGTATATATATATCTTTATATTTAAGTCAATATTTATTCCTCAATTTTGAAAGTTTTGAGTATGAATGTCGATGGCTATAAGAGTAGGGGAAGACCAAAGAAACGATGGATGGACGGTGTGAAAGATAACATAGGTAAAAAACTTTTTAACAAAAAAAAAACCGACTTCCAAAAATCACTACAAAGTGAAAAATAACTTTGATTTCGGAAGTCAGTCTTTCGTTTTTTATTTACTTTCTTTTTTTTGCCACCGACTTCCGAAATCAAAGTTATTTTTCACTTTGTAGTGATTTTTGGAAGTCGGTTTTTTTTTTTGTTAAAAAGTTTTTATTTCTCGCTTTTTAGTGGGTCTGTTTATAATTTGTATAAGTTAGTCTAATGTCAATTGCTCATCAGATGTTACAAAATATTGCTTTTCCCGATGCTGGGACGTTAATTGTTGAGGAGTTCTGCTGGTAAGAACCAAGAGAACTCCTCAACAACCACTCACCACACGCATTGTATGACGAGCGGAAATTGCTTAGCAACCATATTAAAGTAATCGAATTGCAACCCGTGAAATATTTATCATTGAGTAGTTCCGGTAGCCATCTGTGGTCTTCATCATCAGTTCCACTTCACCAAGTGGTGCTTTCCGAGAGCAAATGCACGAGCTACTATAAAAAATACCCAAATCGCTATAGGTGTGCCTATAATATTTGAAGAGTTCCTTCGATTTCTCCAAGATCCCATCATCAGAACTGGATTTTGACAAAAATGGGACCATTTGGGAAGTATACCCTTTCCAACAAAAAAATAATTTTTCAAATAGGTTGGCAAGCGACGGAGTTATGCGCAAACAAACATAAAAAAAAAAATACTAACATCCGAATTGAGAACCTCCTCCTTTTTTAGAAGTCGGTTAAAAAGGGGGTGACTACCGAGTTGACGACTAATAGAGAAGTATGGAAAAAAAGGACAAGTTGCGCCGACCCCAAATAGATTGGGATAAGGGCAGGAGAATGATGATGATTTATTCCTCAATTCTCGATATTGCACCTACCACTGTTTGTCTCTGCATCACCAAAGGTTATGGCATTAAGTCCATCTCTGTAAATTTGTGTGCTTAAAGAATTAAATAAATTAATATAAAACACGTATATTCTTAAAAGTTACCCCTCAAATCCGATATAATTTCTAAAAAAAAAGCCTATCTTTTCCGGAAATGACTTTCTACGTCATGTTTACCCTCATCTTTGCGATAAACAAAAAAGGACCATAAATTCAGTCATCTGTCAGTTAGCTTCCGTCTTTTTGTTGTATGCAAAACCACCGGAATAGATACAAAATCTTTTGAAGTGATTACAAAGCTAACATATTTTTAGAATTTTCCTTTTCGACCCCTTTCATCCCTTAAAATCCTTTATTTATACTTGATTAAGCCTGCCCATCTTCGTTTATTTTCTGGGCAGATCGCTAGAAACTGTTGTGAGGAAAAATTGCAAGCTCCATATATTTAGAATATTATAAAATTTAAGATTTCCTAAAAGCTCTGGCTAGGCTGACTCATTTAATATTACCGTTTTTATGAAACAAGCTAAGTTTGCTCTTTCTTTTATGGTTTAGTAGGAGATGGTAAAACACGCAATAACTTACATAAAACTAGGTCCAGCATTAAACAAATCGTCTGCCAAAGGAAAAATGAAAATTTCACAAAATGAAATTCAACCTACTCTGCCTTCAACCGGCTTTAAATGATGAAGTTAGGCAAATTATTAAAGTAAATAATATGTCTTATATATCCAGAGGTAACCTTAGCCAAGCTAGAACTAACAAACATTTACATGCAGATCGGCAATTTATTACAATTGAAATCATTGTTTAAGTTTCCTAATTGGCTCATATGTTACGTTATTCACAACTTAGGACCACGTATTTTGGTCTTTGATTCCTCTGCATTTCATTATGTAACGAAGTTTGATGAAACCGTATAGTATAAGGCATGTTGGAATTATTCGTGTGTTTTCATCTGGAAATTGTTTCTAAGTATGGTAATTAGAGCGTGATTTTTGGTGTGAAGAATTTTGTTAGTTTACATTTTAGACTTCGTAAAAAGGATACAGTAAAAGGAAATGACGGAAGCAAATCTTTATCACTTGTTCTTTTCTTTCTTACTAATTTAGAAAGTAATCTGTAGCATTTAAACGTTTTGCAAAAGAAGCTAATGTACTATGCCATTGTTTTAATTTACATTATTATGTACCGGACTTTCCTGTGATGTGCCTTGAGAATTTAATTAATGATTAAATAAGTATCATCATGATTTTGATCCAGCTTTTGGTAGTGTTTCTCGATTAGTGAAACACCACTTTACTAAGTAACAAGAGTCCTACTAGTACTTGAAGTACTGGTGATTCACCAGGGATTATAATTAGATTAATCCACAGGACCAAGAGAATACAAGACTTGTATTCTCTTGGTCCTGCGGATTAATCGGATTAGTCCCTTAAGCTAAGCATCCCACGCAAATAATACAATGTTCACAAATAAACCACATTCTGTAAAGCTACAATGCTTACCTATTTTAGCTAGTATAAGGATGATATTTTTAGGCTTACTAGTAAATATCGAGAAGTCGTTAAAAGATTCCATGCTTGGAATCAGTTTGGGGTTAATATAAAAATAATAACGCTATTATAAATGTAGTACCTAGAGTACATAAAACAATTTTACGTTTCCTTCGAAAGTCGTATAATATCATGCCTAGTCTATTTTCAGAACGATTTGTTTCAAACCATTTCATAGCCCAACACACGCAAAAAACTTCTATCTAACATCGTAAAATATACCAAACATTATGACCAAAATCATTTCTAGATTCTACGCATAGATATAACGCAACATGGATTACTAGGATCCGGCGTGAAGCAGTTCGAACCAGTTAGAACCACATCAAACCGCTCCATACCGGAATAGCGGTAACAATCTGCATGCTAATACCCCAAGGCATCATAAAATGGAGTTACTGTTCTGCTATAGCTTTCGATTGTACTCGAATTGCTTTTGAAAATTATTACGTTAATTAAACGCGAAGGATTTGTGGTATTAGGGCGCACTATATTTTCTGCCACCTTTACTGGTTTTCCCATTCCAAACGGTGTTAAATAGCCTATTACCAAACTGAAAACGACCCCAATTTTAGATTCTCGTTCGAGTAAATGGTTCGCGATGTTTTCAAGATAGGTCTCTTTGTCAGTTGCAGATTCTATTATACGAGATTGTTGGAAGTTGACTTCGCAGTATTTTCTTAAACGGGCTGAACGAAATTCAAAGCTGTTCCCACTGAATGTGTGAACGTGGCTTGAAGTTGCTAGGTTGCCTTCGAATTTAAATAGGTACTACTTTTTTGAATTGCACTTTACCACAAAGTTTCTTATAATGTCTGTCCTATTTTCTTTCCGCATTGAAAGAATAATTTAATCATTCATTGGACTGCAGACCTAGTCAATAGAACTAACGCCCGAATTTAACATCTGAATACTTATCCTGCAAGAATAAATCATATTCGTCCGCAAAATACTTATGTATCTTTTTTTTTTGTTGTTAATGTGAAGTATGAGATCTTCCTCTTCCTCAATTTTGAATGCCCACAGAATGCCTGCAAATATTTTATACTAGACAAAGAATACACAAAACAATGACAGTAGAAACACATTGTTACCACGTATGTGTTGATAAAAGTATAGGTAACATTTTCACTCCTTATCTTTGCAGCGGTCGTAAAAGTTTACTGTTACGGCTATAGCCTTTGACCGACTGACCGGAGGTGTAGACAAAGATAGAAGACTCTATAGATACAAAATATCACGTTATAGGCAAGAAAAGATACTAGAAGTGACATTTTCTAACATAGGGTATTAGAACAGTTAACATGTTGCTTAGTAACGTGGAAAAACATAACAAGTTTGCAGAGTTCCTAAAGGCATATGTTTGGTCCACTTAAAAACAACTAATATTGTCAAATAAAATTGTGTTCAAGTTATTTTTGAGATTATAGCGTAGTAGTATCATCAACCTTGTTTATTCAAAATGTTATGTTACAAATAAAAAATAATATAACCCTTATAAAACGTTTGGATTATTATGGCCAACTTTTGCAATATACAACGAAATGCCAACGAACATCCCATTACACAGGAAGCCTCCCACAACGATCGCATTCACCATCTGCTCGCTAAGTTGGACAAGCGGACGTATCTTCCGGTTAGCTTGAGTGAAGTGACAGGGCTATTCCCCAGATACCGATCAAGACTCGGACTAACTGGAGATATGAGCATGATGGTATAATTGTTAGACTTTGAAATTGTGACGAACGAGGAACGAGGAGGAGGAGATTTTCGTTGTGAAATTGTCGTCTTTAATGTTACTCCATGTCACAAAAAAATATCTGAAAAATACACACTACAAAAAAAGATATGAATTTTTGAAGTACCACCGGCAGAAAACTCTAAATAATTACAAAAACAAAAATGACTACAAAACTACAAAAAATCGCGGAACACACATGGGGTATTTCCATGTATTGGTATTCGAAAATACCCCATGTGTGTTCCGCGTGTTCCTCATGTGTGTGGGTATGAGGAATTCAGATTTTTCTTTTTGATGTCACTATTTGGACCTCAGGGAGGTCATTTTTGGTTGGTTGTTATATATAACAACCAACTTTTTCAAGAGTACCTCTGATGTTAATAATGTAATACTTGTTTTTCTTTCTCTCATCTTGTTTCATAAAAAAATGCACAATAGATCTATCTACTGTGTAATTCCGGAAACCTGTTTGTGGAACTTTGCCAGAAACCAATTTCCCTCGATTGACTCTTTAAAACTTGACACAATGACACAACGAGCGAAGCAAAAATGTGTTCCGGAAATAAAGATATTTTTGAAAAAGTTTGAATGAGGCGGTTGGGAATTGCGATCAAAAATATTTTTTCGACAATGTGCCTTTATTTATTTTAATTACTGTCCAACACAGTGCTGTTTTGGATTATACTGCAAGCCATTACTATCATAATCTGCAGAGCTGTTGCACTTCAAAACAATATTATGTACCTATTTATGGTCTATACCTACAGGCTGTTAAAGTAATTGCGTTCCGTTAGACTATGGGTGTATGGGTAAAAACTTGCCTGAAATAAATGAATTTTATTTATTTATAGCTTAGGGGTAGGTTTAGTATCGATCAAGGAACCCAGAAAAAATAAAAAAAGTATAATTTAAAAAAATCAAAATAAAAACATAAAAAGATCAACCTAATTTAGTACCTACTAACTTAAAATAGCAATCGTTAAGAATTAAAATTATTTTATTTGTTTAAATGCTTTAATTACATACTTAACTACTATCGAACGCATTGTCATTTTGTCCTTCCACTTCTCGCGTCCGAATACTAAGGGCCGGCGCATTATTTGCTACTGAAAACGGCTCGCGATAATTTTAATTCTAAATGATTGCTATTTTAAGTTAATACGTACTAAATTAGGTTGATATTGCAACAATTTTTTTTGTTTTTTTTTTTTTCCTGGGTTCCTTTATCGATACTGAACATACCCCTAAGCTATTGCACGCAGTTAATTTAACACCCTGTATATACACACACGAAATCTCATAAGGGATCATTGTACTCATCATTATTAACAACTTTTAATATGGGACCAAACCTGAAATCGCGAAAAAAAAATCAGCTGTTCCCTACATTTTGACGAGCTATGCGAACATGAATTTTGTCAACAGCTATTTTTTTTTTTGCGATATAAGGTTTGGTCCAATACTAAAAGTTGTTCATAATGATGAGCATAATGCATTGTGTCTTAAAGGGTCATTGCAATGACCCTTTAAGAGATTATGTGTATGAATAGATAGACCTTATATTTTTAATGTTGTATTATCTAGGTCAGCAATCGAACCTACTTCCGACCCTATGTTATCATCACTATCTGCAACACTAAAAGTTTTGACAACATGTTGCTAATGTACAAAAAACACAATTGATGAAAATCTCTGTTATTTCTGTGACTGCATTTGTATTATGTAGGTATATCAACCTTCAGACGTCTTGATCTTTGAACTATAAAACTCATTGTAAGTGAAATCAATATAAACGCTCTCAACTCAGTTAGTCTATAAACTTGGACAACGTCAATTCCGGCTAGCTGCAGGAAACGGCTCTCCAATCCCTTGATACCTAAAATGCAATTCACGACTGTACGTCACGTGACTCTTACGTCAATGCAATAAGGTATAACTTAGAATGATTGACAAGCGTTCTTGAAATGCAACATCTGAAGGAACCAAGACGTTCTAAGCTTGAGTGTTCTCTCTATTTCTGGATCTGTTTGATTGATTACTTCTTTTATGATGTGGTTATCTGCGACCTTTTAGAGATGAAATGGATTGAGCTATTTTTGGTTATAGTTTATAGCTATTTGGGGAATTTGATTTGTAAGGTTATTAATCGTCTGGGACTCTCCGTATTATTAGTTGCGGTTGATAATATGGCAAATTGGAATGTGAATTGAATGGTATTAAAAAAAAAAAAATAAAAAATAAAAATAAAAATAAAAATCTTTTATTTACAGACTACATAGGCCCACAACATGGCAAATTTTTATGGCACGTTGAAATTTTCAGCCAATTTTGCTTTCAGATTATACAGGGTGTAAGTGTAAACAGTGGCAATCTTTTAAGGGGTTCATTATACTCATCATTATGAACAACTTTTACTATGGGACCAAAACCTGAAATCGCGGAAAAAAATCTGCTGTTCCCTACATTTTGACGAATTATGCAAACATAGATGTACTGAACAGCTGATTTTTTTTCTCGATTTCAGGTTTGGTCACATAGTAAAAGTTGTTCATAATGATGAGTTCAATGACCCCTTAAAATATTGCCACTGTTTCTTACACCCAGTATAATTGTATATTTATTATTATTATTTTAAGACTGATATCTTTTAAATTATGTAAATATTATACTAATTGCCAGCGGCTTCGCCCGCGTGCGTACTACCGGCATAAAAAGTACCCTATGTCCTAATCCAGGTCATGAACTACCCATGTGCCAAATTTCATACAAATCGTTCAGCCGTTTTAGAGTAAATGCGTAACAAATAAACTAATTTTCGGATTATAATATTAATTAGGATAGGATTAGGATAACTCTCATTTATTAACACCTCAGATGTCTGAGTAATTTTCTGAGGGCTAATTTTAGACCCAAAACCACAGCGAGTGGGGAGGGTTGGGGGTTAGTTGCGAACCCTATAGGTTCACAACTACTGATGATGATATGTTTTCCATCGGATGATGTTTTTTTACGTTTATATATATGTGATCTAAGCTTATATACCTATTATGTAAAGTTTTGTCCATTTGTCCAAATGGGTTGCATTTGACACGCGGGGGGTTAATAAGGAAAATCAATAAAATTCTTGATTTTTAAGTAAATACTTATTCACTTAATTTTACTGTTCCAATTCTTCTTTGACACTTTATTCATATTAATCGCTAGCTGTGCCCGCGGCTTTGTTCACGTGACTGTGTATTCATTCTGCATTATAAAAAAACATTTTAACAAAAAAAAAAACCGACTTCCAAAAATCACTACAAAGTGAAAAATAACTTTGATTTCGGAAGTCGGTGTCTTTCGTTTTTTTATTTACTTTCTTTTTTTTGCCACCGACTTCCGAAATCAAAGTTATTTTTCACTTTGCAGTGATTTTTGGAAGTCGGTTTTTTTTTTTGTTAAAAAGTTTTTATTTCTCGCTTTTTAGTGGGTCTGTTTATAATTTGTATAAGTTACAATAGTCTAATGTCAATTGCTCATCACATGTTACAAAATATTGCTTTTCCCGATGCTGGGACGTTAATTGTTGAGGAGTTCTGCTGGTAAGAACCAGGAGAACTCCTCAACAACCACTCACCACACGCATTGTGTGACGAGCGGAAATTGCTTAGCAACCATATTAAAGTAATCGAATCGCAACCCGAGAAATATTTATCATTGAGTAGTTCCGGTAGCCATCTGCGGTCTTCATCATCAGTTCCACTTCACCAAGTGGTGCTTTCCGAGAGCAAATGCACGAGCTACTATAAAAAATACCCAAATCGCTATAGGTGTGCCTATAATATTTGAAGAGTTCCTTCGATTTCTGCAGGATCCCATCATCAGAACTGGATTTTGATAAAAATGGGACCATTTGGGAAGTATACCCTTTTCAACAAAAAAATAATTTTTCAAATCGGTTGGCAAGCGACGGAGTTATGCGCGAACAAACATAAAAAAAAAAAAAAAAAAAAAAAAAAAAAAAATACAAGCATCCCTCCCTCCTTTTTTAGAAGTCGGTTAATTACTATTAATCATACGAAACACACCCATCATTATCCACATGAAGTGTGAACTTTTACACGAGACCTATTTCATTCCTTGTAAACTCATACATGCTTATTTCAAATCATATACTCTATGATTCTACTTCCTTTAACACGCTAGTGAAAACACTGACTATATTTTTCTGTTCCCCATAACAGTTCTCTTAGCTACAGCGCAATTTGTTTTTATTAGGTCACACTAAAGCTGATTACACACGACCTGATATTACACTACTATAATACATAGTAAAATTCAACAGCAGTAGGAGCACGCTTGGTGTACAGTCACCTAACACTTGGAATAACAAGAACCCGCTAAGGCTGCTCCTTCCTAAAATATGACGAAACTGAGTAACTTTGTAACCATCTTTTACAGTAACTATAGCATCTTTCTGATAGGAAAAAATATACACAGTAATCTACAATACATAAGAAGTGATTTCATGTGTCCTGAAATCTATTTTAGTTTGTAGAACTAAGGAAAAAAAAACCTAAATCCAGGTCTATTTCGGTTTATTTTTTCGAGTTGTTACCATATTACTCCTACAGTTTTCATTAAAAGTGTTCATAAATTTATACAGTTCTTTACAATCTAATAAGGAATGATTTCTTGTCATTACTTTTTTAGTTTAATGAACAGATTTTTTGTAAATCGATAGTTACTTCATATTTTGCAAGCGTTGTGTCATCGCGCTTCTCTTTCTTTTCTATGCAGTCCGACATTGACCGCGCTTTTTGCGACGGACAAACCTTAAAGCTAAGAAACAAGAGCGCTATCATTGTAAAATTGTTACCAAAGACGTGCATATGAGTGTACTAAATTCACGCCCGAACTAACACTCCCATACCAACCCCCATTAATTGAAAATTTAATTTTGGAATTTTTGGAACGCCAGGATTATGTCCAATATTGTGCTGGTTTTTTAGGGTTCCGTAACCTCAAAAGCAAAAAGAAACGAACTCATAAAGGATCACTCGTGTGTCTCTCTGTCTGTTTGTCTGTAACTGCCAGTTTACTCCGAAACTAATTGTTTTAAACTTATTATAGTCCTTTGGAGTTGCTTCTAAGTCAACACAATAAAAATACGGCCATTTATTAGAATTTTTTTTATACTAGCAAGTAAATCAAAGCCTAAGGGTACTTCCCGTTGACCTAGAATCACGAAATTTGGCAAGAAGCAAGGTCTCATAACACAAGTAAAGAAAAATGTCCGAAAATTGTTCATTTGTAATTTTATCACATATATTTTTTTTTTTTTTGCATACCTACAATGTCAAGTTTTTGGGATAAATTATTTCAACTACGGAGCCCATCATTGTGCGTGGTCCAACACGCACTTGGCCGGTTTTTTTACATTGTTGAACATTATAAAAGTTTGAATGCAGGGCAAGCAGCAAAAATTAATTTCTTATTAGTCACTTTAAGAAAATAACAGGATATTTAGATCAACGAACCAATTTTATCACAAGACTAACAAACAAATCAGGAAACGGGTATTATCACGAAGTTCATAATCTTAACGAACAATCTAATAAAACTTTTCAAAGTTTCATGAGGATCCAAAGGACGTGTGGTAAAATCACGACCAAGAGTTCGCTTTTCTAAGGCCCTTACATCAACACACGACAAATAAATGTTAAGTTCGAACGTTTTTTTAATCGAAAATACAACTAGCCCATAAATACGTATGTGTCTTTACTTTTTTTTTACTTACTGCACTACCACGGGGAGATAGTGCAGTTATGTGCGACGAACATGGTTTTTTTTTTGTTTGCACACAAGGATTCAAGTTCATTGACTCATTTACATAGTGATCCAATTGTACAGTTTTCTACAATTCTACTCAAAATTAAAACTCTTTTTTTATCTAATTACTGGACCGATTTCGTTATTTTTTTGTATATCGTCAACAAAGGCGATAACAAGTATGTGGTTGAATTTATTGCATATATGTGAGTTCCATACCGATTGGCGAAAGGAATAATTTCAATTTCTAAATCCTTCGAATTTACGTTACGTTTTCTCCGCGCGTTCATGTTAGCCCCACTGTATGTACATTCGGCGATTAATTGAAAATGGAATTTTCGGAGCCGTGACGCAGCGGATTGTTTCCAATATTGTACTACGGAGAGAACTTTTTAATTGTTCCTATGCAGTGAGTGTAGGCGTCCGTAACGTTAACACTTCGATTTGATTGTCAAAATGGAATAGTTGATCGGATTTTTCAGTTCTATATTCGGATAACAAGTTTAAATGAAACACGGTGTAATTGAAATGGTGGACAAAATTCTTGGTAGCTAACATGTACTATAGATACACGTTTAAAAAAAATATTTGGGGCCTACCTGATAGCTACAGCTCTTCTACCTTTGTTTTTGCATCACTGTCAAAATCAGTGATCTTTATTCTTATTGACATAAGGATGCTGGTGGGTTGCTCCTTTGGTTACTGTCAAAGGTAAAATAAGTGTGCAAGAACTGTAGCTAATTTTGCATAGACACTACACACACAGACAGCTTGACCGTATTGATATTCGATCTGATAGACGTACCTGTATCGAACATAATGTTTTGCCATATTGACGATGCACATACAAATGTCCGGTATGTCACGATATATATTTTACATGAACTGTATTTTAACCAGTTTGAAAAACCTTTGATTATTCCGCGCTAATCTCAGTCTGTATAGTCAGTAGTTAATATTATAAAGATTATTCAAAAACCTGACTGTCCCAATATCTCGTAACGCCAGCACTCTTGTCCTCCAAAGCCTGCCACGGCCTTGACTGTGTGGACTACCACAATACACTCGGGGCCATAATCATATACCCATTGCTCCATTCGCTAATCTACCGACGCGTTTTGACCTCACAAATGTTCTCAATAGATGGTAACCGATCTAATATTCAAATTCATCAGGGAGTGAGACGAGACCTCAATATCGCACCGCCACACTGTGAGGTTCCGTAAATCTGCACCCTTTGCTACCCAATTTGGCACATGTGGGTAGGGCTATCAAATGTAGTGAGAGAATTTGATTAAATATTTAGGAGTTCTAGGATTTAAGACGGGTACAGTGCGAAGTAGGAATGAGTTGCATGTATAATTGTTTTGATTTTATTGTTCTTCCACAGTTTCGTAATGTAATAATAGATACGATCAATGTAATAACTATTGGAAAACACATCGATCGATACCTTTTACTGGCGTAAAGGCCATCAACATTAGCCTCTCATACCAGCACTAAAGTTACAAATTATAATATTACTACCTAACGACACAACATTATAACATGTCGTAACCATGTCGTAACATACATTTATGTCAAACCTGACAACCCTATACAACTATACAACGGCTACTCAGATAGTTCCCAATTCAAATTTCCGAACGATCGCCTTCGGGTGCGCTCGGCGATTTCCGTCGTACGTCGGCTGGAATAATGGCGGACGACGCATGTCACAGGAAATGGGGACGATGACGGATCCCGGAAACGCTCTGTACAAGAGTGACCTCGTAAGAGGACGCTCGGGAGACATCGGTGGACGTCGGGGGATGTCGGCTTACTGCCGGTACGTGATTGGCTCGCGTTAAGTGGATTTGTTGGACTTTTATATGGACGATATTTTTGAAAAGTAAAAACTGCGTGGTGCATTTGAATGAAAACTAATATTCAGAAAGCCTGTAAAAGGTTTTTGGTATTGAAAAATAGATGTGAAAACCGGATGCAAAATTGTTTTACGTGTGTAAAACTGGGTGTGAATAAAACTTCCATCTAAACCTGATGACGTAAAATTGTTGTCACGTTTCCAGGCCGAATCCCGAGGACTTTATTAATTGCTCAGTATTTGTTTTTAGGGTTCCGTACCAAAATGGTAAAAAAGGAACCCTTATGGTGTCACTCAGTCTGTCTGTCTGTCTGTCTGTCTGTCACAGCTGGATATCTCAAGAACTACTAATGCTATCAACTTGAAATTTGGAACAGTTTTATATGACGTTTACCCAAATATTTTGCAAATAAGAAAGAAATAAAAATATTTATATTTTTTTGCAACAGGGACTAAAAGGGCGTCTTAAAAATTCAAAGTGGTGCTACTAGGGCATGCGGGGTATCATATGAAATAACGCTGTTTGCACATTCTTAAACATTTTTTTCTTTTTTTTTAAGCCCCATAGTTTTCGACTTTTGATGAAAAATGTAAAAAAAAATACCGTTCCCCCCTTATCTCTGAAGTTTGCTAAGAGAAAAATCTGAAATTATTCTATGTGATAGAAGTTTATGTAAAGATTACATGAAAAATAAAACGAAGTCTCTAAATAGCACACTTTTTCAGAAATCGGAACGGAACCCTCGGTGCGCGAGTCCGACTCGCTCTTGACCGGTTTTTTTACGTAGTTGCCACTTTTACAGGCATAGTTTCTGTCTTTATCAATATACAGGGTGATTTTTTAATGACCAGCCAAATTTTCACAGGGTGTTCTACCCATGAATATGAACAACTTTCACTATGGGACCAACTTTGAAATCGCGAAAAAAATATCAGCTGTTTCATACATTTTGATCGAGTAGGTATTGAACTTTTGTAGGAAACCGCTGGTTTTTTTTTTCGTGATTTCAAAGTTAGTCCCATAGTGAAAGTTGTTCATATTCATGGGTAGAACACCCTGTGAAAATTTGGCTGGTCATTAAAAAATCACCCAGAGATGCATGCCATCTACAGATACTTGTTGACTGTTTATAAGTCATCTGCCTAGCCTTTTCCCAACTATGTTGGGGTCGGCTTCTAGTCTAACCGTATGCAGCTGAATACCAGTATTATTTTACATGAAGCGACAGCTTAAGCTACCTCTTATGTCACTGCAAAGAAGTGCAGTCCTACCCAAAATCTAAAGTCGCATAAACTATCGATGCCGCCGCTTAAAAATACATCCACCTCGGGGAAAAGCGCATAAAGGTAAGTAAGAAGAAATCCCCTGTCTTATCCGAGGGATATCCAAGATAACAAATGGGAATCAGTTCCCTTTACCTATTCCCGGGATTCTGATAAAAAAAATAGTAAAATTCGAAATGGATTTTTCATTAGCCACAGCTTTAGCTTGATTTAAGTTTCAGTGGAGATAGCGAACAAAATAGTTGGAACTTAGGAAGTTAAGTTATTTAAGTCTGAAGCGGTTCTTGTAGTCTGTTCTTTTTTGTCATCATCTGCCCAGCCTTTTTTCAACTATGTTGGGTTCGGCTTCCAGTCTAATTGGATGCAGCTGAATACCAGTATTTTACATGGAGCGACAGCCTATCTGACATCCACAACCCAGTAACGGGGTAATACGATACCCCTTGCTAAGACTGGTTGTCAGACTTTCGGGCTTCTGACGACCCGTAACGACTGTCAAAGATCCATGAATGACAGCCGGGACTAACGGCTAAACGTGCTTTCCGAGGCATGAAGGAGTCTCGGTATGTAAAGATGGTCACCCATCCACGGACCAACCCCGGCAAGCGTAGCTTAACCTGATGGATCGACCAGTGCGACTGTTATTACTTAGCCACGAGCTCCTCCTAGTCTGTTCTTTTTTGTATCGTTCTAAAAGTGGTGAATCTTTCTTATCTTTTACTGTGTCAATATTATGTTGCTGCCGACAAAGATGAATGATGTTTCCATACTACGACGTCTGGTATATCTTTTGCGTACCTACCAGTACTTCTTTCTTTACGTTATCAAACACAAATCTTTCACACTTCTATGGACCCAGAACAATCATGTTTTTCTGATGGTCAAAACTGGTGTGTTGTACAAAAACTGCAATTATATCCCTCTATATGACAATCAAAATCAAAATCAAAATCGAAAGTCATTTATTCAAATTAGGCTGAGAATCAGCACTTTTTGAACGTCGAAATTACATAAGACAGTCCCCACAAAACGCCCGCCCTTCACCACTTCCTAGTGCTTTAGCTGGGAAGAAGAAGTAGTGCAACAAACTCCCCAGCAGCACAGCTATCTGTTCAGTTAGTAGAACTTGATTCTAAACAATAGTACCTATGCAAAATAATTAACGCAACACAGTACATTAAATTATATTATTTGTCAAATAAAATAAACAAAATAAACAATTTTAGTAACTCATAGAAGCTTGGAGAAAGATCATGACATAAACATTGTCTTGAGTTAATCACAGCGACCAACTATTCTTATCGTTTAAGTAATCGTTGATAGAATAGTATGCCTTTGAACAAAGATAGTATTTTACTTTAATTTTAAACGCATTAAAAGGCAAATCTAGCAAAGAAGAAGGTAGCTTGTTATAAAAAGTTATACCAAGACCAACAAATGAGTTATGATCCTTATGAAGCCAATGAAATGGAGCACGTAATTTGTCCTTACTTCTGGTGTTAATATTGTGAATCAAACCCACCTCCAACATCTTCTTCAACTGTCCCATATTACTGCTAAACCAAAACACACATACCCGACATTCTTAACAAAACTACATAACACATCATGCTTAGCAAATACAACTTCCGTACACAATTCCACGTCAAATAACTGCCAGTGCTTACTTCCCCTAGTTCCCGTAAGTTCCCCTTATATCCCACAACTTCCCCTCTCGGCTATGTTAAATTCCCGGGGGATTATACACTGGGACAACATCGTGTTTGAACGAACAAGTGGAATATTGAAAACGGCTATTACATCTTGGAATCGATTGGTTGTAATATAGTGATGAGTTCGCAGTAGTGGGAAGTATTGTTATGTATGTGGAAATGTACGTTGGTTTTGGTTTTTTTTATGTGTCACGAATTGGGTTTTTATCCCAAGATTCTAAGAATGAAAAGAATGAACGAAAAAACTGCAATCAATCTGCCCAGCCTTTTCCCAACTTCGTTCGGGACGGCTTCCAATCACAGCTGAATACCAGTATTTTACATAGAGCGACTGCCTATCTGACCTCTACAACCCAGTACCTAACTGGGTAATACCCAGACTTTCGGGCTTCTGACGACCCGTAACGACTATCAAAGATCCACGAATGACAGCGGGGACCAACGGCTTAACGTGCTTTCCGAGGCGCGGAGGAGGCTCGGTATGTAAATATGGTCACGCATCCACGGACCAACCCCGGAAAGCGTAGCTTAATCTTGTGGATCAACCCGTGTGGCTGTTATTACTTAGCCGCGAGCTCCTCCACTCTTAGACTGAACGAAGAAACTTAGCATCAGATCGAATATTAACTTCTGGTTAGTAACCTGGGAGTATATCGAGCCGAGGGAGAGGAGGCAGAGTTCTTTTGACATAATGTCGATCAATCAAACTAACGACTGATTCCGCACGAACAATCATTCTAGTAAGTATTTCAAAATAGTTTTCAGTGTAAGACTTTCTGTAAGAACTCTGTACGACAATATACTCTATGTGCTACATTGACATCATAAGTACTTCGTATTCAAACATCATGTAATCAAAAGACACGAAAACAAATTGATTGACAAAATTACAATTCATTACAATCATGTATGCATGCAAGGATATGAGAGCTTATGGCTGACAGCACCAGATAATGGGGAGCCACACGCAAAGCTGTTTGTAGATGGCGCTCTGAACGACTGTACATTGTTTTACAAACAAATCCATACAATTTGACAATCGTTCGTTATGTCAAATCAATGAAAAAAGGACAGTCGATCATGTGCCACCTAGCGTGATAAAAAGTTAGTTTTCCTCCCCATTGGGTTAAGCTGCTACGACACGACCAAGCAGAAAATTAATAATAACAAGGAAAACACAGATAATAATACGCTTAATAAGTTTAAGGGAATATATAGAAATATTGCTAGAGATTATATCTTATAGTTTGAACCAGTCAGAGACAAAATTAACCACTAATGATCAGCACGAAGCAAATTTAGCGAAGAGAACCAGAAATAAATCGCCTGGAAAATAGGCCTAATAAAAACGAAGAAAAACCAATATCATACATTTACCGGCAAATCGTTTAATTGTAAACAAAAACGAGAAAAAATCCCCACGCATAAAAATAACCCTTTTTAGAATAACGCGACAGAGTTAACCCTAAACTGCGCGCTTGATCCGGTAAATCGTCCGTGAAACATGATAAAGCAATCTATGAACGTAACCAATGCATACATTATATGCTATGCTACGCTCCGTTCGAAATTTAAACTTTGTACCTAACGAGGAGGTAAACTGTGCGAACTGAGGGAGAAATTGTGTGGTCGAAGTGTGCGAGTTATGTGTAGTTCCAACTTTACAGTCTAGCATTTTTCTCGAAAGAATATTTTACGAATCATTTCAAATGCTATCGATAAATTTCCTTTTGATTGAATCCTGAGAACGGATGGTCCGTTCTCAGGATTCAATCAAAACGCCACAAAAAGGAGAAACGTATGATAGTAAAATAAAATTCCTTGTTACCCTATTTTTGTTGGAGAAACATCGTGGCTAGCACTAATTAAAAATGATAGAGGAACTTCGTTTTTCAGGATTTTTTTATTAATAATTATGCTTTTATGTCCATTGTTCCGTTATAGTCCTGGTCCCTGAATAAAAAACACGTTAGCATTTTATCTTGAACAATAAAAATATTTTTAAAGCTTCCTCAGTCTAGTAAAACAGTCTAGCAAGCCTCAAAGTAAGAAAATAAAATTATAAGTCTGAATTATGATACGGTTTTATTTGACTCTAAGTGCGGGTTTCTGAATGTACACCTCCTTTTTCGTCAAGGGACCGGTATAATCTATGCATAATTATTATCAATCACATTCCTGGAAATTTTGCTCGATTATTACAATAATCGAGGGTCAAAATTTCCAAGAATCTCTATCGGTTAATTGGATATTCTAAAAACTTGATAAAATGAGATCTTCAAGAATAAAGAAGCTTTGATCGATAACTGGGGGTCTAAAACGGCCACTTTGGCAGAATCATAATAGGATAATATTATGAATAATATTTGAAATCGTAAAACGGTCACAAACTGACAATATATTATGAATTGTCAGTTTGTGACCGTTTTACGATGTCAAATATTATTCATAATATTATCCTATTATGATTCTGCCAAAGTGGCCGTTTTAGCAACCCAGACCGTTACTTTCAGAGTGTTAAATTCCCAAACGTTGAAAAAACAAGCATCGTATACGAGTATTAATACAAAGCCATAACATTACAAACTGAGTCCATAATTCACAATTTTCAAATGAACCCATAATTACTTCGGAATCCCCGGATCTTAAACAGTTTGGCACATAAAGCAAAGTTTTAAGACTTACGGGGGATCCGAAAAATTCACCCAAATATTCTCGCCATACTTCAGGATTCGGAAACTTGTGCTATCAGAGCCAAGCGATTCAACTTTGTGGATGTTGGTTGATGCCCCTACCACTGGCTATCTATACTTAGAATTTAGAAGATACTGCTGCATTTAACAGTTATGTGGGAGATGGAATCCAAATATGAAAAAGAAAGTCGTGTTAGTTACACTATTTATAACTCAAGAACGGCTGAGCAGATTTGGCTGAAAATATCATTCTCATAAAACTAGTTACTATATTCTTATTCCTCCTCTGCCCATGCTGCCATGCTGCCATGCTGTAAGATTGTGGAACTGTTTTCCACCTAGCATTCGTGATTTAAAAACCGTTTCTAAATATCGAGTAAAAGCATAGAGTAGAAGAGCATTATCTTTCCTCTCAGCTGTGAGAATTTATAATTATAGTGTATACATAAAATATATGTTTATATATTTAACCTTTATGTATTTAATTAAGTACCTATTTATATTATTTTTTTGCGTTACACATGTAGGTACATTTATTTCATTATTTTAGTTTAAGACTTCGCATATTCATTCACATTTTTCTCTTCTTGTTCTCAAACACTATTGTCTACATTTCTTTTTCATGTCTCCTTTCGCAGGTCTGCTGGAAGATATTTCCTAAGGAATAAGCAGTACAGCAGTTGTACTCAAAATTATAATTATGTCGTATTTCTATGTTGTGTACATAAATAATAAAATAAATAAATAAGTAGCAATCGGTTATCAGACATGTGGTGCAAAGGAATGAGCATATAAATAAGTACAGTTGAAACTGGGACTGTGAATGACAATTTATAAAGAGAAACAGTCTATAAAGAAAACATTATTATATCTATCAGAATCAGGTAGAAATTGAAAACAAAGGCAAAGAAGAAAATACCTACTGCTTCGACTATAAATTAATTGAGACAAGGCTAACAGGGACGATGCGCTACTAATGAGTTGGTTGGACGGTACATTGCAGAATAAAAATAAATAAATTGCAATCTTTCAACGCAATCATAGCACAAAAGTAAAAATATATAGAATATCTGTACAAGTAGTTCCTTTTTCTGATAAAAATTGGCCAGACACAAAGTGAAAAAATTGTCCAGACACAAAGTGAAAAAAATTGCATAATAGGTCGGGGAAAAAGTTTTTTCGTATTATAGTATGTATGAACTTGTAATAAAATCTCTTTGGCTATACTATTTGTATTTGGCTGGTTTTGGTATCATTGAAAGTTTAAATTTTAAAGAACATAATTCCAAATTCAAATTAGGAAAATGTGTGATTTTCATTTGTTTTTCGTACTGTCAAGGTGAGTGAATCTAATGAAGATATTTGATACATTTTAAAATTTTACTACAAAAAAGGTAAAAATGCAATGCAAGCCGCGAAAAAAATTTGCGATGTTTATGGACCTAGTGCAGTGTCTGTGAGACTAGCACAAATTTGGTTTAAGCGTTTTCAATCCGGAAATTTTGATGTCAAAGATGCACGTCGCTCTGGTCGCCCTATTACGGATAAAATGGATACCATTTTTGAAAAAGTGGAGCAAAATCGGCATATCAGTAGTTACGACGTAACTGAAGAACTGGGAATTGACCAAAAAACAGTTTTGGCCCATTTGGCAAATGACACATAACTAAATAATAAACTATGAAAAAAAAATATCTTGAATTTGTATATAAAATACGAAGGAACTTTTTCCCCGACCTAATACATCTTATTCTTGTTGATTCTGCATAAGTGCTGCAATAAAATCCATTTACATAGTGCAAGGAGAGTAGAATACACATTGTCAAAGAAATTTTGGTAATACGTAACAGTATTACGCTTAACCCACCTTAGTAGGCCACCAACTAAAATGTTTTACCCCTCAGGGAAATCAGACTGAAGATACTGGGCCTAAAAATACCTCATATCACCCCATATCCATATGTAGCACGAATATTTTAAACCTTCAATATTTAATATGGAGCCGCTTATTCGTCGTAAAAGTCCTCGTCATAACTCTTGGAGGGGGCTGCTTTTTATGCATTAGACGAAGGCTTTATTTTAATATGGATAGAGTTCTTTTTTCCATTGTTTTGTTATTATGGCTAGGTTTGCTGTGATTTTAATTCATACAACATAGAGTGATTGAATTGCTATTATTTAATCAGGAACGTTTCTCATAATTCTAGGTTGTGTAGATCAAAATTTGGAACAGAACAACAATCCAAATATCTGCCACTTGAGTGCAATTCCCTTTCTAGCCCCATAGAGAATTACTATTTCATTCCAATTTCTATAGAAGTAAAACTAAATTACATTGGTCTAGTTGATATTCGTTGAACATTTTTCAAAAGCTTTGGGTTAAAAGCTTTTTGTGTTTGACATTAATCGGTTTCGATTTTGAAAATAATAAAAGATGCTCGTAGTCCAATTTCTGTGAAACCTCTATTAAATAAGTCAGTTTTATTATTTTTATAAAATAGTTCTGACATCATGTTTTATAAAGATTTCAAATGTTATCAGAATGAAGCAGTATAAGAATAATAGCTTTTTAATGGAACATTAAAAAAGCTATTAGAATTCCACAATTCTATAGATTTTGCTTTAGGCTGTATTTATTTAATTTGGGTTTAAAAAATACTGAATCCCTTTAAGCATCGAGCCTTGTAAAAATCTATTCAATGGATTCGAGACAAACATTAAAATTACCTACTGTAACGCTATACGAAACTAATCATATGTATTTAGGCTTTTTGTAGATTTTTAAAGACGCAGGTAGCCCACCGATTTGTTAGGGTTTCGTACCAAAATGGTAAAAAAGGAACCCTTATGGTGTGACTCAGTCTGTCTGTCTGTCTGTCTGTCTGTCTGTCACAGCTGGATATCTCAAGAACTACTTATGCCATCAACTTGAAATTTGGAATAGTTTTAGATGACATTTACCCAACAATTTTGCAAATAAGAAAGAAGTAAAAATAATTATATTTTTTTTGTAAAAGGGACTGAAAGGGGGTCTTAAAAATTCAAAGTGGGGCTACTAGGGCATGTGGGGTATCATATGAAAGAACGCTGTTTGCACATTCTTAAACATCTTTTAATTTTTTTTTAGGCCGCATAGTTTTCGACTTTTGATGAAAAATGTAAAAAAAAATACCGTTCCCCCCCTTATCTCCGAAGTTCGCAAAGATAAAAATCTGAAATTATTCTATGTGATAGAAGTTAATGTAAAGATTACAGGAAAAACAAAACGATGTCTCTAAATTTTTTTATTAAAAAAAAACATAGTTTCCAAGAACTCTGTAGATGGCGTTGAACTGACTACGTTGCTAGGTGCCAAAGCCAAAACACTTGGAAAAAAAACATTGTAAAGCCACGAGGCAAAGACTTCTCTTCTTTTTCTCTTGGGACATTTTCTTTCTGCCGTGGAAAACCCATAAAAAGACTGGTAAATATTTTTTTTTTCTTTTTCTTTGTTATTATTATTTATTTATTTTCAAAATATCATTGTGATGTAATGTGACAATGACATGACATTAATTACTTTTTTATGTACGTTTCGTTTTACGATCTCAAAATTACATCGTAGTGAAATGATGTGACGTTCCGTTCCTTGCTGTAACTTACCAAGTTCAGCGCCATCTATGCACTGACTAGGGAAGAGTTTAAAAAGAAAATCCCTCATTCATTTAGTTTATCAGACCACTAATGACACTTTTAATGCTAATGATAAATGCGTTGTCAGCCTTTGTAACAAAACGAAAATGAACATTGATACTTATACATATATAGAACCACACTACAATACTTTTTCGTTTTTTTTTTTCTTTTCACTTATTCCTCACTTTTGAGATCATATCGAAACTTCAACACGTAGTAAGAACCCAATAAGAGTTATTTGAAAAATTGGGGCAACTTCTCAAGTAATCCGTAGCAGTAATAAAGGAGAATTTATCAAATTGTAACTGCCAGAATTAGCTTGTTTAACACAATGTTGCCAATTTCATTGAATCACCCGTCTTCTAGAAAGTTGAGAATTTACTAATATTAACTAACGGGAACTATATTTTCTGTCACCAAAATTTATATTTGTCATCAAGTTGTATCACCTAATAAATAGATCTATCGCCACGAAATATTTTCGTTCTCAGATAAACAAAAATTGTTCCCAGGTATGAATTATCAAATTAATGTTAATATATGTGTAAAATAAGAGATCGATAACCAATAAAATTATATTGCATTACATGAATATAATTCGAGCCAAGCGAGCGAAGCGAGCGGTGCCGCGGCAGCGGCCGGCGAGTGCCAGACACGACTTGCATTAATAGGAAAAAAGATATTGTTTTTAGTAGGTTACCCGGAACTCAACTATTTAGATTAGGTTAATTACTTATTTTAAAAAAATGGTTAGGTTAGGTTAGGTTAAAACTGTGACCCCCTACGCACGAGCCGAGCGAGCGAAGCGAGCGGTGCCGCGGTAGCGGCCGGCGAGTGCCATACACGACTTGCATTAATAGAAAAAAAGATATTGTTTTTAGTAGGTTACACAATTTTCTAGTAACATAATATGATTTATTGGTGATCTCTTTAAATTAGTTTGCTTAAATACTTATTAGGACACACCTATTATAATACATACAAAAACATTTATTTGGTACTAGACCTTATATCTCAGGATTTTAGGTGATTTATTGTGGAACTGATTTTGCATTGTTTGGTGACTACATTTTGGTGACAGATCTACTATTTTGAGGACAAACCCTATTATTTAACCCTTCGTATGCCGGAACGTGGATCCACGCGAGACACAATGGCTTTTTTATTGTGTCTGTAATTACGGCATTCAACTCGTTAAGAAACACAAAACTAATTAAATTGGTGATAGCTTAAATGATACCCTTAACTAACTTCATAATAACACTTATTAAGAAAGAAAAGTTTAATAAATTATAACGTTATAAGAAATGTATGGTTATGTAAGTTTGTGAAATGTAGCTCGTCTAATTTCAAAAACTTTTCTCAAAATCTCCGTCTACAAACACGGATCTTTTTAATATGGCAGAACGGAAGATCTCATAACACAAATAAATAAAGAACTCAATTATACCAATATACCATAACGGGAAATTTTATAAGTACCTTGTGCATTTGAGAAACGGTTTCCACACAAATGTTTATGTCATGTTCGCGATGATCTTAATAACTACCGAACGGATTTTCATACATTTTTCACCAATGGACGGAGTGATTCATGGTTCATAAGGAGCTTGTGGCTAAGTAATAACAGCCGCATGGGTCGATCCATCAGGTTAAGCTAGGTACGTTTGCCGGGGTTGGTCCGCGGATAGGTGACCATCTTAACATACCGAGAAGCCGGGACCAACGACGTGCTTTCCGGCTGTCATTCGTGGATCTTTGACAGTTGTTACGGGTCGTCAGAAGCTCGAAAGTCTTACAACCAGTCTTACCAAGGGGTATCGTATTACCCAGTAACTGGGTTGTGGAGGTCAGATAGGCAGTTACTCCATGTAAAATACTGGTATTCAGCTGCATCCGGTTAGAGTGGAAGCCGACCCCAACATAGTTGGGAATGTAAATAGTCAGTTATATAATAATTTACTATTGCCTATATTTAGGCTAAGAACAGTACAGTAGTAGTTTAATAGTACATAGACCACATACTTGAATTACTAATTCTTCCTACAAAACTTTTCTCTACGTCAAACCCTCAAGCATATCCTAACGAGTGCGACACGTGCAGTGTGCATGCAGGATTTAATTACTGCACTTCAAAACAATTGGAAGTAAAGAGTTCACGCGATTTCTTGCGAAGATTGTTTCCTTGCAGCGGGGAACTTGGCAGGAAACGAACTGAGTAGTGCAGGGGTTTGTGATAACGCTTTTTAATAGTGAAGGCAACTTTCAATAATGTCAAAGTAATAATACATTTTTAGCCGTGGCCGTAGGTCTAATTTGATTCATCCTTCCCAACAATCAATACTAGAACCCTAGGATCCAAATATAAACCACAGCCTAAAATAATACAGACCAATTAAAAGTTAATTGTAGCAGTGCAACCACTGGGTCTGAACAAAAGTTGCCGCAAGTAAATAATAAACTGAGAGCACTTTGTTGCCGGTCGGAGTTGGCGATGTCATTTCCGCCCTTGGCAGGGCTGCCACTAGTAGTTCATTCGGTTAATTTTGTAATAATTAAAAACTAGCGACGGGGTGCTATAGCGACATCTCAAAACATCGAGATTTCTGAGCTCGTATCTTAGTTTTATACCGGATATAAGGGACAGCCCTCCGCAAACTAACAGGGTACATTCAACTCCTCATTTTGAATCATATTCCACCGGAAAATTTCTCAGGAAAATTTTCATTTTTTTAATAGTTTTTTTTGTTAAATTTTCTTTATTTCAATGTAAAATTACATTGTGTGGTCACAGCACTCCATTTATGTAAAAAAAAACCAGCAATGGATATTGAAATACTCTAAAGAACGACGCGTGAAATCAGCTGTTCACTTTCTGTCTAGCTACAGAGTTCATCGAACTCACCGCATACCTATTACCTACCCCTCCCAACTAGTAACAGACGCTCCGATTTGTGCACAAAAACACAAACAAAACAGGTTTATTGGATTCCCATAACGTTCCTGAAATAATTTCATGTACCGGTCATCTTAGTATGATGCACTGAATTCACCCCATCAGTCTGCGGAGGGCTGTCCCTTACACCCTGTAGAAATCTATTACACACATCAATCTTCCGGAATAAATACTCGAAATTATCAAAATCCATTGTGTAGTATAGAAGTTTGTGGCTAAGTAATAACAGCCGCACGGGTTGATCAATGAGGTTAAGGCGAGTAGTGCCACGTAGTGCCGGCGATCTAACGCCTATTGAGAAAAAAATCATAAGTCTGAAGATATGGAATATTTTGAAATTTCCTATGCTCACATTTTAAGTCAAATATTCTACCTCATCTGACTAAAATGTGGGCTTGGAATTTCAAAATGTTCCATAACTCTACTTTTATGTTTTTTTTCCCAATGGTGGCGATAGTTGGCGGCAGTACTCGCCTTAAGCTACGCTTGCCGGGGTTGGTCCGTAGATGGGTGACCATCTTTACATACCGAGACTCCTCCGTGCCTCGGAAAATACGTTAAGCCGTTGGTCCCGGTTGTCATTCGTGGATCTTTGACAGTCGTTACGGGTCGTAAGCCTGGAAGTCACTCCATGTAACATACTGGTATTCAGCCGCATCCGGTTAGACTGGAAGCTGACCCCAACATAGTTGGGAAAAATCTAGGCAATGTAACATCAAATACAAACACTACACATATTGTAGTTTTCATAGTACAAAATGTCCGCCGATATAAATGTATAATAAAGGCAAAAAACACTTTGAGTCAAACTACTCTAGACATCATTTCCGCTCTCACAGTAGGGCTGGCACGTAGGTATAGTGGTGTTTTTAAAACACGTGTAGGTAATGGATTGTTGCATACCTACATTGCAGCTTTCACGTAGCTACTTACTCATTTCATATTTCTGTAATCGGTTTTCAGTTTAATCGGAGTGGATTAAACTGAAAACCGATTACAGAAATATGAAATCTTCCAATGTTGTCGAAGGCCATGAGTTCAAACTCGGACAAGTGGTACTATACTTTGTGTAATTTATTTCATCACCACTGCTCTCAAAACGGTGAAAAATATATCGTGAGAAAACCGGCATGTCCTAGAACCTGGAATTTGAAGACATGTGACATCCACCAACCCGCACGGGGCCGGCGTGGTGTATTACAGCCCACTCCCTCTCACAAAGAGGATGCCTGTGTCTCAGAAGTGGGATTGTTACATGCTGATTATGAATGCATGCATGCATATGCATGTTATTTTTTGGCGTACACAAATTACAAAAAAAATAAAAACAAAACATAGTTTGTCAGCCATAATCAATAACAACTACCCCTGTCAACTACAAATAACTTACCAGAACGCAGCGATCCAGCTCACTTATAATTAATCGAGCGATATGTTCCGAAGTTTGACAGCCCTGCGCGGATTGTGCCAACTTCAGAACTAGTTCCGTACACGTGTCGGTCGCAAAAACTTTGACAGCCGCTGCCCTTTGATATGGAGTGTTAAGAGTTTCATTTATTATTCGATTCGATGCTGCGGTAATTATGTTGCCGTATGGGTGTTTTTCTATCTATAATATGTATGTATTTACAAAAAAAAAATGTATATAAGTAGTTTATCAGCCATCTCTTTACCATAACACAAGCATAAGGTTGCTTAGCTTGGGACTAGATGGCGTTGTGTGAAATATGCAAGGATATTTATTTATTTATTATTTATTTATGTTTCTTTGCAGCGAATAATGAAGGTACTGGTACAGGACATTTCCATACAAGTAACCGTTATTTATTATTTTTTCTAGGGGATACATGTTATGTTGAACAATCGAATAGCTGGTTGAAAACAATGGCTTTTCTAAATTGTGGTGATTTCTCACGTCCAAAATATATTCATTTTCATAAATAAATAAAAAATTCGAGTTTTTATTTATTTATTACGTTTGTATTAACGGCCAATACAAGTATTTTGATGCTGCGACCACAATGATTTTTATTGAAAAGGTGGTCATGTTTATGTATTTTTTGTAATTTGCATACCTATAACGAAATGTGTAATACGTTCAATTATACATAGTTCACAACCCAACACGAACCATTCCAACTTTAGTTCCGCCGCGCTCCGCTGTAACAAAGTTTCACAGCCGCTGCCCTTTACACTTTGTGCGAGGAAAAGGTAATGTACCTATGTTATTAAATATTAAAGCTCCATTATAGTTTAGTTGAGGACGGTTCCAAAGAAGATTAAAAATGCTTTTTGTCACGTAATATTTTTAGAGATCATAATTTGATTACCACACCATTCAGTTACCAGGGAAAGAATCACAAGCAATCTGCCTAGCCTTTTCCCAACATGTTGGAATCTTCAAGTCTAACCGGATGCAGCTGAATACCAGTATTTTAGGAGCGACTGCCTATCTGACCTCCACAACTCAGTTTCTGGGTAATACGATACCCCTAGATAAGACTGGTTGTCAGACTTTTTGATTTAATCAACACAATTATTTAAAAAAAAACAATCGAAAAATCCTTAAGAATTCTAATAACTATAGGCCGCTCCGAAAATAATCTTTCACTGTTTGCTTCAAAAAAATATTAAAAACGAACCCGTTTTTGCTATCAGCTATTTCTGGATTTATCGGAACATTTTACGTAAGACGGTTTTACTTTAATCATATTTCTGATGACCACGCAGAAACAGAAACGCTATTTATATTTCCAGGTCACTGAACTTGAGGTTTCTTCTTGTTCATCCTAACGATTACAAAGCCTAAGGAAATGTATTAGTAAACTCGCAAGTTAGCTAAACCTAATTACTATATAGTCATATTCTACCAGTCAACCCAGAATAGTGGAGATTTATCATAGTTGGTAAATTCCATTTTGTAAAATCTCGATGGCCTATGTACTAACGTATTGTTTAATATTTTTTTTTAGGTAAAGATTCCACATCATTCATATGAATCATCTAAACTCCGGGAAGCTCAAATTATAATTGAAGGAAGGAAGACCTAATTAATGACCTAAATGCCGGGATGTTGAGCTTGATTTATTCACAAAATATAGTGTCCAGAAATTTTAATAAAAATTAAGTAACTTTTTCTTTGAAGTGTAACTTTGTTGTGTAATGTATTTTATTTTTGTTTATTCTCTTCAGTTGTTTCTATGTTTAACTCTCAGCTGTTTGTACCGTTTTGTAAATTTTATATGTAACTTTATATCTATATCTTTATATTTATATCTGTAATTTTTATCGTGTGCATATTAAAGAGTATTCTATCTATCTATCTATATAAGTGGAAACTTGTAATTGACCTTCTTCTACATATTACTTCTGACTCCTCGAATGTATTAGCTGTAAGTTTTCTAGCTGTAAGTTATACATCGAACCATGTCCTCAAAAGGCATTTATTTCATCAAAAAAATTGTTTTTTTTCTCAGGGGTAGTCAGATAGGGAAATTTCGACTCCATCCAGCTTACTATTTTTAAAAATTAAAGATGACCTGTAAAAGTTATTCCGATATACTATTCACAGAATAAACAATTTCATCTCATTTCAATGCAACGTCCTTACACTTTTGAAAAATATCACCCGGAACTCCCAAATCAGAAAACCCACATCATTCTAGCTCCAGTTCGAACATTTGAGCTAAAAAGCTAAATTTTCGGATGCTCGCGTGCCAACACAGCATTTAGTTCTCGTTCGTTCACTCGTTCACTCGTTCACTCGCTCAGGAGCTGTAAGAGCTGACATTTCAACTAATGGAACATTAGCTAAGGTTCAAACTGAGGTTAGTTTAACGCCACAGTTATATTTAACCTAGACGTGTTTTACTAAACGTGGTTTAAGACGTGAGGGAATATTAACACGCGATTGTTAAGTTTGCGAGATGATGAAGTGCTGGAATATGCTGCTAATGTTTATGGTTTGTTGAAGTGGGATTTGAGTCGTTTACTTTAACTGTGGAATATTATGCAAGAGCTAATAGTGACTTGCTTAAAGCTACGGAGCTGTCGTAAGAGTTACTATCACTAAACTTTACTGCATACATGCAGTATACGTTCATTTACTTAAACTAACTACTCCTTCAAGGTTTTTCTAACGTTTACAAAATCATGTGCTTGGTTAGTAACAGGAGGTAAAAAGAAAATCTTCCCCAATTTTTCAGCTGGCAAGTATTGGTTTCCGCAACAAAACCACGATTATAAATCATCTTACCCCTCAATACTGAGGCCAAGAATGGTTCATACATGAGACGTAGTTTAAACGCCGTATAAACGAGCGTAAAAAGACGCCGAGAGTCACATATACTCATGTCATGAAGATACAGGGTGTAAGGGACAGCCCTCCGCAAACTAACAGGGTGCATTCAGCTCCTCAATTTGAATCATATTCCACCGGAAATTTTATCAGGAAAATTTTCATTTTTTCAAATTTTTTTTCAGTTACATTTTCATTATGTCAATCTAAAATTGCATTGTGTGTTCGCAGCACTCCATTTATTAAAAAAAAACTGCAAAAAAAAAAAGGAAAAAAAACCAGCAATGGATGTTGAAATACTCTAACCAACGACGCGTGAAATCAGCTGTTCACTTTCTGTCTAGCTACAGAGTTCATCGAACTCACCGCATACCTATTACCTACCCCTCCCAACCAGTAATAGTCGCTCCGATTTGTGCACAAAAACAAAAACAAATCAGGTTTATTGGATTCCCTTAACGTTCCTGAAAAAATTTAATGTACCGGTCATCTTAGTACGACATACTGAATTCACCCTATTAGTTTGCGGAGGGCTGTCCCTTACACCCTGTATTTTTTTGTACTGGACCCGAGAACTTTCTGGTTACGTAGATATTGAAGGTAAAAAATTAAAGTCGTTTCCCAGGAATAATTGTTGCTCAATGTTACTTAGTTTATACCATTCCCCCTCTAAAAAGCTCATTTTATTCACTGAAAACAGTGAATAAAAAGCACTTATAGTCAATATTTTGGTATTTGAATTTAGAACACACCAATATCTTCGACCTATATTGGTATTCTAAATTCAATTTGACTGGTCGACATTTTCGACAAGGAGTTTAGCATTAGAATTAAAACTGTTTTGTGTTCTTTGCTGTCCTTAGTAAATTGGCGCTATTTTTAATACTGTAGTTGTACGAACACAAAGTTGTTACTTAATAATAAATCGATTAAAATGCATTGAAGTGATGAAGAAGATGTGTTAACACCCGAGTTTATGAAAGAGAGGGCGGCCGTTATAGTAGAAAACTTGCTACCCAACAAATCACGCCTGGTTTACATCAAAGGCAATTTAACCTTCCTTTTTTTCTTCATTAAATGTCTATTTTTTGCTAAATCTTTATTTTTCTCGTAGTTATGATACTTATAAAGTATAGTATGCAACTCTTGAATAAAACGGATTTATACCGAGGGCCATGAATCACTCGCGTCGTTCAGGTTTCTACCACTTGAATCACGAGCGTCACTCCCTACGGTCGTGATTCAGTCGTTAGAATCCTTCACTAGCTGGTGATTCATCTATGGCCCTCGCTTTAAATCCGTCCTTTATTCACTAATTGCATAATATACTATTGATACACAGAATGAGTAGATATAACGGCTTTAACACATTGAATAATTATCTACATTTTCCTTTTGCCCATAGCGAGCCCCACCTTGAGATTTCCACAAGATTTAAACTGTCAGGTTAAATAAAAAAAAAATAAAAAAAAAATAAAAAAATAAAAATAAAAATTGTTTATTTGGTCTCAAACGGTTACATTTCGGAATTTTAAATGAAACAGCCCCAGTAAGTTATTATGAATACTCGTGGTGGGGCTGTCTTGCTCCTTCCCAGGATGTTAGACGGAATTGAGACTATAACGTCACCTTTTTTTTTACACTACTGTAACACTACTTCCACTAACCTCTCTCACAGAACGCTCCTTCGTAGTCTCCATCCCGACACTCGCAGATTGGTCCATCGTCAGTGCTGATGCAGACGCCGCCATGTTGGCACGGGTCGCGCCGTTCACACGCGTCTCCACTCGCATTGCTGATCCGGGATGTCTGGAACAAGAGATAATATTTATTTTAACTTCACGTCCGTAATTAAACCCGGAAGGGGATAGGCAAAGGTGTAGGTTTTTTTTATATTTTTTTTTTTTTTATTAAGGCTTGTAAAATACGGCGAAAATAACTTAACTTTGTTTCCATTTTTTACAGAATTTATAGCACCTTTTTGATAGAAAAAAATACAGAATAATCTAGAATACATAAGAAGTAATTTCATATGTCCTGAAATCTATTTTAGTTTGTAGAACTAAAGAAAAAAAAGGCTAAACCCAGGTCTATTTCTGTCTATTTTTTCGAGTTTTTACCATTTTACTCCTATAGTTTTAATTAAAAGTGTTCATTTTATACAGTTCTGTAGGTACAAAATATTAAGGAATGATTTCATGTGATTACTTTTTTAGTCCAATCCCTAGATTTTTTTGTAAATCGGTAATTACTTCATATTTAGCAAGCGTTGTGTCATCGCGCTTCTCTTTCTTTTCTATGTAATCCGACAGTGACCGCGCTTTTTACGGCAGACAAGCCTTAAAAGAGGTTTTTATAAACACGGTTATGCCAACCTCATCGTACCTTATTAACAATCAATTAACTATCGTTGAAATACATATTATGTGCGAAAGAGAATCATAGACTGGGCTTCACCAGGCCACACATGCTCTTTGCAATTGCTGACCTAGGCTTTGTTAAAATAAAAAGGTGTAGGTATAGAACAATATTTTTTTGCCGTTTATGTTTGAAGTCCCAAGGGATGATGACTGATTTTTTTTTTACTGTCCGTCATTTAGATTATAAAAAAATATTGGACACGTATTTGTTATTTTTTTACGTAATCAAAAGATTACAGCGATACACTGAGTTAAAATATGGCATGAAGTCACGCCTAGCTAGATTTTATACGTAGAAGTGATGTAGCGAGCCCCCACTGTTCCGTACGTATTTTACAAATAATTGTTAGTTTAAAATTAATATTTCCATCTTAGTGTAATTTACAAATAATAACAAGTTATAAGAATTAACTAGTCGAACCATTATGGTACCTACGTTGTCATACTATGACGATATACACAAACAAACAAACCTCAAAACTCGAGCAGAACCAGCAAAAGCTTACTGTCAGCGGTTAATTAAAGGACTTTATAAAATTAAAACCATTTCATCACAAAGTTTGTTAAACTCAGAGAAAAATATTTAAGGAGGCTATTTTCAGAAATAGCTTTCTATTTTCATATTAAGTATTTGCAAGAACATTTATAAACCTTAAGCTCGACGGTCTATTACAATTGTAATCCCAAGTAAGCTTCGTCATACAAAGACGTTATATTCTACAATATAAGACCGTCCTGTACCCTATTTATCGTCCTATTTCTGTCTATTTTTTCGAGTTTTTACCATATTACTCCTACAGTTTTCATTAAAAGTGTTCATAAATTTATACAGTTCTTTACAAAATAATAAGGAATGATTTCATGTGATTACTTTTTTAGTCCAATCCCTACATTTTTTGTAAATCAGTAATTACTTCATATTTTGCAAGCGTTGTATCATCGCGCTTCTCTTTCTTTTCTATGCAGTCCGACAGTGACCGCGCTTTTTACGGCGGACAAGCCTTAAAATTAATGATATTGTTTATATGAGCTTAACCAGTAGGCCACCACTGCTCTCCAAACAAATACTCTTAACTCGAGTCTATTATGGAAGTTAGGCAGACTTTGTTAATAACCAGAAATACTGGTGTGAAACATTGTAACAAAATTAGAGATGCGGCACAGGCATTATAAATTCAACATTATAGGTCCTTTCAACCAATTTTAAGCCTTTGTCACACTGAACTCGAGTTGCTGGCAAGTTTGCGCGAATTTATTCCCAACAAACTTGTGTGTTTATTGCTCTTCTATCAAAATAGCACGATTATTTTGTTGCCAACGGCAGTATTTGTGTAGAAATAATTATATTTTACGTTGTAAACTTGAAAAATGTATGTGAATTTATTGGTGTTGACTCTATCGCCATAATTAGGAATTTTGTATCGAGTTTTATAAAAGTTGGTTCTATGTCCTGCACGTTTTCTATACCAATATTATAAAGAGGAAAGTTTTTTTGTTTGTTTGTTTGTACCGAATAGGCTCCGAAACTACTGGACCGATTTTAACCATTTTTTCACCAATAGAAAGCTAAATTATCAGGAAGTAACAAAGGCTATAACTTATTTTCAAAAAAATTAGAGATTCTTAAGAAAATTGCAATAATGTAACCCAAAGTAGCAAAATTTTGCCTATGAAATTCATTATTTGGCGTGCGCTGACAAAACTATTGACGATACATGAAAAGTATGTACTACATGATTAAATTACTCATTATTACCTTCAAAAAAGTCCGCAAGACAATATATCTATCATAGTTAAGTCACAATAGCAGCTTTTGTGTTCTAAAATTTAATCAGATTGCCGATAGAAACAAAAGTTTTGACGCTAAAGACCAATATTGTTTTGACGCTAACGTCGAAAGCTGCTGCTAATTCAGCCGTAGATTGTGTATCATCAGCTTCCACAATTGCCTTTAATTCGTAATTGTCGACCAAAGTCTTCGGACGACCGCGAGGTTCATTTTTCAGGTCGAAATTTCCAGAACGGAAGCGAGCAAACCAATAACAGGTGGTGCGTTGGTTTGTAGTGTTAGCTCCGTAAACGTCGTTGATGTTGCGTGCCGCTTGTGCCGCGTTGCTGCCACGACGGTACTCATATTCCATAATTACTCGAATTTTTAACGTATCCATGATGACGAAAAAGATTGAAATGCGATGAAAATGTAACACTAATCAATAAACAAATGACTACTTTTGGAAAAAAAATCCATGTTTTTAAAATAAAATTAATTTGAAATTAGAATTCATAACCAAACAAAAATTATTTTGATTTGAAATGGCCAGTACTGCAGAACGGCAATTTCATAGGTAAAGACCTAATATTATAGATTTGAAAGTCCGCTCAGCTCCGCTCCCCCCCACTGTTTCCACTATCGCGGAGTGGACATTTCCAGCACTGTGATTGGTCAATTCACGGTCCGCTCCTTTCCACTCCGCCCAGCTCCGCGTCAGTGGAAACACACCCTAATGATCTGCTGAATGGCATAGTTCAGTGTGTCCACAGCTTTAGGGTATTTGATTATGCTGAATATTACCTCTTTATGCTTACTCATTATAATTCCGTACCGTCACTTGTATGTTCAGTCATAAAGGAAGTAATTAACTCGGTTTAATCGTGATAATTATTTAAAGGTTTGTGCTGAATGTGCTGGGTTTTCATTGTGTGGACAGTAAAACGTATCTTTGGTCTACACACTGTTATTATCTCAATTATATTTGAGCTGAAAGTGTATATAGGGAGGTCCATTTTAGTCGTTTGGTGGCTGTCGATAAAATTGTATGATACAACATAAATTCATATTAGGTACTTTTAATTTAAAATATTATATTTTTATTTTCTTTAGACTACAAGCTTAAGGCGAAAGCGCCAGGGTAGCCCGCGAAATTCAAAATTTCTTACGTTTTTTGCAATTTGTTGGTCAGTGTGAGCTTGTATGTTGATTAAAATATGATTCGCGGCCGTAGCTAATATGGTTTTACAGAATTATTATCATTAGAATCAGCAATACAACTCCATAAGTTCACATTTACCTCAAACCTAATGATTTCATGAAATCGCTAGATTTGAGGTAAATGCTAACTTATGGAGTTCTATTGCTGATTCTAATGATTATAATTCTGTAAAGCCATATTAGCTACGGGCGCGAATAGTATTTTAATCAACATACAAGCTCACACTGACCTACAAATTGCAAAAAACGTAAGAAATTTTGAATTTCGCGGGTTACCCTGGCGCATCAACCTTAAGTATATAATGTGCTTTAACATAAACACATTGTCTGAGGTAAGTGCTTTAATAAACAATAATAAGATTCGAGGCGAAGATAAAGTTTTGTAAAAAATATCTAAAATGTGCACAGTCCATTTGACGGTTGACAGATTGCTCGAAAAAGTCAACGACATGACTGTGCGTCATTTGTTTTTAGGGAAGCTTCTAGAAGCTTCGACTCGCCCTTATTGGCCGAGCGGATACGAGAGGCGTTCCCACCAGAAGCGTGCGGATTGTGGCGGGACGGGAGCGGTTAGAAAATGCATTCGCGTTATATACTCCACCTTTTGACCAGGTTATGACCCCATTCCTGGTCAAATAAAGTAAGCAATGCATCATCCCCTTTTTGATAGTATAGTGCGTTTTATTTGTGCAGAATAAATTAGATTTCTTTCTGTCCATGATTAAATCAATAAATGAATGAATAAATTACTTTTAATTTGATTTAATCATGGCTAGGCTTAAAATTACTATATTTAAGACCGTTCCCTAAAATGTCCGCCAATTTCTAGTGCTTTAGCTGGGAAGAAGAAGTGCCGCAACAAACTCTCCAGCAAAGTCCACATCTTTGTTTTTTATGAGTTATTTGCTACACTGCTGCAACGAGATTTCACCAAACCGAGCGGTTAAAACTATCAAAAATTAAACTACTGTGAATCTAGTAGTTTAATTTTTGATAGTTTTAACCGCTCGGTTTGGTGAAATCTTTAGTCGTATTTATAAGTCGTATTTTTGTCTTCGTAAGATTTTCAATCTGTACCCCAAACCCATAATACTTTCATTCACCTCTACCGAATCTATATTTGCCCACCAATTAAGGCCACAGCTGATCACCCAGAATTAGTCTTACAACGCCTTCTGGGCAAAACCGCAGGAAACTAGTTAGTGCTGGTGTCTGCCTATTATCAGATCAAACTTAGCGTCGAGCTATTTCCCAAGATTAACTGCGCTGGCTATAAAATAGGCCATGAAATTAGCGATTAGAGATAATATTACTTGTGTTATCGTAAATAAATTGTTACGCTAGCTGTCTCTCATAATAATAGACAATTTGCACATCTTACACACACTCACACACACCCTCACACACAAACACTCTCACCCGCACTTCCACTCCACATCACTAGGTAGGTACTTAAAAACTTGCAATGATATTTTTCTTTTGTAATTTTTAATTTATTAGAACTACAATATGAATGTGAAAGTCTGGAACAAAAATGTCTTGCTTGTATTTTGTGTTGGGCGTTGATAGCTGCGCCACAGTATTTTACTTTTACTGCTATCTTCGTGTCTTTTGTTATGTTTAGTACCTAAAATTGTTCATAATATTTTTTTTTTTTTTTTTTTAATAAATTATTACAGGTACATTTAGGAAACTAAATCTTCTTGTTCTCACCCACTATTGTCTACATTTCTTTATTATTTCACCTTTCACAGATCTGCTAGAAGAAATTTCTCAAGAAATAAGCAGTACCTTTGTACTCAAAAGTTATATTTCTTTTCACAAATTTGTGAAAAGACATCATTCTTTCAGCCGAAAAACGTTCACTGCTGGACATAGGTCTCCCCAAATACTCTATTACTGTGGTAGCATTGAAGAAATTTACTGTTTATTCTGAGCGTTTTTAGTAGTGTTATGGTTTTAAATAGGATTTTTTATAGATTCCGTAAATATTTCAAAATTCTGAGGCCGCTATGGACTAAACCACTATTTAAGAGATATTATTATACATTTTCCTTATGTAAATAGTTCAATCCACGTGCTCAAAAAAGTGCCGTCGCGCATTTTATGAAAAACTTGCTTCGGAATTTTGCCTTTATATAAATAGATAAGAAAAAATTGCGAAAAGCGAAGCCACGATGGACTACCTATACTAATAACTATTCTCCACCAATCGATAAGTCAAAGTTATCGAAGTCTTTCAGTTTCTCAGAATAAGAACTTATTACCCCTGTAACTCTTGAAACGTCAATTGACACTCAGGTGTGTAGATAACAATAAAAAATCTATTGTGTCTGCTAATTGGCGTGCGACGATTTAAATGTCAGACGCACACATGGGGTGCGTAAGGAGACACCAAGGAGAAATCTTTGTGTAAAAATCTATTGTGTCTGCTAATTGGCGTGCGACGAGTTAAATGTCAGGCGCACACATGGGGTGCGTAAGGAGACACCAAGGAGAAACCTTTGTGTAAAAATCTATTGTGTCTGCTAATTGGCGTGCGACGAGTTAAATGTCAGACGCACACATGGGGTGCGTAAGGAGACACCAAGGAAAAACCTTTGTGTAAAAATCTATTGTGTCTGCTAATTGGCGTGCGACGAGTTAAATGTCAGACGCACACATGGGGTGCGTAAGGAGACACCAAGGAGAAACCTTTGTGTAAAAATCTATTGTGTCTGCTAATTGGCGTGCGACGAGTTAAATGTCAGACGCACACATGGGGTGCGTAAGGAGACACCAAGGAGAAACCTTTGTGTAAAAATCTATTGTGTCTGCTAATTGGCGTGCGACGAGTTAAATGTCAGACGCACACATGGGGTGCGTAAGGAGACACCAAGGAGAAACCTTTGTGTAAAAATCTATTGTGTCTGCTAATTGGCGTGCGACGAGTTAAATGTCAGACGCACACATGGGTAAGGAGACACCAAGGAGAAACCTTTGTGTAATACGTATATAAACGTATATCATATGTATATTTAAACGTACCATCATCCGATGGCTCGCGCGGGCTTAGAGTAGTTGTGAACCTATGGGGTTCGGTTGATATTCGAGGACACATTGACGTGACCCTATGCGGTTCATAAGGTTATACATTGTTATGTATATGACGGGTTTAAACAATCTACAATGACTGTGACCTCCGGGTTGTTTCGGTCTTTCTTCTCAGAGTAGTCAGATAGGAAACGCCGACCTCATATAGTTAGGGTTCCGTACCAAAATTGTAAATAAAGAACCCTCATGGTGTGACTCAGCCTGTCTGTCTGTCTGTCATAGCTGGATATCTCAAGAACTGATTCTTAATGCCATCAACTTTAAATTTAGAATAGTTTTAGATGACGTTTGCCCAACTATTTTTCGAATAAGAATGAAACAAAAATACATGTGTTTTTTTGCAACAGGGACTGAAAGGGGGTCTTAAAAATTCGAAGGGTTACCAGGGCATGTGGGGTATCATATATGAAAGAGCGCTGTTTACACATTTTTAGACATTTTTTTTAGGCCGCATAGTTTTCGACTTTTGATGAAAAATGTAAAAAAAAAAATACCTTTCCCCCCCTTATCTCTGAAGTTTGCATTGAGAAAAATCTGAAATTATTCTATGTGATAGAAGTTTGCATAGATTACAGGAAAAATAAAACGATGTTTCTAAATAGCACCGTTTTTCAGATATTGGAACAGAACCCTCGGTGCGCGAGTCCGACTCGCTCTTGACCGGTTTTTTTTTAAATAGGATTGACTTGTAAAAGTGTTTGTATAAACCTACTTACAGAAATACAATCATTAATTTATCATTTATCAATGCTGGTTTCATAGCCGCACACTAACGGCAGTACTAACTTATCCTGGCATATTAAGATCTAGCGTCTAGACCAACGCGTCTAAGCCAAGTCTAGATCTAAACCCAATTACTGGATAATCTGCTCGTTAGAGGTGAACCCAATTTACAAGAGGTTTTCTTAAAATATCAGTTAGTTTCCTAAAGGTAATACAAACTTTACTAAACATTTCAGTACTTCCCGCGATTTCGTTTAAAATACACTTTAAACCAACTTCTTTAGGGTTGAATTAACTTTGAAAAATAACTTCTTAGTTTTGATGTCCTATGATTATTTCCCTTCTTTTCAGGGTTCCGTACCTCAAAAAGAAAAACGGAACCCTTATAGAATCACTACGTTGTCCGTCTGTCAAAACCCTTTTTCTAGGAACGCGTGGAGGTATCAATTTGAAATTAATATCAAACACGTAGGTCTGTGGTCCCTTGGAGTTTAAAATAATCAAGCTTCTGAGTCAACGCAATAAGAACATACCTACGGCCATTTATGTGACATATTTTGATACTCGCAAGTAAATTGAAAACCTATAGGGTACTTCCCGTTGACCTAGAATAATGAAATTTGGCAAGAAGCAAGGTCTCACAGCACGAGTAAAAGAAAAAGTCCGAAAATTGTAAATATGTAATTTTATGATAATAATATTTTTTTTTAAAATTTGATGCAATGATAAGTTTGTTTTTGGGATAAATTCTTTTCAACTACGGAACCCTTCATTGTGTGTGGTCCGACAGGCACTTGGCCGGTTCTTTTATACAACATTAGTTTTTGTTTGCACTAAACCTCTGTACTCATCATTTTTAACAACTTTTACTATGGGACCAAACCTGAAATCGCGAAAAAAAAATCAGCTGTTCAGTACATTTTGACGAGTTTGATGTATAAATGTACTGAACAGCTGATTTTTTTTCGGGATTTTAGGTTTGGTCCCATGGTAAAAGTTGTTCAAAATTATGAGTACAATGACCCCTTAAGAGGTTAAGTATAAACAAAAAATAATGTTGTATACTTGTTTTTATTACTTTTAAACTTCTTAGAACAAAGTGAAATAGAGCAGAATCTATCAAATTAATTAACAAGATAAACGGAATAATAAAATATAGAAAACGTTTTCTTACTTTTTTATACCTCATATTTGCCTTATCTGCTTAGCCTTTTCCCAAGCACGTTGAGGTCGGCTTCTTAACATTAATGTATTCAAAAATAAACCTTCCGGAATAAATTCTTTAAGGCTTGTCCGCCGTATAAAGCACGGTCACTGTCGGACTGCATAGAAAAGAAAGGGAAGCGCAATGACACAACTCTTGCAAACTATGAAGTAATTACCGATTTACAAAAAATCTAGGGATTGGACTAAAAAAGTAATCATATGAAATCATTCCTTATTTTTTTGTAAAGAACTGTATAAATTTATGAACACTTTTAATGAAAACTGTAGGAGTAATATGGTAAAATCTCGTAAAAATAGACAGAAATAGACCTGGGTTAACGCTTTTTTTTCTTTAGTTCTACAAACTAAAATAGATTTCAGGACACACGAAATCACTTCTTATGCATTCTAGATTATTGTGTATTTTTTTCTATCAAAAAGGTGCTATAGTTACTGTAAAAAATGGAAACAAAGTTACTTATTTTCGCCGTATTTTATGGAGGACAAGCCTTAAACGATGATGAAAACCGCATCAAAATACGTTGCGTAGTTTAAAAGAACAACGTGGTCACACAGACAGACACGAAAAGTTAATATGAATAGATAATTGCGAGAAGCGACTAATGAAACCGGGATTCCAAGTGAAAACTGGTTTATTTTCATGTAACGACACATTACATTTAGGGCCTATTTCACGATGCCCGAATGGCATTACTTACCGAATAAATTCAAAAATGAAACCGAATTTGTATGAAATAATCTGCCAAGTAAGTTAATAGGAACTTAATTGTAGGTGGTGAAACAAGCCCTTATCAATATAAAGATTTTTTTATTTTTTATTAAATCCCAAATTAGATTAACAAATGTATTTAAATTAGATTAACAAATGTCTTTAAATTAGATTAAAAAATGTCTTTAAATTAGATTAACAAATGTCTTTAAATTAGATTAACAAATGTCTTTAAATTCGATTAACAAATGTCTTTAAATTAGATTAACAAAAGTCTTTGAAAACCGACAGTCAGGTCAGCCCTTTGTTTTTCGTAACCAGCATTACATTCATAACTAGACTTAATTTTTTTCGACCTAACATCGCGTGGTTTGAGCCACTTACAGGGCTAAAAGCTCGCGTTAACAAAGGCTACGATTATGTAATTTGTATGTTAGAATTATAACATTAATTTCAAGCGGCCAGAATAGAACCCATGACCTTGCAACACAAAAGTACTTGTGGGCCACTGGGCAAGAACTTCTGAAAATTAGATCTAGGACACTTGCACGATAGACAATTCCGCGAAAGACACTTGCGCAAACCCACTTACGCAAAAAGACATTTACGCGAATGGACACTTGCACGAAAGACACATGTCGCAGACATTTCCGCGACATTTTTTTAGGGTTTCGTACCAAAATGGTAAAAAAGGAACCCTTATGGTGGGACTCAGTCTGTCTGTCTGTCTGTCAGAGCTGGATATCTCGAGAACTACTAATGCTATCAACTTGAAATTTGGAATAGTTTTAGATGACATTTACCCAACTATTTTTCAAATAAGAAAGGAACAAAAATATTTATGTTTTTTTTGCAACAGGGACCGAAAGGGGGTCTTAAAAATTCAAAGTGGAGCTACTATAGCATGTGGGGTAGTATCATATGAAAGAACGCTGTTTGCACATTCTCAAACATTTTTTTTTTTTAGGCCCCATAGTTTTCGACTTTTGATGAAAAATGTAAAAAAAAATACCGTTCCCCCCCCCCCTTATCTCCGAAGTTTGCCAAGAGAAAAATCTGAAATTATTCTATGTGATAGAAGTTTATGTAAAGACTAGCTTCTGCCCGCGACTTCGTCCGCGTGAAATTTATTTTTTGCTCGACCCACCCCGTCGCATCGCATTGCCTACCCGCGCTATTACTTCGTTTTCACTTAGCGTTCTTTCAGACTTTTTTTCTTTTTGCTCGGCACCTAAGGGTCCTAGAGTGATGTTAAATATGCCTTCTATAAGATTTGGGCTATCATTAATGCAAAAAGATTTTTTAAAGTCCGACTGGTAGGGTAGTTCCAGAGTTTAGCTCGTTCCTTCACCACATCCCCTTCCGCTACCTCTCCCTCCCCCTCTCACTCACTCACCCCCTTCACCACTTCCCCTTCGCTCTCTCTCTCTCACCACCCCGTCCCCTACCTCTCCCCTTCTCCTCCACCTCCGGCTCACCAACCCCTCCCTACCCCCCAGCCTTACCATGTCTTCCTCCTCTCCTCACCAATTCCTGCCCTTTCTCCCTGCGTCCATCATCCTCCCCCTCACACTCCTCACCACCCCTCCCTTGCCCCTCCCCCTCTAACCCTCCCTCCGGGGTAGTTTTAAAAAACTAATAATGACAAACTTAGGCAAATATTTGTGCCAAGTTTCAAGTCAATTAAAACCAAATGAATAACATTTTTCATGTAAATTGTATTCCCTGTTTTCACCCCTACAGGGGTGAAATTTAAAAAAATAGTTTGAGATATTTCCATAGCTTGACTCAAAGATTATTTACACCAATTTTCGAGTTAATCAAGCCACGCAGTAAAATCCTTCCCTGTGAAATTGACTACCCCTTTTCACCCCGTTAGAGGTAGATTTTCGAAAAACCGTGACACACATTATTCTTTATTTTTGGTTTTATGTATAAATACTGAGTTTTGAGATAATCTGATTGCGCGTTAAAATTTTTCCATACAAACTTTGAGACCCCCCAGTTCCCCTTTAGGGGGTAGTTTAGAAAAACAAAAAATCACAAAAATCATAATTTACTAACATAAATATTCGTGCCAAGTTTCAAGTTTATTAACTCAAGGAATAAGATTTTTCATAAAATAAATAAATAAATAAATATCCTTGGACATTTCACACAACGCCATCTAGTCCCAAGCTAAGCAACCTAATGCTTGTATTATGGTAACGAGATGGCTGATAAACTACATATATACATTTTTTTTTTTTTTTGTAAATACATACATATTATAGATAGAAAAACACCCAGACTCGGAACAAATACTTGTAGGTCGTACAAATATTTGTTCCGTGCGGGAATCGAACCCGCGACATGCTGCGCAGCAGTCAATCGCTCAACCACTGCGCCAACCGTGTCGTCATACAAACAATATCCCCCCTTTTTACCCCCTTAAAGGTCGAATTTCCAAATACCCTTTCTTAGCGGATGCCTAGGTCATAATAGCTACCTGTGTTCCAAATTTCAGCCCAATCCGTTCAGTGGTTTCAGCTGTGTGTTGATAGATCAGTCAGTCAGTCAGTCAGTCAGTCAGTAACGCTTTCCTTTTATAGATATAGATTACAGGAAAAATAAAACGATGTCTCTAAATAGCACACTTTTTCAGAAATCGGAACGGAACCCTCGGTGCGCGAGTCCGACTCGCTCTTGACTGGTTTTTTTACATTACTGTTGCTACATCCTCGTGCCGGGAGTGGGTAATTTGCCCGCCTTTTTTTTGTGGATGGGAAATCATCAAATGACTTCTCCCACCCTAAACGGAGCGGGAGGGCGTGTCAGACTTTTACTGACTAAAACCCACCCGTGTTCCTTCAGTTGCTTATGCCAGGGCCACGGTATCTCTTTCGAACAACCCGAGACTATGGCGGCAATTTGCGCGCCTTTGCCTTCGTTGGATATGGTAGCCCTTTCTCAGGTCGTCTTTCTCGATCGTTAATTCTGATGATCCTGATCAGGATAATGTGACAAAATTTTTAAATTATTGTATTGTCATCGGCCCCTGATAAGTGTGCAAAATTTCGAATTAATCTGACCATTTAAAATGGGTAAAAATCGAGTTCAAAGATTCCGTTACATACATACAATACATGTGAAGCTAATAAAAGCGTGTTAGAATAATGTTTAGTGACGTCATTCACCGTAAAATTACAGACGTTATGTGGCGGCCACTGCTCTTCTAGGAAACCGCAGTTTATCAGGAATGAACACATAGTTGTCTTCATTCCAAAAAAAACGTGTAAGAGCCACAACTTACCAAAGATTAATATTGATAAATTGAGACAACAAATAAACAATAGCTGTTCCCTCTACATTAGTTTTTGTTTACCCTAAACCCGAAAAGGGGTCATTGTACTCATCATTTTGAACAACTTTTGTATGGGACCAACCTTAAAATCGTGAAAAAAAAAATCAGGTGGTCCATACATTTTGTCGATTTAAGTGAACACAAATATATGGAACAGCTGATTTTTTTTCGTGATTTCAAGGTTGGTTCCATAGAAAAAATTGTTCAAAATGAGTACAATGACCCCTTTTCGGGTTTAGTGTAAACAAAAACTAATGTTGTAGAATCAGTCATTCATTTCTCAATCCCATTCAATCACCACTACATTCATTCATGATGAATAAAGAATAAATTCAATTATCAACTCTCGTTCAAAGGAACTAAATCGGAACAACATTCCTTTTAAGTTCACTGAACGAACTTGCAACGGTTGAGTGCGATTCTTAGGGATTTAATCGTGTCTGGGAACTGGAATACCTCGAATAAGGAGTTATTCGAACGTCCAGACATCCAGATTATTCGGAATACCTAAACCTTTATAAGAGTTCTAAAGTTTACTAAGTAAAGCGGTAATAGAGATTGCGGATTCGTGTATTGGGGAGATGGAATTTAAGTTTAAATCCAGGCAAATTGTAGACGAAGTTTGTAAGTAGGGAGCGTCATTTTGTAGAAATAGTTTAAGAACTATGTACCTACTCTAAGGTAGACTGTGCCTTAAGTAGCTATGCATGTAACTAACAAAATCTGCAAACGTCTGTGGTGATCAAATCTAGTTACATCTTCAATCTAACATAATATAGTTTATTAGGGTTCCGTACCAAAATGGTAAAAAAGGAACCCTTATGGTGTGACTCAGTCTGTCTGTCTGTCTGTCACAGCTGGATATCTCAAGAACTACTAATGCTATAAACTTGAAATTTGGAACAGTTTTAGATGACGTTTACCCAACTATTTTGCAAATAAGAAATAAATAGAAATATTAAAATTTTTTTTGCAACATTGACTAAAAGGGGGTCTAAAAAATCAAAGTGGGGCTACTAGGGCATGTGGGGTATCATATGAAAGAGCGCCGTTTGCACATTCTCAAACATTTTTTTTCTTTTTTTTAGACTGCATAGTTTTCGACTTTTGATGAAAAATGTAAAAAAAAAAATACCGTTCCACCCCCTTTATCTCCGAAGTTTGCAAAGCGAAAAATCTGAAATTATTTAATGTGATAGAAGTTTATGTAAAGATTACAAGAAAAATAAAACGATGTCTCTAAATAGCACACTTTTCCAGAAATCGAAACGGAACCCTCGGTGCGCGAGTCTGACTCGCTCTTGACCGGTTTTTTTAATCAGTAGTTCCTCTAAGTGTCAAGTAAAAATCTTGGTAAAAAAACATTATATTTTTATCGTTATCTTTAATTTATATTAAATTTCTCTTTTTATTTATATGGAGATTTTTTAGCTTTTTCTACAGTTTTACAATATATTTTCCTGTTTTTCAATTTCAGTTTGCAAGTTCTCAATCAATCTGCCTAGTCTTTTCCCAACATGTTGGAGTCGGTAGTCTAACCCATTGCAGCTGAATACCAATATTTTACATAGAGCGACTGCCTATCTGACCTCCACAACCCAGTTACTGGGTAACATGACACGCCTTGGTAAGACTGGTTGTCAGACTTTTGGGGTTCTAACTACCCGTAACGACTGTCAAAGATCTACAAATGACAGCCGGGACCAAAGGCTTAAGGCGCAGATTTCCTGAAAACTATCAAAAAGGTGGTTTTCTAAAGCTGTGTATCTCATAAACCGTAAATAATTTTGGCATGTAAAAAAATATGATATTTTCAAGTCTTTTTCGCATACAGTGATGGAAGGCAAAACATAATTAAACATACTTTAATGCACCAAAAAAATCTTTAAACATACCTCCTAATAATATTTAAAAGCTGTTTATCCCTTCATTAACAATTATAATTATAATTAAAAATATACCATGAAATGTCAAATTCCAAACTGCATCCAGTGATGGATTACTTTTTATTAAATAGTTAATTTCTAATTTTATATGATTTTAATTGCACTTTTACGACATAATTCCGGTGCGCGTGAGAATCTTCTATCTCGTGCGTCAAACTAGACAGCCATAACGCCATTTCACTTACACAACGAGCTAAACCAAGCTTGGAACCAGGGCCTTAACGTGCTGTCCGAGCCACGGAGGGATGTCACCTATCCACGAACCAACCGCGACAATAAGCGTAGCTTACTTAACCATCAATGGACCCGTACAGCACACATATCCACTCGGAAAGGGATTGTCACCATATCGCCGCGGTTTGGGAGCTTACTGCAACGCATACTAATCGGAGTCGTAACGCAATCGCCTCGCCTCGGGACACGGTGGAGGCGAAAGGCGATACGGTGATGATCCTTTTCCGAGTTGTTATGACCTTTATCTACACCCCTGCTATAAATCCTCTATAAAAGTTTCTGAAATAGTTAGCTTATTGCCAACATTAAAACAGCCAGTGTCATAGTAACCATGGTAACCATAATAGCATCCAAACGGGTGCTTTAATGTTGTACTGAATTTCATAATGCAACTCGTTTTCAAAAAAATAACATTGTAATGCACGCGCGTTTCACTACAACAGCGCCGTAATTTAAAAAACGAACTTATTCGAATTCACGTCGTATACTATGACGCCGGCCGCCGATACGAGTATTAGTATTGCAAAAAACTGTTTCAGAACATTTTAGAGAGGATTGATAACATGGATGTAGATAAAGTCTTGTATGCAACTGTACATAATTAGGTATTAAAACACTCATGTGATACTACCCACATTCGTGTTTTAATACCCCTTATTATACGTCAGTTGCATAAATAACTATTAGCCATGAGTCCACTCCTTTGCAAGTGCTATTATGTGCTCATTATTTGTCATTGGTCAAGGCATATCTAGCAAGAAAATAAAAGATACGCAAATGAATGAACAATGTTAGTTTCCTGGCGTTGCCTACATATCTGTTATCCAGAACCATTCCAAGCCAAGTTCTGCGTGAAACTACGATTAAATTTGAATACCAAATCGAGCAAGTTGCACCCGCTAGTCACAAATGAGAACTATTACGGTTGTCATAAGATAGTGTTTATATCAATTAAGTAGACAAACCAAATTGTTATAATATCTCTAACACTCGATCTAAGCAAGGTAGCGTACTTTGAGGGTTCCGTACCAGAATGTTAAAAAGGAACCCTTATGGTGTGACTTAGTCTGTCTGTCTGTCCGTCTGTCACATGCAGCTAGATATCTCAGGAACTAATGCTGCTGATGATAAAAATGATAATAATGATGTTCTGTTCTTGAAATTTGGAACAGGTTTAGATGACGTTCTCCCAACTACACACATCAAATAAGAAAGAAATCAAATTTGCTTTTTTTTTGCAACAGGGCTGAAAGGGGTCTTAAAAATTCGAAGTGGGGCTAGGTACTAATATGAAAGAACTCTGTTTGCACATTCTCAAACATTTTTTTTAGGCCGCATAGCTTTCGACTTTTGTTAAAAAATGTAAAAAAATACCGTTCCCCCACCCCCATCTCTAAAGTTTGCATAGAGAAAAATCTGAAATTATTTTATGTGATAGAAGTTTATGTAAAGATTACAGGAAAAATGAAACGATGTCTCTAAATACTCTTAGCTTTTAACTTTTGTCCGAAATTATAAGAATTATACTGTTGAAACTTGGTAAATCTATTTACCAAGTTTCAACAGTATAATTCTGTGAACCGCATTAAGATTTTCAAACAAAAATAGAAACAAAAACAATAAACTTTGGGGTTCCCCATACTTAGAACTGAAACTCAAAAAAATTATTTGTCTTGCTAATTCTAGATAACTGTCTATTCTGTAAAAAAATAGCGTGAAAACTTATTTGAAGTGACCTGTCAATAGTGTCAATCCCTAGCATCAGGTGGAATGACAGCTCACTTCAAGCCCACTTCAGATAAGTTTTCACGGTGATTTTTTTACAGAATAGACCGGTATTTTACTAGTTATTCGTGTTATAGACAACTCTGCTTATTTATGGCTATATTATTTCTACAACAAATACCCTTTACAAGGCATTCACCTATCGACCTCTTGCATAAATCATAACATACGATCACGAAATCAACTTAGAGAAAAAAAATATCCAACGTCGCTCCAAATTATACCTTGAAAGTAACCAATTAAAGTTGAAAGTTCTTTGAAATATTTATGTGCTTGAAAAAGTCACGTGCCATTGGAAATTATACTCTGAAAATGAGAAACTAAAGCTGAAAATCCATTTTTCAGTAGACGCAGTGTTGAACGTAATATGTTTCTATTAATGTTTATTGTAGTAAAATAAAGTTGTTTTCTATGTTATTATGAAAATGTAATAGTATTTGTTTTGTAAGCGTGGTGTTTACATAAGAAAACAGCTTTTAAAACTCGGGAAAATTGAAAAAAGGTGATAATTGTAGTCGACATTGATACCAAAAATAATTGAAACTGGAGTCAACCCAGCAGAACTTAGTGAAAAGAACAAAAATGAAAAGAACAAGAACAAAAAAAATTAAATGCAGTTTATTTATTTATTAACTGCGCCCCGCGGTTTCGGCCACGTAGACCGGGATAAAAAGTAGCATATGTGTTAATCCAGGATATCAGGTACCTCCTTACAAAATTTTATCAAAATTGGTCCAGCTGTTGGAGTGTGAAGAAGTAACAAACATACAAACACACCCTCACTGTACACAAACACAATCTTTCGCCTTTAAAATATTAGTGTAACCAGCAGCTGCACCCCGTGGTTTCACCCGCGTAGACCGGGATAAAAATTAGCCTATGTGTCCAGGGTATAAGCCAATTACATAAATCTCAATCTATATAAATAAAAAGAGAAATCCTGACTGACTGACTGATTGACTGACTCAACAACGCCCAGCCCAAACCCTTGGACCTAGAAAGCTGAAATTTTGCACAGAGGTTCCCTTTATAATGTAGACAAGGAATAAGGAAGGAATTCCCGGTAGCAGGTTCCCTTGGGATATTTTCCGACAACCACGCGGGTGAAGCCGCGGGCAAATGCTAGTATATTATATAAAGAAAAGTCCTGACTGACTCATCTGTGTCCAGCCCAAACCATTGGACCTAGAAAGCTGAAATTTTGCACAGAGGTTGCTTTTATAATGTAAACAAGGAGTAAAGAAGGATTTTCATTCCCGTGGGATATTCTTCGACAACCACGGGGCATAGTCCGATATGTTTTGTTTCCATGTTCTGCAATAGTCCTGCACCAACCGGGGGTTGTCCTTGGGTGCAATTGTATAGTGCATACAGGGATAATCATCGGCTGGTGCCTTCTCTTCATTTAAAATTGTCTAAGGGGCCTTTGCGAGTTGGCTTCGGCGCCTCGTACGCCTTCCAAAAGACCGGTACCCCTGGGGATCCCGAGATATGGCAAAGATAACAAAATAAATAGTAAAAACTTTATTGTTTAAGGGAGCAATACTGGTACAATATTCAAATAACACTAGTCTCCACACCAGGATTCCCTGTGTCGTGGAGACTAGTCTCCTTCGTCTTTCAAGATTAGGTACATAATGAGTAGGTAAAGGTAGGTAGGTTTTTTTTCCTTGAACTTTCTTCCTCAAAAAAACCTTCAAAAATTCTCATAACCTTAACAAAAGTCGTGCCAAAGCCACTTATAATGTTGCCAAGTAATTAAAATTACATAAAGTAAATGTAGCCACACGGCTTCCGTGTTAGAAAAGATTTTTTTGACCGACTACTTTCTTGAAACACGAATGGCCTGAAACATGGCTGAATTTTAATTGCTGAAGAGAAAACCGAATATTTTAAGTTTTTACACGTACTTCGGAGTTTTGTTAGGAAAATGCTGAATTAGTTTGTTGCAGGACTGGCTTGTCAAATACGGCTGGAGATTTTTTACGTACTTAATTGGATGAAAAATAGGCAACCATTTTTTTGCAATATCTGAGACATTACAGATGCTTTGCCATGATAAAATGGTGTATGTGCCTGTATCTATAGTTACCTTATGTGCCTGTGTCTATAGGTACCTTATGTGCCTGTATCTATAGGCCTGATGTGTCTGTACCTGAAGGTACCCGATGTGCCTGGACCTGAAGGTACCATAAGTGCCTGTATATATAGGTCCCTGATGTGCCTGTACCTGAAGGTACCATAAGTGCCTGCATATATAGGTCCCTAATGTGACTGTACCTAAAGGTACCCGATGTGCCTGTACCTGAAGGTATCTGATGTGCGTGTACCTGAAGGTACCTTATGTACCTGTATCTATAGGTAGCTTATGTGCTTGTGTCTATAGGTACCTTATATACCTGTATCTAAAGTTATCTTATGTGCCTGTGTCTATAGGTATCTTATGTGCCTGTATCTATAGTGACTTGATGTGCCTGTACCTGAAGGTACATTATCTGCCTGTATTTATAGATACTTTATGTGCCTGTGTCTATAAGTACCTTATGTGCCTGTACCTGAAGGTACCTCACCCTTCAAACCGCTGCTTTTCCGCAGAAAGGTGGTTGTAATACCCCTACGCAGGACGGGCTCCTTCACAAATAATTCCACTATTACTAGCTTTTTACTTCAATCAATCTGCCTAGCCTTTTCTCAACTATGTTGGGGTCGGCTTCCAGTCTAACCGGATGCAGCTGAATACCAGTATTTTACATAGAGCGACTGCATATCTGATCTCTACGACAGCCGGTACCAACGGCTTAACGTGCTTTCCAAGGCACGGAGGGGTCTCGATATAGGTACTATAGTCACCCATTCACGAATCGTCCGCGGCAAGCGTAGCTTAATCTTCCATCGACCCGTGGGCTGTTATCATTTAGCCACGAGCCCATCCCAATAATTCAATACCTGCCATTATTATTCAACCAATTAATTCACAACAATCTGTACAATTTTTGTATTTCACCGAAATACCACGCAAAACAGGCTTTTCCTAGGAATCCAGGGCAATTTCTTTGAGTGACAGTTGCGTGGGAGTTACTTGGTATAGTAAATAGATTTGCTATATTTTTTTCTATTTACCAAACGTAATGGAAATGGCCTGTTTTTCTTTTTGGTTGTAAACATTGAATAATGGTGTAAAAATAGATGATTTATACTAGTTGTGGCGTAAAGCCGTCACGAATTTGATTCCCGAAGGATTTAATGTTCACTGGAGGTGTACGTCCTGCCTACGCGGTTATATGAATTGGTGAGTTTTTCTTGGTACCTTTTTGTTTTTTAGGGTTCCGTACCTCAAAAGGAAAAAACGAAACCCTTATAGGATCACTCGTGTGTCTGTCTGTCTGTCACAACCAATTTGCTCCGAATCGAATGTACCAGTTAAGTTGTAATTTGGTAATCTTCACACTTCTCACTTGTGAATCTCTGTGACCCAAATACGGACGTGTAACATAAATAAATGAATTTTGAATATGGAGTCACTTTTGGGAGACAAATAAGAAAATTTAAAAAAAAGTTTTGCAAACTGTACCGTGTGTTACCAAATGAAATGACTTACTGTGAGGGTCTGAAATAGATGTAATTTATAGTATGTAATATAGTATCTTGTGAGGTTCGAGTCCTCACAGTACCTATGTGGTGACGAGACAAAATAATTTATTATGATGGGAATTCAGTCTCAGATGGGGCAACTAGTCCAACTATCTGACTAATTGACCGACTCCTTGACAATTCAAAATTGCCTGTTTAATCACACGAATATTATAAAGGTGAAAGTTTGTGTGTGTGTGTGTTGTATGTTTGTTACTCCTTCACGCTCAAACGACTCGACCGATTTGGATGAAATTTGATATGTAGATAGCTTATACCCTGGATTAACACATAGGCTACTTTTATCTCGGTCTATGTAAGTAAAACCGCGGGGCGCAGCTAGTTGACTTATATGCTTCGAGTTTGAGTTTGATGGTTTGTCAGGAATCCGAACCCAGATTCAATTGGGAAGAAGCGCAGTCGGAAAAAGGTTTCTAACCATTCATCAGTTTTTTGAAGTACCACCGTTGTTATCCTACCAATAATAGTTTCTAATTTGAATGAAAATACTAATGTTTCAAGTCCCACATTAATATTATCCGAAGTTAAGATGAAATATCATTATACGTTATACCTCGTCGCGTATGTACGTGAAAGGTTCTTTCATTTCTCACACGGCGCGCAATGTACGTGATGCGAATACAAAATGACGTTACTCGCTAAATCAAACAACTCATTTTTCATATAAATGGTTCCCCATCACGTTATGTGATATTAATGTTGTTCGTTTTCAAATAACGTTTTTATAACGTGAGATATAGGCGTGGGTTCTTCTAGAACTGGTTTCACCATGCGTTCTAATTTGAGGAGATACATCGATAGTTTTGTTTTGAGGAGCCCGTGGCTAAGTAATAACAGCCGCACTGGTCGATCCATCAGGTTAAGCTACGCTTGCCAGGGTTGGTCAGTAAATGGGTGACCATCTTTACATACCGAGACTCCTCCGTGCCTCGGAAAGCACGTTAAGCCGTTGGTCCCAGCTGTCATTCGTGGTTCTTTGACAGTCGTTACGGGTCGTCAGAAGCCCAAAAGTCTGACAACCAGTCTTACCAAGGGGTATCGTATCACCCAGTTACTGGGTTGTGGAGGTCAGATAGGGATAGGCAGTCGCTCTATGTAAAATACTGGTCTTCAGCTGCATCTGGTTAGACTGGAAGCCGACCCCAACATAGTTGGGAAAAGGCTAGGCAGATTGATTGTCTACTGTAAAACCGATACATGATTACTTGAATTTTTTTCGAAAGAAAAAAAATCCTAACGTAATTTAAAAATACATATACATAACATTATAATAACATTCTAAAAAAATTAGTACATAATTTGTTTTGTTTTCCTACCCCGCATAATACCCTTTATCGCTCAAGACGCGTTTTTGGTCGAGTCTCTTTGAAATCGTCTTAAACGGGATTCTCAGTACTTTTAACATGGACAAATTCATTCAGAAGGAATTGTAAAACCACAGAACTTTTATATCGAAAGTGAAAAAGAAATAGATAAAAACATTTCTTAAAAAAACTACAAAATGATAACTTCGTTAATGGGCTAAAGACGCTACCGCAGTGCGGCCACTTTCAGTCTGACTCCTGATTAACATTCTACGTAGGACGAAAACCAGACTACGTTTCATTATTAAATCTAAAAAAATTAAGTATACACACAGCTTCTAGAAAACATTTTCTATGTCATGTAGATATTTTAGGGAAATTTTAAAGTGAGACCACCCTTTAGGCTGTAAAGAGAGAATTAAAGAGAATTTTTATTATTTCTAGCTTGTTTCACAAAAAGTTTACCAATTAAATATGGACTATTTTTAAGTACAAATGAATTAAGCATCTGTAGCCGAACTAGGCAAATCATGTATTTCGGCTATCAGCGCCAATCCCCTCGGATAATTTTACAATTATCATAGCCATTAACATTAATTTTTAAAAGATTAAGTAGTCCTTTAGGCTTAAGCCGACGTTCGCACGGACGTAAATATATCGCGGCGGGATTTTAACGTGCACTGGATTTTCAACTCTCGGTGTTGAGCTGAGCTTCGAGAATCCAACCTAACAACAACAGAGTGCATTCCAACGCGTCGAAAAGACATAAGATTGGATTTTCAACTCTCACCGCTAAGCAGAGCGTTGAATCCAGGGCGCGAAAAAAAATCGCCGCGATATTTTTACGACCGTGCGAAAAGGCCGTGCGCTGCGTTAGGCGTGCGCACGGCGCGGGCGCCCGCGTGGCGTGCTGTTTCATGTGTGCTGCGCTACGCTGATCTATGAGATTACATGAAACAGCACGCCACGCGGGCGCCCGCGCCGTGCGCACGCCTAACGCAGCGCACGGCCTAAGTCTCTGTTTTGTTTATTGAAACGTAACTAAGAACAATAAGAGAAGGGGCAAAATCTGTGAAACAAAAACAGTTATATTTTTAAACTCAAAAGGTCACATTAAGTCCGCCCACACACTTACCGTTAGGGGCGGTAGATCAAAGGGCCGTAAAGGTCATCGAATTGGTCTCATTTGCATAAAGATAACTGTGAGATGGAGAATCTTTGTTATTATTATAAAATTATGTATTTATATTTCAGCAATTTCTGTGGGTGTATTTCTGATAGGGTAGGGATAGGGTTTTATGGGTAGACTAGCTTTTGCCGGCGGCTTCACCCGCGTGGATGTCGGAAAATATCCCACGGGAACATACTACCGGGAATTCCTTCCTTATCCCTTGTCTACATTATAAAGGGAACCTCTGTGCAAAATTTCAGATTCCTAGGTCCAAAGGTTTGGGCTGGGCGTTGATGAGTCATTCAATCAGTCAGTCAGTCAGGACTTCTCTTTTTATTTATATAGATAGATAGGTACCTAACTTGCCTAAACATAATCAAACGCAATCTTAAATTCTGTATTATCATTTCAGGTCAATCAATCTGCCTAGCCTTTTCCCAACTATGTTGGGATGCAGCTGAATACCAGTATTTTACATGGAGCAACTGCCTATCTGACCTCCACAAGCAAGTAACTTGGTAATACTATACCCCTTGGTAAGACTGGTTGTCAAACTTTCGGCCCTCTTACGACCCGTAACGACTGTCAAAGATCCACAAATGACAGCTGGGACCAACGGCTTAACGTGCTTTCCGAGGCACGGAAGAGTTTCGGTATGTATAGATGGTCACCCAGCATATCCATCCATAGACATTTCTTGAGCCTAACACCAAATAGTTGCTTTGATCAAATAACTTCTTACTCAAAGACTTTTACGTGATTCCTAACGACTCCCACGCACTGAGCCGGCAAAGTCAGCTCTGTATTATGTATGAAAACTGACGCTCGCGTGTGTACAGCCAACCGCACTTCAGTGGTAACAAACATTTGCACTACGAATACCTTACTGCTACGTCATAACGTCGCTTATTTAACTAACTGACGTATCTGACATTTTGGACTAAGCCGATAGCCGACCTAACTATAGTAATTTGATACATTTTCCAAGTCGAATCGATCTGTCTAATCGGCGTATCTGTACGGTCCCCATGATAATGCAAAAATCGAGACCGATATAACTATCTACAGTTTACAAAAAAAAAAGAGAAAAATAGCTTGCCCTGTAAATTGTGCTTCGAATCAGATACGTCACTTAGTTAGATTAGTGACGATAAACGCGCTGTCAATGTCAAACTGTCACCACTGATTTGCGGTTGCCTTTACGGCTATCTTGATCTCGAACTCGATCGCCGAATGCAGTTGTAAGTGCGCTTGCACTCGCTGTACATAGACATGTATTCATGCGTCCGTGCAGTGGTGGCGCTAGACCAAACGTTGGTGTGGGCGACATCAGCTTTGCGAGGCCTCTTTAACTTCCCAGTCGAAAGAAAAACCTTAATTTGAATGAGCTGAATAACACACAATCTCACAATCTTACAATCTGAGCTGAAGAATATGGGGCGAGCGAAGCGAGCTCGAAAATTTTAGCACCCAGTCTCAGAAGTTCTTCTTTTGAACATTATTAGAAAAATAGAAGTTATTTGGTCGAACTATGCAGAAAAAATTGAAAACGAAGAAAAGTTACGATGGAAGAGCGAGCGAAGCGAGCTCGAAAATTTTTGCATGTTACGTTGATAATAATCACTGCTCTAATACAGTTCCCCTCAGTCATGATTCGTTCAGTGGCCCACTGATAGTATGTACGAACCTAATTCGTGCCGTTCAGTGTTTTAATCTTTTTTATATTTTATGTGAAAGCTTAAAAATTGTAATAATAATGTAAATTTAATTTTCTATGTGCTATTATTGTATGCCCTAAGGGCGGGACATAGCTGATCACTATTTAATTATTTAAGACCTGTATTATGTACCTACCTATGATCCACAATAAAGATAATGATTAATGATTGATGATTAATATTTGGGGGCCTCCAACTACAAACTACCTCTTTGTTACTGAACATGTTTTTACCTTGTTTGAGATTTGATTAAAAAGTACCTACTTCTCGAGATTCGGGGGGCCCCCAGGGGCGGGGCCGAGGGGGATATAAATACGAATAAGTAATTAAACTTTTAATAACTTGCAAAAATGTTTCGAGGATTCCCCGCGAAAGAAACGCAACGGCAGCAAATGTTGCTAGACTTAAAAAAATAAACGAATTTGGTATGTCAATTCGTTTTATGACGAGTAAAATTTTTTCTGTCTTTTAAGTAATGCATAAAGCTATGAGGTGCGAGGCCGTAGGCGGTCGCCCACGTCGCCCACGCGTTACGCCGCCTCTGCGTGCGTGCGATTTCGCTTGTTGTATGGAGCTTGCCTTCTGTAAGTACCTAACTATTCTGTGTTCCTACCTATCGTCCCACGCACCGGTACCAGGAAACGCTTAGAGGGCCGACGCTTTTGATACCGAAGGGAATTTGGGCAATATATTGCAGTACTACCCTTTTTACTCGTCTTAGAGGGTCTTAGAGGAAGGATATTTAGATACCTGTTGGGTCTAACGAGGCCATTTTGGGCCGCGCCGTGAAATAAGTAGTTGGTAAATGATAATGATAAATGATTTATTTTCTGTAAGTAGCTTTGTACAAACACTTACACGTCAATCATATTTTTTTTTTAACTAGATGAGATCGACGGTAATTTATTATGTATAGGTAAAAGTGTTCTTAGAGCTTTGTTTTAAATGTTGTGTGCAGTTTTGTTTTATTTGTAAAACAAAAAATGAAACTGATACGCGACATAGTTAATTCGGTTGTAAAATGGAAATGGTATTAAAAATATGACGTCATTTCCAAGCAGACATAAAATTGTCACATAACTTTGTAAATGAAGAATATTTTCACAGGTTGCGATCCGAAGTATCATGCAATGCATTTGAGTATTATTCTTTTTGCATTTACTTTTTTGTATTACCAGTGACTGGGTTGTGGAGGTCAGATACTCCATGTAAAATGATGATATTCAGCTGCACCCGGTTGGACTGGAAGCCGACCCCAACATAGTTGGAAAAAGATTAGGCAGATGTTGATGACGTATTTCAGGCGATCGGAATACATTTAGGGGTTCTAGGTACACCCACACACATTTGCAGAGAAAACAAAGCGACATTTGTCAAACAAACATTAGTTAAAACAACAATACCACAGGTACCGCAGTTAGTTAGGTATTGAAATCATAAGGACGAACAATGCTAGATGACTGGATTATGTACTGAACAACTGTATTGTATGGAATAGTCCTGGAATATGCATAAACTAAACTTCAAAATTATTATTAACATCATATTATCGTAGTTGTCAATACTTAATCGTTATTATTATTATTTTTAAGTGTCTTGACAATTCTCGGGACCCTCGGGGTCCCGGACCTTTAGAAGGCATACGAGGGGCCAAAGCCAACTCGCAGAGGCCCGTTAGACGCTTGCAATGAAATGAGGCACCAACCGAGGATTATTCCTGTACGCACCATGCAAGTGCACCCAAGGACAACCCCCGGTTGGTGTAGGACTATTGCAGTATATGGAAACAAAGACATTGGACTATGGATTTGAGTGGCTAAAGTGGACTGGTTGCCTAGAACTATAAATAAATAAATAAATAATAAATAATATTTATTCAAGTTAAAAAAGAACTATGGCCCCTGCCGGATCAATGTTTTATAATACACGGATAAAATGGCATTATTATTATTATTATTCTATAACACATTATAATTATTATTATTTTATATCTTTACATATCTCGGGACCCAGGAGTCCCGGACCTTTGGAAGGCATACGAGGGGCCGAAGCCAACTCGCAGAGGCCCCTTAGACAACTTTAAATTATGAGGAGGCACCAACCGACAATTATTCCTGTATGCACTATGCAAGTGCACCGCAAGGACAACTCCCGGTTGGTGCAGGACTATTGCAGAACACGGAAACAAAACATATTGGGCTATGGATTTGGGTGGTTGTGGACTGGTTACCTAGAACTATGAAAACACTATGGCCCCTGCCTGACTAATTTTTTTGTATACAATACACAGATAAAATGGCAGGGGGTGACTTGCACACTCAATAATGGGCCCCCGAAAACGGTCGCTAGCACATAGTGTCGTAGCGGCCAGGGGGCAACATGTCCTGAGGTGCTTGTGAGGAGTGGAGAGGTATCCCACGGTTCTCAGAACAATCCCAGAGCCCGGAAGATGGTCAAGATCCCTACAAACACTTACTGGAATACTTCCTTCCTCCGAGCACGTTTGCTCTTACGAATCTCCTCTCAAGCCAGCCAATAAAGGCATGAAAGAGATGGGAGCACTGTTCCTCGTCATTATTCACTCCAGCCGGCCAATAAAGGCAAGCCAGAGGTGAAGAACAAGACTTCTCCCGGGAGATATGGTCCGTGGGGTCGCTACTGCCCAACAGCTCGCCACATGCAGCCCTGCGGGTTTTTGTACCTCTCTTGGTCTGGCTCCTCATCCTAGACCCGTTCCGGCAAAGTATACTCTGCCGACACAGACCTAGAATTCGGAGCGCGCAAGCCCCACCACGACGTCAACGTAGAGATACTGCGATGGGGTAATTATTATTATTATTAAGTATTGACATCTTCGATTCCCGTGCCGCTGCTTTCAAAAGATATAATTATGATGTAGGTACTATTTCTTTTTAATCTTGTAACGTTTTAAATATTGTTTTCTTTTAACAATGTAACTTTTTGTCTATTATTTAAGTACTTTACCTGGTGTGTTTGGTCTCCTACACATTCCCTGCCAAAAGTGTGTGGCAGGGTAGATACACAGGCCTTTTTTTTTTTTTTTTTGAGGGTGGGAAATCATCAAATAACTTCTCCCGCTCTGGGTGGAGCGAAGGGCGTGTCAGACTTTTACTGACTAAAACCCACCCGTGTTCCTTCAGTTGCCTATGCCAGGGCCGCGGTAACCCCTTCAGACAACCCGCGACCCCAGCGGCTAAATACACAGGTCTTGTAGTTGTAATTTGTGAACTAAGCTTTTTACTCTAGTTGTATAGTGAAGAATCGAACCTCACTAGACCAGGCTTACTTGGCTATTTATTATACTGTTTGAATTGAGGGCGATTTGTATATTATTTAATAATAATAATAACAGATCATTTAATTCGGGTAACAATGACCAATAACATAAATACATACATATTATTTATAAAAACCACAAAAATAAACTATTATATACGAAGTGACGGCGTCGTACTGCGCTGCGTGGTGTCGCGTAACCTTCCGCGGAATCGCCGATACACGACACCCTTCGGCCAAAACTCTTCCTTGAGGACGGTCTCAATATATTGAGTCGGAACTCGCACCACAAACGACTTGAAATAATAGTACCGAGCCTAAGCAATTTATTCTTTGTAATAATTACTTACTCCAAACACTCGTACCGAGTACAAGATTACTACTAACGTTTCAATAAAATACATTTTCATTGAAAAACATCAGAGATTTTATGATCATTGAAAGCATTCACCGTATTCATACCGGATTGCCAATTACGCATGACGCCATGACTGGAGTACGGACACCCCGCGTGGGCGGTGCGTGGGCCGTACGTAGACAGGGGTCGCCTACACAGGTAAATTCTATTGTTTTAATGAATGAAAGTGTACGAGTTGGTAAGGTTTATAAATTGATATTCTAAACTTCAAGGAGCTTTGACTTTGTCCAGCAAAAATATCTTTAACGATATTATTATTTTTCATTTAAATGTAACTTTTTTACTGGTGTTATCAACTTTTTCAATATTAGCGCTTATTACTCAGTAGGTTAACTTATTTCTCTGATTCATTGTTTTATGCAAGGCGGAGTTTACCTGTAACTGTTGAACTGTTATTTTACTTTTAAAAATGTGTTGTGTTTGTATTGGTATAATCAATTGTTACTGAACATAATAAAGTCAATAAATATCTTTGTCAGATAGAAATATGAGAGTCGCAGACAGAAAACTCAAAGTTGTGTCTAGTAGCATGAAATTTTGCACAAGAGTTCCTTATCTAACGAAGTTGAGTATATATACCTACCCGTTAGGGAATGAATTTTCAAAAATCCCTCCTTATATATGTATAAGGAGGACGATTGTATTATTCGTGTGCGTAAGTGTATCGTTTCCGAAGGAGCATACTTTGAAGGCGATAAAATAATTTTGGATGAATAACTTAAAATTTTGTGTATTATTGATAATTTCCGGGTACTTTGTTGACAGAGCAGTATATAATTAATTCTCTATCTGGTTTGAGATGTTGTTGTTGGTATATCTCAAGAAGAAAATGAATTCTTAACAATATTGTGCTTAACCATTAATAACGATCGCTATAAAGCCCAAATAAATAAATGGTCCGACCCGAATCGAAAAGTACCTACTATTTTAGTAACAAAAGTACTTAGTCGAAAATATTTTTGACATAGGTAGGTAGGTACTCAATAAAATAATAGGCCCGGACATAAAACAGTCCTATATGTGTACACCCACGCGGCATCAGCGAACCTTTTTGTGAACTACCCGCAATTTCATTAATCGTTAATTGCTACGTATTTTGCGATAAAATAATATTTTGTTTTCCAAACCGTTTTCCGTACAATATTGCGAGCCTTTGGGATATCTGATACGTTTAGGAATGTTATTTTGGGATGCCTGGAATCCTTGATTAATATGAGAATTCTGAAAAAATAATTTCAAGAAAATGTTGTGGTATTTCGTACGTGAATAAATTAATATTATATAATTTTGGATACAAGTATGTGGGTAATTAAGGGAATATTGGGTTACTTAGGTCTTGCTCTTCTTGGAAGGTTATATTTTTGGTATTTTTAATATTAAATTAATTGTTTTTCTTTTCTGAAATAAGTAATGAGAAAATAATAAAATGAAACTGCAGCAACTTGAAAGAGACCTGTTGCCAGTGGAAAGCTATGGGGAAAGTTTATTGATTGACAGAATGATTGATTGACAGAGTGATTGATTACCGCTTTTCATTTTAAGTTAATTAGATAGATAGAATACTCTTTATTATGCACACCATAAATTATTAGGTTCATAAACATACCATTACGTTTATATTCCCCAAAATTTCAACAGATTTAAAGATTAATCCGAGTCAGTTTAATTGAAACAAAAAAAAAATGTCACTAGTGAGCCATCAATGCACGGGTGTGTAATTGCGACATTTTTAATAAACATCGTCATTTCTGTGCTTTCTAAGTTAAATATGAAGAGCTCGTGCCTAAGTAATAACAGCCGCACGGGTCGATCCATCAGGTTAAGCTACGCTTGCCGGTGTTGGTCCGTGTATGGATGAAAATCTTTACATACCGAGATTCCTCCGTGCCTCGGAAAGCACGTTAGGCCATTGTGTAGTGCTATAGATGATCTATGTGGCCACACAGACCAACATGAAAAGTGACTTTGTTTTATACTATGTAGGTATAGATACTAATAGAAAATAATTTAGTATCCAGGTAATACAATAAGCGGGTTTACAGGTTAACACTAACCCAAACCCAATAACCTACTGTCAGTAAAAGACAAATCGCTACTGGTGATAGACAATATAATTCTATATCTCCTTACGTCACTTTCGTCCGTTCGTGTTATTTTGTTTTATCTGTCGTAGATTATTGAGACGTTAAAACCACAGATAGATAAATTTTTCTATCTCCAGTATGCCAAAACTGGTGACAGATAGATTATTGGGTTTTGGCCGTAAGTTGGTTATCAAAGATTATTTACCATTGATCCCCAAACTAAACAGTTAGCCGACGTTCGCATGCACGTAAAAATATCGCGGCGGAATTTTGTCGCGTACTGGATTTTCAACTCTCTGTGTTGAGCCTTTGGGATTCAACATTTTGCAAATTCAACATTGTGGGTCCAGAAAATGCAACTTTTTGCAAATTCAACATTTTGGGATTCAACATTATGCGAATTCAACATTTTGCGAATTCAACATTTTGCAAATTATTCAACTATGTAGGCCAGAAGGGTTGAGCCGAGCTTCGAGAATCCAACCAAACAACAACACAGTGCATCTCAGCGCGTTGAAAAAACACGCTGTTGGATTTTCAACTCTCAGCGCTAACCAGAGCGTTGAAAATATAGAGCGCGAAAAAAAATCTCCGCAATATTTTCTCTCGGGCTCGGGGTACGGACTCCAGAGTGGACTAGAGAGGTGATTTCAGGTGCTGTATGGTATGTTTGTGTATGTGTGAGGTATGAGTGGTGTGTGTATGTGTGCGTATTTGTTCCCTTTGCGCGTCGTTTGATTCAGTGTCAGGTCATATGGTGATCAAAAGACATCTAACTTGTAAAGTGTGCTCTATTTAATATAATATATTTTGATACATTGTATGTAACATTCTAAACACATAGTACCTACGTAACTAAACAACGTTTCATATGCTATTTCCCGTCAGAAGTTGTGACGTGTGTTACACCCTTAATTTGTCATGTTACTGACGTTAGCTTTTAAGAGGGTGTCTGCATGATCTATATAATTCTCTGTGTGGTATTATGTTTCCCTGAGTTTACACTTGTTTTCTAAAATGTTTGTTGTTTTAGAATGTTTATACATAACCCTATATTAACATAACACCTTGTTTCCCCGAAGGGTTGGACAGAGGTCTACTTATAGTCCCAATGTTATAGGGGGCGAGACTATTGCCATCAACTCGGGCACAAATCCAGACTCCAGGCTACACCCAAAGAAAAGATACATCCTGTATATAAAAGAAAGTCGTGTTAGTTACACTATTTATTACTCAAGAACGGCTGAACCCATTTGGCAGAAAAATGGGGGTGGGTAGCTTAGAACCAGAAGACGGACATAGGATATCTACTTTTTAAAAAAAACGAATAAAACTTGGTATAACAACGACTGGACCGATTTAGATGAAATTTTGTGTGTATATTTGAATGTGTTCCTGGATGGTTTGAAAACACAATTGGACCCGGTAGGTGGCGCTGCAGTCTGGTTCTAGGATTGTTCAGACAGGGCAACGTCTGTTGGGTCAACTAGTTTAAAATACAGTACATCAGAACACAACAAACACATCCACGACTTAACTCAACAAACTGCTCTCAAGTTCTTTGAAAACGAGAAGCCTTTGACGCACCCGTATGCGGGCATGTAAATATACAGCATTTGTCAAAATCCTAACTGTTACCGAATAGAGCTTCATTGAAATGTTCCAGTAAGTACTAAATGGCATAGGAGTTTGCTATAAAGGCACGAAATTACTTGGAGGTGAAGGGTCTCTTAGTAAAATTGACGTCCCTTATCTTCTTAGACATCACTGACTAATGACGGTTACTTGAACTTACAATTGTTCAAACCGCCACAACCCCTACAAAACAATTTTGATGACTTTTCTGTACGAAAATAGGCTTATCAAATGAAGTGGGACTGTTAAAAGCCGGTATGAAGGCAAAATGTAGGAATATTGGCACTTTACAAGCAAAGTTTTATTACGCGTGAGAAGTGACATTTAAAACACGTTGAGAGTATGTCATGCTCACTCAAATTTTCGCTGATGGTGGCGCGTGTATTGCATCATTTGGTTCCCTCGAAAATGGTTGTGCTGAATGGTGCTATAATTACATGTTTTATTTATGATTTTTTTTTTCTTTTTTGTCTACTTTTTGCTCTGGATGCTTTTAACGTGCACGTTTTTCTATATTTATCGTTCTATACAAAGTATAATTCCAATATAGATAATGAAACCATTATTTTGTAACAATATTTTTGATTTAAAAGAGTGTCCATGGAGTTTCTTTCCCGGTCTTCTCCATAGTAAATACTATGCTTTGGAATGGGCAACTAGCTTAATTTTTATAACTAACCGACTCCTTTAAAATTCAAAAGTATGGTTTAATGGAAATATATGATTTGAATCGAGTTTGAGTGACTTATTTTCACAGTTTCGAATCAAATCAATTTTTTTTATTTATTCACAAAGTTTATAAAGTGTTACAACATTAAAAAGTGGGTATCACTTTGTCCTGCCACAGTATGTGGCATACCAGGCATACAAATAGTAGTTAATTCATATTTCGTCTCAATGTCTTTCCACATTTAGACGAACTGTGTCAAAAAACTGGATTACTTAACTTGGCACCTATTTGAAGTCGCAGTAGCTGCCTGCATACTTATCTGTTTGATCATCTGTACCTACTCTACACGAACATACTTTATATTCCTTGCTCCTGACATTCCCGACTGATGGTCGATATTAAATCGGGTGCCGAATATATGCGACGTTTATTGCTGCCAGAAATGTTCCACGATTTCCGAACGATATTTTTTGGGGAACTTAGGTATAAGTTGGGATTGGGAACGAATTTTTCGATGAAAGTCAAAGTTTTACTTCAACCTAATTTTGTCTGGTCTACATTTTTATACGCAATTTTTATTTTTGTTCGGCCCATCGGAATTAGTGTTTTAATTTTTATTCTGGCCCCATTAGGATTGCTTCTGTCAAAAATATGTAGAAAAAATAATTAATTAATGATGTAGAATGGGCAAACCGAATAAAAAAATGTTTCATTACAATCAGGGGAAACAACATAAAATCTTAGTACTAAGCAAATGTATTATTACCAACGAGTTCATTTTCTTTCACAAAAATAATCAACCTAATATTAGAATTCTGTCGCAGTGCTAAAATTGTGCTAACATATTTCATGCCCTTAAAATAAGCCTCAATTAACGTCACGAGGAAGCCGGGTCGTTATGTCACACGGTATTGCATAGTTTGACACGCTCTTATGTCAGTTTTTTTTAGATTTTGCTGTAATAATGTCGATTTATTTTTCATACAGGTAATTTTAATTTTGAAATAAGTGTCAATTAAAAGCACGAGCAGGTCGAGGCGACAGATTAATTGTTTACTATAATATCTAGCTGAGGCTATAAGTCACACGATATTCTATGGTGTGACATGAATTCATTTGAATTTTTGAGTGAGTGTACTTTTTATATTTAAAAAATCATTACGTGATGAACGTAAAAGCTCGCCTTTACTAAAAATTAGGCGGTGTTAGCCCGAAATTGTGTGTCAGTTTTGGTGTCACCACTGTCAATTAGTTTTGTTACAAAATATTCTATTTTTAAAAAAGCACACACTCTCATAATGAAGGCAATTAAAATTCAAATCCAACTTTAGCAAAATTCGAACTAAAATACAATTTAACTATAAAACCCAATAAATAAAGTTCCTATGTTCGAGAGCTCGCTGCAGTTTTAGATTACATGTATTAAAGTTACAAAATACATAATGTATGTAAAATTTGCCTCGTATATGCAATATTGTGACACTAATCATGCTTAGTAAATAAGTTGGTGATCACATTAAGGTTACAGAATAAAGTGATTTTGCCAGATTTCCTCTACACCCACACACGGAAAACATGATATTTAATACTTGAATAGTTAGCAGGATATATTAAACTTTTTAAACTTTCATGATTTTTACACAATAAAAAACAATATCGAGAACGGGTCTTACCGCGATATTTTTACCCATTTACCTCGTAAAAAAGGAATATCGCGATAAGACCCGTTCTCGATATTGTTTTATAATAGCAGGATATATGTCTTCTAAATTAAAGTAGACATAAGTACAAAAGTTGTTATTTCTGTTACTCAACTATAATCCTCTCTCTCTATAATATATATCAACTATAATCTCCTCATCTCTCTCTCTCCACTCACCTATGTTAATACCTACATTAATTGAACTCCTCTTCACTAACATAGTTATAGGACAATGCTTTACTAACAAAATTATGGATATTTAATGGTCTGCAATAAACGATTTTTTTTATACAATCATTTCCATTTGACTGGATAGTATGCCATTATTTTAACGTCAAACTCAGAATTTAAGTACAAAAGTAGGTAACTAATTGAAAATTTATCTTCATAAAACTCGTTACACCCATACCACACTTCTCTTCTCGCCCCAAAATAACCCTCAATCAACGGCACTTCGCGCGAAAGTTAGAAACGTCACTGTCACCAAAAATGACATAGGTAAACTCCGAAGTAAAAACCTGTGTTCCATAAAATGGAAGCAAAATTCAAAGCGAAAAGTCAAAAGGACCTAATTTAAAGCTAAAAAAATGTCGCAAAGTTCTAGATTCAGCCGTCACAGTAACCTTTAAAATAAGCCTCAATTAAGTAAGCGAGGGGAGGTGGGGGTGTTACGTCACACACGTTTATTCCACTATCAACACGCTTTAATATTCGCTCGCGGGCTGTCACGGCGTGACGTGGCAACATGGCCGCCGCAATCACCGTCGAGTGGCGTCGTGTCATAGGGTTGAGAGACGTTTATGTTGAGCGCGGGAAATTGAGTGAACTGTTTGCTTTTACATTCTGAAGCGAGAATGAATGCGATTTTGGTTTCTGGGTTTGTTATTTTTGTACGGTTGAGGAGGTTCAGCGTTTATGGTGTGTTTGTTGAGTTGTGGTGGTATTTTCTTAGCAAGATACTTTTGAATTCAAAGAGTAGCAAAACTCGAACAGCAGAGTACAATACTAAAATCTCTACAAGAACTTTGCGTACTGCATACAATTACCTCATCATTCTCCTGCCCTTATCCCAATTTATTTGGGGTCGGCGCAACATGTCCTTTTTTCCATACTTCTCTATTAGTCGTCATCTCGGTAGTCACACCCTTTCTAGCCATGTCATCTTTCACACAGTCCATTCCATCGTTTCTTTGGTCTTCCCCTACTCTTATAGCCATCGACATTCATACTCAAAACTTTCCTCACCACATTTTCCTCATTCCTCCGCATCACATGCCCATACCATGACAACCGATTTCCGCACAACTTTTCAGTCACCGGTGCCACTTTCAAACTTCCTCTTATGTACTCATTTCTTATTCTATCCATTCGTGTAACACCACACATTCCTCTTAGCATTCTCATCTCAGTTGCATGCAGTTGCTTTTCATTCATCCCTTTTGTGGCCCAACATTCTGATCCATACAAGACAGCAGGTCTAACCATTGTTTTATATATCTTCCCCTTAAGTTTAAGGGGAATGCGGGAGTCGCAGATTGTTCCCGTGACCTGCCGCCATTTCATCCATCCAGTGTTAATTCTGTGCTTAACCGTCCGATCTACTTCGCCATCGCTTTGGACGAGTGAACCGAGATACCGAAAGTCGGAGCAGACTGGGAGAAGCGCGCCATCAAGCGCTATGGCTCCTGCATACAATTACCTATGTTGTCATTTGATGCCACTGGTCATCCTATAATATTAAATAAGCAATATTCTAGAGAGCAGTGGCCCAGTGGAAACGGCCCTGACTTACGAGTTGTAGGTCGTGGATTCAACACAGACAGGCGCTTTACTTTGTGTAAATAATTTCATCACCACTACTCTCAAAAACGGTGAAGGCAAACATCGTGAGGAAACCGACATGTCCTAGAACCAAAAATTTTAATACAGGTGACATCTACCAACCCGCACTGGGATGCGCGGGAACCGCGTGGTGGATTACAGCCCACACGTTCTCGAAGAGCGGAGGTCTGTGTCCCCGCAGTGGGAACATTATAGGCTGATTATGTAAGCAATATTTGTGTCACCTTATCGAAAGTGAAAAATCGATATAGCTAGGTCTCATACCTAGGAAAATTCGTTTTCTCTATTTGCACCCGAGCAGAGCTCGGTCGCCCAGGTAGGTACTTAATTTTTTATTCATAGTAACACATAAAATCACGCCTAGTTTCCCCAGAGCAGAGGTGTACCCATAGCAGGTACATCCACGTTTTGCCAGGCAATAGGGATGATGCCTGGGTAAAAAAAAAGAAATTCTATTTAGTCCGTCAGTCAGATAATAAAAAAATATTAGACACGTATTTTTTGCTTTATCATATTAATAAAAAAATACTTAGCTATCACGCATTAAAGTTGGGGAGTGGGGGCTTGCTACGTCACTTGTACGTATAAAACCTAGCTACGCGTGACGTCATGCCATATTTTAACTCTGTATCGCCGTAATTTTTTGATTACGTAAAAAAAGAAAAAATACGTGTCCAATATTTTTTAATAATCTCTATGACGGACAAAAAATAAATTTTTAGTCATCCCTAATCTCAATACAATATTATTGTGATTCTGTACAGTAGTACTCAACTAATATGGCTTATCGATGTACCTGCGCAGAAGATGAATTTTCAAAGCGCGGGAAATGCTATTGACCAATCGGCACGCTCCACGCTTTTTCCTGTACCGCTATTGGTCGGTAGCTGCCGCCATGTTAGCGCGCGCCGCTTGATAGCCGCCATACTTGCGAGTGAGACGGAACTAACAGCTGCAGTGTATTATGAACCTTATAGTTGTGATCTAAGGTTGATTGTAAGTTTTAAGTATTCTCGTTAATCTTCGGGGCCATACTTTCTTTTCTGAACGAAGGTTCACGACGCGCCTTATTACTTGGGTACTACTGTACAAGTTACCACAGTTGATAATATTGTCTTCTACCAGAATATTAATTCCATTCACATGCCACCCCTATTCCATTACAAGTCTCGAGTCAAGTGCGACATTAACTGGGATGTTGAATTGCAGGTATCGACGTAATTAATAATTAGTTAATTGGTTTAAAATTATTGAGGAGATGCGTCTATGTGCTCACACATTATACCAATTCGAAGTTGGTGAATGAAGGTGATGTTGGGGTGGCTGGGGTGACTCTGGAGGCAGGCCACCTATTCTACTTCTACTTCCGCGAAGGTGATCAGCTCTCCCAAGGCTGTTTCGGCTTTCTGATCAATAAGTAACTCACTAGTAGCGTTGTGGAAATCAGAAGGGTGTCGATACGGGTAGCTTACCTTGTACTGAAACTCACTGACAATAAATAAAACAAAAGATGAAATAAAAAAAATAAAAAAATGAATGAATAAATTATTTATTTATTTAATTTTTATTTACTGACGACAGGTTCTGCCTGAAAGTGATACAGGTATCGGCGTGGGACGCCCCCTAGCTACCTGGACCGATGACCTTAAGAAGTTGGCTGGGACAGACTGGGTGCGGAAGGTGAAGGACAGGGGGTTGCAGCGCAGTCTAGGAGAGGCTTATGTCTAGTAGTGGACTGCGAGAGCTCGTGGCTAAGTAATAACTGCCGCACGGGACGATCCATCAGGTTAAGCTACGCTTAACGGGGTTGGTCAGTGGATGGGTGACCATCTTTACACACCGAGACTCCTTCGTGCCTCGGAAAGCACGTTAAGCCGTTGGTCCCGGCTGTCATTCGTGGATCTTTGACAGTCGTTACGGGTCGTCAGAAGCCCGAAAGTCTGACAACCAGTCTTACCAAGGGGTATCGTATTACCCAGTTACTGGGTTGTGGAGGTCAGACAGGCAGTCGCTCCATGTAAAATACTGGTATTCAGCTGCATCCGGTTAGACTGGAAGCCGACCCCAACATAGTTGGGAAAAGGCTAGGCAGATTGAGTGGACTGCGAGAGGCTGAGTTGATTGATTGGGTGATGTTGTATTTTGTATTACATCATTTCTTTAAGAATAGTCTCGCTCTATAGTCAAGCGATTTAAACATAGACATGTGGTTGTATTATACAAGTCTTCGAAGAAAGAAGATGTAATGTAGGTGTGTTATATTTTGTGTAATAAGATAATATTGAATGTCTGGCAAATGATAAGTAATTACTTGCCTCTTACAGACCTGCGAATATCTATTTTGGGCCAGACATAGAACTGTTAGAACGCTTAGATACTAATGTTTTGTGGTAATTTTCTCTGAATTTAACACCTACGCTTCATGTAGTAGTCGTAATATAATAGGTCTTTACCTATGAAATTGCCGTTTTGTATGAAAAAATTTAAACGAATTTTTTTCATGTATTTTTATTTGTATTAATCGAAGTAATCACCCATGCAATCAATGCATCTTTGCCAACGCAGTGGCAGTTTATTGATGCCCTTCTTAAAGAAATCAGCTGGTCGGGAGGCAACAAATTCTTCAAAGGCATTTTGTACTGCCTCTCGGGTATTGAATTTTTTTCCCGCCAAGAAGTTATCCAAATTCTGGAAAAAGTAGTAGTCTGTAGGCGCAAGGTCTGGTGAGTAGGGTGGATGACGGAGAGCTTCCAACCCCAGTTCTTGCAACTTGGAGACCGTCTGCTGTGCAGTATGAGGTCGCGCGTTGTCGCGCAGGAGCAGCGGAGACGAGCGATTGACCAATGCTGGTTGGAGATGTGCCAGCTTCTCCATCATTGTGTTCAGTTCTTCACAGTACACATCTGCAGTAATGCTCACCCCGTTTGGTAAGAAGCTGTGATGAATCACACCGGCGCTAGACCACCAAACAGTGACCATCACTTTTCTAGGGGTAAGTTTTCGTTTAGAGCATTGTTTAGGTGCTGAACCAGGATCCAACCAACTTGCTGAGCGCTTGCGGTTATCAAACAGAATCCATTTTTCATCGCAGGTAACAATGCGGTTCAAAATTCCTTCATTTGTGTGTCTGTTGAGCAGTGCAAGGCACGTCTCGAAGCGTACTTCGCGCTGGCGATCATTGAGTTCGTGGGGCACCCATTTGTCAAGCTTTTTTACCTTGCCAATTTGACGCAAATGGACCAATATTGTTTTGACGCTAACGTCGAAAGCTGCTGCTAATTCAGCCGTAGATTGTGTATCATCAGCTTCCACAATCGCCTTTAATTCGTAATTGTCGACCAAAGTCTTCGGACGACCGCGAGGTTCATTTTTCAGGTAGAAATTTCCAGATGTTGTCCTGTCCCAATTTCAATAATTCAAAATTCCCATAGAAAATCCACTTTCAGTTTTCCCGAATTTTCCCGGCAACTTTTTCAATTTTTCTCTACATCAGAACCTTCTCCTGACAATAATAAACACAACAAAAAAAAAGAATTAGCGAAATTGTTCCATCCGTTCACGCGTGATGCGATGACCAAGGGAAAAAGAGATTCATTTTTATATAGATTTAGCTTACTTAAAGGGCGTAACGTACGTAATTTGTAATTTACATCCTTATTCATACATACATACATTAACTCGCGCCTTCATACATCTCCTTTTGCTTCGTTTATTTACACATACTCGTACATCCTTAGTAATCTGTTTGTTTAACAGACGCTCGACTTTTACATTTAATTTCTGGAAATTTCAGGCAACGTCCTTTACTGTACACAACTTTTATATTTTAATTGACTATAAGCAATTAAGCATGTCTGACAACCTGTCTTTACCAAGGGGTATTATGTTACCCAGTAAGTGGGTTAGATAGTGGTCAGATAGTCTGTCTGCATCCAGTTATACTGGAAGCTGACCCCAACATAGTTGGGAAAAGGCTGGGTAGATTGATTGATATACAATACGCATATCTGAACTTAACAACATGTCAAGTCGATTACTCAAATTCAGCGTACAAAAACAGGATGTCGGACAAAAAATGAAAACGAATTACATTAAACAAAGTTATACAACGGCCATATCATGATAATGGGATGTCTACCCAAGCTTCAAAATATGTCTGCCTCCAATAAATTTGTCGTGTGTCCTTTTGGGCGCCGCCTCCCCCATCAATATTCGACGAACGTACGGAGCACCGAAAGTTTACGATAGTTTGGGACTTACAATACATAATTTTGGTAGTATCAGTGATCCTTTTTGCATGAATACTCGCACCTAAATGTAAGTGGGTTGAATTTTGTGTACCTACCTTGTTTTCAATTCATAACATATTTTAAGCCAAAAGCGGTTTATGGCAGCTTTCTTTCTTTTTACGGGAATGTTTCACACTTTTTAATGTTCAATAATATGTCTGATCCTGGCGCAGGAATCCGCTGGATGCGAGAAGCACAGAAACGGTCGTGTGTAAAGCATAGAATGTGTCGAGTGGATGTCTTTCGGCTGAAATGATTATGTCTGATAAATTTTAAGATCGAAGTTCTTCAACGCGGCTTGTGGTAGGAGTAAACTGGCAGACATTGTGACGTAACGAAAAAGCGTTATGACGTCAGTTTTGGTTTTTGTTTTTTTTTTTTAAACAACACTCTTGACACTTGAAACTTGAGACCATACTAATGAATTAAAACATAATATACAGCGAAGGGAACTTCGTTCCAACCAGGTGTCCCTCCCAAATTTGTGTTCTTCATTAGGTACCTATTTGAGTTTGATATTAAGGTAATTTACAAAATCTAAACGCAAATTCGGCCGTGCGCCCGTACAATTTTTTTATATCTCTCCAAATCACTCCAACACAATCCACTGCTGGCCCATTTCTCCCCATCCTACCACACCTCGAAAAATGCAATAATAATAATTTATCGTCATTTCTCTGTAGATTAATGAAACAATTAAATTTTTACAACTCACCCTCGGTCGCTTCATGATATAATTTTTGCTTTTTATTTCTGAGCCGCGTTAATGTGTTGATGGCTTTACCTGATGCCGTTAAAAGAAAGATTAGAAATGTCATAAATTATTAATCGTTATTTTTTTATGACATACAAAGGGCAGTTAACAGTGGTGAGTTCAATGTTCGATTATGAAATTATTTGGGGGAAAAATAATTTCAGAATAATCTAATAATCCGTGAAAACAAAGACATATTTCGAATTAAACAACGTTGTGTAATAATTAGGCTGTGGATTTCATAATTAATGGTAGGTTAAAAAAATGGTAGGTAATAAGAAAATCGAAAATAGAATTCGTTTGAAGATGATCCTGAGCTTTCAGTTATTTAATTTGCTTGCCTATAACCCAATTTATTTAGGGTTGGCCAACATGTCTTCTTCTTCCATATTTCTCTATTAATTGTCATCTCAACAGTTACCACTACCACAGATAACGTACTTATTATATTTTTTTACAAAATTCTGTTTGTTTTAATCATCTAATTAATACATAATAACGGAAGAGTTTGTCCACTCTGCACTCGTCGTGTCATTTCAAAGTGGACAAGCTCGGCCTACCTACGGGTAATTAACGTTTGATCCAATATTCCTCTAACATAGCTTTCAATCAAAAGAATATTATATGAAAACATAATTATAATCTTTCATGTTACTTCTTCTTTTAAATTACTTAAACTAAAATTGATGCCTGTAGGAATTTTTTAAATTTATTTACTAACAGATTATTAACATAAAAATATCTATTAAAAAACTAAAATATGGCGTCGAAATTGATTCCTTGTACCTATTTAGGAAAGTAAAAGGACTCTCAGCCTTAAAGAAAGCAGGTATGTATAATTTTCCCAGTATTTCATCTACTCAGAAATTACTTCTAGGTACTTTGATAGCTTATATAGGCTTATATAATGTTATTCAGGTAACACAAACACGTGAATGTCTCTCTATGTTACTCGTACATTATGCTCATCGCGATTTCCACGAAATAACTTAAAACTGGTACATATGAATACCGTACAGAGTCTGCAAATGACAGCTCTCTAAATAAATTATGTTGGTAGGTATATCTGCTACCATATTTTGATTTAAAATAGTGTCTGTGGAGTTTGTTGCCCGTTCTTCTCCATAGGAACCTACTACGCTGTGGAATGAGCAACTAGCTTCATCTTTCTGACTGACCAACCCCTTGACAATTCAAAAGTGCCTGTAACTAGTTTATTTGAAATAAATACTTTGAGTTTGAGTTTATAAAATGATAAATGATTTATTTCTGTAAAGTTTGTTCAAACACTTTTACACGTCAATCATATTTTTATAAACTAGATGAGGTCGGCGTTTCCTATCTGACTACTCTGAGAAGAAAGGCCGAAAAAACTCAGAGGTCACAGTCTCTTTTAAAGTCCAGACATAATCTTCGTCAGATCATGTAGATTAGTGTCTGAATTGGTCTTTTGAGGAAAGACCCAAACAGATTGAGTGGACCTGTCCAGTCAGTGCACGCATTTGTCAGTAATCGTGCAGCTCAACTCAAAACTTAAGGAGCTCAACGATTTGAGTTTGAGTTCGAGAACAGCCGCACGGGTCGATCGAAGATTAAAACTACGCTTGCCGCGGTCGTATCGCGGATGGGTGACCATCCTTTACATAATCTAGACCCTTCGCACCTCGGAAAGAACGTAAGCCGATGCTCCCGGCTGTCATTCGTAGATCTTTGACAGTCGTTACGGGTAGTATAGAAGCCCAAAAGTCTGACAACCAGTCTTACCAAGAGGTATCATGTTACCCTGTGCCTGGGTTGCGGAGGTCAGATAGGCAGTCCCTCCATGTAAAATACTGGTATACGCCTGCATTCGGTTAGACTGGAAGCCGACCCCAACATAGTTGGTAAAAGGCTATTAGGCAGCTTGATTTGGTGTAAAAACTCTCAAAATCACACTATCATATTACAATATTAAAACCAAAATAAAATCGAACCTCAACCCCGCGCAACGCAGCGAAAAAATCCCGACCATTTTGAAGTACCTTCAGATAAATCTCTCGTCTAGTTGTAAGCACGTCACGCTACCTTTCAGCGCTGCAGCGCTTCAGATTAAAAAGCCATCGGGCATGCACCACGTAATGGATTTTTAATGATGTGCCATTTACGCGCTCTAGCCGATATCTAGCGCTTTTTACAGTTGTGGGGGTAAGATTAGCTGGTATTGAAAGGTTTAGATGTGGGTATGCAACAAAACCCCAATCTTGATGTGATTAGGGTTTTGATGTAAAGCTCGTCTATAAGGACAGTAACATTTACGAAATTATTGTGTTGAGTAAAAAGCGTCTCAGGGTTATTTTTAGGCTTAAAAATGTTTATCATTTTGTTTTATGCAGATACATTAACTTTAAAAACCGCATTAGTACTTGAAAAGGTCAGAGCCATTATCTTTCACAAAGTAAAATAAAATACAAAATATCTGCCTGCAAAATTCCTAAACTGTAACATGTCCATTTATCCTCTACCTCCCCATGCATGTACTCATACTTAATGCACATAAATGCATACTCATTTTTCTCCCCTCCCCTCAGACGACGCTGAGCGGGTCCAAAGGTCCCAAGCTCTACTCAAATAAATTAATCCTACCATCTGAAAAATTTCTCTTGCAGAATTTTCTTCATCCGAACAAAATTCGCCGGAGCATTTTGCGAGATGATATTAGCTTTGTCTTGCTTAAAGTTTTTTATACATAAGTATGTTAAAATCAAAGATTATTTAAGATCTAATAGCTCTGAAACATAGTCACCCAAAGGGCATTGGAGAGGACTATACTTGGAGTTTCCCTATGTGACCGAATCAGAAATTTATAAATCCACAGGAGTTCCAAGGCAACCGACGTAGCCCGAAGAATTGCTACCAATGGTCCTTTGTTTTCGTCCCTCGTCGTTTTCGTTTTCGTCCCCTTTTTTTCGCGGAACTGTCCTTTCGCGCAAGTGGAGTCGCGCAAGTGTCCTTTGCGCAAGTGTCTTTTGCGCAAGTGTCTTTTGCGCAAGTGTCTTTCGCGCAAGAATCCAGTCGCGGAAATGTCTCTTTGCGCAAGTATCTTTCACGCAAGTGTCCCTTCGCGCAAAAGTCCGTTCGTGCAAAAGTCCATTCGCGGAAATGTCTTTTCGCGCTAGTGGGTTCGTGCAAGTGTATTTCGGGGAAATGTCTTTCGGGCAAGTTTCCCAGATCGCGCCCACTTCGCTATGAGCCTGTTGCCACTAACCAGTCACACAATCAGAATCCGGGATGGTACCGACGAAAAAACATCATCATTATTTGCCTAGCCTTTTCCAAACCATGTTGGGCTCGACTGTCTAACCAAATCCAGTCACTGGGTAAATCTTTGATTTCCTAATAATGCGGTTCCGTCATAGATATAAGAAAGAAGGAATGTGCCCAGTATGTTAAAATGTATCGGAACCCTGTGTCTCCACTTTTTCCCTTTTTCATGATTTTAAAGAAAAATACGGTAAAAAACTTTTAGGTACTTACATATGAAAAGTGATTCCATGATTTACATGGCTTCGGTTTTTACAAGAAACCACTGAACAACACGGCATTCTTATAAATTGTCACGGTCACAGTCGAAAGCGCAGAGTTCGTGGAAACAGAATTTGTACTATGAACGGATCATACTGAGCATGTCGCGCGGACACCGATTCGCCCGCTTGCCACTTCTCCTGTTTTTAGGGTTCCGTACCTCAAAAGGAAAAAACGGAACCCTTATAGGATCACTCGTGTGTCTGTCTGTCTGTCTGTCCGTCTGTCCGTCTGTCACAGCCAATTTGCTCCGAATCTAATGGACCGATTAAGTTAAAATTTGGTACACATATGGATTTCTGTGACCCAAACACGTACAGCTAAAGTAAATATATGAATTTTGAATATGAGAGTCACTTTTAGGGGGAAAATAAGAAAATTAAAAAAAAAAGTTTTGTAAACTGTACCGAGTGACATATCAAATGAAAGGGCTTACTATGAGGGCCTCAAATATATATTTTTATTAATTTTTAAAATTTATTGTTTTAAAGTTATTTAAGAAAATAGACGAAAATTGACCATTCCCCCCCCCTTATCTCCGAAACTACTGAGCCTAAAATGTTGAAAAAAATATAGAAATTAGTTCTATACCTGTAGATTACAGGAAAACCTATATGAAGTCTGTGGTCTTAAAATAACATGGTAAATCTATATATATAAAAAAATCAAAGTCCTGACTGAGTCACTGACTAATATACCAACGCACAGCCCAAACCAAAGGACCTAGAGACTTGAAATTTTGCACATGAATACCTTATATAGTGAAAAAATCCACTAAGGAAGGATTTTTGGAAATTCCATTCCTAAGGGGGTAAAACAGGGGATGAAAGTTTGTATGAAAAATCCTATGCCTTGAGTTAATAGACTTGAAACTTAGCACGAATATTCATCTAAGTAAATTATAAAGTTTATCATTTTTAGTTTTCCTAAACTACCCCCTAAGGAGGGATTGGGGGTGTCAAAGTTTGTATGGAGGAACTTTAACACGCGGTCCGATTAACTCAAAACTCAGTTTTTATACTTGAAACCAAAAATTAAGACTAACGTGTATTAGGGTTTTCAAAAAATCTACCCCTAAGGGGTGAAAAGTTAATTTTATAGCGGAGGATTTTATTGGGGGCTTGATTAACTCTAAAATTGGTGTAAATAATGTTTGAGTCAAGTTATGGAAACATACCAGACGATTTTTGAAATTCTTTAGGTATCTGTGTTCGTGAAAACAGAGATACAGTTTGTAAAGAAGATGTTAAAGTTTGTATAGGAGAATTTTAAAGCGCAGTCCGATTAAAAAAATGGTACTTTGAGTCAAGTTAGGAAACTTGCCAAACGAATTTTCACCGATTTTGACGGCATATCTATAGCTGATGTTTTAAGGAGTAACTATAGGCTATTTTTATTTTTAGAAAAATAATTAGGGTTCCGCGCAAGAAAATTAAAATCCATGAAATCAGACAACCACGTACAGCCCAGTACAAACTTACTAAGCCTCCGCTGTCTATTACGGCTATAACAACAAATAATAAAAAAGGCAAAGTCAAAAATGTAAGGGGTTGGTCCCCATACAATAAACTTTTCATTTTGAAAAAAAAAAAAAAAAAATTAATCTAGCATGTGGGGTGTCATGTCATTATTTCATCACCGCTGCTCTCAAAACTGTGAAGGAAAACATTGTGAGGAAACCGGCATGTCCTAGAACCAAAAATTCGAAGACATGTGACATCTACCAACCCGCACTGGGCCCGCGTGGTGGATTACGGCCCACTCCCTCTCACCGAGAGGAGGCCTGTGTCCCAGCAGTGGGAACATTATAGGCTGATTATGTGTTATGTGGGGTGTCATCGTCTAGAACTCATTGAGTAGAGTACAAACATATATTTTTTTATGTTTTAAAATTAAGAAATAGGGGGCCGTAAAAGTTGTAAATTTTAGACCATTTTTGTACGAGCTCTAGCGCAACAATTCAACAAATTAGGAATTTGAAACTTCTTTATACCATGTAAGTACCATGAATACTGTATTTAATCAACAATACTGAAAACGGCGATTCATAAGGTATTTTGTTTAAACATGGGTGATTTTCTGCAACTGCAAAAAATAACCTTGTAATTCACAGTATCATTATAAAATAAGTAAAAAGTTATCTTTGCGATTGTTAAACATATAATATGGTACGGAACCCTTCGTGCGCGAGTCCGACTCGCACTTGACCGGTTTTTTTATATTTCTATGGGTTCCGTCATATGATAACGGCCGTAATTAAAATCTGTAATTTTCACAAGTATTGTCATTAAGTGTCTAAACACACTATGCCGAAGTTACGCGACTGAAGTTCCGCGGCTGATGTTACGTTCCGACGTGTTCGGCTGATATGACACACCATAAGCACCGAACTTACGCGGCGGAAATACAGTTGCGGAACTTCAGTGTCTTGACCCCTCCCCCCCGTCCCTCTCGTCCCCGCCCCGGATCTTCTTCGGCAATCGAACCGAACTTCGGACGCGTATAATGTGTGCTCTACAGAATACGCTGCCGCCGAATTGTCGCTGAACTTACGCCCGACCGAAGTTCGGCTGTACGCTAGAACGCAACGTAATTTCGGCATAGTGTGTCGTCAGTAATTCCAATAGCATTGAAGGCGTAATCATGCCGAACTTCGGTCGCGTAACTTCGGCATAGTGTGTTTAGACACTTAGGCGTCAAAAAACGCTCTGTATTTGGACAGCCGTTTTCTTAGGAAACCAAAGCATAACTGAGTAAAAACATACTCTAAAACATTTTTCTAATATAACGCATTATGCCGACTTTCATAGCCATCTCATAAAATACGCAGCTTCCAACGAATATTCGTATGATCCAGGTGTGACTCCAGAGACCTAAGACCTTTTTAAAAGACAAGTCACGAACGGCACATAAATTGTGAGACGACGCTATATTGCCATCTTCCTTTTAAATTGTTATAATATCTATTTGAGACGTTTTTGAGGGAGTAAATGGACTTTCCTGTTAAACTTTGACTTTTATGAGTGGGTCTTTAATTAATGTTCACGTGCTGCAATGGCATATCCTTCCGCTATTGCTTAGGTCGAGAAGTGAAAACGGAATATCTAAGCTTTAATTAAATATTATAAAACAAAGTCGCTTTTTAGGGTTCCGTACCAAAATGGTAAAAAAGGAACCCTTATGGTGTGACTCAGTCTGTCTGTCTGTCACAGCTGGATATCTCAAGAACTTCTAATGCTATCAACTTGAAATTTGGAACAGTTTTAGATAATATTTACCGAACTATTTTGCAAATAAGAATGAAATAAAAATATTTGTATTTTTTTTGCAACATGGGCTGAAAGGGGGAGATACTACTAGATCATGTGGGGTATCATATGAAAGAGCGCTGTTTGCACATTCTTAAACATATTTTAATTTTTTTTAGGCCGCACAGTGTTCGACTTTTGATGAAAAATGTAAAAAAAAATACTGTTCCCCCCTTATCTCCGAAGTTTGCAAAGAGAAAAATCTGAAATTATTCTATGTGATAGAAGTTTATGTAAAGATTACAGGAAAAATAAAACGATGTCTCTAAATAGCACATTTTTTCAGAAATCGGAACGGAACCCTCGGTGCGCGAGTCCGACTCGCTCTTGACTGGTTTTTTTGTCTGTCTGCGTGGCCCCGTTGTTCTAAAATACGCAACGGATTTTGATGCGGTTTTTAACATCATTTAGAGAATTTATACCGGGAAGTTTAAGTGTATAATACATTATTATACAACTAACATAAATTACAGAAATCTCGATGTTTAACTAAGTCGTAAAAACCGTTCTAAGCAGGGATGGGTCGCTAGTAGTAAATAAGAAATCAATCAATTGGTCGTCAGCGTGTGTTAAATAGTAAGGCATTAAAGATTGTTTTTAAACTGCTACTGCTGTCATTAATTGGAAAGAAAAATAAAGAAAATCTATTTATTAATTAACTAACCAGGTACTTACTACTTTTTAACTTGTGGTGTCATAAGCCCTGATCTTTCTTACTGTAAGTGACATTTTTACGAGAATACGATTTTTATTTCAAAATATAATCGTTTATCGGATAAATTCGCATTTTCGTAAAAATGTCGCTTACGATAGATCAGGGATCGAAATATTCTATGTTTTATCGATACTTACGTTTATTTCCCTTAATGATAACCAATTGAATTTACCTGAGCTAACAGAAGGCCAATATCTAAAAACATCTCATGCCAGCGACAATCAAATGTCAAAAATGTAAGTAAACGCTGTCCAATTTTTGACAGATTGAGTCACATTTGACATGAGATTACGAACGTTGTTAAAAATACGGTAATTGCCCCTACATTTCGAACTGTTCGAGACAAATTAACATCAAGAAATTGTGGGTGACCGTTTAAAGTTATCGGAGACCCAGAATTAACCTCTATGATTTCAGTAACTTGATTCACTGAAGATTAATTCTGCGGTTGTTAACATCGCTATTATCATTACCAACCAGGAATTCAAACATTTCAGTTTCAAAACCCCCATCTCCATTTAGAATCTCTACCAGCTAATCGCAGTAGTAACAATAATTGTTACTACTGCGATTAGCTGGTAGAGATTCATTACAATAATCGCTAAATCACGGCTATTACTAATGCCACATAATTTCCGCTGCACTCCAAATTAGCCGATCCAAATCACTGAACAAAAACGGTGTTACGAAGTAAAATAATTTAGAAGAAAAAAGTAATAATAGTTTTAACTTATAAACAGGAAATTGGACTCTCGCTCGTGGTCATAAAGTTGGTAATTGTAGCGTCCCAGTGACCAGTTTGGACCTCAGGGTCGGAGCGAGCTGACCTTTACTAAGCCTATATTTGAACGAGGCCTAACTTCTTTAGATTTTCTGAAAGAGACTGGTGTTGAATTTTTGGCCTAGTTCTGTTTGTAGGCTGATTTGGAGTTGAGATAAGATTGTTCTAGCTTTAATTGTTTTAGTAGTTAGTTCATTAGTGATTGTGGATGGTGAACAGAGATTTAAAAGAGGATTTCACGCAGAGGTTCTACTGTTTTTTAGGGTTCCGTACCAAAATGGTAAAAAGGAACCCTTATGGTGTGACTCAGTCTGTTTGTCTGTCTGTCACAGCTGGATATCTCAAGAACTACTAATGCTATCAACTTGAAATTTGGAACAATTTTAGATGACGTTTATTCAACTATTTTGCAAATAAGAAAGAAATAAAAATATCTATATTTTTTTTGCAACAGTGACTGAAAGAGGGTCTTAAAAATTCAAAGTGGAGCTACTAGGGCATGTGGAGTATTATATGAAAGAGCGCTGATTACACATTCTCAAACATTTTTTAATTTTTTTTAGGACGCATAGTTTTCGACTTTTGATGAAAAATGTAAAAAAAATACCGTTCCTCCTCACTTATCTCCGAAGTTTGCAAAGAGAAAAATCAGAAATTATTCTATGTGATAGAAATTTATGTAAACATTACAGGAAAAATAAAACGAATTCTCTAAATAGCACACTTTTTCAGAAATCGGAACGGATCCCTCGGTGCGCGAGTCCGAATCGCTCTAGACCGGTTTTTGTTTTTTTAAAAAAATATTTTTTTGCTGACTGGGCCTGCTCTTGACCTGAGCGATGGATGAGGTCTATGATGGAACGAGCGTGCGAGAAGATGGTCTGTTCACTCTTGCTTTTAAGGCAGACGGGTTCCGACGCTGGCAGAGAGTTCCACTCTTTGGTTGTGCTGTGTTAATTTTTGTAATTGGATTTAAACCCTCCGGCCGGGGGTCTCGTTGCGAAATAATAACAGCCGCTATAATAACTACGCTTGCCGCGGTCAGTTCGTGGATGGGTGACCATCTATTACATTAAACTTTTTAAACTTTCGCTTTTTTTCATCTATTACATATCAAGATCCGGTCCCGGCTGTAATTCGTAAATCTTTGACGTCGTTACGGGTAGTCAGAAGCCCAAAACTGACAGCCAGTCTTACCAAGGGATATCGTGTTACCCAGTAACAAAATTTTAATTTGTAGAGATCAGACAGACAGTCGTTTGATTAGACTGGAAGCCGACCCCAACATAGTCGGGAAAAGGCGAGACAGATTGATTGGTTTTAACTGTTCTAATTAAAGAACAATAAATAAGCAAATGCCCTTCTCCGACTTTGATCGCGAGTTTCACGCACTTTTTTTATCATTTATTAAAAAGAACCAGCTTTTAATATTAATTAAAATCTAGACTATAAGACTAATAAGCAGTTTTAATCTTATTTTTTTACGTGATAAGTAATTATTACCCGAGTACGGCAAAGCCAAAAGGAAGGGTTATGATTTTAGCAGTCTATGTATATATGTATTTAAGTATGTATATAAGTATGTATTTTTACCCGACTATGGCAAACACAAAAGGTAGGGTTATGATTTTAGCAGTCTATTTAAGTATGTAAGTATGTATATAAGTATGTATTTACGTGAGTTCCACCGTAGCGCCTAAATTACTGAACCGATTTTGATGAATGATGTATCAGTAGATTCGAAATAATGGTCCGGGTGACATAGGCTATATAAATTCTTCCTAAATTTAATATAGTGGACATTAGACGTAAATTTGTGACTTCGAAAAAAAATTAATTGAGATAATCATGACATGTTTGGTATCAAAAGAAAGGTCTTGACGAGGACATTACAAATATGTATATACCTATGTCGTTATTGTTTAAGTAAATAAATATTTTGAACTTTTTAGATGAATTTTATTTTTCCGCAGTCGGGTTACAGTTTTTTAAACTTTATTCTTGTTTTATAACTAAGAACAGTGTTGATTGTACTTAACACACTTCCATTCCATTTCCTTAGTCTGATATAATAATACAAAGTGTAGTTTTGCATCCTCGTCAAATTTAAGGGTGTGGTATAGACCTTCAAACCGAACAACTTTTTCCATGGCACCAACATCGTAATCGAGAAAAAATAATCAGCCGTCCCCATTTGCGTCGAGTAGGTGTTGAAGTTTTCTATGGGACAGTTGAAAATTTTTTCGCGATTACGATGTTGGTCCCATGGAGAAAGTTGTTCGGTTTTTTAGCACACCCCGAAATTTGACGAGGATGCAAAACGACTCGTTGTATAAACAATTTGAACAATTCACGGACTGATCATAATATTTTTAAGACTTACGACTTACAGATAATTTTTCAAACTCAAACTCAAAACACAAACTCAAACTCAAAGCATTTATTTGAAATAAACCAATTACAGGCACTTTTGAATTTTCAAGGGGTCGGTAGTCAGAAAGGTGAAGCTAGTTGCCCATTCCAAAGAGTAGCTATGGAGAAGAACGGGCAAGAAACTGCACGGACACTCTTTTAAGTCAAATATATTTACATGTTTTCCATGACATACTTTGGATCATAAAACGCACCTTCTACTCCTTCCTTCCTTCTTAGAGTACTCTAGAATAGGGCATCGTTTCGAAACAAATTGAAATCAATACATTTCCTCAACTATTTGTTCTAGGAACTACTGCTATAAACTGCACGACTCTTTCGCTAATATAGGCAAAGAGCCAGCTTGTTATTTCCTGTACGCCATTACAATTTCTAGCATGACTATAAACCTTTACGTTATTGACTTTGATAACATCCGATGTTACTTCCTATAGGAATAAACATAGATATATTGCAGGCAGGAGTTCTCTGTTTGAAGAGAAAATGATGTTATGTATTGTATGTCAAACAGTTTCGGAAGTAGGTGGCTTTCATTTGTTTGTTATCATTTTTTTTGGGCGCATCGGTAACTGTTTCATTGACAAGTGAGAATGTTATTGTTTTATTTATGATTTTTTACCCGACTGCGGCGAAGCCCAAAAGGAGGGTTATGTATTTGACCTGTATGTAAGTATGTATGTATGTCCGTTTCTTTGTTCCCTCGTAACTCCTAAACGAATGAACGGATTTGGATGAATTATACGTCTTTAGGTTTGTCTTGGTAGCGCAAGTGTCACTGGCTACATTAAAATCATAAACAAAGTAAAATGGCGGATTTGGGGTGCCATATTGTGGAGTTCAAATTTTTTTTTTCTTCTAATACCATCGAGTGGCATATCAAATTGAAGGGTTTTAAAAGGTGATTACAAAAATATATACAACTTATGTGGTTAAAAGCAATTCGAAGTGACAAATCGTAAAAAACACGAAAAGAAAATCGAAATCAAAATAACCCTCAAAACTCCTTGCAAGAACTAAATCGTCTGCGAAATTTTTCACATTTGAAAACTAAAAAGCTGGAAATAAAAAAAGTAATTAAAAAAACTAAAAAAGCCGACTGCGGTAAAAGTTAAGTTTAAAAAAACTGAAAAGCTAAAAACAAGCCCATTTTAAATTAAATTAAATTTGGAAGCAGGCGGGACCCATTCCATTTTTTATATTTTCAAACACAAACGGGTCCCGCCTGCTTCCAAATTTAATTTAATTTAAAATGCGCTTATTTTTATCTTTTCAGTTTTTTTTAACTTAACTTTTACCGCAGTCGGATTTTTTAGTTTTTTTAATTACTTTTTTTATTTATTCACGTAGCATGGCTTATTTTTGTTTTACTCCCTAATAAAAATCTTATAGAGCCACGCATTCAAATCAGTTAGAAAATATTACTTTTCAAAGAATCGTTTTCAGTTATAGATTTCGTCATTATCTAGCTCCGTATCTTGGTCCGTGGAGAGGTGACCATCTTTACTTTACACATACCGTGACTCCTCCGTGCCTCGGAAAGCACGTTAAGCCGTTGGTCCCGGCTGTCATTCGTGGATCTTTGTCAGTCGTTACGGGTCGTCAGAAGCCCAAAAGTCTGACAACCAGTCTTACCAAGGGGTATCGTATTACCCAGTAACTGGGTTTTGGAGGTCTGATAGGCAGTCGCTCCATGTAAAATACTGGTATTCAGCTGCATCCGGTTAGACTGGAAGCCCACCTCAACATAGTTGGGAAAAGGCTAGGCAGATGATATCATCATTATCATCATCAGTCGAAAGACGTCCACTGCTGGACTTAGGCCCAAGCTCTGCCACTTCGACCGGTTACTGCTAACAACATAAAAAAGCGGTCAAGAGCGAGTCGGACTCGCGCACCCAGGGTTCCGTCCGGATTTCTGAAAAAGTGTACTATTTAAAGACATCGTTTTATTTTTCCTGTAATCTTTACATAAACTTCTATCACATAGAATAATTTCAGATTTTTATATTTGCAAACTTCGGAGATAAGGGGGGGAACGGTATTTTTTTTACATTTTTTATCAAAAGTCGAAAACTATGCGGCATAAAAAAAAAATGTAAGAGAATATGCAAATAGCGCTCTTTCATATGATACCCCACATGCCCTAGTAGCCCCACTTTGAATTTTTAAGACCCTCTTCCAGTCCCTGTTGCAAAAAAAAAAACATTTTTATTTTTTTCTTACTTGCAAAATAGTTGAGTATTCAAGTTGATAGCATTATAGTACTTAGTTCTTGAGATATCCAGGTGTGACAGATAGACAGACAGACAGATAGACCGAGTCACACCATAAGGGTTTCTTTTTTACCATTTTGGTACGGAACCCTAAAAATGATTAATACATAAACGACAGTACAAAAAGTCCAATTATCCATTGCTGCTTGTTAAAAAATTATGAAGTCACTCGGGCTATGTAAAGCAGCGATCGTTTGCATTGTCAACGTTTAAAAGAGTGACTCGCGATTTCTGTGCAGCTTCCGGGCTCTTTGTGAATTGATTGATGTTGACTGAGATTTTTATATTATTTTTTACAGCAAAAGTTCTGTTGGAAAGTCGATTTCGTTAACATGAGGGTAATTATGGAAGTTCTTATTGGAGTTTTTTTTTTGGTGTGAAATTGAGATCGATTAAATTATACAGCCTAAGTGTAAACAGTGCCAATATTTTTAGGGTACTCATCATTATGAACAAGTTTCACTATGGGACCAAACCTGAAATCCCGAAAAAAAATCAGCTCTTCAGTACATTTATGTTCAGCTGATTTTTTTTTCGCGATTTCAGGTTTTGGTCCTACAGTAAAAGTTGTTCATAATGATGAATACAATGACCCCTTAAAATATTGCCACTGTTTACACTTACACACTGTGTAATAAGGAATATTGCCTCTTTGGTCTAGTGGACTGCTGAGCATGGTCCTGGGTTCCATTTCCAGGTAGGCAAAGTGTTATTGGGAATTTCTCAGCAGCCCGCAGTCTGGATTAGTGCCCGGTTGATGGCAATAGGCTTGCCCCTATTACATAGGACTTAAACATAAGTTCTGGCGAAATGTGGGTTATGTAATATCATATTTCGTAGTAATAGGATAAACCATAGTGACCGAGAAAAGAAACAAGTCTATCAATCTTGCTAAATTCCGAATATAGATTAGGTAAGATTCCAAGTCATTGCTGACGAAAAATGGCAGCCGTTACGATGTAAAAGTTTATAAAGCTCATGCATTCGTTTCATAGCAACATTTTTTGCAGTTTGTTAAAAATTTAAATTATGATTATCATCATTGCAAATCCCATACAATTAAGCTGGGTCCACTCAAATTAAATATCGTCAATAAAATCAAAAGACTTCAAAAACGAACTCAAATTACATTACAATAGCATCAATTTCACAGAAAATAATACTGCTGCAAAGACATTTGCATGAACAAGTGTCAAATATTTGAATGTAATGGTCGAGAGGAGGTCGGGGTGAAAAAACGCATTGAACTTCTATTTATCGTGTCGAAGTCACATTTTCACATTTAAATTCTAAATACAAAGGAATATTTCAGCATGCACTGTCAGTTTATACATTATTCTAATACTTTTGAAGATAAATTCAATTTTCTTGATAATGTAGTACGTTCTTGTACAGTAACACGTTTTATTTTACTTGCTCTGAAACGAGTGACTTGAAATAGTGTTTTGTTCATAAAATTGTTAAAGTGTAGTTAAATTATTGTTTATAAGGGAGACGTGTTAAGTAGGGGACATTTTACGATCGTATTAAATAAGAAACTCGTCATAGAAGGGATGAAAGACGCTTTTTATTAAAACTTTACTTTGGCCGTAAATCGAAATTTTCTTAACTTGAGTTTAGTGATGAAAACTCTTTGTGCAAGATTGAAGAAAGTATTTTGTTGGCCTATATCCCGTTATTTACCGAGGATATATGACGCACCAAACATATTTGCTGTGGAAATGCGTTCTTTGCGAAGCATTTGTGGTGTGACTACATGAATGATAGGGTGAGGTATGATGTGATAAGGCAACGGTGCGGTGTAAAAGAAGATGTAGTGACAAAAATTAAAAAAAATGGTCAAGAGCGAGTCGGACTCGCGCACCGAGGGTTGCGTACCATCATTTATATGTAATTTTTGTTGATGATTTCTGAAAAACTGTGCTATTTAGAGACATCGTTTTATTTTTCCTGTAATCTTTACATAAACTTATATCACATAGAATAATTTCAAATTTTTCGCTTTGCAAACTTCGGAGATAAGGGGGGGGGGGGGGGAACGGTATTTTTTTTTACATTTTTCATCAAAAGTCGAAAACTATGCAGGCTAAAAAAAAGAAAAAAAAATGTTTGAGAATGTGCAAATAGCGCTCTTTCATATGATATCCCACATGCCCTAGTAGCCCCACTTTGAATTTTTAAGACCCCCTTTCAGTCCCTGTTGCAAAAAAAATATAAATATTTTTATTTCTTTCTCATTTGCAAAATAGTTGGGTAAATGTCATCTAAAACTGTTCCAAATTTCAAGTTGATAGCATTAGTAGTTCTTGGGATATCCAGCTGTGACAGACAGATAGACAGACTGAGTCACACCATAAGGGTTCCTTTTTTACCATTTTGGTACGGAACCCTAAAAAGAGTATGCTTAGATGGTTTGGTCATGTTGAGAGGATGAATGAAAGGTGACTAACAAAAGGTTTACAAGGCAGATGACTGAGGGTTTTACAAGGCAGATATGAGTGGAAACGTCGGGAGGGGACGCCCTAGGAAGATATATAGTGACCTTATTGGTGATGTTCTTCAGAAAGGTCAGGTGCGTAGTACTTGCTACCGGCGTGCGTGTATGAGCAGATGTTTGAACGTAAACGAGGCAAAAGCAGTATGTAAGGATCATAGCAAGTGGCGTTATGTAGTTTACGCCTACCCCCATGGGGAGAAGGCGTGAGTTTATGTAAGTATGTATGAATTTCTTATAATATTATAATAATAATAATTTCTTTTTGACATTGGCTGTGATTTGAATTGGATTTTTATGTCATTTTTGTTTCGTGTTATTTTGATTATGAATTTGCTTTTATGACATTTTAATTTAGAATTTGATTTTTTATTGCATTATTTTGACTGTGCTTTTAAATCTATTTTTGTATTTAAATTTGATTCTGTTGTTAATTTTGATTCTGTATTTAATTTTATTTTGATTTTGTATTTAATTTAGATTTTTAATTTGTTATTGATTTAAATTTTGCTTCAAACCTTAATATAACTGGTGACATCTATTAATTTATGGGGCATGCGGTGCGAACCTATAAGAGATTGTTATACTAACCTTTGATATAAGAATGTTTATTTTAACATGTAACAGTATGAACAATTGTTGGTTGGCCAGAAACAAATAAATAAATAAACGCAAACATATTTGTCAAAATAAATTTCAATTCCTTCATCTCTTGCATATTTCACCTAACATAAAAGCTCATTTCCCAAACCTAGAATTCATAACATAAACAATACCTTTCAATCTTCCCTCGCCGAGAGGTTTGCGTGAAGAAAACAAAGAAATAGCCAGTTACTCTAGATTTAAGGGTTGCCCCAACCTACATCAACCTTACTTCTCGTTAACCATCTTATGTTTTTAGATGTGTGGATTTACCCAACGCGAAAGTCTTGCGTATCTCATTTGCTTTCAAGTTATTGAATTACCCTGCCCTTTATGTTGAACACGCTAGACGAAAAGCCAATATGAGCGTTGACAAGGAAAATATTGGATGTTTTAATGAGAACCTTTTCGTCGGATGATTTTAATATTTTTCGTTTTAAAGGGTAAGTGGAAATGTTGTTTCATATTTAAGAACGTTTTATAATTAATGGGATCGTGTTGATATGATGAATTCCCTGACAGGAGGACAGTATTTGCCGTTTATCAATTAGCTTTCATTAATGAGGTTTTTAATCTGTTCAGCTAGCGACGTACTTAGAGTGTTTGAAAACAAATTCATTCTACGCTAAAAAACAACAATCAATTCTTTGCAATAGTTACTTTTACAAGTACTTACAACAATGTCTAAAATATACGATTTTAAACTATTCCGATATCGATCAAAATATTATATTGAAATAATCAATAACAGTCATATTCAAAGTTAGAGTCTCAAAAACCACTCTTGTTAAGGAGCACAGCAATCTATTTAGACATAAGTTAATTTAGATAAATTGAATTACGGAGACTTGGTAGAGAATTAATATTGAAAGTAAAGCCCATAGAAAATTATTAGTTACATATCTCTCACTAACTACCTAGTTTAAATTGTAAACATTGAACTTAGGTTGGAGGAAGCGATAAAGCAATATACGCGCTCCCACCGCGCCCTCCAGCCTACGTGCGCGCACATAAATATGGCCGCCATTTGCTCAAATGAGTCAGTCTTCGCTTGATCCTCGTGCTGTAACTATCAGTCTCCGGTTGCCCTTCGTAATGTAAAGAGCTCTGGTCTAGTTTGATTATTGTGATTTATTGTGACTACGTGTTTTAGTGAAGAATATATTTGTTTCCTGATTTTCATCTTCGTATTATTTCACGGATCGCCCATCAACCCTGCGCCTGATCTGCTACATTTTGGTCCTTCGTGCCTGGATCTGCTGAATACGTCGAAGATGAGTGAACGAAGCACCGTTACAACAAGGAGCAAGCTACGGAAGATAGAAGCAGAAATGAATAAGCGTCGAGTACTGCAAGCCGATTCAGGGGTGCTCTCTGAAAGGGCGCCCGGTTCGCCTTCCATCGCGCCTACAACATCGTCGGTTCCTGCACCTGTGATCCCACTGGCGGGAGGTCGTGTTATTGACCACAGAATTGTCACGCCTGTGAGACCGGAGAAACAACAGGGAGCAAGATCCGGGACAAGCCACGTCTCCTCGAAGAGCGGCCAGAGGAGTGCCGACTATCTTCGTCGGAGGGTAGAGTACGAGGCTGAACGAGAGTTAGTGCGCCTGAAGGAAAACCTAGTCAAGAAGAAGCTTGAAGCTGATCTCGCTGAAATAGACGCTGCTGCAGAGGAAGACTCCGTTTCAGATGAAGAAGGAACAACGCGTCGTATTGAAGAATGGATTACAGAAACGACGCCCGTTGTCAATAGAGAAACGTCTGCACCCGCTGTGTTTCGCGAGCCGCCGCCGCACGACTATACAACTGCGCTCCAACAACAGGGTGCGCCCGTGTCCGCGACGCCCCGCGTACCACCGCTCGACCATACAACTGCGCTCCAACAACAGTGTGCGCCCGTGTCCGCGACGCCCCGCGATTTGTTAGTGTCATTACCACCGCTCGATCATACACCTGCGCTCCAACAACAGTGTGCGCCCGCATCCGTACAGTTTCGCGAACCCACGTACCTAGAGTACGCTACGCCTGTAGCACCGGCTAGGGCTCCGCGAGTGCCGACTACTGAAGTGCCAACTAGAGAAGTGCCTGAGTGGGAAAACACGTTCGCCGAGGACATCGATAGGAGCAGGTCTCGGGACAGAAAAATTTATCAGTTAGCAGACGCTATATCTAACTTGGCGCGTCCGCGGCCAGTACCGAGGCAAGCCTATGAGTTGCCGTTCTTCAATGGCGACCCAGCGGAATGGCTGTCATACAAGAACATGTATCACGACACGACAGCAATGTATCATTTCAAGCCGCATGAAAACCTAGCGCGCTTGAAAACATCGCTCCAGGGAGACGCCAAGTTAGCTGTGGAGGATCTACTGCGTACTTCAGTGAACCCAGCGGACATCATAAAGACTCTGGATGAAGAATTCGGTCATCCTAATCTAGTGCTAGAATGTGCCCTCAAGAAAGTGCGCGCCCTACCTAAAGTGTCGGAAAGTGGTCGTGAACTTAGAAAGTTCTCAACGACAGTGAGAAATTGTGTGTCGCTCCTGAAAAGTGTGAACGCGAATGGATACTTAAATAACCCACAGCTGGTGAGTGAACTATTAAATAAGCTTACGCCTGTACAACGTGCTCAATACGGTGATTTTGCAATGGGCGTAGCAGCGAACCAGGGCATAGATATGCGAGTTTCACCTAGTCTGGAACTACTCGCACAGTTCCTGAATCATCTAGCCCGAGCTACGTCATATTACCTGCAAATGGAAATGAGCCAGCCCACAGCGTCGACTAGCACTACTAAGCCCCGAGCAAATACACAAATCTTCAAGCAGCCTAGAAATATACAACGTCTGCATGTACATTCCGATAACGAGCAACAGGCAAAAGCTAAAGAGGATAAATGCACGTTATGTGAGGAACAGCATAATTTATCAAAATGCAAAAAGTTCACTGAATTAAGTATCGACGAGCGATGGCAACACGTGAAACAAAATAAATTGTGTTTTAAATGTATTGTCAAGAGACATGGGAAGAATTTCTGTCGTGCAAGTAGGTGCGCGTCGTGCAATTACGCGCACCACATATTATTACATGCCGATAAGAAAACGGAGAGCGTCACAAATGTCAGCGACTACACCGGGAAGGCGTTGTTAAAAATAATACCAGTGTGTGTAACCGTGAACGGAGTAGACAATCAGTGTTATGCCCTACTGGATGACGGTGCCACAGTGTCATTAATAGACGATTCATTGGCAAACAACGCCAATGGAAAACAAGTTCCACTAGTGCTACGGAGTGCGCGCGGTCAGGAAATAGTAGACGAAAACTCACGTGTAATCAGTGTGTCAGTGCGTGGGCCAAACGGGCAAACATATAATGTGAAGTGTCGTACGTTAAAAAGACTGGACTTACCCGCGCAAACAGTGCCCGCCGCAGTGATGACGGAGCACGCCCACATTCGCCACTTGGGTTGCGAGGAGATGAGAGGTGCCAGGCCGCTGCTGTTACTGGGGCAGGACAACTGGGAGTTGCTTGTCAGCCGGGAGACACGCCGAGGGAAATCTGGTAAGCCTGTTGCCTCTTTGACCAGTTTAGGGTGGGTAGTGCACGGACCCGTAGGGAAAATAGATAACACTAGAGAGGAATCTGTAAATTGTGTCATAGAGTCAAACATTGACTTACATAACTTAGTCAAGAAACAATTCGAGTTAGAAGCTATTGGAATTTCAGAGGTGCTTCGAACGCACAAAGATGTCAATAGAGCTAACGCTATTTTAGATTCCACTAGCCGTCAGACAGAGAGCGGTGCGTGGGAAATAGGACTGCTATGGCGTCGGGACAACCCGCAGTTGCCCGACAATTATAGGTACGCACGCCAACGTTTGGCGGGAATTGAACGTCGTCTGTCAAAAGACACCGCGTATGCTAAGGCCTATACTGCACAAATCAATAGGTTATTAGAAGAGGGATACGCCAGTAAAATAGAAGGCGGAGTCGAGTTTGACCCAATTTGGTACTTACCTCATTTCGGGGTAAAGAATCCTAACAAACCTGAAAAACTCAGACTAGTATTTGACGCCGCGGCGTGTCATAACGGTACTGCATTAAATAACAATTTGCTTTCAGGGCCTGACCTCTTAAATTCTCTTTTAGGCGTGTTATTTAAATTTAGAATAGGGCCTATCGCATTTACCGGGGATATAGCCGATATGTTCCTCCGAATTAAAGTTAGAGAACAAGACCGGGGGGCGCAATTATTTCTTTGGAACACGACCGGTAGCAAAGAACCTGATATTTATGTAATGAACTCAATGATATTCGGGGCAGTGTCATCACCAACATCGGCCATTTACATTCTAAATAAGAACGCGGCGCAATTTAAAGAAAAATATCCCGAGGCGGTAGCAGCCATACACAAAAAACACTACATGGACGACTACCTTGATAGTGCGTGGTCTGTTGTGCAAGCCAGTAGTTTAATTGAGGAGGTGACCCACATCCACGCCACAGGCGGATTTGTTATACGGGGGTGGGTCACCAATTGTCAGGAGCTACGTGACAAGCTACAAATAGAAATGCCTAACCGGGTTTCGTTAGATAAAGCAGAAGGTGCGACGGAACGCACCCTAGGTATGATTTGGTCACCAGGTACGGACAAATTAGCTTTCGACTTGTCATTTAAGCGGCTACCTAAGGCCATAGTAGAGGGACAAATTATACCAACTAAACGAGAGTTCCTCCGATTTATTATGTCTATTTTTGACCCACTGGGTTTCTTGTACCCGTGTGTCATTCAGTCGCGCATTCTGATGAAACGGATATGGCACACGGGGATCCAGTGGGATGAGAAACTGCAAGATGCAGAGGCCAAAATATGGTTTGAATGGCTACATAATCTACCATCACCTCACTAATTTGTCCATACCTCGGTGGTACGGCCTAAGGCTAGAAGGATTGGAACTTCATGTGTTCGGTGACGCAAGCGAATCCGCTTATGCCGCAGTAGCTTATTTAACAGGCGTTAATTCAGAAGGATATAGGAACGTAGCTATGGTAATAGGTAAGGCTAGAGTGGCGCCACAAAAGATAGTTTCTATTCCACGTCTGGAATTACAGGCGGCCGTGTTAGCCTGTAGATTGGCCGACACTGTAGAGAAAGAGTTAGGCATACCTATTACTTGTAAATATCTATGGACAGACAGTAAAACAGTATTAAAATGGATAAATTCAGACGCTTTAGAATTTCAAAGGTTTGTGTCACATCGATTAGCTGAGATTGATAAAAGGTCAAAGAGAGCCAACTGGCGCTGGGTGCCTTCGGCGATGAATCCCGCTGACAAAGCCACCCGAATGGACTGGCCCAATAACAGTAACGAGTGGCTGTCGGGTCCCTCTTTTCTTCTTTGCCCTCAGGAACAGTGGCCGGAGGACACCGATCTCGACACGGTGGCAGAATCACAGCTGGAACGAGTGCAACGGGTACACGCTGTGGCAGTGCAGGCTGAACCACTGCTACGATACGAGCGGATACCCACATGGACGCGCGCCTTGTACGTTGTGGCGCGTCTGCTAATTTTTGCAGATCGCTGCCGCAAACGGCGCCAGTCATCCACCGTGACCACAGAGGACCTGCATGAGGCCGAGCTGCGCCTATTGCGGCTGGCGCAAGCAGACAGCTACGGAGCGGACATCACGGCACTACGGGAGGCTCGCCCGCTGCCTAATGTCAGCAAACTACGACACCTAAACCCAATGCTGTTCGAAGATGAGCTGGTGAGAGTACGCGGCAGGATAGGCGCCTGCAGCGAGCTCAGCTTCGGAGAGCGCCACCCCATTATTTTAGATGGGAAGCATGCGCTAACTCGCCGTCTGATATATGGATATATAGCGGCTCTACACGCTAACCAAGAAACCGTAGTCAACAGAGTCCGCGAGAGATACTGGGTGACCAACCTGCGGTCAACAGTCAAAGCTGTCACCGCGAGCTGTCAACGGTGCCGTCTGGAGAAGGCCAAACCTGTAACACCTAAAATGGGTGATCTCCCGGCCGCAAGGCTGGAGGTGACTCGGCGAGCCTTCGTGCACTGTGGGGTCGATTATTTTGGCCCCATGGAAGTTACCATCGGTCGGCGCAGGGAGAAGAGGTGGGGCGTCTTGTTTACTTGCCTCACCACCCGCGCCGTCCACTTAGAGCTGGCATCATCACTGAGCGCTGACTCAGCTATCCTGGCCCTGCGGCGCCTAAGTGCGCACCGCGGGTGACCCGCGGACATGTACTCCGATCGTGGCACCAATTTCGTCGGAGCGCACGGTGAACTACGTGCGGCTCTGCGTGACATGGATCACAACAAGCTGAGAAGTGAAGCTTCAGGCCGCGGGATCGCGTGGCATTTCAACCCTCCGGCATCTCCGCACATGGGTGGGTGCTGGGAGCGACTAGTGCGCTCAGTAAAAAACGCACTCAAAGCGACGCAGCGAGAGCGCGCCCCTCGCGAGGAGGTCCTTTACACGCTCCTTGCTGAGGCCGAGCTTATTATAAACAGCCGGCCTCTCACTTACGTGCCCAGTGACATCGAGCACCCGGTGGTGCTGACCCCCAACCATCTCCTGCTGGGTACCGCCGCGGGAGATGCTCCGTGTACGCGTGGACACGCCAAGGACGTCGTCGACTCCCGCCGCATGTGGAAAAAGGTGAACGCGCTGGCCGACCTCTTCTGGAAACGATGGCTGTGCGAGTACCTCCCAACGCTCCAGCGACGCAACAAGTGGACGAAAGATGTGCCAAACGTTAAAGTGGGTGATGTGGTAGTGATAACAGACCAAAATAAACCACGTAACCAGTGGACCAAAGGGGTCATTAAAAATGTGTATCCAGGTTCGGACTCTATAATAAGAGTGGTAGATATAAGAACCAACCATGGGGTCCTGCGTCGGCCCGTTGTAAAGGTTGTTGTGCTCCCTACAGACGGGAGTATAGTCGGTTGAACCCTCTTACTGGGGGTGGGATTGTTAAGGAGCACAGCAATCTATTTAGACATAAGTTAATTTAGATAAATTGAATTACGGAGACTTGGTAGAGAATTAATATTGAAAGTAAAGCCCATAGAAAATTATTAGTTACATATCTCTCACTAACTACCTAGTTTAAATTGTAAACATTGAACTTAGGTTGGAGGAAGCGATAAAGCAATATACGCGCTCCCACCGCGCCCTCCAGCCTACGTGCGCGCACATAAATATGGCCGCCATTTGCTCAAATGAGTCAGTCTTCGCTTGATCCTCGTGCTGTAACTATCAGTCTCCGGTTGCCCTTCGTAATGTAAAGAGCTCTGGTCTAGTTTGATTATTGTGATTTATTGTGACTACGTGTTTTAGTGAAGAATATATTTGTTTCCTGATTTTCATCTTCGTATTATTTCACGGATCGCCCATCAACCCTGCGCCTGATCTGCTACAACTCTCAAACCATAAGAGCCGTTAGCATCGACTCAAACGTCCTCGGTTACTCCAGTATTCATATCACGTTCAGCTATCTATCGAAACCTCTTGATATATCCAACATCATCGGTCATATTCAAAATTAGATTCTCAAAAACCACACTGAAAACATTCATTAGCATTGACTCAAACATCCTCGGTTACTACAGTATCCATATCAGGTTCATACAAAATATCCACACTTACCACGGTAACCGAGACATCGCTTATCGCTAAGCGACATGGCATTCATAAAGTGCTGTGCATTATTGAAACACTTCTTCTCTCTTTCAAATAAGTGAAATGAAGGAGTAGGTTTGCCGTTTATACATATAATTAGCTAGTGCGTTTCAATCAACAAAGCATATAGTAATATTATAGTTTTTGTTTTCACAATTTGGTTTGCAAAGCTGAAAAACAGAAATCAAATCATTGCGATATACTTTTATAAGTACAGCAATGCCTAAACTGTCCTACGATTAAACACATTAAACAGTTTAGCTATTTATCGAAACCCCTTTATTGATAAATCCAAAATCATCGGTCATATTCAAAGTAACATTCTCAAAAACCACAATCAAAATATAAGGGAAGTAAGCATCGACTCAAACGTCCTCGGTTACTCCAGTAACCATATCACGTTCATACAAAATATCCACACTTAGTAACCGAGACATCGCTTATCGCTAAACGACGTGGCATAGATAAAGTGCTGTGCATTATTGAAACACTTCTTTACGTCCCTGTCTATGCACGTTTTGTAGATAGCTTAATGACATCCGGAGTATGCTTTGACGATAGTTCAAGTACTAGATTATCAATCTGCCTAGCCTTTTCCCAACTATGTTGGGGTCGGCTTCCAGTCTAACCGGATGCAGCTGAATACCAGTATTTTACATGGAGCGACTGCCTGTCTGACCTGCACAACCCAGTAACTGGGTAATACGATACCCCTTGGTAAGACTGGTTGTCAGACTTTCAGTTCAAGTACTAGATTATAGGATGGAAAAGGTTTTTAAATTGCAATTTTGTGAAGGAATAAAAGGTATGAGATTTTGTAAGTGCATTGTCATTATATCCACGTTTGTACTCCCTCACTATGAAACATGCAATCTTGCATAATTATCCGTGAAAATTAATTGGATAGGTAGTTTTTGGGCAATCATTGAGAACAACCTAAATGACGTGGCGCCTATCAATTATTGTTTTGTGGATAGATAATTCATAGACAAAGATAACAGAATAAAGAAAAGTACACCAGCTCTCATGGCATGTCGTCCAAAAATGATGGCTTTTCATTATGTAGTGACACATATAGACATTAAGGAACTTAACTCGCTACTTATCTATCTTTGCATATTAAGTTTTACAATTGTAATGATTTCATAAAAGACTACTGAAGAATTGCGTCAATATCGGTCATTGTGAGTTCAGTCATATTCAGAATTGAATGTTTGGATGTTCAAATAATGATGATGACGTATGAAAAAATTCGTTCAAAAGAAAAACTAAACATTTTCATTAAAAATTCACATTCCCATTCACAAGACCTCAACCACATCGATTGACATTCATCTATTTATAACAATAACCTTTTGTTGACACGTAACACAGGACCCCGAGGTGCCGACTGCCATCGCCTGACCGCGCCAACCTCGGCTATATAGACAGATTAAATCTGAGGGTTAACCCAGAGACAATATTAAACAGATAAAAGCTTTACTGTGAATAATTTGTACAGGTGACCTTTGAAGGGTTTGTTTTTAAACCATTCTTTTTTTGAAGTTTAGTTGTTCTTTTTAATTTAAAATTGAATTGTGTGCATGTAATTTATGTGTGTGGTTCATGTCAAAAAGTGATAGGGATAGATTCAAATTAAACTTAGAACTCTTGCTGGCCAGTATGGTTTGTATAAATTTGTTTTTGCTATTGGTGGTATCAGTCAACTTCTTTAGTGCTTGAGCAATTTGATAAGTAACTGCTGTAGTAATAAATCAATAAGCAAAGTTGGGAACGGAGATTGATTACGCACGCAGGATGCATTTGAGTATTATAGTTATTCGTATAGTGGTGAAAACTATCTTAAGACTTCTTTAAGGCCATCCAAGGAAAGGTGCAAGATGTAGGTACCCACTTTACTTTGCCGTATAACATTTGGACTCAGAGCTCCGTTCGAGTTTGTCCAACTTTACGACTAGTAATACAGTGTACAATAACATAAATCAGGGCTTGAAAAAACAGACCATCGAAATATACCTATGTATATAATATAGGTCATCGTTTTTCATAAAGTACTTGAAAATCGTTTTGTGAATAATTTTAACATTCGACCCATAGGAGATTTATTTTGGAAACCGTATTTAATTAGTTACCTTTATCATTGGCAGTAATTATGGTACGAAGGGTAATATAATTTTAATTATTGGTCTGCAATGTAGAAAGCTTTTGATAATACATTAATTAATTATTGCGTTGAAATATTATGTTTTTACATAAACCTCTGCAAATTTGGTTTTACTGTGTGTTAATCCTTATTTCGTATTTCGTTAATTGTAGCCACAAATAGTTCGACGGTGCTTTTTTACCCAACGCTCCCCAAATTTTCAACCACCTTTGGCACTCGAATGACGTTTAACTGTGAACGGTTTGTACCAACGTTGCGCGTTGGTACAAACCGTTCACAGTAACTTGTCCCTTGGCTCTCATGTTGGTACCATTGTTATCAAGCTGTTGTGCACAGGTTTGGCTTGAAAGCAATTGCAATGGTGCCAACATGGCGGAACCAAGGCACAAGTTATAGTGAACGTAGTGTAAACACTTGTGCAATCGTTTTGTGATATGCATTGAAAAAACATATCATTATCAGTAGTTGTGAACCTATGGGGTTCGCAACTAACCCCCAACCCTCCCCACTCGCGGGGGTTTTGGGTCTAAAATCAGCCAAACTCAGACACTTGACGGGTTAACTGTGAACGGTTTGTACCAACGTTGCGCGTTGGTACAAACCATTCACAGTAACTTGTCCCTTGGCTCTCATGTTGGTACCATTGTTATCAAACTGTTGTGCACAGGTTTGGCTTGAAAGCAATTGCAATGGTGCCAACATGGCGGAACCAAGGCACAAGTTATAGTGAACGTAGTGTAAACACTTGTGCAATCGTTTTGTGATATGCATTGAAAAAACTGGCCAAGTGCGTGTCGGACCACGCACAATGAAGAACGTCGTAGTTGAGAAGAATTTATCCCAAAAACAAACTTTTACCTTGCCCAGAGGCTAAGCATTTCCATACAATGTGGCAATGCCGCGAGTCTGTTGGGCACATTACCAGTCGTCAACGATGCGGATGAGTTTTTCGACACCATATTTTAGTTTGTGAATAGTTTAATTAACTTAGGACATCATTTTGTTATTTTTATTAATTAATTATGTATAAACTATTATTAAAGTAAACATTATTTTAATTCTAAAACAAGCATTACAAAAAAAAAACTTAAAATTATAGTTGAAAAACAAGTTCTATACATACATAGGCATACATTGACATAGGTACGTCACAGTCAATTTTTTGTAATCGCAAAATACTATTTTTTTTTATACGAAAAATCTACAAATTAACGATTTTCGGACTTTTTCCTTTACTTGTGCAGTGGGACCTAGTTTCTTGCCAAATTTCATGATTCTAGGTCAGCGGGAAGTACCATATTTGTTTTGATTTACTTACGAGTATTACAAATATGTCGCATAAATGGCCGTATTGTTTTAGTGCGTTGAGCTTGATTTTTTTAAGCTCTAACCATAGACCTAGTATTTGATATTAATTTCAACTTTATACCTCCACGCGTTCCTGAAAAAAAAATCTTGACAGACTGACAGACAGACAGACGGACAACAAAGTGATCCTATAAGGGTTCCGTCTTTCGTTTTGAGGTACGGAACTCTAAAAACGAGATGGCTACGTTATAGTTCCCATTTTGGATGCGCGGCGAAAGAACATAATGATATATTCCTTATAGTCCAGTAAAACTAGATCGATTTGTATGGAGTAGATTGCAATAAATGCTCTTTGGGTGATAATTCAGAATTAAATATATAAATAGCTGAAATACATAAATTGACAGTAATCCCCGATATTTTTTTTATATATATTGAGTTATTAGCAATTATAGCAATAACATTAAATTTAAGTGGGAACAAAAAATGGACCACTGGTGATTTTGTACATGGCTGCTCCTTTTCAAAAGTTTTAATTATGGAAATAATTATCCCCGGTCAAAATCAACATATTAGTACCATATTGACTATTTTATACAAAATAAATGATAACTTCAAAACAGTAATTGCCTAGAGAGTGAAATTTTGTCAAAGTATTTAAATAGTTACTACAAATAACTAGGTAAATTATCACCAAGGTGACTATTATACTTTTTTTTTCGTGAAGTTAAATTTGTATTTAACCCTTGTACATTAAAGACACCCAGGATATTTTTATAAATCTTACTACCAACAATTTTTGTCTACTCAAATTGGAAGAAATCCCCTGAATATCTGTAAAGCATTTCTAATAATTAAATGAAAATCAAACACTCGCGAGAGGGTGCGCGCGGGCGGCGAGCGGGGGGCGGGTGGCGGCAAATCAAGCGGCCGCGTCTATTACATAAATTTTATTTTGGATTCGTGTAATTAGACCACATGAGTAAACAAAGATGTGGTGTTTTAAAATGAAATAGTACGCACGGCTACAGATCAAGCTATACATTTCCAGTATATGCTGATCTCGCATTGTATAGGATTTCCTAACAATGAGTGGTCAGTGTAAACTGGAAATGTATAGCTTGATGTGTAGCCGCGTGTACCTACTTCTAGGCAAAATATTAATATCAGCAGAATTAAAAAAAATATTTTGGAACAATAATACAAGAAGTAGGTACACAAGTAAAACGATGATAGCTGCAAAAGTATAAACTGTAGCGCAGCTAACAACGTCCTTCTCAGATACAGAATGGAATAAATGTTCCATGCAAAAAGAGACTAATAGGTAATTTTAGTACTTTAGATAGGAGGAGCTCGTGGCTAAGTAATAACAGCCGCACGGGTCGATCCGTCAGGTTAAGCTACGCTTGCCGGGGTTGGTCAGTGGATGGGTGACCATCTTTACATATCGAGATTCCTCCGTGCCTCAGAAAGCACGTTAAGCCGTTGGTCCCGGCTGTTATTCGTGGATCTTTGACAGTCGTTACGGGTCGTCAGAAGCCCGAAAGTCTGACAACCAGTCTTACCAAGGGGTATCGTATTACCCAGTTACTGGGTTGTGGAGGTCAGATAGGCAGTCGCTCCATGTAAAATACTGGTATTCAGCTGCATCCGGTTAGACTGGAAGCCGACCCCAACATAGTTGGGAAAAGGCTAGGCAGATTGAGATAGTTAAAAAAAAGGGCGATTTGTACCAATAGCCGTCGGATTTGTACTATTACTCGTCAAAAGGACCCAGTCGTGTTAAATTTTTTGTGTTAATGTGAACTCTCAGACCTTGAACATACTGTACGTGTTTGTTAAGAGTCTAAGAAACAAAAGGTAGGTAGAAGACTGAATGCTAAGATTTACTAAAGGTTGTAGCAGAGCAGGAGGTAATAAAAACAGCAAGGTTAATTAAATTGTAACATATTTTTGAGCCGATCAGACGTCAATTCCATGCCCAAAAGCTCTAGGTGGTCGGTAACTAGTACAGATGCTCCTCGGAAAGTAGGAGATAACTGAAACTGGCTCCTTTTGGCAGTGAAAAGACACGCCTTTATTTTCAGAGCATTGAATTTGACCAGATTGCCATCTCCGGCATTGTGGAACTACAGTGGGGTATGTTAGAGGCCGCATCAAGGCGTGAATTTTCGGCAAAGATAAAGGCTAATAAGTTTGCACTCTCTTGCGCGGGATGAGCCAGTGTTCCATCAGACTTAAGCATAAGAGGCAGCAAATGGCAGAAATTTGTCTAGACCGATTTAGACAGCGATCAGAACTCCTTGCTATCAGGAAGGTATAGGATGCCAACTTGGCCTCAATTCGTCCAACATGGTCAAAACGCGCCTTCCGTAACACCCGTTCGCAATACTTGGCGGGAGAATTGAACGCTCTTTTAACATTGCGCGAGCACGTTGACTGTCGCACCTCATTACGACATTACGGGCCGAAGCCCAGGCCTGGTATGCCTGCTCTGTTTGCAAATCTGCTTGTGCACAAGACGCGTTGTACCAGGGCTGAGGCTCGCTGCCAAGTGGAACGTCAGAGAATTGGATAAAATATTGCATTCCCTGACATATCACGTATACGGGCTGAAGCCCAGGCCTGGTATGCCTGCAGTTTTACCAGCACCTGAGCAATTGTTGAAGGTTAAGTTCAAAATTGAATGAGAAAATTTTACAGTTTGTAGTAACTTGACCTACTGTTATAATATAATAATATTTTACCTGGACACCGTAAAAACGTGTTAAGAATTCACTTGCTTCCTTGCCAGACGCTTCTGTTTTTGCCAAAGCTTTTGCGACAGTCTGTGTGCCTTCCGGGTTGCCCTCCGACATAGGTAACAATTTTATTTGCTATATTTCGGTTTTGCCGAAGATATACGCTGGAACAATGTGGCTCAACGCATGACATGTTCTTAATAATTTTCTCTTTGGAATCAACTGGCTTCTTTCCAGAATCAACAAGATTAGGGCATGTGAAGGACCCACCGGATCCAGTGGACCAGTTCGGCTCAGTGGTGCTAATCATTCTAACAACTTGCACACCCTTTATTACCCATAAATTTATCTTAGGAAGCAAATTCATTATGACTTAAACTAAACCGTAAATGTATTAAGTAGTTTACTATTACAAAATATAATTTTCTAAAAATTTAATTAATGTTGTGTGTACAAAAGCGTTAACAACTATGTTGCGGTCACAATAATAGTTAATTTTGGGGCATAAAACTTTAAAATACCTAGAATTTGGCGGGTTTAGAGGCAACTATTAAGCGTGTCCCAGTAATCGTTACAATAGTACTTAAAATGACGAGATCTGGATCAAGTAGCAATTTTTAGGTACCAATAGATGTCACGTTCGAAAAAAAATACTTTTGTGATTAAAGTGTTCCAAATTTCAAGTTATTCCTGTCGTAAGCAAATTAACTTAACTAATTCATCAAATAATCAGACTTACCGTAGACCCAACTGAAGTTTCACAAATCGAAAAACAAAACTACGTGCCGACTTCACATTTAGCAGCTGAACTTGCAAAAAAATTAAATTTTTGTCGGACACACTTTTCAAGTAAAATATTTCAGACGTTGCAATATGTTACCAAGAATAGTTTGCCATAAAATCGGCAAGTTTAATGTTTAGTCAATGAGGTGTTATAATACTAGAGGCGCAGCGTCCTACAAAATAATTCAGAAAAACGTACCGACTTACCGACTTGTACGATTTTAAACACGTAGCTTTGAAACGGATACATAAATATGTCAATCTGTCAAAATAATCTATGTTTGTCTCACTTCTTCTACCGTCAAACTAATTACGTTGGAATGAGACAAGACATTGTTACCCGAAAAATGGCCAGAGTTGCCAACGATCAACATCATTTCCCAAGAATTTAATGAAGGTTTTCATTGAATCAATTATGATGAAAGATTGTAATATGGAATATTTCCATGTGCTTCTGATCTTTAGGTACCCTGGAAAACAAATAAGAGATCACTCTGTCTAGTACTGCACCTATTGACGCGTTTATGATGAATGTACATACGTTGCGATGAAAATTAAATAACGTAAATTACTATAGTTCATCTGTTTCAATCCATTTTAATAGTAATAAAAATCGGCCAAGCGCGTGTGGGCCACGCAAAATGAAGGTCTCCGTAATTGAAAAGAATGTATCCAAAAACAAACTTAACATTTGTAGCTGAAAAACAAGAAATCCCAAAAAAAAATGTTTATGCGATAAAATGACAAAATAATGGTTTTCGGACTTTTTCCTTTACTTGTGCTGTGAGACCTTGCTTCTTGCCAAATTTCATGATTCTAGGTCAACGGTAAGTACCCTATAGATTTTGATTTACTTGCGAGTATCAAAATATGTTGCATAAATGGCCGTATTTTTTTACTGCGTAGACTTAGAAGCTTGATTTTTTTAGAGCTCCAAAGGATCATAGACGACTTACGTATTTGATATTCATTTTAACTTGATACCTCCACGCGTTCCTGATAAAAAAGGTCTTGACAGACAGTCAGACAGACAGACGGACAACGAAGTGATACTATAAGGGTTCCGTTTTTCCTTTTGAGGTACGGAACCCTAAAAAAGTACGTCATTTAAAAGAAATTACGACGACTGTTCTGGGTTTCACTACTGAGTTAGATAAGTTTGTCAATCTTAAAAATTCTGAAAGGTATCTTGGATTTATAAACTGACTTGTATTTGAATTTTTTTGAACTTTGGGTGAAACCGCAGGGCGCAGCTAGTTTACTTTAATTGAAAATGAACCGGTTTATTTTCGCACAGCACACTACTATATAACACAATGTGATCATAAACAATCTATTATTTTTCATTTAAAAATATAAACTCATAGTGATTAGTCATTACGTATAAGATTATTTATTGCTAATAAAATTAATTTTGGTGGACGATGTAGTGATATATTAGGTTTAAAACCTTTGACATACTTACACGTGACATGTGTTACTTTTGTATTCAGTGACTGTTTGGGTACTTTTCCATTCAGTGAGTGTTTGGGTACTGTACAGTATGTTTAATCCAAACAGACTACAATAATAATTTAGACTTACAGGAACATACATTCGTCATTCACTAAACTCCCAAAAGTCGGGCAAAATCAAAATCGTTTTTACTGGTAACACTCATGGCAAAAACAATGTTTGATAAATTTTTGGATAATCTGAACAAAATGCAGCAAAGTTACTTGTGAAATGTATTACCACTTGCCTTAGTAATCTTTTCAGACCGTGACATACAAATTTTAATCGCACATTTCACTATTTTGATATTTTTATCGCTAAGCAATTGCTCACTTGACGTCAAGCTGACAACTGAACTCGGATATGCCTGTGGACATATACGATGTAGTAACGCTTCGGCGCCGTACACTACTGATATAGTACTATTAACATCATTGTGTTTAGTAGAAAAAGATATTGATGTTTTTAGATAATTAGACGACTACTGGGTCACTGTCGACTTCACCCGCGTTTACCTTACATGATTCTAACCAGAAGTACCGGTAGTTGATAGAAAAAATGCGCTTATCTTGAATGTAAAGCGCATTTATTATATCCCATAGGTATAACTGTGTACTGAGTTTATTAAAATCCTAACAATAGAATAATTTCAGATTTTTCTCTTTGCTGACGTAACAACAAGAAACGTCAGTTTCGTGTAGTCGGACAATCCTGGCTTTTCGTTCCGGTAGTTTCGTGCAATTGTCGCGCGAGTGGGTAGATTGCAGAGTAGGCATGGTATTATACCTTTCGCATTTTTGATTTGTGTACTGTTTTCGGCAATTTGTATGTAAAATCACTGGCACATTATCCGAGAAATGAAATAAATTGTCTTTCCGAAGCTCACTAAAACATAGAGTTTTAAAACCTTTACTGCCAACGGTGACAGAATCACCATCTAAGGGCTTTCCGCATATTACGCAAGACATAATAAATAAGTACCAAAAATCCGGGCGCATAGTAAACAATCTCATGACGTAATGAGAAGAAAATTTTCAGTAATTATTTGAGCAGTTAAACAATAGCTCCATCTTTTTCACATCCGATAACTTCGTCCCTCTCGCACACCGACGCGGGGGATGCAAGGCGCTCGGTCAAGGTTGGCATTTTATATTGTGTATGTAATTTAGGTTTTATGCATTTTGCGAAGAATCCTTATCACTTAATCAGGGGATTATGACACTTACATATGAAGAATGAAAATGTTAATGCACAGCCTAAAAAATATTTCAAGTGTCTTTTATGTACAATATACAAAACATGATAAAACACTTTTTTACTATGTTCCTGAGAAGTCACCAAGGTGAAAACTGAACATAGGTTCGAGGCTAACGTTTGGAATGTATAAACAGAAAAATCCCCGAAAGTGCGATTTTTTAAGTCTCATTTATCACACCATGAAAGAAAAAATCTCGTAATGTTAAGAATTTTGTACCCAAACCGAGGGATTTCTTATGTACTATAATTTTAGGCTGGCTGTAGACGATAATCTTACTTTTCACCTAAAGTGTGTTTTTTGTTTAATGTTAAACAGTAAAAACACAACTTTAGGTATTTCTGAGGTTCCTCCGACCATATGAACACAAAATTGCTACGAATGCATACGTAAATAACTATACTATTATTTCAAAACCAATTTACTAAAGTGTCTTTAATGCAATCTCAAACACTATTTTTACTTATTATACAGCTTACCTTTGTTAAAATAATGTATTTTTATCTGTGCACGTTTTAGTCTCAATTCATATCTATACAAAAAATAAAACTATCGAAAAAAAAAGAATTCGATTATGAAACTCGTTCGCTTACTTTTACTTGACAAAATCATTTTTGTAAAGCCGGGTCTCCTGCCCGTCTTTTTGCGAAACATTAGGTACACAAAAACATCGAAACAAAGCCACGCCCTTAAATATACATACATATTTGAATACGTAGGAGACAGCTTGCCTAAGCAAATAAATAATTATGTGTAAGGTTTTTTGTGTAATGTTTCGCAAAAAGACGCGCGGGAGACCCGGCTTAACAGAACTAGAAATAATCGTGCAAAACAACTATAGTACGGGACTAACGTCCGTAGTAAAAAATAGTCATGTCATCCGACAGAAATGAAAACATGGCAGCGCAAAACGTCACATTAGCATGTCGCGTGATGCGTGATGCGAACTCATAAGATTTCCCCTTAGATAATATACATACATCTAGATCGAGCCACCGCGTGGCCGGTCATGAGACAGCAATAGGTATAATACTTTTTCTAGGTTATGTGGTATGAGAAATGATGTTTAACGTAAGAAATCTGGAAAATATGGAATTTTGGACTGAAACCCATGTCAATACATACGCACAATGCAAAAACTGTCCAAAAAAGTTAAATTATTCGACGCAAGTTAAATTTGTAACAGTGAAAGCACTTTGTTTGGCTAACATTCAAAAGTTCGCCAAGCAAAAATACGGCACGCCGTTAGAGACAGAAGATACGATGCTTTGTCTCAATTTTCCTACTAATTTCGTATATATGCGTCTCACTTCCACACTTCACACTGTAATCATGGCAACGTAAGTTCAATGTCATTGGATTTTCCCCTACCAAAAACCGTTCAGTAGTAGCCACGAAATTCTAAATTTCTTCCGTTTTTTGCCATTTGCAGGTCAGTATCAGGCTGTATGTTGATAAAAATATGATACGCAGCTATAACAAATATGTATTCACATAATTTTAACCATAAGAATCATCAATACATCTCTTTAAGTTACATTTCTTCCAAAATGACATGATTTCCGAAATCAAACTTAAAGAGAACAAAGCTAACTTAGAGAGAGAGATGTATTAATACATATTTGTTATTGTCACTAATCATACTGTGATCAAGATACCACCTTACCTGCAAATTGCAAAAAACGTAAGAAAATTTAAAGAAGTTTTCACTTCCAAAAACCAACTTTCAACACTGCAAAAGTTTAAAAAAACGTAAAAATACTGCTTTCCGCAATAGGCGAGAGGCGATTATAGCGGTCGACCAAGCAAATGCTGGAACTAGCTCAAGGGCATGAGCAGGGGAGATTATATCATATATCTAAGTATATCATTACACTGAGCTTAATTTATTAGGGAGGGCTAAATGTCAAGACGGAAGTGTCTATAGTTCTACAACAATGACATTATACATCTAAACGTTGCCATGATTACAGTGTGAAGTGTGGAAGTGAGACACATAATTATATACGAAATAATTGGGAAAATTGAGACAAAGCATCGTATCTTCTGTCCCTTATGGCGTGCCGTATTTTTGCACGGCAAAATTTAAAATGTTGCCAGACAAAGTACTTTCACTGTTACAAAATTTATCTTGCGTCGATTAATTTAACATTTTTGGATAGTTTTTGCATTGTGCGAATGTATTGACATGGGTTTCAGTCCAAAATATGGAAGATTTCTTACGTTAAACCTCATTTCTGATACCACATAACCTAGAAAAAGTATAATATTGCTGTCTCATGACTGGCCACGCGGTGGCTCGATCTAGATGTATATTATCTAAGTCTACAAGGATCTTTGACACCAACCTACAACGCCCCCCGCGTTGCAGGTAAAAAAATTGTGAAATGGAGAAGGTCCGGCAAAGCTAATTGTAGATGTCGTGATGATAGCTAGGTCCCTAAGGCCTATAATTTTGACATTTCGTTCATTCATGAGTTTGGTTCTATTTCACTATTTCGTTATTTTCGGTGATTTCAATATTTTAAATAATTTTTTTGACAGGAATAAATACATTTTTTGAGGAGCTCGTGGCTAAGTAATTACAGCCACACGGGTCGACCCATCAGGTTAAGCTACGCTTGCCGGGGTTGGTCAGTGGATGGGTGACCATATTTACATACCGAGACTCCTCCGTGCCTCGGAAAGCACGTTAAGCCGTTGGTCCCGGCTGTCATTCGTGGATCTTTGATAGTCGTTACGGGTCGTCAGAAGCCCGAAAGTCTGACAACCAGTCTTACCAAGGGGTATCGTATTGCCCAGGTACTGGGTTGTGGAGGTCAGACAGGCAGTCGCTCCATGTAAAATACTGTTATTTAGCTGCATCCGGTTAGACTGGACGCCGACCCCAACATAGTTGGGAAAAGGCAGATTGATTGATTGAAATAATTTTTTTGACATGGAAAGTGTTAGAATTTAAAACCTTAAACATTTCCTCGTAATCACTTTATTCAAAATGTTTTGAACTCCTTTACGAATAGCTTTAATCCACAATCATCTAATTTTACGGTCCCTCGGGAAATGGTGAACCCCAATTTCGGAGTATTTAATTGGAGTCCACTATTTCCCGTCTATTTCATCATCATCATCATCATCATCATCATCATCATCATCATTTCAGTCGACAGACGTCCACTGCTGTACATAGGCCTCCTTGGGGCACCGCCACCTACACATAATCATATTTATTGATTGGAAAATTGCCAACCTATTTTGCTTGACATTTCTACAAAACTATCGACCACAGCATACTAGGAAAATTGTCTAGTAAATAAAAAAATAATAGTATGGTGTAGTAGCTCCGTAGTGTTGTAGACAAAAATGAAGCGATCGAGCTGTCGTGTTTAATTTTTGTTGGGCGGGAGTTCTGCGATCTATCTATGGTCTAATCATAAGAGAGAGCGTTTTAAGTAATTCTAAAAATGTGTAGGTATCGAAGGACCAAAACAACAGTTATTTCGGGAGCTAGGAATCTGTAAAACATCGAGGCGTATTTTGAAAATTGGAATGGAGTGTTTATGATTGAAAATGTGATTAATTTATTCGATAAAAAATCCATTCCAGTTTTCAAAATACGTCTCGATATTTTTTTTCTATCAATCACATTAACTACAAGTCATGGCAAGCTATAAACTGTTTGAAAACTTCATACAATTGCATGTCAGTACTAAATTATCTGCTAAACACCTCACCAATTTCCTTGCCTGTATTTACTAGCAAAACAATTTGTACACATTCAAATAACGCCACTACAGTATCAGAATTAATTCCAACAGCCAACTGATTGCTATAGGTACGCTAATGCACAGTACTCCATGTTGTGCACAAAGGCTTCCGCAGACGGGCAAGACTCGGCAGTGCGACGCGATTCTGCGACATAATATTATAGCCATACAACAAAAATCAATCTGCTTAGCCTTTTCCCAACTTTGTTGTAGTCGGTTTCCAGTCTAACTGAATGCAGCTAAATAACAGTATTTGACATGGAGTGACTGCCTATCTGACCTCCACAACCCAGAATCCGAAGAGCAATTTCTATGAAAACAGAGTCGCACTGCGACATGTCGTGCGACAAGTCGCGCCTAACAACGAGAGCCTTAAACTGCTTTAACGAATGATCCCGCTGGGGTAATGCTGATGCCGTAATCACCTCACTGCTGGTAATAGAGATCGCAATACGATGGTATTACTGGTATTACTATACTGGTTGATGGAATTACTGGGTTGGTTTCCAATGATTGACTGTGTAATTCTCTATAGCAACTACATAGATAGTGATATAATTTGTTTACGATACTGTACAATACAGAGTATGAAGGGTAAAGCATTAATTCAGTACCTAAAATACATGAAGACCCACCAGTTTAAATTTTTCATCGGTTATACATATAAAAAAACCGGTCAAGAGCGAGTCGGACTCGTGCACCGAGGGTTCCGTTCCGATTTCTGAAAAAGTGTGCTATTTAGAGACATCGTTTTATTTTTCCTGTAAACTTTACATAAACTTCTATCACATAGAATAATTTCAGATTTTTCGCTTTGCAAACTTCGGAGATAAGGGGGGGAACGATATTTTTTTTATATTTTTCAACAAAAGTCGAAAACTATGCGGCGTAAAAAAACGAAAAAAGATGTTTGAGAATTTGCAAACAGCGCCCTTTCATATGATACCCCACATGCCCTTTTTTTTTTTTTTTTTTTTGAGGGTGGGAAATCATCAAATAACTTCTCCCGCTCTGGGTGGAGCGGAAGGGCGTGTCAGACTTTTACTGACTAAAACCCACCCGTGTTCCTTCAGTAGTTGCCTATGCCAGGGCCACGGTATCTTCTTATAACAACCCGCGACCCCAACGGCGTCGGCCCTATTGGACCCCATCACTTGCTGCCACGCAATTGCCACGCAATTCCCGCCGCCCAGGGCGTCTCCTGCGGCGACTGAGGGCGTGAGGCTGCCTCTCCCTCACGCGTTCCGCCTCCTCCTTTGCGAGCATCACTGCTTCGCAGAAGGAGGTGACGGCCTCCCATGCACTCTCGCTCCGCACCATGGCCTGAACCAGGCTCGGACGCGAGAGATCGCCGCCGCCGATCGCCTCCGTGAGAACACGGCGGTGCTCTGCCCAAGCCGGGCAGACCTCCACTGTATGCTCCACCGTGTCCTCCGGGCGATCCACACAATGGTGACACCCGGGCGTTTCCTCCCGCCTTATGTGAAACAGGAACCTCCCGAAACAGCCGTGTCCGGTGAGGACCTGCGTCAGGCGGAAGGTGAGGACGCCGTGGCGCCGCTCTAACCACTCCTCAAAGAGGGGACTTATCGCCGCAATTGTGGCGTGCCTATGCGGCTATGTGTAAAACTATGCGGCCTAAAAAAATAAAAAATATGTTTGAGAATGTGCAAACAGCGCTCTTTCATATGATACCCCACATGCCCTACTACCCCTTCTTTGAATTTTTGAGACCCCGTTTCAGTCCCTGTTGCAAAAAAAATATAAATATTTTTATTTCTTTCTTATTTGCAAAATAGTTGGGTAAACGTCATCTAAAACTGTTCTAAATTTCAAGTTGATAGCATTAGTAGTTCTTGAGATATCCAGCTGTGACAGACAGACAGACAGACAGACAGACTGAGTCACACCATAAGGGTTCCATTTTTACTATTTTGGTACGGAACCCTAAAAATCAGGTCTTCCATGCACATTGGCCGTGTAGGTATTGCACTTTTATATGAAACAGCAGATTTTTAGGGTTTTGTACCCGAAGGGTGCCAAACAGAACCCTATTACTAACCCACTGCTGTCCGTCCGTCCGTCTCCGTTCGTCTGTCTGTCAACGGGCTGCATCTCATGAACCGTAATAGGTAGACAGTTGAAATCTTATATCTCACAGATTATGTATTTACATTGCCACATAATAAAAAAAATTAAAGGGGGTCCCCACACAGGTCAGCCTAGTGTTAAAATATTGTACGAGTCGGACTCGCACTTGGCAATTTATTTATATTTTATAACCGACCAAAAATGACTGTTCTGGATCCTCTCAGAAGCATGTACTAGATTCATGGCAACAGTTTGCGAATCCCTTACACAGTGTATATTGACAATTGTAATAAATTGAAGCTTCCGTTGACGGATTTTTACGGTAAGAAATTCGGTTATTGTAACTGCATAACATATCTTATTTGCGATGTGTGCTTAGTGCGAGTTTTTATACTTACTCGATCGCGTTTACGTTAACTTTAGCTTACGTCAATTTGTATGGAATAATTGTGATTTCCATTGTAGTCACCAGACGGCGCTTATTCAGTTTCAGTACAAATTGACGTTTACGTTAACGTGATCGAGTAAGTATAAAAACTCGCACTAAGGCCTCTGTACTATAAGAACGCTTTACATTTGTACCACACACAACAAAACCATGACTAAGGTTAAACCAACGCTCAATGGAATTTCTTTGTTAAATCCAACTTAGCAAAACCTGCTACAGAAGACCGGGAAAATCAACCGTTTTCCAACCCGATTTAAAGACCAAATTCCCATGGGCTTGTGCCCTGAAGAAATGACAATGGCTTGCAAATTGCGATGTTTATGATATTGTTGAAAGAACGCGGAGTATTTGAAAATTATCTGTAGGTAATGTGCCATTAGATAACGCGACAATCTTTTATGAAATGCCTTGTTTTAGTAGTTAGACTTTAAATTCAATGCGATTATTTCATACTCATGACGTTTGCATTGTTAGCATTAGTATTTTTATCTATATCAGAAAGGTTTAGGTGGTGAAATAAAGGTAAACAATCTTGATGTGACTATTTACACAAACACATACTAAACAAATAAACTACTGCTTAAACTAATGGTTCAATTGACTTAGTAATCATTATTGTTGTATTTATATTGGTTTTTAGTTGCATTTTATTTTTAAACTGAGGTTTTAAAATAAAAAAAACCGGTCAAGAGCGAGTCGGACTCGCGCACCGAGGGTTCGGTTCCGATTTCTGAAAAAGTGTTATATTTAGAGACATTGTTTTATTTTTCCTGTAATCTTTACATAAACTTCTATCATATAGAATAATTTCAGATTTTTCGCTTTGCAAACTTCGGAGATAAGTGGGGGGAACGGTATTTTTTTTACATTTTTCATCAAAAGTCGAAAACTATGCGAGCTAAAAAAAAGAAAAAATAAATTGAGGATTTGCAAACAGCGCTCTCACATGCCCTAGTAGTCCCACTTTGAATTTTTAAAACCCCCTTTCAGTCAATGTTGCAAAAAAAATATAAATATTTCTATTCCTTTCTTATTTGCAAAATAGTTGGGTAAACGTCATCTAAAACTGTTCCAAATTTCAAGTTGATAGCATTAGTACTTCTTGAGATATCCAGCTGTGACAGACAGACAAACAGACAGAGTCACACCTTAAGGGTTCCTTTTTTACCATTTTGGTACGGAACCCTAAAAAGATAAAAGACACATCAAGATTGTTTACTTTTTTTTCACCACCTAAACCTTTCTAGTATAGTTGTTTCTTTTTAAAGGGCTTGTGGCTAAGTAATATAACAGCACGGGTCGAGCGTTCACTGGCCGCGGTTGTTCCGTGGATGAGTGACTTTACATACCAATACCCTCCCTCCATGCCTCGCAAAGCGTTGGTCCCGGCTGTCATTCATAGATCTTTGACAGTCGTTACGGGTAGTCAGAAGCACGAAAGTGAGACAACCAGTCTTACCAATCGGGGTATCATAGTACGCAGTAACAGAGTTGTGTGGAAGTCTGTCTGTCACAGCTGGATATCTCAAGAACTAACATTCGTTGTTAGTTAGACTGTAAAAGTACATTTAGATGTAGGTTAAGATTTAGGATATAGTATCTTTGTAATTTTATAGGATGTAGATTTAGGATTTAGCATGTAAGGCCACGCTATCGAATTGGATCTCAGATCTGTAATGGTAGTTGTAGATAAGATTGCTGTAAATAAATAAATAAATAAATAAATTTACTGTGCCTCTAATACGAACTAAAGAGTGAAATAAAAAGTTGTATTTATTTTAGTATAGGCGCTTATAAATGTAGGGTTTAAAGTCTTCCATAAACAGGATCAGTTCCCGGCAACGTCTGAATAGATTTCCAAACATTCGACTTCTGCCTGTGCCTTTTATAAAAACCAGAGGCGTGAAAATATAAGAAGAATGAGTGGGGTGTGTCTGTTAAACTCAGCTGATTTAGTCCGGACCTCAAAGTAAATAAGATTAGCATAAAACAATGACTTCACAAGTGAATTTATTCATAAGTTTCCTATTGTCATCTCTGGGGAGACTCGTGATTGTTTTTAACCTAGTTTTTTGTTTGAACTTTGATTTTTCGCTGAGGAAAACGCTGAATAGTAATGTTAAAATGGCGCAAAAAAAGTTTGTTCTTGTCACTTTATTTGAACACACTTCTTGGACTTTTTCCTTAAAAAACTCGTAAGCAAACGCCTCGTCAGCTTTCTAGAGAAAAACTCTGTACTCTTGGAGCGGCAGTTTGGCTTCCGACGAGGGAAGTCTACTGAACAAGCTGTGAGTCTGCTGACTGGCATTATCTCCTTGAGGAGATAGCTAGTGTCAGAGGCCTGTACTTAGATTGGTTCAGGATTTACTTGTCTGGTCGACATCAGCTTGTTAAAATTTGGGGTAGTGTCAGCGGGAGTCTTCCAGTTGCCTTCGGGGAGCCGCAAGGAAGTATTCTGGGACCAACACCAACTCTCTTCATTACGTACACGGATGACATTCTGAGGCTTAATATTGAACAGTCGGAAGTCGTCTGCTACGCTGATGATACTACAGTATTTTTTAATGGAGCTACTTGAAAAGGCTTTCGATGCAGCTGAAAAAGGGATGAATATCATCACAAGTTAAAGGCTAATCCTTAAAAAGCTACTTTGTTGCCCTATCACGTCACTTGGTCTAGCAGACCAAAAACATTGACTCCTTAAAAATACACAACAATCTTAACAGCAGCATCCGTCTCCACTACCGATTGCAACTGTAATGTCATTGGCAGAGTAGTAAAATCAAAATATCTAGGCGTCATAATTGATCAGAACAATTCAACAATTTCAATTACGTTGCGAAACTGTAACGAGTCAGTGCTTACAGGTGTACATCTCTATATGCCAATATATCCTGCAATACTATGATAGTGACTGGAGTAACGCTACCACGACGTGCATGCTGGAGCTGAAACGGACCCCGCTGGCCTCAAGTTGCTTCTGGGAAGACTACGACGTTTTTCTACTGATGAACAGTTAAAGGAAACTGGGGTTTTACGCGTACGTCAACTGTTCATCCTAAGGTCACTACTAAACCTTTTAAAAGTCAACAGCAATCGCTCTAGCTTCAGTAGGGGGGGTAGGAAGGAACATAGCTGAAATAATCCTACTTCCAAAAACAAAAAGGCTCTTCGCATCCCGGTTTTTGGTCTTTTTACCCATACGAGTGTTCAATGCTGTAAGTAAAACTTTTACTGTGCCGAAAATTTACTCTTAGGCTAAAACTAAACTTGAGGAATGGTTGCTGGGCCGGACCTATGAGGAAACAGAAAGTTTATTCTGTAGATTAAGTTAATACCCGTGATGGGTATTAACTTAACTTATTATATCCTTATACTCTCTGATAAAATACGCATCTACACACACACTTACACCCCACATTTACTCAACTTAAGAGGCCTGTCGCATTTTGTCACCTCTCTCGCTCACACTGGGCCAAATTTTTAAGAATGTTAAATGAAAAGATGATTTTTTGAAAAATGTAATCAATTAGCGAACTAGTAAATAATTTTAATTGAATAGATCATTATTGAAAACTGTTGTATGTTATACTTATTAGGTGTGTACCTATGTACAAAAAGTTATGGTTTGTACTCTTTACTCTATTCTTGTCATCTTTAATTCCTTGTTCTTTTATAAAGCTGTTTGGTTCTATTATATTAAATTCATTTCTTCTAACATTATTCTTTTTAACCGACTTCCAAAAGGAGGAGGTTCTCAATTCGTCGGAACCTTTTTTTTTTTTTTTTTTATGTATGTTCCCCGATTACTCGAAAATGGCTAGACCGATTTGGATTTTTCTTTTTTTGTTCGAAAGGGTATACGTCCCAAGTGGTCCCATGATCATCAAGTCAGGATCTGATGATGGGATCCCATGGAAATCGAGGGAAACCCTCAAATTTTATGGGCACACCTATATCGATTTCGGTATTTTTTATAGTAACTCGTGCATTTGCTCTCGGAAAGTACCATTCGGTGAGCTGGAACTGATGATGAAGACCACAGAGGGCCATCGAAAATACTCAATTATATCTAAGTATATAACAGGTTAGGTTGCGATTCGATTACTTTAATATGGTTTATGCTCGTCAAAATAATGGTTATGGTGACTTCACCATGAGCTCCATTTCTCCTGGTTCTTACTAGGAGAACTCCTCAATAATTAACGGCCCTGCATCGGGAAAAGCAACATTTTGTAAAACGTGATGAGCAGCTGACATTGGGTTATTGTAACTTAGATAAATTACAAACTGAACCACTAAAAAGTGAAAAATAAAAACTTTTTTACAAAAACAAAAACCGACTTCCAAAAAAAACACTACAAAGTGAAAAATAACTTTAATTTCGGAAGTCGGTGGCAAAAAACTAAAATACAGATCCAAAGACACCGACTTCCGAAATTAAAGTTATTTTTCACTTTGTAGTGTTTTTTTTGGAAGTCGGTTTTTGTTTTTTAATAAGTTTATTCCTCCAACAAAAACACATTTTATAGTGGCATTTATTCAACTCATCTCAAAAATAGATAATACTTTTTGATATGAGTTTATTAGATAACAGGTCATAGTCTACCTATGTGCCAAATTTCATCCAAATCCATTCAGCATTTAACAAACAAACTCACCTTCAGATTTATAATATTAGTTAGGAAGTTAGGATTAGGATTAGGAAAGAAGGAGGTCAGCTTGGAGAGCTGACAGTGATGATCCTACTGTCAACTCTCCAAGCTGAACTTCTTATTTTTTAATCTTCTAAATATGAAATAGTGTTTATCTCTTAATACATACCATCAACTTAAGAAGGGCCCGTAAAGATCGGTTGGCAAAGCCAAAATCACTACAGAACTTAGTTATAGTCCGGCCGTCATGTCACATTCTTGACAACTGCCAGTTTCATACTATCGTGTATGTGTTTTGCGAAATTGATCCTTATCACAACAGACTAGAAATTGTCGAACTGAGGTGTCAGGAACGCATTCTCTCAACATCCGGACTGTAAACGATCTAAATTCCTTTACATTAACATGACTTGATTCCTAAACTAAACTTACCTTCAAATCTCTGGAATGCCTCAACTCCTGTCTCCGAGGTGGCTGTCCAGGCAGGTCAGAGTACACCAGGTTTCGCACAGATCCTCGGAACTTAGGCTCGAATATCACTGAGGGTAGCGCTAGTGTCGTCAGTTTTGAGTTGTACCTAGAACAAAGGATATTAAAAGTGTGAGTAACGTGTAATGATTAAATAATATATAATAATATAACAGGAGCTCGTGGCTAAGTAATAACAGCCGTACGGGTTGAACCATAAGGTTAAGCTACGCTTGCCGGCGTTGGTCCGTAATGGGTGACCATCTTTACATACCGACACTCCTCCGTGCCTCGGAAAGCACGCAAAGCCGTTGGTCCCGGATCTCATTCGTGGATCTTTAACAGTCGTTACGGGTCGTCAGAAGGCCGAAATTCTGACAATCAGTCTTACGAAGGGGTATCGTATTACCCAGTTACTGAGTTGTGGAGGTCAGATAGGCGGTCGCTCCATGTAAAATACTGGTATTCAGCTGCATCCGGTTAGACTGGATGCCGACCCCAACATAGTTGGGAAAATGCTAGGCAGAATGAATGATTAAATAATAATATCCGTCCATCTGCGAGAGGGACCACGAAGGTCCGATGTCAAAATCGTTCCTGTCTGTGAATCGGACCCCAGTGGTCCTATCGGATACCGACGTTATTTTGACTGTTTTGTTTTCTCAGAAGCAGCCCGGAGTCTGGGTTTGTGCCCGGTTGATGGCAATAGGCTGGCCCCCTATTACATGGGACTTTTTTTTTTGTAGGGCTTCTCATAGTTGACCACGGGGGGTCGAGACTGTTTAACCGGACTTTTCTGTGGCTGCTTTAAGCGAACTTAAAGCATACGGCCATGGCTTAGAACTAGGGGTTTAAAAGCGACTGCTCATCGCTAGAACAGCCTGAGGGTTCAGGCTGGATCGTGATAGGAGAAGAGTTGTTATACGGGGGGTTTAAGGCTACAGACTCGGCTGCGCCACCAGCTGGCACAACCTCACCGAGTAGAGGGCAGGGGGAGGCAAATACGATTGCGACCTCGACGGCGAGATCGGAATGGCTTGGTCTTGGCTTGCATTTGCGGACCGTACTGGTGGCCTTATTACTCTCCTGAAGGAGGGTTATAGGGTCATCAGGATCGGAAGTGTATGTATGTGTGCGTTCCTGCACCATTAAGTATGTTGTGTCAATCATCAATGACAGTCATAAACTAGCATCCAATTTTGCAAAGGTGGTTTTATTCGGTAGCTGACAGATCAGAATATACTATAGATACAACTCATAATGTAATTACTCGTAATACTAGTCTTCACGCAAAAGTCACACGTGACGAGAATAAAGTTTCCATTCGCAAAGGACCAGGAACTAGAAACCAATACGGAACAAAAGACCAATTTCCCAAATTGATTGAAAAACGACCAGTGTATATATATAACACATGAAAAACTCAACCATATCCTATTTTTCTTTCCTCTTCCTTAGCTTTAAAGTAATTGGATTTATCTCGAGCGTAACGATTTGAATTAAATAGAAAACACAGCTTATTTTTCTTTTATTTCTTTAATGAATCATAAAGTACATAGGCTAGGGTTATGAATGTAGCACATCGGGCAAAAGGCCTCCACGGCTTAGCTGTTAAGATTTGATTATTGCATGAAACATTTTCTGGTCGTGTACTCTCTCGTTTTAGTGCTCAGAATTGGTCCCCTAGATCGTGGAATATAACACCACTGGATTTTATTTTAAAGGGATATTTGAAATCAAAGGTATATGCCAACAAGCCCACAACCACACGTGCATTTCAGGAGGAGATTCAACGCTGCATCAACGAAATTCAGCCACATTGATGCAAAAAAGTCGTGGAAATATCGACAAAAGAGTGCGAATGTGCTAGCTAAGCCATGGAGGCTATTTGCCCGATATGCTATTCCATAATAACCGTAGCCTTATGTACTTTAAGATTCAATAAAGAAATTGTAATAAAATAAAAAGGAACTGTGATTTATCTTGCGTAAATTCTGGGACAATTTACAGGACGTGTGAAACAACTTAGAAAAAAAACCGGTCAAGAGCGAGTCGGACTCGCGCACCGAGGGTTCCGTACCATAATTTATATGTATTTTTTGTTGATGATTTCTGAAAAGCTGTGCTATTTAAAGACATCGTTTTATTTTTTCTGTAATCTTTACATCAACTTCTATCACATATAATAATTTGAGATTTTTCGCTTTGCAAACTTAGATAAGGGGGGGGCACGGTATTTTTTTTACATTTTTCATCAAAAGTCGAAAACTGTGCGGCTTAAAAAAAATAAAAAAAATGTTACGGAATGTACAAACAGCGCTCTTTCATTTGATACCCCACATGCCCTAGTAGCCCTACCTTGAATTTTTAAGACCCCCTTTAAGTCCTAAAAATATTTTTATTTCTTTCTTATTTGCAAAATAGTTGGGTAAACGTCATCTAAAACTATTCCAAATTTCAAGTTGATAGCATTAGTAGTTCTTGAGATATCCAGCTGTGACAGACAGACAGACAGACTGAGTCACACCATAAGGGTTCCTTTTTTACCATTATGGTACGGAACCCTAAACAAAACCTATACCGCTCTCACGTCCCGGAACAGTGATATACGTTTAAAATATTTTTAATAAAACCCCATTTTTAAAGAACATTCGTCACGGTTAGACAAGGAAGGCTAACAACAATTTATCTTGCGTCCTATTCTGTTACAGCGCACCGTAGAACGATATTTCAGGGTGACATGTTCGCTAGAAGCTTGGTTTAAAATTGCTTTTATTATATTTACTGTTGCTTTGTTTCGAGAATAATCGCGAGAAAAGAGGAAAGAAGGTATTCCAAGTGCTGCACTGGAGGATTTGTTATGGCTTCGTCGGTCCCGAATTTGGGTATTCTATTTTATTATGGTACCGGGAATTTTGGGACAACTCGTTTCGGCAGTTGTTTACATTGCAAAAGGTTTTGTGAACTTTCTACTCGAAACTTACTTATCACGTTGATGCTGGGGCCACACCAACGGGAAACACTGTTGATTGTCGCGATGATGGACGTTAACCGTAGATTTATCCAGAAGTTGTCGCGACAATTTTACAAGGGCATTCACATTGCCTTTTGATATTAGGCGATAACTGTGGTGGCGGTATGTTTTAGCACATACCTACGCGAGATTTATTGCGTTGAAGCGGTCACCGTGCATCGTGAGCGCGACGGGATCGCATGTGTTTTTTAGCGGAGCCGATCATGGAGTGGATTAACGAGAAAGTCTTCCGAGTTTCTCGATTTTTTTTAAATTCATGGCGATAATATTGGCGCTAATGTTCCTTAACATTAGCGCCAACATAGAGCCAATTAAATGAGCATTGCCGTTTGCCACTCAATTTCTCACTCAACTATCGGAATAATTAGCGCGTTGGCGATGATGGGCATTGACGTTGACCGTTGGAGTGGTTCCAGCATTAGGTACACTAAACGCCCATAGGCGTTATAACAATAAAACTTTAGTTGTGCCTCGTTCAAAGTCCTTCAACCTGTTAAGGGTTAAAGATTAACGAAGAGTTAAAAAAAAAATCGCTTTCCGTATACATTTTTTAATATTTAAACACTTTATTTGAAATTAAGTAGCCCACGATCAAGAGGTTGCATAGATTCTTCCTTCTTCTATGTCTTATCCAACAAAGTCTTACACAATTCAAACCGCACAACGCACTCACAACCTTTACAAAAAGTTCCCACAGTCTCTATTATCCTAATTATGAAGAAAGCTAGTTCACATAATAACCACAGCAACTATATCACAATTACCTTGTACTCGTGTACTCCAAGCACAGAGCAACTAAGTGCAAAGAAACGAACTTAACAACAACAAATTTAATTACTTTAATATCCTAGGAAAAGACGGCAGAATTATTGCGTTTTATAAAATTCCTGTCCCAATGGAGTTTTGCCGTCAGAATTTTGTAACGACTTTCAAAGTTTGGTAGATAATTTTCATGGGAACACCGAAGTAATAAAAAGAAATAATACTAAAGCTGTTTTTTAGGATGATCATAATTTCCATGACGATGAAGGCGGAGTACGGATAAATAATGTGTAAATGGACGGAAGTGGAGAACAAGAAATCAGAGATGTCATTAGAATTTAAGATGTGAAAGTTAATGCAATTATTTTAGGAAATGTTTGATTTATTCAAGCTGTTTATGCCAAAATAAAATCTATGATCAGTACACTAAAGTCCAAAATTATTTAGGGATTACATACTGAAGCCATTGCCAGTTATCTACATAAACATAAGAAAAGAAATGGCGAAATTAAATCACCCGATTCGTCTCTTGGTGAAGCTTATTCTGAACATGCATGCGAATAGAAAAGAAATTCTCATTCGTAACGAGAAAATAAAACTTTTTATAACATCAATCCTGAGATAACTTTATATCGAATACAAAAACTGCAAAGTCAATATATTTAGACAGATTGAACTTGTATTATTGCAATGTTTTTGTTCTAGGATTTTCTGAGAATGCTTTTAGATTTATTATGAAAATCTACAATTTAATTTATCGAAACTGGAGGAATAATGCATTTTGTGTAAACGAACATTCGTTTTTGATCGACTACAGAGAAATATTCGTCATCAGTATGCGAAGGTCTAAAGGACTGGTCCATGTTTCGGACAGATTCACAGCAAACTATACAGGGTGTCCCGTAAATAATGGATCAAACGTAAGGGGTAGGTAGCTTACCTAATTTCCAACAACTAATTTGAATATTAAAAAAAAAACCGTTACAGTAACCAGGATATTAATTTTTTTTCGAATTTTACGATTTTGTCTTCCAGAATTAAGCTTTTTTAATGCTGTCGCTGCAAATGATGACATTTTTAGGTATGATTTTTATTTAACATTTCTGAATAGCTTACTAATGTTATAAGATACCATTTTTTTGAATACCGTTTTATTTGCCTTAGAAAAAAAATCTTGAGTTGAAAAGTTTTTTCTTTACGATGTTAGGACCAAAATTGAAAAAATTCTCCTGTAAAAAAAATGTATGACACCGAAAACCACCATTATTTTAAAAACTTGTACATTTAATAAGGTTTGCAAATTGGTATAAAACTTACGTCTAGTCTTTATCGTTACAAAGATATTGCTATGAATGTGATGAAGACAGAAAATAAATTAAATTGGTACTATTCCATTTTTTCATTTTCGTAATGGCTTATGCTTGAATGCTTGTAATCGAAGCAGGTAGTTAAGCGGCTAGCATATTCCGACCCGATGACGTCATCTGTCCGGAATTTGGGACCGCTACCTGTGGCGGAGTTGCACCTCAGTCAGCGTGAAGGGGATAGATAGCGCCGCTTTTGTATTTTTGGTAAATTGTTATGAAGTTGTACATTCTAGTCCTTGTCGTTACAAAGATAATTGCTATGAATCTGAGAGGTGCTCCAAATCAACGTTAATAAAAAAAATAAAAAAGTGTGTACATTTAAACTTTTTCTTTAAAATGTGTAACTGTAGCATTTCAGAGGCAATGTTCATTGAATTATTGAGGCGTATGAAAAGAATTAGGAGGCCGTACTAAAAAAAACAGTTAGTTCAAATAAATCGTTTTATTTGGTTTTTACAATAAATGTTCGAATTGCCTTCCCTCTACAAGAATGCAAAGTCTGCATCTCCTAATAAAGGAAGCTCTTATCCGACGGACAAAACGGCTTTGGTTTATTTCTGATGCAGCAGATTGGATGCGCTGTCGTAATTCTTCTTCCGACGTTATTGGATTCTTGTAGACCCTGTCTTTTAAACATCCCCAGTAAAAAAAATCTAGGGGATTTAAATCCGGAGATCGCGGAGGCCACAAAATTGGTCCTAATCGGCCGATCCATCTGTCCGGATAACTTTCATCAAGGTGCGCCCTTACTGCCGTCGCATAGTGAGCGGGGCACCCATCATTTTGCAACCACATTGCTTGCCGTACGTCTTCTGGAACGTTTTCTAATAACCTTGGCAACTCATTCCTTAAAAAATGGAGATAATATTCGGCGTTTAGAGTAGCTGGTAGTTCAAAGGGCCCTATTATTTGCCCATTGATTATTCCCGCCCATAAATTTATTTTAAATTGATGTTGGCTCCTGTCCTCTCGCATCAAATGTGGGTTTATCAGCTGCCAACTGTGCAAATTATGCAAATTTAAATATCCATCTCGGCGGCATGAAGACTCGTCACTCCATAAAATCTTGTTAAAAAACTGCGGGTCCGCCCGAATCATTCTAAGCATCCTTTGGCAAAATTCTATTCTTGGCTGGTAATCACGCGACGTCAGCGTTTGAACACGTTGCACGTGATATGGGTGCAATCGGCACCGTTGTAGCACTCGATGCACCGTCGATCTAGAAATTCCTACGCGTCGCGCTATGACGCGAACGGAGACTGACGGATCTTCCTCGATTTCTCGAAGAATGACTTCGTCATTAACTTGTCGCGGTCGTCCTTCACGGGTACCACCAACTCCGGTGCCAAGAATTCTTCCCTCAAGAAGCGCGTTATGCACTCTAATAAAGACGCGATAATCGGGATAACGAACCAGGTTCGGGTATCTTTCACGGTACAATCTTGCAGCCGCCCTGGCATTACCTCTTGCTTCTCCGTAGATAAAATGCATTTCGGCGTACTGCCGTGGCGTGTACTCATAACGAGGCATTGGGCTGAATAAGGTTTCAGCGCTTACTGCACACACGTACAAGCACACACAAACGAATGTTTTCGGAGTCCGTAGGATCGCCAAGTCGTTTGTCCAATACGCAAAGAGTTCCAAATCGATAGGCAAAGCAAAGTCCAAAAACACAGCACAAGTCAAATTTTACAGAAGAAAACACCGAGCCACTGACCGGGAGCGAAAGTTGTCTGACGTAGCAACTCGAAGAGAGACTAGTTACAACTAAACTAATAAAATCAAGCAACAATGAAGCCTGTACGAGTGAAGGGCGCAGGAAAGAACAAAAGAACCTGCGCAACTTCATACCGATTTAACCGATTTACCAAAAAGCGGCGCTATCTATCCCTTTCACACTGACTGAGGTGCAACTCCGCCACAGGTAGCGGTCCCAAATTCCGGACAGATGACGTCATCGGGTCGGAATTATGCTATCCGCTTAACTACCTGCTTCGATTACAAGCATTCAAGCATAAGCCATTACGAAAAGGAAAAATGGAATAGTACCAATTTAATTTATTTTCTGTCTTCTTCATCACATTCATAGCAATATCTTTGTAACGATAAGGACTAGACGTAAGTTTTATACCAATTTGCAAACCTTATTAAATGTACAAGTTTTTAAAATAATGGTGGTCTTCGGTGTCATACATTTTTTTTACAGGAGAATTTTTTCAATTTTGGTCCTAACATCGTAAAGAAAAAACTTTTCAACTCAAGATTTTTTTTCTAAGGCAAATAAAACGGTATTCAAAAAAATGGTATCTTATAACATTAGTAAGCTATTCAGAAATGTTAAATAAAAATCATACCTAAAAATGTCATCATTTGCAGCGACAGCATTAAAAAAGCTTAATTCTGGAAGACAAAATCGTAAAATTCGAAAAAAAATTAATATCCTGGTTACTGTAACGGTTTTTTTTTTAATATTCAAATTAGTTGTTGGAAATTAGGTAAGCTACCTACCCGTTACGTTTGATCCATTATTTACGGGACACCCTGTATATACACTATACTACACTACTACTACTATACTATATATAGGGTGACTGGTAATTAGTGACTGATACCTAAACACATGATTGTGCTCATGATAACAAACAATTTTTACTATGGGACCAAACCTGAAATCGCCAAAAAAAAATCAGCTGCTCCCTAAATTTTGACGAGCTATGCGAACATGAATGTATGGGGCAGGTGATTTTTTTTTCGCGATTTCAGGTTTGGTCCCATAGTAAAAGTTGTTAAAAGGTTGTGTGTAAAAGGTGTTGTTGTTGTTGTTGTTATGGCGTCTACGAAAATTTTGCCATGCAAACCGGCGTCCTGTAGCCAACTTCACACCCGGCACTTTAATTTTTTCGTTATGTATCGCTATAAATTCCTTAATTTTGCTCTCCTCTTATTTAAATCACTGCACTGTGAGTTCTTCTTTCGTCGCCAATTTGTTGTATCTCAAATAAACTCTCTAATTTATTATAAATAATAATAATAAAAAGCCTTTTATTTCCACATCAAAATCAATATTTGTTTGTTAGTCGTGTTAGTACATTTAACTTATAAATCTAGTGTTAGTATTGTTAGCTACATAATTTTCTTAGATGTGGATCCCTCTTGGGTAAAGGCCTCCTCCTTCTTCTTCCATAGCTCTCTATTTTTGGCTAGGGCCATCCAGTTTTGTCCTGCTTTTGCAACAATATCATCAGCCCACCGTCTAGCTGGTCTGCCGACATTTCTTCCTCCTAATGGTCCTCTCCAGCGTGTCGTTTTTATGGTCCACCTATTGTCTGTGGACCTCGAGATATGTCCAGACCATTGCCATTTTAGTTTTAAGGCTTGCGTTAAAGCATCTGTTAATTTTGTTAATTTTGTCTGCCTCTAATTTATTAATAGATGTTTATTCAACACGGAGCCACACATTACATCGCAGACATTTTGAGAGAAAGAGAAAGCAATATAAGTGCGAGTGACTAAGGTGAACGCACCATTAAGGTAAAACTGCGTTCATGATCTCACAGTTATCATGAGCACAATCATGTGTTTAGGTATCGGTCACTAATTACCAGTCACCCTATATACTATATCGTATATATTGCCATAATCGCCATTCCTGGCAAACGGGTTTTAATTTGATTATTACAATTTTCTCTCAGACTGCTATTTTGACGCAACTCACATCTTACACATCAATAGGAATGATGACAATTTTTTTTTTCCATCTAAAATACGTGTTTTTTTTAACAATCTACAGATTGTTAAAAAAAACACGTATTTTTTCCTTTTTTTACGTAATGAAAAGATTACGGCGATACATTGAGTTAAAATGTGACGTCACTCCTTGCTGGATGTATACGTAGAGAGTACACTACGTATACATCTAGCAAGGAGTGACGTGAGCCCCCAACTTTAATGTACTCCCCAACTTTAATGCGTTCTATCTAAATATTTTTTTATTAATATGATAAAGCAAAAAATACGTGTCTAGTATTTTTAGGGTTCCGTACCAAAATGGTAAAAAAGGAACCCTTATGGTGTGACTCAGTCTGTCTGTCTGTCTGTCTGTCTGTCTGTCACAGCTGGATATCTCAAGAACTACTAGTGCTATCAACTTGAAATTTGGAACAGTTTTAGATGACGTTTACCCAACTATTTTTCTAATAAGAAAGAAATAAAAATATATGTATTTTTTTTACAACATCTGGTGAAAGGGGGTCTTAAAAATTCAAAGTGGAGCTACTAGATCATGTGGGGTATCATATGAAAGAGCGCTGTTTGCACATTCTCAAACTTATTTTTATTTTTTTTTTAGTCCGCACAGTGTTCGACTTTTGATGAAAAATGTAAAAAAAAATACCGTTCCCCCCCTTATCTCCGACGTTTGCAAAGGGAAAAATCTGAAATTATTCTGTGTGATAGAAGTTTATGTAAAGATTACAGGAAAAATAAAACGATGTCTCTAAATAGCACACTTTTTCAGAAATCGGAACGGAACCCTCGGTGCGCGAGTCCGACTCGCTCTTGCCCGGTTTTTTTTATTAGCTGACTGAAGGACTAAATAGCATTTTTTTTTACCCATTTATCATTTGTATCACATATTTTGTGGATCGCGTCTAATCCCAATATGAATCCTTTTCATTGCTATTTTATTTACGCTATAATTTCACAGTACATTGACAAAACGAGTTGAAACCCAGACAGCAAGCAACAGAACGCGACCATAACAATGAAAGTACCCGTTCGAAGCGCTAAAATCCAACCAAGCGCTTCCATCACCCACTAGATTAGACCCCTCAACTTATAACTAAGTTCCAACGAAGCAATGAATACTTAATACTAAATGTCTTACAAGTTTCAACTTACAAGCTCCACAGGCTTTACAGGCTAACTTCGATTCGATCTATAGATTAGTCTGGACTAAAACCAGACACAAGTTTGAAACGTTCGGAAACTCTGGGAACAGTGTTAACAATTAGTTATTGTGAAATATTTTAATACATTTTGTGGTATATGGTGACATTTATTGCCTGGTTTACACTGTGCGAGCTGCTGACTAGACAGTAGACAGCTGCTTGCATTGTGTACTTGCATGGCAGTAGATCAGCTTGCCTTGTCTGTTTACACAGTGCGAGCTGCTGACTAGACAGCTGCTCGCACTGTGTACTTACATGTCGGTAGCTCGGCTTGCCTTGGCTGTTCACACAGTGCGAGTCGCTGCACTGCAGCTACTCGATAGGCCGACTCGCACGCTAGCTCGCATGAAAACAAAAATGTTGTTGCGAGCTACTGTCTAACTCGCTTGAGAGTAACTCGTATGATACGTTCATACAGTGTGAGTTGGTGCACTGCAGCTACTCGGTAGGTCGACTAGCACGCTAGCTCGCACTGTACTTAAACCAGCCATTAAGTTTTAAAGTTTTTGTCGTGTTTAAAATGAAAGAGAAAATGTGAGATGAAATTTTTTCGGTCACAAAAAGTATCCAAAACTCTTATTTCTGTTCTCTATAGAATCCGCTTAGATTTTTGTTGCACTCCCGTCTTTTTACACAAAATCCATGTCCGTGACTCCTCTGATATCTCATTGATTTTCACGGAACTTTTCCGAAAATCAATCCAGCCGTTTCGGAGATTAGCCGGAACAGACAGACTAATAGAGAGGCAAACATTTTTTAATTTTTTACCGTATTTCAAGCATTTAGTCCAAAAGCTGTTGTTTTGATATTACAAACAGACTCTTCAATTTTATTTATGTATAGATTTTATATAGATAGATATATGTCTTTATGACAATAAGTCTACTAAAAGCTCGTCTAGACTTTCAATTTTACGTCCATGTACCTACTGACTAAGCTCTGTCTTGCTACCACTAGACGAACGCACCACTGGGAACTATAAAACTAATGGATTTCCAATAGTTACGTTTTTGTATATATCTAGTACGTTGTAAAATCGAGGACATCACTAACTTACCATCGAGGAAAACATCGAGAAAAACTTAAGAACCAAAATCTGCAACGTCCAGTGAGAAACAGTTAGCATTGCTCGTACCTTCTTCTATATATCAGAAAAGGATTTTGTAATATTTTGGTATTTAAAGACTATGCGATAAAGAATAACACTTGGCAAATGATTATTGTAGTCAGCTTGTGATGACAAAGCCTTGCTATCCATACTAATATTATAAATTCGAAAGTAACTCTGTCTGTCTGTCGGTCTGTCTGTCTGTCTGTCTGTCTGTCTGTCTGTCTGTCTGTCTGTTACCTTTTCACGCCTAAACTACTGAACGGATTTCGATAAAATTTGGCAAAACTATAGATGGCATCCTGGGGAAGGACATAGGCTACTTTTTTTCTCAAAAATAATCCTAGGGGCGGTGATATAGGGGATGAAAGTTTGTATGGGAAACCCAGCATTTCTTAAGTTAGGAATATGAAAATTCAAATTTATGCTTTTGGTAGGAAATAAAGAAATATGCTGTTAAGTGTTTTTGAAAAATCATCCCCTAAGGGGGTAAAATAGGGGCTGATTTTAAAATTCACAAAAGTGCACGGATTTCGATAAAATTCGGCAAGGCTATAGATAGCCTCCTGAGAAAGAACGTAGGCTACGTTTTGTTTTAAAAAATAATCCTACAGGGGGTGATATAGGGGATGAAAGTTTGTATGAGGAACCCAGCATTTCTTAACGAAAATTCAAGTTTATGAGTTTGGTAGGAAATAAAGAAATATGCGGTTCAGGGTTTTTGAAAAATCATCCCCTAAGGGGGTAAAATAGGGGTTGATTTTAAAATTCACAAAACTGCACGGATTTCGATAAAATTTGGCAAGACTATAGATAGCATCCTGGGGAAGAACCAAGGCTACTTTTTGTCACAAAAATAATCCTACAGGGGGTGATACAGGGGATGAGAGTTTGTATGGGAAACCCAGCATTTCTTAAGTTAGTGATAATTATGAAAATTGAAGTGTATGATTTTGGTAGGAAATAAAGAAATATGCGGTTCAGGGTTTTTGAAAAATTATCCCCTGGGGGGGGGGGGGGGGTAAAATAGGGGTTGATTTTAAAATTCACAAAACTGCACGGATTTCGATAAAATTTGGCAAGGCTATAGATATCATCCTGTGAAAGGACATGGGCTACTTTTTAAAAAATAATCCTACAGAGTGTGATATAGGGGATGAAAGTTTGTATGGGAAACCCAGCATTTCTTAAGCTAGGCTATTAGAAAATTCTATGCTTTTGGTAGGAAATAAAGAAATGTGTGGTACAGCGTTTTTAAAAAAATAATCATCCGTTAAGGGCGAGCGTGCACTGCGGTGCGTTTTTCTAACGCATAATCTGTGAAGTATGGAATGTCTTTTAAGTGCGCACACTGCGGTCATGCGTTTTGTTACTGTAGGCCCCGCCCAGTGCGGCAGAACTAACGGAACGCACCGCAGTACGCGCTCGCCCTAAGGGGTCCAATATGGGTTGATTTTAAAATTCACAAATAGTATTAAAATGTTTGTGTACCTACCTCTTTTTAAGTGATTTAAGGGATTGGAAATGTAGTCATAGTTCGTATCTTGAGTCTTGAGTCTCATTTATTCTTTATTTCATTCGACGTTTTTACACTTTTTACGGCGAATGGATTTTCATACGGTTTTCACAAATGGACGGAGTAATTCAGTGTATAATTCATCATGGTTTTTTTGTATAAATTGGCTGAAATGTGACGACGATTGTTGAAGATGTCGGAAAAAATCATGCTGACGGGGAGCTTTAAGCCCACCATACAAGACAACGATATATCGTAACGATTTGAGTTTGCATAGTTATATTGGACGGCACTATGTTTTCCACTTTAACGTTCCCATGGGACATTTTCCGACATCTACGCGGGCGAAGCCGCGGGCAAAAGCTAGTCATTATTATATTTATTTTCTTTTACGAAACCAAACGCCAAAATTAATAGGTAGGTACAACTAAAGTTATTGAAATCTTAATTATTGAGCAAAATAAATCGAAACAAGCAGTATTTAGAATCACACTGTGACAATTTGATGATAAAAGTGTTAATAATAGGCTTTTGCTGCTGCATAATGTGCCCACTGCTGGGACACAGGCCTTCTCTCGGTGAGAGGGAGTGGGCCGTAATACACCACGCGGGCCCAGTGCGGGTTGGTAGATGTCACATGTCTTCGATTTTTTGGTTCTAGGACATGCCGGTTTCCTCACGATGTTTTCCTTCACCGTTTTGAGATCAGTGGTGATGAAATAATTTACACAAAGTAAAGCGCGTGTCTGGGTTCGAACCTACGACCTACAACTTGTAAGTCGCGGCCGTTATCACTGGGCTACCGCTGCTCTAGCTTCTGGCCATACAAAATTAGCTACACTCCCACTAAAACATTACAATAAGTGTAATTTAAGGCCATACCCCGACCAAAAGAACTTGAGCGTTCGGTCCTTCTCTGTCCCGCCGCTCAGCCTCGCTCTGTCCCGCTCCCTGCACACGCCCCTTCATCAAAAAATTCTCATTTTTTCTGGAATTATTTAAATAAAAAAAGAATAGCGAACTTTAAAAAAAAAAAAACTTGGATAATTTAGATTTTTAAATTATCTATCCATTAGTGTAATCCTCAAATGATTAGAACGTCACCTTTAGCAAGAGATGCATGGAATCAATAATTTTAGACACTTTTTTACAAGGAGATTTTGAATGTATTTATTTCACATAAAAACAAAAGTAAACTTACAATGTGATAATAGAATATCGAACATTAGTATTGTGCTTTTAGATATAATTTATTACTCTTAATTAATGAGTTCCTCTGAATAACGCCCTATCGCAAGGTTTTGGTCGGGGGATCGCCTTAAGGTCCGACTCCTAAATACTCCCGTTATACTAAAAGAGTTTCAGCATAAATTCTGCGCGTTACGTCTCATTATACGCTAGTGCTGTGCCTCATCTCTCACACGGGACCGAATGTTAAATAAAAAAAGATGATTTTTTGAAAAATTTAATAAATTAGGGAACTGATAAATAATATCAATAGGTAATTTTATTGTGACATTTATTTAACCTCACCTTAAAAACAGATCATAATATTTATTGAGCTGATAGAGTTTATTCGATAGCACAATAGAAATGTGTTTTTACATATAATTTACATAATCCACATAATAGACATATTTACGGAAATAGTGATAATATAATCATATAATTTTTATCCATAAAATGGATAAATTTATTTGGATAGACATCCCAAAAACTAGTTAGAATTATTGAATAATAAAAAACCATTATAATTATTATTAATTTAACATTATTTATTAGTTTGCCAACTTTTAGAAAAAGTAGACCAAATTATTAGAAACACACTAACTTCTATCCTAAATGTGGCCCTGGACGACCGAGCGTGGCAGCAAGCCACTCTTCCCATTCGGCTGGGTGGTCTCGGCGTCCGCAAAATTTCAAGTATTAGTTTACCGGCCTTCCTCTCCTCGGTCCACAGTACCGATAAATTAACCAGGAAAATTTTATCTTCCTCACTGGTCGATTTTGAGGTACCGTTTTTGACCGATGCGTTAAACGCTTGGAAAATGGCTTGTCCCAATACGGATTTGCCCGACAACCCGTCCTCCCAGAAAATGTGGGACGTGCCGCTCTGCAGTATTATACGGAATAACCTAGTAAACACGTCATTTAATACTGTTGAGCGTGCCCGTCTGCTGGCTGTGGGAGAGTGGGAGTCGGGCTTGTGGCTTCAGGCGCTCCCGTCATCCACCATAGGCACTATGATGGATGATTCATCGTTTCGGCTCGCTACTTGTCTCCGCTTGGGCGCACCTTGTGTCGCTCCGCATCGGTGTCACTGCGGTGAAGCTGTCGACAGTCTCGGGCACCATGGCCTGTCCTGCTGCAGGAGCGCAGGTCGCATAGCACGGCACGCCAGCATCAACGATATTATTCGTCGAGCTCTTGTCACCGCCGGCGTACCAGCGGTATTAGAACCAAACGGCTTGGTACGTGACGATGGGAAGAGACCAGATGGCATGACATTGTTGCCTTGGAAGATGGGTAGGCCTCTGGTATGGGACGCAACCTGTGTCGACACCCTTGCGCCATCTCATGTTCCAAGCACGGCGGGCTGTGCTGGCGCCGCTGCTGCGGCTGCTGAGACCCTCAAGCGGCGCAAATACTGTAACCTTATAGGTAACTATAGTTTTGAGCCGTTTGGGGTCGAAACGCTCGGGTCATGGGGCCCAAGTGCGCGTTTTCTTTTTAAGGAAATTTCTCGGCGACTGGTCGAGACATCACGTGACCAGAGGGCTGGCTTGTTCTTTGGCCAAAGAATTAGCATTGCCATTCAACGTGGCAATGCTGTCAGTCCTCTGGGCACGTTGCCGGATGACATCGATGCGGACGAGTACTTCGACGCCTAAGTGTCCTTTTGTTTTTGTATTTATTTGTATATTTAGTTAGTCATTTACTTTAGTACTAGTATAGTGTTAATTTGTATATTGTTTAATAAAAAAGTGTTAGTTTGCCAATTGATTATATTTTTCAAAAAAGCATCTTTTCATTTTTAATTTGGACCGTGTGAACGAGAGAAGTGATAAAATGCGAGACCTCTTATTCTATTTTCTTTGTCCTAAGAAAATAGCACAGAATCGGGTCGCAGCCTTGTACTTAGGGTAGCAAGGCTTTCGGGAACGTTGGAGCCTTGGAGGTGCCGAGTTCTGTTTTCCAGTGATTTACAGTTATAGGAGTTGTAGGATAATTTTTATCAGGTAACAACCATATTCAGCCATACTAATATTATAAACGTCAAAGTTACTGTCTGTCTGTGAGTTACCTTTTCACGTCTTAACAGAACGGATTTTGTTAAAATTTGGAATTTGGCACAAATATAGACCATGACCTGGGTTAGGACATGACATACACAACGAAGTTTTAAATAAATTTAGTGCTAAACGATTTTAATGTTAAACAGGGTTATTTTTCAATGACCAGCCAAATTTTCACGGGGTGTTCTACCCATGAATATGAACAACTTTCACTATGGGACCAACTTTGAAATCACGAAAAAAAAACCAACGGTTTCCTACAAAATTTCAATAACCACTCGATCAAAATGTATGGAACAGCTGTTTTTTTTTTGCGATTTCAAAGATGGTCCCATAGTGAAAGTTGTTCATATTTATGGGTAGAACACCCTGTGAAATTCTGACTGGTCATTGAAAAATAACCCTGTATAGTCAAGCGACCTTTTTTTTTTTTTTTTATTTTTTTTTTTTTTTTTTTTTTTTTTTTTTTTTGAGGGTGGGAAATCATCAAATAACTTCTCCCGCTGTGGGTGGAGCGGGAGGGCGTGTCAGACTTTTACTGACTAAAACCCACCCGTGTTCCTTCAGTTGCCTATGCCAGGGCCGCGGTAACCCTTTCAGACAACCCGCGACCCCAGCGGCGTCGGCCCTATTGGGCCCCGTCACTTGCTGACATCTCTTTGAGGCGCGCGTGGAACACGACGCGCCGTCGACTCGGGCCTGGTCCTTACCGGACGGCGAGCTACCCGCTGCTCACCGTCCGCAGGCCCGCGCCTACGGTGGCCGGAAATCGCCCCGCGATTCCCGCCGCCCAGGGCGTCTCCTGCGGCGACTGAGGGCGTGAGGCTGCCTCTCCCTCACGCGTTCCGCCTCCTCCTTCGCGAGCATCACTGCTTCGCAGAAGGAGGTGACGGCCTCCCATGCACTCTCGCTCCGCACCATGGCCTGGACCAGGCTCGGACGCGAGAGATCGCCGCCGCCGATCGCCTCCGTGAGAACACGGCGGTGCTCTGCCCAAGCCGGGCAGACCTCCACTGTATGCTCCACCGTGTCCTCCGGGCGATCTACACAATGGAAACACCCGGGCGTTTCCTCCCGCCTTATGCGAAACAGGAACCTCCCGAAACAACCGTGTCCGGTGAGGACCTGCGTCAGGCGGAAGGTGAGGACGCCGTGGCGCCTCTCTAACCACTCCTCAAAGAGGGGACTTATCGCCGCTATTGTGGCGTGCCCAGCGCTGGGTTGCGACAGTCGCGATCTCCATGCCGCCATGAGATCCCGCCGGAGCTCTGTCCGCTGTACCGTGATTTCTCGCGGCAGCGGAGTTACGCCCCGGCGCTTCGCCTCCTCGCGCCACTCCCACACGTGCGCGAGGATAGTCAAGCGACCTAAGGCTGTTATTCTGGGAATTGTAAAGTTGTACGCTTCTCTCTATCCATTGACATTAATCCTACTCTAAATCACATTCATACCAAACTAACCCTTCATTTTTAATCCCAAAAAATCTCCCTACACTTTCCATCCAATGCTACCCGCTAGTTCTCGTGCATACCTCATCCGAGGTCGGATAAAGAATATTTCTCGTTGATATATTACCTACTGCTACAGCCACGACTAACACTTTATTTTGTTCCCACTGCTTCGATATTAAATTCTTCCGTACGGGAAATAAGTTTTTAAGTCAACAGTCTGTTGTAAACTGAAATTATTATACTGGAGAAATAGAAATACTTTTCAGAAGTAAAATATTTTTATAAAAAGCGGCTTGAGTTAGCCGACGTTCGCATGGACGTAAAAATATCGCGGCGATTTTTATTCACGCACTGGATTTTCAACGCTCTGTTTAACGCCGAGAGTTGAAAATCCAACAGTGTGTTTTTTCGACGCGCTCGGATGCACTCTTGTTGTTAGGTTGGATTCTCGAAGCTGAAGCAACACCGAGAGTTGGAAATCCAATGCACGATAAAATCCCGCTGCGATATTTTTACGTCCGTTCGAACGTCGCTCGGTTAAGAGTCTCTGAGCTAAGCCGCGGACAGACAGACAGATAGACAGACAGACGGACAGATAGGCGGACCTGGCAAAACTATAAGGGTTCCTTGTTGACGATGGCGCCCTAAAAACAAACTGTTAAATTACATGAACTAAAACTCTCACACTTTACTCTTAAGTGTTTGAGTTTAGTTTTAGTTCACCTTTACCTAAATATTTGACAGACTAAAACCTTAAACCTCTGTAAAGTTTGACACATATAACTAGTTTGGCAACTGTTGGCAAAATGTCGACGCCATAATAGGCATAATTCAATTCATCAACGAGGCTTCAATTCAGGCATTTTCCTGGTAAACGAAAATTCGGTGCCACGAAGCTTGCTGGTGTCCCCGAAAACGAGAAATAAAGCTTTACGTTTCGGGTAGTTAGTTCACATCACGCGCTGATAAATCCGATTTAACAGGATTTCTAAAATCGGATTGAATTTTGAAGCAACCTTGTTTGTGCGACTAGTGGTCGCACCAAAAGATAATAATAATAATATAACAATGCCCAAGGAGGCTCTCGTTGGGCAGCTGGATCAAAGGCTTGATTCAGAAAGCAGTACTTCTGGACACGCCCCGCATTGTTAGGAGGCTCCTCTCTCTGGAGCCCTGACCGCCCGTAGCTTGGACCCTGTTCCCGATACCGGTGGGCTACTATTTTTATATTTTTAAATGTTTTTATAATCAAATATTTAAAAATGTAACAAATATGTGTAAAGTGAAATAAAGGAAATAACAATGATACCTCATTTTATGGGGTAGGTCAGAATTTTTTTTCGCGCGTCCCTTAGCTGTTTGGGAGCCCGCCTTAAAAACATTTTAAAATATTTCTTGACAATTTTTATGGCTTATTGTGAACATTTGAAAACTATAGCTCCAACCATTTGGCTGTAAAATCTGTGTGACAGACGACGGACAGACGCACACTTGAGTGACAACAATAGGGCTACGTTTAGACTCTGTGAGGAACTGAACCCTATAAACAACTGACTACTCTTTTTATACCCTCCTTCAAAATACTCGCTGTTATTTTAAAAAGCTACAAATTAATTGCCAGCGCATAATGATGCAGAAAGACAAACAGACAGCGGGAACGTGACTGCAGTCGGGTTCCGTCCTCAGTAACGAGCCAAACCCGGAACCGGTTATAACTGGGTCACGCAAAAGTGTAGTTAACACTTGAAAACTAGTTTTTACCGCGCGGAACTAGTTTTTACCGGGATTTACCGCCGCAAAGCGGATTGCGCCGGTGTTGTGTAAATCATAACGCGTGAGAGGGTTTCGTTGTCAACCCTATTTTTAAGGCTTAGTATTGTAAGGTTAAAATCATTTTCGTATTATTTTATATGAAGCCAGTGGAATTCAAGAGCGAGTCGGATTCGCGCACCGAGGGTTCCGTACCATCATTTATATGTAATTTTTGTTGATGATTTCTGAAAAAGTGTGCTATTTAGAGACATCGTTTTATTTTTCATGTAATCTATACATAAAATTCTATCACATAGAATAATTTCAGATATTTCTCTATGCAAACTTTTTTCAACATTTCTCATCAAAAGTCGAAAACTATGCGGCCTAAAAAAAAATGTTTCAGAATGTGCAAACAGCGCTCTATTATATGATACCCCACTTGCCCTAGTAACCCCACTTCGATTTTTTAGGACCCCCTTACAGTCCCTGTTGCAAAAAAAAGTTTTTGTTTCTTTCTTATTTATAAAATAGTTGGGCAAACGTCATCTAAAACTGTTCTAAATTTCAGGTTGATAGCATTAGTAGTTCTTGAGATATCCAGCTGTGACAGACAGACAGACTGAGTCACACCATAAGGGTTCCTTTTTTACCATTTTGGTACGGAAACGTAAAAACACGTTCATTTAGTGTTAACAATGTTGCAACACTTAAAACATTTAAGTACCAGGCACAAAATCATCTGAAAAGTTAATATATTCATCAATTATCGGTGAAGGGCGGGCGTTTTGTGGGAACTGTCTTATGTAATTTCGACGTTCAAAAAGTGCTGATTCTCAGCCTAATTTGAATAAATGACTTTTGATTTTGACTACGCTTGCCAATACGTGGTATCCACTCCAGGACTCGTCTGCTCCACCGGCCATTGGTCTTTCGACAAACATGGCGAGCCCACTCCCACTTCAGTTTGCTTACTCTGCAAACTATGCCTCTTACTCCACAGTTCTTTTCTGGATAATACCTACATTAATAAAGACAGTTAAACAAGCCAAAATATATGATTTCTCGACAAAAATAAATCAACGTTTTGGCGATTTATTTCCGCTAATATTCCTTCATAAATACAGACATGATATTGTTCTATTAATTTTATTCTTTGTATTTTCGACAGAGCTCTTCCTTAAGTCGTCACTAACGACATCGATTCATATTACTTTATGAATGCTTAAAATACATTCCCGAAGCGAAGGACCAATAATAACCAAATTAATATTAAATATGTAAGGACCAACAATCTCTCTCTGGCTTTCTCGTCCAATTTCCTAGAACGACCATAATCGACTAATTGAAACGTTATTAATTTTCAATCTGCGTAATTAATGATCTCTGATGATTTGTATTCAATTAATAATTATTCATAATGTCTGTTTCGGTTGTATTATAGACCCTTCATACAACAAGAGAGACAGAAGGACCAATATTTATTAAACGAAAAAGCTTCGGTAAATTAATTTATTTCGATCTATTAAAAAACCAACCAAGTGCGTGTCGGACCACGCACAATGAAGGGTTCCGTAGTTAACTTAACATTGTAGTTGAAAACTAGAAATTCCAAAATAAATATTTTTCAATACACTTCCTCGAAAACTGGTTCATATCGCACTACGATTAGGTTCACAATGCAATGTATTTAACACGCGTGCGATTTTTCATTTTCCCACCGGAATAAAAATTTCCACAGATAACTTATACCTACACTTAGTCCAAATTGGATCAATGCCTCTATTCACAACTCTCTATTCGGAGGTGTTTTTTTTTAATCCTGGCCTCTTTGCCAAGATTAAAAAAAAACATGCATGCGTCTTTACGGCGTTAATATTTTTTTAATATTTAAATAATGTTTATAAATAGAATATCATCAAAAACTATGATTATTACAATAAAAAAACGTTTATGAATAAATTAACATATTTGTGTTATAAACTCGAAAATATTTGAATTTTCTATTTTTCATATTAGGCTGTTTATCGGCTTTATACCTTTGCTTCTCCTTCAACCCGGCGAAAGCAAAGCGCGAAAAAAAAGAAAATTTAAATCATAGTTTCCTAACATTCATGACAAAAATATTTTCCGTTATTTTATTTAATTTCTTCAAAAGTGTATTGAAAAACGTAGATTGATACTCGTGGACACTTGTTATTGCAGTTCTCGGCTCAAAAACAACCTCGCCTACGGCTCGGGTGTTAATTCCGCCTCGAATGCAATAACAAACGTTCTCCACTTATATCAAAATGTACTATTTTATGCGATACAATTACAAATTAACGATTTCCGGACTTTATCCTTTACTTGTGCTGTAAGACCTTGCTTCTCGCCAAATTTCATGATTCTAGGTCAACGGGAAGTACTCTAGTTTTGATTTACTTGCGAGTATCAAAATATGTCGCACAAAAGGCCATATTTTATACTGCGTTGACTTAGAAGCTTGATTTTATTAGAGCTCCAAGGGACCTTCATGTTTGATATTAATTTCAACTTGATAACTCTACGCGTTCCTGGGAAAAACGGTCTTGACAGACAGACAGATGGACAACGAAGTGATCCCACAAGGGTTCCGTTTTTTTTCCTTTTGAGGTACGGAACCCTAAAAACTTAAAAAGCGCTACTGCTCATCATGAGGTTTCGGGTTCTATTCCCGGGTCGGGCACAGTGTTATTGGGGGTTTTCCATATGGAACTTCTCCGTAGCCCGGAGTCTGGACTTATGCCCGAGTCTCACCCCTCATTGCATTGGAAATGTGAGTGTATTATAGGTATACCACAAATCGTTTAAATACCGTCGTAGGTATTGAATTTTCGAATCTTATTATTTTTCTGAACACTCCCAAAATCCCCAACATTACACATGCAAAAACAACGCTACAGAAACAAGGTCCTTATCCTAACAAAGATAAATAACAAAATAGCCAGAGCATACCATTTTGTCGGCACAACAATGGCAACGAGCCTCAAAACAATGTCAGGACCATTTGTCACAGAACATGGCCGCCATATGTCAAATAGTCAGCAGTTTTCCATTTTATACCCGTAAAAAACTCTTAAAACGGAAAATAGGAATGCGGGACAAGAAAATGGAGGGAATACAGATGTGACACCGGTTTTGTTTCGGCTGGATACGGACTTTTATTATTATACTAGCTTTTGCTAGCGGCTTTGCCCGCGTGGATATGGGAAATATCCCACGGGAACGTACTACCGGGAAATCCTTTCCTTATTCCTTGTCTACATTAGAAAGAGAACATCTAGGATGTCGTTAATGAGCCATTCAGTCAGTTAGTCGGTCAGTCAGTCAGGACTTTTCTTTTTATTTATATAGATGATCAGTGTTTTTGTTGATTAAAAGTTTTGAAATGAATAAATCGCGTTATTTCAATTTTCTAACTAGTTTTTTTTTTATTTTGCAAAGGTGTCTTTGTCCTGTCTTACTATTGTTTTACTCTTGCAAATTATGCTCGAATAATTGAGCCACGCCAGTCTTCAAGTTGGACTTACAATGAACATGTCGAAAACGAAGCTGATGATGTATAGCACCGAACGAGGTTGCATATGTCCGTGAGTATTAGGTATGGGCGTTATTTCACATCACTAGTTACAATAACTGGCTACGGGGCAACCGAATAGCTAGTTTCGAGTGAAACGATAAACACGTGATTTTTGTAACTAGTTACATTACAATGCAGTGACCGAATGAATGAGCCGAGAGTTCCTGAAATCCCGAGCGGTGACACGAATAAATCCGAACTAGTTATGGGCGTGTAGCCGAATAGCTAGTTTCAAGTGCAACTATAAACACGTGATTTTGTAAGTAGTTACATTACAATGTAGTGACCGAGGAAGGAAAGATATCATTGATGGTTTGTTTATTTACCTACGTTTAGTTCAAATTAGTTCGCTCATGGTCGAGAATTATTAATTGCCTCATGCATGTTTTTGCAATACTTTGTTAAAACTCGTTCATTTTGTTATTTATGTAATTACATAGCCACAAAAACGAAACTTGTGATAAGTAACGTAAGTAATTACATTAGGTACTTAATCATTTAATGTTATCGTTTCGTAAATAACTGTAATACTTCGACAGATCAAACATGTTGAATCACTGAACAGAATTTGAAAAAATAACTAGTTACTAAAATAACGTGTTTTCAAAACTGGTGACGCCTTCGAAGTCACTAGTTACGTTACGTTTCGCGAAAATCACTTAACGACCCACACCTAATGAGTATACCTCGTCTAAATATGTAGTATCCTTCCAGGCAAGACAGGACAAAGAAGTCGCTCGACGCACAAAAAACTCCTGGAAGAACTTATTGGTCGATGAAACTTCTCGCGAAAGAACCACACCCACTTTCACTAAAATGAAAGCCCACGCTACGGAGCGCAAATATGGTCTCTTACAAAGCGTCAAAAGTTCGCACTTGGAGTCTGCCAATGGGCTGTGGGACGAAGTATACTAGGTGACAAACTCATAGACCACATTAGGAACTATATACTTCGTTCCAAATCATAAATCATAAATCATAAATCTTTATTTCGCCAGAGATATGGTACAATTGGTGTTACAATAAATAAGTGCTTTACACATCTCACCTATAGGAGGCATGCGAAAATTTACTATTAGTCATACACATTCGTTATTATTCTTTAGAGTCAAAGTATTACAGTCAAAAATAAAAATAAAATACAAAATACAAAATTCACAAATACAATTCATTACATAGTTTCGTAGTAGGAATTAAGTCTTAAAGTTAAAAAAATCACCTAAGGTATAAAAACAGTTCTCTATTAACCATAGTTTCATTTGCTTTTGAAACTGATATAAGGGAAGTTCTCTCAACCGTCGTGGAATATGGTTGTATACTTTGATGGACATCATATAGCTATTCTTTTTATGTAATGCGCTTCTACAAGAATTATGAATGTTCAATTTCGTGGGGTCTCTTGAAATATATTTACGGTTTTTATTACTGTCAGCAAATAAATGTAATTGGTTTCTAATAAACATTCCAATTTCCATTATGTACATAGATACAAGAGTAAGTACTCCTAGTTTTTTGAAAAGCGGCCTGCATGTTTCAAAAGGCCCGACGTTACTTATTGCTCGGACACACTTTTTCTGTACAATGAAAGCTCTACTAATACACAAAACACAAATAGCGGACGCGGGCCGCACAGCTGCTGAACTAAAGTGGCACTGGACTGGCTGGGAGCAGCAGAAACCATCACTCAGTGGATCCTAAATAGCAGGAAGCCACTACGCGGCAGGCCCAGAAAGAGATGGCGGGATGAGCTGGACTCCTTCATAAAGGATTGGCCCGCAATCGCAGTAGACCGTCAAAAGTGGAAAGAGGGAAGGGACGCCTGCGTCCTGCAGTGCGATAACACAGGCTTATCAGGCTTACAGGCTTACAGGGTTAAGCAGTGGCAATCTTTTGAGGGGTCATTGTACTCATCATTATGAACAACTTTTACTATGTGACCAAAACTGAAATCGCGAAAAAAATCAGCTGTTCAGTACATTTATGTTCGCGTAATTTGTCAAAATGTAGGGAACAGCTTTTTTTTTTCGCGATTTCAGATTTGGTTCTATAGTAAAAGTTGTTCATAATGATGAGAACAATGACCCCTTAAAATATTGATACTGTTAACACTTACACCCTGTACATAAAACAAAGTCGGTTTAATTACACCATCTATAACTGAAGAAGGCTGGACCGATTTTTATTTGTCTCCGCCCCGAATAGCTACTTGACAATTCAAAAGTGCCTGTAATTGGTTTATTTGAAATAAATGCTTTGAGTTTGATAGCAGAATAAGTAAGTATTAAAACATCGGAACCATTCACGGAAAAAAATATGAAGATAATACCTTTTTAACCGACTTCAAAAAAAGGAGGAGGTTCTCAATTCGGTTGTATGTTTTTTTTTTTTTTGTATGTTTGTTACCTCAGTACTCCGTCATTTATGAACCGATTCGGAAAATTATTTTTTTATTTGAAAGGGTATTTTAAAATCATCCCCTATTTTACGACCTTAGGCGATGATTTTTCAAAAATTCTGGACCACATATTTTTTTATTTCCTACCAAAAGCATAAATTTGAATTTTCATAGCCCTAACTTAAGAAATGCTGGGTTTCCCTTACAAACTTTCATCCCCCATATCACCCCCTGTAGGATAATTGTTTAAGATAAAAAATAGGCTGTGTCCTTCCCCAGGATGCCATCTGTAGCCTTGCCAAATTGTATCGATATCCGTGCAGTTTTGTAGATTTTAAAATAACCCCTATTTTACACACTTAGGGGATGATTTTCCAAAAACGCTGGACCACATATTTCTTATTCATATACCTAACTTAAGAAATGCTGGGTGTTTCCCATACAAACTTTCACCCCCTGTAGCGTTATTTTTGAGACAAAAAGTAGCATTTACGTCCTTCCCTTGGATACCACCTTATAGCCTTGCCAAATTTTATCAATTCGGTGGTTTAGGCGTGAAAAGGTAGACACAGACAGGTGGTACAGACAGACAGACAGAGTTACTTTCGAATTTATAATATCAGTATGGATAATTGTTATTAACCGACTTCAAAAAAAGGAGGAGGTTCTGGTTGTTTTTTTTTTTTTGTATGTTTGTTACCTCAGTACTCCGTCATTTATGAACCGATTCGGGAAATTCTTTTTTTATTTGAAAGGGTATACTTCCAGATTGGTCCCATTTTTATCAAAATCCAGTTCTCATGATGGGATCCATGAGAAATCGAGGGAACTCCTCAAATATTATAGGCATACATATAGCTATTTTGGTATTTTCATCAACAAATCAAGCGTTTGCATTCAGAAAGCATCATCTGGTGAAGTGGAACTGATGAAGAAGACCACAGAAAGCCACGGGGACTACTCAACGATGATAAGTATTTCACGGGTAGCGATAAGTTATCTCGGTTAATAGTTAAGCGACTATGACGAAGCTTTAAATAAATGGTTCTGATGAAAATGGTACCATCGAACCGATCTGATGAAGAAGCTGGAAGGTAGGCATCGGAACTCAGTAATAAAACAATGTATCCTAGCCGTGTTTGGGCTTATTGGAATTGTCATGAGGTGCACTCTGGCTATAAATGATTTAATGCTGATTGTCAGAAGGCAGATTTCGTAGCCTCGTTATCTCCGTCAACTAAAACTACGCCTACCAAACTTCTGACACGACTAAGCGCGACGTATTTGCCTTTTTGCAAAGTTTTTATTTGAAATGGTATACTCCTGAGATGGTCGCATAAAAATAAGTATCTTCAAGTTCTGATGAGTGGCTTTTGAGTTAGCTTCAATAATTTAATACGTATTTTTCCCATTTAATCTATGTGGATGATGCTCTAATTTATATTGCAGAGTGGTATTCAGATTTCTGTGGGGTAGGCACCACTAAAAAGTGAAAAATAAAAACTTTTTACAAAAAACAAAAACAACCGACTCCCAAAAAAACACTACAAAGTGAAAAATAACTTTAAAGTCGGTGGCAAAAAAAACGAAAGTAAATAAAAAACCAAAGACACCGACTTCCGAAATTAAAGTTGTTTTTCACTTTTGTTTTTTTGGGAGTCGGTTGTTTTTTTTTTGTAAAAAGTTTTTTTCAATTGTAATTTGGACGTCTGTCGGTTCAGCTGGTAATAAAAAAACCGGCCAAGTGCGTGTCGGACCACGCACGATGAAGTGTTCCGTAGTTCAAAAGAATTTATCCCAAAAACAAACTTAATATTGTAATCCCAAAAAAAAAAAAATTATGTGATAAAATTACAAATTAACATTTTTCGGACTTTTTCCTTTACTCGTGCTGTGAGACCTTGCTCCTTGCCAAATTTCATTGTTCTAGGTCAACGGGAAGTACCCCTTAGGTTCTGATTTACTTGCGAGTATCGCATAAATGGCCGTATTTTTTTATTGCGTTGACTTAGAAGCTTGATTTTTTTAAGGACTCTAAAGGACCATAAACCTACGTATTTGATATTAATTTCAACTTGATACTTCTACGCGTCCTTGAGAAAAAGGGTATTGACAGACTGACAACCTTGACAATATTTTTTTATGTGATAGAATTACAAATAAACAATTTTCGGAATTTTTCCTTTACTTGTGCTGTGATACCTTGCTTCTTGCCTAATTTCATTATTCTAGGTCAACGGGAAGTACCCCTTAGGTTCTGATTTACTTGCGAGTATCGCATAAATGGCCGTATTTTTTTATTGCGTTGACTTAGAAGCTTGATTTTTTTAAGGACTCTAAAGGACTATAAACCTACGTATTTGATATTAATTTCAACTTGATACTTCTACGCGTCCCTGAGAAAAAGGGTATTGACAGACTGACAACCTTGAAAATATTTTTTTATGTGATGTTTTTATGTGATGTGATTTTTCCTTTACTTGTGCTGTGATACCTTGCTTCTTGCCTAATTTCATGATTCTAGAACAACGGGAAATACCCTATAGATTTTGATTTACTTGCGAGTATCAAATATGTCGATAACTAGCCGTATTTTTTTATTACGTTGACTTAGAAGCTTGATTTTTTTTAGAACTCCTGAGGGATCATAGACCTACGTATTTGATATTAATTTCAACTTAATACCTCTACGCGTTCCCGAGAAACAGGGTCTTGACAGACTGACTACCTTGAAAATATTTTTTATGTGACAGAATTACAAATTAACAACTTTCGAACTTTTTCCTTTATTTGTGTTGAGAAGACCTTGCTTTTTGTCAAATTTCATGATTCTAGGACAACGGAAAGTACCCTTAGGTTTTGATTTCCTTGCGAGTATCAAAATATGTCGCATAAATGGCCGTATTATTTTATTGCGTTGACGTATAAGCTTAATTTTTTTAGAACTCCAAGGGACCACAGACTTACGTATTTGATATTAATTTCACGTGATCCTTCCACGCGTTCCTGAGAAAAAGGGTCTTGACAGACTGACAGACAGACAGACACGAGTGATCCTATATGGGTTCCGTTTTTTCCTTCTGAGGTACGGAACCCTAATAAATGAAGGTCCGTTTGAAAATTAAATATGACATTATGGACAGCAAATTGAAATTTAAAAAAAAATTGCAATATTATGTGATTTTGTTCCTTATTGCCTACTAGCTTTTGCCAGTGGCTTCGCCCGCGTGGATCTCCGAAAATATCCCACGGGAACATACTACCGGGAATTCCTTCCTTATTCCTTGTCTACATTATAAAGAGAACCTCTGTGCAAAATTTCAGCTTTTTAGGTCCAAGGGTTTGGGCTGGGCGTTGATGAGTCAGTCAATCAGTCAGTCAGGACTTCTCTTTTTATTTATATAGATAGATAGAAGATAGATAATATTGTAGTTTGAAAGTTGGTTTAGGCGAAGTGGCATAGAAGCTGAAGCTGCAAAAAACATATGGTTTTCGCAGTATTTCTTGAACAATTGTACAGGAAAATGCACCTAACAACCACAGCAATGGCCCATTCATTTTCTAAATACGACGCAGATCAGACATAAAGATAATTTCACTAATATTGCAGCCTCTTTCTCTTCCAAGCAATTTACTTTACCCTTTTTACTATAACCTAGTATTACCACTAACTCTTAAAACATTCCTGTTGGCCTGAAAATGTGTTCAGCCTATTTTAGTCAGGATTAAAGAGAAAAAGAACGGAATTTGGTATTAATGATGCCATATTTTGTGGAGACCTATCTTGTTTCAGGAACTTTTACTATAGTTAGTTTTAAGTGATAGGATAGTGCGGGAAAACATTAATTAATTTTAGTATTGAAGTACCACCAACCTAATGTAAATATTGATTGATTTTTTAATATTTTTAATGATATTTGACATAATAATGTTTATTCATAGTTTTGCCATTACCAAGCAGTAGGTATTTTTTTAATATTTTCAATGATATTTGACATAATAATGTTTATTCATAGTTTTGCCATTACCAAGCAGTAGGTATTTTATTTAGCATGCAGAAATAACTGCTACTATTACATTCAAAGCACTTTTAAAAACATTTCTGGTGACCGAAATGTCTTTTATAGAATTTGTACCAACAGTAATATAACACGCAACTCTCGAGTTCTCAGACCATTTTATTTTTAAATGTAAATCCCGCCACACGTTGCCAGCATTAAAAATAAAAAAAGGAAAAAGCAAAGTGGGGCGCCCGGCGCACAAAGAAGCGACGTAATGCCACGAACCTTTGTCTATGCTTTCTCTTTCTATATTTGACGGGAATTTTTCATTCAATTCAAACAACCCTCGATTCTCTTGTAACTTGGGTCACACACCAAAAACGGGGAACTCAATTAAAATTCCTAAGGCGTCTGTATCCCACTTTTATTACTGTAATTTTGTGAAAAAATACTATTCTTACTACGCCTTGAAGCGACTTTCAAATGGTATGTTGATTTTGTATTAACTAATTAGTTTGTGTTCGATTAACTTTTATGCTCGTAAAATGGGTTTGGTGAAGCGTTTAATGTTTAATGGTATATTGATTATGTTGGTAATTGTGCTTCTAACTTTTTACCCGACTACGGCAAAGCTAAAAAGGAGGGTTTGATTTTATTAATACTGTTAGATACGGGAACAAGTGAAACAACGGCTGCCTATAAACGCACTAACGCTTTATTCCAAAACAACGTGCGCGCGCCCGCGGCCGGGCGCGGGGCGCGGGGCGCTGCGCGGCGTCGTCTGCGCACGCAGTACAAAGCCCGCGCATCGCTACGAACATACATGTTTGTTTATATACAACATCTCCCAACCTTATTTCGAAAGATACAATGAAATCAAACAACACATAACAATACATAATAATAAAACTAAAGTACATAAAGTTCCTTACAACTACATACATGTACACATTATCCACTGGTCACTTGCCTAACGCAAGGCTTCTATAATCTACCTTTGGGAGCTGGCGCAACACCCTACCGGGACGGCCGGGCGACACCAGCGCGGGCGGCGAGGTCGGCGTACTTGCACCCTGCCCTCCCACCCCCGCGGCGTCAGCTTGAGACGCGGGTTGGGGGCTCGGTGATGCTGCTGATGACATGTCATCGTCACCATCATACTCCATTTCGCCAGCATCCCAACTTTGTTCTACATTGCTATTGTCATTGCCCTTATATAACACAATCTGGTTTTTGTGTTTTTTGATTACTCTCCCAGTTGAATTATCTTGAACAAAATACACCACTTTACCAGTTTTATTTATAATTTTGCCTCTGCACCATGTGAACTTGTCTTTATTTTCAAATTTTTTGTACAAAACTTCGTCCCCGTTTTTAAAAATTTGTATGTTTTTGCCTCCATACGATTTACTCTGTAAACACTGGTTTGATTTTACTTTGCTGTCCAGTGACGCGTTTGAGGGTGACGACAGCGGTTTTGGCGACAACAGATCCAACCTTGACCTTAACTTGTGTCCAAAAACTAATTGAGCCGGAGAGAACCCTGTCACTGAATGCACCGAATTCCGATAATCAAACAGATATTTTAGCAGTTTTACCTTGGTGTCTTTTTGGCTGTTGCTGGATAAAATACACGATTTTATACCCTTTTTAGCGATCTTTACGTAACTTTCGGCCTGGCCATTGCTCGCAGGATTATAGGGCGGTGACGTCACGTGCTCAATCCCGTTAATTAAACAAAACCGTTTAAAATCTTGTGACGTAAAAGCCGTGCCGTTATCGCTCACAATTGTATTTGGTAACCCGAACCTTGCAACAAACTCGTATAATTTTTCTACTGCAGCTGATGAGGTCATTGACCCACACATATCGTAAACTTCCACCCATTTCGTGTATGCATCTACTACAATTAAATAATGTCTATTATCTAACGGACCCAAGAAATCTATGTGCAACCGGTAGAATGGTTGGGGTGGGAATTGCCAGGGCGCAAGCGGGGCGCGCGGAGGGGTAGGTCGTAAATGAATGCAAACACTACACGAGTTGATCATAGTTTCGATTTCTTTATCAATACCCGGAAACCAGAAACGGGAACGAGCTTCGGCCTTTGTTTTTACAATTCCCAGATGGGAAGTATGAAGTTCGTTTAACATTTTCATTTTTAGACTTTCTGGTAAAACCAATTTATGCCCTCTCATAACACAGCCGTCTTCATAAGATAGTTGATTCCTGCATGCGTGGAACGGTTTTAAGTCGACATCAGACACGCTTCTAGGCCAACCCTTAAAAATAAAATTGATTACCTTCATTAAAATAGCGTCTTGGCTAGTTTCCCTGCGCAACTCGTCCCGCGTAACTGGCATGTGTCCGTCTATTACAAAGTGTACATACGACGCGCGATCAATCGGGGCGGCCGCCGCGGCAGCGTGCTGAGCGCTGTCTCCGCGTTCGCTGTCTGCGGTCATTGACAACGATCGCTTATCGTCGTTGGGAAGACTTGCTCGAGACAAATAATCCGCGCTGTTATTTTCGCTGCGAACGTATTCTATCTTATAATTATATGCGCTGAGGAACAACGCGTATCTTTGTAAACGGTTTGCCGAAACCTCCGGTATACCTTTGTGCGGCCCAAAAATTGAAATTAAAGGCTTGTGATCGGTGCGAAGGATGAACGGATCGGACTTACCGTACAAGTACTGATGGAATCTTCGAACTCCAAAGATAATAGCCGTTGCCTCTTTCTGAATCTGAGAATAACGTTTTTCAGCTGTGTTTAGAGTGCGGGATGCAAACGAAATAGGACGCTCGCATCCATCCCTATCTGTTTGCGATAATATCGCACCTAACCCATTAGGTGAAGCGTCCACCGTGAGTATTAACTTTGCATTTGGGTCGAAATGCGCTAACACCTGATCCGACGTTAAATGTTTTTTTATGTTGACAAACGCTCTTTGATGTTCGTCGGTCCAATGCCATTTAACACCCTTCCTTAAAAGATCGTATAAGGGACTTAAAATTTCGGACGCCTTAGGTACGAAATTACGGTAATAATTTACTAATCCTAAAAATGACTGAAGTTTGCCTACATCTGTGGGCACTGGGGATTTCTCAATTGCTATTACTTTATCTGATGATTTTTTTAACCCATTCTTATTAATTACATACCCTAGGTAATTGATTTCATTCTTAAAAAATTCACATTTTTCTTTCTGTAAGGTTAGTCCTGCATCTTGCAGCCTCTGTAACACTGCCGTTAAACGTTGTAAATGTAATCCCGGTCCATCGGCTGTGATAAGGACATCGTCTAAAAGACATAACACACCGTCCATACCAGATAATACGTTTTCCATTGCGCGCTGAAAAATAGACGGTGCGCTGGTTAAACCAAAAACCATACGTGTATACTGAAACAAACCGCGGTGAGTATTTATGCATGTAATCTTTTGCGAGTCTTCGTCTAAAACAAATTGATTATAGGCCATGGACAGGTCTAACTTTGAGAACTGTTGACCTCCATGCAATTTTGAAAACAGCTCGTGGACTGTAGGTAACGGGTATTGTTCTACAACTAATTGTTTATTTATGGTTACAGAATAGTCTGCACACAGCCTTACACTTCCATTGCGCTTTAATACTGGCACTACGGGCGATGCATACTCCGAATGATCAACCTGTTTAAGTATCCCTAAGTTTACAAGGCGGACTATCTCTTTATCTACCTTGTCCCGCAATGCAAAAGCGATGGGACGCGCTTTGAAAAATATTGGCACTGCCTCATCTTTTAAACGTAATTTGACCTCGAACTTATTGAATTTTCCCAATTGATCTGAAAATACGTCTCTAAATCTATTATGCAAGTCATCGATTGTTTTTGCTTCATTATTTATGAAATTACAGGGTGCTAGTTTTAACCTAAATAAAGATAAAAAATCTCTTCCGAGCAATGGCGGGCCTTCGCTGCGTACCACGTAAGCATCTAGTGTGTGTGTACTCAGCCTATACGTGACCGGGAGGCGAACTATACCGAGACAAACAATAGTACTGCCCGTGTAGGTAAATAGCCTTTTCTTAGGTGGTAACAAGGGTAACCTGCCAAAACATTTGTTGTATAGACTCTCGGAAATTACCGTTACTGCAGATCCACTATCAATCTCAAATTTGATTTGTGAGCCGTTTATGGACACGATTTCTGTCATGGGTTCTCCCCGCTCTGAAGTGATGTTACAACATAAAAACTCACCATCGTCGTCCTCCTCACTCACGTCACCGGTCACAACACTCTTTACTTTGCACATTCTACGTAAGTGACCCTTTTTATTACACTTCCTACAAGAAAAATTCGCGAATCGGCACTGAGACGAGGCATGGTTCTTTCTGCCGCACACCGAACACTTCTCCGTAACCGGTTCCTTAACACTCCCGCACTCTTGCCCTGCACCTGGAACACTGAATGTTCTTGCTGTGTGATCGACGCCGTCGTCGTGGAAGCGCCGGCGGCGGCGCCTGCCCGCGCGCACCGGACGCTCTGCGCCAACTGCACTGCCTTTGCCAGGGTCAAGGTATCGGTGTCCTGTGTGAACAGTTTGTCCCTCTCGGGACCCGCTAACATGCCCATCACAAAACGGTCTCGCAATGCCTCTTCTACGCTGGTGAACTTGCAATGTTTCGTGAGGCCACGCAGTCTTGCCGCCCACTGCGCATGCGTCTCACCCGTTTGCTGCGTTGCCGCGTAAAATGCGTACCGCTCTCCGAATCCACACTTTGTCGGGGAAAAGTGAGTGTCAAGAAGCTCATAGATGTCTTCTACTGGCACCTCCTCTAGCTGTTTTGGCAAAGCCAAGTCTGCTGCGAGCTGGTAGGTGCCATCCGCGAGTGCGCTCAGTAGGATTGCTCGCCGTCTTGAACCCGTTGCGTCGTTTTTTTCCGAGATATCGTTTGCCACGAACCATTGCCGCAGGCGACTTTTGTACGCCTGCCATTCGTGCACTGTGTGGTCGAAATTACTTAATATACCGAAACTAAACTGAGCCATAGTAATATAGATTATAGCGTGGGTCGCTCTCGTCGCCACTGTTAGATACGGGAACAAGTGAAACAACGGCTGCCTATAAACGCACTAACGCTTTATTCCAAAACAACGTGCGCGCGCCCGCGGCCGGGCGCGGGGCGCGGGGCGCTGCGCGGCGTCGTCTGCGCACGCAGTACAAAGCCCGCGCATCGCTACGAACATACATGTTTGTTTATATACAACAAATACCATATGTTCGTACTATGCTGGGCATTGAAGAAGACGGATGAAATGATGGTGACAATGGATAAAGTAAGAAATGAGAATCTAAGAGGAAGTTTGAAAGTGGCGCCAGTGACAGAAAAGTTGAAAGGAAATCGTTTGGCTTGGTATGGGCATGTGATGAGGAGAGACGAAACGTATGTGACTAAAAGAGTGATGAATATACATGTTGATGGACGGAGAGGCAGAGGAAGGCCAAAGATGGATGGAGAGGCAGAGGAAGGCCAAAGAAAAGATGGATTGTGTGAGGAATGATATGAAAGAGAAGGGAGTGAATGATAGCGTGACGGTTGACAGGGGAGAATGGAAGAAGAAAACGTGTTGCGCCGACCCCACGTGACATGGGATAAGGCCAGGAAGATGATGTAGATTAGTTGGTAGACTAAAGTCGCTTGGTACAAGAAAATGGAGCAAAATTATGTTTTAGAATTAGGCCAATGAAATGGCGTAGGTACCTACTCTTGAAATCACACGCATGGGAGATGTAATGCAACTAAAAGTGGCTAGTCAAGCAGCAAGCTATCAACTACAAGTTTTAACTTAAATAACGCACAACCTCTTAATGGGTCATTGTACTCATCATTCTGAACAACTTTTACTATGGGACCAAACCTGAAATCGCGAAAAAAATTTAGGGTTCATCGGTTCATCATTTGTCAACTTATTTAAGGTACTTATTCTTATCTTTATAAGAGCAAATTGAAGCTTGTTAGGGGATATAATCCAAAAGTTTCTGCAAAACTTGCATAAGTAGCATCGCATGAGATCGAAATAGTTCTTAAGTTGAACTTTAAAGTTACTGGTACCTTGTTCTAAAATTCAGTAAAAAAAGACGAAAAGAGGACATGAATAATTTATGTTTTAACAGTGGATATTACGGCAAAATATAAGGATACACTGAAGTCAAAAAAATTGGCATGCCCCGCGTGGAGGCTGGAAATTATCCCATGAGAACATACTACCGGGATAAAAAGTATTCTATGTCCTAATCCAAGACATGGTCTACCCATGTGCCAAATTTCATCTGAATTCATTCAGCCGTTTTATCGTGAAAGCGTATCAAACAAACAAAATCATTTTCGCATTAATAATATTAGCACAGTCTACATATCATACAGTCGTCCGACGACGCCCGAACTGCTTACGAAGTTTGGCGAAATAAGTAAGCAGTTCGGGCTTTCGTCGGACGACTGTATGATGTATAGACTGTGATATTAGTTAGGATTTTACCCCACTTCCCTATTCTGTAAGTGATGTTGTAAATCACTGAACTAATGTGAAATGAAACTTTATGGAAAGGAAACCTAGCCTTAATTGTCTAGCTCGACCACACGAAATAAACAAACGTGATTATCTAAGCACGTCCCTTTCTAATACAGAGGAGGACTGAACTCTACAGCAGGATAGTTGCCGGCTGATATTATTATCATAAAGTAAGTCCCAAAGGAACAACATAAAAGGGTAACATTTCAGCCAGCCAACCAAACATGTCGTATTAAATGTAGTATCTTACACACACAATGTTTGAACAAACGTTTGACCAAACTTTGGTCCTAAGCAAACAGTATTTTTTACGTGAAATATCCGGATATTTCCGGTTAAATTAGCGTGACCATCGCTAAATTAGAGGCTCTTCGGTAAATCGGGGGCTCTACGTGGACTCTTTAAAAGCTTACAGCAATTAGACCCAATTTGATGAGAATATGGCACATTATAACAAATTGTTACTGGGGCTGTCAGTGTTATTATCCTCATAACGATTCCGTAGTCATAACACTAACAGTACGAAATAAGCTAGGAATTACATGTATTAAAACCCTATTCCTCTCACACTAAATCCAAATAGTTACAAATTAATCTAAAATGTAGCACAATATCAAACAGAATTCGACAATAGAAAATCTGCGATTCAAATTCACAGAATTCAAATGTCATCCGCCATATTGGATTTTCAAATCGTTCGATAGGAATGACAGTGAACAAATCCAATAATAACACATCAGTTTAGAGGACAATATGAACCGAGCTCTTTGGTTAAGTCAATATCATTGACATTTTGTTGGTTAAATAATTTTATTGAGTCGATCGACTGGGCAGTGTTTAGGTTATTTATAGTTGAGGGGGAACCACGCTGTGCAACGAGGAGAAGGTCAACGCTTACACGTGTGTGTTGTTAAAGGTTACTGGAATTACCGCAAGGTGATGAGTAGTGTTCACCTATTAAGGCTTGTCCGCCGTAAAAAGCGTGGTCACTGTCGGGCTTGCAAAATATGAAGTAATTATCGATTTACAAAAAAATTATTGATTGGACTAAAAAAGTAATGACATGAAATCATTCCTTATTATTTTGTAAAGACCTGTATAATTTTATGAACAGTTTTAATGAAAATTGTAGGAGTAATATGGTAAAAACTAGAAAAAATAGACAGAAATTTATAGACCTGGGGTTAGTTCTTTTTTCCTTAGTTCTACAAACTAAAATAGACTTCAGGACACATGAAATTTGATGAAATTTCTTCTTATGTACTGTAGATTGCTAAGTATTTTTTCCTCTCAAAAATATGCTATAGTTACTGTAAAAGATGGTCACAAAGTTACTTAGTTTCGCCGTATTTTTATGAAACCTTCACCATTTTAAAGGTAATTTAATTATTTATCTTTTAGTATACGTGTTTTATTAAAATTCCTTTAGTTTTATGTATAACTAGCTGTTGCCCGCGGCTTCGCCCGCGTGGATGTCGGAAATTGTCTCACGGGAACGTACTACCGGAATAAAAAGTATCCTATGTGCTAACCCAGGTCAATGGTCTATCTTTATAACTTTCATCCAAATTTGTTCAGCCGTTAAGGCGTGATAAGGTAACAGGCCGAGTTATATTCGCATTTATAACTAATAGTTTCTGCCCGCGACTTCCTCCGCGTGAAATTTCTTATTCCCCAGACCCACCCCGTCGCATCGCATTACCTGCCTGCGCTATTACTTCGTTTTCGCTAAGCGTACTTTCAGATTTTTTTTTTCTTCGGCACGTAAGGGTCTTTGAGTGATATTTAAATATGCCTATAGGCCTGCTTAAGCTTCGGCTATCAAATGCAAAAAGTTTTTTTTAAAGTCCAACTGGTAGTTCCAGAGATTAGCGCGTTCAAACAAACACAAAAAAGTGTGTGTGTCGGCTCCGACGCACGACAGGAGTTTACTTACACCTCCCCTCCCTGTACCCCTTACCAGAACCTCCCCTCGCCCCTTCCCCCTCATCCCCCTTTCCCTCTCCTCTCATCCTCCTCACCGGTCCCTCTTACTTCCTCCCCTCCCCTCTCCATCCCTCACCCCCTCTCACCATCCTCACCGCAACAATTTTTCGCTAACCTCCCCAACCCCCTCTCACACCCCCTTGACCGTGTCCCCCTCCTCCTCTGCCCTCGCCATATCGTCCTCTCCCTCTCCGCTTTACCTCCACATCACCAGCACTTCCTCTCTCCCGGGGTCACTCCTCACCACACCCTCACCAACCCCTCCTCTCACCCTCTCGCCTACGCCTCTCCCCCTCCCCACACCCTTATCAACACCTCCCCATCTCCCTTTTAACCACTCCTCCCCTCCCCTGTTCCCTCCTCACCACCCCCCACCCCTCTCCAGGGTATCTTTGAAATACTAATAATGACAGACAAACTTTATTACTTATACTTTTGCAAAGTTTCAAGTAAATTAACCAAATTAATTAGACTTTTCATATAAATTCTATTTCCTGTTTTCATGCCCCAAAGAGGTGGAATTTAAGAAATTGCTATCCAAAAAGCAACTTTGAGGTGTAAAGGCACTCGTCTCCCCTCTCACCCCACCTCTCACCGTCCCCCGTCTCTCTAACCCCTCTCACATCCCTCCTATTCCCAATTCCTCTCACCCTCCCCTGTCGTCCCCCTCAACCTCCCCATCCCCCTCTCACACCCTCTCACACCCCTTCACCGCTTTCCCTCCCCTCTACCCTCACCAACTCATCCCCTCCCCCTCTCCCCATCTCCACACGCTCCTATCCCTCTCTTTCCTCACCACCCCTCACCACCCCGCCCCAGCCTCTCCTACTCATCACCTCCCCATCCCGCATTCACTCCTCACCACACCATGCCCTTCCCCACTTGCTTCCCCACCACCACTTCCCCTTCCCCCTCCTCCCTCTCCTTCCCTCCTCTCCTTCCCCCTTCCTCTCTACCCTTCCCTCTGGGGGAAAAACTTTATTGCTTGCTAAGGCAAGTATTTGTGCCAGGTTTCAAGTTAGTTAGCCAAATGAATAAGATTTTCCATGTAAACTTATTCCCTGTTTTAACCCCCACAGGGGTAGAATTTTAAAAGTTGTTTGGGGTATTTCCATAACTTGACTGAAAGATTATTTACACCAATGTTCGAGTTAATCAAGCCCCGCAGTAAAACCTGCCCTGTGAAAATGACTACCCGTTTTCACCCCTTTTAGGGGTTTATTTTCGAAAAACTCCAATACATGTTAGTCTTCATTTTTGGTTTCAAGTATAAATATTGAGTTTCGAGTTAATCGGACCGCGCGTTAAAATTCCCCCATACAAACTTTGACACTCCCCAATCCCTCTTTAGGGGGTAGTTTAGGAAAACTAAAAATGAAAAACTTTATAATTTACTTAGATAAATATTCGTGCCAAGTTTCGAGTCTATTAACTCAAGGAATAAGATTTTTCATACAAACTTTGGACCCCCGTTTCACCCCCATAGGGGTAGATTTTCGAAAAACCCTGATATACATTATTCTTCATTTTTGGTCTCAAGTATAAATACTGAATTTCGAGTTAATCGGACTTCGCGTTAAAATTACTCCATACAAACTTTGACACCCCCCAATCCCTCTTTAGGGGGTAGTTTAGGAAAACTAAAAATGATAATCTTTATAATTTACTTAGATAAATATTCGTGCCAAGTTTCGAGTCTATTAACTCAAGGAATAAGATTTTTCATACAAATTTTCATCCCCTATTTGTCCTTCTTAGGGATGGAATTTCCAAAAATCCTTCCTTAGTGGATGTCTACACTGTATAAGGTATCTATATGCAAAATTTCAAGTCTCTAGGTCCAGCGGTTTGGGCTGTGCGTTGATATATCAGTCAGTCAATCAATCAGTCAGTCAGGACTTTGAATGTTATATATATAGATAAATTAATAATGCGTCTAATTTGGGACAGCGCTCCTTGATGGGCGAGTCCTATTACTGGCTGGACGTACGACGCTTTGCGTGAGCTCAGCACAGAACGCGCAAGCTAACCACTCAAGGTCATTGGCGTATAGTCCCGCCTTAAACAGGCCCTTAGCAAATTTAAGAGTGATTTTCTCCTACCGTATTCAATCAACCTGCCTAGCCTTTTCCCAACTATGTTGGGGTCGGCTTCCAGTCTAACCGGATGCAGCTGAATACCGTATTGATTATAATTTTATGTTGTTCCGAAATTAAGTATCTTGTGGAACCCATAGCTACTAACGGGTGATTCATTTAGAGGTACTTTTTTCATAATTAAAAGAAAAGTGAAAACACAAATTTTATCTGATTATCTTTATTATCATACAAAAGAACCATTCATGACATGTATTTTTTAAAGATTATTTATTTAAAATGTTGGCGATAACTGCGGCTAACATGGTCCGTTCTGAAGTTCCAATTGCGAGAACAATTCGGTGCACAGTTAATTTTTCGCTTCGGACCGTTGAATTGGCAGCCTAGATCGTGTGATATCTCACCTCTAGACCTTTCCCTTGGGGGCTATGTAAAGTCCAAAGTCTACATGGATAACTCGGATACGATTGAGGAATAGGAAGCCAACATTACTCGCGATATTCGCCAAATACCACTCGAAATGCTCGGACGCGTCTAGAAAATTGGAACTTCAGAACGGACCATGTTAGCCGCAGTTATCGCCAACATTTTAAAGAAATAATCTTTAAAAAATACATGACATGAATGGTTCTTTTGTATGATAATAAAGATAATCAGATAAAATTTGTGTTTTCACTTTTCTTTTAATTATGAAAAAAGTACCTCTAAATGAATCACCCGTTATTATGAAATAGGTCTTATCTCACAGTTAAAATAAATTCATATGTATTCATGAATTCGTTTCTAGGCGGGTAGGCACATCCGTGTAAATGTACAAAATTTTAATGGCCATCCCTTGGCATCGGCGCTGTTGTAAAAAGTCCTAACTTGTTGTCCTGAGTTAATGTGTCACTGTGAACGGTTCACCATTAACCTACATGGCGATGTCTACGTCATTGCTTACGTCACTTGTTTTAGTGTCGTTTTCCATCATTGTAATAGTGTTGTGTAATATAAATAAATAAATAAATATTCTTGGACATTTCACCCAACGCCATCTAGTCCCAAGCTAAGCAACCTAATGCTGATGGTAACGAGATGGCTGATAAACTACTTATATACATTTTTTTTTTTTTTTGTAAATACGTACATATTATAGATAGAAAAACACCCAGACTCGGAACAAATACTTGTAGGTCATACAAATATTTGTTCCGTGCGGGAATCGAACCCGCGACATGCTGCGCAGCAGTCAATCGCTCAACCACTGCGCCAAACGTCTCGTCAATATTTAGAGACCCTTTATTTCTTTGTTTACTTTATGATTTATTAAAAACTTCTCCAAGCCTCAAAGGTAAATAAATTCATAATCCTTCCTCTCTGACGAATTTTGGTTAAATACAAAAAAAATCAAAAGATATTAAATAAATTCACTATGTGTCATTTTCGACCATTACCATTATTTCGTCTTCTAATAATTAAGTCTTAATAAATATAACATTGGTCAGGCAGGGGACATAGTTCTACCATAGTTCAAGGTACCCAATCCACTATAGCCACCCAAACCCATAGCCCAATACATTTTGTTTCCATGTTCTGCAATAGTCCTGCACCAACCGGGGTGTCAAAATTCAAATTAATTTATTTGCTAGAATGTAGGTATAAATCAAGAACTTAAGACTATCGTGGCCCAATTACATTCTACCATTACATATGGTGTGTAAATGTGTCCTAATAACTAGGCTAACACTACATAGAATTTCAATTAAATTAAGTAGGTATATAATTTCAATTCAATTAATTATTTTCATTGTCAATTGTTGTCCTTGGGTGCAATTGCATAGTGCATACAGGGATAATCGTCGGCTTGTGTAAGGGGCCTCTGCGAGTTGGCTTCGGCCCCTCGTACGGCTTCCAAAGGTCCCAAGATATTTCGAAGACAAAAAAAATAATAAGTCTTAATAATACAACAGATCAATTTCGGCAGTGTGGTATTAATTTTCCGAAATAAATACTTTGAAAATTACATTGAAAACAACAAACAAACTACATCGTTCCCAATACGAGTGATAGTCATCGATATTTTACTCCCTAGTTCTCATAAAAAACAATTTACAATTTGTAAAACGAGTCTACTAAAATGTGTTCGACAACGTGTAGGACGAAAATAAAACGCGGAAAACGTCCCAAACGCTGTGTCAGCTAAACCGTTCCACAATTGAATTAAATAAAAACACGGCGCGGAACCATAAATATGTAGCAGACATTAATATTAATGCGGTGAACTTTGGGTAACGCTGGCTTAGAAAAATGGCGGCACAGACGGACGGCGCGTGCTGCGATTATATTGGTTTGAAAAAAATATAGTTTTCGTTTGAATGTTTTCGGGAGAAGTTTGTCTTGTAAGGGCCTGAGGTTTTTTGGAATCATTTGGTAGGTTAACATAATAAACTTGTGATACCTAATTTGCATACATATAGGAGAGATCAAAGTTTATTCAAGTGAACACGTTCGGCAAGACTTTACAGACTGAAATTAATACTTTGTTGCTATTGATGTAAAATTTTCTCAGAATAAGCTATACTCCATTTACAATAAGATTAGACATTTAAACAAAACTTTTTTACAGTCCGCTCAAACGATTTTGACTTCTATTCCGTAGGCTTAAGGATGGCCTTAAAGGCAAAAAAGTGGTTACAATACCAACTGTTTACTGCAGCTGCCATTTGTCATGCCACCAACGCAATAGATGTCAAAATCGGTTGAACGGACTATAGAAAAGGTTTGTTTAAAAGTCTAATCTTATTGTAAACTAGCTTTTGCCCGTGGCTTTGCCCGCGTGGATATCGGAAAATGTGTGGATACCGGGAATTCCTTCCTTATTCCTTGTCTACATTAAAAGGGAACCTCTGTTCAAAATTTCAGCTTTTTAGGTCCAAGGGTTTGGGCTGGGCGTTGATGAGTCAGTCAATCAGTCAGTCTGTCAGTCAGTCAGTCAGGACTTCTCTTTTTATTCATATAGATGTAGTATAGTTGCCAGACAGAAAGAATTAAATAAGAAAGTATTGCCTCAACTTTGTTTAAATTTAAATTAGAACATTTTGCAAGAAGTTTTCATAGAAGTGGTTCTACTATAGCTGTCGCGTCGCGCCTATCTGTGGAAGCCTTTATGCCAATAAAGATTTTATTTATTATGACCTGATAAGCAGGTTATGCTTGTTACTCACGGACACAAACCTTGGCCTTTGCCATGAAAAGGATTGCTCGCAACCACCACTGACCAAGCAGGATACCATCCTACTACTTAAACAAATCAAATCATCCCAAGAAGTATTTTGACAACAACTGTACTAATCAGTAAAGAAGCTTACCGACCCAATGCCATCCGTACTTACTCGTACACTTGAAGAAAAGATACATTGTATATTTTGTGAAGCCGCGTCGTAATCCTTGGTAGCCGAATTGAAGTGGCTTCAAATAGAAGTGGAAAGACAGAAGGTCGATGAGCAAATAAAAAATCAGCTGTAGGAAGACAAGAGTCAACAAAGAGCGCTTATATTATGTAGAAAATCTGGTTGGTCCTTCTGCAGAAGATGACTTTAAGATTTAAAAAAAACACGTACATATGCATTATATAGTTTCTTTGAAAGCGCGTAATTGAATGTTTTAAACAACATGTCCCTCGTAAGGGGTCATTGTACTCATCATTAATAACAACTTCTGGGACCAAACCAGAGGGGCAATTCTCGTATTTTTAACAACGTTCGCAATCTCATCTCAGTCTCAATCTGTCAAAAATTGTATAGCGTTTACCTACATTTTTGACATTTGATTGACGCTGGCATGAGATTGTGAACGTTTTTAGGTACGAGAATTGGCCATCTGAAATCAGGAAAAAAGCATTTCTGTTCGCATAACTCGTCAAAATGTAGGGAACATCAGATTTTAGTTTTGTAATGATGAGTACAATAACCCCTTGTGAGGCTGTGCGTTAATTTCAGGACATTTTGTCTAAAAAAGGCTGAGAAATTGAGAAAAGTGAATGACTTTTACACTCGTAGAGTTGCGCTTTTTTACCTACACAACGGAATCAGTGGTGTCAAACAAATTCAATGAAATTGGATTGATTGAATCAAACTTCAACGAGTAGGCCTCAGATTTGTGCAAAAAAATGCGTCACGTTACTAAAACCAGTGTACGTTTACGTTAACTGTGTACTTTTACTAGATTTACGCTATTTTCTTGCATCGTAGGTACACGAGTCACTCTTCTGTTCTCTCTTCATTATGCTAAGAGTGAGTCATGCGTATTGTAGCCACTCGTCTAAGATTCCACGAGCTTTGTTTGCCCTCTGTCTAGACATGCGACGTCTTTTGTGGTATCATACACTCATAACTATGTTTATACACGGGTGGAGTCATCAAAATTGTGTGTTCCCATTTTCATTGTGAAATTCCTTTCTTTGGGTTCTCGGAACGATACGGAGATTTTTTTGGTATTAAAAAACTGTTTTACAAAAAAAATACAACCAAAAACAACGTGAAAAATAACTTAAATTTCGGAAGTCGGTGTCTGATTAAATTTATTTTTGTTTTTACCACCGACTTCCGAAATTAAAGTTATTTTTCACTTTAACGGTATTTTTTTTACATTTGTCATCAAAAGTCGAAAACTATGCGACCTAAAAAAAGAAAAAAAATGTTTGAAAATGTGCTAACAGCGCTATTTCATATGATACCCCACATGTCCTGGTAGCCCCACTTCGAATTTTTAAGACCCCCTTTCAGTCCCTGTTTCAAAAAAAAATTTTTTTTTTCTTTCTTATTTGCAAAATAGTTGGGCAAACGTCATCTAAAACTTCCTTTCAAGTTGATGAAGTTCTTGAGATATCCAACTGTGACAGACGTTCGAAAGACAGACTGAGTTGCACCATAAGGGTTCCTTTTTACCATTTTGGTACGGAACCCTAATATTGCAGGAAATAAACCCGCGTTACACGTTGGTAAATACGTGCAGCGCTTGCTGCACGTATTTACCAATGTGTAACGCACCAATTCGTTTACTCCTGTTTCCTCGAAAACTATTATTCACAATAAAAATGGTGTCAGAACCACATCCAGCTCCACAATAACTGGAACAATTAAAGAGGAGCAGATAACCGCAACAATTGCGTATATCGATCGCAAACCGAGGAAGTGCACGATATGGGCCACTGGGACAAGAGAACGTGGAAAAGTTTCAATTATTTTTAAATGCTGCCAACACAGTAGCAATTCTCCCGTTTTGTGAGTGCGTTCACAGATATAAATCTTTAGGGGGGGAGGGGGATTGTGAATGTTCCTGCAGCCTGCATGGCGTCCGGCAATACCGAGCAGGATTCTCCTTGTATCCTGCAAGAGGACGGCAAGAGGGACTGCCGTGAATGAGCCCCTTTACCTTACCTTTCATCTTTACCTTTTTTTTTCTTTTGGAATGTCCAAATATGTCAATACCCAAAACAGAAAGACAGAGCTCAAAGGTTTGTTGCACCTATTCTCGTCCTTGCTCAAATGCTAGGGTAAAGTGCAAGTGTATTGGAGCTATCTTTAGTTACTTTAGACATTATAGAAGTGCCTCGGAAATCACGTTAAGCCGTTGGTCCCGGCTGTCATTCGTGGATCTTTGACAGTCGTTACGGGTCGTCAGAAGCCCGAAAGTCTGACAACCAGTCTTACCAAAGGGTAACCAGTATTACCCAGTAACTAGGTTGTAGAAGTCAGATGGTTGACCATCCTTTACGTATTGAGACCCCTTCGTACGTCGGAAAGAACGTAAGCAGATGCTCCCGGCTGTCATTCGTAGATCTTTGACAGTCGTTACGTGTAGTATAGAAGCCCAAAAGTCTGACATTCAGTCATACCAAGAGGTATCATGTTACCCTGTGCCTGGATTGCGGAGGTCAGATAGGCAGTCCCTCCATGTAAAATACTGGTATTCAGCTGCATCCGGTTAGACTGGAAGCCTAGGTAAAAAGGAAAGGCAAAGTGAAATATTAAAGAAGTGATGATTCTTTAACTAATTGGAATAAATGAATGTGGAATTTAATTCGCAGCCAACGCCTTTTAACTAAACGGCGGCGTTCAGCTATCGGCCTAAATGATATTCAATTATAGATTAGGTTGGAACTGTGACCAACCACGCGCGAGCCGAATTGGTCGCAGTAACTAAGCCAGGGCACCCCGACCAAATGGGTTAGATTAGAACTGTGACCAACCGCGCTACTAACAACTCCAAAGGCTAGGCTGGGGCAATCAGTAGCACTAACACCTATCTTTGTTACCACAGCATAAGATAGTCTTAAATAGTTCATACTTAACCAAACGTAAGGAAGGAATACATAGTATGGTATGCATGAAGGTATAGGTATTGTCCTGTCCAATACATCGTGTTGGATACCTCTCGAGTACAATTGGAGAGACGGACGTTGAAGTATGATCGAGACTGGGCCTTAATCACAGGAACCATTAGGGTCTAACCACACTAGTGCTAGCAGTGGCAATGTGCTTAGACCTAATAGGTATGATGGTACTAGGTACCCACCTTCTGGAATGTTCTGTTACTGCTAAGTATTCCATAAATCACGATGTTTTTTACACATTGACAACCAATCTTACCAAGGTGTATCGTATTACCCAGTAACTGGGTTGTGGAGGTCAGATAGGCAGTCGCTCCATGTAAAATACTAGTATTCAGCTGAATCCGGTTAGACTGGAAGCTGACCCCAACATAGTTGGGAAAAGGCTAAGCAGATTGATTGATATAGTTTGACAGTAGAGTTCGTCTAAGCCTACGATAAATGCGGTAGTGGGGAGCATCATTTCAGCTTAGACGAGCTGAAATGTGCCCGATAGCAATAAATAAATAAATAAATATCCTTGGACATTTCACACAACGCCATCTAGTCCCAAGCTAAGCAACCTAATGCTTGTGTTATGGTAACGAGATGGCTCATAAACTACTTATATACATTTATTTTTATTTTTTTTGTAAATACATACATATTAAAGATAGAAAAACACCCAGACCCGGAACAAATACTTGTAGGTCGTACAAATATTTGTTCCGTGCGGGAATCGAACCCGCGACATGCTGCGCAACAGTCAATCGCTCTACCACTGCTCCAACCATGTTGTCATATTATAATACTCTTAATTACATAATTAATTACATAATACTCTTAATTAAGTAAACTACAGAATCACTAATCACTAAAATCACACCAATCTTCGAAGGCCTGGAGCAACTAGTCGAACATGCAAGATCATTTCCAAGTTCGCCTATGTTTGCGTATAGATTTTAATCATGTCGCCTGCATGCAGCCGTCATATTGTGTGTAGGTATATGAAAGGATATCACTCTCAGGGGATGCGACGCCGCTCAGTTTGAGTGGAAAACGTAGGAAGGCTGGCTGTACACTCGCGGCTGGGAGTTGTGACTGTGAGTTGTTTTTTTGTGTTCTTAACCCTTAAATGTCAAGCACATACGTGGGGTGCGTAAGGAGAAACCTTTATACAGGGTGACTTTGAAAACATGCGACAAAATTTAAGGGGGTGTTCTACGCATCAATATGAACAACTTTTAATATGGGACCAAACTTGAAATCGCGAAAAAAACATCAGCTGTTCAGTACATTTTGACGAATTATGCGAACATAAATGTACTGAACAGCCGATTTTTTTTTTGCGAATTCGATGTTGGTCCCTTAGTAAAAGTTGTTCATATTGATGCGTAGAACACCCCCTTAAATTTTGTCGCATGTTTTCAAAGTCACCCTGTATAATGTGTATCATATACAACGTGTTGTCTTGCATCCTCTTTAAATTTCAGGGTGTGATACAAAACATCAAACCGAACAACTTTCTTCATGGGACAACATCGTAATCGCGAAAAAAGTTTCAACTGTACCATAGAAAACTTCAATACCTAGGTACCTACTCATCGCAAATGTATGGGACGGCTGATTATTTTTTCGCAATTACAATGTTGGTGCCGTGGAGAAAGTTGTTCGGTTTGATGGTCTATACCCCACCCTTAAATTTGACGAGGATGCAAAACGCTACGTTGTATAAACGTAAAAATCCATCATCCGACATGGCGACCGCGGGCTTACAGTACTTGTGAACCTATGGGGTTCATAAATATAATTATTCATTGCAACTCATGATTGATATTCATTTATTGGATCAACCTGTGTGGCTGTTATTACTTAGCCCCGAGCTCCTCAGTGTAGCCCTCAGTGGTGATATTGACAAGTTAGCTAGTACGTAATTTAATTCACACCTACTATCCACTTGTGACTCACAATATGATTTACGGCGGTGTTTAATATCGTGTCTGTTTTACAATGAAATTGTTAATACCCATCTTGTGTACCCTGCCCACGAAATTCAAATTGTCTTACGTTTTTTGCAATTTGCAGGTCAGTGTCAGGTTGTATGTTGCATAATATATGATTCGCGGCCGTAACTAATATGCCTTTACAGAATTATAATCATTAGAATCAGCAATGCAACTCCATAAGTTAGAATTGGCCTCAAATCTTATGATTTCATGAAATAGTCATTCAATAGGGTAATATGAACTTAGAGAGTTGTATTGATGATTTTTGTGATTATAATTCTATAAATAAATATTTGATACGGCCGCGAATCAACATACAACATAATACTGACTTGCAAATTGCAAAAAACGTAAGAAATTTTCAATTTCGCGGGCTACCCTAACTCTAGACCTTTTAACCAAAGGAATTATTGTAAAACTAAATTAAGTCCGAATACCAGAAACACAAAGTTCTCAGACTAATTGCAGTCAGTCTTACTTGTGTGGAGAACCTAAGAACTTCTGAAGGCAATGTTTGTCATGCCAGCTCATATCCTAGCTACGCACACATCGCATAGGATATACGAGTTTATACGAAGGAGAGCTGCAAACTTGTGCTAGATTGAAAAAGGCTTTCGTTTTAATCTAAGGCTGCTTTTCCACAACAGTTGTGCTATGCTACGTTGCTATGGATGCGTTTGATATCCATCAATCAACTGAAAACAGCGTCAGGCACTGGTTATCTGGCATTTTTTGCTGAACTGGGCCTTTTTGGCACAGCCGTGAGGCACACATTCCTGCGTCGTAATTTTATTGTTGTTGCTATCGCAAATGTTGATTATGTTCGCAAATATTGTTGTTGTTATCGCAAATGTTGTTTTTTTATTATTTTTTTATTATTGTTATTTTAATCTGCTGTTATTATTTTGTGTCTGTGCTAGCTAAATGTATTTTCTTTCCTTTTTTATCTTCTTTCTTTCAAATCACATCATCATTAGTTCACATAGCATAGCACTGGTGAAAATAGGTTCAACTAAGATTAGGTTTCTTCTATAGAAATATGCGTGCTATGGATGAGAGCTGAGTTTGAAGAGTTTGGAAACAAAATCTTCCCAACTTTGGGAATAGTGAAACACAGTCCACAGTATCAGGCAGTTAGAATATTTAATAAATTACCGCTTGATTTAAAAAGTATACTGTATACAGGCTCATTTAAAGCAAGGCTCAAGACATACCTGTTGGACAGATGTCTCTACTCATTAGATGATTTGTAATGTAATGATTTGTGTTTGTCTTAGCTCTTAAAACTGACATGTAGATATTATATTATTGTGTTGTGTTCAGACTTTTACATTTTTATTTTTATTATTTTTTTATTATTGTTTTTCGTTTAAATTGGTAATTAATTGACATGTGATTTAAAATTTGTTTCTATGGTATTTTATTTTTTTGACTGCATGATATTTTATGATTTTTATCTTTTATTTTTTTAATCTGTAGGATATAATATTTTCTAATTTAAATTGTTTTGTATGCATTTTTATTATTTTATATTTGTACATTTAATATTTATGTTTCATGCTGGTTAAATATTCGAACGCAATGTATATTGTTACTGAATAAACGAATTGAATTGAATTGAATTGAATTGAGCTATGAATGCGCGAGTGGTGTAGCTGCCGCTTCCCGTGCCTCCCTACTGTCGATGCATCACATAGCTCGAGCTGCGTATCTTCCTCGCACAGCTACCTCGCGGCGGCGCATCTTCATAGCACATCTTACTGGCTCCGCTACACAGCTTAGCATTAGTGGAAACGGTCACATAATATGTAGTTTCATAGCATAGCTTTCACATCCTCGCAGCATAGCTGCATAGCACATCTCTTGTGGAAAAGCAGCCTTAGTCTGCGTTTCCATCAGAAATGAGCGAGGATGCCTTGCGAGGGATGTGCGTAAAACTAACCAATAAGAGCACCAGCTTAGCTCAAGCTATGAAAATGAAGCTACGTTATTCGTTAGTTTTACACATATCCCTCGCTACGCAACCTCACTCATTTCTGGTGGAAACGCAGTCTTAGGTCCGTATTACAGAACGTCACTCAATACTCAAGCATTACTTAAAACTAGATTCAAGCCATTTGATTGGTTGAATCTAGTTTCAAACTAGATTTAAACAAAGATCAGTGCTTGAGTTTCCTTCTGTAATACGGACCTTAGTCTGGACTATGTTCGTAGTTTAGGTTGATGAGAACGTGGGCGGTAAATTAGGATGGTTGTAATGTTAATGTGAATAGTAATATCTTGGTGAATTTATCTTATCACTGCCTCGTTGATCTAGTGAAAGAAAGAAAGAAAGAAAGAAAGAAAATACATTTATTTAGCAAAGACTAAAAGACACTAGTGATCGCTAGCGCTACTGCTAAGCATGAGGTCCTGGCTTCGATTCCCAGTTCGTGCATAATGTTATTGGGTGATTCTATTAGGAATTTTCTCAGTCCGGAGTCTTGATCTGTGCCTGGCTGATGGCAATAGGCTCCCTTGCATATTATTACATAGGACTTAAAGGCTTGTCCTCCCTAAACTAAGCAACTTTGTGTCCATCTTTTACAGTAACTATAGCATCTTTTTGATACGAAAAAATATACAGTAATCTACTTACAATACATAAGAAGTGATTTCATTTGTCCTGAAATCTATTTTAGTTTATAGAACTAAAGACAAAAAACTTAATCCAAGTCAATTTTTTCTAGTTTTTACCGTTTTACTCGTACAGACTTTTTCATCTTGTAACTAGGTATATTAATGTGTGTATATCCTAGAGTACTAATTAGTCTTAAATCTCATTTCAGAATTAAATTTACACAGCTCAGATGTTTACTTTGCCAACTCGTATCCGACGCAACGCACACATCACGAAGAAACATAACTACAGGAACATACAGTATATAGGAATATTATACGGGAACATACAGCATATAGGAACATATCTTCAGGAACATACGAGTTTGTACAGCGAAGGAGTCCTGCAAACTTGTGCTAAATTGGAAAGTGTTCTCATTTCGTTTTATCAAAATTATGACAGTTTGGCGTCGCGACGGCAGCGGTAGGGATGTGAAGAATAGGGATGATGACTAAAAATTTATTTTTGTCCGTCATTGAGATTATTAAAAAATATTGGACACGTATTTTTTCTTTTTTTACGTAATCAAAAAATTACGGCGATACATTTAGTTAAAATATGGCATGACGTCACGCGTAGCTAGGTTTTATACGTACAAGTGACGTAGCGAGCCTCCACTCCCCAACTTTAATGCGTGATAGCTAAGTATTTTTTTATTAATATGATAAAGCAAAAAATACGTGTCTAATATTTTTTTATTATCTGACTGACGGACTAAATAGAATTTCTTTTTTTTTACCCAGGAACCATCCCTATTATTATGTTATTATTTTTTTAACTGCTTTTGCTCCAATAAATATCAAAGGCTGGCTATTTAACACTTAAGTGTATAAATAACTCAGCCATCAACAACAAACAACAACAACTGTCAACTTATACAATCAACTGTGGAAAAGAGAAGTATAAAATTAGATCCACAAATAAACCAAGATTCCCTTTAAGTCTCTATACTTAGACCGTACGTGTGTGTGACCTTGGAGCGAGGTAACATACGAAAAGCCAGGTCATTTGCAATTTGATTGAATAGTTTAGCGATGTGTTACGAAACGCCCCAGTTCAAGGTCATAGGTCGCTGAAACTTGTTAGTCATGTACGTGGTATTACAGTACGTTTTCCAAGAAAAGGCTTTTATTTTAATCTAGGATTAGCGCTCTGTAGAGTTAGCTAACTTACGTAAAGAAATTAATACAAGACAGCAGTAAAACAAAGGCTTCTATTCATCACTGTTGTTTTCTCAACATACTCGTAAAAATGTGAAAGAATTTAACGGAGACTTTTATCCAGCATTGAGACAGTATAGAACAATAATTAAGTACTTGGATCTGTGGCGGCATCTACAACGCCACGTGCGAACTACGTATGAAAGACCTGACGTCACACAAATCCTGCATCGCGCAAGCAGAGTTTACCGCGCGATTGGCATATACTGGGTTATTGGTAAAACACCAGCAACCTCTTAAGGGGTGACTGTACTAATCATTATGAACAACTTTTACTATGGGACTAAATCTGATATCGAGAAAAAAAATCAGCTGTTCAGTACATTTATCTACATCAAACTCGTCAAAATGATGCAGCTGATTTTTTTTCGCGATTTTAGGTTTGGTCCTAAAGTAAAAGTTGTTCATAATGATGAGTGCAATGACCTCTTAAGAGGTTGCTGGTGTTTTACCAATAACCCTTTATACAACGACAACAACCGTCTGGCAGTAGCCCACCAAATCCAACACCAGTCTGGTCATAAGATCCTCCCTTTTCTATGAAGGATGAATGAACTTTACACCCTATTCCTCATACCTCTATTAATAGATCCATAATAAAAAACCAACTTGTTTAACCTTGCTACCGAATAACCTTCAAAAAAACATTCACAAAGTAGTCCACAACTCCAAAATTAGCCCTAACATGTAGAATATAGATCAAACTAATAATAAATTGATTGATAACCGTCTATAAAGCAGCGGCGGATCAGCAAGCTTCGTGTGTCAATAAAAACGGCAGCACGCGACCCCTGAACCAACATGGCGGCCGCGGCCATGACGGGTCACGCAAACACATGAGATTAGTTTCGTAATCATTTGATAAGTCTGTGTGAGTTATTATTGTGAATAGTCATGTTGTAACGAGCTTTAATTTCGTATGGATTTGTGTAGGATAATAAAATAAGCCGTAACTATACACGTTTATTTTAAGTTGGCTAGCTAAACTCCGCAGAAGCACGATAAAGTAAAAAATAATAAAAAGATTTGATATTTTTAGGGTTCCGTACGTCAAAAGGAAAAACAAAACCCTTATAGGATCACTACGTTGTCCGTCATCAAGTTGAAATTAATATCAAAAACGTAAGTCAATGGTACCTTGAAGCTCTAAAAAATAAAGTTTCTAAGTCAACGCAGTAAAAAAATACGGCCATATAAGCGTCATATTTTGATACTCGCAAGTAAATCAAAACCTATCTAGGGTACTTCCCGTTGACTTAGAAACATGAGATTTGGCATGTAGCAAGGTGTCACAGCACAAGTAAAGAAAAAGTCTGAAAATCGACAATTTGTGCGTGGACCGACGCGCACTTGGTCGGTTTTTTTTTTGGGAGGTCAACGACCGCTTTTGGCGTTGTTACTTGAAGTATGAATTGAGAAAACTGTTATTATTATGTTTTGTAGTGTTTAGATATTGATACCCATCACGTCTGTGAAGTTTACACTAAAAAGAAAAAGAGATTTTTAAACTGATATAATTGAAATTACTACAATAACAGTAACTGCGGTCAATGAATCCATAAAAAAATCATCAAATTAATTTATTTTATCGTGTTTACATATATGATACCCATCGCGTCCGCGGAGTTTAGCTAGAAAAATTAAAATAACCCTGTATTACGTAGTTGACGTAAAAAATTAAATAACCCTGTATTACGTAGGTGACGTAAAAAATTAAAATAACCCTGTATTACGTAGGTGACGTAAAAAATTAAAATAACCCTGTATTACGTAGGTGACGTAAAAAATTAAAATAACCCTGTATTACGTAGGTGACGTAAAAAGCCGTTATGAGTGGTGTATCATCCTCTATCGCATAATTCTTTGCACGCTGCAGCAAAAGCGAAACGTTAAGAAACCTGTCGCCTGTCCTGTCTGTCTGTGTGTCCTGTCTGTCTGTGTGTCCTGTCTGTCTGTGTGTCCTATCTGTCTGTGTGTCCTGTCTGTCTATGTGTCCTGTCTATCTGTGTGTCCTGTCTGTCTGTGTGTCCTGTCTGTCTGTGTGTCTTGTCTGTCTATGTGTCCTGTCTATCTGTGTGTCCTGTCTGTCTATGTGTCCTGTCTATCTGTGTGTCCTGTCTGTCTGTGTGTCCTGTCTGTCTGTGTGTCCTGTCTGTCTGTGTGTCCTGTCTGTCTGTGTGTCCTGTCTGTCTGTGTGTCCTGTCTATCTGTGTGTCCTGTCTGTCTGTGTGTCCTGTCTGTCTGTGTGTCCTGTCTGTCTGTGTGTCCTGTCTGTCTGTGTGTCCTGTCTGTGTTCTACCTGTGTAAGTAAAGCGAAACGTAGAGAAACCTGTCAATAGTAAGTCTTTATCTAGCATACTTTTGGTGATTTGTTAGCTTCCGTGCTACACCATGCGTCATCTAAAAACATGCCCAAATGACTGACTTTCGCTGGTCTTTTGTTCCGCTCCGTTTCACGTTCGCTGCCGGTGATAATATTGTAAATGTTAATAAATGAACCACAATTAATTCTAATTTTGTTTCCCTCAGCTAGATTAGCGTGGATGGTTACAATTTACAGCACCTCCCCTTATCAGCAATTTCAGGCCTTTTTATACCCCATCATCGAAATATATTTAAATTAAGTAATCCAAACGAGTTAATACAGGCAATTACTGTTCGCATTTCACGCACAGCATAAATCATTTACAAATGTCACACGACCCGATTTAAACCTTAATCCGTTTTGATAAAGTTTAATTCTGTACGGCTGGTGTTCGCGTTTCGATTATCGCGGTCAAAGTGACAGATTTTTTTTTCTTTTTTTTTTTCAGTGTCGAGGGTCACGGCTGATCGGTGATTGTTTTCAGCGTGTTTCCTGAATGTTCGATTGTTCAAAAATGTTGGTGAAATGCCTCTGTACTGAAATGTTTTTGTTAATGTTCACCACTCTTTACACAATAAAATTGTTATGTCATAATAAATTATAGTATTAATTTTGATTGAAAAACTTTGTCTAGGTACACTTTTTTAGGGTTCCGTACGTCCGTCTGTCTGTTCGTCTGTCACAGCCAATTTGCCCCGAATCTAATGGACCGATGAAGTTAAAATTACACCTAAGAATTTCTGTGGCCCAAACACGGACGTGTAACGTAAGTAAAGCTACATTTGCACGGCGCCAGTTTATTGCCTGTGGCATACCATAAAACTGAAGGGCAAATATCTGGCACCGTCTAAACAACACGTACAATATTGTTGCACGATACGGGCAACTTTCAAAACTGGTATAAGCATGTAAGTACCTACAAGAAAATCGCACAGCACATACAATAATTGCTCGTACAATAAAATCGCATTCAATTCTGGCATGATCTGACATTTGTGCTGTCATTGAACTATGAGTGCGGTAAGTGAGGGTGTGGTAATCGTTGTTGCTATTTTGAGGCAAGAAATCAAATCAAGAAAACTTGAAAAATATCATGAGAAGCGTTCAATAAAATTTAATGAAATATCATTTCTAGACAAAACTTGCATGCAATAATCGCCTCTCAATTTTATTGCCTGGTGTAAGTTGCATGCGATTTTATTGAATGGCAAAACTTGCATTCAATAAAGCGCCGTTTACACGGGGCAAGTTTCTGGAACGTTCAAGAGCAATAATTGCATGCCATAAAGCACGTTCAAGTTTTTTGACATTCAAGAACTGCATGAAGTGTTTACACGCGTGCGATTCCATAAAATGGCATGTACAATAATTGAATGCAAGTTTTGCCATTCAATAAAATCGCATGCGACTTACACCAGGCAATAAAATTGACAGGCGATTATTGCATGCAAGTTTTGCCTAGACATGATATTTCATTAAATTTTATTGAACGCTTCTCAAGATATTTTTCAAGTTGTTCTTGATTTGATTTCTTGCTTCAAAATAGCAACAACGATTACCACACCCCTGAGCCACACCCTCACTTACCGCACTCATATTTCAATGACAGCACAAATGTCAGATCATGCCAGAATTGAATGCGATTTTATTGTACGAGCAATTATTGTATGTACTGTGCGATTTTCTTGTACATGCTTATACCAGTTTTCAAAGTTGCCCGTATCGTCCAACAATATTGTACGTGTAGTTTAGACGGTGCCAGATATTTGCCTTTCAATTTTATGGTATGCCACAGGCAATAAAATGGCGCCGTGTAAATGGAGCTTTATTGTACATGCCATTTTATGGAATCGCACGCGTGTAAACACTTCATGCAATTCTTGAATGTCAAAAAACTTGAACGTGCTTTAGGGCATGCAATTATTGCTCTTGGACGTTACAGAAACTTGCACCGGGAAAACGGCGCTTAAGTATAATTATGAATTTTGAATATGGGGGTCACTTTTACAAACTGTACGGTGCGACTTATCAAATGAAAGGGCTTACTATGGGAGTTTCAAATATATTATTTAATTATATTAAAATAAACAGTTTTTGAAGTTATTTATGAAAGTTGACCATTCTCTTATCTCCGAAACTCCTGAGACAAAAATTTTGAAAAAATTACCTAAAATAGTTCACCTATCAATATTGTGCGTACAAACTTACATTTGCAGTTGGAATGTATAGGAGAACATATTTTTCAACTACAATGTTAAGTCTGTTCTTGGGATAGATTCATCCCTACGGAACCCTTCATTGTGCGTGGTCCAACACGCACATCTCTAAAGTTAGTAGAGATCTTTATCTTGTCTTTAGTATTTATAAGTGACTTAGGTAAAGCGCTGACCTTTTACTCAAGTTGACCTCGAGTAACTTAACTTAACTAAGACTAGCAGATAAAAAGGAAACAGATGGAATATAAGAAGATAATCTAGTTAATTAGGTTATACCGAAACTTGTACCTTCTACTTAGACTAGAAAGGTTTAGGTGGTGAAATAAAGGTAAACAATCTTGATGCAACTTTTTACACAAACACATACTAAACAAATAAACTACTGCTTAAACTAATGGTTCAATTGACTTAGTAATCATTATTGTTGTATTTACATTGGTTTTTAGTTGCATTTTATTTTTAAACTAAGGTTTTAAAATGAAAAAAACCGTTCAAGAGCGAGTCGGACTCGCGCACCGAGGGTTCCGATTTCTGAAAAAGTGTGCTATTTAGAGCCATCGTTTTATTTTTCCTGTAATCTTTACATAAACTTCTATCACATAGAATAATTACAGATTTTTCGATTTGCAAACTTCGGAGATAAGGGGGGGACGGTATTTTTTTTTGCATTTTTCATCAAAAGTAGAAAACTGTGAGGCTTAAAAAAAAGAAAAAAAATGTTTGACAATGTGCAAACAGCGTTCTTTCATATGATACTCCACATGCACTAGTAGCTCCATTTTGAATTTTTAAGACCCGCTTTCAATCAATGTTGCAAAAAAAATATAAATATTTCTCCATCTTTCTTATTTGCAAAATAGTTGGGTAAACGTCATCTAAAACTTTTCCAAATTTCAAGTTGATAGAATTAGTAGTTCTTGAGATATCCAGCTGTGACAGACAGACAGACAGACAGACGGACAGACAGACAGACAGACAGACAGACTGAGTCACACCATAAGGGTTCCTTTTTTACCATTTTGGTACGGAACCCTAAAAAAGACACATAAAGATTGTTTACCTTTTTTTCACTAGCTAAACCCTTCTAGTATAGGTACGAATATAGCGCTTTATTACACCAAATTTTTAGTCATGGATGTAATGCGTAACTTTATAGATCAACTAGCTGCGCCCCGCGGTTTCACCCGCGTAGACCGGGATAAAAAGTAGCCTATGTGTTAATCCAGGGTATAAGCTATAAACGTACCAAATTTCAACCAAAACGGTCCAGCGTTTTGAGCGTGAAGAAGTAACAAACATACATACATACACACGCACACATACTCACAAACTTTCGCCATATTAGTGTGATAGTGTACAATTAGAAAATAATTTGACAGCTCTTTAATAGCTCCGTCTCTTTCATTATATACCTGCCTATAAAGGACAGAAATATGTATTATTTCGAACGGAAGGAAATATTCAAAGACAGTGCTAGCCTAGGCTATTATTATTAATCACTGTAATTACAAACGCCTGTCCATAATAAATTACATCTTTGGCGAATGTGGACATAAGGACCAATAAATTATGACTCTAATAAGCTCCCACAAATTAGTTTGTCACAAAATCGATACCACAGATAGTGATGGATTAATTAGCATTCGCATTCATTTTTAGCATGCGAATGCTTATTTAGCATTTAGCAAATGAAATGTAGTTGCGAATTTCTGTGAAATGTGAAATTAATTATTATTCATCCCTTCATACTTCATAGGTTGACAGCGCGCAGCTGCAGTGCGCGCTCTCTGTCACACCCACGAAAAGTCGGAACTACTAAATCTATCTGTTTCACGTGACCCTGACTACGTTCGCAAGTGAAATTATTAGCAATTTGGTGGTGCGAAGAATGAAGTCAAGCAATTATTAGCTTTTTATCTTCGATTAGCTCGTACTTAGAATCGTATATTGAATGAATGCGTGTGATTGTATTGTTAATAATAATTTGTGATTTTGTGTGGCACGTGCGTGCCGCGCGATTCTTTTTAAATTGTTAAAAACAGCAAACGCGCTCTTTAATTCACATATTAACAAAATTCACATACTTGATTATTATTAATTATCGTCATATTAGCAAATAGCATAGCAATAGCATTTCGTATGCTAAGACTCAAGAATTCGCATGCTAATGAAATTTATTCTAAATCGCATTAATTGCCATCACTAACCACAGAACCGCCTAAATATGTAACACAATCCATATTTAGATTCCTATTACAACCATCACGAGAATATACACTATTCCACGCAATATTACACCTTATATCTTTATTATAAAGTTTAGAATCCCGTGGAGTAATCTAAGTTAGCCCGCAACTGGTAATAAATTTAAATAATTTAAATTTGTTGTAAGAGAAACTGTAACAAAGCGGTAGTTTCAAAAATATCATATTTCGTTGTTACTAGGACGGTTTGTTGTAGCTTGTAGCATGGATTCTGTTTAAAACTCTTTATTTGAAACAAGCATTCATTTTACAATTTCATTTGAGCGTGAACGAAAAGTTAAAGTAAAACTACAATGTGCGCAACACACCACGTTTTTCTGACCGGAAGGCTTATAATAATGTCGTAGGATGATTTGATAATTCGAATTTTCGCGAAAACCCTAGGGATATTGTGAAAACACGGATAATTCGACAGTGGTGATAACATTTTTCAATCTTACTGGAAAAAGATAGGGTTTTTGCACAAACACGAGTCAGTCTAGTAATATTGCGAAACGAAACGTTAGCTATTATGAAATAAGAACGCTGATTAGCCAGTCGGAGCGCCCTAAATGAGACCTCCTCTGATTGGTTGACTTTTAAATGTCAATCACGCACGTTGTTTTGTTTGTTTGTGTTTTTGAGAGTGACTCAGCAGTCTAGGGCCTAGGCTAGTAATTAAGTGATTTATCTTAAGACAGTAGTCTATTAAAAGTCTATGGTATAATACTTCAAAGCTCACAGGGTAAAACTAGGAATCAATCACAATAAGATTTGGTCAGTAAGCAAAAATCTATCCAATCAGAGTTAAGGATATTCAATGTTACTAGAGCGTTTCCTGTTTTTGCAAAACCCTATCCTTTTCCAGTAAGATTGATAAATGTTTTCTATGTTTTGTATGTTTTTTTATTGCTATCTATCTAATGTTTTCACCATTGTCTAACTATCGGAGTTTTCGCAATAACTAGGGTTTTCGCGAAAATTCGAATTATAAAATCATCCTACGAGGGTGTTTCTTTTAAGGTGTCAAGCCCGTGCGAGCTGATAGCAGAGTACTATACCTATCGATTTAACCCCCATGTTCTACGATTTTTTGTAGTTTTCGAGTTATAATTTTTTTTCGATATTTTTCCTGACTCAACGAGATGATGGCTTTAAAAAAATATATCTTTTTCTTGGGTCAACTTTGAACAAGAATGTAAGTACTAAATAGGGCATTATTTGCTGAAATCGGTCGTTGAAAGTGGTGTATCTGAAATCTTGTGATTTTCATAATTTATTATTTATTATGGTTGCATATTTTTGTCAATCCTGATATTTACTATTACTCTATGTGTAAGCAGAGCTCAGTTTATAATAAATTTTATACCTCTACTACTATCCTTAACCACTACCATTGATATGAAATGAGGAATCCAAAATAACTCGAAACCTACAAAAAAATCGTAGAACATACATGGGGGTTAAATCGATAGGTATGGTACCCTGCTATCAGCTCGCACTGGCTTGACACCTTAACAGAAACACCCTGTATATAACTGCCTGATAATGGTATAAACATCTAATAAAATTCCTCGTGCAAGTGACACAGCACAACGGTGACCTACGTTCGACAATAATATCCATCCAGCGAAGGTAAATGCATGTGATCGAATTAGGTCCACATCAATAGCGCAAAGGGTTTGTATCTAACTCAGAACTAATCCCAACCCTGCCCAAAATCACAGATTAATACAGATGGCACACTCCGCAAAATCATTTAAATAAAAAGCAACTCTTGCTACGACACAATAAAGTGCAAATCAGGTCGCACAACGCTTATTACCTACAGTTATATTCAACTACAAGTTGCCTCTCTTTCTATCGCGTAACTCTTATACCTTCTGACCTACTGAATTAGCCCCGCGGACGGGGCCCGCCGCGCACTTGTAGTTTCATACCTAAACTGCGGAGTGTCCCATCTGTATTAATCTGTACCTCGGAACTAATTCAAACCCTGCCCAAAATCAAATCCTGGCTCCGCCTCTAGTAAATAGGTTAGACCATAATTCGCTTAAGGGATATGTACGTTGTGTTACTCAGCATTAATATACTGGAGACATTCCAGATTTGCTGAATTGGGATATATCGAGGTCACTGGGACGCCATAGCTGCCATCTGTCTGTGTATATCTACAATTTACATGTATATACAATATATTATTTGAATGATGTCGTGTTTATTCATGCAGAAGAAATAAGGCTTCCATATTCATTTTTATTCATATTAATTCTTGGATAGATTGGATCTTTAGGATTTGCATTAAGACTTTCTTTAATCTAAGGATTCCTTTCTCAACTGTTTTTCTCAGTTGCTTTGGCCTTTTGGCATTATAAGAATTGTTTTCGGTTTTTAAGGTTCCGTACCTGAAAAGGAAAAAACGGAACCCTTATAGGATCCTTTCGTTGTCCGTCTGTCTATCTGTCAGTCTGTCAAGACCCTTTTTCTCAGGAACGCGTAGAAACGCGTCAAGTTGAAATTAATATCCTTGGAGTCCTAAAAAAATCAAGCTTCTAAGTCAAAGCAATAAAAAAACAGGGCCATTTATGCGACATATTTTGATACTCGGAAGTAAATCAAAACCTATAAGGTACTTCCTGTTGTCCTAGTCATGAAATTTGGGAAGAAGCAAGGTCTTACAGCACAATTAAAGGAAAAAATCTGAAAATTGATAATTTGTAATTTTATCACGTAAGAAAATATTTTCAAGTCTATCAGTCTGCCAAGAACCTTTTTCTCAGGAACTTTTGTTACTTCTTCACAGCCAAACGGCTGGACCAATTTTGATAACAAACTACCTTCTTCTTTGCTAGATTTGCCTTTTAATGCGTTTAAAATTAAAGTAAAATCCAATCTTTGTTCAAAGGCATACTATTCTATCAACGATTACTTAAACGATAAGAATAGTTGGTCGCTGTGATTAACTCAAGACAATGTTTATGTTATGTTCTTTCTCCAGAATCAGCTTACATAATGACAGGTTCTAAGAGTTAAGTACTAAAATTGTTTATTTTATTTGACAAAAATATAATTTAATGTATTGTGTTGCGTAAATTATTTTGCATAGGTACTATTGTATAGAATCTAGTTCTTCTAACTGAACAGACAGCTGTGCTGCTGGGGAGTTTGTTCCGCTACTTCTGCTTCCCAGCTAAAGCACTAGGAAGTGGTGAAGGGCGGGCGTTTTGTGGGGACTGTCGTACTGTAATTTCGACGTTCAAAAAGTGCTGATTCTCAGCCTAATTTGAATAAATGACTTTTGATTTTGATTTTGATAAAATTTGGTATAGAGGTAGCTGTCACCCTGGATTCAAATATAGGCTACTATTTATCCCGGTTTTTCGCGGATGAAACCGCGGGGCGCAGCCAGAAAATTAAGCTTGCAATGTGTGTCGATGGTCGCAAAATATTGTTGTATGCAGACAAAAGAATGAAGCTTTTCAGTCTCTTAAAATTATCTTTCAGTCGCCTTTTATCCACTACAAAAGAGATAATAAACTGCCGACTAAATACGATAAAAGTTAGTCCCATTTACCCAAAAAAAATCTAGATTAAGTACTCAAGTTGACCCTAAACCTCCAGACTAAATGTTCCATTGACCCCTTTGCAAAAAGACTTTCTGTAATCTCGTGAACGAACGATTTGGCTCAGTAAAGAATGATTCGTTCTTTGAACCAAATAGACGTGGAAACGGTCCGATACAGGGAGTGAATGATACATGAACCGTTTGAGTGAATGATAATGTGTGAAAAAGGCGTACGTATTGTGGTGTTTTCTATGTATAAGAAATGTAATGCATTGTAAGGAGAGTGAGTTACCTAAAAATTATTAGTACCTATCACAAAGTGCTAACAATAAAATCATTAGTTCTTAGTTAGATTCCCGCACGGAACAAATATTTGTACGACCTACAAGTATTTGTTCCGAGTCTGGGTGTTTTTCTATCTATAATATGTATGTATTTACAAAAAAAAAAAGTATATAAGTAGTTTATCAGCCATCTCGTTACCATAACACAAGCATTAGGTTGCTTAGCTTGGGACTAGATGGCGTTGTGTGAAATGTCCAAGGATATTTATTTTATTTATTTATTTATTTTATTAGTACCTATCACAAAGTGCTAACAATAAAATCTTGTAAAAAAATGTGGCGTCAAATAAATAATGAATTTTAATAATTAATTATTATAATGAATTTCTTCCATATGAATAATATTGTTGATTTTACAATATTTATAATGAATTTAAAGTACTTCTGCTTGATATATAATTTAATAATATAATTTAATATTTACTAACATAATTCTTAAGTATATCTACTAACAAAAATATGGATAATAATTATGTCTGACTTAAATAAATAAATAAAAATAAAAATAAATAAAATAAATAAACGCTTGCTAAGATGAGAAATTGGTCTTTAGATCCGCATCGAAATATACTACAGCCGCTTTAAGGAACTATCCCAAAGAGCTTTAGATGGCGAAAGCGCCAGGGTAGCCCGCGAAATTCAAAATTTCTTACGTTTTTTGCAATTTGTAGGTCAGTGTGAGCTTGTATGTTGATTAAAATATGATTCGCGGCCGTAGCTAATATGGCTTTACAGAATTATAATCATTAGAATCAGCAATACAGCTCCATAAGTTAGCATTTATCTCAAACCTCATGATTTCATGAAATCGCTAGATTTGAGGTAAATGCTAACTTATGGAGTTGTATTGCTGATTCTGATGATTATAATTGTGTAAAGCCATATTAGCTACGGCCGCGAATCATATTTTAATCAACATACAAGCTCACACTGACCTACAAATTGCAAAAAACGTAAGAAATTTTGAATTTCGCGGGCTACCCTGGCGCATCAACCTTAAAAGAAAAGAAAAAAACTCTACTTCGCCACTAGGTCATTTCAAAATACGAAACAACCTAAACTAATAATTAGTTCTACTTTCAGTAATTGCAGACGGAATCGACTACTCGTTCACCAGAGCTCACTCGGAAACTCGGAACAGGATAATCGACTACTGCCGAGTTTAACGACCAGTACATTTGTACCAGAGGCCGTAACCCACAGTTTTACGTCAAAACAGAGATAGGACCGGGAAAAATATACCTTTTTTAAAATTAAAATGTAAGTGGCCCGCTTCAGAGATTTATGATGTTTGTCCTCCACGACTGTAAATGTTGTGACGTTGCCACAGCTAAAAAATATTTTAAAATGTATTTTTAATGTTATATGCTGTGGCAAACATTGTTTTATCTAACGCCGAATAAATTAGATACGTGGAATGGTTTTAAAAATTCTAACGGTTTAAATGTTGGCAACATTTAAATCGTTAGAATTTTAATATAAATTTAAATAGAGGAACGCAAATTGTTTGGATTAAAGGTTATTTTAAACTCAGTCAGGTTAGTCAATTGTGATTTAATTGAGTCTCAGTTGGTGTGTACTCTATTTTGTAAGCTACGTTACAATTAAAGCCGACCTAATTGATATGGACAAGTGATTTGCATTTTAAAACAACATTTTAATTTAATCGTTTCCATAAACGAGCAGATAATAAATTCGGATGGCAACATTACCAGCATTCACTATATTATTTTATGAGTTGCTGTGGTTATGTGTTGGTTGTAACAGCGTATGAAATATGAGAAGCAAAAAAATTGTCATTCACAAAAATTAGGGTTGATTTTGTAAGGGTTAAGGTTTTGCACTCCTTATGCAATTTTAACGTTCCAAAAGTGGTTATTCTCAGCCTAATTTGAATAAATGACTTTTTGATTTTGGTTTTTGATTTATAAGGCAACTCACCAATATTTCTGATATTTAAACACTTTGCTGAAAGTCTATTACAATTTTATCAAAGACTAGTTGACCCGAAAACATTGTACGAAAACAGTGTTTCACATTGTGTGTTGAAAAAATTCCCACAGAATATGCACTCTTAGTTTTCCACAATTTTCCAATTTTCCCGGCAACTTTTTAAAAAAATTATTTCATACAAACCTTGTCCTGACAATTACAAATACAGTAAAAAAAGAATTAGCCAAATAAGTGCAACCATTCTGAAGTGATGCGCGTACATACAATCGACAATTGACTTTTATTTATATAGACTATCGGTTTACAGATGACAATCATTTTTTATATGACGTCGACCATTTTCTAAATAATCCATTAGATCCAGATAAAAGAAATCCTTTTCAGCTAGGAAATAATGTTACTACCTACATCAAAACTAGGCACAACCCTGAACATTTTGTGATACTTTAAAATGCCAAGGCCATACTTTTACAGTGCATTTGTGGTTCTAAAATATGACCAACCCCAAACGGGACCCCAAAGTGCCTTTATAAAGTTTTTGGTGTAAAATAAAGCAATCCTCTCACTGTTATACTTTATGACCACGGCTTCACGGCTTATTTATGGTACTTGTATGCTACAAAAACCCGAAAAATCCTTAAAAAATATTTTTGCATTTTCTGTTTGTCTTAGGATCATAGCAAGTGGCATTCTATAGTTTCTGCCAACCGCATGAGAAGGAGCCGTGAGTTTATATATGTGTATGCGGAACATCTTAAAAATTAAATAGCTATGTCATAAACTGATTAATAACAGCCGTACGGGTCGATCGATCAGGTTAAGCTTACGCTTGCCGCGGTTCCTCATCTCAAGACCACTCCGTGCATCGGATACCACGTTAAACCGTTGCTTGGTCTTGGCTGTCATTCGTGGATCTTTGACAGTCGTTATGGACCGTCAGAAGCCCGAAAGACTGACAACCAGTCTTACCAAACGGTATCGTATTACCCAGTAACTGGGCCGTGGAGGTCAGATAGGCAGTCGCTCCTCGTAAAATACTGGTACTCAGTTGCATCCGGTTAAACTGGAAGCCAACCACAACAAAATTGGGAAAAGGCTAGGCAGATGATGATCATAAACATATTGTGACTTAGGTAAGTAGTATGGTAACAGAAGGAATCATTCCCGAAATCAATTTCAACATCAATGACGGAATTACAACCCTTAACTTTATCGAGAACTTCAAAATGCGACATAAAAGTATTATCAGTGAACGAACCTCCTAAAAGCCACTAGTCAACCACTTCCAAAAATTCACATTTGCAACCGTAAAATATCGAAGCTGCCATCAAAAACCAATAAAAATAGAAGTTGAAATCGTCGAGGAGGCATAAAATTCTTTACACGGAACTCGCTTCACACATTCCTCAAGGCCATATGTGGCTAACGTCGAGCTTCTAATATCGAGGAACCGTGTTATTTGAAGTGGTTTCGATTATGAATATCAGAAGTTCCAAGTATTATTCGACATTGTTGTGTTGAGGGTAACAGCAGTTATATGATAACATGGTGTCGTGAGGAGCTCGTGGCTAAGTAATAACAGCTGCACGGGTCGATCCATCAGGTTAAGCTACGCTTGCCGGGGTTGGTACGTGGATGGGTGACCAACTTTACATACCGAGACTCCTCCGTGCCTCGGAAAGCACGTTAAGCCGTTGGTCCCTGCTGTCATTCGTGGATCTTTGATAGTCGTTACGGGTCGTCAGAAGCCCGAAAGTCTGACAACCAGTCTTACCAAGGGTTATCGTATTACCCAGTAACTGGGTTGTGGAGGTCAGATAGGCAGTCGCTCCATGTAAAATACTGGTATTCAGCTGCATCCGGTTAGACTGGAAGCCGACCCCAACACAGTTGGGAAACTAGGCAGATTGATTTTGGTGTCGTAATGAGCTCAGCGTTAAATATTTCCTTAGAGAAGCTACTAGGTACTACTTTTTTATCGCTTTGAAGGACACGAACGTGACACAACACCTTGTAATTATAGTGTCCTTCAAAGTGTTAATTATGGTGACTTTAAGTATACACCTAACCAAAAGCTTTGCGCTTTTAACGTTCATCGTTCTCACATGTATCATTGTATATTTCAACATGAATGATGTAACCAATATTTTGATTTAAAAGAGTGTCCGTGGAGTTTTTTGGCCGTTCTTCTCCATAGGTACGCTACCATACTACGCTTTAGAATAGGCGATTAGCTTCATCTTTCTGACTGACCGACCCCTTGACAATTCAAAAGTGCCTGTAATTGGTTTATTTGAAATAAATGTTTGAGTTTTGTGATTCGATAATCGGCAAGTAGGTCATTGGAAAAACATACAGATTACCTCCAGTTGCTATCAATTAATTGCATTTTACTATTCTCATTATAGGAGAGGAGCTCATGGCTAAATGATAACAGCCGTACTGGTCGGTCGAAGGTTAAGCTACGCTTCCCACGGTCGGTTCGTGGATGGGTGACCATCCATTAGAAGGGACTAATTATCTATGGCAATAATTATCGTATTGTCTGTGACAAGAAATTAGGGTCTAGTCCCACGTGATCGACGGGGCCGACCATCGTGATCAACTGGAGCTGTTAGGGCTTCAGTTATAGAAGGTTTGTGATGAATGGGGTAGAGCCATCATCATTTTGCAACTATGGCTGTGGGCCTGTAGGGCCAATAGTTATGGTAGAAGTATAAGATAGATGGAGTAGGGTAGGGCTATCTTCCTATTAAATAGTTCGGATTTACAAAATTGGGTTAATTGTTAATTCTACTTTACCGTTTAATTGTACTTTTGTGAGTTGTGATATGTCTTTCGTGTGCACTAAATAAATGTTGTATCTATCTATCTATCTAATTATGCTACAGCCTGCAAAGAGAGACTCCTCCATGCCTCGGAAAACACGTTAAGCCGTTGGTCCCGGCTGTCATTCGTAGATCTTTGACAGTCGTTACGGGTCGTCAGAAGCCCAAAAGTCTGACAACCAGTCTTATCAAAGGTTATCGTAGTAACTGGGTTGTGGAGGTCAGATGGCAGTCGCTCCATATTATTTGTGCAGAATAAACGATTTTTCTTTCTTTCTTTCTTTCTTTCTCCACGTAAAATACTGATATTCAGCTACATACGGTTAGACTGGAAGCCGACCCTAACATTGGGAAAAGGGCTAGGTAGATTGATTGTAAGAGATGGTCAATTATTTTGTGAAAACCTCACTCTCTTACATTAATTACAAAAAATATAACCTTTCCTTGGCAGTCGGGTAAAAATAGGTCAAGGCAAAGAACTCTTGACCGAAGAAAACAGAAAAATTAAGAAAACGAGAAAAAATACAATCCCAAATACCGCATACCTACTCCAATCAAATATTCACAATTGACAACAAAAACAGCGCTACCAATAAAGATAGAAATTGAAAAGGTTGTTCGCGTACAAAATTTATAAAATTATTCGATAAACATCCTAAGTGCGGTGGCTACTAAATCTGGTCACCATATGTTGGGGGGCTGAATAATGCAGGGTACGTGTGGACACATAGTAATAGTGTGTTTTTGGTACTAAAAGTGCTTTAACGTGTTATGTACGAGATTATTTTGAGTTTAGTAATAATGCGGCTGAAAAAAAAACACAAAAAAAGTATAATATGAAAAACGAACAGATTTTGGAGGTCGCAAAAAAAAAGGTTACAAGGAAAAATAATCGTAGACATAAATTGATAAAGTCTATGTGGGTTCGGAATGGACGAGTGTTTGTTCGCAAAGATGTGCCTCACGCCGCTGTTCTTATTCGCAACCTGGAAAGCTTATCATTACTCAAAAACAATATATAGCTCAACAGCTTACCATTTCCCTCCTAATTCAGACAATGTTTCTGGTTATAATTGTATTCACAATGTTCGATATTTACTACCAAAATGTAAGAGGTTTAAGAACAAAAACAAATGATCTGTACCAAAACACTTTACTGAATGATTATAAAATAATAGCTTTTACTGAGACTTGGCTGAATTCAAATATCCTGAGCAGTGAGTTGTTCGATTCGAGGTACACTGTTTACCGTCGCGATAGAATTTGCCACAGTAATGCTAAAAAAGATGGCGGTGGAGTACTTTTAGCTGTCTCACGGGATGTTCCATCAGCCAGAGTCTACAGCTGGGAAAGTAATAACGAAGACCTTTGGGTGTCTGTCAAATTAAAACTTAATAACATTGTAAAAACTATTGCCATTTGTGTCTCGTATTTACCTCCTCCGATAAAAGCAGAGTCATTGTCAAATTTTCTGAACAATGTCAGTAATGTTATAAACAACGCTGAAGATGTTCTTATCCTCGGAGATTTTAATCTCGGATTTATGAAATGGTCATCTTTAGATGGACAAAATCATTCTATTCCTAATAATTATAACAATACTTTAGGGGATATGTTTGTTGAATTTTTAGGAATTAACAGTCTTTTTCAATTTAATTACGTTTGTAACATTGACGATAGAATACTGGACTTAGTAATAAGCAATATGCACAATATTTATGCTTCCCATACCTCTGATCTTCTTACTAAACTTGACCCTAAACACCCTGCACTGCTCATTTCAATGTCTAAAGGAAATACAAAATGTTTACGCTCAAAAAATACCATTCGCCCTAATTTCTACAAATGTGATTACGCAAAAATCATGTCAGACTTACATGCTATTGACTGGCATCTAGAATTTTCACACTCCGACGATGTTAATGACCTAGTTTCTATATTTTATGCAAAATTAAAACAATTGATTGACAAACATATACCGAAACACAGTTGCAAAAATTCAAAATATCCTTCCTGGTTTAGTAAAGCGCTCATAAAAATACTATCTGAAAAAGAGAAGTATCGTATTAAATTTCGTAAATACAATAATCCTCGAGACAAGTTGAGCTACGACCTACTCAGAAGCCGTTGTCATACAATGATCAATCAAAACTACAGCGATTACAAACACCACATTGAGACTGAAATAGCAAAAGATCCTAAAGCATTTTGGCGCTACATTAAAAACAAACGAAATAGTAAATCAACGGTTCCAGCCATAATGCACATGGATGAAGTAGTAGCTAACAATGGAACAGATATTGCAAATCTCTTTGCTTCCCATTTTTCTTCGATTTTTACCGACCCAAATAGCAGTGTAACAACAGATGTCCAAGAGTCATCTGGAGTGCTAAGTAATATAAAATTTACTTCAAAAGAAGTTTTAGCTAAAATTAAAAAACTAGATACCACTAAGGGTGCCGGTCCCGATACTATTCCACCAGTTTTTGTGAAATCATGTGGAAGAGCGCTAGCAGGGCCACTGTCTCTCTTATTTAATCGGTCCTTAGAGTCGGGAGTATTTCCCAACGAATGGAAAAAGGCCCGTATCGTGCCTGTGCACAAAAAAGGTGACTCCAGCGACATCAAAAACTACAGGCCGATTTCCATCTTATCCTGTTTCTCCAAGCTCTTTGAATGTCTCGTTTGTCCCATCATTACCAACTACTTGGATACAAAGCTTTCCGACTGCCAGCACGGTTTCCGAGTTGGGCGATCCACCGAGACTAATCTAGTACGTTATTTATCTGACATATCTGAAGCGCTCGATGGTAGACACGAAGTCGACGCAATATACACGGACTTCAGCAGCGCATTCGACAAAGTGAGTCATTCACTCATGGTATCAAAACTCGAGACTAGTGGTGTCCACGGATCGCTGCTGAGGTGGTTCGCGTCCTATCTTATAAATCGCTCCCAGTTCGTTGCTGTCAATGGCTATGTCTCTTATGAATTTCATGTACGTTCTGGAGTCCCACAAGGCTCCCATCTTGGCCCAGTTTTATTTTTGCTATTTGTAAATGACATCACCAGTCAAATCAAGCATTGTCAAGCTTTGTTGTTCGCTGATGACTTAAAGATTTATAGGAAAATCACGGGTCCTGCAGATACTACCCTCGTTCAAAGCGACTTAACAAATATAGAAAACTGGTGCATAGCTAACAATATGACCTTAAACACACGAAAATGCTTTTTTATTCGCTTCTCTAAAAAAAAGTCATCCTTTTCAACTACCTACAGCCTTTGTAATACCACGTTGTCTAAGGTATGTGAAATACGGGATCTAGGAGTTCTGGTCGAAGATGAACTAAATTTTAAGCCACACATCAACGACATTGTTAAGAAGTCGGCACAGATGCTGGGTTTTGTAAAACGGAACACCCGGGGCTTCCAACTAACAAAGACCAGAATAGTCTTGTTTAATACCCTGGTACGAAGTCGCTTGGAATACGCTAGTGTTGCCTGGAATCCGTTCTATGCAGTTCATTCGCAAAAAGTTGAGAGAATACAAAGAGCATTCACAAAACATATAGCCTTTATATCCAGGAAAATTAGCCACCGCTGTCCGTATGAACAGCGCTTACATTTTTTCAATATAAAGACACTGCGAGACCGTCGCCGTTCGCGTGATCTAATTTTCCTCTACAAAGTTGCAAACGGATTTGTAAAATGTAGTGATCTTGTTGAGCGTATCCAATATTCAGTCCCTTCAAAACTTCCCAGACATCCCATCACCAGGTTGCTTCATATCCCTTTCTGCAAATCCAATCTTGGTCTCAACGCTCCCTTGGTCCGAATATGCAGAAGTTACAACAGCTTTTGCAAATCGTCAGAAACCGACTTACACGGAGTACCATTTAACAAGTTTAGAAGATCAGTTTCAGAGATATGCGAGTGCATAAACTAACTAACCAACTAACCAATAAATTAATAATATATTTTATTCTATTGTAATTCATGTTCTTAATAAATCTTAGTTTATTCCACTCAAGCACCTTCCGTGTTTTAACATTTTATATTTTTCTTTTTTTCTAATGTAAATATTCACAATTTTGAATTTCGAATTCTGAATTTCGAATTCAAAATGTATTTTATTATATATGTTCATAAGTTTTTATTTGTAAGTTAATTACGTTGTTGTTTTTAGTGAATGCTGTGTATACCTGTAATAGGCATGCATGCCAGTACTTTTATTATACATTACTGTGTCTTATTATTTTTTTGTATGTACTGCTGTTGGTATACCTAATAAATAAATAAATAAATAAATAAATAAAGTCTAATGAAAAAAACTGGCTAAGTACCTGTCGGACCACACGCAATGAAGGGTTCCGTAGTTGGGATGAATTTATCCCAAGAACAAACATAACATTATAGTTGAAAAAACTATTCCCCCATACATTACAACTGCAAATGTAAGTTTGTACGCACAATATTGAGTGATTTACCATGTTATTTTAAGACCGTAGGCATCTTATAAAAATTCCTGTAATCTATAAGAAATGAATGGAAATTTTTCATCAGTTTTCTATAAAACGTTAAAACTATTTATTAAAATTATAAAAAATATACTTTCATAACAAGCCCTTTTATGTGCCATGATATGTCACGTGGTACAGTTTGAAAAACGTTTTTTTAAATTTTCTAATTTTTTCTTTAAAGTGAACCCCATATTCAAAATTAATTTATTGACCGAGCGAGAGTAGCGAGTGAAGCGACTCTGCTTACCCTTCGTATGCCGTGAACGTGGATCCGCGCGAGACACAATAGCTTTTTAATTGTGTCTGTAATTACAGCATTCAACTCGTTAAGTCTGACAAAATTCGCTTTCGTTTCGTTTGACAGACGGAGAGACCGACAGATACACGAGTAAGTATAAGAGTACCGTTTTGTCATTCGGACGTACGAAACCTTATAAACAACAATGTAGTTTCAGGAAAATTTAAAATCAACAGCACAAATATTATGTGACATTGAGATATTGAGGAAAGAAAAATTGTGGAAAAGAGAGGGAAAACTGAGAGTCTGCGACGAATTTATTTTGCCCAGCGCCAGACTCTCTAATCCATCTTTATTAATAGACCCCTTCAACTGCAACACAAAATGAAGTCAATCATCTTCCACCAAAACCAATGTTATAATATTCGTTTCGTCTCAATTTCACTTGCCCGAAAAGTGAAATTTAGACGAAACGAATATTATATTAAACGTTTGAGATAAACAGGAAAAACGTCAAAAAATACCACAAAGGGAATTCGTAATATCTGATAAGTCTGCTTTACAAAGCAAACGATGATTAAGCGTTGTGTTTTGTACATCAAGCACAATCCCTTCGTAATGTTTTTGAACGAATGCGCCTTCTAAATGGATTTTGTCAGGAATCACTCTTTTTTTTTTTTTTTTTTTTTTTTTTTGAGGGTGGGAAATCATCAAATAACTTCTCCCGCTCTGGGTGGAGCGGGAGGGCGTGTTAGACTTTTACTGACTAAAACCCACCCGTGTTCCTTCAGTTGCCTATGCCAGGGCCGCGGTAACCCTTTCAGACAACCCGCGACCCCAGCGGCGTCGGCCCTATTGGGCCCCGTCACTTGCTGACATCTCTTTGAGGCGCGCGTGGAACACAACGCGCCGTCGACTCGGGCCTGGTCCTTACCGGACGGCGAGCTACCCGCTGCTCACCGTCCGCAGGCCCGCGCCTACGGTGGCCGGAAATCGCCCCGCGATTCCCGCCGCCCAGGGCGTCTCCTGCGGCGACTGAGGGCGTAAGGCTGCCTCTCCCTCACGCGTTCCGCCTCCTCCTTCGCTAGCATCACTGCTTCGCAGAAGGAGGTGACGGCCTCCCATGCACTCTCGCTCCGCACCATGGCCTGGACCAGGCTCGGACGCGAGAGATCGCCGCCGCCGATCGCCTCCGTGAGAACACGGCGGTGCTCTGCCCAAGCCGGGCAGACCTCCACTGTATGCTCCACCGTGTCCTCCGGGCGATCCACACAGTGGAAACACCCGGGCGTTTCCTCCCGCCTTATGCGAAACAGGAACCTCCCGAAACAACCGTGTCCGGTGAGGACCTGCGTCAGGCGGAAGGTGAGGACGCCGTGGCGCCTCTCTAGCCACTCCTCAAAGAGGGGACTTATCGCCGCTATTGTGGCGTGCCCAGCGCTGGGTTGCGACAGTCGCGCTCTCCATGCCGCCATGAGATCCCGCCGGAGCTCTGTCCGCTGTACCGTGATTTCTCGCGGCAGCGGAGTTACGCCCCGGCGTTTCGCCTCCTCGCGCCACTCCCACACGTGCGCGAGGACCTTTGCCTCCAGATCCCACGGCGGCAATCCGGCAAGGAGGCTCGCCGCCTCCCGGGAGACCGTGCGGTATCCCCGGACTAGCCGGATGGCCATGACCCTCTGGGACGCGTTCAACCTGCCGGCTGGTCCCAGCCTTAGGGAACGCGCCCACACCGGTGCTCCGTAAAGGGCCATGGACCGCACGACCCCCGCGTAGAGCCTCCGGCAGGAGGCGTTTGGACCCCCCAGATTGGGCAGGAGCCGCCTCAAGGCAGCCCCAGCCCGTGCCAGTCTGGGAGCCAAACGTCGAAAGTGCTCCACGAAGTTCCACCGGCTGTCGAGGACGAGTCCCAGGTACTTCATCGTCGACCCGACTCCGATGTGAACCCCTCCCACCGTTATTTCGGAACCCGACGGTGGCGCATTCCGAGGACCATGAAAACACATGGCCTCGGACTTGTGCAAGGCCACCTCGAGTCCCAACTGCCGGATCCTCTCCACGACTATCGCAACCCCGCGTGTCGCTAAGTCCGCCGCCGCCTGGTGCGACCTCCCTTGCGCCAGGACCAGCGTGTCGTCAGCGTAACATACTACGCTGACGCCGCCAGGGAGGTCGGCGCGCAGCACCCAGTCGTAGCCGATGTCCCACAAAATCACTCTTGCCCTATTTCTGGATGTGGGTCGTCTATAATACATTATCAATCAATTAATATGAACCAAATCAAGAAATTCAAATAAGCTACATTTCTAATGTCGCTATATAAAATAATAATAAGCATACAGTAATAAGCAACCAGCAATAGTTCTTCCATAGTTCAAGGTACCCGTATAATCTAAGCTAACTCAACGAGTTAGCTTCGGCCCCACGTATGCCAAAGGTCCAGGATCCCAGGGTCCCGAGATATGTCAAAGACAATTTAAATCCTTATACTATTAAAACGAGCAATATTTGTAATCACGTTCTCGAAAACGTCTCTAACGATTTCGATGAAACTTGCAATATAGGGGTTTACGGCGGCGAAAAATGGATCTAGCTAGGTTTCATATCTTGGAAAATAAAAATATAAAAATATAGTTTTTTCCATTTTCACCCGAGCAGAGCTCGGTCGACCAGGCACTATAGTATAGTTAAAATCTCGCTGCAGACTTGGTCATAAATCATAATCGGAGTAGGGATGTGCGCTAGTTGCGCGCGCTCAATGCGGATCAATAACAGAACCTTCAAGATAGCTGATGTCGATAAGTTAGTCGATGAAGCCATTTCCAGTGTCTCCATTGAAAATTGTCAAAAATTTGTGGAACATGCAGAATTGCTGCAAGATGAAGACTTAAGAAAAGCACATTTATGCGAAGAGTTCATCATTCATGTGGATGATGATGACGATGACTCAGACGAAGAATTTTAATTTTCTATTTTTAGTTTTATATATATGTTCTTTTGTTTATATATTTAATATGCTTTGTAGTAAATTTGGTAATAAAATAATAAAAAACCGGTCAAGAGCGAGTCGGACTCGCGCACCGAGGGTTCCGTACCATCATTTATATGTAATTTTTGTTGATGATTTCTGAAAAAACTGTGCTATTTAGAGACATCGTTTTATTTTTCCTGTAATCTTTACATAAACTTCTATCACATAGAATAATTTCTGATTTTTAGCTTTGCAAACTTCGGAGATAAGGGGGAGGAACGGTATTTTTTTTTACATTTTTCATCAAAAGTCGAAAACTATGTGGCCTAAAAAAAAGAAAAAAAATGTTTGAGAATGTGCAAACAGCGCTCTTTCATATGATACTCCACATGCACTAGTAGCTCCATTTTGAAGTTTTAAGACCCCATTTCATTTCAGTCCCTGTTGCAAAAAAAAATACAAATATTTTTATTTCTTTCTTATTTGCAAAATAGTTGGGTAAACATCATCTAAAACTGTTCCAAATTTCAAGTTGATAGCATTAGTAGTTCTTGAGATATCCAGCTGTGACAGACAGACAGACAGACAGACAGACTGAGTCACACCATAAGGGTTCCTTTTTTACCATTTTGGTACAGAACCCTAAAAATGTGTATTTATTTCTATCACCAATTTATAAATATATAAAACTATCGATATCACTCATCGACTGCAGTAATGCACAGGACTACGTGTGGGCGTGGCCTGCCCATAAGGCCCGTGAGTGGGAAAGAGAGCGAAACACTCGAATGATTTATGACCGAGTCTGCAGCGAGATTTTAACTATACTATAATACCAGCCTGCCACTGCTGGGCAAAGACCTCTTGTCACACACACAAGGCACGAGCATTGATCACTACGCTTGCTCAAGACGGGTTGGCGATTTCAGACCTAAACTGGAACTTGCCAGGATTTGAACCCACAACCTCGTGCATGAGATACGAGGCCTTAACCATTGTACCATCATGACATCAATGTCACTATTGCCCTGCTAAGGGCTAATTTGACCAAAAGTCGAAAATCTTTTATCCGTGGAATGAAATTGACGACTGCCAGTTTTTGTATGATAAAACTGTCAAAGATTAAGGGCCTGTTCCACCACCTACGATTAAGTTCCTATTAACATACTTGGCAGATAATTTAATTGAAAATCTGTTCCATTTTTGAATTTATTCGGTGAGTAGTGGCTATTCGGAGATCGTGAAATAAGTCCTAAGGCGTATACTGGGTATAAAAGTTTGGTCGAATTCAGCCTTAAAGTTCACTTTTAGCTAAATAACATTATTACAAAACCAACCTCTTACAAGGAAAACAAAGACACAAATCAGAGAAAAAAAGAAATGCCAAATAGGAAGTAAGGACCAATCACAAACGAAACACACAACACAAGAACCAATGGCAGCTCACAATAAAATGAAATGACAAGCACATAATGTGTAAGGACCAATCATGTTGATAACCGCTCGTTCCAGGAGCCCGTCATTACTGATCTAACAAATCATACAGGCTTGTGGTCACAAATCATAGGCCACAATGCCCTCAAATTGGAGGAAACCTTGTCTTTTGTGTTGTGATGTTGAGAACAATGTTTTTGAGATTTTTGTAGTCGAAGTAAAGTTGCTATAAAATAGTAGTAGTACAAAGTAGTAGTTGGAGGAGCTCGTGGCTAAGTAATAACAGCCGCAAGGCTCAATCCATCAGGTTAAGCCACGCTTGCCGGGGTTGGTCCGAGACTCCTCCGTGCCTCGGAAAGCACGTTAGGCGTCATTCGTGGATTTTTACAGTCGTTACAAGTCGTCAGAAGCCCGAAAGTCTGACAACCAGTCTTACCAAATGGTATCGTATAACCCAGTAACTGGGTTGTGGAGGTCAGATAGGCAGTCGCTCCATGTAAAATACTGGTATTCAGCTGCATCCGGTTAGACTGGAAGTCGATCCCAACATAGTTGGGAAAAGGCTAGGCAGATGATGAAATAAGGTCGCTATAAAGAAGCAATAATGTTGTTCTTGTTTAGTTTAGTAATATTTTTTTATTGTTCTGTCGAATCGGAGGCCAAGAGCCAAGGGTCCGTCAGGCAACGGAGCTAGCAAAAGTGTAATTTTTCATTAGCAGATAATATCTTCAAAAAAATATAACAAAATATTTAAAGTGCCTAAGTAAAGTAGTAGTAAGTAGTAGTGTATATTTTAAGTGTGTTAAAGTGTTTAAAGTTTTAATATTTTATGTGTATTTTAAGTAGTGTAAGTGTGTGTGTGTGTGTTAATATTTTAAGTGATGTTTAAAGTGTATATTTTAAGTGTGTGTGTGTGTAAGTGCTGTAATGTTCCCATTGCGGGGACACACGCCTCCTCTCAGTGAGAGGCAGTGGGCTGTAATCCACCACGCGGGCCCAGTGCGCGTCGGTAGATGTCACACGTTTTCGAATTTTCGTTCTTTCCTTCACCTTTTAAAGTCCAATGGTGTACAACCTTAAAAAAAAAATCTAAAGCCACGATACGACGCTCTAAATTAGGTCAGCAAACCATCTTCTGGCGTTTTTATTTGTTCTAAAAATATGGTAAACAACAACGGAGTCCTTTTCTACGGTTTCTGTACCCAACATAATAACAAAACCTGTTTTTCTCCCACAAATCACGAAAACAACAATGCACTGAAATTCAGTAAGAAAGGAGGACCCTGGCTTTTGTTCAGCTGCTACCAATTTTGTTTAATGTTTCGTGGCGACACCAATTGTGATAAATGCGACTTTAAACGAGTAACACTGGTAAATTTTATTAAATAGTTGTTATTGTTTTAGATAAATTCAGATTTACTTTTAAAGTTTTTCCATGCATACTAGTAGTAGCAGTACGTAGTAGAACTCCTCGTGCCAGGCTTCGCTGGGGCTTATTATGAGCGCCAAATTGAGCTGACAGCATTTTAGTGTTCCAGCTTAAAACATATCGTCGCTAAAGTGACGTAACTGATTTGGAGAAAATTTTACGGGGCAAGCTATTTTTCTTTTTTAGGGTTCCGTACCAAAATGGTAAAAAAGGAACCCTTACGGTGTGACTCAGTCTGTCTGTCTATCTGTCTGTCAGAGCTGGATATCTCAAGAACTACTAATGCTATCAACTTGAAATTTGTAATAGTTTTAGACGACGTTTATCCAACTACTTTGCAAATAAGAAAGAAATAAAAATATTTAAATTTTTTTGCAACAGGGACTGTAAGGCGGTCATATAAATTTAAAGTGGGGCTACTGGGGCATGTGGGGTATCATATGAAAGAGCGCTGTTTGCACATTCTCTATTTTTTATTTTTTTTTTAGGCCGCATAGTTTTCGACTTTTGATGAAAAATGTAAAAAAAATACCGTTCCCCCCCCCCCCTATCTACGAAGTTTGCAAAGAGAAAAATCTGAAATTATTCTATGTGATAGAAGTTTGTGTAAAGATTACAGGAAAAATAAAACGATGTCTCTAAATAGCACACTTTTTCAGAAATCGGAACGGAACCCTTGGTGCGCGAGTCCGACTCGCTCTTGACAGGTTTTTTTTTTTGTAAACTGTAGACGTATCGGTCTCGATTTTTGCATTATCATGGAGACCGTAAGGCATAGATACAGATACGCCGATTAGACAGATCGATTCGACTTGGAAAATGTATCAAATTACTATAGTTAGGTTAGCTATCGGCTTAGTCCAAAATGTCAGATACGTCAGTTAGTTAAATTAGCGACGATATTATGGATGCCGGTGAAATCAAAGGAATATTTTAGACTTATGTGTTTTGTTGCAAAGCTCTTTAACGTGTTAGGAAATTTCTTGTTTCTGCAATTGTATTTGTACACGGTAGTCCAAATAGTGACGTCAAAGAGAAAAATCTGAATTCCACCCAGGGGTATTCGAAAATACCCCATGTATGTTCCGCGATTTTTTGTTGTTTGCGAGCAGATTTATGTTTTTGTAATTATTTAGAGTTTTCTGGCGGTGACGCTTCAAAAATTCATATATTTTTTTGTAGTGTATATTTTGTCGCCTTGAATGTTATTTTCATGTCTTAAAAAGTATCTGAAATCGAAAACAACAAAAAATCGCGGAACATACATGAGGTATTATCGAATATCCCTGGGTATGAGGAATTCAGATTTTTCATTTTGACGTCAGTATTTAGTTGCCCTGTATAGCAACCACTTACAACCACTTTTTATCAAACGGCCTTCGGCATATTTACCAACCCAATAATAATTACAGAACAAAGAAACAATTTCGAAATGGTCCTTGAGTCTTTGGTCTTAGTTGTTGGTCGCAAATACTAGTAAATTGATTTAGAAAGGTTTATTGTTTGATGTAAGGGCCTAACTTACAACAAATCATACAGCCTCCCGACCACAAATCATGGAGCAACAATGCGTTGAAATCCGCAAGAGGCCATTGTTCGCAGACTGAATTGGTGCCAATGTTGGCCGTGTGAGTTCGTCTTGGCGCGTGATTGTTATTGCTGGGTGGTTACTGTTGAGGACTACTTCAAAAAGAGAAGTGTTGCTTGTGGCATGAGATAAATTAGTCATAATGACTATTTTAATGTCGCCTTGTAGGGCACGCCAGTTAAAAACAAAATATATTAAAATTCATTGATTTCATTCAGGTCATTGAACCATATAAAATACAAAAACACAATTAAAAATAATTACTGATTAAATAATGTCAAAAGTGACAAATAATTAATTAAATATTACAATGAATTAAATAATTAAATGAAGTTATGTCAAAAGCAAATATTATAAATCCTTATGACTATTATTAGGTACATCAATCAATCTGCCTAGCCTTTTCCCAAGTATGTTGCCTTTTCTCAGTGTTAGGATTATCATCATCATCACCATCATATGCTTAGCTTTTTTTCAACTCTGTTGTTGTTGTAGGCTTCCAGTCTAATCGGGTGCGGCTGTGTCGGGTGTTTTTACCAGCCTATATATATTAGGTATGAATGTATATTTGTTACTTTGTGGCGCTCTAGATACCAAACTGCTGATTTTGGTGATTCTTTCGTCAATCGAGCGTTAATCGCGCGCGGGCTGGCAACATCGGTTTTTCGTGATTATTTTAATAAATTTAAATCAAATTAAGGACAATTTTCTCTTTCAAATTCTTAGATCGTTGGTAGTTATAAGTAGGTATGCTATTTTTTGACAGTTATTTTGGTACCTATAGAAAATAGAAAATAATCGAAAATATGTCATTTTCTAATAGTAAATACCAAAATAGCTGTCAAAAAATAGTATACATACATATTAAGGGTGGGTTGCACGAAGTGCTAGGTTATAGTTTCCGTCAAAGTTAAAATGACCATACAATGACTACTGGCTGTTGCACCGCCATGTCATATGTAAAAGTTAAAGTTCGGAGCAGGGACATGACATTTGACGCGTCTGACACAAGTGACAGATATTTAACAATAACTTTAACCAGCGAAGCGTGGGCGGTTAAAGTTACAGTTAAAGTTATGTCGTCAGCTAACAAATTGTCAAATGGAACAACACATTTTTTGTCTAACAATAACTTTAACAAGCGTGGGTTGCACCATCTTACTTTAACTATAGCAAACATCGCACCTCCAGTTCGATGTTTGTTATAGTTAAAGTAAGATGGTGCAACCCACCCTAAGTACCAACGATCTAAAAATTTGAGAGAGGAAATTATCCTTTGATTCAAATTTATTAAAATAATCACGAAAACCCTTTAGAAATGCGACGTTGCCAGCCCGCACGCAATTTACACCCTTAATTCCATTGAGCGACTGTCGACATGTAGGAATACATTAAAAAAAGAAAAATACATAGACTGTTAAGATTTATATCTATCTTCAAGAGCCACGTTAGTTCATTTGTACTAAACAACAAGCCATTGTTTGACTAAACAAAATTCTATTCAATAAATTTCAATTTATTTGTCAAACTCTATGATTCGGTAAAATTTACTGCTTCTTGGTTGCATGACTAAACTCAAAAACAAATCACACAGTCTCTTACCCACAAATCACGTCCAACAATGCGCCAAACTCGGGGGAGAGCATTGTTTATAGGAGAAAGTTTGGCGCCAATGTTGGCTGTTGGAGTAGGATTGTTATTGTCTAAAATCCTGCCGTCATATTTCATATTAAGTGTTTACAGTACCAGACCTTTAGGCTGTAGATACTATGAAACTATTAATCATAGAATTTGGTACGCAACAGTCTCTTAGAATTAAAGTAAAGGAGAAAGTTACATGTTAATTGACGAATGTAATAATTGTGGGGAAACTAAAAGAAACCCACAGACACAAAAACCAGAAAATAAAAACAAAAGGATTTGGAAACATACGCCATATCTGGGTACGTATTTGGTACAGCCATAAGTATGTATAAAATAGTTTAATTGTTCTCTGAGTGAATTCACAAGGAATGCATTGTTTGTAATCCTAACTAATATTATAAATGCGAAAGTGAGTTTGTTTGTAACGCTTTTACGCTAAAGCGGCTGAACGGACTTGGATGAAATTTAGCACACAGGTAGACCATAACCTGGAAAAGTATATACGTTACTTTTTATTGACATACCACGCGCGCGAAGCTGCGGGCAGAAGCTAGTTTGTTATACATAGATTTAGTATCGGTTAAGTTGGGATAGGCGCATTTATCGCATTGGGTTACGCTGTAATGGTAGATGCAAGAAGATAAATAAATAAATAAAAAGTTTTACGTTTTTTTTAAAATATTTACAACATTAATAAACAATTTTTTAAAAATAAGAAATATTACTTAAAAATAAATAAGAATTGACAATAGAATGCATTCAATTCCAAAAAGACCTAACTAAACTTTTAGACCGATAAGACCGCCCACTGTGTCACCATAATTATGTAAAATATCAATATTTTTTGTATCTTTTTTCGTACATAATAAAGAGTAAGTAACTAAGTATTCTATTCTAAAAATGAAACAATTTTCTATAGTAGCCTATAGCTGATCCATTCCAATTTTGTATTCCGAACGTTCGCTCCAATCAAAACTGCGTATAACCGAATGTCAATGCACGGTTATGCTTTGACATTTGATTGATACGCCGACGCTTTCATTGATACACGCACCGACCGGCATTAAGGCCTCTGAATTAATAATCGGATAAAGCTGTTCTATTTCAAAATGTAACTGAGGATTTTGCCACAGATTTTACTCTCAACAAATGTTATTATGTAACTATTATGTAAGTAATAATAACAATGTTAATTAATTCAAGCCAGAAAGTAAGATTCACTATCCTAAAAGTACTGCTGCTTTGCTAAGATAAAAAAAAACTCGTATCGGCAGGATCTAATACTGGCCATTTACTATACAGGGTGAAATTTTAATGGTTGTTTTCCTCTTGAAGTCATTGTACTCATCATTGTGAACAACTTTTACTATGGGACCAAACCTGAAATCGCGAAAAAAACAGACAATGTAGGGACATTTTGACGAGTATGATGTAGATAAATAAATGTACTGAACAGCTGATTTTTTTTTCGCAATTTCAGGTTTGGTCCCATTGTAAAAGTTGTTCACAATGATGAGTACAATGACCCTTTAAGAGGAAAACAACCATTAAAATTTCACCCTATATTAGTTTGTAAAACTTCGATCAACAATAGTACTACATTATGGAATAGGAACAAAAACACATCGCTAAGTGGCCACGTTTGCATATAACTTGATTATAAACCTTATCACTCAACCATAAAGTTTATTATCGCTTGCATTATATAGAATAGAATACTTTTTATTATGTACACCATTAAAATTAGACATATAAATGTAGAAATTTTACTTAGGGTGACACAATGGGCGGTCTTATCACTAAAAGCGATCTTTTACGGACAACAATTTATAATATTGACAAATAAACGTATTTTTAAAATAATAACAACAATTTTTATGGAAAAATAAAACATAATTTCTAAGCAATAAGGTTGAAAAAACTATGTTGCAAAATAATACCACAACATTATTTGTGGTCTTATTTTTCCGGCCGTTTTTAATCGCTCATCGGAAATCTAGTACTTACTGTTGCTGATCGAAGTTGTAAAAAGCCTTTTTTCAGACCAAAATGGGTCTATTATATAAAGTTATCTCACAAAATTAGGAGTTTAGACTTTACACAATTTGTCTATTCATATTCTAAATATGCGCCACAAACATTGGCCAGCGCGTCCGAACTCTCAAGGCCAATTCGGGTCCAAAACTATGATTTACGCCTCAAGTCCGTTGGGAAACCGAACTAATTTTACGCCTGTTATGTCACATTGTCTTCATAATGCGCCACAAATCGCGAAGGAAATTACCTCGCATTTATTGTAATAGGTAGGAGAACGGTTATTTATGAGGACCGGTTCCTATTTATTTCTACGCAATTCCGGCAATAAATGATTCATCCTTTGTGTGTTACTATAAGACAAACGGAACTTGAGGACGAAATTGGTTTATTGTAATGAAAGTTCTTTAGAATGGCTTTAATAACTAAAAATTCTCGCGCGAGCTTTATAGCCAGTTAAGACGTAACTACCATTATTGCATAAATCGTAATTCTTTTAACACATTACTATTATAATTTATTACAAAGTAGGTGCTTAAAACTTCATTATCAGCCAGGATCCAGGATCAGCTTACATAATGACAGGTTACATGAGTTAAGTACTAAAATTGTTTATTTTATTTGACAAAAATATAATATAATGTATTGTGTTGCGTAAATTATTTTGCACAGGTACTATTGTATAGAATCTAGTTCTTCTAACTGAACAGACAGCTGTGCTGCTGGGGAGTTTGTTCCGCTACTTCTTCTTCCCAGCTAAAGCACTAGGAAGTGGTGAAGGGCGGGCGTTTTGTGGGGACTGTCTTACTGTAATTTTGACGTTCAAAAAGTGCTGATTCTCAGCCTAATTTGAATAAAGGACTTTTGATTTGATTTGATTATAATTGTTCCAAGATTTATCAGTATCACATATTAAAACATCGCTCGTAAAATGAAAATGCACACCCTATTTTAAATTAAATGAAATAAATCTGCAAACACCGAAGCTGCATTTTATATAATACTAGCTGCGCCCCGCGGTTTGACCCGCAGAGACCGGGTTATAGAGTAGCCTATGTGTTAATCCAGGGCGTCAGCTACCTCCATACCAAATTTGATTAAAATTGGTCCAGCCGCTTGAGCGTGAAGAAGTAACAAACATACAAAAACACACACAAACATTGATCTTTATAATATTAGTGTGATCAAGATCAACACAAAAGTTTCTCGCAGCAACTACAGCAAATAATAATAACTGAATACCTCTCATTATTCTTGAGATAAAAGAGACATTCTGTTCACCCTCATATAACATAAAGATTAGTGAGAATAAATCTTGCTCAGTGTAACTGATGAGCAAGCTCTGCCGCCGTCGCCACAGCTAGTGAGAAGTTTGAATCAATATCTATTGCTGGTTGAACCGCGGTGCGAGGGCAACGGATCAAATGTTATCCTTCGAGAAAGGTCGGAGTGAGATTTGTGTATTGTAGAGTTTAGATGCAAAGATCTGAGGGGCAATTCCCGTATTTTTAACAACGTTCGCAATATTATCTCAAGACTCAATCTGTCAAAAATTGTATTAAACGCTATACAATTTTTGACAGATTGAGTCTTGAGATGATATTGCGAACGTTGTTAAAAATACGGGAATTGCCCCTCTGGAAGTTGGCAAACTGATTGAGTTGAATATTGTTTATTTGTTTCCTGCAGAGGTAAAAATTACGAGTCGTATAAATAGTTCCACAAATACGTGTCAAATCAGACATTATCAATATACACGATTATTGGTAAAACACCAGCAGCCTCTTAAAGGGTCATATGAACAACTTTTACTATGAAACCAAACCTGAAATTGCGAAAAAAAAATCAGCTGCTCCCTACATTTTGACGAGTTTGATGTAGATGATATACTGGACAGCTGATTTTTTTCAAATCAAATCAAATCAAATCAATTTATTCGCTTTAAGTGTTGGTACAAATTTCGGTCTTAAAATTAATAATTATACAGATCCATAACACTTAGTCACAATAATGCGACATGCAAACATTTGGGTATAATTATTATTAAGTCATAAGTACATAGTTCAGTAAAAATTAAAATTAAAATTGAGAAATTGATAATATTATAAATAATACATTTAAAAGAAAAAAACAAAAAAATACTATTAATGTCCGGGGGATGGTGTTACTTACTGTCCAATCTCTTATTAAATATGTCATTTACTGAGTAGAAGTTCTTTTCCCCCAACCATACTTTGAGACACCTTGCAAATTTATTAGCCGGTAAGTTTTTAACACTATCAGGTATAGCATTAAATATGCGAGTACACATTGCATAGCTATTTTTACTGTATAATGCTGTCCTTTCGCGATTTCAGGTTTGGTCCTATAGTAAAAGTTGTTCATAATAATGAGTACAATGACCCCTTAAGAGGATGCTGGTGTTTTACCAATAACCCTGTATATTCCAGTCTGTACCAATATCTATCACTGGTTCAGCTGCGAGGGCAACGGATCAAATGTTATCCTTCGAGAAAGGTTGGAGTGAGATTTGTGTATAGTTGGACTTTTTATGCAATTTTATTTATTGTCTGATAAAAAAAAATGGGTTTTTTAAAAAATCTGCTATTTCATACATTTTGCTCGCATTAGTTTGGCACATTTGTATGGAACAACTAATGTGGGACCCCACAATGTTGCTCAGAATGATGAGCGAGCTGATAATGGTCGTTGGACCTGCAACTAAGTACAAACTTGCAATACAATTTCGACCTACTTCCAGCTGTTGTATTGATTTGAAACTTTACTTTGGACTTCGATTTGAAATTGTTGAAGTTTGAAGATTTGCGAAATCTGTTGTGTCTCTTTAAAAGTGTAGCGTAACTACTTGAGTTGAGGAAGTAGTTCAAGATCATGTTAGAAAACTATGATGACTTGAAGAGCTTACTGTCAGATAACAATCACTCTTATTCTGAATTACAGTCTAAAGAAATACTTATAATCAGATTACAGAATAGGTTCATGTTCATAATGAATGGGTTGAATTATTTACGCAGTATCGAAAGAACTGTTTTGAGAATTCGTAGAAAATTGACTTTTTAACATAAGCACTTTATCCTATATGGTAAGTGCTTTAATATAAACAGTTTTGGGTTCGGGGAAAGATCTAGTTTTGTAAATTTGTCTAAAAAGTAGCCGCGCCCCGCGGTTGCTCCCGCGTTGACCGGGATAGAAAGTAGCCTATGTGTTAATCCAGGATATAAGCTATCTACATACCAAATTTCATCCAAATCGGTCCAGCCGTTTGAGCGTGAAGAAGTAACAAACATACACATACACACACGCACACACACACACTCACAAACTTTCGCCTTTATAATATTGTGCACAGTCGTCTCTCATTGCAAGTCAACGACAAGACTGCACGTCATTTGTTTGGAAGCTTCTAGAACCTTCTAGAAGCTTCGACTCGACCTTATTGGGCGAGCGGATTGTGGCGGGAACTTTGAATTAAAAAAAAACACTGTTGATACATTTACATTACTACGTGCAAAACACTCGAAAACAAACTGTGTTCATACAAAACTTACATACATACAATATTTTTTATAATTTACATTTCAATAAACTTTAGTCTCAACCAATACCAATGAATAACAACGACACAACCTATTCTACACAAACGAACTCGACCCAAAAAACACAACGCTCTGGCGAATACAAGGAGCAAATGATACGTTGTATAAACTCGCCGCGGAAAGGGGACCGATCTCGGTATAGCCTCATCAGTAATACTCCTTGGCCCAGTTGCTGCCCAATCGAGGTCGCAGTATCCTTTCTCTGCACTTTCTTTTGTAGTTTCAATACAGCTTACTAGTTCTTGTAGCGAAATGGTGTTGGAAGTTGGAAATATAGTTTTGTATTTCGTAAGGAAATTGTGTTTCAGTAAGTGTCATTTTATATTATGTTGGTGTAGTATTCGGCAAAAATGCGAAAGGAAAAACTTCATTTGAAAGTGTTTTTAAAATAGAAAAGGAGTGCCTATTCTTTGCTGAAAACAGTACTGAACATAAATCTAATGAAATGCTGTTCGTTGGTAAGCGCATCATATCTGAACGACTTGACAGATTTGTCATTTTTTGGAGTTTATTCCATTTTCATATAAGACCCCCGGTATGGAATTGTATGAGGAGTGAAATTAATACAGCCTTTAACTCAAAAGCGTTACGTTTTTCTACGCAACGTACCTTGCGCACCTTTCACTTTGAAATCTTGTATGTATATAATCTATCCATTATATTAAAGACAAGGAGGATATAATCTATATCTATATCTTAAGGAGTAAACTCCAGTCGTGCGTCGGAGCAGACACACACACTTTTTTTGTTTTAAAATTTTCGACTATCTAACTAACTAACTATACAAATTAATACAAAAACAAAAGTACACATAAGCTCGTAATACTTGTCCGCGTCGCTGTCATCCGGAAACGTGACCAGAGGGGCAATTCTCGTAATTTTAAGAACGTTCGCATTCTAATCTCAGTCGCAATCTGTCAAAAAAGCTTCTAATTTTCCTACATTTTTGACATTGATTGTCGCTGAGATGAGACTGCGACTTGAATTTGAACGTTTTATAAGTACGAGAATTGGCCTTCTGAAGACCGGTAGCATTGCCACGTGGAATGGTAACGCTAATTCTTTGGCCAAAGAACGAGCCGGCCCTCTGGTCAAGTGAAGTCTCGACCAGTCGGCCAGAAATGGGCCCCAAGACCCGAGCACTTGTTGACGCCGTGTATCCGAACGTCAACCGTGGCTGTCATGGAGCCGCGGCCAATAGCGGCCCTTCGCCATGACGTGATGTTTGGATCGACCAATGACGTGCCTACACATCACGCTACGCCAGCTGCGCCTGAGAACATTCGCGACGCGGCACATATTCTACAACTAACTTGCTCGACCGCCATCCGCCATTATTAACTTCTGCTTAATAATTTTGTTCTCATTTTTATATACCTAGTAAATCAGTATATTGTAATGTTTAACGTTAAATATTAACGTAATTAAACTCAAGATAACAAGTACTAGACTATCATTTAAAGTTTGTCCCCTATTCTGGACAAAGGTGGCGACCGTGACAGGACGCGAAGACACGAATCGACTTTAAAAATCTTTTGTTGAGTTCGACAGGTCCGTACGTCCTTACAAACAAATTACACCTAAAAGCCGAAGCGGATTGCTCAAGAACGGACGTGATACTAGAAGATTGCCGTTGGGTTGAAAATCTTGCGTGAAGACGAACAAGGCTGCCACGTCCGCATACCTAAACATCGACGTGCCGCATTGGAGGTGCCTACGACCTGGAGCCGCCTAATCAGTTGTGGAGCCGGGACACCTACCTGCTTTTGCTTGCCGTCATTAACGTGAGCCCGTTCCTATCATTTTCCTTCCTAGTTTGTCCTCTTTTATCTGTGTTCATACTTGGGGTCTGTTTCTCTAAATGCTTGGTGATCATTATTAATCTATCTAGTACTTGTGAAATTGCGTGCCTATATTGTTTAGCTCTAAGCATTTTGCCTAATCATTCAAAGGGAATCTGCAAGCTAAATTCCTAACACGCCTTCACTTTGCGATTAAATCTTTTCACTATTGCACGTGGCATTATCTATTTCAAGTCGAGTGAGCCTAAATCTAAATCTATTCATAATTCAAATACTTACCTACAGCCTACAGTCATTCTTATTTTCTAAAATTTGATTTATTTGCCTATCTATTAACTTCAAGGTTATTTACATATTGTAACTTCTCATACCTAGATATTCTCTTCAGTCCCTCACTGCACGCTTATTGCAATCAGGTGCTTATTTGTATTTGACGTTGATTCCAGCGCAATCTGGTTTGCGGGGTTAACAACCTGCCACATGCTTCGCTCCTGCGGTTGCCTGGCCTGAGTACATACGCTGCGCCGCTGATCGCTTGCTTCGCTGATACAAACCGGTTTCTGCACGTGGGACTACGAAACGAGGAGCGTATCGTATACATTTTCACTATTTTATTTCTTTTTATTCTTTGATAGTTTATCGCAATGTCTACTGATATAAAGTTTAAAGAGTTAACTGCTAAGCGCGGGTCCATTAAGGGACGGTTAACTAAATTTAAATCATATCTAGACTTATTGGAAACGTTTGACAGTATTTCTGCTGTTGAAACAAATAGGCTTGCGATGAAGTTATCAAGAATGGAAGCGTTATTCATTGAGTTCGACAGTTTGCAGAGCCAAATAGAAATACTTAATGAGTCTAATCAAGACGTAGAGTTGACTACTCGTGATATAGTTGAGCAAGATTTTGATACTTGCATTTCCATTGCCCAAAACTTACTTCAAGCGCACGGCTCCACCCCCAAACAACCTGAAGGTCCTACTAGCTGTTCTCACAGCAATGGTTGCCCTCATCATGAAAATGAAGGATACAATAATTTAGGTTTCAAATTGCCTACTATTACTATACCTAAATTTGATGGTACCTACTATAAGTGGCTTGAGTTCAAAGAGATTTACTCTTCATTGATTCATGACAATCCTACAATAAAAAACATTCATAAATTCCACTACCTCAGCTCTTATTTGGAGGGTGAAGCTGCGCGAGTTCTAAGCAACCTGGAAGTATCAGATAAAAACTACATAGAAGCTTGGTCACTTCTCTGCAACCGCTTTGACAACAAGAGGCAATTAATTAATAATCATTTAAAATCCCTATTTAATATTGAGTCAGTTCGTGAAATTGATAAGTCTATTAGATATATTATTGATCATGTGACAAAAAACTTACGTGCCTTATGCACTCTAGGACTCCCTACTGACAAGTGGGATGTTCTAATCATTCATATTCTGGTGGCAAGGTTAGACAACAGTACTATGTTTAAATGGGAAGAACACCGCAACACTATATCTGATATACCTACCCTGGACGAATTCTTCTCATTTTTAAAAAACCGTGCAGACGTTCTTGAGACTGTTAACAAAAACAGGACAGATAAAGCAGCCGGTGCTAAACAAGCTCCCCACAACCCAGCCTTTTACAACAAGAACACTACACAGACTAAATCATTAGTTGCTACATCCAAGGAATCCTCCTCCACCAAAGCGGACAAACAACACAAACACAAACCCGGACAATCTCAAACCCCGGTTGAATGTGTCGTATGTTCAGGCAATCATCGCGTATACGAGTGTCCTACATTCAAGTCTAAGACACCTGAAGATAGGAATTCCACTGCTGCAACACTAAACTTGTGTCGTAATTGTCTAAGGCCTGGCCACGATAGTCAAGCTTGTAGACTCCCTGGTTCTTGTAGGTCCTGTAAACAAAAACACAACTCACTACTTCACTTACCTGATGAAGTCTCGTCCGACCTTACCCAATCTAAATCTGTAGTCATGTCTGCATTGTCCTCCCCAGAAGTTCTTTTGTGTACCGCTAAGGTGCGACTAACTAACCCAAAAACTAACGAAACTATTAGCGTTAGGGCTTTACTTGACAGCGGGAGCCAATCGTCTTTCATCACTGAGCGTGTGAAGCGGTTACTCAATTTGACTCCTCAGCCATCAAACGTCAGTATTGTAGGTATAGGTAACAACACCCTAGACCTAAACCCAGAGCGCTGTTCTATAAAACTCCAATCTAATTCAAATTCCTTTGAAGTACTAATGTGCTGTCTAGTATTGAAAACTATAACTGATGATCTGCCCAAGCATCATTTCGATATTAGTTCACTAAACCTAAACGATTTTGATCTTGCAGACCCCAGCTTCAACGAACCATCCCCTATTGACATGCTTATCGGCTCAGATTTGTTTTGGGACTTGATAGGTTCCAAACAGCAGTCCCTAGGTTCCAATAAACCTAATCTTCGAAGCTCTAAGCTCGGATGGCTCATAGCAGGTCCTGCGCCTATTCAAAGTCGCACTCCGCCGACTAAGTCCCTAATGTGTAATTTTATACTAAAAACTGAAAATCCCACCAACATCCAGGAGGAGCTATCTAGATTCTGGGAGCTGGAAAGCGTCCCTAAAGTCCAACCTCTATCTGAGGAACAAACGCTTTGCGAAAGGCACTATCTCTCCACTACTATCCGTGAAACCGACGGTCGTTTTTGCGTAGGTATTCCACTAAAGGATAGACTAGATTGTCTAGGCGAATCCTATTTCATAGCAAAAAAAACGATTTCTCAACCTAGAAGCTAGATTTAAAAAAAATGCTGAGTTGAAGAAAATGTACTCGGACTTTATTCATGAGTATGCTGACCTAGGCCACCTATCCGAGTCTATGGAGACTAAACCCCCTAACTCCTATTTTCTTCCTCATCATCCAGTCATGCGAGAGAAAAGTGAGTCAACTAAACTTAGAGTGGTATTTAACGCGTCGGAACCCACTACTTCCGGTCTATCGGTCAATGACCTCCAGATGGTAGGCCCCCCAATTCAAGATTCATTGTTTGACATTCTTCTGCGATTTCGTCAGTACCGATACGTCCTCTCGGGAGATATAGAGAAGATGTATCGCCAAGTAAAAATAAGAGAGTCTGATCGCAACCTCCAGCTCATACTATGGCGCGACAACGACAACGAAAATCTTCGTACTTTAAAACTAAACACAGTAACTTATGGGTTTGCAAGTTCAAGCTTTCTTAGTACTAGATGCATTTGGCAGGTTGGCGAGGAATGCAACGACTCTAGAATTAAAACTATTATCCAAAGAGATTTTTATTGCGATGACCTCTTAACTGGGTCTGACACCGAAGAAGACCTCCGTTACATTCAGCAATCGGTCTCTCATGAACTTGCCAAAGGCTGTTTCCCACTCCGAAAGTATAGATCCAACTTACCTGATCTTCTATCTTCCGACTCTATCAATTCTGAGGATCTAATTATAAGCAATGCCTCTAGTACTCTAGGTATCGGCTGGTCTTCTCAGACCGACCATATTCACTTCCCTCTCGCCTGTACACCTGACACGATATTCACTAAAAGAAGTATTCTGTCGTCAACCTTTAAAATCTTTGACCCCCTAGGCTTACTGTCCCTTTGCACTATTAGTGCAAAAATATTACTCCAGAAACTTTGGGCCGAAAAAATAGGTTGGGACGAACCTGTTCCCTATTCTATCCAAGTTGTTTGGGAAAAATTCAGTAAACAACTTAGCACTCTAGCGTGGCTTGAGGTCCCAAGACAGGTATGTGCCGATAACCCATGTGAAGTTGAACTTCATTGTTTTTGTGACGCTTCACAGCTGGCCTACGGAAGCTGTGTCTACCTCAGATCTATAGACATGGATGGCAACGTGCATGTCAATCTACTGTGTGCCAAGGCCCGTGTAGCTCCCATCAAGGCTTGCACTATTCCTCGCTTAGAGCTCTGTGGTGCTCTGCTAGGTGCCCAATTGAGCTCCGCTGTCAAAAAAGCTCTAAGACTAGACCTAAAGCGCTGCGTCTTCTGGACTGACTCTAGTGTTGTGCTAGGTTGGCTCAAATCGCCTAACAAAACCAAAACTTTTGTAGCTAACCGAATAGCGGCTATAAGTGAACTCACCGATCTTAATGCTTGGCGTCATGTTCCCACTACCGCAAATCCCGCAGACCTCGCTTCTCGAGGTGTGGAACCCCAAGAAGTCAAAGATTCTATTCTATGGTGGCATGGGCCTACCTTTCTCAAGGAACCGGAATCATCGTGGCCTTCTCTTTCAACGGGAAAAGTAGTTGACCTACCTGAATTGAAAGCGCTGCCCGCTTTGGTGGCGGAGGATGCACCCGTGGTACCCATAGTAAATTTTAAAAAATACTCAAAATTATTTAATCTACAAAGAATATACGCCAGGGTCTATAGATTTATCAATAATTGCAAAAATCCCACTAATAAGCTAACGGGAACTCTACAAGTTCATGAACTAGAACACTCTATGAATGTTCTCACTAAAATAGCTCAAATGGAATCATTCAAAAAAGAAATAAGCAACCTAAAATCTGGCAAACCACTCAAAACTAATACTCACTTGTGCTCATTAAATCCTTTTGTGGATGATGTAGGTCTACTTCGTGTTGGAGGACGCATTGACACTTCTGCCTACCCCTATGAAAAAAAACATCCTATTGTTCTAAAATGTGATCACTATTTAACTAAACTAATTTTTCAATCTAAGCACACTCAGCTCTTGCATGCTGGACCACAGCATCTACTCTCGTCTATCCGTGAGCGCTACTGGCCTATAGGAGGTCGCAAGCTCGCTAGAGAAGTAGCAAGAAACTGTTTTGTCTGTCGCCGCTTCAAGGGGACCACAATGTCCAATATAATGGGAAATTTACCCGCTGATAGGGTAGAAGCTGACTTCCCATTCAGTACTGTTGGCACTGACTTTGCCGGTCCTTTCCTTATAACCGATCGCAAGGGACGAGGATGCAAAATAACTAAATGTTATTTATGCATTTTCGTCTGCTTTCGATATAAATGCCTACATCTAGAAGTGGTAAGTGAATTATCCAAAGATGCTTTCATACAAACGTTAAAACGGTTTATTGCTCGCAGAGGCGTGCCCAAGCTTATTTACTGCGACAATGGCCGTAATTTCGTTGCCGCTGCCAAGGAGATTGGCAACTTTCTACAATCTAATCGTGACTCTATATGTGACTTTGCTGCCAGCCGGAGCATTGAATTTCGCTTCTCTCCCGTATACGCTCCTCATTTCAATGGTCTTGCGGAAGCCGGCGTCAAATCAGCGAAGTTTCATCTACACAGAACAATAGGTCACTCTCACCTAACATTTGAGGAATTGACCTCTGTGTTTACACAGATAGAAGCTATCCTAAATAGCCGACCCCTATGTCCTTTAAGCCCGTCCCCTAACGATTTCCAGTCTCTTACCCCGGCTCACTTTTTGGTTGGTAGACAAATGACTGCGCTCCCTTCACCGAGCTACCTGGATTCCAGCACAAATCGCCTCAACCGGTTCCAGCGCCTAGAACAAGCTAAGCAGCACTTCTGGAAGAGATGGTCTTCTGAGTACGTCGCCGAGCTCCAACAAAGGACCAAGTGGCGAGTGAAGTGCCGGGATCTCAAGCTTGACGATCTGGTCCTGATAAAGGAAGCCAACACGCCACCTCTCTGCTGGCGACTGGGAAGAGTTAGCCGACTCTACATTGGTTCCGACCAGACACCTAGAGTGGCTGACATAGCCACAGCTCAAGGTACAATAAAGAGAGCTCTCAATCGTCTGGTGTTACTTCCAACCGCCGAGATAAATTAAGTTTGAAAGCTGCAATAGAGCTTTCAACGGCCGGGAAGATGTTGACGCCGTGTATCCGAACGTCAACCGTGGCTGTCATGGAGCCGCGGCCAATAGCGGCCCTTCGCCATGACGTGATGTTTGGATCGACCAATGACGTGCCTACACATCACGCTACGCCAGCTGCGCCTGAGAACATTCGCGACGCGGCACATATTCTACAACTAACTTGCTCGACCGCCATCCGCCATTATTAACTTCTGCTTATTTTGTTCTCATTTTTATATTGTAAATCAGTCTATTGTAATGTTTAACGTTAAATATTAACGTAATTAAACTCAAGCTAACAAGTACTAGTCTATCATTTAAAGTTTGTCCCCTATTCTGGACAGCACTAATCATTTACTTTAGGACCTAGTGTTCAATTTTCGTAATAGTCCAACTTACGCAAACAATAATTTGAAAAGTTACCGGGAAAATGGTGGATTTCAGGAAAACATGAACGTCCTTTTTTCTATGAGATTTTGACAGGACAACGTCTGTCGGGTCGGATAGTTATTAAATAAATAAATGACTTCGAACATTTTGAACCGCTATACACCTTACTGTTCTCGGATCAAAGTACCAGCAATCAAACTCGACAGGATCGCGGTTTGGCCCTGGCACAGGCAACTGAAGGAACACGGGTGGGTTTTAGTCAGTAAAGTCTGACGCGCCCTCCCGCTCCGCGCTGAGCGGGAGAAGTCATTGATAATTTCCCATATACAAAAAAAAATATATAGTGAATAATACTGGTAAGAATAAAAGTGGCCACCTACTGACCCCAAACAGTACAATATAAAGAGTTACCACTGCTGGGACTCAGGCCCCCTCTCTGTAAAAAGAACTGGCCCTTAATCTACCACGCGGGCCCAGTGCAGCTTAGTAGATAGATCAATGTACCGTCGATACAAAAGAAGAAGCACCACGAGTACTATCGATGAAATACAGCGTATCGACGTCGATCGTGGCATCGTTTGACGTCGATGTGTCGCAGTTAAGCCGACAATTTATACCGAACATGACAGGTGTTACTAACTATTATCGCTTCTAACATGTTACCATTTAGATGAACAGTTCGGTTTTAGGAGAAAAAAGAACATTAACATGGCAATTTTCAACTTGTTTGAAAAAATCATTACAAGTATCGGTAACAGAAGTCCAGTAGCAGCGTTATTCATGGACATGAGCAAGGCGTTCGATTTTGTGGATCGCACAATACTTCTAAAGAAACTGGAAAGATATGGAGTAAGGGGTAATGCTCTTAACCTCTTGAAATCATACCTGTCAAATAGACAACAATATACGAAGATAGATAAGGTCTGTATGACATCAAAAACCGAGTATACGTACCTATCGCGTCTGAAATCTAATAACTATGGTGTACCGCAAGGAAGTATTGTAGGCTCTTTATTATTTATAATTTATATCAATGACATGCCCAGAGAAATACATCATCCTATGGTTTTGTTTGCTGATGATAGCACGGTAATTTTTAGTGACATCAATGATGCACCGACTCTTGAGAGAGAAATAAACCACTGTCTCCAAGTATTGATAGAATGGATGGGTGTGAATAATTTAAAAATAAATATTGACAAAACGAAAATTATGACATTTGAGCAAAGAACTGACTATAAAAAACCTGACATAAAATATCAAGACAAAATAATATCGGAAACGAGTACCACAAAATTTTTAGGACTGGAACTAGATAGAGATATGTCTTGGAAGGCTCACACTGACAGTGTATGTAAACGTCTGAGTCAGTTTTCATATGCTCTACGCAATCTCGCAAAGGAGGTCAGTCAAAAAGTTGTGGTAACGGCGTTTCATGCACATGTCACATCCACGTTACGATACGGGATAATATATTGGGGCAACTCCACGAACATGGACAAGGTGTTTAGAGCTCAGAAAAGGTGTGTGAGGGCAGTATGCGGCATTCCAAGCACGGAAAGCTGTAAACCGTTTTTTGCTAATCTTCGTATATTGACGGTACACTGCCTATACACATATGAGGTGGCTCTATTTGTCAGAAAAAATCTTCATTTGTTTGGAACACTTAACAGTGCGCGATATTAAAATAAAATAAGCGGTAGACCACACAGAAAAGCCATATTTGGTAAAAAATTTTTAGGTATGGTTTCGCAGATATATGTATAACAAACTGCTTAATGTTTATTAGACTGTAACGATTTTAATATATTTAAAAGACAGTTAAATAATCTGCTGATAAGTAAGACGTATTACAAAGTAAGTGAGTACCTGACAGACAAAAAAATGTATGTAAAATAGTCTTATGGTAGATACTTTTTAAGTCCGATTTTCATAATTATTTGTTTAATTTAATTTATTTTAATTTTGTGACTATTTTAAGTGTTGACGCTACGGTGTTAATATGTGACATACACGCTAAACTAATTTAATTTATTTTGTTTTTGTTTGATATGGTGACTGCATCTTTTATTTGATTTAATTGTAAATTTTGATTTGTGATAGAAAATTTTGCATGCCTAAATTGGTAGGACACAATGAACTGCGCATTCACTAACATCTGAAATATAATATGTACTGTGTTCAGCAATAAAGATTTGAATTTGAATTTGAATAAGATTTACGTATGTCTAATACGTACTTTAGTATTTGAAACTGTACGAAGGTATAGAAGAACAGTCAGTTTTCTTAAATTTAATTTTCAATTTGTTCTCGTGGTGACTTATTTTTTTTTATTTTTAACATCACAGATATTTAAATAAAATATATTTCATAATTTATTCATATACTTCACAATGAGTTAATAAAACTAGAGCACGTAACAACTATACTAATCTAAGCCATTTCAAAGCTATTCAGAATCAAGGCAAAACCATTTACGATTACGACTATTACCCTGCAATACGGAATACTATTTGAAAATCAAAGTCAGCTACATAAATAAGGCACCTACATAACATTGAGCGGATATAGCGTACCAATATTATGTGCAAACCCACATAGCTAGCGTCACAATTCGGAAGCAATAACCCCAATAGCTACGCCGTAGACGGCTACGGCGTAGACAGCTACGGCGTAGTTATGTATGCTACGACGATTGCTACGCGTGTAGACGTGAATTTTTGTGGGATGTTTTATTTTTTTTGTTCGGTTGATATTTTGTTGTGATAGTGAATTGAGATAGTACAAACATTACGCCGTCATTTTTTAAAAGGGTAGACAGAGGTACGCTTGTAATTTTATGTAATAGGTAAATATGCGATCTTAGCGTAATAGTAATTAATTGCGAAATTTCTTTTAGCAATTTTGGCAATAATTATGCTCCTTTATCTGCAAAATTTCCATGAAAAATTACCAATATTCTTCATCAAATTCTCCAGCTGCCTCTTTCTTCATAAAAATATTGAAATATAAAATTGGCACATTTATAAAAACCTATTTAACTAAAATATTCCTAGTCCAATAAAACCATAATATAACTAACTATACCTAAGTCCTTTCACCACGCCATCATAAAATGTTTTGACCCTAATAACCTAAACTACTGATCGATTTGTGATAGTAGATGTTACCCTGATACGAATTTAATTTACAAATATAAAGGCCTTTTGACTCAGCACTTTAACACTTAATGTAACTATTTCAGCTTTTAACCTCTCAAACTATTTTCAAAGTGTGTAACAATAGACCAACTGGGTCAGACTCGAACCCACGACCTTCCCTCCGAAAGTGTTCCGCAGCTATTGTTGGTACCAAATAGTTTGTGATAGTCAGCCGGATATATTTTGTGCTGGATTTAGGCTGAATAGTTGAGCGTGATATTCTGAGATCTATATATAGGCTATGTGAATAACGCAGGTTTTTGACTTTATACTGTTACACGTGAATTTGTAATTCAGGTCTGAAGTTAAGACAGGCCAGGCGCATTCTGCATTTTAGGTATGAAGCTGTGGCGGCATCTACATCGCCACATATGAACCGCGCATCAATGACATGACGTCACGCAAAACCTGCATCGCGCAATTAGAGTTTACCACGCGATTAGCATATATACAACGTCCCGACATCAACCGTCGGGCAGTAGCCCACCAGACACAACACCCGTCTGGTCGGAGGATCCTCCCTTTTCAATAGAGGATGAGTGAACTTTACACCCTGTTCCTCATGCCTCCAAACTGAAAAGGGAGGATCCTCCGACCAGACGGGTGTTGTGTCTGGTGGGCCACTGCCCGACGGTTGATGTCGGGACGTTGTATAGATGCTAATCGCGTGGTAAACTCTAATTGCGCGACCAGTCGAGACCGCTTTTGATAGCTTTGATGTGGCGGCATCTACATCGCCACATATGAACCGCGCATCAACTACATCAGCGTGACGTCATGTCATTGATGCGCGGTTCATATGTGGCGATGTAGATGCCGCCACATCAAAGCTATCAAAAGCGGTCTCGACTGGTCGGACTAATTCAGTGTGGGCTGCCGCGCACCGGCCGGGGAGCACGTTACTTCGATACTCACTCACGCGCCGCGTCGTTAAAGAAGACAACCCTAACAAGTCAGAAGGTATAAGAGTTCCGCAATAGAAAGAGAGGCAACTTCTAGGTGAATATAACTGTAAGTAATTAACGCTGTGCGACCTGAATTGTACTTTACTGATTTTGCGGAGTGAATCTTCTTTACTTGTACTATTATGTATTCTGTGGTGAAGACAAGGAAGAAAGTCTGTTTTAACATAATTATCGGGTCATTAAATGGCAAAATATGCATATTGGTTGAAGATTAAGCACTTATAGTCTAAAGGAATACGAAACTACCTTTTGGAAGGGGCGACTAGAATTAATTCTGTTTTCTTGTTAATTACTCAGGTTTAAACGATTTGTCTTTGACATTGAATATGAAAACTAGTACTTAGCTATTCACATATTCCAACTGTTAACGTATGAGATTGTTAGAGGTTATAATTTTTTTTGAATTTCACTCTTTAACCAAAACAAATAAGTTTTACTAAGTTTGACGGCCCGTTAAAATGAAAAATAAAAGAAGATCGCGGAGATAGATCGAAGTCGGCATTGTTTATGGTTACTGTGATATTGGTGATCATTGTGACCACCCTTGCAGTGCAGTGAGTTTTATTTTATTTTATCTACACCCATGCTATAAATCCTCTATAAAAGTTTCTGAAACAGTTAGCTTATTGCCAACATTAAAACAGCCAGTGTCATAGTAACCATGGTAACCATAATAGCATCCAAACGGGTGTTTTAATGTTGTACTGAATTTCATAATGCAACTCGTTTTCAAAAAAAGAACATTGTAATGCACGCGCGTTTCACTACAACAGCGTTAAAAAAGAACTTATTCGAATTCACGTCGTATACTATGACGCCGGCCGCCATGTTCGATACGTATTAGTATTGCAAAAAACTGTTTCAGAACCTTTTATAGAGGATTCATAACATGGATGTAGATAAAATCTTGTATGCTGTACATAATTAGGTATTAAAACACTCATGTGATACTATTATCACACGTGATAAGCCCGCATTCGTGTTTTAATACCTCTTATTATACGTCAGTTGCATAAATAACTATTAATAAATTGTTGTGCCATGTGAACTTTATCATTATTATTAGACCTTGTAAACACAAGTGTACAAAAAAGATTTGAATTTGAATTTGAGTCGATTGATTTGCGCACGCGCCTTACCTACTCGGTGGAACGTCGTTTAAATTATTTTAAATTCTCTAATAGGATCAGAGACTTGTAATTATTCAAAATATTATTGACTTTCATTTACTTACATCTCCTTGCCCGCATACCCACGCATACGAGATAATAAAACCTCTTCTGATAAAGACGACGATACTAGCCTTCAGGCTTTTAATTTATTTATTACTTGCTTTTGCCCGCGGCTTCGCTCGCGTTAATTTAGGATTTGATAGTCAATTTGTACTCTGGTTGTAATAATATAATTCAATCATGATTCGACGGATACGTGGCGCCATCTATTATCATCAGAACGTTAATGTGGTTTTGTAAAAAGGTTATGTTCGTTTCTGTACACCTGACAACGTAAGTAGGTAAAAATTGGGGTTTCCAGATCAGATAAGATCTGGAAACCCGCAATTTTCACTCATTTATTAAATTTTATATCATTCACTATTCAGAATAGGGGGGGTCTATAAAACCCGCAGTTTTCACTATTCAAATTCAAATTCAAATTCAAATTCAAAACGTTTATTGCGAACTAAGTGTACAATAATGGTGTTACGATATGTTAGTAGGTACTTATGACTTAGCAGCCTTTTACAAGCATTGCAATTTATTATCATTCGCCTGCCTTTATAAATTAGCATGCATTTTACATCATTATTATTTAATTTTTATTTAGTACAATCATTACAATTAAATTAAGAAATTATAGTTACATATGTCAAGATTAAATGTCAATATTAATAAATTTATTCAGCAATATTAATGTCATCCTTTTCAGCTAATACACATTATTAAAATACGTTGCGTAGTTTTAAAGATCTAAGCATAGGGACAGCCAGACAGCGGCAAGCGACTTTGTTTTATAGTATGAGTGATATAGGACAGATCGCCACTTGTGTACATGAGAGACAATCGTTATTTTAAGCTAGACTCTAAAAATTCTTTTACCGAGTAGAAACATTTTTGAATTAGGTATAGTTTTAACCTTTTTTGGAATATTGTTATTGATTTTTCAGTTTTAAACATGTTGGGCAACTTATTGTATATTTTTATTGCCATATAATATGGGCTATCACTTAACATTTTAATTCTTGAGGATGGAGCGCACAACCTCTTTTTATGCCGAGTGTTCATATTATGGATATCTTCTATTTTAGTGAACTTATCGATATTATTAAAAACAAATACGCAAATGTCAAGTATGTATATTGACGGCAGAGTTAGAATCTGATATTTTATAAAGTATGGTTTGCAGCTCTCCGTATTATCTATTTGGGCTAGAATTCTTACACACTTCTTTTGCATTATGAATAGTTCATCTACATTTACACTATTTCCCCATAGCATGACGCCATATCGCAGCCACGAGTATGCGTATGCGTAGTAAGCAGCCATAGCTGTTTGTGTGTTAGTGCTTTGTTTAATTTGAAAAAGGGCATAAGAGAATCTAGAGAGTTTAGTTTTTATATGTTCTATGTGTGACTTCCAGTTGATGTGTGTGTCAATATTTATGCCAAGTAGGCTAAACGTATTAACTTCTTCTATTTGCGTGTTTCTGAATGTTATTTTTAGATTAAGTGGAGGTTTTTTGTATGATCTAAATTGTATTATTTTAGTTTTATTACTATTAATTTCCAAGTTGTGCATCTGGAGCCAAGTCTCTACAGTTTGGAGGGTATCTTGTATTTGTAGACCAGGGTTATTAACATTTCCACATTTGATTAATATTGAAATATCGTCTGCAAATAATACTGGTAAAGCGTTTTCTTTATCCAATATTTTGGGAAGGTCATTAATATAAATTAAAAATAGTGGGCATCCTAGCACACTTCCTTGTGGGATTGAGCAAGTAATTTGTTTTACTTGTGATCTAATGGTTTTGATCTCATTTTTTCCATGGTCGTAATTTTCAATTTGTACTATTTGTGTCCTATTATGTAAATATGATTTGAACCATGAATAAGCTGGTCCTCGTACGCCGCAGCCATATAGTTTAGTGAGTAAGATGTCATAAAGTACCTTGTCGTATGCTTTTGTCATGTCCAGCAGTAGCCCAATTACATGTTGTTTGTCGTTTATATGTTGTAGCGCTTGTTGAACATATTTATAAACTGCTAATGTTGTTGATCTACATTTCCTAAATCCATTTTGTGCATCGTCGAGAATTTTAAACTTTTCCAAGAATATATAAAGCTGATTACACATAGCTTTTTCAAATATTTTGGAAAAGGTTGGTAGCAGTGCTATGGGTCTATAATTACTAGCGTTATGCTTGTCACCTTTTTTATGTACGGGTTTTACTAAAGCTACTTTAAGTGCATCTGGAAATTGGCCGTCTTGGAAACTTTGATTGATTAAAAACATTAGAGGAAGGGAAAGTTCTATTGCGCATTGCTTTAATAAACTTGGTGGAATGTCATCGATACCGCAGCTATGTTTATTTTTAGTTGACCTTATTATGTTAACTATTTCTTTTTGGTCTACCGGGCGTACATACATTGAACAAGTAGAGGGGTTAACCACAGGTTTTCCAATGTTATTGGTCGAGTTAGTTGCTTGATTTTGCCCTACCGTTGCAAAGAACTCGTTAAATCTGTTGGATACATTTAACGGGCATTTTACTTCTTCATTGTCTATCTTCAGTGATATATTTTCACGTCTATTTATTTTTGTCTTCCCTGTTTTTGTGTTAATTATATTCCACATTGTCTTTACCTTATTGTCTGATTTTTGCATTTGTTTAATATATGTTAGTTTTTTTGATTTTCTAACAGTCAATTTTAATATTTTACCAAATAATTTATAGTGTTTTTTTATAACACAACTTTTGGTTTCATTAAAAATAGTTCTTAACACTCTTTTATGTTCGCATGATTTTTTGAGACCTTTAGTAAGCCATCCTTTTTTTGGTTTGCATTTTATTCTTATTTTTTGCAATGGAATATATTTATTCAGATTGTGTTTTATTATTGAGATGAAGGATTCGTAATTTTTGTGTACACTATTTTTATTTAGTATATTTTCCCAATTTTCTGATTTTAGTGAATTTTTAAAACATTCGACGTTATTTTTTGTAAATAATCTTTTTTTGGTATACCAAGGCTTACTTTTGTTATTTGATAAGTCTACGTTTAACTGAACATTGATTGCCTTATGGTCCGATAGTCCATAATCTTTGACAGTTGCTTTGTTTATTAGCGGTGTGTAGTTTGTAAAAAGTAGGTCAATGCAAGTGGATGTTGTCTTGGTTACTCGTGTTGGTTCGCGGATTATTTGTTGCAGGTTATATGTTTTCATAAAGTTTAAGAACTCCAGAGTCTGTTTATTTTTATTGTATACGTTTATGTTAAAGTCTCCTCCTATTATTAAGTGTTTGTGTGATTGTTTGATATTTAATTTATGTAAAACCTTTCCTAATTGTTGAAGAAATATATCAAAATGACGATCTGCTCTATAAAGTCCTATAAGAGTACAGTTTAGTTTGGGAACATCAATAGCACTAAATTCTATAACATACTCCTTTGAATGATTTACAATGTCTATTCGTTCAATATAATCTAATGAGTCTTTAACAACAATACAAACTCCTCCGCCTTCGCGGGTTTTGCGACAAAAAATGGACGCTATTTTATATCCCTCTGGCAAGATAGACTGACAATAATTTTCATTTTTCCACAATTCGGATAGAGAGATAAAATCAATTTCGGAATCTATAAGTAATTGTTCTATTAATTCTACTTTGTTTCCGATGCTTTGGATATTTTGGAAAATTAGCGTAAACGTCAGTTGACCTATTTTGTTTCTTTGTACCATGTTTCGTTGCTGCAATTCTATGTTAGAGAAAAAACTGAGAGCCATCACTTGGTTTTCCTTTTGTCGTTGATTGACCCTCTTGTTCGAGATCGTAGTTATAGGTTGTCATAAGGTTTACAGCAATTATATCTTCCATTTGCCGTTTTATATCGTCAAATATGGTGCGCATCCCATTGTTATTCAGTCTTCCTGTCAAATTGTTAAACATTCTACTGTCATACGTAAGATGTAGGTTCGAGTCCAATAGGTATGCATGTAAATGTGTCATTATATCTAGATACAGTAAGTTGGCAAAGCTTTCTACTCGCCAGTTGAATAGATTTGAACTGCCATTAAACTTAAAGGTAGGTAGGCATAGGATAATATTTGTATTGTCAATTTCTTTCAAGGTGTTTCTTATGTCATAGATTAAATCAAAGTAGTCATTTGTTGTCTTGAAGTCGTCTTCTCCAATTAATATTATACAAAAATCTTCCTTAGTATAGTCTTTAAGCATGTTTTTTGTTCCTTTGAGTAGTTGTTGGATTCCGCAGTTTGTTTTTAGGTAATGATAGATATTATAACTGTCTATTTTTTCCTCTGCAATCGATAATATTTTATTAGATTTGTTGGTACTGATGATACAGATTTTATTTTGTTTGCTCTGATTGTGTTGTACTGTAGTAGTGGTATTCATTTCTGGTTCATTTAAAACTATTGATTTGCTGTATTCGTCTACATTTTGGTTGGTCATACTTTTTCCAAGTTTGCATGTAGTGTGGTTTGTTTTACATGGCACAGCCGGTGATATTTTAGAAGTATGTGACATAATATGTGGCGTGGGAGTCAATAAGATATTTCGTTCTTTTTGCGATTTAGGCGTACAATGTTTCGAAGTTGAAGATTTCTTTTTGCTAGGTGTAATTGTCTCACTTGTTAACTTTTTTGTCGCTTTTTTTACTAATTCATACCTTGTATTTATATTGGCAACTATATTTTTGAGTTCCATATTTTCTAGCGATAGATTATCTATTTCATAATGAGCTGAAGTTAGTTCGAGCTTAAGTTTTTGTATCTCATTTCTAAGTTCCTGTATCTGCAAGTCACTGTCGTCGATGGATATGTTCGGAAGGCTGTTGGAGCTGCCATCTATCGTCAGGTTGATGGAGCTACCACTATGGTCTACTTTTTCAGCTGTTTTTGAAATATCGGACATTGACTGACAATGAGTACGATGTTTCGATCGAAACGTTATGTTTTCAAATGAATCCATAGTATAAATTTAAAGTAACTTGCCAAAAGTCCTGAGTTGAACTGGGGTTTGAAGTCGCATCCACTTTGCACTTTTATTCAAATGACGGTGGACGAAAAAATGAAAAGTTTAAATATTTTTGGTTCGAAAGAAAATAATAACTGTAACTATACGGAACACTTTCACTTTGTCATTTCAATAGTGTTACAGAAAGGAACTTCGCAATGTAGAATGTTTTATTATCACACAATTGATACTCCTCGCGTTAATCACAGTTCTTTACACTTGATTTGACATTGATTTCGACAATCATATCCAGAAAATTATTTTTACATTTATCTTCGGTGTTCTCATGTAGAATCGTTTGCAAACACTTTCACTGCGTTATTGATAGACACTTTCAACATTTCATTTGTTTTTAGCGTAATAAGTACGAGAAAAATATTTTTAAACAACGATCAATTACGGAGCCGATGTTGTCATGTTGGTTTCGCGGCCATCTTCCTATTTTTCAATCCAAAGCGATAATTTATTAAAACTCAAATAAGTATTTCGGTAATCAATCCATGATCCTGCATCTGTAGGTTCTGCAGTCTGTATGTTGATAACTCGAACAAACATACCAGCATCTTCACCGTGGTTGTGTTTAAATCCCGTGTAGTATGGGGAGAGTAAATTTGAATCTGAATCATACAAATCTATTCAAATACTAAAGAAGATCTGTAAACCCAGCCAGTTCCGTATCTATTCAAACTCAGTTATCACTTTTCATCTGATTAGAATTGAAATTTCTTTCAAACTGATTTAAATAAAAGGAATTTCATCTTCCGGTAGAATCTGGTAGCATATTATGTCTTCTGAATCAGGTATCACTAAATCACGCATTATGTTCCTCATTGACGATGTGCCGGTGTCCCGACACTTTACTGAAACCGCTTTCAATTTTTTAGCATCAATCTGCATATCGTTAACTTGGGAGAATGTTAGCTCCCTATTACCACCTTTAAAAACCAGTTCTTGAATGTTTCCCGAATTTAATGCATCATGCATGTTTTGAGAGAATAAATCTTCTTGCGATGTATCTCTGACCTGAGGTTTTGATGAATCTGCGCTCGATTTTTTATGAGCTGGCTTCATATCACGGACAAATACAGCTTCACCATTAGCGTTCTTAATAATAATTTTAAAAATGCCTTCAGAAGTATATTTCACTGAATCTTGCATTGTAGCTAATATAATTATATAGATCGGACTAACTTACCTAGTGACGTCCGATCCTTAATTATGTGAAGTGATCTCGTCCTCATTGTATACTGTGTAGTTTGTACCTCGTACACACTCGTCAATCACATTATTTAAAGATGAAAGCCTTCATCATAGAAAAAATATTAAAAAATAAAAATATTTTATCTGTGGTCCGTCCGGCGCGCACTGTCCTGACATCTGTCAATCATTCTTTCAAAGCATAAGAACGGGACTTCCCGATGACCGATACGGACATCGTATAGTCCCGGCATAGTGCATACAGCACAACACAACTTTTAGAAGGGGTTTAGATAATGCAATCCATTACACATAAGTAGGTTGATTATCTGGGAAGGGCTGGGATACAATGAGGACGAGATCACTTCACATAATTAAGGATCGGACGTCACTAGGTAAGTTAGTCCGATCTATATAATTATGCTTCGTGATCTCGTCCTCATTGTATACTGTGTAGATGTTCAAAGAACAAAGTTGTGTTGGTAATAAGTTCAGCATATTGTATAATAGTTGAACATAGTAACTTAACATGTTATTCTAAGTTTTTTACTTACTCATTCATTATAAATGTATTTCTATCTATGAACCAGTCTTCCAGTTACATTAACATAATTTAAAATTCTCTAAATGCTATTAGTTCCTGGAATTCTTATTCAGTCCTGAATCAACTAGTCTCATTAATAATCTAATATGGCACACATCAATTATCTACTTATAATCAGACATTTAACATTGACATTAAAATGTAACAACCACTGTGTATAGAGCACACAGCTTGTGCAAAAGCTCTAGCTTGCACAGGGATTACTAATAGTTGATAATTTTGTGTTCCAACCAGCAGCTTTTCTTATGACTACAATGTTGATACCTCCTTCAGAGGTCTTTTAAGTTGAAGTAGAGGCATGTTTGTTTATGTGAATTTGGAAATATCTATTCCACTACTACTTAAATTTTGTTTCATCCATCTACTAATGGTTGCAGTAGAGGTGGCATGAAAAGGTTTTCTCATAGTTCTAATTAATGATTTACAATCTTTTCTTATACCTACTCTTAGTAAAATCTAGATAGGGAAAAAGGGGCTAGGATACATTCTCTTTAAGAAATGATAATATAAAATTGAGTTGAGATCTACCAGGTGAAGAAGTTTCAATTATTTCTGGAATCTTTATGTAAATGTTATCCTCATTATCAAATGTTATCAATACTAATGAGTGACAAGGTTTGAATTCTATGTGCTGTTACAAGAGCTAAATGGTTACTTACAAATTTTTTGTTACTTATTGTAAACTAAGGTTTTAGTTAGGAAATAAATTAGATAACCCAACGATACTGGGGTCCCAAACTATTTCATACTTAGGGTTCTTTGGTCTTAATTTAAATATAAGAACCCCCCTCTCACTGCCCCCCTCCCCCCTCCAAAATCTTGACACTATCATATGAGCCAATGTGGGGGCCTAAAACTACAAAAATTGTTTACTATTATTATACAGCGCACTCATTAAGGCATTGAGTGAGCCATATGACAATCCCTCAATAAAACTTAGTGGTCAAAAATAATATCACCATGGTGACTGAGCCTAGGAGGGGTCAATATCTTGATTCCTACAGAAGGGAATCTGCTGATTTAGAGTAGATTCATATTGTTTTCTTGTTTTGGAAGCTATTAATTAAAAGGATCAGACTTCCTCTTCTCAGAAAAGCGTTCCTGATAAGAATATGGCGGCAATCGGTGTGAGACCGTGCATCTACAGAGCATGTAAGTACCTGGGTCAGGTAGCCATGATGTGTCATTCTGACACTTAGTAGTGGAGCTGCTTGCAAACAGGGTCAATGCGGGGCTGACACAGTTTAACAACAAATGACTTGTGGGCTGTATCACATCACTTCCATTCAATTTTTATTCTAGGTTGTCCAGGTTCTACATTTGCCATAGTGTTTTCTTTGGACTAATGTAAGATGCATAAACCCATATATTTTGTTTTTCCTCGCACCATTGCTACAATTAAAGTCTAGTTAAGCTATTTAGATAAGTAAAACAAGTACCACCCATCTTATGATGATATAGGCTATGACATTGTGATATCTATTCTAAGTAATTCCTCACAGTATCTGAGTTTGCTTGCAAATTTTTTGAGCCCTACAAACGCTTGAACACTGTTCAAGGTAATTTATATGGAACTTTCTATCATTAGCAGTCCAGTGCCCATGGCTTTTGATATCATTACATACCAGGCCCCAGCCAGTTTGAAAAGCATCAGAGAATATTTCCCAGACAAAGTCAAGTTGTTTAATCTTATTGTGATTTGTTGAAATGTGAAACAACCAATAACCTTTGCTAATAGATGATTTTGAATTTGATTCTAGTTTTGTTGAACTTGCAAATACCTAAATGATTTTGAATTTTAATTTGAATCTAGTTCTGACCTTGTTATTTTCATTATTGTTTTTAAGGCCACCATATTTTACAGTTGGGCATGCTGTAACAAGAATACTTACCTAATAATTATGCAAACTCTATTAATTGCATCTCATTTTTATGGAATAAAAGATAAACTATCTTTTTCTGAGGAAGTGAAATGGCAAACTGGACTGAATCTAACAAAAAACCTAGATACTGGCAGCACTGTCTGGGCTCTAGGACACACTTTTCAGTATTAATAATAAATCTTAGATTTTTTAACGCAGTTTGAGTAGTAGACACATTCTAAAATTTTACATATTTGCATCGGCAAGACACAGAATATTGTCAAGATATATGTGACAAAAAGTGACACTAATAACTTCAGGTGACAGCCACCTGGCTTCGTGATTTGTAAATACAAATATATACTGGAGATACCTCTAAGATATTTATTTTCCTATGGGTAATAAATAATATGCATTTATTATAATTACCTATTGTAGGCAAAGAGTATACTGTCCTTAAATCTACCAGTTTAGTTCAGTGTGTATACTTATTGTATTTTTAATCTCAAAGTGCCATTTAATTTTGGGGAAAATTATAAAAATTTATTATTGACAGTAGAACATGTTTCTATGGCACCTAACTGTAAGAGATTATTAATAATAATAAAATAATAATAACCACTTTATTATCAGGCAACTAGGCCCATACATAAAATACATAACATTATCTAATTTATTAGGAAATTTGTATGGATATATTAAGATTGCTTTCTTTTTTAATGAAGTTTTTATTCAGAAGTTTCAAAAGGAAACTCGGTGAAAGGTAGTTTATAGTCCTTGATTCACTCATGTATGGTTGGATTACCAGTAATAATATTACATACTTCAGAAAAATACTGCAATCTAATTCGGTTCCAGTACCGTTTGATGTCATTGAATTTATCTTGAAGCCCGACCAGGTAATCAGATAATCAATATCTGTTTGTTCCATCCATTCTTTCATTTTCTTATTAAGGCTGGGTAGCATTGATGATCTCCGTGTGATGCAATGATCATGATAGATGTCACAGTAGTATATCTGAGTCACTTAACGTTTTGATTTGATGCACTCCCTTGTGAGACTATTAAACTGTTAAGGACTTTGCCAGTGGATTTAATGGCAACAGCCATTGTAATCTGCTGCAGTTGATTCCACTTTCATTTACTGTTTCTGCCACTAAGATTACAGGTGTTTCATACTTCTTTTAAATGTTTTGCTTCTTAATTGCTATCTATAATTGGTGACCTGACCACCATGTGGCCAGACTGCCGTGCTGTTCCATAGGTAAGGTAGCTAACTGTACCGCCCCCCTCTTCTCTGAGTAGATTGTCAATACTTGAAGGTAAGACTTTAGGTTGTGGTATAGATACCATTACAATCACAGCCTCCTTCTAGTTGTATCGTAGTAGAATTTAAGTACTAACATAGTATATTTAAGTTAGATTGTATACAACATCTAGAATTGTAAGTATTTTGGAATTTTAGAAAAACAACTGGAAGTTGTCTGATAAATAAATCAATTAAAATTGGCAGCATTGAGTCCGGCTGCGTCGGACTCGGTCAAGTGTACACAACTCCTTGAACGTGTTCGACTGTAGTGTATTCCACGGAAGCGGGCTTCATACTCATCTACAAAGAACAATTGAAGTTCAGTTACTTCAGTTCCAGACTGCATAAATCTAAATCCACGGCTAACCTCTCGTGATAGCTCTAGGGACACAGCAGGGACGTGTTTTTAACACTGAACGTATTATACCAGCGGCTAACCTCTCGTGAAAGCTCTTGTGGTGTCGTTCTTTTGCAAGTACACAGCATATTTAATGTTCTCATGGTTAACCTCTCGTGAAAACTCTTAGAGACATCTAGGGGTCTAATAGCAGAGACGTGTTTTAACACTGAACGAATAGACCATCGACTAACCTCTCGTGAAAGCTCGTGTGGTCGTTCTTTTGTAAGTATACGGCACAGATAATGTTCTCATGGTTAACCTCTCGTGAAAACTTTTAAGAGACTGCTAAGGATCCAACAGAGGCGTGTTTTTAACACTGAACGTATATACCATCGGCTAACCTCTCGTGAAAACTCATGTGGTGTCGTTCTTTATTAAGTATACGGCACAGTTAATGTTCTCATGGTTAACTTCTAGTAAGAACTGTTACAAGACTGTTAAGCATCCAGGAGGGACGTGTTTTTAACACTGAATGTATAGACCATCGGCTCGTGTGATGTAGTTCTTTCGTAAGTATATGGCACAGTTAATTCTCATGGTTAACCTCTCGTGAAACCTAGAGAGACTGATGTGCATATTGCGGCATCCAAGGTAAATTATAGGAAAAGGATTTAAAATAAAGGCAAATTGTTAGGTTTATCAAGAAACTTACTTGAGTTTCAAGACGACTCCGTTTTCGCTTTTCCACTCGATTTTCCAGATCTCGCAGACGTTCGTTCAGCTCCTCCATTTCCTTGTCTCGGATTCTTCGATATTTTTCCATTTCGTTAAAATTTTTCTTAAGTTTTTAACGAAAAACGTGATCAACGCGCGGCACAAAAAAGTACAATGATTGACAGATGTCAGGACAGTGCGCGCCGGACGGACCACAGATAAAATATTTTTATTTTTTAATATTTTTTCTATGATGAAGGCTTTCATCTTTAAATAATGTGATTGACGAGTGTGTACGAGGTACAAACTACACAGTATACAATGAGGACGAGATCACGAAGCATAATTTATTTTTAAATTGTTTAATTCAGTTTATGATCCAACCATATAGCTACAATTGTAGGAATCGAATGTCGTATAAAATGACTGTAAGTAATTTATAGTTATTTAGGTTCCATTGCTTATAGCATTTAGTAGCTTATTCATCAAGCAATCAATCTATCCTCCTCCACTTTAGAATAATTTTATATCTTGTGTTTCTTTTAAAAATAGACATTTTAATTTGTCAACATAATCCTTTCCTTTCACAGCGTTCAAATAACAGCATTGAGGAAATCGTATAGTATGTTGCATCCAAGGATCATCGTAAAACTCCCAATCTTCTATAACACCTCCACATGAGAAACATGCTGCTTTATCATTTACACCATTTCCACAATAAAAAAATCCAGCGTCAGCCATTTCCATTACCAATCTTCTCCTTGCATCAGCCGTTGCCCAATAGTAACTAAATGAAAATTCACGCATTTTATATGCACTATACATTCCATATCGAGGATTGTATTTATTTTGGGACATGTTCTGTTTACTCACTTCCTAGTCCTTGATACAGATAATGAATAATGACATCGCCCAGCTGATATCGGCAACTTATAACGTTTAACATTGGAAGGGATTGGTAGGGATAGGAAACTTACCTATTACCCAATTGTGAAAAATTAAACAAGAAAATACTTATTTCAAAAATATATTATCTATACACCATTTATTTAAACATATTACATTTTTTAAAGCACATATTTTATCATGATAAGTACAACTATACACATCATGAGAATTTTCATATTTATTGTACAAGCTTAATAAATTAGGACAACCTTCATCTTCTAAATTATTTATGTTATTATTATTCGAAATATTTTTTAACCACAACACTTTTTCTAAACCTTTGGTGTAAACACTTTTATCTCTTAAAATATCTACAATCAAATTCTGATGATTTGAGTGAGGCACAAATCCGTCTCTCCAGTAAATCTTTCTATTACGTTCAATCCAACTGACTTGCCGTTTTTCTGGTTTCGTCAAATCGTAAAATGGAAATGGTGGCTTAATTAGAAACACCTGAATTTTTTTATTCCATAATACAGCAATTTCTTTAACGATAAATTCATTTGTTTCTGTTTTAAAACCTTGAACATCTACAATGGCAGTCATGATAATCTGCGCACTATGTTACTCAAAGGTTTATATTCCACAAGTCGATCGTTAATAATTAAACAATATCCAGTTGTGTTATCTGGTATTGGCTCTGAACAATCAATCTCCAGCCGCACATCTACGGGGCCTGTTTTCAAACTATCGTTTTGTCTTGAACAGTCTATGATAAAGAGAGGAGCTTTCTCTTTGAAATCGACCAAATCAAGCAAGGGGTCCGCAGGGCAGTTGTAATATGACTGACGAAATTTCACATACATTTCATATAATATATTGTATTTGTCTTTGGAAAAATTTAAGCTTAAAGGCTCGTAAGGATAATACTGTGAATTCAAAAATAGCGTTACGTTGGTAACCCCACAGTGATCGAACAGAGAACTGTCTTTGGTTTTATTGTTTTTAGGGTTCCGTACCTCAAAAGGAAAAAACGGAACCCTTATAGGATCACTCGTGTGTCTGTCTGTCTGTCTGTCTGTCTGTCCGTCTGTCCGTCTGTCACAGCCAGTTTGCTCCGAATCTAATGGACCGATTAAGTTAAAATTTGGTACACATATGGATTTCTGTGATCCAAACACGTACAGCTAAAGTAAATATATGAATTTTGAATATGAGAGTCACTTTTAGGGGGAAAATAAGAAAATTAAAAAAAAAAGTTTTGTAAACCGTACCGTGTGACATATCAAATAAAAGGGCTTACTATGAGGGTCTCAAATATATTTTTTTTATAATTTTAAAATATATGGTTTTAAAGTTATTTAAGAAAATTGACGAAAATTGACCATTCCCCCCCCCTTATCTCCGAAACTACTGAGCCTAAAATTTTGAAAAAAATATAGAAAATAGTTCTATACCTGTAGATTACAGGAAAACCTATAAGAAGTCTGTGGTCTTAAAATAACATGGTAAATCTATATATATAAAAAAATCAAAGTCCTGACTGAGTCAGTGACTAATATATCAACGCACAGCCCAAACCAATGGACCTAGAGACTTGAAATTTTGCACATAGATACCTTATATAGTGTAAACATTCACTAAGGAAGAATTTTTGGAAATTATATCCCTAAGGGGGTAAAATAGGGGATGAAAGTTTGTATGAAAAATCCTATCCCTTGAGTTAATAGACTTCTTTAATTACTTGAAACTTAGCACGAATATTCATCTATAAGTAAATTACAAAGTTTATCATTTTTAGTTTTCCTAAACTACCCCCTAAGGAGGGATTGGGGGTGTCAAAGTTTGTAAGGAAGAACTTTAACACGCGATCCGATTAACTCAAAATTCAGTTTTTATGCTTGAGACCAAAAATTAAGACTAACGTATATCAGGGTTTTCCAAAAATCTACCCCTAAGGGGTGAAAAGTTAATTTTATAGCGGAGGATTTTATTGGGGGCTTGATTAACTCTAAAATTGGTGTAAATAATGTTTGAGTCAAGTTATGGAAACATACCAGACGATTTTTGAAATTCTTTATTTGTGTTCGTGAAAACAGAGATACAGTTTATATGAAAAATCTTATTAATTTGGTTAATGAACTTGAAACTTAGCACAAATACTTGCATAAGTAATTAATAATATTTGTCATTATTAGTTTTTCAAAACTACGCCTCAAATGAGGTTAGGGATGTTAAAGTTTGTATAGAAGAATTTTAAAGCGCAGTCCGATTAAAAAAATGGTACTTTGAGTCAAGTTAGGAAACTTGCCAAACGAATTTTCACCGATTTTGACGACATATAGCTGATGTTTTAAGGAGTAACTTAGGCTATTTTTATTTTAGAAAAATAATTAGGGTTCCGCGCAAGAAAATTAAAATCCATGAAATCAGACAACCACGTACAGTCCAGTACAAACTTACTAAGCCTCCGCTGTCTATTACGGCTATAACAACAAATAATAAAAATAAAGCAAAGTTAAAAATGTAAGGGGTCGATCGCCATACAATAAACTTTTAATTTTGAAAAAAAAATAAAAATTTTAATCTAGCATGTGTCATCGTCTAGAACTCATTGAGTAGAGTACAAACATATTTTTTTTAAATCTTTTAAAATTAAGAAATAGGGGGCCGCAAAAGTTGTAAATTTTAGACCATTTTTGTACGAGCTCTAGCGCAACAATTCAACAAAATAGGAATTTGAAACTTCTTTATACCATGTAGGTACCATGAATACTGTATTTAATCAACAATACTGAAAACGGCGATTCATAAGGTATTTTGTTTAAACATGGGTGATTTTCTGCAACTGCAAAAAATAACCTGTAATTCACAGTATCATTATAAAATAAGTAAAAGTTATCTTTGCGATTGTTAAACATATAATATGGTACGGAACCCTTCGTGCGCGAGTCCGACTCGCACTTGACCGGTTTTTCTGTTGGTTTGCAAGCAAAAAATTACATATCGAGGTTTCTCTAATTGCGATGCAGTCTTAACTGACCAAGAATGTTTTGTAGTTTTAGGGAGCAAAGGATACTCATATAAATCCCAATTTCGAAACGCTATCTGAATAGGTTTATCTTTTTCCAAATGTTTTAGTAGTGTCAGTCGTTCGCGGTCTGACACTTTTATATGTGGTACACGCCATTGCAATCTTTGTATGTCTATTTGAAAATGCGCAATATCATCAGTCGCTATGATACTGTTTAAGTTAGAGTTACTTCTATTTAGAATAAGCTCATGTTTACAATTTATCACAATTTTATTGTAATCCTCCGCAAATCCTAAAATCTTATTTAGAGGTACAATAGCACTAAAATGACCATCATTTTTGAATCCATCTATGTTCCAACCCCATAAGGCAGCAACTTTATTTTCTCCATCATTCATTGAAACGTATGACTTTATTGTCGACGTTATTCCAGAATTTTTAATGCGATCTATTTCAATACCATTTATTTCGTATCTGATATCTTGAAACAAAAACATAACAGGGTTGTTACTGAACGTAATATTTTTCTTAATAGGTTTTCCATCTTTGTCGAAGAACTTTGCTTGACCCTCGACGTAAATTGAACTGGCTGACGGTAACACGTATATGTCTTGTTGGTGTATGGGAATTCTGATTTCATCGTTTTCTCTAAAACTGTTAGTGTAGGGATTGTATGAGTGGACTTCATAGCTTTCAATCGAACTATCGAAGTGGGGTAATTCAGTAATTTGTAGTATATTCATACTTTAAAACCAAGAGCTTTAAGAAAATCTTTATTTGCTTTACTCAATTTCTTCACTTTTTTCATACGTCTATGCACCTTAATGGTCGTAGATGGAATAAGACGTTTGATTTTCACTGCAGCGTTTTTATAATGTACTATCATTTTGTTTTTCTTAAATGAAGGTGTAATTGAATATGTTCTTCACCAAAGTTAACATAATTACCAAGTTGATCAACAATCTTAACAGATATAGATGAAATTAGATTTTTGTTTACTGGAAAGTAAATAACGTTTTGCGGTATTTCTATGTACCGATTACCTGGCGCAGTATCAGATACAAATTCGTGAATAAAATGAGTTGGTAATCCGTTGCAGTACGAACCGTGAACAAGATCACATTCGATTCTGATTACTGACAGTTTTCTATTATTGATGATCACATTTGGTCTAGAATTTAATACTGAAAAGTATAGCAAACCACACTCGTACTGATCAGATAAATGTAGAGGTGGTTGAAAATACGAAACCAATTCAGATTTATTTCCGGAGATGGTAACCGTAGCAGACATGCTTTCCTACTGAAGTCTTATGGAAGATCCTGTTCATTTTATTCCTTGACTGCACCAAAAACTCTTTAAGAAATCCAAACATAGATGTCCACAATTAAAGGGGTGACCACGTTGTATATTTTCATAATTATATCGGACTTTAGGCCCTACGTATTTTATAAATTCCTTGGGAGGTTTAAGATTTCCGTAACTGTCGAAATACTCAATGTAATCATTACATTTTGCATAGGCTACCCAATGAGAACCAGGGTTTTTAGAACTATCTAAATTAATGACTCCGCATTCTTTTATAAAAGGGCATTTAGGGAGCTCATCTCTCATAAAGACACCTCTAAAATAAGGAATACTATTTCCATATTTCAAAATGTCAAAATTTGTTAAGGCTCGTTTGGGTAGCCGATATTTTAGTTTTTTTCTTTCGATACAAAAATTCCAAGCCCATCTTTATGCGGTTTAAGGTGTAATCCTTTCCCAATGCAAAGCGCTTCCATTTTTTCATTGTGTCTCTTCGATTCATATAATAATTTTTTAGCCATCTTGAATTCATTAATGGTTTTAGCAATACCAGCTGCACCACCTGCTAAAGCCCCTGCCGCTGATAATCCCGCGAAAATTGGAATCAACGGTAATACTCCACCAGTTTTTGGTATAGGAATAACACGAGGAACTTTAATAGATGAATCATCAGCTAATTCTCTGGCAGCGGCGATAGCCAATTCTATAGCCATTTTTTTACTTTTTGGTTTTAATTTTTTCATGTGTCTCTTGGTTTTAGAAATAACATTTTTTAATTTATTCTTTAACCCTTTTCCAGATGTAACTTTTCGACAGCACTTTGTAGTAGTACTTTTCAGACCAGAACCAGTTTTAATTTTTGTCGACATAGCCCGGCTTACTAAGCGTGCTGCAATTTTTTCACTTACACTCGCATCCGAAGCAACTGCTCGTTCTTTCGCCATATTTAACAAAATTAAATCAGCTTCGTGTCGATCCTTTAAGTTTGATGATTTATAATAGGCAATGTCGTGATCTTTGCAATACTCGTCTAATTTATTAATTCCGTTATCTCCTTGTTTAAGCCTTTTAATCAATTTTGTACCAGGACCACAATAGTTGTATCCTGGTAAATGTAATTCAATAGGTAAGTGATTTATAATCCAATTGAGAAGACTACTCTCTCCAATACACATTATAAGACTGATGCATTCTGATTGAACATTTTATTACATACTTATAATTTGAATTGTCGTTAGTTAATGTTTTAATATTTATGATAATATATTTGATTTATCAATCCAACTATTTTCAGCTGAAGACAAACCTAACCATTTTACTAAAACCCTGTTACCTTTTCTTCTAAGAACTTTCTCCACTAGATACACATTGGGATGTTTTGTTTTTTGAAGCTCCTGCGCATAAAATGCACCTAAAATAGGCTGACCACTGATTGTATCTGCTATTAAGTAGGTGATAGGGGTTGTATTTTGTATCATTCGAATTTTAAATATTTCGGTAGACCAGTTGGGAGTGTAACCTTTTTCAAATGTTCCTTTGTACTTACTGATACGCACATAATCACCAACTTTATATTTGTTTCTAATACTATGCTTTTTTACCAACCTTGAATACCTTTCTAATATATGTTTTTTATTAATATTATCCACATTAGCGGGAACTTCATCAATTGTCCGATGATGAGTGTGATTGTATTTGTAAATAACATTACTAAGCGTGCTATCTATCCAATTGTAGCTGCCTCTCAAACTAAATTCCTTATAGACTTTAGATTTCAATGTCCTGATAAATCGCTCAACTATCGAAGCCTTTTTTGTTGAGAAAGTTGAATAATGATTAATGTGATAAGTTTTCATAAGCTTTTGAAATTGATTATTGTAAAATTCTGTTCCATTATCAGTTTGCAGATTTTTAGGAACACGCCCTTTATCCAATAATTTCTTAAAAGAATTACATACATCATTTTTGGTTTTACTTTTTAGAGGAAAAGTCCAAGCATATTTTGAGAATGTGTCAATAATAGCAAGAATAAATCTGTAATTTTTATTTTGCTTTGAAATTGATTGCATATCGATTAAGTCTGCTTGCCACAGGTCATCTATATCTTTCATAATAACACATCTTCGTGGAAAGTTCACCCTCGCATTTTTATGAATTTCGTTTACCACGTCGGTTTTGCTCATGTTAACAATTCAGTACATTTGTTTTGAATCCGTGTATAATACTGAATGAAAATTGTATCATGATGAGTATTTATTCTTTTATTATGCCAGCTTCTTTCAATTCTTCAACTATCGATAAAATTTCATTATCATGGTTTGTGTTGCCAGCATCTCTGGAAGCAACTAATAGTTTCAATCTCTCAACCAGTTCGTTAGGATCATCCCAATATACCAAGTCAGTGTTATTTTTATATTTCTTTAGGGTTGGTAAGCTTCCTCCAGTGTGAAAATTTTCATTTGATTCGGAAAATAATGGTTTGATTACTTCACGATATTTTATTCCCTTATCTCCTTTTATTTGCCCATCAGGATTAAAATCTCTCTTATGAGCATTTGTATAATTCAGCATGTCCTTATAGACAAGTCTATCTTTGCTCGATATTAATTTTAAATCAGGTTTTCTTCGAAATAAAAGTTCTTTCAAGCCGGGTGTTAAATTATAGGATTCATCACCGACTTTAATTAAAATGACACTGTTGTCTTTCAAACTATCGATTTTAGAAAATGAGACTACTGAATTACCCATAAGCAATGTTTTGTTTACACTTCTTATTCCAAACGGTATATTTACACCATCATAAATATCATGGATATCATGGCCCTCTAGCGAGATTTCTAAATCATCCGGTATTTCTTTTGTAGGAGACTTTTGTGCGAAATTCGGGTTTGGATAGTAGCAGTCTTCAAACTTTGTAGATGAACTAGTATTAATGTCATCCAATTCAATGTCGTCAGAATTTGGGGGTGTTGTATTTTGTAGATGCTTTATTTTTTCCATTGATCTATTCGAATCGACTAGTGCTTTAAGGGGATCTGTGACGGTTTTTAGCATTTTATCAAGTGACAAGTTCATAGAGTGTTCCTGGTTCTTCATTTGCTTTATTTTATTCTTTATGGAGTCTACAGACTTCATTAATTCTATTTTAATATTCTTTTCCATGTTGTATGTATTCTAACAAGTGTACTCAGCCAAAGAAGATATAATACTAAGTTAGATTTATATATTATTGATTTATATAATTGCACATTATCGCTCATAATTTAAAAAAACTATCTAAATTCTGTCTGTACCTTCCATTGTTTAATGAGGAGTCTTTGCAAATACTAACAAAGTTATATGGCTCTCTCCAAACTGTATTACAAATATTCTTGAATTGATTCCAGGACATATCAGAACTAACATGCTCTTCATAAATATGTTTCAAGTTTACATCGTCTTGTTTAAATATTATAAGAAAGTTTGCATTATCACGCAGCAACTGTTTCGGAATTTTAGAATATGTTTGACATAAATAAAAGCAATCGATTTGTTTATGTCTACCCATAGAGAAGTAATTACGAATGTTTATTTGATTTTGACATGCCACATCATCGAAAATAAATACAGAATTGGTTAGTGCTTCATCCGGGGCTATGACTTCTTTATTATCATTAAATTCATAAAACTTAACCTGATGCACTCCCTTTATAACTTCTCGTAAGAACTTGTATTTTGGTTGAAAGTTAGTTTTCGAATACAGATAAAGATTTTGAAATTTTAGACCATTCTCATGTAACAATAAACTAAGCACTACGTTTGTTTTTCCACAATTCGAGGGACCACATATAATACAACGAATCGTATTTGGTAACAGAATGCTGTGCCTAATGTGGTTATCAGAGTCACCAAGATTTATATGATTAACATTGAGTGATGTGTGTTGTTTGATCAACTTCATTTTGACTATTAATTCAATTTTACCCGTACATAGATATATAAAGGCTAAGTATAATAAAATAGAAATGATTGAGATTGGTTTAAAGTTGTCATGTCAAATGTAAAGCGAACGTATTATTCGGTATACCTACTTATAGTGCTTACCCATTTCATGACTATACTTGCTGTAAATAATAAGTTAGTATGGTATTTACTTCGTGATTAGTGATCGTATAGATTAATGAAATGAAGAATACTGTAAGACCATAACAGGAATAAAAAAATCATGCATCAGTTATAAATGTTTTATTCAGATATTACATAATTATTTAAATACAAAAATCAACACTACCACTAACTAAATTAATCATGTATGCTATATTTATACTAATTATAAACAGATATTATTATAATAACATTACAATTTACTCATATAAACATATTTAAATTTATAAATTAGTTCTCAAAATAAAGTTTCACAGTGACCCCAAGGTAAAGTTTCAATTAGGTTCGTGAGTATTTGTCTTTTGTCATCATTTCTATTTAATACTAATTTACGAATTTCTTGAGAGTATAGTACATGCTTGAGTGATTTAATTATATTCATTTTACATTTGAAATTGGCATTATTTGTTAAAGCTTTACTGTAGTGAGATAATTTTAATCGATTAGTAACAGCTTTAGATATTCCTTTTGCTTTTGTAATGCGAGTTTTTGAAGTGATTATACAATATAGTTTAGCTCTCAGTCCTACAAATTCGCTTATGACGTCACCACCGAGTTCATCTTTAAATAGTCCTGGAATTTTGGTATTTACTCTTTGAATGCTGTAACAATTATCAGTCTGGAAATTACTTGTATCAAATTTTGCGACATCATTTTTTATGTCTTCATAAAAATCCTCTGTATTTATATAATAAAGAAGGCTGTCTGTGTCTGTATAACCCAGTCTTGCGCGAGTTTTATATTTATTTTTAATAAAGTTGTAGTGAAATTTATACAAATGTTCCTTTGCGAATTCTAGAACTGTAAACCCAATGTAGATAGGGCGATCTAAAATAATTTTTTCAGGAGTTAATTGAATTGCAACAAAATTTTCAGAAAAGATCGCAATACTTTTCAGATTTGGTTTTGCAATTAATTTTTCTGCACCGTGGTGCTTGTTAGTTTTATTATTGTAATCATCCCACATGGTAACTAATTTGATATTAACCTTTTTTGTTACATACTAGCTCTTTTAAAGCTAAGCTCAAAGCATATCTGCTAAGTAAAAACTTGTACTCAATAGACGAACTGTAATATTATTCCAATGCTATTTATTATTATTGTTTTAGAAATTATGTTTTTATTATTATTTTTTTTTTAATGTTTTTATTATTATTGCTGCATGTTAATTTTAGAATTTATATTAGTAAGTTATGTATGTAATGTATCACACACAATGTCAATTGTTCTTGATTAAATAAATAAAAACCTGTTTGCGTCTATTTTCAATAGTTTTCCCAAATATAGCATTATTAAGGAGTTTGAAAAAGTCTTTCTCAAATGCGGTTGTCGAAGCTTGACGCAATGTAGTATTCAAGTCAATATATTTTTTTAAATAACTTTCTTGTCTAAAAGTTAAAATACGGTGAATTTTTTTCAAAATTAGTCCATTCAATAAACATGCCTTTAAATGAACGTAATGTATTACATAGTTGAATTTGTCGTATAAATTAGCAATCAATTTAGGTGTTTTGCCTCCAGGAGGTGTGAACCTCTCGGGTGCAAAAGGTAAATCACTATGTGTATTATGTAAACTCTCAGGATATATTAAATCGACTTCTAAAATGTATCCATATTCAGAATCATCTGACATTGATAACACATTTATTGTATTAATCTCATCTATTGTCAAAAAACGGAAATCTGAAATAGGCATTTTCTTTGTCATTGCGTAACCATATAAATTATTACAGTCAAGATAAACCAAATAAGTTGATTTTTGAGAAGCATCATAATTTGGTAAATATTTATTATTAGCTTGAGCATGTCGAAGAGAACATTGTGCCAAGCCTCCACGTATTCCCTTTTCCAAAAATTCATACATTTCTAAGCTATGAATTAATTCTAATTTAACGCCTGTGTACAGTAGCATCGCATCCCAGCTTAAACTAGGTGCAGTAATATAATACGCTGGATCAAGTTGATAATGATCCAGACAAGTCTGTCTAAATTTTTCGAATACGACAGAAAGAAGTAATATGTCAGTCTTTAAATATAAATCGGTATATTCTCCAAGTGATGTAATATTAAATGACTGCCAAATAGATTGTGCGTGTACGTATTCATCATCGCTAATATGTTGACAATTCAAACTGTTATAGAAACAAACTTTCGATGGAAGTTGAGTCTCGTTATATTTTGAGTATGCATTCATATAATCATAGGGATAAATTCCTTTTTGTCGTAATAACTTTAACTGATTATAACTAATATCTGGAAATCCTTTTGATAAATTAACAAAGTCGGTTTCATTCAAATTATTTACTAATGTGCTTAAACTTGAATTAAGAAATTGATAAGAATCTATGAATTTAACTTGAATAGGCCTTGATTTTAATGCATTCTTAGTATGGAATACTTTTGTGAATGACATATACTTTTCTTTGGTTTTTGGTATAATCGTAAAAGCACCTTCATACTTCGATAATTCTTTTATAAATAGGTGAGAGTCATAGCCGGATAGGTTATGAAAAATAACAGGTACAAAAGGGCAAACTCTTAACATTAAATTACAATGAGAGTGTGCTGCGCCTCGGTATTGTGATGTAATGTGATCATGATCCATTACTTTATCGTCAAAGAGCAAATAACTACAGATATGACATGTAGTGGCATTTTTGTAATCATTTTCTTGGTCCTTAGTTAAAGGTGCCATAGGCATTTTGTTTAATAAGATACTGTGAATGTACTCCAAATCTCTCAATAAATATTTTATAAATACTTCTACACAATCAGCTCCTCTATAAGTAACATACTTATTCAGATCCGTATTGTGTGAACAACAAATATAGTAACCAAAGCATGAAGGTTCGTGAACCTTATAGGTACGAGTATTTTCAGTTACATTTATGTTGCAGTTTAGTAAAAGACTTTCAAAATCGGCGTATATAACGAAATTATTTTTTTGTTTTCTTTCGAAGTTCTTAAATTGGAGAATACTATTTTTTTCAGGTAACATTGTCAAAATATTAGGACACTTATTATGAGCACTATACTTCGTTTCACTCGTGAAAACTTGTAAGCATGTCTCACACAGGTACATTTTACCTTTATGTTTACTTATTTGACGTTTGATCAGTCTCAATAGATTTTTTATTAAGCAATAATGCCCGTTACCTTTCTGTTCAAAGTACAATAAATTGACATGCTGTTTTTTTCTTAAACTTGTCACATATAAAGGACCAGTGACCATGTTTTTATTATCTAATCCATATATATTAATACTTATGTGGGGATTTAAATTTTCAAATATTTTAATATCTTTACATGATGGGGGAAATGATAGACCATCTATATTTAAAACTTTTGAAAAATGTGGATATGAACTTGTTCTACAAACATTCATGTGGGTGGGGTATAATGCTGCGACAATACTCCACAAAAAGCAGTTGTTATCGCTGTTTTTAATATTTAAACAACTTCTAGTTTTTTTTATTACTAGCGGTAAATCTATATAGGTCCCACCTTTCAAAGGAGAGTATTTGTTAATGTTAATTTCTAGATGACTTATAAACATACAAGACCAACCAGATTCACGATGTTGGAACTCTGAGAGCTTTCTGTCAAATGTATTTATTGTTTTCAAATATAATTCATTTATATCTGTATTATTATTATATACAATTTCATATTTTGTGTTAAATGATTTAAGCTGTTGCTCATCAGATTTTGGAAGAATGAAATAAGCAAAAAGCTCAAAGTTTAATTTAACACAATTATGTTTTATCAAACAATCGTTAATTAGTCTTATGACCTTAGGTTGATTATCCATTAGGAATTCCTCAGGTGTTAGGTATTCCATTGATGGATTCAGTTTGTAACTTATTATTCTGTTTTTAAAAGCCGTGGCTATTATATCGATATTATCAATTTCAGTTTTTAGTATGCAATTAGATTTATGCAAATTCGTTCTCAAATGATACTGATATTCAATTTTAGGTATTTCAATGTGACATTTTTCACATGTTATTATTATATCGCTGTTATTTGTTCTGATTCCGGGACTAGGTGTAACTGTAAGAAAGACAGAAAAGAAAAAACAATGAAAATTAAATTAAATATGTAATAAGAATTAATTAATACTTAATTTCTATAACCGATTACATGATTATTATAATAGACCTACATCTTAGATATATTTATTCTTATTCATTAATAGATTACAAAAAAAATATTGATTAATAAACATCTTAATAATGTAATTGCGATCTGCCAATTATTTGTTACATAATTTTAACATTGACCGATTTGATAAAACTTGAAATATAAATATAATAATATCTTAATAGAGTAATACAAACAAAAAAAAAAGTATATAATTGAATAGGCATGTGTTATATTGGGTTAAGTACCTTTACTTTTTTATTAAGTACTATTTCAATAATAGTTACTTACAAATGTTGGTGGGCATTTAACATACTCTTTTCGTGTAGCTATAATAAAATTAGACAAATGTTGCCAAGCATCAGTATTGTCAAAGGTTTGATTTTTAAGCGTGACAATTGCTTGGCGCCACCTATTAATTGGTGGAACTTTTTCTATTTCATCGCACCGGTATATTTTCAAATCAATATAGTGCGTTCCCAGCTTGTTTTCGTGGGTCTGACGCGAATGGCCGTTTGCAAGGCGTCGTGTTATATATGAAGGTAACGGTGTTTTACCAGTAACTGCAGGGACATGTTTCTCGTCGTCCTCGCTATCGGTTCCAAACAGATCGTATACCGTGCACTTCCTCGGAGGGATGGGTTTGAAATACGGCTTCTTTGCAGCTGATGGACGGGGCGACGGCAGGGCAGGCGTCGCGGAAGTGGACGGCTCTGGCATCGGACTTGCTCTCGATGCGTGCTTCCTTTTTCGTCCGTCGTGCTTCTTTTTTGGAACCGGAGGCTCCTCGTCGACGTCGGAGGGAAAAAGGGTCTCGGCGTTTTCGTGCGACCTGAAATGGAGTGAAACAAATAATTAATACAATCAAATAATTATTCAAGCGCACATCCCACTTTGACATGTCAGGTAGATCGGTTACACTACACTATTCTAATTAATTAGAATTTTATTATTATTGTCTGTCTATCTACCTATCTACTGAAATACATCATTTTAGAATACTTAAAGATAGCCAGCACAAAAATAATACTCTAAAACAACAATACTATATCGCGCTAGATTAACTACTTATACAACATAAATAGAATAAATGAATAATAACTCATTGCTCGATTCGGGGAATCGAACCCCTTGGCGCTTAGCTGTAAGTTGCTGCAACTACTTACAATACATTGCTACTACTGAAATAGTAAAAATAAGTTAATGTATATTTTAATAAAGAACTACTTACATTTTCTTATTGCAGGTTGATTCTTGATAAGCACTTGATGTTAATCTGGACCTCCTGGTAGCTGAAGTGATGCCCCTAATTCACTCTCCAATATTTATATAGCCGGGATCCACGTGAGGTTTTCCATATATGTAATGCACGCGTTACCCTAAAATCCTGACTCAGGACTTCTTCACGAGACAAATGCTTTGCAATCATAACCAAATCTACAAATCTCAACCTTAAACTGTGATATCTAAAGTTTACATTAATATTTGATTAGGTATAGTAACTACAGTACAAGTCTTACATACTAGTTAAATACCGCGACTTCGTTTATATAATATTTATTTTATTACAACATTACATTATTAATAATTTATTCTATAGTAATTTATCACAGTAAGAGAATTACCCGACTGTGTAAAGCAAAAGACAACAACATTACCTTTCTTTTGGTGATTTAAAAATTACCTATAAGTTTGAAGAACAAGATAAATAACAGCAGGTAAAACCAGGCGTAACAATAGTATGTCAAAACTGCCACTTTGTTTTGATCCATCTCCTTAAATAAAATTATAACTTACATTGCAAATTAGACATACTACTTACATGCGATGGTTTTGCTTGCCGAATCATCTCAATAAAATGTATGAAAAAATTACAGTGAACAAACGTACAGTGGTGTTTATTTTATCAATATACATTTATAGTAAACAATAAAATGTTTGGCGCCGTGATGTCTTGAGGTTTCAATTTCACCATACCATTTTTGTCTGGGATATCAACATCTAACAAAAATGTACGACTTTGAACTCTATTGATTAAAATTATTTTTTTTATAAATTGAAAAAAATATATTAAAATCGATCATTTCAATTTCTGCTCCTGCTGAGTCCTGACTGCCTAAAAACGGTATCATTGAGCAATGTCGGTAAGTGTTAATATTTTATTTAACAATATTTTATGTAACAATTAAAATATTACATTATTTTTATCTACTTTAAAAACATAGTAGTTGAGTATTCGAATCAATCGTATGTTAGTATACCTACCTATTACATACAACACGACTTTAATTGCATTTTGTATTTTTATTTTAAGGACTCCGAAAACGACCTCTTCAACTTCGTTCCTATGAACACAGTGGTGGGACAGAAAAACGAAAAACAACTGAATCTGGAGGGCCCCAGCAGCAAGCAGCTCAAGAGATGTTCAACTGCTGCATTCACCTGTGTAAAAAAACTTACGCGTGGTGCTAAAATGATCAGGATCGAAGTTTATGATGTGGAAAATTTTCCTGATACCATAAGTTCGCTATGTAATTGTAATGCCGAATTGTGCGTGCAGCATGTAGTTAAAAACATATTCATGGACGATATTTATAAATCGGTTAAAGAAATTGCTGTAAAAGTATCTGATAATATGCCGTAAATAAATCATAATCCTTATTTAATGATAAAGTATTTTTATTTAACCTTTCACATGCATATCACCCACGTTCGTTTACGTCACGAAGCGACGTCATATGACTTTTAAGTCTATGAGGGTAAGGTTGAAAGTCGAATAATTAACGTCGCTTCGTGAGATAAAAGAACTCTACCTACCTATGTTATAAAAAAAAAAAAAAAAAAAAAAAAAAAAAAAAAAAAAAAAAAAAAAAAAAACGTTTATTTGCACCTTCAAAATTAACATAAAGCAACAGGTTTACAATAAAATAGGCCGAAAGGTAGATACAATATGTAACATGTTAGAGTTGCAACTAATACCTAAGCTAAGATAACTTAATATCTTGTAATATAGGTATCAGCGCCCACCCAAATTTTCATTCACATAATATTAATTATACATTTAGAGCCAAAAGCTTAAAATAGTTTTATAATTAAAAAATTAAATTCCCATTACACAATTTAACAAGATAAAGGAGCATTCTAAGTACAAAATAAACCAGGTCCTAAGTTAAACAGCTTTTCTCTTTTTTTTTTTTTTATAATTAAAAAAAATAATAATAAGTAAGCTTATAAATTTACCATGCATGAGCAGAAAAAAAAAAAAAAAAAAAAATTGAGGTAAGTAAATAACACTAGTGCGAATTATTTAAAAACAGGAAAAGGATTTATGTATGATTGTGATTGTGTATTGTGATGTGTTTGTGAGTGGAGGTGTGGGTGTGTTTCGGTGTGAGTGTGTGGGTGTGTGTGTGGAAGTGGATGTGAGTGTGGGGGTGAGGGTGAAGATATGAACAGTGTATGTATGTGTGTGAGGCGTGACTGTGTATGGGATGTGTCAATGTGTGTGTTTGGCGTTAACAATACATAAATACTTGACAATTATGGAGTATTTATGCAGGAACATGAAACAGTTTTTCAGTTTCGTCATATGTAAGTGATAGAAGCCAGTTGATCACTTTCTGTTTACACTCTCTCTTTGTCATGGAGAAAATTTCATTTTTTTTATTAGCTATGTTATACAATCTTGGACCCAGGAACAAGTTAAATCTTTGAGCAAAAGATGTTCTACAAGGCACAGATTTACATAATTCTAACCGCCTTCTCCCTGTATTTTGTTTTTCAGTCAGGCTGTTAAGCCAGACACAGGAATGCTGTCGCATAATTAACAATAGTACAAAAAGTTTGCGAACCGTAAGTACACCACTAACCCTGTACAACTCCGTAGTAGAAAAATACATGGGCTTAAAGTAACTAACCTTAAGCAAAGCTCTTTGAGCGCGTTCAACAATTAAATTATGAGTTTTGGCAGCACCGCCCCAGATAGTGATGCAATATGTTATAACCGCTTGGCACAAGGAATAGTAAAGCATTTTCATTATGTTAGTATTGGCTGAGTATCTGATTTTTTTGAACACATAGATAAGTTTTCTAATTCTGTTTGAAAGATTAATTATACAGGGTGTAAGGGACAGTGATCTGTCAGCTACCGAATAAAACCACCTTTACTATTGGATGCTAGTTTATTACTGTCATTGCGACACAACATCGTTAACGGTGCAGGCACGCACACATACATACACATCACTCCTCCGACACTATTTTAAAAAATATAATAATTTGACTTACATAACTATAAACGACGCGTGGCCGACACACTCTCGGCTGGTCGCACACTACGCATCCTACATCATTCACTATTACCAATCTATAGAAATATAGGCACCTTTAACGCGTACCGTTTTAAGTGTGTTTCCTTACAAACTCAATCTAGACATTCAAATGCGTGGTGTGCGATGCAATTACAATTTAAACCTTATAATTAATCCTACGTCTACAACTACGAGTCGGTCTTGTAGGCTGTGGTTCAAGAGATCGATCGCCACGATCCTGACTTACTTCTTGATTAGTCTCAGCAACATTATTATCGTTAGCATCGACTTCACTTTGAGCCTCAGCCCACTCATCCTCCTCCTCAATATCATTTCCCTCGCCTTCTGTAGCCTGTGTTTCTATAACAGAGGGTATGGTTTGTGGCGGCGGCGCCTCTGCCGGCGGCGGGGAGCGCGGCCGCGGCGGCGCTGAGTGCGTGGGGCTCACGACTTCAGCACGTGCGCCGTTCGTCTCGCTCCCCGTTACGGTTGCACCTGTATATTTTCTTATCTGGTCAATATGCCTACTACAATTTACATTATGGTCCTCAACTAATATTTCGAACATGCGATTACCTTTTTTTTTAATAATTTTTCCTAAAATCCATTTTTCTTTTCTAGCTATGTACCATTTTAACCATACCCTATCGCCTATGTTTATTGTTCTTTTTGTTGTTAAATTAGCGTCCAATGCCTCACCAAACTCACAGTTAACGGCTAAACCTCTCACACGAGCCGCCCATTCTTCGACGCTCTCGCCATCAGATCTTCTCGCCTCGTAAAACTTCTCTCTATCAGCAAAAGCACAACGCCTCGGCGTGAAATGCTTGTCCAATTTTTCTACTAGATCCTCGAACTTAACTTCCTCGAGTACGTCAGGATGAAGTAAGTTCCGTGCAAGGCGGTAGCTGTTGTCCGAAAGATGGGTCAGTAACAAAGCACTTTTATTTTCGGTTTTAACACTGTTTAATTTTATGTATTGTAGTAGCCGACCTTTAAATATAGGCCACTCTTGGCCGTCGTGATCGAAACTCGTCAGATTTCCGATGATATTCGACATTTTTCACGAACTTTTATTATTTTTAAAACGTGGGTAACTCGTCGCCAGTGATCTGTCAGCTACCGAATAAAACCACCTTTACTATTGGATGCTAGTTTATTACTGTCATTGCGACACAACATCGTTAACGGTGCAGGCACGCACACATACATACACATCAGACAGCCCTCCGCAAACTGATAGGGTGAATTCAGTATGTCTTACTAAGATGACCGGTACATGTAATTTTTTCAGGAACGTTAAGGGAATCCAATAAACCTGATTTGTTTGTGTTTTTGTGCACAAATCGGAGCGTCTATTACTGGTTGGGAAGGGTAGGTAATGGGTATGCGGTGAGTTCGATGAACTCTGTAGCTAGGCAGAAAGTGAACAGCTGATTTCACGCGTCGTTGGTTAGAGTATTTCAACATCCATTGCTGGTTTTTTGTTTTTGCTGTTTTTTTTTGCAGTTTTTTTTACATAAATGGAGTGCTGCGAACACACAATGCAATTTTACATCGAAATAATGAAAATGTAACTGAAAAAAATTTTGAAAAAATGAAAATTTTCCTGAGAAAATTTCCGGTGGAATAAGATTCAAAATGAGGAGCTGAATGCACCCTGTTAGTTTGCGGAGGGCTGTCCCTTACACCCTGTATGATTCTTAAAGTTCAAATTTTTGTCAAATATAAGACCTAAGTATTTTATGGATTCAACGAAAGATAATGACGGACACGAACAATTTACAGTTCCAATATTGCAAGTGTGAGCTTTTAAGTGATGAGTTAGTTGAAGCGATTTACTGGGGTTGCGAATTGAGAAAAGGATGAATTTAGTTTTATCTGTATTTAGTGAGAGATGATTTAAGGCAAGCCACTCAGTGACGATGTTGAAACCATGTTGAGCCTTTTGGTAAACTTCATCCCAAGTTTCACCATGGAATGTTAGGGTCGTATCATCAGCATAAGAAATAATTTTACAGCTTTCGATATTAAGTTGTGTAAGTTCATTAATATAAACTATGAATAACGTTGGGCCCAGAATACTACCCTGTGGTACTCCATGGGTAACAGGCAGACTATCACTCGTATAATTTGAAATTTTCACCCTTTGTGTTCTTCCGGATAAATAATCCTGTAGCAATTTCAGTTGATTTCCTCGAATACCGAGTTGATGTAACTTGTTAACTAGGGTGGGAATAGAAACCGTGTCAAAAGCCTTTGCCAGGTCAAGAAAAATAGTGAGACATTTCTTTTTGTCATCTACGGTTTTAACAATGTGATCAGTAAAATTGTTTAATGCATCTTCTGTAGACTTGCCGGATCTGAATCCAAATTGATGATTCGAAATTAGATTATATTTTTCTAAATATTTTATTAGTCTTGTATTAATTATCCTTTCTAAAATTTTTGACAGAGATGTAAGAATAGAGATAGGTCTATAGTTAGTGACATAAAACAATTATAATAATTGTTAATGTAGGTATGTACTCTTTAATACAAATATCAATACTTCATCTAATAAGTAATACCTACATACTTAAGTAAGTATACTCAATTGAGAGACAGTGACGCAGTGACGTATATCAGAAATACGATATAAGTCGACATCGGAGTATGTGTGAGCACATATAACTATCATTCATTCATTAGAATGCATAGATGGTTTTGTGAACTATTAAATACACAGTAATTGAAAACTTGCATGGAGATAAGTCTATACCACTGCTAAGCTCTACTGATTATCTTTTATTAATTACAAGGAAACACTCACTATCTTATATTCAAGAGTTGTTCGAGTTATCAACATACAGACTGCAGATCCTATAGATGCAGGATCATGGATTGATTACCGAAATACTTATTTGAGTTTTAATAAATTATCGCTTTGGATTGAATAGTGAAAACTGTGGGTTTTTGGGTCTATTCTGAATAGTGAATAATAATATAAAATTGAATGAATGAAATGATGAATGAGTGAAAATTGCGGGTTTTCAGATCTTATCTGATCTGGAAACCCCAATTTTTACCTACTAACGTATATGCAAAATTTCAGGATCATCGGTTCAGTGGAAAAGGTAACAAACAAACAAACAAATAAACTTAAGCTTAACGGAATGTACGACCTACAATGTTACTAACAATAATATAGTACATCGCCTTAAGCTAATAAAATCAACCTACATTTTCTCTTTGAATCATCAAACAAATCGTTCATACTTATTATATAAAAAACCGGTCAAGAGCGAGTCGGACTCGCGCACCGAGGGTTCCGTTCCGATTTCTGAAGAAGTGTGCTATTTAGAGACATCGTTTTATTTTTCCTGTAATCTTTACATAAACTTCTATCACATAGAATAATTTCAGATTTTTCTCTTTGCATACTTCGGAGATAAGGGGGGGAACGGTATTTTTTTTTACATTTTTCATCAAAAGTCGAAAACTATGGGGCTTAAAAAAAAATAAAAAAATGTTTGAGAATGTGCAAACAGCTTTTTTTTTCATATGATACCCCACATGCCATAGTAGCTACACTTTGATTTTTTAAGACCCCCTTTCAGTCCCCGTTGCAAAAAAAATAAAAATATTTATATTTTTTTTGCAACGGGGACTCCGTTGCAAAAAAAATATAAATATTTTTATTTTTTTCTTATTTGCAAAATAGTTGGGTAAATGTCATCTAAAACTGTTCTAAATTTCAAGTTGATAGCATTAGTAGTTCTCGAGATATCCAGCTGTGACAGACAGACAGACAGACAGACTTAGTCACACCATAAGGGTTTTTTACCATTTTGGTACGGAACCCTAAAAAGTGTTTATAAAAAGCGCACAAGCATTAATATCAACAACAGCAAAGCGGCCGCCGCAGTTATTAACTTGCAGCGGTAAGTTTGCCGCCGGCACAATGTATTGTTGTACTGTTTTGTGTGCACGCAACGCTTTGACGTGTGGTACATATTAGACGAGCAGCGGGTAGCAATTCAATATTCGTAGATTTCAATTTTAAGAATTTATAAGACCAATACTGTTCTGCAGTTTAGTTAATTCTGTAACTTTTTTTCAGATAAAACATATTATTTTTGTTACCAAAAACATTATCTGTTCGTCGATTCTGTAAAATTCAAACAACATCTCGCATCTCACATCGCTATTCACTCTCACTTCGCATCACTTCTTCTCACTTGTATTTTATTTGACACTTCGAATTTAGAACGCCAATCAAGAAACTCACAGCGGATTCAGAAGTTTAGAATGAGGTCTTACAGAATCACACGGCTGTAATCTGCTTTCCAATACATACCTTTTTTTTTTTTTTGTTCGGGGGGAAACCTTCAAAAGACGCCCGGGCTTTGGGGAAAAGACCGGGGAGTGTGGGATTTTTAGCTCACTAAAACCACCCCGGTGGTCATCATCTGCACATGGAAGGGGCACCGTTACCTCTCAAAAGACCAATCCGGAACCCCCTCTGTGCAACGCCTGTTAGGGCACATCTCTGGGGAGACTGTAAAGGGATCTCCCCGAAACCTAACTATACAAATGTGCAAGGCAGCACATGACCACTGTACGCCGTCTTCCCTGAGGTCACTCAGTGGACGGACAGAGTCCCCACTCTGAGCGCCCGTGACCCCAAATTCCCGCCTGCCTTAAAGGATGCAGGTGGGGTTTCGGCGTGTCAGGCATCGAGGCGGTTGCCTTCCCGACGCCTTCTCCTCCGAGCGGGATTAGCTCTCTCACGATCCCGCTCAGCAGCCTCCTTCTGAACCATCACGGTCTCACAGAAAGAGGTCATTTCCCTCCACTTCTCCGACTCCGCCAGCATTGACCCAACTACTGCTGGCAGAGATAAATCTCGACCGATCCTGGTGACTAGGACCCGTCTTTCAGAAGCCCACGCAGGGCATTCCTCGAGCTTCCAATACATACCTACAGTAGTACCCAAGTGATAAGGCGCGTCGTGAATCTTCGTTCGGACAGAAAAGAAAGTATGGCCCCGAAGATTAACGAGAATGCTTAAAACTTACAATCAACCTTAGATCACTACTATAAGGTTCATAATACACTGCAGCTCTTAGTTCCGTCTCACTCGCAAGTACGGCGGCTGTCAAGCGGCGCGCGCTAACATGGCGGCAGCTACCGACCAATAGCGGTACAGGAAAAAGCGTGGAGCGTGCCGATTGGTCAATAGCATTTCCCGCGCTTTGAAAATTCATCTTCTGCGCAGGTACATCGATAAGCCATATTACTTGGGTGCTACTGTACCTTAAATCTATCCACATTTACTTCCTAAATAATTAGTAACCTATCAGATCACAGATTTAAGTAAACCACTTTTTGAGAATTCTGGATTCAATTAATCGAATCAGTCTATCACAGTCTAAGGGCCTGTTTCACCACCTACTATTAAGTTCCAATTAACTTGCTTGGCAGATAATTTCATACAAATTATGTTCTATTTTTGAATTTATTCGGTGAGTAGTGGCTACTCGGACATCGTGAAATAGGCGCTAAGTTATATCTGCCTAGCCTTTTACCAACTATGTATGTTGGGGTCGAGAGGAGCTCGTGGCTAAGTAATTACAGCCGCACGGGTCGATCCATCGGGTTAAGCTACGCTTGCCGGGGTTGGTCAGTAGATGGGTGACCATCTTTACATACCGAGACTCCTCCGTGCCTCGGAAAGCACGTTAAGCCGTTGTTCCTGGCTGTCATTCGTGGATCTTTGACAGTCGTTACGGGTCGTCAGAAGCCCGAAAGTCAGACAACCAGTCTTACCAAGGGGTATGGTATTACCCAGTTACTGGGTTGTGGAGGTCAGACAGGCAGTCGCTCCATGTAAAATACTGGTATTCAGCTGCATCTGGTTAGACTGGAAGCCGACCCTAACATAGTTGGGAAAAGGCTAGGCAGATTGATTTGTATGTTGGGGTCGGCTTCCAGTCTAACCGGATGCAGCTAAATACCAGTATTTTAGTCTAAGTTACACACTTATGTGATTAAATTTGAATTACACTTGTTCTTCTATTCGTGTGAAATAATTAGATTCTGCAAAAATTAAATTCGCTTGCCACTAATGCCGTAGACATCAAATAATATATCACTAAAACAAATTATGTTTCAACTTTAAAATTAACACTAAAATAAAACCACTTGAAACAAATATCAATTATTCAAATTAAACGAATTATTCTCTTTTCACGAATTGATAAATAGTTTCAATTAAATACATGTTGACAAATGAAACGGTTTATTTTAATATTTGCATCTAAATATTGTTGATACACGCCAACGGGTAATCCTTTTAGCTTTCACAGCAATTATCCTGGCTTAATATTATAAACAAAGTTCGGAAATTGTTCTTCTTTGATGTTGTTAATGTTATATTAAATGCTACGCATTTGACGATCGTTTTCTATTCGCGTGTGGTTACCTTAAAACTAACTTTATGTGTACAAATTAATATAATTATATTTAACCCTTTTCTTTAACAATACGACAATAAATTAAACCACGGGCAACACTAATGCATAAGAGTATTTTGCAACCATCAAATAAATCCTAGCATCGGAATTAAAAAAGTGATTTTTAGGTTTCCGTACCAAAATGGTAAAAAAGGAACCCTTATGGTGTGACTCAGTCTGTCTGTCTGTCTGTCACAGCTGGATATCTCAAGAACTACTAATGCTATCAACTTGAAATTTGGAACAGTTTTAGATGACGTTTACCCATTGATATATAAAATTTATATATCAATGCGTTTACCCAACTATTTTGCAAATAAGAAAGAAATTAAAATATTTATATTTTTTTTGCAACAGGGACTGAAAGGAGGTCTTAAAAATTCAAAGTAAGGCTACTAGGGCATGTGAGGTATCATATGAAAGAACGCTGTTTGCACATTCTCAAACATTTTTTTTCTTCTTTTTAGCCCGCATAGTTTTCGAGTTTTAATGAAAAATGTAAAAAAAAAATACCGTTCCCCCCCCCACCCCCCCTATCTCCGAAGTTTGCAAAGCGAAAAATCTGAAATTATTCTATGTGATAGAAGTTTATGTAAAGATTACAGGAAAAATAAAACGATGTCTCTAAATAGCACAGTTTTTCAGAAATCATCAACAAAATTACATATAAATGATGATACGGAACCCTCGGTGCACGAGTCCGACTCGCTCTTGACCGGTTTTTTAATATAAATATTAGTGATGGGCCGGCGACTATGGGTTTTGCCGATCAGCCGACTGGCTATTCTAGCACAGTCTATACGTCATACAGTCGTCCGAAGAAAGCCCGAACTACACAAGCAGTTCGGTCTTCGTGCTTCGTGTAATGTGACTGTAATTGGTTATATTTGATTGAATTTTCGTATTCAGCCTGGTAACGTCATCAATGTAGACCAAAGTCGGGTATCTTTTATCCGAGGAATAAATTGACGTCTGACAGTTTTTGTTTGGAGAAACTGTCAAAAATTCAAAATTAATTCGAAGGTTAAAACTTTAACTGGGTATAAAAGTTTGGTCGAATTCACCCTGTCGTGTATCATCTCCACCTTGTGTAAGACTTATTTTATCACACTAATATTATAAATGCGAAAGTTTGTGAGTGTGTGTGTGTGTTTGTTACTTCTTCACGATCAAACGGCTGGACCGATTTGGATGAAATTTGGTATGTAGATAGCTTATACCTTGGATTAACACATAGGCTACTTTTTATCCCGGTATACGCGGGTGAAACCGCGGGGCGCAGCTAGTAGTTTAATAATACCTCTGCCTCAGTGTAAAGCAATTAAATAAAAACAGATCACTCAACTTAATCATTTATGTAATTTCTCTTTAATAATATTAAAATTTTTTTGCTATCATTTTATCAAATCCCTAGACGTAAGAAACATTTGCTAATTTAATCAAAATAATAATTAAAAGCCCTTCTTTTTCTCTTTATGAATAATATATTGCTAGTTTTCAACATTAAAATATATGCTAGAGCCAGAATAATTAGTCTGAATGTCACTTATTAGTCCTTCGAGGACTTTCAATTTACAAAATGTGGTCCGAACTCAATCTAATTAATTTGATACAGTCTTTTATTTTTGTCAGTATTCATTTATTATGTTTCAATCTTAACCTTTGTAAGAGAAATGAGAAAAAAATATGGAGAAAACTTCTTGTGAGAATTGTTTAAGCAATTTTTACAGAAATTCACCGATACCAAATCCAATTTAAAAATTTAATGCTATCATGATTGTCTGTATTTTATCTATGGCCAAATTTTATTTGGGACATAAGAACGCCCAAGTTGAGTAGGGAATGAATTACAGATTGCCTATAATCATAAAAAATAGGGATAACAACTATCCAATACAAAACATATTTCTTTACCTGACCCACAAAACCTAAAGAAAACAAGCTGAATATCCATCAAATTACTGACTATACGGCTCCAAAAAGGTCTAATACAACCTTTACAAAAAATATTCTAGTATCCCCACAATAGCTGAGACCTAACCCTATCTATAGTCAGGACACGTTTCGGAGCCTAATAGGTCCTTCGCTAAGGCCTAACAAAAGGCTAGACGCGACGAATACTAATAAAAGTATGTCTTACACACAGGTGTGGGCGATATGGAAGAATAAACCCGGTCCTAAAAGTCTGATTAAGTAGAATTGGTAAATCTGTTGTTAACTTTCGTGTAAGCTGTTGTGATTGGCTGACCAATAACAACTAAAAGTTGAGCGTGGGCAAGAGTGGGCGTTCTAGAACTGGGGATTATTGTTGTTATTTTAGGGCCCTGAGTTGATTGTAAATTAATTATATGTTTGCAAAGATCAACATTTTTAGAGTTCCGTACCCCAAAAGGGAAAAATGGAACCCATGTACGATAACTTCGTTGTCTGTCAGTCTGTCAAGATCCTTTTTCTCAGAAACGCGTGGAGGTATCAAGTTGAAATTAATATCAAATACGTAGATATAATTATGGTCCCTTGGATCTCTAAAAAAATCAAACTTCTAAATCAACGCAATAAAAAATATGGCCATTTATGCGACATGCCTAATTTGATACTCGCAAATAAATTAAAACCTAAAACGTACTTCGCTTTGACATAGAATCATGAAATTTGGCAAGAAGCAAAATCTCAAAATCTCAAAAATGAAATTTGGTAAGAAGGAAAAAGTCCGAAAATAGTTAATTTGTAATTTTATCACATAAAATGTTTTATTTTGCGTATATCGTTGTATGGGAAAACATGTTTTTCAATGTTTGTTTTTGGGATAAATACATCCCAACTACGAAACCCTTCATTGTGCATGGTCCGACACATTTTTTTAAATCAATTTAAAGAGTATTTTTGTAAGTACACATATATACGTAAACACACGCCTTTTTCCTATGGGAGTAGGCCGCAACCACAGAACGGCTCCTGCTGCGACCCTTATATATGCATTCTTTAATTTTTTTACATTCTTTAATTTTTGTACATTTCTGTTCAAAATCAGCCTTTTATGTCACTTTCAGTCATTTTGCTTTTACGGAAGATGCGCTGGGTAGCCCGCGAAATACAAATTTTGTTGCGTTTTATGCCATTTGTCAACCGTGTCTGGTTGTATCTTGATAAAAATATGATAGATTCTTCGAACGAACGAATCTGCAAGAAATCTAATTTGGAGAGATGTGTTGATGATTTTTATGCTTAAAATTATGTAAATACATATGTTTCATTTCCGTGTATCATATTTTGATCAAGATACAACCTGACACGGACCTGCAAATTGCAAAAAAAAAACAAAAAAATAATAATTTCGCGGGCAACAATGCAACTTTTCCATTTAATAAACTTACAAGACAAGTTTCTGAGCTCGAGCGTTGTAAAAAAGTGAAGCTAGTAAAGATTATACCTCGTTGATGCATTTAATCTCCTAACTAACGACCACTCAACGGGGCGTTTGTTTTCAATTACAACCTTAGTTAAAGCACCTGATGCTCACCTTACCGACCATTAGTGGTTACTACGACTCGTAAGACGAATATTCTCCTTAGTCCTTAGTGACGCGTAGTATTCTTGTATTGTTAGCAGTTTCCTTCAGGAAAATTGAGCTCTTTTGAAGCACCTATAATTTGATATTCAATCTGCCTAGCCTTTTTGCCACTATGACTAACCGGTTGCAGCGGAATACCAGTATTTTACATAGAGCGACTGGCTATCTGACCTCAACAAATGTTATTGGGTAACACGATACCCCTTGGTAAGATTGAATGAATTGGACTGAATCAAAGATCCACGAATGACAGCCGGGACCAATGAATTAACGTAAATAAAAGAAAGAAAGAAAGAAAAACGTTTATTTGGACATAGTTCGTGAAACACAAAACACAAAAATAAACAAAAGAAAAAAAACCAATGTGAAAATAATGTTTTAAGAACAATAGTGTGTGCTTCACGGCTGCGCCAAAAAGGTTCGTTTCATACGTTCTTTCCGAGGCATGGAGCATGGAGAAGTCTCGGTATGTAAAGATCCCATCACGGACCGACCGCAGTAAGCATAGCTTAACCTGATAGATCGACTCGTGCGGCTGTTTTTTTTTTTTCAAAAAAAAAAAAAGAAAACAGAAAATTGGCGAGAAAAAGGCTTCGTTTTCTATTACAAGACCCGAGAATTTCAGTTACATATCATTATTTAAAGTGATACGTATTTTCTGTTCAATATTCTAGCGTTATGTAAAAGCAATCAACTAAGTTCAGAACACCATTTAGAAATTCACCCAAGAATAAATTTCAATGATTCACCGAGGACTCCACGAATCGGAATATACTAACGGTTTTCGACACACCAATTAACTGAACAGCCACCCACCACCCCCAAATGCATTTGCTCTAAAATATCTGCTGCAATATAAACCTTAACAAATAAAATTTAAAGCGAGAATTTGAATGGGCACACATATTTCTAAAATGTGCATTCAAATTCGAACTTTAGCGTATAACATTCAGGGCTTAAGTTTGGTCGTTGAGGTTGTTTAGTGAAAAAGATCGTATCAGTGAAAATACGAGGTTGGATTGGCAAATCTGTGAACGATGTGAGAGGAGCGATTACAGTAATGGTTCTTCATCTGAATGCTGGTTTGGTGGTTAGTAACTCGTGGTAATTGGTATTAGGTGCTCAATAAACTATGTTCACTTTCATAAAAACTTTTTTACAAAAACAAAAACCGACTTCCAAAAAAAACACTACAAAGTGAAAAATAACTTTAATTTCGGAAGTCGGTGTCTTTGGATCTGTATTTTAGTTTTTTGCCACCGACTTCCGAAATTAAAGTTATTTTTCACTTTGTAGTGTTTTTTTTGGAAGTCGGTTTTTGTTTTTGAAAAAAAGTTTTTATTTTTCACTTTTTAGTGGTTCAGTTTGTAATTTATCTAAGTTACAATAACCCAATGTCAGCTGCTCATCACGTTTTACAAAATGTTGCTTTTCCCGATGCAGGGCCGTTAATTTTTGAGGAGTTCTCCTAGTAAGAACCAGGAGAAGTGGAGCTCATGGTGAAGTCACCATTACCATTATTTTGACGAGCATAAACCATATTAAAGTAATCGAATCGCAACCTGTTATATACTTAGATATAATTGAGTATTTCCGATGGCCATGTGTGGTCTTCATCATCAGCTCCAGCTCCCCGAATGGTACTTTCCGAGAGCAAATGCACGAGTTACTATAAAAAATACCGAAATCGATATAGGTGTGCCCATAAAATTTGAGGGTTTCTCTCGATTTCCATGGGATCCCATCATCAGATCCTGATCTTGATGATCATGGGACCACTTGGGACGTATACCCTTTCGAACAAAAAAAGAAAAATCCAAATCGGTCAAGCCATTTTCGAGTAATCGGGGAACATACATAAATAAAAAATAAAAAAAAGGTTCCGACGAATTGAGAACCTCCTCCTTTTGGAAGTCGGTTAAAAATTAAAACATAATGCACATTGGTCCTTTGAGCTCAACAACAATAATAATAATCGCAGACTGTCTTAATGGCCAATGGCCTGATTGCCGAAAGCCTCGACCAACATCTCTCGAGGCTCTCGTTAGGCGGTTGGATCAAGGGCCAGATTCAGAAGGCAGTATCCTCGATACGGCTCGTATTGTGAGGAGGTTCCTGTCTCTGCAGCCCTAACCACCGGTAGCTTGGACAATGCTCGCGACACTGGCGGACCTCTATTTTTTATATTTTTTAATGTTTTTTTTTATATATAGCTATATTTTTTTTTAAGAAATTTTTAAAAATGTAACGAAATAAGATAGAAAATTTAATAAACGATATAATAATTAACTGTTTCACAGGAGACAGGGCCTTCCGTGTAAAATGAATCAACGTATTGATAATGTATGTAAGCTGATGTTTGTTGGAAAAAGCTATTTAGGTAATAAAAGGATACATGAAAAAACCGGTCAAGAGCGAGTCAGACTCGCACACCGAGGGTTCCGTTCCGATTTCTGAAAAAGTGTGCTATTTAGAGACATCGTTTTATTTTTCCTGTAATCTTTACATAAACTTCTATCACATAGAATAATTTCACATTTTTCGCTTTGCAAACTTCGGAGATAAGAGGGGGGGAACGGTATTTTTTTTAAATTTTTCATCAAAAGTCGAACACTGTGCGGCCTAAAAAAAATAATAAAAAACAATTTTGAAAATGTGCAAACAGCGCTCTTTCATACGATACCCCACATGCCTTAGTAGCCCCACTTTGAATTTTTAAGACTCCTTTCAGTCCCTGTTGCAAAAAAAAACATATATATTTTTATTTCTTTCTTATTTGCAAAATAGTTGGGTAAATATTACCTAAAACTGTTCCAAATTTCAAGTTGATAGCATTAGTAGTTCTTGAGATATCCAGCTGTGACAGACAGACAGACAGGCAGACAGACAGACAGACAGACTGAGTCACACCATAAGGGTTCCTTTTTTACCATTTTGGTACGGAACCCTAAAAATTAGGACCAAGTTGGTAATTTAAAGTAACTGAAAAGAAAACAATGAAACTCATACGTGGATAATTAATACGACATCGTCACTGTAACTTAATCGTTACTTGCTAAAATCATCTGTACGATTACATCGCACATAATATTTAGCGCGCTAGCATCAGAATGTTACCTAATTGTCGGTACTTAAATTGATTTTTTTGCCAATTTTTCTGGAGTACACTTATAACCGATCCATTTTACCACGTTGTTACAAATAATAAATCATTTATCAAAAAGTCATGCATCAGCAAATTTAGTTTATGTCCATCTCAATTTAACACATGTTTTAATATGCAAGTGTCCGTATACTCTGTTTTATTTAATTATCAAAATCTACATGTTAATCGCTATTAACTGACGACCTCTTAACCATCAGTTAACTCCACAAACGTTTAACATAACGACGCTTTAATTTCCCGTTCTTCTGTTTTCCACAATCCATGTTATATTTTAACTACATTGCTAAACCCACGTTAACTCATTGCAATTAACTAAAAGCGAGTGTAATCTCTCAATCCGCTGCTAACTTAACCATCGGTTAAGATTGAACTGTTTAACTTTGTTTAATTAAAGTGTCTCATTAGAAGTAAGCTGAAATAAATAAAGGTAACGGCTCCCTTGGTAGAGTAATTGGTTTTAATATGTTGCGGTTGGTGTGCTAGTAATTCTGCGGTGGGTTGATTACGATATGGTTATATGCTGTGGTTTTTGTGGATTAGTATGGGTGTTAAGTACCGTATCATTTTTAGGGTTCCGTACCAAAATGGCAAAAAAGGAACCCTTATGGTCTGTCTGTCTGTCTATCTATCTGTCACAGCTGTATACACCAAGAACTACCAATGCTATCAACCTGAAATTTAAAACAGTTTTAGATGACGTATATCCAACTATTTCGCAACTAAGAAAGAAATAAAAATATTTATATTTTATATTTTAACAGGGACTGAAAGGGGTCTTCAAAATTCAAAGTGGGGCTACTAGGGCATGTGGGGTATCATATGAAAGAACGCTGTTTGCACATTCTTAAACATATTTTTTCTTTTTTTTAGGCCGCATAGTTTTAGACTTTTGATGAAAAATGTAAAAAAAATACCGTCCCCCCCCCCCCCCTTATCTCCGAAGTTTGCAAAGAGAAAAATCTGAAATTATTCTATGTGATAGAAGTTATGTATAGATTACAGGAAAAATAAAACTATGTCTCTAAATAGCACACTTTTCAGAAACCGGAACGGAACCCTCGGTGCGCGAGTCCGACTCGCTTTTTTCCGGTTTTTTGTTATCTTTTTTGCAGTAAAAAAATTATAAACAAAAGACAAGTAAATACAAAATCTAATGCTCAAGAAAAAGTGTTTTCAAAATTAAGGTTTTTTCGTACCACTAAAATGTAATTTTATATGTGTGAAAATGATTATTATTTACTTTCGTGTAGCAAAAATCTCTAGCTATGAAAGAAAAACTTTGATACTTATATAAATGAATCAATCTTATGATTCCCACTCTAAAGATTAAATTAATTACTTAGATTCAATGGACTATCCCACTCTAAACTTAAGATATCCAACAAACTTAAGCTAACCCGACAATTTGTGACCCCATAGTTCCGTTTTATCAACTTAGCTACTTTAATAATACCTGTATCACTTAGTGTTTCTGTCCGCACGCAACACAAAATAAACGAGTATTCGCTACCAAATGAATTGGTAACTAACAATACAATTACGTTTTGAAATCATAGGCAGTAACAATTAATTAGGTATGATAAATTGTACTTCATCGCTTTTATCATGTACACCGAAACACTAATTTCAATTGTGCTGATTCAGCACCTATTGTTTTATCTAGATTTTCTGGTGTGTTGTCGTCATGTTTAGCGTTCAAAATCTATTGTATAACGGTTAATAAGTAATTATGCTTTACTTTAAAATTCATAAGTAAACTTGTGCTAATTTGTTAACTTTGCCATCCTGAAAAAAAACACATTCTGGAAAAAAAAAACAACCCAGACTTTAGAACCAATTTTCATAAATGAAATTCCGACTGGTCTCAATCCTCTATTCTAAACACAAAGACAAGAGAAATCTTTCAAATTCAAATATCGAACGTAAAAAAAAAGAAATGACTCACGATGGCGGAATCCCTCCGACGAACACATCGGAGTTTGAATTAAACTTCCCGAAGGCGAACTCTTTGCCGCGCGACGTCTTACTTTGCGTGATGCCATCCACTTGTAATGACGTGTGCTCGTCGCGACGCGCCACCTGGTGGGGAAGGAGGGAATTAATTATGGAATGAACATGTTTAAAGTAGCCTCTAATAAGACTTAGTACGCTTGAAAGGGTGCACATGTGTCTCGGGATTCCTTAAATTTTGTAAGTATAGGGGGATGTGACAAAGTTCGTGGCACTTATTGTAAAAGCCAATAATTATTTTTGAATGAGTAACCATGGAGTTTCTTGCCGGCTCTTCTCCATATGGAACGACCAATTTGGAACCGTGCACCTGGCTTCTGACGTTTCATAAAGTGCCCCTGTAGGTTTGTTTATCTATCTATATAAATAAAACAAACCGGTCAAGAGCGAATCGGACTCACGCACCGAGGGTTCCGTTCCGATTTCTGAAAAAGTGTGCTATTTAGAGACATCGTTTTATTTTTCCTGTAATTTTTACATGAACTTCTATCACATAGAATAGTTTCAGATTTTTAGCTTTGCAAACTTCGGAGATAAGGGGGGGGAACGGTATTTTTTTTTACATTTTTCATCAAAAGTCGAAAACTATGCGGTCTAAAAAACAATAAAAAATAGTTTGAGAATGTGCAAACAGCGCTCTTTCATATGATACCCCACATGCCCTAGTAGCCCCACTTTGAATTTTTAAGAAAACCTTTCAATCCCTGTTACAAAAAAAACATGAATATTTTTAATTCTTTCTTATTTGCAAAATAGTTGGGTAAATGTCATCTAAAACTGTTCCAAATTTCAAGTTAATAGCATTAGTAGTTCTTGAGATATCCAGCTGTGACAGACAGACAGACAGACAGACGGACAGACAGACAGACGGACAGACAGACAGACAGACAGACTGAGTCACACCATAAGGGTTCCTTTTTTACCATTTTGGTACGGAACCCTAAAAAGAGAAGTCCTGACTGACTGACTGATTGACTGACTCATCAATGCCCAGCCCAAACCCTTGGACCTAGAAAGCTGAAATTTTGCACAGAGGTTCCCTTTATAATGTAGACAAGGAATAAGGAAGGAATTCCCGGTAGGACGTTCCCGTGGAATATTTTCCGACATCCACGCGGGCGAAGCCGCTGGCAAAAGCTAGTGTGAAATAAAATATTTTGATTTTGATTTTTTTTTACTTGTTTTGTCACTTAAGTACGTCATTGCTACTGGTATTACTCAATTCGTCTACAGACCTTCACTTAGCATAAGCATAATCTGTCTACACTGCACTGGTGGGACACAGGCCTCCTCTCTGTGAGAGGGAGTTGGCCGTAAACAACCACGCGGCCCCAGTGCGGGTTGGTGGATGTCACAGGTCTTCGAAAGCTTGATTACCTTCACTTGTAAAGTTTTTTTAACTATGCAGAATATGAAGTTGTGACCGCAATATCTATTTTTGCTAAAAGCTATCAGCAGTCTACTGGGCAGCGACATCGATGCGCAAACTGTGAATTCATTACATGATTCTAGACCTCCTAACGTAAAAATTTCTCGTCAGATATCAAAAAAAAAAAAATCTGCTGTTTTATAGAACCTAATGCTTGTGTTACCATAACACAAGCATTAGGTTGCTTAGCTTGGGACTAGATGGCGTTGTGTGAAATGTCCAAGGATATTTATTTATTTATAGGAGCTCGTGGCTAAGTAATAACAGCCGCACGGGTCGATCCGTCAGGTTAAGCTACGCTTGCCGGGGTTGGTCAGTGGATGGGTGACCATCTTTAGATACCGAGATACCTCCGTGCCTCGGAAAGCACGTTAAGCCGTTGGTCCCGGCTGTTATTCGTGGATCTTTGACAGTCGTTACGGGTCGTCAGAAGCCCAAAAGTCTGACAACCAGTCTTACCAAGGGGTATAGTATTACCCAGTAAGTGGGTTGTGGAGGTCAGATAGGCAGTCGCTCCATGTAAAATACTGGTATTCAGCTGCATCCGGTTAGACTGGAAGCCGACCCCAACTTAGTTGGGAAAAGGCTCGGCAGATTGTTTGATTTATTTATTTATTTTATAGAAAAGTGTTGTTACTTACGCGGTCAAAATGTATGGAACAGATTTTTTTTTTAATAACCGACGAAAAATTTCAACGCGTTTCAGTATCATAATAACAGGTCGCACGTTGATGCCCCCCGTCCTGTCCCTGTCCCTGAGAAGTCCACTGCCAGACATGGACTTCTCCAATAGCGTGCCACCGACGCAACGTGTCAAAATACCGAGATTTCTTGTGCTGTACGTAAGTTAAATATTAATGTGTTATACACATTAACCTTCCAGAATAAATTATCTAAATGATGGTGAAAACCGTACCAACATCCAGTATGTAGTTTAGAAGATCTAAGTAGTCACACAGACATACACGAATAGCGACTTCGATTTATACTATAAATAGACTATTGACCCGCCCCGGCTTCGCACGTGTCTAATTATCTATAGCCAGATGAGTGTGCCAAATTTTAAGGATAAGCATATTATTATTATTAGTGATTTAAATACTATCGTGAATTCATGCAAGCCTAGTACTTTTTCTTAGGTTTACTGCTCAGAAATATTACACAAAATTATCAAAAAGCCAAAAAACTTCGCCCGTTAAAATAATAGTCTAGATATGTCCTTTCCCACGGTTCAAAGTATCCCATACCAAATTTCATCAAAATCGGTTCAGCCGTTTTGGAGTCCATAGGGAACATACATACAATAGACACATCGATACATCTATTTTTATTAGGTAGATACAAAGTGTAACATAAATAACGCACAACCTCCTCATCATTATGAACAACTTTTACTATGAGACAAAATCTGAAATCGCGAAAAAAAATTCTGCTGCTCCCTACATTTTGATTGACGAGTTTGATGTAGATAAATGTACTAGTCAGCTGATTTTTTTTTCGCGATTTCAGGTTTGGTCCCATAGTAAAAGTTGTTCATAATGATGAGTACAATGACCCCTTAAGAGGTTATGCGTTATTTTTTATTTTATTTTATTTTCCTTTATTGGCCAACCAACAATTGTTTACACTGATAACATTTAAAGTAATTATATAATATCTAAGGTTAGTGTAACAATTAATTATAGGTTAGCACCACATGCCCCATAAACTAATAAGATGTGCCACAAGCACTGAATTATAATTAAAGATAAATATTTGAGTACTTAACTAAAATTAATATTAATAAGTCAATCCGAATTAAAAGTCTAATTAATTAAAATCAGAATTACAATAAAAATTAAACTCGAAATTAAAAATCAGATTAAAATCACAACTACAATTAAAATCAAAATTAATTAAAATCCGAATCAAAAATCAAATTAAAACCACAATTATTATTAAAATCATAATTAAGATCGAAATTAAAGTCACAATTAATATTAAAATCAAAATTAATTAAAATCCGAATCAGAAGTCAAATTAAAATAACTATTAATATTAAAATTACAATCAAAATTAAAATTAAAATCAAAAATGAAATCAAAATCAAAAATTTAAGTAAAAAATTAATTATTTATGTTACACCTGGTATATTCTCGGCAACCACCGACCCCTAGTAAAGATGGTTGGCTCATACTCATGCAATATCGCATTCACTACACAAACATCAAAAATAATACAAATTCGTTGATCAATGTTCACTCAAATTCGTGTCCAAATGTGTTCACGTCTTCAGAACTATAATTAATTACCGTGTCATCGGGTATCTACGAGGGGGATTAGTGACGTCTGCGTGACGTCATTAGTACATACACAGATGAATTTACTGCCTTTGTTTTGAGGTAATCTTGGTGGCCTTTTATGACACCCACGCGATGTTACTGGTTCTCGTGGGAATGGGTTTAAGGAAACTAAACACCAGCTTTCAATTAATTTTAGCCCAGAAGTGTCGGATAGTAATAATGTGTGTGTTGTTATGTTGTTGTTGTTGTTGTTATTGAGCGATTGACTGCTGCGCAGCATGTCGCGGGTTCGGTTCCCGCACGGAACAAATATTTGTACGACCTACAAGTATTTGTTCCGAGTCTGGGTGTTTTTCTATCTATAATATGTATGTATTTACAAAAAAAAAATGTATATAAGTAGTTTATCAGCCATCTCGTTACCATAACACAAGCATTAGGTTGCTTAGCTTGGGACTAGATGGCGTTGTGTGAAATGTCCAAGGATATTTATATTTATTGTATGTTGTTTGTTGTTGGTTGGCCTTTAACCTGTGACCTTATTGGTGATGTACCTCAGAAAGGTCAGGTTCGTAGTACTCGCAAACGGCGTGCGTGTATGATAAACGAGGCAAAAGGAGTATGTAAGGATCGTAGCAGGTGACGCTCTGTAGTTTCTGCCTACCCCCATGGGAAGAAGGCGTGAGTTTATGTATGTGTGTGTTTTAGCCTTTGCAGCCTTTGTCCCATTGCAGGGCAATCGCCTTGTTTCCCCATGTCCATTTACATTTTATCACTGGATATGCAACGTGCAACTGCAAATACGACATTAATTCAACACGCATATACGGTTCCATGTTATCGTTTTTTAAAGATATTTTTATTTCATTAAACGTTATTATTTATTAATTTATTTACAACTAGCTTTTGCCAGCGGCTTCGCCTGCGTTTATGTCGGAAAATATCCCACGGGAACGTACTACCGGGAATTCCTTCCTTATTCCTTGTCTACATAAAATAAAGCGAACCTCTGTGCAAAAGTTCAGCTTTCTAGGTCCAAGTCAGTCAATCAGTCAGTCAGGACTTCTCTTTTTATTTATATACATTTTCTAAAATAACATCTTGGAGCAACCCGTAGCGAAGAGATGAAATTGAAACAAACGAGAAAAAAAGGCCACGCAACTCACCGAAATGGCAAGAACAGCAGTGCGATTCTGTAACCATTTCACCGTGAAAACTTAGGTGAAGTGAGCGTGGAGTGAGCTGTCAACAGTGTCAATTCCTAGCCAAAACAAACTCACTTCACAGACCGACACAGAATCTGTATTATTGTTGCAAACAATAATACAGATTCTGTGTCGGTAGGTACTTAACAGCCGGTCGATTCTGTAAACATCTCATCGTGAAAACTTAGGTGAAGTGAGTTTGTTTTGGCTAGGAATTGACACTGTTGACAGCTCACTCCACGCTGCTCCCAATAGCCAAAAAAAATAGATCGTTAAATCAGCTCACCTGAACTTTATGCCAATGCCCATCGTTGAGGTTGCTGCCAACAGTGATAATCTGCGCCCCTCCCCCCAAGTTATACCTCAGTCGCAACGCTCCATTAACCAGCTTCAGTTCAAAAAAATCATAAGTGCCGCCGTCATCCGTATACAAAAGTAGACCGTTGGGCTGGTCAGTTTTGAATTCTAATTCGAGTGTGCCGTTCAGTCCGGCGTTCCATTTGCGGAATTGCGAGTACGGGTTTTGTTTGTCGAGTACGAACGCGAAGTTTCTGTTGAAGGATAGTGAGAGGAGGCAGAACAGAATGTAGCGCATCGTGGCGACGTCTGACGGCATGGCTGCTCGACACGTCACAACACGCCCGACGTGCGGCTCCTTCTGCGTTTCATTTCTTGGGGCTGTAACAACGGAAAGGATGATTGAGATGCGTTCTGATCGGCTAGAGATTTGGGTGGTGCTTAATCTCTTAAAGCTCGTGGCTAAGTAATAACAGACACATGGGTCGATCCATCAGGTTAAGCTACGCTTGCCGGGGTTGGTCCGTGGATGTGTGACCATCTTTACATACCGAGACTCCTCCGTGCCTCAGAAAGCACGTTAAGCCGTTGGTCCCGGCTGTCATTTCTGGATATTTGACAGTCGTCTCGGGTCGTCAGAAGCCCGAAATTCTGACCACCAGTCTTACCAAGGGGTATCGTGTTACCCAGTTACTGGGTTGTGGAGGCCAGATAGGCAGTCACTCCATGTAAAATACTGGTATTCAGCTGCATCCGGTTAGACTGGAAGCTGACCCCAACATAGTTGGGAAAAGGCTAGGTACAAGGAGCTTAATCTAATTGTCTCTAGAGTGCACAAGATTGTAGTTCAATCTAAGACCTCCCTTTATTACTAAACTTATAATATCGAGATGTCTAATTGTCCAATTTTCAAAAAACCTTGTTAAGTTTCACAATATATTTCTTTCAAAGTTTTTTCCACGCAAAAGAGCAGCATAAAATCCAGCTTTTCAATCTTGTAATGTAGACGTTACATCAGCCAAAAGGGCTTATTGTACGGATAAGTATGTGTCCACAATTTGTAAAGTCAAATAAGTATAGCTCCATTTTGATGAATGATGGTATCCATCGATTATTTCCTAATGACGCGTGTATTGGGGACTTAAAAACTGTTCCCAGAGGATTTATTTATTTAGATTTACTAAAGTATACATCATACAAATTACAGGAAGCAACAGAAAATAAATAACTAAATGTAACAAATAATTATAGGTAAATACAGTATTTTCTTACTGTTACCTACTGGGTGAACAATCTTAATACTAGAGCTGTTAAATTTTATTTGTAGAAAAACAAAACAAAGAGAAATGTAACCGTCTCCTTAATAATCAACAAAAAGTAGAGAGAAAAAATAATAATAATGAGCGCACTAAAATTATAATAACGTGCAAGACAAATGATCAAGAAGTATAGACCGGAACCGATCAAGTGAGTCCCTGTACAGTCAACGACTTTTGTGCATGACCACCATAAGGGCGCTTTTCGTATGCACGGGCCAGTGGCTACCCCCGCCTGCATTGTTTTCTTCCACCAATAGCGCTTCGGCGCACATTACCTATAAAAATGGTTCTAAACAAGTTAAAAAAAAACTGTAAACATTAAGATAGTAAGAATGTTATTTTTGCCTTGTCTAAATTTTATGAACGAGTTCATGAGCCTACACATTCTTGGCAGCGGGGAATTTGGTCCGTACACGGTTCTTCACGGTTCTTTAGTTACTTTATTATTTTAGTCATAACATGGAGGTTAGAGGGCCCACTTCGTAGGAGGAAGTGAGTTAAAAGATAAGTTAAACGGATTTCATCCGGAATTGGGGAAACAAGCTTAAACTCGGCAAATGCTTGGTCATCACGCTACTCTTTTTTGGCATAGTATGATATATTAGTTCACGAAAGGATGCTGACTGTTCCATCTCTGTAACATTATCCCTTAGTCATCTTTATGAGCCCCATGGGATATAAAGGGTCCTCGTAACCAACCCCTATCTATCCCAAGGGGGATAAGCTGGACTCTAAACTAGCCTGTCATAGTTGCTCGAAGGTTAGCAGGTAACATTTGAGGTACTTTATTAACATACGATGTCATGGCTGCCTTGCACAATACCATTTCAGTGGCGTAATTTAATATCGAAGCATCGCAGTTCTATAAGAAAAAACTTTTTACAAAAAAAAACCGACTTCCAAAAAGCACTCAAAGTGAAAAATAACTTTAATTTTGGAAGTCGGTGTCTTTGGATCTGAATTTTAATTTTTCACTTCCGAAATTAAAGTTATTTTTAAAAGGTTTTATTTAACTTGCAATGTATGTACTTATGTATGTATGTTCGCGTGGAATCTTGCTACTCAATGTTTCACTTTGTAGTGTCTTTTTTGGAAATAGGTTGTTTTCTTTGTAAAATAGTTTTTTATTTTTCAGTTTTTAGTTATGGTACCTACCCCACACCAATTCGTACACTACTTGCTATGCAAACAACAGTGACAGGAACTATTAGAATATTATCAAGATATACAACGTGGATTAAATACGTATTATCGAAGCTACCTCAAAACTATCCAAACAATTTATAAAGGACCACCTCGGAAGTATGACCTACCAAACAAAACAAAAACAGCAAAATCAATTCATAATTGGCGGAATCGTCGCGTAACAAATATACAAAAAAAAAAGTCGAATTGCGAACCTCCTCCTTTTTTTGAAGTCGGTTAAAAACGTAGATTTATTTTCCCGAAACCAATGATCCCTTTTAAAATGCTTCTTAACTACGGTGTCCATTTAGATTACACAGTAATATAATAAAGTTTTCTTAGAAAATTTGCCTACTATTATTTTAAAATAGAAATGTTGAAAAATAAAAAAAGCAACAACTGCAACTAACATTGTAATTCCATCACGCACATAAACTTCACGATGCCACAGAATAGAAAATGTTCCTTACAATAACAAAACATAGGCACAGTATGCTAGAAAATAAATGTGACTCTAAGATACACTATCTTGTGCAGGTAAAAGGCACTTGGTTTCACAAAAGAGCTGCAGTTGCCGCTGAAAGTAGGCCGACGGGAAATGTGATGCAGGAATGTTTGGAGAAGGCATCGTAATGGACAAATAATGAGCGGTGAAACTTCGCCAGTTTCTTCGGAGTTTTGTTTTATGGAAGTTGTATAAAAAACTGTAAGATTTAACGAGCAGATGGTGCATCCTTGGGGTTTTTTATTTAGATATGAGGAAGTTAACGTATTAGTCCAAGATCCCAGGGCCGCCAGAACTTACTTATTTTCTGATTAACAAATATATAAGATAGTGTTAGTATTTGTACTTTGAACGTAAGCATACCTGCTAGCTTGGGACATTTTTTAGGTATCGGGTACCAAAGTTACGTAATAGTACATTATATTTATGATATAAGTGCGGTAAGTTGAAAATTACAGCCGAGGAAATATTGCTACAAGAAAGCAGAGGCTGTAATTATCAAAGCGCACGTATGTCATACGACGTTTTATGACATATTTGCGAGGAAATAAATAAAACTCGGACTTTCTTAAACGAATAAATCTTTAAAAACACACTTTCTGAAAATGAATTTGCATCTTTGCTTGTTTTCATCTATCGGTCAATTTTTCGAGCAAGAGGCTTAGAGTAGCCTTTTCCGCTGCCTCTGAGACTTCTGGCGGTGTCGAATTAATAAATTCATCAATACTTGACGACATTTTCAAATAAAAACAATACAGAGAAAAGAAAAAGCGCGCGGAATAATTTTTACTTGTTCACAAATTAGCGATGCGCGCGCATCAGCGCTTTTTTTTTGAGGCAGAGACACAAATACAGCCAGTATTACTACTAAGTAAATTAATATTTTTTTGTTTTTGTTACAGATACATTGTAATTTATTATCAAAATTAATGAAATTAAAGAATTAAATGTCTATTTTTAGGGTTCCGTACCTCAAAAGGAAAAAACGGAACCCTTATAGGATCACTTCGTTGTCCGTCTGTCTGTCTGTCTGTCAGTCTGTCAAGACCTTTTTTCTCAGAAACGCGAGGAGGTATCAAGTTGAAATAAATAACAAATATGTAAGTTTATAGTCCCTTGCAGCTCTAAAAAAATCAAGCTTCTAAGTCATCGCGATAAAAAAGTAGGTACGGCCATATATACGACATATTTTGATACTCGCAAATAAATCAAAACCTACAGGGTACTTCCCGTTGACCTAGAATTATGAAATTTGGCAAGAAGCAAGGTCTCACAGCACACGTAAATGAAAAAGTCCGAAAATTATTAATTTGTAGTTTTAATACATAAAAAAAATTTTTTTTTTCGGTAACAATGGTAAATTTGTTTTTTGGGATAAATTCTTTTCAACTACGGAACCCATTATTGTGCGTAGTCCGACACCCACTTGCCCGGTTTTTTTATATTTTATCTCCCAAAGTTAATTTTATTCATAAAATCACTTTTCTCACATAAAAACTCTTTGCTAAGATTTAAAAAAGTACCGTTCGGAGTATCTTGACAAACCGTACGTTTTACCTATTAAAAAGAAACCCGTGCCTTTTACATTACAGTAACGCACAAGTACGTAATGACACATTACGATATTGAAATTGGTGAAATAAGAGACCCTTTACGAGCAAATGTGTTATAAAAATATTACTCACTTTTTTTAAAGTCTGACTGCTGATTTTTATGTTTATGCTTTACAGAATATTGTTAATAATTAATAATAAAGACACTATTAACTGTGTCTGGGGGATGTTTGACCGCTACGATTGATCTGGTTGCTTGCAAATAGTACTGAAATAGTTCCCTGAGTATCACTAGGTATATTATAAAAATTAGAACTCAAACTATAAGTAAGAAGACGTCATTTTCTGGCAGAAATAACCGCCGACGGGAAGTATCTGACAGTATTGATTATTAATTAATAATAATATTCTGTAAAACATAGGTACATAAAATCAGCAGTAACGCTTCATTTACGGAGACGCGGGGCGTCGCGCTTCGCGTGCGGAGTAGCGTCTCGCAGCGCGTCGGAGGTTTTATCTGTTTACAGGCAGGCGGCGCGTGCAGCGGCCCGCGTCATCACACGTGCAAACACAAACATTACGGCAATGTACAGTAGTACCCAACTGATAAGTCGCGTCGTGAATCTTCGTTCGCACAGAAAAGAAATTATGGCCCCGAAGAATAACGAGAATGCTTAAAACTTACAACCAACCTTAGGTCACTACTATAAGGTTCATAATACATTGCAGCTGTTAGTTCCGTCTCACTCGCAAGTATGACGGCTGTCAAGCGGCGCGCGCTAACATTGCGGCAGCTACCGACCAATAGCGTTACAGGAAAAAGAGTGGAGCGTGCCGATTGGTCAATAGCGTTTCCCGCGCTTTGAATATTCATCTTCTGCGCAGGTACATCGATAAGCCATATTACTTGGGTACTACTGTACGATGTTGTTTATGAAGTTGCGGGGCGTGTGACGCCGCGAGCCCCGCCACGTGTGTCGCTTCGTTTTTACCATGAAAGAAGAATTGCAGGAATAGCTGGCACAACGCTGCGTGCGCCGCCGCGATAATCGTCGCGTGCGATGCGGCGATGCCATCCGCGGGCTCCGCCTGCATTTCAAGCAAACGCATGTAAAATCGCTTCTCCGTAAACACTCTCATACAACGCCATAATTATGTTTGACGCGACGCGCGACGCCCCGCGTCTCCGTAAATGAGGCCTTAGAGTTTAAGAAAAGTGAGTAATATTTTTAGTCGGCCCAAGCAAGCACGTATGCGTACGTTCACATACTAACACTACTCTGTCCCATACATTAGGTTAATCAGAAAATAAGTAAGGTCTGGCGACCCTGGGATCTTGCTCTATAAGTTAAATAAGCTTTTATAGTGCGTATTTGAGATTTTCTTAATCATACTATTTAGTGCGTGCATTATACGTAAGGAGCTCGTGGCTAAGTAATAACAGCCATACGGGTCAATCCATCAGGTTAAGCTACGCTTGCCGGGGTTGGTCAGTGGATGGGTGGCCATCTTTACATACCGAGACTCCTCCGTGCCTCGAAAAGCACGCTAAGCCGTTGGTCCCGGCTGTTATTTGTGGATCTTTGACAGTCGTTACGGGTCGTCAGAAGCCCGAAAGTCTGACAACCAGTCTTACCAAGGGGTATCGTATTACCCAGTCACTGGGTTGTGGAGGTCAGATAGGCAGTCGCTACATGTAAAATACTGGTATTCAGCTGCATCCGGTTAGAATGGAAGCCGACCCCAACATAGTTGGGAAATGGCTAGGCAAATTGATTGAGTGCGTGCATTATACATTGTATGAGAAAGTAGAAATAGAAGAATAAAATTGGAAATTGAAGATGGAAATTCTTCATTCAGCCATTGTCGTTAAATTAAAGGTCACAAATTAATTTCCTACTTTTATATTTTCGAAAATCAACGTTCTGCTAAATACCTTTTAGTATACACCGCTGCACAAAATACATCCCTAAAAAACCAAGCGCCAAAAAAGGGCTATTAATTTATGCCTCGTCCAAAACTTCTTGAGTGAGAGGGTCATTCCGCGCGGAAAGCGCCCAGTCATCCCGCTGGAGCGGAAAGTTGGCACCGACCCCGGATTTTACCGGTTCCAGCCGGTTTTTTACAGGTTTTTTTCGGCCCGAGACGATTTTCCCGCCCGACGACTGATTTGACGTGCTCTTGTGCGAATCTTCTCGATTTGTTGAGTTTGCCTTATTCATTTTCTTTTGAGTTTTCTGTAGTCACGTTTTAATTAATTGTATGGGTAATTAAAAGAGTAGCTACAATAATTATTATAACGTGAAACTACGTAAATACTTGAACCGTATTCCTTGAACAGAAAATAATTTAGACAAAGACAAAGAGGGTATCAGAAATAATATTACTGACTGTAATTACAACACTCCGTTTGCCAAACGAGGGGAACTGTTAGTGGAAAGTTTTTACATATTTTACCAACTAAATTAATCTACCACATTATTGCCACGCATTCAATTTCAACCGCACCGTTCCTTTATTTTCTTCCAGCCAGCAATAACATTGTAAAGGAGAATGCTTAGAATGGGCCCACCTTGTCAAATGAAATTCAAATTATACTGAAACAAATTGTGCGCCCGTTGGGATTTCCCACCGGAAAAAATGGAAATTTTTCATACAAACTTTCATCCTCTATTGAATCACTTTATAAGATTTTTTTAAATTCTTCCTTAGTGCTCACCTTCGATATATAGGGTGTAATTTTAGTCACCGCTATCTTCTTAAGAGGCCTGTTACATTTTATCACCTCTCTGCTCACATAGGGGACCAAATTTTCAAGGATGTTAAATGAAAAGATTCTTTTTTGAAAAATGTTATGTATTTAAGTTAACTCAAAAACAGATCATACTTATTGAGCTGAATTTATTACATAACATAATAGAAATGTGATTACCTTGTGTGTAATTACCTTTTAAATTAACATTATTTACAATCAATAATAATACATTACATTTTTCAAAAAAGTATACTTTCATTTAACATTCTTAAAAATTTGGTCCCGTGTGAGCGAGAGAGGTGATAAAATGTGACTTACTATGGGACCAAACCTGAAATCGCGAAAAAAAAATCTGCTATTCCCTACATTTATGTTCGCATAACTCGTAAAAATGGGGAATAGGGAACAGCAGACTTTTTTTTCGCGATTTCAGGCTTGATCCCATATTAAAAGTTGTTCATAATTTTGAGTACAATGACCCCTTAAGAGGATAACGGTGATTAAAATTACACCCAGTACCTATAAGGAACTTTTGTACAAAATTTCATGCCACCAATTCCAACACCCATTTTCATTAAATTATTAGATCCATATAATAATATTATGGATGATGAATTGATGATTTATTATTTTTCCATTACTTTTTTTTCAATTTTTTTCTAGACCCAGCCATTTAGGTTGTGCGTTGTCTGTCAGTTAAGTGGTCAAGTACTAAATTGAAGATTTTCATTAAGTAGAAGAATGTAGCTCCTGGGCCTATAGTCACTAAAAACCTGAACAATCTCCTTTTCTGACCAATGCACAAAATGATTAAGACCACCCCTCTAACTCTAAAGAAACTAAACACTACTTATATTCTTAAACATTTTTTCTCTAAAGTAGACAAGCCCTCTTCTCGGCAGAGTCAACGGAACTCCACACAAGTGGCCGCGCGGTAAACGTCGCCCACACGCGGGGATAAATCAAACGTTTTACACTTGTACATGGTTTTCTTACCAAGCAGATAGCGAGGAGGATCTTTTGTAGGAGTAGAATGTCGAGGTTGCAATCGATTGTGACTCGGAATGTTTTGAACTATCTTAAGGAATGCAAGCATTTAAACTTGCAGTTACCTACTTAATTTGTACAGTACGACAGGACTCGGAGGTTACATCGCTTAGATTATGAAATTCATAATCTAAGACTATGTATATAAAACAAAGTCGCTTCCCGCTGTCTGTCTGTCACTATGTATGCTTAGATCTTTAAAACTACGCAACGGATTTTGATGCCGTTATTTTTAATAGATACAGTGATTCAATAGGAAGGTTTATATGTATAATAAACGCGGGCAAAGTAGCGGGCAAAAGCTAGAATCTTATAACATCAAAGTTGATAAATGAGATTTGTTGTATATTATATTGTGATATATTGTAGTGAATGGTAGGTATGCTTGTGTTGTTTTAGATAATTCCACAAAATTGAAGCTAACTCTTACAAATTTGTTTTTTTTGTAACTTTTTGTCCTGAATGTAACAGTGTGTTACAAAATATGTTACGTTACAATCATGACCTTTGCTAAGCTTTGTGTTATGATGTCATGAATGTGACTGTACAATTTTTCGCGGTCTTACCCGACTGTCAACCAATAGAAATTGATTTATATTCCCACCTAAATGATTATAGACTAGCTGACCCGACAGACGTTGTCCTGTATCAAATTTCAATAATTCAAAATTCCTATAGAAAATCCACTTTCAATTTTTCCATATTTTCTCACCGTTTCAACCTTCCCTGGACTACGACAAACATTTCTAAACTAAAACATCTAAATCGGCCCAACCGTTCTCGAGTTATAGCGAGACAAACGAACAGCAATTGATTTTTATATGATTTTTATATTATAGATAGAAGATAGATAGATTCCGTCACTCTAATCTGACGCACTAATTCCGTCACTCCCTTATTTGGACCACACGTCACATTTAATTCGGCAAAGTTCGGTTTTTCCGAAGATAAACGATGGAACCTCTGAGTCCTGTCGTACTGTTCCATATTAAGATTTATCGTCTTCGAACACTTTTTACGCTTTACCCAGAAGGATATCATTTACTAAAAATGTACATTCATAGACGCACACCATTTACTAAATTTGAGGTTGGCAGTGCACGTTGATGTCCACATTGATATATTAGAAAAAGAAAGAAAAATTGCAAAATCTGCACAAATATTAAGTCATACCGTACGTATGACTTTATATTATTATATATAATATATACTCCGGTTGACAAAATACTATGCACTTCATTTGCCTACTGGAGTAATAAACAATAAAAAAAGGGTGTGTCAGCTGCGACGCACGACAGGAGTTCACTTCTTAAGTAAAAATGTATTGACCGTTACAATGAAGACTGGCCGAAAATAAACAAAACAAGTATACACATAAGTACATGATTTTAAAGTGAAAGGTGCACAAGGTACGTTGCGCAGAAAAACAGAACGCTTTTGAGTTAACGCTTATATTAATTTCACCGGGGCCTTAGGTATATGAAAATCGATTCTTAAGGTGTAAACTCCAAAAAATTTGACCTAGTGCTCTAGATTAAAACAATACTGTATAATAAGAAAATACTTTTCAGGATTTGAACTCTCAATCTTGAAAATATGAAAGAGAACAGTCCAGAGCACCCTAATTGTGTAACACATTGTCAATCAGAATCTTAATCGTTTTGAAGCTTATTGCTAATCCATTGCTTCATATGTTCGAAAAATTCGTCTGCTCGACAACGTAAATAACGCAATGAATGTTGTTGAAGTGTCAAAATGTAACCGATTCCTACTGTGTGTTACACCGTAGGCCTTTATAGACGTCAACAGAAACCTTACACCTTACTTTAAACAAATACTTTCTCCTAAACTCTATCAAGTATCTACACTGCAATTTATCAAACAGCCTTTACATCTACTTTTTCAAAATTCCCAAGAGCTTCCAATAGTTTTCAATTCGATAGCCTTGGGAGGCGCGGGCCTAAAAGGACCAATATCATAGAATATAGATTACTTTACAAGTCCGAGGCGACGTGTATCCTCTATGGGAGCTCTTTATATCCCCTAATATCATAAGCGTTATGATTTATGTAACAGCACCTCTATATAATACTGTGGGGAGACGGATATGGGTCATCGTACTATATATTATGTTACTTTAACTACATAGTTTTTTGATAATAGTAGTTGTTAAAGTCTAGTTAGTGCTTGATTTGTCAAATGCCCTTGTAACACCCACTTTCATGAACATCGGAGACGCTTCACTCGAAGTTGTGGACGAGTATGTTTACCTAGAACAAACTGTCCAGTTAGGTAGGTCCAAATTTGAGAAAGAGGTCAATCGTCGAATCCGAAACGGCTGGGCAGCGTTCGGGAAGCTTCGCAATATCTTCTCGTCTCACATACAGCAGTGTCTCAAGGCAAAAGTCTTTGACCAGTGCGTGTTGCCACTACTACGGCATTGAAACGTGGTCGCTCACAATGGGCGTTATTAGAAGGTGATCGAATCAGATATGAAGAGATCCGCAGGAGAACCAAGGTAACCGACATAGGCCGAAGTATTGCCAAACTTAAGTGGCAGTGGGCAGGACACATTGTTCGCAGAACAGATGGCCGATGGGGCCAGAAGGTTCTGGAGTGGCGACCGCGTACCGGAAGACGTAACGTTAGAACGCCTCCCACACGATGGACCGATGACCGTGAAGGCCGCAGGAATCCGCTGGATGCTAAAAATGCAGCCAAAGTTATCTCTGCACTGCCACGGATGACGCCGTGGAAGTGGCAAAGTTTTGGCCCAAAAAATATAATAAACTGTCGTGATATCGATACGAAAAAGAAGAAGAACAACATTGCCGTTTTGAGAAAACGAATAGAAATATCTCATGAACCTACCGACATCCGCACCCTTCAAACACAGCAATGCTGTTTGTTATCAGTAAAAAGAATTCCGGTAGTACTCATAGACTTATAAAAAAAGATGGACTCCGCGCCACGCATATCGAAAGTGAAGCACCGTACCGATCTATGTGTGCCTGATTTGAGTACCTGCAAAGACGCCGTCGCTCGTGTCACGTAATGGCGGCCGGTCGGCATACTATGATGTAAATATGTGCGTGAGGCGTGTTTGTACTTACATACAAACGGTAATACTTACTGTGCTTCACTTTCGATATGCGTGGCGCGGAGTACATCTTTTTTTATAAGTCTATGGTAGTACTAGGACGAATAAAGTTTTCCACAAACGCTAAACTTTTGAGTTGCTTTAGAGTCTAAAGCATCTCCTCTTTCCGCTTTACAAAAGTTGATAAACTTACTTAAAGTTAAAAAACTTATGTCGTAAATATAACTTATTAAAGATTTTCATAGTTTATCAAGTTTGCGTTGAGTTTTTTTCCACATCAACAACTCCCTTGTTAAACACTCTTGAGATTTATTAAGAAGAGATTATAAAGAAGAGATTAACTTAGATAAGCACTTAGTTTTTGCAAGACTTTTATTTCCATTCTGCTAAACAAACAAACAGCGTGTTCATTGTCTATGACCATTGCACCGTGAGCCTTTTTAAAGAGTAATTAGAATCAATTCTTCTTTTTTAGGGTTCCGTACCTCAAAAGGAAAACACGGAACCCTTATAGGATCACTTCGTTATCCGTCTGTCTGTCTGTCTATCTGTCTGTCTCTCTGTCAGTCTATCAAGACCCATTTCTCAGGAACGCGTGGAGGTATCATGTTGAAATTAATATCAAGTAAAACAACCATTGGACCGTGAGCCCTTTTAAAGAGCAATTAGAATCAATTCTTCTTTTTTAGGGTTCCGTACCTCAAAAGGAAAAAACACGGAATCCTTATAGGATCACTTCATTGTCCGTCTGTCTGCTGTCCGTCGGTCTGTCTCTGACCCATTTCTCAGGAACGCGTGGAGGTATCATGTTGAAATAAATATCAAGTATAATAGTTCCACTGTTCCATACGACGCCAAAATCGTAAAATTTAATCTTTTCCACCACGAACGGTGTAATAACGTACAAAAATCGTGGAAACTTATCAATTCCCACCACCTGCTGGCTGAATTATAGTTATACGTACTTATATCGTGAGCACGGAGCTGGAAGTAACCGGCACGGATGGGCCAGCCCGCCAGCCCATTCACACCCATCATTCCACAAGGGCTTAAGAGGAAATGGGGGGCGACTAGACTTTTGAAAATTAGGTATTTTAAGAAGATATTGCTGTCGCTCTGCGAGCGCTCCGCCCTCGCATTCGTGCGATAAGGACAACTGCAGATCCGACTAAATAGCCTATGTAAAAAGTCACATTTCGAGGTTTGGCTCTCGCCTATTTCTTCCTCCAATATTAGACCAATTTAAAAGATATTTCATAAACTGAATAAGAAGGATATATACTATGCCCCTATGTTTTTCTTTTTTCGTTAATAGTTGTCAAATTGGTACACTAGGCGTCTGTTCACAGCGGTCTGAATAGGCAATTTTGAGCATTTTTGGAGGGTTCTAGTTCTTATAAAAATAATATATCATCAAAAAGGAAAACATAGGGGCATACAAGTAGCTCTTATTTATATTTCTGTAAAAAATCATTGCTTTATGGTCATTAACCAAAAAGAAAACAGGCGAGAGCGTTTGTATCTGTTTGTATGGAGAAAAGAGCACCCACGTTTCCTCTTAAGTCACTACGTACTTTCATATACTTGCACCCTTTTCAAAGTAACCCTTTATTTCCGTGTAGACACCATTTGCTTGTTATAAAATGTTATATTCATATTTTGGGGTGGATGAATCCATTACGTGAAAACTGACGAGGGACAATTGAAAGATTGACATGTATGTTATTTTTATAGTTCTGGAGGTTTTCTGCACGTTTTGCTTGGAAATTGTTTTATCAAATACAGAGCCCATACCAACATAGGACCAACATGGAGTAGGCCAACATGGTACATGGTATAAATACTAGAAATGAGTATAGCTTTTTTACTTTGAAATGACGCGCCCCACTTTTCCCGTACTTTTACTTTTACCGCCCCACTTTTACTGCATTTACCGTTGTGTACACTTTAAGTAGTGGGGCCTGTCATTTGAGAGTGGAGAAGCCGAATTTTTAACTTTTAGCCGTCTGTTGTTGCAATTAAGTTCAGCACAGGCGCAAAATGTCGCTTTCACAAAATGTCTACTGGTAGTAAAATATCGCTTTCTCATAATGTCACTTTCGCAGAATGTCGCGTTCGCAAAATGTCGCGTTAGAAACTTAGAAAAAAAATTTAGGCAGGGTAAAAAAAAAAGTTATTTTTTTTCCAATTTCTTATTAAATGTTGACAAGTTTTACAACTTAAAAGCTGTGGTTTTTTTTTCTTGGTTTTTTCTGTGGTTTTTCTTGGTTTTTTTTTTAAACAAAAACAAAAAAATAAAAACTTTTTTACAAGAAAAACACTACAAAGTGAAAAATAACTTTGATTTTGGAAGTCGGTGTCTTTGGATTTGTATTTTATTTTTTAGTGGTTCAAATGTCATTCAATTGGAAGCACCAAAAAAAAACAAAATAAAACCAAGAAAAACCAAAAAAATACCAAGAAACAAACCAAAAATAAACCAAGAAAAAAAAACTCCAAACAGCTTATATGTTGTAAAACTTGTAAACATTTAATAAGAAATTGGAAAAAAATAACCTTTTTTTTTCAAGTTATGAATGCGACATTTTGCGAAAGCGACATTCTGCGAAAGCGATATTCTGCGAAAGCGACATTTTACTACCAGTAGACATTTTGCGAAAGCGACATTTTGCGCCTGAGCCCGGCTGGCAAGTGTTTGTCCTACATTTCTTAATAATCGTGAATAGGGATGATGCCTGGTAAAAAATATATTCTATTCAGTGCGTCAGTCTGATCATAAAAAAATATTACACACGTATTTTTTGCTTTGTCATATTATTAAAAAATGATTTAGATAACACGCATTAAAGTTGGAGTGGGGGGTCGCTACGTCACTTCTACGTATAAAATCTAGCTAGGCGTGACGTCATGGCATATTTTAAGTCAATGGTATCGCCGTAATCTTTTGATCACGTAAAAAAAGAAAAATATGTGTCCAATATTTTTTAATAATCTACATGATGGAAAAAAAAATTCTGTTCATCATCCCTATTACCTTCTAGCTTTGTTTCAAATTAATCTAGAAAGTAGATTTCGTATTTTGTATTTATATAAATCCCTAAACATGAACAAAACAAATTACTTTTTAATTAACATGTGTATATATTTACAAAATACCTCTAAAAACTGGCTTTGTGTCTTCATCAAAATCACTTACTGGATAATTTAAAATCCTTCGAATATTATTATGGATTTATTTGTGTCATGTGTTTTTGTCGCTAAAGCTTTGTTTCGTTTAAAATACAAAATAACATAATGTTCATAATATTTTATTGGAAATTACAAAGTTTCCCACAGTCAAAGCCCTTTTGATCACTATTATAATGATCACAGAAAGTAAAACGCTTGGAGCTTTAAAAATAAAATGTGAAATAATTTACCAAGGTTTTATTTCACTGAGTGAACCTTTTCAGCGAGAATTACACAAGCGATTTTCACACATTTTTAATATTGTATTACAGTTTATTTTCCTTTGCTTTTCATTTTAGAGGGACGCAAGCACCTTTATTCAATTCTTAGAATGGTACTGGCATTATTTCACTGAAAAAAAAGATGAATATGTTAAATAGTGAATACATAATAATATACATAAACTACAGAACGCCACCTGCTACGATCCATACATACAAACTCCTTAAAATTAGATAGTAAAAAAAATAAAAATGAAAAATAAGTAGGTACTCATAAACCACCAACCTAAAACTCTACTTAGTTTTACCTACAACTCAGGATATCATTCTGCTTTAGCTTTGCATCAAGCAATGCAAAAAAAAATATTACTGTAATTCGGTCTCCACTAATCTACCCATTCAAATTGTCATCCTTTTTATGGGTTTTCGACTTAAATAGTTTCTATACTTAATCTTTTTTTGGCAGGTCAACAATTAAACATAAGGCCTGTCAAGTAAAACCCTGAAGACGTCTACCGACCAAGAAGAACTAAATTTCATAACGTTCCTTTAATGCTAAAGTGACCTTGAAATCGCCAATACGCAACAAAAATCATGGAGGTCAACACACGATTGCTCTCTACATGACAAGAGGCTATTGCCCCCAGGTAAGACAATTACAGATCGATTTAACAACCATAACACACCGAAACATTCGAATCTATTCTAACCTCGAGCTAGCCAAACGTCCAAACAACTAAATTATTCAGTCGTATCAGGTCGTAACGAGCGTGGCGCCCCCTATATTATGGCAAAGGACCATTATTACGTCTAGATTGTATCTGAGTGGTCTATGACCATGCGTGATTTATGTCGTCTTGTTAATGTCCTCGTTTTCGCCCCGATGGAGAATGCTACGGTGGTTGTAATAGCGTTCTAAATGAGAAGTGATTTGAGGCTTGGTTAGGGACTTTGCAAGGTCACACACATAAGTACATAAAAGAAAAGAAAGAAAGAAAGAAAATGCAATTAAATAAACACAGACTAAACTAAAAAGGCACACAAAATAATAACAGCAGATTAAAATAGCAAATATTTATTTTTTTTAAATCAACATTTGCGATAACAACAACAATAAAATTACGATTCAGGAATGTGTGCCTCAGGGCTGTGCCAAAAAGGCTCAGTTCAGCAAAAATGCCAGACAACTAGTGCCTGACCCTGGTTTTCAACTGGACCGAACAAACATAATATCAGTCCTGTATTCCACGAAGGTTTAGCCAGATTTAGTAAGTAATCCAACATTTCGTACTGATATGTTTCAGTCCCATGTTATAGGGGCGAGCCGTCATCAAACAAGCATACATCCAGACACCGGGAAATTTAGAAAACTTCAATAAGATTGCGCGACCTGGGATGAAACCCAAGACCTCATTTTCGAAAGTCACGCTTGCCAACGATATGGTGATTAAAAGATTGTTGAAATCAGCTGTTATTTGGTAAAACTTTGAGAACATATCTACTACTACTTACATATACTACATATACAAGGTGTAACATAAATAACCCACAACCTCTTAAGGGGTCATTGTACTCTTCATTATGAACAACTTTTACTATGGGACCAAACCTGAAATCGCGAAAAAAAATCAGCTGACCAGTACATTTATCTACATCAAACTCGTCAAAATATAGGGAGCAGCTGATTTTTTTTTTCGCGATTCCAGGTTTGGTCCCATAGTAAAAGTTGTTCATAATGATGAGTACAATGACCCCTTAAGAGGTTGTGGGTTATTTATGTTACACCTTGTATATGTCGGAACGTCAGGATTTACTCAGATAGATTCAGACACCATGTGGGCAGAAGATGGGTTTCGTGCAATGAAAACACACTGGATGCTATACTCGGTGATTATTAAAATCACAATCTAACACAATCACTTCAAAGTAAAATTAACACAATCACTGAGCACAACGAATCGAATACGGTTCCGCGACGTAGTAACCCCGATGCGATCAGACACTAGACTGTCCTGCTCGCCATGAGCTTAAAACATCACGACTCTGTAGAAGCGCGCTGTTGGTGTGGCTAGATCACGTGATGTCACCAGTGGCGCGTTTTCGATTCGTTACTTAGGTATCCGTAGGTACTATTGACTGGATCCGACATATACATATATACTACTACATATACATTCTGTATATCAACCACACAAAGCATACCTTTATTTAAGTAGAAACAAGGTACAATTAAAATCCAGGTAGATCCTAATCCTAAAACTAATTACTCCGGTAAAATCCCTAAATGTTTCTGGAACAAGGTTTCACACGACATGTTACAAAATTTGCAAGCCACTAAGAAGTTTATACGACGCAATTTCGTTCCAATCAGTTTTGTAACGTGTTCTATGATAATTTAATTAGCATTTCATACAGGGCACACTAAGACATCTTTTCATTTCACGCTCATAAACTTCTCACAAGAGAATTTTCTCGTGAAGGTGTTGGTACACGTAGGTAATTTCGTCGTACCTAGTCAGTCTAAGCCGGCACGCGGCGCAATATTTTAATAATTTCATCCAACTTAAAAAAACCGGTCAAGAGCGAGTCGGACTCGCCCACCGAGGGTTCCGTACCATCAATTATATGTAACTTTTGTTGATGATTTCTGAAAAACTGAGCTATTTAGAGACATCGTTTTATTTTTCCCGTAATCTATACATAAACTTCTATCACATACAATAATTTCAGATAAGGGGAACGGTATTTTTTTTTTTACATTTTTCATCAAAAGTCGAAAACTATGCGGCGGCGGAAAAAGAAAAAAATGTTTGAGAATGTGCAAACAGCGTTCTTTCATATGATACCCCACATGCCTTAGTAGCCCCACTTTTTTTAAGACCCCCTTTCAATCCCTGTTGCAAAAAAAAAAACATATGTATTGTTATTTCTTTCTTATTTGCAAAATAGTTGGGCAAACGTCATCTAAACCTGTCCCGAATTTCAAGTTGATAGCATTAGTAGTTCTTGAGATATCCAGCTGTAACAGAAAGACAGACAGACTGAGTCACACCATAAGGGTTCTTTTTTACCATTTTGGTACGGAACCCTAAAAAGGTTCGCTGTTTTACCTCAGAATATTACAGTAGTTTATCTTCATAGAAAACGGCCGAAACTCGAATCTCAGTATATACTCAGATGTACGCAATAGTTCGAGTGCGCGGCAGTTACGCACGGACGGACGCGTATTTATTTATCTACCGAGCAGCCGTAGGTAATTAATTCAAAGTCACTGCCCAGATAAACTACTGCAGTTTTATTATTCTGTGGTTTTACTTAAAACTCCACACCGCAAACTATGAACCGAAGTATGATAAGACGCGGTAGCCATGTCGCAGTCAACTAGCTTAATTAGCCTTTCAATTAACAGCCTAGCCTTTTAACTAAACGGCGCCGTTCAACTAAAGGCCTGAATAATATTCAATTATAGGTTAGGTTGGAACTGAGATTAAACACGCGCGAGCCGAATTGGTTGTAGTACCTAAGCCAGGGCACCCCGACCAAATGTTTAGGTTAGAACTGTGGCCAACCGCGTGCGAGCCGGGCGAGCGAAGCGAACGGTGTCGCGGTAGCCGGCTGGCGAATCTACTTCCAAAAGCTAGGCTGTTAACTAAACGGCGGCTAGTTGGCTGCAAAAGCTACATGAGAAAAGCTAAACGAGCTTAGCTTCGTTCGTGGGGTAGCAAACTCAAAACTCAAATCTAAGACAGATAAAACAAAAGAACCTGAACGCACGGACGAAAGGAACGTAAGGACAGATAGAATTATACTGTCTGTCATCAGTAGCGATCTGTCTTTTACTGACAGTAAGTTAATAGGTTTGGCTGTTAGAAGACAAAGGGACAGGTCAGGTAGAGATACATATTAGGAGCCTAATACATACATGTTGTGATGTTTGTGTCCATATTAAGAAAATCAATATTAATTAGTCGAAAATTTTTACGTTATTAGTTCGCATCAAATTAGCGATAATGATAAACGCTAGTGAAACGCGACGAAGATTAGATTCTTGATTAAACTCATTACTCTACCTTGGCTTCGCTGTTGTCGGGACTAATGTGGACCTGTCTTATGATATAAATTGGACTACATTAAAATAGTTTCTACGTACTTGTAACTACCTACGTTTGTCACACCTTTGGCAGTAAAGCTACGGTTACCAAGAAGAGCGGTGGGCGCCACTAGCGACCGCAGTGACGGCTGTCATGAAAATGATGGCAGGGGCAAAGATTTAAATCGTTAGATTCGCCTACCGCGTCAAAAGATAGTCGCATTTCTGCTGTCAAGACAACACACAATGACGCAGTGACTACACTTGCTTGTCATGGAAAAGATTCAATAATGTGTGAGCTCACTCTTCTCAGTATGGACACTTTTTAGGGTTCCGTACCAAAATGGTAAAAAAGGAACCCTTATGGTGTGACTCAGTCTGTCTGTCTGTCTGTCACAGCTGGATATCTCAAGAACTACTAATGCTATCAACTTGAAATTTGGAACAGTTTTAGATGACATGTACCCAATCATTTTGCAAATAAGAAAGAAGTAGAAATATTTATATTTTTTTTGTAAAAGAGACTGAAAGGGGGTCTTAAAAATTCAAAGTGGGGTTACTAGGGCATGTGGGGTATCATATGAAAGAACGCTGTTTGCACATTCTCTTAATTTTTTTTAGGCCGCATAGTTTTCGACTTTTGATGAAAAATGTGAAAAAAAATACCGTTCCCCCCCCCCCTTATCTCCGAAGTTTGCAAAGGGAAAAATCTGAAATTATTCTATGTGATAGAAGTTTAGGTAAAGATTACAGGAAAAATAAAACGATGTCTCTAAATAGCGCAATTTTTCAGAAATCGGAACGGAACCCTCGGTGCGCGAGTCCGTCTCGCTCTTGACCGGTTTTTTCTTGACTAAGTACGGTGAGGGCAAATCTAGCGATTAAGCAGTGGGGTTTGACTTAATGTCAAATACTGGTGAAAATTGCCGATTTTCATGACGGGCGTTATAATGTGATGACGGAACCGCTTTCCTAGGCAACCAAAGTCTTAACACTCTTGTCAAGGCTTTATAATTCGTGCCGGAACGAAAGATTTTTTATGCCCCACTACTGGTCAAAGACCTCCTCTTTTTCCTTCTAAACCTCTCAATTCTGTGCGATCTCTGGCCATGTTGGCCCCGAATTACAGTTAAATACTGAGATGACACCATAATATAGAAGAAGATGTAGTGAGGAAAATGACAGGCTGTCCCCTAAATTATATGGATTAGGGAGAAGGATGATGCTGAAGATGATAGTTTATGATAAAACCTATGCCACCAATCAGCCGTCGTGCTCATCAACAGAAAAAATCCTGCATCTATGTTCATTACATGATAATCCTTAATAATATTCCCCGTCTCTGTAATAACAAAAATATAAGGATTTCCGGCACACTGTCGGAAATAATGAGCGACGATTTAGACCACGATGAGCCCCTCTTTGCTCTGGGGACTAACTCTGTGCGACAATACTGCGGGGAAAACGTTCTGGATCGTTTTGGTTCGTCCCAGATTTTAGACGTCCTTACTGTGTGTTCTGTGTAATCGTGGGTTTTAGGTACTTGTATTTTAATAAAGGTCTAATTTCTAATTTCTGAATTCAAGTATTCTTATACATTTTCAGTAGGTGCATCAGAATCTGAAGTTTCGATTATTCAAAATATCTTCAATGAATTAGCTTATGACAGTTTTTATTATATTGGAGACTAGCTTTTGCTTTGGCTTTGCCCGTGTGGATGTCGGAAAATATTCCACGGGAACGTACTACCGGGAATTCCTTCCTTATTCCTCTACATTATAAAGGGAACCTCTGTGCAAAATTTCAGCGTTATAGGTTCAAGGGTTTGGGCGTTGATGAGTCAGTCAATCATTCAGTCAGTCAGGACTTCTCTTTTTATTTATATAGATAAATTACCGGGCAATTCAAATGTATCTAACAAGACATTATATTGTGAATAAACGTTTGCCTTAATTAGTTACTCTCGTTCTTCAAGGTAAGCGATTTACCCAATTAATACAGTCTAGTCATTAGTTAGTATCATCAAATCTGACACACCTATATAGGGTGACTGGTAATTAGTGATCGATACCTAAACATATGATTGTGCTTGTGATAACAAACAACTTTTACTAAGGGAGTTGCCCCATACATTCATGTTCGCGTAACTCGTAGGGAGCAGGTGTTTTTTTTTCGCGATTTCAGGTTTGGTCCCATAGTAAAAGTTGTTTGTTATCATGAGCACAATCATGTGTTTAGGTATCAGTCACTAATTACCAGTCACCCTAGATACACAGGTATTTCAATTCATAACCACCAACCGCCATGTTGCAATCAACAAACCACACAGAACAACGAATCCCGAAAACTCAGCAAATAGTCCAAGAGCTAGCTTAATTCCAGTAATCGTACCCAGTCCATGAGCAGCACAGTGAATACAAATTCTGATCTAGACACAGATAGTGCTGATGAAGACTGGGAACGTTATTAAAAGTCGTAACTATGTAGGCTAATTGGTCACGTACCTCGTGCTATTTCAACAAGTAACTAGATACCTGAAGGTTTCCTTTTTAGGGTTCTGTAGCTCAAAAGGAAAAAAATGGAGCCCTTATAGCAGGGTTGTCAAACTGGATTTTGACGAATTATGCGAACATGTACAATGCACTGAACAGCTGATTTTTTTATCGTGATTTAGGTTTGGTCCCATAGTAAAAGTTGTTTATAATGATGAGTACAATGACCCCTTAAAAGATTTCCACTGTTTACACTGGAATTTGAATGTTTCGGGGGCCGTATGTGGCCCGCGGGCCGTATGTTTGACATGACTGCCTTATAGGATCACTCGTGTGTCTGTCTGACTGACCGTCTGTCACAGGCATTTTGCAAGTTGAAATTTGATACACATATGAATTTCTGTAATGCTAACAATGGATGGATGTTTGTTACTCAATCACGCCAGAACGGCAGAACGGATCTGGATGAAATTTGTCACATAGATAGATTATAGTCTGGAGTAGTACATAATGCTACTTTTTATCCCGAAAAATGAACGGTTCCTGTAGGATAATTTCGGACATCCACGCGGCCGAAGCCGCTGGCAAAAGCTAGTTTTAATATAATTTTTTATAATTTTAAAATAAATCTTTTAAAGTTATTTAAGAAAATAGACGAAAATTTACCGTTCCCCCCAATCTTTATTTCCGAAACTACTGAGCCTACAATTTTGAAAAAAATACAGAAATTAGTTCTACACTTAAAGATTACAGGAAAATTTATTGAAAGTCTATGGTCTTAAAATAACATGGTAAATCTCTCAATATTGTGCGTACAAACTTACATTTGTAGTTAGAATGTACGGGAGAACATTTTTTCAACTATAATGTATTAGTTTATTCTTGGGATAAATTCATCCCAACTACGGAACCATTGTGCGTGATACAACACGCACTTGGCCGGTTTTTTTAGATATGGCTATTAGGTCGGTGAAAACATGGTAACACATATAAGTACAAGTTACATAAGTACAACATACATTATTGCGAATTCCGCCCTCAATGCACAATTGCAGTCGCAAACCGCAATCGCGGATTCCGCCGATTCTGCAAATTCCGCGGCGCTCCGGAATTCACGGAATAATTCCTAAACGGTGCCCTGTATCCGTTGAGTTTCGAACGATAAATCAATGATGACTGTCAAAGATTATTTAGTGGGAAACGATCAGTTTTACAAAGGAAAACGGTTTTTTGGTATGTCAGAGAGATAGTGGAACTTATAGTGTGAAAAACAAGGATATGTTTTAAAAAGAATATTCATAATAGACTTTTTCCACACACGGAACCTACACCAAATGGTCAAGATTATGCTAAAATGCCTCTTTCTGTGGCAGTCGAAAAGTCAAATTAAAAAAAAAGGAACAGAAAAAAATAAAGAAAAAAAAGATTTTAATCCACTCTGCGATGATAATAATTGAAAACAAATACATAATGTAATTTTAATGATGCCAATGGCGAAGTGAAAACAGACCTAAGAGTATACTTTAAATTAAACCTATAACAAAAAGTAACTTCTATAAACTCATATTGTGATATTCAAATATATATCATGTCACGAAATCTGCAAGACAACTCCAAATTATTATTACCCGTTGTTCTCGGCGTAAACCAACAAGTTTATGTTGCCTAGTATCACAATTTCGCAACATCTGCTTATTTTCCCACGCAACTTGCTGGTCGCAGGTAACTAGGGAATAGATTTGTGAGCTCCTTGAACGTAACCTGGTTTATTGAGTTATTTTCTACTTAAGTAGGCCAGGGCCAGCAAAGACACCAGGGAAAAACGGTAACTGGGACAAAACAGGACTGCCTTTTTTTGTGGTGGCTGTCGTAGAATCTGACAAATAGAATTCAATTGATGGAGGAGACGAAAAAAGCATCCCATTCTGCGTTAACACCATAAAAAATAAATCCCCAATAATAATTAATAATATCCCCACCGCCGTATCTCTGCGTTGACGTCGTGGTGGGGCTTGCGCGCTCCTGAACTCTAGGTCTGTGCTGGTAGAGTTTACTTTGCCGAAACAGGTCTAGGGTGAGGAGCCAGACTAAGAGAGATACATGAACCCGGTGGGCAGCATGTGACGAGCTGTTGGGCAGTAGTGACCCCACGGACCCTATCTCCCGGGTGAAGTCTTGTTCTTCATCTCTGGCCTGCCTTTATTGGCCGGTTGGGGTGAACACTGACGAGGAACAGAGCTCCCACTTCTTTCTTGCCTTTCTGGGCCGGCTTGAGTGGTGATTTTCAAGAGCAAACGTGCTCGGAAGAAGGAAGGATTCCAGTAAGATGCTGGTAAGGATCTTGACCGTACATCCGAGATTGTCCTGATAGCCTTGGAATACCTCTCCACTCCTCAAGCACCTCAGGAAATGTTACCCCTGCAACCGTTTTCCGGGGCTCATTATTGAGTGTGCAAGTCATCCCCTGCCATTTTATCCATATATTACATAACATGATCAGGCAGGGGATATAGTCCCTCCATAGTTTTAGGTAACCATCCCCTGTAGCCACCCAAACCCATGGCCCAATATGTTTTGTTTGCATGTTCTCTGCGCTAACCGGGGGTTTTCCTTGGGTGCACTTGCATAGAGCAAACAGAGATAATCGTCGTTTGGTGTCTCAACACTTAAAATTATATATGGGGCCTCTGCGAGTTGATTTCGCCCCTCGTATGTGTTCCAAATGTCCTGGAACTCAGGGTCCTGAGATATGTCGTACAGACGATCATCTGATGGTAAATTGTAACTACTAGACGAAAGTAACATTTAAATGTTAATTTATTGATCGAGAGATGCACACGAGGACAGCTGAACAGAGCGAATAACACCATTCCATTTTCGCAACGGAGCAGATATGGACTTGACACAGCCCCAGAACGGTAGATGCTCCACTTAAGATATTAATAACAAAACGTCTAGCCCCTAGCGCTTACCTAACGTGACCCCGTCCGGCATACGTCACACTATACTAACTAGAGTACAGTTATACATAGCTTAACACGTCACTACTTAGCGCCCTTGGACTGACCAATGAAAGCGCCGCGACCTTCAGCTCAAGGACGAATGGAAGCCGTTCTACAAGTTTACGATAACTTTAAGTGTTTATATTTTTACTTACATTAAGTTTATAAATGTTTTTTGTACCTAATTGCCGCGTTGGTATAGTGGTGGTAAGTTATGCTGAGCATGAAGCCCTGGGTTCGATTTCCAGGTCGGGCAAAGTGTTATTGGGTTTTTCCATATAGAATTCCTCAATAGCAGCCTGGAGTCTGGGTTTGTAGCCATCATCTGCCTAGCCTTTTCCTAACTATGTTCGGGTCGGCTTCCAGTCTAACTGGATGCAGCTGAATACCAGTATTTTACATGGAGCGACTGCCTATCTGACCTCCACAACCCAGTAACAGTTGGTAAGTCTGGTTGACCCATAACGACTGTCAAAGATCCACGAATGACAGCCGGGACCAACGGGTTAACGTGCTTTCCGAGGCACGGAAGAGTCTCGGTACTATGTAAAGATGGTCACCTATCCACGGTACAACCCCAGCAAGTTTAGCTGTAGTCTGGATTTGTACCCGTTAGTGGCAAAAGGCTCGTCTCCTAGTATAAGGAACGTAAACACAACTGGTGAAATGTGGGTTTACTATAGGACCACCTCTAACCCAACCATCATTTTCCTGCCCTTATCCCAATTTATTTGGGGTTGGCGAAACATGCCTTTTTCTTCCATACTTCTCTATTAGTCGTCATCTCGGTAGTCAACTCAACTCAACTCAACTCAAAGCATTTATTTCAAATAAACCAATTACAGGCACTTTTGAATTGTCAAAGGGTCGGTCTTGGGTCGGTCAGTCAGAAAAATGAAGCTAGATTGCCCATTCCAAAGCGTAGATCCTATGGAGAAGAACGGGCAAGAAACTCCACGGACACTCTTTTAAAATCAAATATTTTACAAAATATTGGTTACATCGTTCATATTGAAAATATACATGTGAGAACAATGTAGAAAGACGTGCACGTTAAAAGCGTCCGTAATAAAAAAAAAAGATAAAAACTAAAAACAACTAAATTAAAAAATAAAAATAAGCCGTGGCAGCTAAGAGACGACCAGTCCCAACTGACGGCGCCCGTTCACGAAAATGACGCATGGATCAGCACCAATTAGCTCAACCATTTTGAAGGGAACTTAATGATCCAACACACACGCCACCACCAGCGAGACATTTGAGTGAGCATGACATACTCTCAACCGCCAGGGCACATTCAAGTCAGTGAAAGACGAACCCAGTAAAAGGTAGCTTTATATTAGCTACATAGTGCTCACACATGTGCTCACTCCCTTTCTAACCATATCATCTTTCACACAGTCCATCCATCGTTTCTTTGGTCTTCCCGTACTCGTATAGCCATCCACATTCTTATGTACTCAAAACTTTCCTGACGACATTTTCCTTATTTCTCCGCATCACATACCATGACAACCGATTTCCGCACAACTTTTCAGTCACCGGTGCCACTTTCAGACTTCCTCTTATAAAAAAACTTCTCTTCTCTTCTTCTTCTTCCTCTTAGAAATGCTGTCCAACCTTTCGAGGATTATAGTCGTGACGCTTTGTTAGGGTTTTGTTGTGATATGGAAATTATAGGACCTGGGTTCTTAATTATGTTACTCACAAGCTCGCAACCATTGCTGCTTGGTCCTGTTCAGATATTCTGGATTAAAACTGATCGATCGCAATTTAAATCCTGTTGAAATTCAACTCAAAAGTAATGTATTTAGAACTCTCCACTATTTTCGATTTGTCTGATCGATGCAGTGAATGTTATAAATTAGATCTAGATATAACTTTAATACTATTGCAATCGATCGACCTCGGTCATTGGTTGCTATGCAATTGACAAGTTGGTTGTCCTTGGTAGTCGATGCTCTTTGGTAGATGGTAATAGACATACTTTCGATGTCGATTTTGATCGGTTAATAGTTTTGTTGATAACTTTCCTTTGACATTGTTCAATTTACTTGAATACCAGCTTTAGCATCATCCACGCGTATCATAAGTACGCTGTGTGTTACTCCAGGCTATAAACAATCTGTGTGCCAAATTCCATTCAAATCCGTTCAATCGTTTTTGCTCCAATCCGGAACATATCCAGACCACAAACAGACAAAAATTCTTAAAAGCATCTTTTCGGCATTAAACTTGTTCTTGTTGCCTCGTGGCAATAAGTTTTTTGTAACTCTTTAAACGTCGATTGACACCCAGGTGTTCAGACAGCAATAGAAAATCTATTGTGTTTGCTAATTGGCGTGCGACGGATTAATAATATTCTATATACAGTTTTGACTTCGTTACTATTTTATTATAGGTATGTATAGATATATAGAAGATATGAAACTGGCTGAAAGCCTATACTTTATCAAGCGGTAAGTTTATCCTAGGTCACGTCTACATGACCTGCCCTACACGTAACCCAAAAACGAAATTAGAAGAGTGTCATGGGCATGTGATAATTACGCAGTTATAACAGACCTTCACGGTTTTATTACAAGACTTGCGTAAATAGAACCCATCTGAACTTAACCTAATTTCACACAAAACCTTGTAAACACTCGTATTGTAAAGTTTACTGACTTTTTGTTCAGAACTCCCACATTCTTCCCACGTTGCTTTGGAGATATAGAGAACTTTGACATACTCTTCAAAGTAACCCTGACCTTTTAGGGCTAAGTTACGTCCTAACGAAATCACTAAAACTGGCATAAGTCCTTTGTAGAAGCACGCGAAGAATGAGCACTAGGATTTTAAATAATATCAAAATAACAGCTTTTTACTAAATCTAAATAAAAAAAAGAAGAAAGTGACTGACTGACTGACTGACATATCAACGCACAGCCCAAACCGCTGGTTCTAGAGATTCCAAATTTGGCACGTAGGTTCCATATAAGGTCTAGGGGTGCACTTAGAAAGGATTTTTCAAAATTCACCCTCTGAGGGGGTGAAACGGGGGCAAACAAAAGTCAGAAAGAACGCTAAGCGAAAACGAAGTAATAGCGTGGACAGGCAATGCTATGCGATGGCCCGGGTCTGGGGAACAAGAAATTTCACGCGGACGAATTCGCGGGCAGAAGCTATCTCAATACATAAAGAGAAAAGTCCTTACTGACTGACTGACTCATCAACACCCAGCCCAAACCCTTAGACCTATAAAGCAAGGAAATGCAAGGAGCAAGGAATAAGGACGGATTTTTGTTCCCGTGGGATATTTGCGGGAAGTAGCTAGTTCATAATATGATACTTTCATACGGTGCTTTATACCTTTTGTTAGTCGCCTTTCATTCATCCTCTCAACATGACCAAACCATAAGTACATCTAAGCATACTCTTTTCAATGTTTGTCACTACATCTTTTATACCGCACCGTTGTTGCCTTATCACTTCATGAAGATGTTATTATAAACTAGTTTTATAATTGGCACTCAACCAATACTGAAAACTTAGTTAGGTATAACTGCAAGGAGCGTCTTCTTTCATAGAAATACCCGTAGTTACCAAACCTACTCGTTGGTACCAAACAAACAAGTAAAATGCGACTAAGTTCCTAACTCGGAACGTTGCTAATGAATTCATGCCGGCTACATAAGCTTGAATGAAACTTAGGCACCTAGTAACACTGTTATTAAAACTTAAGACTTGCTGCTAGCGTAAGTAATTATGTGATCGTATGGGCTTTTGGAGATACTCTTGGTACTTTATTGGGCAGAAGTTAAGGTTACATACTCAAGTATGTAAAGATAGTTGAATATGCTTTATCGTAACACAACAATTCTACAAAGCTGATTTACAGAACCTTTAATATTAAGAGTATCTACACACAGTATAGCTGTTAAGCCGTTGGTCCCGGCGGTCATTCGTGGATCTTTGACAGTCGGGTCGTCAGAAGCCCGAAAGTCTTACAACCAGTTAATGGGTTGTGGAGGTCAGATAGGCAGTCGCTCCATGTAAAATACTGCTATTCAGCTGCATCCAGTTAGACTGGAAGCCGGACGCAACATAGTTGGGAAAAAGGCTAGGCAGATTGATCTACACTCAGTATATGATGTCTATGCACATGATACTCTAATTAGTAACTTTCCACAAAAAAAAAAGTCTTCTGGATTAATTTCGGGAGCTGTTGAGAAACAAACTTATGTTAAAACTGCTCTTGCAATAACGAGCACAATTGTCGACCGCATTATTAAATGAGATAATGGACTTACGCGAGCTTGTCAACTACGAGTAACGCTAGCAGGCGACCGGGTAAGTTCTGCCCCTCACTAATTTGGTAATCTCGACCATCTAGAATTGGTACATATCAATGCCTTGACTTGTTGAACTATCTATGCTCAAGATGGCTATTTTTGATTAGAATAGAATACTCTAGATTCTAGAGTATTCTATTCTAAACAAAAATATCTAAGAGGATCAGAATTTAACATTGAACCACTTCTTGATTTTAAGTCTTACAATAATCCTACTAATATTATAAACGTGAAAGTTTTTGAGGATGGATGAGGGATGTTTGTTACTCTTTCACGCAAAAACTACTGAATGGATTTAGATGAAATTTGGCACACAGACAGTTTATTACCTGGATTAACACATAGGATACTTTTATCCCCCTATTTCCACGGGTTGGAGACTTACGCGGGTGAAACCGTGTAACGCTACTTGTAAATAATATAAGTTTATGTCATATTCAACAGGTTTTAACAAATGAGTTGTAGATACCTTTTTAAGTACGAATCTACGAATATACCTGTACCAGGAGACCTCAACGAGGTCCTCGTAGACTTACACCCTACTTTGGCAATAAAGTTGCGATACAGTTAACTTTTAAGGCCTAATGGCACTTTGTAGTTATAAACCAGTAGTCAAGTGTCAAGGGAAATCAAAACCCGTTTTAGAATCAGTGATAGGTACTTACAGCAGAAGGCCAATTCTCGTACTTAAAAACGTTAAAATTCCAGTTTAATCTCATGCCAGCGTCAATCAAATGTCAAAAATGTAGGTAAACGCTATACAATTTTTGACAGATTGAGACTGAGATGAGATTGCGAACGTTGTTAAAAATACGAGAATTGCCCCTCAGGTCTTTTGTAATGGTTGAGTTCTTAATCAATTTCAATTATTTAACCTAATAAACCTAACCTAACCTAACCTGCGGCCTTAGGTATTTTAGGGCACAAACAGGCTCGTGGCTAAGTAATAACAGCCGCACGGGTCGATCCATCAGGTTAAGCTACGCTTGCCGCGGTCGGTCCATGGATGGGTGACCATTTTTTACATACCAAGACCCCCTCGGTCCCGACTGTCATTCTTGGATCTTTGACAGTTGTTACGGGTCGTCAGAACCCTGAGAGGTATCGTGTTACCCAGCATGTGGGTTGTGGAGGTCAGATAGGCAGTCGCTCCGTATAAAATACTGGTATTCAGCTGCAACTGGTTAGACTTGAAGCCGACCCCAACATACCTAATTAGGAAAACACTAGGCAGATTGACTGTTAGGGCAGCAACCACGCCGCCAGGGTCGCGGGTTGTTCGAAAGAGATACCGTGGCCCTGGCACAGGCAACTGAAGGAACACGAGAGGGTTTTAGTCAGTAAAAGTCTGACATGTCCGTAGCGGGAGAAGTCATTTGATGATTTCCCATTCACAAAAAAAAAACCGGTCAAGAGCGAGTCCGACTCACGCACCGAGGGTTCCGTTCCGATTTCTGAAAAAGTGTGCTATTTAGAGACATCGTTGTATTTTTCCTGTAATCTTTACATAAACTTCTATCACATAGAAAAATTTCAGATTTTTATCTTTTCAAACTTCGGAGATAAGGGGGGGGGGGGGGGGGGGAACGGTATTTTTTTTTTTACATTTTTCTTCAAAAGTAGAAAACTATGCGGCCTAAAATAAATTTAAAAAATGTTTAAGAATGTGCAAACAGCGTTCTTTCATATGATACCCCACATGCCCTAGTAGCCCCACTTTGAATTTTTAAGACCCCCTTTCAGTCCCTGTTACAAAAAAAATATAAATATTTTTATTTCTTTCTTATTTGCAAAATAGTTGGGTAAATGTCATCTAAAACTGTTCCAAATTTCAAGTTGATAGCATTAGTAGTTCTTGAGATATCCAGCTGTGACAGACAGACAGACAGACAGACAGGCAGACGGACAGACAGACAGACTGAGTCACACCATAAGGGTTCCTGTTTTACCATTTTGGTACGGAACCCTAAAAAAGGGCAGCAACCAAAGTGGATTAACTCTGCTACTTTGCCACAGGTATTATCATTAATTGGACATAAGTTATTTGACACACAGGTTTTCAGCATAATGCCACATCTTTTCCGATATGTTTTTATATTGTATTCAATAAAAAACTAAACTAATTAACAAGCTAACTAATTGACTTTCGTAGCTGAATACCTGCTAACTGAAACAGAGTCGTTTCTATTACGTAGATAAGATCAGTAAAAGAACTCTGTAGGTAATCTGTTAATATCTTTAATTGTAACAAAATGATGATAGATAGTCGTTGTCGCGTGTTGAGCGATTGGCTCGACAATTTAAGAGAAGAAAAGTTTATGTTATTTTAAATTTCCGACTTCTACGCGGACGAAGTTGGGGGCAAAATCTAGTAATGAATTTAGTCCTTGTCCAGTACTTAGCTGCCCAACGAAACTGCGCCATTGTACAAAACTTTCCACATAGTTTCTACCTAAACTCTACATTAGCTATTAAACCCCGCACTGGACTGGTCTAGCCTAGTTAATTTATTGCTATATTTTAGGCTTACTTTTAATGGGAGTTCACGAAGTAAGTGTTATGCCCGTGTCCACTAGCACTAAGCGACATCTAAATATTATTGTTCGTTGGATTTTTAACTCTCTGCGGTGAGTCTAGCATTGAAAATCCAACACCGCGCTTTTGTTTAGGCATGTTATTTACGTGGCGCCTAGTCAATCTGCCTAACCTTTTCCCTTTTCCGTGGCGCCTAATGTTAGGAAAACAGGCATAAGTGTAAGGGCCCTCGCCCACGGCGACTTTTTGTAGCGATGGTGTCGCAAACGCGCGACAGCATCGCTTCTCGAATCGAATCATGGTGTAGGCGAGGGCACACAGATAGCACCGCATCGCGACTGTATCGATGCAAACGCGCGACAGCATCGCTACTGCATCGCTACAAAAAGTCGCCGAGGGCGAGGGCCCTTAGTGCTTCCACGAAGGTTACCGCACAGTTTATCAAAATTAGGCAGTTTATTTATATAGTAAACTTTTTAAGTACGAAAGTTAGGTGTGCTACTTATAAGTGGGTATTTGATTGTAATCTAGATTTTTGTGCTAAGGTTTTAGGGGACCTTGAAGTTTGCAAGAGATTTATTAATTGGTGTTCTCTTAACTAAAGGATACTCTTTTTCTTGACAAGAAATAATTATTGTATGCTCTTTACTGACATTGAGAGGAGCTCGTGGCTAAGTAACAACAGCCGCACGGGTCGATCCATCAGGTTAAGCTACGCTTGCCGGGGTTGGTCCGTGGATGGGTGACCATCTTTACATACCGAGACTCCTCCGTGCCTCGGAAAGCACGTTAAGCCGTTGGTCCGGGCTCTCATTCGTGGATCTTTGACAGTCGTTACGGGTCGTCAGAAGCCCGAAAGTCCATGCAGTACCAAGGCAAGGGCAAGGCAAGGGGTACCTATCCAGTAACTGGATAGTGGAGGTCAGGTAGGCAGTCGCTAACGCAGTAGTTGTGTATCTTAATATACTTTTAGATTTTTCTCATCATCATCATCTGCCTAGCCTTCTCCCAACTATGTTCAGGTCGGCTTCCAGTCTAACCGGATGCAGCTGAATACTAGTATTTTACATGGAGCGACTGCCTATCTGACCTCCACAACCCAGTTAGTGGGTACTACGATACCCCTTGGTAAGACTGGTTGTCAGACTTTCGGGCTTCTGACGACCCGTAACGACTGTCAAAGATCCACGAATGACAGCCAAATGATGATGATGATGATGCGCGAATGGCAACGGCTTACCGTGCTTTACTAGGCACGGAGGAATCTCGGTATGTAAAGATGATCACCCATCCACTGACCAACCCCGGCAAGCGTAGCTTAACCTGACAGATCGACCCGTGCGGCTGTTATTACTTAGCCACGAGCTCCTCATCTTTCTCATATAGAGTAAAATACCGTATTTAGTGTCTTTGTGTGTAACCCTGAATCTGTAAGTATATTAAGCTTAACAAAGTCTCAGTCATTCCGACTAGCGACTACGTAACAGTCTGGCTCAGTTAATATATTCCAAAGTTTATTTTAGTGTTCGCGGCAGCACCTCGCGGGTCGTGATCGTGACATCTTTCGCGTCCAATTCTGACTTCATTTAAATTACATGGGATTTTACGGTTCGTTCCTTTGCCTGGAAAAGAGGTAGACATTGTAAAAGGAAAATGGCGGATGGACAACACTGTAGTTGCTGATCTACTTGGACTTGTGTGTAATTATGATTTATACCACTTCATTGGTTAGGTGCCAGAATTTATATCATGTCTCAAAGGTTTTGAAGCATTTCTGAGTGATTGTGGATGGATTCGATTCCCAGGTCAGGCAAATAAGAAAAATATTTTTTTTTTTTTTTGCAAAGGGGTCTTAAAAATTCAAAGTGAGGCTACTAGGGCATGTGGGGTATCATATGAAAGAACGCTGTTTGCACATTCTCAAACATTTTTTAATTATTTTTAGGTCGCATAGTTTTCGACTTTTGATGAAAAATGTAAAAAAAAGCTGTCCCCCCCCTCCACCCCCGCCCCCCTTATCTCCGAAGTATAAATAGAGAAAAATCTGAAATTATTCTATGTGATAGAAGTTTATGTAAAGATTATAGGAAAAATAAAACGATGTCTCTAAATAGCATACTTTTCAGAAAACGCAACGGAACCCTCGGTGCGCGAGTCGGACTCACTCTTGACCGGTTTTTTTCATCAGAAATTTCTCAGTAGCAGCGCAGAGTCATGTTACGTGCCCGGTTGGTGCAATAGGCTCGCCCCCCCCCCTTACATGGGACTGGGCGATAATGTGTACAGACTACTAAAGGTACAGCCCTGTCTAACCCTTTGAGAAATACAGGCGTAATGTTATGTTATTTATCGTTTCAGTCATAACAAAGCAAGACTTACACCCATATTCTAAGTCGTAGCCTCGGAACATCCTCGACTCACAACTCGGAGATCCTCAAAATCGGTATTCACAGTCGTAAGATTAAGGCGCGGACTGACTACGATTTTAAACGGCACACAACCGCGTTATCTATTGTCACCACTAGCTGGCTTGAAAAAAGGTTGAAAATTGAAAATAATGTTTGTGTTGCCGAGCTGTGACTAAGCTGCGAATGTGCATTTATTTTCCGGGTTTTCTTTAGATTATTCAGAATATACACAATAAATTAAATAATTGTCCGGTTAATTCTATTAAATTCTTAAAAAAAACAATGACGTTATTGCTGAAAATACAGAGATGTTCGACGCCAAAGTTCATTTTTGTGGAGCAACTTCCAAATTTTTTATTGGGAATATCAAAACTATTTTTTTACTATTGTATTTGGTTAAAATTTTTCTTTAACCCCTTCTTTGTCAACTGTATTTTTTGCGTCGGATAGTTCCATTGCGTTACGTCATACTCGACAATCCAAGAAACCAATTTTTGTGAATATTGAGCTAATACCGTGCCTTAAGGAAAATATGAGGTTCCCCGAATGAGTGTGAGTCGAGGTGATACATAACGAAAACTTCATTGTTTGGAGAAATAGTCCGTTTAATTACATAATATAGAAGGAAGATGGCCGACGTACCTTATATTTGACAATTGGTTTCTCAACTCAAACTCACCTACTCAACTAAGGAAACTGTTTTAGATGAGGAATAAAATTGCAACTATGAATATTTATTTATTTAGGATCTCCAACAAAAGATGTACACAATACATGAAACATAATAATAAAATAAGAGAATATCAATCAAATAAATCTATATATATATAAATGAATCCCTATTTCCCTTGGTCATCTCATCACGCGTGAACGGATGGAACAATTTCGCTAATTCTTTTTTTGTTGTGTTTATTATTATCAGGAGAAGGTTCTTATGAAAGAAAAAATTAAGAAAATTCCGCAGAAAATTGGAAAATTTCAGAAAACTTAACGACTATTTTAACTTCACACGTTTACATTAGAATATTCATAGCTAAGACAGGGCAACGTCTGTCGGGTCAGCTAGTAAATAAATTAACCTAAGTGAGGTTGAGTCATGTCGAGGAAATCATGAGGATTTGACTTAGAACATGGGTATAAGTCCCCACAATAATGGATCTATCGTTTCTCTTCCTTTCTGTGTATGTGATTGTTCTATGATAATTGTAAAATATGCACATATTACAACACTAATAGAGTTGACTCACCAACGCACCACCGCTCAGGCGGACAGTCCGACCACGACTGATCGCCCCACCACTCGGACCGGTATTTATAACCGAGCGACGTACGCGCCTGAGGCAACGTCACAATACTGTCATCGGCTCTTATTGCGATATAGTGATATCTACATACACTACAATAATAATTACGGATAATCACCTATCTTATTCCGTACGTTTCAATGTCGACAACCCATCTAACAACTGATTAACAAAAATGTCAATTAAAAGGTTTCCTTTCTCTCCCAGTGAATTACAAATCAACAGGCGATACACCTAGGTCATTAATTAATTAGGACCTCACACAATCCGGTCAGATAATTAACTCGGGCCTAGAGACAAGAGCGTTAATTACGCTCTTGTCTTACACACAGATCTGTATTTAGACCGGTAGATTTAATTGACCATAATACATCGACTTGAATGTATACATAACATAGAACAATAATTGAATAGGCTTCTAAAGGCAAGCGTGGCATTTCTGAGAAGGTGTGCTATTTAGAGACATCGTTTTATTTTTCCTGTAATCTTTATAACTTCTATCACATAAAATAATTTCAGATTTTTCTCTATCCAAACTCTCTATCCAAACAACTAAGATAAGGGGGGAGGGAGGTGGGAACGGTATTTTTTTTTACATTTTTCATCAAAAGTCGAAAACTATGCGGCCTAAATAAATTTTAAAAAATTCGAGAATGTGCAAACAGCGCTCTTTCATATGATACCCCACATGTCTAGCCCCAATTTTTAAGTCCCTGTTGTCGCTGGAATGAGATTGCGACTTGAATTTGAACGTTTTTAGGTACGAAAATTGGCCTTCAGTTTAAAAACGTATGTCGCAGTGTACCTACAGGGCTTCCGTTTGAGCGGTTTTCTACGAGTTTTCAATGTCAGGGATCAGGTTGTCAGAGAATACATGGCCTGGCGCCGACACGTATATTTATTGACAAAACAAGCGACATTCCTTATCGTCATTGCAGTGTACATCTGACACCCTCTGTAAGTTGAATAACCGTGAATAAGTAAGTCAGTAACACGAGTATTGCCCCTGTGATCCCCGCTAATCCCCCCCCCCCCCCCCCACCCCGTTTATAAAGCCATACAAGAGCGTGTTCTATCCCTTTCACTTGCATCAGTTTCCCTCCTAAATTACGTTTAGTGGAAACAATGCCTTCTTTTCTGTGAAGAAAGAAAAAAGCCAAGGGATTATGTCGGAAGGTTATTGTTGTTGGTCACACTCCATCAGGCTGCCTTTGTTATCTGCCTATACGCCATTTACAAGAAGATTAGACATTTAAGGCGCGGACTGACTACGATTTTAACGGCATAATCTATTGTCACCATTAGCTGGCTTGAAATAAGGTTGAAAATTGAAAATAATATTTGTGTTGCCGAGATGTGACTAAGCTGCGAATGTGCATTTATTTTCCGGATTTTCTTTAGATTGTTGAGAACATACACAGTAAATTAAATAATTGTCCGGTTAAAGTTTAAACAAAATGCTAATTCTATTAAATACTTAAAAAAAAAGAATGTCGCTATCGCTGAAAATACAGAGATGTTCGATGCCAAAGTTTATTTTTGAGAAGCAACTTCCAAATTTTTTATCTATCTATATAAATAAAAAGAGAAATCCTGACTGATTGATTGACTGACTCATCAACGCCCAGCCCAAACCCTTGAACCTAGAAAGCCAAAATTTTGCACAGAGGTTCCCTTTATAATGTAGGCAAGGAATAAGGAAGCAATTGTCGGTAGTAGGTTCCCTTGGGATATTTTCCGACATCCACGCGGTCGTAGCCGCGGGCAAAAGCTAGTTGGGAATATTAAACTATTTTTCACTATTCTATTCGGTTAAAATTTTTCTTTAAACCCTTCTCCGTCCACTGTATTTTTTGCGTCGGATAGTTTCATTGCGTTATGTCATACTCGAAAATCCCAGAAACCAATTTTTGTGAATATTGAGCTAATACTGCGCCTTAAGGTGACAATCCAAGAAACCAATTTTTGTGAAGCTAGCCCGCGGAATTTAAATTTTCTTACGTTTTTTGCAATTTGCAGGTCAGTGTCAGATAATAGTACATTTTGATACAAGTGGAGAACGTTTGTTATTGCATTCGAGGCGAAATTAACACCCGAGCCGTAGGCGAGGTTGTTTTTGAGCCGAGAACTGGAATAACAAATGTCCACGAGTATTAAACGACGTTTTTCAATACACTTTTGAAGAAATAAAATAAAATAACGGAAAATATTTTTGTCATGAATTATTAGGAAACTATGATTTAAATTTTCTTTTCTTTCGCGCTTTGCTTTCGCCAGGTTGAAGGAGGTGCAAAGGTATAAACAGCCGATAAACAGCCTATTATGAAAAATTGAACATTTTAATATTTTCGAGTTTAGAACACAAACAAAATGTTAATTTACGTTTATGTCATAAACGTTTTTTTTATTGTAATAAGTTTAAGTAAGTTAAGTAAGTTTTTGATGATTATTCTATTTATAAACATTATTTAAATATTCAAAAAATATTAACGCCGTAAAGACGCATACCTCTTTGCCGAGATTAAAAAAAAACATTCACCTCCGAATAGAGAGTTGTGAATAGAGGCATTGAACCAATTTGGACTAAGTATGGGTATAAGTTATCTGTGGCAATTTTTATTCCCGCACACGTGCGGGGAAATGAAAAATCGCACGCGTGTGAAATACATTGCATTGTGAACCTAATCGTAGTGCGATATGAACCAGTTTTCGGGGAAGTGTATTGAAAATAAATATTTGATACGGCCGCGAATCATATTTAGATCAACATACAACCTAATACTGACTTGCTGCAAAAAACGTAAGAAATTTTGAATTTCGCGATCTACCCTGGCAGCTCGTTATCCTTTGTACAATAGCATAGGTATATTCATAATTGCTGGGTATAATTTAAGCCTCGTCTGTTTAGCGTTTTAATTTTTTCAACATTTTAATTAATTATACTTAGTCAAGTTGTTGTCATTATTTTGACCCTGAAACATTTAGGTACAAACAAATTTATTTAAATAATTTCAATGACCTACAGAGGTGTAATCAAACATAATAGAAACTAAATTTGGAGCTAACACATCATCGTCATAAACTGCTTCATTTCCATCCATTGAGGTTGACATCATTGATCTAAATTCTCAACCAGTCAGTATAGCATCTTTTGATGCTGGAGGGAGAGCGGAGGTTTGCCTCCGTACGTCTCATTTCCTGGCGCTCTCTTGTGGCCTCCGGCAAACAATTTATCAGTAACATATGTAATAATAATAAAGAAACAAGCACTATACACACGCTGAAAACATAACACCATGGGCATTCAAGTTAAAATCGCATGTTTTCAAATTTATATTTTAATTGCTTTGTCGTCCTTGGTATTTGTCCAGTGACATTCAATTCCTTTTCAATGTTGTTCTATACTTGTGTAGTTCGATCCTAGGAACAGGCATTTTTAATAAATATTGTATGGTTTTTCGTTTAATTGTATTATTATTGGGTTCAAAAAGTGAATAATTTGTTTTAACAAACTTAGCGATTTCATATATATAAATGCAAGGAACTGTGAGAAGGTTGTGTGATTTATACACTGGCCTGCAGGAATCAGTCCAGTCCATATTGAAAATTGCTCGTATGTATTTTTTTTGTGCTAACAGAACTCTAGAAATTTCAGAAGAGTTATATGATTAGATATATAATCAACTAGGCCTTCCAGCATCTGCTGCAATTCCTGCCAATATGACGATTTCATCTGCAAATATCATGTTTAAGATGTAAGTACAATGCGTGTCACGAAAGACGAGACTTGACGAGCGCAGTATCGAGCCTCACGCGCACTATCCGATGCCCTGATGACGCCCGGTCCCTTCCCCTCTCAGACCTCTTACCGCTAAAGCGACCTATAAATCAGAATAATCACAATCAGAGAATTATAATCTACTGCGCAAGCCAAACTGTACGTGGTGTGACAAGTCTCAACTTTCATGGCATGCAATGTACTCGCCGTTGATATTAATGCCGCGTCTTTCCCAGTTCACATCCTCTAATACGTTATAGAATAATTTCGGGGAAATTATGTCCCCTTGTCTCACCCCTCAACGCAGTGGGTCCATATGTTTTGTTCGCTGGTCCTGAGTTTGGACGGCCATTGTCGCGTTTTCATAAAAACATCTCAGCACTTGGATATATCGCCAGTCGTCTTGGCATCGCTGCAAAGACTCCAAAACAGACCAGAGGGCAATTCTCGTATTTTTAACAACGTTCGCAATAGCATCTCAAGATTCAATCTGTCAAAAATTGTACTAAACGCTATACAATTTTTGACAGATTGAGTCTTGAGATGATATTGCGAACGTTGTTAAAAATAAGGGAATTGCCCCTCTGGTCTCGATATAATGGACACAAAAAGATTATGATTGAAACTGTGTTACGCAATTAGTGTGCCGGTCAAGCAGACATTGATGTAAGTAAGGTATAAACCGCGGGTTCAATACAACAGGAGCCGAGCGTTCGTAGTGATTGACACTTCATTAAATCTCTTTATACACCTCGCTGCAAAGCTGTGGCTTTAATGCCCAGTATCGCTCACCATGGGTTCAAAAGGCAATTAATAACGAGATTAAAGTTACTAGAATTCTTGTGCATATTTGGACTATACGACGGTGTAATAGTAATGTTACGATTGGTTTTATGCACAACGTTTTTGGTTTGATCCCCGGAGAGAGCAAATGTTTTAATCATTGATTTTTTTGTATGTAAGCTACCGCAATTTAAAAGCTTTTTTATAGTTTTTTTATAATTTGGACTGTTAATTATTTGAATAATGGATAAATTATTTAATGTATATGTGAACCTACATAAGTATTTATATTTGTACGCCGATAAGGCAAAACATAACTGATATAATTTTATTGTAACATCTTGCATGCCATGTTTGTGTACTTATGTTTTGGACAAATAGATATTTTTGTCGTTAAAGTTAGGCACAGGATTCCTAAAACTTTCGCCCAGCAAAAAGATGGTACCCTAAAACACACTTGATCAAACTACTACTACAACTAAAAACCGGTCAAGAGCGAGTCGGACTCGCGCACCGAGGTTTCCGTTCCGATTTCTGAAAAAGTGTGCTATTTAGACATCGTTTTATTTTTCCTGTAATCTTTACATACACTTCTATCACACTGAATAATTTTAGATTTTTCTCTTTGCAAACTTCGGAGATAGGGGGGGGGAACGGTATTTTTTTTTTACATTTTTCTTCAAAAGTAGAAAACTATGCGGCCTAAAATAAATTAAAAAAATGTTTGAGAATGTGCAAACGGCGTTCTTTTATATGATACCCCACATGCCCTAGTAGCCCTACTTTGAATTTTTAAGACCCCCTTACAGTCCCCGTTGCAAAAAAAATATAAATATTTTTATTTCTTTCTTATTTGCAAAATAGTTGGGTAAACGTCATCTAAAACTGTTCCAAGTTTCAAGTTGATAGCATTAGTAGATCTTGAGATATCCAGCTGTGACAGACAGACAGACTGAGTCACACCATAAGGGTTCCTTTTTTACCATTTTGGTACGGATCCCTAAAAACTAGCTCTAGTCATTTCAGGAATCGGGCATGAAACACTTCACATAATTATATCAACTTAGGTATACCCGGAACCCGGCAGCAGTCGAAGAAACCGCAAGACTTCTCATGACCATTTCAAGATACAACGTACTATACTTTGTATAGATCTAAGACAAATATGTATAGTTCTATTGATTTATAACGGTGTAACCTTCAATGGTACCTAAATATAATCTTTCCCAGATCTGTACCTAATCCATTTAAGGTCAAACAAAAATCGACCGTCAGCTTGAGCCCTACAACCCAAAACCCAAACACAATTATTTGCCCAATTAATGTCAACGCGGTCGATGTAACCCCTAGTGGACTGTTTCGACCCATCTTATTACCCCAGCCGAATTCCAGATAATTGCTTCATAAAGGTACAGGCGTCTGCATTAATTGGGTACCCCTTGCGCATTATAAAAGCTTTAGAAAAGGTTCGAAGTAGACTGCAAAGAAGGCGAAATGATCTGGATTGATAAGAATTTCATCAGCTGTAATATTAAAACGACGATAACGGACTTTTAAACTGAAGATCACGTTTAAAGGAGTAGTGTTAATGATTTGCAAAAAATATATGTTAAATTAGAGCATTTTTTTAAACTTATTATGTGAATGTTTTAGATTAATGTTTATATTACGACAACATAGTGTAATCAATTTGTAAAGTTATAACTAACGCGAATAAAAAACTGAGAATCACGCAAAAATTATCAAGCGTATTTTTATGAAACCTTCGCCATTTTAAAGATAGTTGATAGATAATTATTTATCTTTTAGTACCTATATATACGTGTTTTAATATAAATTAATAATGCGTCTAATTTGGGACAGCGCTCCTTGATGGGCGAGTCCTATTACTGGCTTGACGTACGACGCGTTGCGTGAGCTCAGCACAGAACAAGCAAGCTAACCACTCAAGGCCATTGGTATATATCTGCGTTAAAACATCGTAAACGACGATCGTTCTAAACTTTTAAACCGGGTAGCTTTTCGGTTAACAGCTTGGAAATTCAGGACATTCAGGTACGCTTTTGCGCAGCAATGGAAAATTACAGTCCGCGAGGCGTAAGATGAACTTTGAGCATTTTGTGAGTGCACATAGATAGTGTAGGTGTGACGTCCGGCATAGAGCGCGACACGTTCTTTGTTTGGTTTAAAACCGGTTTATACAGATTTTTGGCAATCGGCTTTTGTTCTTTTAGTACGAGAGGCCATGACCAACACCATGTTGCATCGTTGTAAAACGTAAAACGATAAGACGATTGAAGATTTTGTCTTACGTAAAACGTTAAGACAAAAATTTTGGTCATGGGCTCTCGTACCATTTTGGTGATCACTCACACAAATGCAAAGCTCAGCTTACGCCTCGCGGACCGTAACAGGAACAGGATATAATAGGTACAGTCAGCGTCACGATGTGGTTACCGCCTTCGTGACGCTGACTGTACCATCCTGAACTTGATGACAAAGGCTCAGTGTCCACTCGGGCACCTTACACTCAACTACTTTCGCTTAAATTAAGTATAGGTACTGTATGTAGGTTCTGCTTTGTCCAATCGAGGATCAACCATGTCGGTAGTTGATTTATCGTCGCTAAGCTATTACAGCCATGACACGGACAAAGGTGTTCTAGAAAAACTGCTCCCCGTTCTTTGGGCATCCCTAAATTGTGCAAAAACTACCTTATCATATTTTTACATGATGTATATCTTATTTGCATGTATTTAGAGCCTGTAATATCTTTACTGAGCCTAGGTTCTCTTAAAGCGTTTTTAACACTGCTTCTAAGAATTATGCCTAGTTTATTAACTGAAAAGTATAAGTGATTGAAAGCGACATATTTATAACGTTGGGAACGTTATAATTATGCGGGGACACAGGTCTCCTCTCTGTGAGAGGCATTGGGCCGTAATCCACCACCCGGGCCCAGTGCGGGTTGGTAGTTGTCATATGTCTTGGATTTTTTTTCGTTCTGCGCAGCATGTCGCGGGTTCGATTCCCGCACGGAACAAATATTTGTACGACCTGCAAGTATTTGTTCCGAGTCTGGGTGTTTTTCTATCTATAATATGTATGTATTTACAAAAAAAAAATGTATATAAGTAGTTTATAAGCCATCTCGTTACCATAACACAAGCATTAGGTTGCTTAGCTTGGGACTAGATGGCGTTGTGTGAAATGTCCAAGGATATTTATTTATTTATTTTTATTTTTGGTTCTAGGACATGCTGGTTTCCTCACGAGGTTTTCCTTCACCGTTTTGAGAGGAGCGGTGATGAAATAATTTACACAAAGTAAAGCGACTTGTGGCTAAGTCGTCGCTTGCCGGGGTTGGTCCGTGGATGGGTGACCATCTTTAAATACCGAGACTCCTCCGTGCCTCGGAAAGCACGGCAAGCCGTTGGTCCCGGCTGTCATTCGTGGATCTTTGAAAGTCGTTACCGGTCGTCAGAAACCCGAAAGTGTGACAACCAGTCTTACCAAGGAGTATCGTATTACCCAGTTACTGGGTTGTGGAGGTTAGATAGGCAGTCGCTCCATGTAAAATACTGGTATTCAGCTGCATCCGGTTAGACTGGAAGCTGACCGCAACATAGTTGGGAAAAGGCTAGGCAGATTGAATGCGCCTGTCAGGGTTCGAACCTGTGACCTACAACTCGTAAGTCGCGGCAGTTACCACTGGGCCACCACTGCCCTTAATTGAATATGATACCTTAATTTCTTTCTTCATGTCTTCATCTTTCTACATAGACACCCCTACATCACACACACCCCCACCTCACACATACCCTCCCCACACACACACACACACACACACACAAAATACTGTGCGCATTCCTTATTCCTTATTTAAATATTTTTTTGTATTGTTAAAAACCTTTGACATGCTTTCAAAATTATCTATAGTTTATTCTCTCAATTATTTAAGTACAATTAGTCAATGTAAACTGGAAGAGCGGGACCACCTAATACAAGCAAATCTTTGCTTAAAAGGTGGACTCCGAACTTAACAATGTAATTTACATAAGTTGATTTTTTTCTCTCGTTAGAGTAACGTAGAATCAATACAAATGATCAAAGTTTCGATAAGGGTTATAAAACGTAAATTAGATACATAAAAAAAGCTAGTCGAAATCTTACATGCTAAAACGTATCTAACTTACTAATAAGATATATGGATAGGTAAGTACTTACCTGAATAAAATATAATACGATTATCTTAATTTCTAGAAAACTTACTTATTATTTTATTTCTTAGAATACACACAATAAGCACACACGATATATCAAATATGTTTTAACAACTAAAAGTAAAAAAAATAACCACGAAACAAGGTTACGACATAATCTTTTAAGGCAAGTAGAGCTGCTAACTAGCGTCACCATTGAGCTCTACTCGCCTTAAGTTCTGTTGGTACGCTATCGAAAAACCGCGGGGTCAATACCTCCTAGAGAGCATGGTCATTGAAACTGATTGGGGGAAACACGAGGCTTTCTTCTTTATTATAACTGAGTACTTTAAGTTATAGAAAATATACTTGAGTAGGTATTTATCTTTAGGACATACAAACCTACCAAAATAACCTACTAACCTCAACAAAAAGTGATTTTAATTCAATAAATTCTTATTCACACCCATTTTACACAATATATACGAATGAACGTCAATTTTTCACCAAATACAACAAAATAAAATAACGTGCGGTTAGAACTCAACATAAAAGCGGTAAAACTCACACCGTTTTAGAGAATAATCGATAAACCAAACATTGAACTACGAGAACTTAACAAAAATAACAGTTTAACACAAAAATAACACTAAAACTCACAAATATAACAACTAAAAACCATTCAAACATAAAAAAATACATAGATAATATAAAACTATATACTTTAAACGTAGCGTGTGTACGAAAACGTATATACTGAGAGAACCGTACCTGATAGAACTTGAGCGTCCGTTTGCACAATTTAGAAATAACACTTGCACTTGTTATATTTTAAGTTGTAATGTTATTTTAGTTATGTAACACTGATCACTGATGTTGATGATTGTTTGTGACTTGGTCTTATGTAATGTGCTCGGCTATTGCATGGCGCGAGGTGGCCGCGCGAGGTACGACTGCAGATAGACATGGCGGCCAGCTGCGCGCGCCGCCCGCCCTCGGGTTAGTGGGCGCTCCCGCTAAGGCGCAGGGCGAGCGGATTCACGGGCAGTTTTGGCGTGGATTTGTCGTGACTTCGTGAGTTGCATTGGTGTTTTGTGAATGCCGGGCCTTCACTATACGTCAACGTCAATGCCCATACACGCTTTAACTCTTTAAACGTCGATTGACACCGGTGTGCATATAACAATAAAAAATCTATTGTGTCTGCTAATTGGCGTGCGACGGGTTAAACATCGCGGTAACTGTTCCGTTGTTCAACGCGATGAATTGAGCGGTCACACTTGAACGGTCAACGTCAATGCTCATTGAATTCACACTCCTTGTCCATCGGTAATGTGAATGCCGTTGTCAAATTATCGCCGTAGTGCTGGCTACACCTACGGTTATCGCCCTTCAACGCGATGTTCAACGGTGATGTCCGTATAGTGTGGCCCCGGCATCAAGAGATGATTTGTGGCAGGAACCTTGTTACATTTTTCTATTACGAGTACTTACCTAAGTCTAGAAGAACATATTATCAACATTCCTATTTTCATTTAGATAAGTCGCTAAAAAGTGTGCTTACATAAATAATTCATAAGTTAGAATTATTAGCGGAGTAATAACATAATTATCTTGGCGTCTATTAGCTAGCTAAAAGTTACAGTGTTAAGTTTTAAAAAAATATCTAAAATATCGAATCATAAAATAAATACAACAATTTACTGTGTCTGTATATGTTGTACATCTTTTTTTTCTATTAAAAAGAATTTCATTAGCTGAAAATTTAATTTTTTTAACCCTGTATTGCATGAATTACCAGGAATGAAAGAAAAAAATTTTTTTTTGCCTTATTTGTGTTTTATTGGGATGAATTAAGGATTTACAAAACGAAAAAAAAAATTAGGTACTTTACTTAAAGAAATAAAATCAAAAGCCATAAATGGCTTTGTGTGCATTTAGCACTTTCTATGATCATGCCATTTCTGGCTTTTTATGCACATGAAATACAATTTTTAGACAACATGCAAGTCTTTGAAACAGTTTCTTTTCTCATTGAGACACAAGTGAACGTTACTTTTCTCACGTTTTATATACGATCGAAACATACAATTATTTTGGCACAACTGACGACGTTCATCGTGCAATGGGAAGTGGTTGATTTTGTCAGATCGCACTTATTTCAATGGAACTTCTTGAACTCTGGCTTTACGTGCTCTTTTGACGGGTGGTGCTGGAGATTCGTTACGACCTGTAGGCGTAGCAGTTCTGCTTGTAGTAGGCGTACCTTGGACAGAAGTACCGGTAGTGCTGGGTCGGCCACGTTTCTTCGTGATGGTTTTACCTGCCTTTCTATAATGTTCGGATATGGCGAGTTTGAAGTCATACAGAGGCATATACATGCCATCAATTATTTATCATGACCTGGTGTACCTAGTTGTTTTAAATTATCACTGTCGTTCAGGTGTAGAAATCGTTTGATGGTTTCAAATCTATTACAAGTCATTATCTCATGCACTTGATTCTGGCCCACAGTAGTAGACCAATATCTCCTTGACGCTGGCAGATGGACCAATGAAGTGAAGATTACAATTCCTATGAAGTGTTCTATTTCAGATCTGGTGATATTTGCTGGCTTGTTGACATTGACCTGTACAGATTTCAAATTAGACTGCTCAGCTATGAAATCAAGCAACTCGTCGGTAAAAAAAAAATTAAAGAAATCAGCCGGTGAATCAAGCATTTGAACACATTCTGGTAAATCCAGGGTACCAGTAAATTTATAGTTATTACTATCATATGCAGGCATTTTACCAAATTTCCAGTTAATCTTTTCTTTTAGGTTTTTATTTTGTTTAGTTTTCATTTGCTTAGGATTAAGAATATTGTTCTCGTCATCGGAAGTGTCCAAATCGGATTCAGGTATAATGATTGGTTGTTTGCGGGAGTTTGTTAAGCGAAGGTTAGAAAGCGGAATGTTGTCGTCGTCGGAGTCAGATGCGGAGTCATCACTAATGGAACCATCACCGGGTATAGATTTAGTGAAACGATTAGTGCCATAAAAGCGTGAAGGAAGCATTCTGAAAAGATAGGACATAAAGAAATCAGCATCGGTGAATGCATGCAAAGCCATTTCTGGCTCAAGCGTTTTACACCGTAAATGCATACAAAGCCAAAAATGGTTCCCACGAAAAATTTAGAAAATTAAACAGAAAAACCTAAGATTAGTGAAAAACACATTAGTTAGAGTAAATAGAACCCTTGAACAGTACATTTCATATTTTTTACACACAAATTACTTACCTTTTCTAATAATTGTTGATTATCAAAGTCTCACGAGAAATCACCTCGTCCATTTACTGCGCACACGCCGTAAAAAGTGAAGTTATCTTGACAAATGGCTCTAACCATAGACAAAAAAAATACGTTCCATTCCACGAACAAGTGATTGATACAGCCCTAACAAGATTTATTAATTATTATTAAAACTAAGTGTAGAAAAAAATATTTAATTTCAACAGCCATAAATGGCTTACTATGCAATAGAGGGTTAAATGCTTACGTCAAAACGCAACAGCGGAACACCGCCCTAATCTAGACAAAAGGCTCGCACTTTGTAACGTTCAGCGTTACCTCGTACCGAAGACACAACTTATCAAAACGTCTGTGCATGTACGACATACACTGCCGCGTATACACTACCACCTTACCTCAACTCCTGAACAAAAGCCGCAATGTATACGAAGCAGAGAGATTGAGTCTTGTAGTATTATTTTTTCAGTAGGCAGTAGGCAAGTCGTCGTGAAAAAATGTTGATTTTTAGACGAAGCCTCGAATTCACCATGTGCAATAAGATATTTAGTCAAGCTTAGATGAAGATTTATATTAGGAGGAGAAAAGTAAGTATCAGTGTGTACTGATTTTTATTATTTTATAAGTAAATAAAATAAAATAAATAAATAAATATCCTTGGACATTTCACACAACGATATATGATGTTTTATTGGAGTTTACAGGATTGTTATTTGCTGGTTGAAGAATAGCTTTGCAACGTGAGGTTTTGGTTCAATTCGATTCCCTGTTGAGCTGTTTGCTGTTTTAGGGTTCTAAGTCAACGCAATAAAAAAATACAGCCATTTATGCGATACTCGCAAGTAAATCAAAACCTAAGGGGTACTTCCCGTTGACCTAGAATAATGAAATTTACCAAGAAGCAAGGTCTCACAGCGCAAGTAAATGAAAAAGTCGGAAAAATATTAATTTGTAATTTTAACACATATTAAGTTTGTTTTTGGGATAAATTCTTTTGAACTGCGGAACGCTTCATCGTGCTTCACTTGGCCGGTTTTTTAGGGTTCCGTACCAAAATGGTAAAAAAGGAAACCTTATGGTGTGACTCAGTCTGTCTGTCTGTCTGTCTGTCACAGCTGGATATCTCAAGAACTACTAGTGCTATCAACTTGAAATTTGGAACAGTCTTAGATGACGTTTACCCTACTATTCTGCAAATAAGAAAGAAATAAAAATATATGTATTTTTTTTGCAACATGGGGTGAAAGAGGGTCTTAAAAATTCAAAGTGGAGCTACTAGGTCATGTGGGGTATCATATGAAAGAGCGCTGTTTGCACATTCTCAAACATATTTTTATTTATTTTTTAGGCCGCACAGTGTTCGACTTTTGATGAAAAATGTAAAAAAAAAATACCGTTCTCCCCCCCCCCCCCCCCCCTTATCTCCGAAGTTTGCAAAGAGAAAAATCTGAAAATATTCTATGTGATAGAAGTTTATGTAAAGATTACAGAAAAAATAAAACGATGTCTCTAAATAGCACACTTTTTCAGAAATCGGAACGGAACCCTCGGTGCGCGAGTCCGACTCGCTCTTGCCCGGTTTTTTTTTTGTAACTACATTGTATATTTTGATTTAAAAGAGTGCCCATGGAGTTTCTTGCTCGTTCTTCTCCACAGGTACCTACTACGCTTTGGAATGGGCAACTAGCTTCATCTTTCTGACTGACCAACCCCTTGACAATTCAAAAGTGCCTGTAATTGATTTAATTGTAATAAATGCTTTGAGTTTGAGTTTATGAAACAAGCACCCTGAAAAAAGTAGCCTTGCCGTTTATCAATAGGTACCTACGATATAAAGTAATTAGAAACCTAAATAATGTTGAATTAGCTCGAAGATCGTGGCTAAGTAATAACAGCCGCACGGGTCGATCCGTCAGGTTAAGCTACGCTTGCCGGGGTTGGTCAGTGGATGGGTGACCATCTTTACATACCGAGATTCCTCCGTGCCTCGGAAAGCATGTTAAGCCATTGGTCCCGCCTGTTATTCGTGGATCTTTGACAGTCGTTACGGGTCGTCAGAACTTCAGAAGCCCGAAAGTCTGACAACCAGTCTTACCAAGGGGTATCGTATTACCCAATAACTGGGTTGTGGAGGTCAGATAGGCAGTCGCTCCATGTAAAATACTGGTATTCAGCTGCTTCCGGTTAGACTGGAAGCCGACCCCAACATAGTTGGGAAAAGGCTAGGCAGATTGATTTTTAGCTCGAAGATCGTGCGTAATTGTAAAGTTTGGTGTTTAACAGTGTATTAATCTATCAATACTTTATACTAATAATAAAACTGAAGAGTTTGTTTTTTAGGGTTCCGTACCTCAAAAGGAAAAACGGAACCCTAATAGGATCACTCGTGTGTCTGTCTGTCCGTCTGTCACAGCCAATTTGCCCCAAATCTAATGGACCGATTAAGTTGAAATATGGTACAGATAGAACATCTGTGACCCAAATACGGAACGGTAAAGTATATAAATGAATTTTGAATATGAGGGTCACTTTTGGGGGCCTAAAAAGAAAATATAAAAAAAATATTTTGCAAACTATACTTAGGTACCGTGTGACATATAAAATGAAAGAGCTTAGGTACTATGAGGGACTCAAGTATATTTTTTTTATAATTTTAAAATAAATTATCTTAAAGTTATTTAAGAAAATAGACGACAATTGACCTGTACCCCCTTTATCTGAGAAACTACTTAGCCTAAAATTTTGAAAAAACTACAGAAAATAGTTCTTTACCTGTAGATTACAGGAAAAACTGTAAGAAGTTTGTGGTCTTAAAATAACATGGTAAATCAACACAATAACATGGTAATCTCTCAATATTGTGAGTAAACTTATATTTACAGTGGAAATGTATGGGAGAACATGTTTTTCAACTACAATGTTAAGTTTGTTATTGGAATAAATTCATCCCAACTACGGAACCCTTCATTTTGCGTGGTCCAACACGCACTTGGCAGGTTTTTGTTTGAATGTTTGAACGCGCTAATCTTTGGAACTTCCAGTCGGATTTGAAAAACATTTGCACAGAGATATCAATTGTGAATTCTTTATTGCGTTCCATAATGTTATAAGTTGGTAAGCTTAAAAATAATGTCACTATTATGGACCCTGTCGGGCACAGCAAAGTAGGAGAGAGGAGGAAGAGCGCTTATTTTGTGCGCTTATTATTTATTTATTTATTGTATAGTATTATTTAGATATTGAAGTATTTATAATAATTGTTTTATTTGTTTAATAATGAATGTATTATATAAATGGTATAGTATTAAATGTAAATTTTCTATTTAAGAATTGTAAATTATAATTTATCATCTAATTTATCATTTATTATATCCTGTATAATGTAGACAAGGAATAAGGAAGTCTTTCCAGGTAGCACGTTCCCATGAGATATATATTTTCCGACTTCCACGCGGGCAAAGCCGCGGCCAAAAGCTAGTTGACAATAATGATTCAATTAATTATAAATAATAAAATAATAAGTAATACATATCCTTGGACATTTCACACAACGCCATCTAGTCCCAAACTAAGCAACCTAATGCTTGTGTTATGGTAACGAGATGGCTGTTAAACTACTTATATACATATATTTTTTTTGTAAATACATACATATTATAGATAGAAAAACACCCAGACTCGGAACAAATACTTGTAGGTCGTACAAATATTTGTTCCGTGGTGGATGTTAAAATAAAAATCCTACCTACATACATAACGTCTTGTTTCCCCGAAGGGTTATGCAGAGATGTACCTATAGTACACCAGAATACACATTTCGGCAGTTATGTTTAGGTCCCATGAAACAGGGGGCGAGCATATTGTCATCAACCGGGCACAATACGCTGCGGGCGGCTACTGAGAAATTCCAGATGGAAACACCCAATAACATTTTGCCCGACCTGGGAATCGAACCCATATCCTCATGCTCAGCAGTAGCAACCACTACACCAAATATTAAATCATAATTGTATAAGATCAAAGTGACGCTTTTAGAAAGAATGAAGAATTATAAAGAATTAGCAACCCCGACAGACGTTTTCCTATCTGAACGATCCTAGAACCCGACTGCAGCGCCACCTACCGGGTCCAATTGTCTTTTCAAACCATCCAGGAACCCATTCAAATATACAAACAAAATTTCATCTAAATCGGTCCAGCCGCTGTTATTTGCGGAAGTCTCATACAAATTTCCATCCCCTAGTTTAAGGGGTTGGTGGGTAAAAGTTCCAAGTTTTAGAATTTTTTTGTTGTTTGTGTACTAATACTAGCTTACATACCAAATTTCAGCTTTCTAGGACTTCAGGAAGTACCCTAAGAATTTTTATGATCATCAGTGAGTTAATGACGAAATCGGGGTATTTTAGATATCAATAAAATCTAAAGTATAAGAGCTATGCAATTGAAACATATAGTTACCCTCTTACAAATAAAACACAGAATAAAGTTATATCAGGGATAACAAAGGAATAACCATACATTTTCATAGGTTTAAATTTGGAATAACTTCATTCTGTGTTTATTTGTAAGAGGGTATAGGTTTAATAACAGCCGGTTTCTGATTTGAGAAAAGTAGCAAATCTCAACTGATTATTCTCAAATACATAAGTATGCGCTTAAGTTTTTTGTGTTTCACAAGTCAAAATCGAATTTCATCAAACCATAATCAACTGATTTACTCAACTATTCCTGATCAAAGCTAACACGTTCCAATTTACATTAAAAAACCGGTACTTTTCAAAAACTCATAATATTGCATCATTTTATTCTTATAATAATTTAAAACAGCCTTAAAAAGAAAGTTAATTTTAAATAACGGCATTAATTTCAACAATTTTATGTTTTAGAGTTGCTATGATATGATGTCAACCACTGACATCATATCCCGAATATTTTGTTTATCTGGTATAATCCAAACCCAAGTTAAGAAGGTTCAAAAATACGACGAAGTGCTTCGAGTAAAGGTAGAGGTAGTGCCCTTGCGCTTCGCTTGGCTCGTCTTGGCGGGAGCACTCAAGTGCCCCCAGATAGATACCTCCCCACCACTTTTCAGCCAAATCGGTTGAGCCGTTTTTAGGGTTCCGTACCAAAATGGTAAAAAAGAAACCCTTATGGTGTGACTCAGTCTGTCTGTCCGTCTGTCTGTCCGTCTGTCTGTCTGTCACAGCTGGATATCTTAAGAACTACTAATGCTATCAACTTGAAATTTGGAACAGTTTTAGATGACGTTTACCCAACTATTTTGCAAATCAGAAAGAAGTAAAAATATTTATATTTTTTTTGTAAAAGGGACTGAAAGGGGGTCTTAAAAATTCAAAGTGGGGCTACTAGGGCATGTGGGGTATCATATGAAAGAGCGCTGTTTGCACATTCTCAAACATTTTTTAATTTTTTTAGGCCACATAGTTTTCGACTTTTGATGAAAAATGTAAAAAAAAATACCGTTCCCCCCCCCCCTATCTCCGAAGTTTGCAAAGATAAAAATCTGAAATTATTCTATGTGATAGAAGTTTTTGTAAAGATTACAGGAAAAATAAAACGATGTCTCTAAATAGCACACTTTTTCAGAAATCGGAACGGAACCCTCGGTGCGCGAGTCCGTCTCGCTCTTGACCGGTTTTTGAGTTATGAATAGTGTAATTAACACGACTTTCTTTTGTATATGTATATAGGATGTAGCTTCATTCTTCATATCCTCCGTGTGCGAATGTCTTTTGACCATCAATTGAATCACGGCCAAGCGGCGTTTCCAAGACTTACCTACTTATATCTAAATAGGAGTTTCTAATTCCCAGCACACATGCGAAAGGAGAAATGAAAAATAAATGTAGACAATTAAATAGTGTGCACAACATTAACAAAAATATTGGTATTCAGCTGCATCCGGTGAGACTGGAAGCTGACCCCAACATAGTCGGGAAAAGGCTAGGCAGATTCAGTGTGCACAACATTCACTTGCCAATTTGATAAATTCCTACCTAAAAATCTGACATCAGCAAAATGATTCGAAATGAAAATACTAGGGTAAGGTACCTACACACAGCTACATATCAAATTAACAAGCTAAACATTTCATTCAGTAAAGCTGACCTCTCATTGTACGGAAATCCTATAAATTACAATGCGAGATGAGCTTATACTGTGGAAATATATAGCTTGATATGTAGCCGTGTGTACAATACAATAATCCCGACCTTTTGGTATGAACTAATCCCCTATTTCTGGCCGAGACATCCAGATATAACGAAACCAAAGCCGAGAATTGCATTTTTAACGTCTTTAAAATAATACGAAGACTGTTAAAAGTTCCTCTGAGTTATGACCTATTAATCCTATTATATTTTTGTATACTGGGCCGGGTTTAATTTTTATTGTTCTCTCCATGAAGTATGAGGAAGAAATAAAATTTGAAAGCTTTGTTGAAATACTTTTGTTTGTTTATAGTCAGTCAATTGGACGGGTAACATGGGTTTCCACTTTCCACTTTAGGCCAGGAAATGTCAGTCACAGACAGTTTATTTATGGTGACTGATAATTAGTGACCGATAAACAAATGATTGTGCTCATGATAACAAACAACTTTTACTAGGGGACCGAACCTGAAATCGCGGAAAAAAAGATCTGCTGTTCCCTACATTTATGTTCGCTTAACTGAACCATTGACTGAAGCAGTGCAGGGCTCACTCTTCTTTAGGGATTTCTTCCACGCCTTTTTCAAAGGCAGCCATCTTCAGGGTTCATAAAACGAATTCCTCTAAGTTTATCTTTTATTTTTGGAAATAAATAAAAGTCACAAGGTCAGGACTTTATGGAGGATGACTCACTAACTCAACACTTTCGATACACAAATATTCGATAGTCCGTCTGGCGGAGTGAGCTGGAGCGTTGTCGTGATGGAGGAGGATCCTGCTTCTTGGGAGCTGCTGTCTAACATTTTCCAAGACAACTGGTAAACAATGACTGACATACCAATCTGCAGTAACAGTCTACTTCTAGGACAATTGTTGCGAAATTACCCGTTGTGGCCCAGTGGTAACGGCCCTGACTTACAAGTTATAGGTCGTGGGTTCGAACTCAGGCAGGCGATTTTCTTTGTGTAAATAATTTCATCACCACTGCTCTCAAAACGGTGAAGGAAAACATCGTGAGGAAACCGGCATGTCCTAGAACCAAAAATTCGAAGACATGTGACATCTACCAACTCGCACTGGGCCCGCGTGGTATATTACAGGCCACTCCCTCTCATTGAGAGGAGGCAGAGGAGGCCTGTGTCCCAGCAGTGGGAACATTATAGGCTGATTATGTGTTATGTGACCCGTCCGTCCAAAGCATGACGCAATCATCTTTTTCCCTTGACTTTTGCCCTTCTTTACTTTTGTCGACAAATCTTCGAATAGAAATATCCATTGCGCAGATTTCTATTTGGTTTCAGGTCCGTAATAATATATCCAGCTTCCATCACCTGTGACGATGTCATATACAGCATTCGAGTCACCTCCGTCATACTTTTCAAGCATTGAGCGGCACCAATCCAAATGACGGCATTTTTGATCTTCTGTCAAAAAGGAGTATGTCTACCTAGGGCAAGTCATCCAGCTCGGTAGACACAACTTTAATAAAGAAGCCGACAGAATGATCCAGTTGGGTTGGTCAGCTTTTCGTCAACTATCTCGCAATGTTTGAAGACTAAGGTTTTCAACCAGTGCGTCCTGCCCATTACGACATACGGTGCTGAAACGTGGACACTGATAGTCGGGCTAGTCCACAAATTGCAAAAAACGTGAGAAAATTTGAATTTCGCGGGCTACCCTGGGGCTTTCGGCGCCTTAATAATAAAAAAATGTGTGAGTTTGTACATTTTTAGTCAGATGAGGTAGAATTTTTTGACCTCACCTGACCTACCTCTAAGTAACTAAAAATGTGAGCATAGGATATTTCAAAATGTTTCATATCTCCAGACTTATGATTTTTTTCTCAATGGTGGCTCTAGTTGGCGGCACTACTCGCCTTAAAACAATTAATTTCACGTGAACAAAGTCGCGGGCAAAAGCTATGGTCGGACTTTTAAGTAGCTGCAGTAAACTGACACTTCTACTGTCATTTTTACTGTCATTTCGCTGTCAAATAAGAACATATTTTTAACGAAATGACAGTTGAGAAGTGTCATTTTACTGCAGCTAATTAAAAGTCCGAGCATAGTTCTCGTATAAAGAAGTACAGCTGCAATTGCAATCGCGTAGGTAGATCTATCTAAACATCTATGTAAATAAAAAGAGAAGTCCTGTCCTGAGTTCCTGACTGACTGACTCATCAACACCCAGCCCAAACAAACCCTTGAACCTAGAAAGCTGAAATTTTACACAGAGGTTCCCTTTATAATGTGTACCTAGACAAGGAAAAAGGAAGGATTTCCTGGTAGTACCTAAGTTCCCGTGGAGTATTTTCCGAAAACCACGAGGGCGAAGCCGCGGGCAAAAGCTAGTACCTACTAGATTCCATGCCCAAGCTCCTTCTAGCAGACTATTCTATCATCATTCTCCTGCCCGTATCCCAATTTATTTAGGTACGGTGCAGGTATTCTTCCTTCCATTCTTATTTATTAGTCGTCTCAGTAGTCACCCCTTTTCTAGCCAAGACATTTGTTCATACCGTCTATCCATCGTTTCTCTGGTCTTGTCTTCCCCTACCTACTCTTATAGCCATCAAATAAATAAATTATCATCTTACTAGCATTATTCTATATTTTTCAATACGTCAGCAACGAAAGTCGGTTAACACTGAAGTGTTATGTAAAATGTAAAGGTACCTACAGATTATTTGCAACACAACACAACATGTAAGGTAACATACAATGCAACATTTTCCATACCATACATTGTATTGTGTTCGCGAGCGCACTGAGCAGCGTTCGCGGCGCGGAGGCCATTGATTGCATGTTGTGTTGCAAATAATTTGTACTCAGCTTTATCGTGCCATCCAACTTCAGTCGCTGTAGCTAGATACTAGTAATTTCATCATCTTACTGTCTTATTGCAATAACAAACATGTCAGTACTCAGTAGATATAACCTAACTATATGTAGATAAAATTCCAGCAACGCTTCGTATCGTACCCATCCCATAGACCGCAGATGGCTACCCAATTATTTGCCCTTAGCCGTAGCCTGCCTGTTATAATAATACGTGACGCTTTCCCACTCAGTTCTAACATAATATAAGTAGCTAATAATAAAATGGACTGCCTCTATTTCTCTAACGACTATTGGAAACTTGCACCTGTTCACCATAATAATATTTCCGTTTTAAACGGGTGAGATTTTATTAGGTTGTCCTTGAAGGAAGTTCAAAGGAAAATACCTAGATACAGTGAGCGTCAAAAATATCGGGACGAACAGACTGTTCAAAATTATAAACTTTATCTCAATGCAATGGCAGGTAATCTGAAAAGCTCAAAGCAGATGGCGCTGGCTATTTTGGAGGTCATGCGAACTGTCAAACATTGGTTATTTCTATGGAGCGACGAAGTTTTCACCAAAGATAAATAATTTTCTTAAAATAAAAATGCCTCAGTGTTGTGTTGTACTTTTATGCCCCTCAAGAAACTCAGGATACAGGTTCCCAAGCGATGACCACTTAAGAAAAAAGTGGATTATAGCAATTGAAAGATTAGACAATACAAACCGACAAAAGATTCTCGTATTTGCAACCAACATTTTGTTCAATCAGACTAATAACCCCGGTTAAGAGTTAAGTCTTTCGAAGGGGAAATCCGTTTAAGAAGTTACCTTTATCATGAGTAACTGCTTGAATGGGTATACCTTCAATATGGATAACCAATTGAATGGGTTCTATACTTGAAGCCCAGTGAAAGCGTTACCCTTCATTAAGATAAAATCAATCTGCCTAGCCTTTTCCCAACTATGTTGGGGTCGGCTACCAGTCTAACCGGATGCAGCTGAATACCAGTATTTTACATGGAGTGACTGCCTGTCTGACCTCCACAACCCAGTAACTGGGTAATACGAAACCCCTTCCCTTCCCTTTGGGCTTCTGACGACCCGTAACGACTGTCAAAGATCCACGAATGACAGCCGGGACCAACGGTTTAACGTGCTTTCCGAGGCACGGAGGACGTCTCGATATGTAAAGATGGTCATCCATCCACTGACCAACCCCAGCAAGCGTAGCTTAACCTGATGGATCGACCTGTGCGGCTGTAATTACTTAGCCACGAGCTCCTCCTTCATTAAGATAACCTATATAATATACCTAAGGGTTTTGTTCGGGTTACCATATTAGCTATTTATAACGTATGCCCATCATCGAGAGATCATATTAAATTGCTCCGAGTCGAAATGTTACGTTGTTATCGTTTTTAAGAGAGTTGAAGTGAAACCCTTTTGAACGGTTTAATTTAAGCCGTTCGAATGGGTTACCCACATCGTGTGAAAAATCCTATCGAAAACCTTTTCAATAACCTCGAAATTCCCGCAAATTAATTCAACACACTAAAAATATACTTTCTCTTGAAAAACTGTTAGCAGTGACCGCCAATCTCACTAGCGCCACCCCGCGGGAGCAATGGCGGACATCCCTGCCATTGGATAAACATTCCTTGTGTCACTGAATTAATATTTCATTTTTATAGTTGTTTAGATCATTATGAACAGTCTGTTCGTTCCGATATTATTGACGCTGACTGTACAAGTTTTCACATGTTTTCCTCAATTCATTTGGAGCCGGGGGACACTCAAAGAAAATACCTACTTACACCAAAAAGGTTTAGGTAGTGAAATAAAGGTAAACAATCTTGATGTGTCTTTTATCATTTTTTTATTTTAAAACCTCAGTTTAAAAATAAAATGCAACTAAAAACCTTTGTAAATACAACAATAATGATTACTAAATCAATTGAACCATTAGTTTTAGCGGTAGTTTATTTGTTTAGTATGTGTTTGTGTAAAAAGTCACGTCAAGATTGTTTACCTTTATTTCACCACTTTTATTCGTACTATACCTTTCTGGCTTAGCTTTCTGGTATAGTACAAATTTTCACAGATTTTCCTCAATTAAGTATAATTATTATATTGCAGTAGTTTCGGTAAGCTTTTCATTTCTGATTAGTTTATTAATATTATGAATGTTGAAACACCAATCAGTACTTACCTACATCGAAATAAGGTCTAATCGATTCAAAACCAAGCAAATTCAAATCGTGTCCGCTGTGCGCTGACTCAATACTCACAGCAGCAGCTCTCAGTAACACCTGCACTACCATTGCGTTACTTGAAATTTTTAAAACCACGTATAAGTACGGAAGGGCCCGGAAGGCGAAGGACAGGGTGTTGTGGCGCTGCCTGGGAGAGGCCTATGTCCAGCAGCGGATTGTGATAGGCTGAGTTGATTGAATACAAGTAGATACTGTCCGTAGCCCCGTAGCTAACGACATAATTTTATTATTAACTCACTCTGCGGCCAGCAAAATAAATGATTGATCATCATTCTCGCTGGCCCCAGCATGACCAGATAACACCGACGATGCTGTTTAAGCACATGTCATTTTATAAGAAAACGTACGCAGCCTGTATCACGAATCTTGAATAGACATTTTAGCCATGTTATTATAATAAAATTGTACTACAATATATTTTTATAGAACGCCACCAATTCTGAACGAAACATGCTATTTCAGTACAAGCCGTCCATGTGATTGTGACATTGTCAATTAGTCAATAGTTGCGAGCTCAGAAGAACGACTAAAGCAAAGCATAGAAGGAAGGCTAAAAACAGAATTCTGTAACTACCTTTATTCCCGTTCTATTATTAGGTACGATAAAGGATGTGGGAAAGAGATGAATGTTTTACTCTTTCTTTTACTTTCTTGGCATGGTCACAAGATCAATTGTCATTTGGTTAAAAAAGTTATAGTATGACGCGGCCATTTCAATGTCTGACAGTTCGTTCATTGAACTACCTGACTTATTCGCGTGTTCATTGTTTACGTGTTTGTCGTAATCTTCAATGGTTTTGCGATGTTTTAATAATATTTCTACTGTTAGATTGCATGAATTCTTTGTTTAACTACAAACAGTGAGTGTGTGGACGCTGTGGAGAAATTTCTTGTGTGGTTGGGGGCTGCCAGTCCCATTCATAGCGAAAATAAAATGAACAATAAATATTGACCTTCCATCGGTAAGTTTTTGCTCAATTTCTTGTTGCATATGATCTGATAAACGAATATAAATACATAACAAATATTGCTGTGTCACTATATAGCTGAAACCAGTCGTAATATTTATTCCAATAGAAGTTATTAGCGAATATTCGGAAATTGTTTTGGGGTTATCTTGATCAGCCATAGTGACGTAAATAATGTTGTCGATACTTTTCTTTTATAGATTTCCTAGACAATGTGAAAAAAAATGGATAAATTGTATTGGTAGACGAAATTGGACTCAGCCACATAATATGCTCCAAGCATTTTACCTTGTAATCATTTGGTAATGAACCTATGAAATGGATGTAGCATGTTCTTTAAGTCGTCACTTAGAGAACATGCTGTTCCTACATTATTTGTTATGGATAGAACAGATGAAATGGTCTGATATACAGGATGAATTTTTTTTTTTTGAAAATACCTTAATTATATCATAATACTGGATGAATTTTTTATCATGCACCAAATTGAAATGGGAGATTTTACTCATCATTATGAACAACTTTTACTATGGGACCAAACCTGAAATCGCGAAAAAAAAAATCAGCTGTTCAGTACATTTTGACGAGTTTGATGTAGATAAATGTACTGAACAGCTGATTTTTTTTTCGCGATTTCAGGTTTGTTCCCATAGTAAGTTGTTCATAATGATGAGTACAATCTCCCATTTCGATTTGGTGCATGATAAAAAATTCATCCAGTATTATGATATAATTAAGGTATTTTATTGGCAATAAATAGTATCCCGTTCAAATTAAAACTTGATTTATTACATTACAGAAAATACTTATGGAAGTCTGCGAAGAAGGACATAGCGCAGTTCTGCAAATTAAAAGAACCGCTCACCATCAACAGCAATCTAACATGAAGACAGGTATAACATTTCAGAAATATGTTCACTTGATATATGCGATACAATGATATTATATTAAAAATATCATTGATGCGATATTATTCTTCTAATTATCCCAGTCGGAAATATAATCGTGTGCAAATTTATTTATTTATTTTTAATAAAAAATACGTAATTGTAGGATCCCGTAGCAATGGAAGTTGAAATAGGACCTAGTACATCGGTACAGATTAATGAATCGCCACTGATATTGACATCTCGTGAAATCATCTCACATCAGTCAGGTAAGACATACAAATAAAACTATTTACCTAAATAAAAATGATGATAAAAAATCTTACATAAATTTTATTGAGAACTGTTCGTTTTAGGAATCCTTGACTCAGATGACAATAACAAATTCAGAAATAATTGGATTCCATCCCGATTCAAGAAGACTGCGCTTTTGGCGAGTTCCTGGTCGCCAGAGCCGACTCCAGAATCCTCAGGAAGTTCATCCGTATTATTGGGCGTATTTTTGGGTGGGCTGGAATTCGCGTAACAGATTATTAAAGTTGCTAGGCGTTTTATTTTTTTATTTAAAATATTATCTGGTCGTTATTTATTTTTTTTATGTACGAAAAGTTTTTGTCGCTTTGGTACCATTTTGAATTTTCATAATAAATTTTATTTTTTCACTAACAACCATTTTATTTAATCAAATAATTCAAATCTCTATTAAATTTTATTATGCTTCTACTGATTTAAAATAATGTGTTACATAAAAAGTATTAAAATAAATAGATAGTTCCCTAGACTTTGTTGAGTAGACTATGATGTAATCTAAAATTCAAATAAATTTGAGAAAGTAAGTTGCTAAAAACATTTGCAAAACCGAATGTCTCCCACTTCTTTTCAATAAACTCATCAGTTATTATGGCAATTAAATACATTCGGGTTTAGCCGGGTCAGATTTAATACATGAAGAGCTGTCGGGAACCAAGGAAGACTTTGGTGATGATGATGACGAACTATTTAGTTCATACTTAAAGTATTGTTTCATTTTGAACGAATATATTAAGTATTGGGATCATAAGTATGCTTAGTTACTTCAAAATTTTTGGTACACACGGCTACAGATCAAGCTATACATTTCCAGTATAAGCTGATCTCGCATTGTATAGGATTTCCTTACAATGAGCGGTCAGTGTAAACTGGAACTGTATACCTTGATGTGTAGCCGTGTGTACCTACGGTTATTATTCTTGGCAGTATAAGAAAGAATGTTATTGTAAATTCTATCGACGTTGAAATTTAGTGGGTACATCACTAGTCGAAATAAAATGAATGACAACCTACAAAATGTCGAAACGTCTTCTGTATACGTGTCCTTCTTTAACATCATAGCGGCTCCATAAGTCAAAATGAAACAAATATATCGAGTTCAGTTGCTATTTTAGCACTACTTCTATGCTTTAGTCGTTCTTCTGAGGTTGCGAGCTTGCGAGTTTTGCGATTGACACTTGACAGATTGACGTGACAGTTGACAGATACGATACCTTTGTTTCTGTGTTGGTCCTATTTAGTGTTTTCTTAAAAATATTAGATTTTGCAAATTAAAGCCGCTGAATAATGAGATGGTATACTAAATAACTAGCTATGACTACTCAATACAAGAAATTCACTAGACTCATAGCTAAATGGCCCGTAGACAACACTAAAGGCGAAAGGTAAGAAAATGTGAGGTTATGCGACATAATATTATTTTTATCCTCTTCGTACCCAACACCCGTTTACTTAAAAATTACTTCACAGAGACCTCGGAAAATTCATCAGAGACAAAGTCAAGGCGGCGTTTGAGTCATCGGAGAGGCAGAACTTGGATTCTGAGCTCTGCAACAAACAGTACAACTCCCTCAACAAACTAGCCGATAACTATTACAAAAACAAGTACAAACGGAAACACAGCAGTACTGCGACAGGCCTGAGTACTGAAGAGTGCAACCTCATCCTATCTAGCGAAGTTCTCGAGTATTTGAAGGAGGAAAATAAAGGTTTCTTTAGTAAAATATTCAGTAAAGATAAAAAATGATTCTAAGACCGTTCCAGAGACTCCACAGGGCAGTACTCGCTCGTAGACTATCCATAGAACAAGTTCAATATAGAGACCATACACCAGTTATGTTAAATGAGTCTATAAAACACTTAAATCCTAAAGACAATGAGCTGTACATTGATATGACATTTGGAGCCGGGGGACACTCAAAGAAAATACTAGAAGCTGCTGATTGTAAAGTTATAACCTTAGACAGAGACCCTTTAGCTTATGAGAAAGCCCAGAAATTAGCTGAAGAATACCCAAATAGAGTAACACCATTATTAGGAAGGTTTAGTGAACTTCCTACCCTCTTGAAAGCCAAAGAAATAAAACAGTCCACAATAGATGGAATGCTATTTGACTTTGGATGTTCTTCAATGCAATTAGATGTAGGAGAAAGAGGATTTTCTATCAGCAAAAATGGTTTCTTAGATATGAGAATGGATGCTGGCAGGGACCCTAATCAAATAACAGCAAGAGAAGTGTTAGCAACTGCAAATGAACATGAACTTTACAAGATATTCAAAATATATGGTGAAGAGAAGAAAGCAGCAAAAATTGCACAAACTATCATACACGCTAGATATATGATCAAAAATATTGAGACTACCGAAGAACTAGTAGAACTTGTCAACTCATGCTGTCCGGATGAGAAACGATTGGACAAACTACAAAGACCACAGTCAAATGCTACAAAGGTCTTCCAAGCATTACGTATCTTTGTAAACAATGAGTTGAATGAACTCAACTATGCTATGTTACTAGCTAAATATTACTTGAAAATTAATGGAAAATTAGTAACAATATGCTTCCATTCATTGGAAGATACAATAGTCAAGCGTCATATAGCAGGAAATCTAATCAATGAGGTTGCTAATCCAGTTCCGTTGAAGTATTTAAGTCCAACTTTAGTGCAGAATCAGGATACAATCAACCAGTTTCTGGATACCCCTTGGCAAGCCATCAATAAGCATGTAGAGGTACCAAGTGATGAAGAGGTGGAGAGGAATCCTAGAAGCCGTAGTGCTAGGTTACGAGCTGCCATCAAAGTGAAATGAGATATTATAATGGCATGGAACAAAATGTATAGCTTAGTCAGTGGTTGTATTATTTGTAAATACAATTTGTTTTTATTAAGTATTGTAGTTTCTATTACAAAATGCTAGAATGATTTTCGAGTTTCATTAAAAAATAATATTTGCGTACAAAACCCCACTCCCGATTTACATTGTGACACTTCTACCACAGAATACATAATTGTAAAAGTACAGAAGATTCACTGCGCAAAATCATTTAAATAAATAGCGACTCTTGCTACGATACAATAAAGTGCAATTTAGGTCGCAAAGCGTTAATTACTTACAGTTACATTCACCTAGAAGTTGCCTCTCATTTTATCGCGTAACTATTATACCTTCTGACTCGTTAGGGTTGTCTTCTTTTACGACGCGGCCCGAGTATCGATCTAACGTGCGAGCCGGTCGGTGCGCGGCAGCCCACACTGAACTAGTCCGACAAGTCGAGCCCGCCGAGTACGTGTAGCTCCATACCTAAAATGCGCAGTGCACCTGGCCTGCTTCTACTTATTAAACCAACCACTCCCTGTAATCGTAATCAGAGGTAAAATAAAACCATACAATTAAATAGACTCGTTTATTTTCTTCTTATTATTGATTATGGTAACTAATACTAATTTTTATTACACTAAGGATCTGCTCAAACGTATCCAAACGTTGCGTTATGATAACATGTGTTTAGAATATCCTTTTTAAGTTTCTTCAACCATCAAGTTAACATTTAAACCTCCCTTAAAAGGCCACTTTACATTACGTAGAACTTTAATACCGCATGTCCGATTTTCATTGTCATTAAACAAACTAATTCGACCCGGACAAAATTAGGTACCTAATTAATCTAACATTGTTACTTTTAGCCACATATTGATCACAATATACAGGGTTATTTGTAAAACACCAGTAACCTCTTAAGGGGTCATTATACTCATCATTATGAACAACTTTTACTAAGGGACCAAACCTGAAATCGCGAAAAAAAATCAGCTGCTCCCTACATTTTGATGAGTTTGATGTAGATAAATGTACTGAACAGCTGATTTTTTTTTCGCGATTTCAGGTTTGGTGCCATAGTAAAAGTTGTTCATAATGATGAGGATAATGACCCCTTAAGAGGTTACTGGTGTTTTACAAATAACCCTGTATATATAAATAAATAAATAGCTTTAAACCGTGTAGAAGTCTTCAGTTGCCATAGGTGAAGTGAATACGAATGTCAAGGCATAGGTTTCTTGGCATGGAAGTACTATTACAAACTGGAATGCTAACTACTGCCGAAAATTCGGTCTAGAAAGAGAAAGACTTTTTGGGAGTGTGTCCTTTTCTAACAGGGTGACCATACATTTACATATAAAAGTAGGACAGGCTGGAGTAGCTAAGTAGGTATATTACGTTATATTAACAGAATCTATTTGCAATTATGAAAGAATAGAAAAAAATGTTTTGAATTTTCATTCACCAGGTATCTAAATAGGAAATACATACAGAAACACGGAAAGATAGGACATTTAAAGTTTTAAAATTACAGATGGAAAGAATATACCCGTTTGTAGGTAGTGGTTTGTGGGCTTAGTTTATAGAAAAAACCAGATGGAGATCTTATTTCCACACTGAGCAGTTTTAGTTGCCTCAATTTATTATTTACACCATCTGGTTTGTTCTGATATCTGAGATTACTTATATCATTCACAGCTTTTTAGAAATAAAACAAGCATACAGAGAAATTCAGTATTTATTAAATGTGTTAAACATGGTTCAATAATATAGTTTGCATGTGCAATATCCCTGGCAGTTGAAGGATGTCTGGAAGGTTCTTTCATTTTCTTTTGACTCAAAACAGTATCTTTTTTACTTTCTGGAACTAACTGCAACAAAAAATATACACATATATATATTATATATATAGTACTTAAGTACGTGGAACAAGCGTATTCAACACAAAAATTCTAAAACAAGTATTTTCGGCATCAATATCGTTTCCTCGAACAGGTAAGTAGCAGTTACTTAAAAACCGTATCTCACAAAATAAAAATATATGGTCACATTCTTGTCACATTTCTAAAAAATACTCAATGAAACCTACATATGGAAAGATATTCCACAACCTGAATAATATTCTCGCTTACAACACAAATACTCACCATTTTGTCACGAAATTATGAAGAAACAGTTATGAAAACGTTTAATTCACACTTTTATTGTTGTCATACGTAAACAAACCGCCATGTTGTTCATCATAGGAATTTAGTGTTCCCCGCACGCAAAATTCAATAATTACTGCTGTCAGAATATTAAACAAATTAAAAAATCGGAAGTCATAAATATCAACGTTTTTAACGTTTTAAAAAATATAATAAAATAGACATTAAAAGCAGAGTAATAATGATTTGTGTTTTGTTTACATTGGTAGTTGTGGGTAGACGATTTCCCTATTTCAAATAAACAAATACGATTGTGAATACTGCAAGAATACTACCAATTCAGTAGAATAATGAAAGTGGCCATATGTGCGAGAGGGACACACTCCCAAAAAGTGAGTCCCTTTCAAGACCGAAAATTACATACATCAATTGATAATGCAAAAGAAACTTTATGTCTGAGATTATAAAGATTGTTTTCAGTTACAATTTGAAACACAGTGGTTGTTCCAGTTTGTAATAGTACTTCCATGTTTCTTGGACACTATACAGGAATATTTTTTAATCTGTGCACAAACTTTGACAAAATAAACTTAGATGAGTTTTATTAAACACCTATTTTTTATTTTGATATGTCTCAGTACAAAAAAATTAAGTTATCGTTAATGAAAGATGTTTACTTTGAAATTGATTTTATGGCTACTCCCGGGCGCGTGGCGAAGTGAAACGCACTTATGTACACGCCAGCACATTCAACTTGGAACCTTATGCTTTAGCGATAAAGTTGAAAATTTGACTTTGAGTGGCTGCTAAAATGGTCCTTACATTAGGGACCGCGGGGTTAAGGATACCATGGGCTCGCATTCGAGGTACGCTCTCCGTCGCATACATTCTGCGAGCTGCTCGTAAACTTTCACCACTTAGTAAATACACTCGCACCATCTCATAAAACTCGCGGTTACTAAAGTCCGATATTGTGACCGGTAGGTACGAGTACGACATACGTGACGCGAGGTCACGATAGCGCATGCGATGATTGCGCTGAGGAGACTGTCTGGGTCGGGAGTTGGGGACTCGGGCTCGGGCGCCTGCACCACTCTGCGGCCGGGGAATCCCCCGCTGCAACTTCGCCATGCCATGTGCGCCGCGCCCATTGTTTGTATTACGAATAGATAGTGTCCATATTTTGCTGATTTAAAGTCGGATAAAAAAATTAAAAAAAGTTTTGAACAAATCATGGAAATGTGTTCTATTACTGATACTGAACCACCAAAATTTTTTTGTGCACGTAATAAAAATTCCTGTATTGTTCCACTTACACGGTTATAGTTCGGACACAAGCAGACAGATAATAATACTTAGAAGAAAACGCTTCCTACTTAGTATACTACAAAACAAAGCAACCTAACTAATATTATTAATGCGAAAATGAGTTTCGTTTGTTTGTTACGCTTTGACGCTAAAACGGCTGAACGGATTCAGATGAAATTTTTAAATACTTTCTAATTTTTATTACGAATGAAAAGCGCGCGAATTTCTCTTAATGTAAAGTGGCGCCAACAATAAAATTAATATTAGTCATAGTCATTAGAATTATTAGCAGTCGCTAAGGCGTGCTAGACACTCGTTCGGGTCGGCATGATTCGGCACAGTCAGGCGGCAAAATATACTATCGGCCAAACATCCGCATGCTCACCTTTATGCCGATAATCGCATAGCACGGCTCACGACTCGATCACCCGATACATGCGTTTTGACCAATAGGATACACGTTTGTTTTTTATTTGATTTGTTGCTAATGTTTGTTGTTATTTTTTGTTACACGACCTGTACTCACACAAATGCATATTCTCTAATTGGGCGAAACCAGGAAGGGGTGTGGTCTGCCACTAGCTGCGCTTCCGCAGAACTATTTTCTAAACTGAACATGCTTAAGTTTTGCCGATAGTAGATTCATCCGGCCCGGACATTTGTGTAGCGTCCCCGAAACATCTAAATGCAATAGGTAGATAAGTAAACTATGATTTCCCAAAGATACTAGACAACACAATTGTTTGAGTATTTAATAAAATATATTTCTTACATTTTAAACATTGAAATTTCCATTTTTTCAAAGGTTTTTTCAAATTCAAGATAGATTTTTTTATTAAAGTCATAATAATGTAATGGTTTATTTACATAAATTGTTTCTCCGTTTATTTTCATAGACTCTTTTAAAATTGTGTAAAGCCATACATTGTACATTTACGGCGAGATTTAAACTTTATGTATATACAAAAGTAAATAAACCCTTTGGAACTATTATGTAGTAATACAATAAAGAGAAGAGATGAATAAATTCTCTTTTTAATATGTTATTATTATTATCTGCCTTCGTGTTATGCATATCACGGATTTATTCATCTTCAAGCACACCTCGCAATTAGAGCAGATGAAAGGAATACAATATTGATAAGTTACTTTCGAATTTAAACAAAATATAAAGACATTAATAAATAAATATTTACATAAAATATAAACCATTTGTTTATTAGTTAGCGAGATGGAGCTGCCTTTGTACATAACAATCCCTGAAGTTACAACTTTGTTTTACTTAACAAGAACAGAGATGTGACGGTGGAGCACTCTTTCAGAAGTAATATTTGACTGAGTTGGGAAATTAAAAAGCAACTTCAACCCCCCGCTTCCCCCTCTCAATCTTAGCTCCGCCCATTTATCTCACTCCGTGTAGTGGAAGTCAAAAAATATTGACACAAATTCGAATACAAACGTCAATTTGTTCTTGAAAAAAAAGCCATAGGAAGTAGAGACTGGGAGACTTTTGTGTTCCGAAAGTTCAGTATGTTATGTAGTTATTTATTTGCTTCGATTATGTTACAATATAGGTAGTTTGACCCTTAACAATTTAACCTTTTAACCGCCAGACTTCATATCAGTTGTCGTGCCCCCAGCGCCAAGCACAGAAAATTAAAAAATCTTTTTGACAGAATACTGCTTATCGAAATTAAAAAAACAGATTATAGGAGCTGTGGTATTTGGTCGTAAATATACGACCTTGGCGAAATGGACACGAAAATATTTGTCGGATTAATCCGACGTAAGCGGTTAAAGGGTTAATTACATAGGTTTGAAACCAATAAAGACTTTAAACAACACAATATTTTCAAAATTTCGTATTTTGAATTGTCAAAATAATTCAAATCGCTTTCTGAAATGATAACGATGATTCCGCCATTTTCATTTACATTGGACCGATGAGATGGCTGCCTATAGTCTGAGCGATACCGCTGTACGCACGGCTACAGATCAAGCTATACATTTCCAGTATAAGCTGATCTCGAATTGTATAGGATTTCCTTAGAATGAGAGGTCAGTGTAAACTGGACATGTGTACCGCGCCTTAGGTGCGCGGCGAGACGGGGCCAGTGCAAGCCGCTCATTCGTCAACGCTTTCGGCGGCCCGCCCCCAGCCGTACAGCGATATCAGTCAAACTATAGTTGCTTTATCATTTAATGTTTTGATGAAGTCTCATGACTAATAAATTAATCATCTCATCATGACTTGAAAGTAAATCAACTGATTGATTACTGTGCTACTAAGTCGTCGTGACTTGTTTGTTATTATAATAATTTATTTTAAATACTGGACCATCACATAAATAAAATCAAATAGGTACATGTTTCTAATAATTCTCGCAAGTCCAGCAACAAACTGCAATTTTCTGATTAATAAATTCACTGATCTTAATTTCAAAGAAAACTCAACACAAAACATATTTTTCACTCGTTACAATAATACGCAGCTCACAAAATCGCTAACCTTATTCTATCCAAATAATATACCAAAAAAACTCAGTCAGATCGCACAGCTTAGAGAGAAAAGCTAGCTACAGTCCCCGGCGATAAATATTGCACATCGACCTTTGGAAAGAGACAATCGGCTAATTTCGGCTTCGTAGAGCGTGAGAGCTATTAGGAGCTGTTAAAACAATTATGATTTGCTTCTTTTGATAATTCTTTTTATTCTTTGTAATAAATACACCAATTTTTCTGTAAGTGATGACTTTAGGTTGGGGTAAAATAAAATAAAAAAAAACATGTATGTGAACATGTTTTTTTTTATTTTATTTTTATTTATTTATGTTTACGTATTTAATTATTTTGGAAAATTACAGCTGTTTTTAAATCTGTCAGCTTCGGTTACAAAATATTTATAAACATTGTAGATAATTTCGCGTGACTGACCTCGTAAAGGTTTCCCTCTTTTTCCTAGAGATGCCATAGTACAACTTTAAATTATTTAAATTTGGGGGTGTTAACAACTATAAATATATATTTTGAACTAACACTCTATCGCACTTGAGCAACGACTGACAAAACGTCACATAGGTAGTGTGCGACAGAGATAACGCTCTACAAAGCCGAAATTAGCCGATTGTCTCTTTCCAAAGGTCGATGTGCAATATTTATCGCCGGGTACTGTACGTCTACGGCATGACTACGGAGGGTATTTATCTACCCATTAATTAGGGTAATTTATTATCCTAATCAATGGGTACTATGCTGCCAACTACTATGCGTGCCAAATAATAATAGGATCGCGCTTGCTGCCAACTTCACACGATAGCTTTCAAATTAGTACGCATTGGTAATGAAGTTCGTGAGTATCGCCATGCTATTGCGGAACAAAATGGCGTCTTGACAGTGCTATTCTTATTTGGCACGCATAGTAAGCATAGGATCGCGCTTGCTGCCAACTTCACACGATAGCTGTCAAATACAGGATAGCTGTCAAATTAGTACGCTATGGTATTGAAGTTCGCGAGTATTGCAGAACAAAATGGCGTCTTGACATTACTATTCTTATTTGGCTCGCATAGTAGATAGTTATCCTCCTACCCTCTGTTTACATGTGTGTGAGCGTTGATACAATGATTCCATTAATTTGTTCTGTAGCCTTCAGTTTCCCATTCTCTCTAAGTAGTGCAGCATGAAGCATGTTCAAATATACACAATCATAGATAATAACTATATACCACACGGCTGGAATGTGGTGAAGGTACAAGTAGCGTCGTGTGCGTGTAAATGTCGAAGTGGCAGTGAAATGAAAAGAACAAATACAGTAAGAGGTAATGGACTCACTTTTAACTGGGCACGAATTGTGCGACACGAATATTATTATTTTTAAGAGAAGTAGCATACAAAATCCAAATTAGATACTTTTTTTAACAAAAATGTGATTCGGCACTGACACTTGACGTTGTTTTTGGCGATTATACGAGCCAGACGACAAATTTAAAAAAACCGGCCAGGTTCGTGTGGGTACCACGCACAATGAAGGTTTCCGTAGTTGGAATGAATTTATCCAACTATCAAACTTGTATTTGAAAGAAAACATGTCTCTCAGACATTCCAACAGCAAATGTAAGATTATTTACGTTACAAGTCCGTGTTTGGGTCACAGAAAAGCATGTGTATTAAATTTCAACTTAATTGGTCCGATAAATACGGAGCAAATTGGCTGTGACAAATGACGGACAGGCAATAAGGGTTCAGTTTTTTCTTTTTGAGGTACGGAACCCTAAAACGATTAAAATAATGCCAGTTAAAAGTAAATCCATTATAAATCTTATTCTCAACAAGACAGTGCTGAATATCGGATAGATTAGAACCTTTTCATCATTAAAATACAATTCCTTATCTTTGTCTAATAGACTACAACAAACTTCTAAAGCAGTTCTTCACTTGCAAAACTCCTCTGTTGTACTTTCCTTTTAAATTATGCGTCACTTTGACATAGATTATGGAAAAATGGAGTGCTCATTATCGAAACTTACATTACGATTTTGTATCTTCGATAGTTGCCCAATTAGTCTACCTCAAGAGTTACGTACGTGACTGGCAGATGACAAATGACAACGCAGATCTCCTAAGCATTTCATCAACTGGACGCGTTACTTTCCCAAAAGAATACTTTACACACCTAATGTAGTAGATACAGTTGTACAGACAAAGGGACACTTATCATCATGTCTTGGGTGCCATGACACCTTAGGCCTCATTTACGGAGACGCGGGGCGTCGCGCGTGGCGGTGCGCGGGGCCGTCAAGTGTAAGAAATCATAAACGCTTCTCCGTAAACGCTCTCATAGAACGCTCTATGTTTGAATTTAGTGCGGGCCGCGCCACACAACGCGACGCGCGACGCCCCGCGTCTCCGTAAATAAGGCCTTATTACGGAATTTCTGGACACTTAGACAATGTAAAATTCTGGGCTGTCACAATATAAACCGCTAAGCACTCCATTTCTTCACTACTCCATGCCACTTAAAAGGACCTGCATCTAAAACGGACCTACACTCACTTAGTCCTTAACGCCTGGGTCAGTCGGCATCGTGTTATGTCCTGTTGACGGACGACAGTACGTTGTGCTTGGCGCGGTCCGTGGCCGCTGCCGCTGCCTCGCGCATCTCCTTGAGCGTGTGCGTCATTGTGTGGGACGACGGCACCTGGCGAGGGAACATGCTGTGCAGCACGTGGTTGAAGCCGCTGACCTGGAAGGTAGGTTGAGTATAAAGTTGGTGGAAGGATATATATAATTATGTAAGTTAAATATTGAAGCTCGTGGCTAAGTAATAACAGCCGTACGGGTCGGTCCATCAGGTTAAGCTACGCTTGCCGGGGTTGGTCGGTGGATGGGTGACCATCTTTACATACCGAGACTCCTCCGTGCCTCGGAAAGCACGTTAAGCCGTTGGTCCCGGCTGTCATTCGTGGATCTTTGACAGCCGTTACGGATCGTCAGAAGCCCGATTTAACCTTAACCTAAACATACATATCTATATCTATAAAAGGAAAGCGTTACTGACTGACTGACTGATCTATCAACACACAGCTGAAACCACTGAACGGATTGGGCTGAAATTTGGAACACAGGTAGCTATTATGACCTAGGCATCCGCTAAGAAAGGGTTTTTGGAAATTCGACCTTTAAGGGGGTAAAAAGGGGTGATTGTTTGGGGTGATTGTTTGTATGAAAAATCTTATTCCTTGAGTTAATAAACTTGAAACTTGGCACGAATATTTATGTAAGTAAATTATGATTTTTGTGATTTTTTGTTTTTCTAAACTACCCCCTAAAGGGGAACTGGGGGGTCTCAAAGTTTGTATGGAAAAATTTTAACGCGCAATCCGATTAACTCAAAACTCAGTATTTATACTTAAAACCAAAAATAAAGAACAATGTGTGTCAGGGTTTTTCGAAAATCTACCTCTAACGGGGTGAAAAGGGGTAGTCAATTTCACAGGGGAGGATTTTACTCCGTGGCTTGATTAACTCGAAAATTGGAGTAAATAATCTTTGAGTCAAGCTATGGAAATATCTCAAACCATTTTTTTAAATTCCACCCTTGTGGGGGTGAAAACAGCGAATACAATTTACATGAAAAATGTTATTCATTTGGTTTTAATTGAGTTGAAACTTGGCACAAATATTTGCCTAAGTTTGTCATTATTAGTTTTTTAAAACTACCCCGGAGGGAGGGTTAGAGGGGGAGGGGCAGGGAGAAAGGGCAGGAATTGGTGAGGAGAGGAGGAAGACATGGTAAGGCTGAGGGTGGGGAGGGGTTGGTGAGCCGGAGGTGGAGGAGAAGGGGAGAAGGAGGGGACGGGGTGGTGAGAGAGAGAGAGCGAAGGGGAAGTGGTGAAGGGGGTGTGAGAGTGAGTGAGAGGGGGAGGGAGAGTTAGCGGAAGGGGATGTGGTGAAGGAACGAGCTAAACTCTGGAACTACCCTACCAGTCGGACTTTAAAAAATCTTTTTGCATTAATGATAGCCCAAATCTTATAGAAGGCATATTTAACATCACTCTAGGACCCTTAGGTGCCGAGCAAAAAGAAAAAAAGTCTGAAAGAACGCTAAGTGAAAACGAAGTAATAGCGCGGGGGTAGGCAATGCGATGCGACGGGGTGGGTCGAGCAAAAAATAAATTTCACGCGGACGTCGCGGGCAGAAGCTAGTTTGAATATAAAATTTGTGTATTAGAGGGGGGCCTATTTTCATTAAATGAACATATTTCCAGATCCCTGAATAGGCTGCAACTGAAAATATCCTAATAGTAAATGGATAAACGAAAGCGAGTAACAAATGGTATGTACATGGCAGATGGGTAGTTTCTGCCTACCCCCATGGGAAGGAGGCGGGAGTTTAAGTATGTAAAAAGCCCAAAAACTCTATACCAGGCCCGGGGAACAAACCCAAGACTGGAGCTTTGGGGGTCAGCAGTCGCGACGACGACTAGTTCATTAACGAATAAGTTTAATGGCGATTCTAAAAACTTGTTTACAAAAAACAAAACCGACTTCCAAAAAACACTACACAGTGAAAAATAACTTTAATTTCGGAAGGCGGTGTCTTTGGATCTGTATTTTAGGTTTTTGCCACCGACTTCCGAAATTAAAGTTATTTTTCACTGTGTAGTGTTTTTTTGGAAGTCGGTTTTGTTTTTTGTAAAAAAGTTTTTATTTTTCACTTTTTAGTGGGTCAGTTTGTAATTTATCTAATTTACAATAACCCAATGTCCACTGCTCATCACGTCTTACAAAATATTGCTTTTCCCGATGCAGAGACGTTAATTGTTGAGGAGTTCTCCTCGTAAGAACCAGGAAAACTGGAGCTCATGGTAAAGTCACCATCACCATTATGCATTTTGACGAGCATAAACCATATTAAAGTAATCGAATCGCAACCTGTGATATACTTAGATATACTTGAGTATTTCCGATGGCCATGTGTGGTCTTCATCATCAGTTCCAGTTCACCAAATGGTACTTTCCGAGAGCAAATGCACGAGTTACTATAAAAAATACCGAAATCGATATAAGTGTGCCCATAAAATTTGAGGGTTTCCCTCGATTTCCATGGGATCCCATCATCAGATCCTGACTTGATGATCATGGGACCACTTGGGAAGTGTACCCTTTCGAACAAAAAAAGAAAAATCCAAATCGGTCCAGCCATTTTCGAGTAACCGGGAACATACATAAAAAAAAAAGGTTCCGACGAATTGAGAACCTCCTCCTTTTTGAAGTCGGTTAAAAATGGTAGTACATCAAGTTTAAGACTTTGTTAAGACAGTTTGAGCAAAAATTTAATGAGAAAAATACTTTCAGCCAAGCCTCGTCTTAAAATGGCATAATTATGTATAACTCACCATCTGATTGCAATTCTTCTTAAACCTATCGACCCCGAAGGCGCGGATGGCCCGCGAGAAGCCGAACACCTGCGAGTCGATCCAAGCGGAGCGGCACGCTATCGTCTGGCCCGGGCCCGCCGAGCGGTACTCCACGCGTTCTACCACACTCTGAGGGATAAACAAGACATTGTCTTACTGTGCGAACATGGCATACTAACATCTACTTAATATAAATCTTAAAGTCACTGACAGACAATGGACAGCGTAAACCGCTGGATTGCTGGGTCTAAGTATGAAATTTTGCACTCCTTAGACAGGGTGTAATTTTAATCACCGTTAACCTCCGAAGGGGTCATTGTACTCATCATTGTGAACAACTTTTACTATTAGACCAAACCTGAAATAGGGAAAAAAAATCAGATGTTCCCTGCATTTATGTTCGCATAAAGGCATGTACGCACGAACGAACAAAAACATGGTGAACACGAAGATCGAACACTTTAAATGTTCAACAGGGTCCTGAGTTTCTTCAGATGATCCGTGTTCGATGGTCGTGTTCACCATGTTTTGTTCGCTCGTGCGTACACGCCCTAACACGTCAAAATGTAGGGAACCGCTGCTTTTTTTTCGCGATTTCAGGTTTGGTGCCAGTAAAAGTAATTATGAGTACAATGACCCCTTAAGAGGATAACGGTGATTAAAATTACACCTTATATAACGAAAGTGAACACCAAGGAAGGATGTTTGAAAATTCATGCCCTAAAGGGGTTAAATAGGGGATGACAGTTAGTACTTTTTTCCGATGGGAAAACCCATCAAGCCGGCGCATGACTTGTATTCAATAACATGTTGTTTATTTTTGGTACTAAAAGGGAGGAATCTAAATTATCGACGAAAAATATTTATGCTCGTCTGTAGATATTCCGAAATAATTCATTTATGTTTTTGGGACTTATAATACTACAAATTTCTCACCATAACTTTAGTAAATCCCAGGTTTCTCGTGTAAGTCACCAATATTTTCTTCTCTGGATCTACTATACTCTCCTCAATGATTTTCACCGATTTAGCACTGAAGAACCTGCAACAACAATACTTATAATTATAACATGACCTCATTATTTTCTGTAAACAATATCGAAATTACCTTTATGTTTAAGACCATAATATTAGTGTATACAGTGGATTTCGGGTATAACGACGATGAAGGGACCACTCTATTTCCGACGTTATATACGGAAGTCGTTACAGCCATACTTATTCAAAGTTTACTAAACCCAGTTTCTACTCAGAATATCACTTTGTAACTGAACCATAAATTTAACTCCGAAACATAGACGCTTCCCTACCTACTTAGCTGATATCTATAAACAAAAGGTAAAGGTCTCCACGCTTGCTGACCATCTGTGTGGAAGTAAACAAAAGATAAGAAATGTTTGTGAAAGAAAGAAATCTTTGTGTCTTTGGCGGCCGACTCCGGTCGCAACATCTGCATGGGATTTCTAGGAATTTGTTACAAATGATTCATTAAAAACAGTCGCTACACCCGAACTCGGCGTTACATCCAAAGTCGCTATAGCCACATGAATTTTGTACTAAAGTATGCTTTAAATTCAAGGGACTTAGATTTAACGTCGCTATAGGTAAATGGTCGCTACAACCAAGGTCGTAATAAATGAAATCCACTGTATGTACATTTTAAATAATAAATTAAAAAACTATGTCACTGTTTTACGTAACTTATGTAAAATATTGTTAAGAAATTAGTAGTCCAAATAGTAATTGTAAGAACTCATGCCGCCTGTGATACAGGTTTATCCTAGTACAGGCATCATACTTTGTAATACCTACATTATTTCTAAGATTTATACTGTATTTTACCAATTTTTATTTTTGAATAAATTTTATTATTATATTATTAAATTGGGGTTCACACGAAGATATTAGAAACCTTTCAAGCGCCAGAGATATCTGTGTGTTTAATAAAGGAAAAAAAAAGGAAAAAAGTTTATTGATTCATAAACTACATGTTGCAAAAAATAAGTAACTACATGTTGTGTAACTAAATAAGTAAGTAATATAACTACATGTTGATAAGAATAGAGAAGTTGTTTAAGATGCTTTGCTGATTCTCATAGTCGGAATAAAAACCAGGGACAATGCCATAACCACCCTGCCTTCCTGCAAGGAATAGGACAACCTGCGACCCCAATCAGGAGAAGTTGTTTAAGATGCTTTGCTGATTCTCATAGTCGGAATAAAAACCAGGGACAATGCCATAACCACCCTGCCTTCCTGCAAGGAATAGGACAACCTGCGACCCCAATCAGGAGAAGTTGTTTAAGATGCTTTGCTGATTCAATCAGGAGAAGTTGTTTAAGATGCTTTGCTGATTCAATCAGGAGAAGTTGTTTAAGATGCTTTGCTGATTCTCTTAATCGGAATAAAAACCAGGGACAATGCCATAACCACCCTGCCTTCCTGCAAGGAATAGGACAACCTGCGACCCCAATCAGGAGAAGTTGTTTAAGATGCTTTGCTGATTCAATCAGGAGAAGTTGTTTAAGATGCTTTGCTGATTCAATCAGGAGAAGTTGTTTAAGATGCTTTGCTGATTCTCATAGTCGGAATAAAAACCAGGGACAATGCCATAACCACCCTGCCTTCCTGCAAGGAATAGGACAACCTGCGACCCCAATCAGGAGAAGTTGTTTAAGATGCTTTGCTGATTCAATCAGGAGAAGTTGTTTAAGATGCTTTGCTGATTCTCATAGTCGGAATAAAAACCAGGGACAATGCCATAACCACCCTGCCTTCCTGCAAGGAATAGGACAACCTGCGACCCCAATCAGGAGAAGTTGTTTAAGATGCTTTGCTGATTCAATCAGGAGAAGTTGTTTAAGATGCTTTGCTGATTCTCATAGTCGGAATAAAAACCAGGGACAATGCCATAACCACCCTGCCTTCCTGCAAGGAATAGGACAACCTGCGACCCCAATCAGGAGAAGTTGTTTAAGATGCTTTGCTGATTCAATCAGGAGAAGTTGTTTAAGATGCTTTGCTGATTCAATCAGGAGAAGTTGTTTAAGATGCTTTGCTGATTCTCATAGTCGGAATAAAAACCAGGGACAATGCCATAACCACCCTGCCTTCCTGCAAGGAATAGGACAACCTGCGACCCCAATCAGGAGAAGTTGTTTAAGATGCTTTGCTGATTCTCATAGTCGGAATAAAAACCAGGGACAATGCCATAACCACCCTGCCTTCCTGCAAGGAATAGGACAACCTGCGACCCCAATCAGGAGAAGTTGTTTAAGATGCTTTGCTGATTCAATCAGGAGAAGTTGTTTAAGATGCTTTGCTGATTCTCATAGTCGGAATAAAAACCAGGGACAATGCCATAATCACCCTGCCTTCCTGCAAGGAATAGGACAACCTGCGACCCCAATCAGGAGAAGTTGTTTAAGATGATTTGCTGATTCAATCAGGAGAAGTTGTTTAAGACGCTTTGCTGATTCTCATAGTCGGAATAAAAACCAGGGACAATGCCATAACCTTGCCTTCCTGCAAGGAATAGGACAACCTGCGACCCCAATCTTAAGGACGCTGTTACAAGTGGGTAGTCAAATCATTACTTTTTTACACAAAAGTATGTTTCTTAAATACCATAAGCCGACGGCGTTCGCACGGACGTAAAAATATCGCGGCGGGATTTTATCGCGCACTGGATTTTCAACTCTCGGTATTGAGCCGAGCTTCGAGAATCCAACCTAACAAAAACACACTGTTGGATTTTCAACTCTTGGCGCTAAGCAGAGCGTTGAAAATCCAGTGCGCGAAAAAAAATCACCGCGATATTATTACGCCCGTGCGAACGTCGGCTAAGCTTGTTTATAAGTAGGTATGTTTGTTTGCTAATGTACCGAAGTACTTCGGTAAATTTATTGAGAAACTGTACCTATCTAAAATTATATTTTAGTTCAGAATCGTACCACATTCACACAATTCGGCCAAAAAACATTTGAAGAATGCAAAGCATTTTATTGACATCCACGCGGGCGAAGCTGCGGCCAACAGCTAGTTTATAATATTATATTAGTATGGATTTGGAGATATTAAGTAAACTATCGTTATTTCTTAACATACCATACGCTTCATTATAGTTGGCACAAATCTGTTTTGTCTTTTTTATGCCAATGAAGTGGGATAGCAATAGATTGATTATAACATAAGTTTTGGTATGAGACGTGTATAGTTCCTTATCACCATATTTTCTTATCAGGTTATCACATAAAAACAGATAAGTTATCTACTTTCTATCGAACATAGATAACATGTAATACATAGAAGTGTAGAGTTAATATTACATTATTATCAGAAGATAACACTTACATAAGTCATATATTAATTATCCGATAATGCATAACTTTCTTTTTATCGCAAAGAGCACTACATACTTCAGTTACTCTACATTGACATAGACATCTTAACTTGGCTACATAAGGTTCAGTTTCCTTAGCAACTGGAATTACTAAATAGTCATAGTAAAATTAACATAATTAACATTTTTTGTTGTTAATTTATTGTTAGGTACAAGTTGATAATTTATTGTTATAGTATAGTTAAAATCTCGCTGCAGACTTGGTCATAAATCATAATCGGAGTAGGGATGTGCGCTAGTTGCGCGCGCTCAAGGCCATTATCGATAACAGATGATGACGACGACTCAGACGAAGAATTTTAATTTTCTATTTTTAGTTTTATATATACGTTCTTTTGTTTATATATTTAATATGCTTTGTACTAAATTTGGTAATAAAATAAAAAAAATATGTATTTATTTCTATCACCCATTTATAAATATATAAAACTATCGATATTACTCATCGACTGCAGTAATGCACAGGACTACGTGTGGACGTGGCCTGCCCATAAGGCCCGTGAGTGGGAAAGAGAGCGAAACACTCGAATGATTTATGACCGAGTCTGCAGCGAGATTTTAACTATACTATAGGTACATTTCACATCGGCATTTCTATCTACATAATAATATCACAGTTCATTACTTAGATATTTTTGCATGTTTACAAAAACAAATGAATTAGTTGAAAGTTATGTTAGTATCGGTCGAGTAGTTTCCTAGACTCGTGTTTACAAACAGAATGACGTCGATTTGTTTAGTGGCGAAACATCCGCTTTGCATGGCCAGAGTCGTTTGATCCCATTTCCGGCGTTATCGACGAATATAGCATGACGTATTTTAATTAAGGAACTTAGGTCGTATTTTGAATTATTTTTGTAAGGCATTTTATAATAATTTACCGCATGAGACATAAGCTGTAGATTACATTAATATTGCCTAGATAGAATTTGATTATACAATTATATTCTGAATGTGTGTAAGGATTACATTTACACACGGTTGTGTTATAATTGAAATGTTTTTATTACGTATAATATCTACTTCATAACGTATTTCTACGTAAAATAACTTCTTACTTACACAGGTTGTATTTTTAGTCACCGTTATCCTCTGAAGGGGTCATTATGAACAACTTTTACTATGGGACCAAGCCTGAAATCGCAAAAAAAAGTCAGCTGTTCCATACATTTATGTTGGCATAACTCGTCAAAATGTAAGGAACAGCCGATTTTTTTCGGGATTTCAGGTTTGGTTGATCCCATATTAAAAGTTGTTCATAATGATAAGTACAATGACCACTTAGAGGATAACGATGATTTAAATTACACCCCTTAATGCTGTGTTCAACTTAACATACATAATTATTTATCACTAGCTTTTGCCCGCGGCTTCGCCCGCGTGGAGGTGGGGAAATATGCCACGGGAACGTACTACCGGGATAAAAAGTATCCTATGTCCTAATTCAGGTCATGGTCTATCCATGTGCCAAATTTCAACCAAATCCCGCCGTTTTAGCGTGAAAGCGTGACAAACAAACAAACTCACTATCGCATTAATATTAGTTAGAGATTTATGATTACACTTTAGAATTCAATTTCGATAAATAATGCTCAACCGACACAATAGAATAGAGCAGCATAGTTCCTAGCATTGAGATATATATTTAGAGGTCACAAATGAAGGTTACACAGGTAACAGCAACAGTTTAATTATTATGGATAAGATAAGTGGCGTCATAGATTATCTAGCTTCTGAATATCTAAAGAATGTCTGCACATATAGAACATTTTACTGGAAGAGGAAGCACTAAAATAAATACGCATCAGCTTCACCCACACAGAACTAAGAATTGCATACTTAAATATTTGAATACTTTGCTTCCAAGGTCATCTGTACTGTATTCTGCATTGAGTTATATAACTAGAGAAGCAAACCTCATTAAAATGTGTAAAAAAAGTCTAGCCACTATTTCAACGCGACGACGTAGCTTTGAAACCACTAAACATTTAAAAGTAAACATATATCTTTCTCACTTACACAAGTCGCAAGAACAATACTGTCGCTTAGATTAGACAAAGATCGCAATATAAACATGCAATGGCGGTGAATGGCGGGATGGGGTTGCCTACCCATGCGAAATTTTACCCAAGTTTTTAAACGTTGAAAAAAAAACGTAACGTTTAAACGTTAAACGTTAAGTTATTTTTTAAATATGTGAATTATGTATTTCTTATTGGATGTGTATTAAAAGTTTATAACTAATGAAAATAATCAAGACATTTTCATTTTGAACATTTTTTATTTCCTTTAGTACATTTCCATACATATAATTTACATTTATAAATATTAGAATATAAAAACATTTAAGAATATAAAAAATAGTAGCCCACCGGCATCGGGAACAGGGTCCAGGATACCGGTGGTCAGGGCTGCTGAGAGAGGAACCTCCTAACGATACGCGCCGTGTCCAGAAGTACCGCTTTCTGGAACAATCTTCCTTAATCCAGCTGCCTAACGAGAGCCTCTTCAGGTGTTGATCGAGGCTCTTGGCTATTATGGCATTGGCCGTCACGACTATCGGCACAACGATTGCTGTATCGACATCCCACATGTCGACAACCTCGCGAGCCAGGTCAAGATACTTAATCTGCTTATCTTTTTCAGCTTTCACGAGGTTCTCGTCATGCGGGACCGCTATTTCAATAATCATTGGGCGACGCTCTAATCGATCTATCACCACTATGTTTGTCTTATTGGCAACAATAGTCCTGTCAGTGATGATAGATCGATACCAATACAACGTGATATTGCCATTTTCGAGAACTGGGTCGGGCATATACCTATAGTACGGTACTTCCAATTCCACAAGACTGTATTTCAGAGTAAGTTGCTGGTGGATAATCCTGGCTACAAGGTTGTGCCTCTGCAAGTAGTCTCCGTTAGCCAGACGAGAACAGCCAGAAATAATTGACGGACTGATTCCCTCGGACGGTGGAATGCCCGACAGATGTCAACCGTGCCGTCCTTCACAATATATTTCCAGTAGTTGTTCGTCATCATAACTTCGTCCATAATCGCAAAGACAAAACCTTCGGTTTCCCCAAAGAGTCAGTTTTCTATAAGTCCTTTTCTTTTTGAAGGTTTTTTAATTATTCCATGAATTGCACTGTTTTATCATTTACATTTAGCTGCATTTCGTCTTCTTCGCTCAACTCAGTTCCTCTAATAACATCGTTTATTTTTTTTATTTCTAGTCTTTTATTTTTTTGTGATATTTTTTTTTGTTAGTCTTTTAGCCGATACATTTATCAACCGGTGAATTATTTTCCTCATTTTGTGCTTTCGGGGCGTTTCAGTTAATTCGTCTATCTCTTCGTCGGTTTCCACAGCATCCACATCCATATTTTCTTCTTCTGAAAGCTCCACCTGCTATTAGAATAACGGTTGTCCTGAAAAATATACAATTTACTGTAGGCAAAACAACTCTTTATAAACTAAAAACTAAGTTGAAAAAAACATTCAACAATGTAGTTTGAGTCGATATAAACTAATTTGTTGCTGTGGGAGTTTAATGAGAAGGCATTTTTTGTTGACATTACCTATAATTTGATAATATTAATTGCCGCAAAAAATCATTACTTTTACAATAAGCATTAGAATTCCTTGATTGCACAAATAAACCCGGCCACATTCGCTTTTTGGTCCTATTTTATCTTGATCACGGAAGTGCTTCGAACAAATGACAGTAGATTTAGTAGGTAGCCAGTCAGTATCTTTTCTCAGCAATCGGATTATTGATTGAGAAGCATCTTTAGGTAGTCTGGAACATTGTTAATCATTATTCAAAAATATTTAAAATCGCTTATTCCATAAATTAAAAACTCCCACAAATGTGGGAAACTAAAACATAGTTTTTAGTTGTAACACTGATCATAATTAAAAAAAAATCTACATTTTATTTATTTTCCTGCGTTTTTACGATGATATAAACACAGAAACAATAAACTTACGTGTGGAAAGTAATTCCGGTAGTTTTTGTGATCTAGAATCGCATTCTTTCGTTACGCATTTACCCATTTTGGCGATATTTTTTGTCGCGTGTCACTCGGTTCACTTCGGCTGCCGTCGTAAAGAGCACTGAACTGACGTTAGTTACGCATACGGCCGTGGCCGTATGTTCAGTGGCAACGCCTTGGCGCGGCAATTGCTAATCTAGTGTAACATATATATCAATGGTATTCTGTGTCTGTATTCATGCATAACCGCTTTTCATACCAATACATAGGATGTTTCAAAAGCTATAATATAATTTTTGGTAGTAAGTCGACGTTCGCACGGACGTAAAAATAACGCGGCGATTTTATTTCGCGCCAGGGATTTTCAACGCTCTGCTAAGCGCCGAGCGTTGAAAATCCAACAGTGTGTTTTTTCGACGCGTTAGAATGCACTCTGTTGTTGTTAAGTTTAATTCTCAACGCTCGGCTCAACAACGAGAGTTGAAAATCCAGTGAGCTATAAAAACCCGCCGCGTTATTTTTACGTCCGTGCGAACGTCGGCTTACAATCAGCTTATTTCATACATGGAACCCGAGCATGGGACCTTGTATTTATTCAAAATTAATTGTCAAATGTACGTCCGGCGAACCGTATGCAATCAACCTTGTGACTAATATTTTTATCTACACCCATGCTATAAATCCTCTACAAAAGCTTCTGAAACAGTTAGCTTATTGCCAACATTAAAACAACCAGTGTCATAGTAACCATAATATCACCCAAACGGGTGTTATAATGTTGTACTGAATTTCATAATGCAACTCGTTTTCAAAAAAAGAACATTGTAATGCACGCGGGTTTCACTACAACACAGCGCCGTAATTTTAAAAAAACCGGTCAAGAGCGAGTCGTACTCGCGCACCGAGGGTTCCGTTACGATTTCTGAAAAGGTGTGCTATTTAGAGACATTGATTTATTTTTCCTGTAATCTTTACATAAACTTCTATCACATGAAATAATTTCAGATTTTTATCTTTGCAAACATCGGAGATAGGGGAGGGGGAACGGTATTTTTGTTTACATTTTTCATCAAAAGTCAAAAACTATGCGGCCTAAAAAAAACAAAAAAATGTTTGAGAATGTGTAAACAGCGTTCTTTCATGATACCCCATATGTCTTAGTAGCTGGGGCTACTAAGACATATGGGGTTCTTTTATATGATACCCCACATGCCCTAGTAGCCCTACTTTGAATTTTTAAGATCCCCTTTCAGTCCCTGTTACAAAAAAAAATATAAATATTTTTACTTCTTTCTTATTTGCAAAATAGTTGGGTAAACGTCATCAAAAACTGTTCCAAATTTCAAGTTGATAGCATTAGTAGTTCTCTAGGTATCCAGCTGTGACAGACAGACAGACAGACTGAGTCACACCAGAAGGGTTCCTTTTTTACCATTTTGGTACGGAACTTTAAAAAGAACTTATTCGAATTCACGTCGTATACTATGACGCCGGCCGCCATGTTCGATACGAGTATTAGTATTGCAAAAAACTGTTTCAGAACCTTTTATAGAGGATTCATAACATGGATGATGTAGATAAAGTCTTGTATGCAACTGTACATAATTAGGTATTAAAACACTCATGTGATACTCTTTTTTCGTGTTTTAATACCCCTTATTATACGTCAGTTTCATAAATAACTATTACCAAACTCGATACAGTACAAGTGGATGTGAAATAAAAATAATGATAGCTCTATACTGACGAGTGCTTAAGGCAATTAGACTGGCGATAAAACCTATATTTTTTTAGTAAATAAACATTTATTGTCTGGAAGTCTCAACCCGCTGAATAAAAACAAGACGAAGAAACATAATATTGACGTTCCAAGATTAGGTGGGGTATTTTTATTTCTGATTAGGAACACGTAATTTTACGAAGAATTCACAAGATAAGTTATCGCACAAATACGTGGTGTTTGTTTACTTAATTTTTACCTACTTTCAAGAGTTTCAAGACATTTCTATAATACATATTTTGTAAATATTTGATTAAGTCCAAGAAAACAATGTATTTATGCGATCACAACAAATACCTACATGGTTTTACACCAGACAGAGGGGCAATTCTCGTACCTAAAAACGTTCACAATCTCATGCCAGCGTCAATCAAATGTCAAAAATATAGGTAAACGCTATACAATTTTTGACAGATTGAGTCTTGAGACGATATTGCGAACGTTGTTAAAAATACGAGAATTGCCCCTCTGTTATTATTGTTACAGGGCGACTAATTAATACTATAGTGTCTTGTGAGTGTGCCGATAGATAGCGTCATGCAGTCTGCTTATATCTACTGAGTTACTACAACAAGTCCTGTCCTAGATACTTAACACATAGCCTGAAATTGAACTTATTATGTTTAATAAATTTTAATGACATTGTATATACAGGGTGAAAGGGACATCGACTCGCAAACGGTTACCACGTATTCAGTACATCATTCTCGCGAAATCGTACATATCTACATCAAACTCGTCAAAATGTAGGGAGCAGCTGATTTTTTTTTCGCGATTTCAGGTTTGTTCCCATAGTAAAAGTTGTTCCTACATCAAACTCGTCAAAATGTAGGGAGCAGCTGATTTTTTTTTCGCGATTTCAGGTTTGTTCCCATAGTAAAAGTTGTTCATAATGATGAGTACAATGACCCCTTAAGAGGATTAAAACGATTAAAATTTCACCCTGTATAAATTTTTCATTGGTTATTGAAAAAAAATCTGCAGTTTCCTACAATAGTGCAATACCTACACGGTCAAAATGTATAGAAGAGCCGATTTTTTTTCAATAATCGATGAAACATTTCTATATAGGGGGTCTCAGAATGATGTACAGAATACGTGGTAACCGTTTGCGCGTCGATGTCCCTTCCACCCTGTATGTACAAGTTTATTATCCATGTAATACAGTAGGCAGGTACATACATATATTACAGTTGAGGCGTTAGTACTATAATTTATTCTGTGGTTAAGGCAACAAGAGTGGCTTAAAATATTAAATACAGCTAGGTATTATTCAAATGTGTCACAAATGTAATAATAAATATCTAAGTTAGTTCCAAGGCTAAAGTAAACCGCTGATCTGGCTTAAGTTGTTTACTTAATTCCTAATAAGTACCGACAATCCACATGATCTAATTATAACTTTACCACCTAAGAATACCTACATGTGGAATGCAATAATAAAAGTATTGAATATTATGAAGTAGGTAAATGCTAAGTTGTAATAAGCATTTCCAGCGATGCGACATAATTATACATAATTATGTGGACACATTTTAAATTGACTTAATTCAAACTTAACATTGCAATTTTATTGATATTTCATTTATAAACAAATCTTAATTAAAATATACAAGCTAACACTAAAATATATATATTATGTACAAGTACATAATAAAAAATAATAAGGCGAAGAGCTCATAGGGTACCTATCAAAAAATTCGTCCGCATCGCTGTCAACGGAAAAAGTGCCCAAAAGGCTGGCAGCATTGCCACGTTGGATGGCAATGCTAATTCTTTGGGCTAAAAATAGGCCAGCCCGGATCAACTTCTTGGCGATGATGTCCCGAAAAACTTGATGAGCACTCGGATTTACTTTCTTAATTAAGTTTCCAACATTTAAGGCAAAAGTCAAATCATTTATTTCAAATAGGCACATAAAAGCACGTTTGAACGTCAAAATTTACAAAATAGAATTGATTCTAGTCGCCCCCCCTCCCACCCTCACCCCCGCCCTTCGTAAAGGTATTTTCGTCCATAACAATACCTCTCATACATACAAATTTCTTAAAAATGAAGCCTACAATTCTATAATGCTTTCGACCCAACAAGGAGAATTCTTTTTTTTTATCAACAAACAGAGGTTTCTATCTGCCTCAGAGTGACTGATATACGCTAATAACCAAGATTGACTGAGTTTTATTAGTTTCACCTTGATCAACAATGAAGACTGCCATTTTATATTCCCAATGTCGGGTCTGGTGCATCCATTGGATCTGTCACAGCGCAGATGCTTTAATAAATATTGGGAACCTAACGGATTTTTAAATCAATTTCCTATTACTGCTATAGAACTTTAAGTACTAATAAAAAGCTGAAGAGTGATTTTAGGGTTCCGTACCTCAGAAGGAAAAAACGGAACCGTAGAGGAACACTCGTGTGTCTGTCTGTTCGTCTGTCACAGCCAATTTGCTCCGAATCTAATGATAGGTTCATTAAGTTGAAATTTGGTAATTACACATTTATGAATTTCTATGACCCAAACACGGACGTGTAACGTAAATAAATTAATTTTGAATATGGGTGTTACTTTTGGGGGGCAAATAAGAAACATACAAAAAAAAGTTTTGCAAACTGTACCGTGTGGTGTGACATATCAAATGTTTTAAAGTTATTTAAGAAAATAGACGAAAATTGACCATTCCCAATTATCTCCGAAACTACTGAGCTTAAAATTTTGAAAAAAAATACAAGAAATAGTTCTTTACATATAAATTACAGGAAAACCTTTAAGAAGCTTAAGGTCTTACATACAATGGTACATCTCTCAATATTGTGCGTACAAACTTACATTTGCAATTTTAATGTATGGGGAAATATGTTTTTCCACTAAAATGTTAAGTTTGTTCATGGGATAAATTAACCTCAACTACGGATCCTTCATTAATAATCTCTGGACATCCGACTGGTAGTGGGATTTGAAAAATTCTTTTTGCATTTGATAGCCCAATTCTTGAGGAAGGCTAAAGGCTATTTAACATCACGCTAGGGCCCTTAGGAGCCGAGCAAAAACAAAAAAAAGTCAGAAAGAACGCTAAGCGAAAACGAAGTTTACTAATAGCACGGGCAGGCGATGCGACGAACGAGGACGGGGTAGGTCGGGAGAACCATAGACTAGTATGGGAGAACAAGAAATTTCATGAGGACGAAAGTCGCGGGCAGGAACTAGTTCAAAATATAGGGTATCAAGATGGGTCTGTGAGGCAGATCTTCCATCCTTTATTTTTATGTGAATCAGAAACCGTCACTCTTAACTTTTATCTCATGAAATCTTAGTGTGGTAAGAATCACAGATAAAGAAATGTTATCGTGTTTTAAACAACTTTACGTAGACGTTAAGTCTCGTAATAATCATCGATTAATTACTTATGCGTTATATTACGCCACAAGTCATCAGTCAATAAAATGACCTTGTACTTTATACAGTACAGTGTGGATTGATTTATGAATTGTTATATACAGGGCGACTTGTAATTTGACATATTGATTACCGGACGTGATAGTATGACCCAATTTTTATGTATTTTTGAAATTTCCCAGATTCGACACTAAATATCACTTTTCTCTAAACTCTCAAATTGAATGGCCTTCATTGAAAGAACAAAAAAACATGCTGCGCCGACCATAAAAAAATAAATTAATAAATAAATTATAAAAATTAAAATAATAAATTGGGATAAGGGCCGGAAGAGTGATGGCTGAAAATTAAATTTATTACTAAAACATACCTTTCTCCCCATTTGGGCACCCTGTTTGTCTTGGTAAGAACTCGCTTGGTGTACAAGCATCCGTCCTTCACTTCTCTGCTCCATGTGTCCTCTGACAGGACATGTGTACTGAAATTAATAAAAAGTTACAACCATTGTAAATAAAGCAATTTTATCCATTCATCAATTTTCTGAGTAAAATATTCTACACCTTTACTCCAGCCTGCTTATTCCATACTAATATAGAAATACGAAAGTAAATTTTGTCTGCCTGTCTGTTGTTACCTTTTCACGCCTTAACGGCTGAACAGATTTGGATTGATTAGGACATCAAATACTTTTTAGTCCGGTAGTATGATCTTGTGGGATAAATTACTACCTACATGCGAACGAAACTGCTGGCAAAAGCTATCTATGTACCTATAAATTACATTAGTAGTAATTATTTACTGATTGGTGTCTCCAAAGCAATTAAAATGTCATTGTTATTTTTATTTATTTAGCACTTGACCTAACCACCTTTTGAGAGCCTCTAATTCTAATGAATGCAAAGGTGCTATTTTTCTTTTTGTCTTGTTTTAACATATATTGCCAATTACAAATTTAAGCAGATATTTTTATTTATGCAAGTAACTAGAAAAGATGGTACTGCAAGTAAAAATACAAAATTATCCAGGGCATTGTAATTTTAATTTTATTTCATCTGAATGGCAACAATGGCAACAACAACAACGTGGCAATGCCGCCAGTCTCTTGGGTATTTTTACCAGTCGACAGGACCATTCATTTTAAAAAAATCATTGATTTCAAATACGGCAGCCTATAATTTCACACTGCTGGGACACAGGCGTCCTCTCGATGAGAGGGAGTGGGCTGTAATCTGTTTCCTCACAATTTTTCCTTCACCGTTTTGAGAGCAATGGTGATGAAATAATTTACACAAAGTGCCTGTCTGGGTTCAAACCTACAACTCTTAAGTCGCGGCCGTTACCACTGGGCCACCACCACTCATGATTTTACATAATTAATTCAAATATGACTGTATCAGGAGATTAAACATTGACAGGAAAAGTTCAGGAACTACTAACTGAAAAAGATATTTTTTTTTTATAAAAATAGTCTACTAACAAAATTCTCTTCTATTCTGAGGCTAGTTTCATTTTTTGTAAATTACTTGTACTTATAAAATACAACAAAATAAGTACAACAATGACCTTTGACCACCACACTGACTAAGGCCTTTATAAATGTGAAATAACAGAAACAAACTTACCTCTGTGGGTTTGGGTACCTCTTCCAATATCCGCGAGCAACCTGATCCCAACTAAAGTTAAAAGTAGATGTGTTTTCAAAATATCTTGCCATTTTTACACTTTTTTTAAATATTTTCTTACTGGAATGATTGTAAACAATGAACTAACAAGTTCAACATAACACCATGCTTGTTTTTTTCTGTGAAAAATGAAAGGGAGACTGTTAATTTACTTGATTTTTTACATAATATCGATGATTTAGAACATAATTCCCGCGTGTATCCGATTACATAAACATAATTAATGTAGGTCACAAGATGAATGTATTATTTGGGACGTTTACCGTGCCGCTATCGAACACAAGCCTTTGTGACCATGATCACGTACGTAGGCAGGTATAAGAATAACGAAGTAAACAACGTTCGTTCAACTCGATAAAATCATAGTTTAAGGACAATTGATTACAAAGACACTGAGCGGCACATGTGCCTACCATAATAATTTGTCTTACGTAAAATATTACTTTAGCAATAAACTGTGCCTCAATGTTACTATTTGAGCCGTAACGAATATTTAAAATCTGAACTTACCAATAAGCCGGAGGACCTATGGATCCAACTCTTTCTATAGAAGTAAGATTCCTAAACGGATCCTTTCACGTCCACCGACACGGTCTAAGATGTCTATTTTGACCGTAAATTACGTGAAACAGTCGCGAAACACATGTTATCATTCATATTTTCAGGCCCGTTTTGATAAAATTTTGATAACTATTGACAGATTATTCAAGAGCCCATTTGTAATACAGATTACAAAGACCGAACGAGACGAGACGAGGCCTTGACAATCTAGAATACGTGAGAAAACCGAAAACAGTTTAATTGTCTGTGACATGGGTTGGATATTCTCGATATGTTTACTTCCGGTTAATCTGTAGAAAAAAAAAATTGCAACTGTCAAGATCTGTGTAGGTAGACCCGATAGATCATGTGATTTTGAAATCGCAAGCGAGTCGCTGCGTGTGTACATTATCATTAATATTAGAGTATGGACAGTTTGGGGTGCGTTTCCACCAGCGATGTGCGAGGATGCGCAGCGAGGGAAGTGTACATACATACAATACCCACAAATAGGATTACTTAAGGCGAAAGCGCCAAGGTAGCCCGCGAAATTCAAATTTTATTACGTTTTTTGCAATTTGCAGGTCAGTGTCTGGTTGTATGTTGATTAAACTATGATTCGCGACCGTAACTAATATGGCTTTACAGAATTATAATCATGAGAATCAGCAATACAACTACATAAGTTAGAATTGACCTCAAATCTAGCGATTTCATGAAATCATGAGGTTTGAGGTCAATTCTAACTGATACCGTGCGTACGCACGGCTACAGATCAAGCTATACATTTCCAGTATAAACTGATCTCGTATTGTGGGATTCCCTTTACAATGAGCTCAGTGTAAGCTGGAAATGTATAGCTGGATGTGTAGCCGTGTGTACTCTAATAACACCATGGACAAGTCCATGATTATCACTTTTAAGGTAAACGTCCACTGGTCCGCGCCGGCCGCACCGCACGCACGGCACGCAACGGATTGAACGGATTTGCCGATGGCATGCGTCCACTGTCCACCGATCCGCGCCGCACAGTGGTCTGAAAAGCTAGTACCATAGTCATAGAAACTGAAAGTCAAAAATTCAATCTGCCTACCCTTTTCCCAAATATGTTGGGGTCGGCTTCCAGTCGAACCGGATGCAGCTGAGTACCAGTATTTTACATGAAGCGACTGCCTATCTGACCGCCAAAACCCAGTAACTGGGTAATACGATACCCCTTGGTAAGACTGGTTGTCAGAATTTCGGGATTCTGTCAAAGACGACGTCTGGGTAACTGTCAAAGATCCACGAATGACAGCCGAGACCAACGGCTTAGCGTGCTTTCCGAGGCACGTAGGATATACCCAGATATGTAATGACGGTCACCCATCCACGGACCAAACCCGGAAAGAGTAGCTTAACCTGATGGAACGACCCGTACGGCTGTTATTACTTAGCCACGAGCTCCACTCCTTATAGAAACTTAAAGTGAGGAATTAAAAGAAAAATGTAATGCCTCTGGTATACCTGCTTTTACCTATGGATGGTATAAGTAGCTCCACGCGTGAGAAAAAAAGTTTTGTGTTATTCGGGAGAAAACACATATACTTAGTATTTTTTTTTTGAAACTGAATGAAACTGATAGGCTGGTGCTCACACAAGCTATTATACCATACACGGCGATCAAGATGACATACAATTTTGCACCTTCGGGTGCCGCTTTGCGCGTAGCAAATTTTTTGAATTTGGAATTTTCGATTCTATTCTTTGACGTGGTTAAATGAATTTCGATTGTATCCGTTTTCTTCTATAAAATTGCATTCTAAGAACTAATTAACTCACTTGCTAATCACCGTGATTATGGTTAATATTACGTAAAGGGAGGTAAACCAGAAGCATTACATTTTTTTAAATTCCTTTTAAGAGTATGGAGCTCGATTTCCAGACCACTGTGCGCCGGCCGGAATTCACGCCGCCGGCACGCAGCGTATTAGACGGATTTGCCGGTGTCATTTTAGAATAATAACAAAGCATAGAAGGAGTGCTAAAATAGCAGCTGAACTCAATATATTTGTTTCATTTTGACTTATAGAGCCGGTATGATGTTAGAAAAGGACACGTATACCTACAGAAGACGTTTCGAAATTTTGTAGGTTGTTATTTATTTTATTCTGACTAGTGATGTGATCCACAAAATTTCAACGTCGATAGAATTTACAATGACATGCATTTTTATGCTGCCAAAAATAATAACCGTAGGTACCTAAAATTTATAAATTACTAAGCATACCTACTTAGGAGGGAATACATAATATGTATCTTCATCGTTTTTTTTTAAGTTAGTTCAAAATGAAACGATACTTTAATATCATCGTCATCATCAAAACACAGTTGTTATGTATTTATATTCGTTGATCAGCTCATATTCGGCAAGAAATTGAGCAAAAACTTATCGATGGAAGGTTAATATTTCTTGTTTATTTTCTTTTCGTGATGAATAGAACTTGCAGCCCCAAACCACACTAGACATTGCTCCACACGTTCACACACTATTTGTAGTTAAACAAAAAATTCATGGATTCTAACAGTAGAAATATTATTGTTAGAACATCCCAGAACCATGGACGATTACGACAAATACATAGACAATGAACACGCGAATAAGTCAAGTAGTTCAATGAACGAATTGTCAGACATTAAAGCAAGTACCTACTATCAAATTTGGCCGGGTTGAATGAAAACCAATATAACCAAATGACAGTTCATCTTGTGTCATGCCAAAAAAGTAAAACCAAGAGTAAATCATTTTTATCTCTTTCCCACATCCTTTTTCGGGGTGTCATGCATCCACTATTTTTATTCTGAGTGTTTTTTTATTGTTATCAGTAGACGTCGTCTATCATGACGATTGACGAAGATATTATTATTATCAGTTGCTTGTTGGCAGAAGAAGAAGAACGTAAAACTAAACGTAGAAAGTGGGTTCACAATTGAATTGACTTGAATTAGGAATTTAATTTAATTTGAATTGAATTTAGGGATTAACCAAGAACACACAACACACAATAAATCACAGAACACACACACACACACACATCACAGAATAAATAATAGTACTTGGCGGCGTGGGGCGTCGCGTGATCGCGTCAGACGTGTTTCGCTGAGTGCGTATAGACCCTGACTGACTAACAAGAACAACGTGTAGTTGTCGGGAGCTGTAAGTGCTTAGCTCTAGCGGTGTGTACCAGTGCAAGAGTAATGTAATAATTTTATGCTAATTCTATTGATGATTTTATTTATTATTGCAAAGCTAGTACCTACGCTCTAACGGCAGAAGCAACTGCACCCGTCAACAGGTCGACGACTGCAGTGCCGTGCCGCTCATGTTTATGAGCACGAGTCTAAACCTTTTTTTTTGTTCTCAATTTTAATAATGAAGCACAACAGATAAGCAGTCAGAAAATCAATGTTGTTTTATTTTTTTTATCTAGACTGGTCTTTATACATGTAAGGACTAGTTTAGATAAAAAAAATTGTAAATGTTATGCTTGGTCAATCCCTAGAATCACCTAGAGATGACACTGACAGATGTGGTGAGTGGTACGAGAGCCCATGACCAAAATTTTTGTCTTATCGTTTTAAGATCAAAACCGATAAAATCGACAGATTTGGTTATTCTGAATCCAAAAATATGAATTTAAGAAATTTTCCGCGTCACGTCTGACCTGACCGCATTTTCAAATATGTTAAAATAAAAAATACTGTTTCATAGCAATCTATCTGATTTTCAGAATGTAGTTGAACGATAGATTTTAGATACCGAAAACACAATTTTCAGAAACTAGTAGCGTCACACGTACCTACCCAGGAGACCATTTGAGAAAATTAAAAATGAGGCAGAAAAAAACCCAAAGCAACCCGTCTGAAAATCATGTGTTCAGGTGTACGTTGATCAGTTGATGCAAATAAAACAATTTTCAGAAGAAAGAGCATCGTATGCGTTAAAAGCATTTTGAACGTGTTGAAAAATTTTACCGATCAGTAAGTGTCTGAAAACTATTGAACATGATTAAAAAGGTTGCCCAAATGTATAAAAAGATGATGTCAGACAATTTATTGTCGCGCCTTACTTTTTCAATAGTCAAAATTAGTAAAAAATAGTCAAAGTATTGCGGCGTGTATCGTGCAAATGAATAAGCTGAAACTCTAAAATTTCTATGTCCGTTTCAACACCATGTGGTAACTCAATGCGGAGTAAATCAATTTCCTGTCAAAATGCTTTTTACTCCGATAGTCAGCTACTTCTGTACACTTTTGAAAATTCTAATGCGTAAATGTCTTCACTTTCTCGATTTTTATATATCTTTGCAAAACACACAGATCAGGGGGCTTACTATGTGCTCTTATAGCAGGGCAGAAGCTGAACGGTTCCAGTGTGAGAGAGAGACGGAGCTATAGCACCATCTTTTTTTCTCAACGGATCCATGATGTTTTTTCACGTAGTAGGTCTTTTTTTTCCAGGTTAGCCATTTTTCATACAAGACCACAGAGCATATACATATATTTAATATACATTACAAATGGTGGGAATAACCTGCTGACGCTTGCGCTAGTGAAGCGAAAGATAAGAGCGTAACAAGCACCGCGCGCGCGTTTGTCGGGCGACTCCGAAACGTGCTTTTGGTTTTTGGAATTAACGTGACATTTAAAATTTCTGAAAAGAGGTTTATGGTACCCAGGTAACTAACAAAAAATTTAATGAAATATTGAAGCAGTTTGCTATGGATACAGATCGGTTAAATTTTTTGACATTTTTGAAAATGCGCTCTCGCCACATGTGACGCGCAAAATGTCTGAAAACAAACTTTTCGTAATAAAATTACGAAACCTATGTACATTTTTATCAGACATATTGTGATAAAACCATCTGCCTATTTTTTTTGACGTAGCAGAAATGGACTTCCATAAAACTATGACGTTTTTGACCGGTGCTGCTCACTGAGTCGGGTTCAGAATCATCTAAACTAGGTAACGATTTTATACGGTTTTGGTCGTAAAACGATGCGACATGGTTTTGGTCATGGCCTCTCGTACTACACAGTTCCGTGCCGATGACGTCACAAGGCATTCCGTGTGACGTCACCGGCATTCCTTGTGACGTCACCGGCACGCAACGCCTTTTTTGCTCATATATGCCGGCGGTCGGTGCGGCTGGTACCGCTAGTGGACGCAGTGCTATATGAATTCATACAGAGCAAACCAAAATCCGTTGCGTGCCGTGCGTGCGGTGCGGCCGGCGCGGACCAATGGACGCTCAGCTTAATAGTCATGTATTTATTATCTGTGGAACCGGTAGTTGATAATTAAAAATATTGTGTCAAACCTGCCTTTTGTCAAACAGCCCAGAATGCCGCAGTGACGCCGCCCGGCAAATTACAAAAAATGGCAGCGTTTGTAGTGTTCAGTAACAGTCAAGAAAAAACTGCCGACTCATATAGAGAACTCATACAACGCTTACAACAAGAGGAAAAGATAAAGGTTTGTTCATAACATAATTATTGTTGTAGCTTGTAGCAATAAGTACGGATCGCAGCAGGTGGCGTTCTGTGGTGCCGCTCTAAAATAAGGGCTAAAATTTTATATGGAATAAATATAAATATATGGCGGTTTGACTGCGAAAATAATGGGAAGGAACAGGTAAAGCTAATTATAGATGACGCCATTATCGCTGGTGGTTTTATAACCAGCCATACGACGTCCCACTGACCTAAAACTCTGAAAAGTTTGTTTTTCACAATCAATGTTTTCACTCGTATTACTCTCTCGTACTCGTTTAATTAAGTGTTTGTGTTTCGGACGCATAATTGTTGTTACACAGCCGCCACGAGCGACAAAATTAATGAGTTAATCTAAGGAGTTAATGTTGGTCTCATGGAGAAAGTTGTTCAGTTTGATGGTATGTACTGTACCACACCCTTAAATTTCACCACTCATTTCTGATACACCCTGTATAATTGCACTTAAATCAACAAAATTCCTGTTATACTTACATTTATCAGCCATCTCGTTACCATAACACAAGCATTAGGTTGCTTAGCTTGGGACTAGATGGCGTTGTGTGAAATGTCCAAGGATATTTATTTATTTATAAATGGGTCATTTTGCATCTGATTATCGATTCGGGTAACGAATCCATAAATCGATTCTTAACAAAAATATTTTTTTTTTATTACTTGGCAACACCGAATGTCAACCTACCTACCACCTAACCTACCTACCAATACTACCGATACCGACACACCCAACCCACCACCAGACCAACCACCACAGAGAATGTTACTTTCCAACCACCATACCCATCTATCTATGCACTCACACCACCAACCTACGAAAATGGATGGTTTTGTATGAAAACAGACAACATACATGAAATTTACCCGGGCGCGCCCAGGTGAATTTCATGTCTATATCTCCAGTGGTTTAGGCTGTACCTATGTTGACTGTTGTCATACAAAACCATTCCTGATTTTTCGTAGGTTGGTGGTGTGAGTGCATAGATAGGTGGGTATGGTGGTTGGTCTGGTGGTGGGTTGGGTGTGTGGTATTGGTAGGCAGGTTAGGTGGGTCCCGGCGGCGGCCGACGCGCGACGCTGGACACCAACAAGTACTTTGTTATAAAACTAGGTAAGTATGCTAAATAATGTTCAGTATTAAAAAGTGCTCTGTGGTTCTACTTCAAACAGGTGGAAGAACAACCCAACTTCGCCCGCGCCTCAAACTACACTTATTATTGTACCCAAAAGGATAGGAACAAGCTACATGGAATCAAGGACTACATCTATCACTTGAGTATGAAGTCTTTCGATGGCGGGGCTTGCATCTTGATATGCGATAACCCTGCGCCTACATTTAAATTTTTCATTCGTCTCATAGAACAAGTCAAGGCACCAGATGGCATTAATTCCAATGCTTATTATTACGGAGAAATTAAACATATCATTACTGGCTTTATGAATTACTTTACATCTGTAATAGACGAAACAGCGAAGAAAATCAATAAAAATACTCACTTTTTAGACAATAAACTAATTGTCGAACTAATTGATGACACTATAGCCATTTATGAGAAAAACCATGCATCATTTCTAAAACATTATCTGCCGTTAAATTCAGAAATAGAAAAAGAAAAGTACCAACAGGTTATAGACGGCCATGCCAATTTTTTGAAGGAACTGAGAAAAATTAGGGTTGTTTGGGAGTTCAGATATGATCAACTAGACGTTTTCGCGAAGAAGAGTTTTGAAGCATCTCTTCAGAAAATAAGTGATTTGTGTAACTTCACGCATACTTATATTTCGGTTATGTTAGCCGGTCGAGTAAGTTTATTTTTCAATACTCTCTAAGGGCCCTCACCCACGGCGACTTTTTGTAGCGATGCTGTCGCGCGTTTACGAAATGCGCGACTGGATCGCTAGGTACTAACGCGCGTTAGTCGCATTTGCAACGCGCTACAGAAGCGATGCCAACGCGCTACTTAACGCGCTACAGTATCGCGACTGTATCGATGCAAACGCGCGATCGTGTCGGACGACATCGGGGAGAGAACAGAGGGAGGGTGGCGCGTGAGTGGAGAACCGAGCTTTCGTTGCCTACGCTTCGGCTGCTTACGTAAAAGCAGCACCAAAGACAACGTGACTAATGTTGCCTCAACGGAGTCCATCTTGCAACTTTAGCGATCGCAGGTATTTTTGTGCCGTTACTGAATCGCTTTTGCATCGCGACAGAAGCGCACCAGTATCGCGTTTGCATGGCGACTGAATTTGGGAACGTGGGCGAGGGCACACAGCTAGCGACCGCTTCGCGACTGTATCGATGCGGACGCGCGACAGCATCGCTACTGCATCGCTACAAAAAGTCGCCGTGAGCGAGGGCCCTAAATTATGGGCTTATTTCACCACCGAACGATTAAGTTCAGATAATTTGACACAAATTCTGTTCCATTTCTTTTTATTTATTCGGTGAGAATAGTGGCTATTCGGACATCGTGAAACAGGCCCTTACAGTAAGAACTCCAGTTCTCAATTCGACACGTATCTACTTATAATTATTTTTTTTAATGTGTGACCACGCATAACTTTTTACAGAGTCGTCCGATTTGAATTTTTTTTTGTTTTATTAGAGAGGGTACCATACAGAGTGTTTCTTTTAAGGTGCTAACCCAGTGCCAGCTGATAGCAGAGTACCATACCTATCAATTTAACCCCCACACATGTTCTACGATTTTTTGTAGTTTTCGATTATTTTGGATTCCTCATTTCATATCAATGGTAGTGGTTAAGGATAGTAGTAGGTGTAAAATTTATGTTTTTATTATCAACTGAGCTCTGCTTATACGTAGAGGAACAATAAATATCAGGATTGACAAAAATATGCCTCCGTGTTGTCTCCGTGCTCGATAGATGGCGTTGGCGTCGAATTAGATCTCGCTATGGTTTCGTTACCGCGCCGCGTATATGAGTCAGCTTTATCTGCAATGTGTACTGTTAACATAGTTAGCACAATTCGAATATAAGAATTTTTGAAAAATCGTACCGCTTTCTTCGGTCCGATTAAATACAACCGCTTTCCGTCTAGAGATGGGTCATTGACGGTTTTTGAGTTAATGTAATTTAACTGTTAAACATTAATGGTCAACGGGTTAAAAAAACTGTTAATAAATAACAGGTTAAAATTTCAATGATTCAATCGTTAGCGATAATCGTCAATTTATTGTGTCAACGTTTACAATATGAGCGAATACGCATAAAATAACAACTTTGTTGCAGTTTAGGTTGAGATTTGATATAAGTTTTTTTTTATTGAACTGGACTGTAATGGAATGACCTGTATTTCGTACTTATTCCAGGCTTAGGACTGTAACTGTAAGTAACGAATATTTCCGAAGGAGACTAAATTCACAGAAATGAATAAAATAATATTGAAATAATGCGTTGAGTGCGTTGACGTAAACTGACAGCTAATATTTTCAACCTGTTTTTTCATTAGTGATTAACAGTTAACCCGTTGACCAATGAAAAGTCGTTAAAAAAAACAGTTTATTGATTCAACGCCCACCTCTATTTCCGTCCGTTCCGTTCCTTCTTCTCAAACAATTCTCTTCTATCAAATAAAGAAGTAAAGAGTAAATAACTGCTCAAATGAATGGGCATCGGCTTGGGCGGTGCTCGTGCTACTGCTTGGGCTTGCTTCCCCTCCCACAGACTTCTACTTCTTCAGCTTGGCCTTAGGTCTTACTTAGGTACTGACTGATTTTGATTATTTCAGTTTCCACTGCAGCCCAATGTATGTCACGGTAACTGTGATTAATTGAAAATTATAAATAATTATACGTCATTATTAATTAATAATTACCTCATGACTTGGTAAAATGTGACTGTAGCGCGCTCTTGTGTGCGTACCTGCAGGTAGCGCGCTCCCGAGCTTACGCATACAAAGACAAATGCATATAACATTTACACATACAAGTATGGCTCGCCCGCTTTCGTGAGATAAAACAACTGTATCCGGGAACAAAAAAAGTCGAAATGAGAGACCCTAGTTTAATAGTATTAAAGTGTGTTTGTAGTTTTTTTAAACTATTTTTTTTTTTTAATAATTACTTAATCCACTTGTTTTTCGTTTTCAAAGTTGGTGCCATAGTAAAAGTTATTCAGTTCAATGGTATAGAGCACTACTTAAAGTTTATAAAGTTAATGTTTTAACACCATAAACAATAAGTAGGTACCGTCAACTGGGGTGACATTAATTAAATTTTCAGAAACGAGCTGTAATAAAACCGTTGAAGATGGCTGAAAAATTCTGAAAAAATGGGAAGATACTATAGAATAGAAATCTCGAAGTACAAAAATTTAGACTTACTTACTTATTAGATTTTATACAGAAAATAAAAAACTGCGCTATCAACTTTAAACTGGAAGTGGGGTCACTTTGATAAACCTAATCTTTAATGTGAAACGGGAAAGTCACCCCATTAATAATGAAATGAATGAATGATGTATTAATTATGAAATAAAAAAAATATTCCGCAATATAACTTCCAAGTTATGGATATTTTTTAGATTGCGGGGTGAGTTTGATTAAGGCGAAAGCTCCAGGGTAGCCCGCGAAATTCAAAATTTCTTACGTTTTTTGCAATTTGTAGGTCAGTGTGAGCTTGTATGTTGATTGAAATATGATTCGCGGCCGTAGCTAATATGGCTTCACAGAATTATAATCATTAGAATCAGCAATACAACTCCATAAGTTAGCATTTACCTCAAATCTAGCGATTTCATGAAATCATGAGGTTTGAGATAAATGCTAACTTATGGAGTTGTATTGCTGATTCTAATGATTATAATTCTGTAAAGCCATACTAGCTACGGCCGCGAATCATATTTTAAACAACATACAAGCTCACACTGACTTACAAATTGCAAAAAACGTAAGAAATTTTGAATTTCGCGGGCTACCCTGGCGCTTTCGTCTTAAAGGGGTCAGTTTGATAATACATTTTATGTATGATTTTTGTATTAGAAAAGGTCAAGAAAATAAAGTTTAATACTGTATGTTTCGACATATTTACTTATTTACTGCTGACATGAAATTATGTAATCATGACAGTCCAAAATAATAATAACTAAAAACCAAAAATCACTTCTAAATAACAAAACATAATCAGTTTCATTGAGATCAAATAATTATGGTAAACATTCTAAATATAATCAACCGGGCCTTTGGAATTTTGATGCAGCATTAATTGACATAACACCATCGGTGATCTTCTGAAGGGCTTCCTTGAGCGCCTCGTCCGAGTAGTCTTTATAACTTCGGGTACCCGGTACCTTTTTGTATCTAGTTCCGCACCATCTTTGTCTACAACCTAAAAAAAACAGTACAGGGGTAAAATTGATAATCAATACTAAATCCAATAGAATCCCCGCAAACCCCGCAGTCAAACTCACCCCACAGACTAAATACCTTCATGGAATAACAAATCGTAAACATACCGAGATAACAAAATTTTTTCCTTAACAACTAAACAAATAACTATGCAAGTAAATATCATGAGTCTATGTCCAGCGATTTAGTCTGCACAATTGAAGTTATTTACACATGCATTTCTTACCTTTCTTACCGTTGAACTTCAAAAATTTATCACTCACTACCGAAAATCCGTAGAGGCACCGGCACCAAATGACAACAAGAGGGCGAAAATGGCGAAAACGACTAAAAAAAAAAAAACGGGTCAAGAGCGAGTCGGACTCGCGCACCGAGGGTTCCGTTCCGATTTCTGAAGAAGTGTGCTACTGAAAAAGTGTGCTATTTAGAGACATCGTTTTATTTTTCCTGTAATCTTTACATAAACTTCTATCACATAGAATAATTTCAGATTTTTCGCTTTGCAAACTACGGAGATAAGGTGGGGAGGGGAACGGTATTTTTTTTTTTCATTTTTCATCAGAAGTCGAAAACTACGAGGCCTTAAAAAAAGAAAAAAAATGTTTGAGAATGTGCAGTTAGCGCTCTTTTATATGATACCCCACATGCCCTAGTAGCTCCACTTTCATTATTTAAGACCCCCTTTCAGTCCCTGTTGCAAAAAAAATATAAATATTTTAATTTCTTTCTTATTTGCAAAATAGTTGGGTAAACGTCATCTAAAACTGTTCTAAATTTCAAGTTGATAGCATTAGTAGTTCTTGAGATATCCAGCTGTGACAGACAGACAGACAGACAGACTGAGTCACACCATAAGGGTTCCTTTTTTACCATTTTGGTACGGAACCCTAATTACGGCTGCGTTCCGTTTTTACAGAGTTAGACGGCAAAATTCAAAAATAAATAGTAATCGCCCTTTGATTTGAAAGTCATAGTTGACGGTATATTATGCCCACCACTGTGAAGTTTTGGAAAATAGTTCAAAGGATTGATAGTGTTTTTTTTTAAATTTTATATAGCTCTACGAAATAGCGGTGAGTATCGAAGAAATAGCGAACCGTATAAAGTCGAACCTGGAAAAATGCAAAGAGGATTATACTAATCAGAAAAACATGCTGATTCATAACTTATACGAGAGAAACAAAGATTACCTGGATATAAACAGGCGCCTGTGTAACCGATCCATCGATACTGCAGAAGTTAGTGATGTCTTTACATAATTCTTATAAAACGTAAAGTCTCTCTGTCCGTCTGTTAGTGCTCTTGTAACTTGATCGAGGACCACTCAGGTCCTGTATCATGGGAAATTCTTTTTTATAAAATTTACTATGTACCTACTGGCCGTCCCGCCCCGGCTTCGCACGGGTAGCCCGATTGCTATCAAACTTCACAGGATCAACTCCTGGGCTAATTTTAATTCGAAGGTATTGCCGCATTTACACATTCGTGCGAATCGCGAGGCGAATGGCGAGGCGAATAACGAATACGCATATGTAAACAGTGCGCTCGCTATTCGCCTCGTGCTTCGCCTCGTGATTCGCGCGCTCGCGTTGGGAGCGGTTTTTCGGACGCGAATCAAAGGGCACGAATGGCGAACACGAATTTACTGTTTACACATTCGCCTGTATTCAGTTGACAGCTAGCGCCCGACCCAACAGGACGTGTAGACAAAATGGAGTGGAGTGACGTGCGAATTTTAGAATTCCTAGAACTTTATCAAAATGAAGAGCTCATATGAAACCCAAAACATATCAATCATAAAAATAGACAAAAGATAAACGATGCATAGAACGGTATACCAACTAGTAAGTATGTGATTGCCAGTCAACAATTTAAAATTAAAGAAGAATTCTTTCGTACGCATCTTCGATTCATCATCTAAATATATAATTGTATAAACTCAATAGACGTAGCGCGCAATCCCGCCATTATTTCCACGTCCTCCATGTTCGTGTGCGAATTTCAAAATGATTCACTCCGCGAATGTGTGAACAGTAGTTCGCGACGGCACTCGTATACGAATGTTTCGTCGAATGACGAGGCGAATGGCGAAGACGATTGTGTAAATGCGGTATTAAATATGTTACGAACTTACTAAGCTAATAATGTATTTAAGTACCTGCTTATCTGTAGCAGTTTGTCATAAATCTACATTTAAACGAAGCCGGTGCGCGTGAGAGTCTTCTAAGTATCTCGCGCGTCAAACTAGACAGCCATAACGCCATTTCACTTACACACCGAGCTAAACGACGCTTCGATATAATATCCTCTTAACATTGACAGCGCATTTATGTAGTAGGTAGCTTGCGACATACAGCAATTGTCATGTTAGATGTCTCAAGTCTCAACAGATTACATTACCTACCTACCTAGGTACTACCAACTTGCGGGTACGACAGTAAAATTATACTACTGGGTGTAATTTTAATCACCGTTATCCTCTTAAGGGGTCATTGTACTCATCATTATAAACAACTTTTACTATGGGACCAAACCTGAAATCGCGAAAAAAAATCAGCTGTTCAGTACATTTTGACGAATTATGCGAACATAAATGTACTGAACAGCTGATTTTTTTTCGCGATTTCAGGTTTGGTCCCATAGTAAAAGTTGTTCATAATGATGTGTACAATGACCCCTTAGGAGGATAACGGTGATTAAAATTACACCCTGTATACTATGCGTGCCAAATAAGAATAGTACTGTCAAGTCGCCATTTTGTTCCGCAATAGTATGGCAATACTCGCGAACTTCATTACCAATGCGTACTAATTTGACAGCTATCGTGTGAAGTTGAAGCAAGCACGATCCTATTCTTATTTGGCACACGAGTACAGACGCCAGCAGTTCAAGCCACCCGAAACTGTCAAATTTTCCCAATCAACCTTGATACCTAATGCTTTAGCGATAAAGATGAAAATCTATTAAATTGTAGTAGCTTGATGTGCTGGCGTCTGTAGCTACGTTATGTAAACTCAATATATAAGCACTATTATGTATTCTAGGTTAACAAGACCATGGACCTGGTACGAAAGAAGATTGCAAACATCGGCAATGAAGAGACTCTTGCTAGGCTAGAGCTCGAGACTCGGTTTTGGAACAAAAGACTGAGGGACTTCAACGAGATCGCATGTATGCTGATTAGGATTCAAATAGAGCTTGATAGTCTCGAGGAGGACCGGAAAAAATACAAAAGTATAACGTGAGTAGGTACCTAAGGTTAGATAAATACATGAATGTGGCGAAAAAGAGAACTAACACAGAGCATAGAACTAACATGTATTGGATTTGACATCTTCTAGTAGGGTAGGTACAGTGGGCTGCATCAATTGGGTACCCCAGTTGTATTAAAATTTTAATACATCTGGGGTACCTACCCAATTTAATACAACTGGGGTACCCAACTGATGCAGCCCACTGTACATTTTCATGGTAGAGAGTGCGTTCATAAAATAGTTCTTATACTATAACTCCAATTCTTTTCTGGATCCCAGTGCTTCCATATTGTACCTATACCTGTGGCCGGTATTCTTCCAGGTACAAAAGAAGAGGCTTGTTCCTTAACGTCATACACCTACTCTCGTTAGAGGTCCATGAAGAACATTTATAAAGATGCCAAATCTCGCCTGTTTTTTTGATAGGCAGAGGTAGTAGGTACGGTCAGCAACAGAAGTAGGTTAACACCTACTTTTTGACATCATCTAAATTAACACAAAATGATACGATAACCTGCTTTTTAGCAATTCTCTTATTAGATAAGAGTTAATTTTCTTTAAAATTTACATCTGTTCCGATTTTAATGAAGTATTTTTCTCAAAAATTAAAATTTAGAAAACACAAGTGTTGGTCCTTCGGCTGTAGCAATGTACTTTGATAAACCTAAAACCCCAAGGGGTGGGGTGGGGGTTAGTTGCGAACCCCAGCTCCACAACTACGTGTACGTATGTTTTTTTACGTTTATATACTGGGTGTAATTTTAATCACCGTTATCCTCTTAAGGGCTCATTGTACTCATCATTATAAACAACTTTTACTATGGGACCAAACCTGAAATCGCGAAAAAAAAATCAGCTGTTCAGTACATTTTGACGAATTATGCGAACATAAATGTACTGAACAGCTGATTTTTTTTTCGCGATTTCAGGTTTGGTCCCATAGTAAAAGTTGTTCATAATGATGAGTACAATGACCCCTTAAGAGGATAACGGTGATTAAAATTACACCCTGTATATGTGATATAAGTGTAAAAACACACACGCACACACGCACACACGGGTGTGCAGTTGACGCTTGAGGGGTTCGACTTTTGTTGCTGACTGTACCTACAACTAACGGGGCACAAATCCAGTCTCGGAAATGCTACTATGAAACTCCCAATTTTTCCATTGGGAGTTTCTTAGTAGCATTTCGGAGACCTATCTACCTATCTGGGTATCGAAACCATCAGAACACCACACTCATTAGTCACACTTATTACGTCCTCTAGGTAGACTACGATAAATGAATAGCCTTATTTTAAAGGTGCATGGAGTTACCCGGGAACAAGACGGTGTGTTTTGATTTGATAGGCGAGAATATCGATGAGAGAATTTCGTACCTTCAAAAGAAACAGTTGGAAATGTCTAGAGCGATGATAACTTTCTTCTGTGTCAGAGGTAAAGTATAAAAATATTTATTACTAGCACTTCCGCTCGGCTTCGCCCGCGTGGACGTCGGAAAATATCCCGCGGCAACGAAAGTCCTTCCATAATCCTTGTCTACATTATAAAGGGAACACATGTGCAAAATTTCAACTTTGTAGATTCAAGGGTTTGGGCTGGGCGTTGATGAGTCACGCCAGTCAGGGCGGTTACTATGAGCTCTTATAACAGGGCAGAAGTTGAACGTTTCCAGTGAGAGAGAGAGACGGAGCTATATACGACTTATAGCACCGTCACTCTCTCTCACTGGAAACGTTCATCTTTTGCCCTGCTATAAGAGCTCATAGTAAGCCCCCTTTTTTTTTAACCGACTTCTAAAAAAGGATGAGGTTCTCAATTCGAATGTTTGTATTTTTTTTTTTTTATGTTTGTTCGCGCATAACTCCGTCGCTTGCCAACCGATTTGAAAAATTATTATTTTGTTGGAAAGGGTATACCTACTTCCCAAATGGTCCTATTTTTGTCAAAATCCAGTTCTGATGATGGGATCCTAGAGAAATCGAAGGAACTGTTCAAATATTATAGGCACACCTATAGCGATTTGGGTATTTTTTATAGTAGCTCGTGCATTTGCTCTCGGAAAGCACTACTTGGTGAAGTGGAACTGATGATGAAGACCACAGATGGCTACCGGAACTACTCAATGATAAATATTTCACGTGTTGCGATTCGATTACTTTAATATGGTTGCTAAGCAATTTCCGCTCGTCACACAATGCGTGTGGTGAGTGGTTGGTGAGGAGTTCTCCTGGTTCTTAACAGCAGAACTCCTCAACAATTAACGTCCCAGCATCGGGAAAAGCAATATTTTGTAACATGTGATAAGCAATTGACATTAGACTATTGTAACTTATAGAAATTATAAACAGACCCACTAAAAAGCGAGAAATAAAAACTTTTTAACAAAAAAAAACCGACTTCCAAAAATCACTACAAAGTGAAAAATAACTTTGATTTCGGAAGTCGGTGGCAAAAAAAAAGAAAGTAAATAAAAAACGAAAGACACCGACTTCCGAAATCAAAGTTATTTTTCACTTTGTAGTGATTTTTGGAAGTCGGTTTTTTTTTTGTTAAAAAGTTTTTTTCTTTTTTTTTTGAGGTTGGGAAATCATCAAATAACTTCTCCCGCTCTGGGTGGAGCGAAAGGGCGTCTCAGACTTTTACTGACTAAAACCCACCCGTTTTCTTCAGTTACTTATGTCAGGGCCGCGGTATCTTCTTAAAACTACCCGCGATCCCAGCGGGCTACCCGCGACCCCAGCGGCCCCCTGGACTTCCCTTTTTATTTAAATAGATAACAATACATAGTGAAATTGATAAGGTCATTTAAAGCCCCTTTGGTATTCATGGTTATGAAAAGTTGCACAGCATTGTTGCAGCAACATGATTTTGTGTTGCTAGACACATGTTTCACACATATTATCCACGCGTAATGTTACCAGCAAATTATGGACATGTTGCGTAACTTTTGTTCGCCATGAATACCTACGAGGCTCAATGCTTACGAGCCGTAAATTATAGGAACGGATCGTGCCCTATATACGAACAGAGACGGTTCTTTCTTCCTTGACGAGTTCAACCATCAGAACTACATCACAAATTACGGCTTGAAGTACTTCCACGTCAACTGTGACGGCGAGTTCTGGCAGGTGAATGGAGTTTACTACTTAACTACTTACTTGTTACTTAGTCCTAAAATGAACTATTTGGTAGAGATGAACCATTCTAAAAAAAAACCGGTCAAGAGCGAATCGGACTCGCGCACAGAGGGTTTCGTTCCGATTTCTGAAAAAATGTGCTATTTAAAGACATCGTTTTATTTTTCCTGTAATCTTCACATAAACTTCTATGACATAGAATAATTTCAGATTTTTCTCTATGCAAACTTCGGAGATAAGGGGGAGGAACCAATGATATTATAAAGGAAAGATATGCCACGTTCATACTGAGCGGCGTTCGGATATTGTTGCGTTATTACAAATGTACTTACATATTATAGGTGTATAGTAGTTTTTAACTACGACTGCTATAGCTACTACGGAACGTATGTTATAGAAAGAGATAGCTTGGCATCTTAGACATACTGTTACGCCACGGACACGCTTAGTTTCGCTCGCTGCTAGTAGCCGACTGAATGAAATGACTACAATTGTCTACATTTGGCTGCAACAATTTGCGCGCGCTAGTGCCATATCTACCTCTTTATTATATAATATCATTTTTGGAGGAACGGTATTTTACATTTACATTTTTCTTCAAAAGTCGAAAACTATGCGGTCTAAAAAAAATAAATAAAAAAAAGTTTGAAAATGTGCAAACTTTCATAATTATGATACCCACATGATCTAGTAGCCCCACTTTGAATTTTTAAAACACCCTTTCTCCCTGTTGCAAAAAAAATACTTACGTACATAAGATTTTTATTTCTTTCTAATTTGCAAAATAGTTGGGTAAACATCATGTAAAACTGTACCTTTCAAGTTGATAGCATTAGTAGTTCTTGAGATATCCAGCTGTGACAGACAGACAGGCAGACTGAGTCGCACAATAAGGGTTCCTTTTTACCATTTTGGTACGGAACCCTAATGAACGCCCCTCCACAAAACGTGAGCATAACCGCTGTGGAGGGGCGTTCATTTTTAGAATGGTTTATCTGTAAGTATTTAGTTCCTTGTACGAGTATCTGATAGTCCAGAAGTTTGGTGGTTGTACCTTATGCCCCGTTCATAGAAAACAAAAGTTGTACGACATTGTTCCAACAGCAATACAGCATGTTGCCAAATTCAAGTCAGCATTTTCAAGTCAACTTTTTTGGTAGTTTGGTAATACTGACTGGTATCCATCCGCAACTCCACGTCAATGCGCGTATTTTGCGTACCTATGGAAAAGTTAGTAGTTATTTGGTAGTTATTCGCACCTCCACGTCCTCCACGGTAACCACCGTTCGATTCTGCAACAACATCACCGTGTAAACACCGGTGAAGAGAGCTGTCATTCCCCCTGATGCTAGGGATTGACACTATTGACAGCTCACTTCACGTAAGTTGTCAAGGTGACATTTTTTACAGAATAGATCCGACAGGTATAATGGCAGCTCACTTCACGTAAGTTGTCACGGTGAAATTTTTACAGAATAGATCGACTGGTTTCAATTCATCTAAGATTATTTTTTAACGAAAAATACAATTATTATTTGTCCCATCAGAATACAGATAATACGCCATACTACTTTGATGATAATGGTCGATATACACTTGATGAAAATGGCGAAAAGATATACCAGGTCGCTCCTTGCACAAGCCAGTACAGGCTCGGCGAGGATTTTCTCTTCAAAAAGATCACTAAAGACTGCGGCCACTCTGAAAAGCCCAACCCAAATTGTCGTTTGGCGGATGTCAAAGACTTGACGGACAAGGTGATGCTGCCGAGAAATGATCCCATTGATATGACTGGTAAGTTACGTCACGTTAGCTGCCAGACAATAGACACAATAGAAAATTAATTGTTCGCTGGTCACCGGTGACCGGTGTGGCGTTTAACCTGTTAAGAACAACATTGACAATTGGCCACATTTGGAACAGGCTCAGGTGTCATCATTATCAGCCTATATAGATATACTACGCGTGCCAAATAAGAATAGGATCGCGCTTGCTGCCAACTTCACACGATAGCTGTCGAATTAGTACTGCCGATAGCTGTCAAATACACGATAGCTGTCAAATTAGTACGCATTGGTAATGAAGTTCGCGAGTATTGCTTTGAACAAAATGGCGTCTTGACAGTAGGGACTATTCTTATTTGGCACGCATAGTAAGCATAGGATCGCGCTTGCTGCCAACTTCACACGATAGCTGTCAAATTAGTACTGCCGATAGCTGTCAAATACAGGATAGCTGTCAAATTAGTACGCATTGGTAATGAAGCTCGCGAGTATTGCTTTGAACAAAATGGCGTCTTGACAGTAGGGACTATTCTTATTTGGCACGAATAGTACGCACGGCTACAGATCAAGCTTTAAATTTTCAGTATAAGCTGATCTCGCATTGTATAGGATTTCTTTACAATGCGAGGTCAGTGTAAACTGGAAATGTAGAGCTTGATGTGTAGCCGTGTGTACACTCGATGCTGAACATAAGCCTTTCCAAGCGCATGCCTCGATTCTCGGCAACAGGCAGGACATCTAACTTGAGCGTCCCACTCTACGGCTGCCGAGTCGCGGTCTCTCTCTACTTAATCACCAATCTGCTACCTATTATTTTTAGGGTTCCTTACGTCTGAATCAAAAACGGAACTCTCATAGGATCACTCGTGTGTCTGTCTGTCCGTCTGTCACACTGACCTCTATTGTACAAGTACGCTGGACTAAAGATACTATAGGAAATGACAGTTGATTTTTGTGCCGATTTGAAGCGCTACCTCGAGGGTCTCAGGAACTAAAATTGACATGTACCCATCGATGACGCATGTACCCTGTTAACCCTTTAGTGCATGAATTATCAAGGAAAGCAGAAAAATAATATTTTGTTGTTATATGGTGTTTTATTTGGGGTAATTAGAAAATACAAAGTGTAAAAAAAATATATACTTTGATTAGGTAGTTTGGAAAATAATTTTCGAAAAAATGGCTTAGTATGCATTAACGACTGTATGCAAATGCCATTTGCGGATGCAAATGTAATAATTTTACGAAATCATAACATTTGAGGGCTTTGTGAACTTATGGAGGTGGAAAGCGATAAACGCAACGAGAGAGATGGATGCTCGATAGTTTCCTCTGTCTCTGTCTCGCTGAGCTGCGATTGGCTCTCGTGGGCTGCGTATGGTTTTAATCGTGATACAGGCGGGAGATTAGAAATCATGCAAACGATTACCGATTACGATATACGATTAACGATTACGATTAGTATGTAATTCAAGGTTCCAAACTTCATAACTCAAAAAGTTCTTAAATCGCAATCATTTGGAAACCTGGTAAATTACGTAAACTTATGTTAGAATCAATGGGAGGAATGAACAATAATAAGGTTAAGAATAATAATCTAACTTAAGTGCATAAACGGGTAAAAAAAGGAGGACTCCGCGCCACGCATATCGAAAGTAAAGCACAGTAAGTATGGACCGTTTGTACAAACACGCCTCACGCACACATTTACATCATTGTATGCCGATCAGCCGCCATTACGTGAAACGAGCGACGGCGTCTTTGCAGGTACTCAAATCACGCACATAAATCGGTACGGTGCTTCACTTTCGATATGCGTGGCGCGGAGTCCTCCTTTTTTATACGTCTATGATTTTTCATTTAGAATAAACTTTTTTACTCAAATTTCATCACATACTTAGTGTAATTATAATTACAGCTCAGTTTTTAATAACTCTTTAAAATGTTGATTGCACACCATATTATGTGCGGATAACAATAAAAATCTAATGTGTCTAGTAATTTGCGTGCGACGGGTTAGTAACAAAATACAATCGTATGAATAGGGCTGCGAATGTTCCATTATCGATAATGTGTCGATTGATGTTTCAGTCATTTTAAATTGACGTCATTCAAATAAAAATTAACTGTTGTCAGATATGCAATTTCAGTAGCTAAAACAAATTAGCAAATAAGTTTCTAATTTAAAAAGATAAAATGTATGTGTAATTTAACTAATAATTAAATAATTTTAACGACCGTAGGCGTTCTAAGTATGACATGGCTGAAATTTTGTCGTTAACGCAGTCCGATAATATATTTTGTGTCTGCTTATCAATCAAAATTTGCTTTGGCCGTAGTCTTGTTTCCTCACAGTGATACTCAATACTCAATATCTTTAATGCTTTACCATAATGTGTATGTGTACTTAGGTGATATAGTATATAATTGAGATCATTATGGACCCTGTAGGGCACAGCAAAAGGGTAGGAGAGAGGAAGCCCTGTTTTAGGAGATCATGAATAACTATTATTGCTATATTATTTAAATTAATTTATTATTACTCGTATTTCTAAGTATTTTAATTGCATTATTATTTTTGTTATATTATTTTATTATTATATTAGATTATTTATTACTATCATTTATTGTTATATTAATAATTACCATATCATACCATTTTTATTTTAAACATATCTATAAATTACGTGACTATCACTAATTTTTGTTATCAATTATTATTCTTGTGTCATTTTTTATTATATTAGTAATTTCCCTAACATATACTTTAAACATTTCTCCTATTATTTATGTTTATCATTTAAATATTCATCTAAGGAATAATAGCATTTTTTTATTAATACTACTTAGAGACTTCTATTTATTTTGATTCCTTTTTAGTGTTTTGTATTTCAAAAGGATAAAACGGAACCCTTAAAGGATCACTCGTGTGTCTGTCTGTCTGTCTGTCCGTCTGTCACAGCCAATTTGCTCTGAATCTAATGGACCGATTAAGTTGAAATTTGGTACACATATGTATTTCTGAGACCCAAACACGTACGGTTACAGTAAATAAATTAATTTTGAATATGGGGTCCCTTTTAGGGGCCAAATAAGAAAGTTTTGCACATGGTACAGACCATGTGACATATCAAACAAAAGGGCTTATTAAGAGTCTAAAATATATATTTTTTTATAATTTAAAAATAAATCAATTTACAGTTATTTAAGAGAATAGATGAAAAGTGACCATCCCCTCCTTATCTCCAAAACTACTGAGACTAAATTTTTTTTAAAAATACAGAAAATAGTTCTATACCTGTACATTACAGGAAAACCTCTAAGAAGTTTGTGGTCTTAAAATAACATGTTAAATCTCTCAATATTGTGAGTACAAACTTACATTTACTGTTGGAATGTATGGAAGAACATATTTTTCAACTATAATCTAATTTTGTTCTTGGAATATTTAATTTAATACCAAATACGGAACCCTTCATTGTGCGTAGTCCGACACGCACTTGGCCGGTTTTTTAATAACTGTAGAAACAAAAAAGGGATGGTTATTTTGGCATCAATATTTCCTTTTCACAGCACAATAAGTTCCTACAAAGCGAACAATCCTTCAATATATTATTAAGTAACTATAGAATTTGTTTTATTATTATTTGATAGTCTATACTCTATACCAATTTCAGATCAAATAAATACAACCGTAACTCACGGTCGATAAAGTCCATAAAAGTATTTTTTATCTCAGCTGTGTCCCATCTCTAATATTAGTTCCATGGGTACTCACATTGCTTTCAGCGCCAAAATGGCGAAAATCAAATGTCTTCATTTTGTCATCGCTAATATGAAGTCCAGCGTACTTGTACAATAGAGGTCAGTGGTCTGTCACAGTAGCCGATTTGCTCTGAATCTACTGGTAGGTACACATATGAATTTCTGTTTTGAAATAAATGAATTTTGAACAATAACATGAGGTTCACTTTTGGGGGAAAATTATTAAAAAAAAAATGTTTAGCAAACTGTACCGAATGACAAAGGGCTTACTTGTATCTTTATGTTGGTCTTTACTTTTACTATCAGCTAACTAGATGGCGCTACTGTGCACCGCTAGGGTTTTTTTAAGTTGGATAGGTATATTAAATAGGATTTTAAAGTGACAGGGTTATTTTCAATAAAATGAAGCTATTTAAAACGGGATATTTACCAAAGCATTTAACACCCACTTCACGCGTAGATATCTACCTGTGTGTCTGTGTACAATGTGTTTCAAATAAGAATAGGATCGACTTAGCGCCATGTTGTGACGTCATAGCTGTCAAATCGAATAAATTGGGTAAGGTGAGCAAAACAAGATATTTTTTAAATAACATTTATTTACGAATCATGAATAAAGAATTTGAAAAAATTGTTGCCAACAATGAAAATATTAAAGAAAGTAGTCTAATTAAAAAAAAAACTAATTATGAATAATTTTTTGATGTCTTTTTTCCTTTGATTTAACTAAGATTCGGTTAAACAAAAGAAAAACGTTAAAGATACGCAAACAAGTTTTCTTTGCAAACCGTACTTTTCAATCAACATTTGACAGATAGAGGTCATTGACGTTCCTATTCTTATTTGAATCGTAATGTATGAAATTATCAGCCATCCCATACATTTGGGTCGAGTAGGTAGATATTGAAGTTTTGTACGAGACAGCTGATAATTTTTCTCGATTACGTTGTTGGTCCCATGGAGAAAGTTGTTCAGTTTGATGGTACCATACCCTTAAGGCGAGTATAGTTGCTAACACGCCACCATTGAGAAAAAAATTAATAACTCAGGTACGGTCAGCAACAGAAGTCGGTTTAACACTGCAACTTTTTGACATCATCGAAACTAAACTAACACAAAACAACCGGTCAAGAGCGAGTCGGCCTCGCGCACCGAGGGTTCCGTTCCGATTTCAGAAAAGTGTGTTATTTGGAGACATCGTTTTATTTTTCCTGTAATATTTACATAAACTTCTATCACAGAATAATTTCAGATTTATATCGGCGGTATTTTTTTTTACATTTTTCATCAAAAGTAAAAAACTATGCGGCCTAAAAAAAAAATGGTTGAGAATGTTCAAACAGCGCTCTTTCATATGATTATTTTCATATTTTAAGTAGTGTCCGACCGAAGGTGCAATTCTGGCCGAAGCCGAAGCCGAAGCCGATTAATCGGTATTCACCAAAACCTTCGGCCGAAGCCGAAGCCGAAGCCGAAGGTGTCATTGACCTTGAGAAATACGATAGTTACTTTGATCTCAGAATATACTAGATACATATTGTGAGAGCTTTAGAGATTTAGCCCAATAACGAGCCGAGTGACCAACATATACAATTAGGTAATAAAATATTCTCTAAAATAAAAGTTTCAAATATACAATGTTAATTAAATATTTATTTACTTAAAGTAATTTTAACAAAAATAAACCTTCGGCTTCGGCCAAACCTTCGGCAAATTTTTGGCCGAAGCCGAAGATTTGGCCGAAGGTGCTTTTTTGGCCGAAGGTGGCCGAAGCCGAAGCTTCGGTCGGACACTAATTTTAAGACCCCCTTTCAGTCCCTGTTGCAAAAAAATATATATATTTTTATTTCTTTCCTATTTGCAAAATAGTTGGGTAAACGTCATATAAAACTGTTCCAAATTTCAAGTTGATAGCATTAGTAGTTCTTAAGATATCCAGCTGTGACAGACAGACAGACAGACTGAGTCGCACCATAAAGCGCAGGCCACACCGCCAACTAGCGGGCGGGCGGGCTAGGCGGGCGAACATCGTTTCACCTCTTATTACATACTTCGGTCAGCTCGCGGTGTGAACCGAAGTATGTAATAAGAGGTGAACGATGTTCGCCCGCCTAGCCCGCCCGCCCGCTAGCTGGCGGTGTGGCCTGCGCTTAAGGGTTCCTTGCATCATAAGGGGCCGCCTCCACGAGCGAGAGAATCGCGACAATATTATCGTCGTGCCACGTAATTCACACACACACACTCTTTTTACACTCTCTTAGAACGTGTCTCCACACGGCGAGATATCATCGCGGCGATAATTTGTAGGCACAGCGTGACTATCGCCGCGATTCTCTCGCTCGTGGAGGCGGCCCCTTAGGGTTCCGTAGCGAGCCCTAATGATGCATATCTCTAGACTAGGCTTATTTCAATTTTGGCGCTGCCGGTTAGCAGCTAAGAACCTCAATCTATATCAGTGGTGATGGTGTGGCACGAACTGCTTCAGAATGCTTGTTTTGAACTTTTTAGTTGCAGTCGGGTTTTTCCATTTTTTCAATAATTTTTTCCGTTCATTCCCCACGACACCACTGAAAACGACACCACTGGTGGTGTCGTCGGGAATGACAGTCGTGATTGAGGTTATGTTTCCAGGAACTCTCGACCATGAATCGGTGAAGTTCCTTTGGGAGAGCTTCGGTATGTTTCTGCCTGAAGTGCTGTGCGACGTCGCCAGGAAACAGCCCAAGAACCCCATACACGCCATGGCTCATTTACTACTTAAGCGCAAGTAAGTGACAACTAAGTAATTCAGCATTTATGTCATAGTGGTTCAGTATTGTTTATTCTATACTAGTGACCCGCCCCGGCTTCGCACGGGCTTGATAAAAATTATAATTATTTAAAGGCCTTTTTTATTAAAATTCACATAAGTATGTACAATGCGTTTCAACTAAGAATAGGAATGACCTTGCGCCATATTGTGAAAATGCTGTTTGCAAACTCAGTGACATATTTTAACAAAAACAAATTCCAAAAACAGAACTAATAAAATGGATAAGGATAACACTACAAAACTTTGCAAGCCGTATATTTCAAGTTTTAGTTGACAGTTCGAGGTCATTGACGTTCCTATTCTTGGTTGAATCGCATTGTATTATGTTTAGCCTAAAATTCAGTCGCAGTCCTATGATATTCAAGTGCACAGATGACAGTGTGGCCCAAAATGGAAGGTGGCCTAAAGGCCTTTTTCGCAAATATAATTTCTAATAAGTACTCAAGTTTGTACTTTAAAGTATTTTTCGGAAAACCTATTTGCGGTCGTAACCGTAAATATTCCATACCTGAAAAACTATTGTCATCATAAGGGTTAAGGGAGAATCCGCTGCATGCTGGTTGTCAGGATACCCGTTGAAGCCGTGGATGCTGACTGACTGTGACTCGCCGCTCGAAAGCTCGAGGAAGTGATGCTGATGACGTCACGCTGAAGGAGTTGCACGAAGGCTGCACTGACGCGTGACGTTCATACTCGGGGTCACCAGTTTAGAAGCATGAGGAACAGGGTGTAAAATTCACTCATCCTCCATAGAAAAGGGAGGATCCTCCGACCAGACGGTTGTTTTGTCTGGTGGGCCACTGCCCGACGGTTGATGTCGGGACCGTTGTATACAGGGTAAAATTTTAATGGTTGTTTTCTTCCTAAAAGGTCATTTTACTCATCATTATGAACAACTTTTACTACGAGACCAAACCAGAAATCGCGAAAAAAAATTTAGCTGTATCAATATCAAACTCGTCAAAATGTAGGGAGCAGCAGTTTTTTTTCGCAGTTTCACGTTTGGTCCCATAGTAAAAGTTGTTCATAATGATGAGTACAATGACCCTGTAGGAGGAAAACAACAATTCAAATTTCACCCTGTATATGCTAGTCGCGCGGTAAACTCTGATTGCGCGATGCAGGATTTTTCGTGACGTCATTGTGATGCGTAGTTCGCATGTGGCGATGTAGATGCCGTTTTTGCCATTTGGAAACGGAACCCTAAAAAGGGCTGTTTTTAGCTGCCTGAACGCCAATTCAAGTCACAATCTCATCCCAGCGACAACCAAATGTCAAAAATGTAGGTAAACGCTATAGAATTTTTGATACATTGAGTCCGAGCTGAGATGAAATTGCCAACGTTGTTAAAATACGGTAATTGCCCCTCTGATCTCTTTTAATGACTTTCTCCAGTTATGTCTGACTGTGAAGGTATGTTATAGATTCGAGGCGAGCGCTGCAGATCTCCGCAACATGAAGAAGAATGCTGAGAAGTACCGACATGATATCAAAAATAAGAGCAAGGATGTGAGTTTCTAAAGTATTACAAATTTTTAATGTTTGCCTTCTTTTTAAGGGATACAGACTCGTCTTCCAATTAAGTGTCGTTTAAGAATTCAGGGTATTTCAAAAATAAAAGAGACGAAAGATATAGTTAATCGTCTTAATTGTTCTTAATCATTTTTATGTTGACGGTATCTACAGAAAGATAACGAGGAAAAACATGCTTGGAAGGCCAAGCTGATGAAGCGTCGGAAACCAGAACATTACGATGATTACCACGAACCAGCCGCGTACCAACGAGTAATGGATTGGCAGTTCATCGAATCAATGGGATATTACAATTAATGTTATACCTTTTTAGTTGCTAATAAAATTGCAACGAGTGGAGTGATTTTGCTATAGCAAAATAAAGGGCGAGTTTCGTGACCACTATAAACCGGCAGTACCGGGAAACTGATGTTTCTTTTTTATTACTTATCGTTTTCGAAAAAAAAGGCAATATTTTTTTCTTATTCCTATGTACAGTGGGCTGCATCAATTGGTACCCCAGTTGTATTAAAATTTTAATACAACTGGGGTACCCAATTAATGCAACCCACTGCAAACTTGGTTGGTCTTTCTTTATTTGTGCAAAACAGCGCTGGTTGCAACTTCAGAAGCAGCTAAGTTTTGTAGATTTTTTTTGGCAAAACGACTTTATACGAGTAGGCACTTACCTCTTTTAGACGTTAAATTCTACGACGACACTTTATGTTAGCTTTTTGGATACAGAATGTTCGAAATTAGGATCTGGCGGAATTATTTTTGATAAAATTTCCTTTTTAGTTAGTATTTGTTGTTTCATTTAAAGTGGCGCTTGCGCATAATATTTTGTATTATATTGAAACTGTCAGGTTTGACAAAAATTTAGTTAGGCTCAATTTACCACGGACCGGAATGGAAGGAATTTTTTGTTACGATATTGTATACTATAGCAAAATGAACTTTCATGTCAATTGTGTAACGTACAAACTAGATACGAGCTTGTAACTGCGGGAATTGCCGAGAAAGCGCGAGAATTCTCCAGAAACCGCGCGACCTGTTATGCGGCTAGTATCTAGTTGTTACGTTACGATATTGACATAAAGTTCATTATGCTTTGTACAAAAAAAATGTCCCAAAAATATAAAAAAGAGCAATAAACGCAAATCGTTGTTTCAAGATAATAAATAATTAGTTGTAATTTAAAAAGGATATATTATTATATTTTTTGAGTTATTTTTATCGTCTCGCTAAAAAGAAGTTGGAATGTGTCCTCTAAAAACTTAAGTACAGTTTTCAAACACAAAAACACATATTATAAATATTTATTTTCATGTAACCTAAACACTACTATACTCCGAATGTGCGGATGTGTAGATAGTTTAGAATTTATTTTAAAAATATCCCTTATTGACATTATAAACTTTAATATCATACAAATTACACTTTGAGTCATCTTGCTGTACACAGATTAGTAAGCTTCATATTGTCTATGCCAAATTATTCGCGTAATAGACATTTTAAACATATATTTTGCCAAAATTATTATTAAGAGGTAAGAAATGTTAATGCACGTAACTGTTCCAGAATATGTAATTATTATCAATTACCTATATTGTTTTCAATATTAACGTTTACAGTCGATAATTAATAAATACTCCATAAAACGCTACGCACTGCTAAAAAACAACAAAAGCGGGACCTAATAAAACCATAATAAAAGAAAAATAAAAAAATATGTTATCAAGGTACAGGTATTTATTGTTCAAGCGTCTACTAGAAAATAACGAGACACACTTTGTGAGATGTCGACTTTCGTCCGAAAGCAAAATTAAAAAAAAAAAGAAACAACCAGACGTAAACCTACATACTCGTCCCGGATGGACATTAAAATCCGATTCAAAACCCACTGTCTAATAATAATATTTGGTTTAGTTAAGAAAAATAATGAATTATCTAGTCTAACGCAACCTTCACATAACACGGACAGAAGCGGGCCCATGACACCAATGTCACATTTATGTATGTGACTTGTTGACAACCATAACATCTCGATGAGATATTCGATAAACTAGCGTCAAAGGCACATTTTTGAATTGGCATTCAAATCCTCAGAAGAACAACAAGCATAGAAGTAGTGTTTAAATAGCAACTGAACTCAATATATTTGTTTCATTTTGACTTATGGAGCCGCTATGATGTAAAAGAAGGACACATATACAGAAGACGTTTCGAAATTTTGTAGGTTGTCATTCATTTTATTCTGACTAGTGATGTACCCACTAAATTTCAACGTCGATAGAATTTACAATGACATTCTTTCTTATACTGCCAAGAATAATAACCGTAGGTACATCCGGCTACACATCAAACTATACATTTCCAGTTTACACTGACCGCTCTTTGTAAGGAAATCCTATACAATGCGAGATCAGCTTATACTGGAAATGTATAGCTTGATCTGTAGCCGTGCGTACCTAAAATTTTGAATTAACTAAGCATCCTTATGATCCCAATACTTAATACATTCGTTCAAAATGAAACAATACTTTAAGTATGAACTAAATAGTTCGTCATCATCATCACCAGTCTTCCTTGGTTCCCGACAGCTCTTCATGTATTAAATCTGACCCGGCTAAACCAGAATGTATTTAATTGCCATAATAACTGATGAGTTTATTGAAAACAAGTGGGAGACATTCGGTTTTGCAAATGTTTTTAGCAACTTACTTTCTCATATTTATTTGAATTTTAGATTACATCATAGACTACTCAACAAAGTCTAGGGAACAAGGGTATTCAAAGTACCTAATAATTTTTATTTTAATACTTTTTATGTAACACATTATTTTAAATCGGTAGAAGCGTAATTTAATAGAGATTTGAATTATTTGATTAAATAAAATGGTTGTTAGTGAAAAAATAAAATTTATTATGAAAATTCAAATTTTTGTACATAAAAAAATAAATAACGACCAGATAATATTTTAAATAAAAAAATAAAATGCCTAGCAACTTTAATAATCTGTTAGGCGAATTCCAGCTCACACCATAATCATTCCGCCCTGGTACGAATGAACTTCCTGAGGATTCTGGAGTCGGCTCTGGCGACCAGGAACTCGCCAAAAGCGCAGTCTTCTTGAATCGGGATGGAATCCAATTATTTCTGAATTTGTTATTGTCATCTGTGTCAAGGATTCCTAAAACAAACAGTTCTCAATAAAATTTATGTAAGATTTTTTATCAACATTTTTATTTAGGTATTTACCTAAATAAAAATGTTGATAAAAAATCTTAAATCTATAAACTAAGTTTTATTTGTATGTCTTACCTGACTGATGTGAGATGATTTCACGAGATGTCAAGATCAGTGGCGATTCATTAATCTGTATCGATGTACTATGTCCTGTTTCAACTTCCATTGCTACGGGATCCTACAATTACGTATTTTTTATTAAAAATAAATAAATAAATTTGCACACGATTATATTTCCGACTGGGATAATTAGAAGAACGATATCGCATCAATGATATTTTTAATATAATATCATTGTATCGCATATATCAAGTGAACATATTTCTGAAATGTTATACCTGTCTTCATGTTAGATTGCTGTTGATTGTGAGCGGTTCTTTTAATTTGCAGTGCTGCGCTATGTCCTTCTTCGCAGACTTCAATAAGTATTTCCTGTAATGTAATAAATAAAGTTTTAATTTGAACGGGATACTATTTATTGCCAATAAAATACCTTAATTATATCATAATACTGGATGAATTTTTTATCATGCACCAAATCGAAATGAGAGATTGTACTCATCATTATGAACAAATTTTACTATGGGAACAAACCTGAAATCGCGAAAAAAAAATCAGCTGTTCAGTACAGTTATCTACATCAAACTCGTCAAAATGTACTGAACAGCTGATTTTTTTTTCGCGATTTCAGGTTTGGTCCCATAGTAAAAGTTGTTCATAATGATGAGTACAATCTCCCATTTCAATTTGGTGCATGATAAAAAATTCATCCTGTATATCAGACCATTTCATCTGTTCTATCCATAACAAATAATGTGACGACTTAAAGAACATGCTACATCCATTTCATAGGTTCATTACCAAATGAATACAAAGTAAAATGCTTGGAGCATATTATGTGGCTGTGCTTTTTGGAGTCCAATTTCGTCTACCAATACAATTTATCCATTTTTTTTTCACATCGTCTAGGAAATCTGTAAAAGAAAAGTATCGACAACATTATTTACGTCACTATGGCTGATCAAGATAACCCCAAAACAATTTCCGAATATTCGCTAATAACTTCTATTGGAATAAATATTACGACTGGTTTTAGCTATATAGTGACACAGCAATATTTGTTATGTATTTATATTCGTTTATCAGATCATTTGCAACAAGAAATTGAGCAAAAACTTACCGATGGAAGGTCAATATTTATTGTTCATTTTATTTTCGCTATGAATGGGACTTGCAGCCCCCAACCACACAAGAAATTGCTCCACAGCGTCCACACACTCACTATTTGTAGTTAAACAAAGAATTCATGCAATCTAACAGTAGAAATATTATTAAAACATCGCAAAACCATGGAAGATTACGACAAACACGTAAACAATGAACACGCGAATAAGTCAGGTAGTTCAATGAACGAACTGTCAGGCATTGAAACAAAGTACTATCAAATTTGGCCGCGTCATACTATAACTTTTTTAACCAAATGACAATTGATCTTGTGACCATGCCAAGAAAGTAAAACAAAGAGTAAAACATTTATCTCTTTCCCACATCCTTTATCGTGCCTTTATCGTACCTAATAATAGAACGGGACTAAAGGTAGTTACAGAATTCTGTTTTTAAGCTTCCTTCTATGCTTTGTTATTGTTCTGAGTTCAAATCTAAACACTGTTGTACCAAACACAATCAATATGACCTACTTAGACAAAAGAAGAACGCAACGTATTGATCTTCGACAATGGGTTGAAAAGGGTAAAAAATATAGAAGATAATTATGATGGAAGCAATATTAACTGACAATTTTGGGGTCATAGCGAATCACTAATGCAAGGCAGCATAACACGGCATAATATTCACCCGAAGTAGCAACATTAATGCGAGATGTACAGTGGGCAGCATCAATTGGGTACACCAGTTATTAAAAAATACAACTGGGGTACGCAATTGATGCGGCCCATGGGATAAACGAACATCTGATTCTATACATCGTGAAAAAAATCTCGTACACACGATGACCACATCTGTTAGGAAGCGTTACTACAGCGGCCGAGCGCTGCAAGCAAGAATAGTACTTACGGTGTGACTGACTATAAAAAAAAATACGTATTTTGCTGTCTTGCACGAGATAAAAATAATAATAAAGTCGCAATAGCTTTGCTACCACCAATAAAATAGATACTTATTATTTTCATATCTAGGAAACATGTTCTGTATTTTATTTCGTAATTTATTTAACTAATTTAGATATGGTTTGAATTTTCAATAAGTTCGTTCGAATTTACAAATGAACTCGAGGTTTTTAATTGCCTCGACTGCAAAAATATCAAGCGTTATTAGGAGTCATTTTAAAGGGTTGTTCAAGTTCCATTTGTAAATAAAAACATAATATAATATTATAATAGGTTGTTATTACTTCAATCGTTAGATATAGGTACTAAAACAATGTCTCCTACGTCACATTTGAAAACCTTTGAAATATTTTTGTTCAGTAAAAACTATTTAGTTACATTATTGTATCAGGCGCTGGAAATACATACATCATGTTTAATTTTTATGTAGCACTGTCATTATTTCTGATAAAATGATATACACAATCATAATGTTAATTCTGTAATCGATTTGTACACCGAATAAATCGTAAAATGCTTAATAATGAAGACTTCACATTAAGAATCAGACTATTAAAGAATGTAGAAGAATATTTGAAGATGTTATATGTATTTCCATGATTGCTGACACGATAAACTCCTCACAATTAGTTAGTTACACGCTAAACCGCACAAACAGGTACAAAAGTATCGTTTTCTATTCTCTTTTAGGTATTTACAAGAGGTGAATATCAGAAATGAATAGTACACATAGAATTTGGTAACAACATTATATGACAAAATGGAATTCGGTCTAATTTGTATATTGTACGGCCACAGACTACGCGTATCAACAGATTAGTTACTTTTTTTTTCATCTAAGTACGAAGCAAAAATTTAAAAGCATACCCAATACTTCCTTCGACAACGCGTAACTTTTAAAAAGCGATTAAATCTAATTTCATCTTTTCTGTAACACGAAACGAAGTAGGTGCAATAATTTTTAAGAAATAAAAAACTAACAATTAATATTACCCCATATTCCAATTCCCGATTAATAACGCTAGTTTATATTTTTTAAATCAATATGTTACTTTGACGTTTTGGATAATGACTATGATTGTTGTAGTAAAGAAAAAAATATGTACAAAAAGGAAACTAGATATTTATTAATAGAATATTGAGAAATAAATTTTCCAGTTTTCATAGGCTTTTACGTGAAACGGAACATAAGATTACACTAAATCCGACTGGCCATTTGAATCTGCTATTGCAGGCTTAACACTCATATTAAGAAGATTTTGCTACTGACAAATTATTTTCTCTAAACACTAAGCCAGTTTAGGTAAACCTTCTGTATAAAAAGTTCTTAACAAAAATGTTAAGCGCGGGAGAACATAAACTATAGAATTTAACCGCTCACACAAGTAAATATTATCATAGACTTTCTATTACATCCAATCAAATATCTAATATTATACATCTAATATTATGACATTCACGAATGGCCAATGTTAACACGAAACAAAAATATCTAAGCTACAAAAAATAAAATTGTAACGCGACAAAATTAAAATGGTTGCTATACAATTAAAGGTTCGAAGGGGATGGGCATTTCAATCCGGCAGGGTTACATTAAACTTGGCTGGATATCAGGAAATTTTGTGCCGTGTGATACAAGTGAGGGGCTGTGGTGAGGCTGAACGAAATAGGTTTATAGTAAACATTTATTCTGAAGGCCATACCACAGCCTATAGAGTATTACATAGTATATGCATTTCATGATTCAATTTGCTTCGGCTCTGTCGAGTTGTCAGCTTACTAGAATATATTTGGGATGACGGATCATGTTTATCTTGTAAGGAATCAAATATTATAATTATTATTATTTATTATATGTGAACAATTATTAGAAGATAAAGGCAACTAGAGGTAGGCATTGCGTTCCCTTTAGAAGACAATATACAATGATTGAAGGCAAAAATGACACCACCATAATTATCATAGTTACTTCAGGGTTTTTTTAAACCGACGCATCAACACAGCCGAAGCACCAATTTATTGACTGAATCAAACAAAATTCCAACTACATTACCCAACATTCGAGACAGTTATGTACAAAATGAAATGTGACCAACGTTCAAAATTCTGAAGTAATGTAACTGCAATTCATTCGATTTGTACTAGTATGATATATTCAGCTAATTTTGGGACGAAACCGCACACTTAGCGAGTGAACACACTTTAAAATCCGAAGCCGAAACCAACTCTTCCCAGACATTTTCCATACTTTTAATTTGAAAACTTAGCTTTGGTTTGATATGTCGAAATTACAATTAATTTAGTGAGTGTCACTAGTATAAAAAAGAAACAATCCTAAAGATACTTACCGAACTGTTCAAACTATTGGAATCCGACATTCCACGTTACTGTCTCTTAGTTAGCGTTCCATCGGCGCTTGCGCAGGGCTAGTGTACGATCGCGTCCCGTATGTGTTAGTGTAGAACGTAATGTATAGCGTTAGTTTGCGCTGAACGCGTCGGCCAGTTCGGTCTGACAGTCGAATGTCTCCGAGCTGTTGGGGTGGTCCGGATAGAACTCCCTGTATATTTTGTCCAGTAACGATTGCCTGGAATTAAAAAAGATTTATTTTAATGACTGCTCTTTGTGACTGTTGACAATATTGTGGCTATTTGTGAGTGGTGATTGCTTAAAGTTTTGAAATAGGGTAAACAGTGTTTTTTATTTTTCAGGTTCTTTGGTAATTCAAAATATAAGTTCCTCATTACACCACCAAATGGCAACGGGCATCCAGAGTTGCCAAGTCCATCCGTTCTCTGGAGATCAACGAAGGTAGCAACTGTCTATGAAACACGTCGTTTAGAACAAACTCTGTTCCAATCAAATAATGTATTGAAACTTCAACAATGGCTGCTGGCACCACATCCAGTGGAACTTGTCTCATTCAAAGGCCCACATCTAGTTTACTTTGATCTAGTCCATCCATAGGAGCTTTATTAGAGGAGTCACGTCACATAGTCCTCCAGACCAAAGGAGATGTTCGATTTTTGTACGGACGTTGGTTTTTTATTCCGAATAAAAAATCTAACAAGCATCCTAAATAAAAACGACAAAAATAGAACCACTGAAATAATATTTTTAGCCGACGAATGACAGCCGGGACCAACGGCTTAACGTGCTTTCCGAGGCACGGGAGAGTCTCGGTATGTAAAGATGGTCACACATCCACGGATCAGCCCCGGCAAGCGGAGCTTAACCTGATGGAACGACCCGTGCGGCTGCTATTACTTAGCCACGAGCTCCTCGAGATAGGTGAAGTTCTATCCACAGAGGGAAAATAATCTGTTATTAAGACTTACTTGGCAGCAAGCCCACCACCGGGCGGCAGGCCCTGTATGTTCTCCAGCACGAGTTGCTTCAGCACCCACGAGAAGTGACTCGACGAGTCCTCGCGCTCCTCATTACCGGCGCTGCGCTCGATCAACGCTGTCGAACAAACATCACGTTAAGTTTAGCCAAGGTTATACAAAAATTAGACATCATTGACAGTTAAGGATAATGGATCGTGAGGAAACCTGCGGGGTAATTGTGTTACTCACTTACAATGGCAATAAAAGGCATTGCCTTTGTAAGTGTTTTGACAATTCACCAACATTAATTACGTTATTTACGTTGTTGAACAGATGTATATTTTAAACATATGAAGCCCATTGATTCATTAGCAATTTCTTTCAAAATCCTTCGGATTCTGATTGAAGTTCAAATTCACTCATGGCAACCCGCCTTGCCGTCCTCTTGCAGGATGCAAGTTGAATCCTGCTCGGTATTGCCGGACGACATGCAGGCTGCGACAACATTCATAATCTTACATATAGCGGCGGACGGCAATGCGGATTGCCGTGAATGGGATTATGGGACCCATTACGGAATTGGGGTAGAGATATTAATATAAGTCTGAAATCGCCAACCCGTCTTGAGCAAGCTTGGTGATCAATCTGCTCGAGCCTTCTCTGTATGAGAATACTTTGCCCTACAGTGGGACTATTAGTGTAATACAAAAATTAGGTCAGGTCGAAACTTTGTTGGCACCTGGTCCTTGTTCAGTAAAAATTAAGATTGATTTTTCCTTTTCAAGTGTCATCAAAACTATGCTGTTGCTCTTGATTTTTTTGGAGAAGTATTAATAGTAAATCTCTTTAAAAAAAACCTAACAAAGCCAGAGAGATATTTCGTCTTAGATCTCAGTAAGCGACGTTAAGGTGATTGCGCTGTGTAGCCCGCGAAATTCAATTTTTTTTGGGTTTTTGCAATTTGCAGGTCCGTGTCAGGTTGTATCTTGATCAAAGTATGGTACGTGGCAATAAAACATATGTATTTACGTAATTTTAACCATAAAAATCATCAATACATCTCTCTAAGTTAGATTTCAAGCAGATTCGTCAAACGAACGAAATCTAACGACTCTGCACGAAATCTAACTTGGAGAGATGTATTGATAACTATCATGGTTAAAATTATATAAATACATATGTTTTATTGCCGCGTATCATGCTTTGATCAAGATACAACCTGACACATACCTGCAAATTGCAAAAAAACTCAAAAAAATGAATTTCGCGGGCTACCACTGCGCATCATCCATCCTTAATGTCCTACCGTACACCTACCAAAAGTTTAGTATAATATTACAATAGAAAGGTAAGTAAATTACAAATACAAATATTATGTATTCTGCGGTAATACACAAGACAAGGATGGTATTAAGGCCTTATTAATAAACCGACATATTTTATTTATATTTGCTAAAGCACTAGGAAGTGGTGAAGGGCGGGCGTTTTGTGGGGACTGTCTTACTGTAATTTCGACGTTCAAAAAGTGCTGATTCTCAGCCTAATTTGAATAAAGGACTTTTGATTTTGATTGATTTTTGATTTTGATTTTTTAAGAGTATACGGACTACTAGCGTAAATACTTATTCGCGAAGGCCATAACTAGACACTTGCCTTTATGTCAAAATAATTAACAGTTTTGTTATTGTTTTTATAGAAATATAATGTTAATTACAAAAGTAACTGGCGCATGCTTCATGTTTCCTGTCTATATCTACGAGAGCTGACATCGGCTTGACCTAGCTGTAAAACTTATGTTAGCATAACACGAGACACGATAATATAATTATTATAATTAAATTGAAAAGCTGAAGTTTGATAATTATACTCGTGCTAGAGTCAACTGCATTTCCTGACCTCTGATTATGAATAGTTTAGGGTTAACAATTGGCATATACAGGGTCACATTAAATTAGCTAGCAAAACTCCGCAGACGTGATGGATATCGATATCTAACTAAACATGATATTTTATAACAAGCTACCTTCTTCTTTGCTAGATTTGCATTTTAATGCGTTTAAAATTAAAGTAAAATCCAATCTTTGTTCAAAGGCATACTTTTCTATCAACGATTACTTAAACGATAAGAATAGTTGGTCGCTGTGATTAACTCAAGACAATGTTTATGTTATGTTCGTAAAATTGTTTATTTTATTTGACAAATAATATAATTTTTTGTGTTGCGTAAATTAGTTTGCATACTATTGTATAGAATCAAGTTCTTCTAACTGAACAGACAGCTGTGCTGCTGGGGAGTTTGTTGCGCTACTGCTTCTTCCCAGCTAAATCACTAGGAAGTGGTGAAGGGGAGTTTTGTGGGGACCGTCTTATGTAATTTTGACGTTCAGAAAGTGCTGATTCTCAGCCTAATTTGAATAAATGACTAATTTGATTTTGATAAAACACCCTGTATTCGAACAGACTTAAAAGCGGAATTAATATGTATATATTTGGCATGTTCGTTGATTTTGTTTATACAAATCAAAGCTGTTTAGAACATTCTTTTGAGGTGGAAATCTTCGAAAAAGTCAAATCTCTTCTAAACCGCCTCTATTATTTTTGTCGTGAACTTTGACATCACTTGAAATATGGTAAGTGACAACCCACATAGTAGGAAGCCAATTTACATTCAAAGAAAACTGAACAAGATAAAACTTTTCAAGAATACTTTGCTAGAGTAACCCCAAAAGGAGTTATAGGGCCATAAGAAACATCGCAACCACGACATTTTATGACAAAACTAAGTGTATGCTAAAATGCTGCTCGTTTTATATCCAATGTGTACGATTTTGGATATAGACGCTGAACACGCAACCTAAACGTAACACTGCAGACACATTTCACAGTACAGTCAAACAAAGAGTTTGATATACAGGCAAAAGTATTCATCTTCCTTCTCACTATTTTCCCGTGTAAGTGAGAGTTCACTTAGGTGTATTTACATAATTATGCTAGTTTTTAAAGTTTATTCCCTTCTAAGTGTGAGTTCACTTTTGTGTATTTACATAATTATGCTAGTTTTAGGTATTTATGTACTTATCAATAGATTATTATCAGTTTTACTTAAAATTTTAATGTCCAATGTAATTTAATTGTACAAGTGATGGCATAGATCGGGCGGGTCGCTACCTATAATTTTAACTCCGAACCCTCATTACTTGCACCAGTAATAAAAAATATTTTAGCTTTAGTTTATTATTATGAACTTTATTTGTATAGGAAAATTATATTACTGTTAGGCTAAATGTACACTTTTTGTAAACGTTTTTATTAAATAAATTTTATTATTTATTATTTTGTCTATATTAAATTTTATTGTGTGAGTAAAACTTTATAAAGTTTATACACACTTTAAAAAAAATATTAAAAGACTACTTAGCTAAATAGGATCACCTCCTATTATATGGGACTTAAACATAACTGGCGAAATGTGAGTGTACTATAGGTACACCTCTGCCTAACCCTTCGGGAATTACAGGCATGATGTTATGTTATGTTGACTACCAAGCACACTCAGAACATTGTTTAAAAGGAAGTGCTAGACTGGACCTTTGGCTCCTGAATGACATTGACTGGGCGTTGTTGGTAAACATTTGTGAATAATGTCACAGAAATGGTGAAGACAACTGTCAAACTATCGCTGTCGTAGCTAGCCCAACACAAGCCGTGAGGTGGTTTTATTTTATTTTTGCGAAAATGACGCGTTGTTGTGTTGCTATAATACTCCGAAAGGATAGTGGGCAAAAATGTATGGACGGCACACCCACGTCCGCCAGAGCTTAGACTACTTTTGTTTGGAAGGTATCACAGCCATGTTTCTCTGTGCCAATGGGCATTAAATTCTGTCCCGGGGTTCTCTATTTATTTTAAGTCGAATAACGAAACGAGCATAACATCTATAAAACATTTCTTTTACTTATATTGTGGCGGCATCTACATCGCCACATGCGAACTACGCTTCTCACTGACGTCACGCAAAATCCTGCATCGCGCAATCAGAGTTTACCGCACGACTAGCATATACAGGGTTACAGGTTAAGTCGACCGAAATCCTTTAAGAGGTGGTAGTTTCCATCATTCCTGACTGATTTGACTATGGAACCCCATACCCCAAACTTAACCGTTCTCAAGTTATGGGACTTTGAAGTTTTTTTTATAAAAATCCAGATTTTTTGTCTTTTGTCCCCTTTTTTTGTGTTTTGTACCTCTAATGTTTTTGTTTTTATACTTTTTGTGTAGCAGATTAGTTGCTTCATTATTTTTAATACAAAAACTGCAAGTAACTGTACCAACTGAGTCATATTAGACGATTGATTGTTAAAAAAAGAAATAAATTTGTGGAAAGTTTTTTATTCTTTGTAAGATATTTTAAAAAAAGTCTATGACAGTTATGCTGCAGATGTGCTTAAAAATATCTACGGTTCTTCAGCTTTTCGATAAGGTATAATTTGCTACGGTGTTATCAGGATTCTCGGAAAAATCATCGATGAAAGACTCCCGGGTAATAGCAAAAATAACGGTATTTCGTAAAGTTGCTCGCAGCGCCTATTGTCCTGCATTCTGAGGTCCTGCGAAATAGGGGCGGACATGTGGAACATGTACTGTAAAAGGAATAATAAACTTCAATTGTTACCTATTTGGATTGTTTTATTTTGTTTTCTGACTAAAGTTAAATTTGATGCTTAAGTATCGTTATTTTTTACTACTACCTGGTAGCATATCATCAATGTTTTTGTTAAAAAAATCCAATAATACCCTGTTGTATTATACCTTATCGGAAAGCTGAAGAACCGTAGATATTTTTAAGCACATCTGCAGCATAACTGTCATAGACTTTTTTTAAAATATCTTACAAAGAATAAAAAACTTTCCACAAATTTATTTCTTTTTTTAACAATCAATCGTCTAATATGACTCAGTTGGTACAGTTACTTGCAGTTTTTGTATTTAAAATAATGAAGCAACTAATCTGCTACACAAAAAATACAAAAACAAAAACATTAGAGGTACAAAACACAAAAAAAGGGGACAAAAGACAAAAAATCTGGATTTTTATAAAAAAAACTTCAAAGTCCCATAACTTGAGAACGGTTAAGTTTGGGGTATGGGATTCCATAGTCAAATCAGTCAGGAATGATGGAAACTACCACCTCTTAAAGGATTTCGGTCGACTTAACCTGTAACCCTGTATACAACGTCCCGACATCAACCAATCGGCAGTTGCCCTCCAGCCATGACACTGTCTGGGCGGAGGATCTTCCCTTTTCTATGAAGAATGAGTGAACTTTACACCCCATTCTTCATGCCTCTATACTGGTGACTCCGAGTATGGACGTCAGCGCAGCCTTCGTGCAACTGCTTCAGCGTGACGTCATCAGCATCACTTCCTCAAGCTTTCGAGCGGCGAGTCACGCAACCAGCCAGCACCAACGACTTCAACGGATATCCTGACCACCTGCATGCAGCGAACGCGCATACCTGGTCATCACGGTCAGCCTCATCAGTAACCTTGGCACAGCACACTGCACTTCTCATGGTCGACGCCAGCAGTAATCCTCAATCCGGCGCTGTACACACAACTCACTGAAGCATAACGCAGCGCCACACCGACTCACTGGGGAATCACCGCAGACAATTCCGACTCACCGTGAACTATGCGGCACCCGGTTCCAACTCACTGGAACCATAACTGGCACTGGCAAGCATCGCAAGATACACGACTCAGCTCAGTATCGACCTGCGGTCTCCGGAGGGGAGTGATGTGGCGGCATCTACATCTCCACATGCGAACTACGCATCACACTAATGTCATGCAAAATCCTGCATCGCGCAATCAGAGTTTACCGCGCGACTAGCATATATACAACATCCCGATATCAACCGTCGGGCAGTTGCCCACCAAACACGACAGTTCACGACACCCGTCTGGTCGGAGGATCCTCCCTTTTCTATGGAGAATGAGTGAACTTTACACCTCATGCCTCTACAATATTTAACAAAACAAGCTCAATAACTGAGCAGTAAAATAAACTAAACACAAATTCATCTTCTTCTTCTTTTCGTGTCAATAGTACTTTTCTTAGATGTTTTATATTGATTGAGTAAGTGGCCACATTGATCACGGCATCAGTGGCATTCTTTAGGTCATCCGAGGTGCAGGTGAACGGGCACTTATCGACACTCCAGCAAGTGGAAGTTGGTACATGCTCTGATCAGAAGCACAGCACTCGCACCGGGTGTTGGGTGGGTCAGTAATCCCCCACTTCGACAAATTGTATCTGCGGCCGCCTACTTGGGTACGTTAAGAGCTTTCCTTATAGGCCACTGTGGCTCACGTCCGGGAGTTAAATGTTCCCGGGGCTTAACGAAGTCGGAAGGTGGATCGTTATTTCCTTTATTTAATTTCCCTATATATTATTTACATTTTTAAATATTTTTATAATAACATAAAATAAAAATAAAACATTTAAAAATATAAAAAATAGTAGCCCACCGGTATCGGGAACAGGGTCCAAGATACCAGTAGTCAGGGCCACTACGCGTGCCGTGTCTAGGAATACTGCTTTCTGACTCAAGCCCCTGACCGAGCCGCGCAATGAGATCCTCCTAAGGTGTTGGTCGCGGCCCTCCGCAATTAGGTCATTAACCATAACGATTATCGGTACAACGATTGCGGAGTCAGCAATATCAACAACGACAGCGATATCAACACGGCGCTCTCGTCAATCTATCACCACAATATCAGAATTATGGCTACAATAGTCCTGTCAGTGATGATAGATCGATCCCAGTACAATGTGGTGAGATCATTCTCGAGAACTGGGTTGGGCACATATCTGTAAAATGGTACTTCAGACTGACTCCACAAGGTTGTACTGCAAGGCTAGTTGCTGGTGGATAAGCTTAACCACTAGATTGTGTCTGTGCAAGTACTCGCCATTAGCAAATGAGAAAAATCGGAAACAATATGTCGGATTGGTTCACCGGGACGGTGGCATGCCTGACAGTGTCATACTGTCCTTGACAATGTATTTCCGATAATTATAATTACTCGTCCTGACAACTTCATCCATAATTGCATAGACGAAACCTTCAGTTTCCCCGAAGAGGTCGCCGAAACGCAGCCAGGATACAGACGCCAAAAAGTCTACATCAGGCCCATGGAGAGCCCCGAAAAAGCGTCAGTGAAGACCTTTGCCTTGCCATATTTCCTTACGATCGTTAGTATCAAGTACTGCAGGATTGCGACAGTTCTCTTTCGCCAAGGAGAGCGGGGTGAGGCGTTTGTCCACCGCGAGCACATCTCGATGCATCCCCACGTTGGCTTCTAGGAAATATTCCCTGAGACTGCATATGTCGCGATTGTGGAGGGTCTTAGCATTTAAAAAGCCTCGACCTTCACACTTTCGCGGGATATACAGTCTCATTACCAATTACCGTAGTTGATGCACGATACGCAGTCAGCAGAGTACGGGCCCTCCTATCCAGGGCGTCCAGTTTGGTCTGAGTTCATTTGAGTACGCCAAAACAGTACATCAAAACCGGCATGACCCAACCGCCTGATAGAAGACTAACCGGCCGGCTTTGCCGGTTAAATACTTTCTTTAGGCGGCCAAGAAGCGCTCCTTCAACGATTGTTTTATGTCAGTAACATTGATGCCCAACGCTTCCGACATACCCAAATACTTGCAGGTTTTGGTTGAAGAGAGGGATCTAAGGTGTATGGAATCCGACAGTTGGGTTCCCACGGATTCCATAATGCCCCTCGCTTTATATGCATGACTGCACATTTGTCCACACGAAATTCCATCCTGATGACGCTACTGAAGGTTTCTGTTACCTTCAGTAACATTTTTTTTTTTTTGCAAAAAAAATGTATAGAGCTGGTATAAAAATGCTAATATCTCCAGAACCGCAAAAATAACGGTAATATCCTTGCACATGGTTATATAACTATTTATTTATGATTTTTTGAGATACTTTTTAGAACTAGATCTTTTGCGTGCGGTTTTTTTTTTAAACCTTAACAAAGTTAAGTTGAAAAAAGCTAAGTTAATGTCCTCCGGGATAAATTTTTTTTCGCTTGAATTAAAAATGCTTATTTTTGTTAGGTGTTTCGAGTCATATTTATTAGATAGCTGGCGGAGCTGGGTGTATCTTGCCCACTGACCTTTGAGTTCACCATTTCCCGAGAGAATATAGAATAAGAGCTACTCGTTAATGTTTTTTTATTAAACAGAGTTCGGAACATTTTGAAGAAAGTGATTACGAGGAAATATTTTAAGGCGTAGGAGGTTTCTAATTCCGTCACTTTCCATGTCAAATACTTGATAAAAAATATTGAAATAACCGAAAATAACGAAATAGTAAAATAAAACCAAACTCATGAATGAACGAAATGTCAAATTTATTATAGGTCATATGGACCTGGCTATGATCACGCCATCTACAATTAGCTTTGCCCGACCTTCCCCATCGTATTGGCAAAACAATATGGCGGCGTTAGTTCCTATTTTGGCCACGCGCCAAAATATTGTTGTAGCGTTGTAGCTGCCTGTATACTTATTACTTTGTTTGACCATACATTTTGACGTTGACAAGCAGACCTTGACTTTTGGTAAGGGCAATGTCAAGGGCAGTACAAAATAAAGGCTCTAGAAAAGATAAAAATTTGTACACATCTATTTTCGTTTTTAAATGTTGTGTAACCTAGTAATTTATGACTGTATTTGCCTGACGTTGCTAAATGGAGCTATCTATCTCTATTTGTTATCGGTTAAACTACAACTCACCTCATAATGGCATGACGATGTAATAACTTGCTACTATCTATATATTCATAAATAATAGGCTAGTTATATTAAAATAGCGACCCGCGCGGCTTACCTCTCACTAGCGGAAAAAATAAATCACTATGTATTTTTTTTTTCTCAATAGACAATCCCTAAATTATGGTAAACACCGCATCAAAATCCAAAAGAGTAGTCTGTAGTACCTAATGCTAAGCAAAGTCACAGACAAAACTATTCTAAACTGAACAGATAAAGGTTAAGGAAATGTGATGTATTATCAGTAGATGCAGAGATACAGTACTTACTTACATAATTTACATCAATCAATCAATCTGCGTAGCCTTTTCCCAACTAAACTCCTTTGCAAAAAAAAACGGGCACCTTACAATCATTGGCTTTTCTATGGATAATATTAATATTTTTAGTATGTCATTAGCATAAATGACTAGAAATTTCTTATTATTATTGAGAATATATTTTTTAACCCTTAAATCCTGGAATCGGTGTTTTAAACAATGTAAACAGAGAGTCGTGTTAAAATGACAATTTTTAGGCTATAATTAAATTAAGACTACGAGTATTTTTATGGTATTTTAATAAAAAAGACATTAAAAAATTAAAATTAATAACGAGTATGACCTCCCCTTGCAGCGATTACGGCATGTAATCGTCTTGTCATGCTTTCCACCAGGCTTGGTGTTGGATGGTGTCTTGTGGAATGTGTTCCCACTCAGCCGAAATCACACATTTAAGCTCCCTGATGTTTTGTGGAAGGTGTTGGACAGATCGTACTCACCTTTTTAGAAGGTCCCAGACATGCTCAATGGGGATAAGGTCGGGGCTCCGCGCTAGCCAATCCAGACGACGAATACCGACCTCTTGCATATAAGCATCTACGTCGCCAGAACGGTGGTTCGAGCATTATCGTTCATGTAAATGGCATCTTCACCAATTACAGTCAGTGCGGGCTGTGCATGTTGACAAATTATTCCTGTTATGTACCTTTGCGCATTTAGTGAGCCATTTTAAATGAACACTATCTCGGTACGATAGCTGGAAGTTACGCCCGCCCAAAACATAACGGACCTTCCACCATAAGGGGTGATTACTTCAAAACACACGTCGGCATAGCGTTCCCCTGGTCTTCGTAACACTCGCCGACGTCGCGTCGGTCCTCACCATTTAAACAAATTCGAGCCTCATCGGAGAAGAGTACGCTACTCCAGTTACCTAGTGTCTAAGATAGACAATTTCTAGTGAACCTCAGTCGAGCAATCCGGTGCTCACGGAGTAACTTGGGGGCCAGTGCTGGTCGTCGACTGCGTAGATCAACGGCTAAAAGCCTCCTCCTCACTGTCCATAGGCTAATTTGTGCTCCTCGTACCTCTTCAAGGTTTCTTTTGAGGTCTATGTAACTGCATCTGCAGTTCCTCAGCACCTGAGCCACTAAAAAGCGGTCGTCTCGTGGTTGTGTGCAACGTTTTCTCCCACAACCTTGCCTTCTTTGAACGGAACCTGTCTCTTGGTATCGAGTCCAGGTTCTTTGGACGGTTGAACGACTCACGCTTAACCGCTGTGAGCCGTAACACTGGCTACACCCCACTTCCAGCAGCGCTATAATTTTACTTGCTCTTATTGCTTTTTCTGCCATTACAATCGACAAAGATATCTGTTTTAAGTCACAATAAGGCAGGATAATGCGACGAACATAAATTATTCTAATAAAAATAACGAGAAATTAGTTTTAGTTGCCTGATAACCTTTTAACCGCAAACCCGCGAATAGTAAGTAAAAAGTCATAAACTGAAAAAAGAATTATTATTTTTAAAAACAGCAGTTTCGAATTTGAAATTAACTTTTTTCATACCCAGAATCTTTATTAAGTGCCAGTAACATAGTTTTGCTATTAAAACCACTTTAGAACTAAATGATTACCAATAATGTAGAAAAATCCAAACCGCCCGTTTTTTTTGCAAAGGAGTGTATGTTGAGGTCGGCTTCCAGTCTAACTGGATGCAGCTGAATACTAGTATTTTACATGGAGCGACTGCCTATCTGACCTCCACAACCCAGTAACTGGGTAGTACGATATCCCTTGGTAAGACTGGTTGTCAGACTTTCGGGTTTCTGACGACCCGGAACGACAGTCAAAGATCCACGAATGACAGCCGGGACCAACGGCTTAACGTGCTTTCCGAGGCACGGGAGAGCCTCGGTATGTAATGATGTCACCCATCCACGGACCAACCGCAGCAAGCACAACTTAACCTGATGGATCGACCCGTGCGGCTGTTATTACTTAGCCACGAGTTCCTACATATTTACATAATAAGCTGTAATGGTTATAAATAGCATCATTAGTCATATTGTGGAAACTGACTCTGAACCTACAAAAAACAAACTATATCCCGTTTTCTATCCATGCTAGTACGAAACCCCCAAACATTTACGCAATCAGAGCTCACACCTGTCTGGACGCCTCGACCTGCTCTTGCCTAGCGCTCCCCTCAGTAACATCTGTCAAATATTTGGGCGTGATGATCGATGATGGACTGAAATGGAACAACCATATAGAGTCTACTGCCAGTAAAGTCAGGAAAACAATACACCTATTTAAGTCATTAAGGCACTCTGCGGACTTAGAGACACTAAAAATGGTTTACACTGCACTTTGCCAGTCCATCATCGGCTATTGTATTCTAGCTTGGGGTGGTTCGGCCAAAACTAAATTCCTTGAGTTGGAGCGTGCGCAAAGGGCAGTACTTAAGGTTATGTTGCATAAGCCCTTTCGCTATCCGACTCATCAGCTTTACACCGAGCTCAAACTTTTGACGGTGAGACAGCTCTTTGTACTTAGAAGCACTCTCTGGAAACATAACCAAGTACCACCCCCAAACTCTAAGAAACGTGGTCAAAGAATAGTTTGCCCAACGCCTAGTCATAGAACTACCTTCGCCAGAAGACAGCTATATGTGCTGAGCTCTCTGGTTTACAGAAACATTAACAAGACCACCCAAATTGCAAGGTTAAGCAAACACGAGGCTAAGGCTAAGCTGAAGAACATGCTGTACCTCCTTGATTACGCTCAAACTGAGGAACTACTAATCACTCTGACATAACTCGCAATATTCCATACAAATACACGTAATACAGTCACCGACATCTGTAATAAAACAAAAGACACCAAGCTTGTACTAACTCAAACATAGTCTTTCACTCGATACCACCACATTCGCATACTTACACTCCTCATTTCACACTCACTCAACACAAAATACACAAGTTTCCCAGTCACACACACAGACACCCTCACACAACGCAAACAAAACACACGATTCCCAGTCACACATACAGAATCACCCACACAGTCATTTTACTTTTTATTACTTTTTAATTGTAAATCTTAATTTAATTTTATTAATTTATTTTTTACTTTTATTTTGTTTTCCCAAATTGTTTTTCCACATAATAGTATATTATTTTTGCATAGCATCAGATTACTAGATCTTATTTCCAAAAGGGTTTATAGTGTCCAAGTAGCAGTAGAACACTGACTCCTAAGTCACAGGTATTCCTAGTTTAGGAGCCAGGGTTTCAACTTTTGTGCGCCTTTAATTATTGTAATCTTTAGCTAGATATTAAGCATATTGTAAGGATTTATATCAATAAAGTAATTATTATTATTATTAAACCTGTAGGTTTCTTCAGCATAACAGAATTTAGAATATCGTCACTCTTCTACGCCCCTAACTGTAGCAATTGGCTTCCTAAAAGTTACCAGTAGCAGAAAAATGTTCAAAAGGAGTTGCCATTATTTAAAAACTTGCCTTTATTGCGATATTGAGCAATACAAATAACGGAAAGCATATTTTTTATTGCTTTACCTGCCTCTTTATCAAACCAAAACCATAAATAAGCAGCAGACTGCATTAGAATCACGTAGACAACATATTTATTTATATATAACTATGTTTACATTGTTTGATAATGGTGTGTCACTATTTTAGGAAATAAGAAATACTTAAGAGTTAGTAATTCTTAAATATCTATTGAGAGCAGGTGTAGCCAAGTCTGGTATCGGCCCCGACTTGAGTTATAGGTCGTGGTTTCGCAGTGTTCGAAACAAAGCAGGCACTTCGTGTTATTTATTTCATCACCACTACTCTCAAAACGGTGAAGGAAAACGTCGTGAGGAAGCCGGCATGTCCTAAAACCGAAAATTCGAAGACATGTGACATCCACCAACCCGCACTGGGGCCGCGTTGTGGATTATGGTCCGGCCTTTCTCAGAGGCCTGTCACAGCAGTGGGATCATAATAGGCCTAATAAGTTCTAGAACCGTAACATTTATTATATTTATGAATTAACTATTTGCAACATCTAGAATTGCTAAATAGTAGTGGATCTGCTTTACAATAGTCTACTTTTAAAAGACCGTTAATAAAGCCCTAACTTTCCTGACTTGAAAACGTTACAGTAGTACTCAACTAATAAGGCGCGTCGTGAATCTTCGTTCGCGCAGAAAAAAAAGTATGGTCCCGAAGATTAACGAGATTGCTTAAAACTTACAATCAACCTTAGATCACTACTATAAGGTTCATAATACACTGCAGCTGTTAGTTCCATCTCACTCGCAAGTATGGCGGCTGTCAAGCGGCGTGCGCTAAAATGGCGGCAGCTGCGACCAATAGCGGTACAGGAAAAAGCGTGTAGCGTGCTGATTGGTCAATAGCAGTTCCCGCGCTTTGAAAATTCATCTTCTGCGCAGGTACATCGATAAGCCTTATTAGTTGAGTACTACTGTACCTGCTTTTATTTCTGGCTGTATCCTCAACAACTAGCCTCGATCTCAGAAAACCTCACCAGAAGAGTGAAAAGTTCAACTTTTACCCAAGATTCCTGGATATAAGAGTCGGGGAAAACCAACGAAACGATGGATGGACTGTGTGAAAGATGATTATTTCTAGAAAGGGGCAGATATGACCACTTATAGAGAAGTATGGAAAAAATATAGACATGTTGCGCCGACTCCAAATAGATTGGGATAAAGGCAGGAGAATGATGATTCCTCTTAAAACTCGATTAAAATTCTTACACAAACTTCAGAAAATAATCAGACTTGTAGCGCGCACCGTTTCGGAACGTACCCATTTTGACCGCTAAGTTGGCAGTACGGTGAGTGCGCCGCAAAATAATACCAACCGAAAGGCGCGTCCTGCCGCCCGCGCCTCATATCCCCTCTGGCTCTCCCGAAACACGACGCGAAAGACGCTCGCACCCCGGGCGCGAATATAAGTTAATTAGTAATAGTATTGATGTATCCTGTGTTTTATTGACATTATACTGTTTCAAATAAGTGTGCGGACATTTTTACTTCACGAACCCCCTACAAGTGGCTGCCCAACGTGCCGCGAGTGGTAATAGTGCTCGTTCGAACTCAATAATTTTCGTTACTCGCGTGTGTTCGCCATTACCATGCCTCGGAAGAAGATCGTGGATCAGGCGGCAGCGCTCTCAGGCGATGAGGCCGAGATCGACGGCGACAATGAAAACGTTGCAAGTTTTTCATCAGGACAAGTGGCCGCCATGATGGCCGCCATGCAGCAATCCCAAACGGAAGCGTTCGAGCGCCTGTTGGAGAAAGTTGTTAGTCGCCAACCGCCATCCCCAGTTCCAAACTCTGCGTCTGCATCACCGGCCGTCGGCAGCGGCACCTTCACGCACTGCACCGCCCGCTTTGGCGGTGACGCCGACGAGTCCGTGGACGCCTTCATAGACGCCATCCAGAGCTACAAGGACTGCGCTAACGTTTCTGAGGAAAATGCCCTCAGGGGCCTCTCTATGGTGCTCACGAATAACGCCGCAATTTGGTACCAGGGAGTGAAGAAGGAGATCGATACATGGGGGGATTTCATCGAATTATTAATAAACACCAACGGTGATAAAAGACCGCCACACCGCATTTATATTGAATTGTTCGATCAAAGACAAGGTGATCAAAATACGGATGTGTTCGTCGCTAAATGCCGTGCATTGCTGTCAAAAATTCCCGCCAACGAAATATCCGATAAAGCGCAAGTCGATATGGTGTATGGCCTACTTGACGCACGGATACGAAAACACCTGAGGAGGGAGGACTTTACGAACTTCTCCGGTATGCTTCGCCTCGCCCGTTCCATCGATATTGAAGTTTCTGAAACGCGTACTCAGACGCACCCGCAGCCCGGCCCGCCATCCAGCGGCCGCTCCACAAAGTCTACGAGCGCCGGCGCCGGCCCCGCCAACCGCAACGGCAGCACGGCGCGGGCGACCGCGCCGCAGCCGCGCCGCTCCACAGCGCCAGCGACGCCGAGCGCGGGCAGCGCAGCACCAGCAGCGTCGTCGAATACGGTTGATAACGCGTCGAATCAACATGCGAAACCTAGATGTGTTTATTGTAAACAATACGGACACGTGCGTGACGAGTGTACTAAATTAATTAATAAGAGCGGTGGTAATGATAAGTCTCTAAATTGTTATGGTTGCGGAGCGAAAGGAGTAATGAGGTCGCAATGTGCTAAATGTAACAATAACTTGTCCTTTTCATCTGTTACAATCGAAACTTATCCGTCAGAGTTGGTAAGTGGACACAAACCTATTAATCCTCCTACATTCTCAAATAACACTCCAAGTCATAATATTGCCCGTAGTCGTAGTAATAGTGTTTATCTAAATAAACAAAAACGCGATGCTTATATAAATAGTTATCGTAGATCGCCGTGTTTACAATCGCAACCATGCGAACGCATTAATAATAATAATTTCTGTTGCGATTGTCGAACTCGTATTAATTCATGTAAGTCAGATGAATGTTATTCGCGTTGTTGTGACTGTAATAAAGTAAATCTAGTACGTTCGAAATTCCCGGTAATTGAACCGATCTCAGGTACTCTTGTAGACTCACCTCATAGGGTAGATGTGCCTATTATCGATAATTATGATAGTGACTCACCTGTTAGGGTAAATGTACCAGTTATCACAGGCAGTCATAGTCACTCATCTGTTAGGGTAAACTCACCTGTTACCGTTAATTATGATAGGGACTCGCCTGATAGGGTAGATGTGCCTATTATCGATAATTATGATAGTGACTCACATGATAGGGTGAATGTACCAGTTACCACAGGCAGTCATAGTCACTCATCTGTTAGGGTAAACTCACCTGTTATCGTCTCGGCTCGTGGATTGTGCTGCTCAAACATTGACCAGTTTGACACGACTTCAGTAGTTCCTACATTTTGCGCCGACACTACGGCGACTACTACTTGGGGTGGTGTTACGTCTACGGTCCCTCTCTCTGCGTCATATGTTCTACCAAAGACGACCGCACTTTCAAAGCAGCAGAGGCCAGTGCTCAGTATCCAGGTTCTGGGTTTACGGGGTATGGCCCTTATTGATACGGCTGCTAGGTGCTCCATAGCGGGACATACACTATTTAAAATATTTAAGGAAAAGGGACTTACCTTTGGATCCCAACAGGTTTTCGTGAAGCTGGCTGATGGTGTCGTCCGTTCACGCGAAGTCCTGGTGGCAAGTGTTGACGTCAGCATCTCTGTGGGAAAAATTGTTCGAGTGGACTTCGTCATTTTTCCCGATGCTGACAGCAATGATACTCTTCTTGGTATCGACTTCCTCAACTCTTCAGGTATGGTTATTGATTTTTCTGCTTCTTCCTGGCACTTCTCTGGGTGCACGCAGACTTACCCGCTCGAGTATGAGGGTGAACCAACGTCACAGCCCAACCCAATCTCCTCCATCTCTTCTATGTCATTAAGGGCTGACGAAGGTTTGTTGCTTACCTGTGATCAACGCCAGCAGCTCACCGATTTACTTCAGCACCATGAAGATGCCTTCCGTCTAGGAGGAGAGGCTACTAGCTTCGCCGAGCATCATATTGATACGGAAGGTCATGCTCCTATAGCGGTGCCTCCTTACCGCCTCACGCCCGCGAAGAGGGCTGCAATGGAGGCGGAGATCAACAAGATGTTGAAGGATGGTGTTATTGAGGAGTGTGAGTCAGCATGGGCTGCACCCGCTCTCCTCGTCCCTAAGAAGGATGGCTCGACTAGGTTCTGCGTCGACTATCGTCGACTCAATGCAGTTACAAAAAGCGATACTTACCCTTTGCCGGTCATCGAGGACCTTCTTCACGCTACCAAGAGGGAAGGTTACATGAGTAGCATAGATCTTCGGTCAGGCTACTGGCAGGTGATTGTATCACCTGCAGACAGGGACAAGACAGCCTTCGTGTCGCCTTTTGGTACGTACCGTTTCATTCGTATGCCATTCGGTCTCAAGAACGCTCCCGCCACTTTCCAGAGGTTAATGGACCGATTTCGATCTGGAAGTGCCTTGAAGGACGTTACGTTATTGGTTTATTTAGATGATCTGCTGGTTCTGTCAGATGGGCCGTTCCAGAAACACCTGGAAGACCTGGACGCTGTGTTCAACCGCCTACGTGTTTTTGGGTTGCGTGCTAACAGGGACAAGTGCAACTTTGCCTGTAATCAAGTTAAGTACTTAGGCCATCTTATTACTCCTAACGGTATAATGCCCGATGAGTCCAAGGTGCATGCTATTCAGCAGATGAATGAGCCAACCAACCTCAAACACCTGAAATCCTTCCTACAAACCTGTTCGTGGTTTAGGAAGTTTGTGCCAGGGTTTTCCGAAATAGCTCAACCGCTCACCAAGCTCACTAAGAAAAATGAGCCATGGACTTGGACCGAAGACCAGCGGCGAGCCTTCAATGAGCTGAAGAAGAGGCTCATCACAGCACCAGTCCTCGTACAGGCAGACCACAGTAAACCTTTCATTATACATACAGATGCCAGTAATTATGCACTAGGTGCCGTTCTCCTGCAAGGTGAAGGTAACGACGCGCACCCCATCGAGTACTCTAGTCGTTTGCTGACTTCTGCTGAACGTAAGTACTCAACTACGGAGCGAGAAGCCCTCGCCGTAGTCTGGGCCGTAGAAAAGTATCGCCCATACATTGAGGGTCACCCAGTAGTTCTACGTAGTGACCATCAACCACTGAGGTGGTTATTGACCTTAAAGTCTCCCAGTGGCAGGTTGATGCGCTGGGCCCTTAAATTACAAGCTTTTGACATAAAGTACGAGTACACTCCTGGTAAGGTAAATGTCATTGCCGATGCACTTAGCCGACCTAACTGCAATGAGTCTTCACAAGAAAACTGTGGGGTCTGTTCAGTGATCATAGATGTACCACGCAAGAGTCCAGCTGATCTGCGATCTGCTCAGCTAGATGATCCTGAGGTGAGTAAGATCATCAATGATATAGAAAACACCACTGACCTTCTGTCTTCTACTCGTTGGTTAGAGCGCGGTTACCTTATGGACCAGGGTGTCCTCTATCGTCTCGCTCCAGACTCGGAATCCGAGGAGCCGCAGTTGGTAATTCCCGTATCCATGCTTAATGATGTTATGGATGAGTTCCATAACGCTCCTACCGCTGGTCACCAAGGTGTGGATCGTACAATTGATCGTATCAGACAGCGATACTACTTCACAGGTATGCGTAAATACGTTATGGACTATTTAAAGAATTGTGTCGACTGTCAAAGATATAAGTTCTCCAATCAAAAGCCCGCCGGTCTTTTGCAGACACCTATTCTACATCAAAGGGGTGAAGTACTGGCTGTCGATCTGTTCGGCCCTCTACCAGAAGCTGAAACAGGAGAAAAGTGGGTATTTCTTGTCGAGGATACTGCCACTCGATGGGTGGAGTTATACGCCCTCAAGGAGGCTACAGCTGAGGTATGTGCCAAAATAATGATTGAAGAGTATTTCCTTCGATACGGGTTTCCCAGGCGTGTCATTTCTGACAATGGAGTGCAGTTCATATCAGCAGTGATGCAACAATGTATGTTTCTTTTCGGTGTCAAGCAGAACCTGATACCACTCTATCATCCTGAGGCCAAACCGGCAGAAAGAAAGAACCGAGACCTGAAGATCCAACTGGCAATGCTGGTCAAGAATGAGCATCGCATTTGGCCCCAATTCTTATCACAGGTACGGTTCGCCCTCAACTCTGCTACTTGTTCGACCACAGGACTAACACCCGCATACATGACGTACGGCCGCGAAATGCGGACACCATTCGATGCACAGCACGATATGCGCGCAATCCTGGATAAGGAAACGTATGTACCTCAGGTTACGCCATACTTGTCAAAATTTATCGACTCTTTGAAGGAGATACGAGATCGGGTTGAAAGACGCCAAGACCTTCGAAAGGAGTATGCTGACGCTTCCCGACGCCAATCTCCAGTTTTCCAGGTTGGTGACCAAGTATTGCTAACCACTCATTCTCTAAGTAATGCCTCAAAAGGTTTAACTCGAAAGTTTATGCCTCAGAGAGATGGACCGTACACCGTCAGTAAGGCTATTAGCCCCACGACCTACGAGTTGGTCGATAGTCAGGGTCAGTTGTTAGGTCGTTTCCATGTTTCGGACCTTATGTCCCTAATTAGTAACCAGACTGACACTATAGAGCCGGTCCAGCCTCGCCGTCTACGAGGTCGGCCGCCTAAAGCCAAGAGGAAGGTGCGCTCTTAGTTTTATGCCAAATCACTCTCGGGCCGATGTCGTGACTTGGAGGAGGAGAATGTAGCGCGCACCGTTTCGGAACGTACCCATTTTGACCGCTAAGTTGGCAGTACGGTGAGTGCGCCGCAAAATAATACCAACCGAAAGGCGCGTCCTGCCGCCCGCGCCTCATATCCCCTCTGGCTCTCCCGAAACACGACGCGAAAGACGCTCGCACCCCGGGCGCGAATATAAGTTAATTAGTAATAGTATTGATGTATCCTGTGTTTTATTGACATTATACTGTTTCAAATAAGTGTGCGGACATTTTTACTTCACGAACCCCCTACAGACTTCAATAATATTGTTTGCTTATTGCAAAACTATAATATATTGTATGAACTAAATCAGTTACCAATCAATATCTTTACCCTTTCTTGTCTGTAGAGGTCGAATCGTCTTCACGTGAATAGATAGATACTCTATGATGTACTGCACTGGCATTGGCACCATGAAAATGACTATTTAGTTTTTGTTTTAATTATGTTATTAAAAATATTAAAATTACAAAGTTTTGCTGTACCGTCTGACAGGGACGGTTGTATTAATAACTAGCTGACCCGATAATTGTTGTCCTGAAAACGTACTTTCAGTTTTCCCGAATTTTCAGATTTTGCTCTTCTTATGAACCTGCCTCGGACTTGCTACGAATATTTGGAAAAAAAAAATAGCCGAATTGGTCCAGCCGTTCGCGAGTTTTGCGCTTAGCAACACATTTAGCCATTCATTTTTATTTTTATACATATATGTTATGGGCTGCCTCTGTTGCAAACTTGAGCTTTCAAGATATGGTATACAGGCTTTGTATACCATATTTAGAAAGCTCAAGTTTCAAGTGTTGTGAGAGCATGATTTCAGATTTGATATTTATTTAAAAACTTTGATTTATGGAAAATGAATTTTAAAACATTAAAATATATTTTTATAAGAATAACCTATCTTTCCCTGAAAACTTTCCTTTACGAACTGTTATCGTGTTTTTAATGATTCCCGAGTTTAATTTTATCGCACACACAATCTCGTCATTCAAAGACTATGTATTTATACTATTTCATGAACATTTATAGCATGCACTACATAATCGATAACAGTCAAGACCAACGAGATTACAGTGCACTATTAAGGCTTCCAATCTTATAAACCCGCTGTCTTTAACCGTCACACGAGCCTAGGCCGCCATCCTACACGCACGCAGTTCATTGCTTTAACCCTTCCATTTAAAAAAAAAAACTATATTCTTTATTTAAAACTTCATGGAACAATGAAATGATCAGGGTCAGGACTAAAGCAATGAAACTAAACAGTTCTTTTTTTCAAAAATACTTTAATATTAGAAAACAGGGTAACAAATTTTTAGACAATATAATTAAGCGCGATTTTTAGTCTCACAATACAAGTTAGTAAAAATTTTGTAAAAGGATTAATTAGGTATTATAAAAGTTTTAGTAAATTTTTGAATAAAATATTAATATCACAAATGTTAGTTTTTTTACATACAAAGTAAATCACAAATTCGATTAAGTACATTGTAGTTAAATAGTTTGTACAACAAAAAATACTTAAAAGCTAAGCTATAAATTGAAGACTTTTCAAAACTTTTATGCATTAATCAAGAAGAAACATTATTTGATCTATTTACTCGTCCACTTCACTAGTTGGTTGCCCAATAAGGGGCCAAGGTTTAGAGAAATGTGTCCATCGTTCCAACAACAGGTCAATCAAAATGGACAGCAAGCAGTGAAGCGTTGAACGCAATTAACTAGGCTGGGCCATCAACATGTGAAATCGAGGAAGAGAACGCGTTTTGGCACACGCGAGTAAAATTCAGGCACACAAGGAAAATTTTAAGAGACAAAAGTTCTTATAAAAGTGCAAAAAATACACTTTTCTTAGCAAAATTTATTTTTGAAAAGCCTTCATTGCTGATGCGGTGCATCTGTGAGTATTGACATATAATTAAATAGACCTTTTGTTAAATAAATAATATAATAAAACTCTAATGCTCGTTTTCTGAAGAATTCTTAAACGGAATTTAAGCTCTCAATAGCTATTGATTCGATAAAATTATCTATTTAAGCGAATTCCTTCCTTAGGCTCGGTTTTTGAGATCCTCTGATAAACTCTCGATAGTAATCCACTCGACTTTTAAGCTATAATTCTTTCTTAGCGTATAGTTCAGAAACGCGATATCAAACCAATAATCACTATCGAATAGATAAACTCCGTTTAAATACCTCAGGAACCGGGCATAAGTAAAATAACAAAAAAATATATACACTTTGTGTAATAAATAAAGCCATAAACTGGTAACATTTATCGCAGTAAAGATATGCGTTTAATATATTATGAGTACCATTAATGATAATAATTGATAATATTTTTTGCTAAGGAGTGACATAGTCACTTGTAATAATTGTTTGTATAAATACTGACATCGTATAATTTATTAAAAAGCGATTTTCTTCTAAATTAAAATTTTAATTATAAACTATTACACAAAAATAAGCAAACACACACAAATTACTATTTCGAATGTCTTGATTTCAATCTATATTTTATAAGAAAATCGCTTTGGCTCCGTTAGATGTTTACTTAATATTACAATAAGTACTTACTAAATAATAAACAATAAACAAAAAAAATCTCTAATAAAAATATCCAATCGGTACAATTTCTAAGCAGATAAAAACTAACTAATATTTCTGGTACAGTAGATTTACCTGTATTACGTTTGCTAATTTCTAAATAATAAAGGATATAGAATAATGGCAAGAATATAATTGGACTACTTAATTATAATAAAATCGATAATGGAAGTATAACTATTAGGATAGAAATGTTACAATGAAGTCAGGTTTTGTAGGTCTTACGCAAGTACCTAAATATCCAAAACGACTATCGGATATTCTTAATATCTATAGAATGTAATGAAAATTAATCAATATCAAATTCTTCAATCATGCAAATTTATGGTCAAAATTACACTATTCCCAAGCGCGCACTACAATTTTTAGGGCAGTTGTATAAACTGTATAAAGCTTTAAAACCAGGCTAAAATTTAATCGCCATAGTTTGGTGATTAAATTTTAATTATCTACTGCGCGCGGGCCCTATGTTCTCAGTACTGTCAAAAGTCGTTTATACCTGAACCAAGCAACGACCAATCAAATCTCCGTGTAACGTTCTACAATTAAAACTTTGTCCATTACTATTCTGTAGATTCATACGCTTGTATTGCTCATTATTTATTTAAGTGTCGTCAGAGATAGCTGGACACGTGTCATAGACAACTACCAGACTGTCTGGACAGGATAACTGTTTGCCGATGCTAAGCTTTATTAGTATTCCTGCAATAGGTGATGGATTTCTAGGATTTGTATATTGCTTACTAATATGACTTAGGTATTTTGTAAACAGGTTTATGGTATATTCTACTTAGTTTGGTGGTAAAAGTTCCTCTAAATTCGTTAGGCAGTCTTTACTAGAAGAGTTTTCTTTATCCAAAGAATCTTTAAAAGTATGAGTCACCGAATGAACGTTCATTTTGCATTATCTCAACGCGATAACGGTAAGAAAACAAGTAAAGACTGTTTTAGATACCGCTGAAATCTAGAAAAACATTATAGAAACGTTAATTCATGGCAAGGTTTGTCTTTTGTATGTAAAATAAGTAAATATTTCTTACTCAGTTATTAACTGGAGCCTTGTCCACGCAAGTTACCTAGATTATATTGTTTGTATTGATAATAATAATAGCTCATTAGTATTCTGTTCGTGATTTCGAACATAATAACATGGAAGCTATGGCTTTGGCAATCTAATCGACGTATGAACTATGAAATCATAATTTACAATAATCAACATGTACTCTATGCATGAGCGACTTATGTGCTGCGTGCCAAATTGAAACAGAATAATCAGAATAATTATATTCGTGGGTTAAACTCAGATTTGATATTTTAATATCACAAAACATTTGTACTTGAAAATTAAAACATAGAACAATATTGCGAGGCGTAACGTTTTTAAAATTACTAAATAAAACTACAAAGACAACTTTAATTACTGACTTTAAATTCACATGGAATTCCCTCAACAAATGGAGGTATTGCGTAAATAAAATACTGTAAAGGTTCGTGCACATTACGGGGTTTTTCAGGCTGCAAATTACGGTTGAAATTGAAATCTAAACACGTTAAGAGCGACACACGTGCACCGTATAATGCCTCATGCTTTGCCACAACATAATGTAGACTCTCAATTGACAAACAACGCTTAAAATAACCGGTGATTTAGCGAAGAATTGACGCAATTTTATTACCATTCGATTCATCATCGTTTCGTTGATTTGATCATTAACTTTGACTGTATTTGAGCCCTTTACAAAAAATATGATTTGAGATAAATAGAGGCTCATCAAAATAATGCTTTCCTCGAAAATGTTCTCGATAAATTCATGGAACTGTTTTCATGATAATGAAAGGAGGAAAATTATGCTTGAAGAAGATAGGTTGTAAGATAAATTATTTTGAAAACATCACGCAGCGATCAGTCCGCATGATCACAGTCGAGCGTAGTGTGCACGTAGCCTAAATAAAAGATGTCATCCTCTGATAGTAAATAAACTATGATTGTGGTATCATACCTGTGATAACAATCTACGAACTTCGTACCATTAGATGTACCTTTACGTATTCGAAGTACCTAACTATACTAGAAAGGTTTAAGTAGTAAAATAAAGGTAAACAATCTTGATGTGACTTTTTACACACACATATTAAACAAATAAACTACTGCTACTAATGGTCCACTTGATTTGGTAATAATTATTGTTGTATTTACATTGGTTTTTAGTTGCATTTTATTTTTTAAACTGAGGTTTTAAAATAAAAAAGATAAAAGACACATCAAGGTGGTTTACCTTTATTTCCTGTGGTGGTTTACCTACAAACCTTTCTAACATAGGTGGTAATTCTTTTAAAACTAATACATATTCTAGGAAGTAAATCTACCAAACATAACAAAAAATAAATATTATATTTTATTATTGTAGCTTCGTCCATGATAGAGCAAGGGAATTCGTAGATGAAACTATGTTTATAGACTTCAATAGTCTGTAGGTATGCCCTAGGCTAGACTGATTTGCCTGCTCTGTCAATTTTGATTTTTGTGGACGAAACGCTTTAGGGTTGACGCAGACACAGAACAAATATCAACTCTGTGACTCTTAAAATTAATTCGAAAATAATAAATATTAACGCTTGCATGCTCTCGCGGACTAGTGTAAGATTAGGTAATTTCAACTTCATAGTAATGATCTTAATATTCATATTTGTTTGGCAGTGAAAACAACACTGCGCTTCGCTAGGTCTGCGCCGGCCCTTAGACCACTATTCTAATAAAAAAATAAGTATATTGGGACGGTCTATAAATAGGTAAGTATTAATGTCTTCAGCGGTTGCGATATTGCATAACGTGCCTTATAAAAATAGAGAAAACAATTGGCTATTTTAGCATGCATTGGTGCGAATAGCTGCAAATATAATTAAAACTGTAAAATATAATCACATCTGTGCTCTGAACTTTCCTGGTATATGTCTCTACCCTTGAATGTTATGTGCACAAGTGTTAGTTTAGTACATAATGGTTAATAATAATTATTGAATTCGTTAATCGGTCCATAAATAATACGCCTTTTTGTATTTTACTTCATACATTTAGTCAACGAGATATTTTCGGTATAATTTCCAGAAGGTCCAGCTTGAATTCTATAATTTAAAAAAAAAAATTGTCTATTTTTAATAATTATTATCTACTTAAATTTAAAAAAAGTTGTTAATCACCTGACAATAGATTGTATGGAACAGGTAATTAATTGCGTTATGATTATAACTTTATATTTCGCCTTTTATGAAGAAGAGTTATTACGAATTGATTTGGTAATGGTAAAACAGCAACATAATATTATTTATGTGACTCGAAGATGGCACGGCGAAGTATTCGAAGGTTATTTCTATTCAACTACTCAGGGTGAGATTTAATTTCAATGGCAAGTTATGTCGGCATAATATGTAGAGGTATTTACATAATGTTATGTAAAGAACAAGAAGCAACAATTAGAGAAGTGTACTAAATTCATGATGATTTTTTAGTCTGACGTTTCAAAGGTCTAATATTAATTTGTTCTAAAAAGATGAACATGTCTTTTTTACACCATATTGTGCATTTTGTTTTTAACCCATTATGTCTTAGGGTAACATCACATTATACCTACGCTAAAATAAACATAATAAAATATACCAATTTGTACTAATAAAATTTTACCTAAAGCTACAGTTTTGCTAAAATAATTAAATAGGTAACTTATTTTGGCAGATATGGTATTATGGCAATACGTAAATTGTTTAGGACTATAATAAAAAATGATAATTTTGGATAATATGTAAAAATACCAATTAGGTAATCCTATCCCTAAATCTTTCCCAAAAATGTCAAATTCTAGTCTTAATAACTTACCAAATTGTCAATTAAGGCCCTTTTTAGCACAAAATAGGTATTTCTGATCCCCTTTGTAAAAATGTAGATTGACTGATACCTTGAGCTTACTTTGCGACAGCGCGGGAATCTTAAGACATAGGCAGAAGCTACGATTCCTACCCTCTCCTAGTTTTTTATCCCTACAAAATTCCTGAGACGTGCGCTACTATTGCAATTCTTCCTCAATAAAATTATGAACCAATTGGTGTCAAGTTTGGCGTGTTTACAAATAGCAAAATAATGTAGTCTACATCTCGATTAGGTCATGACTATCAAGCACTAGTCATTAGATCAGCCTATTGGGTTTTTCAGACTACTCATAAAGTGAGCATCAATCCTAATTCGCGCCGTACTTAAAACCCCGCGCTGCCGAATGCTCTTAACTTAGCGCTCACGCCCTAGCGTCGCTGGACTCACTCCTACAGTCATTCTGTCCGTGGATATGATTGTCAGTTCTTTGTCTGTCTCTGTGTTTGTGTGAGCAGGCATGCAATAGTGAATGATAGCAACCTGTGAGCCTCTGTCGGAGCGTCTCGTCGAGCTCCCGGTCAGCGCGCTGGGCCTCGGCGTTTGGCTTCGGCGCCGAAGGGAACACCACCAGAACGATGCTCATGTTGTCTTTGCTGCCCTGTAAATGGGAAGCGTGGATGAGAATTCTGGGTAATGTGTGAGCTGGATGACTTGTAGGGCTGGCATGCATTATGGTGCTATCTATGGGGAAATCGTCGCGTTTTGCCAAGTTTTATCTGAAGAAACTTCAAAGATTCGCCAAGTGTACCTTGTGGCAGTATTTGTTGGAGAGGCCTAGAGACACTACAATGTTTTTAGGCCTGTGACACCCTTTCAGATCGACTTTTCTAGTGTAAAAAAAAATGAAATAAAGGTAAACAATCTTGATGTCTTTTATCAAGACTGTTTACCTTTATTTTACTACCTAAACCTTTCTAGTATAGTCTCTACACTGTGAAAGTATCTTTTAACAAAATGAATATACCTACTTATTTATAATGTAATTGCAGTGAAGTATGTGTTTATTTATTTATATTATACACTTATGCAAATGTGTGGCAGCAATCTGTGTGAGAGGACCTAGCTCTGCAGACTGGAAGTCATACAACTTAGGTCTTAGGTTATAACATAGTTTTAAAACTCGGAAACTAATTAGTTCACTTTGTATATTCTCTAGTGAAGCATCCTGCTGATTGACCAACCATGCCATAGATGGATTTAATGGTTACATTTTCGCCTTTTTTAATTTAATACAATACAATACAATAAGACATATTTACAGTGTTGTATAATATGAACAATACATAGAATTGACGTAATTGAAGCAATTAATAATCCAGTAAGGTTTGTTAGGGTAATTACGATAATGGGGTAATTCCGATTAATTTCTACCAAACGCAGTGGCATTTTATATTACATTGGCAACATCATTAGACGCCATTTTATCGACGTCTTTCGCTGTCGCTGTATAAAATGAGCTACTCTTAAGTAATGAGCAGTGGTGGCCCCGTGGTAACGGCTGCGACTTACCAGTTGTAGTTCATAGGTTCGAACCACAACAAGGGATATACTTTGTGTAAATTATTTCATCACCACTGCTCTCTAAACGGTAAAGGAAAAAATCGTGAGGAAACAAGCATGTCCTAAACAAAAATTCGAAGACATGTGACATCTACCAACCAGCACTGGGCCAAAGTGGTGGATTATGGCCCACTCCCTCTACCAGAGAGGAGGCCTGTATCCCAGCAGTGGGAACATTATAGTCTGATTATGCTATATAAAATGCTGGTATGTTTGGTAGAAATTATCATCAATCGGATTTACCCCATTATCGTAATTACCCCAACACACTACAACTGAAAATATCATAATAGATCACAGACTGTATGTCAATTCATTCTTAGATGAGATATTTCACATGATTAAATTGAAATATTGTAATAAGGAAACCCTTAATTTTTGAGAGGTATTTCAATTATCCTACTTCCCTGAACAATGGCATTATAAATGAAATGTTAAATGAAGCTAACTAAAGGTAGGAATGATCAGAACCATCAATTCAATCACCCTCTACTTTTGTAAAAATATGTTGATAGGACAATAATGATAATCAATAAATATTATGTCAAAGTGTTATTAAATATACCGGATGACTTTTTTTACCGTCTTGAAAAAAATTGGCTGTATTAGGTGAGTAGTAGCCTATGGAATACCTACTTTTTTTTTTTAATAGCTTAGACAGAAAACATTATCAAAGTACCAATAAATACTACAAACTCAATGTAAACTTTTCATTTTTGTACCATAAAAACAGAAATTTTGAAAAAAAATAATAAATTGTTTATAAATATCGAAATTCAAATCATATGCAGCCTGCATATGATTAGGCTTCTACTCCGTTCACCTAATATACCCAATTTTTTTCGAGACGGTAAAAAAAGTCATCCGGTATTTTATAGTATTCACAATATTATATGAATTATCAAATATATTTAGGCATAATTTAATACTGACAGTCACAGTACTTAAAGTGAAAGAGACACAAATTAAATATCATGGTAACTAACAAAATCAACAAAATTATAGACCACAATGGCTTAATATCACAAAATATTATAATTAGAAATTATTACCACCTTATTGTTTTTTAACACAGTCACGTTGTAAACAGAACATTATGAGTAAAAAACATTGCATACCCCCCACCAAGATAAGCAATAAAGAATGAAATTTGTCAACAAACAAGCCCCTTTTTTAGGTTACTCGTTGCCCAAAGTAGAACTGGGGAACTGTCCTATGGTTGAGCATATTGAAGTCCGATTGCATCAATTGAGACCTTGCATTGAGGATTGTGGAGGGCGTTGATCAGTTGGTGCTTACCTGATACTACCCTGATTGAACTTCAAAGTTCACAACAAACCAAATCACTTCACAAAAATGAGGCAATCTAAACATCTATTTGTGTAAATAATTCAACTATGTGAACAAAAAAATATTGTTTTTATTTCTAACATATCCATGTCTGAAGTTTTCCTGTCAGTCAGTATTATGTAAAGTAAAATAAATCAGCAACTTTTAGAAAAACAACAAAATTAAGGAACTGGTCACCTGTTTTATTTTCATAACAGGTGCTTACCTATGATCTATTAATATTCACCTTAAAGATGAGGTCAAAAATAGCATGCTGAAATAACAACACAATCTACTGTACCACATTGAACATACCTTATAAAGACAGGTGTCGATGACCTGGTTGGTGACAGCCACAAGGTCATCCGTCAGCTGGAGCAGGGAGTGTATATACGCACACAGTGCCTCATTGCTCATCACATCCCACACACCATCGCAGGCCAGCACCATAAACTCATCCTCCACCTCATTCCGCTCATGAACAGAAACCTCAGGCTCCGGGGACACAAGCTGCTCGCACGGCCCACGGTTCATCACCTTCTTATACTCATAATCGCCCAGTGCCCTAGACACAGCTAAGCTCCCGTTCACACGCTGAATCATGACTGAACCACCAGCTTGAACGATACGTGATTTCTCGGATGGTAACTCCGGTTTGTGGTCTCGCGTCGCGAAGATCGGTACGCCGTTGCGTGCGAGCACTGCGCGCGAGTCGCCGCAGTTCGCTATGTAGATCTGCTTGGGCGACACGAACGCGCACACGGCCGTCGAGCCAGACTTCTCCTCGCCGTTGCACAGCTCCGGCAGCTCCCGCATCTTCTTATCCAGGTCCAGGAAGCCCGCGCGGATCGCCTCGGCTACATCCTCGCGTCGGAACTCGTCCGTCTGAAGGATACACTCGAGGAGATTCTCCGCGCAGTGCGCCGAAACCCGTGCTCCCGCATGCCCGTCAAACACCGCGAAATAAGACCAGTCCGATAGAGTACCATTCAGAGTTAGCTGCGCGTGATGCGCATCCTCCATCTCAACGCGCCAACCCTGCATCGACGCCACGCCATAGCGAAGACCATTACCTTCCCCATTCTCGTTGTATTTCTTAGTCTCGGGCTTATTCAAAAACGCCCCCATACTGAGTCCTCTGTTACTATTAAGTTAATCGCACATAGTTTCCACACCATCAGGCACTCGAACGCACGTCGCAACCGATAACGTAAAAGGCGAGCAAAAGCATCACTGGTAGATACGATCTCACGGTATGATCACGTCAGATGGCTGATACACTACACTGGTGGCTGTGATGCCTAAACGCGTGGAGTTTATTGTTTCAACTGCTTCTACGTAGGTTAATTAATTACGCGATGGTGTTGCGTAGATCTCGATGACAAATCGTGCTCTCGGGAATGGGAATCGTAAAACGAAAAAGCAACTCAAAAGAATGAATGGCGGACATAAATAGTAATTGTCTATGATTAACTTTTTTAAATGAGTTTTATCGGATATTGTTTATGGATTTCATAGATCTTTACCCTCATTCAAAATAAAAGATGTTTCTCAAAGATTTTGCATTTGAAGTATTTTCATTTAATTCAATTTTCATCATAAAAAATTAGTATAATTCTTCGGTAACTATTGAGTGTATTGTAATGTGGCGGCGTTCAAGTGTGGCCACTCAATTTATCGCGATAATCATCGGAATAATTACCGTGATGTCTAAGGCGAGGATGGGCATTGACGTTGACGTCGCCGCGTCGGTGTGGTCCCGACATAAAAGTGTAAAGAGTTCGGTCGTTTGGTTATATTTATATTCCATGTTTGGTATTTAGACATAATGTTCATATCTATGAAATAATGTACAAATATAATTTTTTCCGCTCCTCACAAACAACACAAGGCTCTTATCAAGTGCGTTCTGTGTCTTCGTCGAACAAAACGCATAACAACCCGGCCGGCATGGTGTTGCCAGCTTAGAGCATTTAACCTAAATGCTCTAAGGTTGCCAGTGTTGCTTGCCTGTATACGAACGAAACGCATGTTGTATACGTCCTGTGGTGGTTTGCTTTCTGGTTTCTCTTCTTGTCTTATTGTCTTTTGACTTCTGTCAAAGTCAAGTCATGTGGAGAGGTTATGTTATGTTCTGCAATTTTTATGAAACGCTATATTTAGCGATAACTTGTTACTATTGAGTACAAAGCGATATGAATATAACACATAAATTGATTCAGAAGCCAAAAAATTAAACCTAGCACCTCATAACCTTGAAACTTTATGACATAAGACATAACCTTTTTGTTAACATAAAAGTTTGGAAACCTGATCGATTATTTCATGACTTAGCTCCTTTATTTTATAACAGGAAAAATGTACAAAAGTTTCCTATTTAGAAGGTGAGAATATTATTTTGCATTTTTTGTGAAAAACAATACAAAACCAAAACTTTCTATAGTGGTTACTTACAATAGTTAATACAATGTTTAGTTGAAATAAAAATAAATGTTTTTGTATTATTTTGTATTTGTAATTAATAGATGCCTCCATTAAAATACACGAAGTTTACATTATAAACCCTTTTATTTTCCAGGTTACCAATAAAAATAATTAAAAATGAATTTGCTTCCCAAGTTTATGGGTTCAAAAAAGTTCCATTGAACAATAGTCACCAATGGGCTAGACAGCTTTCAATATCTTACATTTGCTGCAAGAAGAGGAGATCGCATGAAGAAAAGGTGCGCACTATGCTGATAAACTACTATTATAAACAACACTAAAACTACTGATTTTTCTATTTCTTCTTGCAAAATAAGTCATTTATTATAATAAAAGTACTACTCTAGTATTTTATTGTGTAGTACATACATACATACGCCTTCTTCCCATAGGGGTAGGCGGAAACTACAGGACACTACCTGCTACGATCCTTACATAGTCAGTGTACAATAAAGTATCTACAGGGTGTTTTATAAATAGTGGTCCAACATTAACCCCTCAATTGTCTGAGTTTGGCTAATTTTAGACCCAAAACCCCAGCGAGTGGGGAGGATTGGGGGTTAGTTGCGAACCCCATAGGTTCACAACTACTGATGATGATATGTTTTCCGTTGGATGATGTTTTTTTACATTTATATATATGTGATCTAAGCTTATATACCTATTATGTAAAGTTTTGTCCTTTTGCACACTTTGGGTGCACTTTACAAGCGGGGGGGAGGGGGGGTTAGCTACGAACTCCATAGGTTCACAACTAATGATCATGATTGGTTTTCCATCGGATGATGTATTTTTACTTTTATACAACGTGTAACGTTAAATGCGCAAAACCTCTTAAGGCGTCATTGTACTCACCATTATGAACAACTTTTACTATGGGACCAAACCTGAAATCGCGAAAAAATAATCAGCTGTTCAGTACATTTTGACGAATTATGCGAACATAAATGTACTGAACAGCAGATTTTTTTTTCGCGATTTCAGGTTTGGTCCCATAGTAAAAGTTCTTCATAATGATGAGTACAATGACCCCTTAAGAGGTTTTGCGCATTTAACGTTACACGTTGTATATATGTGATATAAGCTTACATACCTAACAAAAAAAGGGTTTTTCTTATGCACACATGGGGTGCATTCGACACTTGAGGGGTTAAGGGGTTGATACACCATATATTCAGCTATCACATGCAAATTTTAAAAAAAATGTACTAAAGCAAGTAGCCAATTAAAGAAAAACATAGGAAAAAAAAATGGTTCAAATTGTGGTATGTAATAGCTGAATTAATGTGTATGAACCCCTTAACGTTGGACCACTATTTACGTCACACCCTGTATATTTAATGTTCTATATAAAGTTTTTTTCCTTTTGCACAGGAGGCAGAGAGCAAAGGCAGGCAATCAATTAGGTATTCACCAAAATCTGCAGAAGTTATTGGAATATGGCGGAACATGACAGTGCAGGAAATAGCCACTGTCCTCGACAAAGATGTGGGTTAGTATCATTAATGTAACATTGCAAAGCTTTGCAGTGAACCACTTTTTGACCTTATTACTAAAGCAATAAGGTTGAAAAGTGGTTCACTAGAAAGTTTTGCAATGGTACATGTAACTTCCGCTATAAGTATGTTGGCCATAGGTTAATAGACAGAATATGAAATATGTTTTAATTTTATAGTCAGTCTTATTCCAATTTATTGAAATAGTTGACATGGGTAAATAATAAACCTTTTCAATTAAATTTCTTGTAAAGTACATCACAATTTATTTCTACTTTCAAAGTGTTAATCAATCAAGCTTATTCGTTAGAAAGAACTTAACTACTTTTTTTTTGCTTCAGATCATGTACTGAAATCCCTAGAGTTTGCAGACAAGAACTCGGAAGTAGATTACACAGAGAAGACTGTGATACACAACCCTCAAATAATCAGGGACATTGTTAAGATATCCGGCTGCAGGTTTAAGATCATACCTAAACCTGATCAGGAGTTGGAGGAAGAAGAAGTAAGTGAGGTTTTTTGTCTAAGGTTTTGTAGGTTCTGATGTGCTGCCTACTTTGCAGACTGATAAATGTATTTTTAATCTTCTAAGCAGAATCAGGTCGAAGCCCAGGTTTCGTTTCTGGAGACCATCACCCAGACAACAAATTTGGAAGATTTGACCCCACCTATTCCTTGCTTTCACTCAAATTTGAACTCTATACAATGGAGTTAAAGTTCAATTTACAATGTAAATACGCCTAAATTTAAAATACACCGTCAAATTAGCAACTCTTTATTATATTAGAACAAAGACGCAGTACCAGCTCCCCCCGCTCCCCCCGAAGCGCTCCGCCCTCGCCCGCCCGTCGTCTGTGTGATGGGCCATGTTGACCACGGCAAGACGACGCTGTTAGATGCTTTGAGAGATACGGCGGTTGTCGATGAGGAGTTTGGAGGGATCACACAACATATAGGCGCTTTTGAAGGTAATTTTATGTTTATTTATCTGTATGTTGTGTGTTTTACGTTTTGTCTTTCCAATTGAGTTCTCAACTTTAAAGTAAATAAGTGTTGTGAACGTGACGCTGCACACTGCCAGAATAGTCGAAATCGGCTTAGTTGCCAAAAATTAAAAGATCCTCTAAAAACTGATGCTGTAGTATTGTTACATATTTTATTGTTAGGGTTCCGTACCAAAATGGTAAAAAGGAACCCTTTTGGTGTGACTCAGTCTGTCTGTCTGTCAGTCTGTCTGTCTGTCAGTCTGTCTGTCTGTCTGTCTGTCTGTCTGTCTGTCTGTCTTTCTGTCTGTCACAGCTGGATATCTCAAGAACTACTAATGCTGTCAACTTGAAATTTGGAACAGTTTTAGATGACGTTTGCCCAACTATTTTGCAAATAAAAAAGAAATAAAAATATAAGTATGTTTTTTTTTTGCAAGAGGGACTGAAAGGGGGTCTTAAAAAATCGAAGTGGGTTTACTAGAGCATGTGGGATATTATATAAAAGAGTGCTATTTGCACATTCTCAAACATTCTTTTTTTCTTTTTTTTAGGCCTAGGCATAGTTTTCGACTTACGAAGAAAAATGTTAAAAAAATTCCATTCCCCCCTTATCTCCGAAGATTGCAGAGAGAAAAATCTGAAATTATTCTATGTGATAGAAGTTTATGTATAGATTATAGGAAAAATAAAACGATGTCTCTAAATAGCACAGCTTTTCAGAAATCATCAACAAAAATTACAAAGAAATGATGGTACGGAACCCTCGCTGGGTGAGTCCGACTCGCTCTTGACCGTTTTTTTTTCCTTCAGTAAACCAATAACATCCTAATATGTATTTTTCTCTTCAGTCCAACTAGCATCCGGCGATAAAGTAACATTCCTGGACACGCCCGGGCACGCAGCCTTCACAGCCATGCGGTCGCGCGGCGCGCACGCGACTGACATCGTCGTGTTGGTGGTCGCGGCCGACGACGGCGTCATGGAGCAGACGGTGGAGTCTATCAGGATGGCCAGGGAGGCTAACGGTGAGTGTAGTCTGCTTTAGCACCCTAACATGTTGGCTTTGGCGTCGCGTCGCGAAGTTATGCAGAGCCCACATAATCAACCTATAATGTTCCCACTGCTGGGACACAGGCCTCCTCTCAGTGGGCTGTAATCCACCATGCGGGCCCCGTGTAGGGTTGCCAGATGGGTCCTCCTTTTCCATGTTTTGTCCTACCATCCTCCCTTACCTACTGTAAGTTCTCCTTTTTGCTAAACATCGTTGTAAATTTCGTATCGTGGGCCGTACGTGCGTGCATGCGTCAGTCAGTCATCTTTAATTCTTATCTTACTCAATACAACTCTTCATGTGAAGATTTTCATAATTATTTGTTGAATAACCAAGAACTTCTTGCAAAAATTGGCAGCTTAGCTAAATATGATTAAAATAAAGTAAAATAATTGGTTTAATTGTAAATGAAAATGAAAATCATCCTTTTTAGACCCATCTGCCCTCCTTTATCAAATTATCATCTGGAAACCCTAGCCCAGTGCGGGTCTTGATGTCCAGATGAGGGGACAATAAAGCAACCTCAACCTCGTGCCTTCTCTGTATGAGATGAGGCCCTTGCCTTGAAGCAGGACAGTAACAACTACATTTACAATAAGGTTAGACATTTAAACAAACCTTTTTACAGTCCGTTCAACCAATTTTGACTTCTATTGCGTTGGTGGCATGACAGACGACTGCTGCAGTAAACAGTTGGTTTTGTAACCACTTTTTTTGCCTTTAATGCCATCTTTAAGCCTACGGAATAGAAGTCAAAATCGGTTGAACGGACTATAAAAAAGGTTTGTTTAAATGTCTTATTGTAAATGGAGTATAAGTAATAACAGCCGCACGGGTCGATGGATCAAGTTAAGCTAGGCTTATCGCGGTTGGTCCGTGGATGGGTGACCATCTTTACATACCAAGACCACTGCGTGCCTCGGAAAGCACGTTAAGCCCCGCTAAGTGCTGGTCCCGGCTGTCATTCGTGGATCTTTGATAGTCGTTACGAGTCGTCAGAAGCCCGAAAGTCTTACCAAGAGGTATCGTATTACCCAGTAACTAAAAAGTGGGATCAGATAGACAGTCGCTCCTTGTAAAATACTGGTATTCAACTGCATCCGGTTAAACTGGAAGCCATAGTTGCTACAGCTACAACATAGTTGGGAAAAAGCTAGGCAGATGATGATGATGATTATATTAGTTTAAAGCAAATTCCACAGAAATTCGTGGAATAATGTTTTATGCAGGAAAAACGACTAAGTTAATTACTTACTTTACTTTGTTGGTTTACTTTACTGCTTATCTCTCTACACATAGAAGAAAGTCACATAAGCAGAAAATGCATCAGTGCTTAGATAAATTCTCTAATCTTTTATTTATTGTTTCAGTTCCAATACTGGTGGCGATCAACAAAATCGACAAGCCCGGTGTGAACATTGTAGGTATGCCTCTTTTTATATTTCTATGTCGTTTTTACTTGCACATTCCAAGCTTTTTATTTCGCTTTGTTTAAATGTCAGATTCACACAAGATAGTATCAAACAGCCGGTCGGTTCTGTAAAAATCTCACCGTGAAAACTTAAGTGAAGTGAGTTTGTTTTTGCTAGGAATTGACACTATTGACAGCTCACTCCACGCTCACTTCACCTAAGTTTTCATGGTGAGATGGTTACAGAATCGCACTGCAGTTCCTTAATCAGGTTTTGCTCTGACTTATCAGTCAGCAGTCAAATTCTGATACATTTTAATGAATTTCAAAAGACATGTTATAGCCACCTTATAATATTCCGTTAGTCCGTTACTGAATGGTGGACAGAATACAGTAGTGATGTGAGTTTTTACAGTATTTTTATCTCACGAAGCGACACGCACTTTACTTGTGTTTACCAAGTGTACAAACACGCTATGAATGTGTGTAAGCGCAGGAGCTCTCGGTACCGTCCGAGACCATGGCGAAGTCAGAAGTGCGCGTGTGTGTGTGTTATGTGCTGACGCTACTCGTCTTCACGCACACATTCACAGCGTGTTTGTACACTTGGTAAACACAAGTAAAGCACGTGTCGCTTTGTAAGATAAAATACTATAAAGTACTGCATTCTTTGCATCCTGTGTGACTCAATTTTTAATAGAGTTCACAAAAAGGAGGAGGTTATCACTTCGGTTGTAATTTTTAAGTAATAAAATGTCTGCTGCAAGGTACAGTTGTACGTTCACCTTTAGACTACTATTGTTCATCTTCCACACAAATAATACTGGAAATTCATTCATCGCACGCGTATGTAAATTCCATCATAACTATAATTTTTATCGTCAGTGCGCATCAGAATCACGAGCAACACCAAATATGCATACTAATAATGATTTGTTTACATAATGACTAACACATAATTACGCTGTAGCTAAGAACAGGTTGAATCTCATTATGAAACATCACGTCATCATGTATGCGAACAAAGTATTATGCCGTCATCGATGTAACGGACTTCTTTTTCATTACATGCATATCAAACAACTCAACTCAACTTTTCTCTAATAAGGCCTTTGGACAACAAACAATGAGTTCATAGGAAAGTTTGCAATGGGAATATCTATTGCAAACTTTCCTAGCTTGCGCTAGGTTTTATTTCGTTAGACCAAATTAAGAAATTGATTTCGTTACCTACTGTACATGTTCAGGGGGCCAAGTATACTAATTTACAACCGTTGCAATGGTCTCTCCATTGTGACTTTTTAAAATCTGCCAAACTCTCACAATGTAGTTCTCCTGTAGTTGTAATGGCATTCATGTCATTTGGTTTCAATTAGGTTTTTATATTTATATTTTATATAGATAATTTTCTATTTTGTGAATGTGAGATCGTTGTAGATCTAGTAGACTGTAGGTTCGTTGACCATTTTCTATTTTGTTAAGTACCTGGTAATTGTTGACAGACCTACACTGTCCTCCCATACCTATTAACACTGTTATTTGAAAATATTGTAAAAGCCAATTATTTTGAAAAAAGTAACCGTGGAGTTTCTTGCCGGCTCTTCTCCACGAAAAATTGAAAAAAACTACCAATTGGAACCGTGTATCTAGCTTGTGTCTGTTGTGTCTGATAAGTGCCTAAGTAGTAGGTTTATGTGAAATAAAATATTTTGATGTTGAATGGCGAGACTATTGCAATGTTTGTAGATAAGTAGACTTTGGCTCTAGGATGACTGTACCTGTCCAAATTGACGTTAATTCATAGATAGTTTTTACTCAACATCCTGAATCCTAATTATGTCCATTCTGTTTAGAATGTGATCGAAAAAGTACAATTAAAAAGGCGCTCATTGTAATTACTCCTCTACTCCTCTATGGCTTTTCTACTATTTAAGACGATCGCCAGGTGCACCCCAGTCCCTGTGCTAGATTCTACAAGATTTAATATTTCTGTGAACCGCGACACTACCAGTTCCCTTTTTTTTTTTGGGGAATCAGGTACACACAGCAGAGGAGCTCGTGGCTAAGTAATATCAGCCGCACGGGTCGATCCATCAGGTTAAGCTACGCTTTCCGGGGTTGATTCGTGGATGGGTGACCATCTTTACATACCGAGACTCCTCCGTGCCTCGGAAAGCACGTTAAGCCGTTGGTCCCGGCTGTCATTCGTGGATCTTTGACAGTCGTTACGGGTCGTCAGAAGCCCGAAAGTCTGACAACCAGTCGAGTCTTACCAAGGGGTATCGTATTACCCAGTTACTGGGTTGTGGAGGTCAGATAGGCAGTCGCTCCATGTAAAATACTGGTATCCAGCTGCATCTGGTTAGACTGGAAGCCGACCCCAACATATTTGGGAAAAGGCTAGGCATATTGATTTTGAGATACACACAGCAGCAGGTCAAATGACTACAATCACTCGATTTGGAACTTAACCATCAACATTTTAAGGTTTAAAATCATTTGGAGAAATTTGACAGTTTTGTATAACCTGATGTGCTGCTGTCTGTACCATTTTCTTGGGTCTTCATCCCTAATCAACAACCAGCCTGAAAAAAAAAACTCACCCCCAAATCCTTCGCAGGACCGCACAATGCGTTCACTGGCGACCCACGGCATCGTCTGCGAAACGTTAGGGGGTGACATCCAGGCTATACCAGTATCAGCGTTGAAGAAACAGAACCTCGACACACTGGTGGAGGCGCTGACGTTACAAGCTCAGCTGATGGAACTCAAGGCAGACCCGGGAGGGTATGTGGAGGGGGTCGTTATTGAAGCTCAAATGGATCCCAGAACTGGGTGAGTGATCAAGTGATCATAGACACTTTGTGGCAATTTGTGCCCTTCGTATATTTTAGGAATATCGGATGTGCAAAATACACACCTTCATCAAGTGTAGCATAGAAACGGGTTTTGTCGATGGAAGAATAGACAAAATGACATCGCCATCCTTAGACGTTAGAAATCTTTCTACAATCTGTCATTTTGTCTATTCTTCCGTCGACAAAACTCGTTCCTATGGTGGTCATGCTACGCGTGCAAGGCTAAGACAGTATTTTCGGTTGGTCACTTGACAATTTGAGCCCTTCGTATATTTTAGGAATATTGGCTGTGCAAAATACTCGCCGCCTTCAGCACGTGTAGCATGACCACCATAGAAACGGGTTTTGTCGACGGAAGAATAGACCAAATGACATCGCCGTGCTTAGACGCACCCGTTCCTATGGTGGTCATGCTACGCGTGCAAGGCTAAGACAGTATTTTCGGTTGGTCACTTGACAATTTGAGCCCTTCGTATATTTTAGGAATATTGGCTGTGCAAAATACACGCCGCCTTCAGCACGTGTAGCATGACCACCATAGAAACGGGTTTTGTCGACGGAAGAATAGACAAAATGACATCGCCGTGCTTAGACGCACCCGTTCCTATGGTGGTCATGCTACGCGTGCAAGGCTAAGACAGTATTTTCGGTTGGACACTTGGCAATGTTTACCCTTCGTATAATTTAGGAATATCGGCTGTGCAAAATACACGCTTTCAATACGTGTAGCATGACCACCATAGAAACAGATTTCCATAGACATCGCCATGCTTAGACGTTAGAAACCTTTCTACAATCTGTCATTTTGTCTATTCTTCCGTCGACAAAATCCGTTCCTATAAGAGTATTTTCGGTTGGTCACTTGCTCCCAAATACTGACGTAACTTATTTGTTGCAGAAAACAAGCAACAGTATTAGTTGAACGCGGCACGTTGCGACGAGGGAGCGTTATCGTGGCGGGCACCGGCTGGGCTAAGGTGAGAATCATTTTGTGTGCACTGTTATACTAGGTTGCTGAGTAGAGTATAAAGTCAAATCAAATCAAATCAAATGACATTTATTCTCTCTTCACAAAGCAGACTTATTGTAAATGTGTACAAAAAAAAATGTGTCAGCTGTATTCCACCTTTGTGAGAGACTGGTGCCCGATATAGGTTTTTGGGAAAAACCTGTGTTACAGGTCACCAGGCCCCCTGCACGGCTAGAATTAGCTTTACAGAGATACCATGCAAGAGTCTATGTTAAACAATATGCATAACAAAAATAAAAAACTGAATAAGAATTAAACAATGTGTTTAACACAAGTAAAATAAAAAACCGGGCAAGAGCGAGTCGGACTCGCGCACCGAGGGTTCCGTTCCGATTTCTGAAAAAGTGTGCTATTTAGAGACATCGTTTTATTTTTCCTGTAATCTTTACATAAATTTCTATCACATAGAATATTTTCAGATTTTTCTCTTTGCAAACTTCGGAGATAAGGGGGGGGAACGGTATTTTTTTTTACATTTTTCATCAAAAGTCGAACACTGTGCGGCCTAAAAAAAAAATAAAAATATGTTTGAGAATGTGCAAATAGCGCTCTTTCATATGATACCCCACATGACCTAGTAGCTCCACTTTGAATTTTTAAGACCCCCTTTCACCCGTGTGAGTGAGTGTTTGTCTTGTGTGTAGTGTTAAACTAACAGGAGATGTATGTGAGTCATTCAGATGAGCAGTGTGTGAGTGAAGGTGACTATTGTGGAGTGAGTGCAGCGAGAGTTGTTTTTCAAGGAGGTGAGGAACAGCTATGTATGTGTGGGGTTGAGCAAAATTAGTTTTATTTCAGAACGGTCAAAAGATTCTCAGTTTTACGATAGTCCAGAGTTTTTAAATATTTTTTTAATTGTATAGTACAGCTTGATCGAGTTTTTGGATATAGGTTTAAGATTTAAAGATCTTTCGCCGCCTGAATGAAAATCAGGGGGACGTTGTCAGTAAACATTTATAAATCCTAATTATAATAGTAACAGGTTTGCACTTAAAACACTAGTGTTAGTAACTTACTCATCATCTGCCTAGCCTTTTACCAACTATGTTGGGGTCGGCTTCCAGTCTAACTGGATGCAGCTGAATACCAGTATTTTACATGGAGCGACTGCCTATCTGACCTCCACAACCCAGTAACTGGGTAATACGATAGCACTTGGTAAGACTGGTTGTTGTGTAAGAAAGCTTTAAAAAGCGTAATCTTTACTTGGTCAGTACACCGAACAAATCTTTACCCAACATATCACCCCTGACCATCAGAGCCCTACGCTCCCTCTCAATGTCACCATGGTCAATGAGTTCGTCAGTAAGAAAATGCCCAAGCCCATTTATGAAATTTTCACAGAAATTGTATTGAGATACAAGTTGGCGGCGTTGGTTCAGATTTTGACCACGCGTCAAAAGATAATAATTCATAATTCTCTAATGACATAATGGTTATATAAACTTGTTTGAAGCCTCTGACTCCTGAACTAGGTGTACCTGTATGGCAGGAGTCAGCGCACTCTCCCAATTTATTTGGCTTAGATACTAATGTCAACATAGGAATAGACAAACAGATGTGCTACAAAATACAATATCACAAATAAAAAGTATGAAAAAACATGGAAAAATATGGAATGATATGATCCTTGTTCCGTTTGCAAATTATGTTTCTATCGTAAATTCATAATCCCATAGTCATTTATGTTCAGGTACGAGTACTAAACTCAGCGGAGGGTAGGTCAGTACAAGAGGCTCCGCCATCGACGCCCGTGTCAGTGCTCGGCTGGAGAGAGTTGCCGTCAGCAGGAGACCAGGTGCTAGAAGTCAGCTCGGAGGTGAGTCATTTTATCAAGGGTCTTGCGACTATATGCATAGGGGGTCCTTGTACTCATCATTATGAACAACTTTTACTAGTGGGCCAAACCTGAGATCGCGAAAAAAAATAACCAATAACCCTGTGTATATAAATAAACCGGACAAATGCGGTTCGGACCACGCACAATGAAGGGTTCCGTTACGTAGTTGGGATGAATTTATCCCAAGAACAAACTTAACATAAAATTTGATGGCTCAACGATAGGTATTATTTTTGACTTTTTAAGTATTCGCTTTTATTTTTTGCGATGCATAGGGGGTCCTTGTACTCATCATTATGAACAACTTTTACTATTGGACCAAACTTGAGATCGCGAAAAAAAAAACCAATAACCCTGTATATATAAATAAACCGAACAAGTGCGGTTCGGACCACGCACAATGAAGGGTTCCGTTACGTAGTTGGGATGAATTTATCCCAAGAACAAACTTAACATAAAATTTGATGGCTCAACGATAGGTATTATTTTTGACTTTTTAAGTGTTCGCTTTTATTTTTTGCGTTTGGGGTTTTTGAAATGATTAATTTAATTTTTATAAAGAAAGCTCGAAGTTCAGTACAACAATTATTACGACCACGTTTTATATAATAAGGGCACTTCTTTATCGCTAATTGCTGTTGAATTCATACGGCCAAATACTCTGCGATGTCGGCAGTTCGTTCGCTGCTTATTATGTTTATATGGAAAGTTTTGTTCAGCCATGGTTGAAACTCGTTAAATCTTTGTAAGCATAACTATGAATTTCTTAACAGAAACGCGCCGCTGAAGTAATGCGCTGGCGTCACAATCTCCGTATGAAGGAAAAACAAGCCGCCGACCAAGAAGTTATTGCCGCTAAGGAGGCCGTACATCAGGAACAGTACAACGCGCGCCTCGCCCACAAGAGGGCGCTAGGCAGGTACAAGATGAGGGCCGACGGGCCTCGCCAGAAGATGATACAGTACGACACGCATCCCACGCTCAGCGTCATTGTGAAAGGTAACATATGTGACACATCAAGAACAGTACCACGCGCGCCTCACCTGCAAGAGGGCGCTGGGCAGGTACAAGCTGAGGGCCGACGGCCCTCGCCAGAAGATGATATAGTACGACACGCATCCCACGATCAGATTCATCTTTCTGACTGACCGACCCCTTAACAACTCAAAAGTGCCTGTAATTGGTTTATTTGAAATAAATGCTTAGAGTTTCAGTTTATCATAAGCAATAATAAATTAATTTTATTTAGTGGAAATGCCCAAAAACTTATTTCTATAACTAAGCAATTTATAATAGTTAAATAAATAGCAATCTTAAGGATAAGGAAAATAGTATCGATAAAATAGTAACATCAACTGAATGTTATCTGTAGTGATTGTTTGAAACATTGAAATAGCAAAATAAAATCTAAGACACATTAAAAGTAGGTTTAAATATACACACTCGTTAAATAAAATATTAAACTAAATAAGTATTTATTAAATTAAACCACGTCATCTATGGTAAAAATAAATCATAAAATAAAAAAACAATGTGAATAATTAAAAATAAAAGATGTTATTTTTTTACAATACGGACACAAACAAAACTGACACAAGACACTCACTAAAGCAGGCACTTTCTACTTCCTACATTTAAGTATTTAGAATAAAAATATGTACAAAGAATGTGGCAAAATATTAAATTGCATTACAATGGTAGTCTTACAATCAATTAGAAAGCACACTTTACAGCATTCTACAAAGTCGTGATTATTAATGATACAGTAATAAGTTTGATTATTATTTATTACATATTATGTAAATATGCACTAAAGCCTGCTAGCGCCACAAATCACTAATACATTTAGCCCTAAAAATAATTTTAAACATCGTTCTGTCTCTGTCATCTACATAACGTTGAATTAAATATAACAATCAATCTGCCTAGCCTTTTCCCAACTATGTTGGGGTCTGCTTCCAGTCTAACCAGATGCAGCACCAGTATTTTACATGGAGCGACTGCCTATCTGCCCTCCACAACCCAGTTACTGGGTAATGCGATATTTATTATAACGAAATATAATTAAATATAACGTCGTTTTAAATTCATTTAGCCCTAAACGTATTTAGCGTAACGTGGTGCAAGTGAACAAAATAAAATTATTACTTGATGTTTTGTATGAAGATGGTAGTCTTCAATTAATTGTAATATACAAACATACATGTTTTATATACCAAGGACCGCCGGTCGGCTATCATCAGGCTCTCGAGTAACTCTCTCATGCATCACGATATCGTGATTCCTACGCCTTGCTGATAACGGCAGACGATTTAATCTATTTATATAAAATTCATACCACATTTCTCGATTACTCTTTACAATAACCAAATAAACGTTCAACAGTAGTGGGCTTAAGTTATATATTAATATCTGTAGAAAATATACCATTTTGTTTTCGGTATTTATTGTTTTATATTGGGAAACATTAAAATTTGTTGATTGCATTAAATATAAATTTTTTGCACGTATATCGTGCGTTGTTGTGTTTAAATGATTCATAAACGAAATAACATGAAAGGACAACAATAAAATGTCACCCAATATAAATATTAAAGTGGCGATGCTTAAGCGACGCCATTTGTTAGTTGCTGTATGTGCGCTCGTGTTCGAACTACGAAAAAGTGAATAAACAATTATAATGTAAAGTAAACAATTTACTGTCATAGTAAAAATAAAAATAATAAATCCTACATCGCTTGGATTTACGTCAAAATTTAAAAAGAAACCAGAAGTAACAAAAAAATGAATAAGGGTTGTTATTAAAGATACACCCCAACCAAAGAGACCACTTTTTAAATATTTCCTTCGGATATGCACATTGAAAACTTTTACAATGTCTATGTAAAACATATGGCATATAACAATCAACCAGTGATGCTTGGCAGTTGCTAAGTAAATTAATAAATATATAGTGATAATGGCAAACCAACATCCTTGATTTAGGTTCATTGAGTAATACTCACTGACATAATTTGTGACTTGTATCATTACAGAGATGAAGAAGTTCGCTAAAATTGCGTTTAGGCACACATAGTTTCTGTAATTACGAAACTTCTTAATTATGCACCATGACGTCACTCCATATACCAATGTAGCCAGGGTCAGCGCAAAAATAACGTAGTATGTAGAAAACTCTATAGTTGCATACAATTCCCGAGCATGAGACATTTGGGATATCCATGCCACAGTTCTGGTGTTCATAAGATATTCACTTTTGGCACACGTAAAAGTATTTTTTGGCTTTACAAAAGAGAAGACTGCCATAATTCTTAAGATTTTTTAGTTTTGGTGTTACTTGCGAAACAGACGATGGAACAATGGCTAAAACCAAAGACTACTAAACAAATTACAGACAATTAATTATTAAACTGTATAGTGTATTTTGAACTTATAATTATTAATTTTTGTTTCCTGTTTGTTATGATATTATCGTAGGTGTCAACCGCATGTACACGGTAAACATAGGCATGATGTTTTCCTGTTGGGAAATACATGGCCGCGCAGCGGAAAATTTCACTACATTTTCCGCATAAAATAGCTATTTACCTGTTTACTATTATTTTATAATAAAAAGAAAAAAAAAACAATTCGAAAACTAAAATAAATTAAAAATAAGCCGTTGCAGCTAAGAGATAACCAGTCCCTAATGACGGCGCTCGTTCTCGAACATGACGTATGGGTAATGATCCAACACACGCGCCTCCTTATGACAGACATTTTAGTGAGCATGACATACTCTGAGCCGCCAGGGCACATTTATGGACAAGGTACCGCCATGACGTTAAGTGAGAACCCCATTGGAGCCTTGAGTCGAGCGTGAACCCCAGAAAAACAGTTTCATATGATTCTAGTTTCTCCCTATTCAATACTATGTCGCAATCACTACTTTTAACATTCGGTAAATAAAGCAAATATTATGCGTTAAGTATTTTCCCATTTAATACTAAATTATTAGCAGTGAACCAACTTTGGACCTTCAGTTGGGCGTTATTGACATAGTCAAGATTTGATGCGTATCTATTTATCTTTAAAATGAAAGAAGTATCATAAACAAAAAACACCATTTGTGGTTCGTTTTTTAATAAATGGGATAGATCATTAATATATACTAATAAGAGGAAAGGACCCAATATCGAGCCTTGTGGAACACCCATTTTTACTTTTAAACCGAGTGAATTGACACCCTTTATTTAAGCTTGCTGTTGTCTATAATTTCAATAAGATTTCACTAAACTGAGCGCAAGTTTATTTAGTCCGTAATGCTCAAGTTTCAAGGGTAAGTTTTCGTGATTTACGCAGTCACATGCTATGTAGAGGTCACAAAAGATTCCTATGGCATCTTGGGCCTTCCCCCACGCTGTAAATATGTGTTTTCTTTCAATAAGGTGACACCGGCGTCAGTCGTACAACGTCCTTTGGTGAAACCATATTGCTGACCATGTAAGATTTCGTTGGTATTAAAATGATTTTGCATTTGATTGAGCACTACCTTTTTAAACATCTTGCTGAATATTGACAACATGGATACTGGTCTATAATTATTGGTGTCTTTACTGTCCCCAGATTTAAAAAGTGGTATAACCTTTCTGTATTTCATTAAATTCGGGAAGACTCCTTGATCCACAATTTCACACACAAATTAAATATTAAACCTAAGTATGGTGCTATAGTCTCGATTGTGGATGTACAAACTTTGATAGACATGCCCCATAGATCTTCTGTCAATTTGATTTTGAGTTGCCGAAAAGATGTGATGCTTAGGAATCGAAAAGTCCTGGATAGGCAAGGCAAGAAACAATGATTCAACATTGTTTCTTGCCTTGGCTTGCCAGGCTTGTTGCCATGTGTCAAGAGTTATTTTTATTGTTTTCTATAGGTGATGTGGACGGCTCAGTGGAGGCTATTCTAGACATCTTGGAGACATATGATGAGCATGACACAGTGAGGCTCGATCTGGTACACTTCGGTGTAGGACCCGTTACACCTAATGATTTAGAGGTAAGTTAGTATTCTTAACCGACGAAAAAAACAGGAGGTTCTCAAGTCGACACGTGTTTTTTTTTATGTATGACCACGCATAACTTTTCATAGAATTATCCGATTTGAAAGATTATTGTCTTATTCGGGGGGTACACCTCGAAGGTGGCCATCTAAAAATTAACTTAAGGATGATGCGCAGTGGTAGCCCGCGAAATTCAATTTTTTTTTGGGTTTTTTGCAATTTGCAGGTCCGTGTCAGGTTGTATCTTGATCAAAGTATGGTACGCGGCAATAAAACATATGTATTTATGTAATTTTACCCATAAAAAGTATCAATACATCTCTCTAAGTTAGATTTCGTGCAGATTCGTTAGATTTCGTTCGTTTGAAGAATCTGCACGAAATCTAACTTAGAGAGATGTATTGATGACTTTTATGGTTAAAATTAAGTAAATACATATGTAAAGAAATAATCATTTCTTTAATTAATTTATACAGCGCACCACAGTGTTGGTAAAGAGTGAACCAAGTACAAATGTATTTTAATAGATGGCGTGTTGGCAAGACAGCCAACTCGGTGAGTAAAGCAGGTTGATGTTGACAACTGTTTTCACCACAGAGTACTTTTACATAGAGCGCATAGAGATCTGACTTCACGGGTTTTTCAAGCAATGGACAACAGCGACATCTAGATTTCTCCGATGAAAACTTTATCTGTATTTATTTCTATAGCTATAGGTACCTAAATAAAGCTTGCTCATTCCTTTTTAGCGTTTTAAATTAATGTATGGATTAAGTATAGTGTTTTAAATGATTATTAAAACCATTACCATCGTAATCCATACATTAAATAAAATGAAACATCATAAACTTGTTAGGTAATTAATTACATTTATTTCATCAACTATGAGGCCTTTTACAATGTTTTTTATAGTAATTTCTAGCCATTACTTGGTATTTATCGGTGTCGCTGATAGTTTCTTGCTTTCCAGTAAGAATTTTATAGTCATTTCTAGCCATTATGTACTTGGTATAAAACGGTGAGTATCTTGCTTTCCAGTAAGAATTGTATAGTAATTTCTAGCCATTACTTGGTATTTATCGGTGTCACTGATAGTACTTATCTTGCTTTCCAGTAAGTAAGAACTTTATTAATTGTTTTGCAATAATTAAATACAAAAAATCTGACTGACAAGACAATACTGACTGACGTATTGACATGAAAATTAATGTTACCAGTAGCCGTAATTCTAGAATTCTACTAACTCTGTTTGGAGTAATTTCTAAAAATATCGAAATAAACTGTTACAACTGTTTAAAAAAAAAAGGAACATCATAAAACTAGAAACGCAATAAAATGAATGGCAAATAAAAGTATTAATTGATTTTCATAATTAAAATTAAATAAGTACACACACCCACAAACACACACAAAATTACCATTACGGTAGTAAACAACACTAAGGTAAATGATGTTTAGAAAATAACCCGTCTAAATTATATAGGGTGACTGGTAATTAGTGACCGATACCTAAACACATGATTGTGCTCATGATAACAAACAACTTTTACTATGGGACCAAACCTGAAATCGCGAAAAAAAATTCAGCTGCTCCCTACATTTTGACGAGCTATGCGAACATAAATGTATGGGGCAGCTGATTTTTTTTTCGCGATTTCAGGTTTGGTCCCATAGTAAAAGTTGTTTGTTATCATGAGCACAATCTTGTGTTTAGGTATCGGTCACTAATTACCAGTCACCCTATATACTGTCCGTCAATTGTTGAAATATCGTACAACATAATATTCATTTTAATATGTCTGTTTAATGCTGTAGTAGTGACCTCTATATCCATCAGATCGAAACTCTCGCAATATAATACTACTAATGACAAAACTACTTCTTTACGAAGATTTTTATGTTACATTTGGTACTCCACAATTTTTTAGTATAATGATCCAAGTTCTGCCAGGCTTTTAGTTCTAAGTTTGATGACCCTGGTTTTCACCGTGACAATGATTATTATTGTTGGAATATTATAAAAAGGAATTGTTATTAATTAATAGACTTTTAATGTCGTTTCTTTGATTTACAGGTAGGTTTCATTGATTTAAGTTTATCAGTGTACTTATTAGTGTATGTATGTGAGTACTAAAATGAATGTGTTGTGAGAGAGAACAGAGACGCTTTTAGACGATTGCCAGACAATTTCTTACGTAGGTGTAGAATGTGTATTGCTGCTGGTGGTGGCCACTTTGAAAACCTTTTGTAAATGTTAAAAATAAATTAAGTACTTTTTTCACATTATCATCTGTGTTTTATTCAAAACCACTTTTTACGTAAAACTTTTCTTACCCAACTCTGAAACTATTTGTTGGTTAGTTTTCAGTATTCTTATCATTAATTAACCTTAGGAACGAGAAAATAGCCAAAAAAAAATAATTACTCAGATGGGTAATTTTAAGAATTTTTCCACCTCGCTGTCTTTGAAGGCCGATTTTAAACAAAGTAGCCCTATTAAGTACTTCATTTTTTTTATGATTATGAAAGCTGAGAGTCTGGCGCATTCTTGAAGCCTACTTAGGAATTATGAAGTCACCTGTTAAGATTTTTAATTTAAAGTTGAAAATTTGAGTCATAATTTACCGAACGTAAATTTTTCACTTTAGATCAACATTTTCATAACTTTCATCACAGTTACGAAGCTGATTATTTTATGCATAGAAGTAGTACTTATGAAAATTCAGTTGCAAAAAAAGAAACTCGATAAAACCCTCTACTTTTTTTTTTAGAATTTTTTTAGGTTGGTCAGGTCGAAAATTTTCAAACATTCAGAAAAAATTCATAACTCGAAAACTATGAAAAGTCGCGGAACATACATGGGGGTGATTCGAATACCCCACGATACGAGGGACCGAAATTTTATTTTTGGACGTCAATGTTCCGGCCACCCTGTATATTATGTTTTATTGCCGCGTATCATATTTTGATCAAGATACAACCTGACACGGACCTGCAAATTGCAAAAAACCTAAAAAAAATTGAATTTCGCGGGCTACACAGCGCAATCACCTTAATTACTTGGGTAGTTTTTGAGTTAGCTTCAATAATACGTTTTTTTTTCACTTTTTTATGTGGATGATGTTCTAATTTCTTTTGCAGGTAGTGGTATTCGAATTTGTGTGGGGTAGTACCACTACTAAAGTGTAAAATAAACACTTTTTTACAAAAAAAAAAAAAAACAACTGGCTTCCAAAAAAACACTACAAAGGAAAAAATTACTTTCATTTCGGAAGTCGGTGGCAAAAAACGAAAATACAAAACCAAAGACACCGACTTCCGAAATTAAAGTCATTTTTTGCAGCAGTGTCCTTTTCCGCTTGTCTGTTCATAAATACATAATTATTGTGCTCGCCCAATGCCGTTAGCTAAGCGTGTGGGGATGGTATGGTAGTGGTCTGACCATTGCTGTCTTGTGACATTAAAAATTATCTATCCATATGGAAGGAAGTCGCGGTTTTTGAGGTCCTCAGATAAACCCTCGATAGTAATTCACTCGACTTATAAGCTGAATTCTTCTTCGTGACAGGTTAAAGAAGTATTCATACATAATTAATAATCAAGTTTTTAAAATCACATAAACCCGGTTTCTGAGGTTTTTAAACGGAGTTTATCCTTTCGATAGTTTATTATATCGTGCTTCTGCACGATATTGATAGTGATCTTGTCAATCGCACCCTACCCCGTCTCACCGTTCACATACCTCAGGCGGTGACTAGCACTTGCGCGCACCTGAAAGCTCTAATATCTCATGTTATACCGCTCCCACTTTTTATGACCATGCCAGCTACAAACATGGGTGTTTAGCTTCGTTATTTTACACTTTTTCACTCACTTGCAGACTGCACAACTATTCAAAGCTGTAATCTACGCGTTCAACGTAGACTGTCCTCCCTCTATATCCGCGGAGGCTAAAACGAAGAACATACTGGTGAAGCTGCACAACATTATCTACCGACTGGTCGACGATGTGAAGGAGGAGATCAGTAACAGGATACCCAAGCGGACCGAGGAAGAGTTTATAGGTAGGATACTTGACTTTCAAATAATTTTCAATGTTGTGCATTTTGAAATAAAGTCGAAAATAAACAAACTAACACTAATACAGGATGTATCAGAAAGGTGTGGTCAAAAAAGGTGTAGTACAGACCATCAAAATGTCAACACCGTAATCGTCCCTTCGAGAAAGTTCAGTTTGAGGGTCTGACCCACATCTTTCTGATAAACCCTGTATATAATAAAATAAAATAAACAACAAACGAACAAAGTGGATTGGACTGAGAGTAAAGTGGACTGTTGTTTAAAACGTCTACGTACGACGTAAACGTCTTAATAAAAAATTAAAAAATCAAGCTAGATGAAGTCGACATTTCCTATCTGACTACCCTGAGAAGAGATGGCGAAACAAACTCAGGGGTCAAAGTCTCTTAAGTCCAGACATAATCTTGGTCAGATCATGTGAGGACCATGTAGATTATTATTAGTCTGAAATGGTCTTTTGAGGAAAGAACCATACAAATTTGAGTGGACCTGTCCAGTCAGTGCAAGCATTTGTCAACAATCATGTAGCTCAACTCAGGATTTAAGCTACTTATTCCGCGCGGGCGGGCGGGGTCAAGGGTCGGGGGATACGGTATTTTACTCTATAGGAGAAAAAAATATATTATTTAGATAGCTGAGTAAAATAACATTAAAATCGGAACATGTAAATTTTAAAGAAAATTAACTCTTATCTAAGAAATGATATGCAAAAAAAAACCGGGCAAGAGCGAGTCGGACTCGCGCACCGAGGGTTCCGTTCCGATTTCTGAAAAAGTGTGCTATTTAGAGACATCGTTTTATTTTTCCTGTAATCTTTACATAAACTTCTATCACATAGAATATTTTCAGATTTTTCTCTTTGCAAACTTCGGAGATAAGGGGGGGGGGGGGGGGGGGGGAACGGTATTTTTTTTGTCATTTTTCATCAAGTCGAACACTGTGCGGTCTAAAAAAAAAAAAAAATATGTTTGAGAATGTGCAAACAGCGCTCTTTCATATGATACCCCACATGACCTAGTAGAATTTTTAAGACCCCCTTTCACCCCATGTTGCAAAAAAAACACATATATTTTTATTTCTTTCTTATTTGCAAAATTGTTGGGTAAACGTCATCTAAAACTGTTCCAAATTTCAAGTTGATAGCACTAGTAGTTCTTGAGATATCCAGCTGTGACAGACAGACAGACAGACAGACGGACAGACTGAGTCACACCATAAGGGTTCCTTTTTTACCATTTTGGTACGGAACCCTAAAAACTGGTTATCGTATCATTTTGTGTTAATTTAGATGATGTCAAAAAGTAGCAGTGGTAACCGACTTCTGTTGCTAACCGTACGTACTCGCCGTTGAATACGGAATGAAGACTATGGACGTCTGTCATGTGTAGTGGTGGCAGTTTTTCGAGCTAACTTTATGCTCTCTTGGTAGTTGGTAGAGACTAGAGTTATGCTGACGTCTTTATCTAATAATGCGTGTTTGGGGCGTTGTGTACGATTTGTGGTCGTGGTATGTATCGGGCAGCTGTTGCCACTAGTGGGTTAGTGAGAAGAGCAATGCCAGGCTACTTATTGCTGGCTGGCTGAATGTCATACATACTAAAAGTATTATCATTGTTTCAGGCGAGGCAAACGTCCTGCAACAGTTCATAGTAACAGAAAACAAGAAGAAGGTGCCGGTAGCAGGCTGCAGATGTGTGAAGGGATCCCTCGCTAGAAACGCTATGTATAGAGTCGTCAGAGGACAAGATGTCGTGTTTGAGGGTAACATTTACTTCTATTAAAGCGTTTTCTGGATTTTTCATTTAATTTAGACCAGCTTGAAAAAAAACATCCGATTAAATTTTATGGAAACATTTGGCCCCCTTGAGCGAAAGCCTAGATCCGCGCCTGGCTACTTCATCTTATTACCTCCATGCTACTACTCTCTTCCCCAGGTAAACTAGCATCAATGAAGCACTTAAAAGACGAGGTTCCTACAATAAAGCGAGACATGGAATGCGGGCTTCGCTTCGAACAGCCGTTCGACGTCCAGCCAGGAGATACCGTGGTTTGTTACAAGATGGTGGACGCGTCCGACACTACGGCGTGGGACCCCGGCTTTTAGATACAGTAATATATTGATTATATAGTTACTTTGGTGTTTTATTTAAAAAGTTATGTAAAATTAAGTCCTCTGAGTAAAAAATATCATCCCATCTTTACCAAAAATGTTGTGGGGATCAATAGAGAGCTACAATTTATCATAATAAACAACCGACTTTCTTGTTCTTCTAGATTTTCACCGATAATCTGACGATGAATTGTAAACTTTATTATCAGGGCATAATGTGCAAAATACGATAGTCGACACAAGCTTTAAAAGCTGCTAATTTCTCACCAACTCGAAATAATTAAGTTTTTTATGTTTGACGTATTCTTCGGAATATCGAAATAAAACTGCAACAATTATAAAGAGAATCCTCTATTTAAATATTAACTTGATAGGCTTGTAATTCGTGTCTCACTATTATTGAACAAAGAACTCCAATAAATTAATAATTGTTAAACATTATAACTGCATAATGTCGATGACATAACTTTTTATGAGATTAAAGTTTATTAGACTGCCATGAAACTGTCTTTTGAGTTTTTGAGTCAATAACAGACTACAATGGGTTGTATGAAACCCATAATTTGGAATACTATTGTTGCATATTGGCAATGTTAAGAGAATAAACACTGGGGTCTAGTGATGATACTACAGATTTTCAAAACCCGTGATAGTGTTCAAAGGACAAAAGGCCGCTAAGTAAGGCCTTGTTGACACATTGTCACCCATGGAGGACCTGGGCTAACGCCCGTCTACAATTCGGAGGTTCGTTCAAAATAGAACGAAACTTTTAAATAATATTTCATAGAATATTTGACTGTAAGTAATCATTGACTCTTCTAATAGGAAAGACCTATAAAGGCAGTCTCGCAAACCCTAATCTCATAATGTTTGCTCAAAACAGAGAGCTATTTAATTCTACTATGACACAATACAAAGATACTCAATCACTGGATTTTCATGCAAATGTAACAAATAGTTTATCACGATAGAGTATTTATTACATCTGCCTCGCGACACAAAAAGTAACTTTTACTGAGGCATATTAAAAGGTCTTCCGAGTCGCTTTGCACTGTGTCCGCTGCATCCTCGAAATAAAATAATGAATACAATATTTTCAAGCGCTGTTTCGACTGTAAACAAATAGATATACAACAGCATGCCAATTTATCCATCCACATTTAAAACCATTGTCTTGATTTTCCTTATCCAGTCTTGTCAATTTTTATCAATCTATAGGAATTATCCACCATATTTTATAAATAGAATATCACACGAATTAAATGCAATAATACTGGGGTAGCAACTGGCAACTTTATTATATTTTTAACAGGCATGCCTTTGTTAATTAAAGGTATGCCTCGGTTGATAAAAAGTTGTGCCTCGATAATAGCAATTAGTAAAATTGTTTATTCGCAAACAGTCAAAACAGCTCAGCGCGACAGTGATTGTTCAAAGGCTAACATTATAACTATGAGCACAACCTAGTATTAAGTATGAAATTAAAACTTATAAATGGCTCATTGAATGTAGCAGATACATTAGAGTAGCTGCTGACCTCACAAAGGACAATTTATTATCGATAACGATGCAATTTAGGTATTATCAAAGATTTTAACTAAATAAATAATTTGTTAGTAATATTAAGGATTTTCACTAGTGTCCTAAGCGATGCGCATCGCGATTTAAAAGCGATAGTGAAATGATTGAGATCATTTAATTTCATGTCGTTACTTATTTTGCATTTATTAGGTATTTCTTTTATACCTACATTTTATCGAAGACGTTAGCCTATTCTGTACAAAAATAACTATAAAACATTACTTTATAACGTAAGGCTCAAGTTGTACCAATAATAGCACATTACAAATAGTATCGTATTTAATTAAAACATTAGAATGCATTATCACGATGCGCAAGAGACACATTGGCTCCTAACATTGGGACCAATAGCAGGTCGCTAAGAATCCAATAAGACATCGTATTGTCAACTGTCTCAAATTGCCTCCAATGTTGGCCATATTTAGCCCTGAAACTATTGTCTTTATTAAAAACTTATTTAAATTATCTGACATACATAAATAAGAAAGACAAGTTTAATTGCAGCCCCACCTGATATTCATAATAAGTAACATTTATAAGGCCACAAAAAAGAAAACATTCCTTTACAATATAGTAAAAAATGACACATTTTTTTTTAATAATCTGCAAGATGCATAACAGCTATTTTCAAAAAGTCATTTCTTTCAACCGAAAGTAAGGGCTAATAACGGTGCCACAAATAATGTTATTTCATTTATAATGTCGATTAAAAATAAAACGTTATACGCTATACACATAAATAATAGTGACTATAAAACATAATTTTAACAAATAATTTAGGCGAATACAAGTAAAGACTTTAGTTATTTCGTTACTACGCTATTGCATTGTTATAACAGTTATTTTACCGTTATTTACATTGTTGCTAAGTTTTAGTTTGCAATTAGCAATGGACAAATTGTGAAAATATCTAAATATAGATTAGGAATATTATTTCAAGCGCGGATTTGTGAAAAGGGGGTCTCATTCACAGTGCATTTATTTATTTAATTAAAATTTAACTTGAAAGTGCTAATAAGGCCTACAGATCGAATACTAGCATCAAATAGATTATTATAAATGTTATTGTTGTCGTCTTAGGTAATCATTGACTTTAGATACACCACACGTTCTAAAATTGGTCGATTATTACAATAAGGACAATAGTACCTACGCCATAAAATTTCTTCAAGAGCATTAATATAATTTCACTAGAAATGTTTTCATTCATTCTAATACAATCTCTCCTTTTCAAAAACCTGCAAATCCGCGCTCTTCATATCAATTTATCTACACGAGAGCAAAAATATAGAACCAAATATTGATCTATGATAAAATAAATTCACTAAACTACACACTACAACTAATATCTAAATAATTAACAACTTATAAGTCTCACAATATTAAAAAAAGAATAGTTAAACGATTAAAACACTGCAAGTCTTACAGACACGTCAATCGATGCAACAACATTTAAATCGATAAAAAAATCGTAATAAATAGCTTTAATAAGAAAGCGCACGTGTTTTGCGAATATGAAGCGATCAGATCGCTTGACCTACGAACTATATTTACATATGAGAGCCGAGAAAAAAAACGTTTTTCCTTAATTACAATATACATTTGTCTATACATAGTTACGAATCTCATATCTATTGCTATCTAAAATGTTTTTTTTTTTCATCGTATATCATTACAACTCTAGAAAATGCTTAGTGGAACCCACAACTGGAACTTTCCTGTACTGACTTAGTATATGAACAGAATACCGATGTGCACGTAGACTATTCTATTAATAATTATTGAAAACATTTCGATAGAACTATCAAGGAAGTATTAACAGTATATATGAGCGTTGGCTCCGTACGGCATTTCATACAAACTTTCAAGTCCTTTTTTATCGAAATGAATGAACCGATTTTAATAAAACTTCATACACATAATAGGATACATACGTCTAAAAAGTTAGTTAAGAACATTTTCGAAATGTCTTATTTAAAAAAGATAATTGGAAATCTCTGTTTCTATGAAATACTTATTTAAAATCGGTCGAATTTAGCTGCAACACTATTATTCGAAAATGTTCTTAACTAACTTTTTAGACCTATGTATCCTATTTATTCGTTCGAAGTTTCATTAAAATCGGTTCATTCATTTCGATAAAAAAGGACTTGAAAGTTTGTATGAAATGCCGTACGGAGCCAACGCTCTTAAGTCTGTTGCTATCTCCACCCAACACTATTAATATAAGGACAGATTATCAACGATTTAGGGGAGTATCACAATTTAGTTACAGATTACTTTTTAGTTTAGTAACGTATCGTGCAAACACCTAAGAGCAAGGAAGGCTTCAACATGTATATGAAATGAAAGATTTGTCTAAAATCAATTCTAGCAAGAATACAATAAGGCTCATTTTGTAGTGCATAATAGTTTTCCTTATTCTTTGCCATACCTGATTGGAAACTTATGTCAAACTTATTAAAACTTTTCCGTCTTATTACAAAACAAGGTTCATCTTCAAACCCAGGTTTAAACCATGGACCCTTTTTTGAATTTCGAACTTTATTCCGACACGTTCAGTTGTCAGTTTTGCAAAACTGACAACTTTGTACCGGACTAAGTTTGTATAAAGAACTGTATTTCTATCACAGCTAGGTTCTTATTACAAAAACTGGCTCAATGGTTTAAACCATGACAAAAGAAAAACCTCGTTTTGTAATAAGACCGACAAGGTTGACAGGTTGACACACCATGAGGAAAAATTAAAAAGATTGATTATGGTCAAGAGTTCAAGACAGCCGCCTTAGGTGTGTAAACCCCATAAAAAGAACATCAACATTATACATTACTACTGCTATTCCCAGATTCGCGTACAAATACATTTTCAAAATGAAAACTTTCTAAAAATCAGTGCAAACATTTAAAAATTTCTAAGCTTCAACTTTGGCTGCGATCCGGGAACTTAAGAAGATATTATGAATGGTATTGGCAAACACAGGAGAGCTCCAGGACACGACATATACACTCACACGCATTCTGAACAATGTGTCTAACATGGAATAATAGCACACGAACACCACTCACAACTTTAACTAACAACCAGCGACACCGCTGCAGACAACCCGGAGTATATCAAACAACCAAACTTTTAACATCTTAGTCTATCCAAATCTTTTTAAAGCAACACCGTCACAACATTTTTAAAACCTCGCTGTGAAACAACATCATAAAATAACTGCTACTTTTTATCAACTATAACGTGAAAGTTATTTCTTCGGAACGCAACGAAATAACAGCTATTTCGTTAATATAACGGCTACTTACAACCTTCAGTGCTGCTAAAGTAAGGAAATATATTTCAACTATAATATTGTACTAATAATTTACTCTTAATTCTTGGGAGCGTCCAAGGTAGCGACCACAAAACAGATTGGGACAGAAAGTCGGCTCTATACATAGAGCGAAACTCATGCGCAGGTAGACACGCGTCTACGTACAGACTAGCATTCGTTTGAGTCCGCCGCCGCCGTTCGAACACGTGGGCCTATGTAACATGCTTTCGCTCGTTGTATGGACCCGCCCTTCCGTACATATCTATTTTGCGCAACAACTATCGTCACCAGGCTGTGGAAATGTGAGTGTCCAAAACGTTGGTATAGACTAAGAGGAGAAGTAGCAAGAGTGTGGCGGTCTGTGTGCGGCGGTGTCGCTTGTGTGGCGCGGACTAGTCCACGAGGTCGATGCGGTCGAAGCGGCGGGCCGGGCGCGCGTCGCCGTTGTGCGCGCGCGCCGGCCGCGCCCACGTGTTGACGCCGCCGTCCGCGCATGCCGTTACGAAGTACTCCGCGCGGAACAGCAGCGCCGTCAGCCGCTCGTGCGCGATCTTCTTGCACACCAGCGGCTCTAACACCGGGCACTCGTCGAACCGCGGACACGACGGCGTGCCGATCAACTTCAGAGGGTCGTACGAGTCATTCGACTGCGCGCCCGCCGACTTCCCCCGCAACGCGACGCTGTTCGACGCAGAAGACTTCTGCTCCGCCGGCTTTGATGTCAAACTGAAATTCCTACGATGCTCCGAACGACGTTCCCCGAAAGAAAACCCGGCTAGCCTCTGCGTCAGTGAGTTCACCCCCAGCGATCCAGAAGTCTCCTCTTTCGCTTTGCCCACACTGATGTTTAGCGTGGAGACGTTGTTCACTTTCGCTTTCGTTTGCTTGGTGCCGGACGGCTCGCCCGCCGCGTTCGACCCGCTCAGCTCGGCGTGTTTGTGTCCTATTTTATTAGTTTTAGCTCCTTTAGGCGCTGGTACTTTCATACCGGGGACTCCGTTCGGGGAGAATGTTTGGCTATTGGGCGACAGGTGCGCGGAGGCGCGCGCCCGCACGGGCGGCTTCAGCACGTCCTCGGTGAGGTCCCACAAGCACAACTGCGTGTCCTGAGACACGCTGCCTAACCTATAACACTGCACACTTTCACTTTTCTGTCTGTCGTCTTCGACGCCTTCCTCGCTCTCGGGTTCGCTGAAGCTGACGACGTAGGGGTCGAAGGCGACGACGGAGACCCACGACCTGTGTCCCTGGCCCCGCGCCACGACGCGCCTCTCGCTGAACGACCACACGGTGACGAGGTCGTCCTCTCCGCCGACCACGACGTACTTGCCGTCGGGGGACCAGCACACGCAGAGGAAGCCGCCGAAGTAGGACCTCGCCCTGCCGATGAGCTCCATGGTGTCGTAGTGGAACACGCGCAGGAAGCCGTCCTGCGAGACGACGGCGAGGTTGGCGCCGCAGGGCGAGAAGGCGAACTCGTTGATGCAGCTGCCGTCGCCGATGAGCCACCTGTAGAGCGGGTTGCGCGTGGACTTGGTGCGGCACGTGTGGATGGAGTAGCCGTCGCCCTGCTTGAACAGCTGGTAGTGCGGCGCGGCCGTGCCGCACGCCAGCTCCTCGTTGTACACGTACAGCTGCCCCGACGCGTGCGCCGTGATGAACAGGTTGCTGGAGCCCGGCACCCACCGGATGCACGTCACTCGTGTTTTGTCAATCAGTCTCTGGAAATAGTTAACATTAGATTTAAAGATATTTATTCTTAAAAAAGACACAATGGTGCCGATTATCTTGTACACCGGACTAAACTAACTAAACTATCACTAAAATTCCTTACTTTTGGCTATGAGAATCTTAGAGCTATTCGGCAAAAAAAAACGTCTAAATTTAAAAACAATTTTGACACAACTAAAATCGGATTTGACAATCGTGACTCCGCGTGGTATAGTGCCCGTAGTATATTTGACCCAGTGGCTTTAATTGGAACTAACGAAATTACTATGAAAAGTGACAAGGCTTGTCATATTTTGTACCAACATCGCCGCCATTACCGGGTCAGATATTTTTTAGAGCTGGAGGGGCGCAGGGAGGGGGGCAGCTTCAACGTGTTTTTCATGGATTTTTTTGGTACCTACTTGTAGAGGTTTAGGGGTTTATGGATTTTATAAAGGGGGGCCAAATTTTCTTTTTTTTTTGCAATAGGACACACCGTTTTCGAGATATAAGTAAAAGAAAAGAAAAATACAGTACTTTTTTTTGCACTTGAAGTCAAGGTTGTGTGAATTTTAATTAGTGACAACTAATTTTATTCCACACCTTTTTAATCGCGTTTAAAAATAGTTTAATTTAGTTTGACAATCAAAATTTTAGGTGAAAGTGAAAACACGGCAAATTCAGAATAGCAAAATTGCCATTTTCACTAAATTAATAACTCAGTGCAATCTTAGTGCTGTCAAACTATAAGTTGTGTCAGTTTAATCAATTTCAGAATAGGAAATCGTCGTTTGACAGGAATAAACTAAATTATTCTAACTAAATTATTATGATTTTTAGTCTAGTTTAGAGGCATTTGTGACAAGAGAATCGGCACCATTGTCACGTACAATGTTTCTAAGTAAAATTAAAAATAGTATTAAGACGCGGTGTTAGCTCAATAATCACAAAAATTGGTTTCTTAGATTGTCGAGAGTTGTCGAGTATGACGTAACGCCATGAAACTATCCGACGCAAAGAATACAGTCCACAGGTTTAACGAAAAATGTTAACCGAATAGAATAGTAAAAAATAGTTTGATGTTCCCAATAAAAATTTTGAAAGTTGCTCCACAAAAATAAGCTTTGGCGTTGAACATCTCTGTATTTTCAGGGATTAGCATTTTTTTAAAACTTTAACCGGATAATTATTTAATGCATTGTATATATTCTGAATAAATACCCGGAAAATAAATGCACATTCGCAGCTTAGTCACATGTCGGCAACACAAATATTATTTTCAAACTTATTTCAAGCCAGCTAATTAATGGTGACAATAGATTACGCGGTTCCCAACCAGTGCAACCAATGTATTTAGTTTTAGGAAGGGTGTAATTTTCATTATTAAGTTAATAGCACATAATATACATTGTAAAAAAAACCGGTCAAGGGCGAGTCGGACTCGCGCACCGAGGGTTCCGTTCCGATTTCTGAAAAAGTGTGCTACTTAGAGACATCGTTTTATTTTTCCTGTAATCTTTACATAAACTTCTATCACATAGAATAATTTCAGATTTTTCTCTTTGCAAACTTCGGAGATAACGGGGGAACGGTATTTTTTTACATTTTTCATCAAAAGTCGAAAACTATGAGTCCTAAAAAAAAATAAAAAATAGTTTGAGAATGTGCAAACAGCGCTCTTTCATATGATACCCCACATGACCTAGTAGCCCCACTTTAAATTTTTTAAGACCCCTTTTCAGTCCCTGTTGCAAAAAAAAATATAAATAGTTTTATTTCTTTCTTATTTGCAAAATAGTTGGGTAAACGTCATCTAAAACTATTCTAAATTTCAAGTTGATAGCATTAGTGGTTCTTGAGATATCCAGCTGTGACAGACAGATAGACAGACAGACAGACAGACAGGCAGACAGACTGAGTCACACCATAAGGGTTCCTTTTTTACCATTTTGGTACGGAACCCTAAAAAGATAGTTGAATATTTAACGTAAGTTGGTTAGATAATGAATATCCTAGTCACGCAAAGCAATTAAATGTTTCGAAAAGTCAGTTTTATGAGCATAATAAAGGTCGATTTCTCGAAAATTATAGTAATATTCCTAGAAAAAGCCTGGTATTATAACCTTTGTAACTAACTCGATATCTTTCATTAGTAATGAGAGAAAGATACTGTGATACCCAGGACACACTAAAAATAGATAAATATTTTTACTGTGCCCAGGACTATGGTGCGCCGAAGAGAAGAAGCTCAAGATGGTTACCTACATTATCATATTGATCTTTGGCTAACTCTGTGCGGATTTTAGTCACAGATAACATAGTACATGTGATATGGTTTTAAGAATATTCGTCTTGTGGGAAAGTAAATATAGGTTTTGCGACTATAATCTGTCTATACAGGGTTATTGGTAAAACACCAGCAACCTCTTAAGGGGTAATTGTACTCATCATTATGAACAACTTTTACCATGGGACCAAAACCTGAAATTGCGAAAAAAAATCTGCTGTTCAGTAGGACATAGATCAAACTCGTAAAAATTTAGGGAGCATTTGTTTTTTTTTTCGCCATTTCATGTTTGGTCCCATAGTAAAAGCTGTTCATAATGATGAGTACAATGACCCCTTAAGAGTTTGCTGGTGTTATACTAATAACCCTGTAGGTAATCTTATGGTTTTACTTTTTATTCTGAATCGCAGTAGCAACAAAATACAGCTTTATGCAATCTCGCAATTCCGTTTACAATTAAAATTTTCTATTGTCCACAGTATAACAAATTCCCACGACCCAAAATTATTTCAATTTAAATTACCAACAGAGTTTTATTATTTTTTTCAGATTGTTAATCATTCTTTTACTAAAAGATACAAGAAATATTAACATCAAATAGTTATGTAATGTAATAGAAAGGATTTTTCCTGACTTTTAACCCAATTATATCAAAAAAGCCGTTGAAGTTTGCGTGCGAAACAATTCGCGGGAAACAGCTAAATAGTTAGGTCCATATTCTGACCTATAAAATGTTAGGTCATATTATGTAGATTGTAGACCTTATCAACATTCCCCATTTAATCGTAACATTATATAACAGAGCATGTAACGTAACACAATGCTTACATAGGATGGGCTCATGATAACTGGCTAGTGATAATGCATCGCCTCGCCTAGCAATACCAATAGCACTTCACACTCTATCAAATACCTACGTAGTATGAAAGACGAATGTATCCCAATATGCTATAGATTGTACTGTTTTGACGTAGGTAATTAATGACATCATTTAATAGGTCGCTGGGGGACTTGGGATAAGTAATAACAGCCGCACGGGTCGATCGATCAGGTTAACCTACGCTTGCCGCGGTTGATCCGTGGATGGGTGACTATCTTTACATACCAAGACCCCTCCGTGTCTGGGAAAGCACGTTAAGCCGTTGGTCCCGGCTGTCATTCGTGGATCTTTGACAATCGGGTCGTGAGAAGCCCGAAAGTCTGACAATCAGTCTTACCAAGGGGTATCGTATTACTCAGTTACTGGGTTGTGGAGCTCAGATAGGCAGTCGCTCCATGTAAAATAGGTACTGGTATTCAGCTGCAGCCGGTTAGACTGGAAGCCGACCCCAAAATAGTTGGGAAAAGGCTAGGTAGATGATGATTTAATAGGTCGCTGGGGGAGACTGAATACGATATACGAACAGGATGTTGTGCCACAACTTAGGAGAGGTCTATGTCCAGCAGTGACGTCAAAAGGTCGAGTTGATAGACAATATTTAGTTGCAAAGCAGAAACAGAAGAAACAGGAGGCCGAAAGCTTCTTTTTCCCAACTGTGTGTTTCGTTAGATAGCTATCGTTTTCAGGCATTCCAGGACAAACGCAAACGCAAACGTGTAAGTATTCAATGATCTGGCCAGACCACACTATGATGTGACCATTGACCAACGGTCGATGTTCTATTTCATGAAATACAACCATTTTAAGAAATGATCGAACATTTCATGAAATGATCAATTCTATGACCTGGGTACGACATCTACATACTGACCTAGACCTATTATAAACCCTGACCTATTATTATTATACTGACCTATTATAAATACATTTCTTCGATTCGTCAAGGTCTTCTAAGAAAGGGACAATAATATACTACTACAACATTTGCAAGAAGTTAATCTTCATAACAAAGCTTCTAATAACGCATAATAGAGGACAGAAGTTGTAAAGATATGTTGTTTACTAGCTGTGATATACAATTAAATGTAGCACGCCACTCAAAGGGTGTCGCGCCACAAGAGTCCCGTTCAGTCTGGCCCATGCCTGGAGCCGACTAGACGTTCCCTTTGAGCTGCAGTGTACTTACTGATAATCTGGTGGTTTTACTCCAAACACACAGTCCTAACAAGTGATCTTAGTGGACACCACACTAGCCATGTACTAATAGTGATGTATACAAATACGTCACGACTCACGACTGACGTCGTAACAGGGCAGAATACATAAACACAGCAATTTTTTATACTCTTCAGCAACGCATAGTGATAGCTCGATTAGCGCGACGGTCGATTTTCGAACTGATATTATATTTTGTGTGCTGTTAACTTTTTTTTCGTAGCTAAATGGGCAGTACACATACACCCCACGTACCTACACGAATGAGAGATTTGATACTAAACCCCCGTTTCCACGAGCGTAATAAAATCGCGGCGGGATTTTATCGCGCACTGGATTTTCAACTTTCGTTGTTGACCCGAGCGTTGAGAATCCAACCTAACAAAAACAGAGTGCATCCCAGCGCGACGAAAAATACACTGTTGGATTTTCAACTCCCGGCGCTAAGCAGAGAGTTGAAAATCCAGTGCGCGATAAAATCTCGCCGCGATTTTATTGCGCTCGTGGGAACGCCGACTAATAGTCCGGGGAGTTTGGCCGAGGTTGGGGAAAGGCCAGGAAATGTCGCTCAGTAAACGCGCTTACGTAGATTAGCTCCATGGTCCAGTTTTTGGAGATTGTTATTTTTTCTCTGTTACAGATGATAATATATATAATATCCAGAAATAGGTAAGCAAATGAAACATACACAAATTCACGCATTTTCTCATGGGCGGCCATGGGTGTAGGCAGAAACTACAGAACACCCCACTTGATATGATTCACATTATAATTTAACTAAAAAATTCTATATGACTGGGTTTTTTTTGGGTGTTTCCCCTCTATAATGACTTGTCTGTTAATGGACTGGTTTTTTTTTGTATTACTTATCATGACCTGTAATTCCCGATCCCAAAAAGGGCAGAGTCAGGCAGGGGTGATATAGTACATCCTCATTTCACAAGTTAGGTGTAATGTACGGCGAGTAGTGGGTAGCTCGCCGTCCCGTAAAGTCCAGGCCCGTTGTGTCGACGGCGCGTTGTGTTCCACGCGCGCCTTAAAGAGATGTCAGCAAAGATGGGGTCCGATAGGACCGATGCCGCCGGGGTCGCGGGTTGTTCGAAAGAGATACCGTGGCCCTGGCATAGGCAACTGAATCAACACGGGTGGGTTTTAGTCAGTAAAAGTCTGACACGCCCTTCCGCTCCACCCAGAGTGGGAGAAGTCATTTGATGATTTCCCATCCACAAAAAGAAAAAAAAAAGCTGTAATTTAATGTAAAATGCAATATCATGCTTGTTGCAAGAGCTTAACAGTATTTCCACTCCATTTCAAACTATTGAACCATAAGCCACTGGCAAAAAGTCACCTGTAATCAACCTGTAATAAGACCTATAATACCACAACATGCAGATTATTTTCTAAAGAAACATTACTGACATCAGTGAAGGAAAACATTGTGAGGAAACCTAGACTTATAGTACTTAAATATAAGTCTGAAATCACCAACCCGTCTTGAGCAAGCGCGGTGATCAATGCTCGTGCCTTCTGTGTATGAGAAGAGCCTTTGCCCAGCAGTGGGACCGTAACAGGCTGTATTATTATTATTATTTTAAGATAATGTAAAATATAACTCACCTCTTCATTGTACAATTTACTTAATTCTTTCTTAATAGGGTCTATGAGTTGTATTTGGCCGGTAGAAAATCCTATAACTAGCGACACACTGTCCGGTGTCATCGTGACGGTGTTGAAGTCGTGACAGGTTGGGTTTGTTCCTTTGTACATCTTCTTGTCAACTGGCTTCGTGAGATCTGCCGCCTGCCGAGGAAGTGTGTAATATAGTGACATGCCCTGTCGGACGTACAAATGTATGAGTTCAGTGTATTATGAGAATTAACTAATGGGTATTAAAAAGGGCAATTTTAGTCATTAAATAGCAGACAAATTAAAAAATGTTTAGCACCTTATCCTTGAAGGTACACAGAACCTGTAAAATACTGCTTTAATTAAGTTGAACATTTTTTTTAAGCTCAATTGATTGCTCCGCTCTTCATGCTGCTTTAGGCCTGAGAGACTATTGCAGTAAATATAATAGATACATTTTTAGGCATATTTTAACTGCTTTTATTTTTTTTTATTGTATTTAGATTTCAGGTTTTCTTTTCCATTTATCCCACAAAAGATTCACTATTTTTATCTGAGTAGATAAGAGAATTGAACAACACAATAATGCAGCCATCAAAACATGAATTGGTTAGTTTTGCTTTCAATGGGCAACACAAGTTTGTTCAAGTTGATTATTTTAACTCTAAATCATAAAAGTAATTTTGGCTCAGGAGTATGTTGCTATGCCATAATGCAAATTACAAACACTCTCTATTAATGACCGATTAAGGTTATTTATATCTCAGATCCTATTTTTAGATATGGACTGTTTGCTTTAGATATGAAATTGTTGCAAAATATAGCAGCAAGCAGTATTAGGTAATTAAATTGAGCTCAGAATGTATATTACTATTAGAAATTCTAAAATATTCTACTCTATTCTACACTGGTTTATCAAAAGTACAACATAAAATGAATCTGACAATCAGGTATCTTTCAATCTCATTATATTACACATCCTCAATATATTTGTTAATCAAATCGGATGTGATATGGCACCAGTTAAAGATATATAATTAAATTTAAGACTATTTGAACTCAAAAACACAAGTTACTTTACCTTTTTAACACCTCTATACACATAAACATAAAGTTCTTTGCCATGGTTGAAGCATATCCTATCGTCGGATCCCTGTCCGTCGGAACCGGGCGCTCCACCCCCGGGCCCCGGTGGCAGGCTGACCAGCGATACGCGCACATGGGAAGACCCGGAGCCACTCGTATAACCAACTCGATTAGGCCTCGAATACTCCGACAGTGTCATCAAGCGATATGTGCCCTCTCGCGTCACGAACTGTGTCTTCACGTCGTCCTTCCCTCCAGAGTCCGATTGCACAGCCATGTTAACATATTATCCTGTTATTATTCATGGAGTCGGCCGCTAGAGAAGCCCTGATTAGACGTGACACCTCACTCCAAGTGTAGACGCGTATTCGGACGTCCGTACACAATTCCCATTATAGAGCAATACACGGCTGTAAACTTAATTCATCTGCCACTTGGTTAACAAGCGTTATTGTGAACGTTTTTGATTACAAAACGTCGAATTAGATAAATTTGTGTATGCAACTAAAAAGTCAGGTGTCAGACAACATGACGGCTTGTTGTTTATGGTATGATGATTATTTCTTTTAGTTGGTTTGACTAAAGTGCTAAGGCTAGTTTCCATTCTGCCTGAGAACCATAGACTAGTAAATGAAATCGTTGTCCCTGTATAATGTGTCTCGATACCGAGACACATTATAGGTTTAAGATTTACAATGAGATGTCGTTTTTAGTTTCATACACTTACAGAAGACACGTCATGGACCAGTTTGGGAAGAAAGTTAGGTAAGATACATACATACATACTTGCTTGTAAGATAGGTAAGATCTAAAAGAAATTGTGGTCTAAATTGAGGGTGCTTTTGAACTAAAAGCCAACTGTCTTCAATAGATTTCAAAATTGTTTTTTAGTCAGTGTCATGTGTAAAGTAAAACAGAACATGTTTGATTTTATTCATTTATTATTATTTCACTTACATTAAAAATAATCTTTTCATAAGATAAGTAAGATCACACTTTTTTTTTTTATTTACTCTGTTGTCTCACCCGTTTCAACAACATCCATAACCTCATCAGTTTTTTCAGCATCTTCAGTTTTATTTGCATCATCTGAAACCTTATTGGTTGTATCACCCATTTTATCATCAACTTCTTCAACTGTTTTTGCTTTTACAACCTCGTCAGTAACAGCACTTTGTTCAATTTTACTATCAGCTGCATCCTTTGAGCCATTCTTCTTGGCTTCTTCACCTTCTTTGCCTTCTAGAAATTGATCCCATTTATTTATCCTCTTACTGATTTCAGAATCAGTTTCAGCAATCCTATATTTTGTTCTACCATCCCATATTTCAGCAGTGATCTGCCGCTTGCCAAACCACCTTCCGTTGATGAGTAGAACAACTGCATCTGCCATTTCTGGATCTTTCATAGTTATCTGGGCTACTCCCTCAGGATGCCTATCATAGATGACCACTTTCCTTACTTCCCCACACTTTGTGCACTCCTCTCTTAAGTCTTGCTGATAATCCAGAATCAATTGGACCTCCTGATCAAAATCAGTTGGATGGAACAAGTTCTTAACAATAACAATCCTCTCATGTTTTGATCTTTCTCCAATAAACTTCTCTGGTCTCCAATCAAACAACTTCTGCTGCATTTTCTTTAGTTTCTCAAGTTCCTTTTTCTTTTTCTTCTTTGGTTTTAGAGCAGGATTGTAATTACCTTTCATTTGGAAGGATGCTCTTTCCACTTTAATTTTATTGCCCTTTAAATCGCTACCATCAAGAAGTTTTAATGCCAAGTCAACAGATTCTATTTTGATGTATGTACACAGTGCATCACCTTTGAAACAATCATGTTCTTTATCCTTATACAGTTTGACTTTCATCTTCTGATTAGCGGGGTCTCGCTCAACAAGGCCACATTTTTGCATGAAATTGACAAATTCTTCTTCAGTTAAGTCTTGAGGTAGATTAGATACATAGACCTTAGTGTTTGTCTCCTCTGACGGCTGGAACCACTGTGGTTCAACTTTCCGTTTCACACCAGCAGCAAGCTCAGCTTTCTTCTGTTCCTTCTTTTTATCCTCTGCTTTGCTTTTGTCTTTGTCTTCAGTTGTATTATCTACAAATCCATAAGACATTTGATATAAAGCTAAGAAGTCATCATCAACCTTAGGTATCCAGGCTTTTTTTTCAACATCCCAGAAAAATTTGGAGCCGTCAGTTTCTGTGTAAATATGTGTATCATCTTCATAACTGTATTCTCTGCCAAGAACTTCTTGACCTGGTTTCAAGGTCCATGAATTGGACTCTGTGCCCCATGTATACTTTTGATTGTTTGAAGGATCAGTATAGACAGCTTCTTCACCTTCATAAGTAACATATGGTGCATAGTCACCCCATGCTGAATCGTCCTTATTGCCATCTTTATCAGCTACGCCAGGTTTAGCCGATTCATCACGTGCATCCTCACTTTTAGAACTTAAATCATTTTCATCAGGTTTAGGCAATTTACTCACGTTTGAATTAGTTTTCTCTTTGCTTTTACTTTCAGAAGTTATTGATTTATCTGAATCCGAACTCTCAGACTTACTCGCTGAAGCTTCTTCTAGCTGAGTTTTAGCTTGTAGTTCTTCTTCGGCCAATTTTTGCGCTGTTTCGTTAGAAAGCTTGATCACAAAGCCCGGTTTAGAGCCTTTATCTTGTCGAGCCATTCTAATATTTCTAATCCTTTCGTCGCATATCCATTCACACTTGGGTAAATATATGTAAAATTAAAAATTTGTACTATTACTTTCAGTTTTGATGATAAAAATATGATCTAATTATTTTCCCGTACAGGTACAAGATGTCAAAATCAAAACTCAAAAGTGAAGTATAGTGAAGTGGTAAACAGTTATAATCCACAGACAGTAAAAGATCTTCGTAAAATATCGACTAAGTTCTACACATATTCGATTGAAATAAGGGTTGGTTGGCTACTAGGATCTTTAGGCTAGGATCGTGCAATGTCGTAGCTCTGAAAACTTGATATCGCACTGCCCGCACTGGCAACAGTGGCAACTCTGCTATCAGCTGTCATGCCTGACTAGGTCTAATATAGTAATCTGTGGACTAGGTTGACGTCATTGCAGAAGAAAGAAGACGTTCACGTACGTCAACGTCAGTCAGTTGAAGTCAGTTCGAAAGGAAAGCAACTTCGAATTCGAAAAGGTATATTGATGAGAAAAGGTTTACAGTTTAACATACACAAACTCTGTAATCAGTACATCAATTAATTTAAATCATTAATTCAATAATTACCACCACACTGTTAGTATAGAGTTCGAACGATGGAAGACCTCACTGAAGTGTACATGACTCCCTTGCCGGATTCGCCTTATGTGAGGCCTTTTCGTTTCAACTATACGCAGGGAGGCAAGGAGAAGAACTGGGACATGCTGGAGGTGCACGACAGCGTCGCCATCATCGTCTTCAACGTGACCCGGAATGTCTTGATATTCGTGAAGCAATTCAGACCCGGTGAGTAGTTGCGAGTTTTTTTTTTTGTTACCGAAAGCAAAAAAAGTGCTAAGTATGGCGTGATTTTATGAAGGACTACTCGTAGAAGTGATACATACACTACCTTTATAATAGGCTACCAATAATCGAAGAAATTTTCCATCTCATAATACATAAAATGTGTTAGTATTTGTGCTGATCTGCTGATAAAAACTCCAGTTAAATTATCTGAAATCTCAAACACTCCTGAAACTCCGCCCCTAAGACGACCCACTGACCAATGGCGATGTGGTGGAGCAGCCAGTGCTGCAACTCCCATTTATAGAAGGTACTTCATCTTACCTATTTAGCAAATGTTTAGTTTTATATTAATCACATTGAGATAAACATTTTCAGTTGGTCCACATAGAAACATGCTTTTTAATGACATGAGCTGATAAGCAGCTATAATACAATCAGTTTCCTGTTTGCATTATAAAGCTGTTTGAAAGTGTGTGCATAACCTTGATAAAACTCCTTACAATCTCCTTTTTGGAAAGATGATGCTCTTTGGTTACTCAAATTGTCAGCCTGACAGACAATATATTTTTATTTATTTATTTATTTATTATAGGTCCACCAACAATTGTTCACACTGGATACAGCGACATAATTCATTCTTAAAATTAAAATGACAGCGCAACAATTACTTATAGGTAAACACCACATGCACAAAACAATAAATTCGGAAGATGAGCTTACTTAGTAAGTACTAAGCGCCAATTTTCAATTAAATTAAAATAATCTTGAAATAGTGAAAAACAGAATTATGACAATATTGATTAAAAATTAAATTAAAATAAAATAGAATTAAAAATAAAATAAATTAATTTATAAAAATGACAATATTAGTAAAAGATATATAGTAAAAAAGTTAAAATTATATTACATTGGTAAATTGATAAAATTGTTGTTATAAATAAAGATGACACAAAATTAAAATTCATTGAATGAAATTGATAAAATTGAATAAAATAGAATTGAACAAGATTGAATAACATTGAATATTGAATAACATTGAATAAAATTAAATAACATTAAAAACCATTGAATAAAATTAATAAATTGATAAACATTAAAGAGAAAAAAAAAAATTATAAAATTAAAAATTAATAACAGTGGTAAAATTGACAATGAAACAATTGATTAAGGTAAAATTGGTAAATTGACAAAATGAAATAATAATTGACTATGATTAGGGGTTGCTTCGCAAACGATTAAGGATGGCTTTTTGTTTAGCAATAGAGTCAAAGTGGAGATCAATAACATCACTGTAGCCATTTACTACCTTACACATTCTTGCAACAGGCGAATTGGATCCCAAAACTGTTCTTCTAAATGGCGCACAAAGAGGTGTCATGGCACTACGCGGGATTCTAGAGGGTGCACGAAAACCGAAAAGGGCAAGTAAACTGGGACTGTCTATTTTATGCTTAAAAATTTTGTAAGCAAACATTGCATCCAACATGTGTCTACGTCTGTCTAGTGAGGTCATGTTAAAATGCTTCAGTCTTTTATTGTAAGAATGTATTTTTTTGGCGATTCCATTGGAAAAAGCGAGGTGCCAAGCGAAGCGTTTCTGGACACGTTCAAGTCGCAATGAATGTGTGGCGTAGTGAGGACGCCAGACCACACTGTTATATTCAAGGATGCTACGAATGAGACTGTTATACAGCAATATTTTGGTTCTGTTGTGACGAAAGGTTTTACAATTTCTTAGGACGAACCCTAACATTTTCGAAGCTCTTCTTATAATACTATCGAGGTGTGGTGTGAAAGTTAACTTCTTGTCGAACAGTACACCGAGGTCCTTTATTGTTTCAACTTCCTTAATTTCAACTTCGGATATGTGGTAACTACTGCGTATTGGGATGTTCCTTCTAGTGAATTTCACATGGTAACATTTTTTGGGATTGAGTTCCATTTTATTACTGTTGCACCATAGAACGAGACGATTGAGGTCACTTTGAAGTTGTAATGGATCATCTTCAGACTTAATAATTCTCAAAAACTTTAAGTCGTCAGCGTACATAAAAAAATCCGAGAACAGAAAACACCGTGGAATATCGTTTATAAAATAAAGAAATAAAATTGGCCCTAAGTGCGAGCCCTGAGGAACACCGGAAGACACGCATTGCAGAGTTGACTGATAACCGTTAACGACAACAAAGAAAAATCTATCAGTTAAATACGAACTTAGCCAATCCAAAAAGGATCCAGAGATGCCGTAGGCGCGTAACTTAGTCATTAATATTTTGTGGGATACTTTGTCAAACGCTTTGCTGAAATCCGTATAAATAACGTCAGCTTGATAGCCCGCGTCAATAGCCTTTATAAGAAGTTCTGTAAAAGGGACTAGGTTAGTACTAGTAGAACGGGTCCTAACAAATCCGTGCTGATGGTCGCTTAAAAACATCTTTAAATGATTCTGAATATGTGGGCACATCAGTGATTCAAATACTTTGGCAAACGAAGATAATATTGAGATAGGCCTGTAATTGGTTACAACGCCTTTGTCATCTGATTTGTGAACCGGAACCACTTTTGCGATTTTCCACTTTGAAGGAAATATACCAGTGGTCAATGATTTGCTATAAATCAACATAAGTGGGTAAACCAACTCAGATGAACATGCAATAATGAATACTGGAGGTATTCCATCCGGCCCAGCCCCTTTTTTTGGATCTAAGCTTTTCAGTTTTTTGCGGAGAGTTTCACAAGAAATAACGGGGGTAGTTAGACCCAAACTATTATTTTCCAAAAACTGCATGAATTCGGAATTTAATTCAGTACCAGTACTATCATCCGGGCTGTAAACTGACGAAAAATAGCTTGCAAAAAGATCACATACTTTTGACCCATCAGAAGTAACGGTAGTTCCATCGGTCATGGTTAAGGGGTAAGCACTTGAACCTCCTCGTTTAGCTTTCAGATAAGTCCAAAGTAACTTAGGGTTAGATGCCAATTCGTCTTCTAGATGTTTTGCGTAATCCTTGTAACAAATAGTCGCGAGATTTTCACTGCGTTTACTAATTAGTTTGAGCTCTATTGCATCCATTGGGTTCTTATACTTCTTAAAACGCTTTCGAATCTTGTTTTTTTCATTCAACATTTTAATAAGTTTACGACTAAACCATGACGGGTATTTTCGGTTTTTAGGTTTACGTAATGGCAAAAATTGTTGTATCGCAGCGCCAAGAGTATCGTAGAATACCTCCAGCATCTCATTAACATCACTCTGTTCACCGAATAATGAATTCCAGTCCAACTCTTTTAAGAAGTTTCGAATTGCATGATAATCCGCCCTATGGAAGTCAGGAGTCGCTTTTCCTGTATTGTAGGGGAGACTTGCTACCCTATCAAATGAAATAACAATGTCTAGAGGGGGATGATGTTGATCCACATTACTTAAAGGACACATGCTTTCATTTACAGAACATAATGGTATTGTCGAGAGCACCAGATCCAATACACGACCAGCGGCATTCGTAATAAAGTTACATTGTTTTAATATGTTAACACAGGTAAAATCCATCAAAAGTTCGTTAGTACTGTTCGGTCCAACGCTATTTCCGATGTCACCCACGCTCCTCCAATCGATGCCACTCAAATTAAAATCCCCCACGATACAAACGTCACAGTCAGTTATTTGTTCAAAGACCGCACTACAAGAATCCACAAAATGTTCCAAAGTACAACGACGCACTGGCGGGGGTAAGTATACTGCGCAGAGAGCTATTCGACTGACCGTTCGTGTCCATGGTAGTTCTATAGAAACCCATTTTTTTTTTTTTTTTTTTTTGAGGGTGGGAAATCATCAAATAACTTCTCCCGCTCTGGGTGGAGCGGGAGGGCGTGTCAGACTTTTACTGACTAAAACCCACCCGTGTTCCTTCAGTTGCCTATGCCAGGGCCGCGGTAACCCTTTCAGACAACCCGCGACCCCAGCGGCGTCGGCCCTATTGGGCCCCGTCACTTGCTGACATCTCTTTGAGGCGCGCGTGGAACACGACGCGCCGTCGACTCGGGCCTGGTCCTTACCGGACGGCGAGCTACCCGCTGCTCACCGTCCGCAGGCCCGCGCCTACGGTGGCCGGAAATCGCCCCGCGATTCCCGCCGCCCAGGGCGTCTCCTGCGGCGACTGAGGGCGTGAGGCTGCCTCTCCCTCACGCGTTCCGCCTCCTCCTTCGCGAGCATCACTGCTTCGCAGAAGGAGGTGACGGCCTCCCATGCACTCTCGCTCCGCACCATGGCCTGGACCAGGCTCGGACGCGAGAGATCGCCGCCGCCGATCGCCTCCGTGAGAACACGGCGGTGCTCTGCCCACGCCGGGCAGACCTCCACTGTATGCTCCACCGTGTCCTCCGGGCGATCCACACAATGGAAACACCCGGGCGTTTCCTCCCGCCTTATGCGAAACAGGAACCTCCCGAAACAACCGTGTCCGGTGAGGACCTGCGTCAGGCGGAAGGTGAGGACGCCGTGGCGCCTCTCTAACCACTCCTCAAAGAGGGGACTTATCGCCGCTATTGTGGCGTGCCCAGCGCTGGGTTGCGACAGTCGCGCTCTCCATGCCGCCATGAGATCCCGCCGGAGCTCTGTCCGCTGTACCGTGATTTCTCGCGGCAGCGGAGTTACGCCCCGGCGCTTCGCCTCCTCGCGCCACTCCCACACGTGCGCGAGGACCTTTGCCTCCAGATCCCACGGCGGCAATCCGGCAAGGAGGCTCCCAGAAAACCCAGAGATCTTCACAATTACTTTCCCAGTCTTTAACGCGTTTGGACTTAATGTTCTTCTTTATAGCTATCAGAACTCCTCCGCCCTCCTTTTTCCCACAAGCTAAAGTACTTTCCCTGTCCCTTCTATAAACTATGTACCTGTCGTCGAACAGCTCGCTGCTCAGAACAGAACTATTAAGCCAAGTCTCTGACAGTATAATTACATCAAAGTCGTTACAACATAGATTCCGATAGAAAACATGGGTCTTTGTTCGTAGGCCACGACTATTTTGATAATATATTTTTAAGCTTTTGAATTTAGTTTTTAAATTATTCTGTATAACATGCATAAAATTAATGAGAAAAAGTTTACAAAATTACACAATCCTATTTATCTAAGTATTTTTATAAAATTAAAAACCCAAGAGCCTAAATTAGGAGCAATGATTTCAAAACTATAAGTCAATGTCTTTGAGTATTTCATTCATGTTTGCATAAATTGTATAAAAATATATAAAAAATAAGCAATGGATCAAATGGTTATTTCTAAGGTCTTTAGGACAGATGTACAAATCTCTGACTTTAAACCATTTCGTTTGTTCTATCACCTGAATACTAACAAAATGACAAAAGATATTCTGGAAATTGAGGACTCTGTTTGTATTATGATCTTCAACGTAACAAGAAAAGTTATAATTCTGACGAGACATTTCAGACCCGGTGAGTAATATACACCTTCACCATTCGCATGATACCTTGATAAAAGTCAATGACCAAAAATGGCACCATTTTAAATTTTTTCGCGGCCAATTGAACATTATTATTTAGATTACGCGGTAACATAACAATAACATCAGTCTGAACCGAGTTAAAATGTATGTTTATATAACAAAATAAATTAAAATATTTTGTATATAAAATTTTTCCCAATACCGACTAAGGCATCACTTCATTTTGACCCCACGCAGCAAATTATCACTCAAGTGTAAATTGCGAATTTATACCGCGGTTATCCGTCCCATCATGACCTACGCCTGCGTCGTAATCGCATACGCTAAGCCACACGCCATCTCCATAGGATGCAGCCCCTCCAAAACCGTTTCCTAAGAAAGGTTACGGGAGCCCCCTTTTATGTTCACAATGAGGCTCTTCATCTAGATCTAGATCTCAGAATGCCCACTGTCCAGCAGTACATGAAAGCACCGTTACCACACACACTCACCGTCCCGAATGGCGCTATTATCCGTGTGCGTACGCGCAGCGGAATGTTGTTGAATTTAAAGATTTTAATTATGCAGATATTTAGTGTATGACGTCGTATAATTGTGTATGGTAAAAAACAATTTGTGCACGCAACCATTGTGGAGAAATTCACCAAAAACTGATTCCGCTGGGCGAACGTTGTCCTGGCGGAACTTTTTTTAATCCATAGACTTTAGAAGAAAAGAGATGTGTCCAAAAATTAGTGTGTATTTGTGTGTAATTGTGTATGTATGAATAAAACTAGTGCATGCATAAACTTCGGAGAAATTCAAGTTTCCGCTACGCGAACGTTTGGCCATTAGCTAGTTTTCATATAAAGCGCTTACATAGAGAACTGTAGATTTTTACATACGTTGTTTTGAATTTGTTTATATTTGTTTAAAAAACAGATTTAGAAAAAATCGTAGGGCTTAAAAGATAAAAATATAAACGTAAAATACGCTTATTAGGTCTTAGTTCTTAAAGTATGCACTTTGGGGTCTAGATTTTCACGTTTATACAAACCTTGTAAGTGTCTGCAACATGTTGCCAAGTATCAATGATGTTCCGTTAGTAACTAAAGAGTTATAGGGCAAATTTACCATGAACAGATCACTGTTTACAAAGCAGTCAAATATCACGACGTTCTGAAGGAATTGCATGGTAATATGTATGTCAATAATTAGTGTATTCATTCAACTATTCTTATGCAAAATTTCATGTCATTAAATTCAGTAATTAAAGAAAAACAATTATAATACTGACGAAGCATCGAAAACCTACATAACCCGACCAAGTTCGGATGGCTACCAAAAAGCGGCCATGCCATATATCTTAGAAACGTTCTTAACCTTCCAATATAGTATTTATTAATATGGTACAGTTGCGTACACAAGCGTTAGGAAAAAATAAAACAATTGCATTTCTTGAATGAAAAATATTTTTTTAATAATAACGCCAGTATCTACGATAAAAACAAATCTTCAATTAACAAGTACTTCTCTATTTAAATATCCGCGTACAAAAATATTTTTAATTACGTATAATACTTAATTATGTAATTATAATAACGTTAACAAACGCTTGCAATGACAGCAATAGACTTAAATGTGTTTTAACTAAAATAGATTATGAACTAGCTTCTGCCCGCGACTTCGTTCGCGTGGATGACGAAACTTAGGGTAAGTATAATATTTCGAGCTTCAATAAAAATTAAAATCGCATCACATAACTAACCTATTCAGTTGTTTAGATTTGATCAACACTAAAAAAGTGCTTATAAACTAAAACATTGGTATAAAAACCGAACTTCGAACAAAATAATTCTGCATATTTTGGTGGGGTGCGGGGGAACACGCTCACATACATAAGAAAAAAAAATCGATTCAAGAAGTAGTTTTTTTTAAGTTATTAGATTGTTTGATCCACTAAAGTTGCAAAGGGGAACGCTCGTGCATGCCTAGTCTATTGGTTAAATAGTGTAATAAGCTACAATATGATAAATATTTACCTAAACAGTAGTACATACTTACATGTGGTAAATATTTAATTTCCCTAAGGGGTCTATAGTTAGAATCCTGATCCGTGAAATCTTCAATAGAAATTAGCTGTATGAATTTTATTTGTCTTAAATAATATATTTAGATTATATCAAGTCTCAAGCGCATACTTAAATAAAGTACCTACGTAAATAGTACCTACTTTCTGTCATAGTCAAATACATTTAAAAAAGTAGGTGTACAAAAATAAATGACCTATAAATTATATCGAAACAACAATTGTGTTATCACCTATACCAATTCAATACCGGTAGTATACTGTAAATTTTGGGATGTTACCTAAATATATTGCACGGCCGCTTTTTTGTAGCCATCCGAACTTGGTCGGGTTATGTAGGTTTTCGATGCTTCGTCAGTATTATAATTGTTTTTCTTTAATTACTGAATTTAATGACATGAAATTTTGCATAAGAATAGTTGAATGAATACACTAATTATTGACATACATATTACCATGCAATTCCTTCAGAACGTCGTGATATTTGACTGCTTTGTAAACAGTGATCTGTTCATGGTAAATTTGTCCTATAACTCTTTAGTTACTAACGGAACATCATTGATACTTGGCAACATGTTGCAGACACTTACAAGGTTTGTATAAACGTGAAAATCTAGACCCCAAAGTGCATACTTTAAGAACTAAGACCTAATAAGCGTATTTTACGTTTATATTTTTATCTTTTAAGCCCTACGATTTTTTCTAAATCTGTTTTTTAAACAAATATAAACAAATTCAAAACAACGTATGTAAAAATCTACAGCTCTCTATGTAAGCGCTTTATATGAAAACTAGCTAATGGCCAAACGTTCGCGTAGCGGAAACTTGAATTTCTCCGAAGTTTATGCATGCACTAGTTTTATTCATACATACACAATTACACACAAATACACACTAATTTTTGGACACATCTCTTTTCTTCTAAAGTCTATGGATTAAAAAAAGTTCCGCCAGGACAACGTTCGCCCAGCGGAATCAGTTTTTGGTGAATTTCTCCACAATGGTCGCGTGCACAAATTTTTTTTTACCATACACAATTATACGACGTCATACACTAAATATCTGCATAATTAAAATCTTTAAATTCAACAACATTCCGCTGCGCGTACGCACACCTATTATCCTCCTCCAGGAGAGTAATCCCATCACTAGCACAATTCGGAAATACAAATGCAGACCACCCCGCCGCCGCCGCGCCGTCCTTCAGTCCTCGCCGCCGAGGCCCGCCGTGACGTCCCCGTCCACCCCGCCCCGACCCTTGCTCGAGCCAGCCCGCACCGCTAAGCCTGTAGCTTCAAATTCGGCCCTAAATAATAATAATCTCTTCCAGCCTGTTCCCTGCTGTCTTCCCCCCAGCGACGCCCTAAACCGAGGTCCGTGCCCTCAGCGAGTGGTCGCTTAATTTTGAAGTTTTATGCCCTGGCTGGAGGCCTTTATTTATTGAGGCACCCACAGAAACGTCTAGGTTGACCTGCGAGATACCATTACCCAAAAACAAAAACCCCATAGTAATTTGGTAATTCTCCTTTCCGCTGGTGGTATGCGGCATACGCCTCGTAGACGTAGTCGTTGCTTGCAACGACCTACGTCTACGCGACTGTGGAGCTTGGGGTCCTAGGTAGATCCCATATCTGTCCAATCAACTCTGCCTATCGCAGTCCACTGCTCGACAAAAGCCTCTCCCAGGTGGCGCCACAACACCCTATCGATATCATATCTGTCCGTAATATAGGTTTTTCTGTAAAATATTCGAGTTTATTCGACCCCTATTTTACAAAGGATGTTTGAGGAGCTCGTGGCTAAGTAATAACAGCCGCACGGGTCGATCCATCAGGTTAAGCTATGCTTGCCGCGGTTGGTCAGTGGATGTGTGACCATCTTTACATACCGAGACTTCTCCGTGCCTCGGAAAGCACGTTAAGCCGTTGGTCCCGGCTGTCATTCGTGGATCTTTGACAGTCGTTACGGGTCGTCAGAAGCCCGAAAGTCTGACAACCAGTCTTACCAAGGGGTATCGTATTACCCAGTAACTGGGTTGTGAAGGTCAGATAAGGCAGTCGCTCCATATAAAATACTGGTATTCAGCTGCATTCGGTTAGACTGGAAGCGACCCCAACATAGTTGGGAAAAGGCTAGGCAGATTGATGTTTAACATAGTGATGGAGTGATGGTGGAAATCACAATACTTACCTACCCACCCCTTCATCACAGGCATCCATATACGTACAAGCCCCATGGTGTAGGTAGAAACTTCAGAACGCTACCTACTACGATTCCTGCATACATACTATCAATATCAATCTGCCTAGCCTTTTCCCAACTATGTTGGGGTTGGCTTCCAGTCTAACCGGATGCAGTTGAATACCAGTATTTTACATGGAGCGACTGCCTATCTGTGCTCCACAACCCAGTAACTGGGTAATACGATACCCCTTGGTAAGACTGGTTGTCACACTTTCGGGCTTCTGACGACCCGTAACGACAGTCAAAGATCCACGAATGACAGCCGGGACCAACGGCTTGACGTGTTTTCCGAGGCACGGAGGAGTCTCGGTGTGTAAAGATGGTCACCCATCCACGGACCAACCCCGGCAAGCGTAGCTTAACCTGATGCATAGACCGGTGCGGCTGTTATTATTTAGCCACTAGCTCCTCCTATTCCTGCATATATACTCTATTTCATCAAAAAAAAAATCAGTATTTACTGATTTCTTTAGCAGAGTATTAGCACTTTTTGAACGTCAAAATAACATAAGACAGTCCGCCGAAACGCCCGCCCTTCAGCACTTCCTAGTGCTTTAGCTGGGAAGAAGAAGTGCCGCAACAAAACTCCCCAACTTCGTCCATGTTTATTCTTCATACATAAAAAGGCTATTCTGGATTTTCAAGAACGCGAACGCTCACATTCTGATTCTAATCTCAATTCGTCAAAAATATCTTTAATTTCCTACTTTTTTGACATTGATAGTCGCTGAGATGAGACTGCAATTGCAACTGGATTTTGAACGTTTGAAATTACGAAAATTGTCCTTTCACGCGCCGCGCGCCTCTTTTTAGAAGGATACTTATTTATGTGCGTTATTATAAGTTTATTTTGTCCCCAGCAATATACTACAACAGCGTGCCAGTATCGGACCGTCAAAATAACGTGATAGACACCAGCAAGTACCGCGCACAGCTAGGTATCACTTTAGAGATGTGCGCTGGCATTGTCGACAAGAACAAGTCTCTACAAGAGATCGCCAAGGAAGAGGTGCTAGAAGAGTGTGGGTACGACGTGCCGCTCCATGAGCTGGAGAAAATTGCGTCTTACAGGTCAGTTGTTCTACTCTATGGCTTTAATTAAGTTAAGTACTATTTTGTTTAATCTGAGACTGGAATGCTATAAAAACAAGTATAACACTAAATACTACTACTCAAAAGTACCTACACACATAAGTAGGTACTAAAATAAATACTTTTTCCTTCTTTCTTTACTTTCTATTAGATGACATATAAATCAATGACTAAATAAAAGCGCACTATTATTCTTTCGGGGACAAGCCAAGGTTGAAAATCCAAAGCGCGCTTTTATCGTTTATTAGGCCTACAGGTACTACATTTATTATAACACCTTTTGCCCGCGGCTTCCCCCGTGTGGATTGGATATCAGGAAATATATGTAATCTTACCGTGTCGATGGCAAAAATAACACGAAAAAAACCGGCCAAGTGCGTGTCGGACCACGCACTATGAAGGGTTCCGTAGTTGGGATGAATTTATCCCAAGAACAAACATAACATTGTAGTTGAAATACATATTCTCCCATACATTCCAACTGTAAATGTAAGTTTGTACTCTTAATATTGAGAGATTTACCATGTTATTTTGAGACCACAGACTTCTTATAGGTTTTCCTGTAATCTAAAGATAAAGAACTATTTTCTGTATTTTTTTCAAAATTTTAGGCTCAGTAGTTTCGGAGATAAGGGGGGGAATGGTCAATTTTCGTCTATTTTCTTAAATAACTTTAAAACAATTTATTTTAAAATTATAAAAAAAAATATTTTTGACCCTCATAGTAAGCCCTTCCATTTGATATGTCACACGGTATAGTTTGCAAAACTTTTTTTTTTAATTTTCTTATTTGCCCCCTAAAAGTGATTCCCATATTCAAAATTCATTTATTTACTTTACCCGTACTTGTTTGGGTCACAGAAATCTATGTGTACCAAACTTCAACTTAATCGGTCCATTAGATTCGGAGCAAATTGGCTGTGACAGACGGACAGACAGACAGACACACGAGTGATCCTATAAGGGTTCCGTTTTTTCCTTTTGAGGTACGGAACCCTAAAAATATAAGTAAGTATTCGGTTTGGCCCAAAATTCAGCAACACGAATACCGCTAACAGAGGTAATGTAAATTGGATTATTGACCCATATTTTGCACGCAGGGCCGGAGTGGGCGTGCAAGGCTCATTACAGACGATGTTCTACTGCGAGGTCACCGACCAAATGAAGAAAGGGAAAGGTGAGTAAACAATAAATTAACAAAACAGACTTACGAAATTATAACAAAATATATTTAAGACCCTCACAGTAAGTCCTATTTCATTTGATATGTCACACGGTACAGTTTGCAAAACTTTTTTTTATTTTACTTATTCTTCCCCCAATAGGGACCCCATATTCTAAATTCATTTATTTACGTTACACGTCCGTGTTTGAGTCACAAAAATTCATGTGTACCAAACAACATTTAGTTGTTAGGTTCATTATATTCGGAACAAATTGGATGTGACAGACGGACAGACAGACGGCCAGACACACGAGTGATTCTATAAGGGTTCCGTTTTTCCTTTTGAGGTACGGAACCCTAAAAAGCGACACCTTTTATGGCAATATAGACGTGACCCAAATATAATGAACAAAATGAACCAAATATTCGAAATGATTAAAAAAAAAACTAGCTAATGAAGTATGCACAAAGTAAAATCGTCAAATAGCAAATCCAAAACCAGTTGGAAAATTATTAATGACTCTAAGCCAAACATACCCAGAAATCCTATTACGAGAATAAAATCCCCAGAAAATAGCTATTTATTGAAAAAGTGATTTCATTAGTTGATTCAGGAAATAGAGTGACTTCAAAAATCCCAAGTAGAGAAAAAACATTTTTCATGCCCCCTTGCTTACCATCATCTCCAAAACATCTGTATGTTTTCAAAATAATCAAAACATTAAGTACAAAACATACGTTTTGAGTTGAGCTGCACGATTACTAACTGACAAATGCGTGCACTGAATGGCCCACTCAATCTGTGTGGTTCCTTCTTCAAAACACCATTTCAGACACTAATCTCATGTAGATTCTTCACATGATCTGACCAAGATTATGTCTGGACTTTAAAAGAGACTGACCTCTGAGTTTGCTTCGGCCTTTCTTCTCAGAGTAGTCAGATAGGAAACGCCGACCTCATTTAATTTTAAAAATTATGATTGACGTGTAAAAGTGTTAGTACAAACCTACTTACAGAAATAAATCATGTATCATTAAAAAATACGAACAGCGTGGGTCATGAACTCATGGCTGAGTGATATAAGTATTGTTGAGAAAGTTAGGAGAGGCCTAGGCCTAATCGATGCCGAATTCGAGGCATTGATTATAATGATAACATAATGTGTTATCGTTATCAATATATAATCGAGGTCGCCCATACCTGGCCTTGACACCACATGCGAATATCCATTACTTACTGGCTAAAATTTGACACACATCGGCATCGCGAGCGATATAATGTGTTAGGCTGAGGACTCATTAGTGCGTTCCGTTGCGTTGCGTCGTTGCATTTCAATGACATTTTTAACCGACTTCAAAAAGGAGGAGGTTCTCAATTCGTCGGAGCCTTTTTTTATTTTTTTTTTATGTATGTTCCCCGATTACTCGAAAATGGCTGGACCGATTTGGATTTTTCTTTTTTGTTCGAAAGGGTATACTTCCCAAGTGGTCCCATGATCATCAAGTCAGGGTCTGATGATGGGATCCCATGGAAATCGAGGGAAACCCTCGACCGGTCTCCCTTTGACCGGAATGTATGTATGTATGTATGTTCATCTGTTCCCTCATAGCTTCTAAACTACTTATCATAATTTGACAAATGAGGTATCATTGGAAGCGTCTTGATCGTCCGCTGGTTATAGACTATGTGACGTTACGACATAAAGTCATGAACTTAAAAAAAAATATTTCTTTAATGATGCCGTGTTGGGTATCAAATGAAAGAGCTTAATTAGCACATTTCAAATATATATATTGTTAGGTATTGCACGCGGCTTTGCTTGCATGCACCCGATAATTGGGAATATCTTCTAAAATCACGCCTCAGATGTGAGCTAAACATGTTGTCTCTTCAAACCTACCCAAAATACATATAATTATTAACTATTCTTCTTTAAAAATGTAAATTGACTCAAGCCAAAACGAAATTATAACCCCAAAATAATTTAAATAAAAAGTAAGTTTAAAAACTAAAACCCGACTACTGAAAAATCACGCTCTAAAAAGTATGAAACAAGAAAATATTCTCATCTGAAATTAGAAAAAGACAAATTAAAAATCCGGAGTCACACGTCATGTTAGGGCATAAATCGAACAGATTACGTGCGACTCCGGATTTTTAATTTGTCTTTTTCTAATTTCAGATGAGAATATTTTCTTGTTTCATACTTTTTAGAGCGTGATTTTTCAGTAGTCGGGTTTTAGGGTGCGTTTCCACTGACGCGGAGCTGGGCGGAGCGGAGCGGAGACGTGCAGGAATCGACCAATCATAATGGTTGAAATCCTCATCGCGTCTCTTGCCTCGTCTGTAATTGGACGATTCCTGCACGTCTCCGCTCCGCTCCGCCCAGCTCCGCGTCAGTGGAAACGCGGCCTTAGATTTTAAACTTACTTTTTATTTATTTATGAAGTAAACGTATCTCGTATGTAGGTATCGTTTAATGGATCTCTCCTTGCTATACTAAAAAAACGGTCGGTTATAGGTAATATTAATGTGTTGACACAGGTTTTACTCAAGGATGTGTTCTCGGTACTGTACATTGTACAAGGCTTAATTATCTTACTAAAGATGTTTTATAAGGCTGAAAAATTGCAAATTAATGTAATAATGTACAAAAGGGCGCGGCAGCGCTGCCGCTAGCTTAAAATGATTGCCGAAGTCCCAACAGGCAGACAGTTTAAAACAGTTAAAATGGAAACGAAACTTCAGTGCCTTTCACAATTAATGATAAGTTAAATTTTCGGATAAATCGCCTCACAATTCAGTTAAAAATACCGGTAACATATTAGAAAAGGTGTTAAAAAATTAAAATAAAAACTTTAAGGAGTGCACTGAATAACTTTTATTAGGGGACCAACTTTGAAATATTCGCGATTTATAAAACGAGCCGCTACAATGGCGACATTAATTCAACACGCGTATATGGTTCCGCGTTTTCGTTTTATAAAGATATTTTTAATTCATTAAACATTGTTACATATTAATTTATTTACAATTCTCTTAAAAGCATCTTGGAGCAACCTTTAGCGCAGAGATGAAATTAAAACGAACGAAAAAAAAGACCACGCCACTCGAGTTTTTTTTTGCATGAAGCTACTTAACAGCTGGTTCAGAACAATAGACAAACGATGAAAAAAAAAGGACTTGGGCAACGACCTTTTACCAGCTGGCATAGAACAATAGCTTCATGATTGAGTCTTTTGCGCAGAGTGATCCTGATTTTGGTTATTATTTTATTATTGAAGTAGTTTGTTTGAATTTTTTTTTTCAATTTACGAATTATTATATCCTATTATAATTTTTATGATTACTAGCCACTAGCCCTACCCGCGTGTTGAAAGAATGTCGCGATTGCGGCGGCACGTTTTATAACACATTCCAAAACTTTAACTTTAGAACGTAATTCATAATCAAACAACTACAAGAAACTGATTACGAGTTACGAGTAACAATGATTTTACAGCCGTAATATACCGAAGTATTGCGATAAGCAAATCAATAATTTGTATCGATGAGGTGAGACCTAAGATTGAATTTAATTATGTCCTCCTTGGAAAAATCCTGTATATGATTGTCAGAAATTGAGAAAAGGAGGCTTATGGTTATTTAATGGTCCAAGTCTGGATTTCCGGCCTCCAAGCGGTATGCAAAGGTGTAAAGTACACCTATATTTCGCCAGTCCCATAAACCTGTGTCCCGCGACGCATGTCGCGCTAATACGAGATGTGTCGTAAAATACGACAGCTGGTTTGACAGAATGACGTTGTGACTTCCGTATCTTTGTGTGGTGGTGTGACGGAACTCACTATCTTTCTAAGAATCAATTCGCGATATCGATCTCAATTGTTTAATGGCCTCCACTCCACGTAGATTGCTTGATTAGGTGCACTATGTACCATCGCGAAACTTCGGTGAACTACATTTTGACCTTATTACTAACGCAATAAGGTTGAAAAGTGGTTCACCGGAAAGTTTCGCGATGGTAGATAGATAAAACATTTATTTGGTGCATACAACAGACATAGCGCAACACACAAAAGTACAATTAAATGAATATAAAAACAAGGTGCCAATAAAAAAAAGAGAAGAAAAACATACATATGCAAATAAAAGTGACACTATGACATACTTAAAATAAAATAAATAACGACCTTGGTGTTCAAAACCTGTGTGTTCAAAATTGTTCCTCAAAATTGGAGGAAGTGGATGGCTCTGGGTGATTTCACCCAGAAACATCGGCTTGTTATACAATTTGCTGTCTAATCTCTTGACTAGTACAGGAAACACAGCAATCACAGCAGCCAACAAGAGACAACAGCAGATTTAGCTACTCATATTCTGTATCTGTGGATGGTGCCTCAGAAAGCACGTTAAGCACTTGGTCCTGGCTGTCATTAGTGGATCTTTGACAGTCGTTAAGGGTAGTCAAATGCCCGAAAGTCTGACAACCAGTCTTACCAAGGGTTATCGTATTGCCCAGTAACTGGGTTGCGGAGGTCAGATAGGCAATCGCTCCATGTAAAATACTGGCATTCATCCGGTTAGACTGGAAGTCGACCTTGGGGTCGACTTCCAGTCTAGTTGGGAAAAGGCAAGGCAGATTGATTGATTGATTCTTTATCTGATTTTCAGGGTAAAACTGCCACAGTCGCCAAACTTATCAAACGCATGTCTGATTGCAGTATGTTCTTATTAGAGCATTGAAGGATGGTGATATTGATTAGGTAGTGTTAGCTTTAATGATTTTTTTTTGATTTGCAGGTGGCGGCGTCGAAGACGAAATCATCGAAGTAGTAGAAAAATCAATAACTGAAGTAGAGAAATGGATATCCGGCCCAGGACCCCTAAACAGTCCACCATCTTGCCTTTTCGCACTCATGTGGTTTTTACGAAACAAGGCGGACATATTCAGAAAGTAGGTCAATTTGTTTGAAATACAGTGTATAACCGGCTGCTAAAGATACGGTCTAATATTGAGGATATTGGCGTTTTTAAGTTATCTGTCATACATTGCTGGACATAGACCTTCTCCAGACACCGCTACATCGACCGGTTCTGTGCTTCCCAAATCCAGTAGATAGATAGATTACTCTTAATTATGTACACCATATAAATTACACATATAAAAGCAGATTTTCGCAATCTTCACTAACTCGACGGTCCACCTTGCGGGGGGTTTAATTTCTTCACTAACTCGACGGTCCACTTTGCGGGGGGCTTAGTTTCTTCTCTAAATCGACGGTTCACTTTGCGGGAGCTTAGTTTCTTCACTAACTCGACGGTCCACTTTGCGGGCGCTTAGTTTCTTCACTAAATCGACGGTTCACTTAGGGGCTTAGTTTCGTACATGGATTTTAGTAATAATACTAATAATTTATATACATAAGTATTTTATTAGAAGTTAGTGTTGTTTAGCCTTTTCTGTCTAGTTTTATACAGGGTGTAAGGGACAGCCCTCCGCAAACTGATAGGGTGAATTCAGTATGTCATACTAAGATGACCGGTACATGAATTTTTTTCAGGAACGTTAAGGGAATCCAATAAACCTGATTTGTTTGTGTTTTTGTGCACAAATTGGAGCATCTATTACTGGTTGGGAGGGGTAGGTAATAGGTATGCGGTGAGTTCGATGAACTCTGTAGCTAGACAGAAAGTGAACAGCTGATTTCACGCGTCGTTGGTTAGAGTATTTCAACATCCATTGCTGGTTTTTTTTTTGCAGTTTTTTTTACATAAATGGAGTGCTGTGAACACACAATACAATTTTACATTGAAATAATGAAAATGTAACTGAAAAAAAAATTGTAAAAATGAAAATTTTCCTGAGAAAATTTCCGGTGGAATATGATTCAAAATGAGGAGCTGAATGCACCCTGTGAGTTTGCGGAGGGCTGTCCCTTACACCCTGTAGATTTCTGAATTAATGATGCAGGGTAATATCTGAGGACTTTACTGTAATGAAATCGGTGCAATCTTGAAGCTTAGGTAGATTTATTTTTATAATTTTCCTTTTTCGTCTTACCAACGGGTATCGTATTACCCAGTAAGTGGGTTGTGGAGGTCAGATAGGTAGTCGCTTCATGTAAAATCTGGTCCATCCGGTTAGACTGGAAGCCAACCCCAACATAGTTGAGAAAAGGCTAGGCAGATGATGATTTCCCTTTATTCCTTTTCTTACTCATTCATACATACTTGGGTTCGTATTACTTCGTATGTACGTGGGTACATATCTATTTATGTACCTAAATAGTTATTTTTATATCAGTTTTGAAAACTTATTAACGCCAATATTTTTACAATAAATTAATGTTGGAATTGAAATAAAATATAACTGTAATGTTTTCTGTCAAGTCAGGTCATTTGAGCGATACTGTGGTGAATGCAAAATCGTTGAAAACGATGGTTTTTTTGTTTCATGTATGTATATGTTTTTAAAATTATTATAATGTAAGTAAATTGATTATTTTAAACTTATACATACAGCTTGTGACTGGTTGTTATAGAAATAAGCAAAAAATAATTATAATAAGTTCATTGTTATAAGCATGCCAGGTAAAGTTTCATTGCTATGCAAATTATTAAACATTTTTTATGACGACCGGATGCAGGCTTCATGAATATAATGAGTAGTTATGGAATAGCTCATCATTTATGCTGACATTCAGTTCATATGTAAATAGTGTCTAGTGAATCTTGGTACTTCTGTAGAATCTTAGATTGCCACTTATTCAACTATCTAGCGATATGTAGAACTCAATGTATGTGCTCCATTGCAAACAAAATATTTAGGATCTGAGTATTGCAAATGGTTGCTCAAAAAAGGTGATTTTGTACGACCATTTGCATTTATTTTTTTTATCAGATTCGACATAAATAATTGTTTGCAATAGAACACATACACTGAGTTTGTGTTTTCAAAACTTGATAATTATTCTAGTTTAGTTCACTATTTCGCCGAGTATGGTATCAAGATAAACTGGACACTTCTCTGTACTTTTGTACTTACCTAGTGTCGCTAGGTTATCGCGTAATTATGGCATTAATTACGTAGACTAATTGTTGCTTTTAGTTTACATTAATTAAAGATAACCAGAGTAACTAGTTATTATTTAATTGAAATAGAATTCACTTTGCGATTTTCTTTACAATTAATTTTATGCGCATTAGCGGAGAATAGATCCTCGTGCGGTTTCATTTGTAACTTCTGTAAATATTATTTACAAAGCTACACCTTTAACCGCCAGAGTAATCTCATTTGGCTATAAATTCACAATGAAAATAAAAGCCACTTGGGGTAGGACCATTACTTTTGTGAAGTTAATTCTATTTCAATCATCAGAATTAGATGAGATGTATTATCCAGTTTTATTTATTTAGTTATGGAGAGTTGTTTCCCAGTAGAATAAAGCGCAGGCCAGACTGGGAACGAAAAGAAACGAAGCTATGTTCGTTTAACTTTTCTCCGCGTATTTTCATACTTATTTTTCGTTTTGCTTAGTTCGCGGTGTGAAGAAAGACGTGGAAAAAAGCTAAACGATCTTAGCTTCGTTCCCAGTGTGGCCTGCACTTAACGAAGTTTTAATAGTGAACTGTAGACCTAGTGTAATTTGTATTAATAAAAGACAAGCCCTACTGAATGATGAAAAGTTGGCAAAACATAAAGTCTGGAAAAATTAACATATAATTCAACGGTTTTAAAACACATGCTGATATTTTTTTGGATTGATAAACAGCTTGTATAATTGTCCTCTATTTGTGGAAAAAATTCTGGCATCTAATGGGCGCGTAAAAGGCTCATAACTTGTAAAAAATGCGTGCTTGAATCATGATTCAAGTCAGGGAAATTAATTGTTAAGCAAATTGACTACCAATAAAAGTACTCCGTATAATCAAATACAGTTGTATGAAATGGCTCTAAATAACACGGCAAAATTGATGTAGGGAGTAATTTGCTTCACTATAGATCGTTCACAGTTATTTTACCTCTGATCATGCATCATTGTTTAAATGAAAGTGATCTTTATATTCGTTATAATAAGGTTGCTGTTGGATTGCTACTATCAGAGGTAAAATAATTTTGAATGGTCTGTAGTCGACATCGCCACAATAGTAAAAGAAAAAAAAAACTATTCTCCTTAGGGGCTGCCTTCACGAGCGAGAGAATCGCGGCGATGGTCACGCTGTGCCTACAAATTATCGCCGCGATGATATCGCCGTGTGGAGACACGTTCTAAGAGAGTGTATAGAAATACGTGGCACGACGAAAATATCGTCGCGATTCTCTCGCTCGTGGAGGCGGCCCCTTACTGTATAATGTTTCAATCAATACACAAGTCTGTACGCGGTATTATTGTTTCTGATTGGTTGAAAGAACAATAACAAGCAACCTATAAACCTTTCTGAGGTGCTGGTAAAAGTCTAAGGGCCTATTTCACGATCTCCGAATAGCCACTACTTACCGAATAAATTCAAAAATGGAACAGAACTTAAGTTAACTAAGATCTACCAAGTTAATAGGAACTTAATCGTAGGTGGTGAAACGGGCCCTTATTGAAATAAATGCTTTGACATTTAACCGAGAGTTCGAGATCTGATTAAATTATAACTTATAAAGAACGACATGCGACAGTATGATTTATTTAAGATTCACTGAATCATGTTGCATAAATGATAAAATAAAGTATTGTTTTAATATATTCTTAAACTCCTTGGAACATCTATCAGTCAACGAAAATGTCAGTGTGTATAAATTAAATCCGTTTTATTGTCGTTCAAACTAATAAAGTAATACTAATAACCTGTGGTGCTCAATCAAATATTCACGTTGCTTATGTATAAGTATGTATCATATTATATGACCAAGTACATACAAATACAAATCAGGCCAGAAAATTGTGTCTATTAAAGCACCCTAAATCTTTCTTCACTATTAAATCGCTTGAAATAGCACCTTTTCACGTAGTCAAGGATCTTAGATTAGATATTAAAAAAGGGCGTGTTTATGACAACACGATAGCAGTGAAAACTTACAGTATACGCGATTTTGCGACACCGCATACACGTATGCAGTTTACTCTTGCGAGTTAAACGGAGTCCTTATTGGGTCCGCTCCGCTCGCGGTGGAAACCGGGCTTGTGAGTTCAATTTCGGTCACTGTTCAGAAGTTTTCACTAGATAGAGAATTAATAAGAATAAGATTATAAAACAATATCGAGAACGGGTCTTATCGCGATCTTCCTTTTTTACGAGGTAAACAGGTACCAACTTGTTTCCCGACGTTTCGACCGCCTTGCAGCGATCGTGGTCACGGGAGGACGATCGCTGCAAGGCGGTCGAAACGTCGGGAAACAAGTTGGTACCTGTTTACCTCGTAAAAAAACTTTTTTACAGAAACAAAAACCGACTTCCAAAAAAAAACACTACAAAGTGAAAAATAACTTTAATTTCGGAAGTCGGTGTCTTTGGATCTGTATTTTAGTTTTTTGCCACCGACTTCCGAAATTAAAGTTATTTTTCACTTTGTAGTGTTTTTTTTTGGAAGTCGGTTTTTGTTTTTGTAAAAAAGTTTTTATTTTTCACTTTTTAGTGGTTCAGTTTGTAATTTATCTAAGTTACAATAACCCAATGTCAACTGCTCATCACGTTTTACAAAATGTTGCTTTTCCCGATGCAGGGACGTTAATTGTTGAGGAGTTCTCCTAGTAAGAACCAGGAGAAATGGAGCTCATGGTGAAGTCACCATTACCATTATTTTGACGAGCATAAACCATATTAAAGTAATCGAATCGCAACCTGTTATATACTTAGATATAATTGAGTATTTCCGATGGCCCTCTGTGGTCTTCATCATCAGTTCCAGTTCACCGAATGGTACTTTCCGAGAGTAAATGCACGAGTTACTATAAAAAATACCGAAATCGATATAGGTGTGCCCATAAAATTTGAGGGTTTCCCTCGATTTCCATGGGATCCCATCATCAGATCCTGATTTGATGATCATGGGACCACTTGGGAAGTATACCCTTTCGAACAAAAAAAGAAAAATCCAAATCGGTCTAGCCATTTTCGAGTAATCGGGGAACATACATATAAAAAAAAAAAAAAAAAAAAAAAATATTCCGACGAATTGAGAACCTCCTCCTTTTGGAAGTCGGTTAAAAAAGGAAGATCGCGATAAGACCCGTTCTCGATATTGTTTTATAATGTGTACAAATCGCGAAAGTTTAAAAAGTTTAAGAATAAGATTATTAAGTAGGTCATTACAATTTTTTATCACATGAAATTACAATGTTTTATCACATGAAATTACATTTTATTGGCACTAAGTGATTAATTATGAAACATTGGTACAGTTATCCACACGTCAATGGGAACAGTTTGAAATCGTCTATATAATAATTAGTAGGTTTCGTAATTCAAGTGTTACTACTGACGTGTGGTTGAGGTTATAAACTATTCGATTTTAATGCTTTTCTCCTTACAAAAAATATTTTAATATGAAATATTTCGTAAATTTTCGTGGTATTGTACTTTATTTGAAAGATTCCAAATTGTTTTACTTTTTTGGCTATTTTACATGAGATTATGAAGATAGATAATATGTGCGAGAAATACAGCTCTCGCAACGATTCTTAAGTTGCTTCTAGTACCTATATCTAGTAATTTTACATCACATTTCAGCCTCGGACTGAAGAAACTCCAACCACTTCGATTGTTCAAGATAAAATGTCCATAAACGGCGTGCTTGTAAAATTAAATAATTTATGTATTTTAGATTGGTTCGGGATCTGTGTTATTGCTATAAGGCATTAAACAGGGTTTATCGGAAAGGTGTAGTCAAAAATGGACGACTTTCTCCATGGGATCAGCTGTCCCATACAAAGCTTCAATACCTACTCAACCCAAATGTATGGGACGGCAGAATTTTCTTTCTCGATCCGATGTTGGTCCAATGGAGAAAGTTGTTCAGTTTGATGGTCTGTGACCACGCCTTTCTGATTACACCCTGCATTTTATGATAATATTATGATCTATTGATACATAATAACTGTGATTGTATTGCCTTTCTGTGATTAAATCTTGGAACGGAATTTTGGTTTTTAATTTTCGATTGTTATTTTACTTACTACCTATTTACATGTTGCTGTACAGTCGAGTTCAATAATATATTGGCCCTTTTATGCTTCAAAAATATATGAACGTCAAAAAAGTTCATAATATAGTGACAACTAAGTATAAGCATCATTAAATTGTAGATTCTTTATTAGGTGGCTGCTTTTTCTCAGTAACATGAATACAGCCAAAGGAAAAGTCGAAAAAGCAAAAGCAGTCACATATTAATGAATATCTTGACCACAATTTAATGATGCTTATAGTTGTCACAAATATTATGAACTTTTTTGTCGTTCATATATTTTTGAAGCCTGAAAGGGCCAATATATTAATGAACCCGACTGTACACACGGCTACACATCAAGCTATACATTTCCAGTTTACGCGGACCTCTCATTGTAAGGAAATCCTATACAATGCGAGATCAGCTTAAACTGGAAATATATAGCTTGATCTGTAGCCGTGCGTACAAGGTTCATGTTTTGACGCGTCGCTTAAATCTAAATTGACGCCGCCATCTTGCTTTTTCAATACATTTTACACAACTATGGGGTTGTTTCCCGGAAGCTTCGCCGCGAGAGAGCGCTGTGTGTTTCTCACTTGTCAGTCATCTTGAAGCCAAAGCGACCAATCGGCAACAAGATAAAACAATTGGCGCTATCTCGGAAAAAATTTCAGCAAGGAACTTCATTGACTGTTGAAAGAAAGTAACAAACCCTTAGCGCCATCTACGCGGAACTAATTTGACAGCTTTGATATCGCCGTGTGGAGATTGGTACATAGTCTATTGAATTTGATGACACGGCGAGATTATTGCAGAGACTCTCTCACCCGTGGAAATGCTATCATCGTCTCCGGCGCTGCGGGAAGTGCAACCCCGTTCCGCAGTTTCGCCTTCGCGCCTCCGGTTTTTATTTACACTCTAGGGGTAGCAGCCAAAAGACTACGTAAAGTCGGTGTGCCCCGATTCGGTTTTGTAACAGATTCGACCTATTTTAACCATGAAGTGGTGGACAGCTATTTTTAAAAGTTGTTTCGCTGTCCGCCAGTGGTGGCCAAACCAGTGTATGTCCTTTTCCCCGTCATGGTCTACCCACCCATGTGCTAAATTTCAACCAAATCCGTTCAGCCGGTTTAGCGTAACAAACTCGCTTTCGCATTTATAATATTAGTTAGGATAACATACTCGCGCGATCAATCAAGTCGCGTATGTACTACATTATCCTGCGTCCTAACCGAAAGCGACTGTTGCGCGAATACGCGATTGTTTACGTGACTAATGACCCCTCTTCTGGCTGGCGTGACCACGCCTTCACTGAACAAAACGTGACCGCCTCAGTTTTCGCGACACCATATTCAGGTGTTTGTCAAAATAGCCAAAAATGTCGTGAACTCGTGACGCCTCAGTAACGATTCCAACGACATAAGCTTCATATACAGCCCCCATACAATACTCATTTTAATCACACGCGCCGATATCTCGCGAGGTCACGTGGATGTACCGCGACAAATGCGCCCAATTTGGTTAGGACGCGGGGTTAGTTGTCGAGTTGACTGAACACCAAGACTCAAAAAAAAATATTCTTCCGGGATAACATGATTCAAAAATGAATTGGTACCGATACACAAACACAGTTGGAAGTACATAAAGTATTTAATTAATCTGCAATACGAACTATAACATAATAATTACAAGTCTAGTGTATCCTGGTTAGGTCTTCGACCACCTTGATAAGGTCGTCCACGGTCGCGTCGCGCATCATGCCGCCGCCGTCGTCGATCTGAAAAAAAATCACTCTTTTATACTTTTTTTTTTCTTTATTTATTTAAACGGTCGTTTACGCATAGCGTATGTCAGTCCCATCGTATCCTAAACAATTGTACGTTCACAAGACGTGGGCCATGAAGTTGAACAAACCCTTCGTATCGTCGCCATTTGGTTGCGACAGAATTGTATGGAACATGCCTACATCAGTTCTGTTCAAATTCAGGGACCTTATTAAATTATTTCTACTTGACAATATTGTACACATCCATCAATAAATGTTGTAGGTCCTCGACAACTCCACATTCCTCACAATTAGGCTTTTTATACTTGAATTGTTTTACATATACTGCCACTTAATCAACTATCTTCTTTAGCGTTATGTTTTCTAAGTTGATTTTTGATTGATCATTTGTATTAAATATGTTGTCTGTGTGCTTTCAAGTTGTGTTAACTTGGTATTTCTGAATTCTGATGTCACATGGTCTGCTATATATGCTTACTTTTGGCTATAAGCATTTCTTATATGTTGACGCATGCCCAATAAGTTATAGGCAATGTAGAAAGAAATAATAATTTTACCAACGCTACGTTTAATTTTATTTTGATCACAAACATATTTTATGATTAAAATAGTAGGCCGACGCTCTCCTCGAAATATCCCGGAGAAATTACATACAAAACTTCTCACTCCTTTTTCAAAGAACTATATTATAATGAGAAAAAAATAACTAATATTCTGTGATACGAACCTGTAACCCCTGCACCGTTTCCTTTTGCATATCTCGGCTAAGGTCTAGGAAGCTCTCGATGAGGTCTCCATCAATGAACCCTTCAGCGGGTTCCGTCTTGATGTCTGTGTTGAATGACCGCCAGAAAGAGTGTGGGATCTTGCCTACAGACTTGATTGTGTGTGTGAGCCTCTCTTCGAGCTGATGGAGGAATTCGTACAGCTCTGCTGGTAATTGGACTACTAGACCTGTTGGGGAGAGGTGTTTAATTTTAATATCATAAGTAGAATACTCTTGCTCACCAAATAACAGAGAAACAAAAAAAAATCGGCCAAGTGTTTGATACTTTTATTCTGCTGTAGTTCCTTGCTAAAAACTTGGCGCTAAGTGTTTGGTACTTTTATTCAGCTGTCAATGGAGTTCCTTGTTGAAAACTTTGCCGCGAGATGGCGCTAAGTGTTTGTTACTTTTATTCAGCTGTCATTGCAGTTTCTTGCTGAAAACTTTGCCGCGAGATGGCGCTAAGTGTTTGGTACTTTTATTCAGCTGTCAATGTAGTTCCTTGCTGAAAACTTTTTGGTTTTATTCAGCTGTCAATGGAGTTCCTTCTTGAAAACTTAGCCTCGAGATGGCGTTAAGTGTTTGTTACTTTTATTCAGCTGTCAATGTAGTTCCTTGCCGAAAACTTTGCCGCGAGATGGCGTTAAGTGTTTGTTACTTTTATTCAGCTGTCAATGTAGTTCCTTGCCGAAAACTTTGCCGCGAGATGGCGCTAGGTGTTTGTTACTTTTATTCAGCTGTCAATGTAGTTCCTTGCTGAAAACTTTGCCGCGAGATGGCGCTAGGTGTTTTTCTTGTCGCCGATTGGTCGCTTTGTCTTCAAGATGACTTTGACAAGTGACAAACACCGCCGCGAGAGCGCTGTGCTCTCTCGCGACGAAGCTTCCGGGAAACAACCCCATTAGCATCTCTGACTTTTTCTCAATATTGAGAGAAGAGATTAGTCTTTCAGTTAATCGAGTTTAACCATCAATAAATTCTCAGCATAGGCCAATTCCCGTATTTTTAAGAATTAAGAAAAGCTTTGTAATTTCACTCAATCTGTCAAAAATACACCAAAATTTTTTAAAACGATTTTCACCGAGGTGAGATTGCGCCAAAATTTGGAACGTTTTTAATTACGTGAATTGGCCCTCAGATATCTGGAGTTAGGTAAGTACACTTACATATGGAGCCGGTGACGGTAGCGAGCAGCACGGGGTTGGTGACGGGCGCGGCGGTGTCGGCGTGCTGGCCTACCAGCGAGCCCGAGCGCATCACGTTCACCATGTCGCCCACGTGGAACTGGCCCATGTATGACATCTGTTGACGTTCTTCGTCTGTTGTTGCCGCACTGAGAATAAATAAGTCTATTGAACTCTCTGGTATATACGGTATTCACCAAGGAGGCAACATGAGGTTAATTTCCAAAGGTAATCTTAAATGTTCAAACAGATTATAGCGAAAAAATGTTGTTTTGGAACATGAGTGTAATATTCAAGGTTTTGGGGGTGTTGAGTTGATGTCCAAAATTAGGCTGATGACAAAATCCAACATGACGGTCATGAAAAAATAAAAACATTACATAGTGTGTAATTTTCGTGGCTTTGACTGCTGATGCTTAAAATAAGGTCAAGTTCAAAATCCAAGATGGCGGCAATTGAGTTTTTTTTATTATGTACTAGCTTTTGCCCACGCGGCGTCACCCGCGTGGAGTTCGAAAATTATCCCACGGGAACGTACTACCGGGATAAAAAGTCATAAAATAAAAATGTAAAAGAAATTCCTTACCTGTCCTTTTGACACACAAACAGGTTGAAACTATTCTCAGCACCCAGGAACGTGTCGTCGTCTAATATCTCGACGGCTGTCATCCAATTAGGACTGTAGTCGCGTGCTATCTCTTCGAAACTACCCTCCATCTACAATATTTGAAATAAATGTTAAAATATTGGTATGTTCTTCTACGAACAATAAAAAAAATGTTTTGTTTATTACTTTTGATAAAACCTAAAAAAATAAGACCATTTGAAAAAAAATTTAATCATCTAACATGTATTCAATCTATACTGCAGGAGACAATGTTTACCTTCCTGCCTCTCCTGTTGGAAGCAACCCATGCTGCAGCAATATGTTTCTGTTTTTGTTTTTTTCATGTGTTTTTGTTTTGTTTTTGTTTTCATGTTTTGTTTTTGTTTGTTTGTTTTTTTCATGTTTTTGAGTCATATTAAAAATTAAAATTAAATAAAACTTTAATTCAGACTAGTTAGGTCCATAAATATGTTAGTATTTTGATGTTAGTAACAATAATTCTTATGTACTAGGTTAGTATTGTTAGTTTTGAAACAGTAAGTAATTAATTATTATTATCAACTCAGACCTAGGACTGTCCCCACCCAGTGTCTCTGAAAGGGACAATCCGCTCTGGCAGCGATCATTTTTAGAATGCTGTTGTTACTACCATGCAGACGCTGCAGTAAGGAGGCCGCTTTCTTTCGCATAATGGCATGGAATCCATCTGTGCGAGCCTCTGCGAACATTCCCGAAGCACTACAACGCCACGGCAGTCCCAACAGCATCCTAAAAGCATTATTGAATTGAACACGCAGGACGTTGTAGGCTCGGCGCGTGTATGACACCCACAGGCCACTCGTGTAAAACGATTGACAGAACGCCTTAAAAAGGGTAACTTTGACGTCTGTAGTACAACGAGTGAACCTGCGGGCGAGCATATTGCTCCTCACAGACAACGCCCTGCGCTCCCTCTCTATGTCTACGTCGTCCCTTAGGTCGCTCGTGACAATGTGGCCAAGGTACTTAAAACTATTGACAACCTTCAATGCTACACCGTTGAGATTTACGGGAGGAACACTGCGCGGCTGCTGCCTAGGAGCATTAAAAACGAGAAGCTCACTCTTATTCGAGTTGTATATTAAGCCATGCTCCTCCGCATAGGTCTCGCAGGTAGATAACAACTTCTTCAAACCACTTATCGATGGACTGAGCAGTACCATATCGTCTGCATAGCTTATATTGTTGACACACGTTCCGTCAATGTGGCAGCCGACATGTGCACCACTCAGTCGCTCGATAAGCAGGTTGACATAAAGGTTAAACAGCAGTCCCGAGCTTAATCCCCCCTGTCTGACTCCGCATTCCAGTCTGTACTCGTCTGACAGTGTACCCACCCACCTCACCCGGTTTTTTTGGTTAGAGTACCAATATTTAAGAAGGGAAGTGTACTCCGCCGACACACCCGCGTCCCTCAACTTGCCCCACAGCAGGTCATATGCAACCAGATCAAATGCTTTTGACAAATCGAGGAAACACGCGTATACCGGCGTCCTCCTCGCTGTGTAGTACATGACAGTTCGCTTCAGACTTAGAATAGCGCTCTCTGTTGAGACTCCCGCTTTGAACCCGAACTGGGCATCGTGCAACTCAACCTGTGCAGTGAGGCGACTATTCAGCAAACTGTCAAGTATCTTGGCCACTGTAGTAGCGAGTGAGATGGGCCGGTAGTTACTGATGTCAGACGTATCACCCGTCTTATTTTTAACTATAGGAACGACTATGGTCCGCATTAGCGGCTCCGGCAAATACGAGTGACCTATGCACAGACTGAAAAACATAGACAGTACACGCGGCAAATGAACCCCCGCAAATTTATAATGCTCAATACTGAGCCCGTCGTGACCAGGAGATTTTCCACGCTGCATTTTTCTAATAATTTTATCAACACTCTTCGCAGGTATCTTTACATTCCTCCCCGTCACAACGGGCTCACCACCACTCACCTCACCAGACGTGGGACCTAAGGGCGACCGCACAGTAAAGTGCTCTCTAAAAGCCTCAGCAATGTCACTGTGATCAGAAGAACCATTGACGCTCATCGGGACGCTAGGTCTAACGTTCATTTTGTTAGTACGCTTCCAAAAACTCTTGAAATCTTTAGAGGAGTGGTCGGATGCAAGGATGTCCATTCTAAATTGCTCTTGATTGTCCTGACACCATTTTAATTTAGCTTTAAAATGTCTCCTCGCCTCCGACATCTCATCAAAGATTCGACCATTAACAGGTCGGCCCGCTAAATTCCACAACTGAAATCTAAGTCGCGCCTCCCGATGAGGGCCCGCTATGTGCTTATTCCACCCAATGACATAACCTCCTTTCCTGTGACACTTTTTTCTAAAAGTATGAATGGCTGCTCGTGACAACGTGTCAGTAATTTGCACATATAATTTATCAAGAACTGAGTGATGTTCCTTGTTAGAACAAAAACCATCACAACATTGACTCAACTCCTGCGGAAAATCCATCAACCGTAGTTTAGAATGACAAATGTCATGATATTCATTAATTTGATGTACCTGTCTCTCACCCCATACGACACGATTCACAGGTTTTTCCGCTAACAAATCACAAACTTTAGGCTTGAGCTTATTTAGATTACAATCCACAACAAGTGGATAGTGGTCCGACCAATACACGTCATATAGCACAGTTACACTAACTACTGAATCCCGTGCCGACTCTGTGACGATGCAGTGGTCTAACCATCTGGTACAGCTATGAGCATCACTATAAAATGTATAGGTAGTTTTAGGACACATATTTATATCTATGCAATGCCAATCAAGATCCATACAAAAGTCTAACATTTCATTGCAAAACAACTCATTCGGGTGGGCATTAAAGTCGCCCAGTATATAAAAGGCCTCAACTCCATTGTTCTCTTCCACTTCAATTACCGATCGTATCACACCAAAACACGCGGTAAACTCAGGTAGGTTATCATACGAGTTTGTAGGCATATATACACTAAAGAGTACCGCTGACCTCTCACACACCGTAACCTTTATCGCACAGACCCGCACGTTATTACATTCTATCACGGACACAGACTGAAACGCACTCTCACGCCACAACAGCGCCACGCCGCCATAAGGCCGCCCGCTGAGTACACCCGCCGTAGTGTCCACCGCAGACGTGCCGGTGCACCCGAACTTATCATCGATCGTGTTGAGCAGCGGTAGGTCATGCGGCAGCAGCCAGGTCTCCTGGAGGGCTACCACATCGGCTGTTTGGCATAACGTTCTGATTCCTTCTAAAGATCTCTTCATAGATTTACAATTGAAACTTATTATTTTACTGTAATTATCCATCAAATATTATTATTAAGTCTTTCTGTACTACCTACTGTTTTCAAGGAAGGGCCGGGGCTCTTTTCCCTGCCCTCGTAGAAGTTAACAAAACGCCTGAACGATATGCCAGATGGCCACAACTTGTCATCCAGGAACGTGCCGATTTTATATTTTGTAACATAAAGTTTGTAGGCGTTGTAGTTTCTTTCCTGCTTCATTTTGATTTTTACCAACGAAACTGTTTCGCGCGTTTTCTCATATATGTAATCAATAATATCTTGCTCAGCGACGTCCTTATGTACGTTAGATATAAATAATGGTACTTTCGTGTCTGCTGCTTTAAACCTAGAGCTATTCTCACTAGAATCGATTACTTGAATATGATTACTTGAATAAATCAAATTGAATTTTAACTTTTCTAACGTTAATTGGCCAATTCAACATATTAATGTTTCTTACGTATGTATGGCGCAGTTAGACCCACCTGTTTATATTGCAGAAGAGACAGCGACCGCATGAGATCGCCTACTAATATAAAGTCGCCCTTCACTTTCAGGTACAACGCTACGATGTTGTTGAAGTGACTACATTCGAGCCTCAGCTCCTTCTCCGATGTCCACTCGAAGAGACGTACCTGGGGAGAGAAATGCGATTATTTGAATGAAACTCTGTAGTAGTTGTACAGTGCGATTCAACTAAGAATAGGAAGGTCAATGACTTCGAACTGTCAACCGAAACTTGAAATATACGGCTTGCAAAGCTTTGTATTGTTATCCATTTTAGTTCTGTTTTTGGAATTTATTTTTGTTAAAATATGTCACTGACTTTGCAAATGTGTAAATGAGGTGCTGTTTTGCTAAATCTTCACAATATGGCGCAAGGTCATTCCTATTCTTAGTTGAAACGCATTGTAAATCATTAGATGGTAGTTAAGGCGACGATAACCGACTTTTAATGATTTTAAACTGAAAATCACATCTTAACGGGTAGTATTAGTGATTTGGAAAAAATATTATGTTAAATTAGAGCATTTTCTTAATAACTTATTATGTGAATATTTCAGATTATGTTTGTATTACATAGAGCAATTAATTTGTAAAGTTATGTCTAACGCGGATAAAAAACAGAATCACGCATAAACTATATCAAGCGTATTTTTAAGAAACCTTCACACTTTTAAAGATAATTTAATTATTAATCTTTTATTATACGTGTTTTAATTATTACCTTTTGTTTTTGTTTTATGTATAATAAATTAATAATGCGTCTAATTTGGGACAGCGCTCCTTGATGGGCGAGTCCTATTACTGGCTGGACGTACGACGCGTTGCGTGAGCTCAGCACAGAAGTTCACAGAACACGCAAGCTAACCACTCAAGGCCGTTGGCATATATGTGCGTCTACATGGAACATGGTATGACCCAATCACCCGAAGTCAGTTCATCATACTCGTTAGTAATCCATACTAATAATACAAAATCCGAAAGGAACTGTCCGTCTGTTAACTTTTCACACTATACGGCTATAAGGATTTCTATTAAAAACAAACAGATACACCGTGACATAGAATACTATTTAGAATACCGGTAGTAAGCTCCCGTGGGATAATTTCCGGCCTCAACGCGAGCGAAGTCACGGGCAAAAGCTCATACATTCTTTTACTGCGATTGATTTTTAAAATATTGATGTCTGTGGCAAGTGGAAGTTTCGAACACTAAGGTCAGTCGGGGCAAGTGCGCCGACGGGGTAAGTGCATCTACCATAAAAATATCGAAAACTACAGATACAGACGTTTCTTGCAGCTACAAAATACCAAATATTGTAAATTTAATAAGTGTACACAAAAAAAAAAAAAATTATCATCGAAATCATCTATGCAAAAAATATGGCGCACTTGCCCCGACTGACCTTATAACGTTAATTTTTCTCCGATTCCAAAGCATCGAACTAAATAGTATAATGTTAGGGTAGACGTACAGTACTGTTGATCGTAGCGAGGAGTTTCCCGTTGAACTCGACTAGTGTGTAACAACCTCCTTTGATGTCCTTCTCTGCTATTTGAACCAGCTTGCCTTCTGACCAGTGGAACAGCAGGATTCTGCCCTGTAATTAGGATACAATAAAATATAATAGCTAAAATGTCAGATAAATACGTAAAAGTACGAATTTCATCATGTATGTATGGAAAAGTCGAAAATTAAAAGTGAGTGAAAAATTTTTAGGATCAACCCATTATTATTCGAGCAAGACTCATCATATGCGTAGCCTTTTCCCAACTATGTTGTGGTCAGCTTCCAGTCTAATCGGATGCAGCTGAATACCAGTCAGGCATGGAGCGTCTTACCCCTTGGTAAGACTGGTTGTCAGACTTTCGGGCTTCTGACTACCCGTAACGACTTTCAAAGATCCATGGACCAACCTCACCAAGCGTAGCTTACCCTGATGGATCGACCCGTGCGGCTGTTATTACTAGCCACGAGCTCCTCTAGTAAGACTGTACACAACGCCTCGAGCAAGACTATAATAGTACATTTTGATACAAGTGGAGAACGTTTGTTATTGCATTCGAGGCGGAATTAACACCCGAGACGTAGGCGAGGTTGTTTTTGAGCCGAGAACTGCAATAACAAATGTCCACGAGTATCAAACGACGTTTTTCAATACACTTTTGAGGAAATAAAATAAAATAACGGAAAATATTTTTGTCATGAATTATTAGGAAACTATGATTTAAATTTTCTTTTTTTTTCCGCGCTTTGCTTTCGCCAGGTTGAAGGAGAAGCAAAGGTATAAAGCCGATAAACAGCCTAATATGAAACATAGAAAATTCAAATATTTTTGAGTTTAGAACACAAATAAATGTTAGTTTGGTCATAAACTTTTTTTTTAGTGTAATAATCATAGTTTTTGATGATATTCTATTTATAAACATTATTTAAATATTCAAAAAATATTAACGCCGTAAAGATGCATATCTCTTTGCCGAAATTAAAAAAAAACATTCACCTCCGAATAGAGAGTTGTGAATAGAGTCATTAAACCAATTTGGACTGAGTTTAAGTATAAGTTATCTGTGGCAATTTTTGTTACAGCACACGTGTGGGAAAATGAAAAATCGCACGCGTGCGACATACATTGCATTGTGAACCTAATCGTAGTGCGATATGACAAAAGTAATTCATGACAAAAATATTTTCCGTTATTTTATTTTATTTCTTCAAAAGTGTATTGAAAAACGTCGTTTGATACACGTGGACATTTGTTATTGCAGTTCTCGGCTCAAAAACAACCTCGCCTACGGCTCGGGTGTTTTAATTCCGCCTCGAATGCAATAACACACGTTCTCCACTTGTATCAAAATGTACTATTCTATTGGTCGGTGGTAATCACATTTTATTTGTCAAATTTCGGTTTTTGCGAAGATAACCGATGAAACCTTATACTGTGGTCGTGCTTATACTGTTTATTTGTTCTAGTAAATTTCTTTCACATAATATACAAAGCTATTCAACACAATTTTACAAATGTTCACCAATATCGCCGCCCTGCCGTTGCCATCCAAGAGCCAAAAGATTCATGTAGCACTGTAAAATTATGTTCTGTTGCTTGTGTTGTTGTTATGTTCAGTTATTTTGTTCTTGTTTGTTTATGTTGTTCTTGTGTTTGTTTTGTGTTTTTATGTTGTGTTTTGTTGTTATGTTTTGTTTTGTTGTTTGTTATTGTGTTATGTTATTGTGTTACTAACCTCATTTCTGTGTAAAAAAAAACAAACCCATACCTGTTTAGGTTCCGACTCTTCCGGGTTAAGTATGGCGGTGCCGACGGCATAGTAGTAGTTGGGGTCGTCGCCCAGCTTGCAGGACACGAGGGACATCGCGTACTCGTTCGTCATCAGCTGGTGCGCGTGAAGCACTGGGGAGTGGGAACTGTGTCATCACTTACTAATTAAAATATTTTCTACCGATTTCCGGAATTATACGCAAATTTACTACCAACCTACACTTTTCATCTCGGCTGTTCCAAAAATCAGCTGTTCCCATTGATGTATAAATAAGGTAGATATGGTTCGCGCTCCTCTTACGTGGACCGCATATTTTTTTTTTAAATTTATTTATTATATTTAGTTCAGACACAGCGATCCATATTTATGTTACGCACGCATAAATTGTGTTACGCACACAATTGACATTAGTCACAATCGAACTGGCGTTTCGGTGCATGTAGTCGAGCGCCGAGTCCAGGTTTAGTGATTGCGATGTTAGCGCGTAACATATCTACCTCTAATATATCAATGGCTGTTCCCTACATTTTGACGAATTATGCGAACATAAAATGTACTTATTTATTTTCATATAACAATTCGCATTGTGTTTGAAATAGGAAATAGTAATAGGAAATACTGAACAGCAGATGTTTTTTTCGCGATTTCAGGTTTGGTCCCAAAGTAAAAGTTGTTCATAATGAGTAGTACAATGACCCCTTAAAAGATTGCCACTTACACTCTGTATACAACATTAGTTTTTGTTTATACTAAACCCGAAAAGGGGTACTTGCACTCATCATTTTGAACAACTTTTACTATGGGACCAACCTTGAAATCGCGAAAAGAAAATCAGCTGTTCAGTACATTTTGACGAGTTTGATGTAGATAAATGTGCTGAGTAGCTTTTTTTTTCGCGATTTCAGGTTTGGTCTCATAGTAAAAGTGGTTCAAAATGATGAGTACAATTACCCCTTTTCGGGTTTAGTATAAACAAAAACTAATGTTGTATTATATTAATTTGTAGACTCTAGGTACCTTCGAAGGTGTGATTGTCGAGTATGAGCAGGTTGTGCACTTCCAGGTCGAGCGCGTTGGGCGCGTGCTTGGGCTGCGCGAGCGGCGCGCCCGACGTGGCGGCGGCCGCGGTGGAGGCGGACGCGCGCACCGACACGGCCGCGCTGCCGCCGCCCGCCGTCCACTCTAGCTTGTCCACTCGCATTGTTATTACGCCGAAGGTCTAGGGAAGAGAATATTGTATCAGTATAGGTAGGGTCCGCAACAGAAGTCGGTTAACACTGCTACTTTTTAACATCATCTAAATTAACACAAAATGATACGATAACCTGATTTTTAGCATTTTATTTATTAGATAAGAGTTAATTTTCTTTAAAATTTACATCTGTTCCGATTTTAATTAAGTATTTTTCTCAATAATTAAGATTTAGAAAACTCAAGTGTTAATCGACTTTAGTTGCTGACTGTACAACAATCACGGTGCTGTATGACAGCGGGTAAGCCAGGTGAGGTACATTGAGCAAACAAAGCATTGCCACTAGTTTTATGAGCCTAGCTCGCGGGGCCCAGCTGGATAGAAACACATGAGCTTCTACAACTTTGAACAAAAACCTTTATTTATTTTCGAATCACAGTTTCTGTTTTGTACACCTGAACTTCATCGAAAGAGATGATCGGCAGACTCTCGCGCTTGTGACAACCCATAACGACTGTCAAAGATCCACCAATGACAGCCGGGACCAACGGCTTAGCGCGCTTTCCGAGACACGGAGGGGTCTCGATATGTAAAGACCAACCGCGGCAAGCTTAACTTAACCTGATGGATCAACCCGTCCGGCTATTATTTATTAGCCTCTATCAATTTGTACAATAACATGTTTTTAAACTGTCATGGCCACTAAAATTATTATTAAAACAAATGTGATATTTACCATGTTTACTATTATATTCGAGTTCCCGATATTTCGGCACTGTTGCAAGCACCATGATCACGGATAAACTGAAGTTATTGCGGGTGGAAGTTTTATGAGCAGACAAATCGGTCTACCCTCTTTCTTGATAGAATCTAACAGTAAACATGGTAAATATCCCGTGTTTGTATAAGGTTCAATAATATGTCTACCTGTGAAGCCTCCTGGTACGCAATCCGCCGGGGCGTCTCTCCCAGCGGCACGGTGCGGATGTGTAGCTTCTGTATCTCGTCGATGGTGCCTATTGTCACCGTGCTGTCCGTTGCTAGCGCCAAACTAGACAATGTAGTTTAATATTACTTATTTTTAATTTTATTTTTGAAATAAATAATATTATTTATTTATACTCAGCTTTAATTCGGATTCTAAGGGCCCATTTCACCAATGGCGTCGTTATCCAAGTATAACTATTCCAGGGATAAAATTATTACCTGCATTTACTCTCAGAATAACTCATATTACGTTTCACCACTTTGTAAAGACAAAAAGTAACTCCTAGTATAACTATTCTTTGTTATGTGTTTTTTTGTTATCTGTGGCACGTTGAATGTGAAGTGATAAACAAAGGAATGTGAATGCAGACAAATTCAATAGGCTTGTCATTTTCTCAGTACAGTATAGCATAACAAGGCCTTTTTAATTTAGTCGTTACTTTTAGCATCTGTGCCAATGTGTCTCGGATATAAATTCCAATTGATGTTCAATTTTTAATAATAAATTGTATGCTGCTGCTTTAGATAAACGAAATCTAATCATGAAATCCTTTTCGTCGTAGTTGTAAAAATGCTCATTTCTTTCTTTAAACCATCTTGAACGTCTCAAAATAACATAGTTCTATCTTCACTATCACTTTCACTGTCCGATCTCTTCTCAAACGCTGCATTTGCTTTAACTACTTGTAGTTATACTTATTTTCTTTGAATTGCAATGCACATCAATGGTCGCTCACACAAGACAAGACTACAAGTGGTGATGGTAGGCGGTAGCTCCGCTCAGCTGACATAAAAATTGCCGCCATTTTGATTTTATCTGAGGAATAAGCCTGTTATTCCTTCAAAATTGGTGGTATAAGAGTTACTCTCGTATATCTTTGTTATTCTCAGGATAAGTAGTTGGTGAAACGAAAACATGGTAATCTGAGAGTAAATAGTAGCTTTATCCTTGGAATAAAACTTATTCTAGTTTGGTGAAATCGGACCTAAGGATTATAAAAATAAATATTAACCTTTTGACCATATTTCCGTGCCCCTACCGCTCGTGTCGTATTTTTGCGACAGAGACATGACTTTATCGTTCTATTAACAGCGTGGTACAACTAAAACCATTATTAAATAGATATATTGCTGCTCCTTATTTACTGTAGGTATTATTTTATAAATTCTTAGCCACGAGCTAGGGGAGCAGCAATTGATATTTAGCCAAGCGATCAAAAGGTTAATATTGAAGGACATTTTTATTTTGATAATGCAATTTTTAATGGTAATCATCACTTCAGAGATAGAAAAACGAAAATACGATAAGTAAATTAGCAATTAACTGGTGAAAGCAAACACAGGCTCAATTTTGAAGAGAAAAAAACTGCTTTATAACTTTTTAAATAGCACATAGTTTAGGCAGTGATTACAAAAAACCTAGTTATACAACGTGTCTTTTTCTGCATCTTCGTCAAATTTCAGGGTGTGTTACAGAACATCAAACGGAATAACTTTCTCCATGGGACCAACATCGTATTCGCGAAAAAATTTTGAACTGTCCCATGGAAAACTTCAATACCTACTCGACGCAAATGACGACAGCACGGCACGACGGAAGGCTGATTATTTTTTCGCGATTACGATGTTGGTGCCATGGAAATAGTTGTTCCGTTTGATGGTCTATCTACAGGGTGTAAGGGACAGCCGTCCGTCAACTAACAGGGTGCGTTCATTTTCATTATTTCAATGTAAAATTGCATTGTGTGTTCGCAGCACTCCATTTATGTAAAAAAAAACTGCAAAAAAAACAGCAAAAAATAAAAAACCAGCAATGGATGTTGAAATGCTCTAACGAACGACGCGTGAAATCAGCTGTTCACTTTCTGTCTAGCTACAGAGTTCATCGAACTCACCGCATACCTATTACCTACCCCTTCCAACCAGTAACAGACGCCCCGATTTGTGCACAAAAACACAAACAAATCAAGTTTATTGGATTCCCATAACGTTCCTGAAATAATTTCATGCACCGGTCATCTTAGTATGATATACTGAATTCACCTCATCAGTCTGCGGAGGGCTGTCCCTTACACCCTGTATACCACACCCTTAAAGTTGACGAGGATGCAAAACTACGTTATATTGTTCAAATATACAGTAAGTGTGTAAGTGTAAACAGTGGCAATCTTTTAAGGGGTCATTGTGCTCATCATTATGAACAACTTTTACTATGGGACCAAAAAAATCATCTGCATGTTCCCTACATTTTGACGAATTATGCGACCAAAAAAGTACTGAACAGCTGATTTTTTTTCGCGATTTCAGGTTTGGTCTCATAGTAAAAGTTGTTCATAATGATGACTACAATGACCCCTTAAAAGATTGCCACGGTTTACACTTACACCCTGTATAGCACATAGTTTAGCCAGGGATTGCAAAAAACCTTGTTACATTGTTCAAATATACAGGGTGTAAGGGGAACGCTTCCGAAGCCAGAAGGTATATAATATACAACCTAAATGCAAACGGATTTCACTAACCTTTCGCTTTAAATTGGTTATTTTGAAAACTTAAAATTTCTTTAGCGCGCAATGGAAATCGTACAAAACGTGAGCGCGCGCGGGCGCCGAGCGCTCCGTACGGCCGAGTCAAGGGATTTATGTATACGGAATTCACAACACCACTTAATCGCATTCATAGCCCACTGTTGAACATTAAAGCTGATAGCTCAGACTAATTTGGTCTGAGGCTGACAGAGGTATTTTACGCACCTGTCTAAATCCTTTGCGACCTTATGATCCTCAACACATTCTGCACTTATTCTGCCCCGCATTTCATCAGCACTGTCACATTCTCGATCAAACACTCTTTCTTCACATACCCCCACGAGACCCCCACAAAAAGAAACGAGCACTGTACACGTATGCGTCAGGCATTGTTTAAAAGTAAAAACAATAAAACAGCACTAAAAACTTATCAATAATAACTAGTTATTATTGATACACGAAAACTAACAAAACAGTATTAAATTCGGTAGAATAACTGCGTGCGTTCGCCCACGAAGTCGGAACGGAACTAACTGACTGGGTTCCTAGAAGATCAAACATGCCGCCGCCGGCCTGCGTGCGTGGTGCAAACGAATTCAAACGATACCGCCGCGCGAGTCGCGAGTCGTGCGGACGCGGGTGCGGGTGCGGGGGGGATCTGTGACGCGTGTCGTCGGCCGCGCTGCTGTCGGACAGCTCGCTCGCACTGTGACCTCGAGGTTACGCGCGAGCGTCAGCTGATATTTATTTACGAATACATTGCATGCTACAATTTTAAATAAAAAAAATGTGTTTAATCGCAAATAATGGTTCCATTTGACTGTTCTCACAGCATAGTGTACGAAAAATGCTAAAAAAAATGGTAAAATTGTCAAATTTTTTTTCAGATTTTTCGTGGTATCGTATCGAGAATCACTAGCCCTATCACCTGTCTTCGTTTTCGGAAGCGTTTCCCTTACACCCTGTATAAAGGAATGTGTTGTTTAGACTCACCTGTCAGGGTAGGCCTGTGCGTTGAGCGAGCACATGTGCGTCACCTCCTTGAGGTTCACGTTAGAGAATACTAGTTTGTGGTTTGACGAGAAGATCACTGTGGGCCGGTCGGAGCACGCGAATATATTCGTCGTGGAGAGCGACCTGCGGAAGATAAATATTGTTTGTGTTAGTATGAATACTATCGACAAAACGGATGCCTTTACACCTTAAGGATGATGCGCTAAGGTAGCCCGCGAAATTCAAGTTTTCTTACGTTTTTCCATTTGCAGGTCAGTGTCAGGTTGTATGTTGATTAAAATATGATTCGCGGCCGTAGCTAATATGGCTTTACAGAATTATAATCATTAGAATCAGCAATACAACTCCATAAGTTAGAATTGACCTCAAACCTCATGATTTCATGAAATCCCTAGATTTGAGGTCAATTCTAACTTATGGAGTTGTATTGCTGATTCTAATGATTATAATTCTGTAAAACCATATTATTTATTTATTAAAACTTTATGCACAAGTAAAAAAATACTGTACAAAGGCGGACTGAGGCATTTTCTACCAGTCAACCTTAGGGTGATGCAGAGACAAGACATGGTAGGTGCAACACAAGGGATAGATAACTCGAAAAAGAATAAATACTAATAAATACATACATATAAACAAAATAAACTTTGTCAGGAGAAATAACGAAAGGTAGAGGAGAAAAAGAATCCAGCAAATCAGCGCTGCGATGATTTTGCCAACTTTTCACGAATATGTTCACGTGCCTTCACTTTGAAAAATAACGGACTGGTTGCCATCCTGATGTTCAGAGGGAGCGCATTCCAAAGAAATACCGCCTAGACAAAGAAAGAAGAATGAATAAAGCCAGAGCGGTGAGAAGGACATCGTAGCAGAAGATTGTTGGTTGAACGAAGATTTCTACTATGGGCAGAGCATAAGTATTGAACATGGGAAGTCAGATAAGAAGGAGAAGTGGGCTTGTTTAGTATGGAATATAACATAGACAGAGCCCTCAGCTCTCTGCGCTGACGAATGGGTAACCATTTTAAAACCAATCGGTGCGCAGATACATGATCATACTTACGAAGATTGAAGACGAATCGAATGCAGTTATTTAGAAGGCGATCAAGTTTGTTGAGGAGATCTGCATTCAGGGGGCCTACTCCCTAAGCACAAAGCCCGTAGTTTCGGCCTTCGTTACGGGCGTTTCTTACTCCGTATCACCTACGGATGGATGACTGGTTCGGGCCCCGAACGAAGTATGAATGACAACATGATTTGCCAGTTGTCCCTACTCCCGATGTGTTTTTGCCCGTCCGAAAAATTTAACATTTACACTTGTTTTGATAGATCGTAATGTCAGACGGACGGATGACCGGACGGACGGAAAGACGGACGGACTTAGGGAGTAGGCCCCCAGGTCATAATAACACACATCACCATAGTCTATTATGGGGAAGATAAGGGACTGTACAAGCATTGCCTTTATGTGTGATGGAAGAAGGTTTTTCAACCGATAGAGCGACCTCAACGTTCCGGTGACTTTCTTACTTACAGTCATGACCTGCTTTCGCCAGTCAAGACAAGCGTCGACATGCAGACCAAGATCCTTAACATTGGAGCTAAACGGAATGACTGCATTGGCAAACATTACAGGTGGCACAGTTAAGTCATTATATTAGTTACGGCCGCGAATCATATTTGCAAAAAACGTAAGAAATTTTGAATTTCGCGGGCTACCCTGGCGCTTTCGCCGTAAAGTTGCTTTTTGTATGCACTGATTTATTGAAAAAACTCTGCAGCTATGGTCCTTTGTTTAACTTTGTCATAAGTACAATTGCAGGTTGCAAGCAAAATTGTTTCAAAATTGGAATGGCGTTTGTTGATGGTACAGACGCCAGCAGGTCAAGCCACCCGAAACTGTCAAATTTTCCCAGTCAACCTTGAACCTAATGCTTTAGCGATAAAGATGAAAATCTATTAAAGAAATTTGACAGATTGTAGTAGCTTGATATGCTGGCGTATGTACATATACAAGAAGGCAAGTTCAAGTACTTAAGGGCGGGAATACACAATTACACATGCCTGTAGGCATCAGTGGTAAAACACTTGAACTATGAAAACAGCCCTTCCCTGTTATGACGTCAAATTGTTACCGTTGATGTGCGTTTGACTGTACCCTTGAACCTCTAATCAAAATCAGAAGATATCTACATAAATAAAAAGAGCAGTCCTGACTGACTGACTGACTCATCAACGCCCAGCCCAAACCCTTGAACCTAGAAAGCTGAAATTTTGCACAGAGGTTCCCTTTATAACGTAGACAAGGAATAAGGAAGGATTTCCCGGTAGGACGTTCCCGTGCAATATTTTCCACCATCCACGCGGGCGAAGCCGCGGGGAAAAGCTAGTCTATTCATAATATTGACTAGTGTTTTCTACGGAACCCATCCTCACTTAAATAAAATATTAAACGACCAATAATTTAATTTACTTGTTATCCACAAAACTTGTAAAACACAAAAAAAAAACAAAAGAAAAGTCAATCAAGAAAAATCTGGAAATAATACATTTTGATGCAAATGTGCAACGACAAACGCTCACACGTCTCAAACGACGTCCTTCAACACACTTACAAGTGGCTATACATTTTCTTCCCGCACTAGTGCAGGAATGCAAAGTAAGAACCACGCGTATTAAATACACTGCATTGTGAACCTAAAAGCGGTGCAATAGGAGCCATTTTTATGTGTTGAAATAAAATTGTAGTAAAAATTCATTGAGAGAACGTACCTGAAACTCCTGAGCACCGTGGGTTGTGTTCCTAGCGTGACTTTCTTCTTGTTGGTGAGCACACCAGTCTCCTGGTCCACTGTGAAGTAGAACATGGAGCCGTCTCCCAGTGCGCACAGAAGGTAGCAAACACCTTCTAACACGCAGATTAGCAGCGAACGGGGAATTATTTCTGGAACAAAGTGACTGTTTATAGTTTTGTGGGCGATGGACATTGCGTCACTTTTTTCTGCATGCTGGCTTCAAAGATTATGACTACATCAAGAGAAGAACTCTGGGCTGGGGAGGTAGAAGAAGTACTAACACCATCATCATCCGCCTAGCCTTTTCCCAACCATGTTGGGGTCGGTTTCCAGTCTAACGGGATGCAGCTGAATACCAGTATTTTATCTTGAGCGACTGCCTATCTGACCTCCACAACCCAGTTACTGGGTAATACCTTGGTAAGACTGGTTGACAGACTTTCAGGCTTTTAACGAACAGTAACGCCTGTCAAAGATCCACGAATGACAGCCGAGACCAACGGCTTAACGTGCGAATGTGGGTATCAATACCTAAACATGATCTAGGTACAATATGTTTCCAACATGCAGCACTGCTGTTCCAGAATAACGAGTACCGGTAATTTCGGTCACATTAGATCTTTTTGTTGTCTCTGTGATGGCATTTTAATAGTTCGCCAATACGGTATTTTACTCTAAAAATATATTATTTAAATAGCTTAGGCAAAAAGCAATCGGAAAATGTTAGTTTTAGTTCATAAAATAACAAGATAAATTTTAAAATTTAATTCAAAGTTTTCAGTTTCTGTAATCTGTTTTCTAACACCGTGAAAGTAGCCGCCATGTTATTACGTCATACCGCACTGTAAATTAAAAAGTGTCAATGTCAACTGTCAACAGACTGATCAGCGTATACAGGGTTATTGGTAAAACACCAGCAACCTCTTAAGGGGTCATTGTACTCATCATTATGAACAACTTTTACTATGTGACCAAACCTGAAATCGCAAAAAAAAAATCAGCTGCTCCCTACATTTTGACGAGTTTGATATAGATAAATGTACTGAACAGCTGATTTTTTTTCGCGATTTCAGGTTTGGTCCCACAGTAAAAATTGTTCATAATGATGATTATAATGACCCCTTAAGAGGTTGCTGGTATTTTACCTATAACCCTGTATAAAGTGATTGTTTATATAGCGAACTGACGTCATGACGTCTGACCACAGAGCAATATGGCGTCCACTGCGTCTAGTGTTTTCGCGCGAAATTTGAAAATGTAAAATTTAAATGCATTTTTATGGCACTTATCGATTTAATAAAAAAATTGTGTTTTTTTTTTAGTGGCTTATTAGCACTATAGAATCTAATTTTCAAAAATGGGTGTAATACCCTATTCACATTCTTTACTCCAATCCTTGGATCCGTGTCTTTGGGCCTACTCCCTAAGCACGAAGTCCGTAGTTTTGGCCTTCGTTACGGGCGTTTCCTACTCCGTATCACCTACGGATGGATGGTTGGTTCGGTGCCCGAACGAAGTATGAATGACAACGTGATTTGCCAGTTGTCCCTACTCCCGATGTGTTTTTGCCCGTCCGAAAAATTTAGCTTTTACACTTGTTTTGATGGATCGTAATGTCAGACGGACGGATGAACGGACGGACGGAAAGACGGACGGACTTAGGGAGTAGGCCCTGTTTCCGCGGATACTATTTTTTAATGATCCGACACATCACTCATTACAACTTACCTCCAGACAGTTTCTCAGTGTGCAGTGGCCTCAGATCAGGTAGCTTCAGCACCCTCACAGAGATATCAGTCCACAGTCCCACACCTAGAAGCGCCTCCTCCTCTCCAGGACCCAGGTCCAAGCAGGCTACTTCTTCATCCATGCAAACCTCGCTGAGAGAAATACAAACACGTCACTATTCGTTCATTTATTTACATTTTTAGGGTTCCGTACCTCAAGAGGATAAAACCCCATCCCTTATAGGATCACTTCGTTGTCCGTCTGTCTGTCAGTGTGTCTATCAAGACCGTTTTATCAGGAACGCGTGGAGGTATCAAGTTGAAATTAATATCAAATACGTAGGTCTAAGGTCCTTTGGAGCTCTAAAAATATCAAGCTTCTAAGTAACACAATATAACAATACGGCCATTTATGCGACATATTTTGATACTCACAAGTAAATCAAAACCTATACAGTCTTATTACAAAACGAGGTTTTTATGCTGTCATGGTTTAAAACCATCGAGCAAGTTTTTGTAATAAGAACCTAACTGTGATAGAAATACAGTTCTTTATACAAAACTGACAACTTAGTATGGTAGTAAGTTGTCAGTTTTGTAAAACTGACATCTTAATGTGTTGGAATAAAGTTCGAAATTCAAAAAAAGGTCCATGGTTTAAACCTGGGTCAAGCAAACCTCCGTCTTCCTTAGTCTGTGTTCGAGTTTTTTTTCTAAATCAGTACTGTATTTTTTATCTTTTCTAAATTATATTGTTCAAATCTATTTCTTTTGCCCCTTTTATTTTACTAGGCCAGCAGATTTGTTACACTATTGACCGGTAGATGGAAAATAAAGAAGTGGGCGGGATCTAATAGTTTGGCTATTGACCGGTAGATGGATCTAACACCTCCTCACCCCGCAAATTGTCACGCGTTGTTTCATAGGGAAATCTAATTCCTCTTTGTATTTGCTCCATGGTGGCTACTGTAAAAATGGTTAATTTTCATGAGTGCTACACTTCCTTTAAACCAGGGATGCACAGACTTGTAGAGACCATGGGCCACTTGGGCAAATGATGAACTAATGGCGGGCCACCAGCACAAATTAAAAACATAAACAAAGGAGCGTGGCACTGCATTGTTGCACACGTAAAATTATGAATGTCAAGATGACGGGACCCCGCCAGGTACATCGAATATAATGTAACTAGGATTTAATACAACATTTCTACTATTTCATACTTTCATAATAAAATTCTACACTCATAAACTTCCAAAATATTGTACAAAGAAAGTGGTCCCGCTATTTTGATATCAAAATGACGGGACCACAATTCAGTTAATAAAAACACATGGTCTGATCTTAAACTGTACATACCAAATTTTAATACGATTTAGTACGACTACGTTTGAATCGTTATTATTCTTTAAAAACTGTAATTTCAACAAAAAAAAGTGTTTATTATATTTACATCAGAAAAGCGCCTGAAGAAAAAGTATCATCACATTTTAAGCCAAGCATCATTTTATAGCTCTTACAATTTATTTAGGCGTTTTGTTTGTTGCTGTTTTACTTTGGGCGGGTTATTCTGAAGTGCATTTATTTTAGTTTATGTTTTCCTAAAAGTTAAAAGTAATTTGAATACAAAACCAAAATATTAAAAAAATAATAATATCAAAAAATGTAAAATGTATGTTTAATGTTGTAAATGTAAATTATTGTAAATTTTATTACTTAATTTATTTGTAACAATTTGTAACAAGAAAAAAACATACATAACTAGTTAACCTTTTTCCGACAATCCGAGAAATGCACTTTATCTAATTTAATATAATCAAATCAAAATCAAATCAAAATCAAATTTATTCAATAAATTACAAGTCATAAAAATTTGTACAGTTTTGCTGAAATGTAAATTATATTCCTAAGAATTTACGTGCCTGAACTAGGTAGTCCTGTGTTTCAGGCGAAAAGTGCTAAATAGTCTTATAAAATTAATAAATATTCTAACAGTTAACAATAGGCAAAAGAATTATAATTATGTTGAGTAGCTCAACTCTTAGTTTCTAAACATTTTAATGCTTAACGTATACCTATACTAAAATAAAAATAAAATAAAATAGCTCTTAAATTACTAATCGTAGGTGAGTATACATATTTACTTTAACACAGTTAATAAATTCTCTGTATCTTCGTAAGACATACTTTGGAGAGTATCCTTGAGAATTCTCTTACAATTTGTGTAGTTCAGGGAGTAAATGTTTGCTTTCAAGTTTAGTCTATTATAGAGGAGAGGACCGAGGTACAAGTAAAATTTGGATAAAAAAGCATGTTTTGTTATTTTTTGTGGGCAGACTAAATCTTTACGTCTTTTATTTGTATCTTCACCGCTGTAGGGTAGAGCTGTGTGTTGTTTTAATACAATGCCCATTATAAATAGTTGCCTAACTGTTAATACATCACAAGATTTGTATAGGAGGTTGGTAGGAAAAAGGAAAGGTCGGAATGTAGACACTTTGAGAATCGCCCTCTGAGCTCTCTCGATGGTTAGTAACCTTGTTTTACCCGCTCCACCCCATGTGGTAATGCAGTAAGTTAATATTGATTGACATAGAGCAAAGTAAACTTGTCTAACTATTTTTGGGTCAGCAATAGACCGTAACTTTTTAAAAACAAATATCAACTTGCGAATTCTATTATTTAAAGCTTCTACATGTTGTTTGAACGAAAGTGTTTCATCTATTATAACACCAAGATACTTTGTTATACTAGTCATTTTAATTTCGGGGCAAACACATTGTGCGTCTGCTGGAATGGCGCAATAATGGGCATATAATGTTGTGGTCTTAGTTACTGTTTGCTTGCTCATTGAAAACTTAATATAATTTGTCTTGTCAGCATTTAATGTTAGTGAATTATGTTGAAGCCATTTATTAACAACATTGAACCCGTCTTGCGCAAGCTTGTAGACATTTTCTTCTGAGTCAGCCGAAAAAAGAAGGGCAGTGTCGTCAGCGTAAGAAACAATTTGGCCGTGATTTAGATTTAGATTACAAAGATCGTTTATGTAAATCAAAAATAGGGTGGGCCCTAAAATACTTCCTTGGGGAACTCCGAAGGACGTGTTTTTTTCATCATCGCTGAGTACATTACCAATCCTTACACACTGGGTACGGTCTTCTAGATAGCTCTTAAATAGTTTCAGCTGGGTGCCTCTGATACCTATGGCTTCAAGCTTGCGCAGCAGAATAGGAATAGAAACTGAGTCAAAAGCTTTGGCAAGGTCCAGGAAGATTCCTACTGTGTGGTTACCTTTATCAAGCTCTTGTGCTAGAAAGTCAGTCAAATGGTGGACAGCATCGTCTGTTGACATTTTAGGCCTAAATCCAAACTGCCGTTTAGATAAAATTAGCTTATCCTCCAAGTATTTGTAAAGCCTTTTATTTATAATTTTTTCTAATATTTTAGACAAAGAAGGCAGTAAGGAAATAGGTCTATAATTTGTGACTTGATCTTTACTGCCTGATTTATAAACAGGGACAACAACCGCTTTTTTTAGGCATTCGGGAAAAATACCTGTAGATAAACTTTTTTGGAAAATATAAGTTAATGGCGGTACCAAAATGTGCCGGAACTGTTTAATAATTTTATTTGATATGCCATCCCACCCAACCGCACAGTCGTCCTTTAAACTCATAATTATCGTTTCTACTTCAGTCTCGTCAGTGTCTAGCAACGCAAAGGATGATAAAATAGTACTACATGTAAATGGTGTGCTTGTTAAATATTGTGATTGGCCCTGTATTTTTCCAGCCAAACATTTTCCAACATTAGCAAAAAAACTATTTGCAATGTTGGCAGATGTTAACTGTGACGAGTGTGCTTGTAATAAACCTGAAGATGACTGATTTTGTTTTGAGTTATAAGTTACACTTTTAATAAATTTCCAAATTTTTTTACTACTAGTACCAGCCTTTTCTAGTGCGATTTTATCATAGTTGCTTTTTACTTTTTTTATAAGATCATTACAAAAGTTACGATATCGTTTATATGATTGTTGCAAAACTAAATTATCTGGATTACACTTGGCTTTCATATGCAATTTATCTCTATTTTTCATACAGCGAATGAGACCGGTCGTGACCCATGGTTTTATGTTGTAGTTTTTATTATTTAGCCGAGTTATGACCGTGTTTTTCTGAATTGCATGTTGTACATTTTTGATTAGGTACAACATACAAAACTGCGGATCAGCGGAAAAGTAGACTGGGTCAAAGTCGATATTACGTAAGTCTTCTTCAAGTTTATTTATATTTAGACTAGAAAAGGTGCGAGTGGCTACTTTCGGTAATTTACAATTTAAAATAAGTAGGGCAGCACGGTGATCGGTTATGGTTGAATTAGTTACAAGGGTTTGTGCAGGGAAATTCGACTTGAGCATTATATGGTCCAAACAGGAGCCACTTTGATGTGTAGGAAGCGTGTGAGCGGGAAGCAAACCATGGAATGCGCATAGGTTAAGGTATTCCCCAGCGGATGCGTCAGCACTTTCTGGAATAATATTAATGTTAATATCTCCAATTAAAATGGTATTTTTGAAAGATGATAGGTTCTGCAAGGTGTCGTTTAGAGAGTCTGTGAAACAGTTTATATTTCTAAAAGAGGGGGGTCGATACAAGGCAAGTATCGCCAAATCTGACCCTATTTTAATTAACAATCTATTACAGTCATGCATATTATTAGGTTCCTCGACAGACACATTGAGATGATTCTTTGCATAAACAATCACCCCATCGTTCTGATTGTAGTTGATATTACTTTTGTACATATTGTAACCCGGAATTAGTGGTGTGTTATATTGTTTGGAAAGCCAGCATTCGGTTAAGACAATAACGTCACAGTTTATGTCTAGACGTTGAAGAAAAATGCTAAAGTTGTCGAAATTCTTAAAAATACTGCGAATATTTTGGGTTAGTATGGTTAGTGGACTAGTGTGGGAGGAGAGATATTGCTTACAGTGTTCAACGTCACAAACATGGGATTCAGATACAGAGAAATTATCTATGTCACTAATTAAATTATTAATCATAATTATAGCTACCTATAAAAACAATAACAAGGACCAAAAAAATACGTAATTAGCGGCGCTCTTAGGCGCCTCCATAATTAACAGAATTTATGTACCTCTTTTCAGCCATTATTTTCGCTGGGCAGTCAGCAGCGCTTGTCTTGTGATTGCTCGGTTTTTTGAAGCGCAAGCAAGTAGCGCATTTTGGTTCTTCAGCCTTCTTTGTGCATTCTTTAATGGAGTGGTCTTGATCACCACAGTGACCACAGGTATAGGTGGTCTCCCGGCAAGATTTGGCCGCATGTCCGTACTGTTGGCACTTATAACAGCGTGTGACTAGAGTAAAGTCTCTCACAGGGCATGAGGACCAATCTATAAACACTCTGTCTTTAGATATCAGGGCTTTGCGTATGTCTGTGGATACCTCTATTATATAATTGCAATTTTCAGCGTCCTTCTTACCTGACTTATGGCTTAACTTAATGGAGCTTAAAAAGGACTCGAGGCTGCAATCCTGAAGGGTCTCGGCCAGATTCTGGTGGAACAAACAAGTAAAAACTTCCATCTCTTGCATGGATGAGGGCACTCCGATAATTACTACTCTAGGCTTCCTTTTTGGGGGCTCGTCTACTGTAAGGCCTGTATTTGCCAACTGCATCGATTTTTTCACCTTCTCAATATCGTCCTTTGTTTCAGTGCTGATAATGACACCGCCATTTTTCGTCTTACGTAGTCCTCTTACCTGAAGTTTCATTTTCTCGGGGCATATAATTTTTTGGACAAGTGTTTTTGTCTCCTCACTCGACTTCAGTTTGTCGTTAGGGTATATGGCCACAGAGCTAAAATTTATGGGCTGAATGAAATTGTTGGTACCTTTTTTAACCATGTCAGCAAATGAAGTTCCCGTAACTGGTTTAGGTGTAGCTCTAATTGACAGCTTAAGGTCTTGTAGTTGCTGCGACAGATCAACCTGGTCTTGGAGTGTTTGGACGGTGGAGTGGGCCTGGACGGCTCTCATCTTAAGGGACTGGTATTGAACGGCCATCTGCGATGTGCCGTGACTAACTTTTCGGCATAAGGTACTTATCCGCAGTTTTTGATCCATGTTTAATTTGCCCTCTGATGAAATAGAGCACACTTCATTAAGGCACTGCTCTATGGACGTCATCCAGTTCTGGATTTCCGGAGTTGGTATAACTTCCATGTTGACCTCTTCTCTTTGGCTGGGTGGTTTGGGTGCAGGTGCAGGCGCGGGCTCGGGTGCAGGCGCACGCGCAGGAGCGGGTGCGGCACCGGGCACAGGTGTAGGCGGTGGGCTCCGAGCACATCTGCCCCCTCGGCTGAACGGACTGTTTTCCATTGTGATACAAGTTATTTACTTTATATCACTTATACACATTTTCACAGAAACGAGTTACACTTATCATACCTACGTATGACACAGTTTGCCTTACTACCGGCTATTTGGTAAAACCAGGTCACGAGTCAGCAAGTGATTATTTATTTATTTTAATAAAATGTTCGACACGTCTGTTCACAACAAAGTACATATTATAGTCTATAATATTATAAAGAGGTAAAATTTTTGTGCCGTTCCGAGTTTCCGACTTTCTATTTTTCAGTCATTTTTGTCGGGCAGGGTTTCTTCAATGAATCAGTGTTCTACAAAAAGCAACTTTAAGGTGTAAAGGCACTCGCCCCACCCCGCCCTCTTACCCTATCTCGCACGGCTCGCACCACTCCCTCTAATCTCCGTCTCACCCCTCATCTCCCTCTAACCCCTCTCACCCCTCCCCTTCCCTCCCCTTTCGCCCTCCCCATGATCCCCGTCGTGTTTATTGTAAGAATTTCGTGTTTAGTTGTAAGTAGTAAATTATCTGTATTAAAATTGTTTTAGATTCAAGAAGTAGTCTTTGTAAATTAAATTGTAAGTATAAAATATTTATAACACAAATTATATGCGGCCCTAACGTTTTAAACGCCTACACAAATTGTAAGAGTCATAAAATGATGCTTGGCTTAAAATGATGATACTTTTTCTCCAGGCGCTTTTCTGATGTAAAATATAATAAGCACATTCTTTCCTTGAAATGGCAGTTTTAAAAGTATAATAACGATTTAAACGTAGTCGTACTAAATCGTATTAAAATTTGGTGTATACAGTTTGAGATCACGCCATGTGTTTTTCATTAACTGAATTGTGGTCCCGTCATTTTGATATCAAAATAGCGGGACCACTTTCTTTGTACAATATTTTGGAAGTTTATGAGTGTAGAATTTTATTATGAAAGTATGAAATAGTAGAAATGTTGTATTAAATCCTAGTCACGTTATATTCGATGTACCTGGCGGGGTCCCGTCATCTTGACATTCATGTAAAATTGCTTCAAAACTTTCATTTGCAAGGCGGTTCAATTTTTTGTTTTATTATTATTCAATATTTTGTTCACAGAAAAAAAAAATCAGCTGTTCAGTACATTTTGACTAATTATGCGAACATAAATGTACTGAACAGCTGATTTTTTTTCGCGATTTCAGGTTTGGTCCCATAGTAAAAGTTGTTCATAATGATGAGTACAATGACCCCTTAAGAGGTTTTGCGCATTTAACGTTACACGTTGTATAAGTAGAACCAAATAAGCTGGAATATTTTTGCTGGCGGGCCACTGGCATATTGCCGGGGGGCCGCGGGCCGCGATCTGTGTATCCCTGCTTTAAAGTATGTCCCTTCTTTCCCTGCACTTTATGTACTTACGCCTTCAGTTCCAGCCTGGCGTCGTGTATAGCCACCAGATATAACCTGGGGCCGGCAGCCGCCACGACCCTGGTGCTGCTGCAGGCGACCACGGACACGCCGCGCGCGCCCGACACCTTCCATTCAGCGGCTAGCGTCCAGCCTGTAGGGCTGCGGGCTATTAGCCGGATGCCTTCGTCTGTCACCTACGGATGAAAAATACTTATATACGATGTTGTTACGTAATATACTGTGTTGTATATTGTGCCACAGCCAAGAATTGGTCAACGGAAATGGTGTTTATTAGAAGAAGAAAGAAAAGTAAAAACATTTTTTTTTTCTTCCAGAGCTCCTCAATGTACAGTCAGCAACAAAAGTCGATTAACCCCTCAAGTGTCGAATGCACCCCATGTGTGCATAAGAAAAACCATTAAAATACTAGGTATATACGCTTATATCACATATATATAAACGTAAAAAAACATCATCCGATGGAAAACCAATTATCATCATTAGTAGTTAGTAGTGAACCTATGGAGTTCACAGCTAACCCCCTCCCCCCCGCGTGTCAAATGCACCCCAAGTGTGCAAAAGGACAAAACTTTACATAATAGGTATATAAGCTTAGATCACATATATATAAACGTAAAAAAACATCATCTGATGGAAAAAATATCATCATCAGTAGTTGTGAACCTATGGGGTACGCAACTAACCCCCAACCCTCCCCACTCGCTGGGGTTTTGGGTCTAAAATTAGCAAACATCAGACACTTGAGGGGTTAACACTTGTGTTTTCTAAATCTTAATGATTGAGAAAAATACTTCATTATAATCGGAACTGATGTAAATTTTAAAGAAAATTAACTCTTATCTAATAAGAGAATTGCTAAAAAGCAGGTTATCGTATCATTTTGTGTTAATTTACATGATGTCAAAAGTAACAGTGTTAACCGACTTCTGTTGCTGACCGTACTATCGAAAGTCGTTGTGCCTCACCCTTTTCAACACTTTTTCGGCTGCACGTTGAAATCGTAGTTTGTAACGCCCTTTTTTTGTTTGACCAATGAATGAAGGATGGGCGTTTTTTTTAAAGTTAATTGTTTTTGTTTGACCAATTAACGATTTTTTTTAAAGTTAATTGTTTTTGTTTGACCAATTAACGAAGAATGTCGCCTAAGAAGGATGACCCTAAAATAAACAATGTCCATTTTCTTAAACATTAATTGCTGTTTTTTCTAAACTTGGTAAAAAAAAGGTTCTAACCTTTTTTTGATAATGTGCGCCGAAGCGTTATTGGTGGACGAAAACAATGCAGGCGCGGCTAGCCACAGGCCCGTGCATACGAAAGGCGCCCTTATGGGGGTGACGGACAAGTCGTTGATAGTACGCTGTAGACACCAAACGTGGCCAGTTGGTTTTAGCCAGTACAAGTACGGCCAATGTCGTGATTTATATTAAATCGATTGGTAAACGTTAATTGCTGTTTTTTCTAAACTTCGCTGTCGACTGTCAAAGATCCACGAATGACAGCCGGGACCAACAGCTTAACGTGCTTTCCGAGGCACGGATACGTCATCGGATAGGTAACCTTTTTAAATAGACAAAAAAAAACTTTATCTTTCTACAATACTAGTTTAGATGATAACTCACTTGAATAAGTTGATTATGGCAGACATTTCCTGTGTAGAACGTCTGTCGGTCTGCGACGAACCCTTTGATTTCTGTCTCCTCCACTTCTTCCCCACTAAGAGTTAGTACCCTGTACACAAAATATACTATCATTCACTACACGGTACTGGAATAGGTCATACGTTACGATTCAATGTGGGAGAAAGACGACACGCAACTCGGTAGGGAGTTAATCATTCACCGTCCTGCTCACACGTTTTATGCCCGCTACTGTCGCGAATTTTGTTATACATAAATTATATTTGTTTCTGTAAAATTGGTTCAAAAAACACTTTTTACACGTTAAAATCAAATCATACTCATATTTTATTAGGTGCAGTATTACTATACTAGACTAAGCTAATACTACTCTATATCTCTCTCTCTCTGGCTCGATCTGCCTAAAAGGAGGGTCCAATCAAGAATTTTGTTTATAATAGGTTTTTAGCTATGAAATTGCCGTTTTGTATGAAAAAATTTAAACGAATTTTTTTCATGTATTTTTTATTTGTATTAATCGAAGTAATCACCCATGCAATCAATGCATCTTTGCCAACGCAGTGGCAGTTTATTGATGCCCTTCTTAAAGAAATCAGCTGGTCGGGAGGCAACAAATTCTTCAAAGGCATTTTGTACTGCCTCTCGGGTATTGAATTTTTTTCCCGCCAAGAAGTTATCCAAATTCTGGAAAAAGTAGTAGTCTGTAGGCGAAAGGTCTGGTGAGTAGGGCGGATGACGGAGAGCTTCCAACCCCAGTTCTTGCAACTTGGAGACCGTCTGCTGTGCAGTATGAGGTCGCGCGTTGTCGTGCAGGAGCAGCGGAGACGAGCGATTGACCAATGCTGGTTGGAGATGTGCCAGCTTCTCCATCATTGTGTTCAGTTCTTCACAGTACACATCTGCAGTAATGCTCACCCCGTTTGGTAAGAAGCTGTGATGAATCACACCGGCGCTAGACCACCAAACAGTGACCATCACTTTTCTAGGGGTAAGTTTTCGTTTAGGGCATTGTTTAGGTGCTGAACCAGGATCCAACCAACTTGCTGAGCGCTTGCGGTTATCAAACAGAATCCATTTTTCATCGCAGGTAACAATGCGGTTCAAAATTCCTTCATTTGTGTGTCTGTTGAGCAGTGCAAGGCACGTCTCGACGCGTGCTTCGCGCTGGCGATCATTGAGTTCGTGGGGCACCCATTTGTCAAGCTTTTTTACCTTGCCAATTTGACGCAAATGGACCAATATTGTTTTGACGCTAACGTCGAAAGCTGCTGCTAATTCAGCCGTAGATTGTGTATCATCAGCTTCCACAATCGCCTTTAATTCGTAATTGTCGACCAAAGTCTTCGGACGACCGCGAGGTTCATTTTTCAGGTCGAAATTTCCAGAACGGAAGCGAGCAAACCAATAACAGGTGGTGCGTTGGTTTGTAGTGTTAGCTCCGTAAACGTCGTTGATGTTGCGTGCCGCTTGTGCCGCGTTGCTGCCACGACGGTACTCATCCATCCATATCCATACTAATATTATAAATTCGAAAGTAACTCTGTCTGTCTGTTACCTTTTCACGCCTAAACCACTGAACGGATTTCGATAAAATTTGGCAAGGCTGGTTTGGATGGTATCCTGGGGACGGACATAGGCTACTTTTTTTTTCAAAAATAATCCTACAGGGTGTGATATAGGGGATGAAAGTTTGTATGGGAAACTCAGTATTTCTTAAGTTAGGGATGTGAAAATTAAAATGTATGCTTTTGATAGGAAATTAAGAAATATGCGGTTCAGCGTTTTTGAAAAATCATCCCCTAAGAGGGTGAAATAGGGATTGATTTTAAAATTTACAAAACTGGACGGATTTCGACAAAATTTGGCAAGGCTTTATAATAGCATCCTGGGGAAGGACATAGGCTACTTTTTGAAAAAATAATCCTACAGGGGGTGATATAGGGGATCAAAGTTTGTATGGGAAACCCAGCATTTCTTAAGTTAGGGATATGAAAATCCAAATTATAAATAATTATAATTATATCGGACAGCCCTATGTTTTCCACATAAACATTCCCATGGGATATTTTCTGAAATCCACGCGGGCGAAGCCGCGGGCAAAAGCTAGTATTCCATAATTACTCGAATTTTTAACGTATCCATGAAAAAGATTGAAATGCGATGAAAATGTAACACTAATCAATAAACAAATGACTACTTTTGGAAAAAAAATCCATGTTTTTAAAATAAAATTAATTTGAAATTAGAATTCTTAGCCAAACAAAAATTATTTTGATTTGAAATGGCCAGTACTGCAGAACGGCAATTTCATAGGTAAAGACCTAATATCTAAACTTGTTTTACCAATAAACATTTTTTTTTTTTACTATGTTGCTATAACAACCCATTATATTGATAAAAGTCACAAAAACACAAAATATTGTTCAATTTCTATGGAGTTTGACAGTTCGTTTGTAAGAAACACTTAGCGCCATCTACGCGGAACTAATTTGACAGTTTTCTTGCCCATTGTGGGTACCAAGTATACAAACACACTGTGAATGTGTGTAAGCGCAGGAGCTCTCGGTACCGTCCGCGACAATGGCGAAGTCGGAAGTATGCGTGTCTGTGTGCGTTATGACGATACTGGTCTTCACGCACCCATTCACAGCGTGTTTGTACACTTGGTAAACTCAAGTAAAGCGCGTGTCGCTTCGTGAGATAAAAATACTGTACAGTGTTACCAACTGATAAGCCTCGTCGTGAATCTTTGCTCGCACAGAAAATAAAGTATGGCCCCGAAGATTAACGAAAGAATGTTAAAACTTACAATCAACCTTAGATCACTACTATAAGGTTCATAATACACTGCAGCTATTAGTTCCGTCTCACTCGCAAGTATGGCGGCTAACTCCGCGGCGCGCGCTAACATGGCGGCAGCTGCCGACCAATAGCGGTACAGGAAAAAGGAGCGCGGTGCGTGGAGCGTGCCGATTGGTCAATAGCATTTCCCGCGCTTTGAAAATTCATCTTCTGTGCAGGTACGTCGGTAAGCCATATCAGTTGGGTACTACTGTACCAGTCTCTTTCTAAAGCTCAATATGACATACACGACGCTCGGATACTGACTGTAAATAATGAACCGTACCTGGTTTGTCCAACGAAGGCAAGCACCAGCGTGTCATGGTACGTCTGATTCTCTGCCAGGGTTAGCGCCCACATGCCCTTAATACCCGGCAGGTCGATCGACGCTTGCTCCTGAATGCCGATGCCGTTGCGAATGATGCGTAGAGAACCCATCTTGAAGGCACCTGGGGGATAAAGCTAATTTGTAGTTGGGATTTGATGGGGACAATAGATTTAAAGGCATTGCTTTGATATTTCCATCTAATGGACATTGTCATGTCAATATAGAGTGTTTTAGAGGCATGAGGAACAGGGTGTAAAGTTCACTCATCCTCTATTGAAAAGGGAGGATCCTCCGACCAGACGGGTGTCGTGTCTGGTGGGCTACTGCCCGACGGTTGATGTCGGGACGTTGTATATATGCTAATCGCGTGGTAAACTCTAATTGCGCGATGCAGGTTTGCGTGACGTCATGTCATTGATGCGTAGTTCATATGTGGCGATGTAGATGCCGCCACATCACTCCCCTCCGGAGACCGGAGGTCGATAGTGGGCTGAGTCGTGTATCTTGCTATGCTTGCCAGTGCCAGTTGTGGTTCCAGTGAGTCGGAACCGGGTGCCGCATAGTTCACGGTGAGTCGGAACTGTCTGCGGTGATACCCCAGTGAGTCGGGGTGGCGCTGCGTTATGCTCCAGTGAGTCGGAGTCTACAGCGCTGGGTTGAAGTTGAGGCTGAAGGTGATGACCAGGAATGCGCGTCCGCTGCATGCTGGTGGTCAGGATACCCGTTGAAGCCGTGGATGCTGGCTGGCTGTGTGACTCGCCGCTCGAAAGCTTGAGGAAGTGATGCTGATGACGTCACGCTGAAGGAGCTGCACGAAGGCTGTGCTGACGTTCATGCTCGGGGTCACCAGTTTAGAGGCATGAGGAACAGGGTGTAAAGTTCACTCATCCTCTATTGAAAAGGGAGGATCCTCCGACCAGACGGGTGTCGTGTCTGGTGGGCTACTGCCCGACGGTTGATGTCGGGACGTTGTATATATGCTAATCGCGTGGTAAACTCTAATTGCGCGATGCAGGTTTGCGTGACGTCATGTCATTGATGCGTAGTTCATATGTGGCGATGTAGATGCCGCCACAGTGTCAAAATAAAGCTGAAGCCTCATTAGTCCGTTGCGTCGTCGCATTTAGTGACGCTTGCTCGTTCTAAAAGACATGAGGATTTAATGTACTTTAGAGCACTTCAATGCAAGCGTTATCGAAGTGCGACGAAACAACGCAACGCGACGCGCTAATGAGGCCTCACCCTAAAGTAGCTAGAGATACTCCGCGACTGCCTATCTGACATCCACAACCCAGTTACTGGGTAATACGATACGCCTTGGTTGAACTGGTTTCTGACGACCCGTAACGACTGTCACAAGATCCACGAATGTCAGCCGGGACCAACAGCATAACGTGCTCTCCGAGGCACGGAGTAGTCTCGGTATGTAAAGAAGGTCACCCATCCACTGACCCACCCCGGCAAGCGTAGCTTAACCTGATGGATCGACCCATACGGCTGTTATTACTTAGCCACGAACTCCTCTTCAAAAACCAAAAACAAATAAAATAACTCTCATAAAAAACTTAACAGCCACATGGGTCACTGCCAAACTAAGGTGCATTGAAGACTTGAAGACACCGACTTCAGAAGCTGTTAAGTTTTTAATGAAACTTATTTTATTCGTTTTTGAAGTCGGTTTTTATAATTAAAAGAAGTTAAACGTATTTTAACCGACCTCAAAAAAGGATACATATCATAAACGGTACTTACCGGAGCACGTAATAAGCTGGTTCTGTCCCTGCCTCTCTAAGTCCACCACACACATGTCCACAATGGGCGCCAGGCTGGTGAAGCTCTCCATCGGCTGCACATACTGACTGGCCTCGTCTCTTGAGGCTGACAGACGTACCAGGGCGGAGTCCCCGAGACGTGAGCCCACGAATACGACCCCATTGTCGAGGTATGTCATGCATTCTGGTATTGGGATGTCTCCTGCAAAGGAACAGCTGTTTAGTTCGGATTGTCACCCTGTACAGTTACATTTAGCTGCTAGAAACCTGGAACAGCTGTTTAGTTCGGATTGTCACCCTGTACAGTTACATTTAGCTGCTAGAAACCTGGAACAGCTGTTTAGTTCGGATTGTCACCCTGTACAGTTACATTTAGCTGCTAGAAACCTGCTGACTGATTTAAATTTTTGGCTAACCTGCTTACTTAACACGTTCACTGGGCATGCCCCACCGATGGGTCATACCCAATTGTTCACTGTGTGTGCACGAACCACGGGTGGGGCATGAATTGTTCGCAAATTTAAAGGCTCAAAGACGTGAGTTTAGCCACTTTTATCGGTTCACATGTGTGAACTAAGAATAAATATTACGCGAAAACCGGACGAAAAGCTGCACAGTGAACGTGGTAATGTTCTCGCATAGCTAGAGTTGACACGAGATTAGAAATTAGGGTTTTTTTTTTAATGTTTATAAAATCCGCACAACATTATATTTAACATTATTTTTTATTTAAATAAATAAATAAATTTTGTAACTCGTGACTAGGACATGGCTGGAGCCAGATTATTTTATAACATACGTCATTTTTATTTACCGTGTTGTAATTTATCATTTCTAGGTTGTCTAACACAGATAAATTAACAAATGGAGTCCTAACGGCATGTATCTCGTGATAGCTTTTTTTTTACCCTGTTCTATGTGACGACGCGTGAATGGTGGACACGTATCTTAAAGTTGGGTTACTTTGAGACTGAAGACTACATTGTACAAACTTCGACTTTATTGTATTGAACGTAAGTTACTATGTTTTTCAAAAGGGAAATTTAACTAGTAATTGAAATGCCATCGACCAGTTTTCGCAGCGTCTTTATACGAAATAACACTGATGTATTCAGACTGATTCTCGAATAGAATTTTCGCAATCATCTTGCCTACAAGGCCTGCTGCCTCATTACGAGCATAACTACCTTACACTTCAAAAACGATTTTCTCATAAAGTATTATTAAATGTTTTATTGTGTTATACGAACATGGTATAGTTGCGATTTCACGAGAAAAACGCTTTTGAATTTTGCGTAACTGTAAGGCAATATACGCTCGTAACTACCTTCATATTATTATACTAAAAATTTAAGTGACGTACCCAACAATTCCACCTTGAGATCTTTAACGGCCTGTGTGCCGTCCATCTTCTCTTGCAGTTCGAGCAGTAACATGAACAATCGTCCAGCGATGTCTCCTAAAAGGTACCGTAGACCACGCCCGTCTACGCGGCAATAGCAGTTTATTGGCGTAAGCTGAAAGTTCATTAAAAGTTTACTGGAATTTGGACCTTATAGTTATTACATTAAAGTCACAAATGGTATAGTATTGCAAGAATCACGGAGTAATAAAGAAATGGAGTACTAATACAATATAGTAATCATGGCCAGCGTCATCGCGTTGTGTGAAGATATTCGATAATGGATCTGGTTTGTCAATGTTATGCTTGTTTTCACTAACACTAAGCGACACGCATTTGTATGCTCAAATAAAAGCGCAACATTGGATTCTCAACTTTCGGCGCTGATACGGGTGTTGAAAATCCAACAGCGTTTTTATTTAGGCATTCATTTACGAATCACCTAGAGTCTATCAGTGTAAACGGGCATTAGTTGCACGGCTGTAAGCAATTCCTTTATTTATTTTTGGCTTGTATTTAAACGCCTACCTAGAAAAGTACCTATTTTACTACCAAAAAATTCGAAATACCTGCCAGAATGGATAAATGCTCACCAAAATTAAAACCATTTTACTGTGAAATTGTAACTTTAGAAAACCAACCAAACCTTGGGGTGCCTGTCTATGGTTAGGGTTTTCGTCAGCAAGTAGACGCAGATTTGGTGAGCATTTATCCATTTTGGTGCGCATTTAATTTTTTTGGTAGTCATCCCTTATTTTTCCTTGGTATTCAACGGCATGGAAATAGATCAGTATATTTTTATTTGAAAACTTATATTAATATCAATTATGTAACCACTTTTTGCGAAACATTACCTTGATCTGTGGTGGAGCAACAGCCACATAGCTCTGTCCATCATGATATACTATTGACTCCTGACCAATCACTATGGCGCCGCCTGCAAATATTGTGCTAATTTATATTATGACTAGAACTTCGTCCTCGTGGATTTCGTAATTTACCCTACGAAGTGATTATGAAGTTCAACACCCTCCACCCCTTAAATCAAATCAATCAATTAAAGATTATTTATACAAATTTTTGAGTTAACCAAGCCATAAATCCTCCGCTAAAACTTAACAACACTTTTTTGCCCTGTTAGTGGTAAATTTTCAAAAAAACCCAAAAACTGTTTATTCTTTATTTTCTATTGATAGTATTAATACTGAGTTTCGAGTTAATCGGACCGCGCGTTAAGATTATTTATTTCACACAAACTTAATACCCCTAAACCCCCCTGGATTGAAAAACGAATAGTGGCGAACTTCATTATTTACTTAGGCAATATTCATGCCGAGTTTCAAGTTTATTAACCCAAGCAATAACATTTTCCATACAAACAAAATACCCTTCACACCCTTAAAGGTTGAATTTACAAAAACCCTTTCATAAAAGGAATAAGCCTTAAAAAAAAATTCACGTTCCTAGCCCCAGTAGTTTCGGCTGTGCGTTGATAGTTTCTCCTTCTAATTGTATATACATTTTTAAGGCAAGCGCACATTACAAACATATCGGGCCGCAGCGCATCGCAAGCCCACGCCTACGTTCGCACGGACGTAAAAATATCGCCGCGGGATTTTATCGCGCACTGGATTTTCAACTGTAGGTGTTGAGCCGAGCTTCGAGAATCCAACAGTGTATCCCAGCACGTATAAATAACACACTGTTGGAAGCTCAAGTAAGCAGAGCATTGAAAATCCAGTGCACGAAAAAAAATCACCGGGGAAAATATCGCGGGAAAAAATCGCGGTAAAAAAATAGTTTATACCATTCCCCCTCTAAAAAGCTTATTTTATTCACTGAAAACAGTGAATAAAAAGCACTTTTACTCACTGTTTTGATGTTTGAAAATGGAACACACCAATGTATTCGACCACAGATTTAAAGAACCTATGCTAGATGCGGCACGTTATTAGATTGTATGAAAACCGAACGTGTCATCTTTTTTATACCTACGATAACTTCACCCCAGCCATTTAGTGATGTGCTCAAAGTAAACAGAATTGTTTCAATCACTAAGCGTCACTGAGCTAACAGACTTTTTTTAGTACGAACAGTCGAACATGCAGGGCACGCTTGGTCGTGGCTTGCCCTATCTAGTGTAAGTGTAATCTGTGTATTCGACCTATATTGGTGTGTTCTAAATTCAATTTGATTGGTCGACATTTTCGACAAGGAGTTTAGCATTAGAATAAAAACTGTTTTGTGTTCTTTGCTGTCCTTAGTAAATTGGCGCTATTTTGAATACTGTAAGTTGTACGAACACAAAGTTTAGTGTTACTTTAATCTTTAATTTTGTGTTTGTTTAGTGTTGTTCTCATCGATTAAAAATGCATTCTAGTGATGAAGATGTGTTAACACCTGAGTTTGTGAAAGAGAGGGCGGCCGATATAGTGGAAAGCTTGCTACCCAAAAAATCACGGCTGGTTTACATCAAAGCCAATTTAACTTTACTTTTTCTTCATTATATGTATATTTTCACTTAAATCTTTCTTTTTCTCGTAGTCATGGTATAAAGTATAGTATGCAACTCTTGAATAAAACGGATTTATATCGAGGGCCATGAATCGCTCGCGTCGCTCAGGATTCTAACACTTGAATCACTCGCTACGCTCGTGATTCAATCATCATGAATCACTCCCTACGGTCGTGATTCAATCGTTAGAATCCTTCACTAGCTCGTGATTCATCTATGGCCCTCGCTTTAAATCCGTCCTTTATTCACTAATTGCATAATATACTATTGTCTGATGAATAGTGAAGGTCATTCGATGATAGCAGATATTGTTATTTAATTCTTAGATAAATCGCTAGCTAATTTTATCCATATATAAAAATGGATGTTGGCATATATGAGATTGATAAACTCCAAAACCATTTGACCAATCACCATTAATTAAACTTGGCACATTTAGGGATGTATTTTTCCATGGAGAAAGTTTTCATATGTTTTATTTTCGATGTCCACGTGGGCGTAGGCGCGGGCAAAAATTAGCTTAAAGTTAGGAATAAATAAAAATCCTGGCCAAAAGTATGATGCCATGATCATTTGACTGTTTTTTTTTTATCACTTACCAAGAGGGCTGGGCACCGGTATCAATATTGAAGCTTCAGTCTCCACATTATCTTGTTTCCATGGTATCTTCATGAATTCTTTCTCCCTTAGATTTATTTCGTGAGTCTAAAAATAAAAGGTAATGAAATAAATATTTTGAGATATAAGTTATACAACGTGCTGCCGCAATGGCGACATTAATTAAAGACAAAGGTAGGGCTAGTGGCCAGTCGCTGGGGTCGCGGGTAGTTTTAAGAAGATACCGCGGCCCTGGCATAGGCAACTGAAGGAACACGGGTGGGTTTTAGTCAGTAAAAGTCTGGCACGCCCTTCCGCTCCACCCAGAGCGGGAGAAGTTATTTGATGATTTCCCACCCTCAAAAAAAAAAAAAGGGCTAGTGGCCAATAATCATAAAAATTATAATAAGATAAAAAAATTGATAAATTGAAAAAAAAAATTCAAACAAACTAAATCTTAATAAAATAATAACCAAAATTAGGATCACTATGCAAAGGACTCATTCATGAAGCTATTGTTCTATGCCAGCTGGTAAAAGACCGTTGGCCGAACCTTTTTTTTTTTGTTCATCTTTTGTCTATTGTTCTGACCCAGCTGGTAAGTAGCTTCATAGAACGAATTTTTTGCAAAACTCCAGAAAAAAACTCAGTGGCATAGCCTTTTCTTTTTCGTTTTAATTTTCCTCTGCGCTACAGGTTGCTCCAAGATGAAATTTGAACGTTTAATGAAATTAAAATATCTTTATAAAACGAAAACGCGGAACAATATACGTGTGTCAAATTAATGTCGCCATTGCGGCGGCACGTTCTATAAGATACTGACAGTGCCTCCAGTACTCCTTAGAATAGAAAAAATCCTCCTTCGTAGTAATCCTTAGAGAACTAGAATGTCACAATGCAGTAGAACAAGTACAGTTGTTTTATCTCACAAAAGCGGGTGAGCCATACTTGTAGATGTAATGCGTATAGACACACGCTCTTGTGTGCGTACCAGCAGGTAGCGCGCTCCCGAGCTTACGCATACAAAGACAAGTGCATGTAATATTCACACACACAAGTATGGCTCGCCCGCTTTCGTGAGATAAAACAACTGTAACTGTATCTAACCGCAACACAGTGGCACTGCAATGGATAAAAGGACACAGCGGATCACTAGGTAACGACGCAGCTGATGAACTAGCTAGGAGAGCATCCAGCACATCAGTCTGTGGACTCAAACTAATCATACCCATCCCCTTCAACCAGCTACGCAGGTGGCTACAGGAGCACAATAGGCATAATGGACAGTCCTCTGTGCTCTACCATGGAGGCCGAGGAAGGCTCTTTAAATGCACAGGCGTCACCCACGGCCGCCATGGCCCACGCACAATGGTCCACCTGAAGGACTAAGTGCGGAAACAAAACCTTCTAACATAGATACAAGTTATTACAACATGAATTTTATTTTATTGGTGTGTTACCTTAATATGTCGGCCATTGAGATCTTGATGTATTAAAATAATGGTGGGATTCGAGCAGCCATGTAAAAATTCTACATCAAACACATTTAGCTCATCAAGTCTGAAAAAAAGATAATATTATGTTGAATAGAAGGATGACGGCAAGAGAATGATGAGAATAGAACTTAGGTAATTTATTAATTTCAACATGAATAAAAAATTCACTGATTTCTATGTAAAAATATTCTTGTTTAAAAACATTTTAATTTGAGCAGTACATTTTGCGTGCAGCATAATGTTATTTCAAGAGTTTGTTTTACTAAAAACTGCCTTCACAGTGCCGCGCCACAGCCACACAACTCAAGCAAAAGTTATAAAAACAAAATCAAAACCAATACTAACCTTAAACTAGCAGCTTTTAGCTCTGTAGAATCTTTATCAAGTGGTATTATCTTAAACAGACCGTCATACAGTCTCAGACCAATCACTCTGGCCTGCGGATCAATCACGGCTAGGATGCCATTCTCAGCAGGCTTTCCAATTCTGTCTGACACATTGCCGTGAGCTCTGGTCACTACTTCTAGCTCACCGTTAGGTGCAGTCCTCCATTCCAATATCATGGCATTGTAACGGGCGGTCAGGATGAAGACTAAGTCCTTATTCTCATACTGAAAAGGAATATTGAGTATTTTTTTAAATATTTGCTGGGCTTATCACTACTTCGCAGTAAATACAATTCTCATAATATGCGCATTTATGACCAATAGTCTTGTGACGCGATTTTTATTCCTACTACATGCTACTTGCATGCGTTGTTAGGCTCAGCAAATAAAAAATTCCTGCAGCCTAATTGCGTAACACATTATCAATCGGAATTTGAATCATTTTGAAACAAACTGCTATTCCATTGCTTCTTATGTTCGAAAAATTTGTTTGCTCGACAACGTAAATAACGGTATGAATGTTGTTGAGCTGTCAAAATTAAACAGACTCCGATTGATAATGTGTTACGCAATTAGGGTACTGGTGTCTATCCTTGCATTATTAATTGAGAAATAAACATCAACCAAGTAGCACTTCATATAGGTACTACTCTGTGCTTTTGTGGTAGGTACAGCCAAGGGCACATATTATGTACAGTAAGACTCAAAAAGATGTATAAGTACATCAACAAGAATTAATTTGATTGTCTACAATTTGTGTTCCCTAATACTGTATCAATGTGTAACTACAATAATAAGAACACTGATATTACATCTGTTTCCGGCTGACTAGCATGTACGCTAACAATGCAACATGACCGTGGCCTTTCTTTGTAACAGTAAGGGCCGTTTTTATAATAACATGGTACTCTTTGTTTCAATTCCTGCCACATTGTAATTAGAATGAAACCATTTTATACTCTGATAGTTACTCACTGGTGGCCTGAACATCTTCATCTTGGCCACACGCCCGTAGAGCCCCACTTCTTTCATCGGACGCAATCCCTCTGGAGTCACCAAGTACATCTCCAGGCGGGACACCTTCGCAACCAGGAGGTTCAGGTCCGTTGGCGAAGTGAAGTTGCCTAAAGCATATATTTAATTAATTGTTAGAGCTCCAGTAGCTCTTCAGGACCAGCTTTTTTTTTTTTTTTTTTTTTTTTTTTTATTTAAGATGGGTTTGCTCTTGACTCTAGTCTAGGTCAGAGGTGACAGAGACAAAGTCGACGATGGAGTGAGCTTACCCAGAAGAAGCCTGTTCACTCTTACTTTGAATAGTTCAGGGTTGTATGCGGTCGGAAACACAGACGCAGGCAGAGAGTTCCACTCTTTTTAGCAGTAGGGCAGATAGAAGAAAAATCAATGTTGTTTCCAAAATATGCTTTGAGGGTAAAAATTATAAACATGGGCCCATTTCCTTGATGTTTAAGTCAATAAACTAACTGCTACAGTGACTTCTAAAGGCGATAATTCACTAAGGTGTATAAAATAGAAACAAATCAAGTATGTATCATGGGTAAGAAACAACATCTTATCAGAACAGGTCCCTTTTTTGGCAACTTTTGGACCCATATTGCCTGGAAATAGGTATCCAAGACTGGGTGGTATGCTAACTGGGTGCAACCAGTAGACAACTACCGAGTCCACTCAGTAAAACGGCTAATTATTGCTTTCATAAGCAGAAACGTGACGTGCGACTGCCATAACCCTGAGTTATCTCTAGATATACCTATGTTCAACTTCTAGGCTTGGATAATTCGCCCTAATCATTTTACACACAGCCAAGCGGGAGGTGTTTTCATATGGATTGTCAATTGTAAGTGTCACGGCGCAATCTTTTGAAAAATTTTATGATAACAGTATTTGTTTTCGTAAAAAAGCATGTACATTTTGTAACAACTGCGATCTATTTATAGCCTTGGTTTGAAAACAATGTATTGTTGTAGTGTGTGGGCAGTAGCATGTTACAATAATAAAATGCCTCTAAACATCATCAAAAGACCTATAATCTGAAAATAGCGCGATACGGGGCGCGATAATATCGTAGTAATTTTAACCTCAACGTGACAATAACATAGATGAAAATGGAAGTTTACCGGTAACACATGATATCACGGCGGTCGGTTTCTGTGCAGTAACCACGTAGTGGTAAGCCATGATGATATTTCACTAATCACACATCAATTTTTCATCAATTCAATGGACTTTTATTTTGTATTTCTGACTGCAAACAATTCGCGGATAGGAGGATGGCGGGTCCGCCGGCGCCACTGAGCGTTGGTGTTGTGACTTGTGAAAATGTAAACTAATAAAAGCTAGAGTTTATGGCTTGTTCTGAGAAATCGACTAATCTAAACGTCATTCTGGAAATCGACAGTAGTTTAATGCTACGTACACACTGAACGCCATCGAAGGATATTCGGCGTTGACTACCGCCTTAACTACCGCACGTTTGTTAGCCTTCCAAGGTAAAATACATTTAGTGGCCAAGCAATCAAACAGTCGATTGCTTCTATCCCTTTGTTGTTACCGGCACGCTGCGGATAGCCGGCAAACACCAACGAACGATTGTTGGCGTTTGCTATACCGTCCAGACAGGAACAGGACCAACGAAAGCCAGCGAAACCCATTCGTTGGCGTGTACGCACGGCTACAGATTAAGTTATAAATTTCCAGTATAATCTGATCTCGCATTGTATAGGATTTCCTTACAATGAGAGGTCAGTGTAAACTGGAAATGTATAGGTTGATGTGTAGCCGTGTGTACACAGCTGAATCAAAATTCAGGCAAAGGCGTAAAAGGCTTCCGCTTTGCCTTTTTTTGAATGACTGAGTAAGTATTTTACTATTGCCATTCATATTTCAATTGACCACAATTTTATACTCTACTCATACCCTCCTCAACTCATACCATAGAACGTGAAGTCGTCAAACCTGGGGGCCTACTCCCTAAGTCCGGCCGTCTGTGCGTCCGTCCGTTTATCCATCCGTCTGACATTACGATCCATTAAAACAAGTGTAAAAGTTAAATTTTTCGGACGGGCAACAACACATCGGGAGTAGGGACAACTGGCAAATCATGTTGTCATTCATACTTCGTTCGGCCCCCAAACCAATCATCCATCCGTAGGTGATACGGAGTAAGAAACGCCCGTAACGAAGGCCGAAACTACGGGCTTCGTGCTTAGGGAGTAGGGCCCTGGTGCGACGGCGACGGGGCCTGGCGAACGGATGGCTATTTAGCAGGCAGATTTTTGATTTGCTGTATTGTATGTACATACTATATACATTATTTACTTAGCGTATACAGACGCCAGCACATCAAATCTGTCAAATTTCTTAAATAGATTTTCATATATATCGCTAAAGCATTAGGTTCAAGGTTGATTAGGAAAATTTGACAGTTTCGGGTGGCTTTGTGGCTTGACCTGGTGTCGTCTATACATACAACAGCAAAAAGCTTATAGGGCCCGGTGGTATTGAAACCAATTAACACTTTATCCGCTTACGTCGGATTAATCCGACAAATATTTTCGTATTCATTTCGCCAAGGTCGTATATTTACGACAAAATACCACAGCTCCTATAATCTGCTTTTTTTATTTCATCATGCTGAATTCTATCAAAAATATTTTTTTAATTTACTGTGCTTAGCGCTGGGGGCACGACAACTTATATGAAGTCTGGAGGTATGAAGTGACGTCAGACTGTCTACTATATTTTTTTATTCATCAACAGAACGTCAGCGACGCCGCAGCCACTGGATCCTGATGGTCTTGCTGTACTGTACACTTTATTGAAAGATGAAACGCTCATAATGATAATTTTATGAGATACTTTCGGCATTAATATTATCAGGAAAGATTTCATGAAGATACTACATATCGCTGGATTTTTTTGGTATAGGTATTTTCAGGTACTTAGCTCATTTCAAATAGAAATATTAAAATTAAAGAAAAAAAAAATAGTAGGTAGGCGCAGTTCCAATCCAAGCCGTTTATTTTCGTGAAAACGTTTGGTCACAGATGTAACTGTAACCACAGATAATATAATTTGTAACCTAACCAGATTTAAGGCCGTTAAGAGGCGACATCTGAAATTATTTTGCTATTTTCAACTTCATATGCATTTTTGACCCTATTTCTGTTGTTTCTCTTTAGCTCCTAGTAGTGCTTTGTTAACTCTTGACAGTGACTTGTTGGAATGAAAGCAAGCGGACTGTATATAGAAGGTTTATTTACTTGGAATAAAATTGCTCTCTAGCATTGTGTCGTAATATTGGCGGTTGAAATCTTCCATGTTTTCTGCAGTCAGAAATATTGACTTTAGCACCAGTACACCGAGCGAGAAGACGTTTTCAAGGCAAAAAAACAAAGTGTACGAACTTACATCTAAATATTTATTATAGTATATTGTTTGTACTATATTTACAGTTATAACTTTGTTATTATAATAAATCAGTCTTGACGAGCGCTTGGCGGGACACTTTCGAACAGGACTTGCGTCAGGAATGTGAATTTTCCTGTAAAAAAAAAACAAAATGTTACATTTCGACAACGAGTACATTTTCGAAATAGTCGATTTTTCATTGGTCATTCTTTATTTACGAGGGCTGGTCAATAAGTCAGTGACTTTTAAACACAGATTTTTTGATAAATAAATCATTTTATTTTTCAACGTAGTCTCCCTTGAGCTCTATACATTTTGTCCAACGCTTCTCTAATTTTTTTATCCCTTCCAAAAAATATGATTTGTCGAGGTCCTCAAAATAGGCCTTTGTTTGCGAGATGACTTCATCATTGGAGTCAAATCTTTTTCCACCAAGCCATTTCTTCAGGTTTGGGAACAAGAAGTAGTCACTCGGAGCCAAATCTGGAGAATAGGGCGGATGAGGGGGCAATTCATAGCCCAATTCATGGATTTTTGCCATGGCAACTGCACATGTTGCACACATGTGCAGTTGCCATGGCAACAAATCCCTTGCATTGTCTTGGTGGAAAAGAACTTTTTTCTTGGCCAAATGAGGTCGGTTTTTTTTCAAATCGTCATTGAATCGGTCCAATAAGTTAGCATAATATTCCCCATTGATTGTTCTTCCCTTTTGAAGGTAGTCAATGTGGATTATCCCGCGTGCATCCCAAAAAACAGTCGCCATAACTTTATTGGCTGACAAACCCACCTTGGCCTTCTTTGGCGCCGATTCACCCTTAGAAACCCACTGTTTTGACTGTTGTTTGGTCTCTGGTGTGTTGTGATGGATCCATGTTTCGTCCAGTTACAAAACGGCGCAAAAACTCCTCCATATTGCGATTAAACAACGCCAAACCTTCCTGTGAAGTTGTTACACGATTGCGTTTGTGGTCGACTGTGAGCAAATGCGGCACCCATCTTGCGGAAAGCTTTCACATGCCCAAGTGATCATTCAAAATTGAAACCACTGAGCCATGCGAGATCCCTACGGCTTCCACAATCTCTTGCACTTTCAATCTTCGATCGGCCAACACCATATCGTGAATTTTTTCGATTATTTCGGGTGAAGAGACCTCAAGTGGGCGTCCAGGACGTTCGGCATCTTCAGTGCTTGTACGGCCACAACGAAATTCAGTAAACCACTTTTTTACCATTGAAATCGATGGTGCAGAGTCCCCATAGTATTTATCAAGCTTAGCCTTGGTCTCGGTAATGGTTTTTTTTCGCAAAAAATAATGCTTAATAAGCACACGAAATTCACTTTTTTCCATTTTTTCCTCAAATTACTGGGTAGTCTGATAAAGATAGCTAGTCAAACACAAAGTAACTGACGCAGCAAGTTCAAATTTTGACAGGAGTCAACTGACAGATGCCTGTTGACAGAAGTAGTGTTGGTTTTTCAGTAAAGAGGTCAGAAATTCAAAAAGTCACGGACTTATTGACCCGCCCTCGTATAAACAAAAAATACGTAATAGAGATGTGAGCACTTCACGGGTTTTAGTTTTAATCGACGATATTTTTGAATGTCAATACTGAATACTGATATCTAAGCAGCACAAGTAAAGGAAAAAGTCCAAAAATGATTGTAATCTACTTTTTCCAAAATCAAGATTTTCCTGAAACTCATACTCACTTAAAATAGCAGTCGGAGTTTTCTTATAATATACAAATACGATGTACACGCTGACGCCCATCAGTATGAAACCAACAGCCATCAAGTATTTTAGCGATGGGTCGTGTACTATTGGCAATATTGATAGGAATATTGCCACTACCAACACAAAACATGGCACCAATGTTGGTACCCTGTAAGGCCGTGGTTTCGTCGCTTGTGTTTTTCTCAATACTAACAAAGCGACCATGGCTAGCCCGTAGAAGAACCAGAGGAACCAACTGGCGAATTCTATTAGGGTCTTAATGTTGCCAACTAAAATGAATATTGTTGTTAATAATGCCTGAAACAAAAAAAAAAAAAACACTTTAGTCGAGTGCCTGTGTAACTGGACAAAAATCAGACTCAAGATTGTACCTACTAACAATATCTTACTAGAAAAACCCAATAACACTTTGACAACACTGGTCTCGACTGGACGCGAGGTCTTGTATTCGAGACCAGTATCAACAAAGCTCAACAGTTGTGCTTATGATCAGTTACCACTACCAGTTGCGACTATAATAGTCCTCCCCAGAATGGCCCTGAGAACATTACAATAAACAGACAGTCGTTAATACAATAAAAAGTCTAATACTTACTTGGAATGCAACAGCAGGAGCTGGTGTCATCCGCTTGACATTAACATAGGAGAATACTTCTAACATGTGCCCACCGCGCGCGGCTGTGTAGCATACCCTGAAATAAAACAAAAAAAAAAAACATTTTAGAACAGTTTTCAAATCGAGGCAAAAAGAAAACCAAAATCCTCAGTACAATGCGTTTCAAATAAGAATAGGAACGTCAATGACCTCTATCTGTCAAATGTTGATTGAAAAGTACAGTTTGCAAAGAAAAGTTATTTGCGTATCTTATTGATACGCAAATAACTTTTCGTTTTTAGGGTTCCGTACCAAAATGGTAAAAAAGGAACCCTTATGGTGTGACTAAGTCTGTCTGTCTGTCTGTCACAGCTGGAAATCTCAAGAACTACTAATGCTATCAACTTGAAATTTGGAATAGTTTTAGATGACATTTACCCAACTATTTTGAAAATAAGAACGAAATAAAAATATTTATGTTTTTTTTGCAACAGGGACTGACAGGGGGTCTTAAAAATTAAAAATGGGTCTACTAGGGCATGTGGGGTATCATATGAAAGAACGCTGTTTGCACATTTTCAAACATTTTTTCGACTTTGGATGAAAAATGTAAAAAAAATACCGTTCCCCCCCCTTTTCTCCGAAGTTTGCAAAGACAAAAATCTGAAATTATTCTATGTGATAGAATCATAGAAGTTTATGTAAAGATTACAGGAAAAATAAAACGATGTCTCTAAATAGCACACTTTTTCAGAAATCGGAACGGAACCCTCGGTGCGCGAGTCCGACTCGCTCTTGACCGGTTTTTTTTAGGGGGGGTTCACCATGGGTGCCGAGGAATATTCTTAGGGACGTACATCTCCTAGTTGATCTAGTGCTATTACTGAGCATGAGGTCCTAGGTTCGATTGCCAGATTGGGCGAAGTGTTATTGGGTTTTTCCATCAAGAATTCTTTCAGAAGCAGCATGGTAGCTGCATTTGTGCCATGACAGTAGGCTCGCTCATAAACAAAACTGGCGAAATGAGGGTGTACTATTTGCTTAACCCTTTGGGGATTAAAGGCGTAGTGGTATGTTAATGTTCATGTACCATCGACAAACGTTAGGCGTTTCCAATTTTGAAACAGTTTTGCTTGCAAGCTACAATTGTACACAAAGTAAAACAAAGGGAGCAGGGTACGTTCAATGAATCTGTCAAGACGTCATTTTGTTCCGCAATACTCGCGCAATTCATTTCCAATGCGTACTAATTTGACAGCTATCGTGTGAAGTTGGCAGGAAGCGCTATCCTATTCTTATTTGGCACGCATAGTAGGTACAAAATTTCATACTCATTTTCATCCACTATTTAAATCCATTAGGGCATGAATTTTCAAAAATCCTTCCTCACTCACGTTTTAATAGAAACTCTTGTGTAAAATTTCATGCTTTCTAGACCCAGCGGTTTAGGCTGTGCGTTGTTTGCCAGTGAATGAATTTAAGGGCGCACCGAGCTTTTTCCTTCGTCTCTGTTTTTTTCTTTACGTGTAAAGAGTAAAGAAAATAACCACACTATTGCACTTTTTCAATGTTTTTCGCTGTTATTTTCATCATAATGCTCTTAAATAAAAAACTATTCTATAAACGCTCCAGTCATCCATGAACTTTATTTTAATACTTAAATGAATCATAATAAAAAAAATACTTATATAAATAAAAAAAATACTTTGCAAATTTATTATATCGAGCCAACTTCATCAAATCGTGTTTCCATCGTGTATACTGTCTAGTATATATCCCCAATAATACCAATATATTTCCGTAGATTTTAATTTAATTGTTAACTACTTCAAACAACGGTTATAAAAACGTGTTTGTGTGTATAAAAAGGTCGGTGAAGGTAGTATGGATAATCTCACCTGGTAACACCAAACTGCACACTCATAGCGCATCCAAACGTTGCTATAGCGACTCCCAGCGGTATGAGGAAGCTGGCTGGTCCCAGCACACGCGTGCCGAACGCCACGGCCACCGCGGGCACCGACGTCATCTCGCTGTAACTCAGCACCGTCATGTATGCTACGTTCATGAACACGTACAGCGCCGTTATAAGCGGCACAGCGATTGATATGCTGAGGGGTACGTTACTGGAAAAGAATAAGAATCTTATTAGTATCTTATTAAGGGTCAGTACCAGGAAAACATGTTATGGATTTTGGATAACTTTATACAGAAATCTTAAAGTAGTATCCACGAAAAAAAAAACGTCTGGCTAGCTTAAGAGTTTCCCCAGTCAGTGAAAAAATCGGATTGAGGATAAACCTTGTTGATTATTGTTAAAAAAAATTGAATATCAAAAAAAATGTGCAAAATGCACAGCCGTATTTCGATAACTTTGGCGTTGATAATAATTCACCTAATTAATATTATCACACTAATATTATACAACGTGTAACGTTAAATGCGCAAAACCTCTTAAGGGGTCATTGTACTCATCATTATGAACAACTTTTACTATAGGACCAAACCTGAAATTGCGAATATGCGAGTACAATGACCCCTTAAGAGGTTTTGCGCATTTAACGTTACACGTTGTATAGGCGAAAGTTTGTATGTTTGTTACTTCTTCAAGCTCAAACGGCTGGACCGATTTGGATGAAATTTGGTATGTAGATAGCTTATACCCTGGATTAACACATATGCTATTTTTATACCGGTCTACGCGGGTGAAACCGCGGGGTGCAACTAGTAGTTTAAATAAAGACAACATAGAACAGTGAACCCATTGATTTTTCTGTTTTTATTATAATACTAATTAGGAGACTTCTTATTTACGGCAAAGCTATCAAAATACGGCAACGCTTTTTGCAAGTTTTTGGCGATATTCAATTTTTTTTAACAATCATCTACAAGGTTTATCCTCAATCCGATTTTTTCACTGACTGGAGAAACTCTTGAGCTAGCCAGACGTTATTTTTTCTTGGCTACTACTTTAAGTTTTCAACTTATAAAAAACCCATAAGATGTGCTAATTAGAAATTAGGAGTACTTAAGTAGATAACTAGCAAAATGTGGATCTTCTATGGGTACTATCGAGGAAACTTATTTGACCAATTTGAAAACAAAATCCCGTACACACGATGACCACATCCGTTGCAAGCGAGCAAGCGTTGAAAGCAAGAATAGTCCTTACGGTGTAAAGATGGAAGTTTCCTCGACAGTACACCTCTGCGTGATATAATGTACCTATGTGTAATTGTATTAATTAAGGTATACTGTGGTGTGGGTGAAGGTCCTTAAGGACCGGATTCTTACGAGTTTTTACGAGTTTGTTAAAAACAATATGGAATATTTTAATTTTTATTTAATTTTAACAAATATGTTTAAAAATAAATGAAAAAAATGTTAATAGTACTATATGTTAATAGTAATAATAGTTAATAAAAAAAATGTTAATATTATAAAACACATTGTTTTATAAGCTGCATGAGTTTTATTGATAAAAAAAAAATTTGTAAGTACCTAATTTCTTAAAATACTATTGCATATCCGACTTGGGTAGACTGTTGAAACTAAAATTGTATAAGAAATTAATGTACACAGTTATGCAATAAATATATCTTTATCTTTACCTACACGCCATAAGTCTCTTTGTCATGTAAAAAATAGAGTAGTTATAATAATCATAGCTGTAGCTGTAAAAGTTATCTTTCAATTTTGGGCCCGCATTAATAAAATAGGCCTCCATTATCTTTGTATTCTGGGACGTTGGTCAAACTGATTGCTGATATACGACAAATTAATATCCTGATATTAATTCGTCGTTTATCCGGCGCTTTTGAAAACGATTTCAGTTATTAATTATAGCAATATGAACGATCAATAATCCGCTTATCAGGTGTGGTTATCATTAATGGCTCTGAAATCGTTCGCAAAAGCGACGGGGCGGCTTACAGATAATATAATAGTTCCGTGTCTAGGTGATTGTGTGCGCGAGAGATTTATATCTGTTACTGATACCACCTGATACAGGAAAAAAGCAATATGCACACATTGCACACCCCCCCTATTATAATGGTATAAGTAGTTAGGGCCTGTTTCACCAACTACGATTAAGTTCCATTTTTAGGGTTCCGTAATCAACAAGGAACCCAGTTTCGCTATGTCCGTCCGCAACTTATAGTTCAGAGGCTGTTAGTACTAGAAAGCTATAATTTGGCATGGATATACACATTCATCACGCCGACAAAGTGGTAAAATAAAGTTATGAAATAAAAAAAAATTCGGGTACCTTCTGTACCTACACGTAAAGTGGGGATGTTTTTTTTTCTCGTCTACCCCATGGCGCGGGGTGTTGTTTGATGGGTCTTTCAAAAAAATTGCGAGTTTGTAAAACAATTTTTCGATTTAAGTAGATACTTTTAGCCTCACTTTTTTTTTTCTTTTTTTTATCATTGTGTTTTTAGTCTAATTGGTGATCTTCCTGTGCGAGTTACAATAAATACTTTTTTTTTCATTAGTACTCACACTCCAGGGTTAATAATCTCCTCAGTGACAACCGTCACGCTGTTCCATCCATCGTAAGCCCACAAGCCGGAGTATAACGCGAGGGCAATACCTCCAGGACTGAAGGTGCTGCCTTCAAAGCCTTTGTTCAGGTGTTGTGTGTTCCCTGGAATGATAAAAGTTTGATATGATCGAGAAGATAAAAAAGAAGAACCCAAAAGATAGAAGTTTTGCCAATATCGACTCAAAGGACCAAGAAATTAGAACATTTATGGGTTATGTCATAGATTAATAGAGATGGGACACTCCGTAGTTTAGGTATGGAGCTACAAGTACACACCGGGACCCTACCACGGGGCCAATTCAGTAGGTTAGAATGTATAAGAGTTACGCGATAGAGAGGCAACTTGTAGTTGAATATAACTGTAGGTAATAAGCGTAGTGCTACCTGAATTGCACTTTATTGTGTCGTAGCAAAAGTCGCTTTTTATTTGAACGATTTTGCGGAGTGTCCCATCTATATTAATCTGTGGTTATGTTAAAATTGCAATTGTTTGTAGAAATTGTGGCTAAACCTGAACTTATCGCTTTTATAGATACTGTTACAATATTCAGGTCTTTATTAACCCCTCAAGTGTCGAATGCACCCCATGTGTGCATAAGAAAAGCCCTTTTTTATTAGGTATATAAGCTCAGATCACATATATATAAACGTAAAAAAACATCATCCGATGGAAAACATATCATCATCAGTAGTTGTGAACCTATGGGGTTCGCAACTAACCCCCAACCCTCCCCACTCGCTGGGGTTTTTGGTCTAAAATTAGCCAAACTCAGACACTTGAGGGGTTAATCATCATGCTTGGCTTGAGAATTTGTCAGAATATACAGGATGTCGTTAGGTAAGTACTTTTATTTTAGAAAAAGAATTAGGGATCCGCGCAAAAAAAAAACCATGAAATTGTGAACAAAATCTGATTCAAATAGGGAAGTATTAACTGTTGTATTGTTAACAGCTAGTTTTAAAAAATACCGTAAGCCAACGTTCGCACGGATGCAAAAATATCGGGGAGATTTTTTTTTGCGCACTGAATTTTCAACGCTCTGCTTAGCGTCAAGAGTTGAAAATCCAACAGTGTGTTTTTTCGACGCGCTGGGATGCACTCTATTGTTGTTAGGTTGGATTCTCGACGCTTGGCTCAACACTGAGAGTTGAAAATCCAGTGCGCGATAAAATCCCGCCGCGATATTTTTACGTCCGTGCGTACGTCGGCTAAGAGTAAGAGGCTTGACATTTGGACTATAAAAAAATGTTTTAAGTAAAAGTGTTTGGTACCTTTTGCAATTTCATAGATCCCTCCTCCAATGACGATGAGACATGCGAAAACTTTACAAACTCCGAATATATTCTGTACTTTGACGAACAACTTGACGCTCGTTATATTAATGTACGTCATTACAACTGAAAATAAATAAATAATTTATTAGTTTTGCATATTGATGCAGGTTTTTTTTGGTTAGGTATAATAAAATCCCTCCCATAGTAATTTATTTAGCTGTGAAGTCCCAAAAGGCTTGTGTTTAACGCCTACCAGAAAAGTACTATTTTACTACTTACCAAAAAATTCGAAATACCTGCCAGAATGGATAAATGCTCACCAAAATTAAAACCATTTTATTGTGAAATTAACGGCCGACGTCCTATTTCTGTCCTCGGGGTGTCCCTGACGTCGACCGTCTAGGGTTAGGGTTTTCGTCAGCAGGTCGACGCAGATTTGGTGAGCATTTATCCATTTTGGTGAGCATTTAATTTTTTTGGTAGTCATTAAGTATATTTAATCTCGTCGCAAAATATGGGAGGTTAGCCAACTGAAGCGCAAAAATTGTGGACTTTTTATACCCGACTACAGCAAAGCCAAAAGGAGGGTTATGATTTTAGCAGGCTATGTATTTTGCATAGAGTATGAAACCTTTCACTGCTTGACCTAGAATAGGGATGATGGGTGACTCAATTTTTTTTGTCCGTCATGTTTGTGTTATTAAAAAAATATTGGACACGTATTTTTTATTTTTTTACGTACCTAATCAAAAGATTACGGCGATACATTGAGTTAAAATGTGGCATGACGTCACATATACGCAGTTTGTTATATTTGTGACATAGCGAGCGAGCCCCCACTCCCAAACTTTAATGCGTTTTATGGTTTTATCTAAGTCATTTTTTATTATAAAATGATAAAGCAAAAAAATACGTGTCTAATATTTTTTTATTATTTGGCTGACAGACTAAATAGATTTTTTTTTTACCCAGGAATCATCCTTAGTTCTCACATAGGTTCACGTTGTCGTCGTAAGGCAGTGGTTGTTACTACTTGTTACCCTTTTGAAATTTCCCCAGTTTTTAATAATTTTGAGAGGCTAACTTTACAATAGAGGTGCAGTAGAAAATAAAACAAATATAATTAAAAAAAATAACTCACTTTTATTACTAAGTATAACTGTATTTTTAAAACTAAATTACAATCAATCTTAAACAGTATTTGTTTGGTTTGTTTCTGTATACAGGGTCAAATAAGATTACCTAGCGAAACTAAACTAAGCTTTATGTATTTATTTAAGTATATGTAAATTTTTGTTTTGCGCTTTATGTATAAAGACTACGCTTAATCATATTTTTGTCTTCTTGTTCTCACACACTACATTTGTGTCTACATTTTTTTTTCATTTTTCCTTTCGCAGGTCTGCTGGAAGAAACTTCTAAAGAAATAAGCAGTACCTTTGTACTCCTAATTATAAGTACGATCTATCTCTATGTATTTTTCTGTGTGTACATAAATTGTAAAATAAATAAATAAAATAAGCAGACCTGATGGGTATCGAGTTATCAACATCTAAACATGATAAAACAAGTTGTATTCGCTGACTAAACAGATAAATAAAATTGTCATTCCAGTCCCGGGACCATTCTGTGAAATACTGTTTAATTTAAGAGATTTTTCCAGTATAAGGTGATCTCAATTGTATAGGATTTCCTTACAATGAGAGGTCAGTGTGGCGACGTTTTGTCGACGGAAGAATAGACAAAATGACACATTGCCATGCTAATGTCCGTTTTCACCAACCCTAAGTGACACTCAAATGAATCCTTAAATATTGTTGCACTGTTGGATTTTCAACTCTCGGCGCTTTTAAGAGCCTATACAACCTCAGCTCAAATTCAAATTTCGCCCCCACTTCCCCGCGCCACCTCACTCTTTATTTCGCTCGCACACTACTACTCGCGGTGACGCGGACACACAAGGTCAAAGCGATTTTGTTAGAGTAAACTACACTAATATCGGACGAGTACTAAGTAATAAAATTATCAATAATAATTTAATATTAACTTGTCATTATAGGTACGAACATGAAATTATATATCGCAAAATTAATTTCAATGTACTAAGTACCTACTAACTTCTCATCAAGCTATATTTTCCAGTATAAGCTGACCTCTCATGGTACGGAAAGCCTATACAATGTGAGATCAGCTTATACTGGAATGTTATAGCTTGATGTGTAGCCGTGTGCAGTATTTTACCTACTGCTACAAAATAGCTAGTCAAGAGCGCGCTAGCTTAGCGCTGAAGGTTCCGCCCATTGGTTTAGTAGTAAGTTTACGGTTTATAGTTTGCGCCGTGTATTTATGTAGGTAGTAGGTCTATGCAAGTACCTACATATACATACCTACGTATATGTTACATATTTTGCAAATCAATTCATAAATTCCAGTGTGCGTCTATCTGACAGGCCCCAACGAGATTCATCAACAGGTGATAGCTTGTCATAAAGACATTATTTTGTACCTAAAGAAAATAAATAAGATATATTTTGTACCTTGACAGTTTTTGATTAAATGACGTTTTTATGAAGTGTCTTGCTAGCGGGCCCTTTATGGTTATTTTTATTGTTATTATACTTTCAGATCGCACAATAGTGTTAGGAGCTTGATACTATTATGTACCTTACAAATCCAAAATCTCGACTTTCTGTGAGCTACACTTCAGAAGATATTCGTTATTTAAACAAGCGTCCAGCCAGCGGGCCCCTTTTTTAAATACTACTATTTTATATCATACAATAGTGTTAGGAGCTTGATACTATTATGTACCTTACAAATCCAAAATTTCGACTTTCTGTGAGCTATACTTCGGAAGATATTCGTTATTTAAACAAGCGTCCAGCCAGCGGGCCCCTTTTTAAATACAACTATTTTTCATCATACAATAGTAATAGGAGCTTGATACTATTATGGTACAATCCAAAATTTCGACTTTCTGCGAGCTATACTTTAGAAGATATTCGTTAATTAATTGTGATTTTTTATTTGCTTTAGCTCGTCAGTCATTATTATGTTACAGAAAACGATTTTTTTTTTATTTTTTTTTTATTTTGCCAAGTATGAGACCTAGCTAGATCAATTTTTTGCACCCGTAAACCCCTATATTGCAAGTTTCATCGAAATAGTTAGAGCCGTTTTCGTGAACGTGAGTACAAATATTACTCGTTTAATAGTATAGGGATGTTGTATAAGGTTTTTGATGTTGTTTAAATTTCTAAGTTCTAAATTGACATTTGTTACGCGTTGTCTGAAATTTTAAAATTATTTAAAATTACTGTCGACATGTTTAGACATCTTTTGTTCCTAACAATTTAAACAGATTAAAGATTACTATTACATTTTCTCTTTTAATTTACATCGTCATCATTAGCGTCGTACTTAACTCTCTTACTCTTTTTCTTAATCCCAGTTTTGGTGTTATAGCCCTATTGGATTATGAACGTAGGTATAATGTTTGAAAAGGGGTTTGCTAGCTAGACGATCGTTTAATTAACGAATATCTTCTGAAGTATAGCTCGAGAAAGTTGAAATTTTGGATTTGTAAGGTACATAATAGTATCAAGCTCCTAACACTATTGTATGATATAAAATAGTTGTATTTAAAAAAGGGGCCCGCTGGCTGGACGCTTGTTTAAATAACGAATATCTTCTGAAGTATAGCTCACAGAAAGTCGAAATTTTGGATTTGTAAGGTACATAATAGTATCAAGCTCCTAACACTATTGTATGATATAAAATAGTAGTATTTAAAAAGGGGCCCGCTGGCTGGACGCTTGTTTAAATAACGAATATCTTCTGAAGTGTAGCTCACAGAAAGTCGAGATTTTGGATTTGTAAGGTACATAATAGTATCAAGCTCCTAACACTATTGTGCGATCTGTAAGTATAATAACAATAAAAATAACCATAAAGGGCCCGCTAGCAAGACACTTCATAAAAACGTCATTTAATCAAAAACTGTCGAGGTACAAAATATATCTTATTTATTTTCTTTAGGTACAAAATAATGTCTTTATGAAAAGCTATCACCCGTTGATGAATCTCGTTGGGGCCTGTCAGATAGACGCACACTAAATTCCACTGCTACAAAAAACTTGTCAAGTGCGAGTCACCATTGCGTTGAGGGTTCTGTAGGTACGCATAAGGTTTGTATAAATATAAGATGCATAGGTATAGGTAGGAATGGTAGGATAGGGATGATGGTAAGTATGTAGGTAGGATAGGTAGGTAGGTAGGTAAGTATGTAGGTAGGTAGGTAGGTAGGTAGGATAGGTAGGTAGGTAGGTAGGATAGGAATGTAGGCAGGCAAGTAGGTAGGTAGGTAGGTAGGTAGGTGGGTAGGGTAGGTAGATAGGTATGGTAGGTATATACCATAAGTATTTTGAAAGTAATTAAAGATCGTCAAAATTATACAACAATTATTTTAATTCGCTTAAATCTCTAATTGGCATATTTCGAACATGTCTGGGATCGCATAGCTCAGACAACATGCATGTAATGTAAAAATGTTCTAATTTTGGTTCCATTTCTTCCCAATATTGGTCATCTCTCTCTATAATTTCAACTTTGATGTCTTTGTCGCATCCAGACCATACTCCGAAAATACATTTTTGCCTACCGGTGACATGTAATTGTCCCTGCACTTGTATATACCATGGATGTTGGCACCGTCTCCGATATTCAGGAGAAGTCCTGGAGTGAGGCAACATTATAAAAAAAAACAATTACCTACTACATAGATACCTATTTCTTGTATATTGTGTCAAAACAAAAACAAACCTATTTAGGTAACTTTTTATTTTTTATAAGAGTTATCCCCACCTGGATTTATCCTAAATCGTGGACAAACACAAATCTTCACATGCCAACTATTTTACGTGTAAATGGCGTATATTTTGATTTGTCTAAAGTTAGCAACTCAACTAAGTCGCCAACCGGCGCAACTACCCTACTTACTTCAGTACGTTTATCATATGTTTGCCTGTTTCTTTACGCCAACCCCGTCGCTTCTTATTTTTATTACGGTTATTTCCCATTGCGCCAACACTATAAACCTAAGTACTTCAATGTATTTTAATTTTACGTCGTCCTGTTGTGTAATTTGTGTTCTGAGCGCAAGCGACACAGCCCTCCCGTACGACAGCCGAAGCGAGACTGAACGGGGGTGTCGGGCGGAAGGGAATGAACGTCAAGACGCTGATAGTTTAGGTAATTTCTTTTTACAGTGAAAATAATGGTAATTTAAAAAAAGTATATAACATAAGACCTGCTTTATAGTTAGTTCAGTTAGTATGCAAAGTTTCATGATCCAATTTGACGTATTTTTTGAATAACAGCGGTTTTTTGTTCGGTTTGGAGGTAACTTTGGGATTTTTTTGTATCGAGAAAATTTCAAGGAATCGTGTTTTCGTCTAACATAGTACCTAACATTAATCCTCAACTTTACCATATATTTAATTCAAAATTAAAGCTGCTGTATTTTCGACGTAACGGAGGATCATGCCAAGCCATTTGAGGTAGTATAGGCTCTTAAGCCTAGCGTTGAAAATCCAACAGTGCATTTTAGGGATTTCTACAAGTGTCACTTAGGGTTGGTGAGAACGGGCATTAGACGCGTAGAATGCGTAGAAATATTTCTACAATATGTAATGTTGTCTATTCTTCCGTCGACAAAACCCGTGTCTATGGTGGTCTTGCTACATGCTACGCGTGCTGCAGTCCCCAATCTTTTTAGCCGGGTTGACCAAGCGCGAGGCGATGCGCAGAATGCTTAAGTTAGGTATCAGTTGGTAAAATACCAAGCACAGATATCGCAAGATGGCGGCCGCGCTCACTTCAGCCCGGCCAAAAAGATTGGGGACGCAGACGCCAGAAAAAAGTTAAATTCTTGACTGGTAACTTATTTTGTTTTTGCACTACCTAATTTTGTTTTTTGAATTTTTATTACCAGCATTACAAACATAGGTTACACTCAGAAAAACAATAGCAACAATTGACTACTGAGCACACTCACACACTTGATTTTCAAAAGAAGTAGTTTTGCTCTGTCTCTCTGTTGCTGACTGTACCTAAAATACTGATGATCAATATGCCAACTTAACTTCCATATTGTTATAAGGGTTGACGGTGACAATTTTCATGTCTCTCAGTAGTTCTATTATTTGCAATGTTTCAGATGTGATTGGTATGTAGCCGTTTGATGTCTCATTGAGGTGCTCTGACATTAATTGCTGGAAAAAGAAATATTACACTGTAAAACTCTTCTTTTGTGATTTTTCTTCCTAAAATTAAAGAAAATGCAATTTTAGAAAGAAAAATCTTTTAAGGCGAAAGCGCCAAGGTAGCCCGCGAAATTCAAAATTTCTTACGTTTTTTGCAATTTGTAGGTCAGTGTGAGCTTGTATGGTGATTAAATTATGATTCGCGGCAGTAGCTAATATGGCTTTACAGAATTATAATCATTAGAATTAGCAATACAACTCCATAAGTTAGCATTTACCTCAAATCTAGCGATTTCATGAAATCATGAGGTTTGAGGTAAATGCTAACTTATGGAGCTGTATTGCTGATTTTAATGATTATAATTCTGTAAAGCCATATTAGCTACGGCCGCGAATCATATTTTAATCAACATACAAGCTCACACTGACCTACAAATTGCAAAAAATTTAAGAAATTTTGAATTTCACGGGCTACCGTGGCGCATCAACCTTAAGTATCCATAATTTCTCTGGTACATTCAACAGAGGCTAGAATACAGTAAACACCATTTTATAACTACAGTCTACAGTCCAGGAGATTATTTATTCTTTAATAAAAACTAGCTGACTCAACCAACTTTGCCCTGTCCAAATTTCATGTATGAGTATATTCTTAATATTTTTTTTTGTGAATTTTTCCTATGTTTTAATACTTATTCTGCTATTTGGGGCGGAAACAAATCCAACAAATCAAACATCGTAAAAATCGGTCCAACCGTTCCTTGAGTTATAAATGGAGTAAATAACCCCACTTCGTTTTATATATTTTATTTTATATAGATAAGAGACAAACATTTAAATAAAAAGATGGCAGGCTGATTGGCGTCTTTTTCTTGAAATTGTCAGATCAAATTTTGATGACCCTTTGCACAAGGGTATATGAGTAAAAAACAACCAAATAAAAAAAACCTTATCGCTGGTTTGGCCCCATAAAAAAATGCCCAGCCTCCATTATTTATCAATATTCAGATTGTACACACGGTTATATATCAAGCTATACATTTCCAATAAAAGCTGATCTTGCATTGTATAGGATTTCCGTACAATGGGAGTTCAGCTTATACTGAAGAACAGATTGGGTGGTGACTCAGGCATTTGGGGTCAGGAGATATAAAAGGAAACAAAGTAAATTCATATAAAACTCACCCCCATGACCTCAATGAGCATACTATCCGAGTTAGGGAACAGCGAGTGTATGAGCCCGTGTAACTCACTCTTTAGAGTCTGAAACCTCTCCTTAGCTCTATAGATGTGTTCCGGCTGTACTTCACGCTTGTTTGCCTTAGGACGGGACTTGGCCTCTTGTGTTAAAGCTATTTGGGTTTTTAATCTGAAATATTATTGAATTTGTTTTGAAATTACTCTACTTCAAGTAACTCAGCTGAGAGAAATAGTGCAGAATAAAAAATGCAAAAATACTGGGAGTATAATTGCAATTTTTCCTTATAAATAAAGCTCATAATAGTCAGTATAATTTGTAGTAAAACATTCAGCTTACCTATCTATCTCAGCATCAATATCACGTATGGAGCCTCTCATGAAAGCAGTGTACTCTTCCACCTGGTTTGCTTTTTCTTTAATTTCTTTGAGAAACTGGATGGTTAGGAGGTTATCATCCACTGTAACCGGGGTTTTCGAATTCTGAATCTCTGTTCCCAATCCTGACACGTAACAAAGCGATTTTTTGTTCATTTGTTCCAAGCTAACATTCGGCGCTTCCGACATTTGTTCGATGATAACATTCCGCTCGTGCTTGCAACAAGCTTTTAGTTCTTTTATTTCGCGATTCACCGCGTCTTTTGTTTCATTATTACGCTCGGAGGACATTCTAAAAACAAGTTGAATAAAGTTACATCAATAATGAAGAACTAACGTGATTACTACAAACTTTTATATAAATAAACTATTTTTACTTACGTGGATTATGTAGATTATCAACTTTGACACTTCTAGTTAGTTATTCACAAGTAAAAGTTATTAAAACTTGATTAGAAACACAAAAATTAAGAAATTGAGAACGTTTCAACGGTCCAGTGTTTGTTTGGTTTGGTTTGGATTTTGAAATTGACATGACAGAGTGACACTGACAGTTCATTCACAGCGTAATAGTGAGGCGCGCCAACTGGGAAAAGTTCACAGTGACCCAATCGATTCAACGGTTACTAATCGATTTAGATAAAAATGTAAATTAAAACATTGATGTAAAAAAAAAGTTAAATTTAAAAACATACTTACACAATGCTGCTACAGAAGCCAGTTTTATAGCTATATCTTTATAATCTTGGTCTAAATCTGGAGTAAAAGGTTGAATTGCGTATTCAGCAAACGTCATGACGATTATAGCGACTTCTGCTGGTCTCAAAATAACAACATATATCCATGCACAAATAAATGAGGGCAATGGGCCCCAAAATTTATGAGTGTTTCCAAATGCTTCTTGAAAATAGGAGTATTCAGCGCCGGATTTACCGACCACAGTCCCTAATTCAGCAAATGACAATGCTCCTGAAAAAAATAAATTCTTTCAGTAAACTTAGAAGAAACTTAACAGTAGGTAGTATGTAGATGTAGGTAATCAATAGGTATCTTACCTACACCCACCTAATAAGGATATAATTCCAGAAACTGTCCATATTATCAGGCAAAGTCCAACAGATCCAGAGTGTTCGAGCGCGGAAGCTGGTGACACGAAGATACCAGATCCTATCATGACTCCAAGTATCAAGTTTACTGCGGAGAACAGGCCCAGTTCTCTCTTCAGTTTGACGCCACTTCCACACGCCTTTGCCATGCCATTGCCTGTCTCACTCTTTTCAATCAGTTCTGCTTCTTTGTCAGCCATTTTTGTTTACCTTTAACAATAAAACAAAACATATAATACCTAGCAGTCTTTATCATGTTATGATATGGTAGCACTACATTGTAATATTATTTATTGGTATAATAACCGCTAAGTTATGTCGATGTACTCGAGCGGATTTAATAGCGGATTGCAAATTGAAGAGCCGCTAACATTGAAAAATGCATAATGCAGGTGACTTTCTCACAATTTTAGTGCAAATTGCCGTGAATGTATTTATTATCTTTAACTTTTCTAAAAATATCTTGTCTAAAAACGGAATTTCGTCTCAGTTGTGTTCATGAATTAATCAATCAACTCAGACTATCGCAGTCCACTGCTGGGCATAAGCCTCTCCCAGGCTGCGCCACAACACCCTGTCCTCAGCCTTCCGCATCAAGTCTGTCCCAGCCACCTTATTCAGATCGTCGGTCCATCTAGATGGGGGGCGTCCCGCACTCCGCTTGGCGATACCCGGTCTCCACTCCAGGACTCGAATGCTACACCGGCCATCGGTCCTTCGACAAACATGGCCACTGGCTAGCCCACTGCCACTTCAGTTTGCTTACTTTGCAAGCTATATCGGTTACTCAGGTTCTTTTCGGGATAACTTCATTCCTGATTTTAGAAACTCCGAGCATAGCCCGCTCCATAGCGCGCTGAGTGACCTTGAATTTGTGGACCAGCCCGATGTCAGTGTCCACGTTTTAGCAACGTATGTCATAACGGTTAGGGCGCACTGGTTGATAACCTTAGTTTTCAAACATTGCGGGATAGGTGACGAAAAGACTTGACGAAGTTTTCCAGTTTTTCTCAGTTGTGTTAATAAACTTGGCTAATATGCGGAACAAACAAAAGGAAATGACTAGTTCGTTAGTCTCAGTAGGTATATCAAGGACAATAGGCCGTTCTCTCCGTCTACTGCATTGCTCTACTTACATTTCAGTACCTACATATTCTGTATTTCACTAGTGTTTCAGGGTATTCACGAAAAGATTGCCGCCAAGCGTTGCATAATAAAGTCGTAAGAGGTATTATATAGCTGCTATACTACAAAACTCGTGAGCAATGCTTTTAACAATGGTCCAGTACTTGTAAATTGTAAATTGTAAGACATAAATTACTTTGTTGAAAAGAATCCCGACGCAACGACTCGTCGGATAAACCATCCAATCTTAAACTTCCATTGCTGGTTCACTAGCTACTTCGCGAAACCGTTTGTATTTTAACTGAGTAATGAGCATCAACCATGCATCAAAGCATCGATGTATGTGAACCTGTGTCATTGTGTGAGGTCGTAAGGATAATTGAGTTAACGGTGGTGAATGAACTTGGCTCACACGTGGTCCGTGTAAAGGATTATATAGGAGGGACCTACGCAAGAGGTGGCATGGGAACATTTTTGACCTCGTCGCCGAATGAAGGAAGGTGAACCGGAGGACCCACTTTAAGTAGGTACCAATCAAGATATGACATTCATTGGCTTTTATGACTGAGTATTCGGATCAAATTCGTTATTGGACATTTCTTAAAACTTATTATGACTTTTAGGCCCTTAGCACATCTCCGTCGTGGAACCATAACAGCGAAACCGCAGTAGTTTATTTCAACTGACTCGCATGATCAAACAGCGGAATGAGATGAAATGTGCTAAGGCCCTTAGTCATAGCAAGATCCAGATCAGGGTGTCCACTCCCTAAGCACGAATCCGTAGTTTTGGACTTCGTTACGGGCGTTTCCTACTCCGTATCACCTACGGACAGATGATTAGTTCGGGGCCCGAACAAATGACAACACGATTTGACAGTTGTCCCTACTCCCGATGAGTTTTTACCAGTCCGAAAAATTTAACTTTTACATTTGTTTTGTTTTGAGGGATTGTTATGTCAGACGGATAGACTTAGGGAGTAGGCCCCCAGATTCAGATCAACAAAAAAATCACAGAGCAGCAATCATGTGTAGGCTACGTATAAAATGCATGCATTTGACGAAATAGAAAATCATATCCAAAAACATTAAACAATAATTCGATTTCTAATTAACATGATATTTCATCATTGATTAATTTATATTAGTTACTTAAATGGATTAATATAAAAACTATAAGTCAATGATTAAATGTCAAAATATGACATTTCATCATTGATAATTACTTAATTCTGAACTGATAAGTCATAAAATGACATCCTTTTGCTGGGATTGATTACGGTCATACTCGCTTTACCTACTACAATTATTTGTTATAATTTGAAGGTTAGATAGTGATGTTTGAGGGAGGCTTATAATATCCAGCCGTGGACGTATTTCGGCTGAAATGATGACGACGATGATGAGATGTTGACGCGCATGCGCTATGAAGCGACTTCTGGTTTGAAAAAAGCAGGCAAAGCGTATAATATTAACTGTAGCAAAGCCTTTTTTTATAATTTTATGTTTCACAATCGAAAGACAGAGAACTTACAGCTTGTTTAAATAAATATACCTAGACCGTATCTCCCGTCGCTATTCATTCATCAACGCAGTCTGTAGTGACTGTTGACAGATATATTACTACATCCTACGTTATATTACTGATAAGAAACTATTGTCTGTTAATTTTCTGATACCAAACTGTGAAGTGTTGATTACAGAAACCTGACAATAGGTATGCCTAGAGTCGTTGGTTTTGTAATCGAAAGCCATTTGAAGATGATGGTAACTGAAATTTAATTATAAATGAATGTCTTCGATTGTACGGCCTCTTTAATCCTCGTTTAGTACGTAAACTATCGCATATCTGCATTATTGATGTTTCGATAGCATTAAGTAGATCTAGACGTTATTAATTTCTAATCGTCTAGGAATCGAATGATCTTGTGAACTTTGAACGTGTGGTAGTAGTAGGTACTCACGCATTTTCCTTATTGTTATTAAATAACTTTATCATATGGGTACCTACTTGATTCTACTCGGTAAACAATGATATACAACTTAAAAGGAACGAATTCACTAAACCGAGAAAGCGCTCCTTTTTTTGATGTGTTATTATTAAGTCATTATAATTTACATTTATTTGACCAAGAATGAAAAATAAATCATTGTAACTCGGCGACGGAGGCGCCACGTCGCCGAGGCTGGCCCAAGAAGAGGTGGCGAGACAACCTAGACGCGTGCCACAAGGATTGGATCAAGGTGGCCCTGGAAAAGGATACTTGGAAGGACTTGGGGGAGGCTTTTGCTCAGCAGTGGGACAGTGTAGGCTAATATAAAAAAAAACTTAACGATAGGTACGGTAAATCTTATCTGTGAAAGATGTTTAAAAAAAAATCTGGTAAAGTTTTTAATTGCTCTAGTAATTATGTTAATTTAATACTTGCACGAAGGCTTTTAATGACACTTGTAAATTAAATAATCTTCATGTTAGGCCATAGAGTGTGTCTCCTGAGTTTCAGAAACAAGACCTATTCTAGGTAATGATAATGATTACATATTAACATTTTATTTTGTACAACATTGCGTTCTTACCGCCTTCGGACTTGATTAGTTTTTGGTTGGACAAAACACAGTGAAATTATGCGAAAATGATAAACTGGTATTTTGTTAGTTGATATAATTAGTATTTAGGCGTGCATAGCTATGTTAATTTGGTCGGAACTTCGGAAGGCACCTAACATTGATTTTAAAATAACTGCTAAAAATGTCGACAAAAGTGACGCTTATTGAGTTTTCCTCTACAATTTTTTTCCGTAAGAACTATGCGAGTTTTAAAAACGTCGTCAAAAGTGACGCTTAGCACAGATACTAATCTGAGTGCTTAATGAGATATTCCTATACATAATTTTTCTGTTACAATTTATTAATTATATTTTGTGTGCAAGTTATAAATTATAGGTAACCCATAATATCGTTCCTACAGTTAAGTATTATTTCTATTTGACCGATAAGGTGCATATTGCGTACAACAGCTTGCTGTATGTATGGGCGTATGAGTAATGACTCAATTATGTTATCCTGCAAAATACCTATAAAACATTTACCTATGTTTTTAAACAAAGAGTGAGACTGACCAACTCTTCAGTTTTAATCATTGATGTACTTATATAATGTTGACATTTGCTGAAAACCTATTTTCCTTTTTCTTCAGCTTATTTCTTCGTATTTCTTTTCATTTTTACCTCAATATTCTTTAAAAATACCCTTTTTTGTTCACAGCCTTTTGTATTGGGGATGCCAATGGCTAATACTGCCTCATGGAATGGAGGTCATGAGACAACAGCAAACACCCCTTTATTGAGTGATAAATTAAGGTCGGATATAGGACAGTGCTGTGACGCATTTGTCTGGCTCGATAAGTGGACATCGCGACATTTGATCTAAGTTACAACTTAGCTTTTGTTTTGCCTAAATATAGAAAATATGGCAAATGAAGGTTGGTTTCAGTATCACCGAAACGATAGCTGCTCATGGTGATTATTTAGTTTTGCATTTAACTGCTCGTCTACTAGTCTTTGGAGTTACGAGTACGACAGTTTTGCCGATAGGCGATGCCAACCTAAGCCACTGCTTCAATGTGTGCACAAATATCCGTTCCAAACATCCAAGGTAAAAAAGGATGATGGTCTAAATGAGAAGTCACGTTGTCACGTTCATATTTCTGTTTCATTTACATAACGGATTCATCTAACTAATTGTTGAAAGAACATAATATTTGATATGCTAAACACGAAACGCGTCTCTGGAAAAATCATGCTTTTTGAGTGCTATTTAAGAGCAAGCTATTTATGAAGGAGCTATCTATTAACGTTGCTTAAAGTTTTAAGTAATGATTAGTGTGTGGCGGCATCTACATGTGAACTACGCATGACACTGACGTCACGCAAAATCCTGAATCGCGCAAAGCAGTTTACCACGCGACTGGCATATACCTACTGCCACTGGGTGTAATATTAATCACCGTTATCCTCTTATCATTATGAACAACTTTTACTGTGGGACCAAAAAAAAATCAGTTGTTACCAACATTTATGTTCGCTTTCGTCAATATGTACGGAGCAGCTTTTTTTTTTTGATGTGATGCACTGATAATGGTATTTACTCGGCTATCGACGATTTGTGTACCTAAAATTATTCCGATAAAATATAAAAATACGACCTTGACTGTCTGTTACTATAAAACCATAGGTACTTAGGTACTTAATTATAAAAAAACATTTATCTAGGTACATATTGATATGCCTTGAAGTGGTTACATTATTGCTACCTACGAAAAACTAAATCAGTTTTATCAGTTACATATTGAGTAGGCGAAGTAAAGATATACCTATCTCTACGTTTTATATAGCTATAGTAGTAAAAAACTGAGAACCTCCTTTACTGAAAATGCTGATAGCATTTTGTAACACCTGCGAAATAGAGAATGACCTGGTAATTTGCATACCCATCGTCATCATCTTCAAATAGATAGATCTAGTATACTGAAACTTAATTTTAGCTGAGCAAACATGCACTGTCGTCAACCTCATCATGGTTAGACACTGAAAATCTTTTTGCGGGCCCTCCTTAGGTAGGTCAATCTTACTAAAAGGTTCGTGTTAAAGATAATTGTATTGGACTATTGCTAGTACACACGGCTACATATGAAGCATACATTTCCAGTATAAGCTGATCTCGCATTGCATAGGATTTCCGTACAATGTGATGCCAGCTTATACTGGAAATTCATAGCTTGATATGTAGCCGTATGTACAAGTAATCTCTCTGTGTGGATTAGATAGATAAACATACATCCATATTGCTTTTTTTGGCCTGACTCATTCACTCTGAGATAACCACGATTTAGTACTCACTATTATAGCTGTTTTTAACCCCCGACGCAAAAAGAGGGGTGTTATAAGTTTGACCGCTATGTGTGTGTGTGTGTCTGTGTGTCTGTCTGTGGCACCGTAGCGCTTAAACGGGTGGACTGATTTGGATGCGGTTTTTTTTATTTGAAAGCAGGTTTTCCAGCGATGGTTCTTAGACATGTTTTATCAAAATCGGTTCAGCCGTTTCAAAGTTATTTGCTCTTTTGTTAGCTGCGGTAGGGATCTTAGACGCGTAATGGGTATTTACTTTACTTTCAAACCTTAGTGTGACCTAAAATTTGAAACATCCATGTATGCTATCTATCTATGCAAGATTATGGAATTCTTGGTCTGATGCTGCAGCCAGAATATCCAGCACTAGTGTGCTGGATACACTCTTGAAAAATTAATGGCAGAAATGTCGTGTTTGGATTCATTTATATCAGTATTTGATTCTATATACAATGCAATGGTGGCAACAGGATGAGCTGATGCTGCAGCCAGGATGTCCAGCACACTAGAACAGTCTTGAAAAAGTAATAGCAGATATGTCGTGTTTGGATTCATTTACATCAGTATTTGATTCTACATACAATGCAATGGTGGCAACACGATGAACTGATGCTGCAGCCAGGATGTCCAGCACACTAGAAGACTCTTGAAAAAGTAATAGCAGATATGTCGTGTTTGGATTCGTTTTGATCAGAATTTTATTCTACATACAATGCAATGGTGGCAACACGATGAGCTGATGCTGCAGCCAGGATATCCAGCACACTAGAATACTCTTGGTAAAATAATATAGCAGATATGTCGTGTTTGGGTTCGTTTTGATCAGTATTTGATTCTACATACAATGCAATGGTGGCTATGCGATGAGCTGATGTTGCAGTCAGGATATCCAGCACACTAGTACACTCTTGAAAAAAAAATAGCAGATAGTAGTGTTTGTATTCGTTTTTTTATCAGTACCTATTTAATTCTATTTGCAGTACGATGGTGGCATCATTATAAGTTAATGTTATGTGCAGAGAAACTTAACATTCTGCAGTAATAAAAATGCATTTCTGTATTGTTAAATTGTTTAAAAAGTTTAAAAAGGTTCAAAAAAAAATTAAATTAAAAATTTAAAAAACCCCCAACGCAAAAAAGAAAAGAGAACATTTAAAAAGTCAAAAATAATACCTATCGTTGAGCCATCAAATTCGATTGAGTAATACCTATATATATTTTAATTACAGAAATTGATGGATGGCACGATAAGGTTTGCTCATTGAATTGGCGCTATAATTTCGCGGCGGGATACCGCATATGTACATAGTCAATCAAGTGAAGGGTCTGACTTACTTATGCGGTACCCCGCCGTGACATTATAGCGCTATTATAGGTATTATTTTTGACTTTTTAAATGTTCTCTTTTCTTTTTTGCGTTGGGGGTTTTTAAAATTTTTAATTTAATTTTTTTACAAGCTTTATTTATCTTGCAATGTTCGTATGCAAGTAGTCTTTTTCAAAATTTGCAAGTTAAATTTGACCTGCTTCGCGGTGTTCGATTGAGCTAAAATTTGGCATATGTAGGTATACTGTGTAAACTCGGTGACAATGCAATATGTTGGTACCATCGAGGTGATCTGATGATGGAGCCGGAAGGTGGCCACAGGATAGGATGAGATGAACTCATTAATAAAACGATGCAATCATATCTAGTTTGGGCTCATTTGATTAGTCTTGACAAGGACTATGGTCCTAGATGATATTCAAACTAATAAAAGCTTGTTTAAAAGTAAGTAAGTTACCTAATTAATACAATTGTTGTTAGAACTGTAAAAGAAAGAAAAGAAAAGAAATAAAAATATTTTATTTGGGACAAGCACAGGAAATACAGTAAAGAAGGAGCATATAAAAGTAACAAAATAAACATAAAAAAACCGGTCAAGAGCGAGTCGGACTCGCGCACCGAGGGTTCCGTTCCGATTTCTGAAAAAGTGTGCAACTTAGATACATCGTTTTATTTTTCCTGTAATCTTTACATAAAATCCATTTATTTACTTTACCCGTCCGCATTTCGGTCACAGAAATTCATAATTATGTGTACCAAATTTTAACTTAATGGGTCCAATAGATTCGGAGCAAACTAGCTGTGACAGACGGACAGACAGACAGACACACGAGTGATACTTTACGGGTTCCATTTTTTCCTTTTGAGGTACGGAACCCTAAAAATGGGGATATAATAGTAAGATGATAGTTAATACTAATAACTGATGTGGTGTTCTGAGTGAAAAAGAATGCAATGTCAGATAATAATCCTATCAACTTTTCATACATAGAGATGGAGCGGGGGAGGGGTTGAGAGTGTAGGGGAAGGGGGACGTGGTGAGGGGGAGGGGGAAGCAGTTATGAGGTGTGAGGGGGAGGTAGGGGGAAGGGGATGCGGTGACGGGGAAATAGAGGGGAACGTGAGAGGGGGATGGGGAGGTAGACGGTAAGATGTGGGTGAGAGGAGAGTTAGAGGAGGTGGGTTGAGAGGTTGGGTGAGAGATGGGGGGACGAGCGCCTTAACACCTTAATGTTGCTTTTTGTGTAGCACTGGATTCATTGAAGAAACCCGACAGAAATGACCGAAAAATAGAAAGTCGGGAAAATGAAGGGTTCCGTAGTTGGGATTAGTTTATCCCAAGAACAAACTTATCATTATAGTTGAAACATGTTCTCCCATACGTTCCAACTGTAAATGTAAGTTTGTAGTCACAATATTGAGAGATTTACCATGTTATTTTAAGACCACAGACTTCTTATAGGTTTCCTGTAATCTACATGTAAAGAACTATTTTTTGTATTTTTTTCAAAATTTTAGTAGAAGTTTCGGAGATTAGGTGGAGGAATGGTCAATGTTCGTCTATTTGCTTAAATAACTCTAAAACGATTTATTTTAAAATAATTATATAGTAAGCCCTTTCATTTGATATGTCACAGTACAGTTTGCAAAACATTTTTTTAGAATTTTCTTATTTGCCCCCTAAAAGTGACCCTCATATTCAAAATTCATTTATTTACCTTAGCCGTACGTGTTTGGGTCACAGAAATCCATATCTGTACCAAATTTCAACTTAATCGGTCTATTAGATTCGGAGCAAATTGGCTGTGACAGACGGACAGACAGACAGACACACGAGTGATCCTATAAGGGTTCCGTTTTTTTCCTTTTGAGGTACGGAACCTTAAAAAGGAGTAAACGCCAGTCGTCGTCAGAGCTGACACTCACACTTTATTTAAAAATGGGTTTCCCTTTCAAATATAGCAGTTTCGTATATGCTGTCCAGGAATTCCGGTCTCTGGACCTGGATTTCTCTCTAGAGGTCGAGATTATTTGAGGCATCTTTATAACCGACTTCAAAAGAAAGAAGTTTTCAATTCTTCTGTTTTAGGGTTCCGTAGCCAAATAGTACATAGAAAGGGAAGTCTTATCATTACGTCCTGTCCGTCTGTCCGTCCGTATGTCACACACTTAATGTTTGAAAGAGTTTTCTCCAGAGATGGTCACCTTTACTATGGTGAAGATCTAACAATTGAACTCTTCAATAACGCAGAGACAGTAGGTATACGTACAGTGATTTGGTTATTGTACAGAAATCAAAGAAAATTACTGGGTAGTTGCATCCGTGGTCACTAATTATGGACTTCGATCGTTTTTAAAGTTTTGCCTCCCTATACATGGATGTTCACGGTATAAACGAAAGACAGTTTGATGCGCAGTCCAAACCGCACAGATCCATCCGCGGTTTGGAATGCAGTCCACAGATCCGTGGTCCAAACTGTAGGTATCTAAACCCCGCTATTCGTTCGTTCCGAAACGATAGTTTGGAATGGCGCGTTGTTTCCAGCAGTCCGAATACGTGTAAAACCCCGCTATTATAAACCGTAGTAACTGCAGGGCTGTGGTAGAGAACCCCAGGTAGCGGTTCCAACCAGGCAAGATCGGAAGATTCTTCATTTTATTGGAGGAGTGATACCTACACCGACATGCACGCGAACGAAGTCGCGGGCACAGCTAGTCTTTACATAAACTTCTATCACATAGAATAATTTCAGATTTTTTTCTTTGCAAACTTCGGAGATAAGGGGGGGGGGGGGGGAACGGTATTTTTTTTTACATTTTTCATCAAAAGTCGAAAACTATGCGGCCTAAAAAAAAATAAAAATAGTTTGAGAATGTGCAAACAGCGTTCTTTCACATGATACCCCACATGTCCTAGTAGCCCCACTTTAAATTTTTAAGACTTTAAGAATTTTTCAGTCCCTGTTGCAAAAAAAATATAAATATTTTAATTTCTTTCTTATTTGCAAAATAGTTGGGTAAACGTCATCTAAAACTATTCCAAATTTCAAGTTGATAGCATTAGTAGTTCCTGAGATATCCAGCTGTGACAGACAGACAGATAGACAGACAGACAGACTGAGTCACACCATAAGGGTTCTTTTTTTACCATTTTAGTACGGAACCCTAAAAAGACTGTAAAGTAACTGTAAGTAACAGGGTCAGTCTCAGGACTCGGTCACACTCACGAATTTAACGCCAGATCGATGATGTATTTTGATGAACGCTTTGTGTACAAATTACGAATGGAGTGTTACGATAGACTTTGAATTGCCTCGATCATGAGCCATTATACCTACAGCGCAGTGTCAGCTGTAGGAAGCAGTTTATCGCGGTTTACGATCACAATGAACTCACAATGTCATTTAAACTCATAACATTATCGATTATTTTCGCATGGCATTAACTAACCGATTGTTGTTTAGAACTTTATTCAAGATAAGGTAAAACACGTGAAGATATCCAATAACCTCCTAATTGACATTTACAATTTGCATTAAGTATAGATAAACCGATATTAGTAGGTTTATGTACATTGTTATCATCCGATCAGTGAATTGACATTTACTGTTGTTAGAACATTACTACATACAATGTTAGTAGGTATGTGTACTTTTATCTGTCACGGTAACATACTCGTGTTCATGACATGCTTATATTATATATCGGGTAATTTATGTCATTGTTTAATTTTTCTTAAGATTTGTCAACAAGGCTCAATTCTGCTGAAGGCTGTTTCTAATTTAGGCGAAATCCTTGAGTATGTAAATACTTACAGTAATCTTTTTGCTGCGTTTAATTAGGTATATTTCTAATCGCATATTGTCTCGGCAAACAATTTTATTAAATACGACTGTAAATATAAAACAATTATGGATTTAAGTATAATTTTATATTTATCAAATAGGTCTTTATCTCTCGTCCCGTGCAAAAGTAAACCAAGAGAAAAGCGTGTTTTCAAGGTCGTTACGCATGAGTTACTTAAATAAATTAACGCGGATGAAAACAATTCTTTAGTGTTTAAATTAAATGAGTCATTCATTACTAGCTAACTGTGGAGACTTGTAAATGGCTTGTCGTGAATAACCTCACTGTTACTTTTTTATCGATAGCTGTAAGCCACCCAAACAAAATAAAATGAAATAAAATAAAATTACTCTTTTTTTTAACGTAAGCATCTGCTATTTGAGATCTAGGTAATTACTGACACTATTTATTGATGATTGACATTTGTAGTCTGTGATTGACATATTATAATTATGATATTGTTAAGAAATATCACATTATGACATTACATTATCTTGTAATGTAACGGAATCAGTTAAATATTATTATCTAAGAAAACCATGTCAGTTGGTACTTGGTAAGCGTAAACCTGTTGAAATTGACCAACAAATGCTAGTACCACTTATCGTTGTTATATTTCTAGCTATTTTGATTATTACACGGGACTAACTTTCGAACGAAATGTGAGTGTACTATAGGTACACCTCTGCCTAACCCTTCGGGATACAGGCGTGATGTCATGTATGTACAGACGCCAGCACATCAAGCTACTACAATCTGTCAAATTTCTTTAATGGATTTTCATCTTTATTACTAACATATTAGGTTCAAGGTTGATTGGGAAAATTTGACAGTTTCGGGTGGCTTGACCTGCTGGCGTCTGTACACACAGCAGCAGGTCAAGTTACTACAAACTGTCAAATTTTCTCATTCGATTTTGAACTTAACCTTCAACTTTTTAAGGTTTACAATCATTTGGAGAAATTTTACACTTTGGTACCTATAACCAGCACCCTAATTGCGTAACACATTATCAATCGGAGTTGGTTTCATTTTGACAGTTCAACAACATTCATTGCGTTATTTACGTTGTCGTGCAGACAAATTTTTCGAACATAATATCAACCAATGGATTAGCAATTTGTTTCAAAATGATTCAAACTCCGATTGATATTAGGGTGCTGATGTGCTGTTGTCTGTACTTATAATCAATCGCAATCGGTCATAGAATTTCTACTACTTGCGCCACGGTCTAACGACAGTCACGATCACAAGTGCCCAGCTGTTGTATTAAATTGTAAGTAAGCGGTTGTCCTTGCTATGCAATCATAGTTTATTTCATAATACTTTACGTTTTATATCGATTACAACTAGCGATAAGATTGCTAAAATTCCATATTGCTGAAAAGAAAACGCTCATCATCCAAGTTTATGCTCCTACATCAGCACAACTAGATGATGAAATGGAGGAGTTTTACGACATGCTCAACAAAGCTTGTGACGAGCAAAAAGGGACTTGGACCGACGTTCTAGCCTAGCTAGGCGACTTTAATGTCAAACTTGGAGCAGTTGCTGATCATGATAATCGAAACATCAAAGGACCTAATGGTCTGGGTACTATAGAAACATGCGAGGTGAACGTTTGATCACTTTGATTCAATTATCTTATGGACAAAACTTAAGTATCAGCAACAGCTTCTTTTTCATAAGACCTTATTGTCGATGGACTTTTTTTTTTGTGTATGATAAATTGATAAATCATCACATGACTTCTCCCGCTCTGGGCGGAGCGGAAGGGAGTGTCAGACTTTACTGACTAAAAACCACCCATGTTCCTTCAGTTGCCTATGCCAGGGCCACGGTATCTTTTTCAAACATGCACAACACATGCATGGGCAACCGCTAAAATAATCACAAAAAAATTAAATAGACTTCTGCCAAGTTCTGCCTGTCTTCCAACACAGTAATCTTCAAATCAATCAATCTGCCTAGTCTTTTCTCAAATATGTTGGGGTCGGCTTCCAATCTAACCGGATTCAGCTGAATAGGTACCAGTATTTTACATGGAGCGACTGCCTATCTGACTTCCACAACCCAATTACTGGGTAATACGATACCCCTTGGTAAGACTGGTTGTCAGACTGTCAAAGATCCACGAATGACAGCCGAGACGTGCTTTCCGAGGCACGGAGGAGTCTTGGTATGTAGTAGTCAAATATTTAACCAAATTCGTTTCAGTTCAGATCACCAACCACTGCGCTGCATGTAAGATTCAATTTCAAAATACTTACACAGATATCTACCACTATGTCCAAACGGAGAATTATGGACGTGTGTATTCTCCCCATTCTCACATAATATGTTGCTCAAAAGTGGTTTTTGACACTTCAACAGAGGTCCAAGCTCGAGGTTTGCCGCCGAGCCATAGAGCGCAGTATCCTGGGTGTTCGAAGTTCAAACACAACACTGCGCGCCAAAACCAAGATCACAGACATTACCCAAACAGCCGCTAACATGTCTGCCGCATGTCAGATGAAAAATGGGCTAAGAAAACCACCGATTGGGTCCCACTAAAAGCACGACGACATCGCGGCAGGCCGAGACGAAGGGGACGACTCCTACTGAAATGACTGGCCGACACTAGCAAAAGACAGAATTGTGTGGAAAAGGAAGAGGTAGGCCTATGCCCAGCAGTGGGACAGTAAAGGCTAGTTAGATGATTAGATTAGCGATAAGAAACGTTAGAGGAGATAGGTACTTTTATGTTTGACTTGCCTAGTTATTTGTTGTTATTTAAATAAAAGTAGGTTTAATTCTTAATAGATAAATATGTTTTTTTAACCGACTTCTAAAAAGGAGGAGGTTCTCAATTCGGATGTTTGTATTTTTTTTTTTTTTTTTTTTTTTTTTTTTTTATGTTTGTTCGCGCATAACTCCGTCGCTTGCCCACCGATTTGAAAAATTATTTTTTTGTTGGAAAGGGTATACTTCCCAAATGGTCCCATTTTTGTCAAAATCCAGTTCTGATGATGGGATCCTGGAGAAATCGAAGGAACTCTTCAAATATTATAGGCACACCTATAGCGATTTGGGTATTTTTTATAGTAGCTCGTGCATTTGCTCTCGGAAAGCACCACTTGGTGAAGTGGAACTGATGATGAAGACCACAGATGGCTACCGGAACTACTCAATGATAAATATTTCACGGGTTGCGATTCGATTACTTTAATATGGTTGCTAAGCAATTTCCGCTCGTCACACAATGCGTGTGCTGAGTGGTTGTTGAGGAGTTCTCCTGGTTCTTACCAGCAGAACTCCTCGACAATTAACGTCCCAGCATCGGGAAAAGCAATATTTTGTAACGTGTGATGAGCAATTGACATTAGACTATTGTAACTTATACAAATTATAAACAGACCCACTAAAAAGCGAGAAATAAAAACTTTTTAACAAAAAAAAAAACCGACTTCCATAAAGCACTACAAAGTGAAAAATAACTTTGATTTCGGAAGTCGGTGGCAAAAAAAAAGAAAGTAAATAAAAAAACGAAAGACACCGACTTCCGAAATCAAAGTTATTTTTCACTTTGTAGTGCTTTATGGAAGTCGGTTTTTTTTTTTGTTAAAAAGTTTTTTATGAAGATATAATATGTTACTCTGTTCTTCTGTACGGTTTATAAAATTATATTCTATTATTCTAAAATACTCCAAGTCTTTCTTTCAGTAGTGATAACTTCCACAATTTACAACTATATTTACGCCTGTCGTAATTTGAAAAGCTCATGTAACATGCTGCGAAAAGAACGTGATTCGTGGTATAGGCATTGATTAATACAGGGTGTAAGTGTAAACAGTGGCAATCTTTTAAGGGGTCATTGTACTCCAAACCTGACACCGCGAAAAAAAAATCAGCTGTTCAGTACATTTATGTTCGTATAATTCGTCAAAATGTAGGGAACAGCGGATTTTTTTTCGCGGTTTCAGGTTTGGTCCTATTTATTGTAAATGTTGTTCATAAAAGGTGGCCACTGTTTACACTTACACTGTATATTACGGCGTTTATATCAATGGATAAAGGAATATTTTATGAGTATTTTTAGAACAAAGTTCCTACCTAGTGTGGCGTTTAATGCCAGGTTGATTCTCACCAACATTTCGTCCCATTAACCCATTAGTCGTTTCCCGCAATTATGTTTGACAATTTGCGTAGGACGTCGAGCGAAATAGACTTCAAGTGCTTCTATGACAAACCTATAGGTACCTACTAATACCTAGTGTTAAATAAATATTAAACAATGCCCATGAATTGTTACTGTGATATTAATAAACAAAGTATATTTTAGTGAAGCAGAAGATTGCGGTACATATCTTTGAAAACGCGAAAGTCATTTCACAAAATTGGAACATTTATTGCCCTCGTGCCAAAGTGCAACAACACCGCACATTTGAACGCTTTTGCGATCCATGAATAGCATTATATTGGCTTATTTTTGTTGTTATCTCGCTTGCATCCTGCATTTAGCGTCAAATAATACGTCAGTACCTATACATGTGGTTTTATTTTTAAACGAGATTTTCTTTGTTTTGCATGCTTTTAGTGTGCGGCTGACTGCATCGAGATACCTATAGGTACATAAGCAGCAATTCAGCATTATTTATATCGCACGGTGCATCGTACACTAAATTCGAAACGGGTTATACCACATATCCAACCTGACACTCGCAGCAAGCAATGCAAGCAGAAAACAAAGTTTCTCCGAATTTAATTTCGTTGTTTTCATGTAGGTAATTTTTGTTGTAATTGCCATTTATAACACCCACTGCGCACTGCGTTTCTTCGAATTTGAAACACGAAGCGCGCGAGTTGATTATTTTTTGGATGTTAATTTATTATCATGACATCTCTGAATAAGTAAGAAGATAAATGACGTGCCTGTAAATTATTTATTATTGTGCGAGGTATTTTAAATGCTTAAAATAAAAAGACTGGGTACCAATGGGTACCTACTTATTTGTATCGAGACGAGGAGATTTTATTTTATACTTTTATTCACACACATATTTTATTTATGTTCTCCGCATTAAATAACAATTTATTTATAGGTAAGTAGTATGATTACATACCTACTTTAATGTCACGCACGATTCGAAATATCACAGAGCAGGGGGTCTACTCCCTAAGCACGAAGTCCGTAGTTTCGGCCTGCGTTTCGGGCGTTTTCTACTCCTTATCACCTACGGACGTATGATTGGTTCGAGGCCCGAACGGAGTATAAATGGCAACACGATACGACAGTTGTCCCTACTCCCGATGTGTTTTAGCCCGTCCGAAAAATTTAACTTTTACACTTGTTTTGATGGATCGTTAAGTCAGACGGACGGATAAACGAGCGGACGGATGAACGGACGGACTTAGGGAGTAGGCACCCAGACACGAGAGCAGACTGTGTATTTGGTAGGAAAGTACACAATACAATAATACTAGTCATGAGTAAAATAACAAGTAAAAGTAGTTCCCTAAGTAACACAAAACCTCAGACAATATTCTCTAATAACTGGTAGTTACGCATTTTTTAAACAAAAAAAAAAGTTAAACAAATTAAAAGCAAAGATAATTACTTGTGATTATGACACATTTTTTCAAATTATTTTTATTATATTTTTGTTGCCAAGTGATTTATAAAAGATCGATAGGAAGTGCGTAACAATTACGATAAATTAGTTCGATAATTAAGTGGACGATAACTTCGCGAAGATAGCACATGGTTATAGGGGTATCGGCCTCGTGAGATATACATAATCACATCGCGTGAGGTGATATGTAAACCAAATTCGTAAGAAGTTATGTCATATTTTAGAATAAATAAACAATAAAAATTTACTTCGGAATTTACGGAATGGAACTAGAGTTTATTTTTGTTTTCTTGTAATTCGAATTTCAATATGAAGCTGGGAACATCGTCGTCGAGATAAACGTAATGGATTTATATTATTTTAGCAGTTTAGCTTATTAAATGCTCAACCTAGTATAGTGAAACTTTTTTTAGCACCAATTTGCAGACTTCTTCTAACAAATAAAAAAAAATACATAGACCGATCGGCCCTTGGATTTTTTTTAAAATAAAGGCTTTTATTTAAAAAAAAATCGAAGGGCCGATCTTTCTATACTAGAAAGATTTAGGGAGTAAAGGTAAACAATCTTGATGTAACTTTTTAACCGACTTCCAAAAGGAGGAGGTTCTCAATTCGTCGGAACCTTTTTTTTTTTTAATTTTTTTTTTTATGTATGTTCCCCGATTACTCGAAAATGGCTGGACCGATTTGGATTTTTCTTTTTTTGTTCGAAAGGGTATACGTCCCAAGTGGTCCCATGATCATCAAGTCAGGATCTGATGATGGGATCCCATGGAAATCGAGGGAAACCCTCAAATTTTATGGGCACACGTATATCGATTTCGGTATTTTTTATAGTAACTCGTGCATTTGCTCTCGGAAAGTACCATTCGATGAACTGGAACTGATGATGAAGACCACAGAGGGCCATCGGAAATACTCAATTATATCTAAGTATACAGGGTGGCCGGAACATTGACGTCCAAAAATAAAATTTCGGTCCCTCGTATCGTGGGGTATTCGAATCACCCCCATGGATGTTCCGCGACTTTTCATAGTTTTCGAGTTATGAATTTTTTTCTGAATGTTTGAAAATTTTCGACCTGACCAACCTAAAAAAATTCTAAAAAAAAAAGTAGAGGGTTTTATCGAGTTTCTTTTTTTGCAACTGAATTTTCATAAGTAGTACTTTTATGCATAAAATAATCAGCTTCGTAACTGTGATGAAAGTTATGAAAATGTTGATCTAAAGTGAAAAATTTACGTTCGGTAAATTATGACTCAAATTTTCAACTTTAAATTAAAAATCTTAACAGGTGACTTCATAATTCCTAAGTAGGCTTCAAGAATGCGCCAGACTCTCAGCTTTCATAATCATAAAAAAAATGAAGTACTTAATAGGGCTACTTTGTTTAAAATCGGCCTTCAAAGACAGCGAGGTGAAAAAATTCTTAAAATTACCCATCTGAGTAATTATTTTTTTTTGGCTATTTTCTCGTTCCTAAGGTTAATTAATGATAAGAATACTGAAAACTAACCAACAAATAGTTTCAGAGTTGGGTAAGAAAAGTTTTACGTAAAAAGTGGTTTTGAATAAAACACAGATGATAATGTGAAAAAAGTACTTAATTTATTTTTAACATTTACAAAAGGTTTTCAAAGTGGCCACCACCAGCAGCAATACACATTCTACACCTACGTAAGAAATTGTCTGGCAATCGTCTAAAAGCGTCTCTGTTCTCTCTCACAACACGTTCAGCTTCTGCAATCAACTGCCTCAGCTCTTGTTCACTTGAACAGCCTCGGGCGTATGCTATTTCCTTGTAATAGCCCCAAATAAAGAAATCGATGGGGTTGAGATCAGGTGAGCGTGGAGGCCACCTAATTGGTCCGCTGCGTCCGATCCATCTGTTGGGGTATGTTTCATCTAAGTAATTTCGGACCTGGGTTGCATAGTGACACGGGGCGCCGTCATTTTGCAACACCATGGTTCGTCTGAGTTCGAGATTCACATCTGCCAGCAACAATGGAAGTTCATTTTCCAAAAAGTTTTTGTATGTTTCTCCATCAAGTCTGGACGGCAGTTCAAACGGACCAATTAGTTCGCCATTGAGGATACCAGACCACAAGTTAACGCTGAAGCGATGTTGAAATGTCGAAGCTCTCACTTCGAGTGGATTGTTATTGCAGGTAAAAGAGTTGCACCCTCGTTTACAACCCATAGTCCACGAGAACGGATCGCGCAAAATTCATTAAACTAACATTTAAAAAAATCTCCGTGTTTAAATCTTAGCTTTCCTGCAGTCATTTTTGGTTAGCAAACTAAATAACCTTAGGAGCGAGAAAATGGAAAAAAAAAATATTAATCAGATAGCTAATTTTAAGAATTTTTCACCTCGCAGTCTTTGAAGGCCGATTAAGGCCAAAGTTAGCCCCATTAAGTCCTACGTTTTTTAATGATTATGAAAGCTGAGAGTCTGGCGCATTCTTGAAGCCTACTTGAGAACCATGAAGTCACCTGTTTAGATTTTTAATTTGAAGTTGAAAATTTAAGTCATAATTTACCGAACGTAAATTTTTCACTTTAGATCAACATTTTCATAACTTTCATCACAGTTACGAAGCTGATTATTTTATGCATAAAACTTATGAAGAGAAATGTACTACTTATGAAAATTCAGTTGCAAAAAAAGAAACTCGATAAAACCCTCTACTTTTTTTTTTTAGAATTTTTTTAGGTTGGTCAGGTCGAAAATTTTCAAACATTCAGAAAAAAATTCATAACTCGAAAACTATGAAAAGTCGCGGAACATACATGGGGGTGATTCGAATACCCCACGATACGAGGGACCGAAATTTTATTTTTGGACGTCAATGTTCCGGCCACCCTGTATAACAGGTTAGGTTGCGATTCGATTACTTTAATATGGTTTATGCTCGTCAAAATAATGATAATGGTGACTTCAGCATGAGCTCCATTTCTCCTGGTTCTTACAACGAGAACTCCTCAACAATTAACGTCCCTGCATCGGGAAAAGCAACATTTTGTAAAATGTGATGAGCAGTTGACATTGGGTTATTATAACTTAGATAAATTACAAACTGAACCACTAAAAAGTGAAAAATAAAAACTTTTTTACAAAAACAAAAACCGACTTCCAAAAAAAACACTACAAAGTGAAAAATAACTTTAATTTCGGAAGTCGGTGGCAAAAAACTAAACTAAAGATCCAAAGACACCGACTTCCGAAATTAAAGTTATTTTTCACTTTGTAGTGTTTTTTTTGGAAGTCGGTTTTTGTTTTTGTAAAAAAGTTTTTTACACAAACACATATTAAACAAATAAACTACTGCTACTAATGGTTCAATTGATTTAGTAATGATTATTATTTACATTGGTTTCTAGTTGCATTTTATTTTATACTGAGGTTTTAAAATATACTTAAAAGAAAAAAGACACATCAACATTGTATACCTTTATTTCACTAGGTACCTAAACCTTTCTAGTATACTTAGGTATGTATTTTTTTATTTGTTTGCTTGCAAAGAAAATAAAGTTATATTTAGATATTACATATAGGTATAAACCTACTATAATATAATGAACTTTTGTGTTTTCTCTTGCTTAAGCTACCTAACTATTTTAATTTATCAGTAACACTATAGAAATAGTAGGTAAGTACCTAGGGTAGGTACTTACTTCGGTCCAGAGGAAAATATTTTGCGCAAACTGATTTGACCTACCTATGATATACCTACCTACCTACATAATATATGATGAAATAATAAACATTTGGACATAATTAGTGAAATGAATAATATTTTTCGCTAAATATTTTTTTTTAACTAACGTAACGTAGCGACTCATGGTCGTAGGTAGTAGGCCTTTCCCCAGGGTTTTAATTTAAAATGGTTATTATTTAATTGATAGTCAACACAGTAAAACCTACCTAAGACGACCTTACCGGTTTTTCATACGCAGGCATTTTGTTTACCTATTTGTATTTCTTTAGTTTCTTCTTGGTCCTTTTTGTTAATTTTGGTCCTTTGGTCCAGATTACAGGCACTATTTAGACCAGACAGCGGAGTAATTAATTGCGTAACACACAGTCAATGATATTATAAAGGAAATATTATGCTACCTTACGAACGGCGCGGCGCGCGGCGTTGATATTGTTTATATTTTTTTTGTAATTTTTGTCTAAGAAAATATAAATTACGAAAAATAAAATGTTGAATTAGTGATCTTTGCCACAGTTTAGGCATTTTTAACAAAGATCTGCTACGGTATCAGCTATGATAATAACTTAAATTCCAGTAAAGTCGTGCCGTAATAGTACATTATGATATAAGTTCGGTAAGTTGAAAAGAAAGCAGAGGCTGTAATTATCAAAGCGCACGTATGTCATACGACGTTTTATAACATATTTGCGAGGAAATAAATAAAACTTGGACTTTCTTAAACGAATAAATCTTTAAAAACCCACTTTCTGACAATTTGCATCTTTGCTTGTTTTCCATATGATGAAATTTTGATACGCTTGTAAGTATATGTAGGTCGATTTTTCAGGCAAGAGGCTTAGAGTAGCCTTTCTCGCTGCCTCTCAGACTTCTGGCGGTGTCGAATTAATAAATTCATTATTACTTGATGACATTTTCAAATAAAAACAATACAGCGAAAAGAAAAAGCGCGCGGAATAATTTTTACTTGTTCACAAAATATTAGCGAGCTGCATCGCTTCAGCGCTTTTTTTTTAAAAGCAAAGGCACAAAAACAGCCAGTATTACTAATAAAGTAAATTAATATTTTTTGTTTTTGTTTGTTGTTGCAATTTATTGTCAAAATTAATTAAAATCTCCCAAAGTTAATTTTATTCATAAAATGTTGACCACTTTTCTAACATAAAAACTCTTTGCTAAGATTTAAAAAGTACCGTTCGTTTTAGACGGAGCATCTTGATAAACCTTACGTTTTACCTTATTAAAAAAGAACTCGTGCGTTTTACATTACAATAACGCACAAGTACATAATGACATACATTACGATATTGAAATTCGTGAAATAAGAGACCCTTTACGAGCAAATGTGTTATAAATAATTTTTAATTATATTTTTCATAAAAAATCTAACTAAACTCAAAAACTATTGAATTTCGGTAGAATATTTGGTGGCTTAATTTGTTGCATTTTAACCCTACTACAAATTCGAACATCGAAGCAATGGAGTACCAAAATGCTTTTTAAAATCGTTCAGATTGTTTGAATAATTTTGAAACAAATTGCTAACCCAGTGCTTCATGTGTTCGAAAAATTTGTCTGCTCGAAAAAGTAAATAACGCAATGAATATTGTTGAACTGTCAGAATGAAACCAATTCCAATTGATAATGTGTTACGCAATTAGGGTGCTGGTTCAGCGCGCAAAGAACTTATTTTTTGTCACATCTCTCATAAACACTCGTAAATTACAGAAACAATTAAAAACCAAAGATAAAACCCCGTTTTAAAAGGTTAAGGAACCAAGAGCTGATATTAAAAATACAACAAAGCGCTTTGGTGATAATCTCGAATAATTAATATTTATTGACAACATAAATTATTTACTTTATATGCACGAAGCCACACGTGCACGTGCAGTGATGCAGTCTATAAACTCGGCGCTTCGAGTCGCCTGCGCATGACCTTGGGCTTGGCTAGTGTCAACATCAAGCTGCATTTATATTGTTTGTTTTGGTTTTCTGTTTACCTGCACCAAACTCAAACTCAAACTCAAACTCAAAGCATTTATTTCAATTAAACCAATTACAGGCACTTTTGAATTGTCAAAGAGTCGGTCAGTAGGTAAGTCAGAAAGTTGAAGCTAGTTGCCCATTCCAAAACGTAGATCTATGGAGAAGAACGGGCAAGAAACTCCACGGACACTCTTTTAAATCAAAATATGGTTACAAAATATTGGTTACATCATTCATGTTGAAATTATACATGTGAGAACGATGAACGTTAAAAGCGTCCGTATTAAAAAAATAAAAAATAAACAATTCAAAATTAAAATTAAAATAAGCCGTGGCAGCTAAGGTATGACCAGCCTCCACCAACAGCGCCCGTTGACGAACCTGACGTATGGATTCGTTAAATGATCCAACACACGCGCCACCATCAGCGAGGTACTAGAGTGAGCATGACACACTCTCAGCCGCCAGGGCACATCCAAGTCAAATAAAGACGTACCCAGTAAATGGTAGCTTTAGAGTAGGTACATAGTACTCACACATGTGCTAAGCACCATAGGAAAAGGAGAGAAAAACCGTTTACTTATAAGTATAACCGACTGCGATTGACATTGACACACGGCATTTGACAGCATACACCACTCCAATGATGACGATTACAATGCGTGCCACTAAAGATGAGACTTGACACAGAGGTTTGACTAGCGCAGTAGACGATTGTAGGTCTCTTTAGCGGTATGAGGTCTGAGCGCGGGACGGGACCGGCACCATAATTGCGTAACACACTATCAATCAGAATCGTTTTCATTTTGACAGTTCAACAACATTAATTGTGTTATTTACGGTGTTGAGAAGACAAATTGTTCGAACATATGAAGCAATGAATTAGCTATAAGCTTCAAAATTATTCAGATTCCGATCGATAGTGTGTTACGCAAATAGGGTGCGGCCGTCATTTGGGGCGGCGGAAAGAGCGCGGGAGGCGCGGTCAAGTCTCATCTTTCGTGGCGCGAATAATACATTTGTCATTGCAACACCCAAACTATTTGTGATCGTCATTTTGCTTGTCCAATCATGTTGACTGTTTGTAGTTTGCCCTCTGTCTGTTCGTTATAATTTCGTGCTTCGGAAGCCTATGTGTACAAAACTATTATTATTGTTTAACTTTCTTCGAGTTTTCTGTTTACATGGCACTCCAGTTATGACGGTTTGTCATTTGATCAAATAATAATTAAGTATGTCTTTCTTTTGGCCATTTGCTGATAGATTGGGGCCTGTGTGGGTTTTCAGACTTTGAGGTAATAAGTAGGTACCTACCTACTACGTACGGTCAGCAACAGAAGTCGGTTAACACTGCTACTTTTTGACATCGTCTAAATTAACACAAAATGATACGATAACATGCTTTTTAGCATTTCATTTATTAGATGTGAGTTAATTTTCTTTAAAATTTACATCCGTTCCGATTTTAATGAAGTGTTTTTCTCAATAATTAAGATTTAGAAAACTCAAGTGTTAATCGACTTTAGTTGCTGACTGTACTTACATATTACCTCAATGCATGTGGATGCTCACACGATGATCGTGCCGTCGATCATCGCCGATTGTGAAGGGCAGGCATTACTCTCATGCATGTAGTTCCGAAAAACGGTCACTGGCTAATCCTCATTAACGGCTTGGTTAGAAGTTTTGAAAAAAAAAAAAAAAAATATAGTGTCATTTCTATGCAATCAGTCTCTTTAGTTACAGGCTAGTGTTGTATTTACATAACTGATCACGTCTGGGGTAACACAAACATTGTCTATTGTTGGAATACTATCCTGTCGCGATGGCATTTGACGTCACGCTGAGCCAACAAAGGCAACAGCCACCCGCGGCCCCGGTATAGGGCTTCTTAATGATTTACTAAGTTATGCAACTATTCCAATAAAGGCGATCGAAATAAGAATGGCTTTGAATCGGATCGAATTTAACATTAATTAATGTTTCAGCCAATGAGCCAAAGTCTCAGCGCATTTTACAAACAGAAACTGTTTTTTTTTTGACAACTAAAATGTGACAGTTGGCGAACGGCACCCTAATTGCGTAATACATTGTGAACTTGAATCATTTTGAAACAAATTGCTAATCCATTGCTTCATATGTTCGAAAGATTATCTGCTCGACAACGTAAAGAACGCAATGAATGTTGTTGAACTGTCAAAATGAAACCAACTCCGATTGATAATGTGCTACGCAATTAGGGTGCGAATTGCCATCTGAGCCTGATATGAAGTAAGTACTGTCCCATTGCTGATTAAATGGAAAGCACTTCCATTAATTAATAGCTTGGTTTTATTTACTTAACATCTGAAGAACACTTGAAATTATTTACCTATCTTATTTATCATTTAATGTAGCTATGAGAAATGTTGCCGCATCTTATGATGATTGTAGGTAATATTGTACAACAGCAACAAAAGTCGATTACCTAACACTTGAGTTTTCTAAATCTTAATTATTGAGAAAAATACTTCATTAAAATCGGAACAGATATAAATGTTAAAGAAAATTAACTCTTATCTAATAAATGAAATGCTAATAAAAAGCAGGTTAACGTATAATTTTGTGTTAATTTAGATGATGTCAAAAAGTAGCAGTGTTAACCGACTTCTTTTGCTGACCGTACGTGTGTAGGTACTAGGTTTAAGTATCTAAAGGACATCAATTTAAAATTAGCTGGAGTTTAATGCCCTATTTACTCCTAAACTTGGGACTTTTTTTCGTCTGTTAAAAAATTAGCTGAAACTACCTTGATGTGCTTAGTTTTAATTGAAACACGTTATAGTAATTTAAAAACGAATATTATTTTGCTTCGAACTGTCAAGTTACTGAATACGAATACAAATTACGTAACAGACTATCAATCGGAATCGGTTTCATTTTCAGTTCAACAACATTAATTGCGTTATTTACGTTGTCGAGCAGACAAAATTTTTCGAACATAAGTAATTATGAAGCAATGGATTAACAATTTCCTTCAAAAATATTCAGATTCCGCAATTAGGGTGGAAATAAATTATTATAAATGTCCGAAACGAATTGGGTAAGTAGGTATTCAGTGTTCATATTAAGTTTATAATAAAATGATCTATGTTCAGTGCCTAGGCCACAGAATAAATAATACTTAGTACTAACGTACCTAGGCCTACAATGTCTCAAAAGGAATCAAATAAATTGCTGCAGAATGATTAAATACAGGCAGAAATAAAGTCATTATTAGAAGGCTCGAGTCTTCCACAAAACTTGTTAAAACTATTTAAGTAAGGGGATACAGCTACGTCGATAATTTTGTGTTTCTAAAATTCCTATAAAACCAAATGTTTCTTTATGCACAGATTAATCTGTACTTTAGGGTTAAATCATTTGGATTTTTCATATTATATGTGTTATTTGACTTGTCTACTTCTGTACTAAAACCGACTTCTGTACTTACTTGAAATTTTTAAGATTTAGAAAAAACGAAAGAAAACGACGATAGAAAAAAAATCCAAAGTAGCACCGTCTATTTTCTGTTTTATACGATTATACGTAAACAGTTCCTTATTGTGCAGTAAAATTGTGTGCTTTAAATCGAAGGTATATAAATATGCTACGAACTTACTAAGCTAAAAATTGATTTCAGTTTAACATTTTGTCATGAAGCGCCGCGTTTAAATTCCGGTGCGCGTGAGTCTTTTAACTGGCGCGTCAAAATAGACGTAGATAGCCATAACGCCATTTCCCTTACACACCGAGCTAAAACACGCTTAAAACCTATACATATTTTATTTTTAAGGTACATAATTGTATTTTTGTCGTTTTAGAGGAAAACGAGCACCACGATTTACATGGAACTACTTCTTGCTTGTCTCAGCTTGCCGTATTATGCGCGGTGAGTCCGATTGTCCAGCACTTGTGGCTCAATTGATGAGGTTGTTTATTCCTGTTGTGCCCAAACACCAACTGAGGCCGCGAAGACACCCGTTATTGGCCGTACCTTCAGCACGCACAGTGTCACGAGCTAACTCGCCCCTCGTTCGGGCGCTTACGATGCTTAATGCTCTTTTGACATCAACACCGGAGTGTGACTTATTTGCAGGGAGATGGATAGATGTGTGTCGTGAATGTTTAAGATTCTGTGAGATGATGAATGAAAGATAAATAAGTAATAATTTTCTGTTTAGTTTTTGTCGATTGCATGTAACTTCTAGTTTGTTTTTTATTAATTTCTCGTGTTCTATTTGTTATGTTGTTTTATTTTTAATTGTATTATTTTGTTTAATTTTGCTGTACAACGCCTTAGATTTATTTAAATCTGTTAAGTTGTATACGTATATCTTAAATAAATAAATAAATAAATAAATAAATGGAAATGACATGAACCTCTTATCAGTACCTACAGTTAGGTACTCACATAATCTGGCTTTTACGACGGTAAACAATGTTTTACACAAACGCACGTTTGTTACACATGCCACTTATAGTAAACTAAATAGAAAACGCACACATGCCACATATATTAAAGTAAGTATAATATAAAAAATATTGCATTCATAAAATATTTTAGTGTCAAAATCATGGCCATATAGAATTGGTGTCAGCTTACTCGACATTGGCAATTTGTGAATCTTATCAATGAAATTCGTTGATACCAATACCACATTCATTTAATCCGTTAAAGTATTTATTTATCAACACGTGAATTGTGATAAAATATTTAGGTTACCTATATACCTACCTACCTGTGGTTTCCGGTGTACCCAGATGATCAAAACAATTGAGATGGGTGAGAGAATTGCTAGGGTCTCCGGCATTGATATAAAAACTACGCAGTAATATATAAGTCAATGGTCTTCGGTGAGATTTGTAAGTACCTATCTACTCTATGCAATAAAATGTTATTTATTTGCAAAAAATAAAACTTATTATTAACAAGGTTCTAGAACTGCAACTTCGTTACTAAACCATAAGTGTAATACGGGCTGGTATCCGCAACTCCACGTCAATGATTTATGTAGTCAATCAATGTATCATCAATGATACTAGTCAAGTAATTTCGAATTTTCGACACTGAGTACCTAACTGAGTAGGTATTCAACTTCATCATCAATTCAATGGTCGTGTCAAACTGTTAACTCTACCATTACTAGACCATTCGTCCGGGGGCTTACTATGAGCTCTTTAGCAGGGCAGAAGTTGAAATGGTTCCAGTGTGAGAGAGAGAGATGGGACTTTATACGACCTATAGCACCATCCTTTTTTCTCAACGGATCCATGTTGTGATGAGGCAGAGTAGTTCAAATATTAAGAATGTTTTCCTCTGTTTTCCTATTCTATTTCTTATTGTGGCAAGCAAAGCCGATGTCGACCATTCTGTCAATGTCAAAAGTGAAATTAAATGGAAATTAAGTATGATAACTAAACAATATCTGAAGGTCATCACTGTCATCAGATAACCCAATTATAACAAATAACAATTCTTGAATTTTCCTGATAAAAATAATATTTGGTTAGTTTTAGAACTAGCAGACTTTTCCGGTCGAGTAGGTAACTCGAGTGCCAATTTAAATAAACAGATTGGGAACGATTATTTACAATACATAGGTACAATACAATATAATTTCCCCAGTTTAATAATTTAACAAACACAATTTAAATAGGTAGGTAGGTACTTAAATGTATATTTTTAATTTTTAGGGTTCCGTACCTCAAAAGGAAAAAACGGAACCCATAGGATCACTCGTGTGTTTAATTGTTCCGAACCGAATATAGTGGACCGATTAGGTAAGTTGAAAGGTACACATATGAATTTCTGTGACCCAAACACGGACGAGTAAACTACATAAATGAATTCTGAATATGGGGTCACTTTTGGGGGAAAAATAAGAAAATAAAAAAATAAAAATTTTGCAAACTATACCGTGTGACATATCAAATGAAAGGGCTTCTATGAGGGTCTCAAATAATTTTTTTATGATTTTAAAATAAATTGTTTTAAAGTTATTTAAGAAAATAGACGAAAATTGGCCATTCCCCCCATTATCTCCGAAACTACTGAGCCTAAAATTTTGCAAAAAATACAGAAATCATTTCTGTATTTTATATTATTATACTTACCTATATTTTATATTTAGCTGTAGATTACAGAAAAACCTATATGAAGACTGTAGTCTTAAGATAGCACGACTGGCACTTGGCCGGTTTTTGTAGATTCTGCTTATACCTAATTGCGATTTAAGGCTTATATTATTATTTTAATATCTTGACTCTAACCATTTTTTGTAAATTAACATGTTTTACATGTTCTATTTATAAGAGCCGGTTGATCTGTAACTCAGAACTCAGGAAACTCCTACCTCAGACACCTTTCTCTATTTAAGATTGTGCTTGTAATAGTGATGTTGAGGTAAATAAAGATTTATGATTATGATTGTAACGATGCCATGCAAGACTGAAATCTCATTAATAGTTGTCGAATTAAACTAGTAGTAATTTGAATTAAGTAGTAATAAATTGAACCCGTAACCCTAATTAAGGAGAAGATCCCAACTTACCACTGCGCCAGTTGGTCTGTCAAATTAAAAACAAAGACAATGTGCATCCGATAATTTAAGTTATCAAAATAAAATGGAAATTAATTATGAATGGAATATGAATACCTACCCAACGAACTATCTTAGCAGAACCTTGACTTATTTGCATACCTAACCAAGAATGCGTAAGTATTAAAAACACACTGAATGACATATAATCTTAAAAACAACTTCAACAATTCAACATCGTAGCTACTGAGCATTGAAAAAATAATAAAATGAATTTTCAATGTTAACGTACGCATCTCAATTTTCATGCATCAAACTGCATTTAATTTACGCAATTTACCACAAAACAATCGTGATATATTTTTTTTAATTCACTCACCTTAAACTTTATTTATTTCGTAAAATCACTTTCGTCGAAACTCTTTCCCGCCAAAATCTACGCGAATGGACGTGCTTCGACACTGTTATAAAGTCACTGACTGAGTTGGATTGGATTGAAGGCTCAGGCTGACGACCTCCGGGCTCCGACTTACTTTTATTTCATACTGATTAAATTAAAACGCTTGTAGTAAATGTACGGTGGCGTATCTGTATTTACTTGGAGCGTGTTCACAAAGCAAAACACATGAGTAAATAAATGATCTAGACATTATACTGATACAGAATTATCCTGTACCTAATTAAATTAATTTATTAGAACATCAAAGTTTTTCGAATATTGGCGCGTAACTGTGACCGCATATTATAAGAATTATTCCGTATTTTACAATATCGTGGGTAAGCAATTATCATAGTGACTATGTGTAAAAAAGAAGCTGCGACCTTCAAGCAAAAAATTATCATGAAATGCTCTGTGGGCAGCAAAGGATCAGAATTTGGCAAAAATCTAAGTACCTAAAATAAAACCATAAGTACAGTATCGGCTTTTATTGTAATTTTGTTTACATAGGACAATCGATCTTCAATTCCCAATCGAATAGTCATGCTCGAATCAATCGAGTGGTGCAACTCTACCTTGGTGTTCCCAATTAAATATTAGGTGTTACAAAAGTAAAAAAAATATTTTGTTGAATGTAAAATGTGAAGGATTTGTTTTATGAAAACTTTTACATATTGTATATTACATTTCATATATTTGTAAGTATTAAAAAATAGTATTAATGTTTTAGTAAAAAATCAACAATAAGTGATCAATGACGTATAGTCTATGGCAATGACTCTATAAAAAGTTTGATGAATTTACTGGTAACCCTAAATTGTCTTTCAATTTTCGTGAAAAAAGCTCGTTGTATCGTATTGAGCGATTTCGAGCATTTTACGTAAAACTATTGTAAAATTTTGTGATAATTGTTCATCTAATCTCATAATTTAGTTATAAGAACTAGCTGTTATTAAAAATAACGTCAAACCAAAGTGGTATTACTTATAAGTACGCTAGTGTATTACTGACAGATCGATTCGGCGTTGCGAAGTTACAGGTTATATTAAAATATAGTTTGATTTGATTGATTAATTACTTGCAACTCAACGTAATGGAGAGCATGGATGTAGCGCAAGAAGGAACTTCTGCGGCATCGACGCCGGCGGGTGAAAATGGTGAGAAATGTTTTGTTTTAACCAACCGCTTGGGTGTACGGAAACGTGCTTCAGTTTTTTACAGTTTTTTTTCTGTTCTTTTGTCGTGTAGGGCCCGATAAGAATGTTACGGCGGAAGAAATGACCTCCAGGGATTATTACTTCGACTCTTACGCTCACTTCGGTATTCACGAGGAGATGCTGAAAGATGAAGTACGAACACTCACATACAGAAATGCTATGTACCACAATAAGCACCTGTTCAAGGGTAAAGTAAGTATCCCTCAAGTTATTACACTAAAATACTGCATATCATCAGAATACGACTGAGCATTCTTCAAGAAAAGTAAAATTTCAGTTCTAATCTCTTTGTTACCAACTCATGTTTTACAGATAATAATTTTTATAACCTAAAATTATAACACATTGTTTACGTTTTCATTGGCAGAACTGTTTTCTGATACTTAGGAATGTTGTTAAATAGCAAGATTCACTACCTATTTCAATTTTGCAAAGTTATACATTTTGACTGCACAATGCTCTGCAGTGTCAAATTTTTGGCGCCATTTTAAATTGCCTTCATGCTGTGAACATGAGAATGGTCTCATCAATAAAACCATGAACTTGGCCTTGACCACTGATTCCACTTGAAAACTTGCCAATTTAAGGTCATTACTAAAACCAGTTTAAACCTATTGTTAGAACCTTTTGTTTGATAAGTACCTAGTATAATTTTTTGCAATCTAAAACTACATTTACAATAATATTTGGAGAAAGCTCTATAGGTCAGAATTCTACTAAAAATTAGACAATTCTGAATAGTCTGTAGTGGCAATTGTTGTAACAAAGTCAAGAATTTGATAGCCAAGCAGATTAAAAAACACACTTAAGTATACTTATGTACACCTATTCAATGAATACTCTCCTCTCTTCAACAGACAGTACTAGACATTGGATGCGGTACGGGCATCTTATCCATGTTTGCAGCGAAGGCCGGTGCAACTAAAGTCATCGCGGTTGAGTGCTCCAACATTGTGGACTATGCTCGCAAGATCATAGAGGCTAACAGGCTCAGTGATGTCATTGAGATTGTTAAGGGAAAGGTAAGAAAAAAAAGCAGTTTCTATTTGATGGAAAAAAAAATCTTATTAGAAGCAGAAAATTACCTAGTATGATTCTTAGTTAGCTCAAATTTATAGGTCTTTGGTGTGATGTAAATAAACCTTGCAAATGAGTAATAAAACTACAACTTATTAAAAATTTTAAAAATGTATCTTTTTATTTACATTTAAAATGAGTTGCACCAATCCCAAGTAACATGGGATAAGGGCACGAACATGATGATTTTTTTTTAATCATCTCAAATTCAAATTTTCTTGCGTTTTATGCAATTTGCAGGTCCATGTCACATATCTTGATCAAAATATGATACGCGACAATAAAACTTATGTATTTACATAATTTTAACCATAATAATCATCAATACAACTCTATAAGTTAGATTTGCCGTGGTTTGGTGTGATTTCCGAAATTAGACCAAACCGTGAAAATCTAATTATCTAATATAATTGTATTGATGATGTTATGGTCAAAATTATGTAAATACTTATTTGTTATTGTCGCATATCATATTTTGATCAAGATACAACCTGACACGGATCTGCAAATTGCAAAAAACCCAAAAAAAAATTGAATTTCGCTGGCTACCACTGCATCCCCCTTAAGAATCAGTCCTTGTATCATGTAATATCTATATTATATTATCACAATAATGAGTCTCAAATTAACATCTATCAGGTTGAAGAAGTGGAGCTTCCAGTGGAGAAGGTGGACATCATCATATCAGAGTGGATGGGCTACTGCCTGTTCTACGAGAGCATGCTGGACACCGTGCTGTATGCTCGGGACAAGTGGCTCCAACCTGATGGCATGCTCTTCCCTGACAGGTAGGCACTTGAAATTGACTGACTTTGTCTGAAACATTAGAAGTTGTTCTCTTTTGATGCTACTGTTGAGTAAGGGATCATCAGGACTGTGTTAACCTGGGATTTTTCATCTGTGGTGTGTATTCTCAACTATATTTCGCCTCTGCGAGAAAAACTTGACATCTCAGAAAAGGGGCTTTTTATTATTATTCAATAATTTAATTTTCGATTGTAAAAAAGTATTAGTTAAGTAACTCATTAAACATTAAAAAAAAAAAATAGAAACATCCGAATTGATAACCTCCTCCTTTTTTCAGGAGTCGGTTAAAAAACACATTAATTTACTTGTCTTGTAAAATTATTTTTTTCGAGATAGGACGTTTTTCTCGCAAAGATGCGATTTGAGTTTGGTTTTGTAGTCTACAATAATTTGATTTATTTTCTTTCTTTATAACTGCGTGTAAAAAGGGTCGCGAATTAGCGAGTTTACCGCGCAACACTCATAAATCCGTTGGGTCGCTCATCGAATTTCTTTTGTTTCGCGAAGCCAAAACATAAAGGCAGGCTTGTCCTTCCACTTGAAGCTATTTCGTAGTCCAAATGACAAACCTACCTTACGAAAATCCTCTAAAGTTACAAAGAGAACATGATTTTGGTTCAGTCAGCAACAAAAGTCGATTAACACTTGTGTTTTCTAAATCTTAATGAGAAAAATACTTCATTAAAATGGGAACAGATGTAAATTTTAAAGAAAATTAACTTTGAACAATAAATGAAATGCAAAAAGCAGGTTATCGTATCATTTTGTGTTGATTTAGATGATGGCAAAAAGTAGCAGTGTTAACCGACTTCTGTGCTGACCGTACCTTTAAAACCGGAGCGATAGTTACGTGCGCACCGCTAACCGTTTTTAGGGTTCCGTACCAAAATGGTAAAAAAGGAACCCTTATGGTGTGACTCAGTCTGTCTGTCTGTTACAGCTGGATAACTCAAGAACTAGTAATGCTATCAACTTGAAAGTTGGAACAGTTTTAGATGACGTTTGCCCAACTATTTTGCAAATAAGAATGAATTCAAATTATTTATATTTTTTTTGTAGCAGGGACTGAAAGGGGGTCTTAAAAATTCAAAGTGGGGCTACTAGGGCATGTGGGGTATCATATGAAAGAGCGCTGTTTGCACATTTTTAAACATTTTTTTAGGCCGCATAGTTTTCGACTTTTGATGAAAAATGTAAAAAAAAAAATACCATGCCCCGTTCCGTTCGAAGTTTGCAAAAATAAAAATCTGAAAATATTCTATATATATGAAGTGTATGTAAAGAATACAGGAAAAATAAAACGATGTCTCTAAATAGCACACTTTTTCAGAAATCGGAACGGAACCCTCGGTGCGCGAATCCGACTCGCTCTTGACCGGTTTTTTTTTAACGTCTGTTGGTTACTCACAAATACTCACAATACGCTAACTATACGTCACTATTGTGATTCCATTGATGTATGCACTAAAAATACGATTCAATCTTTCATCAAATGGAGGGTTGTAATTCAAAGAAATTAGAATAACAATGGAACTGTGAGGCATGTAAAATATTCACGAATAGTTTTGTTCTGCATTTAAATGCAGAACAAAACTATTCCGAATCATATTTTCTTAAATACTAGTTTCTGCCCGCGACTTCCTTCGCGTGTAAGTCGTAAGATACACAATACAGGTATAGTAGGTAGGTAAAATAACAGCCACATTTTCCTAAAAACTCCCTCGAACTCGAATTTCGACATTGCGTCGCATCACATCGCCCGTCCGCGCCGCTGTTACTTCGTTTTCGCTTAGCGTTCTTTCTGACTATTGTTATTTTTGCTGGGCTCCTAAGGGTCGTAGCGTGATGATAAATAGCCTATAACCTTCCTCAAGAATTGGGCTATCAAATACAATTTTTCAAATCCGACTACTAGTTCCAGAGATTATCGCGTTCAAACAAACTCTTCAGATTTATCATATTAGTATACTAGCTTTTGCCCGCGGCTTCGCCCGCTTGTAGGTCGGATATTATCCCACAGGAACGTACTACCGGGATAAAATGTATCCTATGTCCTATTCCACGTCATGGTCTACTCTTGTGCCAAATTTCATGCAAGCTGCATCCGGTTAGACTGGAAGCTGACCCCAATATTGACCCATAGTTGGGAAAAGGCTTCTGGAGAGGAGCTCGTGGCTAAGTAATAACAGCCGCACGGGTCGATCCATCAGGTTAAGCTACGCTTGCCGGGGTTGGTCAGTGGATGGGTGACCATCTTTACATATCGAGACTCCTCCGTGCCTTGGAAAGTACGTTAAGCCGTTGGTCCCGGCTGTCATTCGTGGATCTTTGACAGTCGTTACGGGTCGTCAGAAGTCCGAAAGTCTGACAACCAGTCTTAGGAAGGGTTATTGTATTACCTAGTAACTAGGTTGTGGAGGTCAGATAGGCAGTCGCTCCATGTAAAACACTTGTATTCAGCTGCATTTGGTTAGACTGGAAGCCTACCCCAACATAGTTGGGAAAAGGCTGTTCTGCTCTACTTCTAAACAACATTGTTTAATAACCAACAGATGCACGTTGTTCATCTGCGGCATCGAAGACCGTCAGTACAAGGACGAGAAGATTAACTGGTGGGATGATGTGTACGGTTTCGACATGTCCTCCATCAGGAAGGTGGCTATCTCCGAGCCGCTCGTCGATGTGGTTGATGCTAAGCAGGTAAGAATAACAATGAATTTAATTAAAAAAAAAATAAGCCTTACTTGCGGAATATGTATTACAGCTAAAAACATTTTAGTTTTCTTAGAGTTAAGAGAGAGAGAGAGAGGGTTAGAGTTTAGAGTTTAGTTAGTTGAGTGTTGTTTTACTTGAGCAATTTCCAGACTTACTGCACTAAGCTAGGCCTGTCCCACATGAAGCTTATAAGATTTTCCCACTGTACTTGGTGAAATTTTAATGGTTGTTTTCCTCTTAAAGGGTCATTGTACTCATCATTATGAACAACTTTTACTATGGGACAAACCTGAAATCGCGAAATAAAAATCAGCTGCTCCCTACATTTTGACAAGTTTGATGTAGATAAATGTACTGAACAGCTGATTTTTTTTTTCGTGATTTCAAATTTGTTCCCATAGTAAAAGTAGTTCATAATGATGAGTCTAATGACAATTTAAGAGGAAAACAACAATTATTTCACCATGTATTACAATTCAAGATTTAAAGAAATAATAAGATACACTTGTACACCCTTTGTCCTTTACCACGACTTTACCTTTACCAAGTAGTTGAAAGTTATTGCAGTCTCATTATTCATTATCTAGAATCAATGAACAAAGAAACTTAGTTTTGACCGAAAAAATAACCTGCTGTCAAATGTCAAGTTTTTTTTGGTTTAATTTGTTCTGTTCTTTAAGTTTAAGCACTTGTAAAACATTATGTAATAAAAATACTAAAGAGTAATCAAGTAGGTATTCACTATCCAAGTTGAAAACTATTCTGCTGAAATACATAATTGTGTAAGTTAAAAGCTACTACTCATTAGACGAATTTTTAAATGATAAAATTTAAGTATTTTTTGACTAATAATTTGACTAATTTGACTGGAGGAATACCTCCTTTTTATCTGGTTTTGTCTTTTCATTAATATTGTATATTAAATAAACAATAAATTATTTAGTAAATATATGACATTTTAAAATAATAAATATGCACCCAATAAAACTGAAATACAATAATGTTACAAATTATAAATACATAAAATAAATAATTGAGAGATATATACTAAATATAACAATAATAAATAATTTATTATAATAAAAAGCAACGATATAAATTTAATAAAATAATCTACTAATTTCCAATTTACTTTAGTCTTACGGAATTAAACGGTTTAAATAATAAAAATGCACCCATTAAATAAAATTAATATAACTGGAATATAATAATATTACAAATTATAAATAATAATTAATTTCTATATAAATTAAAGATACGAATACGACGAAAAAAGTCTACCTATTTTAATTGTTTTAGTGTTATGGAAAGTTGATAAAAGCGCTCTTCCTCTCTCCTACCTATTTTTATAATTTTGCTGTGCCCGACAGGGTCCATAATTGTTTCTTCTAATGTATTTTAACACCTTATGTACATTATGGATTGCAATAAAGAATTTGAATTGAATTGAATTGAATTAAGTACTTGTCTTATTCTGAGTGTGTTTTTGGTTTATATTCAGGTGGTAACCAACTCCTGCTTGCTGAAAGAAATAGACTTATACACGGTTAAGAAGGAAGATCTTAACTTCGAATCCAAGTTCCACCTACAGGTAAGAAATTGTCAATTTTACCTGATTGCGCAACAGCTAAGACAGGGTTATGTTTTTCATGCATATCTCTGTAGGTGGGATTCTTTATATCCTCGGAGCATCCTGACGGCTGGATAGATTTTAATTTATAAGGTGTCTATCAAAACGTCTGGGTCGCCGGGTGGTTATAGGCTAGGTTTTTCTAAAATAAAAATGGCGGATTTTAGATATCAATTTGAAATAATAAATAGTACCATGACCACGTGGGGTACCAAATAAAGGGGCTTGAGGAGAGGATTCCAAAAATACATTTTTGGAATCCTCTCCTCAAGCCCCTTTATTCTCACTTTTCAAGCAATCTGATGCAGATGGTGGCATCAAATCTGTGATTGAACTAAAATATCTCTATCAACTGCAGCAGACAAATGCTTGAAAAGTGAGCTTGTTTTGAACTTTTTAGTAGCAGTCGAGTTTTTTATTTTTAGGTTTTGACCTAATAGGAATTTGATTTTTTTTGACTAACATTCAAACTGGTGGCAACTTTAGGGATAACTATGTTGCATGTTTGCAATGAATTTCATCATGACATATTGGCATGAACAGTGCCTAAAGCAGCTGACTTTTACCTAACATTTGTTGTATAACGACAGGTGCGTCGCAACGACTTCATCCAGGCTCTGGTGACGTTCTTCAACGTGGAGTTCACGAAGTCGCACAAGCGGCTCGGCTTCAGCACCGCGCCCGAGGCGCCCTACACGCACTGGAAACAGACCGTCTTCTACTTCGATGATTACATGACTGTGAGTGTTTTAAGCTAGCATTTTTACGATTCTTGCAGGCTATCGACGTCGTCAGCTAAGCAACTTTACAGTAGGGCTGAAATATCTTAACGAGTCTGAGCATAGGCTCTATGAACTTTCGCGTATGTTCTCTCACTCACACTCGCCTCATTTCACTTTTTGGTTCCTAAAAAATGTTACTTTGCGCAGCCTTCTGCGCAAAGTTCGGACTCCAAGATAAATCGGCCGTACTGTACACAGTAACAATTAGTATTCTGTCTATATTTAGGGCCTTATTACGTCAACAATAAAGATACTGATAGTTCGAAAATGTAACAAGTGACCGTATACTACAAAGGAGCAAAGGGATGTATCTGAAAATTGCTTAACCTTTTCGCTCTATAAGTGTCCAGAATGTATGCTCCAGAAAGACAAAATCGCAGTAGTTGGTCGACCAAGTTGTGGCAGACTGAGTTAGCTTCACTTTTGTCTACCTCCCCCGTCTCGGCGCTCACATAACTTAGGCGGTGACTAGCACTTGCGCGCACACTATAAGAGTAAATGGAAGAATCTGCAAAATGAAACGTAGGACAACGTAAAAGAGTTACTTTCTCTCACATCAAATTCCTTACATCTTTGCCAGTTATTTAACAGCTGTCGAATACTTATCAAAAATTAATATTACTGCAGGTCAAAAAATTCGAGGAGATCACCGGCACGTTCTCGATGCGTCAGAACGCGCGGAACAACCGCGATCTCGACTTCGAGATAGAGATCGACTTCAAAGGCGAGCTGTGCCAGGTTCGGGAGAAGAACCACTATAGGATGCGCTGATGTGCGTACAGCGGAACTACATCCGTACCAGCCTTCACCGTTACTACTCCACAATAAAGCTCCGGTTTCCCTTACAACAGGTTTTTGTGTTCGCTGTCATTGGAAATTCATTGATCAGTACCCGTCAACTTATGTAGATCTAGAAACAGCATTGTATAGTGTCGATTGACCTCGAAATTGCTTGTTCACTTGACAAAAATTCCTAGTAAACTAAAACTTCAGTAAGGTTGAAACTGTCTAACGGTCACATACCATCAGTCAGATGATGATTGTGACCGTTATATAGTTTCATAATCAGCCTATAATGTTGCCACTGCTGGGACACAGGCTTCCTCTCCGTGAGGGAGTGGGCCGCAATCTACCACTCGGGCCCAGTACGGGTTTGTGACATTCAACCTTAGGGTGTAATAGCAATTACGAGGTCAATTGTACTTCTCTGTACCAGATTTGGATACTGTATGGTGTCGTAAAAATTATAATCGCACATTGTCGTGTGTCCTACGGTCAATCTCACCATCCATGGTAACAGTTTGACTTTGACAGCGTATATTTGGTAGCAGTAAAGCTACGGTTTCCTAGAGGAGCGGTGGCCGCCACTGGCGGCCGCAGTGACGGCTGCCGGCTGTCATGAAAATTATGGCAGTGGCAAAGATTTTAATCATTAGATTCGCCCTACCGCGTCAAAAGTTAGTCGCATTTCTGAGTTTTGACACCTTTGACACACAATGATGCAGGGACTACACTTGAATGTTATGGAAACGCTATTTAATAATGCGTGAGCTCACTCTTCTCAGTGTGGACGCTTTTTTTTGTATGGTGACGGCAAATCTAGTGATTTAAATCTTTGGGCCGCGGAGTTTGTCTTAAACGTCAAATACTGGTGAAAATTACAGGTTTTCATGGCGGCCGTTATAATATGACGGAACCGCTTTCCTAGGTTAGAGGTCTGTAACAATTGAAATTTAATTTGGTTTTATAACATGACAGTTTTGACCTTATTCGATGTCGATTATTGGTGACACGTAAAAAAATGCAACCTATAATGTATGTGCTTTGAACTTAAATTCACGATCTTGGTTAATATGTAAAGGTGTGACTTTGTTGATGCTGGTTTTCATACATCTCATACCATTCGATTTTTCAAATGTTCTAAGGTTTGCACTATCGTAACTTGATTGTTAATAAACCATTCTACTTTAGCCTTGTTCGTGCGAATGGCCTAACTCTAGTCTTTTCCTCGCATGTCTTACAATTTAGTATCTTATATTTTTTTAAAGAAGTTGACCTTATCAATTGATTTATTGAGATTTTTCTTTTTGGAAATGTCAGCGACGGAGCTGAGAATGGGTCAATAATTTTTGTTAGGCCATTGGGTTCAGAATGGCGTGTGTTTTTAGAATGATTGCAGGCACACTAGAATTTTTTATCATTTACATTTAAAAATGGTCCTTGTGAGCAATGGATGTAATGTTTAAGATATTTGTATTGTCGCTTTGTATATAGGGGCAACTATAAACAATGTCCGAAGGCTGGTAAGTAATTAGTAAACGAATTTTGTAATACAAGCAAGATTATTAAGAAAATATGGTCGCTGCGTAATTTTTAGTTACTTATAAAATAAGCTGTTTCAACTCACTTTATTTGGTTTAGTTTATTTCCATTACTTTTATTGTTTGATATGTTTTATTGATGCATGGTTGAGTGATATCAGATCTAAATAAAATATTGAGTCAAGCTAGAATGGTTGTTTTTCTAATAAAATTATACTTTTGTCATCCAGCAGAGGTATACAAATTAGGTTTACGTTACAATAAAATGGTCGACACATTTAGTTGACGAATTGAATACAATAAAAAATCGACTAAATATGTAATATGTAGTTGATTATACCTTTCAGTATTTTTATGTATTTACGGCTGTAATAGAGTGAGTTGAGATCATTTGACGATGTTTATGAAATAGGTTAGGTATCTCACTTTTGTATGACCGCCTAAAGGATACTGCGAAGCCCGGAAACGGGAATTAATATAGAATTTCATAACACTGTATTATGATACTTGTTATATTTAGATATGACGTGTTAATGGCAGTTTTGAATAATACAAAATAATAGGTAAATACTAAATACTTGTTTTCTGCCTACACGATAATGGTAGCTACCCGGACCCGCCGCGCACCGCGGACCCGGTCATAGTCAATTTATAAATGCAAGTTTATTAAACCATTTCATGACAAGACTAGATAATATTTTTGTACCAGCGATTTCTGAGTAAGGATGAATGCAAAAATTTAAAAGTTTTTGAAGGTATTTGGTCTGTTGGACAGATTTTTATGAAAATGTTTTAGAATGTATCCCAGATTGAGACTCCGCAAGCCCATTGCATTGGCAGCAAGGCACTAAGATCAGCAATTTAGCAGTTTTATTTCTGCTTAGATCATTAAAATGAATAAAAGAAATGAATGAAGCTAAATCTGGTGACATAATCTTTTGCGGGGGACCTCTGTTTCTGATATTAGCCCAGAATTTCTCAACATTTAGCCTCAATAGCTTAGAAGCTGATTTAAAACTGCCATTAGCAAATAATTTAGCTGTACGGATCCCTTCATTGTAATAGCGTAAGGTTGATGTCTCAACTACCGATGCCAATGTGGCCACTCAGTGGCGTTAGCTATTTTCTACGGTTTAGCGACTGTATGTATGTATGGTGTACGAATATTTGTGGTGCATTCATGAATAAGTACCTATAAGCAAATTGTTGTTTTATTTTTTAACCTTTCTCCTGGTCGTAATTGAATTTATGTTGTTTTAGTATTGGAATTGAGATGTTTATAAAAAAAATTATTGGACACGTATTTTTTCTTTTTTTACGTATTTGATTTGATTAGGTCAAAAGGACATGACGTCACGCTAGATTTTATACGTAGTTGTGACGTATCGAGCCCCCACTTCCCAATTTTAATGCGTTTTATCTTGGTTTTATCTAAGTATTTATGTATTTACAAAAAAAAAATGTATATAAGTAGTTTATCAGCCATCTCGTTACCATAACCCAAGTATTAGGTTGCTTAGCTTGGTACTAGATGGCGTTGTGTGAAATGTCCAAGGATATTTATTATTTATTTATTTATTTAAGTATTTTTTTATTAATATGTTAAAGCAAAAAATACGTGTTTAATATTTTTTTATTATCTAACTGACGGACTAAATAGAATTCCTTTTTTTTTACCCATGCATCATCTATACTAATATTATAAAGAGGTAAAATTTGTATGTAAGTTTGTATGTAGGGGGTAATCTCCGGAACCAATGATCCAATTCTAAAAATTTTTTCACTGGTAAAAAGCTACATTATTCCTGAGTGCTATAGGCTATAACTTATATCTATATCATGCATATTAGCCGAGCTATCACAATTTTTGTCTAACAAGTCGGAAAGAAATACCTCTTTAAACAGACTTTTGCATGCGCTGCCTAAACGCTTGCTTAAAATTGAGAACAATGTACAGCAGTCTGGTCCGTCTTAAATAATTCTACAAAAAAGTCCGCGACACCATATTTCTATCTTTTATATTTTATCTTTTATACATCTTTTATTGCTTTAAAAAAGTATTTTTTAGACATACTTAAGTTTGGATGATTATTTAAACAACAAAACATTAATCCTTATCAAAATAAGTTATTTTATAATCACAAGGACATCATGGAGATAAGATTTGGCCTTTACAGTATGTCAATGGTCATACAGTTTCGGAGATAATATAAAATTACTAAATCGCAAAATAACTTTAATTCACACCGGTCGCTCTTGAGCAAACATGTTTAGTGCGGATCAATTTACCCCTAGAGTACGTTGTGCAAATAAGTATTTTTTCTCGGAAGAGTTTTTTTTTTTGTTAGTTTGTTTGAATGCGCTATCTCTGGACCTACCCCAGTTGGATTTGAAAAAATCATTTTGCATTTTATAACCCACTTCTTGATCACGCTAGGGCCCTTAGGAGCCGAGCGCGAAGTAATAGCGCGGGCAGGCGATGCGAAAGGATATAGGCTACTTAACATCACGCTAGGGGCCTTAGGAGCCGAACGCGGAGTAATAGCGCGGGCCGGCGGTGCGGAAGGATATAGGCTATTTAACATCTTGATTTGCTAGGGCCTTTAGGAGCCGAGCGCGAAGTAATAGCGCGGGCAGGCGATGCGGAAGGATATAGGCTATTTATCATCACGGTAGGGCCCTTAGGAGCCGAACGCGAAGTAATAGCGCGGGCAGGCGATGCGGAAGGATATAGGCTATTTATCATCACGGTAGGGCCCTTAGGAGCCGAACGCAAAGTAATAGCGCGGGCAGGCGATGCGGAAGGATATAGGCTATTTATCATCACGGTAGGGCCCTTAGGAGCCGAATGCGAAGTAATAGCGCGGGCAGGCGATTCGGAAGGATATAGGCTATTTAACATCACGCTAGGGCCCTTAGGAGCCGAACGCGAAGTTATAGCGCGGGCAGGCGATACGGAAGGATATAGGCTATTTATGATCACGGTAGGGCCCTTAGGAGCCGAGCGCAAAGTAATAGCGCCGGCAGGCGATGCGGAAGGATATAGTCTATTTAACATCACGCTAGGGCCCTTAGGAGCCGAGCGCGAAGTAATAGCGCGGGCAGGCGATGCGGAAAAATATAGGCTATTTAACATCACGCTAGGGACCTTAAGAGCCGAGCAAAAAGAAAAAATGTCATAAAGGGTGCTATTAAGCGTAAACGAAGTAATAGCGCGGGCAGGCGTTGCGATGCGATGCGTCGGGGTTGGTGGGTGGGGGGGACAAGAAATTTCACGCGGACGAAGTCGCGGGCAGAAGCTAGTCCATAATATGGTCATATTTCGGTTATACCCGACTTGCTTCGGTCTCAACTGAGGAGAACTAATAGGTTACGAGTATAAATAAATAATAAATATACTTGGACATTTCACACAACGCCATCTAGTCCCAAGCTAAGCAACCTAATGCTTGTGTTATGGTAACGAGATGGCTGATAAACTACTTATATACATTTTTTTTTTTTTGTAAATACATACATATTATAGATAGAAAAACACCCAGACTCTGAACAAATACTTGTAGGTCGTACAAATATTTGTTCCGTGCGGGAATCGAACCCGCGACATGCTGCGCAGCAGTCAATCGCTCAACCACTGCGCCAACCGTGTCGTCAAATAATATCAGTATAGAAATAACGGAGCAGCATTACGATTACAAAATATCGATGTACTTTAATGTTACAATGACTGAATGAGTTTCTGGATTAACAAACTATTCTTAATTCAAGTAAACCCCGTCGCATCAAACTAAATTACCGAATTGGCAAGTTAACAATAAGTTGCCTTACAGCCTTCTCATTAGATGTGGTTCGTGTGAACAACCTCTTCTACAAAGTTACTGATTGATCTGAAAACTGCTGAAAAACATTCCATCAGTTTGATGCAATCGGGAAAAACCTTGCGGTTTTAACTTAAATCTTATTCCTAAAACAATAGAGTTGCTTATACGACGACGGGCACAATATTCGCGTCCTGCACGTTGTTCTTGTAGAGGTCCACGCAGCAGCAGTTTGTGATCAGCTGATGTTCGTCGCAGGAGTTCGCGTACAGGAACTTGCAGTCTGTCTTGCCGCAGTTGTAGGGGTTGACTGGAATATTAAAAGAAAGGAGTTATTTGGAGTTATCTTGCTAAACTGGTTCGGGACCAGCCGGTCGATTCTGTAAAAATCTCACCGTGAAAACTTAGGTGAACTGAGTTTGTTTTTGCTAGGAATTGACACTATTGACAGCTCACTCCACGCTCACTTCACCTAAGTTTTCACGTACAGAATCGCACTGCTGATGTAATTGTGGCCAGAAAGAGGGACTAGTCGGGCAGATAAGATGGTAAAATCTGCTTTCAATCTGAATTGATTTCACAGTAGTGAGTACCTATTAATTTTGCTTGCAGGTATAAGTTTGCTTGTAATTATAATATCAAAACAAACTTGAATGTCAGTGCATAGTAGTCTATGCAGTTGGCAGCGTGTAAAAAAATTACATGCTGATTAATTTTGTCCACACGTCATTGTCATGTATTGCGGGGCAGTCCTTTCGGTAGGAAAAAGGAGAGGAGAAGCCTTAAATTTGCCCAGCAGTGGTACATAACAGACTAAATATATTGATATCAAACACAGTCAAAAATATTTTGGCGCCTGCACATTTTGTTTGAAATCGAAACAAACTAGTGAGCATTACTTGCGTGTTTGCTATCTAAGTTACCAAGGGGCCCGCTTCCTGAGTCACACACACAGACTGCGCTCTTACTGTTTTTAGTAATTAGTAATAATAATTGAATACTCACAAACAGAACTGCAGCAACACGAATCATGAGCCTGCTTATGTGAGCAGTAGCTGTACACAGAAGAATCACACAGGGGACAGCCAGCATGTGCCCCGGGAGGGCCAGGCGGCGCGTAGTGTCCTCCTCCATATTGCCCCTGCCCATAGTGTCCTCCCCCGTATTGCCCCTGCCCGTATTGGCCTTGCCCGTAGTGGCCCGGCCCCGTAGGGTAGGGGTAGTTGCCATAGTTGCCTCCTAACAAAAAGTCCAGTACTTCTCTTATTCCGAAACCTGTAGGTGAATGGTTAGGTGATGATGATTGTTAGTTGTGAAGATTACCTTATGGGATGAACCCGTGAGTTGTTTGGTGAACCATGGGTGAACCCAATAGTATAAGGTGGTGGTATGTGTTCGTTCGTACAGTTTCATTGAGTGACAGCTGCTGGTGATATGATATTCGATTAGCCTGAATTTGCAAGAACCGTTTTCGTATAAGTACCTACCTATCCAAAGAAACTATGTAAAATAATAAGAAAGTGGGTTGGATGTATGTCTTGTCGCTAATAGAAACAATATGAGGAATTTCTAAGTTTAATTCGTTGATGATTTCGCTCAAACCTACCGGAAAGGTGTGGCCAAATTTAAGGGTGTGGTACATACCATCACACTGAACTACTTTCTCCATGGGACCAAACTCCTAATCGCGAAAAAATAATCAGCCGTCCTATACATTTGCGTCGAGTAGGTAGGTTACCTACTTATTGAAGTTTTCTATGGGACAGTTCATAATTTTTTTTCGCGATTACGAGTTTGGTCCCATTGAGAATGTAGTAGTTCGTGGTCTGTACCACCACACCGTTAAATTTGGCCACACCTTTCTGGTACACCCTGTAGGTGTATAGTTTGCTAGAGCATCTGTAAGTACCTATCTATCTGATGCCATCGCGTACACAGGCGGTGAACCACTTTTCAACCTTATCGCCTTAGTAATAAGGTTGAAAAGTGTTACACCGCCAATGTCCGCAGTGGTACAGTCAGCAACAAAAGTCGATTATCACTTGAGTTTTTTAAATCTTAATTATTGCGAAAAATACTTCAATAAAATCGGAACAGATGTAAATTTTAAAGAAAATTAACTCTTATCTAATAAATGAAATGCTAAAATGCAGGTTATCGTATCATTTTATGTTAATTTAGATGATGTCAAAAAGTAGCAGTGTTAACCGACTTCTGTTGCTGACCGTACCTACTTAACTATGTAACTTATCTATGTAGCTGCTGTAGGTATTTGCTTATCGTTTAATCAAAAAAATTCGTGTAGTTTTGTTTATTTTATGTACCTATGTACCCAACTAAGTTATGTTATATTATAATATAATAAATAAAGCCTCCAAAACGCGGTTCATTCACACGACCCATGCGTACAATAGCAGTAAATAACAAAACCTTGATTTAACATGCATTTTGAACTTAAATCGCCCTTAACCATATGGGAAGCGAAACTGTTATAATTATGATCACGAATAATAATGTCTTAATGTAAAATAGATATGCATCTTCATAAAAACAATGAATTAGCCGTTCGCATTTTGATTATTTTTGAATCTGAATTAGGTACGCACGGCTACAGATCAAGCTATACATTTCCAGTATAAGCTGATCTCGCATTGTATAGGATTTCCTTACAATGAGAGGTCAGTGTAAACTGGAAATGTATAGCTTGATGTGTAGCCGTGTGTACTACGTTAAAAAATTAACAAAACTGTCGACCTTGCAATGTTTCCTTATTTTTGGTAATTAGTCTAGGTACCTAATTAACGTTTGTTAAGCGTGACGCTATTCATCGTGAAGATGACACGTTCGATTTTTTTTGGAGTAAAAAATGGTGATGTGCGTGTGTAATGGATAGGTTTTGTTTTAACAAGTAGGTAGAGATTCGGTTTCGATGGGGCTTCTATTATTGATAGGTAAGTAGGTAGGTATAGTTTACCTATTATTTTTTTCCAGACAAAAGCAGTGGCGGACTAAGTCTGTCGGGGGCCTAGGACGGCTAAACTAAATGTGGCCTTCCCGCTCTGGAATGATCGTCAAAATATTCAGCACTGCCTCGAAAGGTTAGATTTTCTTTTGACTTAACTGTCATAGCCAGGCGTTCAAAGGCATGCTCGAAATAGTCTGCAGAGACTATAGTTCAAACTTTTGAACTTATAAACAGAAATTGAAATTACTTTGTCAACCTGTAGATACATAAGTTCTAAAATTTAGGATGAAAGAGCGAGCGAAGCATGCTCGAAAATTTTTGCACCCCACCCCGGAAAGGTACCTAAGGTTTTCTTTTGAGTATTCGTAAATAAATAGGAGTTACTTTGTCGACTTAAGCAGAGAAGTCTGAAAAAAAGAGAGTAGGTAGGTTACAGAGCGAGCGTAGCGAGCTCAAAAATTTTAGCAACCTTTAGGCACGTTTATATTTAGCACGCTTAAGGGGCAACTACAATCTGGCTGAACATATTTTGGTCTTGTTTGGGATTTCATTAAAAAGTATTTCTCGAGTTTTAGGCCAATTAGTCCGCTAGTGGACAAAAGAGAAATAAATGTACCTATGTTAATTATCACCAGATCTGCTATTTCATTTTATTTTTACCCGACTGCGGCGAAGCCAAGAAAACCGGTCAAGAGCGAGTCGGACTCGCGCACCGTGGGTTCCGTTCCGATTTCTGAAAAAGTGTGCTATTTGGGGACATCGTTTTATTTTTCCTGTAATCTTTACATAAACTTCTATCACAGAATAATTTCAGATTTTTCTCTTTGCAAACTTCAGAGATAAGCGGGGGACGGTATAACAAAATGAAAAATGTTTGAGAATGTGCAAACAGCACTCTTTCATATGATATTCCACATGGCATAGTTTGATTTTTTTGAGTCCCTGTTGCAAAAAAAATAATTTCATATTTGCAAAATACATAAGGTAGGTACTTAGGTAAACGTCATCTAAAACTGTTCCAAGGTTCAAGTTGAAAGCATTAGTAGTTCTTGAGATATCCAGCTGACAGACAGACAGACAGAGTCGCACCATAAGGGTTCCTTGCTAAGGGTTGCTTGTACGAAACCATAAAAAAGAGGATTATTACTGTTAAATTAAGGAACCTAAGATAAAGGCAAACATTTTTGCTAAGCATTTAACTAAAATTATTTAATTTAATTAATGTCTTACTAATTATTAATTAGTAAGACACAAAACACGCCTGTTTTACCCACTGACGTGACACGTGGTATTAGCAGGTAGGGCTAGGGCATAGAAACTTCTCTCATATAAGTATCTATGGGCTAGGGGCTAGTAGGTACCTACACTCCCATCATAGTAGGTATGTTTCAGTTTCATCTGTTAAAGGGACGTCTTACGTTTAAACGTCCCTGGACTTGAACCCAGGACCACTAGACCAACGAGACATTCGTAGACGTAGGTACCTTATTAGGTACCTACCTAAACGACAACATCAAATAAGTGCCTGCCTAGGAAATTACCTAAAACATTTAGCTGGATTCGTTGTATCCTGTGCATACTATTAAATGAAGTCGGTTAATGAGCAATATTTGGAAACAGTAAGTAGGCATATTTTACAGCGAGCTGATAGCAGAGTACCATACCTATCGATTTAACACCCATGTATGTTCTACAATTTTTTGTAGTTTTCGAGTTATTTTGGATCCCGTATTTCATATCAATGGTAGTGGTTAAGGAGAGTAGTTAGGTATATTTATGTTTTTATTATCAACTGAGCTCTGCTTAAACGTAGAGGAATAGTAAATATCAGGATTGACAAAAATAATTATGCAAAGCTAATAATAAATTATAAAGTATGAAAATCACAAGATTTCCCTACACCACTTTCAATGATCGATTTCAGCAAATAATGCCCTATTTAGTACATTCTTGTTCAAAGTTGACCCAAAAAAAGATATAATTTTTTAAAGCCATCATTTCGTTGAATCAGGAAAAATATCGAAAAAAATGGTATAACTCGAAAACTACAAAATATCGTAGAACATACTTACATCATGGGTTAAATTGATAGTTATGGTACCTACTCTGTTATCAACTCGCACTGTCTAAACACCTTGTTAATGTTCTCGAAAACAGCTCCAAAGATTTCGATGAAAGTTGCATTAGAGGAGCTTACGGGGGTGACAAATCGAACTAGCTAGGTTTCACATCTGGGAAAATTAAAAGAATAAAATAAAAATAGTTTTTTCGATTTACACCCGAGCTCTCGACCAGTCTTAAATACACACACAGTGTCAAATTGAACTATGTACCTAACATGTACTTACAAGTTACAACCATCCATCATTTTTCCGAGTTAGGTAGGTATTTCCAGTTTATAAGTAAAGCACAGATTTCCTCGAAACGAAATTAATTTAGTGGAACGAATGATGGCTTCAAATACTTAATTATACATTATCTATTTGCAGTAATTATGGAGGTAGTCAGGTATGTAGGCACCTACCAATCTAAATGAGAAGACGAAGACACAAGTCAGGGGCGGGGCCTATAGGTACCTACTAAGTCTAAGTACTTTACTTTACTTTCTAAGTCCGACAACGAAAGTATATCCTTACGCCCGATTAATTAACTTTTTTGGACTGGCAATAACACATCAGGAGAACGGACAACTATCAAATCGTGGTGTCATTCATTCTTAGGTCGGCCCCCAAACTAATGTTATACAGGGTTATTGGTAAAACACCAGCAACCTCTTAAGGGGTCATTGTACTCATCATTATGAACAACTTTTACTATGGGACCAAACCTGAAATCGTGAAAAAAAAATCAGCTGTTCAGTACATTTATCTACATCAAATTCGTCAAAATGTAGGGAGCGGCTGATTTTTTTTTCGCGATTTCATATTTGGTCCCATAGTAAAAGTTGTTCATAATTATGAGTACAATGACCCCTTAAGAGGTTGCTGGTGTTTTACCAATAACCCTGTATATGTCCGTAGATGATACGGAGTAGGAAAAACCCGTAACTTCGGCCGAAACTACGGATTCGTGCCTAGGGAGTAGACCTCCTGACATCTGGAGAGAGATCTGAGATAAATATTATAAATATAGGAAATCTGAAAGCCTACCTAGTTTGTGTCAATCAAAATCTTAATTAAGTACCATATAGGTAATACCATATACATAATGATTGTTAAGACAGAGACAATGAATTCATGCAGTTTGATTACCTAACCATTTGATTAATGATGAAAAATCCATCAATTTGAAATCACATGCTTTTATGAGAGATAATGGGAACGGTAATGATATACCATGGTAATGCTAATGGCCAATCTTTGGTAAATGGTAATGACAAAATCAGTGGTTAAATTGATAGAACTTACCGCCCAGCTGGTTTCGGCTTAATTCGTAATTCGTGGGCTGAACACCTATTGATTGAGATCGAACTATGTTGAATTAGAAATCTAATTATTCATTGAGTAGGTAGTTGTTAAAGTCATTGATTTAATTATACTTAAATCTTGGTTGAAATGAAAAGTAACACAAATTCTTTTCCATAATACAATATCCTTAAAATAATACTTAAGTATTTCGATACCCAGCACCCTAATTGCGTAACACACTCGATCGGAATCGGAATCATTTTGAAGCAAATTGCTAATACATTGCTTCATTATGTTCGAAAAATTTATTTGCTCGACAACGAATGATGTTGACAGTCAAAATGAAACCGATTCCTACTGATAGTGTTACGCAATTAGGGTGCAGCTCACGTTGAGTTACAACAAACTTTAATTTTATTCCTAACTTTAAAAACAAACAAAATTGATTGCAAGTACTGTCAGAGGCTACTATTAAAACACATTTCACCTATTAATTAAAAAATAACTGCTGTCATTTAAATTAAAAAAAAAAAAACGAAATTCGAAAACTTACCATTGCTCATAGCCAGTGTCGCCGCGAAAATGAGAAAGAAAACCTTCGTGTACATTTTCAAACAAACTTATTAGACGTTCACAGGTAAATTAATAAAAATAATAATATTCAAGTGTAAACTTTTCTGTTTGTGCCTGTGTTTGGCACGGTCGCCGTTCAAGAGCGTCGTGTAAATAATAAAATAAACCACTTCGGCTTAGGGAGCTGGATTTACCGGTGCAGTCGAGCGAAAAAGTGGTGAGCAACGAAGATATGAGATGCGAAGTTGGTTGTAGAGAACTTGTTTAACGAAAATAGACTTAAGTCACGTACACTTAACTGTTATATTCGATTGTTTTTGTGTTGAGCATGTACGTGGAAAAATATGGTTTTACTATCATTCTTTGAGGCTTAAGAAAACAAGAACCTATCAAGTGTTAAAACAAATAACGACAAAAAACTGTCTTTGCCGTTAGTGTTTGTGTTGTAGGGATAATGTCATGCCCTACTTACTATTCCGGCAGCTTGTAAAGCAATACTTACCTACATGACTACCGAGATGAGGACTAGGATAGAGAACTACGGGAGAAAATGACATGTTGCGCCAACCCCAAATAAATTGGGATAAAGGGGTATGTATGGATAAGGGTAATAAACGATCAATTGCAATCAATAAGCGCAGAAGAATGATGAATGAGCTTTTATTTTCATGCGGGGAATTTCAGTTTTATTTCAAGTTCTGGTTTTCAGTTGGTAATGTATTAACTTTATTCAGGAACTCGCTGTACAGGACACCAGCAAACCGTATGATGCGCGTTTTCTCGGGAAAATTGGACAGATCATGTTTTTTATTCCCTTAGTCTCTTTCAAACTAAAAGTGTTTTCACAGGCATTTTGAATTGTCAAATAGTCGGTCAGTTAGTCAGAAATTAGAGCAACTCGTAGTTGCCCATTCTAAAACGTAGATCTCTATGGTGAAGAACGGGCAAGAAACTTCAAGGACACTTTTAGATCAAGCATTATTTTGATTGCTTCTATATGAGTGCAATGTAAACAAAAACCAATTCAAAATATAAGATTAAAAATAAGCCCTGGCAGTTAGAGATCACCGGTCTCAACTGACGGCACCCGCACACCAGGCGACATGACCCGTGGATCAGCACCATCCAGCTCAACTAATCGTGAGGAGGGAGGAAACGCATGTCACTAAAATACTGATGAATATAAATGAGAAGGGAATGAGAAGAGGAGGGTCTTCTCTCTCTCCATCCATCACATTGTGAATGATAGCGGATTATAATCATATGTGAGCTGAGCAAGTAACATGGGATACATAAGGGCAAGAAGATGATGAATGTCTTTATCGTGAAGACTCAATTTATTTACCACTCAAGTGATGGTAAACTCTGTATGGTACGACAGAAGTATGTCTCACTTATTTGGACTCATTTCCAGTACCCACCTACTAAATAATTGGCTTGCCAAACACTTCTGCTCTCGCCATTACATTAAGTGCATAATATTTATTCCTTGCAAAGGGTCTTGCGGTTGTCCTTAACATCGGAACGTTCTAACGATTATCTAACTAAAAGTTAATTAGGTACTAGCAGAACTGGATGTGAGTTGTTGTGTAATGACTAATGATATATTGAGAGGAAATATGGCGGTTTGAAGGACTTATTTTAGTCCTATTACCTACTACGTCTAAATCTTATGTTTTGCTGGCTGTTATTGGGGCGAACTTTTTCTTCTTTTATTTATTTATTTGGTTCACCAACAATTGTTTACATTATCATCTTGAGCAAAAAATAACATGTCTTTAAAAACTTTGAACTATGTAACAATTAGGTAAACACCACATGAACTAAATTAATATATTTTAATTGTAAGCTTCTACAGTTTACAGCCAACATATAACTAAAGAAAATATGTAGCCTATGTATAAATATAGACTTAGTTTTGTAATTAATATGATTGCTAAAATTAAGTAGGTAAGTACCTACGAATAAATTAATACTTTACAACAAATCATTTAAACAACTCAAGATTTTAGATTTCTGCTTAGTCAGAGAATCAAAGTGGAAGTTTTCGAAGTGATGATACATCATAATTGGTTCGAACTAGGGCACTTCATCATCTGCCTAGCCTTTTCCCAACTATGTTGGCGTCGGTTTCCAGTCTAACCGGATGCAGCTGAATACCAGTATTTTACATGGAGCGACTGCCTATCTGACCTAGGACACTTACAAATAAGAATTGAAGTTTAATAATTACGTTTCATCTTCTTCGTGACACGCACGACAGTTATTCAAATCTTGTTGGCTCAAAACTTCACCACTTCCATGGCGTTATCGGTGGCAGCGCTGAGGTCACTTTGATGGCTGCATGTTTTGGGGCACAGAGGGCAGGATAGGAGGTGGAACACAGTTTGTGACATAGCTCCTAACGCACATCCTGGGCCCCAAGTCTGCTATTTTTTAACCCCCGACGCAAAAAGAGGAGTGTTATAAGTTTGACCGCTATGTGTGTGTGTGTGTCTGTGTGTCTGTCTGTGGCACCGTAGCGCTTAAACGGGTGGACTGATTTGGATGCGTTTTTTTTTATTTGAAAGCAGGTTTTTCAGCGATGGTTCTTAAACATGTTTTATCAAAATCGGTTCAGCCTTTTCAAAGTTATCCGCTCTTTTGTTAGCTGCGGTAGGGATCTTAGACGCGTAATGGGTATTTACTTTACTTTCAAACCTTAGTGTGACCTAAAATTTGAAACATCCATGTATGCTATCTATCTATGCAAGATTATGGACTTCTTGGTCTGATGCTGCAGCCAGGATATCCAGCACACTAGTACACTCTTGAAAAAATAATAGCAGAAATGTCGTGTTTGGATTCATTTACATCAGTATTTCATTCTACATACAATGCAATGGTGGCAACACGATGAACTGATGCTGCAGCCAGGATGTCCAGCACACTAGAACACTCTTGAAAAAGTAATAGCAGATTATGTCGTGTTTGGATTCGTTTTGATCAGTATTTGATTCTACATACAATGCAATGGTGGCTACACGATGAGCTGATGCTGCAGTCAGGATATCCAGCACACTAGTACAATCTTGAAAAAAAAAAATTGCATATAGTAGTGTTTGTGTTCGTTTTTTTATCAGTATTTAATTCTATTTGCAGTACGACTGTGGCATCAGGATAAGTTAATGTTATGTGCAGAGAAACTTAACTTCTGCAGTAATAACAATGCATTTTTATGTTGTTAAATTGTTTAAAAAGTTTAAAAATGTTAAAATAAAAATTAAATTAAAAATTTAAAAAACCCCCAACGCAAAAAAGAAAAGCGAACATTTAAAAAGTCAAAAATAATACCTATCGTTGAGCCATCAAATTCGATTGAGTAATACCTATATATATTTAAATTACAGAAATTGATGGCTGGCACGATAAGGTTTGCTCATTGAAATGGCGCTATAATGTCACGGCGGGGTACCGCACATAAGTAAGTCAGACCCTTCACTTGATTGACTATCTACATATGCGGTACCCCGCCGCGACATTATAGCGCCATTTCAATGAGCAAACCTTATCGTGCCAGCCATCAATTTCTGTAATTTAAATATATATAGGTATTACTCAATCGAATTTGATGGCTGAACGATAGGTATTATTTTTGACTTTTTAAATGTTCGCTTTTCTTTTTTGCGTTGGGGGTTTTTTAAATTTTTAATTTAATTTTTATTTTTATTTTACATTCCAACACGATCCCATTGTCACTGCTTTGTCATTTTGCTAAAAGTTCGTAATCTGCTAAATTCATAATTTCATACAATGGAGTGTCAGTGGTTGACTATTGGAAAGTCATAATGACGCCATTATATTAGTAGATTACCAAACTTGTCAAAATCAACAATTATGAAATCAATGATAGACCATTCTGACACTATTGTAATAGCAGACTTGAGGCCCTGCTCTCGTTCCGTCGAAGTAGGTACAGGATAGCAAGCTATTTCTTCTTTAGAAGGTATGACATTTATTAATACCATCCTGTTACTGCCCCACTGCTGGGCAAAGGCTCTGCTCATAAACACAAGGCACGAGCATTGAGCACCACGCTGGCTCAAGACGGGTTGGCGATTTCAGACTTAAGTCTAGGTTTCCTCACGGTGTTTTCCTTCAACAAGGTTAGTACAAGAAATTATAAATTCAAATTCATTTATTTCAGGTCCTTGACCCATATCTATATCTATCTATCTATATAATATAAAAATCAATTGCTGTTCGTTTGTTTCGCTACACTGGGCCGATTTAGCTGATTTTGGTTTTGAAGTGTTTGTCGTAATCCAGGGAAGGTTTAAACGGTGAGAAAAATTGGAAAAGTTGCCGGGAAAATTGGAAAATTCGGGAAAGCCGAACTTGGATTTTCTATGGGAATTTTGAATTATCAAAATTGGGACAGGACAACGTCTGTCGGGTCAGCTAGTTATTAAAAAAAACAAAACACAATTTTGCCATTTTATAAGTGTCACAATACAGAAACAATACACAATTTGAAATTAAATAAGTACTTACCTAATAATTAGTTATAATTAGTTGATTGATTAATAATAAATATACAGTCTAAAGAGTTAAAAATATTACGGAGCAATATCCAAAATAGTTCCAAGAACAAGGCCTTATTAGTGCGACAATTATTTCATTGTCTTTCTAACCTTCGTCGAGTCAATTTCTATAATTGCAGTTGATCCGACCGGCATTAATAAAAATACCTATTTCTTACTTAGCATCTAGAAAAGTGCCTATAATAATTTCTTAATATTCAAAGTTATTTTGTTATTTGGCTCTTTACAGCCCGTTGCAGGGAAGTATTCAAACTCAAAGTTATTTTACTACTAAATTAGGTTCTTTACAGCCCAGGGAAGCGTGTGTTCTTTATTAAGCTTACCCACGGCTTTAAGATAAACTCCTAGTTTACAACCGGACTTGACATCTGTAATTCCATACCGACAGGTTTTATAACCATAAAAACATTGATTAGGATTCCGTAGAACGAATGAAATCTTTCCATGTTTCTCTAAAAAGCAAAATAACAAAAGTAAAGGTCAAACTCGTAGCAAATGAGATGCATCGGGCGGGACAAATCTAACAATAATTCATCAATAAGTTATTTACATATTTTTATTCAAACAAATATAGAAGTATGTCGTATCTTGATCCCATGTTACTCTCACTGCTCACAGTTTACAGTTTACACAAGTCTTGTAAACTGTTATTAGCTCAAACAAATATAGAAGTATGTCGTATCTTGATCCCATGTTACTCTCACTGCTCACAGTTTACAGTTTACACAAGTCTTGTAAACTGTTATTAGCTCAAACAAATATAGAAGTATGTCGTATCTTGATCCCATGTTACTCTCACTGCTCACAGTTTACAGTTTACACAAGTCTTGTAAACTGTTATTAGCTCAAACAAATATAGAAGTATGTCGTATCTTGATCCCATGTTACTCTCACTGCTCACAGTTTACAGTTTACACAAGTCTTGTAAACTGTTATTAGCTCAAAAACTTTTAACTAAAATCCAATCAAGTCCCAAGTCCCAACATATTTATCAGTCTGCCTAGCCTTTTCCCAACTATGTTGGGGTCGGCTTCCAGTCTAATCGGATACAGCTGAATACCAGTATTTTACATAGACCGACTGCCTATCTGATCTCCACAACCCAGTTACTGGGTAATACTGGTAAGACTGGTTGTCAAACTTTCGGGCTTCTGACGACCCGTAACGAATATCAAAGATCTAAGCATGACAGCCGGTACTAACGACGTGCCGTGGGTTAACGTTTCCGAGGCACGGAGGAGTAGAGTAGAGGTCTCCCATCCACGGACCAACCCCGGCAAGCATAGCTTAATCCTAACGGATCGACCAGCAACAGATAAAAACTCTATTTTAATAAAGAAACATAAAGAACCCACATAACTCATAAAAATACGGCCTTAACCTATTAATGACGGCTCTATGCCGAGTCGGACCATCAGAGGTGCATGACCTATGGATGAACCTCGGGTACCGTTCGCAAACCTGCTCCGCCGAGTAGAGGTATACTTTGTTTTAGTGTATTTTATTGGTTTATTATGAGTTTGACAGAGTGTTGGGGCTGTCAAGTGTGAGGTGGTGTTTGTGACGTAGGTGATTGGTATTCGGTGTGTAGGAGATTTTTGGTGGGTTTGGTAATAGCGAATGGAGAGACGTCTTTTTTGCTAACGCTGCAGGCGACACAGGATACCTTGGGTGTCGATAATACGATTCTATCAATCAACATAGGTCTCTAAAATATTGCTTTGATTTACGCGTTCCGCATACAGTCAGTCTTCGCCGTCTTGGTCTTCATCGATTAGATTCGTTTTCTTCTGCTTGCTCTTCTCCTACGGGCTTTTGTGTTATTTCTCCTCATAATAATAGCACGAGGGAACTACTCATTTAGTCTGCTTTCCGATTCAGAAAAATATGCTCTTTATTTCTACTAGTGGAGTAAGTATATTCTGTTCCCAGACTCACTGTTTAAGCCACAAACATTGAGTTCTTTTACTTAAGGCGCAGATTTCCTGAAAACGATCAAAAAGGTGGTTTTTTAAAGCTGTGTATCTCATAAACCGTAAATAATTTTGACATGTAAAAAAAATATGATATTTTCAAGTCCTTTTCGCATACAGTGATGGAAGCCAAAACATAATTAAACATACTTTAATGCATCAAAAAAATCTTTAAACATACCTCCTAATAATCTTTAAAAGCTGTTTATCCCTTCATTAGCAATTATAATTATAATTAAAAATATACGATTAAATGTCAAATTCCAAACTGCATCCAGTGATGGATTACTTTTTAATAAATAGTTAATTTCTAATTTTATACGATTTTATTTGCACTTTTACGACATAATTCCGGTGCGCGTGAGAATCTTCTATCTCGTGCGTCAAACTAGACAGCCATAACGCCATTTCACTTCCACACCGAGCTAAACCAAGCTTGGAACCTGGGCCTTAAATTCAAAACTTTCTTACACCGCGCATTATAAGTGGTTCCAATACAGCCAAAAGAAAAGATGCTTAATTCATATTCACTAATTAAAACTTAAAAACCGTTTTTTCCTCATCCATCAAACAAACTAACTTTATAGCTTAATCTCTTATCTTAATAGTCTTAATCAGGCCTGATTCATCTAATTGTAAAAGTTGTTTTTGCCCTACATCAGTCAGTCATGTCAGTTATAAACTTAATATGAATCACGTACCGTTGCTAACGGTACTGCCACAAAAAATAGTAAGTACCAATGTTTAAAACTATTAATACCATATTAAGAATTGGTCAAATACGCGTGTCTACTGTTTTTGAACGAGTTTACAAAAGGAGGTCGTCAATTAAAGTCTGTACTTAAATTGTACATACTAGGTATTTCTATAATGACCTCTTGGCAATACGGTTTCATACCAGTTTGTTCTTTGGAGGTGGGATTCCCGGATTGTGCTGCTGGGGAATTTGTAACGCCACTTTTACATTCCAACTAAAGCACTAGGAAGTGGTCCTTCACCACTTCAGGCAGGCTTTTTGGGGGCATGTCTTTTGGTTTGCATCAACATGCAAACTACGCATCACTCTGACGTCACGCAAAATCCTGCATCGCGCAATCAGAGTTTACCGCGCGACTAATATAATATACAACATTCCGACATCAATCGTTGGGCAATTGCCCAACAGACACGACGCCCGTCGGGTCGGAGGGTCCTCCCTTTTCTATGGAGGTTGAGTGAACCCTGTTCCTCATGCCTCTATATCTTATGTAATTTTGACGTTCGAAAAGTGCTCATTCTCAGTCTAGTTTGACTGGGACTTTTGAATTGATTTGTGAAGTTTTCGAGTTGGCTCAGGCAGACTATTATGAGATTTTTGTGACGAACACAGCATGTTGCCGCGTTGTTGTCATCTAATATAAGTAAAAAGAGAAGTCCTGACTGACTGACTGACTGACTCATTAACGCCCAGCCCAAACCCTTGGACCTAGAAAGCTGAAATTTTTGCATAGAGGTTCCATATATATTGTAGACAAGGAATAAGGAAGGAATTCCCGGTAGTACGTCCCCGTGGGATATTCTCCGACATCCACGCGGGCGAAGCCGCGGGCAAAAGCTAGTAAGATAATGATGAAGAGAGTCGAAGTAAGTACAGTCGGTCCTGCGAGTCGTGTTGCATCGCAAGATAACTGCACTAGTTTGCTCCAACGGAGATCCTGGAACACCGCCGCAATCATGTGCTGAAGACTGATGGCTCGTCAACGTCGCGGGGAGAACATTATAAGAAGTTCCATATTTAGTGCAGGAATATTAATAGCGGCCTACTATTGCCCCACTGCAGGGCAAAGCCTAAGCCTCTTCCCATACAGAGAAGGCACGAGCATATTTGATCAAGCCGGATTGGCGATTTCAGTTACCCTTTATATTGTTTAATGAAGAGGATAGGGATGTTGTAAGAACTCGGAGTCTTTTAGTCTTCATTTCGAGACTTGAGTAGATTTTCAAGACTAGGACTCGTTAGTCACATGAGTCCTAGTCCGTTGAGTCTTCCGAGTCCTTTCGAGTCTTTTAAGTTCTTTGAGCTAGACTGAGTCATGAACTTGAGTTGGTGTATTGTAATAGGTAATACTGTGTGATATTATATCGTCATCCACATTTATTTACTGATTGAAAATAAATCGCACAGTAAAATTTTGTAACAATTAATTTGCATTATACGCAAATAACCTAATCAAAAGTATCCTGCAGACTGACGATTTGCTTAAATAATAAAATAATAAACTTGTCTAAATAAAATAATATTTACATAAAATAAATAAATATTCCGGAACAATTTACACAGCGCCATCTAGTAGCCCAAACTAAGCAAAGTACGTAAATAGTAATAATACGTTACGTACGTTCTAAATCAGTAATTTGTTCATTGCTATTTTATTTACTTCAAACTACAGCTATGGATTTAGAGGACTCAGTCATGAGTTCTTTTAAAAATCTCCAAATTCTGAAGGACTTGGAGCTCTAAGTTTTATTTATAAGACTCGATGTCTTATAAATAGCTAAGTTTGATTAAATAAGACTTCAAGACTCGAGTTTCTTACAACACTAATAGGGATGTTTGAAGCTGACATGGATATAGCTTAGATTAATAAATAAAACTCTAATACTGGTTCTTAATATATTAATTTAAAGCTTATCAAACTTAACATAATATCCTTAACTATATAGACTTAACTTAACTTAGATGCTACATACTAGTAAACTTTAATATAATCGCAGCAAAAGCTTGTAGACTATTCATCTGGGTAGTTCAGGTCAGCACCTTAATTGCGTAACACACTTCAATCGGAATCTGAAACATTTTGAAGGAAATTGCTAATCCATTGCTTTAAATTTTCGAAAAATTTGTCTGCTCGACAACGTAAATACCGCAATGAATGTTGTTGAACTTTCAAAATCAAACCGATTACGATTGATAGTGTGTTTTGCAATGGTGCTGGTCAGATATATCAGGTAGTTCATGTAAGGAGGTCATGTAAGTCAGGTTTCCGGAGGTCAGATAGCTTGTTTTAAGTCAAATAGAATAGAATAGAATAGAATAGAATATTTATTCAGTATTAATAATTGGTAAAATCTATATATATAAAATTCAAAGTCCTGACTGACTGACTGATTGACTGACTGATATATCAACGCACAGCCCAAACCGCTGGACCTAGAGACTTGAAATTTTGCACATAGATACCTTATACAGTGTAGGCATCCACTAAGGAAGGATTTTTCAAAATTCAACCCCTAAGGGGGTGAAACGGGGGTCCAAAGTTTGTATGAAAAATCTTATTCCTTAAGTTAATAGACTTGAAACTTGGCACAAATATTTATCTAAGTAAATTATAAAGTTTGTCATTTTTAGTTTTTCTAGACTACCCCCTCAGGAGGGATGGGGGGGTGTCAAAGTTTCTATAAACGCACAGCCCAAATCGCTGGGCTTAGAGATTCCAAATTTGGCACGTAGGTTCCTTATGAGGTCTAGGGGTGCACTAAGAAAGTATTTTTCAAAATTCAACCCCTAAAGGTGTGAAAAAGGTGTCCAAAGTTTGTATGAAAAATCTTAGTCCTTGAGTTAATACACTTGAAACTTGGCATGAATATTTATCTAAGTATGCTATAAAGTTTGTCATTTTTGGTTTTTCTAAACTACCCCCTCAGGAAGGAGGGGGGGTCTCAAAGTTTGTATGTAGCAATTTTAACGCGTGTTCCGATTTACTCGAAACTCAGTATTTATACTTGAAACCAAAAATGACGAATAACGTGTAACAGGGTTTTTCGAATATCCACCCCTAAAGGGTTGAAAAGGGGTAGACAATTTTACAGGGCAGGTTTTACTGCGGGGCTTAACTCGAAAATTGGTGTAAATAATCTTTCTTTTAAGTTACGGAAATCTCCCAAACGATTTTTTAAAATTGTATCCCTGTGGACCTCCACAGGGATACAATTTTAAAAGAAACAATTTTGAAAATATGAAAAATCTTATTCATTTGCTTAATTAAGTTGAAACTTGGCACAAATACTTGCCTAAGCAAGTAATAAAGTTTGTCATTAATAGTTTTTTCCCCAGAGGGAAGGGTAGAGGGGAAGGTGGGAATGGGAGGGGGTGGTGAGAAGAGAAAAGGGAAGGTGGGAATGGGAGGGGGTGGTGAGAAGAGAAAAGGGAAGGGGAGAGGGTGGTGAGGAGGGAAAGGGGGAAGGGGAGGATGTGGTGAGAGAGAGGGAGGGGAGGGGTGGTGAGGAGGAGGCTGAGAGGGAGGATGATGGGAGGGGGAGGGTGTGGAGAAGGGAAGAGGGGAGGGGAAGAGGTGTGAGGGGGCGGGGAGGTTAGCGGGAAAGGGATGTGGTGAGGGGGTGATACGGAGAGGGTGAGGAGGGTGAAAGGGTGCAGTGAGGGGGAGGGTGAGAGGGTGGGAAGGGTAGGGGTTAGAGAGAGAGGAGGGGTGAAAGGGAGATTAGGGGGAAGAGGGAGCAGTGCCTTTACACCTTAAAGTTGCTTTTTGTATAGCACTGATTCATTAAAGAAACCCAGCCCGACAGAAATTACTGAAAAATAGATAGTCGGAAACTCGGAACGATACAAAAAACAGGAGTAAACTCCAGTCGTGCGACGGAGCTGACACACGCTTTTTTTTATTTGTTTGAACGCGCTAATCTCTGGAACTACCAGACGGACTTCAATAATTATTTTTGCATTTCATAACCCAATTCTTAAGGAAGGCTATAGGCGTATTTAACATCACACTAGAACTCTTAAGTGCCGAGCAAAAAAAAAGTGAGAAGGAACGCTAAGCGAAAACGAAGTAATAGCGCGGGAAGGCAATGCGATGCGACAGGGTGGGTTGGGGGAACATGAAATTTTACGCGGAAGAAGTCGCGGGCAGAAGCTATCTCAATATTTTTGTTCCTGTGGCATATTTTCCGACATTCACGCGTGCGAAGCCGCGAGCAAAAGCTAGTATTAACATAAAATCTTAGAAATAATTTACAAAGGTAATATAATGTTAGGTGCCTGTACTAGGATAAACCTGTATCACAGGCGGCATGAGCTTCTATATGGTAATTGTAGGACAGTTACTTAACAATATTTAACATTAGAAGTCTTGAAAAGGACAACATTTAATTAATTCATAATTTTATACCTAGTTTACTTAATACTATTTACCTTAAAATAAAAATAACAAAAAGTTATAGGTACAATTCAAAACAATAACAATACAATACAAGACTACACAACAACTACAAGTACTTTATACAATATAAGTACTAAGGTAGATACTGATATATCAACGCACTTGTTAGCCTGAGAATTGGTAATACTCGTAACTAGGTTCATAAGTATTCGGCTTATGAATGATGATAACTGATATGCGGATGGAACACGATATACTGAAGACGATAGTGAAGAAAGATGATGTTGATGAAAGGTGATGGATGAATGTACGATTTACTTTTTTAAGTCAATTTTTAAAACAGGATCATTGTTTCTTGAGATTTACAGAATACGTAGCACTACAGATAGCGACTCTTAAATGGAGGTGGGCAGGACACTCGGCTAGAAGTGGTGACGGCAGTTAGAGCAGAGCCATAACGGAATAGTTGCCGAGAAACGGTAGAAGGAGAGTTGGTAGACCAATGACCAGGATGATCTACAGAAGATCGTGGGGAAGACCTGGATGAGGCTCGCACGGACCAGGCAAGCATGACACAAAAGGGAGGAGACCAGCAGTGGGTGGAACAGGGCTGCTAATTATGATGATGATGTTTTACGGGATGCCCCACTCTGTCAATCCATGTTGAACAGGCGATCTTGTTTTGAAGTTTTTAGTACGTAAATAGCACCCTACTAAAAACTTCAAAACAAGATCCCTTTTTAAGCAGTTTGACGCAGTTGCCTGGCGGTGGCAGTTATTTCAGTTCAATCTCAGATTGAACTGAGACCGACTGATGATTGTTAGGGTTCCGTACCAAAATGGTAAAAAAGGAACCCTTATGGTGTCACTCAGTCTGTCTGTCTATCTGTCTGTCTGTCACACCTGGATATCTCAAGAACTACTAATGCTATCAACTTGAAATTTAGAATAGTTTTAGATGACGTTGACCCAACTATTTTGCAAATAAGAAAGAAATTAAAATATTTATAATTTTTTTTGCAACGGAGACTAGGGCATAAAAGAACGCTGTTTGCACATTCTCAAACATTTTTTTCTTTTTTTTAGGCCGCATAGTTTTTGACTTCTGATGAAAAATGTAAAAAAAAATACCGTTCATTGCCGTTAATCGGAGATAAGGGGGGGGGGGGGGGGATCTGAAATTATTCTATGTGATAGAAGTTTATGTAAAGATTACAGCAAAAATAAAACGATGTCTCTAAATAGCACACTTTTTCAGAAATCGGAACGGAACCCTCGGTGCGCGAGTCCGACTCGCTCTTGACCGGTTTTTTTTTGTTTTTATTTGATTTGTTTTTTTTTCCTTTGCCCTGCATTGGGACAGTACAAAATAATAATAAGTGCATCAGACTGCTAAACAAACAAAACCCAACTCTACTCCAACTTAATATAAGGTTCAAGCTGCATCGCTCTCATGATGTCTCCTGTGACGGAACAGCGTCCGGCCTGCATGATGACCCTGGGATCCTCTCGACCGGTCACCAGCTGCTTGAAGTTGTGCTCGTTGAGGGTGAACGTGGTGTCTGGGTCCTCGTATGGCTCTCCTTCGTAGACTGTCACTTGGTTTAGGTCTAGAGCTGGAGATAGAAATTTAAAATAATTAGTATTGTAGTAGGTAGTGTAGATAAAATCAGGGAAATTGACACACTATGGCAATTTGCCAGGTTATAGCCATTTCATACAACTGTCAAAGAATGACAGTTATAAATTGAATGGACGGATAATTTAAATTGGTATTCAATTTGCTAAGAATAGGGGAAGACCACAGAAACGGTGGATGGACTGTGTGAAAGATGACATATCTAGAACTTAAACGAGTCATAGAGATATGTATGCAAGAAGATATGCTGCACCGACTCCAAATAAATTGGCATAAAGGCAGGAGAATAATGAATGATGCTGACTAAATATCAACTATCATAGAAAAGCATCATTGCTGTCTCCCATTTAAGGTGATACAAAAAAGTGAACTGCACCCTAATTGCGTAACACATTAGCGATCGGAGTTGGTTTCATTTTGAAACAAATTGCTAATCTATTGCTTCGTATGTTCGAAAAATTTGTCTGCTCGGCAACGTCAATAACGCAATGAATGTTGTTAAACTGTCAAAATGAAACCAACTCCGATTGATAATGTGTTACGCAATTAGGGTGCTGGGCGGGAATAAGAAAGTGACAGAGTCAATTACTTCCACATGCGAAAAAAAGAGAGCGCAACAATGCGCTGGAACCAAAATAAAAGCGCCAAATGAAATGAAAATTGTTTAAAAATAAATTAAGCTATCTATCAAAATTATGTTCAGCCAGAATTTTCAATTACCTAATACGCACATTTTAAATGCAATTTTGCAATGAAATTACTTAGGATTTTAGAATTACAGAAAAAAAATATCGGTCTTTTCGGAATTAAACTCTATCGAGGAAATTTAACCCAATCGTGTTTTCCTTCAGTCAAAGTACTAATCAAATAGTCAATAAACATATATCCAAAAATTAAATCCATACATGCTGCAATAGTGACATAAATGGTTACGAAAAATCCTCCAATTTATTTTGGTAGCGCCTTAAATTATTTATAACTGTTGGGTACTTAAACGTAAGTAATAAACACATAATAGAACACACAAACACATAAAGTATATATAAATATAAATAATAAATAAATAAATAATAGGTACTGGTTTTTAAGAGGTAGGTAAAAGGTAATGAGGTAATGAGTTTTTGTACGCACGGCTACAGATCAAGCTATACATTTCCAGTATAAGCTGATCTCGCATTGTATAGGATTTCCTTACAATGAGAAGTCAGTGGAAATGTATAGCTTGATCAACTGGAAATGCATAGCTTGATCTATTGAACCGAACCCACGTTTTTGGCGCCAACAAAAACGTTAACGTAATGACAACTAGATACTAGCAGCTCGTTTTGTTCGTAATTTATGAGTTTATGCAGGAACAACCGTTTTCGCTGATTTAATTATCTATATATTTTTTAAGTAGGTAGCTTATACAAATTAGACTACATTTCTGGGAAAATTCGTTTTCTTTATTGTCACCCGAGCAGAGCTCGCGGTCGCCGGTCGCACTAGCTATAAAACTTGCATTTCATAGCTAGATATTTATTAGTTTAATAATTATGAAACTGTCATCCCGATCAGTTTATTTCAGAATTGTAAGCCCTAGAATGGCGGTTTAATCTTTGCTGTTATCAGGAAATTACGGAGTAATTTGTATTAATACGGTATAAGCTGTTTCTCCGAACACATATAAAGTTTATTTTATGAGTCTGCTTGTAATGTCTTGAACCATTACCACTTCAATGATATAATATTGCAGAAATTCACGACATCCAATCATCGTCACATCAAACTACATACTTACCTACCTATTAAAAGGAAATATGAACGTGACATGATTTACAACAAGTTGTGCAAACTAGTATAAATCTTAAACACTCATAGCTTTCTTAAGGCGGTGAGAGCCGTAAAAACGTCGTTTTGTTTAGTGTTTTATTCGTAGATAACACGTATTTAAATTTTGAAAAAAATATATTACTTAGTTCAGACTTCGATCTAGAAATTTCGGCCGTCCGATACACGATTACTTGCACTTTACTGCATCCAATTAAATCGCAAAGACAAGTCTAAATTATGATCTACTAGCTTTTGCCCGCGGCTTCGCCCGCGTGGATGTCGGAAAATATCCCATGGGAACGTTCATGTAGAAAACATAGGGCATATCCCTAACTTAAGAAATGCTGGGTTTCCCATACAAATTTTCATCCCCTATATCAACCCCTGTAGGATTATTTTTTAAGACAAAAAGTAGCCTATGTCCTTCCCCAGGATGCTATATAAAGCCTTGCCAAATTTTATCAAAATCCGTGCAGTTTTGTAAATTTTAAAATCAACCCGTATTTTACCCCCTTAGTGGATGATTTTTCAAAAACGCTGAACCGCATATTTCTTAATTTCCTACCAATAGCATAAATTTGTTATACCTAACTTAAGAAATACTGGGTTTCCCTTGCAAACTTTCATCCCCTATATCACCCCCTATGGTATTATTTTGGAAAAAAAATAGTATCCTATGTCCTTCCCCAGGATGCTATATAAAGCCTTGCTAAATTTTGTCGAAATCCATGCAGTTTTGTAAATTTTAAAATCAACCCCTATTTTACCCCCTTAGGGGATGATTTTTCAAAAACGCTGAACCGCATATTTCTTTATTTCCTATCAAAAGCATACATTTTAATTTTCACATCCCTAACTTAAGAAATACTGAGTTTCCCATACAAACTTTCATCCCCTATATCACCCCCCGTAGGATTATTTTTGAAAAAAAAGTAGCCTATGTCCGTCCCCAGGATACCACCTATAGCCTTGCCAAATTTTATAGAAATCCGTTCAGTGGTTTCGGCGTGAAAAGGTAACAGACAGACAGACAGACAGACGGACAGACAGACAGACAGAGTTACTTGTATCCTATGTCCTTTCCTCAGGATGCTATATAAAGCCTTGCCAAATTTTGTCGAAATCCGTGCACTTTTGTAAATTTTAACATCAACGCTTATTTTACCCCTTTGGGGGATGATTTTTCAAAAACACTGAACCGCATATTTCTTTATTTCCTATCAAAAGCATACATTTTAATTTTCACATCCCTAACTTAACAAATGCTGAGTTTCCCATACAAACTTTCATCCCCTATATCACCCCCTGTTAGATTATTTTTTAAAACCAAAAGTAGCCTGTGTCCTTCCCCAGGATGCTATATAAAGCCTTGCCAAATTTTATCCAAATCCGTGCAGTTTTGTAAATTTTAAAACCCAACCCCTATTTACCCCCTTAGGGGATGTTTTTTTAAAAACGCTGAACCGCATATTTCTTAATTTCCTACCAATACCATAAATTTGTTATACCTAACTTAAGAAATACTGGGTTTCCCTTGCAAACTTTCATCCCCTATATCACCCCCTGTGGTATTATTTTGGAAAAAAAATAGTATCCTATGTCCTTCCCCAGGATGCTATATAAAGCCTTGCTAAATTTTGTCGAAATCCATGCAGTTTTGTAAATTTTAAAATCAACCCCTATTTTACCCCCTTAGGGGATGATTTTTCAAAAATGCTGAATCGCATATTTCTTTATTTCCTATCAAAAGCATACATTTTAATTTTCACATCCCTAACTTAAGAAACACTGAGTTTCCCATACAAACTTTCATCCCCTATATCACCCCCTGTAGGATTATTTTTGAAAAAAAAAGTAGCCTATGTCCGTCCCCAGGATACCATCTATAGCCTTGCCAAATTTTATAGAAATCCGTTCAGTGGTTTAGGCGTGAAAAGGTAACAGACAGACAGACAGACAGACAGACAGACCGACAGACAGACAGACAGACGGACAGACAGACAGAGTTACTTTCGAATTTATAATATTAGTATGGATATCTTATTTCATTTGATTTATAAAAACGTCGTTTTGTTTAGTGTTTTATTCGTAGATAACACGGATTTAAATTTTGAAAAAAATATATTACTTAGTTCAGACTTCCATCTACAAATTTCGGCCGTCCGATACACGATTACTTGCACTTTACTGCATCCAATTAAATCGCAAAGACAAGTCTAAATTATGATCTATATCTTATTTCATTTGATTTATATTAGGCTTTGAACAATAAAACTTATGCCATAATAAAGGTCGTAAAAAATGTAATTTATAACGGCTATCATAATTTGAAATATCAAAATATTTATATCACTAATTCCAATGACAAGTGTTTTCAGCTTCGCAAACGCTCGCCCTGAGCCGTTTAGTCCCGAGCGGAACGTGACGGAGGTCGGACGTGTGCCAATTTTTCGAACCCGCCACCCCCGCTAACTTCTGTCACCGGCTGCGACCGGCACAAATTAGCATGTGTTGAAAACAGTTGAATTTGAACGCTATGCCTATGTAAATAAAGACGTCACGCGCGCAAAAGCTTTATTGGTATTTATTTTTATCACGGCCTATGTTTACCAATCGCATCAAGTGTGTAAAACAGTTGAATTTGAACCCTACACTGGAGCTTATAAAGCCGCCTGACGCGCAAATTTTTGGTTCACTATTTTCAAATCTCAAATAGGTAGGTGCCACAGAATAAAGTTAGTACGGGTGGTTTTATAATGAATATCGGATAGGAAATGAGATTTCTTCATAACATCACGCCTGAATTCTTTCAAAGGGTTGGGCAGGGATGTTCAGAAAATAAGTAGGCCCTCAAATGTATTTTTCTGTATACCTACAGAAAGTTTTTTTTCTAATTAGGTATCTTCTTATTTTTTTTGTATTTCAAGGTCAAAATGAAAATCCAAGATGGCGGCTGCAAAAATTTCCAATTTTTCGTCATGGGTGTCGTTTTCGTGATATTTTAGGTCGCTGACAATGATAGTGGGGTCAAAATGAAAATCCAAGATGGCGGCTGCGAAAATTTCCTAATTTTTCGTCATGGGTGTCATTTTCGTGATATTTTAGGTCGCTGAAAACGATAGTGGGGTCAAAATGAAAATCCAAGATGGCGGCTGCGAAAATTTCCTAATTTTTCGTCATGGGTGTCATTTTCGTGATATTTTAGGTCGCTGAAAACGATAGTGGGGTCAAAATGAAAATCCAAGATGGCGGCTGCGAAAATTTCCAAATTTTTCGACATGGGTGTCATTTTCGTGATATTTGAGGTCGCTGAAACCGATAGTGGGGTCAAAATGAAAATCCAAGATGGCGGCTGCGAAAATTTCCTAATTTTTCGTCATGGGTGTCATTTTCGTGATATTTTAGGTCGCTGAAAACGATAGTGGGGTCAAAATGAAAATCCAAGATGGCGGCTGCGAAAATTTCCTAATTTTTCGTCATGGGTGTCATTTTCGTGATATTTTAGGTCGCTGAAAACGATAGTGGGGTCAAAATGAAAATCCAAGATGGCGGCTGCGAAAATTTCCAAATTTTTCGACATGGGTGTCATTTTCGTGATATTTGAGGTCGCTGAAAACGATAGTGAGGTCAAAATGAAAACCCAAGATGGCGGCTGCGAAAATTTCCTAATTTTTCGTCATGGGTGTCATTTTCGTAATATTTTAGGTCGCTGAAAACGATAGTGGGGTCAAAATGAAAATCCAAGATGGCGGCTGCGAAAATTTTCAAATTTTTCGACATGGGTGTCATTTTCGTGATATTTGAGGTCGCTGAAACCGATAGTGGGGTCAAAATGAAAATCCAAGATGGCGCCTGCGAAAATTTCCAAATTTTTCGTCATGGGTGTCATTTTCGTGATATTTTAGGTCGCTGAAAACGATAGTGGGGTCAAAATGAAAATCCAAGATGGCGGCTGCAAAAATTTCCTAATTTTTCGTCATGTTCATTTTCAGCGACCTAAAATATCACGAAAACGACACCGTTTTCGTGATATTTTAGGTCGCTGAAAACGATAGTGGGGTCAAAATGAAAATCCAAGATGGCGGCTGCGAAAATTTCCTAATTTTTCGTCATGGGTGTCATTTTCGTGATATTTTAGGTCGCTGAAAACGATAGTGGGGTCAAAATGAAAATCCAAGATGGCGGCTGCGAAAATTTTCAAATTTTTCGTCATGGGTGTCATTTTCGTGATATTTTAGGTCGCTGAAAACGATAGTGGGGTCAAAATGAAAATCCAAGATGGCGGCTGTGAAAATTTCCAAATTTTTCGTCATGGGTGTCATTTTCGTGATATTTGAGGTCGCTGAAAACGATAGTGGGGTCAAAATGAAAATCCAAGATGGCGGCTGCGAAAATTTTAAAATTTTTCGACATGGGTGTCATTTTCGTGATATTTGAGGTCGCTGAAAACGATAGTGGGGCCAAAATGAAAATCCAAGATGGCGGCTGCGAAAATTTCCTAATTTTCGGTCATGGGTATCATTTTCGTGATATTTGAGGTCGCTGAAAACGATAGTGGGGTCAAAATGAGAATCCAAGATAGTGGCTGCGAAAATTTCCTAATTTTTCGTCATGGGTGTCATTTTCGTGATATTTTAGGTCACTGAAAGCGATAGTGGGATCAAAATGAAAATCCAAGATGGCGGCTGCGAAAATTTCCTAATTTTTCGTCATGGGTGTCGTTTCCATGGTTTTACAGGGTGCTGAAAACGATAGTGGGTTCAAAATGAAAATCCAAGATGGCGGCTGCGAACATTTCCTAATTTTTCGTCATGGGTGTCATTTTCGTGATATTTGAGGTCGCTGAAAACGATAGTGGGGTCAAAATGGAAATCCATGATGGTGGCTGCGAAAATTTTCAAATTTTTTGACATGGGTGTCATTTTCGTGATATTTGAGGTCGCTGCAAACGATAATGGGGTCAAAATGAATGACTATCGTTTTCAGCGACCTAAAATATCACGAAAATGACACCCATGACGAAAAGTTAGGAAATTTTCATAGCCGCCATCTTGGATTTTCATTTTGACCCCACTATCGTTTTCAGCGACCTAAAATAACACGAAAATGACACCCATGACGAAAAATTTGAAAATTTTCGTAGCCGCTATCTTGGATTTTCATTTTGACCCCACAATCGTTTTCTGCGACCTAAAATATCACGAAAATGACACCCATGACGAAAAGTTAGGGAATTTTCGCAGCCGCCATCTTGGATTTTCATTTTGACCCCACTATCGTTTTCAGCGACCTAAAATATCACGAAAATGACACCCATGACGAAAAATTTGGAAATTTTCGTAGCTGCCATCTTGGATTTTCATTTTGACCCCACTATCGTTTTCAGCGACCCCAAATATCACGAAAATGACACCCATGACGAAAAATTAGAAAATTTTCGCAGCCGCCATCTTGGATTTTCATTTTGACCCCATTATCGTTTTCAGCGACCTCAAATATTACGAAAATGACACCCATGACGAACAGTTAGGGAATTTTCGCAGCCGCCATCTTGGATTTTCATTTTGACCCCACTATCGTTTTCAGCGACCTAAAATATCACGAAAATGACACCCATGACGAAAAATTAGGAAATTTTCGCAGCCGCCATCTTGGATTTTCATTTTGACCCCACTATCGTTTTCAGCGACCTCAAATATCACGAAAATGACACCCATGTCGAAAAATTTGGAAATTTTCGCAGCCGCCATCTTGGATTTTCATTTTGACCCCACTATCGTTTTCAGCGACCTAAAATATCACGAAAATGACACCCATGACGAAAAATTAGGAAATTTTCGCAGCCGCCATCTTGGATTTTCATTTTGACCCCACTATCGTTTTCAGCGACCTAAAATATCACGAAAATGACACCCATTACGAACAGTTAGGGAATTTTCGCAGCCGCCATCTTGGATTTTCATTTTGACCCCACTATCGTTTTCAGCGACCTAAAATATCACGTAAATGACACCCATGACGAAAAATTAGGAAATTTTCGCAGCCGCCATCTTGTATTTTCATTTTGACCCCACTATCGTTTTCAGCGACCTAAAATATCACGAAAATGACACCCATGACGAAAAATTTGGAAATTTTCGCAGCCGCCATCTTGGATTTTCATTTTGACCCCACTATCGTTTTCAGCGACCTAAAATATCACGAAAATGACACCCATGACGAAAAATTAGGAAATTTTCGCAGCCGCCATCTTGGATTTTCATTTTGACTCCACTATCGTTTTCAGCGACCTAAAATATCACGAAAATGACACCCATGACGAACAGTTAGGGAATTTTCGCAGCCGCCATCTTGGATCTGTCTTAAATGTCTAAAATGTGTCTAAAATGTCTAAAATCTGTCTAAAATGTCTAATCTGTCTAAAACTTTCAAAAATACTTACTAGAAAAATAAAACAAAATAAACTTGTATACTAATCAGTTCAAGTTTATCTACTGCATTGCTCTATTCTGTGACGCAACATAGTACCTACTCGAGTTCATGAACTCATGAGCGGTGCGCTTGGCGCGCGTTTCCCGCGCATCGTAATTTATTACGTATCGCTACTCCTTGCGGGGGCTGCGGTAAGCATTTAATACCTACGGCGCTTGCTTTCACCCCGCCTTAAGATTTATACTAGTGTGTTTTACGATAAGGCGAGCCAGTCAACTGGCATAGTTTGAGCTACTGGCGCGAGATCCGGATACTAAGCTAGTGTCTGCCCGGCGTTATATACGTACGTGAAAATAGACTGAACTTAGGGTGAACTGTCTGATGGGTCTGGGATAAACAGAATAAATGCTGAATATACAAAAACCGACTTCCAAAAAAAACACTACAAAGTGAAAAATAACTTTAATTTCGGAAGTCGGTGTCTTTGGATCTGTATTTTAGTTTTTTGCCACCGACTTCGGAAATTAAAGTTATTTTTCACTTTGTAGTGTTTTTTTGGAAGTCGGTTTTTGTTTTTGTAAAAAAGTTTTTATTTTTCACTTTTTAGTGGTTCAGTTTGTAATTTATCTAAGTTACAATAACCCAATTTAATGTCAACTGCTCATCACGTTTTACAAAATGTTGCTTTTCCCGATGCAGGTACGTTAATTGTTGAGGAGTTCTTCCTAGTAAGAACCAGGAGAAATGGAGCTCATGGTGAAGTCACCATTACCATTATTTTGACGAGCATAAACCATATTAAAGTAATCGAATCGCAACCTGTTATATACTTAGATATAATTGAGTATTTCCGATGGCCCTCTGTGGTCTTCATCATCAGTTCCAGTTCACAGAATGGTACTTTTCGAGAGCAAATGCACGAGTTACTATAAAAAATACCGAAATCGATATAGGTGTGCCCATAAAATTTGAGGGTTTCCCTCGATTTCCATGGGATCCCGTCATCAGATCCTGACTTGATGATCATGGGACCACTTGGGACGTATACCCTTTCGAACAAAAAAAGAAAAATCCAAATCGGTTTAGCCATTTTCGAGTAATCGGGGAACATACATAAAAAAAAAAAAAAAAAAGGTTCCGACGAATTGAGAACCTCCTCCTTTTGGAAGTCGGTTAAAAAACATGCAACATCTACAGAAAAAAAGAAAAATACATGTAGGTACATGTAAAAATTGAACTCATTATATCTTCTAAACTAAGGCCGCGTTTCCACTGACGCGGAGCGGAGCGGAGACGTGCAGGAATCGTCCAATTACAGACGAGGCAAGAGACGCAATGAGGATTTCAACCATTATGATTGGTCGATTCCTGCACGTCTCCGCTCCGCTCCGCCCAGCTCCGCGTCAGTGGAAACGCACCCTTAGACCCGACCAAATCTGTGATTTGGCGAAAACTTGCGACTTACTTAGCGACTAAATTTGATAGAAAACAGATCTTCGCTAGATGCCCTAGTTTTTGAGATACAAATGTGGCCAAGCTGCGGAGACGCTCTCCAGATCGGCCTCCTATGAACCCTTATAAAGATATAAGGGTTCATAGGAGGCCGATCGAACCAGTGACCGACAAATTCTGATACTTGGCGACAAATTCCGACTACTTAGCGATAAATTTTTTGTGTTATCAAAATTAAAATCCCCGATGGTGGCTACGCCAGTGTCAGTACCTACCTACTGTAGGGTAGGGGGGATACACGTATTTTTTCTCTGCATGTTTTTTTTTTAGAGTCTGTCCATATTAGATAACTAACTAATATGGACAGACTCTAAAAAAAAACTTACTAGTAAGTAGTTCGAGAAAATTTACAAATGTTCTAGAGATTGAACTTCGGTTTGATGACGTAATTAAAGTAAGTGTTCCACAGCAGATCAAAGGACTTTTTGTCTCTTCCCATATAAAGAATAAGTCAAGTAGCAACACACGCCAACTTTAAAATTAACACTATCTAAAAATTGTAATTCTGGTCGGTACTATAGGAAATCGTGTGGTGATTTTGAATAAGTTTATACAGAAAACTTAAAGTAGTAGCCACGAAAAAAAAAACGTCTGGACTGGAATGCTTCAAAAAATCGGATTGAGGATAAACATTGTTGATTATTTAAAATAGATGTAAGTATATCATTAAAAACGTGCAAAAAGCACTGTCTTATTATAATAACTTTCGCGTAATTAAGAAGTCATCTAATTAAAGAGAACAAAGAACAGTGAACTAATTTAAAAAATAGAAGTAATGTTATGGAAAACAGACATTACTTCTGTTTTGCATAAAAAGTTCTGAAAGTTTCTGAAAATTCAGAAGTATTTTTCACTGACTGGTGAAACTCTTGAGCTGGCCAGACGTTTCGCTGATTCCTGTCCGGCCAGGAATATCATTTTCTATTATAATATACACATAATATTGCTTCCTGGTTACGATGACGTGACTTAATTTTACCTCTTATTAGTGTTGTCACGCCAGTGCCTCTAAGATGTGATTTTTTTTTAAATATTTTTTTAAAAATTTTTCAAAATCATGTGTTTACTTACATACAATAGGCATGCGGGATGTTCAAATTACACTGTTATTGTGTTCACTGGGGACTTCAATTCGGTACCCACCGTGGAAACGTAACATGCTCGCCATAATATGAGCGAGCTTGTCTTACGTGGTACGTTCCCAAGGCAAAGAGAATTAAATCTCTATAATCAAGCGTTGGGAAGTATAAAACATTATTGCGATCAGCAGTAATACTATGAAATTGTGAGAACCTCACAATTTCATAGTATTACTCCTATTAATATTTAAGGCTTCAAGCATATTTGCCAGATTTTTTGGTAAGTTCATGCTTTCTCTAATTATAGCAAGTATTTCATTTGCACATTTATTATTTTGAAAGCGAACACCAAACTTGTTCAAAAGAGCTGCCGCTATTTGAAATGCTTGCATGATGTGTGGTAGAGACCGATGAAAGTAGACTTGGTGCCTAAAAAGTAAGTCTAGTATCAAGTTTCAAAGCATAATATCGGCGCAGTCTATTGACGCATATATTACAGTTGATACACAGAATTCGTGTCGGTCTACCACGACGACCTTCCATCTTAGTGGTACTTAGCAAACAACTCGTTCACTATTATCTTATGCAAATTATGAGGCAAGATCGGTGTCCAGTACAGAAAAAGCACGATGTCACACAGGGAAAATCTCGGAGTCCTTAAACACGTACAGGGTCACACAGGGGAACATCACAGTCCATATAAGCAATCCGGGTCAAGAGAAAATTAAAGAAATCGAATAACAATCGAAAGCATCACAACACAAGGCACAAAGCGCAAACGTCTGTGACATGAGTGTCACTAAAGAGTATACTAATTATATGGGAGACTCAAAGAGTCACTAACAATAACCGTAGATAATACACTATATTAAAGTAAAAAAAAACAACAACCTATCAACAGTTATCAAACCAAGTTATATTTTTTTAGATTTGGAATAATAGTTTTTATGCCAGTCATTAATTGAAAGTAATTTATTTATTTTTACACAACAATATTTTAACTCCCTGCAATGACCACTTAGAAATAAACATTATTGTTTTATTACAATAACAAACTAAAACTGATTATAATACAACAATGCTTACTTAAATGCTACTTGGCAGAATAAATACAAAATGGCAACAATAAACACTTTTCACACGAATATCTTTTCATTTCAAATATTATTTTTATCCGGGCTTAACAATTTAGGTACTTACTAAAGAAAATCTTCAATTTTTATAGGTAATCATAAAAAAGGTAACTACTACCTACTACTACTACTACTACTACTACTAAACTACTAAACGTACTACTACTACTACTACTACTACTACTACTACTACTACTAGGTAGGTACTACTTAATAATTATATAATCATAATTCTTACGGCAAAAGTTTTTGAGGTCTAAAATTGGTTTTGCGTGCAGCCGAAATACGTCAAAATATATTCTTTGGGACCCATTTCGCCATAAAAAAATATTTACAAAGTAAACCTAAATACTTACTCCAAGAATATACGCTGGTCTCCTTAATAATGTTAAAGAGGAAGACTCCCCCCAGTTTCCTTGCCTTATTGGGGTCCACGGATGCCAGACGAGCCTTGATCTTGTTCACTAGGTCCGCTTTCTCTGCCTTTGGATTGTGATCACTGTGTGATGCACCCTGGAATTGATGGTGAGGAGGCTATGAGTATTTTTTAAAAGGAATTAGGGATGATGCCTGGGTAAAAAAGAAGAAATTCTATTTAGTTCGTCAGTCTGATAATAAAAATATATTAATCACGTACTTATTCCATATTAATATTTTTTTTAATGAATGAAGTAATCTATATCTGTGCCAAATTTCATCCAGATCCATTCAGCCGTTATGGCGTGCTTGAGTTACAAACATCCATCCATCTATCCGAACTTTCGCATTTAAAGTGGAAATATAAAAAAAAAAACCGGCCAAGTGGGTGTCGGACTACGCACAATGAAGGGTTCCGTAGTTGGGATGAAATTATCCCAAGAACAAACATTATAGTTGAAAAACATGTCCCATACATTCCAACAGTAAATGTAAGTTTGTACTCACAATATTGAGAGATTTACCATATCATTTTAAGACCACAAACTTCTTATAGGTTTTCATGTAATCTACAGGTATAGAACAAAATTTTAGGCTCAGTAGTTTCGGAGATAAGGGGAGGGGAATGGTAAATTGTTTATTTATTTATTTATAAGGCTCTTCAACAATGAGTACACTATTACTTTACAATTTGTACATTGCAAACTTAAGTCTAAGCGCCTCATTACTTATAGAAAAGCACAGCATGCACTACATTATGCGCAGATAATAACACAATTAAATTATTTGAAACAAGTAATACATAGTTTAGACAAAAAAAAAATATTTTTTCGTCTATTTTCTTAAATAACTTTAAAACTATTTATTTTAAAATTATAAAAATATATTTTTGAGACCCTGATAGTAAGCCCTTTCATTTGATATATCATACGGTACAGTTTGCAAAACTTTTTTTTTTAATTTTCTTATTTGCCCCCTAAAAGTGATCCCCATATTCAAAATTCATTTATTTACTTTAGCCGTACGTGTTTGGGTCACAGAAATACATATGTGTATCAAATTTCAACATTATATTCGGAGCAAATTGGCTGTGAGAGACGGACAGACAGACACAGGAGTGATCCTATAAGGGTTCCCTTTTTTCCTTTTGAGGTACGGAACCCTAATATAGTAGAATAGTACCTACTTAGTATCTATAACTACCTAATATTAGTAGGGCTGTATTGTTAGTACTTAATTGGTAAGTACCTAATTATTGGTTTTTCAATAACTTTGAATCAAAGGCATCATTATGATTAGAAATAGGTACCTATATTTATTTTCAATTTAAATTAAAGTTTTTGAGTTATTTGTATGAATTTCAAACTCATTATAAGTACTTAAATCCAAATATTATTTTGATGAGACATCATTTACATACCAGCACCCTAATTGCGTAACACATTAGCAATCGGATCATTTTGAAACAAATTGCTAATCCATTGCTTCTTATGCTCGAAATATTTGTCTGCGCGACAGCGTAAATAACGCAATGAATGTTGCTGAACTGTCAAAATGAAACCAACTCCGATTGATAATGTGTTACGCAATTAGGGTACCTACAGTTCTGTATCTTTTGAGTGTAATGTGCATTATATGAGTAGCCTAACATGGTGACTTGTAATTTGACGTATTCCTTCGTGGTAGAGTGTGACCCATTTACAACAATTAAGCACCCCTTAAAGCCTCGGCGAAAATTCATGGCATTCGAGAAAATCCAATTTTAATATATTTCTGAAAATTACCCAGTTTTCGTCATTAAAAATCTATTTTCTCTACCCTCTCAAATTTAATGTCCTTCTTTGTTATTTCGTTGGGGACCTATACTTTAACAAATCTTTTGATGTGACTAAACTTTCTAAAACATCAAACAGTTAAAAGTTAAAGGAAGAAGTTTATTGAACTTTGACACTAGTTGTGTCAAAACTTTAGTATGGCATCAAGCGCACAGTCAGCAACAGAATTCTATTAACACTTATGTTTTCTAAATCTTAATTATTGAGAAAAAATACTTCACTAAAATCGGAACAGATGTAGATAAATTTTAAACAAAATTAACTGTTATCTATTAAATGAAATGCTAAAAAACCGGCCAAGTGCGTGTCGGACTACGCACAATGAGGGTTCCGTAGTTGAAAAGAATTTATCCCAAAGACAAACTTAACATTGAGTTGAAAAACATGTTCTCCCATACTTTAGAGGCATGAGGAAGATGATGATGATAGGTGATGTGGCGGCATCTACATCGCCACAATATAATACGTCACGGACTCGCAAAAAACAATTCTTAAACATAACATCAAGCCTTGTTTTCCCGAAGGGTTGGGCAGAGGTGCACCTATTAGTACACCCACAATTTGCCAGAAAAAAAATTAAAAACTATTTTTAATGTGATAAAACTACAAATAATCAGTTTTCGGCCTTTTTCCTTTATTTGTGCTGTGAGACCTTGCTTCTTACGAAATTTCATGATTCTAGGTCAACGGGAAGTACCCCTTAAGTTTTGATTTACTTGCGAGTATCAAAACATGTCACATAAATGGCAGTATGTTGTTGTTGCGTTGACTTAGAAGCTTGATTTTTTTAGGACTCCAAGGGACCATAGCTCTACGTATTTGATATTAATTTCAACTTGATACCTTCACGCGTTCCTGAGAAAAAGGGTCTTGACAGACTGACAGACAGACAGACAGACAGACGGACAACAAAGTATCCTATGATACTATAAGGGTTCCGTTTTTTCCTTTTGAGGTGCGGAACCCTAAAAACAGGTTAACGTATCATTTTGTGTTAATTTAAATGATGTCAAAAAGTAGCAGTGTTAACCGACTTCTATTGCTGACCGTACAGTGATTTGATGGTAATGTCATCGATGGTAAACAAATTGTTTACAAATGTTTCAACAACTGTTTCATTGAAACAATGCACAAGTAGTGCAAGCGGTTATTATATCGACGAAAACTGCTAACAATAATATAGTGCAGACTGTAAACACGTTGTAATTGTTTTAATTAGACACATTTTTAGATTATCTTCGATAACACACGACAAAGCGAATCACGGGATCGGAACCGGGAACTCCATAAATTTTCCCACACGCCCCGTTTTCAATTAACTACAAAAACAAAGGTTCCAAATTCAAAACTTGACATTCCATTTTTTAAACATCCAAAAAGTTCTCAACGTTTTTTTTTCCGCTATGGTAATGAGGTAAAACGTAACTTACCATAATGTCGTGTGTCAGGTATCGTTGTCAGGTCCACAGTGGCTCGGTCAGATGCCCAGAGCTTTCACTCTCAAGATTACAAAACGAACTTTGTGTATGCTACAATGTTGTGGCTATGCTTTCTGTAGTGTGTAGGATAAACCTGTTTTGGAGAAATGCACCTCATGAAAATACGTAAAAAAGTAATGATTTCTTTGATTTTCAAAGGGTGAACACAACGCTATCTTAAGGTATATAGCGATTGATGATAGTGATGTCCAAAAGCTTTACTTAATGCTTCGATCAAATCGACCCTATTTCGACCAGGTCAAAGTCAAAGTCAAAGATTTGCATTTTTTTTATTTTTTTTGAGAGGTGGCATCTTAATTAATTTTTTATCAAAAGCTTTTCTTTTCTTTTTTATATATCTGGATTTAAATACTCTCTATCTATACCTAGATACTATTTTTAATCTGTACAAATAATAAAGCAAAAGAGCTAGTTTTTTTGGTTGTTTGTTTGTTTGTTTGTATGTTTGAACGTGCTAATCTTTGGAACCACCGGATTTGAAATGTATTTTTGCATTTGATAGCCCAATTCTTGAGGATGGTTTAATAGGTTATTTAATATTCAATCAATCAATCAATCAGTAAATCATTTATTTATTTACGCTAGGAAAAAGAAAACATGAAAGAACGCTAAGCGAAAACGAAGTGTGCGACGGGGTGGGTTGGGGACAAGAAATTTTGAGTACTAAATGAAATGACTAACTAACTAAACAAATAAATACAAAAACAAAAGGACACAGGCGTCGAAGTAGTCGTCCACATCGCTATTATCCGGAAACGTGCCAGAAGACTTATTATTCTTTTTATTATATTTTTTTCCTTTGATTTTTATGAAAATGTTGTTTTAAGATAAAATAAGCATAAAATGTCTTACGTACAGACACATCAAGCTACTACAATCTGTCTTTCTTTAATAGATTTTCATCTTTATCGCTAAAGCATTACGTACAAGGTTGATTTGGAAAATTTGACAGTTTCGGGAGGCTTGACCTGCTGGAGTGTGTACATATGCATGAATACACGTAAGATAATACAGTCTCTTGGTTTCCCCAGTGCGGTCACCCTACTGCATGCTAACGCATACTAATACTACTTACCTGTACTTTGTTAGATATATCTGTGTGCAATAGTAGATTATTAACCAAGGGGATAAAGCAGTGTCTTCTGTCGCGGGTGACGATTTAAATCGCGAGCGTAACGAAGGACTCGAGGTTTACTCCTGAGTGTAGCGAGGGATTTCAGTTCACCTAAGACTAAGGTCCGTATTACAGAAGGAAACTCAAGCACTGATCTTTGTTTAAATTAAGTTTAAAACTAGTTTCAACCAATCAAATGCCTTGAATCTAGTTTTAAGTCATGCTTGAGTATTGAGTGACGTTCTGTAATACGGACCTAAGACAGCTTTATCACCGAGGAAAATACTCTACTTTTCGTAACATTTGCGAAAAAATTAACACAATAATAATAAGAGATAAGCATTTATTAAAAATAATGACAATTAAAAGGAAAAGTTAACTTAACGTTTATGTATTTGAAGAAAACAAAAACGCGGCAAATTCCTAGACTAATATTTTTTTGTCGGAAAAGCAAAGCCATCAAGCTCATACGGCCTCGTCGGTTTTCGTAATTTTATTTAATAATTATAACTGCATAATAAATGCGTATTCCTTTTTCAAAAAGATGTTTAATGCTTTATATACAAACTCAATAGTGTAAACACAGATGTAGTTCAATATAAATTTCGGTAAGTATTCCAAATTTAAATCACATTCTCCCCCTAGAGGATGAATGAAATTCAGTACAATTTCCTTTCCCTGTTTTTAACAGATTAAAAATGACTATTGTTATGTTCGCTTTTTGTGGCATAGAATGTCACTTTTTTGAGCAAGTGGTAAGTACGAAAGGAATGTTTTCACTTTTATTTTACGCGCATTTTATAATACATAACTCAAAAACTAACAAAAGTGTTATTAGCAGTAGTAATTTATTTTCAATTATTTAATTGTGTCGTACAGAATCTCCTAGCCTAGGGGATGTTATTGAGCCCGCAGTCAGTGGTTCCTACAGTGTTTTTATCTCACGAAGGGACGCGCTTTAGTTTATTTGTTTTACCAAGTGTACGCACGGCTACAGATCAAGCTGTAATTCCAGTTTAAGCTGATCTCGCAATGTATAGGATTTTCTTACAATGAGAGGTCAGTGTAAACTGGAAATATATAGCTTGATGTGTAGCCGTGTGTACAAACAAGCTGTGAATGTGTGTGTAATCGCAGGAGCTCCCGTCTCAAAAATATCGCGGCGGGATTTTATCGCGCACTGGATTTTCAACTCTAGTTGTTGAGCCGAGCATTGAGAATCCAACCTAACAACAACATAATGCATTCTAGCGCGACGAAAAAACTCACTGTTGGATTTTCAACTCTTGGCGCGTCGAAAATCTAGTGCGGAAAAAAAATGGCTGCGATATTTTTACGTCTGTGCGAACGTCGGCAATTTCCCACCAAACAACAAGCAAGCAACACACAAGCTTTGCAACAACAAAAAACCGGCCAAGTGCGTGTCGGACCACGCACTATGAGGGGTTCCGTAGTTGGGATGAATTTATCCCAAGAACAAACTTAACATTGTAGTTGAAATACATTTTCTCCCATACATTCCAACTGTAAATGTAAGTTTGTACTCTTAATATTGAGAGATTTACCATGTTATTTTGAGACCACAGACTTTTTATAGGTTTTCCTGTAATCTACAGATAAAGAACTATTTTCTGTATTTTTTTTTAAATTTTAGGCTCAGTAGTTTCGGAGATAAGGTGGGGGGAATGTTAAATTTTCGTCTATTTTCTTAAATAACTTTAAAAAAAATTATTTTAAAATTATAAAAAAATATATTTTGACGCTCATAGTAAGCCCTTCCATTTGATATGTCACACGGTATAGTTTGCAAAACTTTTTTTTTTAATTTTCTTATTTGCCCCCTAAAAGTGATTCCCATATTCAAAATTCATTTATTTACTTTACCCGTACTTGTTTGGGTCACAGAAATCTATATGTGTACCAAATTTCAACTTAATCGGTCCATTAGATTCGGAGCAAATTCGCTGTGACAGACGGACAGACAGACAGACACAAGAGTGATCCTATAAGGATTCCGTTTTTTCCTTTTGAGGTACGGAACCCTAAAAATTGCTTTGTTTTTGACAAGTTTTGTTTTGTGCGATATCAAATTCAAATCTAGATTGAAACTCTCTCTGTTCTTTGTTGTTTTTTTTTATTTAGAGCAATTTTATTAGATCATCATCATCACCATCAGCTGGCTAGCCTTTTCCCAACGTAAGACTGGTTGCATGACTTTCGAAAGCTTCTCTACTGATAACAACTGTCATTTATTTAATACCTAAATCATTTTACTCATAATTCAAATACTAAAAAAGTTGACATGTATGTTGCCAGATAATAATTTGATAAAGGAGCGCTAAAAAGGAGGTATAAAAACGAGGATTTTCTGTAAACAAAGAGGACATTCACAATTGAACGAATTTTTCACATTATTTTAATTTATTTTAATATTCAGCTGAGCTGCCAATTTTTGCAAGAATTTCTTGGTTTTTCAACAAATAATTATGAAAATCTTCACAAGTCATGTTATTGAAGTTGTATTGAGTAAGAATTAAAGATTTAACTGACTGCACACCTACACTCGTATTTATAGTCAAGTAAAAGTAATTACTTAAGTAAAAGTAATTGCTCAAGCAATGATTTTATTCCTATAGTTTAGTAATTGCTTGAAGTTAGAACTGTCAAAGCTTAGAATTCTTAGCCAAGTAATAGTCACCATTTTCTTTTCTTAAGAATTCTACCCACAAGTATGAAATTACTTAGTAGCAAGTAATTACTCAAGTAATTACTTTGATTATAAATACGAGCCTTAATCTGTTCCTCTCTTTGCACGCACGCAAGCAAAAAGGAGGACTTACAGTAGGTAAGGGAGGACGGAGGACAAAACATAGAAAAGGAGGACATGTCCTCCTTTTGGATACCATCTGGCAACCCTACGTAAGATGTAGGTATGTCTCAACCATAATTCAAAAGGGTATTTGCTTTAAGAGGTTAACACTGTAAGATGCTCAAAACTTCAAAAACATTACATAACTTTAGGATGACTGCAGTAAATAGTGAAAGTGGGTTACAGTGAAGATGATGTGTTGACTGATTCACACAAGCCGTGGTAATGATCGTCTTTTGTCTGACTAAACTTTACCCACTTATTTTGTCGTTTGCATAGCTCACGTCTATTTGAGAGCTGTCTATGAGTTTGAGCTGGTTTAGAGGACGTTTACGATCTTTATAATATTACTAGCTGCGCCTCGCGGTTTCACCCGCTTAGACCGTGATAAAAAGTAGCCTATATGTTAATCTAGGGTATAAGCTATCTACATACTAAATTTCATCCAAATTGGTCCAACCGTTTGAGCGTGAAGAAGTAACAAACACACACACTCATAAACAATGATCGAGCATAGTTTTCCGAGTTAATTTTTTAAAAATATATTGCTTGAAGTTTATGTAAGTATTTAGCTTTTTTACAAATTATTAAAATTTAAAATTAAATTACGAATCTACGATTCTAATAATTTTTTCTTATGCATCCTCTTCTTGACCTTTGATTGAATTGTGCCATAACATGATTATTGCTAAAATCACTTTGTGACGTTACTTGTTACTACGTTTTTTTTTATTTTTTTTGTTACATTTTAATTATTTCCTTTCGATTCCTACTTAAAAATACACGCTTTCATTTCTGAGTTCTAATAAAGTGGCACATGCATACAAAATCATCACATTGGCACTACACAGAAATGTTAATTTTATTGGTTTTGATGCAATACTATTTAACTGTATAGGATCAAAACAATAAAACTTTTTAACAAAAAAAAAACCGACTTCCAAAAATCACTACAAAATGAAAAATAACTTGATTTCGGAAGTCGGTGTCTTTCGTTTTTTATTTACTTAACTTTTTTTTTGCCACCGACTTCCGAAATCAAAGTTATTTTTCATTTTGTAGTGATTTTTGGAAGTCAGTTTTTTTTTTTTGTTAAAAAGTTTTTTTTTCTCGCTTTTTAGTGGGTCTGTTTATAATTTGTATAAGTTACAACAGTCTAATGTCAATTGCTCATCACATGTTACAAAATATTGCTTTTCCCGATGCTGGGACGTTAATTGTTGAGGAGTTCTGCTGGTAAGAACCAGGAGAACTCCTCAACAACCACTCACCACACGCATTGTGTGACGAGCGGAAATTGCTTAGCAACCATATTAAAGTAATCGAATCGCAACCCGTGAAATATTTATCATTGAGTAGTTCCGGTAGCCATCTGTGGTCTTCATCATCAGTTCCACTTCACCAAGTGGTGCTTTCCGAGAGCAAATGCACGAGCTCCTATAAAAATACCCAAATCGCTATAGGTGTGCCTATAATATTTGAAGAGTTCCTTCGATTTCTCCAGGATCCCATCATCAGAACTGGATTTTGACAAAAATGGGACCATTTGGGAAGTATACCCTTTCCAACAAAAAAATAATTTTTCAAATCGGTTGGCAAGCGACGGAGTTATGCGCGAACAAACATAAAAAAAAAAAAAAAATACAAACATCCGAATTGAGAACCTCCTCCTTTTTTAGAAGTCGGTTAATAAAAATCAACACTTGCACTTGCATTTCACATGCAAAACCTTGCAATAAAAGATGAACCGAGTCCTACAATACAGTAATAAATCATGAAAATCCTCAATAAAGATGTGTGGAATATTTGCAAGCTCTGATAAATAGTTAATGGTCACTGCCGAGCCCCAGGCGTCATACGTTCAAGGATTATGCCTCTCTGCATCTGCTGGTGTTACAAGTTAGGAGAGATTTTTCACATTTCAAGGCACTATAACTTTTCAAGTAGAAGCAAGAAGTATTCAAGAATATACAGGATGATTGGAAGATGGGTGCAAAGCTTTAAGGTGATGATAGTACAGACAATTTAGAACCATGTAAGCCATGGTTGTCTTAGACGAAGTCTTACTATTTCTAGGCTTCCGTACCTCAAAAGGAAAAAACGGAACCCTTATAGGATATATGCGTGTGGTGTGAGGGCCACTTTATTGAAACTCTTTGAAAATATGCTTAGGATTTAGTGAACATTCCCAAACAATTGTGAAAGTTGGAATCAGATTTTGTGAAAGTCAATTTTGCGAGATATGGACTGTAAAGTGGGGCCCTCAGTTCTCACATAGAGGATTGAGGGCCCGCCTGTACCTGACAAACTATGGACACTACAGATAAAGTCTTTATGCCAAAATCTAAGCTTATACCAAACAAAATTTGTGAAAACAAGATATTATCGCAAAACACTGTCCTACTTGGTATATCTTCGTTCAAAATGGGCCCTCAATCCTCACACACGTAAAAGTTTATCACGCAAATACAATGAAACCATTAACTTATAGCTATTGTTTGTAATCCTATAAGATACTAAATAAATTGTGAAAATTTGTGAAAGCAAGAGCAGGTCACCATTTCTTGTTGTTTGAAAGTTATGACCTTGACAAAATCCGGGCCCTCAATCCTCCATTTATTTTGTTTTCCGTTTGAATACGCTTATCGTATGAAAGACAAGATTAGACAAATACAAAATAGTCTCTTTTTGTGAAAAAAATTGTGCAACAAATTGATGTTATTTGTTACTAATAAGAATAACGATTAAACTAAAAATCTTAATAGATACCGAAATCAACTATTTTTGAAGTGTGTAGCAGGGTAGGGTGACAATACTTTCATTTTAATACCTGGATTGGTACAAACGGCACAATCAGATGGCCTGCGAGATCGCCAGATCTCACCCCATTAGACGTTGTCGCCGTTTTCCCGGAGTTAGGTAGGGTGTCTATTTTTTAGGTTTAGGTAGGTTTTGTCTGTATGATCGAATGTCTTGGTCTGAATAAAAGTTTTATTTTGAAGTTGACTACGTTAATCCTTTTATTCAAGGGTGGGCGTAGCTCATGTAGAGGTTTTATTATATACAAGCCAAAGTATGGTTAACTGGCTGACATTCGATCATTCAAACATCGAATATTCTTATAAAAAGTGATGGTCGCTTTTTATAAGGATTGACAGATAGCGGATAGCTAGGGCTCCGCGTAGGACCTAGGGAGTGAATTATAATTTTATTTCTATTTTAATATAGCGGGCTTCAGCCCCATTTCTTCAGTACACTACTGTCTTTTATTATAAAGTAGTTAGCCTCCCGCTGTGAGGTTCGAGCCCTCACAGTACCTACTTTCCGTTGACGTAGAATCATGAAATTTGGCAAGAAGCAAGGTCTCACAGCACAAGTAAAGTAAAAAGTCTAAAAATTTATTATTTGTACTTTTATCACATAAAAAAATAGTTTTTAGGGTTCTTTTTCTGGCAAAATGTGGGTGTACTATAGGTACACCTCTGCCCAACCCTTCGGGGAAACAAGGCGTGATGTTGTGTTTAAGTATAGTTTTTTCCGAATACAATTGTCCGTGACGTATATCAATGTATGGGAGAACATGTTTTTCAAGTCAATGTTAAGTTTTTCTTTGGGATAAATTCTTTTCAACTACGGAACCCTTTATTGTGCGTGGTCCGACACGCACTTGGCCGGTTTTTTTAACCTAATTTTTATGATTTATATCGAAAATTCCCAAAATTTTAACTGAACTGCTTATTTGTGGCCAAATTGAATGTTAAATGAGTTCATTTATATTTTATTTAATTAAAGTAATGTGTAAGCAATCTAACAAAACATGTTTTAGGCCTTTAATTAGTCTGTCTAAAATATAATTCTCTCTCAATAGTTTGTAGGTCCTAATTTCAATTATTTGTAAGATATCCACGAAAATGAAACCTCAAAAAAAAGAGCCACTATCAAGCTTGTTTTCAAAAAGGTTTGAACAAAAAAGCACCCTCCGTTTTTTTTAATATTCAAAAATTCGTTCCTACTTCAGATTTTTGGTCTTTTGCTACAAAACGTTTTTGTGCATAGATTTTTACCTCAAGGCACTAAACTTTCCCTTCTCAAGAAGAGGCAAAAAATAAACAAGAATAACGGACTCCCCAAGCCAAGATATGTCGGCCCGCGGCCGTATTGTCGGATTGTGCATACGCGGAGACTCGCAATATTTTTGAATTCATTTTAAGATCTTAAATCTATCTATGTACGTAAACGTACCTACTATAGCAATATTCGCTTAACTAATCTTGAAAATCACTTTTTGACGGTAAAGGAAAACTCCGTGAGGAAATCTGGACTGCTAATGGTCTGAAAGCATGCGTTCACCGCCAACAGGCCAACATGTGTTGGTGACCAATCGTTCTTGATGACAAGAACCCTTCGCCCGGTAATGGGACAGTTATTATTTTCTTCGCTATCTCCTGCACTTTAGACCACACAGCATATTTCACGCGTTTTCACTTTGAATTTTAATTGTTTACCGATATTCGTTTGTGTATGTCAAGAAGCTTATTTGCCCTGGGATATTTACTTCGTGTTTTTGTTTCACTTAATTTCTGTGTGGGGATTTCTGCTTTTATATTTAAGTAGGTACTTATTTAAATGCTTTGTATTTATCTCTGGGAGCCCAAAAAGACAGATCTTAGATTAAGAGAATATTGAAGTACAAAGAAAAGGTTCTAAGGTTTCTTGGAAATTAGGATAGGAGCTAAATATAATTTCGTGAAAATAAATTGTGGTGCATGCTGACAAGAGGACATTACATTTCCTCTACACTGCCCTCTACCGCCTACACCTGGAACAAATAGCAGTAAAGCTTCGTCAAACTAGTTCTCGGCTGTTTGGACAGATGTCTCTGTGTTAACACTAAAGCTTCAGTCGCAAGCTACGTGCAATGGCGTCCTATGTTGAAATCTCAGGTGGGCTTATTCTTATTTGCAATCGCAGGCACAGTCTGATCCACAGAGTACATTTATTTATATATAATCGCAGGGGCTTCACGGATGAGTGCTAACGCGTGCCCGTGTTGCCGCCGTAAGCGGCAGAGGAGGAAACCGTGGAGTTTTAGTGGGTTAGAGTCCCACATAACTGCATTATCTCCCCGTGGTAGTGCAGAATGCATGAGCATTTCTCCACGATAAAAAAAAAAACCGGTCAATAGCGAGTCGGACTCGCGCACCGAGGGTTCCGTACCATCATTTATATGTAATTTTTGTTGATGATTTCTGAAAAACTGCGCTATTTAAAGACATCATTTTATTTTTCCTGTAATCTTTACATAAACTTCTATCACATAGAATAATTTCAGATTTTTCGCTTTGCAAACTTCGGTGATAAGGGGGGGAGAGGAACGGTATTTTTTTTTACATTTTTCATGAAAAGTCGAAAACTATGCGGGCTAAAAAAAAGAAAAAAATATGTTTGAGAATGTGCAAACAACGCTCTTTCATATGATACCCCACATGCCCTAGTAGCCCCACTTTGAATTTTGAAGGCCCCTTTCAGTCCCTGTTGCGAAAAAAAACATAAATATTTTAATTTCTTTCTTATTTGCAAAATAGTTGGGTAAACGTCATCTAAAACTGTTCCAAATTTCAAGTTGATAGCATTAGTAGTTCTTGAGATATCCAGCTGTGACAGACAGACAGACAGACTGAGTCACACCATAAGGTTTCCTTTTTTACCATTTTGGTACGGAACCGTAAAAAGGCATGGTCTGATATTTTTAACAACCTGCAGAAGCAAACTGGCGTGGATTTCAGAAAGAGAACCTGTTTTTGTATTGCTTTGGAGGAATATTTTAATACCTAATTGCTTTCTAAGCGGTTGCTGAATTAGGTAATTGTTCTGGCAACTAATGATCTTTAAAACAAGACATTTTCTCTCCTTGTTTATGCCACAGAACTGCACATAACTACACTTATAGAAGTAACTATAGGTGAAAGAGAGGTCCCTTTATTTAGAGATCTTATTAAGGCAGTTTTTTTTAAACTCAGGTGCGGAAACTGGGACCAAAAATCCCAAGTACAGGATTTTTGTCGTTCTCTACAAATGTTTTTGTGCCATAGAAACAAAATTTTTCTATCGCATTTTTCTGATGTAAATTTTTAAAACGACAATAGTATCGATTTCGATGCAATCAAATTATGTACCCAGACTCCCAGACAATTACAATTTCAAATGATATTCATTATTTGCCTTGCTAAGTTCTCAACGTGACACTTGAATATGAATTATTTACCTATGAAGATACAATTATTCAAGTCAATTAATTAAATGTAAATTTAGACATAAAATAAAATAAAAATAAATAAATAAATATCCTTGGACATTTCACACATATTATTTTCACACATGAATATAATATGTTTGTATTTCAGAATTTTATGAAAAAAATACCTACAAAATATTATTTTATAGTAGCTGGGGGTCTACTCCTTAAGCACGAAGCCCGTAGTTTCGGACGTAGATATTGGACGCTAAGGCTGCCTGTCCACCGGAGCGGAGTGAGGCTGCGCAGCGGAGAAACGGAGAAATATTAACCAATAGAATCTTAAGTCCGCTCCACTCCGCCGTCCGCTCGCGCTCCTATTGGTTAATATTTCTCCGTTTCTCCGCTCCGCAGCCTCGCTCCGCTCCGGTGGACAGGCAGCCTAATGCTGCGTTCAGGCGTGTCCTAAATGGACATGAAAAAAGGGCACCTGCTGTGAGGTTATCGCTAAAGACAAACAGCGGGGACTACAGGACCTAAAGTGCGATCACTGTCGGACTACATACAAAAGAAAGAGAAGCGCGATTACACGACCCTGCTAATTGCTTCATATTTTTTGCAAAATATGAAGCAATTATCTATCACACTGAGTCTATCACACTAATATTATAAAGGCGAAAGTTTGTGAGTGTGTGTGTGTGTGTTTGTATGTTTGTTACTTCTTCACGCTCAAACGGCTAGACCGATTTGGATTAAATTTGTTATGTAGATAGCTTATACCCTGGATTAAAACATAGGCTACTTTTCAACCCGGTCTACGCGGGTGAAACCGCGGGGCGCAGCTAGTTTACAATAAATCTATTGATTGAACTAAAAAATTAAAACACGTTAATATGTTGCTTGTAGAAGAATCTGACAAAAAATCAGAATGATTGCATCTTATATTAGATGATAATGATTATGATCTTCGTGATTTTTAGGGTTCCGTACCAAAATGGTAAAAAGGAACCCTTATGGTGACACTCAGTCTGTCTGTCTGTCTGTCACAGCTGGATATCTCAAGAACTACTAATGCTATCAACTTGAAATTTGGAACAGTTTTAGATGACGTTTACCCAACTATTTTGCAAATAAGAAAGAAATAAAAATACTTATATTTTTTTTGGAACAGGGACTGAAAGGGGTCTTAAAAATTCAAAGTGGGGCTACTAGGGCATGTGGGGTATCATATGAAAGAGCACTGTTTGCACATTTTTATTTTTTTTAGTCAGCATAGTTTTCGACTTTTGATGAAAAATGTAAAAAAAAAAAAATACCGTTACCCCCCCTTATCTCCGAAGTTTGCAATGAGAAAAATCTGAAAGTATTCTATGTTATAGAAGTTTATGTAAAGATTACAGGAAAAATAAAACGATGTCTCTAAATACCACACTTTTTCAGAAATCGGAACGGAACCCTCGGAGCGCGAGTCCGACTGGCTCTTGACCGGTTTTTAGGGTTACGTACTTACGTACACAGGCCAAAGGAGTTAAGTAACCAGACACGCACACTACAAAACTATATCCTACTGTACGTACTGCTCACAATGACAGCCTCGCACACATCCCATTCATAGAGTGAGTGCGCTGACGTCTTTTAAATGATAGTGTAACATAATTTCGCAATGTAGGATAGTTGCTCTCGTGGCGCAACAGGTAAGCATTCAACCTACAGTGAGAGAATGATCTGAGTTCGAGCCGCGAGTTTACTAAAATATTATTTATGAGATTTTGTAATTTAAAATGAATATACTAACTGAATAAAGCGATATTCTGACCAGTTTGAGAATCTACCACAAGTTTCTCGCCTACTTAAAATTATTTCCCAGTTTAGAAGCTAACTACCCGCTTTAAAAATATATTCCTGCCTTTAATTGTGAACTTATGTAGTCAGTCTGCATTAGCAACTACACATTATACTCTTTCTTTTGCACTTGAAGTTTGTGATTGTGATATATTGATTAATTTAGACCATGCATCATTTAAAAAGATTTCAAAAAGCTCAGATTATTGTTTTGCATGAGAAAAAAAATATTTCTATTAGTGAAATCGCAAGGCGCCCAATGCTATCGGTGAGTGAAATTATTATTAGAATGTATTAATTTATTATGTCACCGTGATCCCACCCAGTAGTTTTATTATGATTGTCTGTTGTATCTCATTTAACGAATTGTGGATATGAATAGTTGAATCTAATAGGAAATGACACCGGAATAGTTGAATTTAGTATAATGAGTGGCTATGCAGTTAACAAATAAATACATTTTTGTTAACTGCATACCCACTCATTATATCGATAATTATTTAATCATTTCCATTATTGGTTTACACAGTATTATAATAATAGTTTTTTATCTGTGTTTTGTAATAAAATATTCAAAAATAATGAATATGTTTGTAAATGATTAGATAATAATAATAAAATACAATTTTAAAAGATTTCATTTTTTTTCTAAAATATTTAAAAATGTAAATTGCATGTATGGTAATTAAACAAAGGATTTCTATTCTAAATAAAGTATAATAATATTGTTTAATACTTTTTAGAAAAAATAAAAAAATTACATTTTATATGTGCACTAATGAATAAAGTAAATAATAAGTGTCATTATTATATTATATTATTTTTTATTTTTTATAAGTATGATATTATGTATTTCCTAGGTCACTCGTTATTTCTATTTTATCGTATTATAATTTTTATTATTACTGACCACTAGCCTTATATATCAATTGTATTTAAGTATATAAATATATATTCTCTGCATTGTATTTATATTGTGTAACTTTTATTTCTTAATTTACAATTTGGGAGGTGTATGTTTAGACCTAATATTTTCACTTTTTTTTTTGTAGAGAAAAACCGTTTGACTGTGGGTGCATTGTCACTGAGACGAGCGAAATAAACCGTCGCCTGCCTGGACCGACACCATTGGCTTACACAAATGTTTCGCCTCGGCATCGTGCGTGAGATTGTTGCCTCCCATACATCAGATCCATTCGCTTAGACCAGCATAACAGCAGCAGCACACAACGTCATTATGCAAACTGTACGGAACCACCTGCAAGCAGACGGTTTGACATGTTGCAAACCGACGCGTAAAATTTTGTTATATACCGTGCACCGTCAAAATCGCGGAATATCGGCACTTCGATTGACAAAACAATGTCGTCATAATTACTGATGAAAAATGTCTTCGTCGAAAATCACCACCGACTTATCGTAACATACATATTATATACTACCTTTAAATTTCAGACATTTTAACGTTTTTAAATCTATTATTTTCCTAGAAATAATTAATAATGGTTGGTAATAATTATAATACCTACTGTTCCCGATACAGGTGGTAAATGTTTTTATTTTAATTTTAATTTTCAAAAATGTAGGTAATTCATATCTGTATATAACTGAACTAGCGACCCGGCCCTGATTCGCACGGTTTTTACGACTTGTTAAAACATGAAGGTTTCTATAATATATAAGTTAAATATTTATCATGATAGTGAAAACCGCATCAAAATCTGTGGCGTTAGAAGAACAACGCGGCTACACAGACAGACATGAAAAGCGACTTTATTTTATAATAGATACCTAAATGAAATACTTAATACTTTCACAGCATATTTAGCCATAATAAATTAAGTCGGCGGTAGTGTGTAGGTAGGAGTGTGTGAGTAATGTTATTGTTACTGGATCAGATTATATTTGTTATCTATGTGACATGTTTATTCACTCCGCCCATTGTTGTATACATATTATATAATGGTATAAAAAGATGTAATAGCATGTTCTAAACATATTGTTGTATTTATAATAAAACATGTTCACTTTTGATGTTCTTTTTTTTAAATAAAGATATTTATTAAAAATGGTTTTATTTATTTAAGCAATTTTAAATAAATAAAACATTTTCTTAACAAAAATTGTTCTAATTGCTTTAGCTTAAAATAATAAATCGCAAAAAGAATCATCACTTCAGAGATTTGAACTCACACAGTAGTACTCAGAAGTATGATGCCTTATTCGTTGGGCTACGAACGCTTAAGTTTTCAACGCGAACTTATGTTATACTATAATTGAGAAGACATTAGCGCACTCACTCGCACATGAACGCGATGTGTGCGTGAGGGCATTGTGTGCTGTACGTAATGAATCGTTTTAACAGTAGCAATACAGTTTTGTAGTGTCACGCACACTACAACACTGGTTACTTATCTCTGTTGCAGAGTGTACCTCAAAAGGAAAAAACGGAACCTTTACAGGATCACTTTGTTGTCCGTCTGTCTGTCTGTCTGTCTATCTGTCTGTCTGCCTGTCTGTCTGTCAGTCTGTATAGACCCTTTTTCCAAGGAACGCGTGGAGGTCAATCAACTTGAAATTAATATCAATACGTAAGTCTGTGGTCCCTTGGAGTCCTAAAAAACTCAAGTTTCTAAGTCAACGCAATAAAAAGATACGGCCAATTATGCGATACATTTTGATACTCGCAAGTAAATCAAAACCTGTAGGGTACTTCCCGTTGTCCTAGAATCATGAAATTTGGCAAAAAGCAAGGTCTCACAGCACAAATAAAGGAAAAAGTCCGAAAATTGTTAATTTGTCATTCTATCACATAAAAAAATATTTTCAAGTCTGTCAGTCTGTCAAGACCTTTTTCTCAGGAACGCGTGAAGGTATCAAGTTGAAATTAATATCAAATACGTAAGTCTATGGCTTCTTGGAGACATAAAAAAATCAAGCTTCTTTGTCAATGCAATAAAAAAATACGGCCATTTAAGCGACATAGTTTGATACTCGCAAGTAAATCAAAACCTATAGGGTACTTCCCGTTGTTCTAGAATCTTGTAATTTGGCAAGAAACAGGGTCTTACAGCACAAATAAAGGAAAAAGTCCGAAAATTGTTAATTTGTCATTCTATCACATAAAAAATACTTTTAAATCTGTCAGTCTGTCAAGACCCTTTTTCTTAAGAACTCGTAATGGTATTAAGTTGAAATTAATATCAAATACGTAGGTCTATGGTCTCTTAGAGATCTAAAAAAATCAAGGTTCTATGTCAATGCAATAAAAAAATACGGCCATTTAAGCGACATAGTTTGATACTCGCAAGTAAATCAAAACCTATGGGGTACTTCCCGTTGACCTGGAATAATGAAATTTGGCAAGAAGCAAGGTCTTACAGCATAAGTAAAGGAAAAAGTCCGAAAATTGGTCATTTGTAATTTGATCACATAAAAGAAAAATATTTTTGGGATTTTAATGTTAAGTTTGTTTTTGGGATAAATTCTTTTCAACTACGGAACCCTTCTTTGTGCGTGATCCGACACGCACTTGGCCGGTTTTTTTTTCGTATCAAATTAGTTTTAATAAGTATTTTCAACACATTATCTAGCATATATCCTGAAGAATATCATACCTATATTTTTCTGATTTTATTTATAGTAGTAGGTAGATCATAATACTTTCAGGCGTTATAAAACTTGCTTTCAGGTCCTGTAAAAAAAAACCGGTCAAGAGCGAGTCGGACTCGCGCACCGAGGGTTCCGTTCCGATTTCTGAAAAAGTGTGCTACTTAGAGACATAGTTTTATTTTTCCTGTAATCTTTACATAAACTTCTATCACATAAAATAATTTCAGATTTTATCTTTGCAAACTTCGGAGATAAGGGGAGGGGGGGACGGTATTTTTTTACATTTTTCATCAAAAGTCGAAAACTATGTGGCCTAAAAAAAATAAAAAATATTTTGAGAATGTGCAAACAGCGCTCTTTCATATGATATCCCACATGCCCTAGTAGCCCCACTTTAAATTTTTAAGTCCCAGTTGCAACAAAATATAAATATTTTTATTTCTTTCTTATTTGCAAAATAGTTGGGTAAACGTCACCTGAAATTGTTCTAAATTTCAAGTTGATAGCATTAGTAGTTCTTGAGATATCCAGCTGTGACAGACAGACAGACAGACAGCCTGAGTCACACCATAAGGGTTCCTTTTTTACCATTTTGGTACGGAACCTAAAAAACGATCCTCGACGACATACTCAAAAAAGATACGATGTCTTTTTGCTGTATATACATTGAACATTAATCAAGGATTAATCAAACTTTAATCAAGGAGATGAATCAGGGATATCGTCTAATGGTTAGTTCAGTTCAGCCAATAGCTAGATCAGTTTACTTAGACAACCAGCCTACCAACCTACCTACTCCTTGTAAGCACTCGATCAGCTTTCTCTACAATGTGAGATCAGCGTGTTCATCGAGTGTAACTATCCAACTACGGTACTTTGTGACTCCTAGCGCTGTTGTAGCCAGTAGCTAGTAGTAGCTGATCCAAGCGACTATTTGTGGTACCCACAAATCGCCGAAACACAAAAGTCCTATCCAGACGACGACGCAAGTTTCTAGCCTGCGGCAAGAAACAACATATTATAGAACATACCTATGACTTGCATCGTCTAAACACTGTTAGACGTTACAATGTTTAGTGTTGCTTTCATTTATGGTATGATTAAGGGCTCAGATTAAGGGCTAATTTTTTAATCGTCAGATAACTTTTATTTATGGAATAAATATGGCGGTTTGACAGCTTTTGTATAAAACATATGTCAAACTGTCATTTATTCTTAGATAAAAATTATGTGACTATTGAAAAATTAAACCTAAGTCAATTGAATTCCACCGTGTAAATCAGTCGAGCGACCATTTTCGTTTACCATCGCGCTGCTGAATAAATGTCTCTTGACAACAATACAAGAAAATACTAGGTGGTTTAGTCATAGCTGTAACACCAGAGTACAACAATCATGAGCCGAGAAATTGAATAGTCGACTCATTTTGCGTCACTAACTAAAATTTACGGACAGTTATTGGTTAAAATGAAGACTTGTATCTTAACCAATAATGAAGCAAAGACCTCATTATCTTTGCACAGTAGACCCTCTCATATGGAATCTACGAGGGTACGTTTTTAAGTTCGCGGAATGGGGGGAGGGGGGATAACAATAGGTCATTATCGGGATGGCCACAACTTTAGCCACTTAATATTAGTATAAATACCAGGTTTTATCTTAGTTGGATCATCGCCGTCCGCGACTTGCACTCTCTGAACCTGATGACCCTATTACCCTCCTCCAGGAAAGTAGTAGTGCTACTAGTACTCTAGTACGCAAACACAGATCACACAAATCTTCATTCCGACCTCGCCGCCGAGGTCCTCCGCGTAGACGAACTTCCCTTGTAAATGTAAATTCATCTCCCTTGATCGGTAATAACGAGCCAGCTGGTGGCGTAGCTGAGCCTGTAGCTTTAAACTCCCCTGTTAATAATAATAACCCCGATTTGAGCCAGCCATTTGTTCCTTGCTGTCCTCTCTTAGTCAGCGACGCCCTAAGCCGAGGTCCGTACCCCACAGGGGGTGCCCTTAGTGCGCAGTCGCTTAGTTTATAAGTAAACATGCCCCTGGCTGGAGGCTTTGAGTTCGCTTAAGGCACCCACAGGATAGTCCGGTTAAGCAGTCTCGACCCCAAGTGGTCACACTGCGAGATGCCATACAAAAAAAAAAAAAAAAAAAAAAATAGTTGTATCATTAGTCTTTGAACTATCGTCAAGCAAACAACTCAATTGGGATGAAAGTGTGAATTATGGAAAAAATCGAGTACCGTGCCGTAATAAAGTTCTTTACCAAGCAAGGAAAGTCAGTTCAAGATATACTGGAAGAGATGGAATCCGTTTACGGGGACTCTTGCCCGGGTAAAACCATGGTTTACAAGTGGCACAGTCTCTTTAAACAAGGCAGAACCTCACTTGAAGACGACCCACGGCGCGGACGGTCGATCGAGGTGACTACTCCGGAAATCATTAAAAAAGTCGAAAAAATAATATTGGAAGATGCCAGACTAAAGAAGAAACAGCTTGCAGAAACGGTTGGAGTATCGGATACGACAATTTTCAAAATTCTACACGATCATCTTGGCATGACAAAGGTCAGTGCAAGATGGGCCAAGAATGCTCACGCCGCCTCAAAAACAACACCGCGTGGAGTGTTCTCGCACGTTTTTGGACCTCTGTAACGAAGATAAGGATGGACTATTAAGTCGAATTGTTACTGGAGATGAAACTTGGGTTTATCATTATGAACCTGAGTCGAAACAAGACTCTATGCAGTGGCACAAAAAAGGCACACCACCACCCAAGAAGTTTAAAGTGTCACAATCGGCTGGAAAAATCATGGCAACAGTGTTTTGGGATTCAGAAGGAATCCTGTTGACCGATTATAAAGATAAAGGCGTTTCTATAACCGGAGAATACTATGCTTCTATCCTCGAGAGGTTGAAAGCATTAAAGAAAAAAGGAGGGGTAAATTGGCCAAAGGTGTCCTTCTTCTTCACGACAACGCGCCTGTTCACAAGACTCGCGTTGCGTTGGCTGCCCTGCATAAGGTGGGCTTCGATATTTTAGACCATCCACCCTACAGCCCAGACCTGGCTCCCAGTGATTATTACCTCTTCCCAAAACTGAAGAAAGAACTTCGTGGGAAGAAATTTTCAACTGATGAAGAAGTGAAGGACGCGGTTTCAGCTTATTTTTCGGACCAAGACAAAGCATTTTTTTATGAAGGTATACATAAGCTAATTGAAAGATCTGAAAAATGTATAATGGTAGCAGGTGAATATAATGAAAAAAAAAAAATTTAGTATTTTTATTTTCACTTCTCACCCTCCGTTCCGCGAACTTAAAAACGCCCCCTCGTATATGCCTAGTTTGGCAATAAAAAATGCTACCTTGCTAATGCTACCGCACGCTCTTCCAATGACGTTAAAAAAAAGCAGTAACTACTCAGTATCCGAAGATCAGCATAACTCCGAGCCAGTGCGTGACGACATCTGACACCGTATAAAGCTGATACCACACTGAAAGCATCCACAAATAAAAACAAACACGTCTCAAATACGCTAACATTTGCTACTTATATTTTAATTCTATCAAGTCTTGACTTACCCACCAACTTACCACTACACCTCCCAAACTAACCACAAAAAAACCCCACCTTATTTCAAATTGCTTAAGAACTAAGATGGACTTAAGGAGATTTTTTGGACTATAAGGTGTAAGTTTGTTGTGCTAGGTTATTTGAGTAGTCCTAAACAAACGAAGGCCACTTCCTTGAGTCGTATTTAACATGTTGCCAATAAAAAAAAGTTGTTTGGAATACGTAATGGATTTCTTGTTTTCCTTTCTGGCTAGTTCGACTTTACGTGAACCGTGTTTATTCGATACTTGTGTTTAACTTCACTGTTATTGGAAATGGCAACTTTGTTATATGAAATAGGTACCTTTGGCTGGGTGAGAAACGAACTATTGGACAAGTAACTTCTGTGAGTAACTTTGCCGACTCGACTGGGTAACTAGTCTTGTTCGATTTAATCTTGGCTCTTTTTAATTCAACTTTGCAATCAAATCAATGAAATTAATCTTTGGTCCGTCCGGACAGTATGTTAGTCTCGCTAAAATTCAAAATTCAATTTTTTTTAGCAACTGATTTTTATACGAGAATGTATACAACTGTCATTCGGCTGTCATTAGTGGATCTTTGACAGTCGTTACGGGTCGTCAGAAGCCCGAAAGTCTGACAACCAGTCTTACCAATGGGTATCGTATTACCCCGTTATTGGGTTGTGGAGGTCAGATAGGCAGTCGCTCCATGTAAAAAACTGGTATTCAGCTGCATCCGGTTATACTGGAAGCCGACCCCAACATGGTCGGGAAAAGGCTGGGCAGATTGATTGACGAGTATGTACCTATACAACGTGGCTCACTGTGTTTTTAATGCCTGAAAACAAAAGTCTGTCAACCCAGGCGGAAAAAGTATTTAGTCCATCTTTTATATCAACAATACAAAATTGAAAACAAGAATCTCTGGAGCAGAAACGGCTTAATTTATACAAGCCAGCCTAGCATCAGCCCACACGAATACCAGAAATAAACCATATCGCTATTAGAAAGACATTGCGAATAAAAATCATTACATCCATACTAATATTATAAATTCGAAAGTAACTCTGTCTGTCTGTCTGTCTGTCTGTCTGTCTGTCTGTCTGTCTGTTACCTTTTCACGGCTAAACCACTGAACGGATTTCGATAAAATTTAATAGATGGTATCCTGGGGACGGACATAGGCTACTTTTTTTTTCAAAAATAATCCTACAGGGGGTGATTATAGGGGGTGAAAGTTTGTATGGGAAACTCAGTATTTCTTAAGTTAGGGATGTGAAAATTAAAATGTATGCTTTTGATAGGAAATAAAGAAATATGCGGTTCAGCGTTTTTGAAAAATCATCCCCTAAGGGGGTAAAATAGGGGTTGATTTTAAAATTTACAAAACTGCATGGATTTCGACAAAATTTGGCAAGGCTTTATATAGCATCCTGGGGAAGGCCATAGGATACTATTTTTTTTCAAAAATAATACTACAGGGGGTGATATAGGGGATGAAAGTTTGTAAGGGAAACCCAGTATTTCTTAAGTTAGGGATAACAAATTTATGCTATTGGTAGGAAATTAAGAAATATGCGGTTCAGCGTTTTTGAAAAATCATCCCCTAAGGGGGTAAAATAGGGGTTGATTTTAAAATTTACAAAACTGCACGGATTTCGATAAAATTTGGCAATGCTTTATATAGCATCCTGGGGAAGGACACAGGCTGCTTTTGGTCTTAAAAAATAATCCTACAGGGGGTGATATAGGGGATGAAAGTTTGTATGGGAAACTCAGTATTTCTTAAGTTAGGGATGTGAAAATTAAAATGTATGCTTTTGATAGGAAATAAAGAAATATGCGGTTCAGCGTTCTTGAAAAATCATCTCCTAAGGGGGTAAAATAGGGGTTGATTTTAAAATTTACAAAACTGCATGGATTTCGACAAAATTTGTCAAGGCTTTATATAGCATCCTGGGGAAGGCCATAGGATACTATTTTTTTCAAAAATAATACTACAGGGGGTGATATAGGGGATGAAAGTTTGTAAGGGAAACCCAGTATTTCTTAAGTTAGGGATAACAAATTTATGCTATTGGTAGGAAGTTAAGAAATATGCGGTTCAGCGTTTTTTAAAAATCATCCCCTAAGGGGGTAAAATAGGGGTTGATTTTAAAATTTACAAAACTGCACGGATTTCGATAAAATTTGGCAATGCTTTATATAGCATCCTGGGGAGGGACACAGGCTGCTTTTGGTCTTAAAAAATAATCCTACAGGGGGTGATATAGGGGATGAAAGTTTGTATGGGAAACTCAGTATTTCTTAAGTTAGGGATGTGAAAATTAGAATGTATGCTTTTGATAGGAAATAAAGAAATATGCGGTTCAGCGTTTTTGAAAAATCATCCCCTAGGGGGGTAAAATAGAGGTTGATTTTAATTACAAAACTGCACGGATTTCGACAAAATTTGGCAAGGCTTTATATAGCATCCTGGGAAAGGACATAGGATATCCCCTAAGGGGGTAAAACCGGGGTTGATTTTAAAATTTACAAAACTGCACGGATTTCGACAAAATTTGGCAAGGCTTTATATAGCATCCTGGGAAAGGACATAGGATACTTTCAAAAACAATACTATAGGGTATGAAAGTTTGTAAGGGAAACCCAGTATTTCTTAAGTTAGGGATAACAAATTTATGCTATTGGTAAGAAGTTAAGAAATATGCGGGTCAGCGTTTTTTAAAAATCATCCCCTAAGTGGGTAAAATAGGGGTTGATTTTAAAATTTACAAAACTGCACGGATTTCGATAAAATTTGGCAATGCTTTATATAGCATCCTGGGGAGGGACACAGGCTGCTTTTGGTCTTAAAAAATAATCCTACAGGGGGTGATATAGGGGATGAAAGTTTGTATGGGAAACTCAGTATTTCTTAAGTTAGGGATGTGAAAATTAGAATGTATGCTTTTGATAGGAAATAAAGAAATATGCGGTTCAGCGTTTTTGAAAAATCATCCCCTAGGGGGGTAAAATAGAGGTTGATTTTAATTACAAAACTGCACGGATTTCGACAAAATTTGGCAAGGCTTTATATAGCATCCTGGGAAAGGACATAGGATATCCCCTAAGGGGGTAAAACCGGGGTTGATTTTAAAATTTACAAAACTGCACGGATTTCGACAAAATTTGGCAAGGCTTTATATAGCATCCTGGGAAAGGACATAGGATACTTTCAAAAACAATACTATAGGGGATGAAAGTTTGTAAGGGAAACCCAGTATTTCTTAAGTTAGGGATAACAAATTTATGCTATTGGTAAGAAGTTAAGAAATATGCGGGTCAGCGTTTTTTAAAAATCATCCCCTAAGTGGGTAAAATAGGGGTTGATTTTAAAATTTACAAAACTGCACGGATTTCGATAAAACTGGGAAAGGACATGGGCTACTTTTTGTCTTAAAACATAATCCTACAAGGAGTGATAAAAGGGATGAAAGTTTGTATGGGAAACCCAGCATTTCTTAAGTTAGGGATATGCCCTATGCTTTCCACATGAACGTTCCCATGGGTTATTTTCCGACATCCACGCGGGCGAAGCCGCGGGCAAAAGCTAGTTACAATATATGAAAAGGAAACATTTTTAATATTCTGATTACACACGAGCGCACCGGCGTTGAATATTTGATGGCACATCCAGTGTGCCATGCTCATGAATTTATGAATTTCATTAATGTGTATGACAGTGTGTCTCAGCCTAATTTACTTTTCGATATTTTCGCGGTCGGAACGCGAGTGTAATCGAGATATCGATGTGGAATGGAATTGTGTTAAATATGAAAAATCTGGAATGGATGCTTCTTAGACGTTGGGTGGTACGCTTCTTCAGTAATTATGTTATGTTTAGGGTAGTGCTTCCTTATTGGTCCTTTTACGGCTAATAGGACCAAGTTACCCATGAATTTTCTCAGAAATGGTAGAATGATTTTATCAGGGTACAGGACGAAGTTGATGCGTCTTATAAATTAACTCTAGTTATGTTTGTCTGTTAATGATCTATGATTCTTCATTGATATAATTTGCTATCAAAATGCATGTTCATCAAACTTGTAATTTGATAGCAAACTAAGTACTGATCCGAGGTTCAAACACCAAGTGCAATTTGATCACCCACAGATCCCACAGATCCCACAGATCGTTAGGTTACTTACCTCCTCAATGTTTCAATATTATTTAAAGGGCCGATTTTTCAATGGTCAGATAACTTTTATCTGAGTAATAAATATGGTGGTTTGACATGTTTTCTATACAAAAGCTGTCAAAACTTCAAACATATTCCCCAGATAAAAGTTATCTGACGACGATTGAAAAATTTGACCTAAATGAAACATGTAGCTTGCTATTAATTCCCACAATTTGGATTGACATCGAAAAACATTTCAAATTCTTGTTCCAATTTTTCTAGGGCGAGCACAGAGGTGTTAATTTTCGCTCTAGTGACGTCACCATGGCTCACTCCATTTTGTTCTCAAGTACCACAACTGAAAAGTGAACGACCTCCGAAATTAAAGTTATTTTTCACTTTGTAGTGTTTTTTTTGGATTTGCAATTTGCCACGTCAGTCCATTGATGATTCAGAATATTGGGCTCACAGAACATTGGGTTTCAATTGAAATTAATTATTTCACTTTTGTGTGACATTCAGTTATTAATTAAATACATGGTGTTTATACTGCTGATTAATTTATCTATTTGGATTTGGAAGACAAAATATAGAGAGCCATATTGTCTATCTCAGAAGAAGTCAATATAATAGCAGATGCGCGGGCTCTGGGTGTCCCTACAAACCCTACAAAATTGATTTGATTAGTTGAATAAAATTCTCAGCCTCAACGTGGCGCAACACGCAGTAGGCAGGCGTGGAGATCTAAAGTAATTCTCAGCCTCAACGTGGAGCAACACACAGTAGCCAGGCGTGGAGATCTAAAGTAATTCTCAGCCTCAACGTGGAGCAACACACAGTAGCCAGGCGTGGAGATCTAAAGTAATTCTCAGCCTCAACGTGGAGCAACACACAGTAGCCAGGCGTGGAGATCTAAAGTAATTCTCAGCCTCAACGTGGAGCAACACACAGTAGCCAGGCGTGGAGATCTAAAGTAATTCTCAGCCTCAACGTGGAGCAACACACAGTAGCCAGGCGTGGAGATCTAAAGTAATTCTCAGCCTCAACGTGGAGCAACACACAGTAGCCAGGCGTGGAGATCTAAAGTAATTCTCAGCCTCAACGTGGAGCAACACACAGTAGCCAGGCGTGGAGATCTAAAGTAATTCTCAGCCTCAACGTGGAGCAACACACAGTAGCCAGGCGTGGAGATCTAAAGTAATTCTCAGCCTCAACGTGGAGCAACACACAGTAGCCAGGCGTGGAGATCTAAAGTAATTCTCAGCCTCAACGTGGAGCAACACACAGTAGCCAGGCGTGGAGATCTAAAGTAATTCTCAGCCTCAACGTGGAGCAACACACAGTAGCCAGGCGTGGAGATCTAAAGTAATTCTCAGCCTCAACGTGGAGCAACACACAGTAGCCAGGCGTGGAGATCTAAAGTAATTCTCAGCCTCAACGTGGAGCAACACACAGTAGCCAGGCGTGGAGATCTAAAGTAATTCTCAGCCTCAACGTGGAGCAACACACAGTAGCCAGGCGTGGAGATCTAAAGTAATTCTCAGCCTCAACGTGGAGCAACACACAGTAGCCAGGCGTGGAGATCTAAAGTAATTCTCAGCCTCAACGTGGAGCAACACACAGTAGCCAGGCGTGGAGATCTAAAGTAATTCTCAGCCTCAACGTGGAGCAACACACAGTAGCCAGGCGTGGAGATCTAAAGTAATTCTCAGCCTCAACGTGGAGCAACACACAGTAGCCAGGCGTGGAGATCTAAAGTAATTCTCAGCCTCAACGTGGAGCAACACACAGTAGCCAGGCGTGGAGATCTAAAGTAATTCTCAGCCTCAACGTGGAGCAACACACAGTAGCCAGGCGTGGAGATCTAAAGTAATTCTCAGCCTCAACGTGGAGCAACACACAGTAGCCAGGCGTGGAGATCTAAAGTAATTCTCAGCCTCAACGTGGAGCAACACACAGTAGCCAGGCGTGGAGATCTAAAGTAATTCTCAGCCTCAACGTGGAGCAACACACAGTAGCCAGGCGTGGAGATCTAAAGTAATTCTCAGCCTCAACGTGGAGCAACACACAGTAGCCAGGCGTGGAGATCTAAAGTAATTCTCAGCCTCAACGTGGAGCAACACACAGTAGCCAGGCGTGGAGATCTAAAGTAATTCTCAGCCTCAACGTGGAGCAACACACAGTAGCCAGGCGTGGAGATCTAAAGTAATTCTCAGCCTCAACGTGGAGCAACACACAGTAGCCAGGCGTGGAGATCTAAAGTAATTCTCAGCCTCAACGTGGAGCAACACACAGTAGCCAGGCGTGGAGATCTAAAGTAATTCTCAGCCTCAACGTGGAGCAACACACAGTAGCCAGGCGTGGAGATCTAAAGTAATTCTCAGCCTCAACGTGGAGCAACACACAGTAGCCAGGCGTGGAGATCTAAAGTAACAAGGTGTGCTGGGGTATGTCTTCTCTTCTACTAGTCTAAAAATTTATGACAAGAAAAAATTGTTATTTTATCTCTATTTATCTCACCTCCAATCCAAAGCCATTCCATATGCAAAGAAGTAATTGTAATTCCAAAAGTAAATCCAATATTTTCTCAAATAAATCAAATTATTCCGAAAGAACTAACATAAAGTAAATTCTAATTTCTTTAGTAAACTTGTTTGCAGTATGAACTTGTTTGTTGTCACAGGTTTAAACGACGCGACGGTGACTCGAAGGTCGCTAGTAGTCGGCGAGGAATTCATTTCACTGGATATTTAGTTGCCCTTCAACTGTAGATAAGGTTGCCAACAATCTATCTATATCTATACAGGGTGTAAGGGACAGCCCTCCGCAAACTAACAGGGTGCATTCAGCTCCTCATTTTGAATCATATTTTCATTTTTTCAAAAATTTTTTAGTTACATTTTCATTATTTCAACGTAAAATTGGATTGTGTGTTCGCAGCACTCCATTTATGTAAAAAAAACTGCAAAAAAAAACAGCAAAAAAAAACCAGCAATGGATGTTGAAATACTCTAACCAACGACGCGTCAAATCAGCTGTTCACTTTCTGTCTAGCTACAGAGTTCATCGAAGTCACCGCATACCTATTACCTTCCCCTCCCAACCAGTAATAGACGCTCCGATTTGTGCACAAACACACAAACAAATCAGGTTTATTGGATTTCTTTAACGTTCCTGAAAAAATTTCATGTACCGGTCATCTTAGTATGACATACTGGATTCACCCTATCAGTTTGCGGAGGGCTGTCCCTTACACCCTGTATATATAAAAATGAATCCCTATTTCCCTTGGTCATCGCATCACGCGTGAACGGATGGAACAATTTCGCTAATTTTTTTTGTTGTGTTTATTATTGTCAGGAGAAGGTTCTTATGTAGAGAAAAATTGGAAAAGTTGCCGGGAAAATTGGAAAATTCGGGAAAATGGATTTTCTGTGGCAATTTTGAATGATTGAAATTGGGACAGGACAACGTCTGTAGTTTTCAATATGTCGGGTATTTTTGAAAATACTATATGCTTAGATTATGAAATGATCTAAGACTATATGTATGCTGAAAATTCAAGTGAATGTAAATTAAGAGTTGTATTTATTGACTAGCTATTGCCCGCGGCATCGCCCGCGCGGATGTCAATACTTCCATACTTAAATCGGATTTTGTTCACAAATTCATGGGTTTCAATTTTTTTGCGGGGAACCCTAATTCTTATTCTAAAATAAAAGTAGCCTAAGTTACTCTTTATAGCACCAGCTATCTGCCCGTAAAATTCGCTTCAATATCGGTCCAGCCGTTTCATAGATTAGCCGGAACAAACAAACAGACAAAAATTAAAAAAAATGATTTTTGTTAAAAGAACCGTATATGCTTTCATACAATGATAATAGTAAAAAGACGTAGATAGGTTACCCAACATTCGATGTTCAAAAACGACATAATGTCGAACTACACTCGCGACCAACCAAATTGACTCAACCCCATACAACCCATGAATACAAAGTAGTTTTTTTTTTCAAAAAGTTCTTATCCCATTTATGAAAAAGTATTTTTTTTTCAAAGCCTGACGTTTCAGCTTTAAGATGGTACCATAAGTATTAAAATCGGTTTACTTGTTTTCGAGTAATTGCTATTTGAGTCGAAATACCATGATTAGGAGTTGAGTCGATTTAGTTGCTCGCAAGTATATTAGATAACAAGTGGAAGTAGGACGGCATGTCGTAATTATCGGTAGCGAAAAAGAGACAAGACGACGAAAATGTGGCTAATTAGCCAGATTTTGACGTGCCACTTGCAGAGCGTGTATAACCTGTCTACCTCTTTTAACTGACTTAAAAAAAAGGAGGAAGTTCTCAATTCGTCGCGTATACCTATATATATATTTTTTTCTTCTAATATCATGACTTTCATATGAATTTAATGAAAAGCTGTTATTTTGACATTACAAACAGATTAACAGATACTTAATTTTTTATTTTTTTTTTCTAAATAACATTATTTTACTAACTTGTTTTTTATGAAAAACAGAAAAGTGTGTCGTGGCTTTCCAAATGAAAAACACTTAACTTTTTAGCGTGGAAGAAAATAAAATAGTTTCGCCTACTCTTACCTAATAAAAAGTTTTAAATGGCAGTATTAGACTTGTAATACTACCATTTAAAACTAATTCTACTATAAATAATAAATAAATAAATAAATATCCTTGGACATTTCACACAACGCCATCTAGTCCCAAGCTAAGCAACCTAATGCTTGTGTTATGGTAACGAGATGGTTGATAAACTACTTATAGACATTATTTTTTTTTTTTTTTTTTTTGTAAATACATACATATTATACATATAAAAACACCCAGACTCGGAATTCGTAGAATTCTGTAGTAGGGCTGTCAAGCCTGTGTAGGTGTGTAGTAGAAGTTTGCAATGAGTCGGTTGACTTTTGCTAATACTTGATTGTTTTAATTAAAGGTCGGGGTGCAGGTCTAACCTTTAATTTTGTTAATACCTAGTTGATTCTTCTCTATTAAATTGGTTAAGTTCAAAATCTAATGAGAAAATTTTAGTTTGTGGTAACTTGACCTGCTGCTGTGTACATCTATCTATATAAACTCCTTTGCAAAAAAAACGGGCACCTTACAGTCATTGGCTTTTCTATGGATAATATTAATATTTTTAGTATGTCATTAACATAAATGACTAGAATTTTTTTAATATCATTGAAAATATAGTTTATAATAACCCTTAAATCCTGGAATCAGTGTTTTAGTCAATGTAAACAGAGAGTCGTGTAAAAATGGAAATTTTTAGGGTATAATTAAATTAAGACTGCGAGTATTTTTATGGTATTTTAATAAAAAAAAGACATTAAAAAATAAAAATTAATAACGAGTATGACCTCCCCTTGCAGCGATTACGGCATGTAATCGTCTTGGCATGCTTTCCACCAGGCTTTTGATGGTGTCCTGTGGAATGTGTTCCCACTCAGCCGAGATCACACGTTTAAGCTCCCTGATGTTTTGTGGAAGGGGTTGGACAGATCGTACTCGCCTTTTTAGTAGGTTCCAGACGTGCTCAATGAGGTTAAGGTCGGGGCTCCGCGCTAGCCAATCCAGACGACGAATACCGACCTCTTGCATATAAGCACCTACGTCGCCAGAACGGCGGTTCCGAGCATTATAGTCCATGTAAATGGCATCTTCACCAATTACAGTCAGTGCGGGCTGTGCATGTTGACAAATTATTCCTGTTATGTACCTTTGCGCATTTAGTGAGCCATTTTCAATGAACACTATTTCGGTACGATAGCTGAAAGTTACGCCCGCCCAAAACATAACGGACCTTCCACCATAAGGGGTGATATCTTCAAAACACACGTCGGCATAGCGTTCCCCTGGTCTTCGTAACACTCGCCGACGTCGGTCCTTACCATTCAGACAAATTCGAGCCTCATTGGAGAAGAGTACGCTACTCCAGTTACCAGTGTCCAAGATTTCTAGTGAACCTCAGTCGTGGAATCCGGTGCTCACGGAGTAACTTGGGGGCCCGCGCTGGTCGTCGACTGCGTATATCAACCGCTAAAAACCTCCTCCTCACTGTCCATAGGCTAACTTGTGCTCCTCGTACCTCTTCAAGGTTTCTTTTGAGGTCTATGTAACTGCATTTGCGGTTTCTCAGCGCCTGAGTCACTAAAAAGCGGTCGTCTCGTGGTTGTGTGCAACGTTTTCTCCCAGAACCTTGCCTTCTTTGAACGGAACCTGTATCTTGGTATCGAGTCCAGGTTCTTTGGACGGTGGAACGACTCACTTTTAACCGCTGTGAGCCGTAACATTGGCTACACCCCTTTCCCAGCAGTGCTATAATTTTACTAGCTCTTATTGCTTTTTCTGCCATTACAATCGGCACAAAGATATCTGTTTTAAGTCACAATAAGGCAGGATTATGCGATAAACAAAAATTATTCTAATAAAAATAACGAGAAGTTAGTTTTAGTTGCCTGATAACCTTTTAACCGCAAACCCGCGAATAGTAAGTAAAAAGTCATAAACTGAAAAAGGGATTATTATTTTTAAAAACAACAGTTTCGAATTTGAAATTAACTTTTTTTTCATACCCAGACTCTTTATTAAGTGCCAGTAATATAGTTTGGCTATTAAAACCTCTTTAGAACTAAATGATTACCAATAATGTAGAAAAATCCAAACCGCCCGTTTTTTTTGCAAAGGAGTGTAAAAGAAAGTCGTGTTAGTTACACTATAATTATATAATTCAAGAACGGCTGAACCAATTTGGAGCAGGAGCAGAAGCCGCAGGAGCGGCAGAAAATTGTTAGGGAGGTAGCTTATAACCAGGAGACGGACATAGGATACCTACTTTAAAAAAACCGGCCAAGTGCGTGTCGGACCACGCACAATGAAGGGTTCCGTAGTTGAAAAGAATTTATCCCAAAAACAAACAAACAAAACATTGGATATCAAAAAAAAATTGTTTATATTATAAAATTACAAAATCACAATTTTCAGACTTTTCCTTTACTCGTGCTGGAAGACCTTGCTTCTTGCCAAATTTCATTATTCTAGGTCAACGGGAAGTACCCTACAGGTTTTAATTTACTTGCGACAGTTGCGAATATCAAAATGTGTCGCAAAATGGCCGTATTTTTTTATTGCGTTGACTTAGAAGCTTGAGTTTTTTACGACTTGAAGAAATCATAGACCTACGTATTTGATATTTATTTCAACTTGATACCTTCACGCGTTCTTGAAAAAAGGGTCTTGAGTTCTTGACGACTGGCAACTTTGAAAATATTTTTTTATGTGATAGAATTGAAAATAACAATTTTCGGACTTTTTCCTTTACTTGTGTTGTGAGACGTTACTTCTTGCCAAATTTCATGATTCTAGGACGACGGGAAGTACCGTTTAGGTTTTGATTTACTTGCGAGTATCAAAAAATGTCACATAAATGGCCGTATTTTCTTATTCCGTTGACTTAGAACTCCAAGGGACCATAGACCTACGTATTTGTTATTATTATCAGCTTGAAAAAAAAAAAATAAAAAAAAAAAAAAAAACAGCAAATAAAAAAATTATCTTATCTTATCTTATCTTATCTTGATACCTGATTGGGCTCAATCGGAGATAATAAAAGAAATGGACTGTAGAATTTAAAATAGGTGTAATACCATAATTTACAGTAATCAACGTATGAATATGAAACAGTGAAATGCCCGTAGTGGCGCGCGTCTGTGAGCCGAGTGTTGAAGGGCGCGCAGCGGCCGTCGCATACCGGGTTCGGTACCCCGACACCCCGCGCTGTCCCCGGAGTCAATCACGCGCCGATGTGGTGCGCCAACATATTCCCCGGGTTGAAGGGATTTCTTCAATTGTCGACTGGAAGGGGGCAGATGCAGTTGAAGGCACGACGAATGGTGCCCCGCTTCGTCTTCAGTTCGGCCACCCTCGTGACCCCGTCTACGCCGGGATAGGTCTTCATGACCCGGCCCAGGGACCAGAGCAGAGGTGGCGTTGTTTTGTCCTTTATCAGGACCAAGGACCCCAGCTGCACTTCACCTCTGGAATAAAACCACTTGGATTTGGCCTGCAGCAGAGAAGTGTACTCATTATGAAACCGCCGCCAGAAATGCTGCCTGATGTACTGGATTCTCTTCCAGCGATCCAGCCGCGTGATGTTGGCTTCAGTCACCTGAGGATGTGGTACTGATAAGAATGGCCGTCCAATTAGGAAGTGAAAGGGAGTAAGTGCCGAAAAATCGTTAGGGTCTGAAGAAAGAGGAGTAAGAGGGCGTGAATTAAGAACCGCCTCTATGTGAGTGAGACAGGTAGCCATCTCTTCAAAGGTGAAATGGGTAAGATGCAGTAGTCGTTTTAAATGATGCTTACAAGATTTTACAGCAGCTTCAGCCAATGAATTAAAATGAGGGCTATATGCAGGCGTGAAAATGAACTCGATACCTTGCTGTGCCATTTCAGATACAACATTTGATGATTGCAAGAACCTACGCATCTCATTTGATGCGCCTACAAAGTTAGTCCCGTTATCGGACGTGATGCTTCGAGGCTTGCCACGACGCGCCACGAAACGATTTAGAGCGGCCATGTAGGCCTCTGTGGTGAGGTCGGTGACGAGCTCCAGATGTACGGCTTTCACTGCCGACCAAACAAAGATGCACATATAGGATTTTATAAGTTTGCATCCTCGGCCTTTACGATTGGCCACCAATACTGGCCCAGCATAGTCAACGTAACTATTTAAAAAAGGAAACTCTAGATTTGTTCTAGAGTTAGGTAGCTGACCCATTATAGGCTGCACGTTCTGTGCCTTATGTCTGAAACATTTGAGACATTTATTCACGACAAATCTAGACAAGTTTCTGCCACCAAGTGGCCAATAAGTTTGTCGTATATGTGACAATAACAACTGTGGACCAGCATGGACAAGCTTTAAATAACAACTGTGGACCAGCATGGACAAGCATTCGAAATATAAGCTTTGTAAGTACGTGCTTACTGCATAAAATAATGGGATGTTTCACACTAAAATCGTAGGGGGAGTTATCGAGCCTCCCGTCCACGCGAATGAGGTTATGATTGTCAATGAACGGTGTCAGAGGAAGCAATCTACTCTTACGTGGTAATTTTTGTCCAGAATTTAACAAATCATACTCTTCTTGAAACATTTCAAGTTGTGAATGATGTATAATTAATTTTAATGAATTTTCTAGTTCTGTTGTTGAAAAATTACCTTGTAATTTATTTTTATTTTTTAAATTGTTAATAAAGCGTTGTACATATGTAACTATATTTTGTATTTTTGTTAAGCTTTACTTTACTAATAAATCATGAATGATTGATGAATGAATGGCATCTGAATGATTACTAATAAATGAATGATTGTCACTATCACTACCAATAAAATGAGTCACTACTTCCGGCAGACTATCTTTCCCGTTATTTGGCATGCTGGGCAACTCATTTTCACTATGCTGTAAAAATGTGGGTCCAGACCACCACAGAGGTGTGTCTATGATGACGTCGGCCCTGAGGCCACGGGAAACAAGATCCGCCGGGTTGTCCTTCGACGGTACGTAGCTCCAGGTATGACCACAAGTACTTTCCTGTATCTCATTGACTCTGTTTCTGACAAAAGATTTCAATTGATTTGAAGGAGTAGAGAGCCAACCCAGGACTATGGTTGAGTCGCACCAGAATCTACATTTATGAATGGGCATGGTAAGCGATTCCTGAACCTTAGTACACAGCCTTGCACCTAACAAAGCTCCACAAAGTTCAAGCCTCGGTATCGTCGTTGGTTTGATGGGCGCTACACGATTTCTAGAGACTAGAAGTTGTACGCCAGTAGTTCCACTGCCATTACATGACCGAATGTACACACAAGCGCCATACGCCCTCTCGGACGCATCGGTAAAAACATGTACTTCATGCGTAATAGAGTCTTCACGTAAAACCCAACGAGGAATTTTGATGTTATTTAATGCTATTATTGTGCTTTCAAATGTAGACCAAAGGTTTTTTATTTCATGCGATACTTCGTCATCCCAGTCATACTTATCTAGCCAGAGACGCTGCATGATTAACTTTGCTTCGACGACGCATGGACCTACGAGGCCTAGTGGGTCAAAGATTTGACTGATAATGGATAGAACATGACGTTTGGTGACTTTAGTAGTGGAGGTGATATTTATAGTATATGTAAGTGAATCAGAGTCACAAACCCAGTTAAGACCTAACGTCTTTGATTGTGATGAGTTTGAATTTTGCTCTGAAAAATGTAAAGTATTATGTAACTCGTTACTTTGTGTAATTTCTTTGAGAATTTGAGGATTATTTGATCGCCATTTACGTAAATTGAATTTTGCAGATGATAGAACGGAATGTACTTTCTTAGAAATGTCAATGGCTTCAGCTATGGTATCCCCTCCACTGAGATAGTCATCTACGTAGAAGTCACGTCGTATGGCGCACTGGACACGACTGTCCTCAATGCTGTCAGCCAGACTTACAAGACACTTAGTGGCTAAATAGGGTGCAGAAGCGGTACCATAGGTAACCGTGTTTAAAGTGTACGTTCTGAGAGGTTCTGAGGGTTGAAATCTGAAAATTATTTTTTGAAGAGGTCGTTGGACTGGATTTAACTCGATGGCCCTGTACATTTTTTCCACGTCACCTGTGACCACGTACCTATGCTGACGAAAACGTGTTAAAATCGAAAACAGATCGTCTTGAACTACGGGACCGACCATCTGAATGTCGTTTAGTGACACCCCCGAACTGGTAGAAGCTGATGCGTCGAATACTACGCGTAGTTGTGTAGTGGTGCTTGAACTGCGAATGACTCCATGATGTGGAATGTAATATTTAGTCATGGAGTTTTCTGGTGATGGAGTACAGTCTGAGTCTAACGTCATATGACCTAGGCGCTCATATTCACTCATGAACTCATTATATTTTTTATGAAATGATGGATCGCGTTTGAATCGCCGTTCAAGGGAAAGATAACGATTTCTAGCATTAGTAAAAGAATTACCTAATGTACTAGGATCCCCTCTTAAAGGCATAGTGACGACGAATCCCCCACCATCATTACGAACGGTGGTTTGAGCAAAAGACTGCTCACACAATCTCTCCTCAAGTGAGAGTGAATGTTTTGAAGCGACGTTGTCAAGCTCCCAAAATTGAGTGAGGTCGGGAGTGACATTGGAATGATGGCAAAAATGATTAGCGAAAAAACATGATTGGTGCGAAATACTACCTGAAACTAACCATCCTAATTTGGTCTCGCATAATTTAGGTAGGTTTTTTCCTAAATCTATCGTTTTGCTACCTAAGACATTCCAGAAAACTTCAGCCCCTACCAGGATATCTACGACCGACGGAACGTTAAAGTTCGGGTCTGCTAGCTTAAGACCTGAAGGAATAGGGACGTGATTGATATGCACGAATGAAGACGGTAGAACCTTAGTGATTTCAGGTAAAATATGACACTCAATATCTACAGTGAAGGCACAGCATAAAGACTCTATTGAGAGGTGACAAGACTGTGTACTGGTGGATGTGTGATTATTAATACCCGTTACCTTGGTGCTCGTACCGCGTCGTAACAAACCCAGCTTCTCTGATAAGCTCTGCGTAACAAAGTTCGCCGTACTGCCGTTGTCCAGCAGCAGGCGCGCAGTGTACTTCTTACCCGTCACGCCAGTCACGTTCACCATAGCTGTGGACAGTAAAACATGCGCAGAAGTAGCAAGCTGCATGGAATTGGCTGAAAGCACAACATTTGAAGAAGGCGAAGCAGAAGGCAGTTCAGAAGGCATGGCAGAAGGCAATGGATTTGAAACAAGTTTGGGCTCATTACTTTCCAAATGCAAAAGCGTATTGTGCTTTGTTTTGCAATATTTGCAATGTGAAAATCTGCATTTCTTAGAATTATGTCCGAAGCGTAAGCAATTAATAGAAACATTGAATTCAGTTGCCTTTTGTATGCGATTTTCTATTGGCAATTTTCTAAAAGATTCACATTTAAATAATGTATGTGCTTGGGAACAAAGTGGACATTTACTGTTTTTATTTATATTATCTAATTTTTTATTTGTTTGTTTTTTGTTAGAATCTGTTTTATTTGAATGACTATTATTTAAGGCGACAATAGTATTCGTATCAGAAGAACTATGATTTGACTCCACTGATTCTAACCAGTCCGCTTTCCTGCTTAAAAAAGAACAAAATTGTGTTAAAGTAGGATCATCTTTAAATGTATTATTTTTATGCTCTTCCCAGTCACGACTTGTTGTTAAATCTAATTTTTTTACCATAAAATAAATAATAATATCATCCCAATATTGAGTGGGCTTTTTTAATGAAGTTAGTGCCCTTATATTTTTATTAATAATATCAACAAGGTTTCTGATGGAAACACTTGACTCTTTTGTAATTGGTTCGACATCAAATAAAGCCTGAAAATGATTTTTCACTAGAAGTCGGTTGTTATTGTAACGTTCGCACAACAGGTCCCACGCAAGAATATAATGATCGGCTGTGAAGTCAATGTTTTTAATAATTAAAGCCGCATTTCCCTGGAGTGAAGCTCGCAGGTAGTGGAACTTGTTAATGTCACTTATGCTAGTATTGTCGTGAATCAATGATGCAAAGGTATCTCTAAACTCAAGCCAGCATTGGTAGTTCCCATCGAAATGAGGCAAATCTATTTTAGGCAAACGAACAAAAGAATTCCTAAATGAAATATGTGCACCTGAGTTAGCATCTCTGAAGTCCGCCTCCGACGCAGCACCGTTGGCCGAGACACCGAGCAGGCTGCGCGTGAGTGCCACCAGGTTGAAGAACTGGCGGTCAAAGTCCTCGCGCTCAGCTATCGCAGGCTCGTCGTCATCGGAAAGCACTTCGATCTGTGTCTGTAAGGCATCAAATTCGGTGTGTAAGTTTTCGAATTTATGAAAACGCTCCTCTAAATCTAAACGTTGCAACTCTGATTTTATGGAACTACTTTTTATTGAATTTAAATAGTTGCTATAAATTGTAAGCTTCGCTTTTATAGAACTACGTTTCTTTGACAAGGTTCTTATATTTTCTGACATTGTGAAGTTTTAAATAAACCGCTGGCCGCACTAATGGTAATATACCCACTTAATTGTTATAAAATCTGCGAAACAGCTGTGCGCTAGTGAAAGGGATCGTTCAAGGTCAATGACTCAACACGCGTTAATGACGTGCGAATCTTAACTACTGACCGAGCTATATTGTATGCGTATTTTAACAAGGAGTGTTATTGAAAACACTATGAATGCACACTTTATTATTATTATGGAAATTGAAAGATAGGAAGATGAATCTACGTTTTTCGGCATGGAAATGAAAAGCGGAAATATAACTAATTGGAACGGACTCACTCAAATACAGTAAATACTCCCAAAGAATGACATCAGCTCCCACGATGACGATGCAGGCTGCCTCGGGAACGACTCCTTTGTTCCTTTCTTCGTGGTCGTACCGCTTGGTGCTCGCGAGCGGTCAAAGTCCGCACAGGTGAACACGACGACCGACGACACGTTGACGACGTTAATTACGGTGAAACCGGTAATTATTTTAGCGCGATAGAAGGACCAGTGAATGGGCTCAATCGGAGATAATAAAAGAAATGGACTGTAGAATTTAAAATAGGTGTAATACCATAATTTACAGTAATCAACGTATGAATATGAAACAGTGAAATGCCCGTAGTGGCGCGCGTCTGTGAGCCGAGTGTTGAAGGGCGCGCAGCGGCCGTCGCATACCGGGTTCGGTACCCCGACACCCCGCGCTGTCCCCGGAGTCAATCACGCGCCGATGTGGTGCGCCAACATACCTTCATGCGTTTCTGAGAAAAACGGTCGCGACAGACTGACAGACAGACAGACAAGTGATCCTATAAGGGTTCCGTTTTTTCTTTTTGAGGTACGGAACCCTAAAAACGGATAAAACGTGGTATAACAACGGCTGGACGGATTTAGATGAAATTTTGTGTGTATATTTAAACGGGTTCCTGGATGGTTTTAAAACACAATTGGACCCGGTAGGTGGCGCTGCAGTCGGGTTCTAGGATCGTTCAGACAGGACAACGTTTGTCGAGTCCGCTAGTAACGAAATAAAATGTATCGTTCTTGTAAAAGGGCGGAGACCTGCACCCTAATTGCGTAACACATTAGCGATCGGGGTTGGTTTCATTTTGAAACAAATTGCTAATCTATTGCTTCGTATGTTCGAAAAATTTGTCAGCTCGACAACGTAAATAACGCAATGAATGTTGTTGAACTGTCAAAATGAAACCAACTCCGATTGATAATGAGTTACGCAATTAGGGTGCTGCACCCTAATTGCGTAACACATTGTCAATCGGAATTTGAATCATTTTGAAACAAATTGCTAATACATTGCTTCATATGTTGGAAAAATTTGCCTGCTGGACAACGTAAATAACGCAATTAATGTGGTTGAACTGACAAAATAAAACCAACTCCGATTGATAGTGTGTTAAGGTCGATTTAGACCAAACGAGCGAATGCACATTCTATCCCCACTCTACCAAATTCTTTTTGTGTAAACAGGGGCAGGGACATTCCTTCGTTAAAAAGTCAAGAATATCTACAAAAAATGCTCTAGTTCTTGTTCTGGTTTCATTTTCGTTTAGTCTAAATCCGCCTCTACGCAATTAGGGTGCTGGTGTCCTGAAATACAGGCCTTGAGCTTAGTTTAGGCACCAGTCTCCCAGTCTCCCACAAAATTAAAATGTTGTCTGACTCTGTTACATGGTGTACTAAATTGTGCTATGTATTAATTAATGTGTTAAGAAAATATATCTTATCTTGTTAAATGTATTGAGTTACCTACGTAAAATCTATTTTCATCTCTATATTATTCTTTTTACTACGAAACTTTTCTTTATTAACGAATAGTCTGTGGCGGCCTTTTTTCCAGGAAAATAGACGTGTCTAACTGTACAAAGCGGTGATCGTTGAACTTTTCAACCAACGTGTGTGGGTGACGTACCGGGTTACTGTATATTTTCGCAGACAAGACGAACAAGAGGACCAGCACCAACTTACACCAACTATGACCGATCTAATACTTCATTTGAATTTATATCTTCCATTACCTACATAGGGCTCACTGAACCAAAGTCAGATATACTTTATCCGTGGAATAAAAAGGACGTCTTTACCGTCTTACTAATAAACACAGAATAAAGTTATTCCAAGTTTAAACCTATGAAAATGTATAGTTATTCTTTTGTTATTCCTGATGTAACTTTATTCCGTGTTTTATTTGTAAGTGGGTGAGAGTTTTTGTATGGGAAAACTGTCAAAAATTTAAAAAAAATCACTGGATTTTTCCTATTGACTTACTTGGCAGATAATTTCATACAAATACTGTTCTATTTTTGAATTTATTCGCTAAATAGTGGCTATTCGGACACCGTGTGAAATAGGCCCTTAGTCATATACTACGGTCGGACTTTTAATTACTTAGATGCAGTAAAATGACACTTCTAATGTCATTTTTACTGTCATTTCGCTATCAAATGGGAACATTTTTTAACGTAATGACCTATGACATTTAAAAGTCCAAGCATATTTATAAAAGTTTAGTAGAATTCGCCCTTACAAGAGGGAAGTCTCAATAAAACTATTAGCAAGAGCAGAAAACACGTAATACTCGTATTCACGTGAAATCTGCACTCGCATAGTATCAGTACAAATAGCGAAGGTAACGGGCCGAGCTTAAAATAATAAAATTTGTCCGTAAACGGAGCATTGTGGGAAATAGTATGCGTTGGTAGCGAGCGTTTGAACTTGCAGAGAACTTGACTGTAAAAGCAAGTTATGTTGGAGAGTAAGGAACGGGTTACGAAATAATAATTAAGACAATTTGATCAGTTACTCTTCACCCTCTTGAGTGTGGCACGGTATTAATTAAGTATGTTCCAACATTTGCTCTATTTCGATACAATCAATTTAGAACATTCTCAATTATTCCGTGAGCTCAAAATATCAATATCCGGCAATTTGATGCGATTAAGTTATCACTTACAAGTTGTAAGTGATAACTTAATCGCAGGTTACAACCAAATTACCTTTCATGATTAACAGCTATCACAGGGAAAATGAGTAGCCCAATCTAATTACAAAATTCGAACAAATTAGCAACAAAAACTGGTCCTTCGTCCGCCATCTACTGCGGCAAGTTACCCCAGATTTTAAAAACCCCAAAGTACAGTCGAGTTCATTAATATTGGCCCTTTCAGGCTTCAAAAATATATGAACGTGAAGAAAGTTCAAGAAAGTTCATTTATATTGTACAACTATAAGCATCAAGATTTAGATTCATTATTAAGTGACTGCTTTTTCTCAGTAATATGATAATTAAATTAAATTAAATTTCATTTAATTCGGACAATAGTGATCCAATGCAAAGCATATATTATTGAACCATTCACATGAGGACTTATTTTTGATCTATAGGTTCTATAGAATTTATTGAGCTCTCCAACACTCACAATATTTGGAATCCTTGACAGTGCCATTATATTAGTGGTCCACTCCACTGTACTATCCGCCAGTACTCTCCACACTAAATGCTCCCAAAATCGCAGCCGCTAGGGAAATTACCCGGGGCAGGGGTAACGCGGCATGCGCGGAGTATCAACGGGTAACATGTCGTGACAAGGGCGAAGGTAACCTGCGCCTCCATGTTACGTGGCCGCGTGGCTAGGTGAGAACAAAAACCATAATTGGAACGATGTTCAATTGTTTTGTGGTGGATGGGTGGACGTCGTTACTTCGTGGTGTTATGATGTCTTTTTTTTGTGGAGGGGAAATCATCAAATGACTTCACCCGCTCTGGACGGAGTCAGAATTTTACTGACTAAAACCCACCCGTGTTCCTTCAGTTGCCTATGCCGGGGGGCGCTCGCGCCCGTGGAACACAACGCGCCGTCGCCGTCTTTCTGGGCCTGGGGTCTACTCCCTAAGCACGAAGTCCGTAGTTTCGGCCTTCGTTACGGGCGTTTCCTACTCCGTATCACCTTTTTTTTTGTGGATGTGAAATCATCAAATGACTTCTCCCGCTCTGGGTGGAGCGGAAGGGCGTGTCAGACTTTTACTGACTAAAACCCACCCGTGTTCCTTCACTTGCCTATGCCAGGGCCACGGTATCTTTTTTAAACTACCCGCGACCCCAGCGGATTCCGTATCACCTACGGACGTATGATTGGTTCGGGGCCCGAACGAAGTATGAATGACAACACGATACGACAGTTGTCCCTACTCCCGATGTGTTTTTGCCCGTCCGAAAAATTTAAATTTCACACTTGTTTTGATGGATCTTTATGTCAGACGGACGGATGAACGGACGGACGGGCGGACGGACGGACTTAGGGAGTAGAGCCCCTGTAGTGCTATTCTGTAAACATCCGTCGTCACCGTGATAACTTAGATGAAGTGAGCGTGAAGTCAGCCGTCATTCCACCTGATGCTAGGGGATGACAGCTCACTTTAAGATCACTTCATCTAACTTTTCACGGTGAGATATTTACAGAATAGTACTACACGGACGGCGAGCTCCACCACCACCCCATGCCTGCGCCTACGGTGGCCGAGAATCGGCTATCGATTCCCGCCGCCCAGGTGTTATGATGTCCTGCTGGTCTGTTCTGTATAAACTTACCGTGACAATTTAGGTGAGGTGCGCGTGATGTGCCTTGTGTGATCTCTCCGTTGACCTAGAATCATGAAAGGCCAGACGCAAGGTCTGCACAAGTAAAATAAAAAGTCCGAAAATTATTAATTTGTAATTTTATCATATAAAAAAAAAAATTGGGATAAATTCTTTTCAACTACGGAACCCTTCATTGTGCGTGGTCCGACATGCACTTGGCCGGTTTTTTTAATAGTATTAGAAGTTAGAGGTACAAGTTAGGTAATAAGTATAAAGTGGGTGTGCACTTGAAATCTTAGAATAACTGTTGTCAAATTTTGGTATAAATACTGTCGCTTTGTGAAACATTCGTGTTATTTTTAGCAAAGGTAGACATTATTGTGAACTTATTGACTCAACACTCATAGCTGAACTGAGAGATAACTAAGTCGATTCGCGCGGACGTAAAAATATCAGGGCGATTTTGTTTTGCGCACTGCATTTTCAACGCTCTGCTTAGCGTCGAGAGTTGAAAATCCAACTGTGTGTTTTTTCGCCACGGTGGGATGCACTCTGTTGTTGTTAGGTTGGATTCTCGAAGCTCGGCTCAAAACCAAAAGTTGAAAATCCCGTGCGCAATAAAATCCCGCCGCGATATTTTTACGTCCGTGCGAACGTCGACTTAGACTCGGTCGTCAAAAGTGTAAAGAATTGAGGGAAGGCCAATATCGATGCCAGAGCTATGCTGCATGATGTGACCACTCGTTATTAGATGTTGAGTACGCGTAAATGGGTTGGAAGGGAGACAAGTGACACACGCAATAGCTATGGACGTACTGGTTTATTTAACATGGCGTGCGCAGCCAGGCACACATACATATATAGGTACGTTAACACACATACACAACATTAGAAAAGTTATTGACTATTGTGTTTGTTGGAAATCTAGGTTCTAACACTTCAATAAAACGAGTTACTGGCTTTTTAAAATATAAAGATTATTATTAGCCAATTATAAGTCACTAGGAAGGTTATACGTCCGTCTTTATCAAGGCTCAAACATGAAGTAAGGTAATAATAATGGTGGGTAGTATTTATATAATAAGTACCTACGATATATCGATTATTGCAGAATCGACTAAAGATTGATTTTTGTAAGTAAGTAAATCAATTATATCAACACGCCCCCTCAAAAATTGATCTATCTAATTATACAAACAAAATAAATCAAAGTAACTAATACCTAAATGACCGGAACATATTCACTTCCTAGTGTTTGCTGGGAAATACATCTCATGGTCCAACATTTGCTGCCAAGGATTAAGGAAAACCCAGAAAACCTTAATCAAACCATTTCATTAAATTATTATTAGTAATAATTAAATTAATCATAAATCATATTATTATGTAGAATCACAAAACATTAAATCAGTATCTTATTCTAAGCCCATTTTACTTCTCATCTCTTGAAAAGTGATAGCGGGTCAGAACATCTGCCAACTGCTGAACTGTTGGAATGTAATTTTATTTTATTACATTTTTTTTTAATCTGTTCCTTAGATAAATGATACTTTATATCTATGTTTTGTGATTGGTTGGATTATTTGCAATGCGTATGCAGCCATTGTTATCCTCATAGATTATGATAGGTTTACAAATAGTGCATATTAAATTTATTTAATACTGTTTTTGTGTATGCACTTTGATCTAATGTTATTTCATTACATGCTTGTAATTTTTATACCAAGATACATTTTTTCCTTTCTTTTATATCTGTCTAAAAAAGTCATTTTGAATTTACTCATTAAATACCTTTTAAAATTATTAATTGTTTCAATATCAGCACATACTGTTAGGTTAAAACACCTTCAAATAAAATGACATATGCTTAGGTATGTATATCTCCATTGTCTAGCAAATATTTGAATGAAGAATTTTGAAAACCTTTTTCTTTAAGTGATCTCTCAAAGACTTCAAACCAACACCTAGCTGCCTGTTTCAGCCCGTAAAGTGTTTTATTTAATTTACACACATAATTATCTGGACCAGAGATACCCTCAGGGACTTTCATATAAATATCTTCCTTTAATTCGTCATTTAAGAAGGCAGTTTTGACATCCCTAAGATGAACTAGAAAATTAAATTGATTCACAAAAGCAAGATACATCTGAAACTGCTATCGCTACTCATGCTACTGGTGCGAAAGTTTTATTATAGCCCGTGAGGTATTCTTGACTGAAACCCCTTGCAACAAGTAGTGTTTTTTTTTTTATCTTAAAGGTTTTCCAAATTCATCATGTTTTATAGGAAATATCCATTTACAGTAAATTGACAATGTTTTTATTTTCAGCTCTTGGTACTAAAGCCAAGTATTATTTAGAGAATTTAGTTCGTCCCTAATTGCAATTCCTCACTCAGATCTGTTTTGATCTCTTCTAATGAATTTGTTATTTTACATAGAATAGACTGAGCACACAAAATGGCAATCATCATCATCGTCTTTACTATAGGAAATACGCGGACGATTTTTGGCCTGTTGTTTTTTTTTTTTTTTTTTTTTTTTTTAACGTCAGGATTTTATTTGTGTTTTCTTTTGGTGAAGACGGGTTATCAGAAAGAATTCATATCAATTATTTGCTCCGATTCAATTAAATTATCATGGTTTAATTTGCGAATTTTACACTCGTGTTCATCAGATTTAGTCCATAGACGTATCCGATTTAGAACTGTCAGAGTCATTAGACTTGACCGGCACTGACTTGGATATTATTACATCATCAGTTTTGCCGTGAGAATGTTTAATATTCCCTTCAGTACCCATCAGATTTAGCCCATAGACGTATCTGATTTCGAACTGTCAGAGTTATGAGACTTGACCGGCACTGACTTGGATATTACATCATCAGTTTTGCCGTGAGAATTTTTAATATTCCCTTCAGACTTGAGGATTGACCTGGATTTAAAAAATCCAGTCTCATCAACAATAACATCCCTGACTACTATGTAATTTTTCGCACTCTGGGTTCCAAACTTTACAGCGTTTGGTTCATAACCCACAAGTATCACTATCCATGATTTTTGATCAAACTTGGTCTTACTGCTTTTATTATTGAACGTAAACAGTTGAACCTTCAATTTTTTTTTTTTTTTAATTTGAAGTTTTGTATCATGCCACATTTCGAATGGTGTTTTTGAAAACTTTCAAAGTTTTAATTGGGGTCAAATTAATTAAATAATCAGCAGTCAGTACTGCGTATCGCCCCAAAACACTTTGTTTAATATTGAGCGAGCTTTTTCAGTAATGATTCTGACCATACATTCAGAAACGCCATTCAACTGTGGTGGTCTCGGAACTATTAAATGATATGATAATTTTTTTTCTGATATCCCTCTCTCTACACAATAAATAACCTTTCATTTCAGTCGATAAATGTTTGCCACCATTATCGCAGTACAAGTTGACTAATTTTAAATTAAACTTAGCCTCGCTTTTAGCCACGAAATCTTTAAAAACAGCTAACACGTCTGATTTTTATAGGTTAAATAGGTACGTAACAAAGTATTGCGTGTACTCATCAACAAAAATTACAAGGTAGTTTTAGTTGGGGGTAGGTATAAACAGTAACAATAGTCCACAAATATCTGAGTGCACAATAAATAATAGCTGTTTAACATGACTTTTATTTTTGACCTGATATGAACGGAAGTCGACTTTGTTTCATATTTATACAGGCCTCACACAACTTATCATACAGGCTGGTATTACTGTTTTGATTTGGCTGGTGTCATCAACCATTACATTTTTTTATTATTATTATTTTTTATTTTTTTTATTTCGATGAATTAATTTTTACTTACACCAAAGCCATAGTTTGTACATATTTTTATTACTGCATACTTGAGTATTTACAGATGCCATTAAGTCTACAGCAATTAAATTATTTTTTTCAACATACCTTGCATGATAGTTTTATTAACCTTACGTATTGTGCTCCTTGCTGGTCGAAAATGACTGCTAACCCAGCACGTTGCATTTTCGTTAAGAACCGCACCGCACCGCACCGCAGCGGTGGTACCGCAGCATAGAAGAGCACGTCCTCCAAAACTTCTTGAACGCCCATGTTGCTGGTCACATACATCGTTCCCTGAAATAAATTCACCATTTTAAGCAATAGAAATTTTAATGGCGTTTGCAAGACGGTGTGACTAATGAAAAGATCTTCCCTGTTTATAATATGGTCCGATGCTCCAGAAACCAACAGGAAAGTAAGTTCTTTGCTTCCATCATGATCCGCTTGATAGTCTGCCATCATAAAAGCAAAGCCAGTAAAATTGCTCGACGTGGATGGTTCACTGATCTCAACTGCCTGGACCGTCCTTCTCATATCCGTATTTTCTGCTGCTGTCGTTTTTCACATGCTCCTTGCGGCCACAGTGACAACACTTCATGAACTGAGACTTATTCTTCTGCTTGTTAACGTTCTAGTTGAAGCTATTATTCCCTTTATTATTTTGAGAATTATCAAATTTTCTTTTTCGAAATTCCTGTCCATTTTTCCTCTCAATTTGCAAAACTTTGACGCTAGTATCACTATATTCATTTCTAAATTTGACTTCATGATCCAAAAGCCTTGGTTTAACGAATGCTAGCAATAAATTATCCTCCGATAAAGTTTCGATCGCAATTATCACGCCATCATTAGATGGGGGTAGGTTGAGCAACAAATGTGCTACCTCGCGTGGCGTGGTTTGGCGGCGGCGTGGTGGCTAACAATTCGATGATCAAATCATCAAAAATTGTTAAATGTTTTATGAGTATGACGTCACCTACTCGACGATAACACTTTTTGGATTTTTTTATACGTCCATTTCACTTAACAATGCCTGTATTTTTTATTTAAATTTTAACCACTTATATTGCAGTAAAAACGTAACCTGGGCCCATAACCTGTTGGAAATCTAGGTTCTAACACTTCAATAAAACGAGTTACTGGCTTTTTAAAATATAAAGATTATTATTAGCCAATTATAAGTCACTAGGAAGGTTATACGTCCGTCTTTATCAAGGCTCAAACATGAAGTAAGGTAATAATAATGGTGGGTAGTATTTATATAATAAGTACCTACGATATATCGATTATTGCAGAATCGACTAAAGATTGATTTTTGTAAGTAAGTAAATCAATTATATCAACAGTGTTCAATCTAAACACCCTGTAAACTTTCGTAACACCCAGAGAGAAAAGTTTCTTATCATGTAAGGAAAATAAGGATAGGAACTCGAATATTCGTAAAACTGAGCATAACCACCCTTTAAATCAGTACAGCAACAAGTTTGACAACAAAACAGCCCTCCAAGGGCTTGGGATTAATTTTAAATAAGCCTCTAAGACGTGTGAGGAATTATTTCTCACGTAGGCCAAGTTATCAAGGCTAGGCGTCTCTAGAGCTCCTTAGACGTTGGGCGAAGGTTAGGCGAAAGGATTTTTGGGATTGTGTTAATAATGTACTGGAGTATGCGTATTTTTTTGGGGCTGAGATGTAGTAGGTAGGACTAAGTGAAGGAAATGGGATTATGATTGGCCTTACCTCCAGCTTCTCAGTACCTATACCTACTTCATAGACTAATAAAAAAAGGAGGGCTCCGCGCCACGCATATCGAAAGTGAAGCACAGTAAGTATGCCGGGACCGTTTGTACAAACACGCCTCACGCACACATTTACATCATAGTATGCCGACCGGCCGCCATTACGTGACACGAGCGACGGAGTCTTTGCAGGTACTGAAAACACGCACACATAGATCGGTACGGTGCTTCACTTTCGATATGCGTGGGGGGAGTCCTTCTTTTTTATACGTCTATGACCTACTTATACACTGTATAAATATCATAATTTATCACGACTCAGAATCTAAGCGTTATTTGTAGCTTCAGGTAATGCGTTTAAGTCCGGACCACGTAGCGCATTACGCGCCACGAATGATGAGACTTGAAACACCACGTGGTTTGATTTGCGCAGTAGACGATTTTAGGTCTCTTTAGCGGTATGAGGTCTGAGGCGCGGGAAGCGACCGGGCGGCGCGGCGGAAAGAGTGCGGAAGGCGCGGTCAGTCTCATCTTTCGTGGCACGTATTGGACCTTTATTAATACTGGGCGATTTTTTAATGACCAGCCAAATTTTCACAGGGTGTTCTACCCATGAATATGAACAACTTTCACTATGGGACCAACTTTGAAATCACGAAAAAAAAACCAGCGGTTTCCTACAAAAGTTCAAAACCTACTCGATCAAAATGTATGAAACAGCTGATATTTTTTTTGCGATTTCAAAGTTGGTCCCATAGTGAAAGTTGTTCATATTCATGGGTAGAACACCCTGTGAAAATTTGGCTGGTCATTAAAAAATCACCCTGTATATTTAGATAAAAAAAATAAAACTACACTGTTAACCATACCTTAGCGGTTTCTTAAATACATCGGTTTATTTCTCTATGAGGTCGTGTTTGGATTCAGGGCCCGTTGACAAAATTTCTGTTCGTGGAATGGTTAGTGAAATAAAGTATTAAGTTCTAACCACTGTTAAGAACATTAATCCCAAAGTTTCAGTGAGGTCTTTGCAAAAATAGTGACTTTTGAAAATAAACGTCATCAGTTTTAAATTCGCGAGCTGGTAATTGATTGATTTGGACATTATCTGTACATGCAATGTACACTAACAGCCAGAAGTCGACTAGCAATCTCACAAAACCATGGCATAGTAATATTAGTTTACTTAATGACCTTCTTCGGCGCCGCGTATAGCGCAGGCGATAATGGTCATTGCGGTGTAAGTGGACTTCTGGCCATTGACTGTACAATGTACATGTAACCAAACACGGTATGAATAGGTACTATTCGATATTTTAGTCTACGGCCACTATTTTAATATTTTAAGTATCCTTTAGACATTGGTAGTCGTCTTTAATATCCACATTTGGACTTAGGGCAGCAAGGAGAGTAAGTCAGACAAGGTGACAAGGTGAAGGTGAACAGTGATTTACACATTAAAAGACATATTTCCAGGAATTCTGCAATCTTTATTAATTATTTGTCAAAATGGTTCGCTTTCAACATTTTTATTTGCTTTGACTTCATAGGCTCAGTTACTTAACTTAGTTAATGGATTCGGATCAAAAAGAATATTCGATCGTTAGATGACTAAAGTACTGTGACTTCCTGGAGACGAAAATTGCTGTTTTTTTTTCAGGCGTGTGTAACCGTGGTTATTGGTCAAACGTACCTATTTCATAGGACAGGTTAGATTATAACTGTGTTCTGGATAATTATTAAGACTTCAAAGTACAATCTGTTCATGCACTTAGATCCAAATAACTTTTGGGCGGACGAAACACGAAGACGCGCAGACAGTACTGAATTGTTCATGATCACGCATTCTGCGGCAGCCTGCTGGATGCACAGAGAGCCCGGCGCATTCTCGCGAATGCTCTCGCATTCTACGGCAGGCAGCCTGCTGGATGCACAGAGAGCACGGCGTATTCTCACGAATGCTCTCGCATTCTACGGCAGGCAGCCTGCTGGATGCACAGAGAGCACGGCGTATTCTCACGAATGCTCTCGCATTCTACGGCAGGCAGCCTGCTGGATGCACAGAGAGCCCGGCGCATTCTCGCGAATGCTCCCCGCATTCTACGGCAGGCAGCTTGCTGGATGCACAGAGAGCCCGGCGCATTCTCGCAAATGCTCCCCGCATTCTACGGCAGCCAGCCTGCTGGATGCACAGAGAGCCCGGCGCATTCTCGCAAATGCTCCCCGCATTCTACGGCAGCCAGCCTGCTGGATGCACAGAGAGCACGGCGCATTCTCACGAATGCTCTCGCATTCTACGGCAGGCAGCCTGCTGGATGCACAGAGAGCCCGGCGCATTCTCGCGAATGCTCCCCGCATTCTACGGCAGGCAGCTTGCTGGATGCACAGAGAGCCCGGCGCATTCTCGCAAATGCTCCCCGCATTCTACGGCAGCCAGCCTGCTAGATGCACAGAGAGCCCGGCGCATTCTCGTAAATGCTCCCCACATTCTACGGCAGGCAGACCGCTGGATGCACAGATAGCCCGGCGCATTCTCGCGTATGCTCTCGTATTCTACGGCAGGCAGACCGCTGGATGCACAGATAGCCCGGCCCATTCTCGCGTATGCTCTCGCATTCTACGGCAGGCAGCCTCCTGGATGCGCAGAGAGCCCGGAGCATTCTCGCGTATACTCCCTCATTCTGCGGCAGGCAGCCAACTGATAATCCATGTTTTTAATGATGTAAAAACTAATGATGCGATAATCAGGTTGCATTTAGTTGCACCAACCGCTGTTGTAACTGGGTTTTTTACTGAAATGGTTTTTATTTACAGTCTTAAATTCAGGCGATGGGTCTGAGATTTCCTTAAATCTGTTGGCGAGAATATCACATTTTTGGAAAAAAGAATTTTCGATTTCTTGATAATGCACCCAGCCATTGTTGACACATAAAATGGTAGTTAACAAGCCCTGATACTTATAAAAATGGGGCTGTGGAGTTTCATTCATGAGGTATAGTATTTTAGGAATAATCTTTTTAGCTAAAGTATACATTGTATTGTCTTTGTTTCTATCGCTTTGATGATATTTTCGTTCGAGGTTTCGGCTTTGGCATTGGCTAGGCTCCTCTGCGATGTGACTTTGGTGTTGACTAGGGTGCTTTGCGACGGGGCTTTGGCGTTGACTAGGGTGCTTTGCGATGGGACTTTGGTGTTGACTAGGGTGCTTTGCGACGGAGCTTTGGCGTTGACTAGGGTGCTTTGCGATGGGACTTTGGTGTTGACTAGGGTGCTTTGCGACGGGGCTTTGGCGTTGACTAGGCTCCTTTTCGACGGGGCTTTGATTATGTCCAGTGAAGTAGTGGTTGTTTCTTCTTCAGTTGCTAGATCATGCTGTGGGTCAAGTTGTTGTGCAAGATGTGCTTGACGGCGGCGGCGTGCGACTGAAATACAATAATATATTACATTATTCGGGTATTTTAGTGCGTTTTAGTAATATTAATGTTTTTTGTTGCAGACTGTGCATTCTTTGATTGCATGCGTGCCATCATAATAATTTTATTTATTATTTTTAGCCCGAGTAGTCCCACTGTTGAGCACAGGCCTTTCTTCAGTTCTAAATAGTGGACTTGTGACTTTACTGACCACTACAATAATGTCAGTCTTAAGAGATAATACTATAATCACCTCGTTAATTTTGTTTTGTTTTTTTCCGCAGTATCTGCGCGCACTCCTAGTTCCCAACTTGAACGAATAAACAATTTAAATTTAGTAGTAGAAAATTTAGAAATATATGTAAAGGACATATTATATGGAAAAGAGACGGAAATAACAGTGGAAAAAATTAAACATAAAACGGAAAGGGACTATGCCTCATTTATAATAGGAGTTTCAGAGAGTTTATACGAGATATTATGTAAACCAGAAAGTTGGGCAGTCAACATTGAATTTTGTGAATGGGTGTGGTTTCGTAAACCACCCAACAAGCAATAAGAAAACACTAAATTCTGTAGAGATATACTATCAGAACGTGAGAGGATTGAGAACAAAGTTACATGATTTTTATGTGGGAATTTCTTCCCATAGTTATGATCTTTTTGCAATAACGGAAACAGGATGCAACGATTCTATCTACGATGCAGAACTAATCCCACCTGGATACAAGATACTCCGATGTGATCGTGCAGATGGACGGAAGCAAGGTGGCGCGTGTTTAGTGGCCACACCGCGGTACGAGCTACGGCAACTAAATACACCGAGCGATGTACGTATTGAAGATCGTGCATTTGAACTGGTTAGCGCGGCGGTTTATTTACATAATAAGTTCATGTTTGTGTTGTGTGTAGTGTACATTCCACCGAGTTGTAGTGATACTGAATATATGTGGTTGTTTAGCACAATAGAAAATTATCGTGATGACTACAATAACTTAATAGTGATAGGCGATTTTAATTTATACTCTAGCTCAACAAATGTTCGAAATTATTTTGAGTACTTTAGCACATATTGTGAATTCACCCAGTACAACAAAATAGGGAATTGTAATGAACGCCAATTAGATCTTGTTTTGAGTACGCGTTCGGGGGGAGACGGGTTGGAGGTGAGCGCGGCTGAGCCGATCGTGCCGCCCGACCCACACCATCCGCCGCTCGCTACGGTAGTGCTACAGCGGGGGCGAGCGCGCCGCGGCGAGCAGCCCGCGCCAGCACCACCGCCGCCGCCGCCGCTAGCTGAGTCTGAGGAGTGCACCCAGACGCACACTGGATGGAACTTTTACAAAGCTAACTTTCCGTTAATGTACTCTTTAATAACGGCTATAGACTGGACGCCAATGTATAGGTTAGACGTAAATAGTAGTTTAGATTATTTTTATGAGGTTTTGAATAAGGTTATGGATGACTGCGTTCCAAGAAAAACGCGAAGACGTGTAAACTCGGAGTACAGTTACCCCGAGTGGTACACGATAGACATTATTCGCAACATACAATTAAAGGCTAGGCTTCATAGGCAGTATAAAGGTAGCAAATCAGGGCCCGATTATGAGGCGTTTGCTAAATGTAGGGCGAGAGTAAAATTTTTGATAAACTCTGCATATAAAAATTATAAAGACCGGATGCAGAGGGAGTTCCAAGAAAATCCAAAGGCCTTTTGGACTTACGCCAACTCACAAAAATGCAGCAGAAGTCCACGCAAGATTTTAAAGGGTAATAAGGTACTAACGAGGGAGGAGTGTGCGACTGAGTTTGCGCAGTATTTTTGTTCCGTTTTTAGCCCTGAGATACCCAAGCTGGACGTGGAGGCGGCAGTGGAACAGGCTGGTGGTGAGAATGGAGCGGCTAGGGTTCACTTAGTACAACTAAAGCTCGATGAAGTACTTTACGCTCTGCAAAAGCTCAAGCCAAAAAAGTCAACGGGTCCCGATGGCATACCCCCCTACATTTTTAAAGACTGCCGCCTAGTACTTTGTAGGCCTCTTCTCTACATCTTTAATCAGTGCCTGGCGGAGGTCGTATTTCCAGAAAGATGGAAAACAACTAAGGTGGTTCCGGTGCCTAAAGGAAAGTCCGCATCGAACGTGGACCAATTCAGGCCGGTGGCTGTGCTTTCGACACCAGCTAAGGTACTAGAGGCTGCAGTACACAGGAGCATTCTCTCGCAGGTTAATGTACAGCTTTCAGATGAGCAACACGGTTTTAGACCCGCCAGAAGCACCACCAGTAACCTAATTAACTACATGAGTTACATTGTACCTGAAGTGGATACTGGAGGACAGGCAGATGTAGCTATCTTTGACTACAAAAAAGCTTTCGACCTGGTGGATAATGACATACTGCTCACAAAAATGGCAGGTGTAGGGTTTACTCCCCAATTACTAACCTTTTTTGCCAGTTACATGCGTGACAGGCAGCAGTATGTAGAATATGCGGGGAGTAGGTCAGAAAATTATTTTACCAGGTCGGGAGTAAGTCAGGGCAGCAACCTCGGTCCGTTGGGATTCATATTAATGATAAATGACCTTCCCAAGGTTGTCAAGGATGCTCATTGCACTCTATTTGCAGATGATCTGAAATTGTATCTTGCGGTTAGGAACAGAGAAGATTGCCAAAAGTTACAACAAGATATAGATAGGGTGGTAGCTTGGAGTAAACATAATAGTTTACAATTTAACATCTCGAAGTGCATGACTATGACTTTCAGCCGGGCACGCTCTCCAGTGACGTACCAATACCAAATTGATGGGGTACCAATAGTGAAAGTGTCAGAAGTCAGAGATCTAGGGGTCAACTTCTCCTCTAAACTAGAATTTCGAGAATATGTAACCAAAATCTGTAAAAAAGCCTACAGAAATTTGGGATTCGTGCTTCGGGTAGCTAGGGGCTTTACTAATATTGACGCAATTATGGCATTGTATAACTCTTTAGTGAGGAGCCAATTAGAGTTTAACGCAGTCATCTGGTCTCCACATGAAGCTAAATATAGTATCATGTTGGAGAGAGTGCAGAATAAATTTATTAGATATTTATATAAAAAGATTTACGGAGTATACCCATTTTTCCCAAATAAGTATCCTACCCTATTCACTTTAGGTATGGTAGGGTACAATGAGTTAAAAGTTAGAAGGAATTTAGCACTAGTCTCATATATCTTTAAGGTACTGAGGGGAAAGATTCACAATCCAGGCGTGTTGCAGCAACTATGCATGTGTGTTCCGGACAGGTACGTGTGGCGGAGGCGGCGGCCGTGGCTGCTGGTAGTGCCGCGCGGCCGCACTAAGCTGGTGAATGAGGCACCGTTTACTCGCGCACTCCGTATCCTCAACCGTATAGCGGAAGACTTAGACTTATTTTGTTGTACTCTGGGTGGGTTCATAGTAAGAGCTCTCTATGAAATAAGTTATGGTCCTATTGTAACATAGATAATTAGTGTGTATGTAGATTGTAGTAGCAAGAAGTACCTAGAAATATATTAGTTTGTAACCAACCATGTAGCCGTAGTTTAAAAATAATAGTTGTCTACATTATCGCATTAGGTGTTAAACCTGTAAAGATAATTGTATGGTGGGAAATAAATAAATAAATAAATAAATAATAAATAAATTTCCAAATTATTATTAAGTACCTACGTATTCCTAACAATTTTACAGTCTTGAAAGTTTTGGCACAATTTCACTATCATCCCTTACTGCAATGTATTTAGAGTTCATATTCTAAAAGTTTTTGTATGCTGAGCTGGATGCTTGTATATCTAATCTATATTACAGTACAGCGTACTTACTAATGCTGCGATAAAATGCTTCTATCCTACGCTCGAAGATAGTGCCCATCAAAAGAAACATAACAATCGCCAAGACAATTGGACCGTAGAACCTCCATTCCATATATTTCTGACGTTTCTGTGGATCACACAAATCATATGTTAGTAACAATAGTAACCCTAGTAGTGAAGTCACCGTCACCATAATATACATTGTGACGAGCATTTAGTATGAAATTTTATAATTTAGTGTGTAAATCTTTTGAGGAGCTCGTGGCTAAGTAATAACAGCCGCACGGGTCGATCCGTCAGGTTAAGCTACACTTGCCGGGGTTGGTCCGTGGATGGGTGACCATCTTTACATACCGAGACTCCTCTGTGCCTCGGAAAACACGTTAAGCCGTTGGTCCCGGCTGTCATCCGTGGATCTTTGACAGTCGTTACGGGTCGTCAGAAGCCCGAAAGTCTGACAACCAGTCTTACCAAGGGGTATCGTATTACCCAGTTACTGGGTTGTTGGGGTCAGATAGGCAGTCGCTCCATGTAAAATACTGGTATTCAGCTGCATCCGGTTAGACTGGAAGCCGACCCCAACATAGTTGGGAAAAGGTTAGGCAGATTGAGTGTGTAAATCTTATAATATTTAATTTTGTAATTTAGTGTGTAATTTTTTAAATTTTTAATTTTATACTTTAGTGTGAAATTTCGATACGATGTAAAAAATATTACTTACTGAAATAAATGAAATGAAAAAAATAAATAATAAAGTAATCAAATCAAAACCCGTGAAATACTAAGGTATAATAATTGACATTGAGTAGTTCCGATGATCATCTATGTGTGTCTTCATCATTAGTTCCGCTTCACCAAATGGTGATTTCTGAGAGCATATAATTATGCACGAGTTACTATATAAAATACCCAAATCGCTATAGGTGTGTCTATAAAATTTGAGGTTTTCCCTCGATTTCCATGGGATCCCCTCATCAGATTCTGATTTGGTGACAATGGAACCACGTCGAGAGAAAACTCTTTGAAACAAAAAAAAAATTGCAAATCCGTCTATAAATATAAATGACGGAGTTATGCCCGGACATACATAAAAAAAATATAAATATCCGTAATGAGAACCTCGACCTTTTTTGAAGTCGGTTAAAAACTAATTAAATTCTATTTTTTTTAAATAAAGAACTACCAATTATCAGTATGCTATCTGTAGACGTCGTAGGTGTGTTCATCTCAGTATGTGCTCAGCTCATTCTTCAATACGGACGAGTCCTCCTAGATACTACATTACAAACATATTTAAAACTTCATTTATTATTCATTGCTTAGAAACTAAGGATGAGATGAGAAGAGCGATGTGTGGTGTTACACGAATGGATAGAATAAGAAATGATTACATAAGAGGAAGTTTAAAAGTGGCACCGGTGACTGAAAAGTTGTGCGGAAATCGGTTGTCATGGTATGGGCATGTGATGCGGAGGAATGAGGAAAATGTCGTGAGGAAAGTTTTGAGTATGAATGTCGATGGCTATAAGAGTAGGGGAAGACCAAAGAAATGATGGATGCATTGTGTGAAAGATGACATGGCTAGAAAGGGTGTGACTACCGAGATGACGACTAATAGAGAAGTATGGAAAAAAGGACATGTTGCGCCGAGACCCCAAATAGATTGGGATAAGGGCTGGAGAATGATGATGATGCTTAAAAACTAAGGTAACCTTGTAGGATAATGTTTTAGATTATAGTCTAGACTAGCTGTGCCCCGCGACTTCCCCCACTCTTCCCTTCCCTCTGGGGAAAAACTATTAATGACAAACTTTATTACTTGCTTAGGCAAGTATTTGTGCCAAGTTTAAAGTTAATTAACGAAATGAATAAGATTTTTCATATAAAGTATATTCCCTTTTTTCACACCCATAGGGGTGGAATTTAAAAAAATCGTTTGGGATATTTCCGTAACTTGACTCAAAGATTATTTACACCAACTTTCTAGTTAATCAAGCCCGGCAGTAAATCCTGCCCTGTAAAATTGACTACCCCTTTTTACCCCTTTATGGGTAGATTTTCGAAAAACCCTGATACACATTATTCTTCATTTTTGGTCTCAAGTTTAAATACTGAGTTTCGAGTTAATCGGAACGCCCGTTAAAATCCCTCCATACAAAACTTTGACACCCCCCAATCCCTCCTGAGGGGGTAGTTTAGAAAAACTAAAAATGTCAAACTTTATAATGTACTTAGATAAATATTCATAGTAAATTTTAAGTCTATTAGCTCAAGAAATCATATTTTTCATACAAACTTTCATTCCCTATTTGTCCCCCTTAGGGATAGAATTTCCAAAAATCCTTCCTTAGTGGATGCCTACACTGTATAAGGTATCTATATGCAAAAGTCTCTAGGTCCAGCGGTTTGGGCTGTGCGTTGATATATCAGTCAGTCAATCAGTCAGTCAGTCAGGACTTTGAATTTTATATATAGTAGATAACTACTTTTATTTTGGAAAAATAATTGGGGTATACCGCGCAAAAAAAATAAATACCATGAAATGAAATTGTGAACAAAAAATCGGATTTGAAAAATTCTTTGTGCATTTGGTAGCCCAATTCTCGAGGATGGTTATAGGCTATTTAACATTACGCTGCGATTTTAGGAGCCGAGTAAAAAGGAAAAAAGTCTGAAAGAACGCTAAGCGAAAACGAAGTAATAGCGCGGGCAAGCATGGAACGCGGCGGATCTGGGGACGAGGCAGTTTTATTAAACGAGGCAGGTCGGAATACGAGGCTGTTATTTTAGTATTATAGTGTGTATCTTACGACTTCCACGCGAACGAAGTCGCGGGGCACAGTTAGTCTAGACTATAATCTAAAACATTATCCTACAAGGTAACCTTAGTTTTTAAGCATCATCATCATTCTCCAGCCCTTATCCCAATCTATTTGGGGTCTCGGCGCAACATGTCCTTTTTTCCATACTTCTCTATTAGTCGTCATCTCGGTAGTCACCCCCTTTCTAGCCATGTCATCTTTCACACAATGCATCCATCATTTCTTTGGTCTTCCCCTACTCTTATAGCCATCGACATTCATACTCAAAACTTTCCTCACGACATTTTCCTCATTCCTCCGCATCACATGCCCATACCATGACAACCGATTTCCGCACAACTTTTCAGTCACCGGTCCCACTTTTAAACTTCCTCTTATGTAATCATTTCTTATTCTATCCATTCGTGTAACACCACACATCGCTCTTCTCATCTCATCCTTAGTTTCTAAGCAATGAATAATAAATGAAGTGTTAAATATGTTTGTAATGTTGTATCTAGGAGGACTCGTCCGTATTGAAGAATGAGCTGAGCACATACTGAGATGAACACACCTACGACGTCTACAGATAGCATACTGGTAATTGGTAGTTCTTTATTTAAAAAAATTAGAATTTAATTAGTTTTTAACCGACTTCAAAAAAGGTAGAGGTTCTCATTACGGATATTTATATTTTTTTTATGTATGTTCGGCATAACTCCGTCATTAGGGTTCCGTACCAAAATGGTAAAAAAGGAACCCTTATGATGTGACTCAGTCTGTCTGTCTGTCTGTCACAGCTAGATATCTCAAGGACTGCTAATGCTATCAACTTGAAATTTGGAAAAGTTTTACATGACATTTACCCAACAATTTTGCAAATAAGAAAGAAATAAAAATATGTGTATATTTTTTGCAACAGGGACTGAAAGGGGGTCTTGAAAATTCAAAGTGGGGCTACTAGGGCATGTGGGGTATCATATTTATGAAAGAGCGCTGTTTGCACATTCTCAAAACATTTCTCAAAAATGTTAAAAAAAATACCGTTCCCCCCTAATTATCTCCGAAGTTTGAATAGAAAAAAATCTGAAATTATTCTATGTGATAGAAGTTTATGTGTAGATTACAGGAAAAACAAAAAGGATGTCTCTAAATAGCACAGTTTTTCAGAAATCATCAACAAGAATTACATAAGTATAAATGATGTTACGGAACCATAGGTGCGCGAGTCCGACTCGCTCTTGGCCGGTTTTTTTGTTATGAGTAGGTACCGTTTATACTTTCATATGTATTTAGTAAAAAAGCTATTATTTTAATATTACAAACAGACAATTCAATTTTATTTATTTGTATAGATTGAGTTGTTTGTGTTTAAAAATGTTTGAAGTCGTCTTTTCGTGTCGATGGTAATCTAAATACAGCTGGCTAAGCTAAATACATACGGCTGGCTGGGACATCGACGCGCAATCTATTCGCGGATGCTCGAGCACTTTTTAAAATTCACTAAATAAATCAGCTGTTCCCTACTTTTATGTTTTCATAACTTGTCAAAATGTAGGGAACAACAGATTTTTGTTCGTGATTTCACGTTTCGTCCCATACTGAAAGTTGTTCGTAATGATGAGTACAATGACCCCTTAAAAGGATTATAACGGTGTCTACACTTACACCCTGTATAGTTTCTCAAACGATTCTGGTTCAATCTTCAGTAATTCAACATGATCACTAAACTTTCAACTACTCACTGGTAAGCCCGAAGACGATTGATAGCTGTTCAACAATCAGAGACTTGTTCTATTGTAGGTACTATTTTACATGTTTAATCTTCATGTTGTCTGATTTTATTATTATTTTTATGTTTTCATAATTTTCTGACTTGTGGGCATTGCCCGAAGAATTCTTGACATATGTCATTTTTGACATATTTTTTTTATAATTAAAAATAAATGTTTAATGAGTTCTGGCCAAGGAGATCATTGTTTTAAATTCTGACTGTTTATATTAGCTTGCTCCATATTAGTAATCTGTGGTTTAGATATCCACTGCTTACTTATTGCAAATCGTAGTTTTAGAGAAAAAACTGAAAGATGCTTTTATCTCAGCTTTAGTTATTCTTCTGAAACTTTTATTGACTAGCGGAATGAGAACTAGTATTTGAATAATATCGTTGGTGAAAATAATCTTTTAGCAGACCATTCACGACTCTTTGCTCGAGATGACACACTGATGGATAGATCATCCAGGCATAATATTAATTAATGAATTAATTAATATATTAGATGCCAATCCTCGGAAGCTGGATTTAGTAAATTCATCTTAAATACTTTTATGCAGTAATGTAGTAATATGTCTCTGCTCTGAAATATAAACAGAGTAACACATTTACCGTTAAGGCTACAGAGAAGCAAATGATTAAATGTTGCATGTCTTTTTGTTATTGTAAAGTTGTCTTGGCCACAGTGAGGGGTAATGAGACAAGAATATAAAATTCTAATCTGATTTATTTACATAAAGATTCCGCTTATATACTACTTTTACCTAACACACACTATTGCACAAAATCTTTGTGTTTCATGCGTGTTAGATGCAACGAAATCACTTATTTTTATCTGGGCCGCGTGCTGAGTCAATGTCCAAAGGTAGCATTGAACAAAAGTTGTAATCTATAATGTTTTTATTGATGACTTTTGTAATGTTTTGTCTAATTGTTATATTTTAATGAATTCTTAATACAGGCAGAACGTTGAACATACGAAAATAGTGGATAGGTGGGGTCATCTGCTACTTACTCAGCCCTAATTTATTTGGCCTGGAAATTCTTTTTTAATCCAAGTTGAAATTAAGATTTAAGTATTTTTTACATCTTTCTGTAAGTTTGAGGTCTCATAACTTTTTTTCTAGCTAACATCTGAATAAAGCAATATTTTTGTAAGAATGCCAACCTTAAAGATTAAAAAAAAAACAACAAAATATTGCCTGGTTTACCCATTTTTAATAAAAATTACACTTTAAAGTTAAGAAACTGGTGAAACTGGTAGAAAACAACAAAAAATTTTTTTTAAAAATATCTTGGGGGCTAGGTCCAAATAAAATAGGCCCGAGTAAGTAGCAGATGACCCCACCTGTCCACCATTTTTGTATGTTCAACGTTCTGCCAAACACCCTGTATGGTATTTTTAATTTCACATGTACTTGGACTGGTTCCGAAATAAATGCATTTTAATTTAATTTAAATTGCGCGGGCAAAGCCGCTGGAAAAAGCTAGTTTTAAATAATTTAATACGATACCTACCCAAAGATGAATATCTGTAATACTTGCATTATTATTCATCCCCTCACCACCCGGTTACCGGTTATACAATCGTGAATATCGTGTGCACCCTGTTGTCAGCGTCGGGTAACCCGGATAAGACCCGGCTGCAAGGTGGGAAGTGGAAACCGTAAAGATTTAACCGACGCCTGACGGTTCCGAGTTTTATGGCGAAAGAAAAATTGTGAAGGAAAAGTTGGCGATAATGATTGTTACAGCGAAGATGTTATTCTATTCTTTTTGATTGGTAGAAGGTTTCATGAAAGGATGTGCAAGTGAGGAGAGAGACGGAATTTGATTGTGAATTGGAGATTGCTAGTTTTACTGAATATAAAAATGTAAGTGTTGTTTTATTCTATCTATAATATGTAATGTTCTATCTATAATGTGTGGCGTGATCTTGCAGCTGGCGTCCCTCAAGGCGGTATATTATCTCCTCTGTTGTTTTCTATTTTTATTAATCTCATTACCACCGAGCTTCGGACTGCGTATCATCTTTATGCTGACGATTTGCAGCTTTATTGCCAGGCAAGTGTTGACAACATATCCGATGCGATTGACGAGCTAAACCGGGATCTAGGTGTGGTTAAGGGCTGGTCTGATAGATTTGGAGTGGCGGTTAACCCTACCAAGTGTCAGGCCATCATTGTAGGGAGCCCTCACAGTGTGAGAAAGTTGAATGACTTAACTGTGCCACCAGTCATTTTTGACAATGCAGTCATTCCATTTAGCTCCAATGTTAAGGATCTTGGTCTGCATGTCGATACATGTCTTGACTGGCGAAAGCAGGTCATGACTGTAAGTAAGAAAGTCACCGGAACGTTGAGGTCGCTCTATCGGTTGAAAAACTTTCTTCCATCACACATAAAGGCAATGCTTGTACAGTCCCTAATCTTTCCCATAATTGACTATGGTGATGTGTGTTATTATGACCTGAATGCAGATCTCCTCAATAAACTTGATCGCCTTCTAAATAACTGCATTCGATTCGTTTTCAATCTTCGTAAGTATGATCATGTGTCTGCGCACCGATTGCTTTTAAAATGGTTACCCATTCGTCAGCGCAGAGAGCTGAGGGCTCTGTCTATGTTATATTCCATACTAAACAAGCCTACTTCTCCTTCTTATCTGTCTTCCCATGTTCAATACTTGTGCTCTGCCCATAGTAGAAATCTTCGTTCAACCAACAATCTTCTTCTACGATGTCCTTCTCACCGCTCTGGTTTTATTCATTCTTCGTTCTTTGTCCAGGCAGTATTTCTTTGGAATGCGCTCCCTCTGAACATCAGGATGGCAACCAGTCCGTTATCTTTCAAAGTGAAGGCACGTGAACACATTCGTGAAAAGTTGGCAAAATCATCGCAGCGCTGATTTGTTGGATTCTTTTTCTCCTCTACCTATCGTTATTTCTCCTGACAAAGTTTATTTTGTTTATATGTATGTATGTATGTATGTATTTATTGGTATTTATTCTTTTTCCAGTTATCTATCCCTTGTGTTGCACCTACCATGTTTTGTCTCTGCATCACCCTAAGGTTGACTGGTAGAAAATGCCTCAGGCATTAAGTCCGCCTTTGTACAGTATTTTTTTACTTGTGCATAAAGTTTTAATAAATAAATAAATAAATAAATAAATAAATAAATATGTATGTATTTACAAAAAAAAAAATGTATATAAGTAGTTTATCAGCCATCTCGTTACCATAACACAAGCATTAGGTTGCTTAGCTTGGGACTAGATGGCGTTGTGTGAAATGTCCATAGATATTTTTTTTTTAATTTTTTTTTTTTATTCTCCGTTTTTTGGTTCGCACTGTATCTGGTTTTAGCCAAGGATGCTATGACCCGTTTAAATTTGATATTTCGAATTTAAATATTTGGAAGAAGAGGGGAATTTGTATCAAAACCAAGATCAGATTGATACGAGCCCTAGTATTCCCTATCTTCCTGTATGGAGTAGAAACGTGGACGATTTTGGCCCGGGAAAGACAAAGGATTGATGCATTTGATATGTGGTGCTGGAGACGAATGTTGAGAATACCGTGGACTGCCGAACGCATCAATGCATCGATCTTAACCCAGCTTCAAATAAAAACCCGCTTGTCGACCATATGTCAACAACGCATTCTCTTCTATTTCGGCCACATACCTAGTACGCAGAGGCGATGAAAGCTTGGAGAAACTGATTGTGGTTGGGAACACCGAAGGCAAACGAGCGCGCATTCGTTCACCAACACGATGGACCGATCAGGTGAAGGAACCATCGTCCTCTAAATTGTACTACATGGTGGTAAGGGATGCGCTGGACAGAAACCGGTGGAGGCGGATCATCCGCTCCAGGTGCAACTCCGAAGCTGACCACGATCCTCAGACGTGAGGGACCGACTACAGAGAGAGTATCTGGTTTAATTGTCTGGTTTTAATAGGAGAATGGTACCTGAAAAGTAGAAACTAGAAGTTAAGTTAAAGTAAAGAAGTTATCACTGGAAAAATATGATAATTTCGACAGCTGTAAATGTTATCGATATTAAGTTTACCGGTAAAACACAAGTTTATTTCACTGAAATGCATATTTTCATACAACAGTATCATCTAAACACCCCTTTGGTATCACAATATAAATAAGCACCAGGAACCCGATACATTATTTATCTACCCAGATTATCCGCCACATCCTAACATTCATAACAACATCCCTTATAAACAACATCCAAACAGTTACATGTTTTACACAAACATCCACGATATCGACTTAGTCCACATTAGAGGCCCTTAAGATTCGTCCCACGTTGGGCGCCAACAAAAACAATCTACACGCAACAAATCCGACGAATGTTCGATGAAAACCAGCTAAAACTGGTTGTAACTGGACCGGGCCGGTTTCGACCGGATTATACTAACGGCTCCTAATTGCTACGTGGCTGGAATAGGAATGCGGTGAGAAATGCCTCAACTAATAGTCTTGCAGTTAATGTAGAATTTAGAATGGTTTATTTAAATGGCGTTCTTTATGGTGTGCTGTTTTATTCTATGGGATGTTTATGGGTTCTGGTAAAGGAATGGAAGGGGTGAAAGGATTTAAAAGATGTTTTGATTGAAATGTGAGGGGTTAATAAATGGTTTTCTTCACTAGTGGATATAAATTTTACTTTTGCTTTATACAGGGCATAGACTTATAAAAAAAGATGGACTCCGCGCCACGCATATCGAAAGTGAAGCACAGTAAGTATGCCGGACCGTTTGTACAAACACGCCTCGCGCACACATTTACATCATAGTATGCCGACCGGCCGCCATTACGTGACACGAGCGACGCCGTCTTTGCAGGTACTCAAATCATGCACACATAGATCGGTACGGTGCTTCACTTTCGATATTCGTGGCGCGGAGTCCATCTTTTTTTATAAGTCTATGATACAGGGTATAAGTTTAAACAGTGGCGATCTTTTAAGTGGTCATTGTGCTCATAATTATGAACAACTTTTACTATGGGAACAAACCTGAAATCGCGAAAAAAAAATCATCTGTTCAGTACATTTATGTTCTCATAATTCGTGAAAATGTAGGGAACAGCTGTTTTTTTTTTTCGCGATTTCTGGGTTGGTCACATGAACCAATCATTTGAACACATTCTTTTAGTCGCTTATTGCTTAATATCTGGAAGAATGCTTAGTACGATGCTGCTTAAAAACAATTTATATATTCTTCTCAAAAATAGTTTCTCACATATCATAAGAAACTCAGTTGAACGTCTACACGAGCCGTACGAAATCGAAGGCTTGCAGGTTCTATCCCCGGTCGAGACAAGTTCGTTTCCGGTCTAGATATTGTGATGTGGGTAGTCCCTTCAGTCGGAATGGCCTTTCAGTAGTGGATGGCACAAAAAAGTGCCTATACATCATTGCCTATGGAATGGCGGCAAATTCAGGGAATAAGATTCATGACTTTATGTGAGATTTTTTTGAAGTTCAAGGATTTTATGCAGCTGTTTATTTTTCATACAACATCTATCTATATAAATAAAAATAGAAGTCCTGACTGACTGACTGATTGACTGACTCATCAACGCCCAGCCAAAATCCTTGAACCTAGACAGCAGTTTTGTACAGAGGTTCCCTTTATAATGTACACAAGGAATAAGGAAGGATTTCCCGGTAGCACGTTCCCGTGGGATATTATTGACCTCCTTATCAAGAACGTCTGAAGAGCTACTGGTCCATAAAGTGTGATCTACCTTCATCTCTGGAGCGCAATCGCATCGCCAATTACGTCTTGCCCATCATAACCTACGAACAACATTTTTTTCAGCCAGAGTTTTCAATCATTTTGAATGTAATTTTGCAATGAAATTACTTAGAATTTTAGAATTACAGAAATAAACATTAAAAGTAGAGTTCTTTTCGGAATTAAATTATATCGAGAAAAATTTAACCAAATTATGTTTTCCTTCAGTCAAAGTATTAATCAAATAGTCAATAAACATAATTATCCAAAAATAAAATCCATACATGCTGCAATAGTGAAATAGGGTTACGAAAAATCTAAATTATACTCACAAATTGAAATTCGGTACTTTCCTAAGAATATTATATAATCTAACAACACACTCACGTACCTAATTGATTCCTGATACTTGGGATTGCCACTATCGATAGCTCATACCTAAAAGAATTTTTTCATGGTGAGAACTTACAGAATACTCGTAGATCGGGTAGATATCATTTAAAACAATTACATACTTACTACTAATAGAATCACCCGCCCTCTCACATCGAGATAAACCCAAACTGCCCACAAATACGATGTTAATAGCTCGTTACAACCCTAGGACACCTAGATAACCCTTCTTCCTGCAACGAAACGGAAGAATTTTAATGACAATGTATTTTCGGTCTCCAAAATGAAATTCATTGTGGCCGAAAAATGAGTTCTATTGTTCTCCTCAGATGAAAACAGCAGGAAAATTACCGAGTTCGTCTCGATTGTGCTCGTCATTCAATGCCGGGTGTAACACAATATTGTCGGTTTTTCGGGAAGGATTCGGTCGGTTTTTGCTCAGCAGTTTTCGAGTTTTGTGACGATATTATTGTGTTTTTTTGAGAGGGATTTTCGGTTTAATGTGTGTAATGTTTGGTGGCTGATGTGGGCAATGCCATATGATTATGATGTGACTGACTGTCTGGCAGACGCGGCTGTCTGTTGGGGCGTGTGATCGTGTATGATTGTTTTTTGTTTGTCTGGAGTGTTTAAAAGGCGTGTGTGATCGTTATATTTTTGCATAATTATGCATGTGTCCAGAGCCTTATATTGTATCCCTTCTTGCTAGATATTCTAATAATGACATTTAACGTCGCGAGCGCTGCCAATGTCGCATTTCTAAATTTCATTTTCCAAGAGTAAATACCAAAATAACTGTTAAAAAAATAGCATACATACTTATAAATACTAACGATCTAAGAAATTGTCAGAGGAAATTGTCCTTTGATTTAAATTTATTAAAATAATCACGAAAACCTTTAGAAATGCGACGTTGCCAGCGCGCGTGACGTTAACGCTCTTATGTAAATCTGGCGCATCCTAATTAACTCTACTATTTACAGAACTAAAGATTGGCAACAAACAGCGGTAGGTAGAGATAGGAAGGAGGGAAGTGAGGCCTTTCCCTTGCAGGAGGACACAAACAGCTGATAATAAATATATAATTTACCGAGCTAGCTGACCGATATCAAAACTCAAAGATTTGTGCCCAATATTTTCCGCCCACGGCTTCGCCCGCGAGGTATGTAAAGTTTAAAAAAATGGACTACGGAAAAATAAAATTGATCTAAAAAGTTCAAAATATTTATTTACTTAAACAATAACGACATAGGTATATACATATTTGTAATGTCCTCGTCAAGACCTTTCTTTTGATACCAAACATTTCATGATTATCTCAATTTATTTTTTTTCGAAGTCACAAATTTACGTGTAAAGTCCACTATATTAAATTTAGGGAGAATGTATATAGCCTATGTCACCCGGACCATTATTTCAAATCTAGTGATACATCATTCATCAAAATCGGTTCAGTAATTTAGGCGCTACGGTGGAACACACGTAAATACATACTTATATACATACTTACATACTTAAATAGACTGCTAAAATCATAACCCTTCCTTTTGGGTTTGCCGTAGGCGGGTAAAAATACATACTTATATACATACATACATACATAGACTGCTAAAATCATAACCCTTCCTTTTGGGTTTGCCGTAGGCGGGTAAAAATACATACTTATATACATACATACATACATAGACTGCTAAAATCATAACCCTTCCTTTTGGCTTTGCCGTACTCGGGTAAAAAGTAGTGTATGTCCTTCCCCAAGGTTCATAGTATTCTCATATCAGATTTCATCAAAAACCGGTCGAGCCGTTTAGCGGTAAAAGCGTAACAAACAAACAAACTAACATTCGCATTTATAATATTAGTTAGGATAACGTAACGTTTTGCATATCAAATAGAAGTAAAGCCATCTTACCAACAAATTTCATGAGTAAAATCTGAGTGACATAAAACTCTTGAAAATTTCAACTAAGCTCTACGAGGAAATGGCTACTAAAATTTTACTGCAGAAACTAATTATTTCCACACACAAATATACTATAAGACATTTTTAATAATATCCCAAATGCGTTCCTAGTGCGGGAAGAGGTTTTTCATTTTCGTACTCAAACAGAAGACGACTTAATCCTTCCGAAATACTTGACACTGGGAAATTTTAAACCTTACAGCCTTTAGAATAGAATTCATATTGCAATGAAGTTATCTAAATGCAGTTTTAGTGTTCCGTTAAAAGTTTTTAAACGGCTATAAACAAGTGTTACGCTTTCGTTACGGGCTCGGAATATTTGAGCGCTGAACTACGACTCTAAAAAACTGTTAAGTGCGAATTGACCTTATCCTCGTTTCCTGTATGCATTTGGCAACCATTGTACTTATTTAGAGAGGATTAAACACTGCGTTTTTATCTCAACTTCCACAGATTGTACTTTTAGGTTTTTGTTATTGGCTTGTACTGTTATCCTCTCGGGACTGTTGTCTGAGTGATTGGATATTGTGCTACGGGTTGCAGATCCTGTACCCGAATGAAACCAATATCATTTAATGGCGTACATATTTGTTCCGGTGGTTCTAGATGTTCAAATTCATTTATTCATTTTGTGAATATAAAGTAAAAATAGACAGATGTTATACAAAAAAATGTTGGTCCATATTATGTCCCGCCAGAAGTCATACAAAATAGCTTATGTAGTCGAACTAGCATTTACAGCGTGGCTTCGCCCGCGTGGTTGTCGGAAAATATCCCACGGGAACAAAAATCCTTCCTTATTCCTTGTCTACAGTATAAAGGCAATCTCTGTGCAAAATTTCAGCTTTCTAAGTCCAAGGCTTCCTAAGTTCAAAACCCGCATTAAACGTGCCCTTATCAAAAAAACCGGTCAAGTGCGAGTCGGAGTCGCACACGAAGGGTTCCGTACCATATTATATGTTTAACAATCGCAAAGATAACTTTGTATTTCATAACGATACTGTGAATTATTACAAGGTTATTTTTTGCATTTGCAGAAAATCACATTTATACAAAATACCTTATGAATCGCAATTTTTAGTATTTGTTGATTAAATACAGTATATGGTACATGATATACAGAAGTTTCAAATTCCTAATTTGTTGAATTGTTGCGCTAGAGCTCGTACAAAAATGGTCTGAACTTGACAACTTTTACGGCCCCCTATTTCTTCATTTTAGAAGATAAAAAAATAAAAATATGTTTGTACTCCACTCGATGAGTTCTAGACAATGCACCCCACATGCTAGGTTAATTTTTTTTTTCTAAATGAAAAGTTTATTGTATCGGGAATTATTTTTTATCTTTACTTTATTTTTATTATTTGTTGAAGCCGTAATATAAATACACAATCTGTGTAAAATTTCAACTATCTACCTATTACGGTTCATGAGATAGTGATAGACGGACAGACGGACGGACAGCGGAGGCTTAAGTTCATACGCACAATATTGAGAGACTAGCTAGACTGCCTGCGGCTTCGCCCGCGTGGATGTCTGGTTTCATGGGTTTTAATTTTCTTGCGCAGAACCATAATTATTTTCCTAAAATAAAAATAGCCTAAGTTACTCCTTATAACATCAGCTTTCTGCCGTCAAAATCGGTGAAAATTCGTTTGGGAAGTTTCCATAACTTCACTCAAAGACGCAGTAAAATCTTCCTTTTAAACATTTAAGTATCCCTTTTTGGTGCTTCAAGAATTTTGAAAAACCCAAAAACTTAATATTGTTTATTTTATATCAAAAGTATAAATACTGAGTTTCAAGTTAATCGGACTGCGCTTTAAAATTCTTCCATACAAACTTTAACATCCCTAAACCCACTTTGAGGGTAGTTTTGAAAAATTAATAATGACAAACTATATTCCTTACTTAAGGCGAAAGCGCCAGGGTAGCCCGCGAAATTCAAAATTTCTTACGTTTTTTGCAATTTGTAGGTCAGTGTGAGCTTCTATGTTGATTAAAATATGATTCGCGGCCGTAGCTAATATGGCTTTACAGAATTATAATCATTAGAATTAGCAATACAACTCCATAAGTTAGCATTTACCTCAAACCTCATAATTTCATGAAATCGCTAGATTTGAGATAAATGCTAACTTATGGAGTTGTATTGCTGATTCTAATGATTATAATTCTGTAAAGCCATATTAGCTACGGCCGCGAATCATATTTTAATCAACATACAAGCTCACACTGACCTACAAATTGCAAAAAACGTATGAAATTTTGAATTTCGCGGGCTACCCTGGCGCATCAACCTTAAGCAAATATTTCCTTACTTAAGAAAACTCTGATACACGTTAGTCTTCATTTTTGGTCTCATGTATAAAACCCGAGTTTTGAGTCCTCCATACAAACTTTGACAGCCCCTAATCCCTCCTTAGGGGATAGTTTAGGAAAACTAAAAATGATAAACTTTATAATTTATTAAGATGAATATTCGTGGTAAGTTTCAAGTCTTTTAACTCAAGGGATAAGATTTTTCATACAAACTTTCATCCCCTATTTTACCCCCTTTGGGATGGAATTTCCAAAAATCCTTCCTTAGTGGATGTTTACACTGTATAAGGTATCTATGTGCAAAATTTCAAGTTTACAGGTCCAGTGGTTTGGACTGTGCGTTGATTTAATAGTCAGTGACTCGGTCAGGACTTTGATTTTTTTATAAATATAGATTTACCATGTTATTTGAATACCATAGACTTCTTATATGTTTTCCTGTAATCTATAGGTAAAGAACTATTTTCTGTATTTATTTCAAAATTTTAAGCTCCGTAGTTTCGGAGATAAGGGGGGGGGAATGGTAAATTTTCGTCTATTTTCTCAAATAACTACAAAACCATTTATTTTAAAATTATAAAAAAAATATTTTTGAGACACTCACAGTAAGTCCTTTCATTTAATATGTCACACGTTAAAGTTTGCAAAACTTTTTTTTAAATTTTACTTATTTTCCCCCCTCATTTATTTACGTTACGCGTCCGTGACAAACAGTCACAAAAATTCATATGTTCAAATTTCAACTTAATCGGTTCATTGGATTCGGAGCAAATTGGCTGTGACAGACGGACAGACAGACAGACAGACACACGAGTGATCCTATAAGGGTTCCGTTTTTTCCTTTTGAGGTACGGAACCCTAAAAAGCATATTATAAGATTAAAGACTACGTTGAAGACAAGAAAGTTTGGCAATAATTCCTTCTGCACATGTGCCTTCCCTGGTAGGTACTCATTAACGGCATAATTATGTACTTAAGTATCTATTACTGGCTCCCAAATTACGATGCTTATTTTATTTTTTTTTTTTACATTCTTCCTTGACATAATAGATTATTTTTAACCGACTTCAAAAAAAGGAGGAGGTTCTGAATTCGGTTGTATGTTTTTTTTTTTTTTTTTTTTTGTATGTTTGTTACCTCAGTACTCCGTCATTTATTTATTCTTTTTTTATTTAAAAGGGTCCAGATTGGTCCCATTTTTGTCAAAATCCAGTTTTGATGATGGGATCCATGAGGAATCGAGGGAACTCCTCAAATATTATAGGCATACATATAGCTATTTTGGTATTTTCATCAACAAATCAAGCGTTTGCATTCAGAAAGTATCATCTGGTGAAGTGGAACTGATGAATAAGACCACAGAAAGCCACTGGAACTCCTCAACGATGGTAAGTATTTCACGAGTGGCGATAAGATATCTCCATTAAAATAGTTAAGCGACTATGACGAAGCTCCAAATAAATGGTTCTGATGAAAATGGTACCCATCGAACCGATCTGATGAAGAAGCCGAAAGGTAGGCATCGGAACTCAGTAATAAAATAATGTATCGTAGCCGTGTTTGGGCTTATTGGAATTGTCATGAGGTGCACTCTGGCTATAAATGATTGAATGCTAAATATATGCCGCTTCAAATTGCGCTACTTGAGTTGTAGTGGCACCACTAAAAACTGAAGAATAAAACCTTTTTACAAAAAAAAAAAACAAACAACCGACTCCCAAGAAAACACTACAAAGTGAAAAATAACTTTAATTTCGGAAGTCGGTGGCAAAAAAACGAAAGTAAATAAAAAACCAAAGACACCGACTTCCGAAATTAAAGTTATTTTTCACTTTGTAGTGTTTTTTTGGGAGTCGGTTGTTTTTTTTTTGTAAAAAGTTTTTTAATCATGTCATTATTTTACATTATACTACAATTCCAATTTTAACTCTATATTAGTGGCTTTTGTGAACATGATATTTATTCAGATTTGTTGCTGTAGTTGTAATCATGTCATTAATCTTCTAAAACATAGATTATTTTTTATTTTTTGTTATGTACCTGGTACCTAGTTGTTGAAAGGACTTCATTGTCCTCCCATACCTATTAACTCTGTTATTTGAAAATATTGTAAAAGCCAATTATTTAACCTCTTACTAAAAATTTCAGTTACACCACTTTCAACGACCGATTTCAGCAAATATTGCCATATTTAGTACATTCTTGTTCGAAGTTGACCCAAAAAAAAGATATAATTTTTTAAAGCCATCATTTCGTTGAATCAGGCCAAATTTCGAAAAAAAATTTAATTCGAAAATTACAAAAAATCGTAGAACATACATGGGGGTTAAATCGATAGGTATGGTACTCTGCTATCAGCTCGCACTGGCTTGATACCTTAAAAGAAACACCCTGTGTATTAAGATGTCACATTAACAAAATAAAATAAAGTCAATATGTTAGTAAGTTATGTTTAAGTCCTATGTAATAGGGGGGAGCCTATTGCCATGAACCGGGCGTAAATCCAAACCTACTATTGAGAAATTCCAGCTGGAAAAATCCAATAACAGTTTGGCCGACCCGGAATTCATACCCCGGGGGGCTTACTATGAGCTTCTAAAGCAGGGCAGAAGTTGAACATTTCCAGTGAGAGAGAGAGAGACGGAGCTATATACGACCTATAGCACCGTCTCTCTCTCTCTCACTGGAAACGATCAACTTCTGCCCTGCTATAAGACACGGTTGGCGCAGTGGTTGAGCGATTGACTGCTGCGCAGCATGTCGCGGGTTCGATTCCCGCACGGAACAAATATTTGTACGACCTACAAGTATTTGTTCCGAGTCTGGGTGTTTTTCTATCTATAATATGTATGTATTTACAAAAAAAAAAATGTATATAAGTAGTTTATCAGCCATCTCGTTACTATAACACAAGCATTAGGTTGCTTAGCTTGGGACTAGATGGCGTTGTGTAAAATGTCCAAGGATATTTATTTATTTATTTATAAGAGCTCATAGTAAGCCCCCAGGACGTCAAACTCAGCAGTAGTAGACGAGCGAGGCAGTCCAAGGTGGCTTCTCCTTTGCAAGAAACCACATAAATTCATCCCCCAACGTTTCTTTATACATCAAACAAACTGCTCAAAATAAATACAGTGGAGCCTTTCTTTTTATTGTATAATTATTTTGGCACCCTTTCTTGCCTACGCAGACGCACCCCTTTTCCTCGAAGTCTGCAAATTAAATAATCCTTAACAAGTTGCTGAGAAAAATAAGTAAAAGGGTGTCTTTTTATCATTAAATACCTTCAAGACGAATGGGTATCTATAGCTGCTCTGTTGTTTCTATTTAGGAATTAAGGCTCTTACAGACAGAGGCGATATTGCGATATTATCCTTAGAACAATTTCTATGGAATCGCGCGCGACCATACATAAAGGAGCGACGCGATATCGCCTCTATCTGTAAGAGCCTTTACTCGTAGCTGTGCCTTGCGGCTTCGCTTGATGTTTTTAATCCACTTCAAAAAAATGGAGGTTATCAATTCGACATGATGTACCTATGTAATATTATTGGAACTGCAAACTGAATATTTTTCAGTTTCAATACATACTTAAATAGGGTGACTGGTAATTAGTGACCGATACCTAAACACATGACTGTGCTCATGATAACAAACAACTTTTACTATGAGACCAAACCTGAAATCGCGAAAAAAATATCAGCTGCTCCCTACATTTTGACGAGTTAAGGCTCTTACAGACAGAGGCGATATCGCGGTCGCGCCGCGATATTTCGATATTATATCCGTAGAAAAATATCGCGTCGCGACGCGATATCGCCTCTGTCTGTAAGAGCCTTTATGCGAACATGAATGTATGGGGCCGCTGATTTTTTTTCGCGATTTCAGGTTTGGTCTCATAGTAAAAGTCGTTTGTTATCATGAGTATAATCATGTGTTTAAGTATCGCTCACTAATTACCAGTCACCCTATACAGGGTGATTTTTTAATGACCAGCCAAATTTTCACAGGGTGTTCTACCCATGAATATGAACAACTTTCACTATGGGACCAACTTTGAAATCGCAAAAAAAAATATCAGCTGTTTCACACATTTTGATCGAGTAGGTATTGAACCTTTGTAGGAAACCGCTGGTTTTTTTTTCGTGATTTCAAAGTTGGTCCCATAGTGAAAGTTGTTCATGTTCATGGGTAGAACACCCTGTGAAAATTTGGCTGGTCATTAAAAAATCACCCTGTATACATACACATGCCAAAAATACATAATCACAATATATTATTATGCTATTAGAGATCCCAAACAAATGTACATCATTTTTATAGTATGTATGTATGTTTGTCCACGTCAATCAATCAACTCAGCCTACCGCAGTCCACTGTTGGACATAGGCCTCTCCCAGTCTGCGCCACAACACCCTGTCCTCCGCCTTCCGCATCCAGTCTGTCCCAGCCACTTTCTTCAGGTCGTCGGTCCATCTAGCTGGGGGGCGTCCCACACTACGCTTACCGATACGCGGTCTCCACTCCAGGACCCGTCTGCTCCACCGGCCATCGGTCCTTCGACAAACATGGCTAGCCCACTGCCACTTCAGTTTGCTTATTCTGCAAGCTATGTCGGTTACTCCGGTTCTTTTCCGGATAACTTCATTCCTGATTTTATCCTTCAAAGAAACTCCGAGCATAGCCCGCTCCATAGCGCGCCACGTCCACGCATTTCTCCAAAACTGTATTAATCGGATTCTAAACATTTTTTTATTAGCTTATATTTACTTCAACTTATAAAACAGTGCAAGTTTCATCAAAATCGGGTCAGTATTTTTCAAGATATGGACTAATAAGTGTGATGGACTGGCTTGTTGATACGAGCTACGGGTGTGGTGTCAAAAGGGAAAACATCTCAAAAACTTGGTCAATTTCTGTACTGTACTTTTCTTTAATTTTCTGGGATGAAAAGTTCCCTTCATCCTTTTGAAGGTACGCTGCATGAATTGGTTACACCTCTCGCAATTCATTACCTACCTTTTGTAGCAAAAGGGGGTTACTAAAAATACTACTGTGAACAATTTGTAGAGTTCCCATCTATGCCTAGAATCAAAATACTAATGGTTTTGTTTCATATTTTCCAATTATATGCACATAACATCTCGTACTAATAAAATGTATTATTTATGGTTGTTGTTTTAGCTCTGTAATATCACACAGTAGTACACACGGCTACACATCAAGCTATACAATTCCAGTTTATACTGACCTCTCACTGTAAGGAAATCCTATATAATGCGAGATCAGCTTATACTGGAAATGTATAAACAATAATAATCTTTATTACATAAGGAAGTGGTTACAAATTATGTGAAGTCCCTGACGCTTGTGCTAGGTGGTTAACCTGTGTTACAAGAGCCCGGAAGTAAATACTATTGAAAAACCTATGCAATAAGATTAACAAAGAAAAATAAAAAGACTAAACTAATACAAAAAAAAAAAATGTTTAGAATAAGCCTATAGTAGTGATTGTGAGTGTGCGTGTAATATGTGTGGTGTGTGTGTGTGTCTGTGGGGGGGTGTGTGTGGGTGTATGCTTGAAGTATGTGTCTGTAGCCGTGCGTACCAGCAACGGCAGCAACTGACAGATTTCAATCGAAAAATATATTAAGGGCACGCACACATATTTCGCTCCACTCCCAAATCGAGAGCGAATGTTACGCACGCACGCCAAACAAAATTTTTTCAAAAATACATCACCGAAAATCAGTAAGGGTCCATCCACATTTTTCGCTCCCGCATCTCCGATATCTACAACGGGTAATTGATGGATGTATTGCGGTCAAGAGACAAATTGTGCTGACCGTAGCCGACCCGTGTCACGGTCGTGACGAGAATCACGCGTTTGCTGACTGTACGGTTTTTTTTTAGATTTTATTGCAATTTTTTTTTCTGAATTTGTTTGATTATATAGTTTGGTATATCTTTGGAACGTATGCAAAAATGTATTTTTAGCTCAAGACGAAAAAAAACCTATTTATGTAGGTATGCCGCGTAGGTACAGCATCGTTTTTAGGGTTCCGTACCTCAAGAGGAAAAAAACGGAACCCTTATAGGATCACTCGTGTGTCTGTCTGTCCGTCTGTCCGTCTGTCACAGCCAATTTGCTCCGAATCTAATAGACCGATTAAGTTAAAATTTGGTACACATATGGATTTCTGTGACCCAAACATGTACGGCTAAAGTAAATAAATGAATTTTGAATATGAGGGTCACTTTTAGGGGTCAAATAAGAAAATTAAAAAAGAAAGTTTTTCAAACTGTACCGTGTGACATATCAAATGAAAGGGCTTACTATAAGGGTCTCAAATATATTTTTTTATAATTTTAAAATAAACAGTTTAAAGTTATTTAAGAAAATAGACGAAAATTGACCATTCCCCCCCTTATCTCCGAAACTACTGAACTTAAAATTTTGAAAAAAATACAGAAAATACCTGTAGATTACAGGAAAACCTATAAGAAGTTTGTAGTCTTAAAATAACATGGTAAATCTCTCAATATTGTGAGTACAAACTTACATTTACTGTTGGAATGTATGGGGAGAACATGCTTTTCAACTGTAATGTTAAGTTTGTTCTGGGGATAATTTAATACCAACTACGGAACCCTTCATTGTGCGTAGTCCGACACGCACTTGGCCGGTTTTTTTTTAAATATTTATGTTAAGAACATACACCATCGTAAAAACAGGGAAAGCACCAAAACTTACAACATCATTGACATCAAGTGATGCATGTCAGCAAAAACAGACGAAGTTACCGTGTTCTAAGTAATAACAAAGCTAATAACAATTTGCAACTCCTCACACAACGGCTTATGTACTTGAGTGTACTTCAAGTTATTGCGGAGCCAATAGTTCGAGTGTTTTCCAGTTATCATGTCATCTATTATATTTATGTTTGTTTTCCGGCTATATTTGTATGGGAGTTATCGGAAATGGAAGAAAATTATAATATCATCAAAACTTCTTGTTATTATTTTACATACATCACGTGTTTGTTCCCATGGGTCATAAAACTCATAAACTACAGAGCCCCAACCTACGATCAATACATACTCGTATCTATCGTTTTGCTTCGTTGTTATTCTAATTCTAATTAAAATTTAATTTATTTATTTTTAAATTTATGCATCTGCGGGTCCAGAGTGGAGGCCAACGGCCAGTTGCTGTCGTTGCTCAGGGAGGTTTCCGCGGCACCATGCTCTCAACGATATTGTCTGGAGGGCGCTGGTTGGCGCCAATATCCCTTGTGTCCTGGAGCCGCCGGGTCTATGTCGCTTGGATGGCAAAAGACCGGATGGCCTGACGTTAGTACCCTGGCAAAAGGGTAAGTGCCTACTTTGGGACGCAACATGTGTTAGCACGTTCGCCGCCAGCCATCTCCCTCGCACTGTCGGGTCACCCGGTGCCGCGGCTGAATCAGCCGCTCTCAAAAAGCGAACCAAATATGCGGCCTTAGAGCCAAAGTACTATTTTGTCCCACTGGCAGTGGAAACCACTGGTTGCTGGGGGTCCGACGCGATCAAATTTGTGGCGGAGATCGGCCGTCGACTTAGAGAGAGGGGCGGTGACCCACGCTCTGGTTCTTTCCTGGTGCAGAGGCTAGCCCTGGAAATTCAGCGCGGAAACGCTGCAAGTGTCATGGGCTCCTTTGCGCCGAGAACGTCTAGGGACTGTGGACTTCTATTGACGTAAAGTTTTTTGTAAACTGGTTTTATGTATTTGACATGATTTGAATTTAATTGATTTGTTTATTAAAATGTAATTTAGATACAGACCTACGTAGGTGTTTAATGTGTTTATAAAATAATATTATAATAATACTAATGAATAATACTAATAATAATATAATAATACTATTTGTTTCTAAGAATATCAGGATACAAAGTATTTTATGAGTTAATTCATGTTATAAAATATCTTAGTGGCAAATTTCATCAAAATCCGTTCATTAGGTTGCCTGGAAGAGATCGCAGAAAGCGATAAGGCCGCCCGTTGTATGTTTTGTAGTGTATAAATGTTTTCTTTTGTTATGTATTTTTGTGGTGTACAATAAAGTAAGTATATATAAATAAAGAAACAAAAAAATTAGTTTTTGCGTGAAAGAGTAAGTCGGTGTCTTTGGTTTTTTATTTAGTTTAGTTTTTTTTTTGCCTCCGACTTCCGAAATTAAAGTTATTTTTCACTTTGTATTGTGTTTTTGGGAGTCGGTTGTTTTTTTTTTTTGACTACGGAACCCTGCAAATCAAGGTAGGCTACAACAGTATACCAAACTACAAAATTAATAACCAAATTACTAGAAACATTAGCAACTGATAATAGGAGACATTACCGTTATTTTATGCAGTTATCATTATGCAAAAATCAATTATGTAACCAATTAAAAGCCTTTAAATATAATTATATAATATATTTATTATAAAAGGTTGTGCCTTTGACAAGTGAATTCATTACACAACAAGTATTCGAGAAAGTCATAGCTGGATATAGTAATAATACAATTTTTATATCAAAAGATCAGACAGAAGCGATCATGCTTCCTCTATATATATTGGCTTTACTCATCCACACTACGTATTCGACCACGCCTTGCCAAGACGGAATTGAAATCGTATCAAAGGAGACCAAGAATCCTCAAGACCTCATCGGAAACTGGAGCTATGTGTACCATTGGGACAGCATGCACAAATTCAATCGGGAATTCGCCGATGACAAGGTTGACCACGTGATGCAATGCCCAGGAATTTCCATTGAAGCTATTACCCCGGAATATGTAAAAGCGAAGGAAGCTGAATGCGGAGATTCTAATGCACCATTCAACTGGGCAGATGCTAAATTGAAATTGGATGCTCCTCTGATGATGATGAAAGGAGGCATCCTCGTCATGGGAGAGAAGGAGAATTGGTTGATGCTGGAGTGCACGAAGATGGCTCGAGTAGTTTTGAAGAAAGTGTCTGAAGATTACATCGTGATGATCAACCCGGAGATAGCTCATATCTCCGAAATGATTGCTAGAAAGACCCCGACTGTGGAAGAGTTAAAATGTGTTGCACATAATGTAGATGTGGGGAAAGGTATGTCGGGAGTCGGACTGTGTGTTTGATTCAATCTACAAAACATTATTTTATTTTGAATAAACAATCGTATTGAAAACGAGCTTTTAAATATTTCCTCATATTTTTTTTGTCACCATATTTTTGATTTTAATTTGCTAACTGTGACAGAGGTTTGTTAGACTTTGATTTAAGATGATATCATATTTTGGATTGATTCATATACTAAGTATTAATTTTTAGAGACTGATTGACAATGTGGACTATATAAGAACCATTAATAAACCATTATTCATTTTTTTTTTCATAAGAACACGAAGCAAGTCCAAAAATCTGTACAATTGTTCTGAGAACACATAAAAAAATCTTAAAAGCAGAAAAGCATATTAGCATAGAAATATAAATAAACCGGCCAAGTGCGAGTCGGACTCGCGCACGAAGGGTTCCGTACCATATCTATAAAATCGGCAAAAAATCACGTTTTTTGTATGGGAGCCCCCTTAAATATTTATTTTATTCTGTTTTTTAGCATTTGTTGTTATAGCGGCAACAGAAATACTTCATCTGTGAAAATTTCAACTTTCTAACTATCACGGGTCATGAGATACAGCCTGGTGACAGACGGACAGACAGACAGACGAACAGCGGAGTCTTAGTAATAGCGTCCCGTTTTACCCTTTGGGTACGGAATCCTAAAAACAGCTAGGCTATATAAAAAGCACGTGGGTACACAAACTGCAGGTATAGGCGTTCAAGTTGAAGGCGAACACGCCGCAGACGATAAACGCAGTTATATTAAGAAAGTTGCTCCGTACTTAGCGATAGTTTAAAATCTCGATATTCTCCACTAAAGTAGGAACTTTAAAACTTTATCTGCGAAGATTCCGCGCAATATGGAAAGCGTGTAGTGACTGCGTGTTTGCATCTTATTACACACTTAGATTTTGTTAGACAATATAGTGCGGAATGGGAAGTGGGGGTTAATATAACCTGTCAAAGAAGAAGAATAATTACGTAATCGAATATTTTTGGGGTCTTATCGAATATGGGATAATGTCAGCATAATGTAGTATACCTAGTACGTCTCCTTAGATAAACAGTAATTTGAGAGGAGCGTTAGGATGTGGGAAAAATTATAAACACTAAAACTTATCATAACAGGAAATAATTTACAAAACTCATTTAGGTACTGAAAGTCTAGACTAGGATAGACAAATTAATTGATACCATCGTCATCATCATCATTTTGGCCGAAAGACGTCCCCTGCTGGACCTATAGGCCTTCTCCAAGCATCATCTTGCATACTTATAAATATTAAACTTTGTGAGGATGGATGGATGTTTTTTACTCTTTCACGCAAAAACTAATTTATTTATTTATTTATTTATATATACTTACTTTATTCTACACCACAAAAATACATAACAAAAGAAAACATATACACTACAAAGCATACAACGGGCGGCCTTATCGCTTTCTGCGATCTCTTCCAGGCAACCTAATGAACGGATTTTGATGAAATTTGCCACTAAGATATTTTATAACATGAATTAACTCATAAAATACTTTGTATCCCGATATTCTTACCGGGTGCGAGACTTTAGGGGGGTGAAACCACGGGTTACTGCTAGTTAATTGATATATTTCAATCAAAATCATCGAATTTAACCACTTGTACATCATACCTCTATCTACGATATACGAATACTAAAAACATTTATTTAAGAGATAATAATTGTTTAGAATTAAATTATTAATTAATTAAATTTTAATTAGAATTAGAATAACAACGAAGCAAAACGATAGATACGAGTATGTATTGATCGTAGCAGGTGGGGCTCTGTAGTTTATGAGTTTTATGACCCATGGGAACAAAAACGTGATGTATAAATAATAATAAATAATAAATAAATATCTTTGGACATTTCACACAACGCCATCTAGTCCCAGGCTAAGCAACCTAATGCTTGTGTTATGGTAACGAGATGGCTGATAAACTACTTATATACATTTTTTTTTGTAAATACATATATATTATAGATAGAAAAACACCCAGACTCGAAACAAATACTTGTAGGTATATGATAACTGCATAATAACGGTAATGTCTCCTATTATCAGTTGCTAATGTTTCTAGTAATTTGGTTATTAATTTTGTAGTTTGGTATACTGTTGTAGCCTACCTTGATTTGCAGGGTTCCGTAGTAAAAAAAAAAAACAACCGACTCTCAAATAAACACTACAAAGTGAAAAATAACTTTAATTTCGGAAGTCGGTGTCTTTGGTTTTTTATTTAGTTTAGTTTTTTTTTGCCTCCGACCGACTTCCGAAATTAAAGTTATTTTTCACTTTGTATTGTGTTTTTGGGAGTTGGTTGTTTTTTTTTTTTTGACTACGGAACCCTGCAGTTTTTTTTTTGTAAAAAGTTTTTATTTTTCACTTTTTAGTGGTGCTTATCCCACACAAATCTGAATACCACTCTGCAAAATAAATTAGAGCATCATCCACATAAACTAAATGGGAAAAATACGTATTAAATTATTATAACTCAAAAGTCACTCATCAGAACTTGAAGATATTTTTATGCGACCATCTCAGGAGTATCATTTCAAATAAAAACTTTGCAAAAAGGCAATTATGCGCTAAGTCGTGTCAGAAGTTTGGTAGGCGTAGTTTTAGTTGACGGAGACAACGATGCTACGAAATCTGCCTTCTGACAATCAAGGCCACACCTATCATACAACTCAAGTAGCGCAATTTGAAGCGGCATAAATAGTTACCATTAAATCATTTATAGCCAGAGTGCACCTCATGACGATTCCAATAAGCCCAAACACGGCTAGGATACATTGTTTTACTACTAAGTTCCGATGCCTACCTTCCGGCTTCTTCGATACACATCGGTTCGATGGTACCATTTTCATCAGAACCATTTATTTAAAGCTTCGTCATGTCGCTTAACTATTTTAATCGAGATTATCTTATCGCCACCCGTGAAATACTTATCTTCTTCATCAGTTCCACTTCACCAGATGATACTTTCTGAATGCAAACGCTTGATTTGCTGATGAAAACACCAAAATCGCTATAGCCTATAATATTTGAGGAGTTCCCTCAATTCCTCATGGATCCCATCATCAGAACTAGATTTTGGTAAAAATGGGACCAATCTGGAAGTATATACCCTTTCAAATAAAAAAAGAATTTTGCGAATCGGTTCATAAATGACGGAGTACTGAGGTAACAAACATAAAAAAAAAAATACAACCGAATTGTTCTCAATTCGGTTGTATTTTTTTTTGTATGTTTGCCTCCTCCTTTTTTGAAGACGGTTATAAAAGGTACGGCCGTGAAAAACTGTAATGTCTCTACTGTGTGTAGCTCGGTCGTCAGTGTTGTATGGATCACTATGGAAGTTTGTTGATAGTCACGTTTTTACTACTTTAAAAAATTAACAAGTTAACGAGTAATAGTCGAGTAACTTACATTTACAGCTGGAATGTATGGGAGAACATGTTTTTCAACTACAATATTAAGTTTGCCGACTATGGCAACTGTCTCCTGAGTGGTTTGATATGATAAATAGTGAAATAGTAAATAAATAAGTGAACTTTGTGACGTTCATTATTGCCTAATTACTTAATTGATTTATAAGAAGTGATAATTTACGCTACAGACAAAATACACGTCATTACTTTAATTATTTTTACTTTCTAATGAGTTTTTTTTTTATCATTTTGGTGGTATCACAAATGGTCTATGATAATATGAATGTTGATTTCATATTGGGTAAAATATAACTGTATTTCTAGTAAGGTTTTTACAGTGGTATTTGTATAAAATACAGCTGCTACATTTGCTATAACCTAGTAGGTGCCTATAGCCTGGAAGTCAGAGCCACCCTCGTCAATAAGATAGATAATTATTGCAAAAATCAAATCACAGACCTCATAATTACATTTTTATTTAGCTCATCAGTAACATTTACTTGTAACAAACTCCAAAACCGGACATACCTTTGCCAACATCCAGATTGTGAGCAACACATTTCAACTCGTCCAAAGTCGGTGGCTCTCGGACAATTAATTCGGATTCGGAATGCTTATCAGGGTTAACCATAGCTATGTAATCATCAGACACCTTCTTTAACACAACTCTGACCATCGTGATACAGTCAACTGTCATCCAATTTTCTTTTTCTCCAATTGTGATAACACCTCCCTTCATTTTCAACGAAGGAGCATCCACTTTCAGTTTAGCATCAGCCCAGTTGAAAGGTATCTTGTACTTCGCGCATTCAGCTTCCTTGGCTTTCACGAACTCCGGAGTTATTGCTTCAAAATGTAGTTGAGGGCATTCTAATTGGTGGTCGTGAATGTTATTTTTGAGGAATTCTTTGATGAACTTGATTTTGGGGTCCCAATGGTAGACGAAGGTCCAGTTGCCTAGAAGATCTTCTGGATTCTTGGTCTCCGTCGATACGAGTTCTACTCCGTGTTCGCAAGGAGGGGCTGCCAACACACCGTGGATTATAAAAGCGAATATGTATAGAAGAAACATTGTTGAAGAGTTGGTCTTAGGACAAGGTTGAATATAGATGTGATAATACGAGTTCGTTGGTATATTAACGTTTAATTTTGTTCAAAGCAAGTCATTTTATATTCAACTCTTATCTTATTTCTCCGATATTATCTAAAATTATTTTATAAGTTTTAATTGCTTACTCGATTTTATTCTTCTAACGTTTCTCTGATAGAATTACGGTAACGATCCAAATGATTACTTCATAATGTATTCTATATTTGTTGTTTAATTTGTCTGGACTGGTTCTGTTAAATTTTCTGTCCTAAAGCAATAGCTAGTCCCTTATAGGTCCAACGTTAACGTTATTTTATTAATATTTTCGGTATTACTTGAGTTTACGATTACGTGATGCGGTATTCTGTCAACTGTCAAGCCTAACACATGGCCCTCAGCTTACGGCCAAAAGCTTCAGACGCAACATTTGTCACCAGCTAATACATTAAGCATTATACTGCCTCTGTATCACTCTAATGCCTCGCTGATGGTGGCGCGTGTGGTTGGATCATTTAACGAATCCATACGTCAGGTTCGTCAACGGGCGCTGTTGGTGGAGGCTGGTCATACCTTAGCTGCCACGGCTTATTTTAATTTTAATTTTTGAATTGTTTTTTTTTTAATTTTTTTAATACGGACGCTTTTAACGTTCATCGTTCTCACATGTATAATTTCAACATGAATGATGTAACCAATATTTTGTAACCATATTTTGATTTAAAAGAGTGTCCGTGGAGTTTCTTGCCCGTTCTTCTCCATAGATCTACGTTTTGGAATGGGCAACTAGCTTCAACTTTCTGACTTACCTACTGACCGACTCTTTGACAATTCAAAAGTGCCTGTAATTGGTTTAATTGAAATAAATGCTTTGAGTTGAGTTGAGTTGAGTTATAAAAATAACACTATTTTATCTACTTTTTGGAGATACCAATACCTTTAATGGAACTCGTATCTACGATTATATTTAAGTGAAGCACTTATATGTTCGCGTATTTAGTTACCTGTCTGCAAGCAGTACATATATAGATAGGTATAGTAGTACCCAACTGATATGGCTTACCGACGTACCTGCGCAGAAGATGAATTTTCAAATCGCGGGAAATGTTATTGACCAATCGGCACGCTCCACGCTTTTTCCTGTACCGCTATTGGTCGGCAGCTGCCGCCATGTTAGCACGCGCCGCGTGGCATGTTAGTCAGCCGCCATACTTGCGAGTGAGACGGAACTAACAGCTGCAGTGTATAATGAACTTTATTGTAGTGATCTAAGGTTGATTGTAAGTTTTAACATTCTTTCGTTACTCTTCGGGGCCATAGGTACTTTCTTTTCTGGGAGAACGAAGATTCACGACTCGCCTTATCAGTTGGGTACCACTGTACGTCCATTTTCTACATAATAATGTTTTTATGCATTTTTTTAAAGACTCTTTCAATAAAGCATTCAGAATACGCCCGGACGTTACAATAAACCCTTTTAAGTAAAAAATAACTTTTGAAATCGTGAAGTAATAAAAATATTGCTAGTCCGAAATCCTGTCGCTTTATTAATAACAATTTTAACAGAAGTTTGTACAAAATATTTTGCACGATCGAAAAATTTATTTCGTTCTGATTTGGAGGATGGACGGATTTACATTTCGGGAAATGCTACTGTATTTAAAAAATGCGAGCCGAAAGCGTACAGGTGTAACCACGTGACAGAGCATATATATATACCTTTAAAATTATGTTTTATTTTGCGTGTGCTAGAAGGGAAGTTCAGAAGATCAATAAATATTAGTGGTGCTAAAAGAAAAGTTAGTTGTCTGGTAAAGTGGCAAATTAACTTTAGTTCTATTTTTAAAAGATACAGCATCTTGACGCGCACAATACAATAAGATAATATAAGATAAGATAAATGTTTGTTTTTGTTTGTTTATTTGTAATGTTTGTTTGATTTTTTTGTTTTGTACAATTTATCGTAAGTACATCTATAATTAAATGCGTAAAGCTAACACATTTCATACGAATGCTTTAATAGGCAATACATCCATTTTGTGTGATTGTTCCCATTTAAGTTACAGCTGTATAATTATATAGCTATATAAGCGGGCACGACCTTTATGCTTTTTTGTGTGGATGGGAAATCATCAAATGACTTCTCCCGCTCTTCGTGTGCGTGTGTGCGTGTGGGGGGTGTGTGTGCTTGTTCGTGTGCGTCTTCATTCGATTATGGTTATTATGGTTATGGTTATTATGGTTCGATTCCCGCACGGAACAAATATTTGTACGACCTACAAGTATTTGTTCCGAGTCTGGGTGTTTTTCTATCTATAATATGTATGTATTTACAACAAAAAAAAAATGTATATAAGTAGTTTATCAGGCATCTCGTTGCCATAACACAAGCATTAGGTTGCTTAGCTGGGAACTGGATGGCGTTGTGTGAAATGTCCATGGATATTTATTTATTTATTATTCATTTGTGTCTTTTACTGAAACCCACCCGTGTTCCAACAGTTGCCTATGCCAGGGTCACGGTATCTCTTTCGAACAACCCGCGACCCCGGAGGCTTTTATGTAAATACTAGCAGAGCCCCGCGGTTTCACCCGCATAAGTCTTAATACCCTAAGAATATTGGTATAGAAAGTATCCTATGTGTAAATCCAGGGTGCCAGCTACCTCCATACCAAATTTCATCAAAATTGGTTCAGCCGTTTGTGCGTGAAGAAGTAACAAACATACACACACACTTTCGCCTTTTTATTTCTGCTTGAGTATAGTTTTCGATATTTTGTATGTGCTAGATGACATAATATGGCAAATAATTTAATGTAATGTTCTGTGTTGCGTAATGTTAAATTAAATAATGTAAAATTTGCATACCTACTATTGTATAGAATCAAGTTTATCCAGCTGTGCTGCTGGGGAGTTTGTTGCGCGACTTCTTCTTCCAGCTAAAGCACTAGGAAGTGGTGAAGGGCGGGCGTTTTGGGCTTTCGAACGTCATATTTTCCCTATCTATCTATATAAATAAAAAGAGTAGTCCTGACTGACTGACTGACTGATTGACTGACTCATCAACGCCCAGCCCAAGCCCTTGGACCTAGAAAGCTGAAATTTTGCAGAGAGGTTCCCTTTATAATGTAGACATGGAATAAGGAAGGATTTCCCGGTAGCATGTTCCCGTGGGATATTTTCCGACATCCACGCGGGCGAAGCCGCGGGCAAAAGCTAGTACTTAATAAACAAGTCCACACAAATTATGCCGTCATAGTATGTCTATCTTGTCTATGTTTGGTCTGTGATGCGCTTTTTAGCGAGCTATGCGGAGTAAGCCTTCTATACATGACTTCACAGTGTCGCAGCTGTGATAGGCTACAATTTATAGGTGTGCGGGACAGACGGGCCGATAGCAGAGATGGCCACCATTACAAATGCAGTAGACATCTTTCAAATGTTGTGTGACACTCATTTTGTTTGGCTGATGAAATATTATGTCCACGAAGGTAATCAGGGGTTTCGAGTTCAAGCATTTTGGTGATGAATTGGATAAAAGTGACTTTTAGAAACATCGTAATACGTTAAACGTTAAACCATAAGCTGTAATATGGATAGTCAACAAGTGCTTTTTTGTTCAACTTTTGTCAGCAGTCTTGGAAAAATATGAACAAACAGTCATTCGATTCGGAATAGCATGTAGATGATTTTTGATTAAAGTCCCGCTCGAAAAAAATGCAAAAGTTATAAACAATTTACTGAAAACAATGTTAAGTTTGTTCTTGGGATAAATTCATCCCAACTACGGAACCCTTCATTGTGCGTGGTCTGACATGCACTTGGCCGGTTTTTTGGTTATAGCGGCAATAGAATTAGAAATACAAAATCAGTGAAAATGTCAACTGTCTAAGTACCTATTACCGTTCATGAGATACCGCTGACAGACAGGCGGACGAACGGACGGACAGCGGAGGCTTAGTAGTTCCAATTGGCACCCTTCGCATACGGAACCCTAAAAAACTACGAGGACAAAAGTATCTCAGCAAGCTGCATCCGCAGCGCTCTGGTATTATGAAAAAAGCTCTAGTAATTAAAATAAAATACGCAATCTTCAAACATAGAAAATATTTTTATAAGATGTTCTAATTACACAGATTACTTCGAGCCCCATGTTGTAAAATATTTTTATAAGATGTTCTAATTACACAGATTACTTCGAGCCCCATGTTGTAAAATATTTTTATAAGATGTTCTAATTACACAGATTACTTCGAGCCCCATGTTGTAAAATATTTTTATAAAATGTTCTAATTACACAGATTACTTCGAGCCCCATGTTGTAAAATATTTTTATAAGATGTTCTAAATACACAGATTACTTCGAGCCCCATGTTGTAAAATATTTTTATAAGATGTTCTAATTACACAGATTACTTCGAGCCCCATGTTGTAAAATATTTTTATAAGATGTTCTAATTACACAGATTACTTCGAGCCCCATGTTGTAAAATATTTTTATAAGATGTTCTAATTACACAGATTACTTCGAGCCCCATGTTGTAAAATATTTTTATAAGATGTTCTAATTACACAGATTACTTCGAGCCCCATGTTGTAAAATCTTGTACTTCGACGTCACTCTCTGCGCTTTCGATTCCAGATACTCTTCGGAAGTTTTCTTCACCGTTGCCTGGTATACAACCACCGTCACAATTACAGCCAAATATATTGCATGGACCTTTACCACAGTAATATCCTCTGTGACTTTTCCCGTCGCCGCAAACCTTGGCTACACATCGGTTGTCAGGTACGGGTACAACCGCGGAGAAAATATCTGATATCCATGAAGTTTGTGGTTTCGTAGTTTTATGGTATGGGTAACAATTACCATCAACTGAAGTCCAAAACAAGGCTATTCTGCCGCAGCATTCAGAATGGGCTCCGAACACAGCGAATACAAGCACAAACGTGAGAGTTACAGCAATGTTCATGTTGATGAACGTGATACTTGAGTTCAATATGAGCGGTCTAGTTGAGTGGCATTTCTTTTATAGTACGCGTGTAGGTACCTACTTACTGTTTACCTATTTAATAACAGGAAAACGGGTGAACATTTTAACCTCATTTAACGAACAGATACCTAATCACTTTCTTAATTTATTTACCCGATTACGTTGAAGCCAAAAGGAAGGATAATGTTTTAGCAGTATTATAGTTATGTATAAATGCTTCTATAATAGGTACCTAACATTTAGTTATATTGTAACCGATCAAGAGCGAGTCGGACTCACGCACCGAGGGTTCCGTTCCGATTTCTGAAAAAGTGTGCTGTTCAGAGTTTTATTTTTCCTGTAATCTTTACATAAACTTCTATCACATAGAATAGAATAATTTCAGATTTTTCTCAATGCAAACTTTGGAGATAATGGGGGTCGGGAAGATATTTTTTTTACATTTTTTATCAAAAGTCGAAAACTATGCGGCCTAAAAAAAAATGTGTGAGAATGTGCAGATAGCGCTCTTTCTTAAAATACCCCACAAGCCCTAGTAGCCCCACTTTGCATTTTTACGCCCCCTTTCAGTACCTGTAGCAAAAAAAATAAATTCTTTCTTATTTGCAAAATAGTTGGCTAAACGTCATATAAGACTGTTCCAAAGGATAATGCAAGTTTTCCCTTGTGTTCTGGGCTAATTTTTGCTACAATGCTGAACACACATAAAACCTATACCAAACAGTAGATATAAATTTTATTGTCGCTAATAACTTTCACACATATGGCGTCACAAAAATCGCACCACGGGATTTTTTTTTGACGTGTACCTACATTACAGTAAAACCCAAGTAATATGGCTTATGGATGATGAATTTTCAAAGCGCGGGAAATGCTATTGACCAATCGACACGCTCCACGCTTTTTCCTGTACCGCTATTGGTCGGTAGCTGCCGCCATGTTAGCGCGCGCCGCTTGACAGCCGCCATACTTGCGAGTGAGACGGAACTAACAGCTGCAGTGTATTATGAACCTTATAGTAGTGATGTAAGGTTGATTGTAAGTTTTAAGTATTCTCGTTAATCTTCGGGGCCATACTTTCTTTTCTGTGCGAACGAAGATTCACGACGCGCCTTATTAGTTGAGTACTACTGTACCTAATGTTCAAAAATTCAACTGAGACAGTTATGATTAATAAGCCATGTTTTTAACAGTACGTATCTTTTTTTCTCTGCATTAGATTTTTATGACGCATTAGTAAAAAGTGATCGTATGTATGAGATCTATAACTTGGTGTATGTTTCATGTGTGGGCAATAGCTTTTCATTATTGAGCCCAGTAAGTTGCATTATCCTTTCAAGTTGATAGCATTAGTAGACTTAACATACTGACTGTACCTGGTGCACGCGCGCACCGCTAATAGGTAAGTATATGTAGCGTTACCAATCGGGAGCGGGACAGACAGACAGACAGACTGAGTCACACCATAAAGGTTCCTTTTTACCATTTGGGAACGGAACCCTAAAAACGATATTTCTATTGTTCTCTTCCGTGTGCGTATGCGGTTGCTTATCAACTACTGGACTAGATATACTCATAATTACGTGAATGATTAAACGCCTGGGGCCCTACTCCCTAAGTCCGTCCGTCCATCCGTCCGTCCGTTCATCCGTCCGTCTGACATAATGATCCATCAAAACAAGTGTAAAAGTTAAATTATTCGGACGGGCAAAAACACATTGGAATTAGGGACAACTGTGAAATTGTGTTGTCATTCATACTTCGTTTGGACGCCGAACCAATCATCTATCCGTAAGTGATACGGAGTAGGAAACGCCTGTGACGAAGGCCGAAACTACGGACTTCGTGCTTAGGGAGTGGACCCCCTGATTCTAGGAACAAAACGTTCGGACGGGAAAAAAACACAGTTTTTGATTGTGACACATTATTCCCGGTTGCAGAATAGACAATAATAATTAATTAGTTATTATTAATTGATTGTGGTGGTAGACCTAATAATAATTGGGTCTCATCATCGCGCGTTCGTGTTTCCGAAAAGTTAGAGCTATATTATATAGTTAGATAAGCTATATAAGCGGTCACGACCTTTATGCCTTTATTTTTTCTGATACTAGCTTTTGCCCGCGGCTTCGCCCGCGTTTATTATACAGTACCGGGGCGACCGAGCTCTACTCGGGTGAAAAGTTGAAAACAGAGAAGACGAATTTTCACAGAAATGAGACAGGTACATCTATTTTGATTAAGGTACTTAAATAAGACTTAAAAAAAAACTGAATTTGTAGGTTGTTAAATTTGGAACTTGAAACTTTTATGTTTTCTCGGACGTCCACGAGGCATATGATTATTTTATTTAAACAACATTTGGCTAATCAATAACTTACCTAACTAACGAACAAAAAGAGAATATTGACAAAGAAGAGTTTTGATGAAAATTGTAAAAAAATATACCGTTCCGTAGATAAGGGGGGCCTTATCTCCGAAGTTTGCAGAGAGAAAAATCTGAAATTATTCTATGTGATAGAAGTTTATGTCAAGATTACAGGAAAAATAAAACGATGTCTCTAAATAGCACACTTTTTCAGAAATCGGAATGGAACCCTCGGTGCGCGAGTCCGACTCGCTCTTGACCGGTTTTTTTAAATAAATAATCTACTGAGAGACAGAACTAAATGCTACGGAAATGAGGCTTTTAAAGGACAATTTATATTTAGTATTCACATCAATAGATGGCACCTGGAAAAACGAATCGAGATCGAGATTAAAAACTCTTTGGGCTTTTGTAAAGTTTATAAAACATTTCTATTTACACAATTTTGAAACTTTTTTAGACTAATGAAAATTAAAAGTTATAAAAATGGTATTGAATAGGTTTTGTTACTTATATTCTAAAATTGAAAAAAAAAAAACGTTTTCAACCTCACGGTTAAAAAGTATGCATAGCTACTAAAACGTTACCACTAACTACCATGGTAGTGCTAAAAAAAAACCGTCACAGCCAGGTTAGCTATGCCGACTTGTTCCCTTTGAAAAGTTATACGAGATGGCGCTGCATTAAATTCCGCTTCTGTGAATGTATAGAACATTATTCCGCTTCTGTGAATGTATAGAACATTATTCCGCTTCTGTGAATGTATAGAACATTATTCCACTTCTGTGAATGTATAGAACATTATTCCGCTTCTGTGAATGTATAGAACATTATTCGGTGACCAAAAATAAAACATCGAAAATAAAAGTATCAATGTCAAGATGGCGGCCGCGGTGAAAATACGAACCGAACCGTCTTTTTGTGTAAAAATACGGAGAAAACGAATTTTTCCCGATATGAGACCTAGCTAGATCGATTTTTTGACCCAGTAAACCCCTATATTGCAAGTTTCATCGAAATCGTTAGAACCGATTTCGTGAACGTGATTACAAATAACGTTACAATAACGTTAGAAATAACGTCGTCGTCGTCACGTTACGTGACGACGACGACGTGACACGTGACGTGTAACGTGATTACGAGCAATATTCGTATATACATAGACAGGGTGTTTCTTGTAAGGTGTCAAGCCAGTGCGAGCTGATAGCAGAGTCCTATCGATTTAAACCCCATGTATGTTCTACGATGTTTTGTAGTTTTAGTAGATTTTGTTAGACTGCAAACAGTCTGTCTCACCCCCAACACCCAGTTACTGGGAAACATGATACCCCGTTGTTAAGACTGGTTGGCAGACTTTTGGGGTTGTACAGTCGGCGTCAATAATATCGGGACGAACAAAACTAACCGTCTAGCTGTGGGGGAGGGGGGGTACGACGATGATACCTGACTCTAACAAAAATAGCACTTTAAAGCTCAATATTTTAGAAATGTATTCCTGAATCGACGAACACCCCAAACCATGCGGTAGACGAGAAAAAAAAAACATCCTCACTTACAGAACGTACCCGATTTTTTTTTTTTAATGATTTTATTTTATCACTTTGTCGGCGTGATGAATATTGTATATCCATGCCAAATTATAGCCTTCTAGTACTAAGAGTCTCTGAGCTTAGCTGCGGATGGACAGACGGACGGATGTTTCAGAATGAAGACAGTACACGACAACTGTCTTTCTGACAAGAACTTTTAATTTTCTTAGTTGTTGAGATAATTTTTGAACAGTCTGTTGTCCCGATATTTTTGACGACGACTGTCAAAAATCAACGGAACTGAGGGTCTACTCCCTAAGCACGAAGTCCGTAGTTTCGGCTTTAGTTACTGGCGTTTCCTACTCCGTAATATCACCTACGGACAGATGATTGGTTCGGGTTCCGAACGAAGTATGTATGACAACACGATTTGACAGTTGTCCTTACTCCCGATGTGTTTTTGCCCGTCCGAAAAATTTTACATTTACACTCGTTTTGATGGATCATTATGTCAGACGGACGGACGAACGGACGGTTGGACGGACTTAGGGAGTAGGCCCCTGACCGACCGTTTGTTTATGTTGTTTCAAAAAAACAAAATGCTAAGGTAATTTGATTGGTATATTGGTGCTATAGTTTACTAACCAAACAAACCAACCAACAGGTACTAGCTCCAGTGGGTGACCTACATGTGACAGATCGCTCCTAACACAATTCTCATAGCACTGTTACACGTTCGCACGCAACCTATGCATAGTAAGCAGGACTTTTATTTTATTCTCTATTTGCTATTCTTTTCAGCGTAGGGATTTATCCTGGCCGTTTGTAAAAAAGCCTTCTGCAAGAAAAAAATAGTCATTTTGCATTGTATTAACGTTTTTCTGGATTTGAATATTGAATTGGTAACTTATAAAAAAAAAACCGGTCAAGTGCGAGTCGGACTCGCGCACGAAGGGTTCCGTACCATATTATATGTTTAACAATCGCAAAGATAACTTTTTACTTATTTTATAATGATACTGTGAATTACAAGGTTATTTTTGCAGTTGCAGAAAGTCACCCATGTTTAAACAAAATACCTTATGAATCGCCGTTTTCAGTATTGGTGCTTAAATACAGTATTTATGGTACCTACATGGTATAAAGAAGTTTCAAATTCCTAATTTTTTGAATTGTTGCGCTAGAGCTCGTACAAAAATGGTCTAAAATTTACAACTTTTGCGGCCCCCTATTTCTTAATTTTAGAAGATAAAAAAAATATGTTTGTACTCTACTCAATGAGTTCTAGACGATGACACCCCACATGCTAGATTATTTTTTTTTTTTCAAAATGAAATGTTTATTGTATGGGGACCGACCCCTTAAATTTTTAACTTTGCTTTATTTTTATTATTTGTTGTTATAGCCGTAATAGACAGCGGAGGCTTAGTAAGTTTGTACTGGACTGTACGTGGTTGTCTGATTTTATGGATTTTAATTTTCTTGCGCGGAATCATAATTATTTTTCTAAAATAAAAATAGCCATAGTTACTCCTTAAAACATCAGATATATGCCGTCAAAATCGGTGAAAATTCGTTTGGCAAGTTTCCTAACTTGACTCAAAGTACCATTTTTTTAATCGGATTGCGCTTTTCTTCTATACAAACTTTAACATCCCTAAACCTCATTTAAGGCGTAGTTTTGAAAAACTAATAATGACAAACATTATTACTTACTTATGCAAGTATTTGTGCTAAGTTTCAAGTTCATTAACCAAATTAATAAGATTTTTCATATAAACTGTATCTCTGTTTTCACGAACACAGATGAAGAATTTCAAAAATCGTCTGGTATGTTTCCATAACTTCACTCAAACATTATTTACACCAATTTTAGAGTTAATCAAGCCCCTACTAAAATCCTCCGCTATAAAATTAACTTTTCACCCCTTAGGGGTAGATTTTTGGAAAACCCTGATACACGTTAGTCTTCATTTTTGGTCTCAAGTATAAAAACTGAGTTTTGAGTTAATCGGACCGCGTGTTAAAATTCCTCCATACAAACTTTGACACCCCCAATCCCTCTTTAGGGGGTAGTTTAGGAAAACTCAAAAAGATAAACTTTATAATTTACTTAGATGAATATTCCTGCTAAGTTTCAAGTCTATTAACTCAAGGGATAGGATTTTTCATGCAAACCTTCATCCACTATTTTACCCCCTTAGGGATGAAATTTCCAAAAATCCTTCCTTAGTGGATGTTTACACTATATAAGGTATCTATGTGCAATATTTCAAGTCTCTAGGTCCATTGGTTTGGGCTGTACGTTGATATATTAGTTAGTGACTCAGTCAGGACTTTGATTTTTTTATATATATAGATTTACCATGTTATTTTAAGACCACAGACTTATAGGTTTTCCTGTAATCTACAGGTATAGAACTATTTTCTATATTTTTTTCAAAATTTTAGGCTTAGTAGTTTCGGAGATAAGGGGGTGGGAATGGTCCATTTTCGTCTATTTTCTTAAATAACTTTAAAACAATATATTTTAAAATTATAAAAAAAATATATTTGGGACCCTCATAGTAAGCTCTTTCATTTGATATGTCACACGGTACAGTTTACAAAACTTTTTTTTTAAATTTTCTTATTTTCCCCCTAAAAGTGACTCTCATATTCAAAATTCATATATTTACTTTAGCTGCACGTGTATGGGTCACAGAAATCCATATGTGTACCAAATTTTAACTTAATCGGTCCATTAGATTCGGAGCAAATTGGCTGTGACAGACGGACAGACAGACACACGAGTGATCCTATAAGGGTTCCGTTTTTTCCTTTTGAGGTACGGAACCCTAAAAAGAAAATGTGACCAAATACCAGAGTTGATTTTGAAAATCTTTTTTTCAATTATATAGGCGTTGCCCAATTTACCAAAGCAAATTAACTCTGCCGTCCGCTTACTAAAAGGCCGTTAAGTGATTAAACCTGATTTTGAGTTACGGCCTAAAACGTGGGAAATACTGTCCCTTGAATTTGATTAGACATACAGCTATGTTTAATAGACCAAAATACTTGATAGCTGTTAAGCTTTCATTGTATGGGTTTTAATGCGTGCTAAGTGACATAATATTGTTTTAAATTAAGGTTTTGTGTTTTTGTCATGTTTTTCTATTCCAATATGGGACCTCTTACAATACTAAAAAACGGCTGGCTGTTATACAGCCGTCTTATAGTGTTGTAATGGAATTGTAACCGCCATACATTTACTTTGTACAAAGCTAAATAACAGTTAAATCACTTAACCTTCTTTTTAAATTGTAAATCAATTGAAACTCAGTGAACTGCTCTTGTGAAAAAACGTTATTAGACTTTAACTGTCTATTTTATTGTTTAGATAAACTAATAATATCCAGATATATGATCTAAAATACAGTTTCTGAATAATATGTGCACAAAAACTGTCTTTTAGTGTAGGAATTACTGGCTAAAACATAATGATCTAAAGTCAAATGGACAACTATGTGTAAGATTTTGGCCTAGTTTTTTGTGCCTTTAAATTTGTGTTTTTCAATTTGTGTGCATGTAAAGTGTGACTGATAAGGTAGGTAATTAAAATAAAATATAAACAAACTTCTAGCGGATTTCGCCAAGGGAAAATCCTTTCTTTGCAGGGGGGGGGGGGGGGTACTGAAGCATAATTAGTCGATTACTAAAGACGACTATTATCTATGGTATCTCGACTCTTATCTCATTCATCATAATTCTCCTGCCCTTATCCCAATCTATTTGGGGTTGGCGCAACATGTGCTTTTTTTTCATACTTCTCTATTAGTCGTCATCTCGGTATTCACGCCCTTTTAGCCATGTCATCTTTCACACAACAGTCCATCCATCGTTTATTTGGTGTTCCCCTACTCTTATAGCCATCGACATTCATACTCAAAACTTTCTTCCGCATCACATGCCCATACCATGACAACCGATTTCCGCACAACTTTTCAGTTACTGCTGCCACTTTCAAACTTCCTCATACTCGAATGTACTCATTTCTAATTCTAACCATTCGTGTAACATCACACATACCTCTTAGAATTCTCATCTCAGCTGTATGCAATTGCTTTTCATTCATCCCCTTTGTGGCCCAGCATTCTGATCCATACAAGACAGCAGGTCTAACCATTGTTTTATATATCTTCCCTTTAAGTTTAAGGGGAATGCGGGAGTCGCAGATTGCTCCCGTGACCTGCCGCCATTTCATCCATCCAGTGTTAATCCTGTACTTAACCGTCCGATCTACTTCGCCATCGCTTTGCACGAGTAAACCGAGATACCGAAAGTTGAAGCAGACTGGGAGAAGCGCGCCATCAAGCGCTATGGCTCCAGCACTGGAGATACCGCTGAAATCGTAGAGCATATATTCGGTTTTGGTTCTGCTGATTTTCAAGCCTACATTCTCCAGCTTCTGTTGCCATTTCTCCAATCTGCTTCGAATCTCAGGTACATCTTCACCGACAATAACAATGTTATCGGCAAAAAGAATGCACCAGGGTGAGGCCGCCTGGTGCATGCTGTAAATTCCTGTAGATTTGACGTCAGAGCATCCATAATCAACAGGAAGAGGTAAGGACTTAAAGCCGACCCTTGGTGCAAGCCAATAGCCACATTAAACTTGTCGATATTGCCAACAGCCGACCGGACGTAGGTACGAGATTGACTGTACATAGCACGAATTAACTCTACATACTTCCCGGGCAAACCTTTCTCTTTCAAGGCCCACCACAACACATCCCGAAGTACCCTATCATACACTTTCTCCAGATCAATGAACACCATGTGCAAGTTCTTGTGTGCCCGTCTGTATCAAATTATCTATGACATGTAATCTGTCACTTCACTACGGCGTCCCAAATGGCTATATAAGCCTCGGTTGAATCATGGCCTGCCCTTTTCTCGGCAGCGCCAACCTAAGTATGTTGAACCCCTCTGTTTAGGGGTTCTACGACACGTCGTCCTGACCCCGAACCTTGGGCATGACTGCCTAAACTCTCGCGCCGCCGCTTTGACGGAGCCTGAGTTGGAATTGCGGAAACAACGGCGTTCCTGACCCCGAACTACAGCCCTGAGCTACGTGGCCGCGATTTGACGGAGCCTGGCCAAGCGTTGCGGTGCACAGGACGCAGCGTCTACTCTGTGGCCCTGTGCCACCTGACCACTGCCATCTGCTGCCGTAGCCTGACGGCTGTGCCGCTACCTGTCGTCTTCCTGTGCCTGGTCTGTTACGGAGCCTGCGTAACTTGATGAAACATAAAAGTTGCACTACTGCAACGGTGTTTATACGAAGCAAGCCATAGGTACTTCAATGTTATTGTATGCCACTGGCAAGAAACTTGCGTCGTGTAAATGGGGCTTTACAGAGAGCAATGCAGATTGCTAAGGGGAAACTCCAGGTAGCCCGCGAAATTCAAATTTTCTTACGTTTTTTGCAGTTTGCAAATATGTTTATTAAAGTATGTTTTTCGACCATAAAATATAATTATGTATTTACAAAATTATAATCATTAAAATCAAAAAGTAAGTTTAATATAATACTAAATATCAAGATTTCATGATTCATTAGGATTCTATGAACTTAGAAAATTGTATTGATGATTTTAATGATTATAATTAAAAAATACAGATTTGTTACGGCCGCGAATCATAATCAGATCAACACAGTCCTCCCGGTCGTGTCCATTTTTGGCGGGAATTCACATAATCGCTCACAGACACGTCACTCCTCTGCGGAGTTACGGATAACCTGGAGTGTGCGAGGTGCGGGGCGGGAACACCGAGAATGTACATAGACGTCTTTTAGCGTTGGAATGTCACTTAACCGTTTTTTGTATTGTATTCGTTTACATATTATTTGAAAAAATCACAACTAAATAACGGTCACTGTCTTTTAGAATTGTATATGCTCCAAAGTCACATTGGCTTACCAACGACTAGCCAGCTAAGTGTGAGTAACGGTTTTGTAGAGTGGTAATTGAAGAAAACTGTCTTTTAGATGTCGTAAATGCCAATGGGCCTTGTATTACTATAAATCATTAAAATGCTTCTAAAGTGATGTAACGGTCTAATACTATTGTAGTTTCATGTAACCGTTTTCTACGATTGTTTAATGGATTAATATCAATTTTTAATAGACGGTTACGAGCGGTTAGCCGTATTATAGTGTTATAAAGTGACATAACCGCATTTAAGTGTTGCACGATCTCAAAAATGATGTAGTTAGCCGTGTGAGTACTCTCCATATCTTTAGCGTAAATAAAGATAGAACAATATGACCCAGACTGATTGATAGAGAAAAAGTTGCTCTTTTACGTAGTATATATAACTCAAATTTGACAAAATGTCACTTAACGGCCTTTTAGTAATCGGACGGCAGAACTTTACTCTCATACCTTGCATATTGGTTTTTTGACGTGAGTTAATCCCAGGAAATACATAATTTATTTTGCAGCCAAAATTGCTAGCTTAAGCATATTCAACCTATGATTATTTCCACTGCTGGGGCAGAGGCCAACTCTCTATGAGAGAGAGTGGGCCGTAATCCACCACGCGGGCCCAGTGTGGGTTGATGGATGTCACATGTCATAGATTTTGTTGTTCTAGGACATGCCGGTTTCCTCACGCTGTTTCAATCACCGTTTTGAGAGCAGTGGTGATGAAATAATTTACACAAAGTGCTTGCCTTCGTTCGACCTCTCGACCGACAACTCCGTAAGTAAGTAGCAGCCGTTTCTACTAGGTCCCCACTGTTCTCCAAAAATTGCTAGAAATCACTTAAACAAAAACAAACTTCCCAGCCCACAAAATAACCTTATCTACTCCACAAAAATACCTATTCTTAGCCAATTTATCACGTACCCTACCCCGACTATAAGCCGGTTGTATCTAAATAGTACGAAACACAAACACTTGGGCTCAGTCGCTTCAGCCGCGGATTAATAGCTCGGCAAAGGCTTAGCCTTAAGTATAAGTGGTCGGTAATAACTTGGACAAATATTTACTAGTACTTCTGGGGCACTTGTCGCGACAATTAAAATTAAAGGAGTAAGTATGGGTCTAAGAATTTCAAGCTTCTTTGTTTTTAGGGTTCCGTACCAAAATGGTAAAAAAGGAACCCTTATGGTGTGACTCAGTCTGTCTGTCTGTCTGTCTGTCACAGCTTCATATCTCAGGAACTACTAATGCTATCAACTTGAAATTTGGAATAGTTTTAGATGACGTTTACCCAACTATTTTGAAAATAAAAAGTAAATAAAAATATTTATAATTTCTTTGCAACAGGGACTGAAAGGGGGTCTTAAAAATTTAAAGTGGGGCTACTAACGCATGTGGGGTATCATATGAAAGAGCGCTGTTTGCACATTCTCAAACTATTATTAATTTTTTTTAGGCCAAATAGTTTTTGACTTTTGATGACAAATGTAAAAAAAATACCGTTCCCCCCCCCTTATCTCCGAAGTTTGCAAAGAGAAAAATCTGAAATTATTTTATGTGATAGAAGTTTATGTAAAGATTACAGGAAAAATAAAACGATGTACCTAAGTAGCACACTTTTTCAGAAATCGGAACGGAACCCTCGGTGCGCGACTCCGAGTCGCTCTTGACCGGTTTTTTTTTGTTAACCTGGTCTGTCCCACTCCTGGGCAAAGGTCTGCCTCCACTCCTTCCACCGTTCGCGAGCCCGTGCGTCCTCCTTCCGGTTTTGCCGGAATCTGTCCAGTTCATCCCGCTGTCTGTATGTGGTCTGCCGCGGCCCCGCCTCTCTGTCTCAGGGCACCAGTTCTGTGCTATCTGGGCCCACAGTTTGTCCATGCGGCACACATGCCCTGCCCAGTCCCATTTAAGTTGGGCAGCCTTTTGAGCATCATCAACTACCTTTGTTTTGGAGCGCGCCCGGTTTCTCGACGGCTATTCAAATCTAAAATTAACTAACCATGTGTAAAATCTCTTGTTAAGAGGAAACGTGGGTGCTCTTTTCTCCATACAAAAAGATACAAACGCTCTCGCCTGTTTTCTTTCTGGTTAATGACCATAAAGCAATGATTTTTTACAGAAATATAAATAACAGTTACTTATATGCCCCTATGTTTTCCTTTTTGATGATATATTATTTTTATAAGAACTAGAACCCTCCAAAAATGCTCAAAATTGCCTATTCAGACCGCTGACAACAGACGCCTAGCGTACCAATTTGACAACTATTAACGAAAAAAGAAAAACATAGGGGCATAGTATATATCCTTCTTATTCAGTTTATGAAATATCTTTTAAATTGGTCCAATATTGGAGGAGGAAATAGGCGAGAGCCAAACCTCGAAATGTGACTTTTTACATAGGCTATTTAGTCGGATCTGCAGTTGTCCTTATCGCACGAATTCGAGGGCGGAGCGCTCGCAGAGCGACAGCAATACCTTCTTAAAATACCTAATTTTCAAAAGTCTGGCCACCCGCCTTTCCTCTTAAGTCGAAAACGAGTTGCACGAACGTTGATTAAGTACTTTGATTTGAATCTTTGATCACTTAACACAACAATCAAATTAGTACAAAAACCTCGTGTTAATTCAGAATTTGGGTTTCTGAACAAACGATTAAGCTCGAATGTCATGTCAAGCCACTGTCAAATGTTGTGTTAGCTAATCTGTCGAGCTTGGGCGATTATCTTTGCGTTCCCTGTGATTTTCTGTTTTCTTTCGATATTTTCTAGTTATAATTAATAAAACAACTTCTGCTACCCATAACGGACTCGAGATTGATTGGTTTTCTACTAAAGATATGATAGCCGGACACTTATATTTGCTATAAAAACAAACTGAACCGTGAGGCACTTACGAAGGATTTCACGTTTTGTTTGTACACAAATCAGTAATACACATAATTAGCAATGGTTAACAGTCATCTTCTTACCATTTACTTGTATAAAAATCTAAAACCATCATCATCTGCCTAGCCTTTTCCCTACTATGCTAACCATGTTGGGGTCGGCTTCCTTCCAGTCTAAACGGATTCATCTGAACACCAGTATTTTACATGGAGCGACTGCCTATTTGACCTCCACAACCCAGTATCTGGGTAATACTACACCCCTGCCTTGGTAAGACTGGTTGTCAGACTTTTCGGGCTTCTGACGACACGTAACGACTGTCAAAGATCCACGAATGACAGCCGGGACCAACGGCTTAACGTGTTTTCCTAGGCACGAAGGAGTCTCGGTATGTCAAGATGGTCACCCATCCACCGACCAACCCAAGCTTAGCTTAACCTGATAGATCGACCCGTGCGGCTGTTATTACTTAGCCACGAGCTCCTCCTAAAAATCTAAAACCAAACAATAAAAATTCTATAGGTACCTATAGGTATTAGGTACTTACTTACATATTTTTGTTATAGATATTTTTTTTAGTACCTACGTGTTGAGGTTTAGGGGTTTAAGGAGGCCAAATTTTTATTATTTTTGCGATAGGACACACCGTTTTCGAGATATAAGGAAAAGAAAAATTGAGTGTCAAGTTGACACTGTTGACCAAGGCGGCATTTTATTGAAAATTTGAATGTGTGGTTTTTTCTTTTCCTTATATCTCGAAAACGGTGTGTCCTATCGCAAAAATAATAAAAATTTGGCCCCCTTAAACCCCTAAGACTGTAACAAATCTACTAGCATAAAGAAATAAAAGGGGCTAAAGTAAGACTTGAACAATATATTAAATATTAAAAGATAAAAAATACAGACCGGTTTTTAAAAAACACATCCTACCTAAAACACACAGTTATTTAGGAAGGATGTGTTTTTTATAGGACACACCGTTTTCGAGATATAAGGAAAAGAAAAAACCACACATTCAAATTTTCAATAAAATGCCTACTTGGTCAACAGTGTCAACTTGACACTCAATTGAACGAATTATTTGTCAAAATGAATGAAGAATACGATGTGGCCATACACATAATCTATTTTCTTTAATCAGTTGACGTAATCGCTTATTCAGCAACCCAATTTGATTTGACTGTTCTGTTAATTTAACAGGTTTGTTAGTTGATTTTAGATTTGAATAGCCGTCGAGAAATTGGGCGTTAGTATACATATTTTGATACTTACGTTTTATTTCGCACCTTTTTAGGGTTCCGTACCTAAAAAGGAAAAAACGGAACCCTTATAGGATCACTCGTGTGTCTGTCTGTCTGTCTGTCCGTCTGTCCGTCTGTCACAGCCAATTTGCTCCGAATCTAATGGACCGATTAAGTTAAAATTTGGTACACATATGGATGTCTGTGACCCAAACACGTACAGCTAAAGTAAATATATGAATTTTGAATATGAGAGTCACTTTTAGGGGGAAAATAAGAAAATTAAAAAAAAAAAATTGTAAACTGTACCGTATGACATATCAAATGAAAGGGCTTACTATGAGGGTCTCAAACATATTTTTTTTATAATTTTAAAATATATTGTTTTAAAGTTATTTAAGAAAATTGACGAAAATTGACCATTCCCCCCCCTTATCTCCGAAACTACTGAGCCTAAAATTTTGAAAAAAATAAACAAAATAGTTCTATGCCTGTAGATTACAGGAAAACCTATAAGAAGTCTGTGGTCTTAAAATAACATGGTAAATCTATATATATATAAAAATCAAAGTCCTGACTGAGTCACTGACTAATATATCAACGCACAGCCCAAACCAATGGACCTAGAGACTTGAAATTTTGCACATAGATACCTTATATAGTGTTAACATCCACTAAGGAAGGATTTTTGAAAATTCCATCCTTAAGGGGGTAAAATAGGGGATGAAAGTTTGTATGAAAAATCCTATCCCTTGAGTTAATAGACTTGAAACTTAGCACGAATATTCATCTCAGTAAATTATAAAGTTTATCATTTTTAGTTTTCCAAAACTACCCCCTAACTAGGGATTGGGGGTGTCAAAGTTTGTATGGAAGAACTTTAACACGCGGTCCGATTAACTCAAAACTCAGTTTTTATACTTGAGACCAAAAATTATGACTAACGTGTATCAGGGTTTTCCAGAAATCTACCCCTAAGGGGTAAAAAGTTGATTTTATAGCGGAGGATTTTATTGAGGGCTTGATTAACTCTAAAATTGGTGTAAATAATGTTTGAGTCAAGTTATGGAAACATACCAGACGATTTTTGAAACTCTTTATTTGTGTTCGTGAAAACAGAGATACCTACAGTTTATATGAAAAATCTTATTAATTTGGTTAATGAACTTGAAACTTAGCACAAATACTTGCATAAGTAATTAATAATGTTTGTCATTATTAGTTTTTCAAAACTACGGCTCAAATGAGGTTAGGGATGTTAAAGTTTGTATAGAAGTATTTTAAAGCGCAGTCCGATTAAAAAAATGGTACTTTGAGGCAAGTTAGGAAACTTGCCAAACGAATTTTCACCGATTTTGACGACATATGGCTGATGTTTTAAGAGGAAATGGGGGCGAAAAATTAGGTATTTTAAGAAGGTATTGCTGTCGCTCTGCGAGCGCTCCACCCTCGAATTTGTGCGATAAGGACAACTGCAGATTCGAATAAATAGCCTGTGTAAAAAGTCACATTTCGAGGTTTGGCTCTCGCCTATTTCCTCCTCCAATATTGGACCAATTTAAAAGATATTTTATAGACAGAATAAGAAGGATATATACTATGCCCCTATGTTTTTCTTTTTTCGTTAATAGTTGTCAAATTGGTACACTAGGCGTCTGTTGACAGCGGTCTGAATAGGCAATTTTGAGCATTTTTGGAGGGTTCTAGTTCCTATAAAAATAATATATCATCAAAAAGGAAAACATAGGGCATACAAGTAACTGATATTTATATTTCTGTAAAAAATCATTGCTTTATGGTCATTAACCAGAAAGAAAACAGGCGAGAGCGTTTGTATCTTTTTGTATGGAGAAAAGAGCACCCACGTTTTCTCTTAAGGAGTAACTTAGGCTATTTTTATTTTAGAAAAATAATTTGGGTTCCGCGCAAGAAAATTAAAATCCATGAAATCAGGCAACCACGTACAGTCCAGTACAAACTTACTAAGCCTCCGCTGTCTATTACGGCTATAACAACAAATAATAAAAATAAAGCAAAGTTAAAAATGTAAGAGGTCGGTCCCCATACAATAAACTTTTCATTTTGAAAAAAAAATAAAAATTTTAATCTAGCATGTATGTCATCGTCTAGAACTCATTGGATAGAGTACAAACATATTTTTTTTAAATCTTTTAAAATTAAGAAATAGGGGGCCGCAAAAGTTGTAAATTTTAGACCATTTTTGTACGCGCTCTAGCGCAACAATTCAACAAATTAGGAATTTGAAACTTCTTTATACCATGTAGGTACCATGAATACTGTATTTAATCAACAATACTGAAAACGGCGATTGATAAGGTATTTTGTTTAAACATGGGTGATTTTCTGCAACTGCAAAAAATAACCTTCTAATTCACAGTATAGATAGAAGATAGATAGAATACTCTTTATTATGCACACCATAAAAATTACAGATATAAATGTTGAAATTTTACATAGGGTGACACAATGACACAACACAGTATCATTATAAAATAAGTAAAAAGTTATCTTTGCGATTGTTAAACATATAATATGGTACGGAACCCTTCGTGCGCGAGTCTGACTCGCACTTGACCGGTTTTTTTCATTAAATCCCAATGGGTCGATTTAACTACGATACTATTTGCCATGGTATTCTGGCCCACGTTCGGCCGACTTTTCCACTACTGTTCCTACTCCGTGTAATGTAACACACACAAGTAGGATATTATTGGGCACTCTAATCCACACCTGCCGTTCCGTCGGCTCACTCTGTTCGCCTCGTCACTCTCGGTGGGATTAGAATGCCCACTAATATAAATGAAACTAATGTGGTTTAGCGCCTATTCCACCGATCGGAAGGTGAAATATGAAATCCTGCATCATATGGAGGTAAAATAATGGAACGGCGCCTACTCCACTTCGGCCTATTCGTCGCGATGAAACAGAAACATTTGTCAGTGTGGTTTGGGCGCTACTCCACTTTTTGAATCACTTTTGGTTGCGAATGGAACGAAAGTGGTTTAGAAATAGCTAATAACATAAATAATGGATCTACAAACTTTGCGGTTTAAGCCCTATTCCACTTTTAAAATCTTATTTGGTTGCATTAGGTCGATCCCTGCGAATCTACCGTTTACCGTTATGTAACTAAAAGTTAAACTCTTTTAGCTGTTGGTCTGAAAGTTTAATAAAGTGAACTATTTGTTTATAGTGACTAATGAATACCGATGTTTTACCTCGATCAACTACAGCAGATTCTCGGATTGAGCACCAAGCCACTACTTTGGTTGTCAAGTTTTATAACAAGAAGTTTCACACACAGTTTGTTAACTAATCGAACTATATGAAAATAGTAAGCTAAAATTCAGGACAGATTGCCTCATGTCTCTTCATAAAGCAAGAATAAGCATACACCTACAGGCATACACACATTCTATTTCTATGACCCCAGATTGGGGTACCAAGGATATCTGAACTTTAGGATACCGTAAACATTAAACTAAAATATGGGACAGTTTGTCTCACGTCTCTCCACGAAAGTAAGAAATAGCGCACAGGCATCCACGCACGCACATTCTATTTTAGTGACCAGATTGGCTCGAGGACACCCAAATTTTAATTTAAAATTAAATTCAAACAGACGATACAACCTAACCCGTACATACAAATAATGTATTGAGTAGTTCTCTCACATTCTGCTGTCGGAGCATACTGCTGGCTTCGCATACTTATACACTTGCCGTTTCCCGTCTAAACTGCCGTATAGCCAATGTCAAAACGGTGTTGCGCCGTTCAACGGTTCGCCGCTGCACTGTACTCATTCGTGAACCGCCTGACGATAAACGTATCAGGCAGCCGTTGTGTGTGTATACATTATCATTTACAATGTCGAAGTCAGCAACATTGCATCATGCATTAATTTGCTTAGTCGAACTTTATTGTATTGTAAGACGATCGCTGTACATGTTGTAGTCCGTAATTAAAATTCGAGTTTGCGCGAACTTCCTATACCTAATGATTTTCGTCAAACTGGAATATTACCAATTCCGCTAGCTTATTATAAATGAGTGATTCTTTCCTTTTTTTTTTTTTTTTTTTTTTTTTTTTTTTTTTTTTTTTTTGTAATTAGCTGGTTATAGTCTAGGAAATCTTTGAAAAGCCCATCCCATTCCCATTGCTGAATTTAGAAACCGACATCCTTTGCATGAAAGGATTTATTAAAGTTTGTTAGTTTTAGTAGTATGACGATTTTACACTCGCTTTGAGTTTAACTGCAACATAAAATTAACTAAGTTTTTAACGCGAGTTTGCTCACGTTGATTGTTCTGCATATAACAAATTTTGTAAGGATTTTACATACTTATGTATATCCTGATTTCTGGCTCTCAAAAATGCCATTTTATTATTTTCATGAGTGTGATGTCATTCAAAATTTTATATCAAGGTTAATTAAACAAACATACATACTTTATAATAATACCTATTGTAACAGCATGGTATCGGCTTCACCTTTGTCGGCGAGGTAAGAAGCTAGTTTTGTATTTCATTTCTCACGAAAATTGCAATTTGACAGAAAGGTTTTCAATCACTACGGATTAATTAGACGTAAGTATCATAAATTACTCATACAACCGTGAATATTGTAGTTAAGGTTTAATTTTGTTATGAGGTAAATATTGCTGAAATGGTATTTTTTATGTATAAAACCAACGAATTTTAATCATAAAATTACATTCGCTCCAGCTAGTCGATTCTGTAAAAATCTCACCGTGAAAACTTTGCGTGGAGTGAGCTGTCAGTGTCATCCCAGGGATGCTAGGGATTGACCAAATTACATCTACAATCATAATCGAGATTTAAATTATATTTTGTATGCGAATTCTACACATAATGATTTTATATTATTTGTAAGCTAGTAAGTGTGGTGTCTAAACATTACTATTTAAGGGGTTTTAAAATAAAATAGTCAAATAAAAAATGTTTTGCAATTTTATTTAAAAACCCCTTAAAGGTGTAGTAATGTTTAGATACTTAAATAGGTAATAACTTTGAAATAATATAAAATTACCACTACAATAGCGTAAAAAATATTATTAAAATCTCGATTATGACTGTAAAAATGTGCTTGGTCCATCCCTAGCATCAGGTGGAATGACACTGACAGCTCATTCCATGCTCACTTCACTTAAGTTTTCACGGTGAGATGATTACAGAATAGCATTGCAGTATCTTCCAGTGATCTACATCATCCTACAACTATAAAATGTGAGTAAGTACTACCTACTAAGTTTAACATAGTTGTCAGCTACGGACCTGGTTCTTGCCTGCCGGCTGGTCTAACTATCATCAAACTAATTTGATAATGTGATTAATCGCTAGTCAGCTACGGACCTGGTTCTTGCCTGCCGGCTGGTCTAACTATCATCAAATTAATTTGATAATGTGATTAATCGCTAGTCAGCTACGGACCTGGTTCTTGCCTGCCGGCTGGTCTAACTATCATCAAATTAATTTGATAATGTGATTAATCGCTAGTCAGCTACGGACCTGGTTCTTACCTGCTGGCTGACGTAACTATCCCCATCATACCATCCATGCCATCTTCTAGTAATCTATATCCCATTAACATTCTCCTCTCCATAATTATTGAGGTTGGTTACAGTTAAAAAATTAATCTTAGTGTGTTCTATTTAAGGTCTGACACGGAATCAGAATACCAATCACAAAGGCCTACTGCTGCAGTAGCCAAGGTGACGAAAAAACAGCCTAAGAAAAATGTGGTGAAGCGCCAAGCACCTGAAAGCGCCGACTACTCATCAGACTCTAAGTCAAGGTAATTTATATTGCTGCTTCTATGTTTAGGTGTTTGTGGTAATTTAAAATGATATACGCACTGGTACATGATGGTTAGTGAATTTAGAACTGTAAATCAATTTCCGATCATATTCAATGCAGGAATGATGACAGTTACATGAAATTATTATATCCCAATATGTATTACGCTATTAATTCCCCATAGAATTCAACAGAGGTGTATAATACTCCTTAATTTCGTTATTTAAGAAATAAATGCAAATTATTATAAATAAAATGTGTAATTGTTTACAGTAAAAGAGGCATCTTGAGCACGGACCTCTTTGGTTTGGAGGACGATCAAAAGACGAAGACCTCAAGCGGGGACTTCGGTTCATCGCTCATCACCCGTGTTGCCAACGGCAAAGTACGGCGAGCGGCAGACCTTACAGGAGAGTTCTACGTGGAAATCAAGGTATTTTCGAAAGACGAAGTTGTCTCTACCCCCATGGAAGAACGATGGAAGAAAGCCCAGGTCGCGTTAAAAGTACAACTAGATCGCAACACTCCCCAGTGGGACGGGCTGCAAAGGTTTATGAGACGAACTCACGAATTATTTGACAATTCCGAGCCTGTCTTTTATAGGGATAGTGTGAATTTAAAATAAGTTGGCTTTAAATTGCTGGGGACACCAAATTAATTGTATTGATTATTGCAGAATCTACTAGTATTGTTAATCTAATCCTAATTAAGCGTACAAAATTAGTTGACGTAATTATAATCTAAAATGCCTTTCTGTACCGTTTGTAACACATCAGTTGAGCGCAGTCACTGGATAGGTCATTTACGTAGTACTAATCATAAAAACAAAAACATTTCGCATTTTTGTGAAGGTGTTGAAATAATACATTCTGCATTTCGTAATCGTATAGCTTCTTATAGAATTACCGATCCGTCTGAGAATTGTTCTCTGGAACCATTTCTTAATAATAATTTGGACAGAATTAAAACTTTAATTGACATGTCTCTTAAAGAACATACTTGTATAAAAGTTAATTTCGAATATTTTGCTTTGTTTTTAATGTTTAAAAATGATTCTCAGGAGATGAAATCATTTGCCACAAAAAACGTAACTCTACATCAGAATTATGAATTTGATTCACTATTGTCTCAAGTCAAAAATACTTTTAAAAAAAAGATAGAAGAATTTCAGGATCGAGACAGTGGATGGACGTTCTTGAGCAGTTCTCATTTGGAAGTCAATGTTAACAAATATCAACCTTTGCGTGGTTCAGGCTTTATCGAATTGCCTTCTGCAATAAAATCTAAAAAAGCATGTGTTAATATCCGCAATAATGATGACTATTGTTTTTTATGGTCTGTTGTAGCTGCTTTATATCCAGCTAAGACTCATTCTGAAAGAGTATCTTCTTACCCTGATTTTCGTAACGTGTTAAATGTAAAGGGCATGTCATTTCCAGTGAATTTCTCAGATATTGCGCGGTTCGAAGTGAATAACCCCGAAATTTGCATTTACATTTATGGTTTAAAAAACAATACTATCATAGGACCGCTTTACAAACCAAAAGCTTTGAACGGAAAGGTGATTCATTTACTTTATTTAGAAAGAAATGATTTGTCACATTACTGTCTCATTAAAGACCTGTCGCGACTTGTTAAGAATCAAATAACAAAACACCACAGTAAACTGTACTTTTGTGACGTTTGTTTAATGTTTTTTAATTCATGTGATAATCTTAATTCACATAGTTGTGGAGGTGTCGCCACTGAACTACCTCCAAAGGGTTCTTTCATACAGTTTAAAAATTATAATAGAAAGCAATTCGTACCATTTGTTATATACGCAGATTTTGAAACAATGCTAGAACGGTATGAATCTTGTGACCCTGACCCCACTAAGGCGAGTACTGTAACACGACAGCGACATGTGCCTGTAGCTTACGCTTATCATATAACGTGTACGCTAGATGAATGCCACAATCGTTACTTTTCTTATCGCGGTTCGGATTGTGTATCAAATTTTGTAAAGTCTATCTATAAAGATGCACAAAAAATTTACGATATTTTACAAAATAGTGTTCCTATGATTTATTCAAATGATAATGCTCGTGACTTTGAAAACGCGATAACATGTCATATTTGTGAACACTTCTTGTTCGGCGACAGGGTTCGCGATCATTGTCACTTGACTGGTAAATATCGTGGCGCAGCTCATAGTTACTGTAACTTACAATACAAAATACCAACATTTTTGCCAGTATTTTTTCATAATTTGTCCGGTTACGATTGCCACCTTTTCATAAAAGAATTAGGTGAAGCTCCTGGATCTATTAAAGTGATACCTAAAACAAAAGAAAACTATATTTCATTCACTAAGTTTATTCCGATTTCTACTGGGGAAAGCATTCAGGTTCGGTTTGTAGACTCTTTCAAGTTTTTAGGAACTAGCTTAGAAAAGTTGGCTAGTACAATGAAAAACCAAGACTTTAAGCAATTGAAATCTCATTTTCCTAATAAAAAACAATTTAACCTACTCACTCGTAAAGGAGTGTATCCATATGACTATATGTCTCAATGGGAACGTTATGAAGATACGTGTTTACCCTCTAAAAAATATTTTTTCAACTCCTTAACTAATGAGACAATTACCGACGAAGACTATGAGCACGCTCGGTCTGTTTGGTCAGTGTTTAATATTCAAAACATGGGTATGTACACAGATTTATATCTCAAAACAGATGTTCTGTTGCTAACAGATGTATTTGAAAATTTTCGAAAAACTTGTAAACTGCATTACAATCTCGATCCCGCGTTCTATCTTACAGCACCAAGTCTATCTTTTGATGCAATGCTTTTAAAAACAGGAGTTCAATTAGAATTGATTAGTGATGTTGAAATTTTTAGAATGATACAAAAAGGTATTCGAGGAGGAGTTTGTATGTGTTCCAAAAGACATGTCAAAGCCAATCATAAATATTTAGATACTTACGATCCAACTCGTCCAAATTCATTTATCATTTATTTAGATTGTAACAATTTATATGGTTATAGCATGTGTCAATCCCTACCTTATTCCGATTTTAGATTTATGAATAGACAAGAAATTGATTTTTTACAATTGAACTTAGCAGATATCAGTGATACTGCAGAAAACGGATACATTCTTGAAGTTGATTTAATATATCCGGAGAATTTACACATGGAACACAATGACTTTCCCTTTTATCCAGAAAAATGCTTGCCACCTGGTGGTAAGAATAAAAAGTTAATACCAAATTTGTACGATAAATATCACTATGTTATTCATTACATACATTTAAAAAAATGTTTACAGCACGGTTTAGTATTGAGAAGGATCCATCGCGCTATTACATTTAAGCAAAGTTGTTTTTTAAAGCAATATATTGATATTAACACTCAGTTACGGCAAAAAGCAGAGTCAACGTTTGAACAAGACTTTTTCAAATTATTGAACAATAGTATTTTTGGAAAGACGCTGGAAAATAATGAACATCGAATAGACGTTAAGTTAGTAAACAAGTGGTGTGACTCGACCAATAAAACAAAAAAGACTACTTGTGCTGAAAAATTGATAGCCAGCCCATATTTTCATAGCGCCTCTGTATTTTCTGATGATCTAGTGGCAATCCAAATGAAACCTGTGCGTATTATACTTAATAAACCAATATACATAGGGTTTGCAGTATTAGAATTATCTAAGACTCACATGTATGACTTTCACTACTCTATCATAAAACCTTTTTATGGTAACCGAATTGAATTGTGCTATACTGACACAGATAGTCTAGTATATGATGTACAGAGCAATGACGTTTATAAAGACTTCAAGCTCCATTTTCTAAAATATTTTGATACCAGTAATTATGACTGTAACAATGACTATAACTTACCAATTATTAATAAGAAGGTTCCAGGACTGTTTAAGGATGAAATGGGTGGTAACATTATCAAAGAATTCGTAGGACTGCGCTCAAAGCTTTATTGTATTAAAACGTTAAACAAAACTATTAAAAAGGCAAAAGGTACAAAAAAATGTATAACCAAAAATTTTAATATGTTAGATTATAAAAATGTTTTGTACAATAATTGCAATGTTATTCGCAAAAAAAATGTATTGTTTAGGTCAATAAAACATGAAATATTCACTCAGGACGTAAATAAAATTGCACTTTCAAGCAATGATGACAAACGGTTGCTATCATTTGATAAAGTATCTACTTTAGCTTGGGGTAATGCAAATATATTTATGTAATGCATTACCATAATTTTAAGTGTATATTCTATTTGAAATATGATTAGACATAAATTAATTTAAACTTTTTACAGTCTGTTCAACCGATTTTGACTTCTATTCAGTAGGCATATGTCATGATTTTCAAATAATAATAAATTTTATTGATTTAAAATACTGAATTTAGAGTTGAAAGTATGTGATTTGACTCAGATGATTTTGTATCTGTGTTTTCGAGTAGTTAAAAAGTATCTCATTTGACATTTACCGCCAAAAAGTATGGCTGAAAGTTGGTAAAAAACGTGATGTTTGGAGCGTCACCTAGTTTCTAAATTAATTCTCTTGGATCTTCGAAACCTAAAGGTTGTCTAGAAATCTAGTCTATGCTGATACTTATTGACTGCCTAGTTAAATAGTTTGTTCAATATTGTTACCCTGTACCAAGTTTGTATGTGTGCAAGAAGATAAAATATATTATATCAATGAAGACGTTTATCATTTCACTTCAGAAGCGGGGTAAACCCAAAAAGGTACGTAAATAATCTTTAGAATGATAATAATGAATTGCTTGTAATTAATGGTATTTAAAACAATTGATAAAGTTAATTTTTGATAAACTTACCAGAGGCATATGAGAACTAGGTACTTACCTGTTCCTTTATCGATTATTGTATTTTATTTTTAAATAATGCTATCATTTTGTTGGTTGCCTGAATGAAATCCATGAGCGTGATTTTGGCGTACTGGTGTGGATGCCGCACATTATGTCAGGGCAACACTCTGATGATGTGCGGCAAAGTACACTGCTGACTGGACTTATCACGCGCTTTGATTAGGGCTACCCTCTGATAGCGCGGGATATGTCTCAGCCAGGATGGTTGCCTAAATGGAACCCATGAGCATGATTTCGTGGTACTGGTGTGGGTGCCGCACATTATGTCAGAGCAACACTCTGATGATGTGCGGAGAAGTACACTGCTGACTGGACATATCACGCGCTTTGATCAGGGCCACCCTCTGATAGTGCGGGATATGTCTCAGCCAGGATGGTGCCTTAGGTTTATGATTTCTGGGTAATTTAAATGAAGCAATATTTCCAATTTGATAATGATTCCATATTTTTATTTTTGCTACCATTTAACTTAATTATAGCTACGTTCCCGTAAGCCTCTTTATGGAATATAAATGAACAACAGTTGAACATATTATTCTATTATGTAATAGTTTACAAGCAACACGTTAAGCAAGAATAAATTAAAGGTTATGTATGAGTTATGACTATTCCTACCTTACTAACTATTGCCATGATGATGAGTATTTATTTTATTTCATCATAGTATTTATTTTATTTTATGATAATTTACAAGCAACACGAGGTTAGCATAAATAGATTGTTGGTTATGACTATTCCTACCTTAGTAATTGCCATGAAGAACAATATGATAAATGACAAATAATAAATGATAATGCCGCGGCCACACTATACGGACATCGCCGTTGATTACCGCGTAGGTGTAGCCACCACTTGCGGCGATTATTTGACCGAATCTTTACTGAATTTATCTATCACAATAGTCTATCGCGATGTTTAAAGCGTTTATAGGCATTGACGTTGACGTATAATGTTGCCCGGCATAAGTGAACTGTAGTTGTTCCGTGGGATTGTTGGGCGTACTTTGTGACTTCACTGGATTTTGAGTGGATATGATTTTTACTGGATTTTTATGGATTATAGTCATTTATGGATGGATATGGTACCTACTTACTGTAACATATTTTGTACAATTGTTTGTTTTCCCTAAATAAATAAATAAATACTGGAAGGTGAGTAGGTACTTTGTGATTTCACTGGATTTTATGGATTTTGATGGATGAGTGAGTCACTAGTCGTCGGATTGTGATAATGGACGTACTTTGTGATTTACCAGTGAATCACTAGTCGTCGGTTAAATTGTTCTAAATGTGTATAGTAGCTGGGCATAATCTATTACCTGTTTCAATTGATTGAATTAACGAACTTAGCCAACACTTTATTTTTGCTTAGATTTATTTACATGAATTTTAGCCGCTCACACGAACAACTCGGGAACAGCTTATATCTCGCTCGCGTGAGCGGTTAAGTATCGAATGAATTGAAGTTGTGGGTAGGCAAATGATAAATGATACTGATTGTGCGAACGATAAATGGTTTTGTTTCTATGGTTAGGTTTGTAGAACCATTTTTACATGTCAATTAGCTATTATGATGCTCACTGATTTTATGATACTATGATGAATTTTATTATACCATGTTTTTTTTTATGATTATGATGCTTAGTGCTTATTGTGCTGAATCATTGGGACATTGAGTATATCTAGCCTTGAATTCTGATTCATGTGTAAAGATTATGAATTTATTACGCCCCAAGTAATCTGCATAAATAAAACTTAAATGCATCACTTGATAACTGGTGGAGCGATTTGGTTATATTTTGTTTTTACTAAATGTTCGTTAGCCCTGATAGGGTTTTATGGGAATATAAATCGAAAGTTTCCTGAAAAAAAAAAAAAAAGATAAAATTTTGGAATAAGTGAACCTCCATTTTCTATGAACTAGAGACCATATTGAGATTTTGATGCAACGTCTGTCGGATCTGATAGTGTGTAATATTTCCATATTTCATTGAGGTGTAACAATGACATCTGATGTCAAGCCTGGCAATAAAATTATAAATTTACTAAGCTAAATTAGGTTTGAGTTTCATTTTGCTTATAAGTTTTGACATTGCAATAATTATTGCAGGAATAAAAAAAAAATAAAAATAAAAAATTACTCTTCGCTTGCCATAATGAATTCTAACCTGAGTTACTGTTAGTTTGTTAATGATATTTCTTGTGATTGAAGAGGGCCATATTTAATAGTCTGTACTGGATGTTTAATTTTTAAAAGTTCTATGACGTTACCCATACATTGGTTTTATCTTTCTAGATAGGTTAGGTACGATGAGTTTTAAAAGACTAATGTTCTGTTGCTTACATCCTCAGATAAACTCTCAATTGATATTGACTCAAGAAGGTTATGCGTAACGATAAACGTCGGTTAACTGTCAGCACGTTTCTAAATACGTAACAAGCCATTCAACATTTCACTATCATTTAGATCATTTAGAGAATTTATTCCGGGAGGTTTTTAAATATGTATAACACATTAATATTTAATTTATATTAATATAGAAACCTTATGTTTTATCAAGTCGTAAAAACATTAATATTTAACTTATTTATATAATATACCTATAGAAACCTTATGTTTTGTCAAGTTGTAAGAACATTATTTATATATAGTAGGTTGCTAGTAATAAATAATTTAAGTCTTTCTTTGTAATCTTTATACTTAAGCTATTAAAACTACACTATCGTATTAGGTAAGCCTGTGATGATAGTTGTGTTTTAAATAAAAAACAACTATGACACCGAAAGAGATAGTGTCTAAAAATTGATAGTTTTATTATAATAATATTTCTTTCGAGGGTAAATAAGTGGCTTAACACTGTCTTAGTTTTTGTGTAGGACGTTTTAAAAAGAAGTAAGGTTGTTTCCATGACTACTACGTCAATTAATTATAGAACGATTAAACTGCCAACATTGGTCAGTTATGTTAGCTAGTTACAAGTTATCGAACTACTAGCGCTATTGGATAGATAAACTAAAGTTAACTGTCTCAGAAACCGGACATAACTCGCAGTTTTTAAGATGAAAACGATAATTTCGTATGCTATATTTTTATTTTAGCAGGATTTTAAACTGGAATTTTGCACTAGATAACAAAGAGGTTATTTTTTTAAAAATAATATCCATATGTGATCTGATCATTTTATTGTTGAGGACTAAAAGAATGAAGGTTTTTTTTTTATATAATATGTCAGATAGTATAAACGTCCAAGTAGTGTGGGTTGTTCCTTCAGTGACTTCAATGGCGTTCATCTCCTCACATCGTTTCTGGTATTGGTCCACGAACTCCAGAGTTATAAAATTTTGTTAGCAGCGTATCATGTCTAAGCGTATCGAACGTAAAGGTCTTGTATCTGGTTACAAACATATTTTTCTATTACTTTATCGATAACGGGTAGAATAGTACCTAAACGGTCTATAGTTTCCACAGTCGGTAGAACTGATTTTTTTATATATACCTATTGGGTGCACTACAACAGTGTTTAGTGCTTCCGGGTATTTTTCTTGTTTAACACTCGTATTGATTTTGGTTTTAGACAATAACGCCTGTCTCGTCACAGATGGATTTTATTTGTTTGCAGAATGTACAGTTACAGGCTATTCACGATAAAACTGAGTAGGTACATGTGGTGGGATGCAGCAAGTATTAATACTTGCTTTAGTTAAGGCTAGATTATTCTTTAAGTTAACATGTATAATTGTTGCATACCTTCAAGATAATATCTTAACGTTCATTAATGTAGTACTTGTTCTCTTTCTTATTATTTTTTATATTTAACTAGCTTTTGCCCACGGCTACGCCCGCGTGAATGTTGGTAAATATCGCACGGGAACGTACTACCGGGAAATCTTTCCTTATTCCTTGTAATAATATAATTCAATCATGATTCGAAAGACACGTGGCGCAATCTATTATGATAAGAACGTTACTGTTAGTTTTGTTATTGTACGTTGTTGTCAGTTTGTTGTCGGGAAACAAGTAAGTACCTGTATACCTCGTAAAAAAAAGGAATATCGTGATAAGTCCCGTTCTCGATATTGTTTTATAACGTTATTGTTTTCCTCGGGAACAGTACTTTTAGATTTCGGCATGATTGGTTTGGTGGTTTGGTCGTGAAGGGATAGCCAACAAACAAACTTTTGATCACATTTACAATATTTGAGTAATTTGAAACAAAGATTATGTGATATTTAATTTAATGTATTTACACCTAATGCTGATCTACTCCTGGAGCAGTTTACTTACACTCAATGTTATTTGTAGCTTTAGACGACGCACATTGTGGGCCGGACGCGATTCCCAAAACCCGAATATTTTAAATGAGGCTAGTTGTCGATTGTTTGTCGTATTCATAACTGTGGGGTGATTATCTGAACAAATGAGTTTCTGCAGTAGCCGATAGCGATATTGCTAAATGAATTGTACTTTCTTTTGTATACATTTGAGATTTTTAATTATTTTTGTTAAATTAGAGTGGTCCAGTATGCGACGGTTATACTTGGGTAAGATCTTCCTAATACTGATTCTGAATTGTGCATCAGCCAATGATTTCATTTCTAAACTAGCCGTTGCCCGCGGCTTCGCCCGCGTGTATGTCGGTTATTATCCCACTGGAACCTTCTACCGGCATGAAAAGTATCCTATGTCTTAATCCAGGTTATAAACTATCTGTGTAACTGTGTGTAAATTTCATCCAAATCCGTTCAGCCGTTATTGCGTGATTGAGTAACAAACATCCAAACATACAAACTTTCACATTTATAATATTAGTAGGATTATTTTTTAAGACCACTAAAGTGGTTTGATTAACCGATTTGTTTTGTTGCGACCAGACAAAATATTGTTTGGTCTTAAACTCACTAGTACCTATAAATAAGGACCATATCATACTCGAGATGGAGTTGGACGTGGAGGACGTTACAAATAAAACTTAAAAAGGAGATTATCCAAATCCTCCATCAAACGCCAGTTACTCAGCTAACCAAGTAGTGCCGGTCTAGTCATACGTACATACACATACACGTCATTACACATATTTACAGCACACACACCGCACAGATACACGCACATACATACATACATCCATATTAATAATTATGTCACTCTCTGTATTTTTTTACTATAATTATCTGAGTACTTCGTAATTGGCGTAATGTTTGGTATAATAATCTGTGTTTGCTTAGCGCAAAAATTCAAAATGGTCAGCTTGTTATCAAGAGAAACTCGTAGTGTAGATAAAATTAAGAAATTGTTGCCGGAGTTACATATACGGTTTAAGACATTTATTTCTCAAAAAGAATACAATTCACTTAATATGAGAAATACAAGATAACCTTAAAACTAAATATGAGAATTACTTATGAAGAAGGTAGGTACTCGTAAATAAATAAGTTAGATAGTAGACGAGCAATTTTTACAGTGTTGTGGGTAAAAGGAAAAAGTGAGTGTACTATTACATGTCGATTCTTGAAGGCAAGTCAATAGCAATTACACATTGAACGATTTATATGTACCGTAATGTTTCGGAAATACAGAGTAGGTATCCTAGTTATCTTTATACTTAGCAAATTAGTAAATAAAAATGGCAACTGATTTATATGTAAATTAAATTGGTGTGGTGGGTTATATTTAAAATCTAGAAAAATCTTTTAAGATGTGGTGCTTTATGGTTTTTTTTGTATAAAGTAAAGGACTGTATCTCTTTAATAAAAGAGATACATATCTGGTCCGTATCAAGTTAGAAAGGTATTTAACAAAGAGGTATATATACGCAGTGAATGGAATTTATCGCGAGTTTTGGAACGGATCAGACTGATGAATCGTCAGAAAATGAATAGTTAAATGAAATGCAGGCAAATGAATGGTAGTCTATTGTATTCAAAGATAATGTAAACTGATAAATGCTAGCGCAATCTGCGCTTAGGATACATAAGGTTTATTGTAAATTTTTGTGTTAATCATGTTTGTTTTTGTTTTTCTGTTTTCATGTTGTAATGTACGAGTATATACGCGATACGGGTTGCGCATGGTGCGCGATACTGGTGCTAGTTGCGCGTGGTGCGTGATGCTGGTTGCGCATGGTGCGCGATTGTGGTTGCGCGTGGTGCGCGATGCTGGTTGCGCGTGCTGCGCGATGCTGGTTGCGCGTCGTGCGCGAGGCTGGTTGCGCATGCTGCGCGATGCTGGTTGCGCGTGGTGCGCGAGGCTGGTTGCGCTAGGTGCGCGAGGCTGGTTGCGCGTGGTGCGCGAGGCTGGTTGCGCCTTGTGCGCGAGGCTGGTTGCGCGTGGTGCGCGATGGTGGTTGCGCGTGGTGCGCGATACTGGTTGCGCATGGTGCGCGATACTGGGTGCGCGTTGTGCGCGATGCTGGTTGCGCGTGGTGCGCGATACTGGTTGCGCATGGTGCGCGATACTGGTTGCGCGTTGTGCGCGATGCTGGTTGCGCGTGGTGCGCGATACTGGTTGCGCGTGGTGCGCGATGCTGGTTGCATCGTTGACGCTTGTGTCAAATAATACCAACCAATATTATAAATCTGGTTTATTTTCATAAATTATGTTGATACGTAATAGCTAAATTGAATACTTTATACTGTTTCAATATAAATGTGTTCGCTGGTAACATTTATACAGATTTGTATTTATCACTAATTCTTGGACATTGTATCGAGTCGTGGTTGACGAACACGCACCTTCTAGTTAAAAGGTTTAATCTAACTCTTAATGCTATTAAAGTTAATAATTGTCTAACTAGCACAAGAATGTCATGATTTGTTTAAAAATTTAAAAATTATGATTGTTTTGTGTGTGCCAGGAGGCAACACAGTGTCGGATGGCCGAATGTCATGATTTTCAAATAATAATAAATTTTATTGATTTAAAATACTGAATTTAGAGTTGAAAGTATGTGATTTGACTCAGATGATTTTGTATCTGTGTTTTCGAGTAGTTAAAAAGTATCTCATTTGACATTTACCGCCAAAAAGTATGGCTGAAAGTTGGTAAAAAACGTGATGTTTGGAGCGTCACCTAGTTTCTAAATTAATTCTCTTGGATCTTCGAAACCTAAAGGTTGTCTAGAAATCTAGTCTATGCTGATACTTATTGACTGCCTAGTTAAATAGTTTGTTCAATATTGTTACCCTGTACCAAGTTTGTATGTGTGCAAGAAGATAAAATATATTATATCAATGAAGACGTTTATCATTTCACATAAGGATGGTATTAAAAGCAAAAAACGTGGTTACCGTTCACTGCTGCTGTAATTTTCACGCAACCAACGCAATACAAGTCAAAATCGCTTGAACGAACTGTAAAAAATGTATGTACCTACTAAACATGTACTTAAATAAATATAATATTTTAGTTCATAAATCTGTTTCATTTCCACTCCCGCTGACAAAGCGCATTGCGATGACTGGTTTGTGTAATACAATACCGTTCGCACACTTGTCGCTTCATGTTGCCCATCAGGTTGAACGTGATAAAACATGAAATTGATTACAGTGCAATGTTAGGAGTTTGCATTTCTTATTAATATAACTACTTGATCATACATCACAAGGCAGTTAGCCGGAGCAGTCATATCACGTTGAATAAAAACGAAACGAATTGTAAGTATTGTACAAGTACCCATGTATTTATAACATTATTGCATCATGTTGATTATGTAATTATAATTAATTATTATTTCATTTGTTTCAGATCATTGATAATGTGTGATTCTCCAGATATTATCGACTTCTCACAATACGCTCAAGGTTTTCCGACTCCGAGTTCAAGCTGGCATATCCCAGATTTACCAGAACAACAAACATCTGCTAATATGGAACCTAGAAGACGAGACTACGGACCTGCCAACAAGAGACCTAGAGCCAGAAAGGAGTGTCTAAAACAGAAGTCATCTCTGCCTACATGTGAATCATACGTTATAAACAATGAGAAGAAAAAAGGTTTACGACTGATCCAGGTACAAGTGTTGGATATCAGTGAACAGCAAGAACCTGCAAGTGACAATCAGGGTGTGGTAATGTTAAGTGCGCAGTATGTAGTGACTGAATTGGTGGACCATGTAATGGAGGAAACGCAATCGTTAATTAACAAAATATCGAGAAAACTTTGTGGGGACAGTTGTTATTATTAACATGTGTCATTATTTTGTAAGTACCTACTTCATAAGATAATGTGTAAGATTTGTAGTAATATTATTAGGTATGTAACATTTATTTGCTTTCTTATTCTTTAGTGTTTATACATATTAGGTTTTTATGTTGAGTAAGTTTTGAATGTATAAATTATTAAAATATCAAATATGTAAGTTTTACTGTAGTTAACTTAGCAGGTAGGTAAGTAGGTAAGTTAAAAAAAATAATAATAATAATTGCTTTGTATAATCTAGTTGGTACAGCAAAAGTTTTGACATTTATTTGCTTTCTTATTCTTTAGTGTTTATTCATCTTAGGTTTTAAATGTATAAATTATTAAAATATCAAATATTTAAGTTTTATCGTAATTAACTTTTGTATGTAGATACTATTAATTTCTTTTATACAATCGGAATAATGTTCATACATCACAAGTTTGTAAGTTAAGAATGTAGGTAGGTATACACAAAGCGAACATTAAATAAACTATGTAGTGGCAGTTGTTATTATTAATGGGTAGGTAGTTATAATTAGTTTCTAATAATTGTAAATAATATGAAAAAGTAAATAAAATTATATTCTTTTATAATTTAAATTATGTTTTATTTTGTATTAGGTACTTATTTATACTCGAACTCTAAATTAGCTCTAGTCTAATGATATATAATATAGTGTTTATTTGCTAACAGTTTTTTTATTACAATAAATCGTTTTAAATCATGATGTAGGTATTTCAAATTTTGTAAGTAATATCATTTTGCTGCAGCTAATTTAAAGTTTGATGATTAAGTTACCCTGAAAACATTTAAATAAAACAACCATAAGTAAATTAATTAATCATTTTTATTAACTGCATAGGTATGACAAAATAAATTAAAATAGATTAAATACAGACATATTATTATCAACATACCATTTTCTAATACACACCGCATTATTTAATGCACAATTCATTTTATGGTTCACACAGTTAAAATCACTTTTATTTCTACAGAACTTTTTCTTTAATGTTGCAAAATTAGGACATCCCTTCTCACCTATGTCGATCACTTCACAGTTTGCACACATGTCTTTAATCCACTTTATTTTTTCCAAACCCTTTGTAATAATTTTTTTATTTTTTAAATACGGTACGATGACGTGTTGGAACTCTCTGTAGTCTATATAGCCCTCACTCCAGAAAATTCCACGATTTCTTTCCAACCATCGCACTTGCTTCTTTTCTTCTTGAGTTAAATAATAAAACGAATGCGGTGGTTTAACCAAGAACGTCTGTGTGTGCTCATTACTTACTATGGCCACTTCCTTGACGATAAAATTATTGTCTAAATCTTTGAATCCTTGGAGTTCGACAATGATGAGGTCCGCGTTCATGATATCTTCTTCACAATGTTACTTAATGGTTTGTATTCAACAATGCAATCGTTCAGAATGAGACAGTATGCTGAAGTTTGATCTGGTATCTCTGAATCACTCTCAATTTCTACCCTCACATCCACAACAGGTCCAGTCTTTAGATTATCAGCTTGTCTAGAGCAATCGACTACAAACAGCGGTGCTAAATCCCTAAATTGTTTCTCGCTTAGTATGGGCTCCGAGCGACGTCCGTAATACGACTGTTGAAATCTGGTGTATTGCTCGTATAATAAAGCGATTCTGTTATTAGCAAAACTCACATTTAAGTTTTCATAAGGAAAATAGGTTGAATTGAGATACACTCTAACGTCTCGAATATAACAGTGATCGAATTGAGACATGTCAGAACTTGCATTGTTTTTTCTATTTGTCTGTAGACCAATAATAATGTATCTTGGTTTTTCTATTTGAGATGAAGTTTTGATAGACCAGGTATGTTTTGTAGTTTTAGGCAAGGCTGGATATTCGTACAGATCCCAATTTCTGTATATCATTTGAAGTGGGCGATCTTTCTCTAATACTTTTAACAAACCAATTTTTTCTTTGTCTGATACTTTAACATGCGGTACGCGCCATATGATTTTGTTGATCTGAACATCATCCACTACTTCGCCAGTATTAAGTTTTACAGCGTTCAAATTAGTGTTACTTCGTAATAATATCAGTTCATGTCTACTATTTATCACAACTTTTTTAAAATCTTCTGCAAAACCGAGGAGGTTACGAAGTGGTATAGAGACAGAAAATCTTCCTCCATGGATATTTTTTATGCCATCAATATTCCAACCCCAGGCATTAGACATTTTTGATTCACTTTCGGTCATTGAAATTAGTGATTTCATGGTTGTTGTTATACCTGCATTTTTTATTTTATCAATCTCCACTCCATTTAGCTCATACCTAATGTCTTGGAACAAGTAGAGTAGAGCATTGTTCGTGAAATTGACACTAGTAGCTGGGTCCTTCGAATCTTTTTTGGTAACGATAACAGTTCCTTCCAGATATAGGGTGCTAGCTGATGGTAATATGTACAAGTCCTGTTGATTGATAGGTATGCGGATTTCATCGTTCCTGTTGAAACTCGTTATATAGGGCTTGTAGGAATGAAATTCGATTCCTTCTATAGTATTATCGTAATTCGGAGCGGATAAAACGTCTAAGATATTCATTTTAACAATCCGATCGCTCTAAGGAATGCTTTATTGTCTTTAGTTAATTTTATTTTCTTCTTAGAGGCAGGTCTTATTTGATAAGTAGCTCGAACAGAACTGATATTCTTTACTTGTTGAGACACATTTTTATTGAAATCAATCATTTTTTTCTTCTGAGATGCAGATATACCTGCACTTCTTCACCACGTAAATTAATTAATCTGTTGTTTATATCTATCAGCCTGATGTGTATGCAGCTTATGTTTTTTTGATTGATTGGAAAGTATATTGCGTTCTTAGGAATTTCTATGATCCTGTATCCAGGTGGTACATTAAGTGCAAATTCGTGAATAATATGACTTGGTTCACCGTTTACATATGAACCGCTTACAATATCACATTCAATCCTGACTACGGTCGTAGGTAGAATGTTGACTGGAGACTGTGACACATGCCATTTATTTGCTTTCAAGATTTGTTTGTTAAATCCTAATAGTCTTCTAAAAGAGTCTTCTTTGATAAAATTAATGTCTTTTGTACAGAATATTGTAGTTTTTAAAGTATTATTATTGCACCGTAGTTTGATCGCTGCATCTTTTATTTCGGATTTTAAATAATCGCTGATATCTTGCAATTCATAAGTGCCTTCCGGTATTTCAATAACTTCATTAAAACCATAATAGAACTTATTATTACTTTTATCAATGTTTGGAATAGAATTAAAAGTTGAAAAGTGCAATAAAGCACACTCATACTCTCCATCTAGTTGCAACGTATTAGGATAGTATGTAGTTAACACTGACGAGTCTCCAGTTATAGACAAAGTGAGCGACATCTTGCAAATGCTTGAAATTAAAGAAAATCATATATTTTATAATACATTTTTATTCCAAAAAGTTGACAAATAATTTAAACATAAATGACCACAATTGATTGCGTTAAATTTTTGATATCTTGTGTAGTTATAAAACACATTACAATTTTTGAAATATTGCATCAATTCCATTGGAGATTTTAAATTTCCATAGCTATCATAGTATTCACAGTGATTGTAAACTTTAGCATAAGCTACCCAATGCGTTCCTTCGTTCTTAGAATCGTCTAAGTTAACGATACCACATTCAATACATTTCGCCTTCCGAGGTAGTTGATCCTTCATGTAGACCCCACGAAAATATGGGATGTCTCTTGAATACTTTCGGATGTCTATATTAGTTAGAGGGCGATTGGGTAGCAAATTATTCAGTTTTTTGAAGATGTTATAAACAATCCTTTACCACTTTTATATGGCTTAATGTATAAACCCTTGCCCAACACTAAAGCCTCCATAGCTTTATTATGTCGTTCTGTTTCTTGCAAATTTTGTTTGCTTGCTTTGTAATCATTGACGGTTTTTGCAATGCCAGCTGCACCACCAGCTAAAGTTCCTAAAGCCGATAAACCAGCGAAAATTGGAATTAAAGGTAGAATTCCTCCAGTCTTTGGTAGGGGTATTACTCGGGGTACTCGGATTCGATGATGAGTGTTTGAAAATAACTTTTTTGCGGTTAAATAAGCTGCTTTTATTAAAGTCTTATTATCTTTGCGTTTGAGTTTCTTAATTTTTGATTTTATTTTTGAAACTAAGGTTTTAAATGTTTTGATGCCTAATCCAGACTTTAGTTTCGCTTTCATAACTTTGTTCACTAACCAAGAGCTTAGTTTTTCACCTTTCCCGGCATCTTTTGATTTAAGTCTTTGTTTAGCCATGTTAAGTAGTTGTAAATCGGCTTTGTGACGATTTGCTAAGTCTGTATGGTTTGTATACGCAATGTCGTGTTGCTTGCAAGCTTCGTCTAGCTTATTTACACCTGGGTCACCTCGCGCTAAGCGTTTGTGAAGTTTGGTTCCTGGTCCGCAATAATTGTATCCTGGCAAATGAACTTCGAATGGTAGATTATTAATTATGCTGTTAACTAGTCCACCTCCTTGCATAATTCAAATTATAATGATAGCATTTCAAATGAAAAATGGTTATATAATATCTTAGTCCATTATTGCAGTTTTTTCAATCCAACTGTTTTCTGCACTGTTTAGACCTAACCATTTGACATACAATTTATTTCCTTTCTTTTTCAAAACCTTTTCTATCAAATAAACATCAGGATAGTTAGATCTTTGCAGTTCTTGTTCGTAAAAAGCTCCTAATACGATTTGTTTTCGTTGATCTTCTATGTGATATGTTACTGGTATAGTTTTATTTACTTTTTTTATAATAAATAATTCAGTTGACCAATTAGGAGTGTAACCTTTCTCAAAACTATGTTTGTATTTACTTATACGAACACAATCACCAACTTTGAATTTAGGCTTCCACTGTACTAAATCATGTTTTTTTATTTTTTTTATATTTTCTTTGATTACTTGTTCATTACATTTATTCACATCAACCGGTTTAAATTGAATAGTACGATGTTTTGTGTTGTTATATCTCTTCAATGTATCTTTCAATGGTAGACCTAACCACTTATAGTTTCCAATGAGACTAAAATGTTTATATAATTTATTTTTTACCGTTCTAATAAGTCTCTCTACAATTGATGCTTTTTTAGTAGAAAACGTCGAGTAATGGTTAATGTTGTGCTTTTTCATAAGTGTTTGAAAAGTGATGTTATAAAATTCTGTCCCCATATCAGTTTGTAAGTTAACAGGATTATTACGACTACTAAGCAGTATATGTTTGAATGCACGAGTAACATCAAATTTATTTTTCGATTTTAACGGTTCAGCCCAGGCATATTTTGAGAAGCAGTCAATCACAACTAAGATGAAACTGTAACCTTTGTTATACTTTTTCAGGTTTTGCATATCCATCAAATCTGCTTGCCATAAGTCGTGGATTCCTTTCAGAATAACAGAACGTCGAAAGAAATTTCTTCGTGCAGCTTTGTGTATTTCATTTACAATTTGCTGTTTTACCATTACGGGGTTTTTTGAGGTAATTTATGTAACTCTGCTTTAGTATAAAACTTATCTTGCAAATGAGTTAAAACCTCAGGTATCTTATCTTTTAAAGTAGCTTGAACTGTCGCCTTTGCATCTTTTATGATTTGAGAACGCAATGCACCAATCAGATTATTACGTTCTTTAATCGTATTAGCATTCAATCGATCTACATAATCCTTGTTCACAACCTGATTATTTAATTCTTTAAACGTGTTAGCAATCAATCGATCTACATAATCCTTGTTCACAGCATCGTCTGCTTCTACTGGAGATCTAATTCCTCTCAGTCTTGATGTTTTTAAATCAAAATCTCCATTTTCTGATTTTAACAATGCATTCTCATTAAACTCAAATATCTCTGATAAACGCAGTCTTTTGTGAATGTAGTGTCCGAATTTGTCTACGTTCATGTTTAAGGTGTATTGTATCGAGAGGCTGATAGTAAAATAAACACATTTTTTATTTTTTATTTATTTATAACTTTACTTTCACGCAATTCTTCAATGATAGATATAATTTCATTATCTAATCCTGTGTTGCCAGCATCTCTAGATGCAATTAATAATTTCAACCTTTCCACTAATTCATTAGGATCATCCCAGTACACTAAATCAACGTTTTTTCTCCACTTTTTTAGTAACGGTAGACCCTTTCCCTGAACTGCATTCTTCAATTGAAAAAGAGGTTTAATAACTTGCAAATATTTTTGACCTTTATTACTTTTTATTGGCTTACTTGGCTCATAGTCTCGACGATGTGCATTTGTATCAATTAGCATCGACTTATAATTTTGCATATCACTATCTGTAACCAAACTTAAGTCTACATCTTTCTTAAGCAATAACTGTTTTAAACCAGGAGTATTTCGGTATTTACATCCAGCCACGGTGATGTATTGATCGTTGATCGTTATGAAAGCAGAACCTAACATCAGTTTCCCGCGCTCTGCTCTAACCCCAAATGGAATATCTACCAACGCTTCTGAAGATAATGACCAGGATGACGTATCACAATCTTGATTCCTGTCAACTACTGATTCATAAGAAGAGGCACTGCTGATATCGGATTCATATTTGTCTTCATCACCATTATTATCGTTACTTTCTGCGCTACCGGTTCCTTCTTTCTGCACAGATTCATTAATAAACGGAACATCAGCAAAATCATCACTAGCACGCAGTAGAGGAGTTTGCTTACTAGCATTAGCAATTAGATTTAGAGGTTCTGTTACAGGTTTAAAAACAGACTCCAGTGCTTGTTTATTGTTAATCTCAGCATCTCTCATTTTTCGTACTTTTATCTTTACAGCTTTTGCCGCATCAACAATTTGTCGTTTCAAGGATTTTTCCATATTGGTAAAATAGGTTGTAATGATTGTGGTTGTGTGTTATTGATGTAGTGTCGTAAGTTGAATAATAATGTCAAGCAGGTAACAGCCTTTTATATGTATTCGTGTTCTTAGTCAAAGACTACAAACGTGTCAAATTTACTTCTGTAACATCCTTTGTTTTTGGAACAATCTTTATTAATTACAACATAATTGAAAGGTATACTCCATATTTTAGAACACATTTCACGAAATTCAATCCATGTCATGTCAGTGTTGACGTGTTCTTCATAAACATGTCTCATATTTCTTTCATCTTGCTTAAACAGTACGATTAGATTTGCGTTGTCTCTTATTAACTGCTTAGGGATTTTACTATACGTCTGATTTAGATAAAAACAATCGATGAACTTGTGTCTCCCCATAGCAAAATAATCACGCATACTACTTTGATTTTCACAAGCAACATCATCAAATACAATTACTGAATTCGGTTTTGCGGTCTGAACACTCAGTACTTGCTCATTTTCATGATATTTCTGAAATGAAATGCCTGGTACTCGTTGCAAGACTTTTTCTAAAAAAACGTACTTGGGTTGTTGCAAGGTTTTCGAATAAACATAAACATTTTGAAATCTTAAGCCATTCTCGTGTATAAGAAGACCAATTAATAAATTAGTTTTTCCACAATTTGACGGTCCACAAATGATGCATCGTACCGATTTAGGTAATAATTCTCCATGACGTAAACCAGTCTCCTGAGAATGAACACAAAGCTTATTTACGTGTAACGATTGTGGTTGTTTTACAAATTTCATGACGACTGCTTGAACGGTTATATTAATAATGAGTTAATTATTGTATTACGTTGACATTTATAACTCATTGTCGCTAACTCGAGCAAATGTACGAACAACCTTACCATGGTTGTCCTTCAATATAAGATAGTGAGTGTTTTCTAAATTAGATTTAACGGAATCTTGTATCTGTCGGTGGAACAAATCTTCTGTTTGGGCTGTATAGCTGTTCTGGTGTTTTGAAGAACCGTTATCTGTATTTTTCTGACCAATTTGCAAATCTTGAATAAATATAACCTCGCCACTAGAATTCTTGATAATAAGTTTATTACAAATATCTTCTAAATCAGATTTCACTGAATCATGCATTGTAGTTAACTTAGTTATGACATAGGTGTATTTGGTTTCGTGATAATTCAACCTTCTCACTACAGTAGTAAAGATCGAATGTAGCGTTAAATTACTGCGATCAATTATTTATAAATTAATATTTCTGTTTCATCGCGAGGAATAGGCGCCGAAATGGAGTAGGCGCCGTTCCATTATTTTACCTCCATATGATGCAGGAATTCATATTTCACCTTCCGATCGGTGGAATACGCGCCGAACCAGTATTTTACTGCATTACGTAGGATTTCATTTATACGAGATTCAAAATGCGGAGTAGCGCCCAAACCACACTGAAAAATATTTCTGTTTCATCGCGAGGAATAGGCGCCGAAGTGGAGTAGGCGCCGTTCCATTATTTTACCTCCATATGATGCAGGAATTCATATTTCACCTTCCGATCGGTGGAATACGCGCCGAACCAGTATTTTACTGCATTACGTAGGATTTCATTTATACGAGATTCAAAATGCGGAGTAGCGCCCAAACCACACTGACAAATGTTTCTGTTTCATCGCGACGAATAGGCCGAAGTGGAGTAGGCGCCGTTCCATTATTTTACCTCCATATGATGCAGGATTTCATATTTCACCTTCCGATCGGTGGAATAGGCGCTAAACCACATTAGGATTTCATTTATATTAGTGGGCATTCTAATCCCACCGAGAGTGACGAGGCGAACAGAGTGAGCCGACGGAACGGCAGGTGTGGATTAGAGTGCCCAATAATATCCTACTCACACAACATACACACACATAACACAAGCATTAGGTTGCTTAGCTTGGGACTAGATGGCGTTGTGTGAAATGTCCAAGGATATTTATTTATTTATTTTATTTAATGTGGGCCGCGGACCAGAGGTCAGTGTTGCCCCTAACCCTAATAAACCACTAAAGTTATTTAAAACAGGATATTCATCAAATTTTTATTGATGAATATTATATAATTATCGGTTGTCATGGTATGGGCATGTGATGCGGAGGAATGAGGAAAATGTGGTGAGGAAAGTTTTGAGTATGAATGTCGATGGCTATAAGAGTAGGGGAAGACCAAAGAAACGATGGATGGACTGTGTGAAAGATGACATGGCTAGAAAGGGTGTGACTACCGAGATGACGACTAATAGAGAAGTATGGAAAAAAAGGACATGTTGCGCCGACCCCAAATAAATTGGGATAAGGGCAGGAGAATGATGATTCATCAAATTTTTATGAGAGAAACTTAAAGTTACTAGCTTTCAATTAAAAAAAGAATCATCGAAATCGGATCTCATAAGAGCCCAGGCGGAGATATCCAGTAGCCCCCAATGGCCCCTTTTTGGACAGACCCTTTTTAGACGTAGTACCCCTACAATCAAAAATTCCCGACGGCAAAAAAATTATAATTATAAAGTCTTAAAACCTGTATACCAAGTTTCGTCCAAATCGGTTGTTTAATACGACCGAGGTACCAACAAACTGACAACCGAAAGCAAATTTTGCCAGACTTGCTTGACTAGTACGCAAAAAATTTGCGTTCCAGGTAAGTCCTTGGATGCATCGCACGTATGGAGGCAGATTTAATACTGCTACACTCTAGAGAAGTTTTGAATTTAGTTAGTTTAGTTTGTTTCTGGAGTGACGATACTTTCTAAGGACCACGTTTCGAGCATCTTGGGCAGTATCTCCGCTTCCGACCATGTTGACTAGCCGATAATTTTACTACTGCTGGAGTTATTCACATTACAGTGCGGCCGTTCGAGAGCTTGCGTTTTTGACACCTGTTAGTTTAACAATTTCAAGTAACGAATAAGGATCAAATTCGCAAAACACTTATTGTCAGTGTGAAACTAATAGTTGTCAAGAACGCATTTTCTCAACAGCGGGTCTGTAGACTGTGCCGATACGAAGGAAAGAGACTTAAGGGAAATAGAAGAGAAGTAGGTAGACCCTAGTAGCAGTCATGCAAGTAAGTACAACAGAACCCAGCAAGGACTCTATAAATAACCCCAAAATATTCAAATTGTAGACTTCCATTTAGGTAGACTAAACTTCAAACCAACCAAACATTCAATCGCGTGACTCCACCGAATCATGCTCCTAAATTATTGAACGAATTCTAGCTAAGTGGAACTGCTCAGGTTTAGGTAACGGAGGCAGCTACTGATGTAAATTATCAAGTAATGTTATTTGAGGTTAACATACAGTTTTAACAACTTATTTATAGCGCGGCCTGGATCATGGGAAATGATGTTTTAATATAAATGATAAGAATTCGCGGCTGTCAATCGTAGATCTTTGATACTCGTTACGGGTCGTCAGAAGCACGAAACTGTGACAACCAGTGGCAACCAAGTGGTATCATACAGTAACTGGGTTGTGGAAGTCAGTTAGGCAGTCGCTCCATGTAAAATACTGGATTCAGCTGCATCTGGTTGGACCGGAAGCTGAACCCAACATAGTTGGGAAAAAGCTAGGCAGATGATGACAAGCTATGCTGGCTGTCCGTGGAATGCCCTCGTGAAGGCTCTTTGAATACAATATGTAATTCGAAAACAATGTGAAAATAAAATTTTTCATGTATTTGAAACACACGATCTACGTTAGTTAACAAATACGCACCGATCGTACCAATGTATGCTATTTCCCAAATCTGATATGGCATTCATGGTTCACAATCTCAAGCCAGAATATAATTCATGCTTGACAGACGCCAATCATCGTCTCAAACTCCCACTTAAATCGATGGGACGTAAACGAACGGGCAGACACAGTCCCACTCAATCTACGGGACCGTTTTCCTGACCCATTTAGAGGTCAAACGTCAAATATAAAAGCCATTACCTGCGAAAAATCTCAGAAAACCTTGTCGTTAATGATTGTCCATTGCACTTGTGAGAAAAGGAATCTTTTCAAGTAAACTGTCCGAGTGTCTCTTGGCTGTTGAAAACTGAGTGGCGTTTTAGGTGCCCCCGAACGTGACAAGTGAAATGTTAGGCGGCTAAAATGCTGCTTTAATTAGAATTTTTTTTCGTGACTCTTTTGATCCTAGCAGTTTCGAATATTATGGAAAAGAAAAGAAAATACGTATATTATGTAGTTTTGGATGCACTCCAAAGTGGAATAAGGTGTTGATAAAATTTCCATAAATAAGAGGTAAAGTTATCACGTCGAAAAATTCATGGCTTTTCGAATTCAAATAATTAAAAACAATCTGCGTAAAAGGCCAATCAAAATCCAACTTGTTTGCGCCAAAAATCTCTGCATCGTTAAAATTACTTTTTCCCAGAATGCCTACCTTGTTACAGAGTTCCGTTGCAACTGACATAAAATGAAATCAGAATCTTTATCAGATTTACAGGTATTTTAACAAAACAAAAAAAAAACGGCCAATTGCGAATCAGACTCGCATACGAATGGTTCCGTACCACTCTATAAATATTTACCACTACATATTTTTTTTATATACTTTATTAAAAAAAACACGTTTCTTTTATACTCCTCCTTTAATTGTTATTTTTATTTTATTATTTGTTGCTATAGCGGCCATAGTAGTAGGAACACACTCTCTGAAAATTTCCAGACGGATGAACGGACAGTGGAGCCTTAGTAATAGCGTCCCCGTTGGCACCCTTTAGGTACGGAACTCAAAAAAAACATATGAACAGACAAACACTAAGTATAATGTAGTATCGTTACAATAACAAACTATTCGTACAATAAAGCTCCATTTACACGGCGCAAGTTTATTGCCTGTGGCATACCATAAAATTGAAGGGTAAATATCTGGCACCGTCTAAACAACACGTACAATATTTTTGCACGATACGGGCAACTTTCAAAACTGGTATAAGCATGTACAATAGAATCGCACAGCACATACAATAATTGCTCGTACAATAAAATCGCATTCAATTCTGACATGATCTGACATTTGTGCTGTCATTGAAATATGAGTGCGGTGAGTGAGGGTGTGTTAATCGTTGTTGCTATTTTGAGGCAAGAAATCAAATCAAGAACAACTTGAAAAATATCTTGAGAAGACGTTCAATAAAATTAAATGAAATATAATTTCTAGGCAAAACTTGCATGCAATAATCGCCTGTCAATTTTATTGCCTGGTGTAAGTCGTATGCGATTTTATTGAATGGAAAAACTTGCATTCAATTATTGCACACGCCATTTTATGGAATCGCACACGTGTAAATACTTCATGCAATTCTTGAATGTCAAATGATAAATGGTAAATGATTTATTTTCTGTAAGTAGGTTTGTACAAACACTTTTACACGTCAAACATATTTTTTTTTAAACTAGATGAGTTCGACGTTTCCTATCTGACTACTCTCTGGAACAAAAAACTTGAACGTGCTTTATGGGCATGCAATTATTGCTCTTCAACGTTCCAGAAACTTGCACCGTGTAAACGGCGCTTAATCGAAGTATGCACATGAGAAAAACAAGAAACATTCCAAAAATACGTATCTAATTTCATTGAAAGGAATTCGTTTACAAAATATGAACTAAAACTACCCTGAAATAGGGCACAAACTATAAGTCAAAGTTGCCCCAAATTGTTGCTTCATGAAGCGTCATTTTAAGGCCAGTTCTCGACTGCGCTCTCTAAACGTTTCTGGATTAATAGCTCTTGTTTAGCTCGAAAATGTTTGTCATCGGGCAGGTGGGCGATTTTGATTTACTGGTCTTGGTTAGACCAGGGACTAACCGACTGCACTGTGGCATAGCGTGATCGATGTAACCTTTGCTTTATGGATGCTGCGCCTTAAATGGCTGCGAATAGCCTAAACTGTGGGCGATTTAAAAGATTGATATTGATCGAAAATAAGCCTTATGTACAAGGAAAAGCATAAAATGGGACTTCTACCAGTTCAACTAAGGGTTGGCATTTTCTAAATAAAACAGCACGCGCGTAGCTTAAAGACGTTTTGTCGACGGAAGAATAGACAAAATTACACATTGGCATGCTTACGCGCGTAGAATCCGTAGAAATATTTCTAAAATCTGTCCTTTTGTCTATTCTTCCGTCGGCAAAACCCGTTTCTATGGTGGTCATGCTTCGCGTGCTGGAACAATAATTTCATCATAATTCTCCTGCCCTTATCCCTATCTATTTGGGGTTGGCGCAACATGTCCTTTTTTTCCATACTTCTCTGGAACAATAATTTATGACCTTAAAAATTTAAACACGTAAGTACCTACAATGTTTTATTGAAAATCTCCCTTTGATTCGTCCGGGAGTAAAAACTTTAACCACAAGTTCAAGTTCAAACAGCAATGCTTACAACTTCAAAAAATCAATCTGCCTAGTCTTGTCCCAACTATGTTGGGGTCGGCTTCCAGTCTAACCGGATGCAGCTGAATACCAGTATTTTACATGGAGCGACTGCCTATCTGACCACCACAATCCAGTAACTGGGTAATACGATACCCCTTGGTAAGACAGGTTGTCAGACTTTCGGGCTTCTGACGACCCGTAACGACTGTCAAAGATCCACGAATGACAGCCGGGACCAACGGCTTAACGTGCTTTCCGAGGCACGGAGGAGTTTCGGTATTTAAAGATGGTCACCCATCCACTGACCAACCCCGGCAAGCGTAGTTAACCTGATGGATCGACCCGTGCGGCTGTTATTACTTAGCCACAAGCTTATTACACCAAAAAGGCAGTTAAAGAACCATTAAGTACCCACAAAAAACAAAAGCAATTACTTACCCAAAAACAAAAAAAAAACCGGTCAAGAGCGAGTCGGACTCGCGCACCAAGGGTTCCGTACCATCATTTATATGTAATTTTTGTTGATGATTTCTGAAAAAATGTGCTATTTAAAGACATCGAACCCTAAAACACGGAACCCTAAAAACGAAACATAAAACAAAATACGTTCCAACAGCACCGCATAAGGAAAACTTAATTTATTACTTGACAATGTATCCAGTGAAGGGGTTAATGTGGGAGGGGGTAAGTGCACGCATCCTGTATACGTGATCTGAATATAAAGGCTGTTGCGAACTGTGTCACTGGTTTAGTGTGGAAGGTGTGTGGTGAAATGTTATGACGAGATGGACGGATTGTAATGATAATTAATGTTTTATTATTGGCTGATGTTGTGTTTGCATGTTTTATTGTGTTTCGGGTTATTTTGTATTGTACAGTGCGATTAGTTATAAGAGTTGTAGTAGAAGATTAAGGACTCGGCTGCCATTATACGACAGCCATACAGAGGCGGATTTGCAGTCTTGGTCGGCCCAGGCCCCAGGCAATGTACCAGCCGCCCCTTTTTCAGCACCCATCTTATAGACTACATAGTGAATTTACTTTATTGACAACTTATATCGAAAGCCATCCAGTTTATTAAGTAACTTTAATATCTGCTAGTTAGAGTACTGATTTTTTTCGCGATTTCATGTTTGGTCCCATCGTAAAAGTTGTTCATAATGATGAGTACAGTGACCCTTTAAGAGGATATTGGTCAATAACCAGTAACTCTGTATGTACGAAAGTGATAATATAATAAGATTATTGTTATACCATGCGGTGCAGTGCGGCCCGCCCTTAGAATATTTAGGCAGGTATTTTCAGTTATTTCTTCGTATCATAATTTTTTGGCAGATTGGCCGCCCTTAATATTTGGCTGACCTAGGCCTGGGCCTAATGTGCCTTAGGGCAAATCCGCCTCTGCAACCATACTGTTGGTGACAGATCTGGCAACCCCGTTGCTAGGGGCTGTTTTGATGTTGTTTGGCTAGCGACGGGGCGGCTTGTGTGTTTTTTTGCTATTTTTTATTATAAATAATCTCTTGTGTTCATCTTGTATTCAAACAAATAATTATACCCAATTGCACCTTATCTGCCTTTCATTTGGTGCCTAACATTTTGGTCCTTCGAGCCGGATCAGGGGGGAGAGATGTTGGTGACAGATCTGGCAACCCAGTTGCTAGGGGCTGTTTTGATGTTGTTTGGTTAGCGACGGGGCGGCTTGTGTGTTTTTTGCTAATTTTAATTCTATATAATCTCTTGTGTTCATCTTGTATTCAAACAAATAATTATACCCAATTGCACCTTATCTGCCTTTCATTTGGTGCCTAACATTTTGGTCCTTCGAGCCGGATCAGGGGGGAGAGATGTTGGTGACAGATCTGGCAACCCAGTTGCTAGGGGCTGTTTTGATGTTGTTTGGTTAGCGACGGGGCGGCTTGTGTGTTTTTTGCTAATTTTAATTCTATATAATCTCTTGTGTTCATCTTGTATTCAAACAAATAATTATACCCAATTGCACCTTATCTGCCTTTCATTTGGTGCCTAACACATACCATTTCTTGTTATTTGCCACTGAATTAGATGAGGCTGTAAAAATCATAGTTCAAGACTTTACGACTCATTACTGAAGGATAAGAAACGAAGTAATGAACTATTAGATAACTAGCATTACAATGACTATTTATATTCTAAAATAGCCTGATAGCACTGCTAATAAATAACAGACGTAACAAAACTTTCCCGTAATCCATCTTTTTTTTCCGTAGAAGGTTACAACGAACTCTTTTTTCCGAAGACTACATTGACAAGGCTATATTTGATACCCTACCGTATCGTAACACGCGTTTAGAAGACGCTGAAATGTAAAAATAATACGAAAAAGGGCTAAAAGTGAAACGGCGCGAGTCATCTGCGACACCAGCGATTTATGACCACTTAATATGGAGAGCGTTTTGATCGAAGCGAGCGAATGAATGTTCGGGGTTGCAAGGAGAAGAAAGGTATTGCTATACTTGTCAGTGTCGTAGCATTTGTTTATGACATGGAACGATTTAGTTGACTAAAGAACTCTCTTTTTAGGGTTCCGTACCCGAAGTTTGCCAAAGGAACCCCTATTACTAAGCTTCCGCAGTCCGTCCGTCTGTCTGTCAGCGGTCTGTATCTCATGAACCGTTATAAGTAGACAGTTGAAATTTTCACACATTGTGATTTCTATTGCCGCTTTATTAACAAACTAGCTGCGCCCCGCGGTTTCACCCGCGTAGACCGGGATAAAAAGTAGCCTATGTGTTAATCCAGAGTATAAGCTATCTACATCAAATTTCATCCAAATTGGTCTAGCCGTTTGAGCGTGAAGAAGTAACAAACATACACACACACACACACACACTCATAAACTTTCGCCTCTATAATATTAGTGTGATTATATAGTGTGAAGTGTGAGTAAATAAACTTTTGATTTTGAAAAAAAAAAAATTCTTACCCTACTAGCATGTGGGGTGTCATTGTCTCGAACTCAATTGAGTAGAGTACAAATATAATTTTTATTTATCTTCAAAAATGAAGAAAGAAATAGGGGCAGCAAAAGTTGTCAGTTTTAGAACATTTTTGTACGAGCTCTTTTGCAAACAACTGAAATAAGTTAGGAATTTGAAACTTCTATAATCATGTAGGTACCACTAATACGAAAACCGCCTAGTCATAAGGTTTTTTGTTTAATTAAGGGTTTTTTTGCTGCAACTACAAATTCACAGTATCATTATAAAATACAAAGTTATCTTTGCGATGGTTAAAATTTAAGATGAAAAATATGATATTCGTTTAGTATTTTCATAGAAATAAAATAAAGTTAAAAAAGAAACGTGTTTTTTAAACTAAAGTATTTAAAAAATATATACGTGTAGTGTTCAAATATTGTACGATGGTACGGCGGTGTCCCGCCCTGGGGCGGGCTGAGTCGTCTGTCACACTCTTACTGACTATAACCACTGGTCTTCCTGCAGCTACCTCTGGCCGGGGTGCTGGAAGACTTGCCCAGTTCCTCACGCTCCCCCGGCCAAGTATTGGTCCGCATGACTTCCATGTGAACCCCGTTACAGAGGATTCTGTCATGCCGTGTCTGTAACCAGGTGATACGTCAAAAGCTCAAGAACATGGGAGCAGGATTACAAACGAAAAATTTCGCCAGAACCAAATATCCAGGATTGTTTTAAAAGTATCACAGATCAATAAATCTGTCTAGCCTTTTCCCAACTATGTTGGGGTCGGCTTCCAGTGTAACCGGATGCAGCTGAATACCAGTATTTTAAATGGAGCGACTGCCTATCTGACCTCCACAACCCAGTTACTGGGTAATACGATACCCCTTGGTAAGACTGGTTGTCAGACTTTCGGGCTTCTGACGACCCGTAACGACTGTCAAAGATCCACGAATAACAGCCGGGACCAACGGCTTAACGTGCTTTCCGAGGCACGGAGAAATCTCGGTGTGTAAAGATGGTCACCCATCCACTGACCAACGTCGGCAAGCGTAGCTTAACCTGGCGGATCGACCCATGCGGCTGTTATAACTTAGCCACGAGCTCCTCTAAAAGTATCACAGATAGATAACATATTTGTTTTTGATGTCAAATGGAGGGCTCTGAGCAGTTCTGAAAGATCATAATGTTTTACAAACTCAGCTATCGCTTCTCGTAGGCGACATCGCTAACTCGGTTACTAGCTTATCTGATAGGCTGATAACGTTTAGAGTACTTTTTAGGGTTCCGTACCTCAAAAGGAAAAAACGGAACCCTTATAGGATCACTCGTGTGTCTGTCTGTCTGTCCGTCTGTCCGTCTGTCACAGCCAATTTGCTCCGAATCTAATGGACGGATTAAGTTGAAATTTCTGTGACCCAAACCTGTACGGCTAAAGTAAATAAATGAATTTTGAATATGGGGGTCACTTTTAGGGGGCAAATAAGATAATTTTTAAAAAAAGTTTTGGAAACTGTATCGTGTGACATATCAAATAATTACTATGAGGGCTTACTATGAGGGTCTCAAATGTATTTTTTTATAATTAAGAAATAAATAGTTTTAAAGTTATTTAAGAAAATAGACGAAAATTGACCGTTCCCCCCCCTAATCTCCGAAACTACTGAGCCTAAAATTTTGAAAATAATACAGTAAATAGTTCTATACCTGTAGATTACAGGAAAACCTATAAGAAGTTTGTGGTCTTAAAATAACATGGTAAATTTGTCAATAGTGTGAGTACAAACTTACATTTACTGTTGGAATGTATGGGAGAACACGACGTTTTTCAACTATAATGTTAAGTTTGTTCTTGGGATAATTAATTTACTCCTAACTACGGAACCCTTCATTTTGCGTAGTCCAACACGCACTTGGCCGGTTTTTAATTAGAGAGAGGCATCACTCATAAACGAATACAGTTACTTTACCTTTTTCTTGACAAAAATACCCAATATTAAAATATGGAGTCCTCAATCTGCCTAGCCTTTTCCCAACTATGTTGGGGTCGACTTCTGGTCTTACCTATTATTTTTTAAATTTTTTTTTTGTTTTTTTTTTTAATTTTATTTATTTTTTAAGCGTAGCTTAACCTGATGGATCGACTGTTATTACTTAGCCACGAGCTCCTCAAAATATGAACCCCTATAGAATGATAATACACTATCAATAGTACGAAGATAAAAATATTATGTAAGTAGTATTATTTTATGCCTTACCTGTTCCAGAAGAGTAGCAATAACTTGGTTTTAGAGCTTGCAAATTTCGAATGGAATAGAAATGCTTACTTTACCTTCTTTTTATTATTCTTGCCGTAAAATACGCCTAAAATATACAATTCCCTACACTTGTTCCCACAGTACATCATTTGCTATTACTCGTATATATTTTCTTAGTTAAGGAAGAGGTACTTTTGAAGGTTGGGTAAATAATATAAGTTATCGTTTTCTCTCAGATTGGGTCAGACTATCTGGTGGCCTGCATAGTTGTCCAAGATAAATTGTGTGTCTAAGTATGTCGTACTTAACGTACGACGTACGTTAGGTAATTTATTTTCTCAGAGGTAATGATGGTCTGGCATTTTGGCATTTTGTACTTTATGCGGCCTAACCAAATGTCCTTTCTTTGGTATTGTTCGTCGAGTCGTAGAGCTCCTTAAGTCCTGAGTTTGACCTATATGTTTACTGAAAAATGCTTGCACTGACTGGAGAGGTCCACTTTTTGTGTGGTTCTTTCCTTAAAAGACCATTTCAGACACTAATCTACATGGTCCTCACATGATCTGACCAAGATTATGTCTTGACTTTAAAAGACACCCCCGCCCCGCCTGTGTACCCCTGAGTATGTTTCCGACTCCTTTTTTATTTTTTTTAATGTGACGTGTAAAAGTGATTCCGATATCTACAGAATAAACAATTTTATTTCATTTGATGGAACATACGTCGTCGTCGATCTTCCATCGTCTAATTTATGACTTGCTTTGGAGTTAATATATCTTTGGTCAAATGTGTCCAAAGATATATCAACTCCAAAGCAAGCTGTCTATTGACCGCGTTGTTCTTCTAAACTGCGTAATGGATTTTGATGTGGTTTTCACCATAGAGGAGCTCGTGGCTAAGTAATAACAGCCGCACGGGTCGATCCGCCAGGTTAAGCTACGCTTGCCGGGGTTGGTCAGTGCATGGGTGACCATCTTTACATATCGAGATTCCTCCGTGCCTCGGAAAGCACGTTAAGCCGTTGGTCCCGGCTGTTATTCGTGGATCTTTGACAGTCGTTACGGGTCGTCAGAAGCCCGAAAGTCTGACAACCAGTCTTACCAAGGGGTATCGCATCACCCAGTAACTGGGTTGCGAAGGTCAGATAGGCAGTCGCTCCATGTAAAATACTGGTATTCAGCTGCATCAGGTTAGACTGGAAGCCGACCCCAACATAGTTGGGAAAAGGCTAGGCAGATTTTTTCACCATCATTTAGAGGGTTATGTGTACACACGGCTACACATCAAGCTATACAATTCCAGTTTAAACTGACCTCTCATTGTAAGGAAATCCTATACCATGCGGGATCACCTTATAGTGGAAATGTATAGCTTGATCTGTAGCCGTGGGTACAACAAATTATTATTGAACTTACATTAATGAAATACTGGTATTCAGCTGCATCCGGTTAGACTGGAAGCCGACCCCAACATAGTTGGGAAAAGGCTAGGCAGATTGATTGACATTGATGAATGTCGATGTGCCTGTCGCTAGTAAATAAATAAATAACCTATGTCTTAAACTGCGAACTTCCGAATGCTCGTCCCTATGTAATTGTAAACAATGTATTTGAACAAACGGCAAATGTATCCGATATTATAACGGATGGCGCGTCGAAGTCGAGGGCCGACTTTAGCCGACTTAACGAATATTTAACATGGTCCTCGATTTATGTGCCGTGCCCTGCCGTGCCAAATGTATTGTGTCTTATGCTTTATGGTCGGACGCGGAAATGGGCCCTTTTATCTGTTTTCTTTATTTAATGGTGGTAGTACTGTGTTTATGGAGGTTTCACAGAAAGTACAGTGCGCGAGGCCTAAGCTGAGCTTTGCATTTGTGTGAGTGCACATAGATAGTGTATGTGTGACGCAGCCTAGAGCGCGATGCGTCGTTTTATACTGCTTTTTCGCAATCGGCCTGAGCCGCGGTGCGTCCCTCGCGCGACGCAACTTCGCCGCGCACGTTCCACGCTGCACCTATTGTACTGCACTCACACACACAAATGCAAAGCTCATCTTAGGCCTCGCGGACTGTATCAATGTGATGCCAATTTTTAGTCACATTTCATCAGTTCTTATTTAATAGATTGAAATGTTGCTTTTTAGGGTTCCGTACCTCAAAAGGAAAAAACGGAACCCTTATAGGATCACTTTGTTGTCCGTCTGTCTGTCTGTCTGTCTCTCTATCTGTCAGTCTGTCAAGACCCTTTTTCTCAACATTCAAACTACCGGTTAAGTATATAAACAGTTACGCGTGGAGGTATCAATTTGAAATTAATATCCAATACGTGTCTATGGTCCTTTGGAGTCCTAAAAAGTCAAGCTTCTATGTCAATGCAATAAAAAATACGGCCATTTAAGCGACATAGTTTGATACTCGCAGGTAAATCAAAACGAGAAGTAGCCCTCTCGTTGACCTAGAATAATGAAATTTGGCAAGAAGCAAGGTCTCACAGTATAAGTAAAGGAAAAAGTCCGAAAATTGGTAATTTGTGATTTGATCACATAAAAAAAATATTTGTGTGATTTTAATGTTAAATTTGTTTTTGGGATAAATAATTCTTTTCAACTACGGAACCCTTCATTGTGCGTGATCCGACACGCACTTGGCCGGTTTTTTTGTTATGCAAAGTATTATAAACGTGTCCATACTAATTTATAATGCGAAAGTAACTCCATCTGTCTGTCTGTTACCTTAAGGGCTGAATGAATGTGGATAGAAATAAATATACCATGACCTGGGTTAGGCTAGGATACTTTTTACCCCAGTTTATGTTCCGGTGGGACGATTTCCCACTTTAACGCAAACGAAGCCGCGGGCAAAAGATAATTAATCACACATAAGTTGTTATGGCTTTGTTATTTGGCCAAAAATTATCAGACTATTCTCGTACCTACTAAAAAAAATAGATAAGAAGTGCAGGTTTTCTATGTCTAAGGCTTGTTTTCACCAACATTCAAACTACCGGTTAGAAAAAAAAATAAAAAATAAAAAATAAAAATTATCCGACTATTCCCGTACCTACTAAAAACACTCAGGGCCTATTTCACGATGTCCGAATAGCCACTACTTACCGAATAAATTCAAAAATAGAACAGACTTTGTACTTTCAATTAAGTATCTCCCAAGTAAGTTAATAGGAACTTAATCGTAGGTGGTGAAACAGACCCTCAGTCTTATATCCCAGGTCATACCACTAACACGCGTATGCGATACGATTCAAAATTTTTTATGGCGGAGCATCGAACCTGCATACTTCACAGTAACAGTAACCACTAACAGTCAAGATTTACGATATTATAATATGGCAACACCTCACTGATCCCACACACTCGGGATTAGTGTTGTTATTAAACGGGACACGAGGCAGGGATATAAAGTGTTCGGAAGAAAATCCTTATCTATATCCGGGATTTATACATTTTAATAGAAAAGGTTACTCGTTTGTCTTATTTATTTTTATTGATTTTACTTGGTATTTACCAATATGCAATCAAATAGTAATTTGCATTCGTTTTGGATTCCTTTACTAATTGTTTTTAAAAAATGATAGAAAGCCATGAAAAATAAAGTCAAAAAAAAAGAAAAAAGTCAAAGAAAAAAAAAGAAACTCATGTAAGTACCCAAACTTCTAAAATTAAATCAACAAAAAAAGTTTAATGAATAATCGAAAGATTTATTCAACAGTTGCTTTTGTTCATTCCTGTTAATATGGTCTAGAATACCTACCTATTGTATAAGGCCTGTTTTCACCACCATTCAAACTACCGCTTAAGTATATAAACAGTTGGTTTATGTCAAACTGCCACTGCCATACAACAATCAAACTAGTCTATCGTAATGCACATTTATGTTACGATTCGATACAAGTTTCCCGAATTGGCCCGTCACATCACATCACACTAATTGTATGTTTGTTACTTCTTCACGCTCAAACGGCTGGACCAATTTGGATGAAATTTGGTATGTAGATAGCTTATACCCTGTATTAAAACATAGGCTAGGTACTTCTTATTCCGTTCTACGCGGTTGAAACCGCGGGGCGCAGCTAGTAACATCATAAAGCATAAGTATCGAACTATCAAAGACACTTTTAGTTGCAATCCTTACTTACAAACACAACATTATTCAAAAAACAGAAATAGCCACACAAAATCCGGGATCAGTCACAAAATGCAGAACATCGGGAAGCGAGTTACCCGCATCCCGGGATTAACAAGACAGTGCACAACACTACGTACGGGTTAAAGGCCACTATAAAGGGCTTACTTGGGAATTACTGCGTTAAGTAAATTCCACAATGGGTAAGACCAGATAAAGAACGGGTTAGTTTATTCAATGTTTATATTACTTTGAATTTGGAGTAGCTAGGTAAGTCGTACGTTGAACCGTAGGCTGCTCCTGTCAAAGGAATATCGTGTCGACGTCAATGATAGTCAGAAACTCTTCATTCTGACAGTCGGTCTAACGCTTGAATATAATTGCTATCATACTTGATAGTAATCAGTCGTTACTATATAAAATAAAAATGTCCAAGTGCGTGTCGGGCCACACGCAGTAATAGGATTCCGTAGTTGCACAACAATGCGGACTAAGAAGAGGTGTTCACGACAATTATCGCCATCTGGTGCCTGGGAGATGCAACGGCGCACACGCATATGAACAGCAATATCAAGGACTCACTAGTTCCAGAACGACAGACGAGATGGCGCTGCCCGCACCTATAAAAGCTGGTGTCCAACCACCATTCGAGGACATACTAATTTTCAACCCGTTAACGGAAGGACAAAATACAAATACTTAGCTACTTATTATCTGTTACTTAGCGTTCTAAAGAATTAAATAACTAATCCATTATACACTGTTCTACTTTATTATAAAGTCAATCTACTCTTCAACCCATTACTGGAAGAACACAGAATCCAAACAAGAGGGTTATTTGTTGTTTCATGAATATTACTACTCGACGACTACTCGTATGACTATTACTCGTAAACTCTTAAACTTGAAAAGCCAACTTAGCTGTGATAGTTTTCCCTTTAATTTCCTTATATAAGGTGACTCCCTACATTTTGACGAGTTACGCGAACATGAATGTATGGGGCAGCTGATTTTTTTTCGCGATTTCAGGTTTGGTCCCATAGTAAAAGTTGTTTGTTATCATGAGCACAATCATGTGTGTTGGTATCGGTCACTAATTACCAGTCACCCTATATACAGGGTGGCCGGAACATTGACGTCCAAAAATAAAATTTCGGTCCCTCGTATCGTGGGGTATTCGAATCACCCCCATGTATGTTCCGCGACTTTTCATAGTTTTCGAGTTATGAATTTTTTTCTGAATGTTTGAAAATTTTCGACCTGACCAACCTAAAAAAATTCTAAAAAAAAAAGTAGAGGGTTTTATCGAGTTTCTTTTTTTGCAACTGAATTTTCATAAGTAGTACTTTTATGCATAAAATAATCAGCTTCGTAACTGTGATGAAAGTTATGAAAATGTTGATCTAAAGTGAAAAATTTACGTTCGGTAAATTATGACTTAAATTTTCAACTTCAAATTAAAAATCTAAACAGGTGACTTCATGGTTCTCAAGTAGGCTTCAAGAATGCGCCAGACTCTCAGCTTTCATAATCATTAAAAAACGTAGGACTTAATGGGGCTAACTTTGGCCTTAATCGGCCTTCAAAGACTGCGAGGTGGAAAATTCTTAAAATTAGCTATCTGATTAATATTTTTTTTTTTCCATTTTCTCGCTCCTAAGGTTATTTAGTTTGCTAACCAAAAATGACTGCAGGAAAGCTAAGATTTAAACACGGAGATTTTTTTAAATGTTAGTTTAATGAATTTTGCGCGATCCGTTCTCGTGGACTATGGGTTGTAAACGAGGGTGCAACTCTTTTACCTGCAATAACAATCCACTCGAAGTGAGAGCTTCGACATTTCAACTTTTTGGAAAATGAACTTCCATTGTTGCTGGCAGATGTGAATCTCGAACTGAGACGAACCATGGTGTTGCAAAATGACGGCGCCCCGTGTCACTATGCAACCCAGGTCCGAAATTACTTAGATGAAACATACCCCAACAGATGGATCGGACGCAGCGGACCAATTAGGTGGCCTCCACGCTCACCTGATCTCAACCCCATCGATTTCTTTATTTGGGGCTATTACAAGGAAATAGCATACGCCCGAGACTGTTCAAGTGAACAAGAGCTGAGGCAGTTGATTGCAGAAGCTGAACGTGTTGTGAGAGAGAACACAGACGCTTTTAGACGATTGCCAGACAATTTCTTACGTAGGTGTAGAATGTGTATTGCTGCTGGTGGTGGCCACTTTGAAAACCTTTTGTAAATGTTAAAAATAAATTAAGTACTTTTTTCACATTATCATCTGTGTTTTATTCAAAACCACTTTTTACGTAAAACTTTTCTTACCCAACTCTGAAACTATTTGTTGGTTAGTTTTCAGTATTCTTATCATTAATTAACCTTAGGAACGAGAAAATAGCCAAAAGAAAATAATTACTCAGATGGGTAATTTTAAGAATTTTTCCACCTCGCTGTCTTTGAAGGCCGATTTTAAACAAAGTAGCCCTATTAAGTACTTCATTTTTTTATGATTATGAAAGCTGAGAGTCTGGCGCATTCTTGAAGCCTACTTAGGAATTATGAAGTCACCTGTTAAGATTTTTAATTTAAAGTTGAAAATTTGAGTCATAATTTACCGAACGTAAATTTTTCACTTTAGATCAACATTTTCATAACTTTCATCACAGTTACGAAGCTGATTATTTTATGCATAAAAGTACTACTTATGAAAATTCAGTTGCAAAAAAAGAAACTCGATAAAACCCTCTACTTTTTTTTTTAGAATTTTTTTAGGTTGGTCAGGTCGAAAATTTTCAAACATTCAGAAAAAAATTCATAACTCGAAAACTATGAAAAGTCGCGGAACATACATGGGGGTGATTCGAATACCCCACGATACGAGGGACCGAAATTTTATTTTTGGACGTCAATGTTCCGGCCACCCTGTATAATACTACTATCGTGAATTTTTTCACCCATCCAAAACTAACCGTGTATCTGGCAGGGGGGTGAGGGGGGGGGGACACTTGTTGCCTCTACAAAAATTAGCACTTTATAGCTTAATATTTCAGAAACGTATCCCTAAATTGAAACATTGTTTTCACAAACTTGCAATATTTTTGAAAGACCCATCCAGAAATATCCCACACTATGGGATAGACGAGAAAAAAAACATCCCCACTTTACGTGCTCAGAAGGTACCCTAAAAAAATTTTTTTTTTCATGTTTTTTTTTCGCTCTGTCGGCGTGATGAATATGTATATCCATGCCAAACTATTGCTTTCTAGTACTAAGAGCCTCTGAGCTAAGCCGACGGATGGACAGACAGACAGACGGATGGACATAGCGAAACTATAAGGCTTCCTTGTTGATTACGGAACCCTAAAAACCGGCCAAGTGCTCTATGAAACTCTATGAAATTTCAGGTGACTAGCTCTGTTTAAGCTAACCGTTCCACTCCACTGGCTGAGCCACAAAATTTCACAGATAATAGCCTAGCCTGCATTTTGGACGGCCAGCTGGAGGTGAAGCGTCCAGTGATAAAATGGGCTCAAAATTAACCGAGTTTGGCAAACTTATTGACAGAAGGACGCTATACTATCCAATATGATCCAGCTTTACGAACAATAATCTTTTATTTCATAAATTATCTTACTAACACTACAGGATAGGGTACGTGGGGTCGCTACTGCCCAACAGCTCGCCACACGCTGCCCTTTTTTTTTTTTTGTGGATGGGAAAACATCAAATAACTTCTCCCGGTCTGGGTGGAGCGAAAGGGCGTGTCAGACTTTTACTGACTAAAACCCACCCGTGTTCCTTCAGTTGCCTATGCCAGGGCCACGGTATCTTTTTCAAACTACCCGCGACCCCAGCGGCATCGGCCCTATTGGACCCCATCTTTCATCTCCCTTTGTCTGGCTCCTCATCCTAGACCAATTCTGGCAAAAGTAAACTCTACCGACGCAGCCCTAGAGTTCAGTGTAGATACGACGGTGTTTATTATTATTATAAATCACCTTACTAAAACTACACACCTTACTATTTACCTATCATTATAACAGTCAACCACCACCTGTTTATACGATATCATATGCAAACCGTCATAAAAAATATCTTATCTGAGAATCTTACGGTTGCCACCCGTTCAGTGGGTAAAAAGGCGACAAGTTCGGCCGTAACTTGGCGGCTATAAACCCGTGACGGGGCACCATACCGCCATGTTGTTTGAAACGTAACCCTTGGCATCTACACTTATCGCTCAACCCCGTTGTTGCTGTGTTCTATGGGAGAGCTTGGAGTGGTGAATGGTGGATAAGAAAGTGTTACAGATTGACAAGGTTTTGGGCGAATCTTCGAGCGTTTCAACCGCCGTCATTATTCTCAACCAAAAGTTGATGAAAAAGAATATATTTAATGAAATATTTCAACAATTCTCTGATTCTGCTTCTTTAGCAGATTCTGGGAATTGCTGAAATATTTCATTAAATATATTATTTTTCATCAAGTTTTGGGGGAGGATAATGACGGCGGTTGAAACGCTCGAAGATTCGCCCTTTTATGGAATGATAAAAATGGTTTTGAAAAACCTGTGACGGAGTGTCCTGCGTGAGCGACGAATACGACGCAATGCGACGCTGCGAACGCGACGAACGCAATCAACTCAACGGCATACTCTGCTTGCAGCCTATATGGCAGTCTGCGGCGAAACGCGACGTCACGCGTACTTGTTTTGAGGGCGACCAGCCGCGACACGATGAAATATGAAATGGTTCATTCAGAAGCGTTGATCGCCGCAGTGCTTGAGCAAAAATTGTTGTAGGACAAAAAACATAAACGATATTTTTTTAAAGTCTGTAATTTTTAAGCAAAATTGTACTGTACATCTCCATGATTCGAGAAGTAATGACCAAAATCATGTAGGACCTTTGGCACGTGTAGCATCGCGTCGCTTGACGTCGCGTCGTGTTGCGTCGCGTCGCGTCGTATTCGTCGCTCACGCATGACACCGCATGAGCGATTTTCTGAACATAGTAAAATAATCTATATAAATAAAAAGAGAAGTCATTAATATAACAAGAAGTACATGTACTTACAGAAGTCTGTTTTTCCAGAAGAGTTGGGCAGAGGTGACTCTATAGTACCTACACCCACATTTTGTTAGTTCATTTTAAGTCCCATGTAATAGGGGACGAGCCTTCTGCCATCAATCGGGCACAAAAACAAACAAGAAGTACCTACCTTTGTTTATAGTATATACTAAAGACATGTAAATAAATAAATTATGTGCTATTTTCTTAAATTGTGATGAAAATGTGATTGATGTTCATGTTCATGTTGTCATGTTCTACAAAAAGTATTGTGTAATCGAACGATTAATTGTCAAGTGAGTGGAGGAAAAATCGAGACGAAAAATGATATCAGTTCCGAAGAGAGAGAGAAACTTGCGAACGTCACAATTGGTCAATGTTCGTTTGTTCTCTGAAGCCCATTCACTGTAGTGTTCAGTGCCTCGTTGCTTTTACCCACGTTCCATATCCTGTATTCTCTAATCCACGCCGCTGACTATAGCACGCGCTATACGTACTATGGTCCTTTTGTTCGGGGCAACGAGGGTGTGCTCCGCAGATAACGTCTTTATTGTATCTCGTCGGGAAACGCCGGGATACCAACGCAACTAATTTACATAGTGCCAACACTTAATTGAATTGTGTCGACTTCGTTATACGCGTCTTTGTATGTTTTCATTGGTGATTTATAAAGTGACTAGCGAGCCATCCTGGTTTCGCACGGGTGCAATTTATAGACGGTACGCCATCTCGTCGCTAATCTAACTAAGTGACGTAACTGATTCGAAGAAATTTTTACAGCGCAAGCTATTTTTTTTTTTTTTTTGTAAACTGTTGATATATTACATCATCATGGAGACCGTAAGGGATAGGTACAGATTCGCCGATTAGACAGATCGATTCGACTTGGAAAATGTATCAAATTACTATAGTTAGGTCGGCTATCGGCTTAGTCCAAAATATCAGATACGTCAGTTAGTTAAATTAGCGACGATTTGTGTGTTCACGACACGCTGTGGACAAGTTTTTAAAAGTAACCTAACAAAAAGTACTAAGCTTGCATGAGTTAAAGATAGTACTTATATAAAAAAAAAATCTTTATTGAAAATAAAGAGTTTTAAAAATATGAAGCCTCTGAACCCCAAACTAGGTAAGGTAAGGTAACCTGTATGTCAGATTTCAGCGCCGAAGTCCAGACATAATCTTGGTCGAATCATGTGAGGGCTATATGTATAGATTCGCGACTGAAATGGTCCTTTGAGAAAAGAATCACACAGATTTGAGTGGACCTGTCCAGTCAGTGCAAGCATTAGTCAGACTCAGTAATCGTATAGCTCAACTCAATACCTAAGGAGCTCAACGACTCGATGAAAAATATCAAAGAAAGACATTTGGGTAGGCCGCTTTTAACGTACTCAAACTGCCAGACTATTTACATTAGAACTTACCGAGTTTCACAGCTCCTAAAATATCCTCAGTGAGAGGTTGTTTTAAAAAACTAAAAGTGTCAATCTTTATTATTTACTGAGGTTTATAAATATTAAATATTATTTGTATGTACATAATATATAAACTAAAAGATTGAAAATAATAATATGTACATGGTATATAAAAAACCGGCCAAGTGCGAGACGGACTCGCACACAAAGGGTTCCGTACCATATTATATGTTTAACAATCGCAAAGATAACTTTGTATTTCATATTGATACTGTGAATTACAAGGTTATTTTTTGCAGTTGCAGAAAATCGCCAAAATACCTTATGAATCGCCGTTTTTAGTATTTCCTGATTAAGTACAGTATAAAATACAGTATATAATAGAGCTCGTACAAAAATGGTATGAAATTGACGACTTTTACGGCCCCTATTTCTTCATTTTAGAAGATAAAAAAAAATATATTTTTGTACTCTACTCGATGAGTTCTAAACAATAACACCCCACAAACAGGTTATTTTTTTTTTTAATGAAAACGTTTTTGTATGGGACCGCCCCATTTGATTTTAACATTATTTTATTTTTAATATTTGTTGTTATAGTCGTAATAGAAATACACAATCTGTGAAAATTTCAACTGTCTACCTATTAAGGTTCATGAGATGCAGCCCTGTGACAGACGGACGGATGGACGGACGGACAGCGGAGGCTTAGTAAGTAAATTTGTACGCACAATATTGAGAGACTAGCTAGACTGCCCGCGGCTTCGCCCGCGTGGATGTCTGATTTCATGGGTTTTAATTTTCTTATTGTTGTTTATTTTACATCAAAAGTATAAATACTGAGTTTCAAGTTAATAGGACTGCGCTTTAAAATTCTTCCATACAAACTTTAACATCCCTAAACCACCTTTGAGGGGTAGTTTTGAAAAACTAATAATGACAAACTTTATTACTTACATAAGCAAGTATTTGTGCTAAGTTTCAAGCTCATTAACCAAATTAATAAGATTTTTCATATAAACTGTATCCCTGTTTTCACGCCCATAGCTATGGGTAGAATTTCAAAAATCGTCTGGGATGTTTCCATAACTTGGCTCAAACATTATTTACACCAATTTTCGAGTTAATCAATCCCCAATAAAATCCTCCGCTGTAAAATTTACTACCCCTTTGCACTCCTTAGGGGTAGATTTTTGGAAAACCCTGATACACGTTAGTTAGTCTTCATTTTTGGTCTCAAGTACAAAACTGAGTTTTGAGTAAATCGGACCGCGTGTTCAAATTCCTCCATACAACCTTTGACATCCACCAATCCAGTCTTCTGGGGTCGCGGGTTGTTCGAAAGAGATACCGTGGCCCTGCCATAGGCAACTGAAGGAACACGGGTGGGTTTTAGTCAGTAAAAGTATGACACGCCTTTCCACTCCACCCAGAGCGGGAGAAGTCATTTGATAATTTCCAATCCACAAAAAAAAGGGGGTAGTTTATGAAAACTAAAAATGATTAATTTTATAATTAACTTAGATGAATATTCGTGCTAAGTTTCAAGTCTAATAACTCAAGAGATAAGATTTTTCATACAAGCTTTCATCCCCTATTTTATTCCCTTAGGGATGGAATTTCCAAAAATTCTTCCTTAATGGATGTTTACACTATATAAAGTATCCATGTGCAAAACATGTCTCTAGGTCCAGTGGTTTGGACTGTGCGTTGATTATTATCAGTCAATGAGTCAGTCAGGACTTTGAATTTTATTTATATAGATTTATAAGACCATAAACTTCTGATAGGTTTTCCTGTAATTTAGAGGTAAAGAACTATTTTCTGTATTTTTTTCAAAATTTTAGGCTCAGTAGTTTCAGAGATAAGAAGGGGGGAATGGTCAATTTTCGTCTATTTTCTTAAATAACTTCAAAACGATTTATTTTAAAATTATAAAAAAAAAAATATTTGAGACTCTCATTTCCTGGTATCTCCTCCTCTCGTTTCCTGGTATTATTGAACTAAAAATGTTAAACGATAACTTACACGCAAAAAGTATATAACTATAGTAAAAAGTATATACAAAAAGTATATAACTATAGTAAAAATTAAATACAAAAATATGCTTAGTCAAATTATTCATTAAAATATTTAGGCATTATTCAAATTATACCCACATTAAAACTCATACATTCAATAGCCGAACATTATCCATTCAAGTTTTGAAAAATCAATTATTTTGTAGATATGCTTTACTTATCAAGAAATGGAATTTTAAAGTGCCAAGAAAAATAGCCCAGACAATAATATGCATAAGAAACGGGGAAAAACATACCATTCGCCGCTATACGCGGTCACATACAGGTTTCTTCTTTATTAAAGGAAGATTTTTTCTCTGAGAGGATCTCAGAGAAAAATCTATGGAAGATAAAAACAAAAAAACCATAATTATGACAAACACATGAAAGAAACCCAGAAAGCCGTTAAATACCTACAAATATTATTTATTTATTTTATTTTATTTATTAAAACTTTATGCACAAGTAAAAAAATACTGTACAAAGGCGGACTTAATGCCTGAGGCATTTTCTACCAGTCAACCTTAGGGTGATGCAGAGACAAAACATGGTAGGTGCAACACAAGAGATAGATAACTGGAAAAAGAATAAATACCAATAAATACATACATATAAACAAAATTAACTTTGTCAGGAGAAATAACGAAAGGTAGAGGAGAAAAAGAATCCAGCAAATCAGCGCTGCGATGATTTTGCCAACTTTTCACGAATGTGTGCACGTGCCTTCACTTTGAAAGATAACGGACTGGTTGCCATCCTGATGTTCAGAGGGAGCGCATTCCAAAGAAATACTGCCTGGACAAAGAAAGAAGAATGAATAAAACCAGAGCGGTGAGAAGGACATCGTAGAAGAATATTGTTGGTCGAACGAAGATTTCTACTATGGGCAGAGCATAAGTATTGAACATGGGAAGTCAGATAAGAAGGAGAAGTAGGCTTGTTTAGTATGGAATATAACATAGACAGAGCCCTATTAAGCAATACGAACCTTCAAATACGAAATTGATAAACTCGGGTCAACCAGCCTCCAGTCCAACCGATGCAACAAAATACGAGAAAATCTCACTTAAATGGAACGACTGGCATTCAGCCTGGAAACGGCTTAACAGTTGAATAATTATCTAGCCAAAATTTTCTAAACAGTTGTCAAAATATAATTTAACCAGACTCCATCAGAAAAAAACCGTTCCTTCCTCGTGGTCAAACTTAATGGTCAAACTGATTTAACCACGAGGAATTCTGTTCCAGATAGTCAAACTACATAGTTTAATGAAAAATATCCACCCTTTGTTATAGTTCGTAAATATACTTGTACAGTCATTAACAAAAATAATTATCTTAGTTTATTTAAAAAGTACCCAACACTTATATCGCCATGCATGAATAAAATTGCAGCTGACACTTCATTATGAAACCATCATCTCGACATATGTACTTATACCTAGGTATATTTTGCTTTTTTTGTTATCAAAATCCTGTTTCCATCTAAAACCACCAGTTGCTTAAGTTTAGTAAACTTATTACTTAAAACACTAATATTGCTTAATGTGTACAAAGTACATAATATAACTTGGAGAGTTAACTTAACTTAACTGGTATGTATTGTTACAACAGATATGATGGTTTCTATTCTATTAACAGTATCGTTAACACCTACCATAGTGTCGATAAAGTTGTTAGGAACAGTTAATAGTCATGATAAACGAAAATCAATAAATATTTTCAAATTGCATTCCTATAAAGTAACGCCTGAAAAAAGAAAATACCAACCATCATATCTCTGGTAGGTTTAGGCTTAGAGACTTACTTTTTGTTCTATATACTTCTCAGATAGCCCTCTAATAATGATCTAATAAGTTTCATTACAGGCGAAAGAAAAAAAAATGATGCCAAAAAGTTGCTTTTCTATGGTCAATATTACATTATTAATTAATTATTCTTAGTCCAAACTACTGTACTGTTATACATAATTGTTTACACGATATAATATAGGCAAGACAAAAAAAAAATATAATCGATTAATCACTGTCAAATACAGCACATATCATATCAAAAGGATTTCTAAGGTGTCATTAAGCGATGAATAAAAATCTGAACTAGATAGAACCTGTGTTTCAGGCTAGAATGGTGCTTAGAAATTTAAAACATAAAATTAACAACGGAAAATACTAATTAATACAGTCTTCAAACACAGAAAATATTTTTATAAGATCTTCTAATTACACCGATTACTTATTGCTCCATGTTGTAAAATCACCATATATTTGCGCTTTTGATTCCAGTTACTCTTCGGAAGTTTTCTTGAGCATCGCCTGGTATACAACCACCGTCACAATTGCAGCCAAATATATTGCATGGACCTTTACCACAGGAAAATCCTTCGTGACTTTTCCCGTCGCGGCAAACCTTGGCCTCACACAAGACATTATGTTCAGGTAACATCGTAGTGATAAAATGTTTATGGTATGGGTCACAACTATCAGTTGAAAACCAAACCATGGTTGTTTTACGGCAGCATTCAGAACGGGCTCCGAACACAGCGAATACAAGTACAGACAAGAGTACGCGAGAGTTACAGCAATGTTCATGTTGATGAACGTGATACTTGAGTTCAATATTCTGTTTAGCTAATTTATAACAGGAAAACGGGTGAATATTTTGACCTCATTAAACGAACCTAATCACTTTCTTTAGTTATTTACTTATTTACCCGATTACGTTGAACCCAAAAAGAAGGATAATGTTTTAGCATTATCCAGTATACCAGTCAACCTTAGGGTGATGCAGAGACGATATCGATGTCTTGTTTACCTTTTTTTTCTGGCGTTTTTGTCGTAGTTGGGTTTTCGGGTTCCGTACCAAAATAGTAAAAAGGAACCCTTATGGTGCGATTCAGAACCTACATACACTTAAATCCGGGTTATAAACTATCTGTGTGCCAAATTTCTTCCAAATCCGTTCAGCCGTTTTTGTGTGATTGAGTAACAAACATCCAAACATCTAAACATACAAACTTTCTCATTTATATTGTTAGTAGTACGGAAACCTTCATGTCAAGAAAAAACCAAGTCAAGTCGTAAAAACCGGGCAAAGCAGGGCCAGGTCGCTGGTCACTTATAAAGCGTCAATAGAGTGCTACATTTAGGTGCTTGTATACCAAATTTAATTTAATTTCGATGAGTCAATGCTCTATCTATACTATAGAGCATTGACTCTATAGAGTTTCTGGCATTGTCCTTTAAAGAGTCTTCATAGAGTCTATAGAGTTTCTGGCATTGTCTTTTATAGAGTCTTCATAGAGTCTATACAGTTTCTGGCATTGTCCTTTATAGAGTATAGAGCCTATAGAGGTTCTGGCATTGTGCTTTATAGAGTCTATAGAGTTTCTGGCATTGTCCTTCGTGGTGTTGAAACTGTAGAAGGAATTGAACTAATTCGTAATTGATTTAAGAACCTACCATATACAGAAGAAGAAGAATTTTTAGTGAAAATAAATATTCTTATTCTTATTCATGACATAAGAATAAGAATATTTATTTTCACTAAAAATTACAATCAGGTAAATTTAATTCCTGGACCTCACTCTAGAAACCCAACCTAACCAAGCCAACCTAACTTCTCATCGTACTTTACTGCTCACAATAATTATGTTCCCTTTTACTACTTACAACCATAAAAAAACCGGTCAAGAGCGAGTCGGACTCGCGCACCGAGGGTTCCGTTCCGATTTCTGAAAAAGTGTGCTATTTAGAGACATTTACGGTATTTTTTTTTACATTTTTCATCAAAAGTCGAAAACTATGCGGCCTAAAAAAATCTAAAAAAATGTTTGAGAATGTGCAAATAGCGTTCCCACATGCCCTAGTAGCCCCACTGAATTTTTAAGCACCTGTTATAAAAAAAATATAAATATTTTTATTTCTTTCTTTCTTTTTTTTTTTTAATCTTTATTTATTTAAGGAATTTTTGTACGCATATGCGACGATGTCAATCTCATCATGCTTTTACAAATTAAATAAACTAATACTAACACAAAACTTAACTTTTAATCTAATTTATTATTTACCTATTTAATAAAAAAGTATATAATATTTTAGCCACTTCTGAAGTAGGTTTTGCTAAAATACCATGGAATATTCCAACATCCATTACAGACAGTTTCGAAGATTGAAGAAGTGTGTTTCTTTTGTTTGTATATCGGACACATTCCACCAACACATGCTGTACATCCTCTATTCTACCACACACCTCACAGTTCACACCACACGATTTTCGCATGAGAAAAGCAAAGTTGTTTAGCGGAATATGTCCTGACCTCAAACGATGAGCAGCAACAATTTGACAGCGACTCATTTTTGACCCGGAGAACCAAGGTATATGAGGAGGCTCACTTTGTATAATTTTATACCCATAGACTTATAAAAAAAGATGGACTCCGCGCTGCGCATATCGAAAGTGAAGCACAGTAAGTAAGTTTGTACAAACACGCCTCGCGCACACATTTACATCATAGTATGCCGACCGGCTGCCATTACGTGACACGAGCGACGGCGTCTTTGCAGGTACTCAAATCACGCACACGTAGATCGGTAGGGTGCTTCACTTTCGATATGCGTGGCGCGGAGTCCATATTTTTTTATAAGTCTATGTTTATACCATATTCCTTTAGCTTTCGATCTCTCATTAAAATGTTCCTTCCAAAATAAATTGTTAATTTTTCGACATTCACTTAAAATTTCCGAATACACTGCGTGTTTGTATACCTAAAAGACCTGTTTTTTTGGCTAACCTGTCAGTCTCCTCATTACCCGAAAGTCCAACGTGGGACGGCACCCACTGGATAACTAAGTTTTTACCTGTTTGGTTAAAACAATGGATTTGTTTCAAAATTGTGTATGCTAGCTGAACCCTTTGAACTGTTATGAACACATTTAGAAATATGTTGTGTATGCTATAGCTGAACCCTTTGAACTGTTATGAACACATTTAGAAATATGTTGTAATGTAAAGCACTCTTACTTATTTGAAAAATAGTTGGGTAAACGTCATATAAAACCGTTCCAAATTTCAAGTTGATAGCACTAGTAGTTCTTGAGATATCCAGCTGTGACAGACAGACAGACAGACTGAGTGACACCATAAGGGTTCCTTTTTTACCATTTTGTTACGGAACCCTAAAAACACAGCTCAAAACATTCAAATTAAAACGCGCGTCAAAAGATTGAATACTTAACCGACAACAAAGAGGGAGTGTAATGCCACACAAAGAGCTCGCCAAATAATTCAACAGGCATTTCATATGAGCATTGCTACCTTATGGAATACGACATATGAGAGAGAGCGGCTTCTTAATAATACATACCTGATGGATGTACCTAGAGGAAAATCCCGGAAAAATCTACGTTCATTCAACCGGCAGGAATACGACGTTTAAGATGATATAGTTATGCTAAATATTTTATTTTGTGCGGTTCTTTTTTTGCCAAATATATTTACGTTGGGGTTGACTATAGTTCAAGTCGTGTTAAGCAGTGAATCTACATTGATTTATGCTATACTTTTGCCCGCGGCTTTGGTTGGTTCAATTCTAATATTACTTATTAGCGTTCTTTCAGCGTTATGAATTAAAGTTATTTTGCGTTATAAATTAATATTTTGTTTTTTAAATAATCATCCAAACGTAAGTATGTTGAAAATATACTTTTTAAAACAATAAAAGAAGTATAATAGATAAAATATAAAAGATACAAATATGGTGTTGTGGACTATTTTGTAGAATTATTTAAGACGAAACATTGTTTTCAATTTTAACCAATTATTTAGGCAGCGCATGCAAATAATCCTGTTTTAAGAGGTATTTCTTTCCGACTTGCTAGACAAAAATTGTGATAGCTCGGCTAATATGCATGATATAAATATAATTTATAGCCTATAGCAGTCAGGAATAATGTAGCTTTCTACCAGTGAAAAAATTTTTAGAATTGGATCATTAGTTCCGGAGATTACCCCCCTACATACAAACTTATAAACTTACAAATTTTACCTCTTTATAATATTAAGTATTGATACAGATGTACATAACACAAATTAGTCGTCCTAATTTATGCGATGCAACATGAAATGTAACACTACATCACCATCATCTGCCTAGCCTTTTCCCAACTATGTCGGGGTCGGCTTCCAGTCTAACCGGACGCAGCTGAATACCAGTATTTTACACGGAATGACTGCTTATCTGTCCTCCACACCCAGTTACTGGGTAATACGATGAAATGCAATACAAAAAACTATGAGGAGGAGGAGGAACTAAGAGGAGCTCGTGGCTAAGTAATAACAGCCGCACGGGTCGATCCATCAGGTTAAGCTACGCTTGCCGGGGTTGGTCCGTAGATGGGTGACAATCTTTTATATACCGAGACTCCTCCGTGCCTCGGAAAGCACGTTAAGCCGTTGGTCCCGGCTGTCATTCGTGGATCTTTGATAGTGGTTACGGGTCGTCGTAATTTAGTCTGTGCTAAATAAATGTGTTTTCTTTCTTCTTTCTTTCTTTCTTTCGTCAGAAGCCTGAAAGTCTGACAACCAGTCTTACCAAGGGGTATCGTATTACCCAGATACTGGAGGAGGAAACTGGGTACTTGTGGAGGTCAGATAGGCAGTCGCTCCATGTAAAGTACTGGTATTCAGCTGCATCCGGTTAGACTGGAAGCCGACCCCAACATAGTTGGGAAAAGGCTAGGCAGATTGAATGTAATACAACAACTATACAGGGTGTGAGTGTAAACAGTAGCAATCTTTTAAGGGGTCTTTTAAACAACTTTTACTATCGGACCAAACATGAAACCGCGAAAAAAAATCAGCTGTTCCCTACATTTGTTTGTACCTATAACTCGTCAAAATGTAGGGAACTGACTTTTTTTCACGACTTCAGGTTTGGTCCAATAGTAAAAGTTGTTCATAATGATGAGTACAATGATACCTTAAAATATTTTCACTATTACGAACATAGGCGAATTTGTTTCAACATATCATGTTGGGTTTCATATTACGTTTCACCAATCTGTAGGAGGTATAAAACCAGCATAAAATCACGCGTTTTTAACCGAAGGGGTAGGTAGAGATGTTTATCTCAGCCCTAATCCCACATTTCGCCGGATTCCCTGTTGTAACTTCCTTATAGCACCGCGCAGGCTTATTGCTATTCACTGAGCACAAGTCTATACCCCAGGCTAATACTGAGAGTTAAAATATTTTCCAACCCAGTCCAGCCGTCTTCGAGTAATCGGAGAACATACATAAAAAAAAAGATTCCGATGAATTGAGAACCTCCTCCATTTATGAAGTCGATTAAAAAATATGTGAAAATATTTATTCTGTATTCTTAGAGGATTTGACAGCTGAGAGGGCGGGGCCATCACGTCGCTGCGATGACGCTGTCAGTGGAGGGGGTGACACGCCATGAGCCGCCTGCTCAGGCTGCTCACTCGCCTCGGTCACTTTGGCTGCGGAGCTCGGATGGGACGGACGCGTATTAGTGATCATATTGAATAATTTTCTTGTAACGATTTTTCTAAATTTAAGTAAATAGTTGTCGGTTGTTTTGTGGTTTCTTTTTAAAAAACTAGTTAGGCTTCTGATCCTTAAGATCAGAAGTGGGATTGGGCTAAATTACACGCGATTTAGATCGTTCGCCACCTTTTTAACCGGAAGTTATAGTGTTTTTGAGAGTGTTTAAAATTTTTCGCCACGTGTTCTCGATTTTGTCCCTGATTAGTTTTTGTGCATTTTAACGTTATTGGTCAAGTGTTTAGTTCTACTCGATTAGATTTTATTTCGTGTGTGTTTCTAAAGTAAGCAACCACGTGTTATTTTTTTTTTATTTGCGCCTATTTTGTTATTCAGGTAGTGTTAATTTACGTTGCCTACAGTTATAATCATGTCGAGTCGTGAGAATACACCTAGGCGTAATTCTCGGGAAAATGATTCGCATAGCCGTCGCGATGTTCATAAAAGGCGTCGTGACCGTTATCGTCAATCGCGTAGTAGATCTTCTGGGCGTCGTCGTGATAGATCAGAGTTTTCTGAAAGTCCAAGTAGGCGTCGGGATAGTTCGTATGGGCGCCGGGATAGCTCTCGTCGCGACCCTTTAAATGAAATATTGGTTCGATTGAGCGCTTCAGAGGAACGGTTGCCTTCTAACAGTATCTGTACGTCTACTCCCATGTCGTCACATCCGAGCAGCACTCCGCCGCTGACAACTTCGGTGGTTGCCGGGCACCTGCTACCGGTAATACGGAAACACGTGCTACGGATAAAACCGTGACCACTGAGGCATCGCGGGAGGCTGACGCTGCGGACAGGATTGTGGGTGCGCTTTCTTCTCTAATTCAAGTAAGATCTAAGCATTAATTTATCTCAAATTTTGACCCCAGTGTGCATGATTTTGACATGTGGTGTGCGGAAGTCGATCGTGGGCGCGAGATATGTCAGTGGGACGTTCGGGAATGCCTGGGACGCATTGGTGCGTGTTTACGGGGTGATGCCAAGACCTGGCTCAACGACTGGGTGACCAGTGATCGGTCGTGGTCCAATTTTGAAATTGAATTCCGATCATTGTGCCCACGCGAAGTGGATATGGCTACTGTGCTATACGATGTTATGACTGTGAATTCTGATAAATTCACTACTTATGCTGAATATGAGCGAAAGTCCCTGTTGCGACTGAGCATTGTTAAGGGACTTTCGAAGGAACTAAAAACCGCTATTGTGATCCGTGGCATCTCCGATCCACAAGTAAAGGCCGCGACCGCCAATGCTAAGCTACAGTCAAGAGAATTAGTAGAATTTTTGTCAGTGTACCTTAAAGCCTAATGGCGCGACACCTGTTGATAACAATCCTGTTCGCACGTCAAACTCAAATTCTTCTGATCCGCGTAAACGTAAAGTCATGCAGTATAATCGATTAGTGTGCTTTTCATGTGGAAACACAGATCACAAACAGGCCGTTTGCCCTAAAAAGTCAGCAAAAATCGATGCGGGTTCTGATAAATCTTCGTCAAAAACCGAATCGACTAGCTCTAATTTTCAATCAACTAACTCGAATTTTAAACCTGTTAAGACTTGCACATTCTGTAAAAAAAAAAAAAAAAGTTTGAGATTTAGTTCAAACGTGTTTTGTTAAGGAACGTGTCGAATCGAAATCAAATAATAAAAATAATTCGAGTAACGTAAGTTTTTGCTCATAGTTTCCTCCAGACAAAACAATGTGATGTGTGACATTGTCGACGTCGACTGGTCGACGTTTTAATTGATTCTAGTTCTGATATTTCGCTGACTTCTGATGCTGTCTTAAAGCATTTTAGTTTAAATAAAATTACCACCTATCGCCGTATGCGTGGTATTGGAAGTAAAGATATAGAGTACACTTCCTATGTAAGCACTCTTATTGAATTTCCCGAATTATCTATAGAAGTAGATTTATTTGTTATTCCCCCAGATTGTATTCAGACTCCGATTTTGATTGGCACTGATGTTTTAAATCGTAGCGGAGTTACGTATAGGTATTCGAACAAATAACTTTCAACGGTTAGTCAGGGTTTCACATGTGAACAACGTGTCGACTGTAGAGTTCCCTAAGATAAGAACGCCTTTAGTAGGTGACGAAAAAGAGTGTTTGTTAGCTTTGTTGATTGAGTTTTTTTTACTACCGGTAAAGCGACCTCTACAGTAAACACGTGTTGTATGGAAATAAAAGTTAATAGTGACGTACCAATTTACTATCGACATTAACTCTCCGCAGGCGAAAAGTGTCGCGTTCGCGAGATAATAAATGATTTGATTACTAAGGCAATTATTCGTGAGTCAGTCTAATTACGCGAGTCCTATCATCCTCGTGAAGATAAAGGACAGGTCTGATAGGATGTGCGTCGACTACAGAGCTCTAAATGCTATCACTATTAAAGAACGATTTCCGCTGCCGTTGATAGACGATCACATTGACAGGCTGGGTAGAATACCTAGTTGAGTTGAGTTAGAATACCTAGGTAGGCTCATTGGTTATGGTCAGGTACGGCCGAGCCCTAGTAAAACTGAAGCTTTAGTTAAGTCTCCTAAGCCATGTAATCTACGAGGCGTTCGTCAGTTTTTGGGTATAGCGGGCTATTTTCGGAGGTACTACATTGCTGGGTATGCTTCAAAAACTGCTAGTATTGCTAAATTGCTAAGAAAACGTCAGCCTTTTGTATGGGCTATGGTGCAATTTTATTGCAAGAACATGAGGGTAGACAGAAGCGAGTTGTCAGCTATTTTAGTAAATCCACGCAGGGTGCCGAGTCCCGTTACGAACTCGAGACGTTGGCAATTATTCGCGCGTTACAACACTTTCGGCATTATTTGATAGGCTGTAACATACATTTTATCACGCCTGAAATGCACTGTGAAAACGGGCAGGTCGAGCGTTATTGCAGGACGGTCCTCAACATGTTGCGGATAGAGGCGAACAACAAGGATGTGCAGTGGTCCGATACGTTGTGGAAGGTACATCTCGCCTTGAACATAACGAGGCAAGCCACGACCCGCACCTCGCCTCTGCAGCTGTTGACTGGCGTTGAAGGGACTACTCCAGTGTTGAGATCTCTTGTGCGAGATGTCGCGCTGAACGACTCACATCCTAACCGAGAAGCTCTTCTGACGCTGAGAAGACAGGGCGTTTGAGTTGCTCGCTGAAAATCAGCAGCGGCAGGACGCGTACGTCAACGAGCGTCGCCGTCAGCCCGGTACATTTGACGTCGGCAGTTTCGTGTTCGTGAGCAAGGGCTCGCAGAGCACGGGGAAGCTGGACTCCGGGATGCGTGGCCCGTACAAGGTGGTACGAGCGCTCCCACATCACCGGTACGAGCTCGAGCTGATTGCTGGCTCGTACGGCAAGAAAACACAGACCGCCGCAGAACAATGGTTCAGTGGCGTGGTAAGTGGACCCCGGATGCTTGCGAAGTATTCTTCGATCATCTCGGTGGTGGTAAGTAAAAGCAGCATTGTGGCAGCTTTTTACTTATGGCCTTTTTATGTGGCAGTGGTTACTGGAACCCCGATAGTGGTTGCCAGGTTATGGCCTTTTTATGTGGCAGTGGTTACTGGAACCCCGATAGTGGTTGCCAGGTTATGGCCTTTTTATGTGGCAGTGGTTACTGGAACCCCGATAGTGGTTGCCAGGTGATTTTGTTTACTGGAACCCCGACAGTGGTTGCCAGGTGTTTTGGTCACTGGAACCCCGATAGTGGTTGCCAGGTGATTTTGTTTACTGGAACCCCGACAGTGGTTGCCAGGTGTTTTGGTCACTGGAACCCCGATAGTGGTTGCCAGGTGATTTTGTTATTGTTTCAGTAATGATTGAGGTCCGGAACTCTTTCATTGGTGATACGATAACCTATCTGCTACCCATTTTGATGTTATTGCTTGAAGTTGCAGTAAAACGCTTGTACTTTCATTGCAATGGGTAGCTCCAAGTTAAGCTTTCAGAATGTTGTGTTGATTTTCTTATGTTGGTCAAATGATGATGACCAGGCGCAAGGAAGCCTACCATTGGGAAACCCACCCAGTGGTGGCCATACGGACGAGGACCTGGAGCCAGGAAGCCAAGCTGACGAGGACGTTCAGCTGTCAGGAGAGGCCGTCTTAGAGGATTTGACAGCTGAGGGGGCGGGGCCATCACGTCGCTGCGATGACGCTGTCAGTGGAGGGGGTGACACGCCATGAGCCGCCTGCTCAGGCTGCTCACTCGCCTCGGTCACTTTGGCTGCGGAGCTCGGATGGGACGGACGCGTATTAGTGATCATATTGAATAATTTTCTTGTAACGATTTTTCTAAATTTAAGTAAATAGTTGTCGGTTGTTTTGTGGTTTCTTTTTAAAAAACTAGTTAGGCTTCTGATCCTTAAGAGTATATAGTATAGCGGAATCACTTTTACACATCGTGTTATAAAAAATAAGCTTGTGGACATTTTATATCTGACTCCTGAGAAGAAATGCCGAAACAAACTCAAGGGTTGAAGTCTCTTTTAAAGTCCAGACTTGGTCAGATTATGTAGGACCATGTAGATTATTGCCTGAAATGGTCTTTTGAGGAAAGAAACCCACAGATTTGGACTAGTCCAGTCATTGCAAGTATTTGTTGAAATCGTGTAGCTCAACTCAGAATTTGAGGAGCTCAGCGACTCGACGAACATTACCAAAGAAAAGACATTTAGGTAGGCCGCATAAAGTACCTACTCAAATTGCCAGACCATCATTAAAACTAAAAGAGAAAGAGAAAGGAGACAAAAATGAGACACATTGTCCTCACATCCACAACAAAAGTAAAAAAAAAAACGGCCAAGTGCGTGTTGGACCACGCACAATTATTTTTGTTACCTACATGGAGCTTAAATATATCTAACGAAATGTGGGTGTACTATAGGTACACCTCTGCCTAACCCTTCGGATAAGCATGCGCAATGTTATGTTGAGTGTTGTTCTTACTAACTACATAATTAGCTTTGCTACTATTTTTAACTGCAATATATTTGAGTGAGTAGAGGTGCTCATTACGCTATAATTTTCACACTAAAACATTTTTCTCCCATTACCAATAGAATCAACCTGTAATGTTCCCACTGCTGGGACACAGGCCTCCTCTCTTCGAGAGGGAGTGGGTTGCGTGGGCTCAGTGCGGGTTGGTAGATGTCACATGTATTCGAATTTTTGGTTCTAGGACATGCCGGTTTCCTCATGATGTTTTCCTTCACCGTTTTGAGAGCAGTGGTGATGAAATTATTTACATAAAGTAAAGCACCTGCCTGGGTTCGAACACTTGACCTACAACTCGTAAATCGGGGCCGTTACCACTGGGCCATTGCTCTCTCCATTTACCCTTAATGCTCTAAAAATTATAAATCATCGTGCAAATTAGGCAACATGCAAACAGCTTCGGAGTCACGTTCAAAACAATAAAACACGGCAAGCAGACAGTTTTATAACCAGCCTCAAACAAATAGCTTAGACATAGCTGCCTTACGAAATTAAAAGTTGCCTCTTATTGTAACATAAATCAGCACCTAAACCAGACGGTTTCTTAGCAGTGATGTCTATGAGCTAAGGTGGGTTTTAGTCGATTTTGGGATATTTCACAGAGCCTGGTTAGGCACTAAGTATCAATCTGCCTACCTAGCCTTTCCCAAAGCGGTGTTGGGATAAGCTTCCAGTCTAACCGGATGCAGGTGAATCGCAAACTGCCTATCTGACCTTCACAAACAAGTTACTAGGTAACATGATACCCCAAAGACTGGTTGTCAGACCGTTTGGCTTCTGACTACCCGTAACGACTGTCAAAGATCTACGAATTTGCTTTCCGAGGCACGAATTAGTTTGAAATTATAAATCTCATTAATAACAGTGAAATACTCGCAAAGTGCGTGTATGACCAGCACGTTTTGTCGACTTAAAAATAGACAAAATAGCAGATTGTAGAAAAATTTCTACGCATTCTAGGCGTCTAAGCATGGCAATGTGTGTAATGTTGTCTATTCTTCCTATGCTCTAGTCCCGCTATGCTCAACTCGTACAATACCTACTAAAAAGTTTCGCTATGCACGGGATTCTTCGATTCTACGTAAACAATGGAAGGTACAGTTGGAAAGAAAAATGTTTGAATTCAAGTTAAATTTTTTATAGCGCTATTCGTATAAGTGTAAGCGTCTGTAGCGCTGCGCTGTGCGTCTGTGCTGTGTGTAGCGCTGCGACACTCATGTTAAGTGCCGCAGCATCATGCTGAGATAGGGACCTTTTGGCCTCGTACAGGACTTTTTTTTTTTTTATTTACTTATTTTAATTTTTTTTTTTTTTTTTTTATATTTAATTTGTTTGTTTTCAACTTTTATTTTGTGTTTTAGTTTTAGTTCTGTGCGAGTCCCAATAAATACTTTTTCTTTCTTTTCTTTCTTTCTTTCTGTAAGTTAAAATTTGTTTTGTCTCGTTCTGACAATCAATGACAGATGAATTTCACCCACAAAATTTAACGAACACACTAACAGTTTTCTTCGTCACTGCCCGCGAATGTGATTTCGTGCATAGCGAAACTTTTTAGTAGGTATTTTACAAGTCGAGCATAGCGGGACTAGAGCATAGCGGGACTAACCGGACAAAACCTCGTCATGCTCCGCATGCAGATGTATTATCGTAAACGAGGCAAATGTAGTATGTAACAAGTGGCTTTCTATAGTTTCTGCCTACCCCCTGGGGTAGAAGGAAGTAAGAAGGTGTAGTTTATGTATGTATGTAGGGAAATACTTTTCCGGAAGTAAACCGTTGGCCATGAAATATATCATTAGTGGATTACTTTTTAATTTCTCTGTTGATTTTATTGTGTAAATAATAACATAACAGGCATTCATTTATCTAATAAAAAAGGTTCACGCGGCAACTCATTGATTCCAAATATAAAGGAAGCTAAGAGTAGGTCCCACCGGACCTACCCCCCTAGTGGGGTGGTGGTGGGTAAGTAGGACCCCTACTTCAAAATAGAAAGTTCTGAAGTACTTATTATTTACGTTAAGTGCTTTGACATTAGAAATTTATTTCGTAAACTCGTAGTAGGCATAACAAATAACAAGTTCAAGGTTGAAGATACCAATTACATTTGAATAAATAATATCGATACCCACTTTAAACTAGAGCAGTTACAAGCCGATAGCTTCAACACAAAATAATTACATCGTTTTAAAATAGTCGACTAATCGTTAATCGATAGTCGGTACTTTCCCCACACTATTTAATTTCCCGTAATCACGTACGTCTCTAAAATTTACCTATAGGCATAAAAATGGTAATTTTTTATGTCCCTTCATTGTAATAAAGCTAAACCTTATTCTTTCGAGAATATTTTTTTAGTATTAAACAGCTGGTTTTAATATTGGGGACATGTTTCAGAAAATATTAATTTTGTCCGGAAACCATTATGCTGTGTTATATTAACATTTTTATATTGATTGGTTAGCCTTAATGACATTTTTTGATGTGCTTTTACAGTACGTTTTTATTTATTTCTCCGTTTTTATTTGTCTACATTATAAAGGGAACCTCTGTGCAAAATTTCAGCTCTCTAGGTCCAAGGGTTTAGGCTGGGCGTTGATGAGTCAGTCAACCAGTCAGTCAGGACTTCTCTTTTTATTTATACCGGATGACTTTTTTTACAAAAAAATTGGGTGTATTAGGTGAACAGAGTAGAAGCCTATGGCATACCTAGTGTTTTTTTTAATAGCTTTGACAGAAAAAATATTATCAAAGTACCAATATATACTACAAATTCGATGTAAACTTTTCATTTTTGTACCATAAAAACAGAAATTTTGAAAAAAATATATAAATCGTTTAAAAATATCGAAATTCAAATCATATGCAGCTTTTTGAATTTTTGATTAAAAAAAAAAAAAGTTTCAGTCTATATTAAATTTATTATTTTTACTAAATAATGTTGCCGCGCGCGTAGCATAACTACATACTGTTTCAGTCTGAATTACGAGTTTTATGGTTGTTACTGCTATGGCCGTATAGTGTCCTTCAAAGCGTCAAATACATACCTAGGTACTTATTAGTAGAAATAAAGGCTACTTCCTACAAACAGGCAAAACACACGATATAATCGCGCGCGACACACGCAGTGTCTTTGTGTCTCGCGCGATTATATCGCGTGTCGCGCCTGTTAAAAGCCGGAATTACATTATTGTGGTGTGTCGTGACTCCTTCTGATGCAGTGTTAGCCAATCAGAACTCGTTGTGATGTGACGTAGTCATGAATTTGATTGGTGTATCCCGCGTCACGACACAACATGACACAGTAATGTGGCTTCAAGGAGCCTTTACTAGAGTTACAACTCTACCTTATTTTCCGAAAAAACCAAGAATGTAGCTTGTTTAAATACTTTTTCTTAATCCAGGCGTTTATGAACTGAAGGAACACGGGCGGGTTTTAGTCAGTAAAAGTCTGACACGCCCTCCCGCTCCACCCAGAGCGGGAGAAGTTATTTGATGATTTCCCACCCTCAAAAAAAAAAAAAAAAAAAAAAAAAAAAAGGCGTTTATGAAAAAAAAACTGATATTCATAAATCAGGCTAGACCGTACCGGAGCGGACGACGGCGTTCCTTAACTTTGTGCCTAATTAAAAAGTCAATTAAGGCAATGAATTTTAGTACAACTTTGTTGCTAAATCTACTGAAACACTTTGTGATAAATCAAAACACCGAGTTAATGAAATTTTCTTTGCAAATGTTGACTTCTAAGTTCTTCAGTCGTGTTGACACGAGCTTAACAGGACTGGGTTATGCCGTGCCCGAAATATTTGCTAGTTAGCAAAGGTTGGTATCGGATCTGACTGCCTAAGGTATATAAATAAGTGTCGTCACTTTTAGGGACTAATAGTAATGCATGGCCCTGTCTATACTAATAATAACCCTGAAGAATATTAACGACATAGACAAATGTTTTAAAAATACTAAGTTTCTTGTATACGCTGATGATCTAAAAGTTTATAGGTCCATACAGACTGTGGAGGATTGTCGACTGTTTCAACAAGATCTGGACAGTCTCACTGACTATTGTACAAAGAATAAGTTACACCTTAGTCTCTCCAAGTGTAATTGCATCAATTTCACTAAGAATAAAATAGTTATTAATTTTAAATACTCATTGCGCGGCAAAACACTCAGTAATGTATCTACGGTGAGAGATCTTGGTGTGTTAATTGATGATAACTTGTCCCTAAATCAACATGTAGAAAAAATTGTAAATAAAGCATTTCAGATGTACCTATGGTTTCGTTATGAGATCGTCCACTGAGTTCAAGCGGGTCTCCACATACCTTTACTTATATAAGACCCTTGTACGATCACAATTAGAATATGCCATCCCTATCTGGAACCCGTTTTACCGGAAATACATAGACGAGATTGAAAAAGTCCAGCGGAAGTTTCTACGAGCCATGCATTACAGATGCTGCAAGACGTATTTGTCATACTCACAATTATTAGATAAATATAGGCAGGTCAACCTAGAATCTAGACGTAAGTATCTAGAGGCTACTGTACTGTATGGTATTGTTCGGGGGGGTTTTGATTGTATCAATCTCACGAGCAAACTGTGTTATGTAGTTCCGTATCCGTGCAGGTACCCTTTTCGCTGTCAATACCTGCCTATCTAAATTTAAATATAATGTTATGGAGATTATTATAAACCAATAATGATTATAGGAATGTAAGCTAGTCTTAACTTTAACTTTATTATTTATTTATTTGTTTAGGTTTTTTTTTGTTTTTTAGTGTTAGTTATGCCAAGAAATCTCTATTCAATTAAATCAATCAATTCAATCAATCAATCAATTTCTATTCTATTATGCATGATGTAATTAATTTATTATTAATGTGATGTAATTATTTATGATTTCTATTACCTATCTAGTGGCACTCATTATCATATTATTTTTTTTTGTTAATATGCGGATAATGTAGTGGGCTGCAATATTGTTATTATTTTGTATTATATTTTCTCTGTTCCAACACATATTGTAGCTGTTTATTGTCCCTGAATAAAATAAAATAAAATAAAATAAGAGTTTGTTTGTTTGAACGCGTTAATCTCTGAAACTACCTGTCAGATTTAAAAAAAAAAAATTGCATTTGATAGCCCAATTCTTGAGGAAGGATATAGGCTATTTAACATCACGCTAGGACCCTTAGGAGCCGAGCAAAAAGAAAAACCGGTCAAGAGCGAGTTGGACTCGCGCACCGAGGGTTCCGTTCCGATTTAAGAAAAAGTGTGCTATTTAGAGACATCGTTTTATTTTTCCTGTAATTTTTACATAAACTTCTATCACATAGAATAATTTATGATTTTTCTCTTTGCAAACTTCAGAGATGAGGGGGGAACCGTATTTTTTTTTTTCCTCAAAAGTCGAAAACTATGAGGCGTAAAAAAAATATATTTGAGAATGTGCAAAGAGCGCTCTTTCATATGATACCCCACATGCCCTAGTAGCCCCACTTTGAACTTTTAAGACCCGCTTTCAGTCCCTGTTGCAAAAAAATATAAATATTTTTATTTCTTTCTTATTTGCAAAGTAGTTGGGTAAACGTCATCTAAAACTGTTCCACATTTCAAGTTGATAGCATCAGCAGTTCTTGAGATATCCAGCTGTGACAGACAGACAGACAGACAGACAGACAGTCAGACACAGACAGACAGACGGACGGACAGACAGACAGACTGAGTCACACCATAAGGGTTCCTTTTTTATCATTTTGGTACGGAACCCTAAAAAAAACAGAAAGAGCGCTAAGCGAAAACGAAGTAATAGCGCGGGCGCGATGCAATGCAAGGGTGGGTCGGGGGAACAAGAAATTTCATGCGGATGAAGTACCGGCAACGAATTAAGAATTGAGTACCGGACAGAAGCTAGTTTCATTTATTTTTAAATTATCATTTACACGGCGAGAGCAGTGGTGGCCCAGTGGTAACGCCGCGACTTAAGAGTTGTAGGTCAAAAAAACCGGTCAAGGGCGAGTCGGACTCGCGCACCGAGGGTTCCGTACCATAATTTTTATGTAATGTGTATGTGTTTTATTTCGATACATTGTTTTATTTTTCCTGTAATCTACACATAAATTTCTATCACATAGAATAATTTCAGAATTTTATTTTTGCAAATTTCGGAGATAGAAGGGGAAACGATATTTTTTTCAACACTTTTCATCAAAAGTCGAAAACTATGCGCCCTAAAAAAAAGAAAAAAAAAGTTTGAGAATGTGCAAGCAGTGTTCTTTCATATGATACCCCACATGCCCTAGTAGCCTGACTTCGATTTTTTAAGACCCCCTTTCAGTCCCTGTTGCAAAGAAAACATATTTATTTTTTTCTTATTTGCAAAATAGTTAGGCAAACGTCATATAAAATTGTTCCAAATTTCAAGTTGATAGCATTAATAGTTCTTGAGATATCCAGCTATGACAGACAGACAGACAGACTGAGTCACATCATAAGTGTTCCTTTTTACCATTTTGGTACGGAACCCTAATAAAACGATTTCTCTCAATAGGACACTTATTCAGAAATCGGAACGAAACCCTCGGTGCGCGAGTCCGACTCGCTCTTGACCGGTTTTTTTTACGATTGCATACTCGCTAAACAGTCGCTTTCAGTTAAGGTAAGAAATGTAAGAATAAAAATAATGTAGTAAAAAGTACCTAGATTACAGAGAGCCCGCGTTTTATCATAAAGTCTATTTTTATTATATAGTTCTCAAACAACCCATCAGCAATATCCATCCAATCATTATGCAGAAAGAAAACTCCTTTCAACTTTAAATTGTCATTTTTTACCCGACATTGCAAAGAAGATTAATGCTCTGCTTGTACAGGTGGCAGCGAAGTGCGGCTTATTATCTAGTGAAAATGGCCGCCACGTCATGGCGAAAGCCTTTCTCAGTTATATTTAGGTCTTATGTTGTACCTATGTCTAGGTTTCCGAGAGGCGAAAATAAGGTAAGAACTAAGGGTACTATTGTCGCTTTACTATGCCCAATTTTGGCATTGGTCGGGTGTTAAATGTTACGTGGGTATAGATAGTCCCATCTCGGCACCTTCCCGCATAGCTCCGCTCCTTCCGCTCCGCTTCTTCGGCATAGTGCAGTACTTAATTTTTAAGACCTTTTTATGTAAATTACCTATGTTTTACAAATAAATTATTCTATTCTATTCTATTTTGACGACACGGTTGGCGCAGTAGCTGAGCGATTGACTGCTGCGCAGCATGTTGCGGGTTCGATTCCCGCACGGAACAAATATTTGTACGACCTACAAGTATTTGTTCCGAGTCTGGATGTTTTTCTATCTATAATATGTATGTATTTACAACAAAAAAAAATGTATATGGGTAGTTTATCAGCCATCTCGTTACCATAAAAAAAAGCATTAGGTTGCTTAGCTTGGGACTAGATGGCGTTATGTGAATGTCCAAGGATATTTATTTATTTTATTCTATTCTATTCCCGTCTCGGCACATAAGAATTTATTTATCAAGGCCACAAAAAATCCCAATTAATTCGTGTGCGTTGCTAAGCCAGAAAATGTCGAATATCGTAATTTGTATTTAATAGATAATTAGTAAAGGCTCTTACAGACAGAGGTGCAGACAGAGGCGCGGACAGATATCGCAAGCGATATTGCGATATTATCGCGTCGCAACACCGCTACGCGACACGTCGCGACGCGATATCGCCTCTGTCTGTAAGATCCTTAACTCGGCTTCTCTAATTGTACCGTAGATTTTTAAATTTGTAGTCCTAATAGTTTTTTAGTTATTTTACAAAAACAGTTCTGGCTGGAGTAACGTTACCGTGGCCAGCAGTTTTATCTATTAATGGGTATATTGAATTAAATTTTGGCCAATTATTTAGTAACTCAGACGAGGTTAATGTACCAACTTAATTTTTGTTTGTACCTATCTTTTATGGTTGCGGAGATATTCAAGATCCTGCTGGGGTAACGTTTACGTGTTTGCTGGATCTCTGAAATGGATAAGCGCATTTCTAGAGTTTTTTGCATACGACTCCTAATGAATTTGTTTGAATTTGTATATAAATAAAAAACGAAAAAGTTGCACCGTTTAGAAGTTATTTAGGTAAATAAAAGTGCTTTAAACGGTCCTAGCACTTCGAATAGGAGCTCTAAAGACTTACTTGCAACGTTATGTTATAGCTTATAACTGCCTACAAATGTACGTGAAGTATAACTTATTATCCTGTAAGTAATTAATAAATTATGATGAAATTTAAATTCAGTTCGGGCATGATGCGCAACGGTTTTTTAACCACCGTTTAAACTACTTTCTTGTGGAATTATTAAGTGAATGATATATCAATAATTAGTAAATTAGTGTAGAATATTCCACTAAAAACCCAATAATGATAACCTTTTGTTCGAGTCGAGAGTCGAACCCAGAATCCCACGTTCAACAGTCGCTCTTCCGATCACTCCTCACTTTCTCATTCTTTTTGAAATAATCTATTGTAAAACAATAATTTACGATACCCAAGTAAATAGAAGAACCTACTTGAATATAGTAAACATATGTACGTAGGTAAAAGTTGGCAAAAGCTTTCAAATGAGAACTGGTATTATAAACAGGCTTCTTCACGGCCTCGGCATAATCTAGCACTTAGCAACAGATAATAACAACACAATATAATACAGGAACATAGACAGACATAGGAGAACCGTGCGTGTAGAAGCAAGAGAGATGTGGTGTTTCTTTATTGTCAGAATGAGCCATTGGTGCCGATTCTGTTCTGCGCATACTAAACTTAATTTAGGCTATTGCTAACCTTTTCCCTCTAATATAAAAAGAAAGAGACGGACGTAGAGCTGTAAAAATTTGAACTAATATTTCCATACAAAAGATGACACGTAAAAACATGTAAACATGGTGAAGCCGCAAGGCGTAAATTAGTTTGATATCTCTAACTTAGTTCATAGCTATACCGTCCTTGTCTTGCGCTGCCTGTTATTATTTATTTTAGTTTAGTTATTGAACAAGAGAATCGGCACCATTGTTTACATACGAGAATTGTCAGGGGTTGCCAATCTGGGGTGCGCTGTACACAGTCGAAATACTTTTTATTCACTCCGGTTTTAACGATAAGTACCAACTTCAATCATAAAGGTACTCGTAATTACCACAAACCGTGTCAATAATCCGACTGAAATAAACTCAAAGAAACCGATTCACGAGAAATTTCTTTAGAAAGAAAGAAAAACGTTTATTACGTTACGTTACCTACGTCGTTTTTTTTTAGGTTTTTTTTTGTCTCCATTGCGTGTTAAAATGGTCAACTGAGGGTTCAGAGGATTCGTGTGCCTTACCCCAGCCAGAAAATGTCAAATATCGTGATTTGAATTTAATAGATAATTAGTAACTCGGCTTCTCTAATATACCGTAGATTTTTAAATTTGTAGTCCTAATAGTTTTTTAGTTATTTGACAAAAACAGTTCTGGCTGGAGTAACGTTACCGTGGCCAGAAGTTTTGTCTATTAATGGGTATATTGAAATAAATTTCAACCAATTATTTAGTAACTCACACGAGGTAAATGTACCAACTTAATTTGTATTTCTATCTTTTATGGTTGCGAAGATATTCAAGATCCTGCTGGGGTAACGTTTACGTGTTTGCTGGATCTCGGAAACGGATAAGCGCACTTTTATAGTTTTTTTGCACACGACTTCTTATGAATGTGCTTGAATTTGTATATCAATAAAAAAAAACTAAAAAATTGCACCGTTTAGAAGTTATTTAGGTAAATAAAAGTATGCTATACCTATATAGAAGTATATAGAAGTAATATACCTATATAGAAATATGCTATAACTTTACTTTATAGAAAATATGGTGAACTTTGAAATTATTACAAAAACTGATTTATTAAAATGGCGATTAAACAACTAATTTTTATGCCTAGAAAAGGCTTTCATAAGTCGTTGAATGCATTGGAAATTGAAAACGCATGATTATTTCTCGTCCGCGGTTGTCACCATTGTGTGGATCGCCCGGAGGACGCGGTGGAGCATACAGTGGAGGTCTGCCCGGCTTGGTCACCGCCGTGTTCTCACGGAAGCGATCGGCGCGGCGGCGGCGATTTCTCACAGAGCGATAGTGCGTGGTGGCGATTTCTCACGCCCTCAGTCGCTGCAGGAGACGCCCTGGAACTGGACTTGCGTAAGGCGAGTAATGAAGCATTGCACAAGCAGAAGCGTGGAGACACAAGAAGAGAGGCCCATGCTCAGCACTGGGTGAGTCAGGCTGTGGATGATGATGATGATGAAGAGGACTACAGGTCCTAAACGCAAATACGCAAGTTTTATATTGCCTAAAAGTATAATATACTTTTATTACGATCTACTGCAGTAAACAAAAACAGAAAAATATATGATATTCTTCAGGTTATAAATGCTAGTTAGATAGTGTGTTGAAAACATAATACAACTAATTTGATAACTACGATAGAAAAAAAACCGGCCAAGACCGTCATACCTAGGTCTACGAATAATTATAGTCTGTGGTTGATAATAAATGGGTAAATAACGGTAAATAATGACTTCCTTGAAAAATGAGAGTAAAAATAATCATTTGTCTATTACACCAATAGACAAATGATATTGTTGTTCACATTTTTCAAAGAAGTCATTATTTTGTTATCTTCATGTATTTTTTTCTCAGACTTATGATTCATTAGATGACAAATAACAATATTGAATAGAATTAAGGGTACTGATGTTATTAGATTACCACTAAGTAACACTGGTACACTGTATGAGAAAAAAATACATGAAGATAACAAAATAATGACTTCTTTGAAAAATGTGAACAACAATATCATTTGTCTATTGGTGTAATAGACAAAGGATTATTTTTACTCTGGTACACTAAGTTATAAACACGGGACAGACACCAAAACAATGGAAGAAATCAGATATAATTCTGCTATACAAAAAAGGTGACCCTCAAGATATAGGCAACTATCGTCCAATTAGCCTTCTACCTAGCACTTATAAACTTTTTACCTCAGTGGCAAAATCGAAAATCTTCAACCTGTAGAACAAGCGGGGTTCCGGTCAGGTTTCTCAACAATAGACCATATACATGTAATGCAGCAAACAACAGAAAAATATAAGGAGGTTAATAGACCATTATATTTTTCAGGTTTGGTCCCATAGTAAAAGTTGTTCATAATGATGAGTACAATCTCCCATTTCGATTTGGTGCATGATAACTTAATTAAGCAAATGAATAAGATTTTTCATATAAACTATATTCCCTGTTTTCACCTCCACACACAATTTTAAAAAATCGTTTTAAAGATTTAGATTATTTACACCAATTTTCGAGTTAAGCCCCGCAGTAAAACCTGCCCTGTAAAATTGACTACCCCTTTTCACCACTTTAGGGGTTTCGAAATTTCGAAATTCGAAAAACCCTGTTACACGTTATTCGTCATTTTTGGTTTCAAGTATAAATACTGAGTTTCGAGTAAATTGGCCCAATCCCCTAAAAATGACAAACTTTATAGTATACTTAGATCATGCCAAGTTTCAAGTCTATTAACTCAAGGACTAAGATTTTTCATACAAACTTTGGACACACCTTTAGGGGTTAAATTTTGAAAAATCCCTTCTTAGTGCACCCCTAGACCTAATAAGGAACCTACGTGCCAAATTTGGAATCTCTAGGCCCAGCGGTTTGGGCTGTGCGTTGATACAAACTTTGACACCCCCCAATTCATCCTGAGGGGGTAGTTTAGAAAAACTAAAAATGACAAACTTTATAACTTACTTAGATAAATATTTGTGCCCAGTTTCAAGTTATTTAGCCGAATGAATAAGATTTTTCATATAAACTATATTCCCTGTTTTCACCGAGGATGGAATTTAGAAAAATCGTTTGGGGTGTTTGCGTAACTTGACTAAAATATTATTTACACCAATTTTCGAGTTAACCAAGCCCTGCAGTAAAACGCCCTGTAAAATTGACTATCCCTTTTCACCCCTTTAGGTTAGATTTTCGATAAACTCTGATATCTACACGTTATTCGTCGCTTTTAGTCTCAATCGGAACGCGCGTTAAAATTCCTCCATACAAACTTTGACACCCTCCAATCCCTCCTGAGGGGGTACTTTAAGAAAACTAAAAATGAATAACTTTATAATTTACTTAGATAAATATTCATGCCAAGTTTCAAGTCTAATAACTCAAGGAATAAGATTTTTCATACAAACTTTCATCCCCTTTCATGCCCTATTAGGGATGGAATTTCCAAAAATCCTTCCTTAGTGGATGCCTACACTGTATGAGGTATCTATGTGAAAAATTTCAAGTCTCTAAGTCCAGCGGTTTGGGCTGTGCGTTGATATATCAGTCAGTCAATCAATTTGTCAGTCAGGACTTTGAATTTTATTGTATTTATGAAATGCTAAAAAGCAGGTTCTCGTATCATTTTAAGAAACTGTCCTACAATTACCATATAGAAGCTCATGCCGCCTGTGATACAGGTTTATCCTAGTACAGGCACCTAACATTATATTACCTTTGTAAATTATTTCTAAGATTTTATGTTAATATTTTACCAATTATTAATACCGAATAAATATTCTATTCTATTCTATTCTATTCTATTTTGTGTTAATTTAGATGATGTCAGAAAGTAGCAGTGTTAACCGAGTTCTGTTGCTGACTGTACCGTAATTCTATCAGAGAATTGTTAGAAGAATAAATCGAGTAAGCAATTAAAAACCTATTAAATAATTTTAGGCAATAGATAAGAATTGAATAGGTATAAAATGACTTGCTTTGAACAAAATTAAACATTAATTAATATACCAACGAACTCGTATTATTACATCTATATTCCACCGTGTGCTTCAACAATGTTTCTTCTATACATATTCGCTTTTATAATCCACGGTGTGTTGGCGGCCCCTCCTTGCGAAAACGGAGTAGAACTCGTATCGACGGAGACCAAGAATCCTGAAGATCTTCTAGGCAACTGGACCTACGTCTACAATTGGAACCCCATGATCAAGTCCAGCGTAGAATCATACGAACTACCACCATCAAACGAATGCCCTCAACTACATTTTGAAGCAATTACTCCGGAGTTGGTGAAAGCCAAGGAAGCTGAATGCGCGCAGTACAAGATACCTTTCAACTGGGCTGATGCTAAACTGATACTGGATCTTCCTTCGTTGGAAATGATAGCAACTGTTATCACAATTGGAGAAAAAGAAAATTGGATGGCAGTAGACTGTGTCACGATGCTCAGAGTTGTGTTCAAGATGGTGTCTGATGATTACATAGCTATGGTCTTCTTTGAAAACAATTCCGAATTCATAAACTTATTTGCCCGAGAGCTTCCGACTTTAGACGAGCTGAAATGTGTTGCTCACACTCTGGATGTTGGCAAAGGTATATTCGGTTATGAAGTCTGTTACAAGTAAATGTTACTGTGCTTAATAAAAATGTAATTTATCTACACCCGTGCTATAAATTCTCTATAAAAGTTTCTGAAACAGTTAGCTTATTGCCAACATTAAAACAGCCAGTGTCATAGTAACCATGGTAACCATAATAGCATCCAAACGGGTGCTTTAATGTTGTACTGAATTTCATAATGCAACTCGTTTTCAAAAAAAGAACATTGTAATGCACGCACGTTTCACTACAACAGCGCCGTAATTTAAAAAAGAACTTATTCGAATTCACGTCGTATACTATGACGCCGGCCGCCATGTTCGATACGAGTATTAGTATTGCAAAAAACTGTTTCAGAACCTTTTATAGAGGATTGATAACATGGATGTAGATAAAGTCTTGTATGCAACTGTACATAATTAGGTATTAAAACACTCATGTGATCCTATTATCACACTCGGCTTCGCCTCATGTGATAAACCCACATTCGTGTTTTAATACCCCTTATTATACGTCAGTTGCATAAATAACTATAAGAGTTCTGTGATTTGATTTTTGCAATAATTATATACCTATCTTGTTGATGACTTCCAGGCTATTGGCAACTACTAGGTCTTAGCAAATACATATAACAGCTATGTTTTACACAAATACCACTGTAAAACCTTCTATACTCCCATAGACTTATAAAAAACCGGTCAAGAGCGAGTCGGACTCGCGCACCGAGGGTTCCGTACCATCATTTATATGTAATTTTTGTTGATGATTTCTGAAAAACTGTGCAAAAGACATCATTTTATTTTTCCCGTAATCTTTACATAAATTTCTATCACATAGAATAATTTCAGATTTTTCGCTTTGCAAACTTCGGAGATAAAGGAGGGGGGGGACCGTATTTTTTTTACATTTTTCATTAAAAGTCGAAAACTATGCGGGCTAAAAAAAATAAAAAATATGTTTGAGAATGTGCAAACAGCGTTCTTTCATATGATACCCCACATGCCCTAGTAGCCCCACTTTGAATTTTTAAGACCCCCTTTCAGTCCCTGTTGCAAAAAAAATATAAATATTTTTATTTCTTTCTTATTTGCAAAATAGTTGGGTAAACGTCATCTAAACTATTCTAAATTTCAAGTTGATAGCATAAGTAGTTCTCGAGATATCTAACTGTGACAGACAGACAGACAGACAGACAGACAGACAGACAGACAAACAGACTGAGTCACACCATAAGGGTTCCTTTTTTACCATTTTGGTACGGAACCCTAAAAAGGAGGACTCCGCGCCACGCAAATCTCGAAAGTGAAGCATAGTAAGTATACCGGGACCGTTTGTACAGCCACGCCTCACGCATGCATTTACATCATAGTATGCCGACCGGCCGCCATTACGAGACACTATGTGACACGAACGACGGCGTCTTTGCAGGTACTCAAATCACGCACACATGATCGGTACCCTGCTTCACTTTCGATATGCGTGGCGTGGAGTCCTCCTTTTTTATACGTCTGTGTATACTCCATCGTTTTAGGTAATTAAATAATGGTAAATAAAAAAAAACACGTGTCTGGTTAACCGACTAAACGTAATACCTGTCACTTCAGTTGTCATGCTACGACACAGTTGTACTCTTCAATTTAGCAACTTTATAATTCGCTGCATGCCAGATTAATTCATAAAATGTTATCCTAATTTTTACTTTAAGATAACATTTTATTAATTAATCTAAAATTTTTATTAAGTATTCATTTATATAACTATGTCAGCTCTATGGATTAGTCAATTAAATATTCATTTATACTCTAATAACATTTATTTAAACGTATTTGTAAAAAAACTTTTTACAAAAAAAAAAACAACCGACTCCCAAAAAAACACTACAAAGTGAAAAATAACTTTAATTTCGGAAGTCGGTGTCTTTGGTTTTTTATTTACTTTCGTTTTGTTTTGCCACCGACTTCCGAAATTAAAGTTATTTTTCACTTTGTAGTGTTTTTTTGGGAGTCGGTTGTTTTTTTTTTGTAAAAAGTTTTTATTTTTCACTTTTTAGTGGTACCTACCTACCCCACACAAATCTGAATACCATTCTGCAAAATAAATTAGAGCATCATCCACATAGACGAAATGGAAAAATACGTTAAGTCGTGTCAGAAGTTTGGTAGGCGTAGTTTTAGTTGACGGAGATAACGAGGCTTCGAAATCTGCCTTCTGACAATCAAGACCACACATAACATACAACTCAAGTAGCGCAATTTGAAGCGGCATATAGTTACCACTAAATCATTTATAGCCAGAGTGCACCTCATGACAATTCCAATAAGTCCAAACACGGCTAGGATACATTGTTTTATTACTGAGTTCCGATGCCTACCTTCCGGCTTCTTCATCAGATCGGTTCGATGGTACCATTTTCATCAGAACCATTTATTTAAAGCTTCGTCATAGTCGCTTAACTATTTTAATCTTATCGCTATCCGTGAAATACTTATCATCGTTAAGGAGTTTCCGTGGCCATCTGTGGTCTTCTTCATCAGTTCCACTTCACCGGATGATACTTTCTGAATGCAAACGCTTGATTTGTTGATGAAAATACCATAATCGCTATATGTATGCCTATAATATTTGAGGAGTTCTCTCGATTCCTCATGGATCCCATCATCAGAACTGAGTTTTGATAAAAATGGGACCAATCTGGAAGTATACCCTTTCAAATAAAAAAAGAATTTTCCGAATCGGTTCATAAATGACGGAGTACTGAGGTAACAAACATACAAAAAAAAAAACATACAACCGAATTGAGAACCTCCTCCTTTTTTGGAAGTCGGTTAAAAATAGCAAGCAGAAAAACTCATACTTAAATATTTCTCCAAAAAAAGTAAGACATCTTTCCAATCCCAAAACCTGTCTGAAAATTGTCAGGTAATAGCAGCCTGGCATAGAATGCAGTCGAGACGTAGTCGGAACGTAGTCGGTATACGTGACAACGGCGAACATTACCCCGCGAACACATGGGCGCCCGGCCGCACCATGAAAAATTCATAACTAATACCACAGAGGAAAATTTAGCGGGGATGTGTGGTATAAGAGTTTTGTGCCTAATAGGGGAGGGCCTCTGTGAGGAAAACGGGGATATTTTTTGTTGATTCATTCTTTTATTTTATGGCATTTCATAAATAGTAGGTAAATCCAATTTTAGACCTCGTCGTTTGTCGAAAATTGTCGAAGAGTTTTGTAGAATTAGGTTGTCATGGCATGCATAATGTGATGCAGATGAATTACAAATATGTCATGTGGGGAGAAAAGGATTGAATAGGTATGCATGTGGTTGGCTAGAAGAGTAGAGAAGTACTACATAAATGGAATAGAAGCCATAGAAAGGCCCCCTTTCAAACAATCCATCCATATTTCCTTTTCCTTGTCTCTTTGCCAGCCCCGTGGCGTACGGGTTTTTGAAGAAAACTAAAAATTAAGTGCTGGACAGCGTGATGATGATTAAGATACCATCTAAATTCTATACTAGATCTGTTCTTACCAGTAGATCATGATCTACCTAGCCTTTTCCCAACTATGTTGGGGTCGGCTTCCAGTCTAACCGGATGCAGCTGAATACCAGTGCATGGAGCGACTCCACAACCCATTTACTGTATAATACGGTACCCCTTGGTAAGACTGCTTGTTAGACTTTCGGGCTTCTGACGACCCGTAACGACTGTCAAAGATTCACGACTGAAAGCCGGGACCAACGGCTTCACGTGCTTACCGAGGCATGGCGGGGAGGGAGAAAATCAAAAAAATCAAAATCAAAAGTTCTTTATTCAAATTAGGCTGAGAATCAGCACTTTTTGAACGTCGAAATTACAGTAAGACAGTCCCCACAAAACGCCCGCCCTTCACCACTTCCTAGTGCTTTAGCTGGGAAGAAGAAGTAGCGGAACAAACTCCCCAGCAGCACAGCTGTCTGTTCAGTTAGAAGAACTAGATTCTATACAATAGTACCTATGCAAAATAATTTACGCAACACAATACATTAAATTATATTTTTGTCAAATTGAGAGTGACCAACAGCGGCAATTGTAGCTTAACCTGATCGATCGACCCGTGTGGCTGTTATTACTTAGCCACAAGCCGCAGTTCTCACCAGTAGAATATGTTGGTGTTTTAAATAACGATATAGAACGGGTTGCTAATTCCCAAGGGTCCTTTCTGCATAGCCTTCCACATAATCTTTGCCCGCATGTCACCGCACACTAATAATAATGTGCAACAGAGTTCAGTACGTGGACTGTGCGCTATCCGTTGTGACAACAAATCTTAGAGGAGTATACGAGCTGTTTGTTATTGAAAACTAGATCTAGACGCTATGTCAGTTTTTTTTTTTTTTTTTTTTTTTTTTATTTAAGATGGGTTTGCTCTTGACTCTAGTCTAGGTCAGAGGTGACAGAGACAAAGTCGACGATGGAGTGAGCTTACCCAGAAGAAGCCTGTTCACTCTTACTTTGAATAGTTCAGGGTTGTATGCGGTCGGAAACACAGACGCAGGCAGAGAGTTCCACTCTTTTGCTGTGCGCATTATAAAAGACGTTTGGAAACGCTTAGTGCGAGTTGGTGGAATAGCAACCAGGTGTGGATGGTAACCTGCAGTGCGCCTAAAGGTCCGATGGTAGAAGGGGGCCGGTGGAATGAGGTCGTGGAGTTCATGGGCACACTCTCCGAAGTACAATCTGTAGAAGACTGACAAACAGGCAACCTTGCGGCGATGAGCCAAGCTGTGAAGTTTGGCGTCCACCAGTTTTTCGTCGCCAATGAGCCTCTTAGCTCTGCGTTCCACCGAGTCAAGCGCGGCAAGTTGGTACTTAGCTGAACCATCCCAAAGGTGGCTGCAATACTCCATGCAGGATCGGACTTGCGCCTTGTAAAGGGTTAAAAGCTGTCCTGGCGTAAAGCATCGCTTCACCCTTCAGTGTGCTGGGGTAAGTGGAATGAGTCGGGAAGGAGGGTTTTGTGTGTTCCATTCTGTTTAGGCTTTATAAGAAATACGAAATGAGACTTATTGTTATGGGTATATTTTAAAACTATGTCAATTACAAAAGAAAGGTTTCACAGTGAACATGTTGGTTGGTAAATTCTAGGTTTCATCACGTAAATATTCATAACGGAAAATAAGCCTATTACCACACAAATACTTAGGGTGGGTTCCACCATCTTACTTTAACAATAACTAACATCGCACCTTCAGTTCGATGTTTGCTATGGTTAAAGTAAGATGATGCAACCCACGCTTGTTAAAGTTCCTGTTAGACAAAAAATGGGTTGTTCCATTTGAAAATTTGTTAGCTGACGTATAACTGTTACATAAAAGATTTTGTCCCTCTAAGTGTAACGGAACAAAAGCTCTGATGTAAGGTGGGTTGGTATCAGAAGAAAATGAAATAACAAACTGTTTCAAACAATGTGTATATTTTTACAATATTAAGTAAACATTAAAGTAGGTAACAATTAACGGTAACCTAAAGTATGCTGACGTCATAACTTTAACTGTAACTATAACCGCCAACACTTCGCTGGTTAAAGTTATTGTTAAATATCTGTCACTTCTGTCAGACGCGTCCAATGTCATGTCCCTGCTACGAACTTTAACTATTACATTTTACATGACGGTGCAACAGCAGGTAGTCATTCTATGGCCATTTTAACTTTGACGGAAACTATAACCTAGCCCTTGGTGCAACGTTTTCTATTCTAAGTATTTGTGTTGAAGAACGTTCTAACTTTAAATGACTAAAGCGCCCATTACATTAACCAATTTGCAGAGCTCTAGATGTGCTTAATTTTTATTGTGTAAACTGCCTTTACACAATACAAATTTAGCACGCTATCTCATCTAGCGCTCTGCAAATTGGATAATGTAATGGGCGCTTAACGGTGGGCGTTATAGTTTCCGTCAAAGTTAATATGGCCATAGAATGACTACCTACTTGCTGTTGCACCGTCATCGTCATGGCAAATGTAATAGGGTAGGGACATGCCACACATTCGATGCGTCTGACACAAGTGACAGATATTTAACAATAACTTTAACCAGCAAAGTGTGGGCGGTTAAGGTTATAGTTAAAGTTATAACGTCAGCTAACAAATTGTCAAATGGAACAGCGCATTTTTTTTGTCTAACAGGAACTATAGCAAACATGGGTTGCACCATCTTACTTTAACCATAACAAACATCGAACTGAAGGTGCGATTATTGTCAAAGTAAGATGGTGCAACCTACCCTAAATTGACAAACAAAATCAAGAGTAATTTATTTAAATTAGTCAGAAAATCAGCACTTTTTAACGTTAAAATTACATAAGACAGTCCCGCAAAATGACCGCCTTTCACCACTCAATGCAAACCCACGATTAGACCACTATCTCTTATAGAAATCATTAAATTTTTGATTTAGCTCAGGGAACATGCACTCACTTTAAAGTGCGTGTCTATCACTCTATCACAAATATCTACGCAGTCGTGCTAAGGGCCCTCGCCCACGGCGACTTTTTGTAGCGATGCAGTAGCGATTCTGTCGCGCGTCCGCATCGATACAGTCGCGAAGCGGTCGCTAGCTGTGTGCCCTCGCCCACGGGCCCAGATTCAGTCGCGATGCAAACGCGATACTGGCGCGCTTCTGTCGCAATGCAAACGCGATTCAGTAACGGCACAAAAATACCTGCGATCGCTACAGTTGCAAGATGGACTCCGTTGAGGCAACATTAGTCACGTTGTCTTTGGTGCTGCTTTTACGTAAGCAGCCGAAGTGTAGGCAACGAAAGCTCGGTTCTCCACTCACGCGCCACCCTCCCTCTGTTCTCTCACCGACGTCGTCCGACACGGTCGCGCGTTTGCATCGATACAGTCGCGATACTGTAGTGCGTTAGTAGCGCGTTGGCATCGCTTCTGTAGCGCGTTGCAAATGCGACTAACGCGCGTTAGTAGCGATGCAGTCGCGCATTTCGTAAACGCGCGACAGCATCGCTACAAAAAGTCTCGCCGTCGGCGAGGGCCCTAAGATGTTGTGTACTGTCTTTTGTTTTTCCTACACGCAGGCCCCTTTTGTTCTGACGGTGGGCTCAGGCAGGGCGCGAAAAGGCTCTCTCTGTGGGTCCTTGCCATTAATTATAGAGTGTTGATAACGTGTGTAGACGGGGGTAGAGGTGTCAAAGTGTATGGCTGTTTGTCTGGCACGATGTGGTAGGAAGCTTAAATATTACTGAATTTTTCTATCGGCTATCTTTGTACTTGACTAAAGGTTGTATTGGAATATCGAACAATCAGACAATTTGTAGTTGTTATCATATATGTTAATTACTTTGGAGCTCGAGGAGCTCGTGGCTAAGTAATAACAGCCGCACGGGTCGATCTGTCAGGTTAAGCTACGCTTTCCGGGGTTGGTCAGTGGATGGGTGACCATCTTTACATACCGAGATTCCTCCGTGCCTCGGAAAGCACGTTAAGCCGTTGGTCCCGGCTGTCATTCGTGGATCTTTGACAGTCGTTACGGGTCGTCAGAAGCCCGAAAGTCTGACAACCAGTCTTACCAAGGGGTATCGTATTACCCAGTAACTGGGTTGTGGAGGTCAGATAGGCAGTCGCTCCATGTAAAATACTGGTATTCAGCTGCATCCGGTTAGACTGGAAGCCGACCCCAACATAGTTAGGAAAAAGGCTAGGCAGATGATGTTAATTACTTTGAAAACAAGTATCTTATTAATAAAAAACCGGCCAAGTGCGTGTCGGACCACGCACAATGAAGGGTTCCGTAGTTGAAAAGAATTTATCCCAAAACAAAATTTTTTTTTATGTGATTGATTTCCAAGTTAACAATTTTCGGACTTTTCCTTTACTTGTGCTGTGAGACCTTGGTTCTTGTGATTCTAGGTCAACGGGAAGTACCCTACAGGTTTTGACAGACTTACGAGTATCAAAATAATGGTCGTATTTTTTATTGCGTTGAGATTGAAGCTTGATTTTTTAGAACTCCAAGGTGACATACCTACGTATTTGATAGTCTGTCAAGACCGTTTTTCTCAGGAACGCGTGGAGGTATCAAGTTGAAATTAATATCAAATACGTAAGTATATAGTCCCTTGGAGTTTTAAAAAAACCAAGCTTCTAAGTGAAAGTAGTAAAAAAATACGGCCATTTATGTGACATATTTTGATACTCGCAAGTAAATCAAAACCAAAACCAAAAGTAACTATCGATTTTCGGACCTTTTCCTTTACTTGTGCTGTGAGACCTTGGTTCTTGCTAAACTGATTATAGGTCAACGGTAAGTACCCTCTATATAAAAAGAAGCAGATGTGCCCAGTACTTATGTTAAAATATATCGGAACCCTGTGTCTCCACTTTGTCCCTTTGTCACTTTCATGATTTGAAAGAAAAATACGGTAAAATACTTGTAATTAAATATGGAAAGTGATTTCATGATTTACATGGCCTCGGTTTTTACAAGAAATCACTGAACAACACGGCATTCATATAAATTGTCACGGTCACAGTCGAAAGCACACTAGTTCGCGGAGACATCAATTTGACTACGGACGGCTCATACTGAGCATGTTGTGCGGACACAGATTCACCCCATTGCCACTTCTCCTGTAAGTACCCTATGAGCCTGTGTACACGCACCGGGAACGGGACCTCAATGAGAAAGCAGCTGACTGCGCCGGAGTAGCGACATACAAACAAATGAAAAAGTACGAAAATCCTTAAGGCTTGTCCGCTGTAAAAAGCGCGGTCACTGTCGGACTGCATAGAAAGAAAGAGAAGCGCGAGGACACAACGCTTGCAAAATATAAAGTAATTACCGATTTACAAAAAATCTAGGGATTGGACTAAAAAACACAATCACATGAAATCATTCCTTATTACTTTGTAAAGAACTGTATAAATTTATGAACACTTTTAATGAAAACTGTAGGAGTAATTATGGTAATAACTCGAAAAAACAGACAGAAATAGACCTGGGTTTAGCCTTTTTTTCTTTAGTTCTACAAAGTAAAATAGATTTCAGGACACATGAAATCACTTCTCATGTATTCTAGATTATAGTGTATTTTTTTCTATCAAAAAGGTGCTATAGTTACTGTAAATAAATGGAAACAAAGTTACTTATTTTCGCCGTATTTTACGGATGACAAGCCTTAATTTGTAATTTTATAACATATTTTTTTTTCAGACTTCTAGTTTTTCAAATATAACGTTAAGTTTGTTTTTGGGATAAATTATTTTCAACTACGGACGGAACCCATCACTGTGCGTGGTCCGACACGCACTCGGCCGGTTTTTTTAGCTTACCCAGGTAAGACAACAACAAAAACCATAGTTATTTTTCACACAGTAGGTATTGAATGCTTTCGCAACATATCGCATTGCCTCCCTTCCCTAGGTATTGAATGCTTTCGCAACATATCGCATCGCCTCCCGTCCCTAGGTATTGAATGCTTTCGCAACACATCGCATCGCCTCCCGTCCCTAGGTATTGAATGCTTTCGCAACACATCGCATCGCCTCCCGTCCCTACATCGCATTTGTTACCCTTCCAAGATGACGATGGGAAGAAAGCTGTTATAATAAAATCGAACGCGTGTACTAAGAATGTGAATAAGTAGAATGTCATGTTGAGCATACGGAACTGACGTGACCTGAATGTGGTGAGGTCATTCACTAAGGGCGACGTGACTTTAATCAATGGTTAATCACACTATCACACTAATAATAATGTTATAAAGGCGAAAGTTTGTGAGTGGCGGTGTGTGTGTGTGTGTGTGTGTGTGTGTGTATGTTTGTTACTTCTTCTCGCTCAAACGGCTGGACCGTTTCAAATTAAATTTGGTATGTAGATAGCTTATACCCTGGCTTAACACATAGGCTTTTTATGCCGGTCTACGCGTGTGAAACCGCGTGGCTCAGCTAGTAATAATATAATTCACATTTCATTTATAACGGTCTGAGTGGTCTCGTGCGCCTTGCAAAGGTCCAGGTACCCATGGTCCCGAGTTAGGTTAACACATAAACAAAATAGGCGGTCATGGAACTGCCGACAGTAACCCGTAAGATTTCCGCTTACCAAAAATAATTCAACGCGCCTAAAAAAGTTTTCACTTCAAAAAGAAGTTTATTTCGTAATCAACAGGTTTTAACAAATAAATTGTAGATGCCTTCTTATATGTATTTAAGTAAGTGTAAGTAATAAGAGTAGACTTATGACGTTACTAGCTTTTGCTAGCGGCTTCACCCGTGTGGAGTCAGAATTTTTATTTTCAAAATCGGTCTACATATTGACGGAGATATCGCGTACCAAACACTCAAGAAAAACAGTCGAATTGAGAACTTCCTCCTTTTGGACGTCGTTAAAAATTAAATAATTGTAGATTTCAGCATCATGCGGTGTTCTTAAGTACACAAGGTATACTGACTGATTGACTGACTGACACATCCTGATCTGACTAATTTGATCTTTCGATACTCGTAGCACCATCTATAACTGATGATATTCCATGTTAATGAATAATAGTTATTTATGCAACTGACGTATAATAAGGGGTCTTAAAACACGAATGTGGGTTTATATCACATGAGTGTTTTAATACCTAATTATGTACAGTTGCATACAAGACTTTATCTAGACCCATGTTATCAATAGAGAATTGATAACATGGGTCTAGATAAAAGGTTTTGAAACAGTTTTTTGCAATACTAATACGCGTATCGAACATGGCGGCCGGCGTTATAGTATACGACGTGAATTCGAATAAGTTCTTTTTTTAAATTACGGCGCTGTTGTAGTGAAACGCGCGTGCATTACAATGTTCTTTTTTTGAAAACGAGTTGCATTATGAAATTCAGTACAACATTAAAACACCCGTTTGGATGCTATTATGGTTACCATGGTTACTATGACACTGGCTGTTTTAATGTTGGCAATAAGCTAACTGGCTCAGAAACTTTTATAGAGAATTTATAGCATGGGTGTAGATAAAAAAACATAAAAGACGCCGTACAAAATTTTTACAGCACGCAGTTTTCTTACACTTACGAGGGTTTTCACTCTAAGTGTCTAAACACACTATGCCGAAGTTACGCGACCGAAGTTCCGCGGCTGATGTTACGTTCCGACGTGTTCGGCTGATATGACACACCATAAGCGCCGAACTTACGCGGCGGAAATTCAGTTGCGGAACTTCAGTGTCTTGAACGCTGTCATGGCGTCGTGTCGTGTTATCTAAACAGGCGGACAGACAGACGCAAAAGAAAGTGATGCTGTTAGGATTCCGTTATTACTTTTTTAAAATACTTGCATAGAAAATAGAGCCATGTCGTTACATAAATAAGAAGCACTTTCGTATTTGCAAATAAAAATACTTTGGATACTAAGGATTTTTTCGCTGATACGATTATGCTCTTTATTTACAAGGCAACACGAATCAATGTCTTATGCAAGTATTTTAGTATTTTGGTGGTTCATCCATTTATTTAATACAAATGAACTGACCGTGAGTGCCCAGGTTAAGCTATAGCACCGTGGGGCGGTCACGCGGGCGCGGGCCTCCCGCTGCTCCCCGCCCCGGATCTTCTTCGGCAATCGAACCGAACTTCGGTCGCGTATAATGTGTGCTCTACAGAATACGTTGCCGCCGAATTGTCGCTGAACTTACGCCCGACTGAAGTTCGGCTGTACGCTAGAACGCAACGTAATTTCGGCATAGTGTGTCGTCAGTAATTCAAATAGCGTAACCATGCAGAACTTCGGTCGCGTAACTTCGGCACAGTGTGTTTAGACACTTAGTCGTCGTTATGTGTATTGCGTCTACAGGGTTATTGGCAAAACACCAACACAACCTTTTAAGGGGTCATTGCGAGCAACTTTTACTATGGAAGCAAACCTGAAATTGTGAAAAAAAAAAATCAGCTGCTCCCTACATTTAGACGAGTTTGATGGTAGTGTGTGATTAATGAACACTAGCTGATTTTTTTTCGCGATTTCAGGTTGTGTCCCGTAGTAAAAGGTGTTCATAATGATGAGTACAATGACCCCTTAAGAGGTTGCTGGTGTTTTACCTTTGCATGTGAGCGTAACCACTGTGGAGGGGCGTTCATTATGGTTCCGTACCAAAATGGTAAAAAGGAACCCTTATGGTGTGACTCAGTCTGTCTGTCTGTCTGTCACAGCTGGATATCTCAAGAACTAAAAATGCTATCGACTTGAAATTTGGAAAAGTTTTAGATGACGTTTGCCCAACTATTTTGCAAGTAAGAAAGAAACAAAAATATATATGTTTTTTTTGCAACAGGGACTGAAAGGGGGTCTTAAAAAATTGAAGTGAGGCTACTAGGGCATGTGGGGTATCATATGAAAGAACGCTGTTTGCACATTCTCAAACATGTTTTTTCTTTTTTTTAGGCCACATATGTAGTTTTGGAATTTTGATGAAAAATGTTAAAAAAATTTGGTATCTCCGAAGTTTGCATAGAGAAAAAGAAAAATCTGAAATAATTCTATGTCATAGAAGTTTATGTATAAACTAGCTGTGCCCGCGACTTCGTCCGCGTGGAATAGTGACTTTTCGGGCAGCATAATTATTTTGAATTACATATACCGTCGTTTGGGTAGCTAAAAATTTACTTTACAGTAATGCTTCTCTGTATACGATATTTGACGTATGGCCATCGGGGATGAAAGCATACAGGCTCCTAGGATTGCTAACCCGTGACAGAGCCACATACAACTGACCGTGAGAGAAACAGCTGATACTTAGACCCACAACTTTCAGCGTCTGACCTTGGGCTTTATTAATTGTCATCGCAAAACATAGGCTGACTGGAAACTGGACTCGTTTAAAAAAATCAATCTGCCTAGCCTTTTCCCAACTATGTTGGGGTCGGCTTCCAGTCTAACCGGATGCAGCTGAATACCAGTATTTTACATGGAGCGACTGCCTGTCTGACCTCCACAACCCAGTAACTGGGTAATACGATACCCCTTGGTAAGACTGGTTGTCAGACTTTCGGGCTTCTGACGACCCGTAACGACTGTCAAAGATCCACGAATAACAGCCGGGACCAACGGCTTAACGTGCTTTCCGAGGCACGGAGGAATCTCGATATGTAAAGATGGTCACCCATCCACTGACCAACCCCGGCAAGCGTAGCTTAACCTGACGGATCGACCCGTGCGGCTGTTATTACTTAGCCACGACTGGACTCGTTTAAAACTAAATGGAAAATTGTTTGGAATGAGAGGAATCCGAGGAATGAAAACACTTTCACCTTTTCCACACCCTGTTAAAATCTCTGCTTCTATCAGATTTCGTTGTAAATTGGTCACTTTTAACCTGGTGCCATTACAAAGTTTTGGGGGGCTTAAATTTCTAAGAAGCATTATGGGTACGCCTACTTTTAATTTTATTATATGTGCTGGTAGTCCAGGAGCATTGAGGGATTCTAAAAATTCTACTGGGTAGCTTGTAGATTCTCCTTCTTCCATGACTCTGTTAATGGAGATATACTCAACATAATCCCCCGGAACATAGCTCAAAATTTCAGCGTTTATTGTTGCTGCTTGGTCGTTTCGTGGCACGCTGTTTGCACATTCTCAAACATGTTTTTTCTTTTTTTTAGGCCACATATGTAGTTTTGGAATTTTGATGAAAAATGTTTAAAAAAATACCGCACCCCGCCCCCCTTTGGTATCTCCGAAGTTTGCATAGAGAAAAAGAAAAATCTGAAATAATTCTATGTCATAGAAGTTTATGTATAAATTAAGTAGCACAGTTTTTCAGAAATCATCAACAAAAATTACATATAAATGATGGCACGGAACCCTCGGTGCGCGAGTCCGACTCGCTCTTGACCGGTTTTTTTTAGGATGGTTTATCTATAACTAGGTACCTAGTAGGTAGAGAGACGACTCGGTAGAGAGACGGAGAGACTTTTCATTTACTTTCCTCAAACATCTCAATATTTAATCTTAACAAGATAATGTTAAGAAGTTCTCGCCCGCAGTTCTTGAGATAGCGACTTGTTTTTTATGAGACCCTCTTTTTTTAAATTTACGACCACGCTAAAAGTTTCATTTGTAAACGTAAATTACTTTAGCGTTTTGCGTTAAGCGTTGACCACGGGAATTAGCTGGAATTCGCTGGGCCGTTTGTTAAAGATGTTTCCTGGCTGCGGGTGGGGGAAAATGTATCGGTCGGCGGTTTTAACTGTCTTGTTATGTACTGAAAAGAATTTTAAATAGGTTAGAAAATGCAATTTGAATTTTCAGTCGCACATTTATTTATTTATTTATCATGTGGAAAACCAACAGCTTTACATAAAAACAATAAATATACTGCAATAAGAAACATGAAGCCAATTACAGGTTTTCACGGCTAGCTATACACTAATTATAATAAGAGATCTTAAACTCGACAAGACATCAAAAAAAGATGAGCACCAATCGTCAAATCGGTACCACCAAACATAAGGAATAGACTACAATGAAATAAAATAAAATAAGAAACAGAACTGCTTACTATTAACACTAAGAATTAATTTTGAAAAATTCCAGGTTCAGCCTATTGCGTACGCTAGAGCCTTTGGTTGAAAACAAATCAAAAGAGAACTGCTTGAAGTCTTTACTCGCTCGCACTAAATATGAGTTTTGCCTGTAGTTGGAAGAAGACAACGGAATAGCTATAGGAGGATTAAATCTGAGTGTTCGCTGGGGAACATTAAAGTACAGCTTACGCAGAAGCTGCGGACAGTCCACCTCATTTGATATAATTTTCAAAAATGTACAATCTGCTAATCGACGACGGTTAGTAAGTGGTTGTAGGTGAAATTTCCTGCAGAGATCTAAATAATCACAACTGTGATATGGTATGCGCAAACGATACCTACCGGCACAGAAACCGAACAAATCTTTTTTGCAAACCCTCTATGCGATCAATGTGCACGCCATAACGCGGGTTCCAAATTTGAGAAGCATATTCTAAATGACTCCTTACAAATAAATGAGCAATACAAAATCTTGATAGTTTCACTTTCTTAAAACACGCTGCTAGTACATGCACTACACAGTTCGAATTATGAATGGCAAGGCAATGCACTAAGCTTTAAAATAACAAACGAAAACAAACACGTTCCTTTTATAAAATTTAAACGAAAACAAAAAAATGCAGTTCCGTGATACCTTTTTGTTCTCGAACGCATCATTCAAATTGAAAACACATTATTCAAACGTCGACCAACTTTCTTTTCGAACGTATTCACAATTTAAAAACAGCGTAAAAGCGCTTCATTTTTCACCAACATTATGCTTACTCTAGCTGCCGTGTGAATTATGATCGCAATATGAAGCGCTTGATGCAGCGCTGCACCTTCTCAAGTGAGACGTTAATTTCGCTGACATTTAGCGGCAGACCGCAGGTTGGTGCTGTCGTGCAGCGGTTAGCATACGCTGTGCATCACTTTGGTAATTCTATGTGAAACTGGACTAGGTGTAGAGGAGTTACGTAAATTATGTTTATTCGGGAATTTTCGAGAATATTACACAGTTTCATGAACTTGCATGTTATTTTTGCAGTACCTAAAGCCCTAATCTTTTATCATTACCTATTAGTCCGAATTCTTCGTAAACCTACTGAACTCATGATTTCATGAAATCGCTAGATTTGAAGTCAATTCTAACTTATGGAGTTGTATTGCTGATTCTAATGATTATAGTTCTGTAAAGCCATATTAGCTACGGTCGTGAATCATATTTTAATCAACATACAACTTGTACACTGACCTGTAAATTGCAAAAAACGTAAAAAAAAATGAATTTCGCGGGCTACCTTAGCGCATCATCCTTAAGGATAATATTTGTAAGACATGTTATCGGATTGAAACCATGTATCTTTACCAACAATTAGTCAAATCCGTGCAATTGCTTAGGGTTGAATTTAACGCGGTTATTAGTGGGCCATTAATTAAGATCCAACACAACCCGGTTACCTAGAATACCTGCAGTAATTACAAGGCATCCGATCTCCGACACTGATATTGATGTGTAGGTAGGTAAGTAGGTACCTATTATGTTTTGATGTGTACCTTTACAGGGTTTTTTTTACTTTTATACAGGGTGTAAGGGACAGCCCTCCGCAAACTAACAGGTTGTATTCAGCTCCTCATTTTGAATCATATTCCACCGGAAATTTTCTCAGAAAATTTTTCGTTTTTTTAATAATTTTTTCAGTTACATTTTCATTATTTCAATGAAAAATTACATTGTGTGTTCGCAGCACTTCATTTATGTAAAAAAACAGCAAAAAAACAAAAAACCAGCAATGGATGTAGATATACTCTAACGAACGACGCGTGAAATCAGCTGTACACTTTCTGTCTAGCTACAGAGTTCATCGAACTCACCGCACACCTATTGCCTACCCCTCCCAACCAGTAATAGACGCTCCAATTTGTGCACAAAAACACAAACAAATCAGGTTTATTGGACTGCCACAACGTTCCTGAAATAATTTCATGTACCGGTCATCTCAGTATGACATACTGAATTCACCCTATCAGTTTGCGGAGGGTTGTCCCTTACACCCTGTATAGGGTGACTGGTAATTAGTGACCGATACCTAAACACATGATTGTGCTCATGAAAACAAACAACTTTTACTAAGGGACCAAACCTAAAATCGCGAAAAAAAATCGGCTGCCCCATTTACCCATTCATGTTCGCATAACTCGGTCAAAATGTAGGGAGCTGCTGATTTTTTTTTCGCGATTTCAGGTTTGGTCCCATAGTAAATAATAATAATAATAATAATAATAATCATTTTATTATCAGGCAACTAGGCCCATAGATAAAATACACAAAATATCTTAAACAATAATAAACTAATACATATGAATAAATCTTATTAAAAAACTATAACTATACACGTAACGTAAAAGTAGTTTGTTATCATGAGCACAATCATGTGTTTAAGTATTGGTCACTAATTAGCAGTCACCCTATATATTTCTTTTCTTCTATTATTGGCACATACTATGCATAGAAAGAAAGGGAAAATATATAATTATTGGGACTTGCACATTTAAACTAAGAGAAAAGAAAACTGGTCAAGAGCGAGTCGAACTCGCGCACCAAGGGTTCCGTTCCGATTTCTGAAAAAGTGTGCTATTTAGAGACATCGTTTTACTTTTCCTGTAATCTTTACATAATCTTATATCACATAGAATAATTTCAGATTTTTCTCTAAGCAAACTTCGGAGATAAGAAGGAACGGATTTTTTTTTACATTTTTCATTAAAAGTCGAAAACTATGCGGACTAAAAAAAAATAAAAATGTTTTTGAATGTACAAACAACGTTCTTTCATATGATACCCCACATGCCTTAGTAGCCCCACTTTGAATTTTTATTTTTAAGACCCCCCCTTCAGTCCCTGTTGCAAAAAAAAACATAAATATTTTTATTTATTTCTTATTTGCAAAATAGTTGGGTAAACGTCATCTAAAACTGTTTCAAATTTCAAATTGATAGCATTAGTAGTTCTGGAGATGTGCCAGACAGACAGACAGACTGAGTCGCACCATATGGGTTCCTTTTTTACCATTTTGGTACCCCTAAAAACGTAAGTAACAAAAGCGTCTCGCAAGGACCACGGGCATAAAAATTCCACGTGGTTCCTTGTAGAGACTACGGCGGGGGCCACGGGGAAGAAACAGAGAGACTTCGAACCAAACTTTTAGAAAGCATATAGGTAGGTATAGATCTCAACAACGTGAAATTTCCGACGTAACTCTACTGTTAATATTTAAATAGTAAGCAGAATTTCATTGCATCCCTCGGTATCTTGTGATTATGAATTTTGGTTGCATCCGGTTGCTTTGAGATGGTCTCTTTGACTGAAGCTGGGGTGTGGTCCCAGTGACAATGTGTTTGCTGATAATAGTGTTTGATAATAACTACTTGACGGTTCAGGATCCCTACTTCCTAAGTCCGTCCGTCCGTCCGTCCGTCTGACAAAACGATCCATCAAAACAAGTGTACAAATATTTGTACGACCTACAAGTATTTGTTCCGAGTCTGGGTGTTTTTCTATCTATGTATTTACAAAAAAAAATGTATATAAGTAGTTTATCAGCCATCTCGTTACCATAACACAAGCATTAGGTTGCTTAGCTTGGGACTAGATGGCGTTGTGTGAAATGTCCAAGGATATTTATTTATTTTTATTTTATTTTAGTGTAAAAGTTAATTTTTTCGGACGGACAGCTGTCAAATAGTGTTGTCATTCATACTTCGTTCGCGCCCCGAACCAATCATACATCCGTAGGTGATACGGAGTAGGAAACGCCCTTAACGAAGGCCCAAACTACGGGCTTCGTGCTTAGGGAGTAGACCCCCTGATTTGAGGATAGCTTCGCAGCTCTGTCGTCCAGATCAATCCAGTGTAATCGTTCGCCGATGCTATAGTAGGTATAATGTAATATTGTGCTTTTTCGAAACGTTTTTGTGGGTTTCAACGCCTACGTTGGACTTACGTTCAGTGTTATGACAATTAAAGGCACCACAGTAGTCTGCCACACTCACACACAAACCACAATAGACGGGAGATAAGGTCCGTGGGGTCGCTACTACCCAACAGCTCGTCACATGCTGCCCTGCGGGTTTCTGTATCTCTCTTGGTCTGGCTCCTCATCCTAGACCTGTTCCGGCAACGTAAACTCTACCGGCACAGATCTAAAATTCGGAGCGCGCAAGCCCCACCACGACATCAACGATACGGAGGTGATTATTATTATTATTAAAATAGTAATGTCCAGATTATCATAATAATAGACATTATTACACACCGAAATTAATGTCACATCATCACACATGCATCTGTGAGTTGCAGCACAGATTAATACAGATGGGACACTCCGCAAAATCATTTAAATAAAAAGTGACTCTCGCTACGTCACAATAAAGTGCAATTCAGGTCGCACAACGCTTATTACCTACAGTTATATTCAAGTACAAGTTGCCTTTTTTTCTATCGCGTAACTCATAAACACTCTGACCTACTGAATTAGGCCCGCGGATGGGGCCCGCCGCGCACTTGTAGCTTCATACCTAAACAGTGTCCCATCATTATTAATCTGTGGTTGCAGACAGGACTGTCAATTGCAAGATTGCTCTTTACATGCTAATCCATACTATCCATACTATATACTATATATTACTATATCCATACTAATATTATAAATTCGAAAGTAACTCTGTCTGTCTGTCTGTCTGTTACCTTTTCACGCCTAAACCACTGAACGGATTTCGATAAAATTTGGCAAGGCTATAGATGGTGTCCTGGGGACGGACATAGGCAATTTTTTTTTTTCAAAAATAATCCTACAGGGGGTGATATAGGGGATGAAAGTTTGTATGGGAAACTCAGTATTTCTTAAGTTAGGTATGTGAAAATTAAAATGTATGATTTTGATAGGAAATAAAGAAATATGCGGTTCAGCGTTTTTGAAAAATCAGCCCCTAAGGGGGTAAAACCGGGGTTGATTTTAAAATTTACAAAACTGCACGGATTTCGACAAAATTTGGCAAGGCTTTATATAGCATCCTAGGAAAGGACATAGGATACTTTTGGTCTTAAAAATAATCCTACAGGGGGTGATATAGGGGATGAAAGTTTGTATGAGAAACTTAGTATTTCTTAAGTTAGGGATGTGAAAATTAAAATGTATGCTTTTGATAGGAAATAAAGAAATATGCGGTTCAGCGTTTTTGAAAAATCATCCCCTAAGGTGGTAAAATAGGGGTTGATTTTAAAATTTACAAAACTGCACGGATTTCGATAAAATTTGGCAAGGCTATAGATAGCATCCTGGGAAAGGACATGGGCTACTTTTTGTCTTAAAACATAATCCTACGGGGGGTGATAAAAGGGATGAAAGTTTTTATGGGAAACCCAGCATTTCTTAAGTTAGGGATATGCCCTATGTTTTCCACATGAACGTTCCCATGGGATATTTTCCGACATCTACGGGGGCGAAGCCGCGGGCAACAGCTAGTTCCTCTATACATCACACTGCGTTGTCAAGCTATACAAAGTTAAGGTTGATGCGCCAGGGTAGCCCGCGAAATTCAAAATTTGTTACGTTTTTTGCAATTTGTAGGTCAGTGTGAGCTTGTATGTTGATTAAAATATGATTCGCGGCCGTAGCTAATATGGTTTTACAGAATTATAATCATTAGAATCAGCAATACATCTCCATAAGTTAGCATTTACCTCAAACCTCATGATTTCATGAAATCGCTAGATTTGAGGTCAATTATTCTAACTTATGGAGTTGTATTGCTGATTCTAATGATTATAATTCTGTAAAACCATATTAGCTACGGCCGCGAATCATATTTTAATCAACATACAAGCTCACACTGACCTACAAATTGCAAAAAACGTAACAAATTTTGAATTTCGCGGGCTACCCTGGCGCTTTCGCCTTAACAATTGCAGCTTGCCTCACTGTCAGTGAGCCCACACCTCTACGCCGCTATGGGTGTTCAGACACACAATTTCGACGCAATGATTAAATAGTTGAAATACAGGGTGGTTGCAGTTTAGTGAGCGCCATTGTTGTATTTGTTCGAATTAACGTGGATCAGCCTGTTTGTTCATACAGGGTGTAAGGGACAGCCCTCCGCAAACTGATAGGGTGAATTCAGTATGTCATACTAAGATGACCGGTACATGAAATTTTTTCAGGAACTTTAAGGGAATAAACCTGATTTGTTTGTGTTTTTGTGCACAAATCGGAGCGTCTATTACTGGTTGGGAGGGGTAGGTAATAGGTATGCGGTGAGTTCGATGAACTCTGTAGCTAGACAGAAAGTGAACAGCTGATTTCACGCGTCGTTGGTTAGAGTATTTCAACATCCATTGCTGGTTTTTTTTGCAGTTTTTTTACATAAATGCAGTGCTGCGAACACACAATGCAATTTTACATTGAAATAAAGAAAAAGTAACTGAAAAAAAAATTTAAAAAATTAAAATTTTCCTGAGAAAATTTCCGGTGGAATATGATTCAGAATGAGGAGCTGAATGCACCCTATTAGTTTGCGGAGGGCTGTCCCTTACACCCTGTATAAAACACGAGTACAAATCCGTTAGCTATACTGCAAATTGATGCACTTAGATGAATGATAGGTCTCGCTGGCGGTCCATCGCAGCGAGACCTATCATTCATCTATGTTGATGCATTATGTAGTTATGGGGGGTTTTACATGGGTTATCAATGACAGTTCAAGAGACGTTGACACGACTACGTGTCATTGCCACAGATAATAGTGCAGACGTCCATACATTCATCACCAATATTCCTACGGGTTCGAGATTACGCATGTGAAACAGCGGGGCGCTGCTAGTAGTATACAACTTTGGTCCATAGTAGGTGTTAGTAGTACTTGATACTATATTAATCCTAAAGTAAATAAAATCTATTGTATATTAATAGGTGCCTAAATAAAATACATAAAATTTAAAATTTTATTAATTAATAAGTTAAGCATAAAATTAGGTTTCTGCTCCTGGCCTCGTAGAGTCAGTGCGAGTTAAAAAGAAAATAAAATATTTATTATTCAAATGAAATTATCTGCATTGGTCATGTTGGTAATACGCAAAAGTCGGAAGTCAGTGTTTTATTATGTTAAAATAATTTTCACGGAAAGGGCATTGACCTGAATTACGTGTGGGTGGCAGATGTATGCAAACAATGCGATAAAATTTAAAATAATGATGTTTTTGTATGTGCGGTTCTGTATTATTATGGCGAGTTTATAAAACTTGCAATGAGCTCGTTCACTGCTAAAAGGGACATAATGAATAACTCGTCACCGCAGTGCTTGAATGACCAACCGAACATTTTTTGGGAAAATTACTTTTTAATGTAAGTACCTCTAACCGTATATATAGTCTTTTTCCACAGTTATACATTAATAAGTAATTTTCCCAAAAATGGTTGGTTGGCCATTGTGAAATGAAGTAAACCTGAGCAAGAGTCAAACTCAAACTCATACCGTCTTATTACAAAACAATGCTCATCTTCAAGCCAAGGTTTAAACCAGGGTCCATTTTTTGAATTTCGAACTTTATTCCGACACATTAAGATGTCAGTTTTACAAAATTGACATCTTAGTACCGGACTAAGTTGTCAGTTTTCTAAAACTGACAACTTAGGCTGGACTAAGTTGTCAGTTTTGTATAAAGAACTGTATTTCTATCACAGCTAGGTTCTTATTACAAAAACTGGCTCGATGGTTTAAATCATGACAGAAGAAAAACCTCGTTTTGTAATGAGACTGAAAGCATTTATTTCAATTAAACCACTTTTGAATTGTCAAGGTGTCGGTCAAAATAAATCTACACCCTAAATCGACGGAGTATAGCTTCATCTTACTGACGTAAGATGAAGCTATACTCCGTCGATTTAGGTAATTGCGTAAAGATAAACAAAAAAAAAACCACATGTCTGGTTAACCGACTAAACGTAATACCTGTCACTTCAGTTGATAAGCTACGACACAGTAATTGTACTCTTCAATTTAGCAACTTTATAATTCGTTATAAAACATTGCTAAATTGAAGAGTACAACTGTCGTAGCATGAGGACTGAAGTGACAAGTGTTTTTTTTTTGTTTACCTTTGTTAATTTGTTTAATTACCTAAACCGATGGAGTATAGTTGTCCATTCCAAATTGTAGTAGGTTCCTTTGGAGAACAACAAATCCATGGCCACCCTTTTAATTAATTTCACTGTCTGCAACTTAGGTATGTTCCATCATATTATAAAGCACAAAGTTTGGTTTCCAGTATGTATGTTTGTAGCTATTATGTTAAAATAATAATCAATCTGCCTAGCCTTTTCCCAACTATGTTGGGGTCGGCTTCCAGTCTAACCGGATGCAGCTCTGACCTCCTGGGTAATACGATACCCCTTGGTAAGACTGCTTGTCAGACTTTCGGGCTTCTAACGACCCGTAACGACACTCAAAAATCCACGAATGACAGCCGGGAACAACGGCTTAACGTGCTTTTCGAGACACGGAGGAGTCTCGGTATGTAAAGATGGTCACCCATCCACGAACCAACCCCGGCAAGCGTAGCTTAACCTGATGGATCGACCCGTGTGGCTGTGATTACTTATTCACGAGCTCCTCATATATATTGATACAATATTATGGAACTTATTTATGCAGCAGATCCGAGCTCCAAGATACAGACTAACTTCTAGTTTAGGGCTCACTGGTAAATACTGTTATGCAACCTAGCTGTACGTAATATCGTCTCAACTTGAAATTATTGAACTCAATTCTTAACTTGAACATAAATTATGTTATTATTTATGAAATATAAATAATAACATAATTTATTATTAATGGAATTAAGTACTTACTTCTAAGATATTCATACTAATTACCTACACTATTCATAATTATGCAATACATTAAATTAAAATAACTAATATTCTATACTTATATATATAAACGTAATAATATAGATACTTATATAATTTATACACCCAATTAAATACTTTTTATAATTTATAATAATATATAATTAATTAAATTTCAACTATTATGTACTTGCCCTCTTCCTCTCTCCTAATTTTTGCTGTGCCCGACAGGGTCCATATTGATATTTTACTGTCTTATAGTTACCATCTTTTTATTTTACATAATATGGAATGCAATAAATGATTGAGTATTGAGTATTGAACTTGATGTTAAACCTGTAAACCTGCTTACTTTAATACCTGGAGAATAAACAATGTTCTATTTCTATATTCAAACAATAATTACAATGGCTTTGTGTATATACAGGTTGGGACAAAAATTGTGGACCAAACGAAACAAGGCGATAGTTTGGGGTTATTTGCATTAAAAAATATCTCTGTGGCAGAGCCCTTACTTGATCTCTTTAAAAAATATGAGTAAAAATGGGTACCTATTTTAAAAAACCCGTCAAGAGCGAGTCGGACTCGCGTACCGAGGATTCTGTTCCGATTTCTGAAAAAGTGTGCTATTTAGAGACATCGTTTTATTTTTCTTGTAATCTTTACATAAACTCCTATCACAGAGAATAATTTCAGGTTTTTCTCTTTGCAAAACTTCGGAGATAAGGTGGGGGAACGGTATTTTTTTTTTACATTTTTCATCAAAAGTCGAAAACTATGCGGCCTGAAAAAAAAAAATGTTTGAGAATGTGCAAACAGCGTTATTTTATATGATACCCCACATGCCCTAGTAGTCCCACTTTGAATTTTTAAGACCCCCTTTCAGTCCCTGTTGGAAAAAAATATAAATATTTTTATTTCTTTCTTATTTGCAAAATAGTTGAATAAACGTCATCTAAAACTATTCCAAATTTCAAATTGATAGCATTAGTAGTTCTTGAGATATCCAGCTGTGACAGACATACAGACTTAGTCACACCATAAGGGTTCCTTTTTTACCATTTTGGTACGGAACCCTAACAATAAATGGTGTAAGTTGTTCCTTGTAGTCATCACTACAATAGTGCTTTTATGACAGTGGGTAGGTACTATGATTTATGAGTATTAGCATTTTTTTTCATTATATTTTTATTGTTACCTACTTATCTTATGTTTAAAATTATTTTTTTTAACCCCCGACGCAAAAAGAGGGGTGTCCTATATATATTTTAATTACAGATATATATTTATATTTTACAGATATATATACCTATATATATTTTAATTACAGAAATTGATGGATGGCACGATAAGGTTTGCTCATTGAAATGGCGCTATAATGTCGCGGCGGGGTACCGCATATGTACATAGTCAATCAAGTGAAGGGTCTGACTTACTTATGCGGTACCCCGCCGTGACATTATAGCGCCATTTCAATGAGCAAACCTTATCGTGCCATCCATCAATTTCTGTAATTAAAATATATATAGGTATTACTCAATCGAATTTGATGGCTCAACGATAGGTATTATTTTGGACTTTTTAAATGTTCTCTTTTCTTTTTTGCGTTGGGGGTTTTTTAAATTTTAAATTTAATTTTTATTTTAACCTTTTTAAACTTTTTAAACAATTTAACAATACAGAAATGAATTTTTAATACTGCAGAATGTTAAGTTTCTCTGCACATAACATTAACTTATAATGATGCCACCATCGTACTGCAAATAGAATTAAATACTGATAAAAAAACCAATACAAACACTACTATCTGCTATTTTTTTTTCAAGAGTGTACTAGTGTGCTGGATATCCTGACTGCAACATCAGCTCATCGTGTAGCCACCATTGCATTGTATGTAGAATCAAATACTGATCAAAACGAACCCAAACACGACATATCTGCTATATTATTTTACCAAGAGTATTCTAGTGTGCTGGATATCCTGGCTGCAGCATCAGCTCATCGTGTTGCCACCATTGCATTGTATGTAGAATAAAATTCTGATCAAAACGAATCCAAACACGACATATCTGCTATTACTTTTTCAAGAGTCTTCTAGTGTGCTGGACATCCTGGCTGCAGCATCAGTTCATCGTGTTGCCACCATTGCATTGTATGTAGAATCAAATACTGATGTAAATGAATCCAAACACGACATATCTGCTATTACTTTTTCAAGAGTGTTCTAGTGTGCTGGACATCCTGGCTGCAGCATCAGCTCATCCTGTTGCCACCATTGCATTGTATATAGAATCAAATACTGATGTAAATGAATCCAAACACGACATTTCTGCTATTAATTTTGCAAGAGTGTATCCAGCACACTAGTGCTGGATATCCTGGCTGCAGCATCAGACCAAGAATTCCATAATCTTGCATAGATAGATAGCATACATGGATGTTTCAAATTTTAGGTCACACTAAGGTTTGAAAGTAAAGTAAATACCCATTACGCGTCTAAGGTCCCTACCGCAGCTAACAAAAGAGCAAATAACTTTGAAACGGCTGCACCGATTTTGATAAAACATGTCGTCTAAGAACCATCGCTGGAAAACCTGCTTTCAAATAAAAAAAACCGCATCCAAATCAGTCCACCCGTTTAAGCGCTACGGTGCCACAGACAGACACACAGACACACACACACACACACACACACACACACATAGCGGTCAAACTTATAACACCCCTCTTTTTGCGTCGGGGGTTAAAAATATATATAGGTATTACTCAATCGAATTTTATGGCTCAACGATAGGTGTTATTTTTGACTTTTTAAATGTTCCCTTTTCTTTTTTGAGTTGGGGGTTTTTTTTACAAATTTAAAACAAATACTTTTTTTTCCTACTGCAAATAACCCCAACTATCGTCATGTTTCGTTTGATCCACGATATTTGCCCCACCCTGTATATCTTTTTGCGGCTGACTTCACCTACTTAACAACTCTGCCCTCCCCTTCCTGAAATTCAGGCGTAAAGTTATGTTCATGCTCCAAATAAGTTCCACGTAATCTTATTAGCGCTAAACAAACAATTTAGAATGCCTGAAAGGATTTCCTAGTATACTTCTATTCCTGAAACAATATTTAGGGTGGGTTGCACTATTAACAGTAACATTAACTAGAGGAGCTCGTGACTAAGTAATAACAGCCACACGGGTCGATCGATCAGGTTAAGCTATGCTTGCCGGGTTTGGTCCATGGATGACCATCTTTACATACCGAGGCTCCTCCGTGCCTCGGAAAGGTCCCGGCTGTTATTCGTGGATCTTTGACAGTCGTTACGGTCGTCGAAAGCCCAAAAGACTGACAACCCAGTCTTACCAAGGGGTATCGTATTACTTACCAAGTTACTGGGTTATGCAGGTCAGATAGGCGGTCGCTTCATGTAAAATACTGGTATTCAGCTGCATTCGGTTAGACTGGAAGCCGAACCCAATATAGGCTGTAAGGGACAGCCCTCCGCACACTAATAGGGTGCATTCAGCTCCTCATTTTGAATCATATTCCACCGCAAATTTTGTCAGGAAAATTTTCTTTTTTTAAATATTTTTTTCAGTTACATTTTCTTTATTTCAATGTAAAATTATATTGTGTGTTCGCATCACTCCATTTATGTAAAAAAAACAGCAAAAAACAAAACTGAAAACAAAAAAACCAGCAATGGATGTAGAAATACTCCAACGAACGACGCGTGAATTCAGCTGTTCACTTTCTGTCTAGCTACAGAGTTTATCGAACTCACCGCATACCTCTTACCTACCCCTCCCAACCAGTAATAGACGCTCCGATTTGTGCACAAAAACACAAACAAATCAGGTTTATTGGATTCCCATAACGTTCCTGAAAAAATTTCATGTACCGGTCATCTTAGTATGACATACTGAATTCATCCTATCAGTTTGCGGAGGGCTGTCCCTTACACCCTGTATAGTTGGGAAAAGGCTAGGCAGATTGATTGATTGCACCAAGGGCTACGTTATGGTTTCCATAAAAGTTACTGTTAAAGTTAATATCATAACAGTAACAGTTTGACGACACGGTTGGCGCAGTGGTTGAGCAATTGACTGCTGCGCAGCATGTCGCGGGTTCGATTCCCGCACGGAACAAATATTTGTACGACCTACAAGTATTTGTTCCGAGTCTGGGTGTTTTTCTATATATAATATGTATATATTTACAAAAAAAAAATGTATATATGTAGTTTATCAGCTATCTCGTTACCATAACACAAGCATTAGGTTGCTTAGCTTGGGACTAGATGGCGTTGTGTGAAATGTCCAAGGATATTTATTTATTTATTTTAGTAACAATGACCATAGAATCTAACTACCTAGTGTTGCACCATCATGTCAAATGTAAAAGTTAAAGATCGGAGCAGTGTCTACTCTGTAAGTCCGTCAATCTGTCCGTCCGTCCCTCAGTCCGTTCGTCTGACAAAACGATCCATCAAAAAAAGTTTACAAGTAAAATTTTTCGGACGGGCAAAAACACATCGGGACAAATGTCAAATAGCGTTGTCATTCATACTTCGTTCGGGCCCCGAACAAATCTTCCATTCGTAGGTTGATAAGAAACGCCCGTAACGAAGCCCGAAACTACGGGCTTCATGCTTAGGGAGTAGGCCCCCAGGAACATGATATTCGACGCGTCTGGCAGAAGTGACAGATATTTAACATTATTAATAACTATAACCAGCAAAGCATGGGCGGTAAACGTTACAGTTAAGGCGAAAGCGCCAGGGTAGCCCGCGAAATTCAAAATTTCTTACATTTTTTGCAATTTGTAGGTCAGTGTGAGCTTGTATGTTGATTAAAATATGATTCGCGGCCGTAGCTAATATGGTTTTACAGAATTATAATCATTAGAATCAGCAATACAACTCCAATCAATCTGCCTAGCCTTTTCCCAACTATGTTGGGGTCGGCTTCCAGTCTAACCGGATGCAGCTGAATACCAGTATTTTACATGGAGCGACTGCCTATCTGACCTCCACAACCCAGTTACTGGGTAATACGATACCCCTTGGTAAGACTGGTTGTCAGACTTTCGGGCTTCTGACGACCCGTAACGACTGTCAAAGATCCACGAATAACAGCCGGGACCAACGGCTTAACGTGCTTTCCGAGGCACGGAGGAATCTCGGTATGTAAAGATGGTCACCCATCCACTGACCAACCCCGTAAATTCAAATTAAATTAAAATTATTGTTTAAAAAAACAGCTTTATTTAAATCAACAACGGTATTCATAATTTTAGTTACGCTTGTCACTAGGGGCAAAACTCTCAAAAATAATATGAAGGATTCTTCAGGCTAATTATTATTGTAAAGAATTGTATTCATTTGTCAATATAGACTGAATATCAATTTCTTATGATGCGGATATACAGAGTGTAAACAGCCCTCCGCAGACTGATGGGCTGAATTTATCAGAGGCATGAGGAACAGGGTGTAAAGTTCACTCATCCTCCATAGAAAAGGGAGGATCCTCCGACCGGACGGGTGTTGTGTCTGGTGGGCAACTGTCCGACGATTGATATCGGGACGTTGTATATATGCTAGTCGCGCGGTAAACTCTGATTGCGCGATGCAGGAATTTGCGTGACGTCAGTGTGATGCGTAGTTCGCATGTGGCGATGTAGATGCCGCCATAACTTCAGTATATCAGTGTATGTTTAATGTAAGATCTCAATGTACCATATACTGAGAAATAAATACTTTATACTTATAGTTATATCATACTAAGATGACCGGAACATATAATTATTTCAGGAACGTTATGGGAATCCAATAAATCTGATTTGTTTGTGTTTTTGGACACAAAGTGGAGCGTCTGTTACTGGTTGGGAGGGGTAGGTATGCGGTGAGTTCGATGAACTCGGTCGCTCCATGTAAAACACTGGTATTCAGCTGTATCCGGTTAGACTGGAAGCCGAACCCAACATAGTTGGGAAAAGGCTAGGCAGATAATAGAGTGTCGGCTGACAGGGGAGAATGGAAGAAAAAACGGGTTGCGCCAACCCCACGTACTCCTATCAGCCGACCCCACGTACCAGGGTAGGAGACTAATGAGGTCTAGCTAGTTCCTACCCTGGCCAAGCCTATTCGTCAAGTGTAACATAACCCTAACGAAATATGACAGACGGAATAACACATATTGTCTATAAAAATATGTCTGTACGTATATGATTTAAATGACAATTGTGTATGACAAATTGTTTGTACTCTGTTAAATACCATATAAACGCAGAAATACGTAAATATTCCATTATGACGTTGAAAACATATTTATGATTGAAATACAGAGTGTAAGTGTAAACAGTGGCAATATTTTAAGGGGCCATTGTACTCATCGTTATGATCAACTTTTACTATGGGACCAAACCTAAAAAGCTGTTCCTACATTTTCCGTTCGTAATAAACGATTTTTACAGTTATTTAATACTTGTTTACATATTCTGATTTTAGAGGTCTCTCGGGAATTGGTGGACTCCAATTTCGGAGTATTTAGGAACACAACAACGCGTCATTTTCGCAAAAATAAAATAAAACCTCCTCACGCCTTGTATTATTAGCTTGTGTTGGGAACTAGCTACCACAGCGCCATTTTGACAGTTGCCTTCCCCATTGTGTGAATTTTGAACTTATATGCAGTACCTAATTATAGTTTTTGTGATAAAATAAAAAAAATAAGACTATAAAATTGTACATTTAATACTGCATGACTCTTAACATTTTCAAAGTTGTTATTTTTTTAGACTTACAATGGTGTAGTTTTACAAAATTATATACGTTTTGCAAAATTATATAAGTTTTACAAAATTATAATCATTAGAATCAGCAATACAACTCCATAAGTTAGCATTTACCTCAAACCTCATGATTTCATGAAATCGCTAGATTTAAGATAAATGCTAACTTATGGAGTTGTATTGCTGATTCTAATGATTATAATTCTGTAAAGCCATATTAGCTACGGCCGCGAATCATATTTTAATCAACATACAAGCTCACACTGACCTCCAAATTGCAAAAAAACGTAAGAAATTTTGAATTTCGCGGGCTACCCTGGCACATCAACCTTAAAGAGCAATCCATTTTTTTTCTATCAGGTACTTTAACTGAAAGTACGATATTTGTTATTGTTAAAGTAAAATGGTGCAACCCACCCTTATTCAGTTCTATTCGTACTTACCAGCATTTCTAGAATATCCAAAGCCAATTAGTATGTTTCTACGAATAATGTTATGAGAAGAGAAGAGGGGTACAGTCTGTTCAGAGTTATTTTACCTCTGAGAGCAGCAATCCAACAGCAACCTTATTGTAATGAACATAAAGATCACTGTCATTTTGACAGTGATGCTAGATCAAAGGTAAAAATACAGCCCAAGGCGCAAGGCTTTGCATTTGTGCGAGTGCTCACCAAAATGGTACGAGAGCCCATGACCAAAATTTTTGTTTTATCGTTTTACGTAAGACAAAATCTTCAATCGTCTTATCGTTTTTGGTTTTACAACGAAGCGACATGGTTTTGGCTATGGCCTCTCGTACTAAAAGAACAAAAGCCGATTGCCAAATAATAAACCGGTTTTAAACCAAGCAAAGGGCGAATCGCGCTCTATGCCGGACGTCACACCTACACTATCTAAGAGCACACAAATACAAAGACGCGCTCACGAACTGGACTTGTGAACGGTCTGCACCTAGGTACCTAATGTACCTAAGGTACCTAATAAAGGTATATTATATCAAGACCTAAATATTAATAATATTCTGGCAATGCCAACTACGGTACGGAACCTTGACAGGTGTCAAGGTTCCGTACCAAAATGGTAAAGAATAAAATATAAAAAAAAAAAAAAAACACGACTGCCGCGCCAAAAAACAAGTTGTACTATTCCCTGACTAAACAGATAAATAAAATTGACATTTCTATCGGGGGACCGTTCTGTGGAACACTTTTTAATCTAAGAGGTCCCCCGCCTGTAATTAATGACATTTTATTTTTTATCTGTTTAGTCAGGGAATGTAAAATGTATGCCAATAAATTGTATAGTTCTTTTGGAATGTGCTCATCAGGGCCTTCAATTTGATACCCGTATTGTAATAATTGAAGAAAACATTTTTTTCTCATGAATTGTTTGAAAAAAAAAATATGTATCCAGAATCACTCGAGATTAAGATTTTTCGAGACTTTTATTTTCTATGTAAGGATTGTAACGATAATACATTCAAATCTGTTCCGGCATTATAAGTTATAGTGGAATAAAGAACCTCACATACATACATGGTGTAAGGGACAGCCCTCCGCAAACTAACAGGGTGCATTCAGCTCCTCATTTTGAATCATATTCTACCGGAAATTTTCTCAGGAAAATTTTCATTTTTTCAATTTTTTTTTCAGTTACTTTTTCATTATTTCAATGTAAAATTGCATTTTGTGTTCGCAGCATTCCATTTATGTAAAAAAAACTGCAAAAAAAACAGCAATGGATGTTGAAATACTCTAACCAACGACGCGTGTAATTAGCTGTTCACTTTCTGTCTAGCTACAGAGTTCATCGAACTCACCGCATACCTATTACCTACCCCTCCCAACCAGTAATAGACGTTCAGATTTGTGCACAAAAACACAAACAAATCAGGTTTATTGGATTCCCTTAACGTTCCTGAAAAAATTTCATATACCGGTCATGTTAGTAAGACATACTAAATTCACCCTATCAGTTTGCGGAGGGCTGTCCCTTACACCCTGTATATAATATGTCGTCGCTACGTACTTACGTATCCGACATTTTGAACTAAGCCGACCTAAGTATAGTAATCGGCGTATCGGTATTGTAGGATTTGCATCATCATTGGGTTAGATTGACGTCCTGGGTTCATTTCCCAGGTTGTACCCGTGATCTTACATGTGCCTAACCTTTTAAGGCCAGAGAAGTGTCACTTGTACTTAGAGGAATATGTACCACTTTGCATTTAGCGAGCCCGTCGTTCTGTTTATGCCTAAATCAATCTGCCTTGCCTTTTCCTAACTATGTTGGGGTCGGCTTCCAGTCTAACCGGATGCATCTGAATACCAATATTTTGCACGGAGCGACTGCCTATCTGATCTGCAAAACCCAGCAACTGGTTAATACGATACCACTTGGTAAGACTGGTTGTCAAACTTTCGGGCTTCTGACGACCCGTAACGACTGTTAAAGATCCACGAATGACAGCCGGGACCAACGGCTTTTTTTTTTTTTTTTTTTGAGGGTGGGAAATCATCAAATAACTTCTCCCGCTCTGGGTGGAGCGGAAGGGCGTGTCAGACTTTTACTGACTAAAACCCACCCGTGTTCCTTCAGTTGCCTATGCCAGGGCCGCGGTAACCTCTTCAGACAACCCGCGACCCCAGCGGCGTCGGCCCTATTGGACCCCGTCACTTGCTGACATCTCTTTGAGGCGCGCGTGGAACACAACGCGCCGTCGACTCGGGCCTGGTCCTTACCGGACGGCGAGCTACCCGCTGCTCACCGTCCGCAGGCCCGCGCCTACGGTGGCCGGAAATCGCCCCGCGATTCCCGCCGCCCAGGGCGTCTCCTGCGGCGACTGAGGGCGTGAGGCTGCCTCTCCCTCACGCGTTCCGCCTCCTCCTTCGCGAGCATCACTGCTTCGCAGAAGGAGGTGACGGCCTCCCATGCACTCTCGCTCCGCACCATGGCCTGGACCAGGCTCGGACGCGAGAGATCGCCGCCGCCGATCGCCTCCGTGAGAACACGGCGGTGCTCAAACAACCGTGTCCGGTGAGGACCTGCGTCAGGCGGAAGGTGAGGACGCCGTGGCGCCTCTCTAACCACTCCTCAAAGAGGGGACTTATCGCCGCAATTGTGGCGTGCCCACCGCAATTGTGGATCCACGAATGACAGCCGGGACCAACGGCTTAACGTGCTTTCCGAGGCACGGAGGAGTCTCGGTATGTAAAGATGGTCACCCATCCATTGATCAACCCCGGCAAGCGTAGCGTGTCCTGATCGATCGACCCGTGCGGCTGTTATTACTTAGCCACGAGCCCTTCAAGTTGATTCAGAAACGTAGCAACTAAATCGATTCAAAAATGTTTTTCATATAGCCTGTCCACAGTCATGTCCACGGCACGACGCACAGTGGTGCAGGTAGTACGGGCATGCGGAAAATATTATTTTTAAATGAAAAGACATTGCGGTTCTTCATAATACTTTATTAAAATGATATAATGAATGTACCAGTATACAAAGAGAAATATATATAGAATACTTACGTATTTTCTTTTTTATTAACATGAAAATATTCATCATATTTTTCACATGAATTCAATTATAAATATTTTGCAAAATATACAGTCTTTAAGCATTTCTATAAAAAACGTTGACGACGACGTCGCGACGTCGTCAACGTTTTTTGGAAGGGTGCGTTGTCAGGGCACGGTGCGTTGCCGCGTCGTGCTAGTGCACGGTACGGCAACGTCGCCGTAGAAAGGCGCATTTAGCAGGTAAATTTCAATATAAATAAACTATGTGTGTGGCTATAAAAATTATTTAAAATATTTTTTTGACAAAAAAAAAATTACCTCTTATCGAAGAACGAACCACAATTAATGAAGTCGGTTATTTATATTTTAGTTAATTGCCAACTAAGTGCTCTAATATCGCTATGAATCGACTTTGGATCGACCCGTGCGGCTGTTATTACTTAGCCACGAGCTCCTTCTGTTTATGCCTACAACATACAAATACTTCTTAAATAAATAAATCAGCGACCCGCAAAAGGACATTAGGGTTTCCGCCATTACCATGTAAAAAGTGATGATGAGCATTATTTGCCCCCCCCCCCCTGCCCCCCAGAGCATATCCCGTGAAGTTTTTGCACAGCCAGGGCGATGGGGCTATGTTTACATGAAATATTGCTCCTTCCTTCCTTACCTTCACGCTCTGTTAAATGTACTGGGTGGGTAGAGATGTTGAGTTGTATGCAACATGGAGGAGGCGTCTGATTGGCGAAGAGGTGGAGTGTTAGTGACGAAAATTATAATGGTGAAAATGACGTGCCAAATGTTGACTTTGACAGTCAATACTCTGAGGCCAAAACTGACATAATTTGAGGAATAGCAATACCAACAAAATATTTTCTTGGATTTACACATAATTTAGGTAATAATGACAGTTTGGTATAACCTGATATGCTGTTGTATGTAAGAACATACAACAGCATATCAGGTTATACCAAACTGTCAAATTTCTTCAAATGATTTTAAACCTTAAAATGTTGAAGTTTAAGTTCGAAATCAAATGAGAAAATTTGACAGTTTGTATAGTAACTTGAACTACTGCTGCTGTGTGTACAAAATTACCTAAATAAATTAGGTTAAATTGCCAGTTAATTGATTTATTGATGCTAATTATCCTTAAAATTCATGTTTAATTACCTACACGCACACATTATCATGAAGTTAGTGTGACCTCAAGAGTGACCTATATTGTAAAGACGTTAGAAATTAAGGCTGGTGTATACTAATAGAGGTATTTTTTTTGGTTTGTTTATTTGTAACAGGTTTACAGGCATGAGGAACAGGGTGTAAAGTTCACTCATCCTCCATAGAAAAGGGAGGATCTTCCGACCAGACGGGTGTTGTGTCTGGTGGGCTACTGCCCGACGGTTGATGTCGGGACGTTGTATATATGCTAGTCGCGCGGTAAACTCTAATTGCGCGATGCAGGATTTCGTGACGTCATGTCATTGTGATTCGTAGTTCGTATGTGGCGATGTAGATACCGCCACAGAGGTAATCGCTGGAAGTAAAAGAAAGAAAAAAGAAAAAGTTACGGACCGATTGATCAGGATAAGGCTACGCTTGCCGCGGTTGGTCAGTGGATGGGTGACCATCTTTACATACCGAGACTCCTCCGTGCCTCGGAAAGCACGTTAAGCCGTTGGTCCCGGATGTCATTCGTGGATCTTTGACAGTCGCTAAGGGTCGTCAGAAGCCCGAAAGTCTGACAACCAGTCTTAACAACGGGTATCGTGTTAACCAGTACCTGGGTTGTGTTGTGGAGGTCAGATAGGCAGTCGCTCGATGTAAAATACTGGAGCATGCGGTTACAAAAACTGAAAGCCAACCCCAACATAGTTGGTTTTCTGAATCAACTTAGAAAGTTTTTGTTAAATAATTTAAGGACTACACTATTCAACTCTACATTGCGTGAAATCTATGATTTTGATACCATCTTTAAGGAATCAAGCGAAAATAGTAGACTCTAGATTTTGACATTGACATTGTGCTTATAATAGACTAGCTTTTGCCAGCGGCTTCGCTCGCGTGGATGTCGCAAAATATCCCACGGGAACATACTACCGTTAATTCCTTACTTATTCCTTGTCTACATTATAATGGAAACCTCTGTGCAAAATTTTAGCTTTCTTTGTCCAAGGGCTTGGCCTGGGCGTTGATGAGTCAGTCAGTCAGAACTTCTCTTTTTATTTATACATAGATGGGTAATTCATAATTCAAATATTTTAACATCACCAATGACCGAAATGACACCCAATATGATTGAATACTACCTAATTAAAACTAATGATTAGCACCCAGCCACTAAATTAATCATATGCACAAAATTAACACAGCTAGCACACTTAGTAAATAAAACATATCATGCAAATCCGGATCAACACGCCACAAATTCTAGCCTAAAAACGTTCATTTTATTTTACGGGTCAAAAACAAGCCACAAACAATAATTTATCAGTGCACTGACAACCCTAACATATGCGACATGCGATCTGATATGAAATAGGCAATTTCACATTTTGTACAATGAGCGTAATTATTTGGATACATGTATAGGCTCTATGTTATTTGGATTGGATGTGTTTTGTCACATGATTTTTCGACCTTGTTGAAGCAAATATGGTTTTAAATATTTTTGTAGTGACAACTTCTTTAGGCGTGTTTTCCCCACGGTGGCAACATAATCCTACGCCGATGACACACTGGTGACGGCCCGGGGGCAAACGCACCGGCAATCGGCCATGCTAGCCACGGCAGGGGTTGCGCAGGTCATTGGAAGGATCCAGCGTTTAGGTCTCGAGGTGGCTTTGCACAAGTCTGAGGCTCTCTGTTTCCATGGGCCTCTGAACAAGCCACCTCGGGATTTACATATAGTGGTAGGAGGCGTCCGCATCGGTGTCGAGGCGACGATGAAGTACCTGGGAGTCGTCCTCGACAGCCTGTGGGACAACCCAGGAGGGGGCTCGTAAGGCCGGTTATGTAGGAATGGCTGGAGAGGTAGCATGGCGCCCTCAGTTTTCGGCTGACGCAGGTGCTTACTGGGCACGGATGTTGCGGAAAGTACCTGCGTCGCATAGGTCGGGAGCGGACGCCCGCTTGTCATCACTGCGTGGACTGCTTCGAGGATACGGCGCAACATACGCTGGAGGAGTGCTCAGCTTGGTCCCAACAGCGCTGTGCCCTCGTCGCAACACTTGGTGCGGATGATATCTCACGTCCAGCCGTGGTTCAGTCCATGGTTGGAAGCGAAAACGCGTGGGATGCTGCGCCTCTTTTTGCGAGGAGGTGATGCATGCAAAGGAGACGGTGGAGAGGGAGAGAGACCACACCTCTCATTCCACCCGCACCAGAAGAGCAGCGGGCCATAGAAGGGCGCTTAACGATCTCCGGCCACCATAAGGAGGGGCCTGCGGGCGGCGAAATTGGGACGTTGTCGTCGCTCGACCAGTCAGGCTCAAAGAAGTGGCACGAATGACATGCGCGCCTTAATGGGAGGACGTGCGGTCGTGGGATCAGCCGCACTTGGCGATGGGGCCCGCTAGGCAAGGTGATACCAGTCGGGGGTGCGGCGAATGTACAAGTATCTCCCGAGACCCGGACTCATGGTACTAGAAGGAACAGTGGGGTTTTAGTCAGTAGTTATAACCCTCCGTTGTTCCGAGACGGAGGGTATCCATGATGATTTCCCCACGAAAAAAAAGGGAGAAATCTTACGGTTTCGCGTCACCGCGTCACCATAACATGCTATGCATAGTTTATGATAGTATTACGTTTAAAGCTGAGCGTCCACTGGTCCGCGCCGGCCGCAATGCACGCACGGCACTATTCGGCGGCACTATACGGCGGTATTCAAACTTTTGCATTTGTAATAATATAGTACAAAATTGCCACAAAAGGTCGCTTTTCTTCATATATTGCAGGTACTGTGACTGGGCTTTAAACAAAAATCTGGGCACCTTAAAAGGTTATTCCCACGAAAAAGACACTAGTTTTTTAGTTCTGGTTAATAAATATTTCGGGTAGCTGAAAACTCATTGTTATCTCACATCCAAAAGCACACACATTAGTGGTATATAGTGCTTTGAAACGACCTAGTTTTCACTCATAAATACAGATGACCCGGTGCATTGGTCACTAATTGACGGAGCTCACTACGTAGTCTGCCATTGATAATAAGTTAATGGAGTATTAATTCAAAATATATTCAAAAATACTGGTATTCAGCCGCATCCGGTTAGACTGGAAGCTGACCCCAACATAGTTGGGAAAGGCTAGACAGATTGATTGAGTAGGTATTCATTCTCAAATTGCCGTGATGTAAATAAACCAAACTGAACTATAGTAATGGTAACTAAACTCTGATTTTTAATTTGCTAAACCAAAATGATAGCTGCGATCGACGTTTTATTTCACATTTTAGTCATGTTATGATAAGTCATTTTAGTATAGCATATAAAAAATCAGAGTATAACGAGGATACTGGGCCCGTGAGAGATCCTAAAAATTATCATTAATTTCCAATCGTTTTGTCAGTTTTAGCGGCAGGTTATAATGAAAAATGCTAAATTACCTAAGAAAACATACAAGTAAAACCACACACTTACTTGATGCAGAAAAGTATTGTATATGGTAGGGTTGTACAAATAATTTCGTTTTGAAAACTGATGATGTACGAAGTCACATAGTCTCTCGCACCTTTTCCATGCTGAAACACAATGCAGAGACTTCCGACTCTCTCGAAAAGGGATTGAATTCAATCGCAGAAACGATATTCGTACCTACAAGTTATTATTTTCGTTCATAGAATTCTTAACGCTAAAACTCGAATTGAATACCTAATAAAACAACATCTAGAATGGGTCTTATCGCGATATTCCTTTTTAATTTTTTAATTTTTGTTTTTTAATGTGTATAAATCGCGAAAGTTTAAAAAGTTGAATACCAAATTTTTTTATTAACTTGTTTATGATTGTATGTCAGTGTTTAACTGATTAACATCCATTAAACATTTGCATGCCATCACTGCATGGTGGAATGTGTGTGCACTTGCACTGCGTTTATATGTAACATCTTCTTGTACCCACCAAATTTTATGCAAATATACAACTTTGATTTTGAAAAGTACGCGAAGTCTGTCGCTCACACACTGTCCCTCCATTCGTATACTACTCAGTGTTCTCTATGCTGCGTACGCAGCGAACGTTAGATATTAATCTGGACTTAGTGCCGACTTGATGCGTTCCTAATCTGATTGAGTTGACAACGCTGTTATATCGACAGATAGACAGGACTGCAGGTATTTGTTTACTAATGTGCCTACCCACGTATGTATGATAAGTATGTATAAGGTATCTATGGATATTTCACAAAGTAGTAAAAATGTTAACTAGACAGTAAGGCCACAGTATAATCATAATGCAGTACTTTATCTTCATAGAAAACGGCCAAAACGACGCGCTACGAAATCTCAGTCAGTCTCAGTTACTCAACAGTTCGAGCGCGCGGCAGTTAGCCGACGTTCGCGCAGATGTAAAAATATCGCGGCGATTTTTTTTCACGCACTGGATTTTCAACACTACTTAGCGCCGAGAATTGAAAATCCAACAGTTTGTTTTTTCGACGCGCTGAGATGCACCCTGTTGTTGTTAGGTTGGATTCTCAATGCTCGGCTCAACACTGAGAGTTGAAAATCCAGTGCGCGATAAAATCCCGCCCGGATATTTTTACGTCCGTGCGAACGTCAGCTTACGCACGGACGGACATGTATTTATCTCCGAGCGGCCGTAGGTAATTAATTCAAGATCACTGCCCAGATAAAATAATGATTCACTATACTGTGGTAAGGCTGGCCGTGCGTTGAACGAAATGTTGAGAACATTCAAGTATATCGCCAGTCGTAGACATTTTGGTGTATCATAATAAGAAAAAGCTTTCGAAGTCCACAGATATATCATATATAGTATATAGAAACGTAAAATACTATCATCGAATGGCTCGCGCGGGCTTACAGTAGTTGTGAACCTATGGGGTTCGGTTGACATTCGAGCACACATTGACGTGACCCTATGCGTTATAAGGCGACGCTCAAGAGGCACCTAAAAAACATCAAGCCCCGAAGGTGCAGGCAGAAGTTTAAAGAGTGTATAATAATATCATGTATAGCTTGTCCACTCTGAAATTACGCGAGTATACGTACACTACGGTAAATGCGGTAGTGGGGCGCGTCATACAAAGTGGATATACGTACATTACCGTAAATGCGATAGTGGGGGCGCGTCATACAAAGTGGATATACGTACACTACGGTAAATGCGATAGTGGGGCGCGTCATACAAAGTGGATATACGTACATTACCGTAAATGCGATAGTGGGGGCGCGTCATACAAAGTGGATATACGTACATTACCGTAAATGCGATAGTGGGGGCGCGTCATACAAAGTGGATATACGTACACTACGGTAAACGCGATAGTGGGGCGCGTCATACAAAGTGGATATACGTACACTACGGTAAATGCGGTAGTGGGGCGCGTCATACAAAGTGGATATACGTACATTACCGTAAATGCGATAGTGGGGGCGCGTCATACAAAGTGGATATACATACACTACGGTAAATGCGATAGTGGGGCGCGTCATACAAAGTGGATATAACATATACAACGTGTCGTTTTGCATCCTCGTCAAATTTCAGGGTGTGATACAGAACATCAAACCAAACAACTTTCTCCATGGGACCAACATCATAATCGCGAAAAACTTTTCAACTGTCCCATAGAAAACTTCAATACCTAGTCGACGCAAATGTATGGGACGGCTGATTATTTTTTCGCGATTACGATGTTGGTGCCATGGAAAAAGTTGTTCGGTTTGATGGTCCATACCACACCCTTAAATTTGACGAGGATTCAAAACGACACGTTGTAGCGAGCCTATTGCCATCATCTGCCTAGCCTTTTTCCAACTATGTTGGGGTCGGCTTCCAGTCTAACCGGATGCAGCTGAATACCAGTATTTTACATAGAGCGACTGCCTATCTGACCTCCACAACCCAGTAACTGGATAATACGATACCCCTGGTAAGTGCCTGCATTGTCAGACTTTCGGGCTTCTGACGACCCGTAACGACTGTCAAAGATCCACGAATGACAGCCGGGACGAACGGCTTAACGTGCTTTCCGAGGCACGGAGGAGTCTCAGTATGTGAAGATGGTCACACATCCACTGACCAACCCCGGCAAGCGTAGCTTAACCTGATGAATCGATGCGTCCAGCTGTTATTACTTAGCCACGAGCTCCTCCAGCCACAGAACTGAAATAGGACCGTTTTCCACCCCGAAGGGAAGAAAACGATTATTTCAGGTCTTGCCGAGGCTTGACCGAAGCAAGCCCTTGCCGGCTCTTCGGAGTAAGATACTAACGAGAAGCCGCGCTCTACCGATGCGCGGCAGCCGCCGCCCCTCGCGCGGGGGAGGGCGCGTCGCCGCGCCTCAACCCCGCACCTGGAACACGCTCAGAGATGAGAAGACGTAAGTAGACGCATGTGAGTACAGATAGGTAAGGTAGGTTATCCTTGTCGCCATCAACGCGACATTTTAAACCAGACTCCGGGCAGTTATTGAGAAACATTATGATATAAGAGCGGTAAGTTGAAAATTACAGCCGAGGCGATATTGCTAGCCCGAGCCGTAGGCGAGGGCTACAAGAAAGCAGAGGCTGTAATTATCAAAGCGCACGTATGTCATACGACGTTTTATAACATAATTTGCGACGAAATAAATAAAACTCGGACTTTCTTAAACAAATAAATCTTTAAAAACTTTCTGAAAATGAATTTGCATCGGGCAAGAGGCTTAGAGTAGCCTTTTCCGCTGCCTCTGAGACTTCTGGCGGTGTCGAATTAATAAATTCATCAATACATAGCGACACTTAAAAAAAAAACAATACAGCGAAAAGAAAAAGCGCGCGGAATAATTTTTACTTGTTCACAAATTAGCGATGCGCGCGCATCAGCGCTTTTTTTTAAGGCAAAGGAACAAATAAAGCCAGTATTACTAATAAAGTAAATTAATATTTTTTTGTTACAGATAAATTGTATTTATTATCAAAATTAAAGAAATAAATGTCTATTTTTTATATTTCATCTCCCAAAGTAAATTTTATTCATAAAATGTTGACCACTTTTCTGACATAAAAACTCTTTGCTAAGATTTAAAAAAGTACCGTTCGTTTTAGACGGAGCATCTTGATAAACTATCCGTTTTACCCGTTTACCTATTAAAAAGAAGCCCGTGCCTTTTACATTACAATAACGCACAAGTACGTAATTACATACATTACGATATTGAAATTGGTGAAATAATAGACCCTTTACGAGCAAATGTGTTATAAAATGTTTCTACATAACTGAGCATAATTATCTGTAAAACTTATCATACAAAATATTTTTCAGGTCACCCATCGGCCTCTCAGCAAGGCTGCTGAATAATTGATGTTCGAATTAATTAGGTTACGACATAATTAGGTGCTCGTTACTCAGGCGAAGCCGTACACGTACATATTATGTACTGTACGTAAGGCGTATATTACATGTGTACAGTTTTGTGCTATATTCAATTATAATTTACTTAGGTATTATATTGCATTTTGTAATGTGGCTCTATTAATTTGTCCGGTAATTCCCCAGATTGATATACTAACAGTTTTTATACAAGGTTGTTTCATGGAAAATTGGCATCTTTATTTATTTATTTAAGGCGAAAGCGCCAGGGTAGCCCGCGAAATTCAAAATTTCTTACGTTTTTTGCAATTTGTAGGTCAGTATGAGCTTGTATGTTGATTAAAATATGATTCGCGGCCGTAGCTAATATGGCTTTACAGAATTATAATCATTACAATCAGCAATACAACTCCATAAGTTAGCATTTACCTGAAACCTCATGATTTCATGAAATCGCTAGATTTGAGATAAATGCTAACGTATGGAGTTGTATTGCTGATTCTAATTATTATAATTCTGTAAAGCCATATTAGCTACGCCCGCGAATCATATTTTAATCAACATACAAGCTCACACTGACCTACAAATTACAAAAAACGTAATAAATTTTGAATTTCGCGGGCTACCCTGGCGCATCAACCTTAAGCTTCTCGCACACAATAAGGTACAAAGGCGGACTTAATGCCTAAGGCATACTCAACCAAGAAATGGGAATATCATCAACATAAAAATTTGGAAACAAATACGTATTATTGAAGCTAACTCAAAAACCACCCAAGAAAAGTTAATACATTTTACATGGAACCAACTTTGAGGTATACCCTCCCAAATAAAACAAGAATCTTTAAAACCGGACAACTCTGTAAAACGTTATGTGTGGACTGACATAAATAAATAGACTTGAGAACCTCCTGCCTTTTTTTCGTCGGTTAAAAATTAAAGTTTTCCGGTAATATTGCTTAGATTGGTAAAACTAAGATACCATTGTCTTGTATCTTCTGAAAGGACGGGAGTTGTCCCTTTTTTGACATGATCCCTTGAATTGAATTTTGCTCTCTCAAATTTCGTTAATTTATTTTTTTTGGGTGACCACCGAAAATCAGCGCTGCGCAGTGGGTCCCCCATAGCACAGCATCATGCTTAGTGGAAGCCGAAGTGTCACAGTCATGACGTGCAGCTGGCGACTATTTGTGCCCGTGATTATATTAGATCCATTTTGTTATATATTTTTCTGACTACTCTTATTACAATTAAAACTATTTTTCTTTCTTTTCTTTCATATTAGGCTGAGAATTAATTACTTTTTGAACGTCAAAATAACATACGATTTTACCCTAAAACGCCCGCCCATCACTACTTCCTAGTGCTTAAGCTGGGAAAAAGGGGCGCAACAAACTCCCCAGCAGCACAGCTGTCTGTTAATTCAGAAGAACTTGATGCTACAAAATAGTATGCAAAGTAATTATCATTACAAAACAAAGAAACACATCACAATAAATAAAATTATTTGCTATATTGCAATGCAAATCATTACTAAAACGTTATATTGAGTAGAATATTATGTCAACAAGTGAAAACAAAATTAAATAAATTGAGTTGTTCTTAATTAAAAAAAGAGACTAGCAACAAACTTTACACAGTGCATAGCCAATCAGTCTCTCTCCTTCTGTATCACGCAGATTCAATATGAAAACAAAATGAGATCAGCTAAGACAAAGCGAGTTTCATCCAGCGGGCACAAAGCGGGCGTTTTGCATTTAGCACATGATTTTCATGCATTCATTAGCAGATTGCAGTGTCGTCGATGGAAAGCGTGGCTTGTTACTCTATTTATAAGATTTAATGCTTTCTCTCAATAGTTGGCGAAAAAAATGTAAAAAGATTTATTATTTTCGGATAATAACTACGGTAGGAATGTAACTATAGTAACAGAAAAAATATTTAATATAGATTAAAAAAAAATATCTAAAAACCATGTTTTTATGCGCCTTAAAATTAATATAGTAATAAAATATTAAAATTTGGTATTTATCCATCTATCGTAATTAAATGTGTACTTATATAAATTGTCGTATCTGTACTGCTGACCGTTGAGGATTCCCTCGTCTGGAGCCAATCCTGGATGCAGCAGCCAGGTCAAGGTGTACTTCAGAACCGACTCAATCAATCTGCCTAGCCTTTTCCCAACTATGTTGGGGTCGGTTTCCAGTCTAACCGGATGCAGCTGAATACCAGTATTTTACATGGAGCGACTGCCTGACCTCCACAACCCAGTACTGGGTAATACGATACCCCATGGTAAGACTGGTTGTCAGACTTTCGGGCTTCTGACGACCCGTAACGACTGTCAAAGATCCACGGATGACAGCCGGGACCAACGGCTTAACGTGCTTTCCGAGGCACGGAGAAGTCTCGGTATGTAAAGATGGTCACCCATCCACGGACCAACCCAGGCAAGCGTAGCTTAACCTGATGGATCGACCTGTGCGGCTGTTATTACTTAGCCACGAGCTCCTTCAGAACACTTAGCCACTTCAGAACCGACTATCATAATTAAAACGTATATAAGAATTCGTGTCTCTACTGTTGACTGTTGAGGAGTTCCCTGGTCTGGAGCCAACCCTGGATGCAACAGACAGGTCATGGTGGACTTTGGAACGCATTGTCATCGAGTTGTGAGTTACCCTGAAAGTTTCAGCCGGATAGCTAATCGGGAACTGCTCGAAATCTGATTTGCAATATCCCACCCGGAACAAATATTATAATTTTTTCAAGTTCCTAACCTAACCCGCGACCGGGTTAGGATTTCGGGTGAGGTTCGGAATAAACCTAAAAAAACGTGGTAAAAAATTGTCGGGTTTTCATTAGTTTGCAAATATAAAACGTAACAGATTTTTAGCCCTTGTTTATTACACATGCACAAACACAAACGAATTAAGTTTTAACAGGTTAAAAAAAACTTAGCTCTAGGTATCAGTAAAGCCCAAAAATCTTCAAAATCGGTAATTATCTATTTATAAATATTTTATACCACAGACCCGTCATAATCATGGGGGCTTGTGGCTAAGTAATAACAGCCGCACGGGTTGATCGTTCAGGTTAAGCTACGCTTGCCGTGGTTGGTTTGTGTATGGGTGATCTTTACGTAGCAAGACCCCTCCGTGTCTCGGAAAGCACGTTAAGCCGTTGGTGCCGGCAGTCATTTGTAGATCAGAGAGAGAGACAGTCGTTACGGTTAATCGGAAGCCCGAAAGTTTAACAACCAGTCTTACCAAGGGGTATCATTATTACCCAGTAACTGGATTGTGGAGGTCAGATAGGCAGTCGCTCTATGTAAAATACTGGTATTCAGCTGTATCCGGTTAGACTGGAAGCCAACCCCAACATAGTTGGGACAAGGCTAGGCAGATGATGACAGAATCGTCATAATCAAATGGGTGCGTTCGTTTACTGGCTGATCCAATTCACTCGAACCGTAATGACTCCCCTTCATTAACGCTTAGGTACTTTAGTTTGAAACAATCCTTGGGTTCCGCATGAAGAGCAGTGGTGGCCCAGTGGTAACGGCCCTAACTTACGAGTTGTGGGTCGTGGGTACGAACTCAGATAGGCGCTTGAAGCACAGGCCACTGGGAACGAAGCGAAACGAAGCTAAGTTCGTTTTCGTTTCGCTTAGTTCGCGGTGTGAACCGAAGTATGAAAAGGGAAAAAAAGCTAAACGAACTTAGCTTCGTTTCACTTGGTTCCCAGTGTGGCGTCTGCGCTTTACTTTTTATTACCCGACTACGGCAAAGCCAAAAGGAACAGTTATGATTTTAGCAGTCTATGTATGTATGTAAGTATGTAAGTATGTACAGATAGCGCGCGAGTTGAATGCAGAGCTTAGGAATGCGGTAGTGCTGTGACCTAATTATAATTATTGATGACCACAATGAGTAATGAATGTCGATAAATGTACGGAACACCCGTACAATTCTTAACTTTTTACGCTAAATAAGCAGATATGTACCGCGTGCGCAATTTACTTCAGTTCGCGTTCGGTCTTCGCCGCGTGTACTCACTATCATAATATCAAGGCATTTGATAGCCAAAAATCATTATATCATATGTGATCACTGTATCAATTAGCTATAGCATTCTATCATTAAACTTATCATTATAAACTATCACTTCTTATCATTTATAGTTGTCCCGTACAACTTTATGGTCCTTCGAGCCACCGTATTGGCGGGACCAACCGCGTGTTTTACAAAGTGCGTGTGAACATTCCGCCGAATCAATGAATGGATATACCTATCACTATCAGTAGCAACCACCAGGTAACAAGCAGCAGATACCGGTGAGTGAGCTATCATTATCATCGCAACAGCGAAGCGGCGGGTCTAATTTCTACGAGTGGACTCGGTCGCGAGGTTAGCAGCACGTGTCACGTGGTTGTTGCAGCATACGACCACACCAGCATACAGCATCATCAGCATTTCAAATAGACTACTATCAGCTATCATCGAGCGTTCTATGAAAAGGGTGTCTATTCTCGAGCAAGTCTTGCATAAAATCAATTTATCATTTTATCAACAAGGTACCTATATAATTTTCCAAGCTTAGTCGACGAAGCAAGGAAAACATAACCGAGTAGGATTCAAGGAAATATCATAGAATTCTTTTAGCATTTTATTTTATCAAGCTTTTTGACACTGAAGCTATATCAGCATCTCCGAAATGGAGGACCTACTCGAAAATCAGAATCAAATTATGCAGGGCATGGAGCAGCTTTTGCGCAATTTTAAAAAGGATGGAGCAGAGAGAAAAACGTCTACTTACGTCAAGCAACGTTTAGAGCTACTCGATAAATATTGGGAAGAGTTCCAGTCCAATCATATTCAGCTATCAGAATCAAAAGAACGTGGCTACAGCTACTTTTCAGAAAATTATTATCAGAATACCAGGAAGTTTTACAACGAGGCGCGTGTATTTATTCAGCAGTACAAGGTCACCAAGACCGAACCCAAGATTGTCGAAGCACCGACTACTCCGCAGCCACCATTGCAAGCAGCTGAAGGGGAGAAGAGTCAAGGGCACGGAAGTGGATCAGCAGATCAAGATGCAGGAGACGATCACCAGCAATCAACCAGCAAGGTGAGAGCCAAGTCTCCGGCTTTCTACACTTCGCAAGGTAACAGCAGTAAGCTGGAAGAGATGCTGCGTAAACAGAAAAGTAACTTTAAGGCAATCTCGCGTACCATTGCTATCATAGATTTAGATAAAATATCTGAGAAATGGGAGTTCGAAGATATCTTGCAGACTGTTCAATCAAGATGGTCAACAATAGACTCATTACATTGGGAGATTGATAGCGAGTTATTTGAAGCAAATGAAGAGTACGAAGAGTCGTTCAGCAAATACGAAAGACTTTATCTTGACATCAAGAAATCTATCAACCGCAAGATGTGGTCTGTCTCTCACCGTGAGAAGAGTACGCCAACGATGGATATCCCAACATTTAACGGAAACTATCATCAATGGGTAGCATTTAAAGACTTATTCACGGAATCGATACACAGCAATCGTTCTATCTCCTGCGCACAAAAAATGCAGTTTTTGAAAGCAAAGCTTAGGGGAGAACCGGAAAGACTTATCCAGCACTTGCATATCAGCACCGAAAACTATAAGGTCTGTTGGGACATATTAAACCACAGATACAATAACACTAAGTTAATATTCAGTTCTCATCTCAATATTCTATTATCATTACCAAATATGCAACAACAGTCAGCTTCACAAATCAAGAAACTGTATGACACCACTAACGAGTGTCTGAATGCGATCAAAAACCTTGGAATTGATATAGTAACGTGGGATCCATTTATAGTTCATATACTAGCATTGAAACTGGATCAGCAGACCCACTCTGACTATGCGGATTCTCTGAAGAACCCACGAGACTTGCCAATATTGAGTGAATTTCTAGGATTCCTAGAGAACAAGTTTACATCATTGGAAGCATCACGACGCAAACAAGATGGGCAAAAATCAGACAACAAGTCACAGCAAGAGTCCAACAGCAAGAAGCATTTCCATAAATTCAATAGAGCATTTTCTAACAATTCTGCGACTAAAAAGCAATGGAAATGTCCGGTTTGCGGCGAAAATCATCGTTTATTCAGTTGCAAAACTTTCTTAGAATCAACATCGGATTCTAAACGCAAGACAGTCATTAAACTGAATTTATGCAAAAACTGTCTTTATGATCATAAAGGTAAAACATGTTTTTCCGACAAAAGATGCCGTGAATGTCAAGGCGATCATAACACCTTGTTACATGATACCTTCTCGGGTTCCAGTAACTCGAAGTCTGATGCTAGCGCTTCGACTTCATGGGAACGCAAAAACGTCACACACGTGTCGAATCCAGAAATATCTGAAACCCTGTTGGCAACAGCTCAAATCAATGTTAGGGGAGTAAATGGGGTATATTACCCTATGCGTGCCTTAATAGATCAGGGATCCCAAGTATCACTGATCAATGAACACGCTGCACAGAGATTGGGACTTCCTCGACAAGCATGCAAGGGAGTTGTAATGGGAGTTGGTGCCAAGGAAAGTAACTGCAAGGGTGTTATACAAATTGAAGCATCAGCAGTGTATACAGACTTCACTTTTTCTACCAAGGTACTTATCATGAAAACTCTGCTTTACAATCTACCCAATCGTTCATTCCAAAAGCCATCATGGGCTTGTCTACAGCATGTGAATTTAGCGGATCCTGAATATAACCTTAGTCGTCCAGTAGACATACTACTTGGAGCTGATGTTTATTCATCGATCATTATGAATGGCCTCATCACGGAGGGCGAGTCACAGGTAGTAGCACAACAAACACGCCTTGGCTGGATTATAAGTGGGAACATAATATCGTACCAATGTAGTGTTGTCCTAAACAACATAGATGATATTCAGAGGTTCTGGGCAATCGAAGATGTTGCTGACGACAATCAAAACAAGTTATCAGAAGAAGATCATCAGTGCGTACTTCGTTACAAGGCAGATACATCAAGAACAGAAGATGGTCATTACGTCGTCAGATTACCTCTGAAAGCAAACATTGAGGAAAAATTAGGGGAGTCCAAACACAAGGCCATTGGTCAATTTTATCAACTTGAAAAGAAATTATCAAATGACATCAATAAACAAACATCCTATAGATCATTCATACAAGAATACATTAAATTAGGCCACATGCAGGAAAGTACATACAACAAAAATCAAGTCAGTTGCTATTTACCACATCATTGTGTAATGAAATCGGATTCCACGACAACAGCGTTGCGGGTCGTTTTCAACGCTTCAGCGAAAACATCGTCTGGGCTGAGTTTAAATGATTTGATGTACAGCGGACCTAATTTACAAAAAGATTTGTTTTCATTGATTTTAAAATGGAGGCAATACGAATACGCATACACTGCCGACCTGGAAAAAATGTTTCGGCAAATTTTTTGCCACAAGGATGATTTGAAGTATCAAAAAATTGTATGGCGCGATTCTCCAGATCAAGTTCTTCGTGAATACGAACTCATGACCGTCACGTACGGTACAAAAGCGGCGCCATTTTTAGCAATAATGACGCTTAAGCAGTTAGCAAATGATGAACGCCACAAGTACCCAGCAGCAGCGAAGGTCTTAGAAGCAGACTTCTATATGGATGATCTTCTCAGTGGTCATCATACCCTGCAAGAAGCAAAGCAGTTGCAGAAAGATTTGATAGATCTTCTGAAATCAGGAGGTTTCAACCTCCGCAAATGGTCATCGAATAAGGTAGAGTTACTTGATGACGTCAGCAAAACAGATGAGGTTTTTGATTTTCGTCACCAAGAGTCGACTAAGACTCTCGGGTTGCGCTGGCACCCTACTGAAGATCAATTCACATTTCAAAGCAAGATCAACGTGTCATCGTCAACAACTGTGACGAAAAGATCTCTCTTATCAGACATATCGAAAATATTTGATCCCTTGGGCTGGCTGTCTCCAATTACCACAAAACTCAAGCTACTATTCCAAGCAGTCTGGCAGTTACAACTCCAATGGGACGATGAAGTTCCTGAAGAGATTGTTAAGCAATGGTCACTAATGACACAAGATTTACAACATATCAATGAATTTAAGCTACCGAGATGGCTACAGTGTCACAAGAACGGAACTATTGAGCTGCACGGATTCTGTGACGCATCGATCAAAGCATACGCTTGTGTGATTTATTGCATTTACGAAAATGAAGATGCCAACCAAATCTCGTCAGTATCACTAGTAACTGGAAAGGCGCGGCTTGTTCCTACAAACAAAAGTATCACATTACCTAGATTGGAATTGAGTGCAGCCGTACTACTATCAAAGTTAATGCACAAAGTTACACAGTGTCTGGTTGGGCACGATATCAAAATCTTCGCATGGTCGGATTCAACAGCCGTCCTGGGATGGCTTCAAGGCGACCCAAGTCGCTGGAAGCGTTTCGTTGCCAATAGAGTCAAGCAAGTGACCGATATCATACCACCAAACAGCTGGCGTTATGTTAAGTCCGCAGATAACCCAGCTGATTGCGCCAGTAGAGGCATGTCTGTAGAACAATTTAAACACCATACTCTATGGTGGCATGGACCCTCATGGTTACCTTCATTCGACGAAAATCAGCCAAAGGAAAACCCTGTCTACAACACACGCGAAGAAATGAGAGAGATAGCACAACAAGTAAATTCTTCGCAAAAACAATCATATGACGTCATCGACACAATACTGAGCAAATATAGCAGCTTTGCGAAATCGACTCGTATACTTGGGTGGATATTACGTGCTATATCATCAAAATCGCAACCAAGGCCGTCTTTTCTTACAATCACTGAGCTAAGAAGAGCGAAGCATATTTTAATCAAGCGTGTACAGCAACATGAGTTTACAGAGGAGATTAAAAGCCTTCAAAAACATAGCAATGTAGACTCTAAAAGCAAGTTACTTAACCTAAATCCGTATCTAGACGAAAACGGATTGTTGAGGGTTGGTGGCAGAATAAGCAATGCAAGGATAAGCAAAAACATGCAACATCCTATTATCATTCCTCACAGCGGACTACTTACCGATCGATTGATTGATCAAGGCCATCAGATGACCTTCCACGGTGGAGCTCGCCTAACTCTGGCATGGTTAAGACAGGAGTTCTGGATTATTGGCGGTAATCGTGCGGTCAAAAAACGCATACATAATTGCGTCACATGCAGAAGGCATAATCCTGTAAAAAATACACAGATAATGGGAGACTTACCTGAGTCACGAAGTAATCCGTCGCGACCTTTCAATCATACTGGGGTCGACTTCACCGGATATGTGGACGTCAAGGCTAACAAAGGTCGTGGCATCAAGACAACCAAAGGCTATATAGCGGTATTTGTGTGCATGGCAACCAAGGCCGTGCACCTAGAACTCGTTTCTGACATGAGCTCAGCTGCCTTCCTAGCAGCATTAAAGAGGATGGCAGCCCGCAGAGGAGCTCCAACCCATATCTATAGTGATAATGGGACAAATTTTGTCGGAGCCAACAAGGCGTTGCGTGAAGAGTACATCAACCTAAGAAACACTCTTGACGAGGAGTTCTACAGATCAATCACAGATATGCAAATACAATGGCATTTCAACGCGCCTTCCTGGCCGAGTGCGGGGGGGCTATGGGAAGCGGCTGTCAAAAGTCTCAAACACCACATCAAGAGAGTTGTGGGCGAGCAGAAACTGACGTATGAGGAGTATTCCACATTACTAGCACAGTTAGAAGCCTGCCTTAATACAAGACCTCTTTGCGCTATCAGCGAAGATCCGGAGGACATGGATTACCTTACTCCATCGCACTTTTTATCAAGTGGTCCCACACTTACCATAATTGAGACTGAAAGAGACGCAAGAACACGATGGCAGCTTACCCAGAAGATTTTTGACGACATCTGGAAACGGTGGAAAACCGAGTACCTGTGTCAGTTGTCAGCACGTAGCAAGTGGCGGCAGCGGCGATCAAACCTAAAGATCGACGACATAGTTATCATCCAAGATGCTAACTTACCACCTGGAAAGTGGGCCATCGGCAGAATCATAGAGCTGCACCCCGGCAAGGACGGCTATGTTCGTGTGGTATCAGTAAAAACCAAAAATGGGGTAATTAAGAGGCCAATCACAAAACTTTCCTTATTGCCAGTCCACGAAGTTCAGCAACCTGAAAACAATCATGCAGAGCAAAGTAAAATTACAACAGAGCAGACCAATCAACCTTCTGGATCTAATGAAAATGAGCCATCGAAAAATAGATCAAGACGTCAGAGGGGAAAAATCAGAAATTTTATTTACATCGCACTCATGTTTTTCATGTTAATCATATCACCATCTACTTGTGATTACAAAACAGCACCTTTGAATAGCAATCAGAGCATTTATTTCGACAAGATCTCCAACATGCGTCTCGAACGAGACGAGTGGAAGTTGATTATTTATCATGATATGAAGCCCTATTGGCAAGGCTTAGATCTACTTAGAAAATACATCGATCATCTGGGCAACATATGTTCTAATACAACAAAGATATCACAGTGTGACGCAATCCTTATGCAATTACGTCACAATAGCAATGAACTTGACCATTACAATAGCATGTTGCTTGGTCAGCAGTTCACGGGGAATGTCCGACATAAGCGCGGCCTTATCAATCCTATAGGAAGCATAGCACGAAGCTTATTCGGTGTCTTAGACGATGAGTTTGCACAGCAATATGCAAGAGATATCCATCAAATTAGACGTAATCAACAGCATTTGGTTTCTTTATGGAAAAACAACACATCTATTGTGGAAGCAGAGAACAACATCATCAAAAGAGTCGAAAATGCGATGGATAGACATCACAAGGTGTTTAATCAGCATCTGATCAGTTTAGAGAAGGGATTTAACACAATTCAGTCAGGAGTTCAAGAATCACTAATGTCTAACAGCTTTAGTGTATCATCTATCATTGCCAACAGTGTCCTGATGAACCTGAAAACCATCCAAGAAACTATCATGGATACTATTATGAACCTACACCATACTGGGTTCAACATTCACCTTTTAACACCTAAACAGCTGACGGATGAACTTAATGTCATAATAGGACAGTTAGCAAAAGAATTGACTCTTCCAATAGATAATATTCAGTCGGATTTATCGAAACTATATCATTTACTGAAAACTAAAGCCAGAGTTATGCAGCAGTTTATTATCTTCGAAGTTAAAATACCATTAGTGAGCAGAGACAGCTACGACATCTACAGAATCATAACAGTTCCGCAGCAGGTTGGAATTAATATGATCAGCATAATCCCCACCGCAGATCTTCTTGCAATGAATTTACAAAAGGACGCCTATATTCCAATGACGGAAAACGATGTCCAAACCTGTATGTTTTACGACACAGAAACATACATTTGCCCCTTGAAGGGTCCGATTTATCAAATGAGATCAGATGAAAACCTCTGCATCAGAGATCAACAGTCCAATCGTTGCAGAACAGCATCTACTATCTGCACAAATCGTTGGATAGAACTTAATAAATTAAATACATATTTATATTTCTGTTGCGGACCGTGCTCCATACGAATCATATGCGAGTATCAAGTTACGGCTGAACAATTAACCAAGGCCGGCGTTATCTTGCTCGGCGATGGATGCGTCATCAAAGGCGATGCATACACAGTTTATTCACATAATAAGCTGTCCAACACTTTGAATACTACGGCAGACGTTCTGAAGATTGATATCCCACCCATCAACAACATAATCAACTTATCGATACCTATTGGTGCAATCGATGAACAGTCTAACCATACTCACATCGAGACTCAAGGTCTAGTAAAGGAAGTCCATGATAAGTTGAGTCAGATGAAAGATATAACGAGCATTGATGAAGATTATGACGACGGGTTCTCATATCACGACTTGCATCACTACATGGTGATATACTTGGTGGTGTTCGCCCTGTGCGCGGCAGGAGCCGTGCACGTGTGGCGGCGCCTTCGGCGTGTGCGCAGCGTGGCTTTGCCCGCGCGCTCACCTCATCAGCAGCTTCAGAGTGCTAGTGGTGCTGGTGTAATCAGTGTAAATGAGCAATCGGGACCTAGTGAAATTGAGCTCAATAAAATATCGGGTCAAATCAGTGCGCGTAAACAAAACAAGGCTACGTCGCCTGTGTTCCGTGAAACTATTTTCGGTGAAAATTAATAACACTTTTAGAGACTGATTAAGTTGGCGCGTATCTGTCTAGATTGTGCTTTCGATTATCATTGCTTTCTCTAAGTATTTTTTACAGTTTTTTATGTTTTGATTTTCACTTTTATATTTGTATTTTTCATTTTTATCTTAGGCTCTCGTGCCTGGGAGCATGTACGGAACACCCGTACAATTCTTAACTTTTTACGCTAAATAAGCAGATATGTACCGCGTGCGCAATTTACTTCAGTTCGCGTTCGGTCTTCGCCGCGTGTACTCACTATCATAATATCAAGGCATTTGATAGCCAAAAATCATTATATCATATGTGATCACTGTATCAATTAGCTATAGCATTCTATCATTAAACTTATCATTATAAACTATCACTTCTTATCATTTATAGTTGTCCCGTACAATAAATTTAAACAATGTTATAAGTTTAATTTTATTTTTTACACTAGGTTAACATGATGAAAAAAAAAACAATATCATAATTATCACATGTTTTTAATAATCATTTCACAAAATGGAATAAAAATTTTTTAATCAGATTCAGAATAATTTGACCGTGCATATACAACAGCAGGCCTTTTCACCAGAATTCTGCGTTTATTATGACATTTAAGCCATTTATTTATATCCTATGTCTTTTAACAATTTTCTTAAACTGGTCACTCCCCATGGAAACTCGATTTTTTCTCGAATAGCTGCGAGGAGATTAATGCAGGTCGGAACAATTTTTTTAGTTATATAAAATTCTTCAATGGTTCTGTGTATAACACTTCGATCAAAATCATCGACATTTAAATTTTTCTTTTTAATACATGGCCTTTTCTTTTTAGAAGGAGAACAAAGAGGCCCTTTCTTAGACTCATTTTGAATTGCAGCTTGCAGCCAATGTTCTTTTGGAAAGTCCGGTATAACGGCTTGCTCGGTCGAAAGCATTATTCAAATTAAATGTCAAATTTTTGTTCTGCCTTTCTTCAACACACATGTCTAAAACATCACAACGCCATTTCTCGTGCTTGGCGATGAATAAAAGCTCGTTTTTTTGTAACGGAACTTGATGGACTCGGATCAGTCATTATTAAAATAAAAAAAATAACACGGGAACTTCAGTATTAACACAATAACACGGCAAACGTACGATAGTTGACAAGGATGGCACAGCACTACACTGCAAGCGCGTGAGGTGGGGCGTGCGGATAGCGGGGGGAGATGCTCCCGCTCTTTACCTCAGACCCCGACTGCATTCAACTCGCGCGCTATCTGTATGTATATAAGTATGTATTTACGTGTGTTCCACCGTAGCGCCTAAATTATTGAACCGATTTAGATGAGTGAGGTATCTATAGATTCGTAATAATGGTCCGGGTGGCATAGGCTATATAAATTCTTCCTAAATTTAATATGGTGGACTTAACACGTATATTTCTGACCTTGCAAAAATTAAATTGAGATAATTTTCATAACATTTTTGGTATCAAAAGAAAGGTCTTGACAAGCACATTACAAATATGTATTTAGGTCATGTTGTTTAAGTAAATAATTATTTTGTATTTTTAGATCACTTTTACAAGTAGTCGGGTTACAGTTTTATAAACTTAATTTTTATTGTAAATAATTTCATCACCCTCTCAAAACGGTGAAGGAAAAGATCGTGTGGAAACCGGCATGTCCTAGAACCAAAAATTCGAAGACCTGTGACATCTACCAACCCGCACTGGACCCGCGTGGTAGATTACAGCCCACTGCCTCTTAGATAAGAGGAGGCCTGTGTCCCAACGGTGGGAACACTAAAGGCTGATTATGCATGGGTTCATAGTACTACCCATAAACAATGGTGTTCACATTTTGCTAACACACCCCTTTATTTCAGTCCACTATCGCATAATATATTCGCAGTTCGTGACAGGTCAGTTCGTGGGGTAAGGATGATTTTACAATGCAATTTATTTATTGTAGTATCTTCCTTATTTATATGATAGATAGACAGCCAGAGGGTGCAGGCTGGATCGTGATAGGAGAAGAGTTATATGGGGGTTTTAAGGCTACAGGCTCGGCTGCGCCACCAGCTGGCACAACCTCGCCGAGTAGAGGCAGGGGCGGGGAGCAATTACGATTGCGACCTCGACGGCGAGGTCGGAATGTAGGTCTTGGTTTGCGTTTGCAGACCGTACTGGTGGCCTTATTACTCTCCTGAAGGAGGGTTATAATAATTTAATTAATTTATATTATTTAATTTATAATTTGTGGCGGGAGCGGTTAGAAAAGGGTTCGCGTTATATCCTCGCCCTTTTGACCAGGTTATGACCCCATGCCTGGTTAAAGTAAGAACCGCTTCCTCCCCCTTTTGATCGGGCTATGTCCCCATGACCGGTCAAACAAAAACAATCCTAATCCACTAGCGGACTTTACGAGGGTGACCCCTGCAGGACATTCAAGCGGTTCTTACTTTGTTTAACCAGGCATGGGGTCATAACCTGGTCAAAAGGGTTCGCGTTATAATCAAAATTTCTTACATTTTTTGCAATTTGTAGGTCAGTGTGAGCTTGTATGTTGATTAAAATATGATTCGCGGCCGTAGCTAATATGGATTTACAGAATTATATTCATTAGAATCAGCAATACAACTCCGTAAGTTAGCATTTACATCAAACCTCATGATTTCATATTTAATTTAATTTATAATTTAATTTTAATTGATTATTTTAATTTAATTTTAATTTGATTTGGATTTAACTTTGATGGAATTTATTTTTCTGTGTTTGTGTTTTTGTTGTAATTGTGTTAATTGTATGATCCAAAGTTGATTGATTGAATAAAGAATATTGAGTTGAATTGATTATAGGGTCATCAGGATCGGAGAGAAGCACACAAGACACAGCTGGCAAACCTCTAATTTATATGACGAGTGTAAGCTCTAGAAAGTTCGAGGACATAATTCGTATACACACAACAGTACTAGAGTACTTACGGGAATGATCTAGAATACTGCAAAGCGACACTTAACCATCTAGAAAATTCTGGAAGGGTTTAGAATATTCTAGAAAAATCTGTCACGAATGGAAGTATCGTTTAGTTCTGCTACTCGATAACAGATGGCGATAGCGTCTACATAACAATACCTAGATAGAATATTGCATTGTATTGTACACTGTCCATTAAGCCCCACCGGACCACCGACCTTAAGAAGACAAGAAGGTGGCTGGGACAGACTGTATGCGGAAGGTGGAGGGTGTGGTGAAGCAGTGGACTGGGATAGGCTGAGTTGATTGATTGAAGCACAAAATGCAAATTTTAATTATACGAGTACTTGGAGAAAGCATTTGCCTATTGTAGGACAGATTAGGCGATTGAATCCTCCCAAACATTGTCACCCTTATTACAAAATGAGGTTTTTCTTATGTCATGGTTTAAACCATTGAGCCAGTTTTTGTAATAAGAACCTAGCTGTTATATAAATACAGTTCTTTATACAAAACTGACAACTTAGTCCAGCCTAAGTTGTCAGTTTTGTAAAACTGACATCTTAAGGCGAAAGCGCCAGGGTAGCCCGCGAAATTCAAAATTTCTTACGTTTTTTGCAATTTGTAGGTCAGTGTGAGCTTGTATGTTGATTAACATTATGATTCGCGGTCGTAGCTAATATGGCTTTAAAGAATTATATCATTAGAATCAGCAATACTACTCCATAAGTTAGCATTTACCTCAAACCTCATGATTTCATGAAATCGCTAGATTTGAGGTAAATGCTAACTTATGGAGTTGTATTGCTAACTTATGGGCTACCCTGGCGCATCATCCTTAATGTGTCGGAATAAAGTTCGAAATTAAAAAAAGGGTCCATGGTTTAAACCTGGGTTTGAAAATGAACCTTGTTTTATAATAAGACGGTGTAGGTTTAAAACACAAACCAAATTCACCACCCACCTTCATTCATATCTGCTGACCCCCGTGGGCAAACAAATATCAACAGCGCAGTATAACTCTCAATGTGTCCACGTCCCTACGTAGCTAGGGCTGCCCATAAATTTTGAGAAATCACCCTTTTTGTCAACTGGACATGTTTAGGTTTTCGGAGCAGCATGATTTATAATTTCAGCAGCCAGCCCTATTGGCCATGTGTTTTTAGGGTTCCGTAACAAAATGGTAAAAAAGGAACCCTTATGGTGTCACTCAGTCTGTCTGTCTGTCACAGCTGGATATCTCAAGAACTACTAATGCTATCAACTTGAAATTTAGAATAGTTTCATATGACGTTTACCCAACTATTTTGCAAATAAGAAAAAAATAAAAATATTTATATTTTTTTTGCAACAGGTACTGAAAGGGGGTCTTAAAAAATCAAAGTAGGGCTACTAGGGCATGTGGGGTATCATATGAAAGAGCGCTGTTTGCACATTCTCAAACATTTTTTTCTTTTTTTTAGGCGGCATAGTTTTCGACTTCTGATGAAAAATGTAAAAAAAAATACCGTTCCCCCCACCCCTTATCTCCGAAGTTTGCAAAGGGAAAATTTGAAATTATTTTGTGTGATAGAAGTTTATGTAAAGATTACAGAAAAAATAAAACGATGTCTCTAAATAGCACACTTTTACAGGAATCGGAACGGAACCCTCGGTGCGCGAGTCCGACTCGCTCTTGACCGGTTTTTTATTTATTTCCTCAGAGCGATACATTTTCACTGGGCCTCGATGATTTTAGGAAATGATTTTTTTTTTCGGTCCGATGCTCGAGATGTAGGTACTTGAGTTACGATCGCTCGATTTCTGTTGGAACAGCTGATTGGAGACAATTTTTCTTCTCGATTCTGATTTAGAAAAACGAATGTATTTGTGCTTTGTTGCCTCAATGTGTACAGTAAGAGGGTCTGTCTGTCAGGTAGTATGAGATTCGATTGTTACGATTTTTTTGGATACCCTACATGGATTAAACCAGAGGGGCAATTCTCGTACCTAAAAACGTTCACAATCTCATGCCAGCGTCAATCAAAATGTCAAAAATGAAGGTAAACGCTATACAATTTCTGTCAGATTGAGTCTTGAGATGATATTGCGAACGTTGTTAAAAATACGAGAATTGCCCCTCTGATGGCCAATTCTCGTACCTAAAAACGTTCACAATCTCATGCCAGCGTCAATCAAATGTCAAAAATGTAGGTAAACGGTATACAATTTTTGACAGATTGAGTCTGAGATGATATTGCGAACGTTGTTAAAAATACGAGAATTGCCCCTCTGATGGCCAATTCTCGTACCTAAAAACGTTCACAATCTCATGCCAGCGTCAATCAAATGTCAAAAATGTAGGTAAACGGTATACAATTTTTGACAGATTGAGTCTTGAGATGATATTGCGAACGTTGTTAAAAATACGAGAATTGCCCCTCTGATGGCCAATTCTCGTACCTAAAAACGTTCACAATCTCATGCCAGCGTCAATCAAATGTCAAAAATGTAGGTAAACGGTATACAATTTTTGACAGATTGAGTCTGAGATGATATTGCGAACGTTGTTAAAAATACGAGAATTGCGCCCCTGTTATCTAAAGCAGTTGAGTAGGTACTGTAGAAGCTTTAGCCTGCATGGCGTTTACATGCAACCTCCGCGAGTATCACACTAATGTTATAAAGGGGAAAGATTGTGTGTGTGAGTGTGTTTGTGTTTGGATGTTTGTTGCGTATTCACGCTCAAACGGCTAGGCCGATTTGGATGAAATTTGATATGTAGATAGCTCATACCCTGGATTAACACATAGGCTACTTTTTATCCCGGTCTAGGCGGGTGAAACCGCGGAGAGCAGCTATAGCGGCAACAGAATCAGAAATACAGCATCTCTGAAAATTTCAAACTATCACGGTTCATGAGACAGACGGACGGACGGATAGCGGAGTCTTAGTAATAGAGTCCCGTTTTAACCTTTTGGTACGGAACCCTAATACAAAGAGAAGTCCTGACTGACTGATTGACTGACTCATCAACGCCCAGCCCAAACCCTTGGACCTAGAAAGCTGAAATTTTGCACAGAGGTTCCCTTTATAATGTAGACAAGGAATAAGGAAGGAATTCCCGGTAGTATATTCCCGTGGGATTTTTTCCGGCATCCACGCGGGCAAAGCTGCTGGCAAAAGCTAGTTTATTATAAGTAAATTGAACGATCCCGTAACAATACAATGATAACTCTTTATTATTTACCTACCACCTTGTTTACGTGTATAGTCTATGCAACATAAAAATACTAATTAAGGATCTGGGCTAGCTAAAGACGTTAATTCCTTTTCTGAAGCATATTAAAAATAATATTCCACGGCAAAGCCTCAGTAAATCTGATACGACCAAACTTTTCCTAGAAGCGAAGCGGGACCGGCATGAAAAAAGTACATTAGCGAAGAGATTAAGGCTAGGCCCTAATTAACACAGGTAGAATTATATTTTTAATTAAGTCAAGATAATGTTGAAGCTGAATGTCGTGATTCGTCAGTGAAAAGGTCAAAGAGGTTGGGAACCATATTAACTCGTGTCTAGGACGTGTACAAACGTCTGCAAGTTCCTTGTCTTGCTTTAGATTTTTGAAGTCGGTTTTAACTTTTTAAAAAGTAAATTTATTTTTCCCCTTGTTCGCTTTAGGACAGATTCGCTTTACGGCAGATTCACTTTACGGCAGATTCGCTTTACGCCAGATTCGCTTTACGGCAGAAATTGTACAGTCGCGTTGAAATGGTCTCTACGTAGTTTTCCTTGGTATATAGGTATGTTGTCAAGCATAGAAAACTCCTTTATTTTTCTTGTCAGTATCATGTTAATGATCACTCATAAGTAATTGTATATTTATTATATGACATTGAAATAAGTAGGTACTACGACTGATTTGTTGCTGATTTTTTAGTTAGTAAAATAAGTATTGTATTAATAATTTAAAAACGAGTGTAGAAATTACAATGGATTTGCCCACTACGAGCAGCGGGATTTAATTTATATCGAGTCGAAAAGGTAAGCCCGTTTTACTGCACGCTGGTTTCCGCTATAATTACGTAAAAAAAAAAATACAAATGGCAGTACAAATTGGAGATGTTATAATAAAAGGGACTGCAATTTTTCTGTTACCTTGGATGATCAAAATAAAATAGTAAAGGAGGCTACACACTCATGTATTCCGGATGTAACTAAAAATATAGTTGATAGTTTAATCGATGAATGTAGAATAGGTATGCATTGTAAGAAAAATAATAAATGGCATTTTTGTTACTTGTTCAATGTTTTGTTAATCATTACAGTAAACTCGATATAGGTACGTATATCGAGTTCACTGTACTTCTGGCGTAAAGCGAATCTGTCTTAAAGCGAATCTGTCCTAAAGCGAACAAAGGCGTGCGGCGTGCGTGTATGGCGATGTATAAACGTATATGAAGCAAAAGTAATAAATGGATCGTAGCAGATCACAGGTTCTGTAGTTTCCTACCCCCAGAAAGCGTGAGTAATTCCGATATAGTGATCGAATTGAATATTCACACCACTATAAACAAAACATAAAAAATGCGAGTATGCATATAAAACCCTTTTTTTACCCTCGACCAAAACCCATAAAACAAAAATTAACGCCACGAACAATAACATTAATTAACCCACCGAATAATTACTAAAGCTTTTGATATGACTTTTATTAAGTGCTTAAAACACCTGGAAACCATAATAATTATACAAAAAATGTCCAGTGGTCGCACAAACGAGTACCGTTAGCAAAAAAACGTTCGTCCGCATGGAATAATATGTAGAGGCATGCCAATAGCGGTAAAAGCATACTCTTTCAATAAAACGCGTTTTCAGTGCTTTATTTTTTGTGGTTCTGTGGGTTTTTTTTGGCGGCAAAATGGTCTGTGTATTGAAATGGCGTCGTTGCTCTTCTAATGGGTATCAGATCGTGGTGTCATGGATCGTCCGATCACCTTGTGCCTCTTGTAACTACTTATGCTGAAGTTGACTTAATACAACAATGTACCCTACATCTACATTGTAAATAAAAGTAAACGCCATCTGATCTCCCCATCTATTTAAATGGCTGGTCAAAAAATCAATCTGCATAGCCTTTTCCCAACTATGTTGGGGTCGGCTTCCAGTGTAACCGGATGCAGCTGAATAGCAGTATTTTACATGGAGCGACTGCCTATCTGACCTCCACAACCCACTAACTGGGTAATACGATACTCCTTGGTAAGACTAGTTGTCAGACTTTCGGGCTTCTGACAACCCGTAATGACTGTCAAAGATGCACGAATAACAGCCGGACGAGGCACGTAGGAATCTCGCTATGTAAAGATATCATCCATCCACGGACAACCCCGGCAAGCGTAGCTTAACCTGATGGATCGACCCATGCGGCTGTTATTACTTAGCCACGAGCTCCTCTGATCTATTTAAATGGCTGGTATGCTTTATAATAATGAAAGTCGCAACATCCACGCAACATAATACATGGTGTCAGCTTTTCAGTCGCAGTTTATCCCCACACCCACGGAACCCACCACTTTCAATACGACACTGGTGGCTATAAATACGAAATACGTAAAAAAGGTAAAACTGTAACAATGTACCAGAAGATTTATTGTTGAAGCTTCCAGCGGGTAACTGGTTTAAAATATACTCTGACACACGACATAAAAAATGTTCATTCGCTTACACGGTAATTAATAAATTAATAAGTATGTAGGTAATTGTCTTTCCTGTTTTTTAACCGACTTCCAAAAGGAGGAGGTTCTCAATTCGTCGGAATATTATTTTTTTTATTTTTTTTTTATTTTTTTTTTTATGTATGTTCCCCGATTACTCGAAAATGGCTAGACCGATTTGGATTTTTCTTTTTTTGTTCGAAAGGGTATACTTCCCAAGTGGTCCCATGATCATCAAATCAGGATCTGATGATGGGATCCCATGGAAATCGAGGGAAACCCTCAAATTTTATGGGCACACCTATATCGATTTCGGTATTTTTTATAGTAACTCGTGCATTTACTCTCGGAAAGTACCATTCGGTGAACTGGAACTGATGATGAAGACCACAGAGGGCCCTCGGAAATACTCAATTATATCTAAGTATATAACAGGTTGCGATTCGATTACTTTAATATGGTTTATGCTCGTCAAAATAATGGTAATGGTGACTTCACCATGAGCTCCATTTCTCCTGGTTCTTACTAGGAGAACTCCTCAACAATTAACGTCCCTGCATCGGGAAAAGCAACATTTTGTAAAACGTGATGAGCAGTTGACATTGGGTTATTGTAACTTAGATAAATTACAAACTGAACCACTAAAAAGTGAAAAATAAAAACTTTTTTACAAAAACAAAAACCGACTTCCAAAAAAAAACACTACAAAGTGAAAACTAACTTTAATTTCGGAAGTCGGTGGCAAAAAACTAAAATACAGATCCAAAGACACCGACTTCCGAAATTAAAGTTAGTTTTCACTTTGTAGTGTTTTTTTTTTGGAAGTCGGTTTTTGTTTTTGTAAAAAAGTTTTTATTTTTCACTTTTTAGTGGTTCAGTTTGTAATTTATCTAAGTTACAATAACCCAATGTCAACTGCTCATCACGTTTTACAAAATGTTGCTTTTCCCGATGCAGGGACGTTAATTGTTGAGGAGTTCTCCTAGTAAGAACCAGGAGAAATGGAGCTCATGGTGAAGTCACCATTACCATTATTTTGACGAGCATAAACCATATTAAAGTAATCGAATCGCAACCTGTTATATACTTAGATATAATTGAGTATTTCCGATGGCCCTCTGTGGTCTTCATCATCAGTTCCAGTTCACCGAATGGTACTTTCCGAGAGTAAATGCACGAGTTACTATAAAAAATACCGAAATCGATATAGGTGTGCCCATAAAATTTGAGGGTTTCCCTCGATTTCCATGGGATCCCATCATCAGATCCTGATTTGATGATCATGGGACCACTTGGGAAGTATACCCTTTCGAACAAAAAAAGAAAAATCCAAATCGGTCTAGCCATTTTCGAGTAATCGGGGAACATACATAAAAAAAAAAATAAAAAAAAAAAATAAAAAAAAAAATAAAAAAAAAATATTCCGACGAATTGAGAACCTCCTGGAAGTCGGTTAAAAATAAATAAATATCTATGGACATTTCACACAACGCCATCTAGTCCCAAGCTAAGCAACCTAATGCTTGTGTTATGGTAACGAGATGGCTGATAAACTACTTATATACTTTTTAGTACACCCACATTTCGTTAGATATATTTAAACTCCATGTAGGTAACAAAAATAATTGTGCGTGGCCCAACACGCACTTGGCCGTTTTTTTTTAACTTTTGCTGTGGCTGTGAGGACAATGTGTCTCATTTTTTTGTAAGGGAACTGTTTATGAACTGTTTATTTAAAGTGTTTAAACACGATACTATTGTAAGAGGTCATTGTACTCATCATTATCAACAACTTTTACTATGGGACTAAACCTAAAATCACGAAAAAAAAATTAGCTGTTCAGTACATTTATGTTCGCGTAATTCGTCAAAATTTAGGGAACAGCTGATTTTTTTCGCGATTTCAGGTTTAATCCAATATTAAAAGTTGTTCATAAAGATCTGTACAGTGACCCCTTAAAAGATTGCCACTGTTGACACTTACACCCTGTAATTTTTTGATAAATTGTGGTTATTTTAATGTGGTGGGCAGAAAATCATGTAACAAGAAAATTATTAACGGTGACTTTAGGTGGTTTTCCCGTGTGGCTGCAATTTCTTTGCACGGCTAATGTTCAAACTGAAAGCCGGTAGGTATTGCTACTTGGTGACGAAATTAGGAATACTTACTGGCAAAACTTCTCCGGAGCCTTCAAACATTCCGATAATACGTTTTACGTAACGTCTTTTAAATATCTTCTTATTATTCAGCAACTAACAGCAGTTTGTGAGATAGCCCTGTAGTTCTAAAACGCCAAGTGCTTTGTAAACTCACCCATTTATTGTCTACTGTATAGTTCACAGTTGAAATTTACGGCATGTCACCTAACACGCGCTCAACTGGTTACTTCAAGCGGCAAATCGACTCTATTCTCACCACAACCATGCTACAATATCACTAAACTTGCATCAAACACTGCAAGCACTGCCCACACCACAACTTAAAGCGTTAGTCTGCGTTAAGCGCACAATTTCCCATAACAACTTCCAAGTGAACAGCAAAATGTGGCAAGTTCGAGCAATATTTTAAAAATCAATTTAACCCCCGGATTCTGGGCCGTACATCTCTAACGGAGTCAACTGAGCGAAAGTTATTGTTTCCCCCCCTAATGTATTTGAAGAACGTTTTTAAAATAACCTCCCGGGGTTTAAGTCGACCATCCATCTACTGCTACTTATGCCCTCCAGAGATAGCAGCGCACGGCTGTTTCACACGTTTCCTTAGCTTTGTTTAATACGAGCTGGTATACTTATCAACACATAGCAGGCAGCGCGCACGCTACGCATGGCTGCGTGGTTATATGACGTCAGAGGTATGTACACGCGTGGGTTGCCGCGGTTGCGCCGCCCGAACGAAGCTTTAAACACGTTTCGAAGCCACGGCAACGATTTTTCCTCCCCGCGCCGTTCCCAAATCATCACATGCGATTCTTGCTCTCAATTCAAAATCTACTATTTTGATTTTCCAATGATCGAAGAAGTAAGTAATCAAGGTCTTCTTCGAATTCATCTGACGAACTATCTAGCAAAAATATTTGTGACGTTTAATAAATATGTTATTTATTTATTTATAGTGGGGGTTGCGCGGAAGAGTACTTTTTGTACGAACGGCCGTAACGACAGCACGCCTAACGCACTAATATTGGAAACAGTGTTTATTGGCTTTTGCCAGTGGCTTCGCCCGCGTGGATGTCGAAAATTATCCAGATATTAAGTATCGTTGATGAGCCAGTCAACAGTCAGTCAGGACTTCTCTTTTTTTATTTAGATAGATATAGATATGTAACCTAACCTAACCAAAGACACCACAATATTGAAATTTAGCACAAATACGAATGCTCTCTAAGGTGGCCAAGAGAAAATGGGCGTTGGCGTGGCGCAGACGGTCAGCTCAGTGTATGACCGTATCGCTACTTGGAGCCACGTAGCTCAAAATGTCAATCGTGGGTGGGTATTATCGTGTGTAGATATGTGTTGCCGGCTTTTTAGGATGTACACGGATGTCGGGGCCACACCAACGTCAACGCCTATCACCATAAACATCGCGGTAATTATTCCGATAACTATCGCGATAAATTGAGTGGCCACCAACGAATTAAGAATGATATAGAATCATAACTCCGCCCGCCCATAACGAAGCCCGCTAAAACACGGTCCCAAACTCATACTACTAAACTGATAATACTAACGTAACACACGCACAGACAAAATATAATACTTTGCTAAATTTATTTTCCGTACATGAATTCGCCCAACCATTCATTTGGGGCGCAATTTTATTTAGTAAGATAATGTTAGAGTGAAACGGAAATATCGAAGCCAGGGAGTGGGTACGAGATGGATTATTAAGTAACCATGGTAACATCACAGTATAAAAACATAAGACTGTGGTGACATTGAGCATCGAGGATGGTGTAATGCAGTATAAAGTAGGAGTCAGTCATTTATTATGAACTCAATTATTATGAATTAATATGACACCTCTTTACCTTTAGTTTCCAATATTCCATTCTTTAAAAAAAGACAGTAAATATTTATTTTATTACTCACCAAATATATATTTTAATTGTAGAGAGGAAATCATTATTTCCATCATAGTACAGGATCTATTGAATTTCGTCATAATTTTTTAAAGTAGGTAGCATAATAAATGCAATTTCCTTGATGTTTAATAGGTAGTTTTTTTCCTGATAAGTAATCGCATGATTGAAGGTCATTTATTGGCAAACGCCATCAGAAGTACGAGCCAAAATTTAAGGGGTGATTGTACCCGTGCTACTCAAAAACTTTAGGGACAACCATGGAATCCGTTTCCGGAAACGTGTTTTTTTATATCCCATTGCCAGCCCTCCTATACAGTAAGTATACACATTTGAGAACACAGTTGGTTTTTAATCATAGCCTGAGTAGGTATTTATGCGGTCTACACAAATGCCTTTTCTTTGGTATTGTTCGGCGAATCGTTGAGGTCCTTAAGTTTTAAGTTGAGGTGCACGATTATTGACAAATGCGTGCACTGACTGGACAGGTCCACTCATTCTGTGAGGTTCTTTCCTCAAAAGACCATTTCAGACACCTATCTACAAGGTCTTCACATGGTCTTATTGAATTAAATGTCATTCTGATACTCTTGGCTGTATGCATGTATCTGTGCTTGTGTTTTAGAATGATGTGTAAGTTCCTATTTCTGGTACTTGATGTCTCTGTCGTCCCTTCCGTAGTTTTATTTACTGTGTCATATACGTTTGATGAACAAATAAATAAATTATTTAGTTCAAGCTATAGAAATCTTGTTTATTGTTATATCTCGAAGTGATCTGACCAAGATTATGTCTGGACTTTAAAAGAGACTGTGACCGCTGAGTTGGTTTCGACCTTTCTTCTCAATTCAAAATTTAAATCAAATCAACTCAAATCAGTTTATTGCAAATATGTTTTGTACAGAGGTTGGTATACGATTGGTTGGACCTTAAATATTAACAAGACTAACTGTACAAATAGGTACCTACAGCAGATTTTTTAAACATACGATTGCCTGTGCGTGACGAATATAAATGTCTTCATTCCTAAAATGTATACAGCATACCCTACTAGCACTAGTTGGTACCCACTCTAGTCGGTTGACTAGAGTGGTCTCTTCTTTCAAAGCGGGCTGCTGTAATCCACTGTAATCATTGAATCTCTTTTTTGGGAGTGCTCTAAACTGAAGGATACGACACACTAACAGGAAATCCCATCCATCCATTTATAAAAACTCTGTAGGTAGTAGGTACATACAAAATATTATATTATAGTAACGTATTAAAAACTGGCTGGTTATCTGGTTGCATAATACAGACAACAATATTTTTACAAAACACGAAATTATGTCACTTTCCTGTGATAAGCTTATCCCGGTTTGTTTTTTACTTCTTTCTTTCCGTCTTTTACACCACTTTACCACACAGGAGGTCATTTTTGTCCTCGAGAAACTAGTTGCTTCTTGGATTTTTCACTAATCGAAACGATTTAGGCGTCTGTCAGTGAGCGCGCGACAGACTGAACGGCGAGTCGGTTGTACTTTTTTTCGTCCCGCCCACTCGGTTGGAGTTTGCGTGGAACCATTTTTGAGCGGAATTCGTATTCTATATCATTCTTAATTCGTTGGTGGCCACACATGAACGCCGCCACCGAGTTATCGCTACGTCAATGGGCAATGCGAATGCCGTTGTAAAATTATCGCGATAAGTTGTGGCTACACCTACGGCCTGCGTCCATTATCGCCATAATCAACGGCATATCCCGTTGTTGTGGCTCTCATAGGAGAGGTTCACCGTGTGTCACAGTGGAAGATACCATCTACAGCCTGATTTTTAATTCGACGGAATGCTGACATTTCAGAAGTGTTGCCAATAATATAACGGTCCCATTAAAAACGGAACGCATTTTAGCGAAATTAAAAAAATCTTTCTTGAATTTAAGGTTTCAATTAGAAAAACTAAAACTTAAAAATTGACTGATAATTTTAAAATGGTCATCACATTTTTTATTATCAAATTATTGAAGTTACAATAATTAGTAAGGTATTTATTTTTCATTCACAGGAATCCCTGTCCACTAATCCATACGTTACAAACCTTTTTTAGGAATGCCTTTTTGTTTGGAAAATCTTTGCTTCTTGTAACTACAGACAGACAACGATGATGATATTAGGATAACGATACCTAATAAAATATTAAAATTTTAAAAATATCTTACTCTTTTTTCCATTTAGCAATATAAAATTAATATTTTTGTTTAATGCGCATTGAATGCACAGAACAATCACTATTTACATTGTCATTTCATTTACTTTATCTCATTCTCTTTAATATTTTTTATTATTTTATATCCAAAAAATTCTACTCATATAAATAAATTATACGAAAACCGGTCAAGAGCGAGTCGGACTCGCGCACCGAGGGTTCCGTTCCGATTTCTGAAAAAGTGTGGTATTTAGGGACATCGTTTTATTTTTCCTGTAATATTTACATAAACTTTTATCACGTAGAATAATTTCAGATTTTGCTCTTTGCAAACTTCGGAGATAAGGGGGGGGGGGGGGGGGGGGGGCGGAAGATATTTTTTTTACATTTTTCATCAAAAGTCGAAAACTATGCGGCTTAAAAAAAAAATGTTTGAGAATGTGCAAACAACGCTCTTTCATATGATACCCCACATGCTAGTAGCCCCAATTTAAATTTTTAAGACACCCTTTCAGTCCCTGTTGCAAAAAAAATAAAAATATTTTTATTTCTTACTTATTTGAAAAATAGTTGGGTAAACGTCATCTAAAACTGTTCCAAATTTCGAGTTCATAGCATTAGTAGTTCTTGAGATATCCAGCTGTGACAGACAGACAGACAGACAGACTGAGTCACACCATAAGGGTTCCTTTTTACCATTTTGGTACGGAACCCTAACAAGACAAGACAGAAAAGGTTTATGATATCTGAAGTGTCAAAAAGTTACAGCTGTCAGAATTACGTCGAATTAAAAATCAAGCGAAGTTAACAACTGAACTACACGTGCATAGCTTAGTCGAGGACTGTTGTGGAGCGGGGCCTTAATGTGGCGTTTTGCGTTGCGTTTGTAGCTCGTAATAAGTACCACGTTTTGTTGTTTATCGTTTTATGTTGTTGATTAAGGCCTGATTTGACGTTTAAGTCGTTTGTCGTTTATTTTTTATGTTTTTGAGGCGGACTTCGGTGATGGATTGATGTTTTTAACCGACTTTTAGGAAGGAGGTTTCGATTCGACAAGTATTTTTTTTTTCTTTAGTTTGGTATGTTTTAGCGAATAGTGTATTGTTTAGGTTATTGTGATAAAATAACATTAACACTCTAATATTCAGCCGAAATAAAGAATCTTAAAGAAAAGTGTCTGTGTTATTACCCCTTTTTAGGGTTCCGTACCAAAATGGTAAAAAAGGAACCCTTATGGTGTCACTCAGTCTGTCTGTGTCTCTCTGTCTGTCCGTGTCTGTCTGTCTGTCTGTCACAGTTGGATATCTCAAGAACTACTAATGTTATCAACTTGTTTAGAACAGTTTTAAATGACGTATACCCAACTATTTTGCAAATAAGAAATAATTTTTTTTTTTTTTTTTGCAACAGGGACGGAAAGGAGGTCTTAAAAATTCAAAGTGGGGCGACTAGGGCATGTGGGGTATCATATGAAAGAGCGTTTTATTTATTTATTTATTTATTTCGGGATAAAAAACAGGAGTACAATTAAATATTATAAAATTAACAACTAATTAAACAAAGTACTTATCATACTACCAACAACATTATCCACCTATTACTAATATGTTGATGCTACATGAGAAAAAAAAAAATAAACAGAGTACATGAGTGCAAGATAAATGACTGAATGAATGCTTTTTAGTAACGATGTTTATGGGATAGAACGAGAGAAGAAGAAATAAAAATAAAATAAAAAATAAATGTATACAACTATAAAGCTAAGATAGAATCAACTACAGATTTTCTAAATTGATGTGCTGTTAGATTAAAAATATCAATGCTTTCGAATCTAGTTGTTTGCACATTCTCAAACATTTTTTTGGTAATGGATCTAATCATTATCGGAACATAATATTTTGAATGCCTCTGCCTGCCGCATCGATACCTACACCCACCTACACACAAAACCAAAAAACAACCCCCTAACCCTCCCTACCTACACACAAAACCAGAAAACAACACCCTAACCCTCCCTATCTACACACAAAACCAAAAAACAACCCCTCCTAACCCTCCCTACCTAGATCCAACAACAAAAAAAAAAAATTTTTTATGTTTTTTTTTGTTTATATGTTTGTTTTTGTTTGTTTGTTTGTTCGTTTGTTCGTTTTTTTTTTGCTTCTACACTAATACTACTTAGCTTCAGCCTGCGACTTCGTTCGCGTGGAAGACGTAAGACACCACAATATACTAAAATAACAGCCACATGTTTATAAAACATATTATACAGGGATAATATGTTTGTACTTTTGGTCTCAGCTGCCAGAATATGAAGAACCTGACTGGTGACGCGGAGCAAGCTACGTAGGTACAGGCGTCCGTGTGAGAAGCAGCTCCTCTATACCTCTATACTAATAAAGAGCAAAATTTTATGGGTTTGTATGTAGGAGGTAATCTTTAGAACTAGTAATCCGTTTCCGAAAATTCTTTGACTATTGGAAAGCTATAAGCTAAGTGTTATAGGATAATACTACAGTATTGCCAAGTGTCATCCTATTATCACACTAATATTATAAAGGCGAAAGTTTGTGAGTGTGTGTGTGTATGTTTGTTACTCCTTCACGCTCAAACAGCTGGACCGATTTGGATGAAATTTTGTATGTAGATAGCTTATACCCTGGATTAATACATAGGCTTGAAAATAGTTCTATACCTGTACATTACAGGAAGACCTATAAGAAGTTTGTGGTCTTAAAATAACATAGTTAATCTCTCAATATTGTGAGTACAAACTAACATTTACTATTGGAATGTATGGGAGAACATGTTTTTCAACCATATTGTTAAGTTTGTTCTTGGGATAGTTTCATCCCAACTACGGAACCCTTCATTGTGCGTAGTCCGACACGCACCTGGCTGGTTTTTTTACATACAATGCGTTTCAAATAAGAATAGGATCGACTTAGCGCCATGTTGTGACGTCATATCTGTCAATTCTTTAACTATTGGAAAGCTACAAGCTAAGTGTTATAGTAGGATAGTACTACAGTATTGCCAAGTGTCATCCTATTATCACACTAATATTATAAAGGTGAAAGTTCGTGAGTGTGTCTGTGTGTATGTGTGTGTATATTGGCTAGGATGAGCAAAACAAGATATTTTTTAAATAACATTTATTTACGAATTGTGAACGAAGAATTTGAAAAAAAATGAAAAAAATTGTTGGCCACACTGAAAATATGAATGACAGTAATTAGTATACTCGTAATTTAAAAAAATTAATTATGAAAAATGTTTTTGATGTGTTTTTTCACTTTCATTTATCTAAGATTCGGTTAAAACAAAAAAAAAAACGTTATTGATACGCAAATAAGTTTTCTTTGAAAACCGTACTTTTCAATCAATATTGGACAGATAGAGGTCATTGACGTTCCTATTCTTATTTGAATCGCATTGTACATCATATTATCCTTTTATATTGATCTACTTATTATTTTTCTATACGAATATAAATACCTAGGTACACCTTATTATGAAAGCCCGAACATATTTCTTGTCAAAGATTTCCCCCATTCTTCACGCTGTGACCCACATATTTTTGGGGCTGCCTCTAATTCATACTTAGTTAATTAAACATTTAATCGTCTCTTTATGGCTTTATAAGAATTTTATGAAGAAGAAGTAATTACTCGAAATGTTAGCTTGAAAGAAAATGGTGTATAATTCCAACTACCTATGTTTTATTATTAGGTTATGCTTAATTATGAGAATCTTCAATGTATTTGATCATTATTATACTTAGTTAAATATGCTGTTATTTGTACGTTTTCTTGATACCCATTTTTTGTCAAAAGTCTTATGTTTGTGTAATGAATGAATGAATGAATGAATGAATTGTACCGACCCCAGCGTGGTTTAACCAGACTCGATTACTCGAATGAACCCATAGATTCACACTAGCCCCTGTAGCCTCATGTTACATGGTGCAACAGAGACCATTTTATGTCTGTGAGTAGACCGGGGGGCGCGGTAATGGTAGGGAAGACATGCCCTTAGGATATGGAGGGGATACAGAGCCTACCCAGTATGCACCTTAAAGCAAGCCTTGGAATAGTGGAGAGACGGTTGATATAATATGAATGGGCTTTTTTACGACGTTGCTGCCATGTTTCTTCAAATCCAGCTTCCTCGGTCAATCTTTTGGCGGTTAAAATTCGTTTTTGACTCTTTATGCCACTGCTACCCAAAATATGACCTATTTATCTATATTTATACTAATAATAAAGAAGAAGGGTTTGTTTGTTTGTATGTTTGAACGCGCTAATCGCTGGAGTTTGAGTTTGAGTTTGAGAAAAATGAAAAAAAGTCTGAAAGAACGCTAGGCAAAAATGAAGTGATAGCGCGAGCAGGCGATGCGATGCGCCAGGGTGGTTGGCGACAAGAAATTTCACGCGGACGAAGCCGCGGGCAGAAGCTACACACTAGTTTGTATACAGGGAGAGTTTGTCTCTCTGTCACACCCAAATCATTTTGATAGCTCGTTATAATTATGCTGGGACTCGGAATGAAGCAGAGAATTTTGTGTTGGAAAGTTAAAATAAAAATCTAAAATTTTAAGTTCGGAACAATTAAATAAATAATGAATAAATAAATAAAGATTTATTGAACAAAAATGGTTGAACAGTCACACAAGACAAGTACAAAAGTAAAACGATGATAGCTGCAAAAGTATAAACTGTAGCGCAGCTAAAAAAGCCCTTCTCCAGATACAGAATGGAATAAATGTTCCATGCAAAAAGAGACTATTTGCTGTAGTCATTTAGATAATTAAGATTTAGTTAGTAAAACAAGATAAAAATAAAAAGTACAGGACAAAAAATTCTTTGGGATTGGTTTAGTTTTAATGTGTTTTCAAAATATATCTGTTTTAGGTACTTTATTTTATAGCCCTTTCAAATAGTCAGGTTTATACATAAGTACAAAAAACTCTTTTCCAAGATAAACTCTTATCCTTAGCTCATAAGTCATAAGCATAATACAACAATACGAGGGTAGTTACTTAGTCCGCTCGTGAAACGCTATTGGTCGACAGAAAGAGCCGATTACTGCCGAAGCTTATTGAGTGTGGGCCGAGCGCAAATACGATGTTTGCACATCACCCTACCCCAGTGGCGTGCACTCCATACATGCAAATAAGCTCTGCATACCCTGTAGTCCCATACCATACATGCCCCTTTAAATGATAAATAACTAATAAACTACAACTATAACTCAAGAAAAAACATGGTAATTATTTTAAAAATCTAACCGTAGTCACCATCTCACCGTTTACAATGCAATTTACGTGCCATCTATTATTTTTTTATTGGAACTAATTGGCTGGAGCGAGCGGCGAACACCGCGCAGGCAGCGCTCCCGTGGCAAAAGCAGTAACATGCAGTGCTTATTTTTCATACAACGCATCTCGTGTAGTACACAGCAAAAGTGTCACTGTGTGCGTGAAAATGTGTGCGCGTGTTTGAGTTCTGGAAGCAGAGCTTACATTGCAACCCGTCCAAATTGAGAAGCCGTAAAAGCACCGCTTAGTTGTTGATTACAGAGGGTCAACTTTTTTTGGTCGGATTGACCATAATTCGTTCGTTTTAGTTTGTAATTGTACAGTTTTTACAAGCTTTTATTCAACTTGCAATGTTTGAATGTTTGTTTTTTTGACATATTGTTTTGATTGTTTTTCTTGTCAATCACTTGATTGACTGTATAAGTAATTACATTAATATTATGTACTTACTGTAAAAAATTAAAGTAATCTGTGGTTATACCTGTGATCCTGTGCCGCCGAACCCGCCGAAGTGTGTTTTTGTATATCAAAATCTTGCGCTTTTTCGACGTTATCTTTTGAGGAAAAAGTTAAATTGATTGTAAATGGAAGGTGTGTACCCGGGTTTGATTTAGCTTTCTTGTTATTTTCTTAAAAAAGTTTTATGATAATGTATTTATGGCTAACATGTTGTGTACCCACATACAAACACATTGTATTGTATCCCTTGCTTTTTTTTTACAAATCAAGATAAAATAATGTTTGGACCTTTGTCGGATATTCTGATTAAAATAATTTAAGTAGATTTAAAGTATTCGTAGTGGTCGCAAACAAATATCATGCGAAGCCAATGGCGCCGCCGTGCGGTAAGAGTCAGGGTAAGAGTAAGGTAAGGTAGGTGGGGTCGGGTAAAACAAACGGTCGGGGAAAAAAAAAACTTGTTAGATTGTTTTTTTTTTTTCATTTTAGCCGTGCATACCCAGTCTGAAATCTCTGTGCACGCCACTGCCCTACCCCGGCTTGTTATGATAAGCGTAGGTACTGGTTTAAAGATTCCGGGAGAAGGTTTTTGGGCTAAAATAGTAATACTTAAAAAAGATGGATCCCAGTATTTTTAGGGTTCCGTAACTCAAAAGGAAAAAAACGGAATCCTTTTAGCATCACTTCGTTGTCTGTCTGTCTGTCAAGACCCTTTTTCTCAGGAACGCGTAGAGCTATCAAGTTGGAATTAATATCAAATACGTAGGTATATGGTGCCTTGGAGCTGTAAAAAAAAATGAAGCTTATAAGTCAACGCAATAAAAAAAATACAGCCATTTACCTATGCGTCATATTTGGTTACTCGCAAGTACCTACAAATCTATAGGGTACTTACCGTGGACATAGAATAATTAAATTTGGCAAGAAGCATTATGGTCTTACAGCACAAGTAAAAGAAAAAGTCCGCAAATTTTTAATTTGTATTTTTATCACATAAAAAAAGGGATTACAATGTTAAGTTTGTTTTTGGGATAAATTCTTTTCAACTACGGAACTCTTCATTGTGCGTAGTCTGACACGCACTTGTCCGATTTTTTTAAATCGTTCTACAGCCGGCATAATATATTCTGAAAAAAAAAAATACGGTGATTTATATGACCTACTTTGATACTCGCAAGTAAGTCAAAACTATAATCCCTTAATCTAGAATCATGAAATTTGGCAAGAAGCACAAGCTTGGTAGCTTGAACAAGTTTGGTATTACAGCACAAGTAAAAGAAAAAGTCCGAAAATTGTTAATTTGTATTTTTAACATTGTTAATTTTTCCACTGTTCGTATCCTAGTTAATCTGTGAACAGCGTTGTGGGCTGTAATATTGTCTGTAAGTTTTGTTTATTTCTTTTTCTTTATTTTATTTATAGCTGTTAGTTGTTCCTTTTAAATAAAATAAAATAAAACACATAAAAAAAAATAGGATTACAATGTTAAGTTTGTTTTTGGGATTAAATTCTTTTCAACTACGGAACCTTTCATTGTGCGTGGTCCAACACGCACAATGTTTTTTTAGGGCTATTTTTAAATGACTAGCTAAATTGTCACAGGGTGTTCTACCCATGAATATGAACAACTTTCACTATGGGACCAACTTTGAAATCACGAAAAAAAAATCAGCGGTTTCCTACAAAAGTTCAATACCTACTCAATCAAAATGTATGAAACAGCAGATTTTTTTTTGCGATTTCAAAGTTGGTACCATAGTGAAAGTTGTTCATATTCATGGGTAGAACACCCTGTGAAAATTTAGCTAGTCATTTAAAAATAGCCCTGTATATTTGGATTGGGAAAAGGTTGGGCAGATGATAATGATGCGTATGCTGTGTTTAATTTCGCTTATTCATTCATTTTATATTTGTGTAACATAGGTTTTTAAATCTTAACATTTTGAGCGGAGCGACGTTATAATACGTAAAATTTGATAAACGCTATTTGACACAACGTTTAATGAGTGAATAGTCCCGGGAAATCCCGGAACCGAAAGTACCGGGAAATCCCGGAAATTTGCGTTGTTTTAGGAACCGGAATTTCCAAAACCAAATCCCGGTTCTTTCGGTACTTTCGGTAAAAGATTCGCGTTTAGAATTTTTCCGACAAGTGTAGAGCCGGAAAGAGTTTTTTCTTCCGCTGGGTACCTTTGCAATAAAATAAGATCACGTTTAAGTGATAAGAGTTTGGAAGCTCTTATATTTTTAAGATCAATATATAGGCAGGAGAGAAATACTCTAAAAAATAAATAAACAGGTACCTAACCTAATCTAGGTTAGGTACCTGTTTATTTATTTTTTAGAGTATTTCTTATTAATTAATTTATTGAGTGCCCCCATTTTAACTATAAGAATCAGACCAATGTAATATTGGTCTGAGCAAGTATTAGTTGGGTATTTTTATTTATAGTATTGTAAGGATGAATACCTATGTTTAAATTTTGCAAAAATATTTAAGTTTAAAGTTATATTTTTATTTTATTTTTTCTTAAATGTATAATTAGAGTCAAGTTGATTTAAAGAATTTGTCGATTCAAGTTGTTCCAAACTATTGTTGAATTATTATATAAGATTAAAATTTAAAAAATGTTTGTTAAGATTATCTAATCAATAAATATTGAGACTGATTAATGCTACGCTAAAACTCCATAGTTCCTTTTTTTGTAGATGTTACGTAAGTTTAAAGTTATAATTTGGTTATGCAGAATTGCAATAAGAGTCATGTTAATTTGTTTGGTAAAGTGAAGATGTTTAATAAATGTTTCTGTTATATATTATGTAGGATTAGGTATAAAAATCGTTTAATGTTAAAAAAATGTTGCTGGCATAATATGCGTAATTACCAGTAAAATTATACTAAATAAGACTGATTTAGTGTCTATAAAACAAGAAATAAAACGTTTTATTTGATTTGATTAAAATGTTTTTACTTTGCCCTGTCATTTCGTCTTTTTTTACTTTCTCCGTTTCAACACTTTCAACTCTCTTACAAAGACTTATTAAAGTATCAAAAGTATCGATAGTACCGGGAATCCCGGTTCTTAAGCCAGAAGGTCCCAAAAATCCCGGTTCTTTAAAACAGCACCGGTTCTGCATTCCATAGTTTAATCACGTCAGCAAAAAATATGTCTTTCTTTAAAGAACGTGTATAAACGGCTGCGGCCTATACCAATTCCTTCAAGCTACGTCATCACGCCGTATCACTTTAAATTTTCGGACTGCTAGCGCCACTCCACGTTAGTTTTGTTGTACACTTTTTAAGGCTAGTCACACACATACATTATAATTACGCGTACATTCGCAACGTCGACGTGTAGTAACTAGTAGTAACGGTTGTGTCACATTTCATATTATCTTTGCTTGTATGAAAAACCAGAACGTCACTAATCGTCATATATCTTGTATGAGAAAATAGTGTGCCGCGCAACAAACATTTGAATACCCAGATGCTCAGCTGAAAGTGTTAAAACAGGTACTCGATTTGTTTATTTATTTATTTAGGTTAACCAACAATTGTTTACACTACATACATTTCTGACTTAATGACTAGGATAACATTTGCACGTGCAACAATTAATTAACACCACATGCACCAAAAAAATAAAAACGGATTTCTACTAACATATTCATAATATCTAATTGAACTAGAAATTATACAGTAATAATGAATTAAAAAAAAAAAAAATAACCACAGAATTACAACTGGAGACACAGACAAATTAAAACAAAATTATTTTTTTATAATAAAATACGCTTGTAATATCCTATTTTCAACAGATTATTTAATTTTTAACTTCTTACTTTTTCAATTTTTACCGTGATCCAAATATAAATAACATTATGTACTCCAATACCGAATACATTTTTATACGCCACAAGAAAGTGTTTAGACGTGTAGCTTTCAGAGTAATGTGACTCACACAGTATGCGTAATTAGATTGTATTCCTACAGTTCGCATTCTTTCCATATTATAGTCTGAGCCATAAGGAATGAAATAGATGGATATAATCGCTGCTTTTCTTTAATAACTGTTAGACAATCTATATTGCATTGTTATTTTTATTGATAGTGTTGAATAGCACTGTGTACTGTAATTAGATGTACTTAATATAAAAAGTTTATCGGAGCCTTTGTTAGGTCCGGAAGTAGTAGGCACCTTACACTTGTACAATAAGTTATAGATCGCTCACTTGAAGTAATTAAAGTCAGTTTAGGTGAGTTGACGGAAACCACGGATTTAGTAACACTTGATCGTTTATTAAGTAGCCCGATTTACAAGTAAACATTGGATGCTAATCCGCAGCGCTCGCGTTAGTAGTAATTTGTCAACTAACTTAAAAATATGTTTAACGCTATTAATAAGAGAATGAAGTAAGTGGGTTGCTGCGTATGCAGTTTAATACATTGTACGTGAACCGTACAGCCTTATTGCAGCCTCTAGACAGGTTAGATTGCACTGAGCAATTTAATTAGAGTGTAATATTTTATACAGCATAATCAGCTTTTAATGTTCCCACTGCTGGGACACAGGCCTCCTCTCTTGGAGAGGGAGTGGGCTGTAATCTACCACGCGGGCTTAGTGCGGGTTAAAGATGTATTCGAATTTTTGCTTCTAGGACATGCCGGTTTCCTCACGATGTTTTTCTTCCCCATGCCTGGGTTCGAAACCACGACCACAACAACAACACGTAATTGGGGGCTTTTACCACTGTGCCAACACGGCTCCTATCTTCTGATTCATCTTTTATTAAGGCTTGTCCGTCGCAAAAAGTGCGGTCACTGTCGGACTGCATAGAAAAGAAAGAGAAGCGCGATGACACAACGCTTGCAAAATATGAAGTAATTATCGATTTACAAAAAATCGGTTGATTAAACTAAAAAAGTAATGACAAGAAATCATTCCTTATTAGTTTGTAAAGAACTGTATAAAATGAACACTTTTAATGAAAACTGTAGGAGTAATATGGTAACAACTCGAAAAAATAGACCGAAATAGACCTGGATTTAGGTTTTTTTTCCTTAGTTCTACAAACTAAAATAGATTTCAGGACACATGAAATCACTTCTTATGTATTTTAGATTACTCTGTATTTTTTCCTATCAGAAAGATGCTATTTGTTACTGTAAAAGAGCCTTAAATGGTTATTTCTAATATACTGCGGCTTCGCCCGCGTGGATGTCGGAAATTATCCCACGGAACCTACTACCGGGATAAAAAGTATCCTTTGTGTTAATCCAGGATAGAAACTATCTCTGTTTAATATTTCATCCAATTCCGTTCAGCCGTTTTTGCGTAATTGAGTAACAAACATCCAAACATCTTCACAAACTTTCACATTTATAATATTAGTAGGATTAAAATATTGCTTTACTAATTTTAATAAAACAAAACCCCTCTTGTTTGCAAATTGCATCGAATCACAATAGCCACGATCCGTTTTAAGAAACAATATTCGACTTTCAAAATTCAGGGAGCATTGTAACCAAACATTCATCAAACACAACTTTATGTATCCCAAGAAGTGGCAGAGCGTGTAGCTCTTATAATAATGCGCAATTTACATCGGATTCCCACCGTTTAGTGTCCATATTGCAATGTGGTGACGTGTGCAGCTAGCCATATACCGCCGTAAGTGGATTTCGTCGTTGGATTCCGTTCTGACCTTTAGACGAACTATAGGTTTTTGTGAGAAATGAATAAAATGAAGTTGATAGGTCAAATGAAGTTTCTATAGAGTAAAATAATGATGTTGTGGAAGAATTGTTTTAAGGAAATCTTAACCCGATATTATGAAGTCTATTCAGTTTTGTTTTGTTATATGTCACGTCAATATATTGAATATAATAATTGTTATAGTCATTTAATTAATATTACTGGGGTCTCATACTTGACAACAGATTTTACTGATAAGAGACTTTATGAGATTAGAGGATCTCGCAAACTTTTGAAGAAAGTTGAAATAGTAAAGGAGGATGGCGAGGCTGGAACCATGATTACCGAAGCGCCGTTCACGTGCAATATTATATTGATTTTAATAACAAGTTTATAAGAGTTTTATAAAAAAAAAATTGAAATTATTTTGATATAATGTCGTAAAACCTGTATACCAAGTTTCGTCCAGATTGGTTGTAAAATACGACCTGTAGAGGAGGAGGAACAAACTGCCAGCCGAAAGTAAATTTTGTCAGACTTGAAGAAGTAGAGACGCTAAGCTCGCTCGGTCATACAAATAGAGGTTAAGTACATCATTAATGACTAATCTTTGGTAGTACTACTAAATTTATTGCATCAATCTTAGCTCACGATTTTCGTATCATAAGATCAAGAAAATGCCGATATACGCCTAAAATGGCCACTTAACCCCCCACAAATCAGTGCCCATACATATTCACCCTCGATTCAAATCTTAGGCACACAAGACGAACAGCAGCCTTCACTTACCGCTAATCGTGGCGCAACATCGATGGTCCTTCAGCCGAGCAGAGGCCGAGAACCTTGGAGGACTCTGAAGGCCCGTGGAGGACTTTAGAGGACTCTCCGTATCGAGCCATTTCACTCGCCCTGTGTATTATAAACTCTGATTTTAAATGAGTTTTGTAGGAACCTGTATTTGGAAAAACATTTTTCAAATTCAAATTCAAATTGTTTTATTTGGAACAACATGGGAACCATTTTTGTTAGTACACAACTTATACACTAGGGTTAGTAACAAATTTAAGACAAAAACAAGTTAATGGGTCATGTACCTACGAGGCACTTCATGCGGACAGTGATTCCGCATGAGATGCCTCAGCACAGGAGCTCCCGGATCCTCAGCCACGACTTTCAGGATGCTATTGCCACTCCCTCGAATCCTTCCCACGAGCGAAGCCACCTTTTTCCTGATTAGAGCTTGGAAACCATCTGTACGCGATTGGGTAGACATCCCTGAGGCACTACAGAAACGAGGGAGTTTCAACATCATCCTGAAAACATTGTTATATTGGACGCACAAGGCATTTAGCGTCCCACGAGAACAGCCGAAGCACAGACTTCCACGTCATCATCGTCTTTAAGGTCGTCGACAAGTATATGGAACAGATATTTAAACTTGGTCACCTGCTTTATATTAGCGCCGTTTAAAGTAATTGAGGGAATGGTATCTGGGCACTTGCGGGCCTTGAAGACCATGAACTCGGTTTTAGTTACATTATAACTAAGACCATGTGATGCGGCGTATTTTTCACAAACCTTGAGCATTTCCCTGATTGACCTCGCAGTCGGGTCCAGCAACCTGTATTTGGAAAAACCTTTTTGTGTATTGTTTTTCGTAAGTGTCTTGATGAATAGATGATTGGGTAAATGCTGCCAAGTGAAGATTACAGATTGATCAGTACGTTGTTGTGTCATGATTGGCCTCTTAATAAATAAAAAACCGGCCAAGTGCGTGTCGGAACACGCACAATGAAGGGTTCCGTAGCTGAAAAGAATTTATCCCAAAAACGAACTTAACATTGTAATACCAAAAAAATTTTTTCTTACGTGATAAAATTACAAATTAACCATTTATTTTTGGACTTTTTCCTTTACTTTTGCCGTGAGACCTTGCTTCTTGCCAAATTTCATGACTCTAGGTCAACGGAAAGTACCCTACAGGTTTAGTATTTACTTGCGAGTATCAAAATATGTCGCATAAATTGCCGTATTTTTAGTGCCTTGACTTAGAAGCTTGATTTTTTTAGAACCGTAAGGGTCTATAGCCTTACGTATTTGATATTAATTTCAACTTGATACCTCCACGCGATCCTGAGAAAAAGGGTCTTGACTGACTGACATACTTGAACATATTTTTTTATATGATAAAATAACAAATTATTAATTTTCGGACCTTTTCCATTACTTGTGCTGTGAAACCTTGCTTCTTGCCAAATTTCATGATTCTAGGTCAACGGGAAGTACCCTATAGGTTTTGATTTACTTGCGAGTATCAAAATATGTCGCATAAATGGCCGTATATTTTGTTACGTTGACTTAGAAGCTTGATTTTTTAGAACCGTAAGGGTCTATAGCCTTACGTATTTGATATTAATTTCAACTTGATACCTCCACGCGATCCTGAGAAAAAGGGTCTTGACTGACTGACATACTTGAACATATTTTTTTATATGATAAAATAACAAATTATTAATTTTCGGACCTTTTCCATTACTTGTGCTGTGAAACCTTGCTTCTTGCCAAATTTCATGATTCTAGGTCAACGGGAAGTACCCTATAGGTTTTGATTTACTTGCGAGTATCAAAATATGTCGCATAAATAGCCGTATCTTTTTATTACGTTGACTTAGAAGTATGAAATTTGTAGAACTCCAAGGGACCATAAACTTACGTGTTTGATATTAATTTCAACTTGATATCTTCACGCGTTCCTGAGAAAAAGGGTCTTGACAGACTGACAGACAGACAGACAGATAGACGGACAACAAAGTGATCTTATAAGGGTTCCGTTTTTTCCTTTTGAGGTACGGAACCCTTAAAACAATGAACAGTTTTTGCTATTATTATTAAACCAACATTAGTTTAACGCAGACTTCAAATTGATGCTGTCACTTTCTTTTTGATACAACATATAAGGGATGGCATGATTATTATAATACGTTACGTACGGATACTCCGTACGTAACGTATTATAATAATCAATTAATTACTGGGACCGAAATATGTAATGCTTTTAATATTTTTTCTATAGGAATTTTAGAAGTAGGCTCCGAGCGTACACTCCTTTCTCTACAGACTGTGAAACATACGGCGACACACTGCACAACCTGACCATTGATGGTGCGAGTATCCTGAAACTTCTGCAGAATCTAAATTCGTCAAAGGGTCCAGGAAGTGACAATATACCCCCTTTCTTTTTTGTTAAATGTGCTGAATCGCTCTTGTTACCAATTACTTATATTTTTTTCAGGTGTTTTCGTGAGGTATACTGCCGAACTATTTGAAAAACTGCTCACATTGTTTCCATTCATAAAAAAGGTTGCAGAAATTCAATAGAAAATTATCGTCCCATATCAATTCTTAATGTCTTGGGAAAAAAAATGGAGAAAATAGTCCACAACGTTATTTATCCTGCCATATCTAAATTAATTCCTCAACAACAACACGGGTTTATAAAGGTCGCTCTATTATTACCAATTTGGCAGTGTTTCTCGAAACTATTGTCCGTGATATGGATGGTGGGGGACAGGTTGACGTGATCTACAAGGACTTTGAAAAAGCTTTTGTCCGTGTGGATCACGTCATCCTCCTGCGTGAGCTGCAAGAGCTTGGAATTTGCGGCAACTTGCTTAGATGGTTTGAGTCGTACCTTAGGAATCACTCTCAAATTGTTACATTGGACGGCGTAAGGTCTAATTGTGTAACCATAACATCTGGGGTGCCACAGGGCTCAATTTTAGCACCTCTGTTATACTCTGTCCACCTATACGACATAGGAACACATGTTCTTAATGCTAGGTTTCTGATGTATGCTGATGACACCAAGATTTTTGTGACTATTGGAAATAAGCACCATTGTGAGAGGCTACAAAGCGACTTAAATAAATTATCTAATTATTATAATATCAATAGAACCAATGTGAACGTAAGTAAATGTCAGACTGTAACCTTTACTAGGAAGCGAAACTATTAACTATATCTACAATGGTGGCAATGTGGTGCGTTGCAATTTTATTAGGGATCTTGGTGTCGTCTGGCGTCCTGGACTCAAAACTTCTGTTTTCGGAGTATATTGTCGGCAAGGCATACAAAAACCTCGGATTTATTATGCGTACGTGTAAATTATTTACTGACATAAATTGTATCAAAATACTTTATTTTGTGTACATACGCAGTATCTTAGAGTACTGCAGTAATATCGGCAATCCTCACTACTTGGTTTATATACAGCAAATAGAATCTGTACAATACAAATTCGTTAAATTTATTAACTATCGCACTGGTTTCAAGATCAAGGATTATATACAAGTATGCAAACTTCATAGTAGGTATACTGCCATTGGAGAACAGACGTATGATCCTGGACATGCTTTTTCTATATAATATATGCAGTGGGGACATTGAGAGTACCGCTTTAAATGACCTATTTCTAAGATTGAGTGTTTCGTCTCGGTGGACCAGGCACACATAGTTATTCGATGCACCGCGCAATGGTACAAACTACGCTCAAAATTCTGTCATTAGTAGAATATTAAGAAACTTTAACAATAAATTTTCTTATCTGATATGTTTAGCACCAAAAAAGGTACATTCAGAAAATTATTGTTAACTTCTGTATGCGAAGATTTGACTAACATTTCTAAATTAAACTGAATGTAAGTATTCCATACACCACTACAACACTTCACACACACTCCTACACACCCACCCACATTAAACACTTTGGTAAGCTTGCTTAGATGGTGCTAGCACGTCTTCCTGTTGTTTCGGATGCATGTAATAAGTGTTGCTATAAATTGTAAATCCGCAACTGGCTGTAAGATTGGTTTTTATCTGTATAAGGAAAATTGCTAAAGAGCTGTGGCTTTTGTAATAAATAAATAAATAAATCCGTTAAACTAATGTTGGTTTCGTGGAACTCAACAAAAGAACTGTTGTTTGTTATAGATATAGGGTGACTGTGACTGGTAATTAGTGACCGATACTCAAACAAATGATTGTACTCATGCTAACAAACATCTCAAACATCTTTTACTATGGAACCAAACTTGAAGTCGCAAAAAAAAAACTACATTTTGACGAGTTATGCGAACATAAATGACAGCATGACAATAAAATCGCGAAAAAAATGTGCTGTCATTTATGTTCGCATAACTCGTTGTTAGTAATGTAAGGTTATTTTAAATAGTTATTAATTATTACAAGTAGTCTTAGCTATCGCATTAGGTTTGTAACCTGTAATGATAGTATAAGAGTTTTAAATAAATAAATAAATAAAATGTAGTTTTTTTTTCGCGATTTCAAGTTTGGTTCCATAGTAAAAGATGTTTTTTACCATGAGTACAATCATCTGTTAAAGTATCGGTCAATAATTACCAGTCACCCTATATTTTAGTCTGTCATCAGTTTAATATGTATTATTCTGGCTATGTGTTTGACACCAAAAATGAACCTGGGATGATTATCATAAATTATAATTTCTTTCAAAGAAATTAGATACACGCCAATATTACATTGTAATCATATTTAAAGGGTGTTTCACGATATTCTTAAAACTATTACAGTTTCTGATATAAAGCCCTGTAACCAATATAGCATAATTCACAGTTTAACCTCCCTCAAATCTCTAGTAGGTAGACTTATAGCAGCGCATTCCAGCGGGATCCAAGTAGCAGAAGTACACGGCGATTCTGGAAAATGCCAGGGTGATCCCGTAAGCGAAGCGCAAGTAGAAAGTTAAGCAGTTAGGTAGGTATAGTTAACGTTTCATAGGTACCTACCTAACAAGAAATTATCATTAGGTATTCTTACTGCATTGAATGCCAGTAAAATAGACAGTAAAGTAGTTAGGAATAGTTTACGTTTAATTTAACATTATTCTGACTCCACAGTAAGCAAGTATAGTAAAAAGTAATAGAATAGAATAATTAGGTAGGCATAGTTGTATTGTATTTTATTGCCTACCTACTAAGAAATTATTATCATATCTGACTCCATAATATTAAGTAATAAGTACTAAGTGGGAAACTGGTGCACAGAACGGCTAGTAGGTTAACATTATTTAGGCACTTGTACCCAAGTACATACTAAAATTGGGCGTACTTCCCTGTAAGCGAACCACTAGCTACTCACTACACCGGCCCTTTTGGTAGGCGAGTCTTTTCAAGGAGCGCGGAGTTCCATTCTTCAGCTCGCCTCGTGTTTCCCAGTTGTTGCAGGCACTGCACTTCACTGCAGGCAGAGGGGCCGTCGTCGCCACGCGGCCGTCAGATCTCGTCGGTGGTCTCCAAATGTTAACGTGGAGTCAAAGTAAAAGTTTGTTTCCTTGTTCGAACAGTATAATTTCAGCCTTTTCTAAGTAACATGAGTAAGAATATGTAGGTTAACAAAGGTAAAAGTAAAAAAAGGTTCACGCGCGACAATAGCGTCGCGCGTCGTTCGAGTTGCCGTGTAGAAAAGGGCAGAGTTAAGATGGCGGCCGGCGCACGAAGGCCCGGTGCGCGTTCCCGCTAACGCATCCTTCAATGTTTAGTTGTTGAGCTTGTTTGAGTTCCAGCTACGTTGCAAACATCCTCCCCCCCCTTGGGGACATGTTCCCCAAGGAGCTCTTGGGAATCTAGTAGGGCTAGTCTAGAAACGGGTCTATGAATGACGCCGTTCTCTGTTTTTACGTCGACCACCCTGCATACGCCGTCAGCTCCAGGATATAGCTTCACAACGCGGCCCATGAGCCACTTCATAGGTGGAATCTGATCATCCAGGATGAAGACCAGGTCGCCGACACGAACGTGGTCTTGTGCACGTTGCCATTTGAAGCGTTGCTGCAGAGTAGCTAGATAGTCCTTTGTCCATCGAGACCAGAAGTGCTGTCTTAAGCGTTCAATCAGCTGGTATCTGTTGATACTGACTCGTTCGGGACGGGTGAAGGTAGTGAGGTCAATGGTCGACCCACAAGGAAGTGCCCGGGTGTAATTGCTGACAGATCAGAAGGATCAGCAGACATTGAAGTAATCGGACGTGAGTTCATAATAGCCTCAATCTGTGCAAACAGTGTATACAACTCTTCAAAAGTTAAACTGCAGTTACCTGCTATTCGTTTTAAGTGATATTTGGCTGTTTTGACTCCTGCTTCCCAGATACCGCCGAAATGCGGTGCATACGCGGGAGAGAATTTAAATGTTATACCTTCCATGCTCGCGTAGTTGCTAATTGTACGTTCACTTTCTTTGAGCAGTCTGTTCAGTTCATTATTAGCTCCTACAAAATTTGTACCGTTATCACAGTGTATAGTGTGAGGTTTACCTCGACGTGAAATGAATCTACGCAAGCACAAGATAAAGGCATTGCTACTTAAGTCGCTCACGACCTCCAAATGCACAGCTTTAGTACTGAAACAAACAAATATGCATAGATAGCACTTGGAGGTCTTGGCACCGCGACCCTTTCTATTTAAGATTAAAAAAGGTCCTGCAAAATCAGTGCCACAAGTCGCAAATGGTAGAGCAGGAGTTACACGAGATTGCGGTAAATTTCCCATTATGGGGCATAAAGGCTTAGCTCTAAATCTCTGACAGCGAACACACCTTCTAACAGCAGTTGCCGCTAACACTTTCCCTCCTGTAGGCCAGAATTGCTCACGAATAGTATTCAAAAGTTGCTGAGGGCCACAGTGTAGGAGGCGAAGATGTTCCTGCTCAAATAGAAGTTTAGAGAAAGTGTGTTTGGGGTCTAGTAGTATAGGATGCATTTTCCCATAAGGACAGTGGGTTGCATTATCGATTCGTCCACCGACACGCAACACACCGTGTTTATCCAAAAATGGATTCAAAGAGAGAACACGTGACTTAGAATTTAATTATTTAAAGTTTCAAGTGAGTGAATTTCCTTTGAGAAGCATTCTCTCTGTGAAGCCTTAGCTATGAGTACCAGTGAGTTGTTCAATTCAGAACAGGTGAGTTCACCATTTAATTTAGTATTCGTTTTTTTAATGTTATTTATAAATCTTAGTATGTAAGCAAATACTCTTTGTAGTTTAGATAGTTTAGAGTATTTTTGAAATGGTACAATGTCAGTAAGCAGAGTTTGAACATTTAAACTTATTTTTATTTCTGGTAAAGTAGAAGAAGGAGATTTAAATTGGGGCCAATCATATTCAGACTTGGTCAGAAAAGAGGGACCATGCCACCAAAGAGTGTTACTATAAAGAAGACGTGGTTGAATGCCCCTGGATGCCATATCAGCAGGATTATGTTCGGAAGGTACATGACGCCAAGTAGTTACATCAGTTAGTTCTCGAATCTGTTCAATCCGATTGCTTACATAAGTTTTTAGAGTTTTAGGTGGAGTATGTAACCACCCTAAAACTATTGTTGAATCAGTCCAAAATACTGAGCGTGAAATCTTAATTTTTAAAGAGTGTAATACTTTATAGTATAGTTTTGCACTAAGTAAAGCGCCTAACAATTCCAGACGGGGAATTGTTTCAGATTTTAAAGGAGAAACTTTAGTTTTAGCACATAATAAGTTACATTTAACTTCGCCTAGACTATTAGTAGATTTTAGATAAATGCATGCACCATAGGCATCTTGTGAGGCATCAGCAAAACAATGAGCCTCTATATAATTAGGAGAACTACAGAAAATATATCTAGGTATCTGAATACGAGTGAAATGTTTTGTTTCATTATAGAATTCTATCCATGAATTTTCAATATCCTTTGGAATTTCATCATCCCAGTCTATTTTAAGCAACCAGAGCTTCTGTAGTAAAATCTTATGAAAAATAGTGCAAGCAGATAAGAGACCCAAAGGATCAAATATTCGACACGAGTTTGACAATATAGAGCGTTTCGTAACTTTAGGAATAGATTTAGTTTCGACTGAATAGTGCAAAGTATCAGAGTTAGGTGTCCATTTTAATCCTAAAACAGAGGATTGTTTACTAAAATCTTGAGATTGGTCAGTCGTAGGTATATCATCAAAAATATCAGGAGAATTTGTTCTGAACTTACGCAAAGGGAAACAGCCTTCAGCAAGTTTGTCAATTACTCCTAAAATATTAGCTTTTAACAAAGATTTTGAGTCCGAACCAGTGTTCAGATCGTCAACATAGAAGTCATGTCTTAAAGTATTGGCAACAGCTTCATCAGTACATTCCGCTGCTAGTTGTACAAGACACCTAGTGCTCAGATACGGAGCTGAAGCTGTTCCATACGTGACAGTATTTAGTTGCAAGATTTTGAGTGGTTGACCTTCGTCTTCCCTCCAGAGGATAAGTTGTAAATGACGCTGTGATTCATTTACCATAACCTGTCTATACATTTTTTCCACATCACCTGTCACCACATAGGTATACTGACGAAACCTAAGCAAGATTGCTATTAAATCGTCCTGAACCACTGGTCCAACAAATTGGATATCATTTAGTGACTTATTTGTAGAAGTTTTACAAGAAGCATGAAAGACTACCCTTAAGCGAGTAGTTTCACTGCTTTCGCGAATTACTGCATGGTGCGGAATATAATATCCAAAGCTAGGACGGCTCACTTCAGTCAAGTGGCCCAATCTTTGATACTCGTTAATAAATTCAGTATAGTCATGTTTGATTTTAGATTTATTCAGTTTCTTTTCTAAATTAAAGAAACGCTTTTTAGCAATAAGATAAGTCTCCTAGAGCCTTACTGGGAACTTCACGTAGTGGAAGTTTTACACAAAATCTCCCATCGTTCAGACGGACAGTGTTCTCAATAAAATGTTTTTCACAATATTGTTCCTCATTAGAAAACTTAATATTTCTATTTGGCAGAGCAGGAAGATCCTCAACTTCCCAAAATTTAGCTAAAGAGTCCTTAATCTCCTGAGAGAAGTTAGAATGAGTAGTAGCAGTAGGCCTCACACCGGTTGGCCCCGACACAAGCCAACCCAGTTTAGATTTTTGTAGTGTAGGTTTATTCTTTCCTAACTTAATTTGTTTAGAATCCACAATTTCCCAGTAAACATCAGCACCTAGTAGTAGATCAATTTCAGAGGGTAAGTAGTAGGTAGGATCTGCTAGTTGTATAGATTCAGGAAGATTAAATTCAGAAGTGTTAATCCTTGAACTGGGCAACATCCCAGTAATATCAGGCACTAAAAGACATAAAACATCCATACGGAAGAAGTTAATCCGCGATTTAAGTTTTATGTTACACCTTTTAGTAGTAGTAGTTAGCTTATTATTTATACCAGCAATTGATATATTAGTATTAGAACATGATAAATTCAATTTTCTTTGCATTTTTTCAGTGATAAATGAAGACTGGCTTCCATTATCTAGTAGTGCTCTAACAGTGTGTGTTTCAGAAGTTCGGCTATCAATTAGTTCCACTTGAGCAGTGCACAAGAGAAACTGCCCGGGCATTGCCACGGAGAGTGAGACAGGATTAAACATAGTAACAGTAGAAGATACCTCAGAGGCACGCGCCTCTTGAGGAAGAGATGTCGCAGAAGACGTATCAACAGGTGAGTTTGTCTTATCATTATTGGACAGTGATTTATGTAGTAGTAAATTGTGCTTTTTGTTGCAGAATTTGCAAGAGTTATGTTTGCAGTGAGCAGAGAAATGACCAGGACGCAAACAATTATAGCAGAGCTTATGCTTAGAAACTTCATTGCATCGAGCATCCAATGACATATCTTTGAACTTATCACACTTATATAGTAAATGATCTTGTGAACATACAACACAGTTTTTTCCATTTGTGTTAGAAGAAACAAATGATTCAGTTTGTTTATTGTCTTTAGAATAAGACCGCTTTTCAGCTTTACTACCATCATTCTTGCTGTACTCCAAGGTTTCCAAAACGTCAGCACGATTTCGCAGGAAATTATAGAATTCCTCTATTGTTGGAGAAGCGGCAATAGTACTCCTATGTTCCTCCCATGTGCGACCTGTGGCGCCATCTAGTTTTGACACCATAATATACACAAGTAAGGTATCCCAACGAGATTCAGGATCATTTAAAGAAGATAAGGCTCGAATATTTTTAGAATAGTAATCTATCATAGTACGAAGAGATTTGTAATTTTCTTTACTTATTGTGTCAAAATTCAAAATGGCCTTTAAATGATTATTTGTCAGTATCCGGTTGTTATCAAAGCGTTCAGTAAGTAAATTCCAAGCTAATTTATAATTGGCAGCAGTGAATTCTATGGATTTGATAATATTAGATGCTCCAGACTCTAATGAAGAACGGAGATAGTGAAACTTATTAATTTCCGGAATAGTATCATTGTTGTTAATTAAAGAATCAAAAGTGTCTCGAAATTCCATCCACTTTAAATAGTTTCCATCAAACGAAGGCAGCTGAATAGTAGGCAACTTAATGTTATAGCTGCGGCAATCCTGTTTAATATTCTGACAGCTAGATATTGAATTACAGTTAGTATTTTCTGGTTTTACATCAATAGGAGAAAGACTTTCAATTAACAACTGAGCTTTAGCAATGTTTGAGCAAAAGTCACTTTCAATCATTTCATTTTCCTCTAACTGATCAGGATCCAAAGTTTCAATTTTAGTTTTTAAATCATCAAACTGTATCAACACCTCTTTGAATCTTGATAGTTTTAGCTCAGTTTCAACAAGTATCTGTTTAGGAATGCTGTCAGATTCTATCAGGTTTACAATACCTGCCAAGTATTTAGAAAATATAGTTATTCTCCCTTTTACCGTACCACGTTGTTGAATAAGAGATTTCAATTCAGCAGACATAGTGAACACTTATAAAAAACTGAACAGACCGTCAATAAATTAGTTATTCTAGTTTAGATACCGCAAGTAAAGTTAAAGAAATAAAAGGCAAACCGTGCAAGTCGTGCAATAGCTACGACAACAGATTTTCACTCAGCACACACGAGCAAGGCAGGTTACACACGAGCAAAGCAGGTCACACAGCGCTATGCAAGCAGCAGCTGTGTCTAGTAGGTAGACTTATAGCAGCGCATTCCAGCGGGATCCAAGTAGCAGAAGTACACGGCGATTCTGGAAAATGCCAGGGTGATCCCGTAAGCGAAGCGCAAGTAGAAAGTTAAGCAGTTAGGTAGGTATAGTTAACGTTTCATAGGTACCTACCTAACAAGAAATTATCATTAGGTATTCTTACTGCATTGAATGCCAGTAAAATAGACAGTAAAGTAGTTAGGAATAGTTTACGTTTAATTTAACATTATTCTGACTCCACAGTAAGCAAGTATAGTAAAAAGTAATAGAATAGAATAATTAGGTAGGCATAGTTGTATTGTATTTTATTGCCTACCTACTAAGAAATTATTATCATATCTGACTCCATAATATTAAGTAATAAGTACTAAGTGGGAAACTGGTGCACAGAACGGCTAGTAGGTTAACATTATTTAGGCACTTGTACCCAAGTACATACTAAAATTGGGCGTACTTCCCTGTAAGCGAACCACTAGCTACTCACTACACCGGCCCTTTTGGTAGGCGAGTCTTTTCAAGGAGCGCGGAGTTCCATTCTTCAGCTCGCCTCGTGTTTCCCAGTTGTTGCAGGCACTGCACTTCACTGCAGGCAGAGGGGCCGTCGTCGCCACGCGGCCGTCAGATCTCGTCGGTGGTCTCCAAATGTTAACGTGGAGTCAAAGTAAAAGTTTGTTTCCTTGTTCGAACAGTATAATTTCAGCCTTTTCTAAGTAACATGAGTAAGAATATGTAGGTTAACAAAGGTAAAAGTAAAAAAAGGTTCACGCGCGACAATAGCGTCGCGCGTCGTTCGAGTTGCCGTGTAGAAAAGGGCAGAGTTAAGATGGCGGCCGGCGCACGAAGGCCCGGTGCGCGTTCCCGCTAACGCATCCTTCAATGTTTAGTTGTTGAGCCTGTTTGAGTTCCAGCTACGTTGCAAACAGTTACACAAACAGTAGCTATCGTAAGATCGCTCGCTCAGCTCCCTTTCATTAGCAGCCAAATTGGCCCAACGTTTTTATTTTTGATAGAAGGGGCCAAGCTTACTTCAGCATTTTTTCGACGGGACAATTTAAAAAATTGTCAGAGGTCAGGAAAAATCCAATACGGACTCAATACGCCAATCAGTTATGTCAAGTTAAATATGTAAAACCGCATTAATGAAAAAAAGTTTTTTTGGTATTGCCCCACGCATATCTATTAGAGTCAAAAAATTTGACTATATTAAAATTTAAAAGGGCGCTAAACAAAACTTTAATTATGAAAAGTTATTACAAAATTGACTATGTTCTTCATGATAATTCGCTGAATGATTGATGTACCTACTGATACATAATTTACGTTTTGTTATTCTAGTTGGCATAATTTTATTTCGTTTGACATTACTGATACATAATTTTTTTCTCTTTATCAGGTACTTACTGTGACAAGGCTGGCATTTTTGTCAATGTTTTTTTATTTATTTTTATTTAATATAATTCTAATGACATGCCACATAATTTAAATTTAGAATAAGATTATATGTACCTACTCTTTGCATGCCCGTGTGTCGGTACAATAGTGAGAACCTTATTATAAAAGAACATCTTATGTACCAATAATACCCATGTTTGCAAAGTAATAAATGATTTGATTTGCTCCGTGGAGCACACTTTGAGAATCACTGTTTTAGTTAATGTCACAGGGATAAGATAAGAATTGAGTATAAAATGACTTGCTTTGAACAAAATTAAACATTAAGTAATATACCAACGAACTCGTATTATTACATCTATATTCCACCGCGTGCTAAGCTTCGCAAAAGACCAACTCTTCAACAATGTTTCTTCTATACATATTCGCTTTTATAATCCACGGTGTGTTGGCGGCCCCTCCTTGCGAAAACGTAGTAGAACTTGTATCGACGGAGACCAAGAATCCTGAAGATCTTCTAGGCAACTGGACCTTAGCCTACCAATGGTACCAAGATATCAAGGTCTTCGGCAACCACCAATTCGCATGCTCTCAACTACATTTTGAAGCAATAACTCGGCAGTTGGCGCAAGTGAAGGAAGCTGAATGCGCGAATTACAAGATACCTTTCAACTGGGCTGATGCTAAACTGATACTGAATATTCCTTCGTTGGAAATGATAGCAACTGTTATCACAATTGGAGACAACGAAAATTGGATGCTACTAGACTGTATGTCGATGCTCAGAGTTGTGTTCAAGAAGGTGTCTGATGATTACATAGCTATCGTTGACCATAATACAAATTCCGGAATCGCATTAATTGTCCGAGAGCTTCCGACTTTGGACGAGCTGAATTGTGTTATTAACAATCTGGATGTCGGCAAAGTTACGTCTGGTTTTGAACTTTGTTGCAAGAATTAAATGTTACTGTGCTGAATAAAATTGTAATTAAGAGTTCTGTAATTAGATTTTTGCAATAATTATCTATCATGTAGATGGGGGTATAAAATTGTTTATAAATTGGCCGATTGGTAATAAACACTATTTTGTTTTGAAACTGTTCTTTCATTAGAATAGAAGTAGAATTACAAAACACTGAGAAAACTTTCTTGTGTGCAAGCCGTGCAAGCCCGGGAGAGAGAGGAAGTGTTGCCCGGATACAAAAATATTAATAAATAATAAATAAATAATAAATTTTTATTGTTCCAAAGACAGTGTTACAGATTGCTTTTCCACCAGTTATTGAAAAGCAAAAACTATGCAATACAATACAGTGATAACTTAACTTTAGTGGAAAAGATCACCTGTATCCTGTACTAGTTATAAAAAACTGTATCACAGGAGACAGGGCCTTCCGTGTAAAATGATCAGATGATGATATTAATGTATCTTAGAGCCATGAGTATACTAACACGCCTCCTTACATTTATATTTTATGTATTTAGTAATATTCACTTAACATACTTTAATAGACTTTTTTTCTTTTACCTATCCATACTAAAACTTTTATACTTATATACTTAAATCAATACTAGGCAACATCACATAATATCTGAAATCAAAAACACCTACTCCTATTATTTCTTTACACACTATTTATTTAATCTAATAGTATGCACACTCTTTCTTTAACATTTAGGTACTAGCTTGTCCCGCGGCTTCACCTGCGTGGAAGTTTCTGGTCTATTAGCTCAAGGAATAAGATTTTTCATGCAAATTTTGGACACTCGTTTAACCCCTTTAGGGGGTGAATTTTGAAAAATCCTTTCTTAAGGCACCTCTAGACCTCATAAGGATCTAATCATCATCGGAACATATTTTTAATGCCTCTGCCTGCCGCATCCATACCTACACCCCACAAAACCAATAAACAACACCCCTCTACCCCCCTACATACATACAAAAACAAAAAAAATATGTTAAATCTATACTTCTATAGGTACTAATACTAAGTACTTAGCTTCAGCCCTCGACTTCGTTCGCGTGGAAGTCTTAAGACACCACAGTATACTCAAATAACAGCCACATTTTTATGACACTTCCCTGTATACAGTAGTACCCAACCCTGGGACCAGCGGCTTAACGTGCTTTTCGAGGCACGGAGGAATCTCGGTATGTAAAGATGGTCATCCATCCACTGACCAACCCAGGCAAGCGTAGCTTAACCCGTGATCGACCCGTGCGGCTGTTATTACTTAGCCACGAGCTCCTCCTATCTGGCATTTGAACATCGGTATTTTGTGTTTCGATATAACGACTATCGGCATTTGGTATTTTAAATTTCGGTGTTTTAGACGTCGGTATTTCAATCATAGGTATTATGAACTTTCGGGATTTTGATACGTAGTCATTATCACACTAATATTATAAAGGCGAAAGTTTGTGAGTGTGTGTGTGTATGTTTGTTACTCCTTCATGCTCAAACAGCTGGACTGATTTGTATGAAATTTGGTATGTAGATAGCTTATACCCTGGATTAACACATAGGCTACTTTTTATCTCGGTCTACGTGGGTGCACCCGCGGGTGACAGCTACAAATATTATAAATGTGAAAGTTTGTTTGTGTTTGGATGTTTGTTACTGAATCACGCAAAAACGGCTAAACGGATTGGGATGAAATTTGGCACACAGATAGTTTATAACTTGGATTAACACATATAATACTTTTTATCCCGGTAGTAGGTTCCCGTGGGATAATTTCTAACATCCACGCGGCCAAAGCCGCGGGCAACGGCTAGTAGGATAATAATAAGGGTGTATGAAATTGCCGATTTGTACTGAAACATTGTAATTTGTTTTTTTTTTAATTTAACATATTTATTTAATCAAAATAATTACCATTATTATCTATACATTGCTGTCATCTAATAGGAAGGTCATTTATGCGATAGAACTGTCGTGATCTAGATTCGACATACTGTGTGAAAGCATTTTGTACTGCCTCCTGAGAAGAAAACTTTTTATCACGTAGAAAATTGTCCAAATCACGAAAAAAATGGTAGTCCGTTGGAGCAAGTTCTGGCGAATACGGAGGGTGACGAATGGTTTCTAATTGCAGTTCCTGTAGAGTTCCCACCATCTCTTTCAATTCATTGTTATTCACCTGTGTGGTAACCACGTGGAAGACTGCCCGTCTTCCACGTGGTTCGTTCTACCAATAAAAGTTTCCATCACGAAAGCGTTTAATCCAAAATCACACGGTGCGTTCATTAGCAGTCCCCTCTCCAAACGCAACATTGATATTGCGAGCTGTTTCTGCCGCATTAGTTCCGCGTCGGAACTCGTATTCAAAAACTTGAATTCTCGAAGTATCCATCTTTCTTGTCTAAGCTGAATAAAAAAAAACAACTGAAAGTTGATAATCGAATATTGCACATTTTTTAAAAGAAGAACTTCATAGGTGACATGTGAAAAAAGTTTCACTCAAAAATCTCATCTCAACCATGAAGGTTCTATGTCAATTCGAAGTACCTAATACAAAACGGCAATTTCATACTTTAACGTTTAACCCCTATTATTTATGTAACAAGAAACTTCATGCGGATGAAGTCGCGGCAGGAGCTGGTAAAAATAAAACAAAACGAACAAGTTTTTACGAACCATTTTTTTTTACGGTTTCATACCTCAAAAGGAAAAACCGAAACCTTTCTTGGATCACTCGTGTGTCTGTCTGTCTGTCTGTCCGTCTGTCACAGCCAATTTTCTCCGAATCTAATGGACCGATTAAGTTGAAATTTGGTACACATATGGTTTTCTATGACACGTACAGCTAAAGTAAATAAATGAATTTTGAATATGGGGGTCACTTTTAGGGGGCAAATAAGAAAATTAAAAAAAAGTTTGCCAACCGTACTGTGTGACATCAAATGAAAGGGCCTACTATGTAAGTCTCACTTAAACGTTTTTTTTTATAATTTTAAAATAAATCGTTTTAGAGTTATTTAAGAAAATAGACGAAAATTGACCATGCCCCCCACCCCCTTATCTCCAAAACTACTGAGCCTAAAATCTAGAAAAAAATACAGAAAATAGTTCTATACCTGTAGATTGCAGGAAAACTATAAGAAGATTCTGGTCTTTAAATAAATAACATATCTAATAAATCTCTTAATATTGTTAGTACAGACTAACATTTACTGTTGGAATATATGGGAGAACATGTTTTTCAACTATAATGTTAAGTTTGTTCTTGGGATAATTTCATCCCAACTACGGAACCCTTCATTGTGCGTAGTCCGATACGCACTTGGCCGGCAATTCTTGTGCACAGTACAGATGTCATTCAATCTGCTCTGCTGCCAACGGGGCAGCTTTCTGAGGAAGCTCAGGAAGCTCGCATTATAGATTGCAGAAGATTTCGAGAACACAATACTCGAAAGCGGTCACGTATTGCCACGAATAAAGATTTACTTAGTACCTATGTTATTGATCACAACAGACCCTTTAATAAACAGGGTAAGAGAGGTTCCCAAAAAAAAAACAGGTAAGGCCTTTTTTTTTTTTTTTTTTTTTTTTTTTTTTTTTTTTTTTTTTTTTTTTTTTTTTTTGAGGGTGGGAAATCATCAAATAACTTCTCCCGCTCTGGGTGGAGCGGGAGGGCGTGTCAGACTTTTACTGACTAAAACCCACCCGTGTTCCTTCAGTTGCCTATGCCAAGGCCGCGGTAACCCCTTCGGACAACCCGCGACCCCAGCGGCGTCGGCCCTATTGGGCCCCGTCACTTGCTGACATCTCTTTGAGGCGCGCGTGGAACACAACGCGCCGTCGACTCGGGCCTGGTCCTTACCGGACGGCGAGCTACCCGCTGCTCACCGTCCGCAGGCCCGCGCCTACGGTGGCCGGAAATCGCCCCGCGATTCCCGCCGCCCGGGACGTCTCCTGCGGCGACTGAGGGCGTGAGGTTGCCTCTCCCTCACGCGTTCCGCCTCCTCCTTCGCGAGCATCACTGCTTCGCAGAAGGAGGTGACGGCCTCCCATGCACTCTCGCTCCGCACCATGGCCTGGACCAGGCTCGGACGCGAGAGATCGCCGCCGCCGATCGCCTCCGTGAGAACACGGCGGTGCTCTGCCCAAGCCGGGCAGACCTCCACTGTATGCTCCACCGTGTCCTCCGGGCGATCCACACAATGGAAACACCCGGGCGTTTCCTCCCGCCTTATGCGAAACAGGAACCTCCCGAAACAACCGTGTCCGGTGAGGACCTGCGTCAGGCGGAAGGTGAGGACGCCGTGGCGCCTCTCTAACCACTCCTCAAAGAGGGGACTTATCGCCGCAATTGTGGCGTGCCCAGCGCTTTTTTTTTTTTGTTGAGGGTGGGAAATCATCAAATAACTTCTCCCGCTCTGGGTGGAGCGGAAGGGCGTGTCAGACTTTTACTGACTAAAACCCACCCGTGTTCCTTCAGTTGCCTATGCCAGGGCCGCGGTAACCCCTTCAGACAACCCGCGACCCCAGCGGCGTCGGCCCTATTGGACCCCGTCACTTGCTGACATCTCTTTGAGGCGCGCGTGGAACACAACGCGCCGTCGACTCGGGCCTGGTCCTTACCGGACGGCGAGCTACCCGCTGCTCACCGTCCGCAGGCCCGCGCCTACGGTGGCCGGAAATCGCCCCGCGATTCCCGCCGCCCAGGGCGTCTCCTGCGGCGACTGAGGGCGTGAGGCTGCCTCTCCCTCACGCGTTCCGCCTCCTCCTTCGCGAGCATCACTGCTTCGCAGAAGGAGGTGACGGCCTCCCATGCACTCTCGCTCCGCACCATGGCCTGGACCAGGCTCGGACGCGAGAGATCGCCGCCGCCGATCGCCTCTGTGAGAACACGGCGGTGCTCTGCCCAAGCCGGGCAGACCTCCACTGTATGCTCCACCGTGTCCTCCGGGCGATCCACACAATGGTAACACCCGGGCGTTTCCTCCCGCCTTATGCGAAACAGGAACCTCCCGAAACAACCGTGTCCGGTGAGGACCTGCGTCAGGCGGAAGGTGAGGACGCCGTGGCGCCTCTCTAACCACTCCTCAAAGAGGGGACTTATCGCCGCAATTGTGGCGTGCCCAGCGCTGGGTTGCGACAGTCGCGCTCTCCATGCCGCCATGAGATCCCGCCGGAGCTCTGTCCGCTGTACCGTGATTTCTCGCGGCAGCGGAGTTACGCCCCGGCGCTTCGCCTCCTCGCGCCACTCCCACACGTGCGCGAGGACCTTTGCCTCCAGATCCCACGGCGGCAATCCGGCAAGGAGGCTCGCCGCCTCCCGGGAGACCGTGCGGTATCCCCGGACTAGCCGGATGGCCATGACCCTCTGGGACGCGTTCAACCTGCCGGCTGGCCCCAGCCTTAGGGAACGCGCCCACACCGGTGCTCCGTAAAGGGCCATGGACCGCACGACCCCCGCGTAGAGCCTCCGGCAGGAGGCGTTTGGACCCCCCAGATTGGGCAGGAGCCGCCTCAAAGCAGCCCCAGCCCGCTCCAGTCTGGGAGCCAAACGTCGGAAATGCTCCACGAAGTTCCACCGGCTGTGCGTGCCCAGCGCTGGGTTGCGACAGTCGCGCTCTCCATGCCGCCATGAGATCCCGCCGGAGCTCTGTCCGCTGTACCGTGATTTCTCGCGGCAGCGGAGTTACGCCCCGGCGCTTCGCCTCCTCGCGCCACTCCCACACGTGCGCGAGGACCTTTGCCTCCAGATCCCACGGCGGCAATCCGGCATGGAGGCTCGCCGCCTCCCGGGAGACCGTGCGGTATCCCCGGACAAGCCGGATGGCCATGACCCTCTGGGACGCGTTCAACCTGCCGGCTGGCCCCAGCCTTAGGGAACGCGCCCACACCGGTGCTCCGTAAAGGGCCATGGACCGCACGACCCCCGCGTAGAGCCTCCGGCAGGAGGCGTTTGGACCCCCCAGATTGGGCAGGAGCCGCCTCAAGGCAGCCCCAGCCCGTGCCAGTCTGGGAGCCAAACGTCGGAAGTGCTCCACGAAGTTCCACCGGCTGTCGAGGACGAGTCCCAGGTACTTCATCGTCGACCCGACTCCGATGTGAACCCCTCCCACCGTTATTTCGGAACCCGACGGTGGCGCATTCCGAGGACCATGAAAACACATGGCCTCGGACTTGTGCAGGGCCACCTCGAGTCCCAACTGCCGGATCCTCTCCACGACTATCGCAACCCCGCGTGTCCGATAACAGGTAAGGCCTGCCTTCTGCAGTGTTAGATTCCTATTCAAATTCCTAGAACCAATGTTAACATGCAGATGCAGGACCATACTGCTGATGATTCATCCGAAGAGTAAGAAATAAGCGATAACGAGAATTAGAGAGTTGGGCATTTTTTTTTAAACTGCTACCTACTTTGAAAGCAGCTTACTAATATTGTTTTGGATATTTTAGCAAATTCTTGGTTTAGTCGAATGATAAATTTTACGAATTTTGCTAGGTATGTATTTTTTTTATTATATTATGGAGCTTATTTCAAATAATATATGTAAATAAATAGTAACTTAGATACGTTTTGGTCATGACCGTTACCAAATAATAAGGACAGTACTGCAACACGTAAGATGACACATTTCAGGATTTAATTTTGTTACTTTTTTTTTAAATTTCTGTTGGCAATTTAAGTAAAAAAGAAAACTAGTCTTTTGGAACTATTTAATAATTACTCGACACTTCTATGATAAAAAAATGTTAATTATTTGCAACTTGTATATATGGGACATCCCATACCTAAGTGGGTTGGTAGACATTTTGACGAAAATGCCCAGTTTAGTTATATATTTACTAATTATATCTAATTAACTAAGTATAGTACACTTACTTATTTAGATATAATTAGTCAATAATAAAATAAGTGATTATATTTAACTAGCTTTTGCCCGCGGCTTCGCCCGCGTGGATGTCGTAAAATATCCCACGGGAACATACTACCAGGAATTCCTTCCTTATTCCTTGTCTACATTGTAAAGGGAACCTCTGTGCAAAATTTCAGCTTTCTAGGTCCAAAGGTTTGGGCTGGGCGTTGATGAGTCAGTCAATCAGTCAGTTAGAAATAAGGTAGCAATATAATAATATAAATCAACCAAAAACAAATGCAATACGTCACAATAAAGACAACATTTTCTCTTTTTGAATCGGTCCTCCTTTCATTAAATGCATAAGATGTATTCCAAAATAATAATTTAAATTATTATGACGCAACGCGTGACCTAAAGATTTTATTTTTATCACACTTAACATACAATACCTAATATCACGTATAATATAAAGCAAATCGGTACGATACTTACATAAATTATGTTCTTCATTTAAATGTTTGTTGGTTGGTTGTTAGTTGGTGTATTGCTATATATTTTTACGAGTAGCAACATTGGGAAATGAAGTGCAATGGCAGTGACAAAAGTAAAAAAAAAAATCTTTTATTTTTGATGTCCGAAATCCGGGAATCTTTTTCATAACAAAAACGTAAATCTGATTTAAAAAAACCGGTCAAGAGCGAGTCGGACTCGCGCACCGAGGGTTCCGTTCCGATTTCTGAAAAAGTGTTCTATTTAGAGACATCGTTTTATTTTTCCTGTAATTTTTACATAAACTTCTATCACACAGAATAATTTCAGATTTTTCTCTTTGCAAACTTCGGAGATAAGGGGGGAGGGAACGGTATTTTTTTTTACATTTTTCATCAAAAGTCGAACACTGTGCGGCCTAAAAAAAATAAAAATGTGTTTGAGAATGTGCAAACAGCGCTCTTTCATATAATACCCCACATGACCCAGTAGCTCTACTTTGAATTTTTAAGACCCGCTTTCACCCCATGTTGCAAAAAAAAATACATATATTTTTATTTCTTTCTTATTTGCAAAATAGTTGGGTAAACGTCATCTAAAATTGTTCCAAATTTCAAGTTGATAGCACTAGTAGTTCTTGAGATATCCAGCTGTGACAGACAGACAGACAGACAGACGACAGACTGAGTCACACCATAAGGGTCCCTTTTTTACCATTTTGGTACGGAACCCTAAAAATAGGAGTAATTTTATGAACTAAATTTGGTTGTGACACGCTCCCCCGATGGTTGGTACTGCCCTTACTAAATTTATTTCATCAATCTTACCTCACGATTTTTGTATCATAGGATCAAGAAAATGCCGATATACGCCTAATATGGCCACTTAACCCCCCACAAATCAGTGCCCATACATATTCACCCTCGATTCAAATCTTAGGCACACAAGACGAACAGCAGCCTTCACTTACCGCTAATCGTGGCGCAACATCGATGGTCCTTCAGCCGAGCAGAGGCCGAGAACCTTGGAGGACTCTGAAGGCCCATGGAGGACTTTAGAGTACTCTCCGTATCGAGCCATTTCACTCGCCCTGTATATTATAAACTCTGATTTTAAATGAGTTTTGTAGGAACCTGTATTTGGAAAAACCTTTTTGTGTATTGTTTTTTGGTAAGCGTCTTGATGAATAGATGTTTGTGTAAATGCTGCCCAGTGAAGATTCCAGATTGATCAATTACGATGTTGTGTCATGATTTTTGTAATAGTAATAGTAATTTATTTCCAAACTTCAGTGTACGATACATCAATGAGATCTCGACCCCTGAACTAGGACAGCCTGTATGACGGGGTCGAGGTTTCTGCAGTTACATGGATCAATATGGGCTTAGACTAAATACAACATTACATTTCATTTTAGAATTAGTACATAATTAAAAGAAAAATTGAAATAAAATATTAAAAAATAATAATCATAGTGGCAAAAATGAACTAACAAAATATTAAATGAGAAAATAATAAATAAAAAATAAATTACTAATAAATCTAGAACATAATCTGTTTTGAATTATAGAGGTAGCATGTATGCATGTGTGTGGTGAGATGTAAGATGAGTGTGTGGATGTAGGATTGGCCTCTTAATAAATAAAAAACAATGAACCGTTTTGAACTTTAAATTGATTTCTTTTTGGTACAAAATGTAAGGGACGGCATGATTAAAGTAGGTATCCAGTAAATTAATGTTTGTTTCGTGGAACTCAACAAAGTTTGTTATAGATATAGGGTGACTGTGACAGGTAATTAGTGACCGATATTTAAACGAATGATTCTACTCATGCTAACAAACATCTTTTACTATGGAACCAAACTTAAAATCGCGAAAAAAAAAACTACATTTTGACGGGTTATGCGAACATAAACATGACAGCAGATTTTTTTTTCGCGATTTACCAGTCCATTACCCTATATTTTAATCTGTCATCAGTTTAATATTTGTATAATTCTGGCTATGTGTTTGACACCGAAAACGATCAAGAAATTAGATACACGCCAATATTAGATTGTCATCATAAACTGTGGTTCAACGATATTCTTAACACTATGCCAGTTTCTGATATAAAACGCTGTAACAAATATTACATAATTCATAGTTTAACCTCCCTCAAAATATGACGTCACAGCCCTGAAGCATTCTCACTGCTACACAAACAGTAGCTATCGTAAGATCGCTCGCTCAGCTCCCTTTGATTAGCAGCCAAATTGGCCCAACGTTTTTATTTTTAATAGAAGGGGCCGAGCTTACTTCGGCATTTTTTCGACGGGCCAAACATTGTTCTCTCTGAAGGCAGTTCGAACATCAAGTAGATAAGTACAGAAGGTCAGCTCCATACAACAGGTGCACGCACAAATAGTCGCGTACGCACCTCAAACTTTCTCAAATGAATGTCAGTGGCGAGTAAAACAAAAGAACAAGTGCCACTTGCAACTTAAACAAAAGAAAAAAAAAGCGTCACATCCGCGCAAAACACTATTATGTATTCTGTGGCAAAACGGCCATCGCACAGCACAATGCTGCGGATCAGTGCAAAACAGAGCCACAGCGCTGGTTTTCAACGACAGCCAGCGTTCACTTCATGACGTCGAATAAATAAATAAGACAACAATAATAATAATTGTAGAAAATAAATTATATTTAAAATGGCAACGTTTAGGTGCGCCACCAGTGACGCACGCGAAGAGACTCAAAACAATTAAAGTTACATTATCTGGGAGCAATGAAATTATGAGCAAGAGAAGGAGAAAATTAGTAAGTTGAATATTATTTCTTGTATGTATGCACTCACTCACTCACACACACACAGGTCAGATAGGCAGTCGCTCCATGTAAAAATACTGGTATTCAGCTGCATCCGGTTAGACTGGAAGCCGACCCCAACATAGTTGGGAAAGGGCTAGGCAGATTGATTGTGTGTTTGTACTAACTGTACTATCGGAGAAACGAACATTTATGCACCGTAAGGACTACTCTTGCTTGCAGCGCTCGGCCGCTATGTATAACGCTTGCTAACAGATGTGGTCATCGTGTGCACAGGATTTTTTTTCACGGTGTATAGATGTTCGTTTCTCCCATGGTACAGGAAGCGTGTCTATGTGTGCGTGTGTTTACGCTGCATGAAGCCGACCTTCTGTCCTTATCTATCTTGTGGTTCGAAGGTGGGCGGGAAATCTGTGAAAAGGCCCGATAATAAGGTCGTTGAGATTTTGTTTGGGTCATGGGAATATGCATGGGACGTTATTAAAATCTGAAGAAATGGTACTTCATGTACCTATTGTAATGTCGGCTTTTGTGGCTATAGAAACTCCTAGAACTGAGCCCGTTTCCCGCGAGGAACATTAAACATTGTGAATAGGTATTATTTTATTGTGATACTAGCGAGCCGCCCCTGCTTCGCACGGTCTTTACGACTTGACAGAACATCGAGATTTCTTTATTATATGCAAGTTTAACATTATTGTATTACACACACATAAATGTTGTCTAAACTTTTTGGAATACATTCTCGAAATGATGATGATCGCACCACAATTCGTGGCGTAGTTTTTTTTTGTTTTCTTGTTTGTTTGAACTCGATAATCTCTGGAACTACTTGTTGGACTTGAAACATTATTTTTGAATTTGATAGCCCAATTCTTAAGGCAGGCTACACACTATTTAACATCACTCTGGGACCCTTAGGAGCCGAGCAAAAATAAAAATAGCGATAGCGCGGGCAGGCGATGCGATGCGCCGGGGTGGGTCGGGGGAACAAGTAATTTCATGCGATCGAAGTTGCGGGCAGAAGCTAGTTTATAATATGCATATTTGCATAGATTTAAGTAACATTTCGTATTGTTGTGAAAAATACAATACCAAAACAATATCATGAATATGGATTTTTTTTTCTTATCTATGTTTACAATAAAGCGTACTTAAAATTAAAAGCCATTATTTACAGCAGCACTTTATTCTTTTATCATGCAAAATTAAACCCTTACCAAATTTGCCGCTAAGTTAGCCAGACCACAAAAAAAAAAAACAACCAGCCTTCAAAAGCTATGGGTGGTACAAAAAAGGTGGACATATAAATAGTGGTTTCAGACTGGAATAAATTAAGCTGACCGAATAATTGTTAACTGCTGGATAAATAGTACAAATTATACGTCTAACCACATTTATCTCCGGCGAACACTCGAAGCGGGGATCCGGGACCAGTCTGTGCGCGGACTTGGCGCAATTTTATGTTTGGAATTTAATATTTATCTAAACTTTTCGCACACAAAAAAGGTATAAAGGCGGACTTAATGCCTGCCGGGAATTCTGGTTTTGTTTTAGACGACAATGTTTTTTTAAACTCTACAATAGTTCTGTTAGTCGATGTGCTTTGTGTGTTTCATATGGTAAAAAAAAAAATATATGGAAATTATGGCTGGTACTTAATTATTATTATTTTGAACTCCTTTTCTGTCTCATTGATTTTGTATACTCGTAATATCTACGTCGATTTGACTTTTGATGGAGTATGTTTATGTATGTTTCCTTCTGTATTGCTCTATTATTAAGTTTTTATGCTTTCTTGATTAATTTAAATATTTTTTCTAATTTTATATTTTTAATGTCAATCTTGATTTTGATAAACCATGATGATACATTTTGCATGCCTTACAGTAGAATCACTTGAAACAGTACATTTAATAACTTAAAGAACAAATATAGAATTCATTAGAAAGTAATAATTTGCATCGTTACCGTAATTCTATCAGAGAAACGTTAGAAGATTAAAACGAGTAAGCAATTAAAAACCTATAAGATAATTTTAGATCAGCGGTTATCAAACTTTTTTGACAACTGAACCCTTTTAGAAACCGAAATATTTGACGGAACCCCAAAAAAAATAAAAACTGGTTCTATGTGTAGGTATTCTTTATTAATAATCGTATTAATTGACATATTGTTTTTTACTTTTCATCAATTGTTTGTTGTCAGGGCTCAGGCTTGATAGAAGAGAGTTGAAGTCGCATTTCAGGTTCGACATCCAGTCTATTGCGCTATTTAGTTTTTGTAACTGTATAGGTTGAGAATCCTGTTTCGCACAAGTACGATGTTGGGAACGGGAGAAGAACATTCAGGGCCTTAGTGTCAAGTTGTGGATATTCATCACGGATCCGGCATCAAAATAATGTTACTCACTTTAATCGTTGGTGGAAGCTTGTAATTGGCCATCTTTTACACATTGTACTATATATATGGAAATATATTAGCTGTAAGCTTTCCTAAAATTAATAAAATAAAATAAATAAATAAAAATCATTTAGAGGGATTGTTTTGAACAGTGCTTGAAAGCACTGTTCAAAAAAATCCCTGCTTGTGTCTGATTTCATTTCTAAAATGCGTCGTCAAATGCAGCAACCGAGCGCAGCGTGACCGCTTGAGCCACTCTGTGTTGAACTGTTGACAACTCCTAGCTGAAATGTCGCGCGCTCGCGTTCTCATATTACGCATATTTATTTATTATGTTTAACTTTTTAAAGGAATATTTAGATACATTTTTTAAAAACTGCAATCATATAGTAACCCTTCAGTATTTGTTATCATTACTTATGACTAGTATTTTCGCGGAACTCCCACAGAGGCTCCACGGAGCACACTTTGAGAATCACTGTTTTAGTTAATGTCACAGAGATAAGATAAGAATTTAATATAAATTGACTTGCTTTGAACAAAATTAAACATTAAGTAATATACCAACGAACTCGTATTATTACATCTATATTCCACCGCGTGCTAAGCTTCGCAAAAGACCAACTCTTCAACAATGTTGCTTCTATACATATTCGCTTTTATAATCCACGGTGTGTTGGCGGCCCCTCCTTGCAAAAACGGAGTAGAACTTGTATCGACGGAGACCAAAAATCCTGAAGATCTTCTAGGCAACTGGACCTTAGCCTACCAATGGTTCCCAGATATCAAGGTCATCGACAACCACCGATTCGAATGCTATCAACTAATACATTTTGAAGCAATAACTCGGCAATTGGCGCAAGTCAAGGAAGCTGAATGCGCGAAGTACAAGATACCTTTCAACTGGGCTGATGCTAAACTGATACTGAATGTTCCTTCATCGAAAATGATAGCAACTGTTATCACAATTGGAGAAAAAGAAAATTGGATGCTACTAGACTGTATGTCGATGCTCAGAGTTGTGTTCAAGAAGGTGTCTGATGATTACATAGCTATCGTTGACCATGATACAAATTCCGAAATCGCATTAATGGTCCGAGAGCTTCCGACTTTGGACGAGCTGAATTGTGTTATTAACAATATGGATGTCCGCAAAGGCACGTCTAGTTTTGAACTTTGTTACACGAATTAAATGTTACTGTGCTGAATAAAATTGTAATTAAGAGTTCTGTAATTTGATTTTTGCAATAATTATCTATCATGTAGATGAAGGTATAAAATTTGGGGTTATAGGGCTATAATTGTTTATAAATTGGACGATTGGTAATAAACACTATTTTGTTCTGAAACTGTTCTTTCATTATTAATAGAATTACAAAACACTGAGAAAACTTTCTTGTGTGCAAGCCGTGCAAGCCCGGGAGAGAGAGGAAGTGTTGCCGGATACAAAAATATTAATGTATCTTAGAGCCATGAGTATACTAACACGCCTCCTTACAGTTATATTTTATGTATTTAGTAATATTCACTTAACATACTTTAATAGACTTTTTTCGTTTACCTATCCATACTAAAACTTTTATGCTTATATACTTTAATCAATACTAGGCAACATTATATATCTGAAATCAAAAACACCTACTCCTATTCTTTCTTTACATACTATTTATTTAATCTAATAGCATGCACACTCCTTCTTTAACATTTACTAGCTTGTCCCGCGGCTTCACCTGCGTGGAGCTGGAGCTCGAACTTACTAGTAAGCTAAGCAGTCTAATGCTTGTGTTATGGTAACAAGATGGCTGATAAACTACTTATATGCATTTTTTTTTTCGTAAATACATACATAATATAGATAGAAAACACCAAAAACTGCAACCATATAGTACCACTTCAGTATTTGTTTTCATTACTTATGACTAGTATTTTTGCGCAACTGTCACAGAGGCTTTGCGGAGCCCCAGGGTTCCGCGGAGCATACTTTGAGAATCACTGTTTTAGTAAATGTCACAGAGACAAGATAAGAATTGAATACAGATTGAGTTGCTTTGAACAAAATTAAACATTAAGTATTAAGGTACCAACGAACTCGTATTATTACATCTACATATATTCCACCGTGTGCTAAGCTTCGCAAAAGACCAACTCTTCAACAATGTCTCTTCTATACATGTTCGCTTTTATAATCCACGGTGTGTTGGCAGCCCCTCCTTGCGAACACGGAGTAGAACTCGTATCGACGGAGACCAAGAATCCTGGAGATCTTCTAGGTAGACCTTCGTCTACCAATGGGATCAAACAATCAAAGAATTCCTCAAAAGCAACATTAACGACCACCACAACCACCACCACCCACCAGCTCAACCACAATGCTCACACCTACATTTTGCAGCAATAACTCGTCAGTTGGCGAAAGTCAATGAAGCTGAATGCGCGCAGTACAAGATACCTTTCAACTGGGCTGATGCTAAACTGATACTGAATGTTCCTTCATCGAAAATGATAGCAACTGTTATCACAATTGGAGAAAAAGAAAATTGGATGCTACTAGACTGTATGTCGACGGTCAGAGTTGTGTTCAAGAAGGTGTCTGATGATTATATAGCTATCGTTAACCCTGATCAAAATTACGGAATCGCATTAATTGTCCGAGAGCCTCCGACTTTGGACGAGCTGAAATGTGTTATTAACAATCTGGATGTCGGCAAAGGTATGTCTGGTTATGGAATTTGTTATAAGATTAGAGACATTCTATAATCTAAGGTTACAAGAAATAAATATTATTGATCTGAATAAAAATATGATTATGAGTTGTGTGATTTCATTTTTGCAATAATTATATCGATCTTATTAATGAGGGTGGCTCTGACTTTTAGGCTACAAGCACCTACTAGGTCTTAGCAAATATAGCAGCTATATTTTATACAAATTCCGCTGTAAAATCTTTAAACACGTTAGAATTATAGTTACTCAATATGAAATCAACATTCATATTATCATAGACCATTACCAAAATGATATATACTCATTAGGGAGTACTAATAATTTTAGTAATGACGTGTATTTTGTCTGTAGCGTAAATTATCACTTCTAAAGAATCAGTTAAGTAATTAGGCAATAATTAACGTCACATAATTCAACTGTCGTATTTATCATAATCAAAAAACTCGGGAGACAAATTCTCGGACCACAAACAATGAAAGGTTCCGCAGTTACTGTAGTTGGCAAACTTAACATTGTAGTTGAAAAAAATGTTCTCCATTGTAACAGTGTTTTCTGCAATAATAAATAATTTGATTTAATCTGAATTTCATGCTCACTGAATCAAACTGGCTGATAGGTTTAAAATGAGGGTACAGATTACTTTGACACAAAGTGCGAAGAGACCAAGGCAAGGAATGTCGCCGAAAGTGAGCTTAGGTTCATAGCTTTCGCGTCGGATCACCATCCTCTGTTTTTCCATTACCCGGTCAGATCCAAGGAAAATGGCTCTTTTATTTGCTGAATAGTGAATGTTGAGCACTTATCCTTACGGGTTCACTTAAAGAGTAATGTGGACACTTTGCAGCGGCTTAGTCATTGGCACAGAGTTGTCAACACGGTTGCCGAATATTGTACCTAATTTTTGGTGGATTCTTGGAGACTAATCGAAGGAGCTCGTGGTTTAGTAATAACAGCCGTACGGGTCGATCCTTCATGTTAAGCTACGCTTGGCGGGGTTAATCCGTGGTGGTGGTGACCATAGTGGAGGTAAGATAGGCAGTCGCTCCATATAAAATACTGATATTCAGCTGCATCCGGTTAGAGTGGAAGCCGACCCCAACATAGTTGGGAAAATGCTAGGCAGATTGATTCATCTTGGAGACTAATCGTTGAGAAAATGTCGTAGGTTTTTGTTTTTTTTTTATCAGCTGTTGGTGCTGCAGGGCGCAGGTCTCCCTTGCCTCCTTCATCTTATCTCTATCTACTGCAGTTTGTTGCCAACCCTTATGAAAAAGTCGAGTTCATCCCGCCATTTCCTCCTGGGTTGGTTTTTAAATTGATAATAAAAAAAAACCGGTCAAGAGCGAGTCGGACTCTCGCACCGAGGGTTCCGTTCCGATTTCTGAAAAAGTGTGCTATTTAGAGACATCGTTTTATTTTTCCTGTAATCTTTACATAAACTTCTATCACATAGAATAATTTCAGATTTTTCTCTTTCCAAACTTCGGAGATAGGGGGGGGGGGGGGGGGTGGACGGTATTTTTTTTACATTTTTCATCAGAAGTCGAAAACTATGCGGTCTAAAAAAAAGAAAAAAATGTTTGAGAATGTGCAAACAGCGCTCTTTCATATGATACCCCACATGCCCTAGTAGCCCCACTTTGATTTTGACCCCCTTTCAGTCCGTGTTGCAAAAAAAATAGAAATATTTTAATTTCTTCCTTATTTGCAAAATAGTTGGGTAAACGTCATCTAAAACTATTCTAAATTTCAAGTTGATAGCATTAGTAGTTCTTGAGATATCCAGCTGTGACAGACAGACAGACTGAGTGACACCATAAGGGTTCCTTTTTTACCATTTTGGTACGGAACCCTAAAAATAGAATGAATTTAGAATTAAACAAATATGTATTAAACGTTACCGCAAACACGATCAAATAAATATTTTTTATTCGAAAGTTTAAATTATTCAGGTCTGCTTATTAAATTTTTATTTTTAACTATATTTTACTGATCAATTATTATTCGCAAAGGCCCGCCATTAAAGTCAATGTTCTCTGTGATAAAAGGCTTGTTGACCAAATTTAAAAACCCATTCGCAGTACTTGGTTTTAAAATAAAATCTAGTTTGTCAAGTTAATGTTTTGTTGTCAAATTAATTAGTTTATTTGTTAGCAAACGTTATTTAAGTGGGTTCTATAGATTCTAGGAAAAAGTAAATTCTTATGAAATTCCTGGCTCTAATAGAACTACCTATTGAATTAATATACTCTTTTGACGATCACTTATTTTTCTTGGAATCTGTATTTAGCGGTAACGTGAATAGTAGCCACGAGGCAGTACTGGTACCTATATAATGAGATTTCGTAGTGCGTCGTTTCGTCCGTTTTTTAAGAAGCTTAACTACTGTATTATTACTAAACTATGTCACAGCCATACAAGATTTCTGCTGAATCGTTTCCACAAAATTGTGGGAATCTATACAACGTGTAACGTTAAATGCGCAAAACCTCTTAAGGGGTACTCATCATTATGAACAACTTTTACTATGGGATCAAACATGAAATCGCAAAAAAAAATCAGCTGTTCAGTACATTTTGACGAATTATGCGAACATAAATGTACTGAACTGTGTTTTGTTTTTTTTTTTGCGATTTCAGGTTTGATCCCATAGTAAAAGTTGTTCATAATGAGTACAATGACCCCTTAAGAGGTTTTGCGCATTTAACGTTACACGTTGTAGAGTGAAAATCAATTTGCGCAACTTGGTTACAACATAGACTTATACAATTAATTATTTACTTATCTGGGTTAATTACGGTTCTCCATTAGTTTGACTGTTTATTAGAAAACAGTTGCGAAGCATGTGTGGTGTGAGTATGAATGATAGGCAGAGGAATGATGTGATCATACAACGGTGCGGTTTAAAAGAATATGAAGTCTTTCGACTATAATCTAATACGTACTTCATGTACAGGTAGGCGTGGATTATCGGATTGGAACGATTTTAGTAAAATAACACTTGTCACAATCACTCCACTTCAACATAATTATAGATCGCTTAGATTAAATGATGTGCTTAAAATATACGTCCACCGAGCACGTGGTTGCGTGCGCACTCTACTGCGATCCGAAGTTCACTGCTTGTCTGTTTCTACAAGATGGCGACCTCCCCAGTGCCCGGTGTTCGTTTTTGACGTTGACAGTTGTACGGATGTCAATTGACGCACTAGAAAAGCGGAAGCGCCAACAAATATGTAGTGACACAAATTGAAAAGAGTATGCTTTGGTTTGGTCATGATGAGAGCATGAATGAAAGGCAACTAACAGAAGGTTTACAAGGCAGAAGTGAGTGGAAACGCCGGGAGGGGACGCCCTGGGAAGATATACAAGGCTTATTGGTGATGTTCTTCAGAAAGGTCAGGTGCGTAGTACTCGCAACCGGAGTGCTTGTATGACCAGGATGTATGAACGTACATGAGGCAAAGCGAGTATGTAAGGATCGTAGCAGGTGGCGTTCTGTAGTTTCTGCCTACCCCCATGGGGAGAAGGTGTGAGTTTATGTTAGAAAGAGTTGCCTCTACCTAAGTTTTTTGAAATATATTTATTTCCTAGCATTTGCCAGCGGCATCGGCCGCGTGGATGTCGGAAATTATCCCTCGGGAGGCATACATTTTTCCGGGTCAAAAGTAGTTTATGTGCTATTCCAGACTATAATCTATCTCTGTGCCAAATTTCAACTAGATTAGTTTAGCCGTTCTGGCGTGATTGAGTAAAGGCTCGTACAGACAGAGGCGATATCGCGGTCGCGACGCGATATTTCGATATTATATCCGTAGAAAAATATCGCGTCGCGACGCGATATCGCCTCTGTCTGTAAAAGCCTTAACAGACACCCATCCATCCCAGCTTTCGCATTTTATTTTAGTAAGACTTATTTATTGGTCTATCTACAATTGTTACACTGTTCAGTAACAAATATAAATGTAATGTTATGTACTAGCAGTGTTCCGCGGTTTTACACGCGTAAATCTGAAACCCGTAGGAATATCGGTATAAAAAGTAGTCTGTGTAAATCCAGGGTGTCAGCTATCAACATACCAAATTTCATCCAAATCGGTCCGCCGTTTGAGCGTGAATAATTAACAAACATACACACACAAAAACTCACAAACTTTTGCCTTTATAATATACTAGCTGCGCCCCTCAGTTTCACCCGCGTAGACCAGGATTAAAAGTAGCTTATGTGTTAATCCAGGGTATTAGCTACCTCCATACCAAATTTAATCCAAATCAGTCAAGCCGTTTGAGCGTGAAGAAGTAACAAACATACACACACACTCACAAACTTTCGCCATTATATTATTAGTGTGATTATGAATATATTATGTGTTATTTTAGGTACCTATCTATAAATTCATGAAAAAAATTGTGGCACCTGCAAGCATGCCAAAATACTCAATACTCAATACTCAATACTATATTGCATTCCACATGTAGTACTTAGGTGGTAAAACTTAAAATTAGATCACATGGACCCTGTCGGGCACAGCAAAATAAGTGAGTTAGGAGAGAGGAAGCACTTGTAAATTATAATTATTACACAGTAGGTAGGTAATTTCTAAGATAAACTAATAGTAGGTATAAATTATAATATAGGATATAAATAGGTACTACTGGGAGATCTTGTAATAATTAATAAATATAATATAATATTTAATTTTGACTACTAAAATTATGACTTTATATGTATATCACTTAAATATTCATTTAATGAGTAGGTAGTAGCTTTTCTTTAACAAAAATTCTCTTAGTTTTTTTAGAACTGTGTGAGTTTTTTCTTCGTTTTTTATTGATCCGGGTAGTTTATTATATACTTTAATGGACATTACATAAGGACTTTTTGAGTGCATTTTTAGTCGAGAACTTGGTATGTTTAGTCTAGATCGGTGTCTGAGTAGATAGCGCGACTGGATGTCTTCACGTTTTGAGTAGAACACCAATAGGCAGTAAAACAATTACCAACCGCAGTTTAAAAAGCAGTCACTTCTACATCTATTTATTCATACTCTATGTCCTTTCTCCTTCACTATCAGAATGCTGCACCATCCTAAACCGAAATTAATTAATTCAGACAAACTTCGCGATACTCACTGTTTTTCGGCGACGCCGCCATGTTTCGGCGAACTCAGCAAAACGGCTTTTGGCGTAAAATTATATTCTTGGCGTCATATCTGAGTCACTGCCGCACTCAGAGACGTCATTTTATAATAAATCAATCATTTAATTTAATTGACCAGTGGGCTTAGCGTAGCGCAAATTCGAGCGACTTTAAAATTGAAAATACTCGTTTCGCACATAATATTTACTTAGAGGGGCCTGTGGCTAAGATAGGGGGCAGGTGCATACTAAGATCCCTCCATGCCTCGGAAAGCACGTTAAGCCGTTAGTCCCGGCTGTCATTCGTGGATCTTTGACAGTCGTTACGGGTCGTCAGAAGCCCGAAAGTCTGACAACCAGTCTTACCAAGGAGTATCGTATTACACAGTCACTGGGTTGTGCTGTTTTTTTCGCAATAGAGACTGAAAGGGGTCTTAAAAATCGAAGTGGCCTCTACTGGGGCATGTGGGGTATCATATGAAAGAGCGCTGTTTGCACATTCTCAAACATTCTTTTCTTTTTTTTATGCCGCATATTTTTCGACTTTTGATGAAAAATTTAAAAAAAATGCCGTCCCTTCCGTTCCGTTCGTTCGTTCTTTCGTTTCCCTTATTTCCGAAGTTTGCATAGAGAAAAATCTGAAATTATTCTATGTGATAGAAGTTTATGTACTTATAGATTACAGAAAAAATAAAATGATGTCTCTAAATAGCACAGTTTTTCAGAAATCATCAACCAAAAATGACATATAAATGATGGTACGGAACCCTCGCTGCGCGAGTCCGACTCGATCGTGACCAGTTTTTTTATTATTAGAACGCTTTGACTAAAAAATGTGACTGTTTCAGAATATTTCAATTTTGTACCTATGTGCTGAGTTAATCATAATCATCATCATCTCCTGCCCTTATCCGAATATATTTAAGGTCGGCGAAACATGTCTTCCCAACTGTATGAAAGATGATAAGGCCAGAAAGGGGGTGACTACCGAAATGACGACTAACAGAGAAGTATGGAAGAAAAAGACATGTTTCGCCGACCGTTTCGTTTCTTTGGTCACTATTTGCTGAGGTCCTGGTCATTTAAAGTTAATGATTATGAAATGAAGTCTCTGAATACTGCTGTCAGTATGTACGGTATCTTAAGAAAGGAGATTTATTTCGGGATTAGGTTTAGTCAAGATTATGGTCGTTTTGTTTTTACGCTGATGTTGGGATGAAGGCTTGCAATGGTTGGTGACGTCTGCTCCTTGTTATCTTGCAAGTTTTGAGTTCTTCTTCGTGGTGTCGAGAGCACGACAGTGGATTTTATTAGAGTTTAGGCTCTTACAGACAGAGGCGATATCGCGTCGCGACGCGATATTTTTCTACGGATATAATATCGAAATATCGCGTCGCGACCGCGATATCGCCTCTGTCTGTAAGAGCCTTTTGTTGGTTCAAAATTTCGCCACTTCCATCGCATTGTCGGCGGAACTGCAGAGATCACTCTAGCTGCATTTTTAGGGTTCCGTAACTCAAAAGGAAAAACGGAACCTTTGTAGGATTACTTCGTTTCCCGAGCGTCAGTCTGTCTGTCAAGATCCTTTTTCTCAGGTACGCGTGGAGGTATCAAGTTGAAATTAATATAAAATAAGTAAGTCTACGGTCCCTTAGAACTGTAATAAAAAAAATAAAGCTTCTAAGTTGACGGCCATTTCGTCGCTAATCTAACTACTTAATTGACGTATCTGATATTTGTACTAAGCCGAAACTATAGTAATTTGATACATTTTCGAAGTCGAATCGATCTGTCTAATAGGCGCATCTGTACATATGCCTTACGGTACCCATGATAATGCAAAAATCGAGACCGATGTACCTACTTTTTACAAAATAAAAGAAAAAAATAGCTTGCCCTGTAAAAATAATGTGCTTCGAATCAGATCCGTCACTTAGTTAAATTAGCGACGATTTATGCGACATATTTTGATACTCGCAAATAAATCAAAACCTATCCCGTTGACCTACACTCACGAAATAAAAGTCTGAAAATCGTTAATTAGTAGTTTCATCAAGTAAAAAAAAAATTTTTTGCTATTACAAACTCACATTTACATTGAAGAATTGACAGTGACGTATGTGAGAACATTTTTCAACTACAAAGGTTGTTCTTGGGATAAATTCATCCCAACTACGGAACCTTTCATTAGGCATGGTCCGACAAGCATTTGGCGGGTTTTGGGGGCACAGGGCAGGATGGTGAAGATTTAACTACAACCTTGTAAAGTTGGACTACCTTGTATAAGGCAGAGCTGTGGCGCAAACTATGTCCCATCATTCAAAGAGTCTGTTGCATTGTATTGTAATCCAAGCCTTTTTCGTAAAGACTGCTGGGTTTGTCAATCAATCTGCCTAGCCTTTTTCCCAACTATGTTGGGGTCCGCTTCCAGTCTAACCGGATGCAGCTGAATACCAGTATTTTAAATGGAGCGATACCCCTTGGTAAGAGTGGTTGTCAGGCTTTCAGAGGGGCAATTCTCGTATTTTTAACATCGTTCGCAATATCATCTCAAGACTCAATCTGTCAAAAATTGTATAGCGTTTACCTAAATTTTTGACATTTGATTGACGCTGGCATGAGATTGTGAACGTTTTTAGGTACGAGAATTGCCCCTCAGGCTTCTGACGACCAGTTACGACTGTCAAAGATCTTCCGCGGCACGGAGGAGTCTCGGCATGTAAAGATGGTCACCCATCCACGGACCAACCCCGGCAAGTAGCTTAAGCTGATGGATTGACGAGCCCCTCTTGCGGGGTTTGTAAGATTTTTAAATAATTATCACCAAATCGGCATCTCAATTAAAATGTACTGAATATTATGTCAAAGCAATATTGATAACGTTTGTTCACATTTAAGTTTGTGGCTAGAGTATCAATATACACTGTTCCAATGTCTAAGTAATAGTGAGGATAGACAAAGTTATACTCATTAAATATTGTTCATTTACAGGAGCTAACTTAGTTATAAACGCCGCTTAGCGTAACAAAACGCTGCTGAATTTGATTTGAAACATTAAAAATAACCTTGAAACTTTACCTAACATAACTAAATACTAAAAAACAAAGTTCCCCGGCGCGTCTGACTGTCTGTATGTACTTACGTATGTTCGCGATGATTTCAAAAACTACTGAACGGATTTTCATACAGTTTTCACCAATGGACGTAGTGATTCATGAGAAAGGTCTTTTCAATAAGATTTTTTTGTAAGTAGGCAGAAATATGAGGATGATTGTTGAAGATTTCGAAAAAATTCTTGCCGACTGGGAGCGTTACTGGCGTGCGCGTTACTATAGTACGTTTCCGTGGGATTAATTTCGACCTCCACGCGGGCAAAGCCGCGGGAATAAGCTAGTTAATCATAATTATAATCTTTCAACTGTATTTATGAAGTGATTTCAATACCTTCATAACACATACGAGTACATCACGCTTGAATGTAATCCCCGAAGGGTTAGGCAGAGGTGTACCTATATAGGGTGACTGGTAATTAGTGACCGATACCTAAACACATGATTGTGCTCATGATAACAAACAACTTTTACTACGGGACCGAACCTGAAATCGCGAAAAAAAAATCAGCTGCTCCCTACATTTTGATGAGTTATGCGAACATGAATGTATGGGGCAGCTGATTTTTTTTTCGCGATTTCATGTTTGGTCCCATAGTAAAAGTTGTTTGTTATCATGAGCACAATCATGTGTTTAGGTATCGGTCACTAACATCTTGCGAATTACGCATCACACTGACGTCACGCAAAATCCTGCATCGCGCAATCAGAGTTTACCGCGCGACTAGCATATATAAGGTCCCATTAAAATAGTTGAAACAATTCACAGGGTGTTCTATTCATGAATATGAAAAACTTTCACTATGGGACCAAACCAGAAATCGCGAAAAAAAATCAGCTGCTCTCTACATTTTCACGACTTTGGTGTAGATAAAAATGTACTGAACAGTTGATTTTTTTTTCGCGATTTCAGAGTTAGTCCCATAGTGAAATTTATTCATATTCATGTAAAAATAGTACAAGTAAAGAAGTAAAAGTTTTTTATGTGGAACTATGTATAACAAATTGAGATAATAACAATGAAAACGATGATAGCTGTAAAAGTTAAAAACTGAGTCGCAGCCATCAACGCCCGTCGAAACATAAGAAACACAAATGTTCCAGACGCTGCTATATGTGTAGAAATGCTCCCTTTGAAAATTTGTCCACCTATTTTAATAGGAACTTGTATACAACGCCCCAACATCAATCGTCGGGCAGTAGCTCAACAGACACCCGTCTGGTCGGAGAATCCTCCCTTTTCTATGGAGGATGAGTGAACTTTACACCCTGTTCCTCATGCCTCTAAAGGCACACCCACATTTGTCCACCTATTTTAATAGGAACTTGTATACAACGCCCCAACATCAATCGTCGGGCAGTAGCTCAACAGACACCCGTCTGGTCGGAGAATCCTCCCTTTTCTATGGAGGATGAGTGAACTTTACACCCTGTTCCTCATGCCTCTAAAGGCACACCCACATTTGTCCACCTATTTTAATAGGAACTTGTATACAACGCCCCAACATCAATCGTCGGGCAGTAGCTCAACAGACACCCGTCTGGTCGGAGAATCCTCCCTTTTCTATAGGATGAGTGAACTTTACACCCTGTTCCTCATGCCTCTAAAGGCACACCCACATTTGTCCACCTATTTTAATAGGAACTTGTATACAACGCCCCAACATCAATCGTCGGGCAGTAGCTCAACAGACACCCGTCTGGTCGGAGAATCCTCCCTTTTCTATGGAGGATGAGTGAACTTTACACCCTGTTTCTCATGCCTCTAAAGGCACACCCACATTTCAGCAGTTATCTTCAACTCCCATGTAATAGGGGTCGAGTCTATTGCCATCAGCCGGACACAAATCCAGACTCCAGCCTGCTACTGACAAATTCCTGATAGAAATCCCAGTAAAGTAGTACCCAACTAATATGGCTTATCGATGTACCTGCGCAGAAGATGAATTTTCAAAGCGCGGGAAATGCTATTGACCAATCGGCACGCTCCACGCTTGTTCCTGTACCGCTATTGGTCGGTAGCTGCTGCCATGTTAGCACGCGCCGCTTGACAGCCGCCATACTTGCGAGTGAGACGGAACTAACAGCTGCTGTGTATTATGAACCCTATAGTAGTGATCTAAGGTTTATTGTAAGTTTTAAGCATTCTCGTTAATCTTCGGCGCCATACTTTCTTTTCTGTGCAAACGAAGATTCACGACGCGCCTTATCAGTTGGGTACTACTGTAACACTTTACCCGACCTGGTTCATGTAGGTAGATTAAATAGTAGCAAGGTAATTCAATCTTATCTTGAAATTAATCAAGTTATGTTGTAAAACAAAAGACGGTTTGCTGACGAAATTAAAGTTTAATCGAAACATTGTTCAACAATTTCAGGCAAAATCAATTTGTTTTTGCCTAAAGCTTTTCAATTATATTGTTTTTCCAATAATTATATTGTTTTTCCAATATTAGTTTATTAAAATAGATATCTACTACGTTGCTATAGATGAAAACTTCAGACGATTTTAGATTTCGCCATCTAGTGTGTTCTTCTTCTTCTGTACCTAGTCGTTTATTAGGGTTCCGTAGCCAAATGGCAAAAAACGGAACCCTTATGGATTCGTCATGTCTGTCTGTCTGTCTGTCTGTCCGTCCGTATGGCACAGCCACTTTTTTCCGAAACAATAAGAGCTATACTGTTGAAACTTGGTAAGTAGATGTATTCTGTAAACCGCATTAAGATTTTCACACAAAAATAGAAAAAAAAACAGTAAATTTTGGGGGTTCCCCATACTTAGAACTGAAACTCAAACATTTTTTTTCATCAAACCCATAGTGTCGGGTATCTATGGATACGTCTTCAAAAATGATATTGAGATTTCTACTATTATTTTTTTCTAAACTGAATAGTTTGTGTAAGCGCAGCAGTTCTTGGTACCGTCCGAGAAAATGGCGATGTAGAAGTGTGTGTGTGTGTATGTTATGTGTTGACGCTACTCGTTTTGATGCACACATTCACAGCGTGTTTGTACACTTGGTAAACTCAAGTAAAGCGCGTGTTGCTTCGTGAGACAAAAATACTTAAGTATAAAAGTATACCATAACAGGTAAAAGGTACCAGGATCCAAAATAATACCTGTACCTAGATATTTAACATAAACAGCATATTAATATCTTTGAGCGGTAAATTTAGCAATATAAACTTAATATCGGTGCAATTTGAGCATGATAGCGTATAGGTAAATGAAGTATCTGTTAACCAGTTACCTAAATGAGATGAATAATCCAATAGAACAATGACGTAAATTACGTTTTAGCTATTTTTCAGGAAAACGTTTTAAAAGTTTGAACTTGAAAATATAATATATTTCCAATGATTATGATAAAATCTTTTAATATTTATGTATGTTACTTTACTATCAATAATAATTTGTAATAACTTCATGAGAAAACTTAAGAAAACTGTTAAAAAATTCCAAATAAAACAAACCTGACGTACACTTATGCCATTTTATAAATCAAATGTAACAATTATGACATAAACTAGATTTTGAAATGGAAATAAATCATGAGTTTAAACAAAAAAATAATTCAATTTAGTTTTATTTTTATAAATCAGTTTACATTTTATAATTTATAAGAAGTACTTATCAATTTTTTTTTGAAAATTAATTACAAATTGTAAAATACTGGTATTCAGCTGCATCCGGTTAGACTGGAAGCCGACCCCAACATAGTTGGGAAAAGGCTAGGCAGATTGATATATAATTACAAAAATGTAGTTTTTATGTTAAAACAAAGATACCTAGATAACTACAATTCTGTTGTTTTTGTCATAGATAGAACTTTCGAAACATGAACTTATGACATTCAAAACTCATTTTCGACATTTTCGTAATTACGTCGTTGTTCTATTGGATGAGCGATATAGTTGTACGATATTACTTCAATGGTATGTTAATTTTGTGATTGAACAGTGATTTATTGTCAAACAAGATAATATTTACAAAATATAGGTATATAACCTTAACCATCTTAAAGTAATAAAATGTAGAAGTATATTTAAAAGAAGGGGAAAGAATTATCATCAAAAATTCGTTCGCATCGCTGTCAACAGGAAAACATGGTGTGAATCCCATGATTTAGGTTTTAAACTTCGAAGTTCTTGAGTTGGATTCTCAGGACGATCAGACTACTTTCGGGTTTCTGACTATTTAAAGAATAGTCGTTGAGTAGTCAGAAACCCGAAAGTTGGACCGCAAAGTACCAGAGTTTATTGGGCTCTCCGGGGCATATAGAGTTTTTTTTTTTTTTTTTTGTGAATGGGAAATCGTCAAATAACTTCTCCCGCTCTGGGTGGAGCGGAAGGGCGTGTCAGACTTTTGCTGACTAAAACCCACCCGTGTTCCTTCAGTTGCCTATGCCAGAGCCACGGTATCTTTTTAAACTGCCCGCAACCCCAGCGGCATCGGCCCTATTGGACCCCATCTTTTGCTGACTTTGAGGCACTTGAGAAAGTCACTCGTCACATCGGTGGATTCGTCCACATCATACTTAGGTCCGTATTACAGAAAGAAACTCAAGCACTGATCTTTGTTTAAATCTAGTTTTCAACCAATCAAATGGCTTGAATCTAGTTTTAAGTAATGCTTGAGTATTGAGTGACGTTCTGTAATACGGACCTTAGTCTCGCGAAATGTGTCCATACTGAGCAGAGTGAGCTCACACGTTTCCATGACTATGAAGTCCAGCCACTGCGACATTGTGGGTGTCAGATGTGCCAAAACGAAACTGAAATGCGACCATCTTTTGACGTGGTAGAGGGCGAATCTAACGATTTAAATCTTTGACGTTACTATGTGTAGCTTAACATTGCATGCTTATTGTTTAGCCACGAAATACTCAACAACTAATAAGTACAAACAAAATAAGTACTGAGTTCAAGAAAAATCGTGTGTCTGAAAGTTTAATAAGTAGGTACATCTTCATAATAGAATTACATAAGTCCCGGACCGCCGGAATGTTTTATTTTTAAACAAAGGTTGCTTGCGTTCGGTACTACATACATTATACATCACTTCGACAGAGCTACGAAGATGTTTGGTTTTGGAGACTGTATTTTGTAAGAATTTATTGCATCGTTACTGTATGTCGCGAGCGTGATTGCTAAGCTGAATTGCTAAGCTGTGTGGGACCAATACAGCTTCACTATGATACGAGAAAATTTTTAGTAAGTACACACGAGCGGCACGCGTCAACGGCAGAGGCAACTGCAGCCATTGACACGTCTACGATTGCCGTTGAGAAGGTGCCACTCATGCATTTGAGCACCGTACATAAATACACGAGGGGTACGTTATCGATAAACGCGTCGACGACGACACGTGATGACGTCACGGCCGTCGACGAGTGTTGACGGGACGGTTGCCTATATCGTTGACGTGTGCCGCTCGTAATGAGCACTAACTGCCCGTAGTGAGTTAAGGCGAGTAGTAAGGCGTACTAGCGCCATCATTGAGAAAGAAAATCGTAAGTCTGGAGATATGGAACATTTTGAAATTTCCTATATTTAGGTGTGCTGTGATGTTACTAGCTGTTGCCCACGACTTCGTCTGCGATCCAGAATGAAAAGTAGCATATATGTCCTTTTCCAGGTTATGGTCTACATATGTGACAAATTTCATCTAAATCTGTTCAGCCGTTTAGCGTCAAAGCTTGACAAACAAACAAACAATCTCACTTTCGCATTTATAACATTACTTGCTGGCCCCGCGGTTTCACCCGCGTATACCCGGATAAAAAGTAGACTCTGTGTTAGTCTAGGGTATAAGCTATCGACATACCAATTTTCATCCAAATCAGTCCTGCTGTTTAAGCGTGTAGAAGTAACAAACATACAAAGACACACAAACTTTCGTTTTTATAATATTAGTGTGATAGTGTGATACTATCTGTTGCCCGCGATTTCGTCTACGATCCAGGATGAAAAGTAGCCTATGTCCTTTTTCAGGTAATAGTCTACCTATGTCCTAAATTTCATCTAAATCTGTTCCGCCGTTTTAGCGTCAAAGCTTGACAAACAAACAAACTCACTTTCGCATTTAGTTAGGCTAAGTTAGGATTATTATGCCCATGGTCTCACAGTTTAGCAAAGGCCTCTCTCCATTCTTTCATTGTATGAAATCTAGATTATAACTCTTTCGGTAAATTCCGGCAGTCAGACAAGAAAATTGATTCCGTAAAGGTCCTCTAGTTTTTCTTCCTTTTATTCTTACCTCCTCTGTTGTTTCCTACTCCTCGAACTCAGGTCGCTCTAGTCTCATGCAGAACAAATGCGGCTACTACTAGCCTCTGAGGTGATGTTCACAAACATTGCCACTGTAAGAAATCCCTGCAAGAATGCGATTCAATTAAGTACGCAGGCTAGGTCTGGATTATCAGATTTCTTTGGTGTTAGAATTATATATTAAGTGCTATGATTTTGTGATGGAATATTGAATTTGGGTGTGTTGTGATTTTGATTCTTCTTTAGCCTCTCAGGTGACGTTTACAAACATTAATTGGCACTGTGAGAAATCCCTGTTGTTTGGTGTTAAAATTATGTAAGTAATATAGTGTTTAGAAATAATAAACGTGCTTTACACCACTATAAAATAACTATAATTTTTAAAAGTTTCCGAATTAAATCTTATAAAAAAATACAAAAAAAGGAATCACGTACCGAATTTTTAATGTAACATATTAAACAATTTGTATGATTTAAGAGGAAAATAGTATTAAATATTTTTTTTAAGGGATTTCTATAAAAATAGATTTTTTTTTTGTTTTGGCAAATAAATCTTCATCTTTATCCCCTATTTAACCCCTTCAAGCTATGAATTTTCAAAAACCCTTCCATAGTGCTCAGTTTTGCTATAAATAAGGAACTCTTGTTTAGAATCACATGCTTCTAGGTCCAGCGGTTTACGTTGTGCATTGTTGTCAGTGAATGCATGAATTTAAGATTTTTATTAAGTGGATCTTTCATGATATTTTTATTAAGTGGATCTTTCATGATATTTTTATGGAATAGTAGAATCCATTTTGGGTTTCTGAATGCGCAGAGGGTTTTTCAATGTATTGAGCAATTTTCAAGGCTTTGTTTTCCAAGGTTACATTATTATTTTACCTGTTGGTACTGTACTTGTTAGTTTTCAGTGGCAATATTTTAAGGGGTCGTTGTACTCATCATTATGAACAAGTTTTACTATGGGACCAAACCTGAAATCGCGAAAAAAAATCAGCTGTTCAGTTCAATTATGTTCGCATAATTCGTCAAAATTTAGGGAACAGCAGATTTTGTTTTCACGATTTCAGGTTGGGTCCATAGTAAAAGTTGTTCACAATGATGAGTACAAGAGGTCACCTTAAAAGATTGCCACTATTTACATTTATAACCTGTATACTACGGGTTCATTTGTGAAATAAAATGGTTAGTTTTTCTTTGGGGTTATGTAGAAAAAACAAATAAATAAATAATTTTGGGTTGCCTACCATGTTTCTTGTGTCATTTGTTTTAAAAAAGAAAATTAGCTGCAAATGAATAAGCGGCGTCATCTTCACTAGATATCTCAATAAATTACTAAATCCTACAGAATACCTAAACCCATAAAGGTTACTGAAACCAGCTACGACAATTAGCAATGTTAATAGAGGTATGAAAGATAAATTACTCAGATAAATTATTACAATATAAAATTACAATACCTCATCCTTTAATACTAATATCAGGCCTAAAACAACAGGGTGAAATCAATTTTAATTATGATTTTCAAACAGTATCCTGGCCTGTATTCAATGCGGCTCATCGAAAATTGATGGTGGCACTATCAATGCTCAAGAAATTATAGTCGCAATGAATTGTCGCACAAAGATGTACGGTAAATACTAGATGTGTTAGTCGACGTTCGCACGGACATAAATGATAAATGATTTATTTTCTGTAAGTAGGTTTGTACAAACACTTTTACACGTCAAACATATTTTTTTTAAAACTAGATGAGTTCGACGTTTCCTATCTGACTACTCTGAGAAGAAACGCCGAAACAAACTCAGAGGTCACAGTCTCTTTTAAAGTCCAGACATAATCTTGGTCAGATCATGTGAAGACCATGTAGATTGCAGTCTGAAATGGTCTTTTGAGGAAAGAACCACACAGATTGAGTGGACCTGTCCAGTCAGTGCACGCATTTGTCAGTAATCGTGCAGCTCAACTCAAAGAAGAAGAATATCTTTCAACGCTCTGCTTAGCGCCGAGAATTGAAAATCCAACAGTGTGTTTTTTCGGCTTGCTAGAATGCACTCTGTTGTTGTTAAGTTGGATTCTCAACGCTCGGCTCAACAACGAGAGTTGAAAATCCAGTGCGCGATAAAATTCCACCGCGATATTTTTACGTCCGTGCGGGTCAAAAAAAAGTCTTTTGGGGTTATTAAGACACGTATTTTTTGCTTTAACATATTGTTAAAAATGACTTAAATAAAACGCATTAAGACACGTATTTTTTGCTTTATCTTAATATTAAAAATGACTTAGATAAAACGCATTAAAGTTGGGAAATGGGGGCTCGTTACGTCACAATTATAACAAACTACGTATAAAATCTAGCAAGGAGTGACGTCATGCCACATTTTAACTCAAGGTATCACCGTAATCTTTTGATTGCGTAAAAAAAAATACGAGTCCATTATTTTTTTAATCAAAATGACGGACAAAAATAATTTTTAGTCGTCATCCCTATTGCGTAACGTAAGAAAGTTAAGAAATCTGTACCTTCTAGAGACTGGAGGCGTGTAAATGATGTACAGACGCCAGCACATCAAGCTACTACAATCTGTCAAATGTCTTTAATAGATTTTCATCTTTATTGCTAAAGCATTAGGTTCAAGATTGATTGTTGGCAAGGTGGCTTGACCAACTGGCGTCTGTACCTATGCTCGGACTTATCAGCTGCAGTACAGTAAAATGACACTTCTTATCTGTACTTTCGTTAAAAAATGTTCCCATTTGACAGCGAAATATCAGTTAAAATGACATTAGAAGTGTCAGTTTACTGCAGCTGATTAAAAGTCCGACTATAGTCCCAACTTCAAAACAATATTGTTAACAGATGGCGTTCGCGTCTACGTAACAATATATTGTAAAGAAAGTCTCATCCAGTACTTTTAGACCTAGCACACACGATCAAATTACTGCGACATTGCGCACATGTGCACAAGACCTACACAAAGGAATAACTCCCTTTGTTTTCGGACCTCAGTTTATGCGCGATTTTATTATCATTATAGAGATAATACTAATTTACGGCGGACGTTAATTTGATCGCTTTAGTCTTAGGTGTGTTTATGGCTTTATTACTGGAGCGAGTTGGTTAGTAGGTAAATTGAGACTTGGTACATAACAATAGAGCTTCTTGTGAAACCTAACATCACGCCTTGTTACCCCGGAGGGCAAGGCAGAGGTACCCATAGTAGGTACAGTTGTTTTAACTCACGAAAGCTGGTGAGCCATACTTGTAGATGTAATGCGTGTAGACACGCGCTCTTGTGTGCGTACCAGCAAGTAGCGCGCTCCCGAGCTTACGCACACAAAGTAAAAGTAAAAGTAAAAAAAAAAAAGTAAAAAGGTTTTTATTTGGAACAAAAACAAATTCAGATACTTAACAACAATGGAAACGATGATAGCTGCAAAAGTTAAAAACTGAGTCGCAGCCATCAACGCCCGTCTAAACGTAAGAAACACAAATGTTCTAGACTTAATTATAAAATGTTCCAGACTTAATTATACAATGCTATCTATAACACACAAATGCTACAAAAAACTATAAGTAACAGTATAGCTAACTGGTATTTAAAAATAAAAATCAAAAAATCAAAATCGTAAACTTGCAAAAGAAATAAAATAAAAAGTAAAAAGGCATGCAAACTGTGTGTGTTGGTAGGTGAGGTGCAGTGTGGAGTGGTAGTGTGAGTGAGGGTGAGTGTGTGTATGTATGTACAAAGACAATGTGCATGTAACATTTACACATACAAGTATGGCTCGCTCGCTTTCGTGAGATAAAACAACTATACACCCATTTTTATATGACGATGGTGAGAGACTGTGCCTTCAGAGTTTGTTTGGCTTTGGAGTCTTCTAAAAAAAACACTAAACCCTGTTTTATAAAACCCTGTTTTGTCTGGCATTAATGCTGAAATGGACCTTTTTGGCGCAGCCGTGAGGCACACACTATTGTGGTTATAATATTATTTTCGCATTGTTTTATTCTTTTGTATTTTTGTGTTTCACGAACTGTGTCCAAATAAACGTTTTTCTTTCTTTTTCTTTCTTTCTTTCTTTTTATAAACTGAAGCATAAATACTTAAACTTTTTTTTTCTCAGTGTATTAGTCAGATAGTAAGCGCCAACCTCGTAAAGCAAACCTACTTACAGAAATACAATAATATACCTTAGGGCTGATTTTTCAATCGTCAGATAACTTTTATTTATGGAATAAATTATGGCGGTTTGACAGCTTTTGTCTAGAAAATAATAATATGATCAGTGAAAAATTAGCCCTTAAACAAGTAGGTACAACGTTGACCCCAAAATCCTACTTCCTTATCCAAATCACAAAAACATTGCTCAAAAACAAAACACGGCATCAAACAAAAAAAAAAAAATAGCTCCTAAAAACAATTTAATTGTATAACGCCGGTTGGAGGGCATTAGCGAAAATAAAATAAACACCGTCGCCCCCTGGCGGCAGGAAATGAAAAAGCACTCGACGTTTTGAGAGGCGCGGTGTAAGGCAAAAGTACTGCACTAACAAACTGCTTTGTTCACGCCAGTACATTCTGGGTGATTCGTGAGGATTAGGACATGGTAACTGACTGGTTTGTACTGTTTTGTTGTAGATTTTAATATTGGCTTTAATGTTGGAAATTGTGTGGAAGTTGCAAACTGCATTTCTGTATATGATTTTTTCTTGTGATGTGGTGTATTCCTAAGTGTAAATCATTATTTTTAACAAAAGCAGCTGTTAATTGTAATGTTTTTCAAACGGTCTAAATTTATTCACGAATTTCAATGATCTTTCTGCCCACATATCATTAAACAACAATCACCACAAAAAAAGTCATCTGCAAATCACCAATTACTAAACGTTATTTAAAAAACCCAAGCTATAATAATCAAAATAAATGACATCAAACAAGACCCCTTAAAATTAGCGATACTAATGTCGAATATCATGTTTGGCGTATTCATCAGAATGTCAAGGATTCACCGTCGATGTGTACGTACAATTTAAGCACTCAATTAAATATTTCTGGTTACCACAAAAGGGAAGGTAAACATGTAGATATTTACATTATTAATATACAGAGATGAAAGGAATGGATAAGCCGGGAAAACGTGGGTTTATACGATACATGTATTGACAATCTAATTTTACATTATACTGGTCTTGTAATTGACGTAATAAAGTATTCAAATACGTTATTAGATAATTACAAAATATATTATGTAAAGTTTACAAGTAAATTAACATGTAAACGTGTAAAATTGAAGTGATCAATGCTTGTTTCTTCTTAGTGCGAGACGTGATATTTATTTTCCCTGTTGCAAAAATCACTACATGTGATGTTTTCGTGCCGGAGAGCCTGCTAATCACAAATGTCAGACAAATATCAGATGAGAGTATTTAGAAGTCAGAAGTCCGTTGGTCAGAAGTCTGAAGGAATAACAAAAGAGTCTAACCTTAGATTATTGGTATTGCTCAGTAATTGGGTTGTGGAGGCTAGATGTCAGTCGTTCCTGTGTTTATACGTATATTCAGTCGTACCTTAGAAGACACGTTCGTACATTGAAAGAAGTGGACTGAAAATTCGAAATTATATTAATTATTTAAAATGCCTATTACCACGTTTCATTCCTAAACAAACCTAAGAGAGGCAAAAATTACTAGCCGATCGGAGTGAACTACCGGCGGGCGTCGCCTGCATACTGTTGTGTGCTTAGGACATTTCCAATAAATATTTTACACTAGATTTCCATTCAACAAACAGTCCATGAATTTTTGATACAGAAATTTTATAAAACTGAAATTGTTTGTGGAGTTTTTTAGTATGATGGTTGGTAGATCACAGATTAATACAGATGGGACACTCCGCAGTTTAGGTATGAAGCTACAAGTACACGGCGGGCCCCGTCCGCGGGGCTAATTCAGTAGGTCAGAAGTTATAAGAGTAAAGGCTCTTACAGACAGAGGCGATATCGCGTCGCTACGTGTCGCGTAGCGGTGTTGCGACGCGATAATATCGCAATATCGCTCGCGATATCGCCTCTGTCTGTAAGAGCCTTTACGCAATAGAAAGAGGCAACTTGTAGTTGAATATAACTGTAGGTAATAAGCGTTTTGCGACCTCAATTGCACTTTATTGTGTCGTAACAAGAGTCGCTTTTTATTTAAGGGCCCTCGCCCACAGCGACTTCTTGTAGCGATGCTGTCGCACGTTTACGAAATGCGTTAGTCGCATTTGCAACGCGCTACAGAAGCGATGGCAACGCGCTACTAACGCGCTACAGTATCGCGACTGTATCGATGCAAACGCGCTACCGTGTCGGACGACATCGGGGAGAGAACAGAGGGAGGGTGGCGCGTGAGTGAAGAACCGAGCTTTCGTTGCCTACGCTTCGGCTGCTTACGTAAAAGCAGCACCAAAGACAACGTGACTAATGTTGCCTCAACGGAGTCCATCTGGCAACTGTAGCGATCGCAGGTATTTTTGTGCCGTTACTGAATCGCGTTTGCATCGCGACAGAAGCGCACCAGTATCGCGTTTGCATCGCGACTGAATCTGGGCCCGTGGGCGAGGGCACACAGCTAGCGACCGCTTCGCAACTGTATCGATGCGGACGCGCGACAGCATCGCTACTGCATCGCTACAAAAAGTCACCGTGAGCGAGGGCCCTAAATGATTTTTCTGTTCTTCTTCAGGGCAAATGCCCCTCCCCTCCCCCTCCCTCTCTCTCTTCTCTTCCCTCCTTCCACTTACTACCTCTACTATACTGCTCTTTGTTTCTAAGAGTTTTTGCTCTGCTTCTAAGGATCGTATAGTGATATTAAATAAAATATAAACTTACTCAGTAATTCAGCTATCAAATGCAAACAGAAGTTTTGAAATCCGACTGGTAGTCCCAAACAAACATCTTCCGGTCATACAAAACGAGGTTTTTCTTCAGTCATGGTTTAAACTATCGAGCCATTTTTAGGGTTCCGTACCAAAAAGGAACCCTTATGGTGTGACTAAGTCTGTCTGTCTGTCTGTCTGTCACAGCTGGATTTCTCAAGAATTACTAATGCTATCAACTTGAAATTTGGAACAGTTTTAGATAATATTTACCCAACTATTTTGCAAATAAGAAAGAAATAAAAATATATGAATTTTTTTTGCAACATGGGCTGAAAGGGGGTCTTAAAAATTCAAAGTGGGGCTACTAGGTCATGTGGGGTATCATATGAAAGAACGCTATTTGCAAATTCTCAAAAATATTTTTATTTTTTTTTATGCCGCACAGTGTTCGACTTTTGATGAAAAATGTAAAAAAAAAATACCGTTCCCCCCCTTATCTCCGAAGATTGCAAAGATAAAAATCTGAAATTATTCTATGTGCTAGAAGTTCATGTAAACAATACAGGAAAAATAAAACGATGTCTCTAAATTGCACACTTTTTCAGAAATCGGAACGGAACCCTCGGTGCGCGAGTCCGACTCGCTCTTGACCGGTTTTTTGTAATAAGAACCTAGCTGTGATAGAAATACAATTCTTTATACAAAACTGACAACTTAGTCCGGTACTAAGTTATCAGTTTTGTAAAACTGACATCTTAATGTGTCGGAATAAAGTACGAAATTCAAAAACCATGGACCGTTCCATGGTTTAACCTGGGTTTGAAGATGAACCTTGTTTTGTAATAAGACGGTTCAGGTTTACTATTTTAGTACGTATAAGAAGATATACGACAGATAGACGATTACCTACAATCTCAATCTTCCTTGGAATCAAGGGCGTGCCGGGTATTTGGCAGTAAGTGCATTGGTGTAAGTGCTCTTACACTCAAAGGCAATACGTTATTATGCCGGGGTTCTTGCTAGTCCATGTTGCAACTCAAAGGAATAGCGCAAGCCTTTGAGGTGGTCACCAAGCATTTCCAGACAAATAGGTCAAACCAAGTTATTGTAAAAGGATATGCTTTATTAATAAGGAGGAAATTATACAAGGTGTATTTGAAATAACTGAAAACCTCATCGTACGTTATGAACAACTTTTACGATGGCGTCAAACCTGAAATCGCGAAAAAATATTGACAGGCCAGTCTGCCTACAGAAGTGAAAAACTTAAACGTATAAAAACTTTTTTCCAAAAATATAAAACCGACTTCCAAAAACAACACTACAAAGTGAAAAATAACTTTAATTTCGGAATTCGGTTGAATTTTTTGTAAAAAAGTTTTTATTTTTCACTTTTTAGTTGTACCTACCCCACACAAACTCTAATACCACTACCTGCAAAAGAAACTAGAACAACATTTATATGAAAAGTGGGGAAAAAATACGTACCTACTAATGAAGCTAACTCAGAAACTACCCAAGCAAAGTTAATTTGAAGTAGGTACCTATCTCTCGAATAAAAATTTTCAAATCGGACTACTATGTAAAAAGTTATGCGTAAAAAAAGGAATATACCTACGTGTCGACTTGAGAAACTCCTCCTTTTTTTCGTCGGTTAAATAATCGCTCTACGCACCTAAAGAAGTTTACACTTCAAAAATCATTCGAATTTAAAATTACGCCTTATCTACGGTTACCTAGAAAAGCGGTGGCCGCTACGTAGCGTCCGCAATTTACCGTCGAATGACGTCACTGAAACGTTATTTATGAAAGTAGTTAGACTCCATCGGTTTAGGTAATTAAATATAGGTAAACAAAAAAAAAAGCCACGAGTCTGGTGGACCGACTAAACGTAATACCTGTCACGGCTGTCACTTCAGTCATCATGCTACGACACAGTTGCACTCTTCAATTTAGCAACTTTATAATTCGTTGTATAACTTTGCTAAATTGAAGAGTACAAATTGTGTCGTAGCATGACGACTGAAGTGACAGGTATTACGTTTAGTCGGTTAACCAGACACGTGTTATTTTTGTTTACCTTTATTGAATTATCTAAACCGATGTAGTATAGTGTTTGGTTAAAATCTAGAATCGTTTGGCAGGAGGAGGGGGGTGGGGGCGGTGTGGGGGGGTGGGGGCGGTGTGGGGGGGGGGAGGGGATACCCTGAGCCCCCCCCACCACTCCCATGAAAAGGTAATGCACCGTTCTTGAGAAAAACTAATTATTGTAACCAACCTAAACGATTCTAGATCCAACCCTAGTGTTTCCTTACAGAGCATTTTTTGACACCATGAAGTCAAACCCCCTGCCGTCATTTTTATGACAGCCGTCACTGCGGACGTTATTTGGCGGCCACCGCTTTTGTAGGAAATCATAGCTTTACTGTGCTTTTGTGTTTTGTGTTTTCTTGCCTAAACAATACATAATAATACAGCAAAATGATTTATTCAACAATCTACGTATGCATTTGTTGAAGTGATAATAAACATTCTATGCATAAATACATACATCATACATACATAAACTCATGCCTTATTCCCATGGGGGTAGGCAGAAACTACAGAACGACACCTGCTGCTATCCTTACATACTCCTTTTGCCTCGTTTACGTTCATACATCTGAGGGCTTAGTGCGAGTTTTTATACTTACTCGATCACGTTAACGTAAACGTCAGTTTGTACTGAAAATGAATAAGCGCCGCCTGGTGACTACGATGGGAAACACAATTATTCCTTACGAATTGACATACGCAAACGCGATCGAGTAAGTATAAAAACTCGCACTAGGCCCACTGAAGGCTTAGTGCGAGTTTTTATACTTTCTCGATCGCGTTTACGTTATACTATCCTTACATACTCCTTTTGCCTCGTTTACGTTCATACATCTGAGGGCTTAGTGCGAGTTTTTATACTTACTCGATCACGTTAACGTAAACGTCAGTTTGTACTGAAAATGAATAAGCGCCGCCTGGTGACTACGATGGGAAACACAATTATTCCTTACGAATTGACATACGCAAACGCGATCGAGTAAGTATAAAAACTCGCACTAGGCCCACTGAAGGCTTAGTGCGAGTTTTTATACTTACTCGATCGCGTTTACGTTAACTTTGACGTACGTCAATGTGTATGTAATAATTGTGATTCCCATTATAGTCACCAGATGGCGCTTATTCAGTTTCAGTACAAATTGGCGTTTACGTTAACGTGATCGAGTAAGTATAAAAACTCGCACTAAGGCCTCTGGTCACACACGCACGCCGGTTGCGAGTACTACGCACCTGACCTTTCTGAAAAACTACGCACAATGAAGGGTTCCGTAGTTGAGATGAATTTATCAAATTATCCCAAGAACAAACTTAACATTATAGTTGAAAAACATGTTCTCCCATACATTCCAACAGTAAATGTAAGTTTGTACTCACAATGTTGAGAGATTTACCATGTTATTTTAAGACCACAAACTTCTTATAGGTTTTACTGTAATGTACCTACAGGTATATCTGAAATAAATGATTACTTATTATTTATAGAAGTATTTTCTGTATTTTTTTTCAAAATTTTAGGTTCAATATTTTCGGAGATAAGTGGGGGGAATGGTCGATTTTCCTCTATTTTCTTAAATAACTTTAGAACGATTTCTTTTAAAATTATAAAACAAAATATTTTTGAGACCCTCATAGTAAGCCCTTTCATTTGATATGTCACATGGTACAGTTTGCAAAACTTTTTTTTATCACCAATAAGGTCACTATAATGTCTTCCTAGGGCGTCCCCTCCCGGCATTTCCACTCACATCTGCCTTGTAAATGTAAATACCTTTTGTTAGTCACCTTTCATTCATCCTCTCAATTCTCAATTCTATGCATTTGCTTCATAAATACCCAATGACACAATTCGCCCCTAAGAAAACTACTAGAGCTTCATCCCACCCAGTTAATTATGTTGACAGACACCACGCCCAGGGGACACGGGCTATCCTGTTAGGTTGTGACGTCACACATTGTCAGCCAGGGGAGAAGTAATGGGATTCTGATGGTGCTTTAGGGGACATGGGACTACTGAATATCTATGGGACAGGTAATAGATGGCAGGAATGTGTGAGGTAAAAAGATTTGGCTTTTTATTAAGGTATCTAGTTGAGATGTTTGTGAGGAGACTCCTTGGCAAAATTATTAGCTATTCCCCGCGGTATCGCTCTTTTTTAGGGTTCCGTAGCCGAAGGGTGCCAAACGGAACCCTATTATTAAGCCTTAGGTGTCCGTCCGTCTGTGTGTCAGCGGGCTATCTCATGAACCGTAGGTACCTAATAGGTAGACAGTTGAATCACAGATTGTACATGTATTTCTATTGCTGCTAATAAAGTTAAAAAAGGGGATCCCCATAAAAGAAACGTGTTCTTTTTAACTTAAGTATTTTTTTTTATATGTAGCATTGAGTATTGTACGAAGGGTTCCATGGTATGGGACCCTTCGTGTGCGAGGCCACGAACGGGGGTTTTTATATGTAGCATTGAGTACCTATTGTACGAAGGGTTCCATACCATGGAACCCTTCGTACAATGTGCGATACAGTGTGCGAGGTCACGAACGGGGGTTTTTATATGTAGCATTGAGTATTGTACGAAGGGTTCCATGGTATGGAACCCTTCGTGTGCGAGGCCACGAACGGGGGTTTTTTTTAAGGAAACTAAGGCATGTACCTGGACAGAAATAACGTATCCGTTAATTCAGGTCATGGTTGACCTTGCTGTACACGTCTAGGTTTAATTTTGACCAACCATTCCTGCATAATTGAGTAACCAACATCCTCGCAAACATACTATAGTATTAGTAAGGACCAGTTTACTTTTTTTTTGAGGAGCTCGTGGCTAAGTAATAACAGCCGCACGGGTTAAGCTACGCTTGCCGGGGTTGGTCCGTGGATGGGTGACCATCTTTACATACCGAGACTCCTCCGTGCCTCAGTAAGCACGTTAAACCGTTGGTCCCGGCTCTCATTTGTGGATCTTTGACAGTCGGTACTGGTAGTCAGACACCCGAAGGTCTGACAACCAGTCTTACCAAGGGGTATCGTATTACCCAGTAACTGGGTTGTGGAGGTCAGATAGACAGTCGCTCCATGTAAAATACTGGTATTCAGCTGCATCAGGTTAGACTGGAAGCCGATCCCAACATAGTTGTGAAAAGGCTAGGCAGATGATGAGTTTGTTTTTTTTTCTATCGTTTTTCACCAAGCTTTACTCCTATTCCACAGTTTTAACCGAATATAAAAATAAACTACAAAATACCTAACCCAACGTTTTTCATCGCACACAGTCGATAAACGGCGATAGCTATCAAATTAAAAGCTATCAATCAAAGCAGAATGTTGGATCCGGTTCGGTCCGGTCGCCGCCGGTTCCGACAGGCCCGGTCCGGTTCGATCCGGCAGATAAGCTTCGATCTGAACCGTGACAACTCATACTTTGACGTTTTTATCTGGCTTGGTACTGTGAAATCGATAATGTGGTTAGTTAGAAATTGTTTTAATTGATATTAGGTACTTAAATGTTATGTAAGTAAGTAATATCAATTATAACTGTTTTTAGGGTTCCGTACCAAAATGGTAAAAAAACAACCCTTATGGTGTGACTCACTCTGTCTGTCTGGCTGTCTGTCTGTCACAGCTGGATATCTCAAGAACTACTGATGCTATCAAGTTGATAGCATCAGTAGTTCTTGAGATATCCATCTGAAATTTCATCTGAAATTATTCTAAATTTCAAGTTGATGATTAACTTGAAATTTAGAATAATTTCAGATGAAATTTACCTTTAACTATCTTGCAAATAAGAAAGAAGTAAAAATATTTTTTTTTTTTTTTGTAACAAGTACTGTCAAGTAACAAGTCTTAAAAATTCAAAGTGGGGCTACTAGGGCATGTGGGGTATCATATGAAAGAACGCTGTTTGCACATTCTCAAATATTTTTTTATTTTTTTTTAGGCCGCATAGTTTTTGACTTTTGATGAAAAATGTAAAAAAAATACCGTTCCCCCGCTTATCTCCGAAGTTTGAAAAGAGAAAAATCTGAAATTATTATATGTGATAGAAGATTATGTAAAGATTATAGGAAAAATAAAACGATGTCTCTAAATAGCACACTTTTCAGAAATCGGAACGGAACCCTCGGTGTGCGAGTCCGACTCGCTCTTGACCTGTTTTTGTTTTGGGGGAGACGGATTTTGCTGTTGCATAAAAAAGTCAAAGTCAAATATTTAATTTCGACTAGACGATTTTGAACGTCAAATACAAGAAACTAGAATGGGGAGGAAAACTAACTTTTTATCACGCTAGGTGGCACATGATCGACTGTCCGTCTGGCATTGATTTGATATAACGAACGATTGTCAAATTGTATGGATTTGTTTGTAAAACAATGTACAGTCATTCAGAGCGCCATCTACAAACAGCTTTGCGTGTGGCTCCCCATTGATTCTAGGTGCCCCCTCCAAAACGCTGCCCCAGTGCTTGAATAGCCAACCGACCATTTTTGGGGAAAATTACTTTTTAGTAGGAAAAAGACTTTACACAATAAACTTAAAACAAAAGACCATTAAAAAGTGGATGTTGCGGATGCCCTATCTCCCCCAGTTCCAAGTTCCCCAAAGCTTATATTATTCAATAAAATTGTACGACTCTGTCTTGACCGAAAACTAGAATTGTTCAGCCGCCGCCGACTCAATACCGTATGTAAGTATTGTTTAATGTTAATGGTTATTACTCTAGAATCAATGGGATAAAAATATAATAATATGTATTTTCATTGTAGTTTGCATAACGATGTAGCAACCTCAACCTATTTAGTTCGTAAAGCTCCATTTACACGGCGCCATTTTATTGCCTGTGGCATACCATAAAATTGAAAGGCAAATATCTGGCACCGTCTAAACTACACGTACAATATTGTTGGACGATACGGGCAACTTTGAAAATTGGTATAAGCATGTACAAGAAAATCACACAGTACATACAATAATTGCTCGTACAATAAAATCGCATTCAATTCTGGCATGATCTGACATTTGTGCTGTCATTGAAATATGAGTGCGGTAAGTGAGGGTGTGGTAATCGTTGTTGCTATTTTGAGGCAAGAAATCAAATCAAGAACAACTTGAAAAATATCTTGAGAACCGTAAAATAAAATTTAATGAAATATCATGTCTAGGCAAAACTTGCATGCAATAATCGCCTGTCAATTTTATTGCCTGGTGTAAGTCGCATGCGATTTTATTGAATGGCAAAACTTGCATTCAATTATTGTACATGCCATTTTATGGAATCGCACGCGTCTAAACACTTCATGCAGTTCTTGAATGTCAAAAAACTTGAACGTGCTTTATGGCATGCAATTATTGCTCTTGAACGTTCCAGAAACTTGCCCCGTGTAAACGGCGCTTAAGAGTAAAAAGTATTTTTTCCAAAAAATGGTCGGTTGGCTATTAATTCAAGCACTAGGGTGGCGATTAAAGGTAGTTTCTTAGGTAGAGATAATTATCTTCCGTATCTAGGCATCTCTGTGATAGCGAAATCAGTTTGCGTAAGTAAGCTCCTCTACAAACATTATTTTTTTTGTCTCATTGTATTTTCTATACTTAGTAATATTTGCTTTAGAACATGTTGTAACATAGCATAAAAGTGTTATCATCTTTACATACCGAGACTTCTCCGTGCCTCGGAAAGCACGTTAAGCCGTTGGTCCCGGCTGTCATTCGTGGATCTTTGACAGTCGTTAAGGGTCGTCAGAAGCCCGAAAATCTTACGACCAGTCTTACCAAGGGGTATCGTATTACTTAGTTACTGGGTTGTGGAGATCAGATAGGCAGGTGCTCCATGTAAAATACTGGTATTCAGCTGTATCCGGTTAGACTGGAAGTCGACCACAAGATAGTTGAGAAAAGGCTAGGCAGATTGATTGCCCTGTGCAATCTGAACACCTAGATGCAATCTCTGCGGATGCAGCGAACTGACTCGCATGCACGAATCATAAAGCGTCCAGTATTCATAGCCTTGTCCACAATACCATATTTTATGGTCGTAACTATAGCCACGATGTTTTTGATGTGTTGCTATCAATCTGCCTCGCTGGCCAGTGATGGTCATCCATCATGATTAGCTGGATCGGCCATGCGTCCATTATACCCAGATTTTTTCGCGTTGCCAGCTTTAAAAATCAATTTCGTTCGCTCATAGAATAGTTTGTGGATGCCAGTGTTTGAAATATAGGTCAGTTGTTGTCATTGTTGGTTATTGGGACTGTTTTTAGGGTTCCGTACCTCAAAAGGAAAAAAACGGAACCCTTATACTCGTGTGTCTGTCTGTCTGTCACAGCTAATTTGCTCCGAATCTAATGCACCGATTCAGTTGAAACGTAGTAGTGTACCAAAACACATATTATGAACTTCTGTGACCCAAACACGGACAAGTAAAGTAGGTACCTACCTAAATAAATAAATTTTAAATATGGTGGTCACTTTTGGGGGACAAATAAGAAAATTAAAAATAAAAGTTTTGCAAACTATACCGACTTATCAAATGAAAGGACTTGCTATGAGGGTCTTAAAAATATTTTTTATAATTTTAAAATAAATTGTTTTTAAGTTAATTAAGAAAATAGACGAAAAATTTAACATTGTGCCCAATTCAATTCAATTCAATTCAAATTCTTTATTGCAATCCATAATGTACATATACAGGTGTTAAAATACATTAGACGAAACAATTATGGACCCTGTCGGGCACAGCAAAATTATAAAAATAGGTAGGAGATAGGAAGAGCGCTTTTATCAACTTTCCATAACACTAAAACAATTAAAATAGGTAGACTTTTTTCGTCGTATTCGTATCTTTAATTTATATAGAAACTAGCTTTTGCCCGCGGCTTCGCCCGCGTAGATGTCGGAATATATCTCATGGGAATGTTCATGTGGAAAACATAGGGCCGTCCGATATAACTAAGCAAACTCAAATCGCTACGATATATCATTGCCGTGTATGGTGGGCTTAAAGCTCCCAGTTAGCGTGATTTTTTCCGACATCTTCAACAATCATCGTCATATTTCAGACAATTTACAAAAAACCATAACAAATAACCACTGAATCACTGCTTTGGTGAAAACCGTATGAAAATCCATTCGTCGTAAAAAATTCGCATGAAATAAAGACTAAATGTTACGTCAAGAAGTCAAGATACGAACTATGACTACATTTCCAATCCCTTAAATCTCTTAAAAATAGGTAGGTACACAAACATTTTAATATTATTTGTGAATTTTCAAATCAACCCATATTGTACCTTATGGGATGATTTTTCAAAAACGCTGTACACACAGCTACTTATCAAGCTATACATTTCCAGTATAAGCTGACCTCTCATTGTACGGAAACTCTATACAATGTGAGATCACTTTAAACTGGAGCTGTTTGTTATGTAGCCGTGTGTACCACATATTTAATTTCCTACCAAAAGCATAAATTTGAATCTTCATATCCCTAACTTAAGAAATGCTGGGTTCCCCTTACAAACTTTCATCCCCTATATCACCCCCTGTAGGATTTTGTTAGAAGAAAGAAAGTAGCCTATGTTCTTCCCCAGGATGCTATCTATTCAGGGAGGCACTCCGGTATCACCGGATGCCGACCTACCTCTGTCGAGTGGTCGAGGCCTATCTGACGGACAGCCTAGGGCCGTCATCTACCCCGGTCATCAAGGAGAGTGGAACCGACGAGAGATGTCGTGCGGTGTCCCACAGGGATCGGTCCTGGGGCCGCATTTGTGGGACATCGGGTACGACTGGGTGCTGCGCGCCGACCTCCCTAGCGGCGTCAGCGTGGTATGTTACGCTGACGACACGCTGGTCCTGGCGCAGGGGAGGTCGCACCAGGCGGCGGCTGATTTAGCGACACGCGGGGTTGCGATAGTCGTGGAGAGGATCCGGCAGTTGGGACTCGAGGTGGCCCTGCACAAGTCCGAGGCCATGTGTTTTCATGGTCCTCGGAATGCGCCACCGTCGGGTTCCCAAATAACGGTAGGAGGGGTTCACATCGGAGTCGGGTCGACGATGAAGTACCTGGGACTCGTCCTCGACAGCCGGTGGAACTTCGTGGAGCATTTCCGACGTTTGGCTCCCAGACTGGAGCGGGCTGGGGCTGCTTTGAGGCGGCTCCTGCCCAATCTGGGGGGTCCAAACGCCTCCTGCCGGAGGCTCTACGCGGGGGTCGTGCGGTCCATGGCCCTTTACGGAGCACCGGTGTGGGCGCGTTCCCTAAGGCTGGGGCCAGCCGGCAGGTTGAACGCGTCCCAGAGGGTCATGGCCATCCGGCTAGTCCGGGGACACGGGCTTGCTTTGCTTGCGCGTGCTTTCCGAGGCACGGAGGGGTCTTAGTATGTAAAGATGATCATGCGTCACCAAATCGTTTATGCGTCACCAAATCATCACTAAAAACTGGATTAGGAGCCAGTTCCCTACCTAGATTCGCCCAACGTTCTGACGTACATTCAGTTATACTCGTAGCACCCACTCTTGCAGAAATGGTTGAGATTTTTGTGTATACGAATCGATAGAATTTTATAATTCTTTTATATTTTATTTAAATATCTATAATAAATCATATCATACTAATATTATAAAGGCGAAAGTTTGAGTGTGTGTGTTCGTATGTTTGTTACTTCTTCACGCTAAAACGGCTGGACCGATTTGGATGAAATTTAGTATGTAGATACTTGCTTATACCCTGGATTAACACATACCTAGGCTACTTTTCACGTGTGAAACCAGGGGGCACAGCTAGTAAAATATACAACCGACTCCCAAAAAAACACTACAAAGTGAAAAATAACTTTAATTTCGGAAGTCGGTGTCTTTGGTTTTTTATTTACTTTTGTTTTTTTTTTGCCACCGACTTCCGAAATTAAAGTTATTTTTCACTTTGTAGTGTTTTTTTGGTTTTGGGAGTCGGTTTTTTTTTGTAAAAAAAAATATTTTTCACTTTTTAGTGGTGCCTACCCCACACAAATCTGAATACCACTCTGCAAAATAAATTAGAGCATCATCCACATAGACTTAAAGAGAAAAATACGTATTAAATTATTGAAGCTAACTCAAAAGCCACTCATCAGAACTTGAAGATATTTTTATGCGACCATCTCAGGAGTACTTAAATAAAAACTTTGCAAAAAGCAAATACGTCGCGCTAAGTCGTGTCAGAAGTTTGGTAGGCGTAGTTTTAGTTGACAGAGATAACGAGGCTACGAAATCTGCCTTCTGACAATCAATTGGAATCATTTATAGCCAGAGTGCACATCATGACGATTCCAATAAGCCTAAACACGGCTAGGATACATTGTTTTATTACTGAGTACCGATGCCTACCTTCCGGCTTCTTCATCAGATCGGTTCGATGGTACCATTTTCATCAGAACCATTTATTTATAGCTTCGTCATAGTCGCTTACCTATTAATCGAGATATCTTATCGCCACCCGTGAAACAGTTATCATCGTTGAGGAGTTCCCGTGGCTTTCTGTGGTCTTCTTCATCAGTTCCACTTCACCAGATGATACTTTCTGAATGCAAACGCTTGATTTGTTGATGAAAAAATACCAAAATAGGTATATGTGTGCCTATAATATTTGAGGAGTTCCCTCGATTCCTCATGGATCCCATCATCAGAACTGAATTTTGATAAAAATGGGACCAATCTGGAAGGAATCGGTTCATAAATGACGGAGTACTGAGGTAACAAACATACAAAAAAACATACAACCGAATTGAGAACCTCCTCCTTTTTTTGAAGTCGGTTAAAAAGAAACTGTACATCTCAAATGAGCCATCTCACTCATATGATACTTATTTAATTTATTTGCAATCATAAATCGTAGTCGTGAACATGATAGCATAGTAAGTCTGCATACCGTTAATTTATTATCTTGATGTGTAGTACACTATGTTGCATTCCCATAACACGTGTCGCTGCGCGTGACGTCACGGCTATAACGTAACACATTTTCCCCCGGGCCGGCTGTCTGTCGCCCTACCAATTAGTTGCCGTGAGGATATAATAAAAAGGAAGCCTTATGGGCAACTCAGTCTGTCTGTCTGTCCGTCTGTCATAGCTCAATATCTCAAGAACTACTAATGCTATCAACTTTAATTTGACGACACGGTTGGCGCAGTGGTTGAGCGATTGACTGCTGCGCAGCATGTCGCGGGTTCGATTCCCGCACGGAACAAATATTTGTACGACCTACAAGTATTTGTTCCGAGTCTGGGTGTTTTTCTATCTATAATATGTATGTATTTACAAAAAAAAAAAAAAAAATGTATATATGTAGTTTATCAGACATCTCGTTACCATAATACAAGCATTAGGTTGCTTAGCTTGGGACTAGATGGCGTTGTGTGAAATGTCCAAAAATATTTATTTATTTATTTAAATTTGGAACAGTTTTAGATGACGTTTGCCTGGCTATTTTACAAATAAGAGAGAATTATGTTTTTCAACAGGGACTGAAATACTGTGGGGTATCATAATGAGTGCTGTTTGCTCATTCTCAAAAAATTTTTTTAGGCCGCATAGTTTTCAACTTCTAATTGAAAAATAATAATAATAATAAAAAAAACCGGTCAAGAGCGAGTCGGACTCGCGCACCGAGGGTTCCGTTCCGATTTCTGAAAAAGTGTGCTATTTAGAGACATCGTTTTATTTTTCCTGTGATATTTACATAAATTTCTATCGTATAGAATAATTTCAGATTTTTCCCTTTGCAAACTTCGGAGAAAAGGGGGGGAACGGTATTTTTTTTTCACATTTTTCATCAAAACTCGAAAACTGTGCGGCCTAAAAAAAAGAAAAAAAATGTTTAAGAATGTGCAAACAGCGTTCTTTCATATGATACCCCACATGCCCTAGTAGCCTCACTTTGAATTTTTAAGACAACAGGGACTGAAAGGGGTTCAGTCCCTGTTGCAAAAAAAATATAAATATTATTATTACTTTCTTATTTCCAAAATTGTTGGGTAAATGTCATTTAAAACTGTTCCTAATTTCAAGTTGATAGCATTAGTAGTTCTTGAGATATCCAGCTGTGACAGACAGACAGACAGACAGACTGAGTCACACCATAAGGATTCTTTTTTTACCATTTTGATACGGAACCCTAAAAAAAAAATGAAAAATGTAAAAAAATACCGTTCCCCCGTTATCTACGAAGTTTGCATACAGAAAAATCTGAAGTTATTCCTAAATATGAACGTGATATTACATCGTGAGAAAACCGGCCTATGACCTAGAACCAAAAATTCGAAAACATGTGACATCTACCAACCCGCACTGGTCCCGTGTGATGGATTACGGTCCACTCCCTTTCACCGAGAGGAGGCCTGTGTCCCAGCAGTGGGAACATTATAGGCTGTATTGCTGTACTGTTGGTTCCTGCTCTCTTACCTAACCTACATTTCGAAACCGACTGATTTTCAATAGATAGATTACTATGTGACCCAGAAAACCCTCAGGGAATCAACGTTTTTGTTGTACCCCGTATCCGATTGAAATTCTACTAAAAATATTCCCGTAGTGCGGTGCTCGGTAGTTCAGTTGGAACAGATCAAGTCTCCGGGGCAGGCTGTCTGTCGCTCCGGCAATTAACTTGGGTACAGAGCGTGAGGATAGCCCTCTGGTAACTGTGTGTAATAGAGTGTAATGTTTTTGGTATTTATAGTGCTTTTTGGTGGTTCCTCGTTTTAATGCATGAGAAAAAAATAAATAAAAAACGAATAAAATATAACTGTCTTAGAAAATAGTTAACAGCTTTTAAAGTCGGTGCCAAGCTAAGATGCATTGAAGACTTGGAGACACCGACTTCAGAACGTGTTAAGTATTTTATATGAAATTTATTTTATTCGTTTTACGTTTTTAAAGTCGGTTTTTACTTTTTCATTTTTAGTTAAGTATACAAGCAATTAAGTACATAAGCCCAAGACGAACGAAAATAAGAATCACCAAAATCCGCTTAGAAATGCTGGAGATACAGTACATTTATGCATATAACTTCGTACATAAGAATGACTAGATGTTGGATGTAAGTACTAGTAGATCACATTAGTGAAAGAATCATCAAAATTGGTTAATACGTCTTTGAGAAAATTGGTGGCCTCTTAAACCTCTTAAGGGGTCATTGTACTCATCATTTTGAACAAAAATATCAGCTGTTCAGTACATTTATCTACATCAAACTCGTCAAAATGTACTGGACAGCTGATTTTTAGGGTTCCGTACCAAAATGGTAAAAAAGGAACCCTTATGGTGTGACTCAGTCTGTCTGTCTGTCTGTCTGTCTGTCACAGCTGGATATCTCAAGAACTACTAATGCTATCAACATGAAATTTGGAACAGTTTTAGCTGACATTTACCCAAATATTTTGCAAATAAGAAAAATATAAAAATATTTATATTTTTTTTGCAACAGGGACTGAAAGGGGGTCTTAAAAATTCAAAGTGAGGCTACTAGGGCATGTGGGTTATCATATGAAAGAGCGCTGTTTGCACATTCTCAAACATTTTTTTTCTATTTTTCAGGCCGCATAGTTTTCGACTTTTGATGAAAAATGTAAAAAAAATACCGTTCCCCCCTTTTTTTTCTCCGAAGTTTGCAAAAGGGAAAAATCAGAAATTATTCTATATGATAGAAATTTATGTAAATATCACAGGAAAAATAAAACGATGTCTCTAAATAGCACACTTTTTCAGAAATCGGAACGGAACCCTCGGTGCGCGAGTCCGACTCGCTCTTGACCGGTTTTTGGAACGAAGTTCCTTATCGCGCGTTGTGAAAGGGGGCTAGACGGAAAAAAGTCTCACGAAAAGTTGTCACGACACTTTTTGCTATAGTAAGCTATATGTAGATGTTTTTGCTGTAGTAGTTTCTCTGTCTGTCTCTCTCTCTCTGTGATAGAAAGCAAGCCAGATATTTTCATTTCTATTTCGCATTGAACAGTGTGATGATGATGATGACGATGACGATGACGATGACGATGACGATGACGATGACGATGACGATGACGATGACGATGACGATGAAGATGACGATGACGATGACGATGACGATGACGATGACGATGACGATGATATTGATGATGATAAGTATAAAAATAAAATTTTGTTACAATTCCTTCACTAATTAATCGAAAGGAACTTCGTTCCATCCGGGTGTCCCTTGACACCTCTCAAGTTTTTTTTTTTTTCGCGATTTCACGTTGGGTCCTATAGTAAAAGTTGTTCAAAATGATGAGTACAATGACCCCTTAAGAGGTTTAGTGTAAACAAAAACTAATGTTGTATAACGGTCGAATACAGAACCTCCTTTTTTTGAAGTCGGTTAATTGGAGGTTAAAGATCTTCAATGTCATTTAAAGTTTTAAGGTATTCGGTGTTTTTGGCATCGATTTTATCGTAGTTAACAGTTTTTAACACATTGCGGGACGCACTGCATTATCAGTAGATTTTTAGATGTTTGAAAATTACTGTACGGGTAAAAGTTTAAACTCTGCTGAATGAAGGTACGGGCAATACAGTAACATTTCGTACAGAGGAACAAGGAAAACCGTCTTTACTGTCGAATCACAACAGTCTCTCTTAGGTGTAGAAGCATTTGAACGCACAAACAAGTCACATGGAAAATATACAGGTGTGTGTGTGTGCGCACACTACGGCTACGCCCGTGGTCGGGCTATGAAAGTACTGTCTTCGTATATTATTCTTTAGTATTGCTAGCCGATAGCACTGTTTATAAGTTGTATGGGCAATTTTACTGTCGTACCACATAATTTAAAAAAGTCAGTACTGTCCCGCAGTATTATAATAACATAATACAATCAGCTTATAATGTTCCCACTGCTGGGAATCAAGCCTCCTCTCTATGAGAGATGCCCCTCTCTATCTCCACAGACTTTACGTAAATCTATATTTATTTCCTTTCCCCTGCATTAAGACCTTATCATTTATATGCGTTTACAGGCAAAACCATCATCCGCCAGGGTCGCGGGGTATTCGAAAGAGATACCGTAGCCCTGGAAAATACATAGGATACTTTTAATCTTGGTAGTAGTTTTCCATGGGATAATTTCCGACATCCACGCGGGTGAAGCCGCGGGCAACGGCTAGTTTCCTATAATTCTATCTGAATTTGATAACACACGCTTGTTCCTCCTGGGTATCATGGACAGAATTACGTCTAAGTGAATCAGTAGAACAAGATAGACACCGTCCCCTGTGAGAGCTGCCTGTCTCACCACGAATTAAGCCATCCTTATAGAGATACAAGCACTTTACAAACACTACTGTCCTAAAGAGATTTTCCAAGTACCTTACTTATATACGCAGGTGAATTTTTCAAGTGGACCTGGATGGCCAAATCCGAAATTATGAGCCACATCATTCCTCTCCGGAGACCGGAGGTCGATAGTGGGCTGAGTCGTGTATCTTGCGATGCTTGCCAGTGCCAGTTGTGGTGCCAGTGAGTCGGAACCGGGTGCCGCATAGTTCACGGTGAGTCGGAACTGTCTGCGGTGATACCCCAGTGAGTCGGGGTGGCGCTGCGTTATGCTCCAGTGAGTGGGAGTGTACAGCGCTGGGTTGAGGTTGAGGCTGAAGGTGATGACGAGGAATGCGCGTCCACTGCATGCTGGTGGTCAAGATACCCGTTAAAGCCGTAGATGCTGGCTGGCTGTGTGACTCGCCGCTCGAAAGCTTGAGGACACTTCCTCAGCTTTCGAGCTAGTGACGTTACGCTGAAGAAGTTGCATGAAGGCTGCGCTGACGTTCATACTCGGGGTAACCAGTTTAGAGGCATGAGGAACAGGGTGTAAAGTTCACTTATCCTTCATTGAAAAGGGAGGATCCTCCGACCAGACTGGTGTTGTGTCTGGTGGGCCACTGCCCGACGGTTGATGTCGGGACGTTGTATATATATGCTAGTCGCGCGGTAAACTCTAATTGCGCGATGCAGGATTTCATGACGTCATGTCATTGTGATGCGTTGCTCGTATGTGGCGATGTAGTTGCCGCCACATACTAAAAGGAGTCTCGGGCTCGATTTTGATGAAAACTAAAACTGCATTATTGGATTTTTGAAAAATCAATATTTCTAGCTAGAAATCGAACCCGTTGATATTGAAAACAAAACACTCTGTATTTATTACATATTCTGCCGCTAATGAGGATCGAATTCTGGGATGTAATGACATATGTACGGCAAAATAAAGGAAAGAGCCAATTTTTAACAAATACTTTTTTCATGTTACCTACTTTATTAAAACCTGATTCATTGTCAAAATGATAGTCATTGTTTTCAATACATTCCATACACCTACCTACCATACCTATACCTTATGCCATGTACCTACAATTTATGAAAATAAATAAACTTTACTTTACATTACTGGATTCGACGTCTTAAGGATTGTACTGCATACAGCATTACAACTATTCCTCATATTCTACTAACCATCCACACCCACTTGAAAAAGTCACCCTGTATACATGTGATTTTCTCATAAATGCGAAAGTTTGGTTGGATGGATGGATGTTTTTTAACGACGACTGAACGGATCTGGATAAAATTTGGCACAGATTATAGTCTGGAATAGCACATAAGCTACTTTTTATCCCGGAAAAATCTACGGTTCCGTGCAATTTCCGACATTTATGCTGGCGAAGCCGATGGCGAAAGCTAGTTGTAGATAAGGTCTCTTTACTGTACTGACGATGTGGGGGGGGGCTCACTACGTCACAATTATAGCAAACCACTGGCAAAGAGTGACGTCATGCCACATTTTTACTCGATGTATCGCCGCAATCTTTTGATGAGGTATGTAAAAAAACCGGTCAAGAGCGAGTCGGACTCGCGCACCGAGGGTTCCGTTCCGATTTCTGAAAAAGTGTGCTACTCAGAGACATCGTTTTATTTTTCCTGTAATCTTTACAGAAACTTGTATCACATAGAATAATTTCAGATTTTTCGCTTTGCAAACTTTGGAGATAAGGGGGGGGGAACGGTATTTTTTTTTACATTTTACGTCAAAAGTCGAAAACTATGCGGCCTAAAAAAAAAATAAAAAATAGTTTGAGAATTTGCAAACAGCGCTCTTTCATATATGATACCCCACATGCCCTAGTAGCCCCACTTTAAATTTTTAAGACACCCTTTCCGTCCCAGTTGCAAAAAAATATAATTATTTTTATTTCTTTCTTATTTGCAAAATAGTTGGGTCAACGTCATATAAAACTATTCTAAATTTCAAGTTGATAGCATTAGTAGTTCTTGAGATATCCAGCTGTGACAGACTGACAGACAGACTGAGTCACACCATAAGGGTTCCTTTTTTACCATTTTGGTACGGAACCCTAAAAAGAAAAAATAAATGTCCAATACCCCTCCACTCCCTCCACTTTCACACTTACTAACAATCCACCATTACTACATATACCAGGACACATTCACACCATACACAAACCGCACCTTCACATTACTTACACATACACAACATACCTACTACACCTTCCACAACCAATACACTCACTCTAACACTTACAAACAGTTTTATTATTAATTTTATTTTCACTTTTTTTTTATGCACATAAATAATAATTATATTGTTATGTTAACCATGTTGCTGGTGAAAACAGTTTTATTGAATCTTTTTGATCAACTATCTACCCTCATGGAATCACTGGTGCCCAAGTCACAGGCTATAAACCTAGTTTGGGTGCCAGGAGATAATACTTATTGTACTATAAGTTGTATCATAATATTACTGTACTTGTAACCTTGTAATAATTTTATTGGAAATAAACATTATTATTATTATTATTATTTCCTTTATTTCATTTGTATATACATATAAATTACATTTTTAAATGTTGAAATATAAAAAGTATAAAAACATTTAAAAATATAAAAAATAGTAGCCCACCGGTATCGGGAACAGGGTCCAAGCTACCGGCGGTCAGGGCTGCTGAGAGAGGAACCTCCTAACGATACGCGCCGTGTCCAGAAGTACCGCTTTCTGGATCAAGCCCTTGATCCAGCCGCCTAACGAGAGCCTCCTCAGGTGTTGGTCGAGGCTCTTGGCTATTATGCCATTGGCCGTCACGACTATCGGCACAATGATTGCTGTATCCACATCCCACATGTCGACAACCTCGCGAGCCAGGTCAAGATACTTAATTTGCTTATCTTCTTCGGCTTTCACGAGGTTCTCGTCATGCGGGACCGCTATATCAACAATCACCGTGCGACGCTCTAATCGATCTATCACCACTATGTCAGGCTTATTGGCAACAATAGTCCTGTCAGTGATGATAGACCGATCCCAATACAACGTGATATTGCCATTTTCGAGAACTGGGTCGGGCACATACCTATAGTATGGCACTTCCGATTCAACAAGATTGTATTTCAGAGCAAGTTGCTGATGGATAATCCTGGCTACAAGGTTGTGCCTATGCAAGTAGTCTCCGTTAGCCAGACGAGAACAGCCAGAAATAATGTGACGGATTGATTCCCCCGGATGGTGGCATGCCCGACAGATGTCAACCGTGCCGTCCTTCACAATATACTTCCGGTAGTTGTTCGTCATCATAACTTCGTCCATAATCGCAAAGACAAAACCTTCGGTTTCCCCAAACAGATCACCGAATCGCAACCAGGATACGGACGCTAAGAAGTCTACATCGGGTCCATGTAGGACCCGGTAAAAGCGTCCGTGAAGCTCTTTGCTCTGCCATACCTCCCTGCGGTCATTAGTATCTAATACTATAGGTTTGCGCCAGTTCTCGTTAGCTAAGGAGAGCGGGGTGAGGCCCTTATCTACTGAGACCACTTCTCGGTGCATCCCCACGTCGGCTTCTAGGAAGTATTCCCTGAGACTGCATACCTCACGGTTGTGCAGGGTCTTAGCATTTAAGAAGCCACGACCTCCGCACTTCCGCGGGATATACAGTCTCATCACCGATGACCGTGGGTGATGCATCCGATTTGCGGTCAGCAGTGTGCGGACCCTCCTATCCAGGGCGTCAAGTTCCGTCTGAGTCCATTTGAGTATGCCGAAAGAGTACATCAAAACCGGCATGACCCAACCGTTGAAGGCACGCACCTTGTTTCCGCCTGATAAAAGACTATTTAAAACTTTATTCAGGCGGCCAAAGAAACGTTCCCTCAGCGATTGTTTCATGTCAGCAGCGTTGATGCCTAACGCTTCCGACATACCCAAATACTTGTAGGTTTCGAGTGAGGAGAGAGATCTTAGGTGTATGGAATCCGAAAGTTGGGTTCTCACGGATTCCACAATCTCCCCTCGCTTTACATGCATGACCGCACATTTGTCCACACCAAATTCCATCCTGATGGCGCTACTGAAAGTTTCCGTTACCTTCAGTAGCTCCATCAGTTGCAAATTGTTGGGTGCAAAGAGTTTTAAGTCATCCATGTAAAGGAGGTGAGATATAACCTGACCACCTCTCCTCAATCGATAGCCTAGACCTGAATCCTCCAGCAGTGTGCTTAGAGGATTCAAGGCTAAGCAGAACCAAAGTGGACTCAAACTGTCGCCCTGAAATATACCTCGCTCGATCCTTATCGGTTCGCTATTCCTCTGGATATTTCGACATCCTGGATAGCGAAGGACCGTCCTCCACTGCCCCATACACGACATCAGGAAGGTGCGTAGAGTTGCATCTATTTTGTACAACTCCAGCACCCTCATGAGCCATGTATGTGGCACCGAGTCATAGGCCTTCTTATAATCTATCCAACATGTCGACAGATCCTTTCGGGAACGACGAACCTGCTGGCTAATGGTCATATCGATGAGGAGCAGCTCCTTAGTACCGCGGGACCCGTTCCCACATCCATTTTGAGAGGCAGACATGATGGAGTTGGTGTCTATGTGTTTGTTAATTTTAGCTCTCAAAATGGATGTAAGAACCTTATAGACCGTCGGTAGACAAGTGATCGGTCTATAATTTCTGGGTTCCGCAGTACTACCTGATTTATGGAGCAGGTGGGTTATTCCTGTCGTTAGGAACTGGGGCAGTGATCCTGACTGTAAGGCTGACTGGAACTGGGATGCCAAGCGGGCGTGCGACCTTTGGAACCACTTTATCCAAAAGTTGTGCAGCCCGTCCGGCCCTGGAGATTTCCAGTTAGGTAACGGACGGACTGCACGAGCTACATCTTGGGGGCTGATGGTAAGTGCCCCCATTTGTGGTATGTGATCACACGCTCGCTCGACCTCCCTAGTCCAATCACCCTCAGTGTGACTGACAGGCACCGACCAGATGCTTCGCCAGAATGAACACATGGCGTCATCATCCGGTAGCTGCGTGTCAGCCACACCTTGGTCAGGTCGCTCCCAAGCCCTATAGACCCACCTTTCATCGCTCTGGAATGTGCGATTCTGAGTGTACCGCTCCACCCTCCGCCTGTACCGACGAATACGGTTTGCCCATGCACAGATCTTCTGCTTCAGGAAGTCGATACGCTCTGTGACGCAGGTCAAATAATCTCGAGGACTAATATCCATCCCCGAGAACGCCCGCCTCACAAAGCGCATCACTCTAGGGCGAGTATTGCCCTCCCTGAAACAGATTAGCTTGCCGATGAGTGCTCTAGCCTCACCTATACGACGCTCAATCCTGCACTGCCAAGTTGGTACAGCTGGTTTTGGTCGAGTAACTCTGTCATTATTATGAAATTTAACATGAGCTACACGACATGCCGCTACAGCTGCACAGTACAAGATCGAGTGGGTATCGGCGAGGTCTTTGCTGCCATCAAAACAATTTGACAGCTGCGAGTCTAGAGCACACACCAGCGCCTTGTTTTTCTTGTGCATGGGCAAACGAGGTAAACGTGGTCTAAGTCCAGGCGGAGTGGAACGGTACTCCCGGAAAGCATCCTCCAAAGCGCTCCTCAACTGTACATTGCACTGGGAACTCACGGATATAGCCCCGCTATCATCCTCTTCACCAACGCGGTCGGGTCGTGGTGAAGCACTTGGTAAATTTTGCAGTTGCACCGCGACCATAGGTGAATCAGATGTAACACGGCTATTCCGTGATTCGAGACGTAGTCGATCAAGTACGACGTCATCCAGCATATGGTTACGCTGGATGACCCGCACCTGATCCGACAGTCGTTGCGCCGACACGTTGACAGCTGGCTCAAGCACCTGAAACAGAGAGAGCATCCGACCACGGTACGCAGTCAAGTTACTTCCCCCCTCTGTAGCCCCAAAGTATGCGCGCATGACATTTTCGTTGACAGTTTGTGTCCACCTCATGCGCTGCACACTTCCACCGGGAGCGGGGACCCTATCAGAGGCCGGTGGGCCTCGGGGTCCTAAACTGGCCGGTGGTCGGCCTCTTCCACGTCGACGTACTGGTGGTGGTGTCGTCGGCGGTGAGAAGTATTCGTCACTCGAGCTCGACGCAACTGCAGCGGCCGGTATCACTTGACTCACGTCTGGAGCAGGTTCCGGCAACTGCGAGGCGGAGCTTAGCGACGAACCCGAAGATGTTGGGTGTGTGTTTCGTAGGTGTTGCGCCCGACTTCTCGTCAGCATTGTACTGCTATTCTATTCTCCATATTTATTTGATTTATTATTCCATTCTCATTCTAGTATTATTGTAAGTTCTTCTTGTAATGTGATACAGTATTTTTTGGTTTATGTTAATTTCGGGTTGGAAGGAATGATGAAGAAACACCATATTGCACATAATTTATCATTGTTGCAAGATTGTTGCATTAATAGTTTAAAAATCTAATAGAAAATACACGGAGAAAATATTTTTACAACCGTCAGCTTGACAGTCGGGCCACAGATTATTATTATTATTATTAATATTTTTAATAACATAGTTACATGACGGACAAAAAAAATTTAGTCAACATCCCTATTGTAAAGCTCTTTGTAAAAGTTTAGAGAGAATAATTATATTAACTTAGAATATTACCTGATCCTTTTTAATACCCTCCTCTTGATCTGACCTAAATAAATTGTAGGAACGCTTGTTTCAAGATAATATCAAGCATCTTTCATCTTTTCGTCACAACGATACGGTCTGATATCGAACTATCTCTGACACAGATACTCGTATAAACATCACATCTTCATAAATAAACCTGTTATTTTTACAAAAAAACAAATAGAAACAATTGTTTTATCCATAAAAATGAAAACAAATGTTGCGTTCAAATAAAAGGAGCAATAAATAATTCAGACGCGTCAGTTTGCTGTAATTTATCGCGCCGGTACATCGATGGGGACAGCAGGATTGTACTGATTGAATGTTACGATAGTATGGATTTAGGCAGAAATGCGATAAGGGTGATCGACGGGAACGTGCTGTAAGGGGTTGCAAAAAGGAACTTTACCCTTAAATAGTCAGAGTTCGCATTATTTTTATCATCATAGTCCCTTTTTTTTTGTATGGGAAATCATCAATGACTTCTCCCGCTCTGGGTGGAGCGGGAGAGGGCGTGTCAGACTTTTACTGACTAAAACTCACCCGTGTTCCTATTGTGTTGCCGATGCCACGTTATCTCTTTCGAACCCGTGACCCTGGCAGGCATCGGCCCTTTCGGACCCCATCACTGCTAACATCTCTTTGAAGACCGCGTGGAATACAACGTGCCGTCGACCCGGGCCTGGTCCTCACCGGACGGCAAGCTACCCATTGCTCGCCGTCCGCAAGCCCGCGCCCATGGTGGCCGGGAATCGGCTATCAATAATTCACGACGCCCAGGGCGTCTCAGGACGTCTCCTGTGGCGACTAAGAGCATGTGGGCGTAAAAGTTGCCTCTCCCTCACGCGTTTCACCTCCTCCTTCGCGAGTGTTATTGCTTCGCAGAAGGAGGTGACGGCTTTCCATGCGTTCTCGCTCCGTACCATGGCTTGGACCAGGGGCCCTACTCCCTAAGTCCGTCCGTCTTTCCGTCCGTCCGTTCATCCGTCCGTCTGACATTACGATCCATCAAAACAAGTGTAAAAGTTAAATTTTTCGGACGGGCAAAAGCGCATCGGTAGTAGGGATAACTGGCAAATCATGTTGTCATTGATACTTCGTTCGGGACCCGAACCAATCATCCATCCGTAGGTGATAAAGAGTAAGAATCAACCGTAACTAAGGCCGAAACTACGGGCTTCGTGCTTAGGGAGTAGGCCCCCAGGTTCGGATGCGAGAGATTGCCGCCACCGATTGCCTCCACGACAACACGGCGGTGCTCCGCCTAAGCCGTCATCATAATCCCTACGAGTAAGCCATGCCATACTATGTGTGCTCCAACCCCGCTCAGTCGGTCAGTCAGAAAGATGAAGCTAGTCGCCCATTCCAAAGTGTAGTAGGTTCCTATGGAGAAGAACTCTACGGAAACTCTTTTGAATCAAGATATGGTTACAAAATATTGGTTACATCATACATGTTGAAATTATACATGTGAGAACGTGAGAACGTGAATCGTTCTCACGTTCTCACATGTATAATTTAAAACGTCCAACGCAGAACGTTAAAAGCGTCCGTAATAAAAATATAAAAAAACAATTCAAAAATTCAATTAAAATAACACGTGGCAGCTTAGATATTTATTTATTTATATCCTCACAACTATTTTTACAGGTATAACCCAATGCAATAGTGAAGCAAACTTAAAAACTTATTAACTAAAACTTATTACATACAGGGTGAAATTTTAATCGTTTTAATCCTCTTAAGGGGTCATTATACTCACCATTATGAACAACTTTTACTATGGGACCAAACCTGAAATCGCGAAAAAAAAAATCAGCTGTTCAGTACATTTTGACGAGTTATGCGAACATAAATGTACTGAACAACTGATTTTTTTTTTCGCGATTTCAGGTTTGGTCCCATAGTAAAAGTTGTTCATAATGATGAGTATAATGACCGCTTAAGAGGATTAAAACGATTAAAATATCACCCTGTGTAATGTTATCCTTGTGAATTCACTGAGTGTACACGCAAAAACGTCTATCTCCTCTGCTACAAGGTTAAGGGTGCGAATATGACCTGCCTCCACGGATAGCGCCCGTTCATGAACCTGACGCATGGATTAGCACCATTCCGCTCAAGCATTTTGAAGTTGACATGATAAAAAAATCTGCCAAGTGCGAGTCGGACTCGCACACGAGGATATAAAAAATACAACTGTTTAAAAAAACACGTTTCTTCTGTGGGGACTGGGGATTTTAAAGTTTATTGTTATTTGTTACAGCGGCAATAGAAATACACAATCTGTGAAAATCTCAACTGTCTAACTGTTACTGTTCATGAGATACAGTAGGCTACAACCCGTTGACAGGCAGACGGACGGACAGAGTACGGACGGAGGCTCAGTATTAGGGTTCCGTTTGGCACCCTTCGGGTACGGAACCCTAATAAGATCTTTATATCAGCTCTTGAAAGTCCACTATCGCTACATTATATAAAGACCATAGAGAAGCAATGCCAAAATCACCTGGCTTGACAGACGGATCGGAGTTACCTGCAAACAACTCGAAGTTGCATATTTAGATACTATTATTATATGATATCTTATCATCACCCTCATTCAGTTTTTACTCTATATCCACTTGTACCTAAATAAAGAAGGGTAGCCAATTCTAGGCAGAAATCTCACAGCCCTACCAAATAATGCATGTACACAGTGTTGCTAAACTTAGCATTCAAATGGAAATCAAAACATTTCACAGACAAACAGATTTCACAAAAGAAAAAAAGGCACTAGCTGTGAGGGCCGACCAATCTATATCCTCCCGGGCTGTCCTCTGAATTTTTAACGAACACTCCCTCTCTACGCAAATTGAAAAAGAAACTACCAAGCATAAATTCCGAAGAGATTTTTTCTCTTTACCTTTAAAAAAAATGTTTGTTTCTCTCCGTTCATTGTGTCTTTTGAAGTTTGTCAAAGAAATTAAGTTAAATTTTGATAAATTGCTCCGTCGTGTTGTTATTTTTTTTTTTGTTGCAAGTTAAGTGTTTTTCGGGTAACAATTTGTTAATTATTATTTTGAGCAAAGATTACAGTTTTTTCTTTTTATTTTATGTTTGTTTTTTCTTGTCTGTGTTGATTTTTGTTTATTATTTACTGTCTGGAGATAAAAAGTATTTGAGATAAAAAACTGTTTAGTGGAAAAAATAAGTAGGTATTAATGTGAATGCCCTGTCGACTTAGATAATATACATCTTGATCGAGCCACCGCGTGGCCGGTCATGAGACAGCAATATAATTCTTTTTCTAGGTTATGTGGTATTAGAAATGAGGTTTAACGTAAGAAATCTTCCATATTTTGGACTGAAACCCATGTCAATACATTCGCACAATGCAAAAACTGTCCAAAAAAGTTAAATTAATCGACGCAAGATAAATTTTGTAACAGTGAAAGCACTTTGTTTGGCTAACATTTGAAAGTTCGCCAAGCAAAAATGCGGCACGCCATAAGAGACAGAAGATACGATGCTTTGTCTCAATTTTCCTACTAATTTCGTATACAGGGTGACCTGAAATTAGTGGCGGACCCGTTAAGGGGTGATAGTAGGCATCAATTCCAGTCGATATCACTCTTAGACCTACTGTCCTAAAGTTAACCCATTTCAAGTTATTCCTACTTAAAGAATTTTACAAAAAAATCCTACTTTAAATCTTAAAATAGCTCTAAATCGTAAAATTTGGTCTTTTTGGACCATTTTTTTTTTGTATTGCAAAAAAAGTACCAGATATACCAATTTTTAGGATTTACAGCTATTTTAAGATTTAAAGTAGGGTATTTTTTGTAAAATTCTTTAAGTAGGAATATCCTGAAATGGGTTAACTTTAGGACAGTAGGTCTAAGAGTGAAATCGACTGGAATTGATCCCTACTATCACCCCTTAACGGGTCCGCCACTAATTTCAGGTCACCCTGTATATGTGTCTCATTTCCACACTTCACACTGTAATCATGGCAACGTCTAGATGTTTAATGTCATTGCCTGTTATTGACTAATGTCAGTAGCAGCCCAGAGACTGTTTTTGTGCTTGGTTGTTTATGTGCACATCAGACTCGCCCTCTATTACATAGACTAACGGCCAGTTTCTTCATCAAAAGTAACAGCCAAAGTAACGTCACAAAGTTAAAGTAACTGCCGATTTCAGCAGCGCGCACTCTACGAAGGAACTCGAGGAAGAACCTTCACTTTGACATTTTGGCACCACTTGACAGTAAAATATGGTGCTAGCTGCCATGTGTAAAAAAAAACTCCCCACGCTTTTTTGGGGAAATTACGACGTTTGTGTAATGGCAACTCTTTTGACTTTTACTTTAGCTGTAACTTGAATCAAGAAACACATTTACTGTAGTATCAGTAAAGGTCAAGGAAAAGTCAATACTTTTACTGATTCATGAAGGAACTGACTGTTAAAAATAACGGGCAAAAAGTAGGTGTATAACACGTCTGCCTGCATGCCGATCTGAGAGATACAGGAGTGACATTATATTAATAAAAACCGGTCAAGAGCTAGTCGGACTCGCGCACCGAGGATTCCGTTCCGATTTCTGAAAAAGTGTGTTATTTAGAGACATCGTTTTATTTTTCCTGTAATCTTTACATAAACTTCTATCACATAGAATGATTTCAGATTTTTCGCTTAGCAAACTTCGGAGATAGAGAGGGGGGAGGGGGGACGGTATTTTTTTTTACATTATTCATCAAAAGTCGAAAACTATGCGGCCTAAAACAAAGAAAAAAAATGTTTGAGAATGTGCAAACAGCGTTATTTCTTATGATACCCCACATGCCCTAGTAGCCCCACTTTGAATTTTTAAGACCCCAAAAAAAAAAAAAAATATTTCTTTCTTATTTGCAAAATAGTTGGGTAAACGTCATCTAAAACTGTTCCAAATTTCAAGTTGATAGCATTAGTAGTTTTTGAGATATCCAGCTGTGACAGACAGACAGACAGACTGAGTCGCACCATAAGGGTTCCTTTTTTACCATTTTGGTACGGAACCCTAAAAAGGGACCATCTTATTCTAGTAACCTGATTCTAAAACCAGATTTGCACCTAATACGATCATTTTTTCTCTGGCACGCGTAAACCCAGTCCTCTACCATTTCAAACAGCCATTGTGTTGGATAATCGGCGATAAGCTGGTATTTGAAAGGGAAACACTTCCTGTATCGGTAAGCGACGACTGAACGATAGGGTTGGAACGACCACATCCCACTTTTATGAACATATGTACAGGACAATTCTTACACGAAATAGGCCATCCCTTTCCCTCGTAAGAGGCCTGTCCAGATGTCTTTTAAAATGACTTTACTTATGAACTTTACATCCTTCAAATTATTTCGAACAGGCTTATTTTTTAAGAAGAAAACCGGTCAAGTGCATGTCGGACCACGCACAATAAAGGGTTCCGTAGTTGGGATGAATTTATTTCCCGAACAAACTTAATATTTTAGTTAAAAAACATGTTTTGAACTGCAAATGTAAGTTTGTACGAGCAATATTGAGTGATTTACCATGTTATTTTAAGACTAATTCTTTATATTATTTTTAAAATTTTGGGCCCAGCAGTTCGGAGGTAAAGGGTATAGTAAATTTTCATCTGTTTTCATTAATAAATTTAACACTATTTATTTTAAAATAAATAAAATATATTTGAAATCCTCATTTATCAATTATCAGGTAGCCCTTTTATTTGATATCATGTCACACCACACGGAATATAGTTTGCAAAACTTGTTTTTTTTTTTTAATTTTCTTAATCTTCAAGTATAGAACTATTCTTTATATTATTTTCAAAATTTTAGGCTCAACGGTTTCGGAAATAAGGGGTATTTATTTTAAAATTAGAAATAAAATATATTTGAAATATTATGTACTTAGCCTTATTTGATATGTCACACCACCACACCCTCACAATCAAAATTTAGCAAATTAGTAAATGTAAAAAAAAACTGGTCTGTTAACTCTAACAGACCTTTTCCACTAACCTAATTTAATTTAATGAAAGCAAAGTCGCAATACAAGTAAAGTAGTTACAATTTAAAGCACAATTTAAAGCACTATGTAAATCAGTTGTTTAGGAACAACTGTTTGTTTGTTTCGGAATTATTCCAATCTGAAAGTTTTTCAATCGACTGGTTTTGACTTTGGATCGATCGGAACTAACTTTTACTATTGACTTTTACAACAATCTTCTGTGTTTTTAATCTAGGTGTGTAATAATAAACAGTCTATAATGGATAAAAGTATAGACAGAGAAATTGATGGGTGACCATATTTATATAGGTACCCAGACTCCGTGTTCCGTGGAAAGCACGCCGGCTGTCATTGGACCTTACGGGTCGTCAGAAGCCCGAAAGTCTGACAACTAGTCTTACCAAAGGGTACCAATACGATACGTGGCTAAGTTATAACAGCCGCACGAATCAATCGTTCAGATTTAGCTACGCCTGCCGCGGTTAGTCCGTGGATGGGTGACCATCTTTTATAACGCCCTCCGTGCCTCGGAAAGCTTGTTAAGCCATTGGTCCCGGCCGTCATTCGAGGATCTTTGACAGTCGTTACGGGTCGTCAGAAGCCCGAAAGTCTGACAACTAGTCTTACCAGGGGTAGCGGTATTCCCAGTTACTGGGTTGTGGAGGTCAGGTAGGCAGTCGCTCCATGTAAAATACTGGTATTCGGTAGCATCCGGTTAGACTGGAACCCGACCCAAACACATCTGGGAAAAGGCTAGGCAGATTGACTGAGACCAGAAGTTATAATATTGTCAGTCAGATAAGTAGCGGGGCTGAGTACATCTATACAGGGTTATTGGTAAAACACCAGCAACCTCTTAAGGGGTCATTGTACACATCATTATGAACAATGTTTACTAGGGGACCAAACCTGAAATCACGAAAAACAAATCATGAAACTAGTCCAAATGTAGGGAGCAGCTGATTTTTTTTCGCGATTCAAATTTGGTCCCATAGTAAAAGTTGTTCATAATGATGTGTACAATGACCCTTTAAGAGGTTGCTGGTGTTTTACCAATAACCCTGTATAAATATTTTTCTATATTTTTCTGGTCTAAAAAATAATTTTATAAAATTTTTGTAAGTATTCATTTTTATTAAAATAATTAATATATTATTTTTTTTTTTTTTGTTTATTTTTCAAAGAATAGTTTACACATTATATTGGTCCTTGCGATATAAGCCTCCAGTTTAGTACTTCCAAGTACATTATTTTTAGAAATAAACTGTGACTAAGTATCGTTATTCATTGGCACTATTATTCGTGTTATGACAGTTAAATTCTACAATATAAATCAAAACCAATATTTAACCAAACCATAAACACTTATTGCTATCCGGCCTAGCCAAACGTTATATTCAAGCTGTTTGTATTGAAAGCATAAACAACACAATCATTCAATGAGGCAATACAAACACCGTACGACATCGCATCAGCGTTGTACTCCAATCAGTCCATAGTATCAGTCGCATTGTCTTTTGTTTCATATTAGTACCGTGGGCGAATAGTGATTCGGAGTATTTTAGATGGTAATGCCGGTAATGCTATTAAATACGACTGTACAGTAGTCAACTATGCTGCAGTAAAATGACTACACTTCTTATATGTCATTTAATTAAATACGACTGTACAGCAGTCAACTATGCTGCAGTAAAATGACTACACTTCTTATATGTCATTTCATTAAATACGACTGTACAGCAGTCAACTATGCTGCAGTAAAATGACTACACTTCTTATATGTCATTTCATTAAATACGACTGTACAGCAGTCAACTATGCTGCAGTAAAATGACTACACTTCTTATATGTCATTTCATTAAATACGACTGTACAGCAGTCAACTATGCTGCAGTAAAATGAATACACTTCTTATATGTCATTTAATTAAATACGACTGTACAGCAGTCAACTATGCTGCAGTAAAATGACTACACTTCTTATATGTCATTTCATTAAATACGACTGTACAGCAGTCAACTATGCTGCAGTAAAATGACTACACTTCTTATATGTCATTTAATTAAATACGACTGTACAGCAGTCAACTATGCTGCAGTAAAATGACTACACTTCTTATATGTCATTTCATTAAATACGACTGTACAGCAGTCAACTATGCTGCAGTAAAATGACTACACTTCTTATATGTCATTTCATTAAATACGACTGTACAGCAGTCAACTATGCTGCAGTAAAATGACTACACTTCTTATATGTCATTTCATTAAATACGACTGTACAGCAGTCAACTATGCTGCACTAAAATGACTACACTTCTTATATGTCATTTCATTAAATACGACTGTACATCAGTCAACTATGCTGCAGTAAAATGACTACACTTCTTATATGTCATTTCATTAAAAAAAGATTCCCATTTTCTAACGATATGACAATAGAAACGACAGTAGAAGTGTCATTTTACTGCATTTATTAATTAAAAGTCCGACATTAGTTTAAAGCTTATGTTGATGACTAGATGTTATATAACAATTTAACAATGTGGGTACTATAGGAAAATAACACATTATAATATGACTAGATGTTATATAACAATTTAACAATGTGGGTACTATAGGAAAATAACACATTATAATATGACTAGATGTTATATAACAATTTAACAATGTGGGTACAATAGGAAAATAACACATTATATATGACTAGACGTTATATAACAATTTAACAATGTGGGTACTATAGGAAAATAACACATTATATATGACTAGATGTTATATAACAATTTAACAATGTGGGTACTATAGGAAAATAACACATTATATATGACTAGATGTTATATAACAATTTAACAATGTGGGTACTATAGGAAAATAACACATTATATATGACTAGATGTTATATAACAATTTAACAATGTGGGTACTATAGGAAAATAACACATTATATATGACTAGATGTTATATAACAATTTAACAATGTGGGTACTAAATAGGAAAATAACACATTATATATGACTAGATGTTATATAACAATTTAACAATGTGGGTACTATAGGAAAATAACACATTATATATGTTATGGAAATACATAAGGAATCACATTTCATATCATATTCAGCACATTTAATAATTTTCCTTCAATTTACATTTGCCATAATCGAACTAATTTAGGAATTACAAAATAGTTAGGACTTATGCACACGTTGATATATGTTGCCCATTTTCACAGACTGTAAGAGAATACTTGTAGACAGGACTCGTTGCTGTGTTGAACTGCATGCTCGACTCGATCAACTCGTGAAATGCCTTTAGTTTATAAAGGCTCGTTTGCTGAGCGGCCTGCCGTCAGGTGGCGGAAGTGACGTCATGAAGCTTTGTCCAAGTTAATAAACCATTGTCGATAACGGTCAGGGAAAATAAATGTTGTTCAGAATGCTCAATGCACACTACGTCAATTTGCCGTGTTATAGCCATTTTAGACAACTGTCATAGAATGAGAGTTGTGATTTGAATAAATGGGCAATTTATGTTGGTAGTCAATTCGATTAACAATTAAATTCCTTTAGGTAAAGAAATGGTGGAAGAAGAGTTTTATTATTGTAGTAACAAGGGAGGTCCTGTAGTGCTATTTAGTAAACTTCACTTGGAACTTTACTCAAGTGGTATAAATATATAGGGTACGCCCATTTTTGAAAAGTGTCTCAATTAGATTCTATAGTGCTAATAAGCCACTCACAAAAACATAGAATTTTTAATCAATCGATAAGTGCCATAAAAATGCATTTACTTAATTATAATTTACATTTTCAAATTACGCGCGAAAATGCTGGACGCAGTGGGTGCCATATTGCTATGTGGTCATGACGTCAGTTCGCTGAGTAAACAAACTCTTTATATAAGCTGAGCAGTTGGCAGTTGACATTGACACTTTTTAATTTATACAGCCGTAATGACGTTAAACATGGCGGTTACTTTCATGGTGTTAGAAAACAGATTAAAAAAAAACTGAAAACTTTGAATTGAATTTTAAAATTTATATTATGAAAACTAACATTTTCCAACTGTTTTTTGCCTAAGCTATCTAAATAATATATTTTTAGATTTTTTCTCATATGAGTAAAATACCGTATTCGAAAGTGAACTCATTTGTTTTTAAAGTAAATCGTCGCTGTTTCTCAACGGGAAACCGTTCGAATTTGAAAGAAAAGAAAATAAAGAAAAGAAAGAAAAACACATTTATTTAGCACAGACTAAATTAAAGAGGCAAAACAAAAAAAAAAAAAAAAAAAAAAAAAAAATCAACATTTGCGATGCAACAACAAAAAAAAAAAAAAATTCGAAGTGATGTTTAGAGAATAGCACTACTGCATATAAGACAGTAACGATTCAAGACAAAACGAAGTTTATACAATCCGAGGCAGAGTATCTGAGGTAAATACACGGTAGAGATAATTCGAAGTAGATACGATCTATCTGTCACAGCCAACTGGTTTAATTAGACGTTTAGTTAACCGCCTAGCCTTTTAACTTAACGGCGGACGTTCATATATCTGAATGATATTCAATTATAAGTTAGGTTGGAATTGTGACCAGGCACACGCGAGCCGAATTGGTCGGCTTGTTTTAATTTAATTTATATTTTGATTTTTTTTTTTTAAATGTTTTTATTACGGACGCTTTTAACGTTCATCGTTCTCACATGTATAATTTCAACATGAATGATGTAACCAATATTTTGTAACCATATTTTGATTTAAAAGAGTGTCCGTGGAGTTTCTTGCCCGTTCTTCTCCATAGATCTACGTTTTGGAATGGGCAACTAGCTTCAACTTTCTGACCGACTGACCGACTCTTTGACAATTCAAAAGTGCCTGTAATTGGTTTAATTGAAATAAATGCTTTGAGTTTGAGTTTGAGTTTGTAGCAACTAAGTCAGGGCACCCCGACCAAATGGGTTAGGTTAGGTTAGAAGTGAAGAGTGTGAAGTGTGTTTCTCGCACCCGCAGCCTCCGACGCAGGTGTACGAGAGAACACCGGGGTGGTTTGACAGACCCGTCTGCCCACCCCAGGGCGGAGGACATCCATCAGGATTTCCACACCGACAAAAAACATAAAAAAAAGAGAATGAAGCAAGTGGTGCCACGGTAGCGGCCGTCGAGCACTACTTCCAAAAGCTAGGCGGCTAAACGGCTTATTAAACCATTTGTCTGCGACATATCTATCAGGTATTACCTGCCTAGCCTTTTCCCAACTATGTTGGGGTCGGCTTCCAGTCTGGACAAAAAAAAAAAAATAGGCCAAAAATGTATAAGAACGATGAAAAATATTTCATTTCTCCCACTGGGCATGTGTTGTGGAGTACCTAGTAGTCGTATACAGGGTGTTTGGCGCATGGACCGACACAATTTTTTGGGGGATTGGGGGGTCATTTGCTAGGTTTCACCTAAAGACCTCCATGTCCTAAGGGTGACGGTAATTGAGATATGTTTTTTTTTGTGCTTTCTTTGAATTACCCAAAATCTCGCCTTTGAATCGATATATTTTTTTTGTTTATGGTTGCAATAGAACAAAATAAATTTTATAATAGTCTGCAATGTATTTTTATTCTAAATAAATTATTATTTGATGTAATTGATCAGTAAAAAATGACTTACGTGCTTCCAAAGTCTTAAAAATGTTTAAATGTATGAAAAGTTACTACTCTTAAATTCATTTTTTTTTTTAAATAAAGCCATTTTGACCTTATTTTTATCTCAAAAAGTTCTTTAGCTTGTTCCTTTAAGGGTATGCTACACGCTATGAAAAACAATTCAAATGTAGTCAAAATACTAGTTAGAGAGTCAGTTATGGAGTGTTTTAAGAAAAGACTTATTACGGTTACTATATTTTTTTATTTTATTTCGAATAAGAATACATTGTACACTATAATAAAAATTATTTTGTTCTTTTACAACCATAAACAAAAAAAATATATCGATTCAAAGGCGAGATTTTGGGTAATTCAAAGAAAGAACAAAAAAAAAATAAAACTATTACCGTCACACTTAGGACATGGAGGTCTTTAGGTGAAACCTAGCAAATGACCCCCCCAATCCCCCAAAAAATTGTGTCGGTCCATGCGCCAAACACCCTGTATACATACTACATTAGACATATGTAACTCTATGTATAGCTGTATCTATGTAATCGTTAATCAGGCATATTCATTTTTGTTAATAAAGTAGTATAGTTTGCACCTTCAACCTGATCGCATGTGTTTTATTTACTCTCCCGATCGCCGAACTTCACACATCTAACCGGATGCAGCTGAATACCCGGTTTTTACATGGAGCGTCTGCCTATCTAACCTCCACAACCCCATTACTGGGCAACACGATACGCCTTGGTAAGACTGACTCAGACTTTCGGGCTTCTGATGACCCGTAACAACTGGCACAGATCTACAAATGATAGCCAGAACCAATAGTTTAACGTGCTTTCCGAGGCACGGAGGGTTCTTGGTATGTCAAGATGGTCACCCATCCATTGACCTGATCGATCGAGCCGTGCGGCTGTTATTACTTAGCCATAAGCCCCTCTATCAGGTAATAGAAACAAAAGAAACGAGAAAGATGAGATAAATAATTAAAAAAACAGTAAATTTTGTTATACTCAACGTTTCTTTAATACAAAATTTTTATAATATATGCAACTTAATCACATACTCATAACGATACGGGCAATGAACTCCATGTAAAAAGAACATGAACTTTATTAGTAATTAACTATTGTAAAAAATGTTGAATACGCAAGTCAGGGGTTTTATCCGGGGCGTCGGCAATGCGCCTGCGTAACGCAGCACCGGGGGGCTGTGGTCCAAGTGATAAGAGAGCGGCGATTATTAATTATTAAATATTTAATATTTACTAGCTGCGCCCCGCGGTTTCACCCGCGTTAGACCGGGATAAAAAGTAGCCTATGTGTTAATCCAGGGTATAAGCTATCTACATACCAAATTTTATGGCTAATCTGATAGGTCTAAAAAAGAACGCAATGGCAACGCAATGAATGAGATGACGCCTAAAGTACAAAAACAGTAAAAATATGGACTAAAACAGACAACAGAGATGCTATTAAAGATAGTAGATCTACTGTTAAAACAGTAGGGTTGGCAACACTTTCGGTAGTTCTCTTAATAATTTCTCCTCTTCCAAGTTCTTCAATCTTCGATCATGATAAAATTGGTTTAAAACTGGATAAGTAATAGAACAATCTAAATAATTAAAATAATAACAATATTGTCAGATCATAATGATTCGCCACCATATTAATTTATTATTCACTAGCGACCCGGCCCTGCTTCGCACGGCTTTTTCTATTTGACAAAACATGAAGGTTTCTATATTATTTATAAAGGTAAATATTATTATAATATGCATAATAAATCTTCCGGAATAAATTCTCTAAATTATAGTGAAAACCTCATCAAAATCTGTTGCGTAATAAAAAAAAACAACGCGGCCACATAGACAGACACGAATAGCGTCTTTATTTTATAATAAGTAATAAATGATAATGATTTGCTTGTTAAATGGCTAGGGTTAACTGTTCGAGTAAATCTATTTGAATAAAATCAGCAGTTGTATTTTGCATGTGGGCATGATAATTATTAAAAAGTTTTTGAATTAAAATACCACTACCTATATTAAGACAACAATGAACAACTACCAATTAAGAACTTGTACAGATGACGCGTTTTACGCGCTACTCGACTCAGGCATAAATAGCATCATCTGAACAAGCTCTCAGAAAATCTCAATTTAAATTTACATAACTGAAACCTTTGCCTTGCACCACGCGTCAAGGGTGGTAGGACTGATGTGAACTTTGAGCGAGAGCGAGACGGCAATACTTGCAGTTACTACTCAACCTTATAACAGCTATAATATCGACACATATTAATAACCGAACTAAATATAATGTAACTACAGAGCGTGTATTAGAAAGATGTGGTCAAATATAAGGGTGTGGTACAGACGACCAAACTGAACAACAATAAAACGATCAAATATAATAAACAACAATAAATCGACGAAAACGATCAAATTGACGACACGTTTGGCGCAGTGGTTGAGCGATTGACTGCTGCGCAGCATGTCGCGGGTTCGATTCCCGCACGGAACAAATATTTGTACGACCTACAAGTATTTGTTCCGAGTCTGGGTGTTTTTCTATCTATAATATGTATGTATTTACAAAAAAAAAAAAAAATTATATAAGTAGTTTATCAGCCATCTCGTTACCATAACACAAGCATTAGGTTGCTTAGCTTGGGACTAGATGGCGTTGTGTGAAATGTCCAAGGATATTTATTTATTTATTTATTTATTTATAAAAATACAGGCCTAGGCTTAGTTTGACTCCAAATCTCCCACAAATTATGACAAAAGTTTGTCCAAATACCTGTCAACTTAATATGTATAGCTAGTATTATAAGAATGTAATTTGTGAAGATAAATAAATAAACGTAATTTTAACTAACTCTATGGGATCAACATCGTAATCGCGAAAAAATAATCAGAAGTCTGACCCATACATTTGGGTCAAGTAGGTATTGAAGTTTTATATGGGAAAGTTGATAATATTTTTTCACGATTTCTTTGTTCCCATGGAGAAAGTTGTTCAGTTTGAGTTTGCTGGTCTGTACCACACCCTTAAATTTTTACCGCCTTTCTGTTACACCCTGTATGTGATAGCAAAGTATGATTGTACAAGTATCAAGGCTCTTACAGACAGAGGCGATATCGCGTCGCGACGCGATATGTCTCTACGGATATAATATCGAAATATCGCGTCGCGACCGCGATATCGCCTCTGTCTGTAAGAGCCTTCACGTGGCTTTCTGAAGTTTCTGAAAGTAACGTGTAAACGTTTAAACTAATCATTAGGTAATTATTTTTGTATGTCATGTTCATATTAAATATTAGTATATCCCACCCTGTAATCTTCTTTCCGTGATTTTATATATTTTTTTAATGTAAATATCTATTGTTTTGAATTTTGAATTTTAATTGTATTTTATTTTTATTTTTAAGTTAATTACGTTGTTGTTTTGTGGTGAATCTTGTGTATACCTGTAATAGGCGTACATACCAGTACTTTTATTATCATATTACTCTGTTTTATTTTTAGGGTTCCATACCAAAATGGTAAAAAAGGAACCCTTATGGTGTGACTCAGTCTGTCTGTCTGTCTGTCTGTCTGTCACAGCTGGATATCTCAGGAACTACTGATGCTATCAACTTGAAATTTGAAATAGTTTTAGATGACGTTGACCCAACTATTTTGCAAATAAGAATGAAATAAAAACAATTATATTTATTTTTGCAACAGGGACTGAAAGGGGGTCTTAAAAATTTAAAGTGGGGCTAATATGGCATGTGGGGTATCATATGAAAGAGCGCTGTTTGCACATTCTCAAACTATTCTTTATTTTTTTAGGCCGCATAGTTTTCGACTTTTGATGTAAAATGTAAAAAAAAATACCGTTCCCCCCCCTTATCTCCGAAGTTTGCAAAGCGAAAAATCTGAAATTATTCTATGTGATAGAAGTTTATGTAAAGATTACAGGAAAAATAAAACGATGTTTCTAAGTAGCACACTTTTTCAGAAATCGGAACGGAACCCTCGGTGCGCGAGTCCGACTCGCTCTTGACCGTTTTTTTTGTATGTACTGCTGTTTGTTGTACCTAGTAAATAAATAAATAAATGTATTTAATGTAAAATGTTTCAGTGGGACTAGCAAGAACTCGCGGAATAATATTAAATTCGAACGATTTTAAAATTGAAAATATTCGTTTCACAAATAATATTTCCTTAGTTTTAACACTTTATTCATGTAGATGGGTGACTAAAAGCTCTTACAGACAGAAGAGATATCACGTCGCGACGTGTCGCGTAGCGGTGTTGCGACGCGATAATATCGCAATATCGCTCGTGATATCGCCTCTGTCTGTAAGAGCCTTTACTCGTATTGTGCTTGTATTGTATCACACTAATATTATAAAGGCGAAAGTTTGTGAGGGTGTGTGTGTGTGTGGGGGTGTGTGTGGGTGTGTGGGGGTGTGTTTGTATGTTTGTTACTACTTCACGCTCAAACTGCTATACCGATTTAGATGAAATTTGGTATGTAGCTAGCTTATACCCTGGATTAAAACATAGGCTATTTTTTATCCTGGTATACGTGGGTGAAACCGCGGGGTGCAGCTAGTTTTTGATAAAGTTGTATTTGCGATTTAAAAATCGTTTGAATATACGTTAAACGTTTACGTCACGAGTTCCTAACCTACCAGGGCTTGACTGGATGCCCTGATTTTATGGATGGCTTTAAATACAGGGAGCATTTAAGAGAAAAATCGTCCGTGAAATGCTGGAGTTGAATTATAAAACACAGAATACTAGATCTTTAAGAAAGAAGATTTCAATGTGCGATATTGGGTGGTATGTACTTTTCACTTACAAAAATGTTAAAAGAGGTCTTTGTTTTATTTGCTGATTTTATCTTTATTAATCAGCTAGTAAATACGATTTTCTTTTCTCTCGTTTTACGCCTTGACGCTGCCGTGCTAGAAGCGGACAACTATATTATGGTTACTAGCTTTTGCCCCCGGATTCGCCAACGTGGATGCCAAGAAGCGGACAACTATATTATGGTTACTGGCTTTTGCCCCCGGATTCGCCCGCGTGGATGTCGGAAAATATCCCAAGGTATCCTGCTACCGGGAATTCCTTCCTTATTCTTTGTCTACATTATAAAGGGGACCTCTGTGCAAAATTTCAGCTTTCTAGCTTCAAGGGTTTGGGCTGGGCGTTGATGAGTCCGTCAATCAGTCAGTCAGGACTTCTCTGTCTATTTATATAGATAGATAGATAGAAGATTTACTAAAGCATCTTCGAGCAACAATCTATCTGCCTAGCCTTTTCCCAACTATGTTGGGGTCGGCTTCCAGTCTAACCGGATGCAGCTGAATACCAGTATTTTACGTGGAGCGACTGCTTATCTGACCTCCACAACCCAGATACTGGGTAATACGATATCCCTTGGTAAGACTGGTTGTCAGACTTTCGGGCTTCTGACGACCCGTAACGACTGTTAAAGATCCACGAATAACAGCCGGGACCAACGGCTTAACGTGCTTTCCGAGGCACGGAGGAATCTCGGTATGTAAAGATGGTCATCCATCCACTGACCAACCCCGGCAAGCGTAGCTTAACCTGACGGATCAACCCGTGCGGCTGTTGTTACTTAGCCACGAGCTCCTCAATATACAACGATATTATAATTAGTACATCAAGTGGTTCAATATTACCCGTTATTACGGATAGGGGTTGGTAAGTCGAACTATTTGGTATACAAGCAAAAATATTCATCTTTCCACTACACTGCCATCATATTTATTGAAAAAATCAAAATCAAAACTCATTTATTCAAACTAGGCTAATAATCAGCACTTTTCGAACGTCAAAATTACATACGTAACAAAAAATGTTTTAACTGTCCACATTTCACTCGCGATGTGACCTTGAATGGCGGGGTCGCCATGAAGTGTATATATGAAAGTGTGTGTGTGTGTGTGTGTGTGTGTGTGTGTGTGTGTATGTATAGTGTGTGTGGGTATATGAAAGTACATCTGCTCTGGATAACGTCTCGATTCATTGTGTCTTCACATAGTTAGAGCGTACATGAACTAAATACCTTTACTGCTTACTCGGCTAATCCTAACTAAGGAGTGTTTACACACACATACATACTAAGTAATACTACTACACCGATCCCTAACCTGATACTTAACTTACATAGGTACACTACAAGTTCCCCAAAACGCTCGCTCTTCACCACTTCCTAGTGCAATAACTGGGAAGAAGAAATGGCGTAACAAACTCTCTCAGAAGTGTATCAAAAAGAAAAGAGTTGCCTGCTCAGCACACTCACAACATTGTTTAACACTTTGAGCGGAGCGACGTTATAATACGTAAAATTTGATAAACGCTATTTGACACAACGTTTAATCACGTCAGCAAAAAATACGTCGTTCTTTAAAGAACGTGTATAAACGGCTGCGGCCTATACCAATTCCTTCAAGCTACGTCATCACGCCGTATCACTTTAAATTTTCGGACTGCTAGCGCCACTCCATGTTAGTTTTGTTGTACACTTTTTAAGGCTAGTCACACACATACATTATAATTACGCGTACATTCGCAACGTCGACGTGTAGTAACGGTTGTGTCACATTTCATATTATCTTTGCTTGTATGAAAAACCAGAACGTCACTAATCGTCATATATTTTGTATGAGAAAATAGTGTGCCGCGCAACAAACATTTGAATACCCAGATGCTCAGCTGAAAGTGTTAAAATTAGTTGCAAGTGCCTGTATACCGAATAGCATGTTCGACTGTACCTACGTATAGTAGTTATAAATTGCGATGTTTAAACCTAACACGTTGCATTAACCGAGTCGTTAGCACGCTATCGGTGCACGTTAGCATGCTATCGGTGCACGTTCACGTTCCAAAACGTTTAGTTTAGCGTAGTAAGTTTATTGGTTGTAAAAATATCGATAGTTATGTTATGTTTGACTAGCAACCCGAAGGGCAAGTCCCGTATTTTTAACAACGTTCACAATCTCATCTCAGTCACAATCTGTCAAAAATTGTATAGCGTTTACCCATAGACTTAAAAAAAACCGGTCAAGAGCGACTCGGATTCACGCACCGAGGTTTCCGTTCCGTTTTCTGAAAAAGTGTGCTATTTAGAGACATCGTTCTATTTTTCCTGTAGTCTTTACATAAACTTCTATGACATATAATAATTGCAGATTTTCCTCTTTGCAAACTTCCGAGAAAAATTGGGGGTGGAACGGTATTTTTTTTTACATTTTTCATCAAAAGTCCTATGCGGCCTAAAACAAAGTAAAATGAGAGAGTGTGCAAAATAAAACCCCCTTTCAGACGCTATTACAAAAAAAACATATATATTTCTTTCTTATTTGTAAAATAGTTGGGACAAACGTCATCTAAAACTGTTCCAAATTTCAAGTTGATAGCATAAGGGTTCCTTTTTACCATTTTGGTACGGAACCCTAAAAAGAGGACTCCGCGCCGCATATATCGAAAGTCTCTTTTTTATACGTCTATGCGTTTACCTATAATTTTGTTTGACATTTGATTGTCGCTGGCATGATATTGCGACTTGAATTTGAACGTTTGTAGGTATGAGAATTGGCCTTCAGCTCTGTTTTGGTTCATTTTGTAACATACACAAAAACTTAACTGAATAAGTTTTTGTGATTGATGGTGAAATCGCATGGATATCTAGTAATTTAAAGTAAAAAACTCGGACAAAAAACGTTTGTTTTGTACCCTTTTTAGGGTTCCGTACCTCAAAAGGAAAAAACGGAACCCTTATAGGATCACTCGTGTGTCTGTCTGTCTGTCTGTCTGTCTGTCCGTCTGTCCGTCTGTCACAGCCAATTTGCTCCGAATCTAATGGACCGATTAAGTTAAAATTTGGTACACATATGGATTTCTGTGACCCAAACACGTACAGTTAAAGTAAATATTTGAATTTTGAATATGAGAGTCACTTTTAGGGGGAAAATAAGAAAATTAAAAAAAAAGGTTTTGTAAACTGTACCGAGTGACATATCAAATGAAAGGGCTTACTATGCGGGTCTGAAATATATTTTTTTTATAATTTTAAAATTAATTGTTTTAAAGTTATTTAAGAAAATAGACGAAAATTGACCATTCCCCCCCCCTTATCTCCGAAACTACTGAGCCTAAAATTTTGAAAAAAAATTAGAAATTAGTTCTATACCTGTAGATTACAGGAAAACCTATAAGAAGTCTGTAGTCTTAAAATAACATGGTAAATCTATATATATATAAAAATCAAAGTCCTGACTGAGTCAACCAACGCACAGCCCAAACCAATGGACCTAGAGACTTGAAATTTTGTACATAAATACCTTATATAGTGAAAACATCCACTAAGGAAGGATTTTTGGAAATTCCATCCCTAAGGGGGTAAAACAGGGGATGAAAGTTTTTATGAAAAATCCTATCCCTTGAGTTAATAGACTTGAAACTTAGCACGAATATTCATCTGAGTAAATTATAAAGTTTATCATTTTTAGTTTTCCTAAACTACCCCCTAAGGAGGGATTGGGGGTGTCAAAGTTTGTATGGAGGAACTTTAACACGCGGTCCGATTAACTCAAAACTCAGTTTTTATACTTGAGACCAAAAATTAAGACTAACGTGTATTAGGGTTTTCCAAAAATCTACCCCTAAGGGGTGAAAAGTTAATTTTATAGCGGAGGATTTTATTGGGGGCTTGATTAACTCTAAAATTGGTGTAAATAATGTTTGAGTCAATTTATGGAAACATACCAGACGATTTTTGAAATTCTTTAGGTATCTGTGTTCGTGAAAACAGAGATACAGTTTGTATAGAAGATGTTAAAGTTTGTATAGAAGAATTTTAAAGCGCAGTCCGATTAAAAAAATGGTACTTTGAGTCAAGTTAGGAAACTTGCCGAACGAATTTTCACCGATTTTGACGGCATACCTATAGCTGATGTTTTAAGGAGTAACTTAGGCTATTTTTATTTTAGAAAAATAATTAGGGGTCCGCGCAAGAAAATTAAAATCCATGAAATCAGACAACCACGTACAGCCCAGTACAAACTTACTAAGCCTCCGCTGTCTATTACGGCTATAACAACAAATAATAAAAATAAAGCAAAGTTAAAAATTTAAGGGTTCGGTCCCCATACAAATAAACTTTTCATTTTGAAAAAAGAAATATTTTTTTTAATCTAGCATGTGGGGTGTCATGTCATTATTTCATCACCGCTGCTCTCAAAACTGTGAAGGACAACATTGTGAGGAAACCGGCATGTCCTAGAACCAAAAATTCGAAGACATGTGACATCTACCAACCCGCACTGGGCCCGCGTGGTGGATTACGGCCCACTCCCTCTCACCGAGAGGAGGCCTGTGTCCCAGCAGTGGGAACATTATAGGCTGATTATGTGTTATGTGGGGTGTCATCGTCTAGAACTCATTGAGTAGAGTACAAACATATTTTTTTTTATCTTTTAAAATTAAGAAATAGGGGGCCGTAAAAGTTGTAAATTTTAGACCATTTTTGTACGAGCTCTAGCGCAACAATTCAACAAATTAGGAATTTGAAACTTCTTTATACCATGTAAGTACCATGAATACTGTATTTAATCAACAATACTGAAAACGGCGATTCATAAGGTATTTTGTTTAAACATGGGTGATTTTCTGCAACTGCAAAAAATAACCTTGTAATTCACAGTATCATTATAAAATAAGTAAAAAGTTATCTTTGCGATTGTTAAACATATAATATGGTACGGAACCCTTCGTGCGCGAGTCCGACTCGCACTTGACCGGTTTTTTTAGAGAAGAAAAGGTGCGTCCACACCGCGGTGAGCATTCGTGCGTAATGAGCATTTGAACAGTGAGCACGGTGAGCCAAGCATTACAAACCCACGAGCACGGTTTTTTGGGTGAGAACGTTCGGTTCCAACGAGCACAACCGAATCATTATGATTATTTCGCAGAACAGTGAACGCTCGCTTTGGATCGAATATTTCTTACTTCTTTTGTCGTATCTCTCTTTCATCCAAATACTAGATCACAATAGGAGAACCCGTTTTCAAACTTCTAATGATGAAAAAACAGAACAATATACAGTAAATCATAGACGTATAAAAAAAGGAGGACTCCGCGCCACGCATATCGAAAGTGAAGCACCATACCGATCTATGTGTGCGTGATTTGAGTACCTGCAAAGACGCCGTCGCTTGTGTCACGTAAGGCGGCCGGTCGGCATACTATGATGTAAATGTGTGCGTGAGGCGTGTTGGTACAAACGGTCGGCATACTTACCTACTGTGCTTCACTTTCGATATGCGTGGCGCGGAGTCCTCCTTTTTAGGGTTCCGTACCAAAATGGTAAAAAAGGAACCCTTATGGTGTGGCTCAGACTGTCTGTCTGTCTGTCTGTCTGTCACAGCTAGATATCTCAAGAACTACTAATGCTATCAACTTGAAATTTGGAACAGTTTTAGATGACCTTTACCCAACTATTTTGCAAATAAGAAAGAATTAAAAATATTTATATTTTTTCTGTAACAGGGACTGAAAGGGGGTCTTAAAAATTCAAAGTTAGGTTAATAGGGCATGTTGGGTATCATATGAAAGAGCGCTGCTTGCAAATTCTTAAACTATTTTTTATTTTATTTTTAGGACGCATAGTTTTCGACTTTTGATGAAAAATGTAAAAAAAATACCGTTCTCTCCGAAGTTTGCAAAGATAAAAATCTGAAATTATTCTATGTGATAGAAGTTTATGTAAAGATTATAGGAAAAATAAAACGATGACTCTAAATAGCACACTTTTTCAGAAATCGGAACGGAACCCTCGGTGCGCGAGTCCAACTCGCTCTTGACCGGTTTTTTTTAAATCAATCAAACCATTCCCAATCATCTTAATGATAACTCTTTTCATACCTTTCACCTATTGTCTATAATTCCCAAACACATAAAATATCACTTTTACTATAGTTTTAATACATAAACTTAATTTAATTGCATTATAAACTGGGGGCATGAAGACTACACCACCCGTTCAAACTTCCACCTTCTTGGTTATAAAATAAAGTTCAATATAGATTGTAGCTGGTGGTTGTGTGAAGAGCCTGATCGGGAAACAAGTAGACATTGGGTTTATGTTGTTAGTACATGACAGTGATTGTTTCTAATATAATACTTTATGTACTGTCATGGTGGAAGTGTTTCAAGTTTACTGTTTACAGCGAGCGAGTGATGTTGTCATCGTAAAACGAGTGATGGAAAGTATGGAAGATAAATTGGAGAAAGAATACTGTGTGTATAAGATGTGTTATATGTTATGGTATATTTCTTCTTGTTTAGTGTCGACAATAGGGATTATTTTTATTCCTGGGTAAAAAAAAGATGGTATTTTTTTTACATTTTTTATCATAAGTCAAAAAATATGCGGCCTAAAAAAAATAACAAAGTATTTGAGAATGTGCAAACAGCGTTCTTTTATATAATACCCCACATGCCCTCGTAGCCCCGCTTTGAATTTTTAAAGACAGACAGACAGACATTTTTCAGTCTCTGTAGCAAAAAAAAACATAAATATTTTTATTTTTTTCTTATTTCCAAAATAGTTGGGTAAACGTCTCCTAAAACTGTTCCAAATTTCAAGTTGATAGCATTAGTAGTTCTTGAGATATCCAGCTGTGACAGACAGACAGACAGACAGACAGACTGAGCACACTATAAGGGTTCCTTTTTTACCATTTTGATACGGAACCCTAAAAATACTATACACGTATTTTTTGCTTTATCATACTAATTAAAAAGATAAAGTTGGGAGTCTCGCTACGTCACTATAACAAACGTAAACCTACAGGAATAATTTATAAAAGGAGTAGTATAAAGTGACGTCACGCCACATTTTAACTCAATGTATCGCCGTAATCTTTTGATTACATAAAAAAAAGAAAAATACGTGTCCAGTATTTTGTAATCACATTATCACACTAATATTATAAAGGCGAAAGTTTGTGAGTGTGTATTTGTGTGTGTATGTTTGTTACTTCTTCACGCTCAAACGGCTGGACCGATTTGGATGAAATTTGGTACGTAGATAGCTTATAACCTGTATTAACACATAAGCTACTTTTGATCCCGGTTTATGCGGGTGAAACCGCGGGGCGCAGCTGGTAATGTACATATATGACGGACAAAAAACATTTTTAGTCATCATTCTATTAAACGTGAATATTGGCTCAAATAATAATTGTACTAATACCATTCGATTATTATCCTGCTGCAGGGCAAAGGCCCCTTCTCATGCAGAGAAGGCATGGTTGTAGAATAAAAACTGCTGGCTCAAAATTTGAAGATTCTTTTATTTTAGTTAAATATCAAAATTTTACATGCTTACTGCTCAACGACCCCAGAGAGAAGAAAGTGTTGCAAACTAACAAAAATAATGTGCCATTCCTTTATGGTAAAAATTTAAATATTTTTATACATAGTTGGCCGGGGGGCTGATGCAGAAATTACAGAAAAATATACTAAAATCTAGGTTACATTTTAACAATTACTTACAATAAAGCAAGTTAAATAACTAAACATTTGTTTTATTTACCTAAATAACCTACACACAATATTTAATTTATTTCAGGTATAGGTAGGCAAATACATACATGAACTTGTTACCTACTAGTTACTAGATAATACATTAACAGAAAAAACATTACTTAGCTACATTGCAAATAATGAAATACTGAAACAGAAGCTAAGTACCTTTAGAATCCAGAGATTACAATGAACAGTTTGAAGTTTAATTACATTTACCAAAAAAAACCTTAATTTTGTTTAAAATTGTTGAAACCTCTTGTTTTTAACTATCACTAAATGCTAATACACTTAATTAATTGGTAAGGGACTTAATTTTCTAAAAGATCTTACATATATCTTATTGTTAGACATCTTAACATGGGCAACTCTTATCCTGCCATCTGGCCCGGGGACCTTTTACAATTCTTGCCATAGGCCAAGTTAAAGGTGCATTATTTTCACCACGTACAATAACAAGGTCACCTACATTTAAATTTGGATGCGTATAACGCCACTTAGGTCTACTCTGTAATTGTGTTAAATAGTCACCTGACCAAACTTTCCAAAAATCTTGTTTTAATTTAGTTAACATGTTCCAAAATTTTAATCTATTTATGTTTACATTACTTATATTGGGTTCAGGATAAGATACCATTGCAGTTCCTATAAGGAAATGACCTGGAGTTAAATACTCAAAGCTTGAGATATCAGAACTTGTGGGGAGCAGAGGCCTTGAATTTAAAATAGACTCAATTTCTGTAACTACTGTATTTAATGCTTCATAAGTTAATATAAGATTTCCCACAATTCTTTTGAAATGAAACTTAAAACTTTTTACTCCTGCCTCCCACAAGCCCCCAAACTCTGGTGAGTAACTAGGAATGAATTTAAATTGTATGTAGTTAGGTACACAATAATTATTTATAGCATCTATGCGCTGTTTTGATGTAAATAATGTATGAAGCTCATCTAATTCTCTGGCTGCACTTTTAAAAGTTCCAGCATTATCACAGAAAATTTTATGTGGTAGTCCTCTCCGAGCTATAAAGCGTTTGAGACATGCCAAAAAAGCTTCAGTGGTTAGATCACTAACTAATTCCATGTGAACAGCCTTACAGGCAAAGCATACAAAGAGGGCAATGTAGCCTTTAGTTATTAGTGGTTTTCTAATCCTTGAAGACTTCACGCTGAATGGACCGCAGAAATCTACTCCTACTATGTTAAATGGCCTACCAATATTACATCTTTCTTGTGGGAGAGAACCCATAAGCTGTTTTGCTACTGCTGCCTTTATTTTAAAACATTTAATGCACTTATTAATAATCTTTTTAACTTCACAAATACCACTTATAAGCCAAAATCTTTGTGACAGAGAGCTCAATACTAGCTTAGCTCCTGCATGTAATAAGCGCAAATGCTCTTTGTGTATTAGGATATTAGTAAAAAGACATGATTTGGGGAGTATAGCAGGGTGTTTTTTATCATATGGGATATCTGTAGCATTATGCAGTCTGCCACCAACCCTAAGCGTGCCAGTTTGGTCTATAAAAGGATGCAATTTGGACAATCCAGATTTAATTTTAGAATTATTTTTTAATTGGTTCATTTCTGTATGGAAGTAATTACTTTGAACGCAATTAATAATTATCAACAAGGACTTATTAAGCTCTTCTGGACTTAATGAACTACCTAATTTGACACTACCTTTTTTGGAATTATTAACAAAGCGTAGAATGTATGCTAAAACTCTTTGAAGTTTGCCAACATCTGAGAATTTATTGATGAAATCTAACAGAAATTGTTGGTCTTTATTGAAAGATTGTTTTGTATCAATATCACAAGTATTAACTACTAGCTCATTGTCAAAGGAAGTATCAATAGGAAAATTAATATCACTCACAGAGTGTTGAAAATCTTTACTTGATAACTCCCTGGGGCCATGCCACCAAAGATCATAGAATTGAAGTTTATGAGGTTCACAGCCTCTTGATAGAATGTCAGCAGGATTATTGACACTGCTAACATGTGACCATTGAAAGTCTGAAGTTAAGTTTTTAATTTTCTTAACAGTATTTAATACATAAGTATTCGATTTTAATTTGGAGGACTTTATCCAAGCAAGTGTTATTTGAGAGTCACTGTATAGATAAACTTTTAATTTAGGAAATTTAATTTTTAATGTTTTGTTGACTCTATGAACCATCTCAGAAAGAAGAAGTGCACTGTTTAACTCTAATTTGGGAATAGTGAAAGATTTACTCAATGAGGCTAGTCTTGATTTTGAACATAATAAATGAACAGAAACATTGCTGTGAGTATCAATGACTCTCAAATAAGCACAGCAACCATAGGCCTTCATAGAAGCATCAGCATATCCCACGAGCTCCACAGTGACCATCAGTGGTAAATTAACACATCTTGGAATAGTAATTGTACCCATAGCTTTTAGGTTATCTATGAACTTATTCCATAACATTTGTTGATCTTGAGGTAATTTAGTGTCCCAATCTATTTTCATAGACCACAGTGTTTGCATAAATAGTTTAGCTACAACTATGATGGGACCTATTAGGCCAAGTGGGTCAAATATCTTGCCAATGAAGCTCAGAGCCTTCCTCTTCGTCTGGATATCATCATTGCTAATCATTGGGCAAGTGACAGTTAAGTTGTCATTTAAAATGTCACATTTTAATCCTAATGTTTTTATAAAAAGGTTTTTATTATTAATATCAAAAGTCTCAAAATACTTTAGGTCACTGGGAATATCATGAATAGCTTGGGGAAAATTGGAACACCACTTATGGAGGGTGAAACTTCCCTTCTTTAATAAGGCAATGAGCTGATTTTTAAGGTGATGCAGCTCTGAAGAATCATCAGATCCAGTGATTACGTCATCAACATATGTACACAATAACATAGCTTGTGCAGCAAGAGGAAACTCACTCTGATACCTACGGGCTAACTCAATCAAACAACGTGTCGCTAGGAAGGTGGATGCTTTTAAACCATAAGTGACTGTCTGTAATTGTAAGCAAGCAATTGGTTTAGCAGTATCATCACGCCACAGAATGTTTTGCAATGAAGTTTGATTAGGATTAATATAAATGCCACGAAACATTTTTTGAATATCACAAATAAGTGTATAGATATATGTCCTCCATAGAATAAGAATGTCAAAAAGATCATTTTGAACCACTGGACCATTCAGCATGACGTCATTCAATGATATGCCAGACTTTGACTTCATGCTACCATCAAACACAACCCTTATCTTAGTTGTTAAGCTATCATGATTAAAAACCGCGTGGTGGGCAAGAAAATAGACATTACCCTTTTGTAGATCATAGTGACCTCTGGGGTGGTTGTGCAGGTTGGGGTAAACTTTCTGATAACCAGAACTGTTCCATAACAGATTCTAGCTTTTGACTATCACAAATAGCTAAATTGCTAACTAAATTGCTATTATCAGTTTCATTTGTTTGATTAGAAATATTACCTCCCACTGTGTATCCAAACAATGTATTTTGTAACATAGGCCCGTTGTGGATTTTAATTTGTTCATGCAATAAAATGTTAAAATAAATGTCAGCACCTAAAAGCAATGAAATTTCCATGGGATAGTTATAATCTGTGTCTGACAGTTGAATATTTTGAGGAATATTAAAGTTTGAAACATCAAAATATCTTTGTGGTAAATCTGAAGTAATGGAATCCACAACATGACACTTAATATCTAGTTGCACATTGTTAATTGGAGAATGAATAGTTACATTGACACACTTGTTAATTTTATTGTTTTTATTTCCTATACCAATAATATTGGTGTTTTGATATTCAGGTTTTAAAGACAACAACTCAACCACAGATGTTTTTACAAAAGAGGCTTGGCTCGCTGAATCTAAGAAAGCCCTGACATAATGTACAGAACCCTTAAAATCAATTAATTTTACCTTTATAGTAGGCAATAATATCTTTATAGAGAAATTATTAGAATGAAGTGCAACAGTAGGTTGAGAACCACTGGTGTCTTTATGTAAAAGTGTATTATGACCCGACTTGCAGGTTTTACAAGTAAAAGAGAATTTACATTTACCACTGTGGGATTTTAAACAAACAGTACATAACTTATTGGTTTGTACAAAAGTTTCACGGTCTGCTATAGGAGACAATTTAAATTTTTCACATGTATGAAGAGGATGTGATGCTGTATTACAATACAAACATAAAGTAAATTTTTTGGCAACAACATTGCTTACCTTTTGTGAAGCACCCTTCTTATTGTCAGGAGTACTATCCTCAAGCGCAAGAGCACGCCTTTCCAAATATGAAATAAACCCTTCAATAGTTGGAAGAGTATTTACATCCCTATCTAATTGATAGGCACGGTTAGTATATGGATCTAACTTTTTTATTAAAATTGCTATTACAATCATATCCCAATTATCGATGGGCTGTTTTAAATTACCAAGAGCATGCAATTGCTGCTGCACCTCTGATATTAATTGCCTTATAGAGGCAGCTGTCCCTTTTTGGATTGACGGCATGTCTAAAATTTTATTGATATGACTTAAAATTAACCTAGTTTGGTTGTCATAACGTTTTTTCAACAACAACAAAGACTGCTCATATGATTCATTAACTAAAGGCAAATTAATAATAACAGACAAAGCTTCATCAGTTAGAAATTTTCGCAAGTAAAACAACTTTTGCACATCTGAAAGTGAAGGATTTTTATGAATTACCGCACTGAATAGGTCCATGAACAGAGTAAACATGGTAAAATTTTTTCCACTGAACACTGGTACGTCAATATTAGGCAATTTGGACGTAGACACATTCGCACACTGTTTTACCTCGGTTGTACTCAACGTTTTTGACACTGCATTCAATTTCGCAATAATACTGAAATACTTATTTTTGATGACAAACTCAAACTCAAACTCAAACTCAAAGCATTTATTTCAATTAAACCAATTACAGGCACTTTTGAATTGTCAAAGAGTCGGTCAGTAGGTAAGTCAGAAAGTTGAAGCTAGTTGCCCATTCCAAAACGTAGATCTATGGAGAAGAACGGGCAAGAAACTCCACGGACACTCTTTTAAATCAAAATATGGTTACAAAATATTGGTTACATCATTCATATTGAAATTATACATGTGAGAACGATGAACGTTAAAAGCGTCCGGAATAAAAAAATAAAAAAACAATTCAAAACCAAAACTAAAATAAGCCGTGGCAGCCAAGGCATGACCAGCCTCCACCAACAGCGCCCGTTCACGAACCCGACGCATGGATTCGTTAAACGATCCAACACACGCGCCACCATCAGCGAGGCATTAGAGTGAGCATGACACACTCTCAGCCGCCAGGGCACATCCAAGTCAAATAAAGACGTACCCAGTAAATGGTAGGTACATAGTACTCACACATGTGCTAAGCAATTATACAATACAAGGTGATTGAGTCTACACAATGCAAAGCTATTCTTACAATCTTCAGCAGTTCCAACAGTATCTTCAAATGTTAATTAATTAGTTGAGGTTGTGGAGCAGGACCAGCATGGAGCCAAGCATTTTTATCATTTATGTAATCCCCCAATTTATAATATGCCTGCCTGCATAGTGTGCGTTTTATACAAGTTTTAAATTTCGTCTCATTTAGTTGAAGTATGTGTGGAGGTATTTTATTGTAACATTTTAAACAGTACCCCATGAACGATGAGTCTACTTTAGCCAGCCTAAAACCTGGTTGAGCTAATAGGTCCTTATTTCTAGTATTATAATTATGCCTTTCACCTCTTTTATTAAAAAGATGTAAATTTTTTCTTACGTACATGATGTTTTCGTAGATATATTGACAAGGTACCGTCATGATGTTAATATCCTTAAACAGTTCCCTTAGAGAATCGCGCCTGCGAAGATTATATATGGCTCTGATGGCTCGTTTCTGCAGAATAAAAATGGACTCGATATCTGCAGCCCGTCCCCAAAGTAAAATACCGTAAGACATGATACTATGAAAGTAACTAAAATAGACTAGCCTCGCGGTATCTACATCAGTAAATTGACGGATTTTTCTGACAGCATAAGCTGCTGAACTTAGCCGTCCTGCAAGTGATATTAAATGAGGACCCCATTGTAGCCTTGAGTCGAGCGTAATCCCCAGGAAAACGGTTTTATCGACGAATTCTAGTTTCTCTTGATTCAATACTATCTCACAATCACTACTTTTGACATTTGGTAAAGAAAATCTGATGCACTTAGTTTTTTTCCCATTTAATACTAAATTATTAGCAGTGAACCAATTTTGGATCTGCAGTAGGGCGTTATTAACGTCGTCAAAATTTGTAGCACGTCTATCTACCTTAAAAATTAATGAAGTATCATCAGCAAATAGCACCATTTGTGGTTGATTTTTTAATAAATGGAGTAAATCATTAATATACACTAAAAAGAGGAAAGGACCCAATATCGAGCCTTGTGGAACACCCATTTTAACTTTTAAACAGAGTGAATTGACACCATTTATTTGAACTTGCTGTTGTCTATCATTTAAATAAGATTTTACTAAACTGAGGGCAAGTTTTCCAAGTCCGTAATGCTCAAGTTTCAAGAGTAAGGTTTCATGGTCGACGCAATCAAATGCCTTGGAGAGGTCACAAAAAATGCCTATGGCGTCTTGTGCCTCTTCCCACGCGTTAAAAATGTGTTTTAATAAGGTTACACCGGCGTCGGTCGTACAACGTCCTTTGGTGAAACCAAACTGTTGATCGTGAAGTATTTTATTCGTGTTAAAGTGATTGAGCATTTGATTAAGCATTACCTTTTCAAACACCTTGCTGAAAACCGGCAACACGGATACTGGTCTATAATTATTTTTGTCTTTACTGTCTCCGGATTTAAAAAGTGGAATTACCTTACTGTATTTCATTAAATCCGGGAAAACTCCTTGATCTACACAAAAATTAAATATTAAGGCTAAGTAAGGCGCTATAGTCTCAATTATGGAGGTACAGACTTTAATGGACATTCCCCAAAGATCTTCGGTCAGTTTGATCTTAATTTGCTTAAAAGCTTTTATTACTGTTATGGGGTTAATATGCTTAAAGTTAAATTCAATCGGGCAGGCCGAAACGTTTGCCCTTACTAAATCAAAAGAGAGCGAGGGCGAGGAGTTTAAGACCTCAGTAGTTTTAAGTGGGATACTGGTAAAGAAATTTACAAATTCTTGAGCAACTTCTTTGCTATCGGAAATGAGACCACATGACGACTCCAGTGTGTAATCAATATTATGCTTTCTGTTCCTGTTCGTTTCATTGTTGATAATTTTCCAAACTGTCTTTATTTTATTATCTGCTGATTTAACCTTGTTGCTAATGTATAAGGCTTTAGCTGCCTTACAAGTGTTCTTAAAAATTCTAGAGTAAGTAGCAACATACTTATTAAAAGTTTCCGTGTTAATATAAGGCTTAAGGCCATACAGCTCGAAAAGTCTTTCCCTACTTTTCCTGAGTCCTTTAGTTGCCCAGTCACTAAATAGAAACTTAGGGCTGATGGTTTTTGTGATCTTCTTAAATGAATTATCGAACTCTGTTTGGACTACCGAAAAGAATTCTTTATACAAAATATTAACATTGTTCATTTTCAGTTCTTGATCATTTAACTTACAAATTAAAGTGTTATTAAATTTATTTAAATTAACAGATGTTATTGGTCTGGATTGTATCTGCACTTTTTGCATAGGTATGTTGAACTCAAAAGTTACGGTTTGACCACTGTGATCAGAAGGGAGATAATTAACAATGGATTTATCTAAATAGTCACAACAACAGAAAACATTATCAATACATGTGGCAGTAGTCGTGGTTATTCGGGTAGGTTCTACAAACACATTTGATAAATTAAATGATTTAAACAAATTTAATAATCTACTGGTATTTGAATTATTTTCTAAAATATTAATATTGAAGTCGCCACAGATAATTACAGACTTATTACCAGCTGCAAGTCTTGACATAACTTCCTCCATTACTGACTCGAATATAGAGTAGTTTTGATAATTTGGGGGTCTGTAAACGCACACTATGACATGCTTATCTAGCTCAACACAGGAAAGTTCAATACTATGTTCAAACGATAGATCAACTATGTCTTTACGATTTTTCGATTTAATACAATTTTTAATTAGGATTAATGAACCACCACGCGCCATTGATGTTCGATTAAAACAACTGGCCACACTATAATTCTCATAATTAATTAACATTTCGTAATCTTTTAACCAATGCTCGGTTAAACAAATAATGTCAAACATTGTTTTTTCTAAAAACAATTCAATTTCCAATTGTTTGGATGAAAAACCTTGAATATTTTGATGAAATAATTTCAAGGATTTCTGCTTAGCCCCTTTTCTACAGTTAACTATTTTAGAGCTAGAAAATACCTTTTTGTTATTAAGTGTAACTATACTGTTAGTGGTACTTTCTGTTGTCTTACAAACTAGTTTAAATTAATAACCACCTTAACATTAGTACTATTACTAACTGTGGTGCTAATTAAAGATGACTTCGACATACTAATTATGTCTGGGTTAATATTAAAAGCTAATAGCCTAGCTATTTGATGTCTAAAACTACTGGGCAGATACACCGTATCCCTAGTCGAGCTTAGCTTATCAACAAAAATGTTGGTGTCAAAAAATATAAACTTGTCACTATGGTGACTAACTAAGAATTGCATGTAATTATTTAACATGTGAATGTAGTTGTTTTGTCTGTTTGACAAGTACTTAAAGTATGGAAAAGCACACAAAATTATTTTCTTACAATTTAACTTCAATAGCTCGGTGACACTATCAGTAATATCATCTTTTTTAACATTAAGGCTGCTACCTATAAGTATAGTAATAATGGCATTAGGATCATATTCATTCTTAGTTATTGAAGCCATTATTCGTTTGTAGGAAGACTGAGGCATACAGTAGTTTAGAGAAGAATGACTCAGGTTGTTGCTAAGTAATTTTCCTAACCCTTTTCCAAAACTATCAGAAAACATAATGGAATTATAACATACTTTACTACTACAAGGAACAGCACTAGCATCTGTCTGAACTACTTGCAATGGACCTAGTTCAATATCTGGTGTATCTTGACAAGACATAGATACCTGAGCACTTCCTGACTGGGACGGGTCCTCCGTTACCTCGGGTTGAAAAGTGCCAAGATTGGATTTTCTATGCAATGAACATTGAGGGCTGCTAAGAGTCAGCGGGTCCACTTTGTCTGCATTAGCGTTGCACATGTCCACTAACTCCCTTGTAGCAAGTATGTGCTCCTGAATTTGTTTTTCAGACTTCACATACTTATTATACAGTGAATGAATGAACAGCTACATCTTCTTTATCATTGTCGTCTATTGATAAAATGTCAAGTTGAACGACCTCATATTCCTGAAAAGTCTTCGTCAATTTTTCAATACGAGCCTGAATCATTTCAATATTCGCAGATGCAATGTTAATCGGATCGCTGATGAAGTTTTCAATCCTTGTTATAGTACCTTTGAATTGCGATCTGGCGAGACGCAATTTCTTTAGAGAAGCCTCGTCGGCCATCTTGTGTTAGGTGATACGCGCCCCACAATGAAAACGCACAAAAATGCAAAAACCTGTACCTTTGAACACTAAGTTTTCTTGTTGACTTACGCACCCAATCGGATTTATTCGCTGGAGACTGTATTTCACGCAGTATAATAGCACAGTTTTATAGAAAACTGGCCTTGGCCGCCGGCGCCGAGCGCGTGCCTATAGGGCAGACACAACTCGTATTTTCGCTGGAAATACCCAAATCCCCACTGGTATAGATCGAAGGACCAGGCACCAGCATGTAGAATAAAAACTGCTGGCTCAAAACTTGAAGATTCTTTTATTTTAGTTAAATATCAAAATTTTACATGCTTACTGCTCAACGACCCCAGAGAGAAGAAAGTGTTGCAAACTAACAAAAATAATGTGCCATTCCTTTATGGTAAAAATTTAAATATTTTTATACAATGGTCACCATGCTTGCTCAAGGCACAGATTGGAACCGCGTTTCAATGCCCAGGGTGCATCATGTACCAGACGAACGCTTAGTATTAGTACTAGTGAAGGCTCTTTTATAAAATCCATTCGGGTAGATATTAGATTCCCATAGTAAAAGTTGCTCATAATGATGAGTACAATAATCCCTTAAGAGGTTGTTGGTGTTTTAACAATAACCCTGTATATCCCCGGCTAGTATTGTATATGATTTCAACATTTACAACATTTATTTAATTTACACATACATTTATCTCAAATCTTAAGTTGTTATTTTAATCGTCATAATCACAACGACTATGATTTACTTTGATGATTTACTTTTGTAAATCTTAAGGAGATGCCGGAGCTTTAAAATAAACATGGTGTTAGCCAATCACCTTTAAGTGAACAGTGGTGCCGATTCTCTTGTTCAATAACTAAACCAAAATTAGAGAATTGCTATCTTTTACTAACAGCGCGAGAAAAGGACGGCTATACCTATGAACTAAGTTAGAAATTTCAAACTATTTTCCGCCTTGCGCTTCATCGTGTTTTTAGTCGACATGTTTTTACGTGTCGTCTAAATCTCTATGGAAATAGTAGTTCAACTAAATTTGACAGCTCTAATTTACGTCCGTCTCTTTCTTGTTTTAATAGAAAGAAAAATTTAGCAATAGCCTAAATTAAGTTTAGTTTGTGCACAACAGAATCGGCACCATTGTCTAGCGTCCAGTGACAGTTGTTTACGTCATTTCTCAACGTAACATTCATTTGTTACTACCGTCCATTTTTATGACGAAGGTAAGCTTAACACGTTGGCAGCTGTCAAATACAATCGAACTGTCACTGTCATGTTTATGATAATTTTGCTTCAATTTTATTACAAGGCCAGCGATGATACAGTGAGCATTCGTGCTTATTTCTTCTCCGAATGTGAAGAGGCCTCAGCAGTGGGTCTGATCTGCAGTTGGTCTCCTGAGCTATTGTTATTATCGACATAGTAGATTATCGTGGTCCATTTCTGAATCGTTGACTACGCTGGCAGAATATTGATTTTAGCATTCCGTACCAAAATGGTGAAAAGGAACCCTTTTTTTTTTTGAGGGTGGGAAATCATCAAATGACTTCTCCCGCTCGGGGTGGAGCGGAAGGGCGTGTCAGACTTTTACTGACTAAAACCCACCCGTGTTCCTTCAGTTGCCTATGCTAGGGCCACGATATCTTTTTCAAACAACCCGCGACCCCAGCGGCAAAAAGGAACCCTTAAGGTGCAATTCAGTCTGTCTGTCCGTCTGTAACAGCTGGATATCTTAAGAACTACTAATGCTATCAACTTGAAATTTGAAATAGTTTTAGATGACGTTAGCTCAACTATTTTGCAAATAAGAAAGAAAGATTTTATTTTTGTTTGCAACAGGAGGTTGTAAAAATTCAAAGTGGGGCTACTAGGCCATGTGAGGTATCATATGAAAGAACGCTATTTGCAAATTCTCAAACATTTTTTTCAGGCTGCATGGTTTTCGACTTTTGATGAGAAATGTAAAAAAAAATAACGTTCCCCCCCTTATCTCCAAAATTTGCAAGTAGAAAAATCTGAACATATTGTATGTGATAGAAGTTTATATAAAAATTACAGGAAAAATAAAACGATGTCTCTAAATTGCATACTTATTCAGAAATGGGAATGGAACCCTCGGTGCGCGAGTCCAACTCGCTTTTGACCGGTTTTTTAAAGTCATCTCAGTCTTGCACAGTGTGGTTAATCTGGTTATTTAAAAGTGTTGAGCTGATTACGAGTGTTGGTATAATATTACAGTACGACAACGTTCAATGGTTCCATCGTTTATTTTCGGAAAAAACCGAACTTTTCCGAATTAAATGTGACTGGTCTAATAAGGGAGTGACGAAATTTTATTTTTATTTTATTTTTTTTTATTTATTAAGGGATAATAAACAACTACAACTTAAATACACATACGATTAACAAAACTTTGAGTAGTAATGTTGCAGTCCACTGCATTATCCACAGGTAAAACTTATTTGATAATAAATTTGCCTTTTTTCTAAAATTCTTGAACGTATCGTTTATACCGATGTCTACGCGGCTTTCAAGTCAATTCTTGGTGAGGAACAGCACGGTTTTGTTAGGAACCGCTCGACCACGTCTAACTTACTTCTGTCACAAGAGTTTATCACAAATGGCATGGCACAGCGACAAGTTGACGTAATTTATACCGATTATAGTAAATGTTTCGACCGAATTGATCATTGCATGCTGCTGAAGAAGCTGTTTCTCGCCGGAATACATGGTGACCTGTACCGGTGGTTCTCCTCCTATATAGAGAACAGAACACAGGCAGTCGTGCTTCAGGGCTACACCTCTGGTTGGAGTTCTGTCCCTTCAGGCGTACCTCAAGGCTCCATTTTGGGTCCTCTGTTATTTATACTGTTCATTGCGGATATCAAACAATGTTTTCGTCATTCATATATTTTACTGTATGCGGATGATATGAAGATTCATAAAGTTGTGCGTGACATGTCTGATGCATGTCAGTTGCAAGACGACCTGCATAGGTTTGAAACATATTGCATCCGTAACAAACTCCAATTAAATGTCTCTAAATGCTACCTCCTAACATTCTCACGTTGTAATTCTTTGATCAATTTTAGTTACACCATAAACAATCAGCTCATTAGCAGGTTAAATAGCATTAGAGATTTAGGAGTAATCATAGACAGCAAGCTTCTATTTGATCAACATGTAAATAGCATAGTTGCAAAGGCATCCAAAGCTCTAGGATTTATACTACGCACTACAGCCTGTTTCCGATCTCTTAAACCGGTTAAGATTTTGTATTGTTCTTTCGTGCGCAGCCATTTAGAATACGCGTCTCAGGTTTGGAACCCGCAGTATGCGACTTATAAGTCCCGTATTGAGGGCGTCCAAAGAAAATTTCTACGCTATCTGGATTACAGGGCTCAGCAATACTCAGTTGACTATGAACACCGCTGCAAACGGTACCACTTCCTTCCTCTGGAGATGAGACGCTATATCGGGGACATGAGTCTACTTTTGGGTATCGCGAATGGCCACATTGACTGTCCGGAACTCGTGGCTAATTTGTCATTACGTACGAATCTGATGGGATTACGTCAACGGCCAATGTTAAATGTACCTTTCGCGTTGACTAATTATAGGCGAAATGTTTTTTCAATTAGAAGTGCTCTTAGTTTCAATAGACTTCCTAGGGACCTTAATGTCGACTTGTTCTGCACCAGTGTGGCGACCTTAAGACGGCTGTTGGCACAGTCTTTTTTCAATGATAATTAACTTTACTTATCTATTATTATCTTATATAATTATAATAACTTATATGTATTTTCTTTTTATCGACTTTTTCCATGGCTATATGTGGAGGCTTGTTATTAGCTATTTTTTAAATATTATATTATTCTTTATTGGTTTGTTAGTCTGTAAGCCTTCTTTAAAATAAATAAATAAATAATAAATAAATAATAAATTGTTGCCACTAGGCGAGCAATACCAAAATAAAATAAACAAATATTTGCGAATTAAATAGATAAGTTAAGTACTATAAAGCTAGCTATAGCTACAAAACCAAATCAGATCAGAATACAATTACAAACAATTTCATTTCATTTACTTGAATTATGCAATAAATAAATAATAATAATAGTAATATTACAATTCAGATTCAGATAAAATTTTCATAATATTAGATTTAAACTTATTTTTCGAGCATGCAAATATATCAATATCAATGAAATTTGAATTATAGGATTCCAACATTCTATGAATAGGGCAGCGCAGAAATTAGTGCGTCAATCTATAATAATTTAGGTGCGAATATAAATCAATTTCTTTTGGTCGATATTCACATTTCATTCGTTATATTTCGGTTTTTCCGAAGTTAAAAGATGGAAACTGTAAACGTTGTCGTACTGATCTGTTTTTATCTCCCTATTCAGACTTCACTAGGTGCTGTCAACACTCTAAAACTATTTGCACTCAAGTTGTCATCTTTTTCAAATCAAAATTGGAATAGTCCGCAATGTAGGTATGTAGATGCACTTATGTAAATACCTACATGCGGATTATTCCACATCTCTTTCCCGATTCATAAAGAGCCACTACTCATCGAATAAATTAAAAAAAACCGCATCCAAATTGGTTCACCAGTTTAAGACCTACGGTGCCACAGACAGACGCACAGACACATACACACCCACACACACATAGCGGTCAAGTTTTTAACACCCCTCTTTTTGCGTCGGGGGTTATAAATAAAATATAATTTGTATGAAAATATCTGCCAAGTAAGTTAATAGGAACTTAATGGTAGGTGGTGAAATAGACCCTAAATCTTATAGATATGTTACGGTCACGTAAGATATAGATATTTCCTTTTTATTTAAGATCAAGGGGAGTTTATGAATCGAGGAGCTCGAGGCTAAGTAATAACAGCCGCACGGGTTAATCCGTCAGGTTAAGCTACGCTTGCCGGGGTTGGTCAGTGGATGGGTGACATCTTTACATACCGAGACTCCTCCGTGCCTCGGAAAGCACGTTAAGCCGTTGATCGCGGCTGTCATTCGTGGATCTTTGACAATCGTTACGGGTCGTCAGAAGCCCGAAAGTCTGACAACCAGTCTTACCAAGGGGTATTGTATTACCCAGTTACTGGGTTGTTGAGGTCAGATAGGCAGTCGCTCCATGTAAAATACAGATACTCAGCTGCATCCGGAAAGACTGGAAGCCGACCCCAACATAGTTGGGAAAAGGCTAGGCAGATTGATTGGGAGATTATGAATCGTATATTTAACAATCGGTCACTAACCCGTCGCTAGACAATGCAGCAGTCATGATCTAAAACTCTTGGGAGTAATGACTTTGAATAGTGTGAGTAATACAGAGATCTCAATAGTATGGGAAGTATAATTCACTCAAAGGTTTCTTCTAAAACCTTGACATTATTGATAGAATCAATGAATTTCAGGCGATTTATTTGTATGATTTCAAATCAGTCACTTCCAATTGACATAATGTATTGACTCTCTGACACAAGCGTGTTTATCTAACAAATTCTATTTTAGAACAATTTAAAATACAAAATCACATTCAGAAAAACAAATAAACGGATCCGAATTTTTATCAGCAAAACAATTCGAAACAAAAAAAAAATAATATCAAAATAATCCCCAGCGATTTGTAGCGCCTACGGGACGTAGCGGCGCGCGGGGTGGGGTCTACGCCAGTCGTAGCCCACGCGTAGCTCGTAGCAGTCGCTACGCCGCTCCCCGGCCGAACGAAATACAATTTTGTTGAATAAAAATTACGCATTATTACATGTAATAAGTGTGGGTATCATTGTATTACTGTTGTGTGTATGTGTGTATAAATATAAACGCACAGATAGTGATGTGATTGTGAACTAGTGTTGTGTGAGTGCGGATGAAATCTTTTGAGGTAAATAACAGATATTTACTATGGCGATATAAGGAAAATTCTTTCTATGTACTAGTTCTACATAGTGAGGACGAGATTTTATAACGAGACGTATAAATTTAGATATTAAAAATGTGATGTATTGTGTCTTTGTAGTGTTGGCGGCATTTCCTTTAATCCGCCTTTTTGTGTGAAAACCGTGAATCCTAGGAAATTTCTTAAAAAGATTGTATTTTAAGATAATTTAGTCTTTACACACGCATTCTGAAAAATTGATTTGAGTATACTAAAAGTCTATAGTACTGAGTTTTAAATTAAATTCTCCAATCATTCGATCTCCAATCGATACATTTCGATATATCCTCTGGACCACAATTCTCCGCGCCCTAATATTTCTTCAGCCAGAGTTCTGTGAACATTTCTGCCTCAATAAGGAAACGCATACACTCCTATAGTAAAAGAGAAAACCTCTACAGATTTATGATATTGCAGATACTTTTTCCTTGTGATAATACAACGAGATAAAGGAGAAACATTCAAGTGTATTAAGCCTTTTATAAAGGGTCATTATGTTAGTATTTTGTTTCGTTTATCTCTATCTATATGAATAAAATAAAAAGAGAAGTCCTGACTGACTGACTGACTGACTCGTCTACGCCCAGCCCAAACCCTTGGACCTAGAAAGCTGAAATTTTACACAGAGGTTCCCTTTATAATGTAGGCAAGGAATAAGGAAGGATTTCCCGGTAGTACGTTCCCGTGGGATATTTTCCGACATCCACGCAAGCTAAGCCGCGGGCAAAAACTAGTTTTTTTTTAATAAATTTTAATTTGAAAGAGTGTCCATGGAGTTTCTTGCCCTTGCTTCTCCATAGGAACCTGCTATTTGGAATGGGCGAATAGCTTCAAGTGGCTGTAACGGTTTAATTGGAATGTATTAAGTTTGAGTTAAATCTGAGTTGAACATATTATATTCTATTAATACTGGTATTCAGCTGCATCCGGTCTGACCGGAAGTTGGACCCTAACAGAGTTGAGAAAAGGCTAGACTGATATAATAAAAATACTAAATAATATATAAAGTCTTGCCCGAAAACATTTTCTATGAATTGAAACAAATAAGTAAAATTAAATCTTTAAGGATACACCGTTATATGATTCCCGATTTATAAGCGAACTAACAGACAAACAGAAACACGTAGCATTTTATGATTGCATTCATCTTAGTATTAGCTCGAGGAGCTTAGAGGAGCTCGTGGCTAAGTAATATCAGCCACAAGGGTCGATTCATCTAGTTAAGCTACGCTTACCGGGGTTGGTCCGTGGATGGGTGGCCATCTTTACATACCGAGACTCCTCCATGCCTCGAAAAGTACGTTAAGCTGTTGGTCCCGGCTGTCATTCGTGGATCTTTGACAGTCGTTACGGGTCGCCAGAACCCCGAAAAACTGACAACCAGTCCAAGTAGTATCGTATTACCCAGTAACTGGGTTGGGGAGGTCAGATAGGCAGTCGCTCCATCTAAAATACTGGTATTCAGCTGCATTCCGTTAGACTGGAAGCCAACCCCGGGCTAGGCAGATGATGGTGATGATGATGATAACGGCATACTCTATAGTCAAAGTTAAATTGACATACCATAACATCTCGCTTATATTTCCCCAAGGTGTAGGCAATAGTGTATATAACAACCTTCATTTCGGCAATTACATCCCACGGAATAGGGGGTGAGTGTAGTCAAAGTCAAAAAGTCTACATAAAATTAATTTATTTAAAATTGAAAGTGTAAGTAAAGTGTAGGTTAAGAGTGTAGTGTGTTTGTATGTTGGGTGTGTTGTGTGTAGTGTGTGTGTGTGTTAGATGTGTGTAAAAGTTTCTGCGATATATTCTTAGTAACAGAGCGTTTCAAAGAAAACGTTCTTGATTAGGTTTTGTTTGTTTATTAACTAATATTGGGTTTTTTTATAGCAAAAGATAAAGTGGGTAGGTTCATAGTTACAACCTACATAATATTTTTTCATAGAAGTTAAAGTTTTAGTTGAAACTGTAACTAATATAGTTGTAAGAATGAAGAGTATACTATTGTAAAATCACCACGTTCCAGTTCAATACAGCGCTGTAATAATGTCCTATAAAGTTCATTATTTTTTATGACGAAATAAAATGTGACTAAGTTAAGACATATTTTTGAGCTTACGTGTACTAAATCACACTACCTAAAACAATACCTACTAGAGTTAGTAAGAAATAAGAAAGTGTACAAAGTGCGCCGAACGGGAATACACTATACAATGTGGATAACAATACGACGATAAATGAAAACTATAAAATAAATCCTAGCATCGCACAGCATAAAAAAGCGATTTTGCTGTAGTAACTATTGGATATATGCAGAGTGCAGATGGCATTAGATATACCTCCGTATTATTCTCCCTTAATCTATCCAAAGGTTGTCTTTAAAAGATTGCTCTTAGCGATAAGACCAGCCATTGTGTCAATCCTTGTAAAATTTCTATATTGTATATCTGTAACTTTTATGGTGTACATAATAAAGAGTATTCTATCTATCTATTAAAATAAACTCAACAGTAGCGATGGGCCGACTGTGAGTATTATCAGCCGACCAGCTGAAGAGACTAAAATATTGGATATATTTGATTTCATTTTTGTATTTAGACTGGAAACGTCACTATATATACTTAGTTTAATTTATTGGCATATTGCCGTCTCGGCGTCTCCACCTTGTATAAGCGGATAGCCGGAATCTTTGTGCAAATACGTGCGCACTTAGTTCATGATATGTGCACATTTGCAGGCGTCGAAATTCCTTTGTAATATTGCACGCCTATTTGCAAAGAGCATGGACGTTGCATGAAATAATCCTATTACCATTAGGAATGGACGGTTGGAGAACATCCTTGCTTAGGACAAAGCGTTTGCATTTATGAGTACTAAAGAAAGGAATTTGATGCTTAAAACAGTTCTCATCTGCCTAGCCTTTTTAGGGTTCCGTACCAAAATGGTAAAAAAGGAACCCTTATGGTGTGACTAAGTCTGTCTGTCTGTCTGTCTGTCTGTCTGTCACAGCTGGACATCTCGAGAACTACTAATGCTATCAACTTGAAATTTGGAACAGTTTTCGATGACATTTACCCAACTGTTTTGCAAATAAGAAAGAAATAAAAATATTTATATTTTTTTTGCAACAGGGACCGAAAGGGTGTCTTAAAAATTAAAAGTGGAGCTACTATGGCATGTGGGGTATCATATGAAAAAGCGCTGTTTGCACATTTTCAAATTTTTTTTTTATTTTTTTTAGGCCCCATAGTTTTCGACTTTTGATGAAAAATGTAAAAAAAAATACCGTTCCCCCCCTTATCTCCGAAGTTTGCAAAGAGAAAAATCTGAAATTATTCTATGTGATAGAAGTTTATGTAAAGATTACAGGAAAAATAAAACGATGTCTCTAAATAGCACACTTTTTCAGAAATCGGAACGGAACCCTCGGTGCGCGAGTCCGACTCGCTCTTGACCGGTTTTTTTTCAACTCTGTTGGAGTCTGCTTTTAGTTGAACTGGATGTAGCTGAATACCAGTATTTTAACCAACATAATATACCCCTTAGTAACACTGGTCGACAGACTTTCGGGCTTGTGACGACCCGTAACGACTGTCAAAGATCAACGAATGACAGCCGGGACCAGTGACTTAGCTTGCTTTTCAAGGCACGGAGGAGTCTCGGTATGTAATGGATGTTCACCCATCCAAAGACTGACCTCGACAAGAGTAGCTTAACCTTCGACTAACCCTTGCGACTGTTATTACTACCACGTGCAAGAACAGTAAGATATTAAATTGAAATTACAAATGATGATTATCTATTCCATTGAATACGTACAATTCTAGAAGCCCCCAACTCAGATGTGGATAATTTAATTCTAAAATATACGATAAGTGGGCAGTAACGTCATGATACAATGAATACATTCGTAACTGTTTGGATATAAATGGTATATCAAACAAGTGTAAGATCCAAGTTTCTATTTTTAGAACTAACAGTTAACATGAAAGTTAAATAAATACGTAAATGTAATGTTTGGTTTCGATCAAAGGTGGAATGAATGCTTACATCTTTAAGGTTACGTTCTAGCCTTACAAAAATACTACCTTAAAGGCTGTTTTTAGGGTTCCGTACCAAAATTGTAAACAGGAACCCCTATGGTGTGACTCAGTCTGTATGTCTGTCTGTCACAGCTGGATATTTCAGGAACTACTAATGCTATCAACTTGAAATTTGGAACAGTTTTAGATGACATTTGCCCAACTATTTTGCAAATATTCAAAAAAAAATACATGTTTTTTTTTTTGCAACAGGGGGTTTTATAAATTTGAAGTGGGGTTACTATAGGGCGTGTGGGGTAGGTATCACATGAAAGAGCGCTGTTTGCAAATTTCCAAAAAAAAAATATATTTTAGGCCGCATAGTTTTCGACTTTTGATAGAAAATGTTTTTAAAATACCGTTCCCCCTTATCTCCAAAGTTTGCATACAGAAAAATCTGAAATTACTCCATATGATGGAAGTTTATGTATAGATTGTTCGACTGGGTTCTGCCTTTTTCTTTTGTTCGCCTCCTAAAGGCTTCTACAAACAGGCGCGCATGTGACGCGGCACAAAGGCACCGTGTGTCGCGCTACTAATAGCGGTGCCTTTGTGTCGCGCGCAATTCGCGTCGCAATTCGCGCCTGTTTGTAGGGTGCTTAAGGGTCGTAGCGTGATGTTTCAACCTTATAAGCTTTTCAAATCCGACTCAAAAATAATTTTTCAAATACGACTGGTAGTTTCAGAGATTACACCCTAAATACAAACTTCCAAACAACCTTATATAATATTAGTATTGACAAGACCAAATACAATTCTGTTTTTAGTAATCCGGCAGAAAAATTCTAAAAAACTTCCAAACTATCGAAACTTACCCCAAGAGTCTTGATACCAACTGTGTATCAATATTTAAGTTACATATTATTTGATGAACAAGACACATTGTTTAGCGGGTATTCCATCTTAAACTTTTATGAATGAAACAGATAATTCCTACCAACACTTCTCCGTATCTATCCATCTCTGTCTTACGAAACTCTTTGTTGATATGCGTACATATTCTTTCAAGCTTATGTACCATACTGCATTAATACGATTATAACCATTATTCCCATACACATTAAAGCCTATATTTCCCAGCGATCTTTATGCCTTAGAGATTTACCGCGTTGATAGCTTATGATTAAGTTTACATCTAAAGTTGTGTCTCTAGAGGTTGGAGGTAATTGAACTGATACCTGGCCCCATTGTCTATGGTCCTGATATAAATAGGTCGGCTTCAGCTTATCGTGAATAAGTTTTATCAGAATAAGTTTGTTTCATTATTGTAGTTTGTAGCTCTTTGGTTTTGCTCTAGAGATGTGGGAATTGTGTTTTGTTTAGTTCTTTGTGTTCTATTCCTAGAATTATTTCAATCAGGATTCTAGGTTTAGAATTACTACACTTTCTTGTCAAAGTGAAATCGTTTGTTTCAAATAGGCACACAAAAGACACTTTTGAACGTAACAAGAAAATAGAATTGATTCTGGTTGCCCCTTCCAGTAAAAAACTTTTTAGGTGATGAGCAGTTCACACTAGGCTATTGTAACTTAGATAAATTACAAACTAACCCACTAAAAAGTGAAAAATAAATAAAAAAAATAGCAAAAAAAACAACCGACTTCCAAAAAAAAAACTGCAAAGTGAAAAATAACTTTAATTTTGGAAGTCGGTGGCAATAAATTAAAATACAGATCCAAAGACACCGACTTCCGAGATTAAAGTTATTTTTCACTCTGCAGTTTTTTTTGGACGCGTCGGTTGTTTTTTTTTTGTATGTTTTTCTATTTTTCACTTTTTAGTGGGTCAGCTTGTAATTTATCTAAGTTACAATAGCCTAATGAAATATTGCTTTTGCCGATGCAGGGAAGTTAATTGTTGAGGGGTTCTCCTAGTAAGAACCAAGAGAACTGGAGCTGATGGTGTCTTCACCATCAGCTCCATTTCACTATATGCATTGTGACGAGCATAAATTAGAAATCGAATCGTAAATATTGAGTAGTTTCGATCGTAGTGGAACTGATGATGAAGACCACATATGTCATGTGGTCTTCATCATCAGTTCCACTTCCCCAAATGGTGCTTTCCAAGAGCAAATGCCTCGTGCATTTTAAATAGTAACTATAAAAAACCGGCCAAGTGCGTGTCGGAGCACCACAATGAAGGGTTCCGTAGTTGAAAAGAATTTATCTCAAAAATAAACTTGACACTAATCCCAAAAAAAAAATGTGATAAATAACAAATTAGCAATTTTCGGACTTTTCCCATTACTTGTGCTATGAGACCTTGCTTCTTGCCAAATTTCATTATTCTAAGTCAACGGGAAGTAGTATTGCATTTTTTTATTAACTTAGAAGCTTGATTTTATTAGAACTATATGGGACCATTAACTTACGTATTTGATATTAATTTCAAGTTGATACCTCCTCGCGTTCCTGAGTAAAAGGGTCTCGACAGACTGAAATGACAAATTAACAATTTTCGGACTTTTCCCTTTATTTGTGCTATGAGACCTTGCTTTTTGCCAAATTTCATGTTTCTAGGACAACGGGAAGTACCCCAGGTTTTGTTTTACTTGCGAGTATCAAAATATGTCACATAAATGGGCGTATTTTATTATTGTGATGACTTAGAAGCTTGATTTTTTTAGAAATCTAAGGGATTATTAACTTACGTATTTGATATTAATTTCAACTTGATACCTCCACGCGTTCCTGAGAAAAAAGTTCTTGACAGACTGAAATACTTGAAAATATTTTTTTATATCATAAAATGACAAATTAATAATATTCGGACTTTTCCCTTTACTTGTGATAAGAGACCGTGCTTTTTACCAAATTGCGTGTTTCTAGGACAACGGGAAGTACCCTATAGGTTTTGATTTACTTGCGAGTTTCAAAATATGTCACATAAATGGCCGTATTTTCTTATTGTGTTGACTCAGAAGGTTGATTTTTTTAGGACACCAAGGGACCATAGATCTACGTATTTGATATCATTTCAACTTGATACCTCCACGCGTTCCTGAGAAAAAGGGTCTTGACAGACTGACAGACAGATAGACGGACAACGAAGTGATCCTATAATGGTTACGTTTTTAGGGTTCCGTACCAAAATGGTAAAAAAGGAACCCTTATGGTGTGACTCAGTCTATCTGTCTGTCTGTCTGTCTGTCTGTCTGTCACAGCTGGATATCTCAAGAACTGCTTATGCTATCAACTTGAAATTTGGAATAGTTTTAGATGACATTTACCCAACAATTTTGCAAATAAGAAAGAAGTAAAAATATTTATATTTTTTTTTGTAAAAGGGACTGAAAGGGGGTCTTAAAAAATCAAAGTGGGGCTACTAGGGCATGTGGGGTATCATATGAAAGAGCGCGGTTTGCAAATTCTCAACCATTTTTTTAATTTTTTTTAGGTCGCATAGTTTTCGACATTTTATGAAAAATGTAAAAGAAAAAACCGTTCCCCTACCTTATTTCCGAAGTTTGCAAAGATAAAAATCTGAAATTATTCTATGTGATAGACGTTTATGTAAAGATTACAGGAAAAATAAAACGATGTCTCTAAATAGCACACTTTTTCAGAAATCGGAACGGAACCCTCGGTGCGCGAGTCCGTCTCGCTCTTGACCGGTTTTTTTCATTTTGAGGTACGGAACCGAAAAAATGCCCAAATCGCTATAGGCGTGCCTATAAATATTTATTGATAAGGCACTTCAACGACTTACCCTCTTACAAATAAACACAGAATGAAGTTATTCCAAATTTAAACCTATGAAAATGTATGGTTATTCCTTTGTCATCCCTGATGTAACTTTATTCTGTGTTTTATTTGTAAGAGGGTTACTCATTAATACATACAAAAACTAGAAATACATACAGTTTCGGGTATTGTGAATTCGTAAAAATTTGAGGAATTTGAAATTTGAGGGTTTCCCTCGATTACCATGGGATCCCTTCATCAGATTTCGACTTATTGACAATGGGACCACCTCGAGAGCATACCCTTCCAAATAAAAAAATAATTTTCAAAATCGGTCCACAATTAACGGAGAAATCGGTGTACAATGTTCATACATAAAAAAATATACGCGACGAATTAAGAACCTCCTCCTTTTTTTTTTTGAAAAGTCGGTTAAAAGCTAACAACACAAGATTTCATTTGGTTTCCCCCGAAGGCTGAGGTTACCCACATTTCGTTAGTTACTGTGTGAGTAATTTAATACCAGAGGGCTGGCCTATTTTTAGCCCAAAGAATTAGCATTGCCATCCAGCGTGGCAATGCCGCCAGCCTTTTGGGCACTTTTCCCACTGACAGCGATGCGAACGAATTTTTTAATGCCCTATGAGCTCTTCCCCCCTTTTTTAATTAATTATACCTACTTGTACATACTATAATATTGCCTTGTATAACTTAGAAATATACTGTGATCTAGAAGGTTTTACAGACATTGTTGATGCCACACCTATATTGCCGGTAAATCTGCTTTGATCACTAAAATCTTTAAGTTTATATATTTTTTTTATAATGGATGTTTTTTGTCTTCATCATCATTCTCTTGCCCTTATCCCAATTTACTTGTGGACAGCGTAACATGTCCATTTCTTCCATACTTCTCTATTATTCGTCATCTCGGTAGTCACCCCCTTTCTAGCCATATAATTTTTCACACGTTTTTTTTTTCATTTCATTTATCCGCCTTTTCTTTGGTCTTCCCCTACTCTTAAAGCCGACATTCATACTCATACCTTTCCTCACGACATTTTCCTCATTTCTTTTATATAGCATCATGTCCTGTCGTAATTAAAATGGTGACCAATTACGAATATTTGTATAGCATTTTTATGTGAGTCTCCGCGCACATAATGAAAATTATACCTTATAAAATTTAAAAACTTAAGACAGAACATCGACACCTTTGAAAATAAGAATAAGAATACATTTATTGTAAAACATGAGTATACATCTTATTAATATGTGCAAGGTCTTAAAAATAAACAGATAGATCAGCATGTTTTGCCAATTATGGCGTATAAAACCTTATGTATATACCTATATGTAGACTGTAGACAAAACGAAAAACCTCTCTATTTCATTCACCCCTCTATTGCTAAAAACAGAAATAAAACCTCTTACAATATGTAAACTATAAACTATGAACTATATCTTTCAGTATTCATAGCCATCGGAACTAAATTCACAACCCATAGTTTTGCACAATCCGCTCATAATAGATATGATTTATAATGGCCAGAGACGTTTTTACGACACCCCGGTGTACTGGGACAGGTAACTTTCAGGAACATAGTGGAATGTACTATGTGTCTAGCTTCTGGTATCATTATTTTTAGATGGAAGTTTTGTGTTCAGGTGTTATGATTTTGCATGTTTTTGCGAATTTATTAGGCAAGGTTTTTGGTTTGAATTTGTGATAAAGTGATTTTATTTTTGTAAATACGTTTATACAAATACTTTTACATGTAAATCATATTTTTAAAACTAGATCAGGTCGGCGTTTCTTATCTGACTACTCTGTGAAGAAAGGCCAAAACAAACTCAGAGGTCACAGTCTCTCTTAAAGTCCAAACATAATCTTCCTATTCATATTTCATTTTCATTCCATAATGTTTAAAGGTATTACAACGCTGAGGTACAACGAACGGACCCTGTAGGGCACAGCAGAAAGTATAAATTAATTCTTAAAATAAAAATAAAATTAGGTAACAAATTAACAATCAACAATTTTTAAATATTTTACATATTAGTATATAACATACTCACTTATACTTGTATAATATAATTATGTTATACACAAACCTTCCGGGATAAATTTTATAAATGATGGTGCAAACCGCATCCATCTTATTTCTTTGTCTATTGTGCAGTTTAGAAGATATAAGTGGTGATACTGACACAACTTATTCAAGATAGAGTGGGATAGAGTATTTATTTATGACACACGAGAATAAAACACAAATATTAAGTAGTAAAAAAAAGTATATAAAAACTGATAAGTACAGTAAATTATTGTTAAAGAGCTGCGGAGTTTGTAATAAATAAATAAATAATTAAATAAAATAGGTGGTATTATCGCTTATCAAAGCAATTTCTAACATACAATCTTTATATGGACAAGAATTGTGCAAGGAAAGATACTGACAATAGGCTTGATCACATAGGAAATACAACGTGATTGCTGAAATATGTGTTACATAACTCGTTTAGCACAGAACTGGTGAAATGTGGATACACTATACACCTCTGGGGCCGTACTATGACATGCCATCATGATTCCGTTGTAAAAAAAGGATGGTGCTATCGGTCGTATAAAGCTCGCATCTCTCTCTCACACTGGAACCATTATGGCTTTAACACGTGATAGTTGGCTAACTGGCTATCACTTTAGGGAATTCAGGAGTAATATTGACTTAAAAGAGAGAAAAAGTATTTATTGTAACTAGCACAGGAAGATTACTAAGTAAACTAAAAACACAAGATAAACGTTAAAAGAAAAACAAAATTATATAATAAAAACTTTTTTTACAAAAAAAAAAAATAACCGACTTCCAAAAAAACACTACAATGTGAAAAATAACTTAAATTTTTGAAATCGGTGTCTTTGGATCTGTATTTTAGTTTTTTGCTACCGACTTCCAAAATTAAAGTTATTTTTCACTTTGCAGTGTTTTTTTTAGAAGTCGGTTGTTTTTTTTTTTGTAAAAAAAGTTTTTATTTTTCACTTTTTAGTGGGTCAGTTTGTAATTTATCTAAGTTACAATAGCCCAATGTCAACTGCTCATCACCTTTTACAAATTATTGCTTTTCCCGATGCAGGGACGTTAATTGTTGAGGAGTTCTCCTAGTAAGAACCAGGAGAACTGGAGCTCCATGGTGAAGTCATCATCACCATTATGCATTTTGACGAGCATAAATTACTTAGCAACCATATTAAAGTAATCGAATACCCGTGAAATACTTAGGTATAATTGAGTAGTTCCGATGGCCATCTGTGGTCTTCATCATTACTTCCACTTCACCAAATGGTGCTTTCCGGGAGCAATTGCACGAGTTACTATAAAAATACCCAAATCGCTATAGGCCTATAAATTTTGAGGGTTTCCCTCGATTTCCATAAGATTCCCTCATCAGATTCTGACTTGGTAACAATGGGACCACCTCGAGAGTATACCCCTTTAAACAAAAAAGAATTTGCAAATACGTCTTGACGAAGTTATGCCCGAACATACATAAAAAAAAAAAACATCTGAATATAATAATATATATAATATAATATAATAACCTACTGTTTTTTTCAGAAGTCGGTTAAAAATAAAATAATAAAAGTCCTGTTCGAGGCCAAAAGGCTCCTATCTCAGCATGATGCTGCGGCTTAGGTAATAAGTGTTTCTAACAGAGTCTCCAAACCTTATTTCTGGAAAGCGAATCAGTCACGTCAGCTAGGACCTCTATACACCTTAATACCTAGTGATAATTCTAAGTATTTCATCGACCATGTCCCCAAACATAGTCACCTACTTTGAGTACAGGGTCTACTACGTACTACTTAACTCTGCTAAGTAAATATCAGGATCTATTCTGTAAAAATGTCACTGAAAACCTAATAGAAGTAAACTTGAAGTGAGCTGTCATTCCACCTGATGTTGGCACTATTGACAGGTCATTTCACGGTGAGATTTCGTTAAAGCAAACGTTCATTCCTGTACTCAACCGATACCACTGCTGAGCAAACGTGCAAAGGCTTCGGTTCACGCGTGACCAACTGTCTGCTCAATTTATCTCGAGGGCGTCACGTTAGGTACTCACTGATGTTAGGGCTGCCCACTGGTTTCCAACTTAATGATTGACAACAGAAGGCTGACTTGAAAATAGCAGATCATAAGCAAACGTTATGTATTCAAGAATTTGAAAGCTTAATGGTATGATTGAGCTTTGAGATTGCTTCGGGTTATCGCATAAGTGAATCTGACCTAAAACGAATCTAGCTAGCCCGTAAAAGAGAAAGGAAGTCCTCCTTTCTCTTTTGCATACAACTCTGTTATAGAGGCAAGAGGAACAGGGTGTAAAGTTCACTCATCCTCCATAGAAAAGGGAGGATCCTCCGACCAGACGGGTGTCGTGTCTGGTGGGCTACTGCCCGATGGTTGATGTCGGGATTTTGTATATACGCCAGTCGTGCGGTAAATTCTGCTTGCGCGATGCAGGATTTATGTGACGTCAGGTCTTTGATGCGTACACTGTCTTTATAGTTAAAAAATCATTAGTATTACAAATACCTAAACTTTAAAACCCAGGGATTTTTTTTCGCAAGAAACAACCCCTAGTCATTACATAGGTGTCAAATATTTCCCTGTTATGATTACCTAGCCGTTGCCCGTGGCTTCGCCCGCGTGGATGTCGAAAATTATCCCACGGGAACCTACTACCGCGATAAAAAGTATTATATGTATTAATCCAGGTTATAAACTATCTGTGTGCCCCATTTCATCCAAATCCGTACAGCTGTTTTTGCGTGATTGAGAAACAAACATCCAAACATCTTCACAACCTTTCACATTTATAATATTACTAACTGCACCCCGCGGTTTCACCTGCGTAGACTGGGATAAAAAGTAGCCTATGTGTTAATCCAGGGTATAAGCTATCAACCAAATTTCATTTAAATCGGTCGAGCCGTTTAGGCGTGAAGAAGTAACAAACTTACAAACACAAACACACATACTCTCTCAAACTGGGGAAAGTTTGAATTCTAGAATATTAGTGTGATTAGGATATTACTGAAATAAATTAATGCATTGCTATAATAACATTGAGTCAGGTGTTGCAGGTGTAAAAAAAAGTTACTTACCAAAAGTTTGTTTTATACCTAAATATAAAGTTTCCATATCATTTCCATTAAATCCAACTTCATAACTACGTGTGTCCGTTTACATAGTTACAAAGTGAACCTTCTAGCCTTCCCTACCACCTTACCTGCGGTTATCGGCCGTACTACAAACAAGAGACTACAAGATGCTCTGAACTCTGATGCTTTGTTAGTGGTCACTTCTCTGTTACCTGCTACCCAGTAATTGTTATTAGACATAGGAAGTAGGTATGTGATTTGTGGTACAATTTGTGTTTGGATGAAGATATGTTGCTTTGTAATGTATTTTGAGACCGTTTAGATTGAACCAATGAATTCTCGGAAACTTGTAGCCTCCTTTAACATGTGTGTGATCTCATTTCTGTAAACACTGTACTCGGGGAATACTGATGTTATATTATGTTAATTCTGGGAAGTTCTAATGAATTGAAGGTTGATTTTAGCAAAGTAACGAGATTTTAATCAAATACAGCACATACCATAACAACACAACATAACATATTTGTGTTATATTTATGGCTGATATTCAATCGACAAATAACTTTTATCTAAGGAATAAAATTGCCGTTTTGACAGCGTTTGTATTGAACATAATATGTGAAACTTTTACATTTATTCTCCACTAGCTTTTGCCCGCGGCTTCGCCCGCGTGGATGTCGGAAAATATCCCATGGGAACGTACATGTGGAAAAAATAGGGCCGTCCGATATAACTGTGCAAACTCAAATCGCTACGATATATCGTTACCGTGTATAGTAGGCATAAAGCTACCAATTGGCATGATTTTTTCCGACATCTTCAACAGTCGTCATATTTCAACCAATTTACACAAAACCGTAATGAATTACACTGAATCACTCCGTTCATTGGAGAAAACCGTATGAAAATCCGTTCGATACTTTTTGACATTATCGCATTCAAACAGACACACATACGCGGCGGGGGGACTTTGTTAATTACTTAAAATTTATTATGCCAGTCACGCTCTAATAACAAATAACTTTTGTCCGAGTGTCCACTCGTTCAAATAATTTCCTCGTAAAAACTTCGAATGAAATAAAGACTAAATGTTACCTCAAGATTCGAACTATGACTACATTTCCAATCCCTTAAATCTCTTAAAAAGAGGTAATTACACAAACATTTGTCAACCCCTATTGTACCCCCTCAAAAACGCCGTACCACATATTTCTTTATTTCCTACCAAAAGCATAAATTTGAATTTTCATATCCCTAACTTAAGAAATGCTGGGTTTCCCATCTTTCATCCCTTATATCACCCCTTGTAGTATTATTTTTGAAAGTATCCTGTGTCCTTTCCCAAGATGCTATATAAAGCCTTGCCAAATTTTGTCGAAATCCGTGCAGTTTTGTAAATTTTAAAATCAACCCCTATTTTACCTCCTTAGGGGATGATTTTTCAAAAACGCTGAACCGCATATTTCTTTGTTTCCTATCAAAAGCATACATTTTAATTGTCACATCTCTAACTTAAGAAATACTGAGTTTACATACAATTTTCATCCCCTATATCACCCCCTGTAGGATTATTTTTAAGACAAAAAGTAGTCTATGTCCTTCCCCAGGATGCTGTATAAAGCCTTGCCAAATTTTATCGACATCCGTGCAGTTTTGTAAATTTTAAAATCAACCCCTATTTTACCCCCTTAGGGGATAATTTTTCAAAAACGCTGAACCGCATATTTCTTAATTTCCTACCAATAGCATAAATTTGTTATCCCTAACTTAAGAAATACTGGGTTTCCCTTACAAACTTTCATCCCCTATATCACCCCCTGTAGTATTATTTTTGAAAAAAATAGTATGCTATGTCCTTCCCCAGGATGCTATATTCAGCTTTGCCAAATTTTATCGAAATCCGTGCAGTTTTGTAAATTTTAAAATCAACCCCTATTTACTATATTTTACCCCCTTAGGGGATGATTTTTCAAAAACGCTGAACCGCATATTTCTTAATTTCCTATCAAAAGCATACATTTTAATTTTCACATCCCTAACTTAAGAAATACTGAGTTTCCCATACAAACTTTCATCCCCTATATCACCCCCTGTAGGATTATTTTTGAAAAAAAAAGTAGCCTATGTCCGTCCCCAGGATACCATCTATAGCCTTGCCAAATTTTATCGAAATCCGTTCAGTGGTTTAGGCGTGAAAACGTAACAGACAGACAGACAGACAGACAGACAGACAGACAGACAGACAGACAGAGTTACTTTCGAATTTATAATATTAGTATGGATTATATAAAAGATATCTGTCAGCCTTAAGAAACACATGCAAAAACACACTGCTACATATAGTGAAGACGAATGTGATTGATTGAAATACAATATCTTTATTGTCAGACAATGTTCCCGTTAGCGCGACTTAAAGACTTCTTTTTATCTACCTACTCCTTGTTACAAAACTATGTTATTACAGCCGTGTGATTCTGTAAGACCTCATTCTAAACTTCAAATCTGAATCCGCTGCACGCTGTGGGTTTCTTGATTGGCGTTCTAAATTCAAAGTGTCAAATAAAAGACCGCCAATTCAATAAACAATTACTTAACCACATAACTTCTTCCCAACAAACCCAAACCCTGTTTCCTTTTCATCAAATGTCTAATACACTGTACCAAAAATAGTAAATTCTTTCCTGATTTACTAGAGAGACATAAGAAAGCACTTAACTTAATAGTTGGCCCTTAGTCGCGAGGTATTTGACACAGAATAAATAAGTACAGAAGGCCGGCTCTATACAACGAGCTTATTAAACGCACGCACACATAAAGACACGCTGCACGTACAGCAAGTGCAAGTGCACTTACGACTGGCATTTGTTTGAGGTCGCCGGCGCCGTGCGTTTCGCTCGTCGTATGGAGCTTCTGTATTTATCTATTCAGTGATATTTTACACAAGTGAAGTCGTGGGCGATGTGTCGTCATCTTTGTCACGTAAAGCTTATTGTTTTTAGATGGACTTCGACACTGGATGTTTTCATAGTTTTAGGTGTAAGCAAGGTTGATGACCGTTAATAAAGTTGTTTGGGGGTCAGGTTGATGAATTAATGATCGTATTTTTCAATACTTTTTGGAGATTTGCTAGCTTGTTAGGGTTCCGTACCTGAAAAGGAAAAAAAACGGAACCGGTCTGTCTGTCAGTCTGTCAAGACCCTATATCTCAGGAACGCGTAGAAGTATCAATTTGAAATTAATATCAAATACGTAGGTTTATGGTCACTTGTAGTTCTTAAAAAATCAAGCTTCTATGTCAACGCAATAAAAAAATACGGCTATTTATGCGTATTAATTTGTTACTCGCAATTAAATCAAAACCTATAGGGTACTTCCCGTTGTCTTAGAATCATGAAATTTGGCAAGATGCAAGGTCGCATGGCACAAGTAAAGATAAAAGCCCGAAAATCGTTCATTTGTAATTTTATCGCATAAAAAAATATTTTGGGATTTCTAGTTATCCAACCACAACGTTAAGTTTGTTTTTGGGATAAATTCTTCTCAACTATGTACGGAACTCTTTATTTTGTGCGGTCCGACACGCACTTGGCCGGATTCACATAACGGAATGTATCAGCTACAATTATACCTTTTTTCTTTTAATTAAATTTCTTTTTTCTTTTAATTTAATTAATTTATTTTCTTTTAATTTTTTTTTAAATGGAGCGTATCTCCAATATGTGAATCCCTGAACCATGCAGTATCAAAACTGATATAGAGACTGTAGGGAAACTCCCATAGTTTCCCAGATGTTAATTAAAAGACAAATTGTGTCATGATTACGTATAGTCAACCACAAAATTCGATTAACACTTGTGTTTTCTAAATCTTAATTATTGAGAAAAATACTTCATTAAAATCGAAACATTTGTAAATTTTAACGAAAATTAACTCTTCATTACATAGTTTAAAACAAAGTCGCTTCCCGCTGTCTGTCTGTCCCTATGTATGCTTAGATCTTTAAAACTACACAACGGATTTGATGCGGTTTTTAGGGTTCCGTACCAAAATGGTAAAAAAGGAACCCTTATGGTGTGACTCAGTCTGTCTGTCTGTCTGTCACAGCTGGATATCTCAAGAACAACTAATGCTATCAACTTGAAATTTAGAATAGTTTTAGATGACGTTTACTCAACTATTTTTCAAAAGAGAAAGAAGTAAAAATATTTATATTTTTTTTTGTAACAGGGACTGAAAGGGGGTCTTAAAAATTTAAAGTGGGGTTACTAGGGCATGTGGGGTATTATATGAAAGAACGCTGCTTGCACATTCTCAAACATTTTTTTATTTTTTTTTAGGCCGCATAGTTTTCGACTTTTGATGAAAAATGTAAAAAAATACAGATTTTTATCTTTGCAAACTTAGGGGGGGGGGGCCTATCTCCGAAGTTTGCAAAGATAAAAATCTGAAATAATTCTATGTGATAGTAGTTTATGTAAAGATTACAGGAAAAATAAAACGATATCTCTAAATAGCACACTTTTTCAGGAATCGGAACGGAACCCTCGGTGCACGAGTCCGACTCGCTCTTGACCGGTTTTTTTTTTAGTAGATAGAGTGATTCAAGAGGAAGGTTTCAGGCGAAGCCGCGGGCAAAAGCTAATAAATGAAATGCTAAAAAGCAGTTTATCGTATCATTTTGTTTTAATTTAGATGATGTCAAAAAGTAGCAGTGTTAACCGACTTCTGTTGCTGACTGTACCGTATCATAGCTAAGGTTCTCCTGATTGCCTTGGCTTCCTTGTTTGTCTAGACCAATCTACAGTTGGCCCGGGCTGCTTCTAATTGAATCGTTTCAATGTTGTTTGCTCTACAATTGTTTGACTGTATGTTTAAAGTTACTTTGGTTACATGATCGGGTTCAATAGTTTTTATGTAACAGCAGTTTGTCTACTTTAAAATATATTTTGGGTTTCTTAGCGAATTCTTGATACTATAAAAATCGATTGAAATGTGCTTGGTAGGCCTACATAGTTGACAGAAATAAAGTCACACTAAGGGCCTATTTCACGATGTTCGAATAGCCACTACTCACCGAATAAAGTCACACTAAGGGCCTATTTCACGATGTTCGAATAGCCACTACTCACCGAATAAAGTCACACTAAGGGCCTATTTCACGATGTTCGAATAGCCACTACTCACCGAATGAAGTCACACTTAGGGCCTATTTCACGATGTTCGAATAGCCACTACTCACCGAATGAAGTCACACTAAGGGCCTATTTCACGATGTTCGAATAGCCACTACTCACCAAATAAAGTCACACTAAGGGCCTATTTCACGATGTTCGAATAGCCACTACTAACCGAATTAAGTCACACTAAGGGCCTATTTCACGATGTTCGAATAGCCACTACTCACCGAATGAAGTCACACTTAGGGCCTACTTCACGATGTTCGAATAGCCACTACTCACCGAATAAAGTCACACTAAGGGCCTATTTCACGATGTTCGAATAGCCACTACTCACCGAATAAATTCAAAAATGGAACTGAATTTGTATGAAATTATCTGCCAAGTAAGTTAATAGGAACTTACTAGGTGGTGAAACAGGCCCTTCTGCAAGCAGGAGAACGTATTATTTCATCGAAATTTTCGATTCGGTATTAAAATTGCTGCGGTTTAAATAAAAATAATAATAGACTCTAAAAGAAAGTAATTTACAGCGTGAATGTTCGCTAGTAAGTTAATTCCAACATGACTGTTAGTGTCATCGTAATTTTACGAACAGAATAAACAGCTGTTGGTCACGTAATAAGGTATACTTTGTAATATGGACGTTACAAATGTCAGATGCCTAACATATGTTTAGTACCTACAGAGGTAGTATTACATAATTGCATTGATGTGGTCGCAGAACACAATACATGGTGTTTTTAGGATATTTTATATCTTTGTAACGTTGAATTTTTTTTGCACAGAAATCTAATTCGAGGGTAGGAGCGGCAGGGTTCCTAATTAGATTCCAGATCCCCTTCAGTGCCTTATAAATAAGTAGATATTTTTGTCGTACCGTTTCGTATAATAATATAAATTAAAGACGTTTTTGTCTGTCTGTGTGGGATTTTGACGCGGTTTTCACCATCATTTACACAATTTAATCCAGAAGGCTTATGTGTATATATGCTTGGCTTATGACTTATGTGTGTATTATGTGTGGTTTATGTGTGTCTATAGGGAATACATTAATAATAGGTAAACTTACATAACTATCTATATAAATAAAAAGAGAAGTCCTGACTGACTGACTGATTGACTGACTCATCAAAGTCATCAACGCCCAGCCCAAACCCTTGAACCTAGAAAGCTGAAATTTTGTACAGAGGATCCCTACATAAAGGAATTCTCGGTAGTTCGCTCCCGTGGGATATTTTCCGACATCCACGCGGACGAAGCCGCTGGCAAAAGCTATTATGTAATAAAGAAATCTTGATATTTTGTCAAATTTTAAAAACCATGTATAAACACGGTTTTTAAAATTTGACAAAATATCAAGATTTCTTTCCCCTCGGCTGATTTTTAAAGTTCTATTATTGAATAATTTCCTGCCGATTTCCAGGAACTAATCCAAATTGTATGTGGATGGAACGATTACACAGTGAACCAAAGATTTGATTTAGAAGTCAAATCTTAGATGATATTTTCGGCTCGAAGGACCAAAAACACTCGACTGCACAGCTCGTTAGACATAAATCAAAGCTAGTGCTTACAAAACGATCGCCCCTCTGATACCTTTGGAGTCTTCGATTCGAGAACTGAGATCGGTCCTTAAGATTTCATCAATTTCTAAGAGCTATTCTCGACAAGTCACCCGTAGCCTTTGTTCAAAATCAGTAGGTAAAATGGCAGAACATTATTCAATATCAGTCCCTAAAGATGTAACCGAATACGGAAGCAAGGGCTAACTCATACATAATTCAGTTAATTCTAAGTGCGTCGGTTCCTTTTTCTTTTTTAACTCGTAAACAACTTCGTTTTCCTCTCTGGATGCTGAGATTATGAATGCAGTATTCTATGACGTCTCTTAAGCGCAGGCCACACTGAAAACGAAGCGAGACGAAGGTAAGTTCGTTTAGCTTCGCACATGTAGCTAACGCGTCTTTTCATACTCTGTTTCACACTGCGAACTATGAACCGAAGTATGAAAAGATGCGGTAGCTACATGAGCGAAGCTAAACGAACTCAGCTTCGTTTCGCTTCGTTCTCAAAATGGCTGCCCGGGGAGTGAAGTTGGACGGCTGTGTTTGAGTTTTTTTGGGTACGATTTTGTTTTGACAGATTCCAGGGAGTCGAGAGTTTTTTGTTTTAAAGGCACGTGACGTGTATTTTGCTGTAAATAGATTTTCTGTTTTCAGTTTATATATTTGGCTTTCTAACGCGAGTTCGACGTCAATATTGACAAATTATTAATACACGATGCACAAATATTATGTTTGCTAATTAACATAGTTGTTAAAATGTAAACATTTTTAATTTAGATGTTTTACGATTCATTGGTCACACAGGATTTTTTTCTATTACTTTTAGTCATCATCAAAATAAGAACAACACGACATCTGCTAAACTACAACTAAGCAGGTATAGTCATACCTCAGCCCTCGACATTCTTAGGTATATAGAACATCGGCAAGACAAATAGAGCGCATTAGCAACTACTCCGCCTAATTTGTAAGTGTCAAACTTGAAGTAATGTGTTTATACTGATTTAGTATTCACTGGCTCTCGTGTTGGTCCGTGGCTGGCGGCTGCCACGAAAGCTTGGAACTATTTCTGGACTTTACTCCAGACTTGTAGTTCACGACAGACCTCGTTTGTGTTAGTGGTAAGACTGTTTGAGAATTGTTGTGCAGCTTGGCCAGATTTTTTAGAAAAAAAAATTTAGAAGGTTTTGGCTAATAACAGCCGCATTGCTCGATCGATCAGGTTGCCACGGTTGGTCCGTGGATGGTTGACCATCTTTACATACCAAGACCCCTCCGTGTCTCGAAAAACACGTTAAGCCGTTGGTCCCGGCTGTCATTCGTGGATCTTTGACAGTCGTTACGAATTGTCAGAAGCCCGAAAGTGTACCAACTAGTCTTACTAAGGGGTATCGTATTATCCAGTAACTGGATTGTGGAGGTCAGGTCGCTAACGCAGGAGTTGTGCTAAATATTGTAAACTTTTAACATAACTTTTATTTAGCATGACCGCCTTAGAAACGAGTTTTATCGACGGCAGAATAGACAAAATGGCAGATTGTAGAAATATTTCTACGCATTCTACGCGTCTAAGCATGGCAATGGCCGTCGATAAAACGACGTCATGCTACGCGTGCTGGCCATCATTGAAATTATAGTGCTGTGATATTCTGGCTTTTCGTAGGAATTTGAGTTTGAAACCGGTTACTTTTGAGTACCTACCCAAGTACTAGCCATAATGTATTGCTCTATACTATGAAGTCAACACAACAAAACACAAGGTTTCTTTGTAAAAGAGTATTGTGTAGTACCGTAATTCACCGGCGTCTTGTCAGTGCTACGATCTCTAAATCGGCGCTATAAATACTTGAGACGACACTACTCTGGGGCCTGTTTGGTACTCCACTTACGGTGATAAAGTTACTCAGTTAAATAGAAACGGTTAGTGGAGACGATATTTTTTAAATAGTTTTATTTTTATTCATGTTTTTGTTCAGGAACTAACGTTGCAGAGTTCGACTTGCTATTTTGCGAGATTAACAACGTTTTCAAGGACACTAAACGAGACGCAGTCGAAGTTTTATTGTTATGACGGCTATGGCCGTTTAGAGTCTATTACTTTTAAGTCGTTACGGGTAGTCAGAATCCCGAAAGATTGACATGGGGTATCTTTGGTTATGGAGGTCAGATAGGCAGTCGCTCCATGTACAATACTGGTATTCAGCTGCATATGGTTAGACTGGAAGGTGACCCCAACGTAGTTGGAAAAAGGCTAGGCAGATGATGATGAATAGAGACTTCGTTTGAGTCCGAAAATGTCTTTAAGTAGTTCGACTTGCGACTTCGTGGACCATTCGAGTTCAAAATCCTGATAAAACACGCAGAATTGGCCATAAAAAAAAACTACAAAAACAACTAAAAAAAAAAGAAGAAGAAAAAAGAAGAAAGAAGAGTTTTTTTTTTTAGTTGTTTTTTTAGTTTTTTTTTTTCGAGCTGTGCTAGGGTGAAAATAGAAAAAAAAAAAAAATCCCAGATATGAGCCATATATAGCCTAGCTAGTTCGATGTTTTGCCGCCGTAAACTCCTATATTGCAACTTTCATCGAAATCGTTAGAGCCGTTTTTGAGAACGTGATTACAAATGTTATATACACCCTTTTTAAGGTGTCAAGCCAGTGCGAGCTGATAGCAGAGTATTCTAATTTTTTTTGTGGTTTTCTAGTTATCTTGGATCCCTCATTTCATATCATACAAATCCTAAATTAGCAATATATGTTTTAAAATTTATGTTTTTATTATCATCTGAGCTCTGCTTAAACGTAGAGGAATAGTAAATATCAGGATTACTCATTTAGTCTTTGTCTTGATTGTCAATTAATAATACTTTATTTATTTCCCTACACTGAGTGCGATAAGAAAATAAATATAAAATGTGTTACGATATCGTGTCGAGTCATTGAACTCCCTAAGATAGGGTTGAGCTCCTCGATGAGTAATTCATGCCTACCCACTGTCGGGACGCGTTCACTCAAATCTGTATGGCTCTTCCCTAAGAGGCCACTCTAGAGAAATGTCTTCAATCAACATGACCTTGAACTTTGAATAGAGATAGTGTCAGTTGGTTTTGAGAAAAAAAAAAAAAATAGTAATTGATACACAGTTCGTCTCTTCGCATTAACCCCTCAAGTGTCGAAAGCACCCCATGTGTGCATAAGGAAAAACCTTTAAATAGTGGTATATAAGCTTATATCGCATATATATAAACGTAAAAAAACATCATCCGATGGAAAACCAATCATCATCATTAGTTGTGCACCTGTGGAGTTCGCAACTAACGTTCTTTATACAAAACTGACAACTTAGTCCGATACTAAGTTATCAGTTTTACACAACTGACAACTTAATGTGTGACAGAATAAAGTTCGAAATTCAAAAAAGGGTCCATGGTTTAAACCGGGGTTTGAAGATGAACCTTGTTTTATAATAAGACGGTTAAAGTCTATTTCCACCACACAAACTATGAATAAATTAAAAAAAATATATATTAGAAACACATTTACTCAGTTCAGTTATTTTGACGATAATCTTCCAAGTCAAACCCCAATATTACACAAAATCTTAAAAAAAATCTAACAATTCCCTGGGGCATCTTTGCCGCATCCCGTCGTGTTTAAATCCTTGGTGTCCATTAACAGATTGCCAAGTACTGGAACGTACAGAACTGTCGTTTCAGAGGCTTTCACTATGACAACATGGTGTTGCGAATATCTTCAAAGGAAATCTTGAAGAGATACGGTCTTCATTTAAATAACAGATATAATGTATACAGTTAACGTGGCTTGGACTCATTTTTGGGGGTAGGGAAATATTGATTTTGGTTTCTTATTTCTGTATTTGGCGAATTAATCGTGAGTACTATTGTCAAATTTAAAGTGTAGGTAATGTTATGGGGATGCGCTAAGGTAGCCCGCGAAATTCAATTTTTCTTACGTTTTTTGCAATTTGCAGGTCAGTGTCAGGTTGTATGTTGATTAAAATATGATTCGCGGCCGTAACTAACATGGCTTTACAGAATTATAATCAAATCAGCAATACAACTCTATAAGTTAGAATTGACCTCAAACCTCATGATTTCATGAAATCGCTAGATTTGAGAGCAATTCTAACTTGTGGAGTTGAATTTCTGATTCTAATGATCATAATTCTGTAAAACAAAATTAGTGACGGCCGCGAATCATATTTTAATCAACATAAAACCTGCATGACCTGAAAATTGCAAAAAACGTAAGAAAATTTGAATTTCGCGGGCTACCTTAGCGCATCTTCCTTAATATATTAAAAAAAGTCCTGATTGACTAACTCATCAACGCCCAGCTCAAACCATTAGAAAGCTAGATTATAGGCTGGAAAGCTAGAAATAAAAAAAAATGTTAGACTAATGTCACTTACCAAAAAGCAGTCAAAATCAATTTAAAGCTAGGTAGCCATTTTGCCAATATGTTCTCGTACCTACATACAAATCTCCAGCAATCACTGCGAAAACAACGCATCTTTTGTGTTATAGAAATCTTACCACAGAGTACTTCGTTCACCAATTAGGTTTTCAAACATAGGTATATACCTAATTCGGCTCTCAAAGGAGCCCAAACTTAAATAATACCTTGCTGTCCTATTTGTTCCGTTTCTATTTCCACGGTAAATAAGAGGTCTCCTGAGGTCTTCATGTCTGTATGTGACAGCCACCATTGTGCTATAATAATAGCTTCGTTATATGGAATTCAGCTTATCTTGGAAATTTTATTCTGTTTTCTATTTTAGGTAAAAATAGTCGGGGTAATTGTGTACGTTGTTCAGGATTTGAAGTTGGAAGTTTTTGTGTGCGGAAATGGTATTTTCGTTTCAGGAATTTGTGGTTAAAGCAATTTATTTCTCAACAAATTGCACTTACTTGAGAACGTTTTTAAAACTTAAAATATAGTAGGTATGTATAGATATGTGATATCGTCGCGTCGGCATCGGCCTAATTTCTTTAATTGCTGTCCATTTTTTTCCATAGTTTACAAGACGAATAAAAAAAACAACTTTTAGTATGGGACCAAAGACCAAACCTGAAATTGCGAAAAAAAAAATCATCAAGTTCAGGACATTAATATTGTTGATATAATTGATTTACTTACTTACAAAAATCAATCTTTAGTCGATTCTGCAATAATCGATATATCGTAGGTACTTATTATATAAATACTACCCACCATTATTATTACCTTACTTCATGTTTGAGCCTTGATAAAGACGGACGTATAACCTTCCTAGTGATTTATAATTGGCTAATAATAATCTTTATATTTTAAAAGGCCAGTAACTCGTTTTATTGAAGTGTTAGAACCCAGATTTCCAACAGGTTATGGGACCAGGTTACGTTTTTACTGCAATATAAGTGGTTAAAAATTTAAATAAAAATACGGGCTTTGTCAAGTGAAATGGACGTGATAAAAGGTGCAAAAAGTGTTCATCATCGAATTGTTAGCCGGCACCAAAGACTACAGTATATTATAGGGTACGGCAAGACGACACGCCGCCACCACGCCACGCCACTCGTAGCTCATTTGTTGCTCAACCTACCCCCATCTAATGATGGCGTGATAATTGCGATTGCAACTTTAACAGATGATAAGTTAATGCTAGCATTCGTTAAACCAAGGCTTTTGGATCATGAAGTCAAGTTTAAAAATGAGTCCAGTGATACCAGTGTCAAAAGTTTTGCAATTTGATGGAAAAATGGACAGGAATTTCGAAAAACAAAATTCGATAATTCTCAAAATAATAAAGGGAATAATAGCTTCAACTAGGAGGTTAACAAGCAGAAGACTAAGTCTCAGTTCATGAAGTGTTATCACTGTGGCCGCAAGAAGCATGTGAAAAACAACTGCTTCTACTTCAAAAGAGCTCAAACATTACAGCAGCAGCAGAAAATACGGAGAAGACAAGGACGGTCCAGGCAGTTAGAATCAGTGAACCATCCACGTCGAGCTATTTTTCTGGCTTTGCTTTTATGATGGCAGACTATCAAGCGGATCATGATGGAAGCTAAGTTACTTTACTGTTGGTTTCTGGAGCATCGGACCATACTATAAACAGGGAAGATCTTTTCATTAGTCACACCGTCTTGCAAACGCCATTAAAATTTCTATTGCTAAAATGGTGAATTTATTTCAGGGAACGATGTATGTGACCAGCAACATGGGCGTTCAAGAAGTTTTGGAGGACGTGCTCTTCTGTGCTGAGGTACAACATTCATTTTCGACCAGCAAGGAGCACAATGCGTAACGTTAATAAAACTATCATGCAAGGTATGTTAAAAAAAAAAATAATTTAATTGCTGTAGACTTAATGGCATCTGTAAATAAGTGTCAATCTGTTTCTCAAGTATGCAGTAATAAAAATATGTACAAACTATGGCTTTGGTGTAAGTAAAAATTAATTCATCGAAAAAAAAAAAAAAAAAAAAAAAATGTAATGGTTGATGACACCAGCCAAATCAAAACAGTAACACCAGCCTGTATGATAAGTTGTGTGAGGCCTATATAAATATGAAACAAAGTCGACTTCCGTTCATATCAGGTCAAAAATAAAAGTCATGTTAAACAGCTATTATTTATAGTGCACTCAGATGTTTGTGGACTATTGTTACTGTTTATACCTACCCCCAACTAAAAAACTACCTTGTAAATTTTGTTGATGAGTATACGCAATACTTTGTTACGTACCTATATAACCTATAAAAATCAGACATGTTTGCTGTTTTTAAAGATTTCGTGGCTAAAAGCGAGGCTAAGTTTAATTTAAAATAAGTCAACTTGTACTGCGATAATGGTGGCAAACATTTATCGACTGAAATGAAAGGTTATTTATTGTGTTAAGAGAGGGATATCAGAAAAAAAAAAAATCATATCATTTAATAGTTCCGAGAACACCACAGTCGAATGGCGTTTCTGAATGTATGGTCAGAATCATTACTGAAAAAGCTCGCTCAATATTAAACAAAGTGTAAAACTAAAACTTTGAAACTTTCAAAAACACCATTCGAAATGTGGCATGATACAAAACTTCAAATTAAATAAAAAAAAAAAAATTGAAGGTTCAACTGTTTACGTTCAATAATAAAAGCAGTAAGACCAAGTTTGATCAAAAATCATGGAAAGTGATACTTGTGGGTTATGAACCAAACGCTGTAAAGTTTGGAACCCAGAGTGCGAAAAATTACATAGTAGTCAGGGATGTTATTGTTGATGAGACTGGATTTTTAAATCCAGGTCAATCCTCAAGTCTGAAGGGAATATTAAAAATTCTCACGGCAAAACTAATGATGTAATATCCAAGTCAGTGCCGGTCAAGTCTCATAACTCTGACAGTTCGAAATCAGATACGTCTATGGGATAAATCTGATGGGTACTGAAGGGAATATTAAACATTCTCACGGCAAAACTGATGATGTAATAATGTCCAAGTCAGTGCCGGTCAAGTCTACTGACTCTGACAGTTCTAAATCGGATACGTCTATGGACTAAATCTGATGAACACGAGTGTAAAATTCGCAAATTAAACCATGATAATTTAATTGAATCGGAGCAAATAATTGATATGAATTCTTTCTGATAACCCGTCTTCACCAAAAGAAAACACAAATAAAATCCTGACGTTAAAAAAAAAAAAAAAAAAAAAAAAAAAACAACAGGCCAAAAATCGTCCGCGTATTTCCTATAGTAAAGACGATGATGATGATTGCCATTTTGTGTGCTCAGTCTATTCTATGTAAAATAACAAATTCATTAGAAGAGATCAAAACAGATCTGAGTGAGGAATTGCAATTAGGGACGAACTAAATTCTCTAAATAATACTTGGCTTTAGTACCAAGAGCTGAAAATAAAAACATTGTCAATTTACTGTAAATGGATATTTCCTACAAAACATGATGAATTTGGAAAACCTTTACGATAAAAAAAAAGGCACAACTTGTTGCAAGGGGTTTCAGTCAAGAATACCTCACGGACTATAATAAAACTTTGGCGCCAGTAGCATTGAGTTGCGATAGCAGCCTCAGATGTATCTTGCTTTTGTGAATCAATTTAATTTGCTAGTTCATCTTAGGGATGTCAAAACTGCCTTCTTAAATGACGAATTAAAGGGAGATATTTATATGAAAGTCCCTGAGGGTATCTCTGGTCCAGATAATTATGTGTGTAAATTAAATAAAGCACTTTACGGGCTGAAACAGGCAGCTAGGTGTTGGTTTGAAGTTTTTGAGAGATCACTTAAAGAAAAAGGTTTTCAAAATTCTTCATTCAAATATTTGCTAGACAATGGAGATATACATACCTAAGCATATAATTATGTCATTTTATTTAAAGGTGTTTTAACATAATAGTATGTGCTGATATTGAAACAATTAATAATTTTAAAAGGTATTTAATGAGTAAATTCAAAATGACTTTATTAGACCGATTAAAAAAAAAAAAAAATGTTTCTTGGTATAAAAAAAATTACAAGCATGTAATGAAATAACATTAGATCAAAGTGCATACAGTACGTGAAACAGTATTAAATAAATTTAATATGCACTATTTGTAAACCTATCATAATCTATGAGGATAACAATGGCTGTATACGCATTGCAAATAATCCAACCAATCACAAAACATAGATATAAAGTATCATTTATCTAAGGAACAGATTAAAAAAAAAATGTAATAAAATAAAATTACATTCCAACAGTTCAGCAGTTGGCAGATGTTCTGACCCGCTATCACTTTTCAAGAGATGAGAAGTAAAATGGGCTTAGAATAAGATACTGATTTAATGTTTTGTGATTCTACATAATAATATGATTTATGATTAATTTAATTATTACTAATAATAATTTAATGAAATGGTTTGATTAAGGTTTTCTGGGTTTTCCTTAATCCTTGGCAGCAAATGTTGGACCATGAGATGTATTTCCCAGCAAACACTAGGAAGTGAATATGTTCCGGTCATTTAGGTATTACTTTGATTTATTTTGTTTGTATAATTAGGTAGATCAATTTTTGAGGGGGCGTGTTGATATAATTGATTTACTTACTTACAAAAATCAATCTTTAGTCGATTCTGCAATAATCGATATATCGTAGGTACTTATTATATAAATACTACCCACCATTATTATTACCTTACTTCATGTTTGAGCCTTGATAAAGACGGACGTATAACCTTCCTAGTGATTTATAATTGGCTAATAATAATCTTTATATTTTAAAAGGCCAGTAACTCGTTTTATTGAAGTGTTAGAACCCAGATTTCCAACAAATATAAGTTCGCATAATTCGTCAAAATATAGGGAACAGCTGATTTTTTTTTCGCGATTGTACGCGTGTGAAACCGCGGGGTAGCTGCACCCCGCGGTTTTAATTAATTATAATCTTGCTAAGACTCGATTAATGGTACTTAATAGTTTCGCCTTTCATATCCACAGTTAGGAGTGTAAACAATAGGTAAATGGTTGCTAGCTGCAAGTTATCTACAGGATCGTGTGACGTTGTTTATTTGGTAGTAAAGAGAATGGGATATTAAGTTTCACCAGAATATTCTGAGTTTCTTCTTCCTCTCCTTGGTGACGTCGACCAGCAAGTAGTTGATTTACCACTTTATAACTTTTGGAGCTGGAAGAACGAGGTGTCGTGTTATAGAGGCATGATGTACAGTTTCTCATCCTCCATATAAAAGGGTTGATTCTCCAACCAGGCGGGAGTTGTTTTATTTTTCGTTTATCCTTGAACTCGAGCGTCTCGCAGATCCACCTAGGAAGTTTGTCCGATGGGTAATGTCCGGATGTTGTATTTATGCTAATTGCTCGGATAACTTTGCTTGCGCGATACAGGATTTTGCGTGACGTCCAGTGCGATGCGTAGTTCGTATGTAGCGTTGTAATCATCTGTCCGTACGTGATACGGAGTAAGAAACGCCCGTAACGAGGCCGAAACTACGGGTTTCGTGCTTAGGGAGTAGAGCTCCATTTCAAACTGATGATCCCCGACGTGATCACTAGTTTGGAGACGAAGGAGTGAGGTGTGATGTTCCTCCCTTTTCATCGGAGGACATTACATCTCAATTCTTCACTCCTAAAAGTCAGTGTAGGCCAAGATGAGTCCAACATAGTACTTTTTTAACAGACTTCAAAAAAGGAGGTTCGTATTCGACCCGTGTGTATGAATGATTGTATGTCAAAGATTTTTAAAAAAATTAATGAACCAATTTTGATGATTTTTTCGCTAACGTGATCTACATACTTTCGGGAAGGTTTTAGTATATAAAACATCAGGTACTTAATTATTATTATGTACGAAGTTATAATTATGCCTAAAAGTACTGTATCTCCGACATTTTTAAGCGGATTATGATGATCCTTCTTTTCGTTCGTCTTGGGCTTACGTAATTTTATATTAATGTATATTCAACTAAAAATGGAAAAATAAATTTACTTAAAAAAAGTAACAACCGACTTCAAAAACCTAAAACGAATAAAATAAATTTTCATAAAAAACTTAACAGCTTCTGAAGTCGTTGTCTTCAATTCTTCAATGCACTTAGCACCGACTTTAGAACCTGTTAAGTTTTTTACTTTTTTATTAAGTAAATTTTGACATACCTTCTCGACTTGCTTAAATGGAGGCTAATGGAGGATTTTTAAAAGACAGCATTCGACGTTATTATTTAATGGATTAATCAACTATCACAGTCCACCACTGCTGAACAAGGTATCTTCCAAGTTGGACCACAAAACCGGGTTTTCCGCCATCCGCATGGCTTATCACGTGTGTGTTGGATCATTAAGTTCCCTTCAAAATGGTTGAGCTAATTGGTGCTGATCCATGCGTCATGTTCGTGAACGGGCGCCGTCAGTTGGGACTGGTCGTCTCTTAGCTGCCACGGCTTATTTTTAATTTAGTTGTTTTTAGTTTTTATCTTTTTCATTACGGACGCTTTTAACGTGCACGTCTTTATACATTGTTCTCACATCTATATTTTCAATATTTTATTTTATTTTATTTTACTACATTGGGACACAAAACAATTACATGTTATAATATTACTATAAAAGTTATGAGCTAAAGTGGGCTAGGGTAAACATGTAATCCACACTAATGTCCGCGGAATAAATATACTAGGGTAAGTTTGAAAAAGAACGCGCGTCAGGCCACAAGCAGCATTTTGAGGAATTGAAATTATTGAAGCAATTCGACGGCCATTTTTTTAAATTTTGTAAGGGATAAAGAGAATACATCAAGATCAATAAAGTGTGTGTTATATGTTTGTAAGAGACGGCGAAGAGGTGCCCGCTCACCAGCGCGGGTTCTGCACTGTGCAGTGTGGAACAGCCGGGGAACGCGCACCCCTCGCCGCATTACAGTTCTGGGTACAGTGTAACAAACTTTATTTGTAATATCGGAACAGTCGAACTTGTTATTACATATACCATGAACCATCATGGCCATCAATAACGTGCGTCTGGACTCCAGGCTCAGAAGTTTATGTTGTTTTAATAATGCTATGTAAGACAATTTTGAATGATAGCACTTGAAGTGCATGGAGCGTAAAAATTTTTTTTGGACCATTTCGAGACTATGTTTATACTTATCGTATAAAGGACACCAAATTGGGACTGCGTACTCTAATTGGGAACGTATTAATGTTTTGTATAAAGTAAGAAACGTGTGCGGACGTTTAAAATCATTTGAAGATCGCATTACGAAACCATACATTCTATACGCTTTGTAAATGATGTTATCTATGTGAAGATTGAAATGCAGTTTAGAATCTAGAATGACACCTAAATCACGGACGTGGTCAACTTTTTGAAGGCAGGAACCTTGTAAAGTGTAAGAGAATTTTGTAACATTTTTATTTTTTGTGTAAGATATTACGTTGCATTTTGGTATGCTAAGGTGGAGTTTATTATGTCTACAATAGTTGGAGAGCCTGTCGAGATCCTCTTGAAGTAGTATGCAGTCTTGTGTGTTCTTGCATGACTTATAGATTTTAATGTCATCGGCATACATCACAAAATGTGAGTTGGTGAAACAATGTCCTATGTCGTTTATGAACACAATAAACAGAACAGGACCTAAAATTGATCCCTGAGGAACCCCGGAAGTAACAACAACTGAGTCGGATTCGAAACCGTTGATAACGACTTTCTGTGTTCTGTTATAAATTTAAGACATAAACCACCTTAACAAATTACCACGAATGCCATTGTAGGCTATCTTGTCCAAAAGCAGTTTGTGGTCCACCTTGTCGAACGCCTTTTGAAAGTCAGTGTACACAGCATCGACTTGGGTTTGATCATCCATGCTTTCAAATAAAAAATTAGTAAATACCATAAGGTTAGTAGTCGTCGAGCGATGTTTAACAAAACCATGCTGTTGAGGTACAATAAGGTGGTGAATGTAAGAGTAAAGTTTGTCATGTACTAGACTCTCAAAAAGCTTCGACAAGGTGGACAAAAGGGAAATGGGTCTGTAATTTTTTATATTGTTGATATCGCCGCTTTTATGTATAGGCGTGATAAATGCACGCTTCCAAATAACAGGGAATACGCCATCATGGAGGCATTTATTAAATAGTATGTGAAGCGGGACAAGAATGCTACCCGCTATATTCTTAATAAAAATTGGAGGCAGAACATCTGGTCCAGGCCCTTTATTAATGTCTAATTTATTTAATGCTTTTTTTTATGTCATCAAAGTGTAAATAAATGTCTGAAATACATAGAGAGCAGTCCGCGTATGAGGACGGTGATTGCCAAAGATCTGGATCGAGGAAGGAAGGCTCATAGACAGAAGTAAAGAAGGAAGAGAACATGTTGCAAATTTGAGTAGGGTCGCTCGACGTTATGTTGTCGAGGTACATGTTGGCTGGAATATTTGCCCGACCTTTTCGCTTGGAGACGTATGTCCAAAAGTGCTTAACGTTCAGAGGAATACTGTCTTCAACAGTGGTCATGTATCGTTGAAAACACTTGCAGGACTCTGTCTTAAACTGATGTCGGTATAACGAGAAAACTTCGTAGTCAGAAGTATTACCGTATTTTTTCCATTTTATCCAAGCGTTCTCTTTTTTTTTGAAAATGCGAATCAGAACAGGGCTGAACCAAGACGGAAAACACGAACTCCTGGGACGGGTGCGAGGAACATGTAGTTTTACTAAACTGTAGACATTCTCATAAAAAACATTGACCGCCTCCTCGGCAGGTAGGTCGGAAAGTATTCCGTGCCAATCTATTTTGTTCAGTTCGTTATTCATTGTTTCATAATTCGTTTTATGAAAGTTATGTTTGTGTGATAAGTGGCGCCTTAACGGGGTAAACTTAGCATTCAATGATGTTAGGGTAGTGAAAGGAGGGTGGTGCGTATCAGGTGAAACAAGTGGTACACACGCCTTCGTACAACATTCCACATTCGATATAAACAGGTCGAGTATGCGACCAAGGCTGTTTCTTTGTGCATTGTATTGGTGAGAGTTCGTAAAGGATATAAAGTTGCATAAGTAATTAGACGATGTAGTAGTAGGTTGAGGAATGACATAGTTCCGTTCGTTACTGTCGAACCAATCAATACCCGGCAGGTTGTAGTCACCAACTAAGTAGAATGTATCAGTGGTCGCGTCGCTGACAACCTCCTGCAACAGGTCTAAGTGCGAACGGTATAGGTCATCAGGTGAGCGAGGAGGTATGTAGGCTCCACTTATAATATGGCGTTTGTTATGAAGCGACGCGGGAAGCTGAACCATAACGTATTCAATGTCTCCAGGACCGGGGCGCACCAGTACGCCGGAGGGACGTAACGAGCGTAAAACGGCGATGAGGACGCCGCCACCCTCACGCTTACCCGTAGCATCACGGTCACGATCACATCTGAACACCAGGTATCTATCGTCGACAAATTCAGTGTCCGATATGCTCGATGTAAGCCAAGTCTCGGTGAAAATGATGACGTCATACGAAAACGACAGAATATTCATAAAAAGTGTATGCAATTTAGTACGCAGTCCTCGACAGTTTTGATAGTAAAATGTTAAGTTGTAGTTATCCATTTAATATAATAATAGTGTAAATAAGACGTAAACAAAAGAATGGCATAACAATATCGGCCTGAAGTCCAGATTTTGTAACTAATTTTAAAAGTAGGTATTTGCACCACTAAACGTATTAATAGTAACCACAGATTGTAATCAAAGTAAAGGCTATAATTAAATGGTTTGTAAGAGAAATCACTGACATAAATACAAGACGTAGTAGAATAGGGCATTGGTATATAATTTAGATGTATTGTAACAAGTTTAAGGGGTGATACATGAACAAAAAAGTAATGTTCCTCATGAGAGTAGGTAATAACACGGTATTTGTGTATTAGTTTAGTACCCAGACTGTATTGTGAATGATAGTAAATTATAATAACAACAACAAGTTTAACCTTTGATACATAATAAAATAAATATGTGTACTTAAGTCTATAATGTATTCTAAATGCAACAGTTTGTAGCTCAGGATTGATGTTAGTTACATTAATACACTGTATATATGGTAATATAATTCGTACACTGTGAATTAATACAAAGATACAAGAAAATATAATCGAAGTTGTATGATAACATACAACGATGTAACCAATATTATGTAAAATATTTGATTTAAAAGAGTGTCCGTGGAGTTTCTTGCCCGTTCTTCTCCAGGATCTACGCTTTGGAATGGGCAACTAGCTTCATTTTTCTGACTTACCGACCCAAGACCGACCCTTTGACAATTCAAAAGTGCCTGTAATTGGTTTATTTGAAATAAATGCTTTGAGTTTGAGTTTGAGTTTATCAAGTTAAGGAGCTGATAGAACAATGTTTGTTGTTATTAGAAAACGCTTCTTTACCGACCATTTTCTTGGCACAATCTTCCCCGTACATAAACAAAAATATGAAACTTTCTAACTCAAAAATTGTTGAAATAGAAACTAAACGGCAGACCAAACTCTCCTATTTGTAGTAGAAACTTTTTAACCGATGCGGATGCACAGACCGCACAACTTTGTAACTTTACATACCGGTAGCTGAACGATACCTACTTGTGTGCTTTTATCGATTGTATTGTGTGTAATTTTCTTTGTACTGTGATCTCAATTTGTTTGAAAAGTTTATCTTGTGAAGATGTTTTTAGGGTTCCGCACCAAAATGGTTAAAAGGAACTCTTATTTATGGTGCGACTCAGTCTGTCTATCACAGCCGGATATCTCAAGAACTGCTAATGCTATCAGCTTGAAATTTGCAACAGTTATAGATGACGTTTGCCCAACTATTTTGAAAATAAAAAAACAAAAAATTGTTGCAACACGGACTGAAGGCCAACCAGATCAGGGCCAGCTCTTATAGCAGGGCAGAAGTTGAGCGGTTCCAGTGTGAGAGAGAGACGGAGCTATATAAGACTCATAGCACCATCCTTTTATTCTCAACGGATCCATGATGGATCCATTGTCTTTTTTCACGGATGTGGTTTAATATCCGATTGCTTAAAGCAATTAGCATCTGATATGAGCGATTAAATAGTTACTGGTAAACTTGATGTCCTTCCTAGAATATCTGAAACGGGTTCCAACTACCCACAAAGACCGAAATAGATATTTGTATATTAACCAAGATTAATTGACTTATTCAAACCGTTATTACTAAACAATGTTTATCTTTAGAAACAAGTTCAAACCATGGCCTATTGATAGCTGTTAAAACCATTGTACAGCCCATGTACAGCTCTTGCAATGATTTGTACAACTGTTAATAAGCTACTCTAATGCTCAGGGCTGGTTAATTTGGGGCCAAATTTAGAATTTTAAGAGCTGTGTAGTGTGTGCAAAACAACCCCCAGTTTTAAAAATAAAATCGGTCAAGAGCGAGTCGGACTCGCGCACCGAGGGTTCCGTTCCGATTTCTGAAAAAGTGTGCTATTTAGAGATATCGTTTTATTTTTACTGTAATCTTTACATAAACTTCTATCACATAAAATAATTTCAGATTTTTATCTTTGCAAACTTCGGAGATAAGGGAGGGGGAACGGTATTTTTTTTACATTTTTCATCAAAAGTCGAAAACTATGCGGTTTAAAAAAAAAAAAATAGTTTAAGAATGTGCAAGCAGCGCCCTTTTATATGATACCCCACATGCCGTAGTAGCCTCACTTTGAATTTTTAAGACCCCCTTTCAGTCCCTGTTACAAAAAAAATATAAATATTTTTACTTCTTTCTTATTTGCAAAAGAGTTGAGTAAACGTCATCTAAAACTGTTCCAAATTTCAAGTTGATAGCATTAGTAGTTCTTGAGATATCCAGCTGTGACAGACAGACAGACTGAGTCACACCATAATTGTTCCTTTTTTACCATTTTGGTACGAAACCCTAAAAACTGTTGTACAGTAACTATACAGCCATGCATGCTGCTTGGGCATGAAGCCATTTTTGAACCTCTAACTTTATTCCTACAATACAGTAAAGTTCATAATACAAAATTGAAAGTATTGTTTATAGAACTGTGTTTCAATCAAAGTTACGTTCATAAAAAAAACTGGCTCAATGGTTTAAAAACATGTTACAAGAAAAAAATTGTATTAAGATCGATCCTGTTGTCTGTACAGACAACAGGATCAGGTTATACCAAAAACTATCAAATTTCTCCAACTGGTTTTAAACCTTAAAATGTTGATGGTTAAGTTCAAAATCGATTGAGAAAATTTTACAGTTTATTGTAACTTGACCTGCTGGTGTGTGTCCCTATATTTTTCCATAACCAAAATTTTTTCTGCCTTTTCCGGGCCTGACATTTAGCAAAACCATCAACTATAGATTAAAGCGCTCATTACAATTTATAGAGCGCTAGATGAGATAGCTTGCTTCATTTGTATTGTGTAAACTGCCTTTACACAATACAAACTTAGCACGCTAGAACGCTAATCTTAAAATAAAAACTGGAATAGAACACTAGTATAGCATTCGAGTATTAAATAATATGTAATTGTTCAATTTATTTTCTAATTTAATACCATAATTATGCATGTTTCTTTTTTTTTTCAATTATTTTTAATAGATTTTGATTTATAATATTATGCTAGATTTGCAAACCATATTTGTACGCCTCCTGGCATAACATAGCGCTCTGTTAATCAAACATAACATCTGTATTTATTTTTTTTACCTACGTTAACAAATAAAATAAATAAATAAATAAATAAATAAATAGCCGCCGGCACGAAACTTTAGCGCTGACTTTGAATTATTTTTAGCGATTTTGGACCTTACTCCTTAGACAATACGTATTCTCAAACAACCCCACCGAGCGCTAAAGATTCGTGCCGGCAGTTATAGTACTAGGATATAAGTAATTCCAGGAATTTACGTTTAGAATCTAACCTCTAAGTACAAATTGCAAATAGCTCGACATAATACCCTTTACTATCACTACCCCACTGCGTATTCCCTCCTATATTAAACAGTTTAAGAGCTGCACTAAACACTCGAGCAATAAACATATCTCAAGCAATCGAAAACTAGAGGTGCGCGTACATTCAGCCCCAATTAAATTCCTTGTCACCACTCTAATTTGTAAGCGGGAGGCGGCGGATAAAATGGAGTGTATTGAGAGCTGTTGCTAAGAGTTATTTGATGGGAGATATCGCTTTACATTGGGGAGGTTGTGGGCTAAGTTATAGGTCGTGACGGGTTCGTTTGCGAGCGTATTGACATGGTTTTTATTGAGATCTCTATGACTGCTGTATAGTAAGCGGTTTACTACATGAGTTGATAAAAAACCAAATAGTAAAACTTCTATGAAGGCTCATGTAGACGAAGTCTTCTCCAGGATCTACGCTTTGCAATGGGCAACTAGCTTCATTTTTCTGACTGACCGACCCAAGACCGACCCTTTGATAATTCAAAAGTGCCTGTAATTGGTTTATTTGAAATAAATGCTTTGAGTTTGAGTTTGAAGTTTAGTAGCAACAAACCGGTCAAGAGCGAGTTGGACAAAGTGCGCTATTTAGAGACATCGTTTTATTTTTCCTGTAATTTCTACATAAACTTCTATAACTTAGAATAATTTCAGATTTTTCTCTATGCAAACTTTCGAGATAAGGGGGCGGGGGGGGGGAACGGTATTTTTTTACATTTTTCATCAACAATCGAAAAAATAAAATAAAAAACTGTTTTAGAATTTGCAAATAGCGTTCTTTCATATGATAGCCCACATGCCCAAGTAGCCCCACTTTGAATTTTTAAGATCCCCTTTCAGTCCCTGTTGCAAAAAAATACAAATATTTTTATTTCTTTCTTATTTGTAAAATAGCTGGGTAAATGTCGTCTAAAATTGTTCAAAATTTCAAGTTGATAGCATTAGTAGTTCTTGAGATATCCAGCTCAGACAGGCAGACAGACAGAAAGACAGACTGAGTCGCACCATAACGGTTCCTTTTTACCATTTTGGCACGGAATCCTAAAAAGCACAAAATTAACAAGCATTTTTTCTCCAACTGTATGTCCAACAACGCGTAAGAAAATTTAGATTAAATAATAATGTAGATGCTATAAGTGTATGATCTTTCCGGTATTAATAGTTTGACCCTGATATCGTCTTGATAGCGAAGTGCAGTTTCAAAACTCAAGTATCGACGACACGGTTGGCGCAGTGGTTGAGCGATTGACTGCTGCGCAGCATGTCGCGGGTTCGATTCCTGCACGGAACAAATATTTGTACGACCTACAAGTATTTGTTCCGGGTCTGGGTGTTTTTCTATCTATAATATGTATGTATTTACAAAAAAAAAAATGTATATAAGTAGTTTATCAGCCATCTCGTTACCATAACACAAGCATTAGGTTGCTTAGCTTGGGACTAGATGGCGTTGTGTAAAATGTCCAAGGATATTTATTATTTATTATTATTAATATTACTGACGTAAGCAGAACAGCCAACCGTTCTACTTTTCTCTTGAAATGATGAGTAGGTATTCAACAGTGCACACACGTACAGTCGTCATCAATTAAGACCGTCACCTGTCCAACTCCTCGTCATTTGTGGCGTCGAGTGTACGTTTAAATTGGGTGTTTGTTAGAGCTATATGTTTCTTAGGAGTTATTTGTATCCTGTTACATGTCGATGAGTGGTGTAAGGGGTCGGAGCAATAATTAAATTAAATTGTTCACGAGCTTTTGTTCTAGGGATGTTTAGATCTTGCTGAAATACTTACTCACTATTTCACATTGGGTTCTATTACTTATTCCACTTAGTACATTTGCTACCACACTGATAACACGCTAGTTTACGCCCAAGTTCTGTCTTCACGCTGTCACGCTTGAAACTTTCATGCACACCACGTCATGACAGTTAGTTATAACATGCATGAAAAAACTATCTTTGTTAGTTTTGACAGAAATGATGAACATTTTCATAACTCTTCATGATCTCGTTTCACTTTCAATTCAGATATTTTCCGCGGTCTGTCAAAATCGTCACGCTTAAATCTCGGGTGTCATTTGTGTCATTCCCATAATTATATTTTCTAATCTCTACATTTCCTCTTTTTACCTATACCTTGAACCACATTTCAACATTAGGCACAGTTTCAAGTACCCGCCGTCACGCTCGCAACGTGTTTGCGTCACGTTGTGACACGTCGTCGCGGCGTGCAGCGATACAAGCTTGCCCATTATTTTGTTAGGGACTTTTGCAGTTTCACACATGTGTGGTATAGGGTTGGCAAGAAATTATTATAATTAGTAGTATTATTATTTCCTTTATTTCATTTGTATATACATATAAATTACATTTTTAAATGTTGATATATAAAAAGTATAAAAACATTTAAAAATTTAAAAAAATAGTAGCCCACCGGTATCGGGAACAGGGTCCAAGCTACCGGCGGTCAGGGCTGCTGAGAGAGAGAGTTCTTTTTTGATTTTTTAAATTTTATTAAATGTAAAGCTTTTTCTTTATGCACACCCGTATATGTGCACTTGACGCGTGTGGGGCTTAGATGTCAGAAAAAAAATTAAAAAAGAGAAAACCACGCGATTCACATTGTATTGGTTTTTCCATGCTTAAAACTGTTTCTACAAGATGCCAAAAACGCAGTAGTCTTGAGGTCTAAGTGCTATTGGTAAAAAAACATACAAATCTCACCTATCAACAACATTGTTGAACCCACACAAAATATAAAAATGTTATATTTATTTAAAAAAAAAAAAGTTTGAAATCCAAGTGTTTATTCGTGCTTCTCACAAAAAATTAACATTTCAAAAAACTTCAATTTCTCAGAACAGTCCAAAATGAATCCCAAAGGGTCCGTTCATGAATTTGACGTGTGCACGGCACATCCCTAGTTCCGTGTAACTCGGGAACGAACTCGAAGATAAAACGGATCATGTTCCGAGTTATGACCCGGGTTCACGACTTTCTTTAATAAATATAAATGTGATGTATTCAATTTAAATGTTTTATGTTACTTTGAAGATGCACTGATGTAAATACGATTTCGAACAAAGATGTTGTGAGTCAGGGGCGTAAAAATGCGACTTTTTTTCTTTTTAACCGATTTCAAAAAGGAAAGGTTCTTTATTCGACCCGTACGTATGTATGTTTGTTTGTCCAAGATTTTCTCAAAAACTAATGAACCAATTTTGATGTGGCTTCCACTAACGTAATCTACATACTTTAAGGAAGGTTTTAGTATATAATACATTAGGTAATTATTCTTATATACGTAGTTATATGCATAAATATACTGTATCTCCGTCATTTCTAAGCGGATTTTGATGATTCTTCTTGTCTTTCGTCTTGGGCTTATGTAATAATTACACTTATGGTTAAAAACCATATGGGTAAAAACACAGAATATAATTTTACTTTTGAAAAAGTAAAAACCGACTTCAAAACCTAAAACGAATAAAATAAATTTATTTTTCCATTTTTAGTTGAATATACAATTATTGTATATTCAACTAAGAATGGAAAAATAAATATGAAATAAAATAAATTTATTTTTCCATTTTTAGTTGAATATGCAATTATTGTATATTCAACTAAAAATGGAAAAATAAATTTATTTTATTCGTTTTAGGTTTTGAAGTCGGTTTTTACTTTTTCAAAAGTAAAATTATATTCTGTGGTACCCATACGGTTTTTAACCATAACCAGATGATAGGTCTAGCATACATCATTGGAATTGGTTCAAATTTATGCTATCTCTTGAGGCATTTGATGTCTCCAAGTAGGATATTATTGGGCATTCTAATCCCACCTGCCGTTCCATCGGCTCACACTGTTCGCCTCGTCACTCTCGGTGGGATTGAATGACCAATAATATAAATGAAATCCTAATGTGGTTCGGCGCGTATTCCACCGATCGGAAGGTGAAATATGAACTCCTACATCATATGGAAGTAAAATAATGGAACGGCGCCTACTCCACTTCGGCCTATTCCTCGCGATAAAACAGAAACATTTTTCAGTGTGGTTTGGGCGCTACTCCACTTTTTGAATCACTTTTGGTTGCGAATGGAACGAAAGTGGTTTAGAAATAGCTAATAACATAAATGATGGATCTACAAAGTTTGCGGTTTAAACCCTATTCCACTTTTAAAATCTAGTTTGGTTGCATTAGGTTGATCCCAGCGAATCGACCGTTTACTGTTAGGTAACCTTCCGTTCCATCGGCTCACAATAACATAAATGTATCTACAAACTTTGTTGTTTTATCCCTATTTCACTTTTTGAGTCTCATTTGGTTGCGAATGGAACGGAAAGTGGAAATACTGGTTCAGCGCCTATTCCAGATCTAAATATTTTTCAGTATGTAGTTTGGGCGCTACTCCACTTTTTGATTATCGTTTGGTTGCAATTGCAATTAACATTTAAAATGGATTGTAAACTCAATTTATTCTTTCTGACAATCACTCCATATGAAACATTGACTTTTCAACGTATTTACTTCCTTTCACGGCATTTAATCCACATTTTGAATATTGTTTGGTTGCTATTAACATAAATTGATTGTCCGGTTTGCTCCTATTGTACGATGTATTTTTAAACTCAATTTGTTCTTTCCGACAATCACTCTTTATGAGACATTGACTTTTCAACATATTTTCTTCCTTTCACAGCATTTAAATAATAGCATTTAGGAAAGTTTACAGCATGTTGTAGCCAAGGATCATTGTGAATCTCCCAATCTTCGATACTACCTCCACAAGAAAAACACATGACTTTATCGTTTACACTATTTCCGCAATAAAAAAATCCTGCATCAACCATTTCCATCACCAATCTTTTTTGTGAATGAGCGGTCGCCCAATAATGTCTGAACGAAAATAGACGAATTTGATGTTTGTTATAAATTTCATATCGAGGACTATAATTTTTTGGATTCATTTTAAATAGCTGTTGATACGTGTAAGTCTGTAAGTTTAATAAAGTGAACTGTTACAAGAAAAATACAAGACTTTATCGTTTACACTATTTTCACAATAAAAAAATTCTCAGTACCATTTCCATGCACGTGGGCAGAAAAAAAGATTAATTAGAATTTAGATAGATGCTCTTTTGAAGAGACACAGGCCACCTCTCTTTTAGAGAGAGTGTGTCGTAGTCCACTACGCGAGCCCAGTGAGGGTTGCTGGATGTCACATGTCTTCGAATTTTTGGTTTTAGGACATACCGGTTTCCTCACGATGTTTTCCACCGTTTTGAGATCAGTGGTGATGAAATAAATTACACAACGTCAAGTCCCTACTTGGGTTCGAACCCACGACCTACAACTTATAAGTTACGATCGTTTCCACTGGGCCACCACTACTCTAACTAATGTAATTGAATTAATGTAGGTACTGTAGATAACGTTTTATGGCATAGAGTTTTAGATGGACTGGAATGTACCACGCATGCGAACTTCGAGCTCTGTGTGTTTTGTAATCAGCAATGGAAATTAATAGAAATATGAACATATAACATTATTTATTTAAGTACATATTTAGTAGGTTCATGCAGATAAAACTAAAGTAAAATACTGGTTCGACGCCTATTCTATATTTTAGTTATAAAATTCTATATTAGCTTGTAACTTTGCTAGCTTGATACCTTGTTACCGTGTTACCTTGTTACATTATTTTACCTTGATACCTTATTATCATGTTACCTTTTATACCTCAAGTTACCAAGTTGAAAGGATCAGTCAGCCTAGACACTGCCTTACCGTGTCTAGCTAGCAATTTTACCGTGAGAAATGAAATACAAAACTAGCTTCTTACCTCGTTGACAAAGGTGAAACCGATACGATTCTGTTACTTATGACATAAAAAAGGTATTATAATAGAGTATGTATGTTTGTTTAATAAACCTTGATATAAAACTCTGCATGACATGTGAAAAAAAAAAAAAAAAAAAAACAAATACCTTCGTAAGTTCAGTACAGTAAAATATCCTAAAAACATTTTTTGTGTCGAACAAGCTATGTAAACGAATCCGCGTCAAAAAGTTAGTTCACATGTATGTAGGTATGTAATCATTTCATGCAAAGTTTCAGTACTGATATTAAGAATCATCTTTCAAACAATCTTAGATTGATACTTCTACAAAACATCATCATTCTCCTGCTCTTAACCCAATTTATTTGTGGTCGGCGCAACGTGTATTTTTCTTCCATACTTCTCTATTAGTTGTCATCTCGGTAGTCACTTCCTTTCTAGACATATTATCATCTTTTACACAGTCCACCTATGGATTCTTTGGTCTTCCTCTACTCGTACAGCCATGCACATTAATTAGTACTCAAAACTTTCCTGACAACATTTTCGTCATTCCTCCGCATCACATGCCTATTTCATGACAACCGATTTCCTTACTTTATTATAAAACATATAAAATAATAAACAAAGGTATCAAAACTGGTATAGGAGCATGCTCTATAAAAAGAGAGAGAAATAATAAATCCTATAAAAGACTAATTTTAATCAATGACTGCAACATGCACGGCGATCATCTTACAGTGTAATTGCTGAATAAGTGAATACATGGAAATTATAACCTCATGTAACAACGTTACAGTTCGAATAAGGTACTTGCGCCCAAGATGGTTCAGTTCTAAGATGACCCACTTTCAAATTTCATACTTTATACGTTCGAATGAGTTTACATTTCGCGCCCATATTCGGATAGTACCATAGACACAACTACAAGTTCATATCAAAGGAAGGGAGCCTCCATCTTTGCAGGGGTTGACAGTTTGTCAGTAACGTTGCAAATGGCTTACGATATAATCGTAAGCCATCAACCTCATGCTCACAAACTTTTCACTATTTCTTCACAAAAACAAAAGGCTTCGGTTTTTTAGGAGAAAGTTACTTACATTTATGGACACTCCTGAGAGGGTAAATGTTGTTTGTATTCTTTGTTAATTTTCATTTAAAAGAAATAGTTCTTGTTACCGGGTAAAGGGAATAAAGACTACCACACGGATTCCCAAGATTGGCAGGGTCTTATTAGTACTATAGAATATCATAGTTTCTTTGGGACCTTGAACCCTTTGAACCATTGGAGAAAATGAGTCATTTTGGTTATTTACTAGTTTTTATTATTGTAGTGGACGACTAGAACTTTTTTAAACTAAGGTAGATACCTACCTTCTTTATTCTACTTTAGGTTTGAAATTAAAAGTTCTCACATCTTTAGTGTATTCTGTCGAATCTGTAATCTTATTTGGTAAACTTAACCACTTTGCGTGGTGACAACACACTCAATCAATCGTTTTGTTTTTCATATCTTAAAATTAAAGTTTAATTTATTTTCAGATTTTACAAAAACACTAAGAGCCTATTAAACTTTTGTGTTTTTGAAAGTTCCAATTTCACTGTTTTTTCTATACTCCTAATGAGGCCCACCGAAATTATTGAGAAAAACATTCTAACAATATCTAAAAAAATCTTCTTTTCACCAAACGTGATTGTTAGAATAACGTCACAGAATTGTTCTTTATTTATTTCATTTAGAGATTTTGTTTTTGTAGGTAGTTAAAGTTTTGCTAAGCCTAGATTGTCCACCACACAATTTATGACCAAAAAATCTATAGTAACAGACTGATTACCTAAAAATCTCATAAGTTATGTTAAGTTTTACGTTTAGGTATACATATTTTTTGTTTTGATAGCGTTTATAAATTACGTAATTAATGTCAAGCGTACCTATATTCCTAAAATATATAAAAATATATAAGTACCTACCTATATTCCTAAAAAGACCTACTTTAGAGGTTTTTAAAAACAATTGTTTTCATAAAGAAATTTTATCTAATACTTTGATTTATAATGTTGATTTTATTCACAAAAATGGAGTAATATTGTAATAAAGTTTGTTTTCATAAAATTATACCAACTTTTTTTATTTATTTCAATATTGCAAAATGGACCTTACAGAGCGCACGTACCTTACACCAAATTTACATAATGCAATTTGAATTTGACAGTCTTTCAGATTTTAAAGACTCATTCATAGTTATAACTTTTATCTGTATGTACTTACCTACATAATATTATTTATTTAAATATATTAAAATATCTGTTTCAATTACATTTCTGATGACAAAGCGCATTGCGCTGACTGGTTTCTGCAATATAACACCGATCAGGTTCACGCGCAGTCGCTTCGATGGTCTAGTGGTTGCAAGCGCGACTACTGAGCATGGTTTCTATATTCGATACCCGGTCGGGCATAGTTAATGGGATTTCCAATTACATAAGAGTCGAACATAAAGGGGCATTAATGTATCAAAATTATTGGATTTAAGTTATTAAGTAATGCATAAGTTTAATCATATGAGATATTAAGTAGAAAGAAATAATATAAATAAATATTGGTATTAAAAAAATATTTGTTAATCTGATAAAATGTATCTACATAGGTCATCACAATTTGCAACTCACATATAAATAAAAAATACAATATTAAGAAAACTTTTGGTCTTTAATTAGGTTCATAACAAAGGTTTTTAGTTATTTTGTAAGTTTTGAATCTAAATGCCACAAATCGAAGTAGGAGATTGTACTCCTCATTATGAACAACTTTTACTATCGGACCAAACCTGAAATCTCGAAAAACATCAGCTCCCTACATTTTGACGCGTTTGATGTAACTAGTTAAATGTACTAAACAGCTATTTTTTTTTTTTTTTCGCTTTTTCAGGTTTGGTCCCATAGTAAAGTTACTCATAATGATAAGTACAATCTCTCTCTTCGGTTTGTCGCATGTTCTCAATTTCATCCTGTATAAATAAACAATGTATCTAAGGTATAAGTTTTATTGTTAATCGAGAGAATAAGTAGTAAGTGAGTATTTACCTAGCTTTTCCCAACTATGTTGCGGTTGGCTTCCAGTGTAACCGAATGCAGCTGAATACTAGTATTTTACATGGAGGGACTGTCAAATATTCACGAATGACAGCCGGGACCAACAGCTTAAGGTGCTTTCCGAGACACGGAGGAGTCTCGGTATGTGAAGATGTCACCCATCCACGGACTAACCCCAGCAAGCGTAGTTTAATCTTATGGATCAGCCCGTCCGTCTGTTATTACTTAGCCACATGCTCCTCCCCCTCTTTTGAGTTCGGAAGTAATAAATAGAGTGATTAAGTTAAAATAAATAAAATAATTTATTTGTTAACGTATTAGTGTATTAAAATGTGTCTAAATACATAGTACTTCATAGTAGTTAACTAAGTATCATGTACATAAATAAATATTAAATAAAATAAGGGGCAGTTATTATGAACAAGGGACAAGTCTAATTATTTTTTACTTTAGTGTAAATAATGTGAAAACTAGTCGAAAATATGTGTATAATTCATAGTCATAATACGAAAATCGAAATACGAAATTGATGTGTATTTATTGAACAGACTAATTATTGGTCTATAATACAGGAATAACACAAATATTGCTTTAAAAGAAACGAATTTATTTGCAACATGTCTTTTAAGTCAATTAACGTTTTTTTACCTTTCTTATCGTAATAAGTATACATGGTATAAAATGGTATAAAAACTGACTAACTATATTATTTATTATTTGTTAAAGAAATTACAAAAAATATAATACTAATTTAAACATTTCAAAACAATAAAATTTAAATTTCTAACTATATTAACTAATATTAATATTTATTATTTTCACTCTAACGTTTCAAGTTTTCCCCGATTTTTTTTATTAGAAGCTCTGCAGTATCCATTACATCATCAAAAGTTTCACGCACCACATACTGTACACTTGTACACGCATTGTCACTATCATTAGATTCATTTTCACTCTCACTATCTTTGAGTTCGTAGATGTTCATTTTAATCAAATAACGCCCTCTACTATCACTCGGTTTACCTCGACGAACAATGTATGATGTTGATGGCGACAACCTTGATGAACGCTTTCTCTTTCTTATCAATTTTTTCTGGGATTGTGATTGTTCTTGAGGGTTTACGCTTTGATTTTCTACGCTGGTGGTCTGATTGTCTTCATGGTGGTCCGCAGGATTCCACTGTAAAAATGAATAAATAAATATGAACAAAATAAATTAAATCAGATAAAAATAAATACATTACAAGTAACATACTTAATACATAAGTACTACATACCTCACGTACTATGGATTGATCTTCATCATCACTGATAAGAATGCTGGGGCTGTGTGTTTGTTCCTGAGGATTCGTGTGATTATTGAGCAGTTCTTCATTTCTACGCCGTTGGTTTTCTAAACTCTCAATATACGAGTTATAATAATTGCCCTGAGTGTAAAAGAAAGGTTCGATGGATGGTTGGATGGATGGATGGATGGATCGATGATTGGAATTATTGAGATACGCAGAGTTGCACTGTAACAATGAATAAATAAACATAAACAAAAGAAAATAAATCAGATAAAAAATAAATGCATTAACAGTAGTCAGTAAGATATAATATATAAGTTATACATACCTCACGTATTATGAATTGATCTTCATCATCATTGATCGGAATGCTGGGGCTGTATGATGGTGATCGAGACATAATTCTGAAAAAAAAAAAAAAAAATATAAAGTCACTATAAAACAGCACATTTTTTATACAGACACTGATCTTTAATAATATAAACATAAATATTTTAAAATTTAGAACCATAGCAAAATTATTAAAGGTTTTCCGATGGCTGTTCCAGTCTTAAATAAATTACTTTACTTTGAGATGTCTAAACTTACATTCTACTGCAAATTCAGTCAACTTAGAGTACTTACATTTCACGAAAATTGTTGTATGTGCTGGAGAATGTAATGTAGAGAAGAACTTCGTCCGTCGTTCGTCTTCGTCTTTGTTCTTCGGGAAGACACACTGGAGTGATGTGATTTTTTGTTCATCAAAATATCATTTCAACAAAAATTTACTTCATTACAAAAATAAACCTTAACTTCATCCCTTACAGTTGTATAATCTAATTTACATCAGTTACGTCATTTTAAAATCGTATTGATTGCATACCGTTACTGCAAATTGCATTTTCAGGGTTCCGTATCTCAAAAAAAAAAAAAAAAAAAAAACCTTATAGGATCACTGCGTTTTCCGTCTGTCTGTCGTTGACATTAATATTAAATACGTAAGTCTATGGCGCATTGGAGCTCTTTAAAAATTAAACTACTTAGTAAACGCAATAAAGAAATACAGCCTTATTTTGATATAAATCACAAAACTTATAGGGTACTTCCCGTTGTCCTAGAATCATGAAATTTGGCAAGAAGCTGACACCTGTTTTTCTGCAATTAAATTTTGTTATTCTTAAAAAAATACGGCCGTTTATACGACATATTTTTAATAGTCGCAAGTAAATCAAAACGGGTACGTCCCGTTGCCCTAGAATCATGAAATTTGGCAAGAAGCAAGGTCTCACAGCACAAATAAAGGAAAAAGTCTGAAAATTGTTAGTTTGTAATTTTATCACATAAAAAAATATTTTCAAGTCTGTCAGTCAGTTAAGACCGTTTTTCTCAGAAATGCATGCAGGTATCAAGTCATATACGTACGTATATCTATGAACAAATCCAGCTTCTAAGTCAACACAGTAAATAAACTTTTATAGTCTTGTAGTGTGGGTTTCTTAATTTTATCAGTAGGTACATAGTTGTAAATTTTACTAAAAATAAAAATAAGTACCTATTATTACTAATGTTAAACCAATTTGAATGCCATATACAGGAAAACATGGACTGTGCATAAACCACCAACTTTACATCTATTAAAGCCAGCTTTTCTGCAATTAAATTTTGTTATTCTTAAAAAATACGGCCGTTCATGGGACATATTTTGATAGTCGCAAGTAAATCAAAACGGGTACGTCCCGTTGTCCTAGAATCATGAAATTTGGCAAGAAGCAAGGTCTCACAGCACAAGTAAAGGGATACAGGAACTCAGGAACGCGTGGAGGTATCAATGAAATTATTACCAAATACGTAGACCACCGTTCTTGCAGCTTTAAAAAAAATAAAGCTTCTAAGTCAACGCAATAAAAGTACGACTATTTATCTATATAAATAAAAAGAGAAGTCCTGACTGACTGACTCATCAACGCCCAGCCCAAACCCTTGAACCTAGAAAGCTGAAATTTGCACAGAGGTTCCCTTTACAATGTAGACAAGGAATAAGGAAGGATTTCTCGGTGATACGTTCCCGTGGGATATTTTCCGAGATCCACGCGGGCGAAGCCGCTGGCAAAAGCTAGTAGATACGACATATTTTGATACTCACATGTAAATCAAAACTTATAGGGTTGACCCGTTGACCTAGAATCATAAAGAAGCAAGAAGCAAATAAAGAGAAAGTCTGAAAAATGTTTATTTGTAATTTTATTTTATCAAAAAAAAAAAAAAAAAAAAAAAAAAAATGTAATTACAATGTTAAGTTTGTTTTTAGGATAAATTATTTTCAAATACAGAACCCTTCATTGTGCGTGGTCCGACACGCACTTAGTCGGTTTTATCGTGAGAAACGAAATATGAAACGAGCGTTTTACCCTCGCCGACAAAGGTGAAGCCGATACCATGCTGTTGCTTATAATTAATACAATAGGTATTATAATAAAGTATGTATGTTTGTTTAATTAACCTTGATATAAATTTTGAATGACATCACACTCATGAAATTAATAAAATCGCATTTTTGAGAGTCAGAAATCAGGATGTAAAATCCTTACAAAATTTGATGTATGTCATAGAAATGGAATGTGTGTATGCCTGTAGGTGTATGCTGATTCTTGCTTTATGAAGAGACATGAGGCAATCTGTCCTGAATTTTAGCTTACTATTTTCTTAAAGTTCGATTAGTTAACAACCAAAGTAGTGGCTTAGTGCTCAATCCGAGAATCTGCTATAGTTGATCGAGGTAAACCATCGGTATTCATTAGTCACTATAAACAAATAGTTCACTTTATTAAACTTTCAGACCAACAGCTAAAAGAGTTTAACTTTTAGTTACATAACGGTAAACGGTAGATTCGCAGGGATCGACCTAATGCAACCAAATAAGATTTCAAAAGTGGAATAGGGCTTAAACCGCAAAGTTTGTAGATCCATCATTTATGTTATTAGCTATTTCTAAACCACTTTCGTTCCATTCGCAACCAAAAGTGATTCAAAAAGTGGAGTAGCGCCCAAACCACACTGAAAAATATTTCTGTTTCATCGCGAGGAATAGGTCGAAGTGGAGTAGGCGCCGTTCGATTATTTTACCTCCATATGATGTAGGATTTCATATTGCACCTTCCGATCGGTGGAATAGGCGCTAAACCAGTATTTTACTGCACTATGTAAGATTTTATTTATACGAGATTCAAAATGCGGAGTAGCGCCCAAACCACACTGAAAAATATTTGTTTCATCGAGTGGAATGCGCGCTGAACCACATTAGGATTTCATTTATATTGTTGGGCATTCTAGCCCACCGAGAGTGACGAGGCGAACGAAGAGAGCCGAGGGACCGTGGGCTATGATACTTACGTCTAATTATTCCGTAGTGATTGAAAACCTTTCTGTCAAATTGCAATTTTCGTGAGAAATGAAATACAAAACTAGCTTCTTACCTCGTCGACAAAGTTGAAGCCGATACCATGCTGTTACAATAGGTATTATAATAAAGTATGTATGTTTGTTTAATTAACCTTGATATAAAATTTTGAATGACATCACACTCATGAAAATAATAAAATGGCATTTTTGAGAGCCAGAAATCAGGATATACATAAGTATGTAAAATCCTTACAAAATTTGTTGTATGCAGAACAATCAACGTGAGCAAACTCGCGTTAAAAACTTAGTTAATTTTATGTTGCTGTTAAACTCAAATCGAGTGTAAAATCGTCATACTACTAAAAGACTAAAACTAACAAACTTTAATAAATCCTTTCATGCAAAGGATGTCGGTTTTTAAATTCAGCAATGGGAATGGGATGGGCTTTTCAAAGATTTCCTAGACTATAACCAGCTAATTACAAAAAAAAAAAAAAAAAAAAAGGAAAGAATCACTCATTTATAATAAGCTAGCGGAATTGGTAATATTCTTATTTAAGAAACACCCCCAGTTTAACGAAAATCATTAGGTATAGGAAGTTCGCGCAAACTCGAATTTTAATTACGGACTACAACATCGAATTTTAAGTACAGCGATCGTCTTACAATACAATAAAGTTCGACTAAGCAAATTAATGCATGATGCAATGTTGCTGACTTCGACATTGTAAATGATAATGTATACACACACAACGGCTGCCTGATACGTTTATCGTCAGGCGGTTCACGAATGAGTACAGTGCAGCGGCGAACCGTTGAACAGCGCAACACCGTTTTGACATTGGCTATACGGCAGTTTAGACGGGAAACGGCAAGTGTATAAGTATGCGAAGCCAGCAGTATGCTCCGACAGCAGAATGTGAGAGAACTACTCAATACATTATTTGTATGTACGGGTAAGGTTGTATCGTCTGTTTGAATTTAATTTTAAATTAAAATTTGGATGTCCTCGAGCCAATCTGGTCACTAAAATAGAATGTGCGTGCGTGGATGCCTGTGCGCTATTTCTTACTTTCGTGGAGAGACGTGAGACAAACTGTCCCAAATTTTAGTTTAATGTTTACGGTATCCTAAAGTTCAGATATCCTTGGTACCCCAATCTGGGGTCATAGAAATAGAATGTGTGTATGCCTGTAGGTGTATGCTAATTCTTGCTTTATGAAGAGACATGAGGCAATCTGTCCTGAATTTTAGCTTACTATTTTCTTAAAGTTCGATTAGTTAACAAACTGTGTGTGAAACTTCTTGTTATAAAACTTGACAACCAAAGTAGTGGCTTAGTGCTCAATCCGAGAATCTGCTGTAGTTGATCGAGGTAAACCATCGGTATTCATTAGTCACTATAAACAAATAGTTCACTTTATTAAACTTTCAGACCAACAGCTAAAAGAGTTTAACTTTTAGTTACATAACGGTAAACGGTAGATTCGCAGGGATCGACCTAATGCAACCAAATAAGATTTTAAAAGTGGAATAGGGCTTAAACCGCAAAGTTTGTAGATCCATAATTTATGTTATTAGCTATTTCTAAACCACTTTCGTTCCATTCGCAACCAAAAGTGATTCAAAAAGTGGAGTAGCGCCCAAACCACACTGAAAAATGTTTATCGCGAGGAATAGGCCGAAGTGGAGTAGGCGCCGTTCCATTATTTTACCTCCATATGATGCAGGATTTCATATTTCACCTTCCGATCGGTGGAATACGCGCCGAACCAGTATTTTACTGCATTACGTAGGATTTCATTTATACGAGATTCAAAATGCGGAGTAGCGCCCAAACCACACTGAAAAATATTTCTGTTTCATCGCGAGGAATAGGCGCCGAAGTGGAGTAGGCGCCGTTCCATTATTTTACTTCCATATGATGTAGGAGTTCATATTTCACCTTCCGATCGGTGGAATACGCGCCGAACCAGTATTTTACTGCATTACGTAGGATTTCATTTATACGAGATTCAAAATGCGGAGTAGCGCCCAAACCACACTGAAAAATATTTCTGTTTCATCGCGAGGAATAGGCGCCGAAGTGGAGTAGGCGCCGTTCCATTATTTTACTTCCATATGATGTAGGAGTTCATATTTCACCTTCCGATCGGTGGAATACGCGCCGAACCAGTATTTTACTGCATTACGTAGGATTTCATTTATACGAGATTCAAAATGCGGAGTAGCGCCCAAACCACACTGAAAAATATTTCTGTTTCATCGCGAGGAATAGGCGCCGAAGTGGAGTAGGCGCCGTTCCATTATTTTACTTCCATATGATGTAGGAGTTCATATTTCACCTTCCGATCGGTGGAATACGCGCCGAACCAGTATTTTACTGCATTACGTAGGATTTCATTTATACGAGATTCAAAATGCGGAGTAGCGCCCAAACCACACTGAAAAATATTTCTGTTTCATCGCGAGGAATAGGCGCCGAAGTGGAGTAGGCGCCGTTCCATTATTTTACTTCCATATGATGTAGGAGTTCATATTTCACCTTCCGATCGGTGGAATACGCGCCGAACCAGTATTTTACTGCATTACGTAGGATTTCATTTATATTATTGGTCATTCAATCCCACCGAGAGTGACGAGGCGAACAGTGTGAGCCGATGGAACGGCAGGTGGGATTAGAATGCCCAATAATATCCTACTTCTCCATAACTGTTCATTAATTCCCTAAGCAGGAGGTTGCTATGAGTCTTTAATTTCTCCTTGTATCTTGCATAGAACCGATTTCTGTTTAATGGTAGGTACCTTAAAGTAGTTATGTATTTCAGAGCTTTTAGTGAACCAAGTTGCAGCAGATCCAAGAACCAAGAGAGAGAGAGGCGAGAGAGGGGTTGAGAGGTAGAGGTATGGATCTTAGTCTTGGTCTCCAAGTTATTGTGGGCTTGTCGAAGGTATTGTATTTGTAAGGTCCACCGTTTGTTTTAACGATCAATCATTATTATTTATGTGGGGTTTTGATTACTCATTAATTGATTGATGATTGTTGTTCATGGCCGCATGAGAGCCCCAGGGTTTAATTACGATATTTTTCACATAATGTGAAGAGCAATTACGCAAAACTTTGAAAACATATTATTAACTAGCTTTTGCCTGCGACTTCGCCCTCATGGATGTCGGAAAATATCCCACGGGAACGTGCTACCGGAAAATCCTTCCTTATTCCTTGTTCCTTATTCGGTTGGCGCAGCGGTTGAGCGATTGACTGCTGCGCAGCATGTCGCGGGTTCGATTCCCGCACGGAACAAATATTTGTACGACCTACAAGTATTTGTTCCGAGTCTGGGTGTTTTTCTATCTATAATATGTATGTATTTACAAAAAAAAATGTATATAAGTAGTTTATCAGCCATCTCGTTACCATAACACAAGCATTAGGTTGCTTAGCTTGGGACTAGATGGCGTTGTGTGAAATGTCCAAGGATATTTATTTATTTATTTGTCTACATTATAAAGGAAACCTCTGTGCAAAATTTCAGCTTTCTAGGTTCAAGAGTTTGGGCTGGGCGAGTCAGTCAATCAGTCAGTCAGGACTTCTCTTTTTATTTATATAGATAGATATATAGACCTAGCACACAAGTAAAGCAGTAGGTAAATTAATCGTGTGTAATTATGTACATTCGAAACTATTGATTTTGTAAATATAAAAATTTATTAAGGATCAATAACCTAATTTGTACAATATTGAACTTTTTCACGGTGCAAGTTTCTGGAACGTTCAAGAACAATATTCGCACGCAATAACGCAATAAAGCAAGGTCAATTTTAATGCCATCTAAGAATTGCATTCAAGTGTTTACACGCAATTCCATAAAATAGAATACAAAATAATTTAATGCAAGTTTTGCCATTAAATAAAATCGCATGCAACTTAATTGTACGTGTTGTTTAGACGGTGCCAGTTAATTTCCCTTCAATTTTATCTAACTATCTAACTATACAAATAAATACAAAAATAATAAAAGGACATTTTAGGCGTGGAAGTACTCGTGCCCAGAAGACTGACAACATTGCCACGTTGAATGGCAATGCTGCGTGCAGACCAGTCGGCGAGAAAAAAAAAAGACGCGAAAGATTTTGTTGCACACAAACCCACAAAGTAAAGCACTTCGAGGTATTTACCGTCATTTTACGAAACCTCGTAAATCCGTTTTGGGTAAATTCGGACTTATCCGAAAATGAGAAAAACCAATAAACATCCCTCTTCCAACACTGTAAAGCTTGACCTCTACTTTTAGGATAACTTCGTTTTCATCCGAACGGGTGCATAATTGAAACTTCTCGGTAGTTCAATGTTAAATGTATGTTTCTAGGAAAATGTGATGTCCGTTTTTTGGCACTATAAAATGTGAAAACCAGCCTTCTCTGAGAACTGGGTTTTAGGATGAGTTAATAACATCTCGAATCGCAGGCAACATTAATTTTGTAATCAATAACAAATAACTTAGCTAAAGATCAAGTATAATGAGCGATTTGAAAAGCAAAACATAAGCCGTATTACCACAAAACTGTGTTTATCAGATGTTTAGGTTAGACAACTATTAGGGTGCGTTTCCACTGACGCGGAGCTGGGCGGAGCGGAGACGTGCAGGAATCGACCAATCATAATGGTTGAAATCCTCATCGCGTCTATTGTCTCGTCTGTAATTGGACGATTCCTGCACGTCTCCGCTCCGCTCCGCCCAACTCCGCAACAGTGGAAACGCAACCTAAAACATGACATTTACGTAAGGAGTTTGACGTAAGACTGACGAACAAGTGTCTAAGGGCCGGATGTTTCAAACGGTTGGTTAACGTAACATACGTATGTCAAATAATGACGAACGTAAGATGTTTAACGTTCGTTAAATACACTGCAAAAAAATCAATTGTCAGTGAAACAACGCTTTTTTTGGTTTGACGATAGTTAGCGCCATTTTTGACGTATACTCGTGCGTTAAGTGGACGTGAAACAACCCGCCCTAAGTTTGTGTGGACTTTATTTATTAATTTTTTTATTGTTTGTGGTAAGACCCAATTTGTCTCTAGACAAAAGCTAAAAAAGGTATCGCAACAGATGCATCATTTCTACTTTTCCCGAGATTGTAGCAACAAGACACTTTTTGTAAAAACAAAAACTTTGACTCATTTTGCATCTTATTACATTCATGCGACGAGACGTTGCATTTCCCACAAAAATTTTAAATGATGTTATTTAAGGGAATTATTCATAAACTTTGAAGTTCTGACTGTGATTCATAATTTTACATACAAAATACTTTACCTAGGTACTTGTTTTTATGAGGTCGGTGTGAGATAAAAAATAAACATAATGCCGAGGGCTATTCACATTTTTTGTTTTACTTAATGTGAGTAGTGCTACTAACTAGCATCACCATAGAGAAAAAAATAATAAGTCTGGAGATCTAGATCATTTTGAATATTCCATTTTGAAGCCTTAGCATGTAACTGTTCTTGGAGTTAGTAATTGGCCAAAAACGGCTGTTTTTTGCGTTGCGTACAAACTTTAATTCCCTATTTTACCTCCTTAGGGTTGAAATTTCCAAAAATCCTTCCATAGAAGATGTTTACACTGTATAAGGTAGGTATCTATGTGCACAATTTAAAGTCTCTAGGTCGGTTTGGGCTGTTGATATATCAATCAGTGACTCAGTCAGGACTTTGAATTTTATATAGATAGATTTACCATGTTATTTGAAGACCAGACTTCTTATAAGAGGAGCTCGTGGCTAAGTAATAACAGCCGCACGGGTCGATCCATCAGGTTAAGCTACGCTTGCCGGGGTTGGTCAGTGGATGAGTGACCATCTTTACATAACGAGATTCGTCCGTGCCTCGGAAAGCACGTTAAGCTGTTGGTCCCGGCTGTTATTCGTGAATCTTTGACAGTCGTTACGGGTCGTCAGAAGACCGAAAATCTGACAACCAGTCTTACCAAGGGGTATCGTATTACCCAGTAACTGGGTTGTGTAGGTCAGACAGGCAGTCGCTCCATGTAAAATACTGGTATTCAGCTGCATCCGGTTAGACTGGAAGCCGACCCTAACATAGTTGGGAAAAGGCTAGGCAGATTGATTGATTGAGACTTCTTATAAGTCTTTTTGTAATCTATAGGTAAAGTAGGTATTTTAGAGGCATGAGGAACAGGGTGTAAAGTTCACTCATCCTCTATTGAAAAGGGTGGATCCTCCGACCAGACGGGTGTTGTGTCTGGTGGGCCACTGCTCAACGGTTGATGTTGGGACGTTGTATATATGCTAATCGCGTGGTAAACTCTAATTGCGCGATGCAGGTTTGAGTGACGTCATGTCATTGATGCGTAGTTCGTATGTGGCGATGTAGATGCCGCCACATCACTCCCCTCCGGAGACCGGAGGTCGATAGTGGGCTGAGTCGTGTATCTTGTGATGCTTGCCAGGGCCAGTTGTGGTTCCAGTGAGTCGGAACCGGGTGCCGCATAGTTCACGGTGAGTCGGAACTGTCTGCGGTGATAACCCAGTGAGTCGGGGTGGCGCTGCGTTATGCTCCAGTGAGTCGGAGTGTACAGCGCTGGGTTGAGGTTGAGGCTGAAGGTGATGACCAGGAATGCGCGTCCGCTGCACGCTGGTGGTCAGGATACCCGTTGAAGCCGTGGATGCTGGCTGGCTGTGTGACTCGCCGCTCGAAAGCTTGAGGAAGTGATGCTGATGACGTCACGCTGAAGGAGTTGCACGAAGGCTGCGCTGACGTTCATGCTCGGGGTCACCAATTTAGAGGCATGAGGAACAGGGTGTAAAGTTCACTCATCCTCTATTGAAAAGGGAGGATCCTCCGACCAGACGGGTGTTGTGTCTGGTGGGCCACTGCCCAACGGTTGATGTTGGGACGTTGTATATATGCTAATCGCGTGGTAAACTCTAATTGCGCGATGCAGGTTTGCGTGACGTCATGTCATTGATGCGTAGTTCGTATGTGGCGATGTAGATGCCGCCACAGTATCTTCTGTAAATTTTTCAAAATTTTAGGCTCAGCATTTATTTACGTTGCACTTCTGTGTTTGGGTCACAGCAATTTATATTTGTACCAAATTCTTCTAAAATGAAACTTAATCCGTTCATTAGATTCGGAGCAAATTGGCTGTAACAAACGGACAGACATACAGAAAGACACACACGAGTGATCTTATAAGGGTTCCGTTTTTCCTTTTGAGTTACGGAACCCTAAAAAGTGACAATACATTCAAGACTAGTGAGCAAAAATTGTGATCTTTTGTAAAGTGCTCAAACTATGAATTTAAGAAAAGTTCAAACGAGCATGGAATTACGCATCACATGTTAGTAATTTTGTTTGTCTCTGATAAAAATCTCGTTATTAAACAGCGAATGAAGGCTTATAACTTAATATTTGAACCTAAAAACAAGACGAAAACCTATGAAACAGGTCACAATAAAGTTGAAATCACTTTTTGATACGACATAATATGAATGTGATGTTAGACAGTGCGCACACTAGAGCTAAAAGAATCTTGTCATTTTTAGACAGAATACACAGTTACTAACAAGGGAGGGAGGAGCTCGTGGCTAAGTTATAACAGCCGCACGGGTCGATCCATCAGGTACGCTTGCCGGGGTTGGTCCGTGGATGGGTGACCATGTTTACATACTGAGACTTCTCCGTGCCTCGTAAAGCACGTTAAACCATTGGTCCCCGCTGTCATTTGTGGATCTTTGACAGCCGTTGCGGGTCGTCAGAAGCCCGAAAGTCTGACAACCAGTCTGTCTTACCAAGGGGTATGGTATTGCCCAGTTACTGGGTTGTGGAGGTCAGACAGGCAGTTGCTCCATGTAAAGAACTGGTATTCAGCTGCATCCAGTTAGACTGGAAGCCGACCCCAACGTAGTTGGGAAAAGGCTAGTAGATTGACACAGTTACTAACCACTCATAACATAACAGGACAATATTTGACGAAAAGTGAAGAGTCAGGCTGCGTCCTATTTAAAAGCGATCGTTGCTTCTATGTCAGTTTTTGTTCGATGATGCTGAACGCGTTGTCGTGCCGACAGAGGGCGCCTTCCGGCTTTCCGAACAAAAAGTGACATATGGACACGACGATCGCGTATCCTCGCGACAATCGCTTTTAAATAGGACGAGGGGACAAGCGATTTTGTAACTGTATTTTGGCCTGCACTAAGATTAAATGGTAACCCCCAAGTTTTGCCTTGTGACAAAGCAGATTTTCAGAAGATTTTTGACAAGTTGAGACTGTTTTAGTGCGAGTGTTGGCGCCACCATTGTTTAAAAAAAATAACAATATTTTTATTAAGCGAATTTAAATAATATTCTTTTATAGAGCGATGGTCTGTCTATAGACATTGTTTGACGCTGGTCTGTGCATAGCCTTAAAGTAATAGGTTATGAGTTTGTGACTTGATTCCAAACTTATGTATTAGTGTAATTCAACTTATTCGTGTTGTTTTTATGTTGCCAACATTATGTTGAATATGTTTTCATATTTGTTAGACCGGACTTTTTACTAAGTATGTTATTGTTACAATTTACTGTGGAGGTCACTTTTAAAGAGTTTCAAAGGCATGCTACAGTAAGATAAGATAAGATAAAGATTTATTTCTCACCACAATATAAATCTACATTTTCAAAATATGATCAAGAACATAATAACATTTTTAATTATACTGTGGGAGACTGGTGCGTAAGCTAGGCGTAAGGCCTGTATTTCAGGACACCAGGTCTCCACCCCTTCGGAGGACATTTAAATATAATTATGCACTCATACACAGATGCGGTAAGTTATATAAACCAGAAAACAACATACTAGTGATTATTTCTAATTCTAGGGTTAGTAAGTGTGTGTGTGTGTGTGTGTGTGAGTATGCGGATGTATGTGAGGGTGTGTGTGTGGGGTTGTGTGTGTAGGTGTGAGTGGTATTTGTGAGCGTACGTAAGAAAATGTGATAGAAAAAGTGAGGGCTGAATGCACAGAAAGGTGATTTATATAAATATACATGTATAAGTATTATATTATTATTTTGTCTTACTGCTTAACAAGTTAGAGCTTTTGATATTTTAAGAATAGTAGTTTAATAAAAACCTAAACTAATACAAAAATAAGTTTAGTTTCAAACAAGCAAGTTATACAGTTGTAGCTAAAAGTTTTTCTGTAGCTTCATAACTTAATTCCTGACAGTAACTTAATTCCTGACAGTAACATAGTTAGGAAATTTTTATTAAGGCGAAATGGTATCGTAACAGAGTTTGGAGCATTGGTTGGGTTGGGTTGAGCAGCGTTGGGAGCACGAAACGGAGCATATAGAATTTTGAAATATTTGTTTTTAAAATGCCACTATGCTCTGTTACATTAAAATGCCACTATGCTCTGTTACATTAAAATAAACCAATAATCTCCTTATGTATTGAATATGAAATTTTATTGAAATTACTTTAATTACAATCGAAACAGCCATCTCATAAAATGCTATTTTTGAGGAAACTTTGCGATTTTTCTGTATCGAGCCAAATTGTGTCAATCGATTTTGGCCCTCATAATTTACTGAAAAAAATCCTAAAGTTTTATAATCACGAAAAAAAATAAGACAAATTTGTAGTTTTTGAGGACAATAATAGATTTTGTGTGCAGCCGAAATGCGTCAAAACATCTTTGGGACCCGTTTCACCTTAATGTTGTGTCGTAGTCCAATTAGATTGTTTATGACTTTGAAAAAGGTACTTTTTATGAGTTTAGTGTGATGTGTGTGTTGCAATAGTATTGATATTATTCATAACTATGAATCCTACTTAATATTATAAAGGCAAAAGTTTGTGAGGATGGATCGATGGAAATTTGTTACTCTTTCACGTATAAACTACTGAACGGATTTTGATGAAATTTGGCGGACAGATAGTTTATAACCTGGATTAACATATAGAATACTGTTATCGCAATATTCTTACGGGTTCGAGACTTACGCGGTTGAAACCGCGGGGCACTGATAGTTAATCATAATTTTTCTAAATGTATTATTGTTTACAAACTGTAGTTAATTTTTAGATATAGGTACTTACAGGTGTATTACCTCAGCCAAATTGACATCCCATAACACCCAATTTTCACCTTCCATACAACTACAGAATACCTAATGTTTGTACAACAAGAGGCGTACCCCACCCACAATTATTTTACCCTAACATTTGCAACAACATCCAAGCCAAAAAAAATGAAACCCTCAAGCGTTTACGAGTACATACGCACACCCTAATTTGAAAAACTTGAACAGCTGTCAGGAGCACAATTTGAGTTTCGTGGTCCAAGTTAGCGAGTAAATCTTGCCGGAACCGTTCAGGCTTGCCGCTGGGCCAGCATAGCTTGTGGTTGGCCTCCGTTAAACACAACTTAACTTATTGTTTCTTGGTAACAATTTAACAAACTTTCATATTTATTGTGGGGGCTTAGTACGGTGAGTGCTGTGTCGTTCAGACTTTGTGGTTGAGCTATGGCGGGGTTTGTTATGTTGAGCTGAATGTTTTGATCGATTGCACGAAACAGATGGGCAAAAAGGTGTTTAAAGGTATTGCTTAGTGTGAATTAGTTTTCTAGGATTTCGTTTTTGGTTTTAATCCAGCCGCACGGTAGATTGGTCAGGTTTAGCTAGGGGTGACCATCTTTACATACCAAGATCCCTCCGTGCCTCCGAAAGCAAGTTAAGCCGTTGGTCCCGTCTGTCATTCCTGGATCTTTGACAGTCGTTACGGGTCTTCAGAAACCTGAAAGTCTGACAACCAGTTTTACCAAGGGGTATCGTATTACACAGTAAATGGGTTATGGAGGTGAGATAGGCAGTCGCTCCATGTAAAATACTGGTGATTAGCTGCCTCTGGTTAGACTGGAAGCCGACCATATCGTAGGGAAAAGGCTAGGCTGATGATGAGTCAGACACAATGAAAAGATGTGGAGGTTTATATCACTAATATGAAGCTTACCAAACCTTCGCTTACAATAACAAAAAATAAAATACGACGTAATATTATTCTTTAAATATTTTATACAAGGCTCTCAGCCTTGTATAAAATATTTAAAAGTTAATTTTCAAATATTGCTTCCTTAGAAAGTTAAAACTAATATAAAATTTATACAAGGCCGACTCAAAGGGAAGGGTATAAACAACTATTTCCGCGTAGCCGCAACCAATATGCTACGAACACGTAGCTAGCGTAGCCATGACGCTACGCCGTAGCCGCTATGCAATACACTTTATAATACGTTAGAGTTGTATGTAGAATATAATCAATTCCTTAACCAAAACAACATACATTTTTTGCCAATATCTTTGAAAGATCACAATCTTAATTTCAGTATTTTTGATAAAAAATATGGAAATAAAAACATTTCTCATCCGCCTTCAACAGACGAATTTAATCAAAAGAAAATATTGAAGGGATAAAGTTTCTATTAGCTCGAGGGCGGGCTTGATTGGGTAAGAACCTTAGGAGGCTATTTTTGTTTTTTTTTTTAAGTCTATATCGTTAACCTTTTACTCACAAACGTAGGTGTATGGAGTTTGTGTAGAGGTTTTGAAATGGCGGAGAGTCAGCATTGAATTAATTAATCTACCTAGCCTTTTCCCAACTATGTCCATCACACATTGGCACGGTTTATGTCTCCTTTTGCTTGACAACTAGTGGAAGCAGAATCGATGACGAAAACATTCGCTCAGACAATAAACACTACATAATTTACTTCACAAAAATAGGCTCATTACCTATAGCTTATTAATTATTATTTATTTAAGTATGGTATAAAACTTGTAATGTGTCTTAAACTTGTTATTGTCAATCAAGTTTATTTGTGTGTAATATTAAAAGCAGTGCATTCCTTGTAACTTTACTTCTGTTTAACATTCCCATCTAATTCCATATTAACTTCATCTAATTGTAATATCTATTTGTTATCAATTCATTACTTACTTATTTTTTTTAACTTATTTTTTATTTTTTTTTTCTCTTACTACCTCCTACTAATCTAAATATTTGAACAACTTTTCTTACACTATTATTTAGCTGCATAACTTCACACATTGCAGGAGACTAACATGTCGAAAATGATGACCCGCAGTGCTACAGTAAAGGAGATGGAAGCAAAATTAAGAGCTACCTTGACGGAGCTTAAGGCTTCTAACGCTATGTGCAAACAGTTGCTCCAGGAAAGGGACGACAGTGAAGTGGAAGTGGAAAACATTAATTTAAAGAACACCTCCCTTAAGAATGAGCTGTCTCAATTACACCTACAACACATGGACTTAGCCGACCAGCACATTCAACTTCAACAGCTAGTGTCAACATTTCAAGAGTGTAGTGAGACCCATGAACTAGCTTTGAATCGAATTTCAGAACTTGAACAGAAATTGTGTGAAGCCCAAAAGGCACTATCTCTATCAGAGTGTATTAAAGTTAGCAAACAGGTTGCTAGGACTAGTAATCTATTTGATGAGTTGGTAGGTAGTAACCCAAAATCACTGTATGAGCCAGCTGTCATAGATTTGACTGGTGATGATACTATACCATTATCTCCTATTGTTATGAGTCACAATAAATTAAAGAAATATATTAATATAAAGAAAATAATTAAACGGTCACAGAGAGCAATTAAAAAACGAAATCTCTTAAAATTAAATCTTTCGCTTAGAAAGGAACGTGTTGTCTTATCTCAAAGTTTAATTACTTGTAATATTGAGTTAAATAAATGTAGGGAAAAATATGACACAGATATCCAGCTCCTCTATAATGATATACAACACAAGGAACACTTGCTGAAGGATATTTTTGAAAAATATGAGAATTCACAACGACAACTTAGTGACCGCTTATTTGAGGCTGGGGAACTACTGGATTTGGTGAAGTGTAATGCTGAGAGGTATGAGTCTTTAACTAATACCCTCTCTTTTAGCTGTGTCTGCTCCCAGGAGCCCCAGCCTCAACTTGTTACACCCGCACCCTTAGTGGCTCAGCCAGTAGGTAGCTGTATGGATAAAGATGTCAATATTATGAATAGTTTGACAACTTATGTTTTTTCTGACAAATTTGGTCAAGGTTTTGGTAGTATATTTAATCAGTGTTTGCAACATTATGTAATTAATAATTGTTTACCCGGTGCCAGTATTAGCCATTTAATTAAAAATATTAAATTGACCAAAATAAACCCCAGTTCCACTGTTATACTATTATATGGGGATAGCTTATCTGTAAGAAAAAAGGACATAATTGAATGTGTCCATTTGATGTTACATCTCAATGAGACCAAGAACTGTAAATTTATTTTCTGTGCATTGCCTTATTCAACATATTTGTCTGATGAGCAAAATAGTCACATTTATAATTTAAATATGTTAATTTATAATAGAACTTGTCATCATAGTGACGCTATTTTATATTTTGATTGTAATCAATTTATTACTGATTACAAACTGACTAATTATGAAATGTATTTGCCACCTAGTTGTAGGAGACTTATTGCTAATCTTTTAGCATACAATATACATAGTGACACCGGTACTTGTAGTGTACCATCGAATACTGTTAGTAGTAGTACTAATATCATTTTTGATACGCCTTGTAGTTTAAACTATTAGGTGTGACAATGGGTAGGCCGCATAAGTTGAATGTTGTACATCAAAACATGCAGGGTCTGTCCGGCAAAGAGTTAGAGTTAAGTTTATTTATGGAGAACTATGATGTTCAGGTGTTATGTTTGACTGAACACTGGTTGAAAGAACATGAAGTAGTCTTTATGAATGATGATTATTTTACTGTACAAAGTGCATTTGTGAGAAAAAGTGCTATTCGCGGTGGGTCTTTAGTTCTTGTTTCAAACAAGTTGAAATGTAAACAACGTTTAGATATAGTTAATCTTTCTATTGAGCGCATTGTTGAGTTGTCTTGTGTTGAACTCGAGCGATACTTTATAATTTGCGTTTATCGACCCCCCTCTGGGGATTTTATTCGTTTCGAGTTGGTTATGGAGGATACACTCAATAAGTTAAAATCAAGTAATAAAAGCATAATTTTATGTGGAGATTTTAATATTAATATTTTAGATGTTACTCCATTAAGTATTAGACTTCTCAATCTGTTCAGGTCTTATAATTTAATTAACTTGTTTTTCGAACCTACTAGGGTCACGGCAACTTCGTCAACATGTCTTGATAATATATTTAGTGATTGTGAGGTCAAAAATAAATTAGTGCTAAGTGACCTAACATCTGACCACTGTGGTTTACTAGCTAGCTTCCCTATGCCATTACATAAAAAGCCACATAAAAGAGAATGCAGGCCATATACAGCTAGTCGTTGCAACAAGTTTAAAAATAATATAGCTCGTAGAATTACACCATCTCTAGCAGAACACGAGAATCCTAATGAAATCTATGGAGCCCTTTTTGAGGTTGTGCAGAAAGAATACCAATCTACTTTTAAGACCAAAACCATTAACATTAATGGCACCTCCGTTGGCTTTAACCAATGGGCTACTCCAGGTATTTATAAAAGTAGAGCGAGACTATACGAGTTATACGGTTTGAAAAAATACAGGTTTGATACTTCTTTCCTAGAGTATGTCAAAAATTATTCAAAATTATTTAAAAACATTTGTGTTTTTGCTAAATCTAAATTTTTAAGCGATACAATTAAAAAATCCAATAATAAAGTAAAAACAACCTGGAAAATTATTAACAATGAAACGGGTAAGTCGGTGAAACAAGAAGAACAACTTGAGATTATGGTTGACAATAAATTAATTAGTAAAGCAGCTGACGTAGCTGAGGCATTTAATGAGTTTTTCGCCAATATACCTATAACTACGACTCGCTCCTTAAATTCGTCCCCATCTAAAGCTGAAAACCTTTTGCATAGTAGTGTGCCCAAATGTAGTCGCTTATTTAGCTTCGAACATGTAACACCTCGTGATGTAGTTAATGTTTTTAACACACTTAAGTCTAAAAACACTGGTGATTACTGGGGCATCTCCATTAAACTATTAAGTAATATAATACACATCGTAGCCCCCTATCTAGCTGTTACTTTTAATAAATGTGTTGATTTAGGAACTTTTCCTGACCTCATGAAAAGTAGCAAAGTCATACCATTATTTAAATCCGGTAATAAAAATGACGTTGGAAATTTCAGGCCTATTTCTATCTTACCTGCATTTAGCAAAATATTTGAAAAGTTAATACTCAAGCAGTTGCTAAAACATTTTAATTTAAACAGACTCCTTCACGATGAACAATATGGCTTCACTAAAGGTCGTTCGACTACAGATGCGGGTGTTGCTCTGCTGAAACACATATTTAACGCTTGGGAAAACTCGCAAAATGCTATTGGAGTTTTTTGTGATCTCTCCAAAGCCTTTGATTGCGTGCACCATGACACGCTTTTGCGTAAATTACGTCATTATGGTGTCCAAAACGAAGCTCTCAAAGTAATAAATTCTTATTTACATAATAGGTTCCAATGTGTAGATGTTAATGGTGTGAAATCTTCCGGGCTACCAGTTCAGTTAGGTGTACCTCAAGGCTCAATACTGGGTCCATTCTTATTCCTAGTGTATATCAATGACTTACCATTCTATTTAAAGGGTATCTGTGACGTTGTACTGTTTGCAGATGACACCTCTCTTATTTTTAAAGTAGACAGAAACAGACATGATTTTGATGACGTAAACAGTGCACTCTCAATGGTTACGGATTGGTTTACGACAAATAACTTAGTTCTCAATGCCAAGAAAACTAAATGTATAAAGTTTGCCTTACCGAATGTTAGAAATCTGGGACCCAACATCGTCTTAGATGAAGAGGTGCTTAAGACTGTAGAATCAGCAGTTTTTCTGGGTATAACAGTAGATGCTAAACTTCAGTGGGGCCCACATATATCAAGCCTAGCGGGTAGACTCAGTTCAGCCGCCTACGCCGTCAGGAAAGTAAGACAATACACTGACGTTGATACAGCTCGTTTAGTCTATTTTAGTTACTTCCATAGCGTTATGTCCTACGGTATTCTGCTATGGGGCAAAGCGGCTGATATTCAAAATATTTTTGTTCTTCAAAAACGAGCTGTTCGAGCAATTTACCAGCTAGGTGCTAGAGTTTCTCTGAGGGAATTTTTTAAGGATATTGGTATTCTCACAGTGGCATCACAGTTCATCTTCGCCAACATCTTATACATTAGGCAAAATATACATTTGTACAGTAAAAACAGTGATATTCACAATATTAACACCAGAAATAAGGACAAATTACGTGCTCCATTTCATCGGCTTCATAAGGTTCATAACTCATTTGTTGGTCTTGGTATAACTTTTTATAACAAGCTACCTTCTTCTTTGCTAGATTTGCCTTTTAATGCGTTTAAAATTAAAGTTAAATCCAATCTTTGTTCAAAGGCATACTATTCTATCAACGATTACTTAAACGATAAGAATAGTTGGTCGCTGTGATTAATTCAAGACAATGTTTATGTTATGTTCTTTCTCCAGGATCAGCTTACATAATGACAGGTTACATGAGTTAAGTACTAAAATTGTTTATTTTATTTTATTTGACAAAAATATAATTTAATGTATTGTGTTGCGTAAATTATTTTGCATAGGTACTATTGTATAGAATCTAGTTCTTCTAACTGAACAGACAGCTGTGCTGCTGGGGAGTTTGTTCCGCTACTTCTTCTTCCCAGCTAAAGCACTAGGAAGTGGTGAAGGGCGGGCGTTTTGTGGGGACTGTCTTACTGTAATTTTGACGTTCAAAAAGTGCTGATTCTCAGCCTAATTTGAATAAAGGAACTTTTGATTTTGATTTTGATTTTGATTATGTTGGGGTCGGTTTCCAGTCTAACCGGATGCAGCTAAATACCAGTATTTTATATGGAGCGACTGCCTGTCTGACCTCCACAACCCAATTACTGGGTAACACGATACCCCGTTTCAATCTTTCGGGCTTCTGACTACCCGTAACGACTGTCAAACGAGATTTCCAAGGCACGGAGTAGTCTCGGTATGTAAAGATGGTCACCCATCCAGGGACCAACCCCGGCAAGCGTAGCTTAGCCTGATGGATCGAACGATTGATAAAATATTTATTTCAGATTTAAAGTATAGGATATAGAAAGGATAGGTAGGATACTTCAATATTGATCTTGTAGGGCTACTTTAGCTAACACTAAGACCACTATAAGTAATGCTTTAATTATTTATACAGGATGTATCAGAAAGGTGTGGTACACACCATCAAACCGAACAACTTTCTCCATGGGACCAACATCGTAATCACGAAAAAATAATCAGTCGTCCAATACAATACTTCTATACCTACTCGATCCAAATGTCCAATACAAAATTATTTATTTATTACTTCTGCGTTAGGTACGCGTCTAACAGAAGTGACAGATATTTAACACTGATGACTTACTTTAACTAAGCTGATGAATCCATTTCACAGTAACTCTTGTCTGACTTACAGTTATTGTCAAATTTGACATAAAGCTTTACTTTAACTACTTTAAGGAGCAACCCAGCCTAAGATTCGCATGTCTTTGATATTGAGCTAATAGATTTGAGCATGAGAAACTTTTCTGTACAGAGAAACCAGTTTTACGGGTCTCTTTTAAAGATGCTATAAAATATGAACGATTCATTTTTGGATGTAAGAACTGAACATCTTCAAAGTTTTAATAAGACTTATGCTTTTAATTCCTCAGTGTCTAGTTCATTTAGTTGCAAAGGATGTTGGCTTAGTTTTAATATTTAAAGATACACTTTGAAAACTAGTTTGGAAATTATAAAGTTTGAATAAAGTCTAGCTGTATAGCCATATAAATAAATTAAAGTCTACTGATTTAACTAGGGTGGGTAGGAATAACTTTCGTTAAGGGCCCATACTACCTCAGCGTTTTATCTCGCTCGCACGATACTGCTCGCGGACTGAGTGAGAGCGACACTGAGTGCGGTGTTGGGCGCCGATAGTTTAGGTAATTGCTTTTTACGGTGAAAATAATGGTAATTTGAAAAAAAAGTAAAAAACAAAAGACCTGCTTCATAGTTAGTTCAGTTAGTATGCAAAGTTTCATGATCTAATTTGTAGTATTTTTTTAATACCAGCGGTTGTTCGGTTTGTAGGTAACTTTGGATTTTTTTTCTATCGAGAAAATTTTATGGAATCGTTTTCGTTAAACATAGTAATCCTTAACTTTACCGTCTATTTATGTCAAAATTAATGCTGCAGTATTTTTGACATAACGTAGGATCATGCTAAGTCATTTGAGCTCTTAAGTCTACTTGTGGCTCCTGTAAACGATCAACTTAACTGTGCCGTACGTGGTTCAGATGCACTGTACTATTGACTGCCCCGTGGAGTCCTTTTTTTTTTTTTTTTTTGAGGGTGGGAAATCGTCAAATAACTTCTCCCGCTCTGGGTGGAGCGGAAGGGCGTGTCAGACTTTTACTGACTAAAATCCACCCGTGTTCCTTCAGTTGCCTATGCCAGAGCCGCGGTATCTTTTTCAAACAACCCGCGACCCCAGCGGCGTCGGCCCTATTGGACCCCATCACTTGCTGACATCTCTGCCCCGTGGGGTCCTGGGTACGATTTCCGAGTCGGGTAAAGTGTTGAGTTTTTCCATTAGGAATTCTTTATTAACAGTCCGGAGTTTTGAAGATCTCTCTCTGGTCGTGTCGGATTGTCATGCCATCGGACTATGTGAGGGAAGAGAGTGTGTGCACACAGTCATTGGTGTCCTGGCAAAATTCAGTCAAAAGGACTATTATGACTGTACTATGCATAAGTACTTATAGGATAGTGTGTACACCATAGAAATATAAAAAATAGGAGAAGTGGCAAGCGAGCGAATCTGTGTCCGCGCGACATGCTCAGTATGAGCCGTTCATAGTACAAATTCCGTCTCCGCGAACTAGCGCGCTTTCGACTGTGACCGTGACAATTTATAAGAATGCCGTGTTGTTCAGTGGTTTCTTGTAAAAACCATCTGCCAATTATGTTGGGGTCGGCTTCCAGTCTAACCGGATGCAGCTGAATACCAGTATTTTACAAGGAGCGACTGCCTGTCAGACCTCCACAACCCAGTAACTGGGTAATACGATACCCCTTGGTAAGACTGGTTGTCAGACTTTCGGGCTTCTGATGACCCGTAACGACTGTCAAAGATCCACGAATGACAGCTGGGACCGACGGCTTAACGTGCTTTCCGAGGCACGGAGGAGTCTCGGTTTTAAATATGGTCACTCATCCACGGACCAACCCCGGCAAGCGCAGCTTAACCTGATGGATCGAACCGGCTGTTATTACTTAACCACGAGCTCCTCTAACTTTAACTTCTTGTAAAAACCGAAGCTACGTAAATCATGGAATCACTTTTCATATGTAAGTACAAGTATTTTACCGTAGTTGTCTTTAAAATCACGAAAGTGACAAAGGGACAAAGTGGAGACACAGGGTTCCGATACATTTTAACATACTGGGCACATCTCATTCTTTCTTGTATCTATGGTGTACACCATCTTTAATTAACACTATCATCGCTAACAGCAGATGAGATAATGGTCACACGAGTCTATCGTTGAAAGATTTCTACTGTTAAACATAGGCTTCCCCCAATACAAACCATAAAGGCGGCATGCCATTGTGAGATTGACCAATCAGAAGCTGTTATGGCACTTGTCATGGCAGCTACTGTACCAGCTACAGGCACGTGTATTTTCGCCTTAATGCCTTTAAACATAGAACATTCTGTTAAAAAGTATCAAATTCCATAAAAAAATCAACTGAATTTGCATGAAAGTTTACTTTTATAATAATATGTACGCTTTTCTTTAGCAAAGAGAAATAAATTAAAAGTCACGAACTTCAAAGCTATAATTATGACAGCACTTTCGCATTCAAGTCCGTCATATCACTAAGAGTTGTTAAAACCACCCGAGGAGTAAGATACATAGATAGATAGATAGATAGAATACTCTTTATTATGCACACCATAAAAATTACAGATATAAATGTTGAAATTTTACATAGGGTGACACAATGGGCGGTCTTATCGCTAAAAGCGATCTTTTACAGACAACCTTACACATACACACTTACCTTATACATTTCATACATGAAACGAGTAACTCGTTATATCGAGTCGAGGTCGCAGCTCTATAACTTTCGAAGGATGCTTAAAGCGACCTATTCACGGTCCAATCGCTTTGATATAGAATAATTTATTATGGTAATGCGTTTTTGCCGAATCGCAAACTTTGGCAGATCCGTATCTTTTAACTTTCCTTTTGAATCGCATTTACATTTATACATACATATGTGAGTATGCCAGTTAATATGTTTGCTTTGTACTTGTGCCTGCGTAACTTGATAGAAAATGAAGTTATTTTATAGTTTTTTCTAAAAAATCCGGTCATTTCAGTTTGCCTTGTCTTTAAATAATACATTTTAGGTGTGCAAATGATATAATTTTTGTAGTTTCGTTTATATGTTATAGCTTTGTTTAGTATTTTATCGTTGGACATAAAGTTTTACACCTTTCTCTATCATTTTCCAATAGTTTTGCTGGCAGAAACAGTTTGTCGTTAGCAAATAAATGACCGATTTAAAAAACATTGGTAATAATCTTGTTTTTTTGGTTACATGTGTTTGAGTAATGCAGATCTAAATTAGGAGGAGTACCTAATTGCATTAGTAATATCAATTTTAATATTAATTATTTTTCTTTTACTTTTAATAAAAATAATCAAGGTATTCAATTTGTCAAATAATCTCTTAAACCTACAATCCTATTACTATAACAACGTCCATCCATTTTTTTTAAAAACATTAATAAAAATTAAAAATCTTAAAAACAACGCACTTACACAATAAAACGTAATTAACATCGTTGAAACTTTTGCCCGACTTTTTGTCGCGGCCGGCCGTGAACAGCGTCACCACAGAGTAGAGAGGTACAGAAGGTACAACACATAAACATAACACAAAATCACGCCTGTTTCCCCAAAGGGTTTGGTAGAGATATTAGCTAACTTAGTACACCCACATTTCGCCAGTTATCTTTAAGTTAGAAGTCGTCTACAGCCTATTCCGAGCGCCGATATCGAACTGTTAAGGTAAATTCGGACCTTCGGAGCAGTGATGCACGCGTTAAACGGACGGCATCGATCTCCGCGAATCAATTGGCCTTCGATATCGCACCTCACGTGGTGAAGCGCGACTAGTAAAGTCACATTGTATATTGCCTCCCGACTCTCGGGCCTTCACAGTGAGCATATGCCTTGCCGGATTCGGCTAGGCTGGCTTCGGCCTTAGAGGCGTTCAGGCATACCCCCGCGGATGGTAGCTCCGCACCACCGGCTGCTCGGCCGATTGCATGAACCAAATGTCCGAAACTGCGGTTCCATGTAAATGTTGCGAGCCTATTGCCACCAACCGGGCACATATCTAGACTACGGGCTGCTACTGTGAAATTCCAGATGGAAAAACCAAATAACACTTTGCTTGACCCGGGAACCGAGCCCAGGATCTCGTGTTCAAAAGTAGCGCTTGCGATCAGTAGACCAATTAATTAATTTTATTATTCCTTTATTTCAGGCAGCTGTGGCCCATACAAAATACAATAAGTACAAATACAAAAAAATACTACATAAAAAAATATATACCTTCACTAATACATAAAAAACATAACGTATAAACTAAGACACACGAAGTGACGGCAGTCAAGACATTGTATCTTGACTGCCGTCACTTCATGTGTCTGCAGCGAGCAAAAACGCACGCACACATAGGAATGCTTCACGCAAGCGCACTCGCGACTGGAATTCGTTTGAAATCGGCGCACACCGTATGTACGCGTATATGTGTGCGTTCGCCCGTTTTCGCTCATTGTATGGAGCCGACCTTCTGTACGTATCTATTATGTGGCGTTTCTAAGATGTGTAATTAAAATGGCGTCGCCCTAGAAACACGACCACAATTACTTTGGAGGCGAGCAAAAGTTTTAATGCATTTATTTCTCTGTTTCTTGATGTCTGTTTGTCTGTGTGATTGTATTAAGTCAGCCATTTTCTGTGTACGTAATTTTATTACTTTGTACATTATTATATTTAATATTATGACGGTAATAATTACTTAGTTTAAGTTTTATGAAGATAAGTCTTTGTTTGTGGTTGAATGTGGGGAGTATTTTATCTTAAAATATGGTTGTACAGTTTACAGTATTTACGAATTATATTTATTTATATTTTTAAAGAATATGCTTAGATGGTTTGGTGATGTTGGATGAATCGAAGGCGACTAACAAAAGGTATTTTGGATATTTAGGAGGGAACGCCCTCAGAATAAAAAAAAAAATAAAAAAAAAAAAAAAATCTTTATTGAAATAAAGAGTTACAAAATTTTAAGCCTCTGAAACCCAAACTAGGTAAGAACCTGTATATGCCGCAAAGCTGAAATTGATATCAATCACGACAGTCTTAACACTTTTAAAAATAAATTATATAAGCACTTTCGTTTAGAGGACATTTGACTTATCATTCCAATAATTTAATCATTTATCACTAAATTTTATTTTCTTTTTTTGTTTTTAAACTAATTTAATTTATAATAATTGTAAACTATTATTTTGTATTCCTACACTTAATTCAGATATAATATTGAAATTGGTTTTATTGTATTGTATGGATGCAATTTTTATTTATTTTTTATTAGTACCTTTGTAAATCATAGTAATATGTATATTTTCTTTTTTTATGTATTCAGAGCATGTGTACTCGACAATGTGTAAGCTGTGGTTACCTGTAATTGAGTACGCATTACAGGATAACGTATTTATTACGCATGTTTGTTACTGTAGAAGTTAATTGTAATGTATCTCGTTGGTAATCCTTAAATAAATAAATAAATAAATATCAAATTTCAGCGCCTTCTCCCAATTCATTACATTATATTTTTATACAACTAAAATTCTTAATGAACACGATATTTTTTTTATTTTTGAGCATGCAGAAATTACAAAAAATAAAGTAGAGATATTACTTTGAGTAAGACATATTTGATGATGTTCTTCATGTGCGTATTACTAGCAATCGGCGTCCAATCGACCAGCAATCGACCAGAGGGAGTGATACGTGAGTTCGAATGACGTTTTTGCGAAGGTCGCCATTTCGAAAAATTTTGCGGGTGGTACGCCAGTTCGAAAACTCATTACATCGAAAACCGCTATATCGAATGACGTTATCGCGAAGGTCGTCATTTCGAAAAATTTTGCGAGCAGTACACCAGTTCGGAAGTCATGGTATCGAAGTCCGATGTTGAGTTAATTTGTCTGGGAATCGAACTCACGACCCCAATGAGACGAGACACAGAGAGCATGGTAATTTGATTTTGTTTGGGAAAAAAAAAGAAAAGAAAGACAAATTAACTCAACATCGGACTTCGATACCATGACTTCTGACTGCCGTACTGCTCGCAATTTTTTTCAAAATAGCGACCTTCGCGATAACGTCATTCGATATAGCGGTTTTCGATTTAATGAGTTTTCGAACTGGCGTACCACTCGCAAAATTTCTCGAAATGGCGACCTTCGCAAAAACGTCATTCGAACTCACGTATCACTCCCATGACCGGGAGTGATACGTGAGTTCGAATGACGAGATGTATAAACGTAACAGAGGCAAAAGGAGTATGTTAGGATCCCAGCAGGCGGCGTTCTGTAGTTTCTACCTACCCCCATGAGAAGAAGGGGTGCGTTTATGTATGTGTAGGATTACGGCCCATACATCAGAAATAGAACTCAGATATGGCAATACACAAATTAATTCAATCGAACAATCAGTTATCAATTTAGAAAATGTAGAAATGATATAAAATTAATTAAATAACTAATAACAGTAGTGAAAGCGGTCACATAGGGCAGTACTGACTGTCAGAGACAGTGGTCCACATCCAATAACCCGGCAGCACTGCCTGTCGAGGGACAGTGGTCCGTGATCCAAGACGCATCCGTACGAAATGCCCCCTGACTCCACAGCTCAGCTCCTTATAAAGGCGATTGCTAGTGGTGGGAGAACGTCACAATATTTTACTGACTGACTTCAAGTCTTTTAAGCCAAATGCGTCTGGTGCAAGTTCCACTAGCGCCATCTAGTCGCCGTCTCTCGCAGCTGCTAAACAATATGGCTGCCGTCATATGTATATTTTTCTGCATATTTTGAAAACATTGATACAACTGCCTGTAACTACAAAACTCAAACTCAAAGCATTTATTTCAATTCAAACAGGCACTTTTGAATTGTCATAGAGTAACAATTTCTAATTATGTCGATAAGAATGCGCTTTCTAATAATGTATATCAAGACTTATAGGTATAGTTAAACTATTTCACGAAGGCGTGTTAGTTATTGCAATTTAAACCTTATGATTATGCTTAGGCTTCCAGACAAGTCTTCGTGAAATAGTTTAATTAGATAATAATTATCACCATAATTACCGCACAAAAACTTATGTGCAAGAAACATAATTCTTTCTTTTTTTCTTGAAGTAGTCGGGTAAAAGATGAGGAGCTCATGGCAAAGTAATAACAGCCGCACGGGTCGATCCATCAGGTTAAGCTCCGATTGCCGGGGTTGGTCCGTGGATGGGTGACCATCTTCACATACCAAGACTCCTCTGTTAACTCAACGGTGACTCCACGTTAAGCCGTTGGTCCCGGCTGTCATTCGTGGATCTTTGACAGTCGTTACGGGTCGTCAGAAGCCCGAAAGTCTGACAACCAGTCTTACCAAGGGGTATCGTATTACCCAGTTACCTACTGGGTTGTGGATGTCAGATAGGCAGTCGCTCCATGTAAAATACTGGTATTCAGCTGCATCCGGTTAGACTGAAAGCCGACCCCAACATAGTTGGGAAAAGGCTAGGCAGATTGGTTAAGTCGGGTAAAAGATGTGAAATCAAGGCGCTGATAAACTGCCCACATAACTACCCATAAATACTATCATAGTCGAATATAAACCCATTTTTATCACCACTAAAGTAAAGACAATCCATTAGTTGTATCAATTCATTTGATTCCCAATCGTCCGTAGTTTTATAGGTTTCTCGTATTGGATTGCCATTATTTTTATGTTAACTAGATACATAGAATGGACCTCGAAGTTTTCTAAAATCATATATTGAGTTCTGAGCAAGTTTTTAGTTTCAGGTGAGTTTAAACTAGTACACCGTAAAGTTCTACTACAGCTGATATTATTATACATATTTGCTATCGAAATCAGTTTTCTTGCGTAGGCATAAATTTTGGCGACACGGTTGGCGCAGTGGTTGAGCGCTTGACTGCTGCGCAGCATGTCGCGGGTTCGATTCCCGCACGGAACAAATATTTGTACGACCTACAAGTATTTGTTCCGAGTCTGGGTGTTTTTCTATCTATTATATGTATGTATTTACAAAAAAAAATGTATATAAGTAGTTTATCAGCCATCTCGTTACCATAACACAAGCATTAGGTTGCTTAGCTTGGGACTAGATGGCGTTGTGTGAATTGTCCAAGGATATTTATTTATTTATTTTATTTATTTATTTGTAAAAAATCTACCGCCTGATATAATCTACACAGCACGACGTGCTGTGCTGGTAGACTCAAGCGGCGCAATTACTGTAACCTTATAGGTAACTACAGTTTGGAGCCGTTTGGGGTCGAAACGCTCGGGTCATGGGGCCCAAGTGCGCAAAAAATTTCTCGCCGACTGGTCGAGACTTCACGTGACCAGAGGGCTGGCTTGTTCTTTAGGTAAATAATTAGCGTTGCCGTTCAACGTGGCAATACTGTCAGTCCTCTGGGCACGTTTCCGGATGACCTCGATGCGGACGAGTATTTCAACGCCGAAGTGTCCTTTTGTTTTTGTATTTATTTGTATAGTTAGTTAGTCATTTACTTTAGTACCTAGTATAAATAGTGTTAATTTATCTACACTAGTTTTTCGGTACTGGATAAAGTTTATTTTTATTTTTTTACCCACTAACAAAACAAACTAATCAGATAATGATCTAAAAAAAAACCAGTCAAGAGCGAGTCGGACGCGCACCGAGGGTTCCGTTCCGATTTCTGAAAAAGTGTGCTACTTAGAGACATTGTTTTATTTTTCCTGTAAGCTTTACATAAACTTCTATCACATAGAATAATTTCTCTTTGCAAACTTCGGAGATAAGCCCCCCCCCCCCCCCCTTATCTCCGGTATTTTTTTTACATTTTTCATCAAAATTCGAAAACTATGCGGCCTAAAAAAAATAAAAAATACTTTGAGAATTTGCAAGCAACGTTCTTTCATATGATACCCCACATGCCCTAGTAGCCTCACTTTGAATTTTTAAGACCCCCTTTCAGTACCTGTTACAAAAAAAATATAAATACTTACTTCTTTCTTATTTGCAAAATAGTTGGGTAAACGTCATCTAAAACTGTTCCAAATTTCAAGTTGATAGCATTAGTAGTTCTTGAGATATCCAGCTGTGACAGACAGACAGACAGACAGACATTCCTTTTTTACCATTTTGGTACGGAACCCTAAAAATAGTTAAACGATACCCAGTAACTGGATTGTGGAGGTCAGATAGGCAGTCGCTCCATGTAAAATACTGGTATTCAGCTGCCTCTGGTTAGACTGGAAGCCGACGCCAAAATAGTTGGGAAAAGGCTAGGCAGATGATGAAAAATAGTTCTCTTGATTGTTTACACCCATTATCTTCTCTAAAAATAACAAAACAGAGATCTAACTTTTAATAAATCTAATCTTATCTTTTTGCACTTTTCCCGCTGACAGCGATGCGGACGAATTTTTTGATGCCCTATGAGCTCTTTTTTATTTTTTCTATACCTACTTGTACATAGTATAAATAATTTAATATTAGGTCTTTACCTATGAAATTGCCGTTCTGCAGTACTGGCCATTTCAAATCAAAATAATTTTTGTTTGGCTAAGAAATCTAATTTCAAATTAATTTTATTTTAAAAACATGGATATTTTTTTCCAAAAGTAGTCATTTGTTTATTGATTAGTGTTACATTTTCATCGCATTTCAATCTTTTTCGTCATCATGGATACGTTAAAAATTCGAGTAATTATGGAATATGAGTACCGTCGTGGCAGCAACGCGGCACAAGCGGCACGCAACATCAACGACGTTTACGGAGCTAACACTACAAACCAACGCACCACCTGTTATTGGTTTGCTCGCTTCCGTTCTGGAAATTTCGACCTGAAAAATGAACCTCGCGGTCGTCCGAAGACTTTGGTCGACAATTACGAATTAAAGGCGATTGTGGAAGCTGATGATACACAATCTACGGCTGAATTAGCAGCAGCTTTCGAAGTTAGCGTCAAAACAATTTTGGTCCATTTGCGTCAAATTGGCAAGGTAAAAAAGCTTGACAAATGGGTGCCCCACGAACTCAATGATCGCCAGCGCGAAGTACGCGTCGAGACGTGCCTTGCACTGCTCAACAGACACACAAATGAAGGAATTTTGAACCGCATTGTTACCTGCGATGAAAAATGGATTCTGTTTGAAAACCGCAAGCGCTCAGCAAGTTGGTTGGATCCTGGTTCAGCACCTAAACAATGCCCTAAACGAAAACTTACCCCTAGAAAAGTGATGGTCACTGTTTGGTGGTCTAGCGCCGGTGTGATTCATCACAGCTTCTTACCAAACGGGGTGAGCATTACTGCAGATGTGTACTATGAAGAACTGAACACAATGATGGAGAAGCTGGCACATCTCCAACCAGCATTGGTCAATCGCTCGTCTCCGCTGCTCCTGCACGACAACGCGCGACCTCATACTGCACAGCAGACGGTCTCCAAGTTGCAAGAACTGGGGTTGGAAGCTCTCCGTCATCCGCCCTACTCACCAGACCTTGCGCCTACAGACTACTACTTTTTCCAGAATTTGGATAACTTCTTGGCGGGAAAAAAATTCAATACCCGAGAGGCAGTACAAAATGCCTTTGAAGAATTTGTTGCCTCCCGACCAGCTGATTTCTTTAAGAAGGGCATCAATAAACTGCCACTGCGTTGGCAAAGATGCATTGATTGCATGGGTGATTACTTCGATTAATACAAATAAAAAATACATGAAAAAAATTCGTTTAAATTTTTTCATACAAAATGGCAATTTCATAGGTAAAGACCTATTATTACCATTGATTGTGTAAAATAATAAAGAGATCTAACTACATGACTATATCAATTTCAACCTATATTTCAACCCAAATGTAGCTAAAAACATGCTTCTCTCATAAAACATAACAAAACCATTAAAAAATTAAGTACAGTCGTGTTAAAAAATGTGTGTATCATTCCCGTCCGCCACCGCATCTCATTGGAGGAATAAATATAACCCGGCGTCGTATGATCGCAAATTCTGATTTTACATGGAAACGATATTAAAATTTGATGCGCTAGCGTCACGCTTGATGCAATTATGCACCGATATTGCCGGGGTTCGAATCCATTAACTATAATTCCCGCCGTGTCCGGGCGCGGTCGTGTACACTCGACAGCGTTATCGTATTAATTTTGTGAATTATTTAAGTGGAAATTGCTCAGTCCGGAATTTTAGTAGGTTGGAAATATGTGTTTAATTAGTTCAGGCGTTGGATCTAGACCTTTTTAACACCTTAAATTGAAATGAGAAAATCATACATTGTATTATTTATTTTAATGTTTGTTTGTTTTTTTTACAGAATTTATTGTTTTCGTTTCATTTCATTTGAATTGACAAAAAATGCGCAACGATAATTTGGGTTGCATCACCAAATCATCATCATTTCAGACGAAAGACGTCCACTGCTAGACGTAGGCTTCCCCAAGCACCTCCATTTCTACCGGTTCGGTGATTTTCGCATCCAGCGGATTCCGGCAGCCTTCACAAGGTCATCGGGTTTACATCATATTTAATGAAAAGTTTTATAAGCAGTAGAGCTATAAAATCGAGGTCACTTTAATATCCATCAGAAAAACTGTCATTTTCGACTGACAACTGACTGAATCGAATTCAAAATCAGATTTAAAAATGTCCTGCTGGTCGGCCGCAGTCGGCGACTGTACTCAGGGTCATTTCACGCCACCGAGGGTAAATTCGGGTGGTTTTATTACCCCTAATTGCAGCGGCAACCGTTGCTGAGTGATCGATTGGTTAATACTGGATATTAGATAACGGGCGCGGTCTCCCAGGATTTCGGAAATAACCAAGCGGTAGGGACCATAATGGCTGGCGGTATGAATGGCGTGGTCAATGGTGGCTACAGTTTGGGAGACGAGGGGTAGTCTAATCAGTTGGAGTGATAAGCAAGAAGCTTTTGAGAATATTAATGTAAAGTGTGTTCAATTTAACTCCATAGCTGTCAGACTCACACATGGGGTGCGTAAGGTGAAACCAAAAAGAACCCTTTATACAATATGTACCAATCTGCCTAGCCTTTTTCCAACTATGTTGGGGTCGGCTTCCAGTCTAACCGGCTACAGCTGAATACCAGTATTTTACATGGAGCGACTGCCTATCTGACCTCCACGACCCAGTAACTGGGTAATACGATACCCCTTGGTAAGAGTGGTTGTTAGACTTCCGGGCTTCTGACGACCCGTAACGACTGTCAAAGATCCACGAATGACAGCTGGGATCCACGGCTTAACGTGCTTCCCAGGCACGGAAGAGTCTCGGTATGTAACGTATATCATATATACAGGGTGTAAGTGTAGACAGTGGCAATCTTTTAAGGGGTCATTGTACTCATCATTATGAACAACTTTTACTATGGGACCAAACCTGAAATCGCGAAAAAAACAACTGTTCAGTACATTTATGTTCGCATAATTGTCAAAATGTAGGGAAAAGCCGATTTTATATTCCACCTTAACGTATTACAAGTCACAATTTTAATTATGGGGCGTCTATCCTCATAAGGCAACTACCCACTTTTACCCTTATATTATAAATGTGAAAGTAACTCTATCTGTCTGTCTGTTTGTATGTCTGTTAACTTTTCACGTCATAACCACTGAACGGATTTGGATGATAGGCGACGGATAGACCATGGCCTGGGTTAGGACATAGCATACTTTTTATCCCGGTAGTAGTACGTTCCGTGGTATAATTTTCGACTACCATGCGGGCGAAACCGCGGACAAAAGCTATTTTATTTATTACAAGCTTTTGCCCGCGGCTTCGCCCGCGCATGTATTATACATATAAACCTTCCTCTTGAATGACTGACTCTATTTATAAAAAAAATACCGCATCAAAATCCGTTGCGTACTTTTAAAAATCTAAGCATATATAGGGACAGACAGACAGCGGGAAGCGACTTTATTTTATACTATGATGATGAAGTGATTATATTGCTCAACATCACTTAATTAAGTACTATAATTATATTGTTGAACATCACATGTATTATTGCAACGAACGGCTGGATAACACGATCTATAATAAAGTCATAATATCCCGACACAGCTATGCGTGTGATTATATTAATATCCGTTCTGTATTAATTTGTTGATGTAAATTAATCTGATGGTATTTATTGTTACAGGTAATTATTACATCTGACGAACCATAAGGTAACAAACCCTTCAAAATATGATGAGCTTATTACAACCCTAGTCACTTTCTGAAAAGAGGTTAACCCCTGTTAAGAGGGTGCAATCAGAAAGTTGTCAATATAATTGAATGAAATTATGAAATAACTATGGATTGCAATAATATCATTGAATTTAGTGTTGTAACAGTTTTGGCACCTAAAAATAAATATTCAGCGATACGATTTAATTTTTTGCAATTCATATTTATTTATTTATAAAGGCTTATCATCTAAACATATATACGCAGCATTAACCCAAAGTCGCATGTATCAATTAACGTACTAGAAAAGTATACAAAAAAAAAACAATCATTTTTTTTAATACTGCGTTATAGCTTAAAAAAGTCTGGGTTTTTTTTATAAAACTTAACACTACATTTTATTAAAGATACTTTTCTTAAATATACACAATTTATCACAGAATTCATCAAGATCGCAACTGTGGAACAAGTCATTGCATCTTCTCAGGATATAGGAATGGGGCGCATTGTATCCGTATTTGATTCGACTGGCTTTGATCGAGAAAGGTCTATAAAATTTTGAACTTTTGCGGACGGTCTAGACACATCCATACTCAGCTGACTCACCAAATCTGGGCAATCCACACTTTGATGTACAAATTCAAATAAGAAAGTTCCTCCTCTTCCTCTGTTTGTTCTTCCTCTTCTTCTTGCTGGATGTTCATAATTTGTTCAAATGAAGATGAACCAGCTCTCTTCATTGAAATCACATGAATCTTCGTCTGTTGTATTCAATTGGACATTTGAGCAAGACTGGCCTTGGCAATTAGTACACGCTGGAGAACAAAGTAACCCTATTCTTCTACAGCCACATTTCGCACAACAAAAGATTTTCCGGAGCAGGTGGAAGTAAAGTTTTAATCGGTTCCAAGTCAATCTGCCTAGCCTTTTCCCAACTATATTGGGGTCAGCTTCCAGCCTAGCCGGATGCAGCTGGATACCAGTATTTTACATGGAGCGACTGCTTATCTGACCTCCACAACCCAGTAACTGTGTAATACGATACCCCTTGGTAAGACTTGTCACACTTTCGGGCAGCTGACGATCCGTAACGACTGTCAAAGATCTACGGATGACAGCCCAACTGCTTAATGTGCTTTCCGAGGTACGGAGAAGTCTCGGTATGTAAAGATGGTGACCCATCCACGGACCAACCCCGGAAAGCGTCTCTACGCTATTGTAACGATTTGATTTGGAAGTGACTACGTGTGGTATTCAATATTTTATATTTCATAATTTAATTTAGTAATGTGGACAAATTAATCAAAACAGCGAAATATTTGACAGCTAATTTGCAACATTGCCAACTTTCTGGTTGCACCCTCTTAAGTATGACCATAGCCGCCTTCATTGACTTGCACATAATGCATAAAACCATCTGCAAATTCTTCAGGGCAACATAAACCAACAAACAAACAAAAGCTAGCCAATCATCTGAATCGTCACACGCTCGATAAACTCGCTTTCTATAAAAACTAATCAGTCTTTTCTCAAGAGTTCCCTAAACAGCTATTCCCGTCTGAAGCAACAAAACTTTCAGTTTTATATCCCTGTCCCATATGTTCCAAACTGTTCGACTGTACAAGTCCAAATCGAATTTAACTTTCAAACTATTTATTCCAAAGACCCGTTGACAATTCTACACACAACACGCTTTTATTCCCCTGCACGGTAGGCAGAGCTGTATTAGTAGGTAGACTAACATTTTGCCAGTGATGTTGTAAGTAGGTACCTATTTTAATAGGGGAAAGAAATAAGGAAAGAAAAATATTTTATTTGGGACACGCACAGGAAATACAAGCAGTAAAGAAAAGGAGCGTTAATTTATGGGACGAGTCTGTCGTCATCCATCATCATCAGTCTATAGCAGTCCACTTCTGGACATAGACCTCTCTAATTGCACGCCATTCAGCTCAATTCTCGGCAACTCTTACTCAGCCATAGATATTGCCATAACGGGGCACAAACAAGACTAGTACTGAAAAATCCTTCTTGAAAATCCTAAATTATACTGCCCGACATGGAGATCGAACCCAGCAAGCACCCTCGATCGGAATCTGAAAATTTTGAAGCAAGCTAATCCATTGCTTCAAATATATATTATATTTGTGGCGGCATCTACATCGCCACATACGAACAACGCATCACAATGACATGACGTCACGCAATCCTGCATCGCGCAATTAGAGTTTACCACGCGACTAGCATATATACAACGTCCCGACATCAACCGTCGGGCAGTAGCCCACCAGAAACAACACCCATCTGGTCGTAGGATCCTCCCTTTTCAATGGAGGATGAGTGAACTTTACACCATGTTCCTCATGCCTCTAACTGGTGACCCCGAGCATGAACCTCAGCGCAGCCTTCGTGCAACTACATCAGCGTGACGTCATCAGCATCACTTCCTCAAGCTTTCGAGCGGCGAGTCACACAGCCAGCCAGCATCCACGGCTCCAACAGGTATCCTGACCACCAGCATGCAGCGGACGTGCATTCCTGGTCATCATCTTCAGCCTCAACCTCAACCCAGCGCTGTACACTCCGACTCACTGGAGCATAAACGCAGCGCCACCCCGACTCACTGGGGTATCACCGCAGACAGTTTCGACTCACCGTGAACTATGCGGCACCCGGTTCCGACTCACTGGAACCACAACTGGCAGTGGCAAGCATCGCAAGATACACGACTCAGCCCACTATCGACATCCGGTGTCCGGAGGGGAGTGATGTGGCGGCATCTACATCGCCACATACGAACATCACAATGACATGACGTCACGCAATCCTGCATCGCGCAATTAGAGTTTACCACGCGACTAGCATATATACAACGTCCGACATCAACAATCGGGCAGTAACCCACCAGACACAATACCCGTCTGGTCGGAGGATCCTCCCTTTTCAATAGAGGATGAGTGAGCTTTACACCCGGTTCCTCATGCCTCTAAATATTTAAAAAAATTGTCTTCTCAACACCGTAAATATCGCAATGAATGTTGTTAAAATTAAAGGGGCCCCCTTTAATTTTAACAATATTCATTGCGATATTTTAACATTTACTTTTTAACATTATTTTATTTTAATTATTTGTTATTATAGCGGCAATTGAAATACACAATCTGTGAAAATTTCAACTGCCCACCTATAATGGTTCATGAGATACAGTCCGCTGACAGACAGACGGGTGGACGGACGGACAGCGGATGCTTAGTAACAGGGTTTCGTTTAGCACCCTTCGGGTACTGAACCCCAAAAACCACCCGTTGACAATTTTAATTGGAAAATACACAAAATACTAAATTTTAGTTTATCAATAGAGCCAATTCTTTTCGAATTTTATTGAAGCTGTAGAATAATCCGCTGAAATAGTTTCCGAGTTTTAGAGCGTGAAATTAATTTCAAGCTTTGGGCTGTGCTGATAGAAAAGTTTTAAATTGTTTGACTAGACTTTTTTGAGGCTATTTTAAATGGAAATTGACTTTGTCATTCATGCGTGAATTTTTTGTACTGATTGAGTGATTGAACTTACAGTAGATAAATGTAACGCCTGTATTTTTTAAATGGGTAGGCTGAGATACACTGTCACTACAATTAAGTACCGAATGAAGTACAAAGCTGAAGCAGTAGAAAGACAAACGTCATTCACTCTACGACGTAACGAAGACAGACTAAAGAGAGAGAGAGGGGGGCAGACTGAAGAGCTTCAACAGTGTCTTCAAGACGACCATTCCACTAGCTTTAACATCCCCTCCAGCTGAGTATGTTAAGCCAGCAGAAAAGCTTTCAGCGGGCTATCAACTACCATGGCCCATTTCTTTTTTCGGGGGTATCCTTCAAAAGGCGCCCCGGCTTTGAGGAAAAGACTGTGTGGAATTTTTAGCTCACTAATACCAACCCTGTGGTCATCATCTGCACATAAAAGGGGCACCGCTACCTCTCAAAAGACCGATCCGGAATCCCGTCTGTGCAACGCCTGTTAGGCACATCTCTGGGGAGTCTCCCTTTACAGTCTCCCCAGAGATGTGCCTATGTGTCTCCCCGAAACCTAACTATGGAAATGTGCAAGGCACCATGTGGAAACCTCTTAACCGATTAAGAAGCCAGGTGGATCACTGCAGGTACAACTTTGTCAGGTGGGGGTACTCCGATGAGCCACGGTGTGTATGTGGAGCTCTTGTCGTGCTCTTGTCTAAAAACACCAGCACTATGGAAGACCTTTGCAAGGCCAGCGCTAAAACCTGTCGAAGTACCCAAATACTGGTCGAAGCTTATATCAACCTGCCTAGCCTTTTCCCAACTATGTTGGGGTCGGCTTCCAATTTCACCAGATGCAGCTGAATACCAGTATTTTACATGGAGCGACTGCCTATCATTCCTCTATAACCCAGTTACTGGGTAACATGATACCCCTTGGTAAGACTGGTTGTCAGACTTTCGAGATTCTGACGACCCCTAACGAGTGTCAAAGATCCAAGAATAACAGACGGGACCAACGGCAAAGCGTGCTTTCCGAGGCACATACACATACCGAGACCACTCCGGTCTCGGTATGTAAAGATGGTCACCCATCTACGGTCCAGTCCCGGCAAGCGTAGCTTAACCTGATGGATCGATCGACTGTTATTACTGAGCCACGAGCTCCTCCCTCCCGAGGTCGAAGCTTATATAAAACTAGCTTTTACCAGCGGCTTCGCCCACGTGGATGGGTTCGCGTGAATATCCCACGGGAACATGCTACCGGGAATTCCTTCCTTATTCCTTGTCTACATTATAAAAGGAACCTCTGTGCAAAATTTTAGCTTTCTAGGTCCAAGGGTTTGGGCTGGGCGTTGATGAGTCAGTCAGTCAGTCAGTCAGTCAGTCAGGACTTCTGTTTTTATTTATATAGATTAATAAAGGAGAATCATCGATACGACGAAGAAGAAGTAGATACCGAACGTGTAATATTTTGTGACAGCACATTGATAGGTACAATATTATGGAACAAAGATGGATTCTGGTCCATGTATATGACGGCAGCCATATTATTTAGCAGCTACGAGAAACGGCGACTAGATGGCGCTAGTGGAACTTGCAACAGACGCATTTGGCTTAAAGGACTTGAAGTCAGTCAGTAAAATATTGTGACGTTTCCCCACCACTAGCGATCGCCTTTATAAGGAGCTGCGCTGTGGAGTCGGGGGGCATTTCGTACGGATGCGTCTTGGAGCACGGACCACTGTCTCTCGACAGCCAGTACTGCCCGGTTATTGGATGTGGAACACTGTCTCTGACAGTTAGTACTGTCCTTATTGCGGTGGGTGCGTGGACCACTGTCTCTTACAGTCAGTACTGCCCTATGTGACCGCCTTCACTACTATTATTAGTTATCTAATTAATTTTATATCATTTCTATATTGCTACTGTTTCTAAATTGATAACTGATTGTTCGATTGAATTAATTTGTGTATTGCCATATCTGAGTTCTATTTCTGATGTATGGGCCAAATCCTACATATACATCTTTTTGAAGCACACCTCTTCTTCTAAATATAGAACACCCAAGTTTAGCTAGTCGTGTTCTAGTCCCATGGGCAAGGTTATTGCCATTAACCGTGTATGAATCTATACTCTGAACTGATACTGAGAAATTCCCTAAGAAAGCAAGTAGATCACAATTTTAGATACTTGCACTGGAAATAATGGCCGTTACTGACGATGTAATAGGTACTCGTAACTAAGTTTTACAATTCAGACTCAGATTACTATTGCTAAAACTACCTACTGGATGTTGAATTGTTGGGCAATTTAATTTTTTTTTTGATCTGCGAATCTCTTGGCTTTATTCATGTGTATGATATTTTTTTCATCTTAACAAAGAAATGAGACAGATTTCCGTTTTTTTTTTGCGATTTTATTGAACGGCAAAACTTGCATTCATTTGTTTTGTATGCGATTTTATGGAATCGCACTCGTGTAAACACTTGCATGCAATTCTTGAATGGCAAACAAATACAACATGCTTTATGGCATGCGATTATTGCTCTTGAATGTTCCAGAAACTTGCCCTGTTTATACGGATCTCTATGAAGCAACATGTCGATATTCAATCCATTTCTCGTTTGATTGAATATTGACAAGCGTGTTCAGTTATTGGTCAATTCAGTTGGTCTTATACAGATAATATTATAGTTTACACGGTCGGAAGGAGCCATTGTGATCCAAATATGTACAGTCAGCAACAAAAGTCGATGAACACTTGAGTTTTCTAAATCTTAATTATTGAGAATAATACTTTATTATAATCGGAACAGATGTAAATTTTAAAGAAAATTAACTCTTATTTAATATATGAAATGCTAAAAAGCATTTTATTGTATAATTTAGTGTTACTTTTGATGATGTCAAAAAGTAGCAATGTCAACCGACTTCTGTTGCTGACCGTACCATAGCTCCAACGTCACATGTATATAAGTTTTAAGATTGGTAAAACGTAAAGTGAAAAGTAACACAAATGAGATGTGCAAATATTTTCAATGCAACATGAAATGTTACAACTAAGTAGGCAAATTTGTTTCAACATGTGTTACATTTCATGTTAAGTTTCACCAATCTGTACCCGGCATTTGTTAATCAATACTCAAATAGATTTTTCAAATATTATGAACATATAGGTAATAGGTAATAGGTAATACGGGCTGGTATCCGCAACTCCACGACAATGCGCGTATTTTGCGTAGGGGTGGGAAAATCTGTTATTCGATTCACCCCAGCTCCTCAAAGAAGGCCAGCAGCGCCTTGACGTTACTGACAACCTCCCGGATGGTACCTGGGTTACCGAAGTACTTTGCCCTGTATGCGGCGACAACCGGGCAGTTTAGAAGCACATGAGCTGCTGTCTCGTCGTCCTCCATGCAGGCCCTGCACAGCGGACTGTCTGTGACTCCTATGACAAAGAGGTGTTTATTAAATGACCCATGGCCAGTTAAAGCAGCTGTAACTTTACGCAGCTGTTGTTTAGTTAGTCGAAGAAACTGTTTCGTGAGGCGGCCATCAATTGTAGGGAGTGCTTCCCTAGCCTGCCTACACTCACCCTGGTCCGACCATAGCTTGTGATGCTGGTCCCTGGTACGTTTCCTTACCAGAGTGCGCAAGTACCCGAAGGGGAGCGGCACTATGGGTTCAGGTCCCACTGGTGCCATGCTCGACCCCCTTCTGGCAAGTTCGTCGGCTGCGTCGTTGCCTAGCGAGCCGCTGTGTCCCTTGATCCATTGAATGGTTATATTATTGAGTCTACCCACCTGGTTGAGACGCTGGTGGCACTCGTATATTAGCCCAGAGTCCACTCTGTGACTACTTAGCGCTTGCAGAACAGCCATGCTATCTGAGAGTATGTGGATCGAGTGGTCCTTAACTTCCCTGGCCATGATGGCAGTAGCGGCCAGAGAAATGCCCATGCACTCGGCCTGGAACACCGTGTTATGGACCGCCAATGGTGTAGCTATGTGTATGTTGAAGTCCTCCGAGAAGATTCCAGCACCTGTGCCACTACCTGTTTTAGATCCATCCGTGAAGATGCGCAGCTCTGCAGGGCACAACCCCTCGCATCGACGATCCTCGTGAAGCTGATCTTGTATTTTTTATTAAAAATAAATTGTTTGGGTACCCGGTCATTTACAGCTTTCGTAATAGGGAACTCCTTGTTGAGTCCCTCAAGCAGCGCGGTGTGTGGTGAGTTAGTCTTACCTTATTATAATTATTATAATCGGACCCTTTATTGTAATCGGAACGGATGTAAATTTTAAAGAAAATTAACTCTTATTTAATATATGAAATGCTAAAAAGCAGGTTATTGTATAATTTAGTGTTAATTTTGATGATGTCAAAAAGTAGCAATGTCAACCGACTTCTGTTGCTGACCGTACCATAGCTCCAACGTCACATGTATATAAGTTTTAAGATTGGTAAAACGTAACGTGAAAAGTAACACAAATGAGATGTGCAAATATTTTCAATGCAACATGAAATGTTACAACTAAGTAGGCAAAGGGAATTGCCCATCAGCCACACAAAAAAATGCTTGAAATGGACAACAATGAAATATACGCCAAATTGCACTACAAATCGTAGGGAATCCATTCCAAATTCACTAATTATCAAAAAACTAGGTAGAAGCCAGTTCCAATCATTTTTTCTAAAATATAGGTTAAGTCAAGGTTAAGGATTAATATGCAATAATTATACAACAAAACAGCATTTAAATGTTTTAATAATCATTAAAAACCACTAATATATCATAAAGAAACTGTGCAGGAGGATAGATATTGGATTGGTACCGGGCCCAAGCTAAGTACCATATTATTGACATAGTATGAGCACAGGTACCAACTGTTCGCCGTCCCACTAGGCAGTTACAATAACGATGCTATATATGCCTACTTGTCGACTATCTGGTCGACTGGTTCCTGGTGTCTCGGTGATAGTTTGAATTGCTAATCTTAGACATGCATCACAAACAACACTGTCTTGTTCAACCTGTGAAAAAGAAAAAGAACAAAACATAATGTACTTATTGTTGTATGTCAGTGCGTTCAACAAGAACATAAATAGGCAAGACACCTAGGGAATCTCAGTACTTACAGCTTGTGGTGTTATCCATGCCTGTATTAAACGACGTACTTCATCATTTTGCACTGATATAAGATTACGTCTCATCGATGCAATATTGAGATAGCAATTAACACAGTGTACGTTTCTATCCATTTTTAAATAAACACGGCACAAGTCCGAAATAATAGCAGCGTCGTATAATATAAAGCAGGTTCAGGTCCGTCGTCAAAAAGCCGAGTCGAAGTTTCGGCGGGTCCAATCTAAGCCCGTGTTCAAAAATGGGTAACGTGTACAGAAGTAAAATCAAAATCCTTAAAAAATGGCCAAAGTCGTCGTTAAATATCCTAAAAAGTAATATACTAGTAACTCGAGTCGCAAACGCAAAACCATGAATCGATCAAATCAACAATCGAAAAAATTAAATGCAGTAATGTCAAAGTGTCAGTAAGGCAAAGGACATTATGATGCATACAGCCTGCGACACGTTTTCTATTTTGAAAATAATTTGATTGTAATTAATATTGACATGCATATATTATTTTAATTAGATTTACGGTATAAATAGGTCGAATTATATTAAATTAATGATAACTGTGCAATAATTCTATAAAATAGTTCGTTAAAGATTATTTGACGATTCCTGTTTGGCTGAATGTCGATTACTCATGTCAAATAAACACTGACCTCCATGATAAAATAAGAAGGAATTAGACGGATATCAAGTTAAATATTTTAAAGATCGTTATATTTTCACCCTAGGTATACAAACTTGAGAATTATTTAATTATACCTAATTTATTCTAAATAGAATTAGGGACTGTAAGTAGTTTCTGTCTATTTCAAGCATTTTTCAGGCATTCCCCTTTGTTTCAACATGTGTTATATTTCATGTTAAGTTTCACCAATCTGTACCCGGCATTTGTTAATCAATACTCAAATAGATTTTTCAAATATTATGAACATAGCACACATATCAACTCGGAAAGTGATCATCACCGTATCGCCTTTCGCCTCGCCGTCAAACAGGCGTCAACCTAACGTAAGCACGTAACCAAAGCGGAGCAGCAGCTCCGATACGTCGACTCGGCTACGGCTAGGCGAAGCCGCGCTTACGTCAAAACCAGATATTGAAAATTTAAAAAATTAAGAGCCTAAAAAGTTCATGACCTATACGAACCTTATACGAACTAGAAAAAATTGGTGGAATAGGCTACAACAGCAAAAAAATTACCCTGTGAGAATAGTGTGCTGCAGGCAGGCTGCGGGAGGGGTGAGAGGGACAAGGGTGAACGAAGAGACGCAAGCGAGGCGACGGAGAGGCGTAAACGCGGGCATCGCTGAATGACCACGCGCCACACCGCGGTTCGTGAGCTTGTCGAGCTTGTCCCGAGGCGAATCATTTACGTAACGATTCCGATTAGTGTGCTTTTCCGTAGAGAGTTTCATACAAAGAATACCAAACTGCTCGAGTTGATACGGTTACGACCCGTTTCCGAGTTGATATTATGTACCTTTAATCAAGCAAAAAGCCCGCTTTTCACCACTTCGTAGTGTAAAACAAGTTAGATAAACAGGTAAATGAATATCTAGTGTCCGTATCATCTAACACTCTAACACTCCTTCCACAAATAAAACCGCCTCTCCCAAACTCCCAACTCCCGGATCACAAATTAAACCTTTATGAAAACAATAAAAAAGAATTGGCGTCACCTCCCCTGGCATTGGCTGTTTTAACAACACAACATAAATTTAAAAGGTTCAAATACAGGGGAGCCTAACAATATAAATCGTGGGCTCACCTCCGGCACTTGGCAGGGGAATGAGCCAAACTGAGATGTATCTTGTTGAAATTTAATTTAATTTCATTCATGCGTTATGCCAGGGGATAATAGTCAGGATGTTCACACGTTGCGCTTTGGTTAGCTGAATAGTTTTTAGGCAGGTTCAAATAGGATTAGCCTTTGATAGGTTTCTATTGATTTTTGAAGCAGTTGAAAGGAATTAAACTGTGTTTTACACGATAATCTATACTCCCGATTACCTTTTTTCCACTCGTGCCATGGATTAAGGTAAGGTTTGATTTCCAAAACATGAAATGAACTAAGTGTGACTAAGGGTAGGCGAAGTTTTCAGTTTAGATTAAGGCTTGATGTGTTTATGTGCAGAATTACCAGTAAAGGAGAAACCAGTCAAGTGCGAGTTGGACTCGCACAAGAAGGGTTCCGTAACACTACCTACATATTTAAAAAATACTTCAGTTAAAAAAAACACGTTTCTTATAATATGGGGACCCCCTTAAAATTTTAATTTAATTAATTTTTATTATTTGTTGTTATAGCGGCAATAGAAATACACAATCTGTGAAAATTTCAACTGTCTACCTTTTACGGTTCATGAGATACTGCCCGCTGACAGACAGACAGACGGATGGATGGACAGTAGAGGCTTAGTAGGGTTCCGTTTGGCCGGAACCCTAAAAAGTATCGCACGTTATACTCAGCATACTTGTGTACTTGACACTTTTGTAACGTAACAAAATGTCGTGACGGTTAAAATCATACACTTTTATCGGTTCTCTGATACGCCAAGTGTGTAGAGTATAATAAGTATGCGATAAAGAACTTCGTTCTAAAAGACAGGAACGAAAAGTCAGACTCGGAATTTTTAAGACCCCCTTTCAGTCCCCGTTGCAAAAAAAAATATAAATATTTTTATTTCTTTCTTATTTGCAAAATAGTTGGGTAAAGGTCATCTAAAACTGTTCTAAATTTCAAGTTGATAGCATTAGTAGTTCTCGAGATATCCAGCTGTGACAGACAGACAGACAGACAGACAGACAGACAGACTTAGTCACACCATAAGGGTTCCTTTTTTACCATTTTGGTACGGAACCCTAAAAACAGTTTCAGAACCTTTTATAGAGGATTTAACATGGATGTAGATAAAGTCTTGTATGCAACTGTACATAATTAGGTATTAAAACACTCATGTGATACTATTATCACACTCGGCTTATACCCCTTGTTACACGTCAGTTGCATAAATAACTATTATAAAATCAAATGGCTTTCGTCTAAAGCTACTTATAACACTATTATCTTAAAAACATTTTAATAATCAAACTAAAAAATGAACCATAAAAGTCAGCCACTCAAGCCGATCCGAACAACACAAAGTAACAAACTTTAAAACTTCGTATCCTTGGACCTTCATTATTGCTCGTAGTTTACACACTTATTTACTACGCTTCCTCATCCTCAAACTCTGCTTACCCTCCAGGGAGATATATTAGCGCGCCAACACTTTCACCCTTATGCTGCGTTTACAATTGTGTAAGTGGTGCTGCGTTTACGCGACACGTTGCTTTGGACCGCTCACGAATTTTGAATGTGTCGCAAATCCCTGCGCTGCTGTGGTTAAGGAATTTAGCGTGACGTTTCAAAAACACTCTCAAACTGTGGTTGCTGTAAAAGGCAACGGATTTAGATTCTTATAAAGTACAGGAAAGGAGAGGCGTCCTCCTCATTATTAAAAAAAAAATGGCGATCACTAATTCTTTACATGAGGAAGAATAACGTTTGTGGCATATTCTCTCCTCTGTATATTTATAGTCGCCAGATCAAAGAATGCCCATTGGACATTTAGTGACTAAAATTATACATTGGCTTCACCCGAGTGGGTGTCGGAAATGATTCCACGGGGGAAGTACTACTGGGATAAAAAAGTAGCCTATGTGCTATTTCAGACTATAATCTATCTCTGAAAGAAAGAAGAAAGAAAGAAAAACTATTTATTCCCACGAAAAATGACGCACATACATTAGTTTTTTACATAATCCTAAAAAATAAAAAACAATGGGGTAGCTAAATTTTAAACTTAAAAAGAAAAACAACAAATACTTAATTATGCGTCACTAACGCGCGAAACGGCCAACGCTCAGCATAATGCCGTGACCCGTGCACGAAGGCACGAGTCAAGGCGCTGGTTTTCAGCGTAAACCGGCGGCGTGTCGCCATCTCAGAACTCGTAAAGATTAGGTAAACATTGAACAAAGTATTATCTATGACCGAGGCCAGAACAAAAATACTCTTACAAGTTCTGAGGTGGCTTTAGGCACAAAACGACGCTGTATCGGCGCGCACAAATGAGCAATTTCAATACTATTAAAATAAGAGCTAATTTTTTAAAAAACAAAAGTTACTAAACAAAAAATTTTACATTACATACGTATAGTAGTAATCCAAGATCAACCAAAAGACAAAATAATAAATTAAATTATGTGGCAACATTTCAACGCGTTCCGAGCCCAAAGACAAAAATCAAAAAAACCAGAGAGTTAGCGATATGCGTATGCGTCAATTTTGACAAGTGCTCCTGCTTACTCAACCAACCACAGAAAATTGGAAATTACGTAATCAAACAAAATGGCGTAAAGAATTACAGAAACATCTCTGTGACAAATTTCATCCAGATCCGTTCAGCCGTTCTGGCGTGACTGAGTACCAAACATCAATCCATTCAAACAAACGCATATATACTATAAGTAAGAAGTAGGGGACAGTAGGATTTATTTTTATGTATTTATCTTTCAGGATTTTTAAGTGGGTAGTATAGTACATATAGTCTTCTCCTGCTTCGGTAGGTTTACTTTAAGTTAAAAATAGTATTTCTCCACTCACCCGTCAGTATAACTACTTTACTAGACTACTTACTGCACCAATGTGAACGCGCCCTTACGTGGACCCAGAAATTTAATTAAGAACGAGTGCTCCATGTATGAGTAAAATTTTTTAATTATCTCGGAATTAAAATATTATTTTTTTGGTCATGTGTACCAAGCCTCAACACTTTTCTGTGTGTTAACCCAGGCACTGCCCAGTAATACGATGTTGTAAATTTTATATAGTTAAATTTTATATAATAACTAGCACTTCCCGCGCGGCTTCGCCCGCGTGGATGTCGGAAAATATCCCACGGGAACGTGCTACCGGGAAATCCTTCCTTACTAAATAATACTCCTTGATACGGCTCGCATTGTGAGAAGGTTCCTATCTCTGTAGCCCTAACCACCGGTAGCTTGGACCCTGCTACCGACCCCGGCGGACCTCTATTTTTTTATATTTTTAAATGTTTTTTTTTAAGTCTTTTTTTTACGAAATATTTAAAAATGTAACGAAATAAGATATAAAATGAATAAACGATATAGGAAATAATAATATTCTAGAGTAAACCGGAGACATTGTTTATTTTCCTGAATCCACTATTTGGCGGCAGTAGTTCAGATGTGACGAAGGCGGAGTGACTCATCATTTACACAAAAAATAGATAGAGCTTACTAAACATATGAATCAGGTCATTGACTATAATATCAGTTCATCTTCAGCAGACCTTGTTGAAGACTTTTTGTAATTGTGAAACTCCTATAGAGGTATCAGGAACAGGGTGTAAAAGTTCACTCATTCTGCATACAAAAATGAGGATCTTCAGACCAGACGGATGTTGTGTCTGGCGGCAACTGCCCAACAGTTGTTGTTGTATATGCTAGTCGCGCGGTATTTTCTGCTTGCGCGATGCAGGATCTGTGCGACGTCAGGTCTTTGATGCGTAATAATTCGCAGGTGGCACTGTAGATGCCGCCACACGCCACCATCGTTTTTAGTAAAAATCTGCTACTATGTAAAAATATTACATAGTTACATTAACAAAAGCTTTTTAGTTAAAAACTAAACACTGTAACCAAAAATCCGTACACATTCAAAACAGCAATAACTCTCCTAAAACCTGTAAAAAATTAAATCTCAATTCCAAATATGAAGTATAAAAATATTTGAAATGAAAATTTATTTTGAACATCGAAACATGGGTAGCGTTATCAACTAAAAGGTTAATACCGCTCGGATATGAGGGTTGGCAAAAAAATCAATTACGATCATCCCCAGGGCCCGCATTAATCTCCCGTCGATTTCTCTGCTGACGTTCCATAGGAAACAGAGTTATGAGATATGGTATAAAATATTTTATCATTCTGTCTTATGGAAAAAGGACGGGCTGTGAAGGGTTATGTTTAATGGTATGGGTATTGTAACAGTTCATTTACACTGTGATTTGGATACACGGGTTAAGCTAAATATAGCGTATTTTACCCGTTTACCTTTATTTAGTGAAGCATTTACTTTGTGTGCAGATTGCGTAATTTATGAATACGACACTAAGTAGTTTAAACAGAACCAATTATATAATTGTACTCGCTTTACTAGACACATGAATCATAATTTACCTGCCCTTAACCGAATTTATTTGGAGTCGGCGCAACATGTCTTTTTCCGTCATGGCGTGCCACTTTCAGACTTCTTTTTATGTACAGTGGTACCCAACTGATAAGGCGCATCGTGAATTTTCGTTCGCACAGAAAAGAAAGTATGGCCTCGAAGATTAACAAAAGACTGCTTAAAACTTACAATCAACCAACCAATCAATCAACAATAGTAGTTATCTAATCACTACTATAAGGTTCGTAATACACTGCAGCTGTTAGTTCCGTTTCACTCGCAAGTATGGCGGCTGACTAACATGCCACGCGGCGCGCGGTAACATGGCGGCAGCTGTCGATCGCGTTACAGGAAAAAGAAGCGCGGTGCGTGGAGCGTGCCGATTGGTCAATAGCATTTCCTGCCGTTTGAAAATTCATCTTCTGCGCAGATACATCGGTAAGCCATATCAGTTCGGTACTACTGTACTCATTTATTTTTCCATGCATTCGTGTAACACCACACATCCCTCTCAGATTTCGCATCTCAGCTGCATGCAATTGCCATTCATTCATTCCTTTTGTGGCCCAACATTCTGATCCATACAAGACAGCAGGTCTATTATCCATTGTTAGAAAAAAATACTAATATTATACTTAAGTTAATCTACATTGGTATATGATAGTGATATTTTTTATTTTTTTTATTTCTACAAGCACTTTTACATGTCAATCATATTTTTAATAAAAACTAAATGAGGTCGGCGTTACCTGTCTTAACTACTCTGAGAAGAAATGTCGAAACAAACTCGGCAAACATTCTAAATGATAAATAGTAGATATAGATTTTTCACAAGAAACCTAAAAACTTAATAACTCAATCTAAAAACCTAAACCAATCAAAAACATAAATATTTCATTCACGAAAACACTAAGCCAACACACTATGAATCCATATTAGGCTAAAGTGATCGAAATAAGAAAAATATAAAAAAGCAAAGTGGTTACAACGAATCGCCTACTTATGGAGTCACGTACAGTCGAGAAAAACACATATTTCACCGTGTATTTGAATAATACTTAATAATAACATAAGCAACATGTATCAAGGCTGACGTTAAAGGAGCGTGCTACTCGGAGGAAAAATTACCTCTTAGGGTGTTAGTGATGTGACACAGGTTTCGGATTTTTTGAGTTACACTATTTTGGATATTACGCGGACATTTTTGAAGGTGACATTTCAAAATACGGAAAACTTTTGTTATAACCAGTGAAAAATTCTTTGATTTATTATTTTGCGTTTTAGATTTATTACAAATGTTCTTGTCTGTTTGCATATACATTCATATTAATTACGAATAAGAACTACCTAACACACTGAATAAAGTAAAGAATAAATCATTCCGAAATTCGACTTAAACGGAATGTTGATAGAACCGGTTTATTCTTCCATCCCAAAATATTCCATTTCCATTTAAAGTGACCGATACGAAATTGAAAATATAGATATCTCACAGCATTTCCAAATATAACGCTTAAAGAAACACCCAGTTAATATGCAAATGAAATCGTTAATCAAACTCAATTTCATGCGGATTTATTTGAGTATATTTTTTCGGATACGAGAATCGGACTCGGACATCACTAGACCGTATCCCTTTTACCTTTTATTAACACAACTCGCGTAAAATCAAACTGGAGGGCTATTCGTTCGAGCAAAATTATTAATGTAAGGGTGTAAATTTCTCCCTCCGAAAATATATGGTTTGATTCGGGCACAACATACGTTATTTTGGTACCTGTATTTGTCGTAACTTAACTTTGTCACTGTCACAAAATATAAAAGTAATGTTCAGAAAATCCACTCATAGCTACACACCATAATAAACTCGAGCACAGACGACTGTCGGTAAAAGTAACAAATTAATTATTTGTAATGGTTTGATCTGCTCGTTGCTGCTTAGTAGCAGCATAATAGTAGCTAAAAAAAATTCTAGTAATCTTTTTTAGCTTGGGTAAATGCAAGCACAAGCCCCAATGCAGATGGTAACTCAAACATCTCTGTGGATTTACTGAATCAGTTGTTAAAGGAGAAGTTTAAATTATTTGAACTGAAAATTGCAAAAAGAAAAACGGGTTCCGGTTTATGAAGTAGACAAGCACATATTTTTTAAATATCATTATCATTCTCCTGCTCTTATACCAATTTATTTTGGGTCGTCACAACATAACATTTTTTCTTCCATACTTCTCTATTAGTCGTCATCTCGGTAGTCACTCCCTTTCTAGCCATATCATCTTTCACACAGTCTATCCATCGTTTCTTTGGTCTTCCCCTAATCGTATAGCCATCCAAATTTATACTCAAAATCTTCCTGACGACATTTTTCTCATTTGATGATCATGACAACCGATTTCCACATAACTTTTCAGTCACCGGTGTCACTTTGAGACTTCCTATAATTTTTAAATAAACATAACATCACGCCTGGTTTCCCCGAAGGGTTGGGCAGAAATGTACCTATTAGTGAACCTGCATTTCGCCAGTTATGTTTAAGTCCCATGTTCAGGGGGCGAGCCTATTGCCATCAACCGGGCACAAACCCAGACTCCGGGGAGCTACTGAGAAATTTTCCAGATAGAAAAACCCAATAACACTTTGCCCGACCAAACCAATTACACTTTGCCCGACCAACACAATAACACTGTGCCCGACCAACCCAATAACACTGTGCCCGACCAACCCAATAACACTTTGCCCGACCAACACAATAACACTTTGCCCGACCAACCCAATAACACTTTGCCCGGCCAACCCAATAACACTTTGCCCGACCAACCCAATAACACTTTGCCCGACCAACCCAATAACACTTTGCCCGACCAACCTAATAACACTTTGCCCGACCAACCCAATAACACTTTGCCCGACCAACCCAATAACACTTTGTCCGACCAACCCAATAACGCTTTGCCCGACCAACCCAATAACACTTTGCCCGACCAACCCAATAACACTTTGCCCGACCAACCCAATAACACTTTGCCCGACCAACCCAATAACACTTTGCCCGACCAACCCAATAACACTTTGCCCGACCAACCCAATAACACTTTGTCCGACCAACCCAATAACACTTTGCCCGACCTGGGGGCTTACTATGAACTCTTATAACAGGGCAGTAGTTGAACTGAAACTCTAACTAAACAGACAGCTGTGCCGCTGAGGAGTTTGTTGCGCCACTTCTTCTTGCCAGCTAAAGCACTAGGAAGTGATGAAGGGCGGGCTTTTTGTGGGGACTGTCTTATTAAATTTCGACGTTCAAAAAGTGCTGATTCTCAGCCTAATTTGAACAAATGACTTTTGATTTTGATTTTGAACATTTCTAGTTAGAGAGAGAGAGACGGAACTACATAAGACCTATAGCGCCGTCTCTCTCTCTCACTGGAAACAATCAACTTCTGCCCTGATATAAGAGCTCATAGTAAGTCCCCTGGGCATCAAACCCAGTACCTCATTCTCAGCAGTAGCGCTTCCTACAGTGTAGACCAACGAGACAATATTTTTTTTAAATCCTACTATATGTATGAGTAATATTATAAATGTGAAAGTTTGTATGTTTGGATGTTTGTTACTCAATCACGCAAAAACGGCTGAACGGATTTGGATGAAATTTGGTATACAGATAGTTTATAACCTGGATTAAGACATAAGATACTTTTTATACCGGGAGAATGTTTCCGTGCGATAATTTCCGACTTACACGCGTCTGAAGCCGCTGGCAAAAGCTAGTAATCAATAATATAGAGTAGACCTTCTGTTCTCAACTTTTAAGGTGACACAGTAGTAAGAGCGGAACGTGTCGCTAGCGATAAAGGGAATAGCGAATGTAAGTAATATTCCGCGTATGTTTTGCTCGGAGGGGTGGAGTCAAGTTGTCATGAAAGAAAACTGTCACTCAAGTTAAGTTTGACTTGTAACTTCGCTTTTCATAAAAAGTTGACATCTAGGGGGGTAGTACATAAATTTTATTTGTCACCGTGTTTTTATATTTCTGTTCCGATCTTAATTAAATATTTAGCTCAATTGTTACAATTTAATCCATACCCCGCCCACGGACGGACACTTCTAATACCATACATTTTTTAAATGAAATGGAATTATTGATATACTGATAAAACCTACGCGAACGAATTCTATCTAAGGAATACACCACCAGCTCACTACCATCTATGATTAAGTACTTATTTGTATGAAATATTCCTACTTTATTCCAAAAATATGTATATACTCATGGCAAGGCAGTTTTGTTCAAGAGAATACGTATCACAATTTTTTTGTGTTTAAACTTATCAAGTACATAGATACTATTTTTGTAATTGATGATAGTACAGTCAGCGTCAATAATATCAGGACGAACGGACTGTTCAAAATGATATAAACAACTATGTAAATGAAATTCTGACAAGCACTTTATCCAATTGAGATAAAGTTTAATTTTATTAGTTGTTGACATCATTTTGTACAGTCTGTTCGTCCCGATATTTTTGACGCTGACTGTACGGCTGCACATAATAATAATATATGATCTACCAACTCCCAAACTAAGTCAAGCTTGTATTTTGGGAGTTAGTAGTTCTTAAGATGCAGGACTTATATAGACACAACCTACAACGTTGTACCTAAGAATTAACTTCCAACTCATTAATAGTAAACAAGTTTCAAAACATACATTGAGAATTAAACTGGTTACACCTATACAGGGTGGCCGGAACATTGACGTCCAAAAATAAAATTTCGGTCCCTCGTATCGTGGGGTATTCGAATCACCCCCATGTATGTTCCGCGACTTTTCATAGTTTTCGAGTTATGAATTTTTTTCTGAATGTTTGAAAATTTTCGACCTGACCAACCTAAAAAAATTCTAAAAAAAAAAGTAGAGGGTTTTATCGAGTTTCTTTTTTTGCAACTGAATTTTCATAAGTAGTACTTTTATGCATAAAATAATCAGCTTCGTAACTGTGATGAAAGTTATGAAAATGTTGATCTAAAGTGAAAAATTTACGTTCGGTAAATTATGACTCAAATTTTCAACTTTAAATTAAAAATCTTAACAGGTGACTTCATAATTCTTAAGTAGGCTTCAAGAATGCGCCAGACTCTCAGCTTTCATAATCATAAAAAAAATGAAGTACTTAATAGGGCTACTTTGTTTAAAATCGGCCTTCAAAGACAGCGAGGTGGAAAAATTCTTAAAATTACCCATCTGAGTAATTATTTTTTTTTTGGCTATTTTCTCGTTCCTAAGGTTAATTAATGATAAGAATACTGAAAACTAACCAACAAATAGTTTCAGAGTTGGGTAAGAAAAGTTTTACGTAAAAAGTGGTTTTGAATAAAACACAGATGATAATGTGAAAAAAGTACTTAATTTATTTTTAACATTTACAAAAGGTTTTCAAAGTGGCCACCACCAGCAGCAATACACATTCTACACCTACGTAAGAAATTGTCTGGCAATCGTCTAAAAGCGTCTCTGTTCTCTCTCACAACACGTTCAGCTTCTGCAATCAACTGCCTCAGCTCTTGTTCACTTGAACAGTCTCGGGCGTATGCTATTTCCTTGTAATAGCCCCAAATAAAGAAATCGATGGGGTTGAGATCAGGTGAGCGTGGAGGCCACCTAATTGGTCCGCTGCGTCCGATCCATCTGTTGGGGTATGTTTCATCTAAGTAATTTCGGACCTGGGTTGCATAGTGACACGGGGCGCCGTCATTTTGCAACACCATGGTTCGTCTGAGTTCGAGATTCACATCTGCCAGCAACAATGGAAGTTCATTTTCCAAAAAGTTTTTGTATGTTTCTCCATCAAGTCTGGACGGCAGTTCAAACGGACCAATTAGTTCGCCATTGAGGATACCAGACCACAAGTTAACGCTGAAGCGATGTTGAAATGTCGAAGCTCTCACTTCGAGTGGATTGTTATTGCAGGTAAAAGAGTTGCACCCTCGTTTACAACCCATAGTCCACGAGAACGGATCGCGCAAAATTCATTAAACTAACATTTAAAAAAATCTATGTGTATAAATCTTAGCTTTCCTGCAGTCATTTTTGGTTAGCAAACTAAATAACCTTAGGAGCGAGAAAATGGAAAAAAAAATATATTAATCAGATAGCTAATTTTAAGAATTTTCCACCTCGCAGTCTTTGAAGGCCGATTAAGGCCAAAGTTAGCCCCATTAAGTCCTACGTTTTTTAATGATTATGAAAGCTGAGAGTCTGGCGCATTCTTGAAGCCTACTTGAGAACCATGAAGTCACCTGTTTAGATTTTTAATTTGAAGTTGAAAATTTAAGTCATAATTTACCGAACGTAAATTTTTCACTTTAGATCAACATTTTCATAACTTTCATCACAGTTACGAAGCTGATTATTTTATGCATAAAAGTACTACTTATGAAAATTCAGTTGCAAAAAAAGAAACTCGATAAAACCCTCTACTTTTTTTTTTAGAATTTTTTTAGGTTGGTCAGGTCGAAAATTTTCAAACATTCAGAAAAAAATTCATAACTCGAAAACTATGAAAAGTCGCGGAACATACATGGGGGTGATTCGAATACCCCACGATACGAGGGACCGAAATTTTATTTTTGGACGTCAATGTTCCGGCCATCCTGTATATCTATTTCCCCCCTGCCTGTGTATCCCTCACTATGTTTAAACTCCACACTACGCACATATAACATTATGTACGTACTATAATTATCAAGACGAACCATCAGGCGGGACTCTCAACAAGGCTATTAATTAGTACCGCCTACGCCTCTAAAGCCGAGTCCACACGAGCGAGCACAAACACTGTGATCACTACCCCTATCTAGCAATCAATTCTAGATTATACCAGAGCTTTGGTTAAAGGCGTCTTGTGTGTTGAATCATTTAATTCCATTTATAGTTCTAATTTATTTATAAGTACTAATAATCAAGCTGAAGAGTTTGTTTTTTTTGTATTTTTGAACGCGTTAATCTCTGGAACTACCAGTCGGATTTGTAAAATTATTTTTGCATTTGATAGCCCAATTCTTGAGGATGGCTTTAATTTATTTAACATTGCACTAGGATACTTAGGAGTCAAGCAAAAGGAAAAGAAAGTCAGAAAGAACGTTAAGCGAAAACGAAGTAATAGCGAGGGCAGGCGATGTGATGCTATGCGAGGGGGTGGGTTGGGAGCACAAGAACTTTCACGCGGACGAAGTCACGGGCAGAAGCTAGTGAGTCACGTAACTCACCAGGGCAGAACACTTGGCTAGACATGTCGATGGCAGGTGGAGCAGAGCCTTAAGGGAGATGCGCTCGCAAAAAATTTGAATTTTCTTTTGTTTTATGCAATTTGCAGGTCCATGTCAGGTGTATCTTGATCAAAATGTGATACGCGACAGTTAAACATATGTATTTACATAATTTTAACCATAAAAATCATCAATACATCTCTCTATGTTAGATTTGCCGTGGTTTGGTGTGATTTCCGAAATCAGACCAAACCATAGCAAATCTAATTATCTAATATGTATTGATGTTCCCACTAGCCTCCACAGCCTACTGATAAAAATAAGTCTACTTTTATATAAAACATTGATAAAAATAAGTCTACTTTTTTACGGCTCTGAATGACAACGGTGTTGCTATTGGAAATATGTAGTACTAGCTGCGCCCGAAGTTTCACCCGCGTCGACCAGGATAAAAAGTAGCCTATGTGTTAATCCAGAGTATAAGCTATCTACATACCAAATTTCATCCGAATCAGTCCAGCCGTTTGAGCGTGAAGAAGTATCAAACATACAAACACACACTCATAAACTTTCGCCTTTATAATAATAGTGTGATTTGATACATTTTCGATACGACTGGGATGACAATCCGACATGACTGGAGAGAGATCAGGCGCAGGGCCAACGGCTTGACGTGCTTTCCGAGGTAAATTCCGGATGGAAAAACCGAGTACCACTTCCAACGAATGGATACACAGTAGTTATCATTTCAGCCCAATTACGTGCAGTGCTGGACATAGGGCTCCTTCAAGGACCGCCTTTTCAACCGGTTCTGTGCTTTCCGCATACAACGGATTCCTGTAGTTAGGCACTGAATAATTCTGATACAGTCCGAATCGAATTCTGCTGACGCAAAATCATATAATAATTATGTCTTAAGCTGGGATATAAAAGTGCAAAAAACTATTTGTTCCAAATTAAATAAGAAATTGTATAAGTACCTATAACTTTTTGTTATTTTTATTTTAAGGTAAATAGTATTAAGTAAACTAGGTATAAAATTATGAATGAATTAAATGTTGTCCTATTCAAGACGTCTAATGTTAAATATTGTTAAGAAACTGTCGTACAATTACCATTTAGTATAAGCTCATGCCGCCTGTGATACAGGTTTATCCTAGTACAGGCACCTAACACTATATTACCATTGTAAATTATTTCTAAGATTTTATGTTAATATTTTACCAATTATTAATACTGAATACTGCTGGGGAGTTTGTTCCGCTACTTCTTCTTCCCAGCTAAAGCACTAGGAAGTGGTGAAGGGCGGGCGTTTTTGTGGGGACTGTCTTACTGTAATTTTGACGTTCAAAAAGTGCTGATTCTCAGCCTAATTTGAATAAAGGACTTTTGATTTTGATTTTGATTTTGAATAGATATTCTATTCTATTCTATTCTATAACTAATCACATCAGCTTGTATCATACAGCAGGCCAATAGTTACGCAACACAATCCCGTAGGTATAGCACCAGCTTTAAACCCAAGTACGCATACGTATAGTATAAGTAGGTATGTGTAACACGTAATAAATCGTCTGTAACACACTGTAGGTAATGAAGGAACTTCATCAGATGCAAGGCGGGAGCCTTGTACATGTAATTACAATTATTGGGTTTTGCAGGTGGGGTTCACCGCTTTGTGGAGCGCTGATGTGGTTTGAGCCTTATTTGGCGTACTTGAAGTGAATATTAACAATCATAGACGTCTGAATTTGAAATAGATATGCTTTAAACCGTTATTTATTTCGCAGGACTTTAATCAAAAAAGTTGTTAACATTCGCAAAAGATGTCAAAATTATTGGTCTACTAGCTGCGCCCCGCGGTTTCACCCGTATAAGTCTCGATCCCGTGAGAATAGGTATCGGCATAAAAAGTATTCTACGTCCAAATACAAGTCATGGCCTACCCATGTGGCAAATTTCATCCAAATCCGTTTAGCCGTTTTCGCGTGAAAGCGTAATAAACAAACAAACTCACTTTCGCATTTATAATAATAAAAGATAGAACTCATCTGGCTTTAAATATATTAATAACGTGTGTTGAACATTCTTAGTATTCATGATGAATGAAGATGAAGAAGGAAGATGAAGAAGATGAAGGCTGGCTTGGGACACGTGAGTGGAAACGCCGGGAGGGAACATCCTAGAAGGAAATAGTGACCATATTGGTAAGGCCCCCATGATACAGGCGCTGTCTAGTTTGAGGACCACTGTTCAAATAAATATGTTAACCCCTCAAGTGTCGAATGCACCCCATGTGTGCATAAGAAAAACCCTTTTTTATTAGGTATATAAGCTTATATCACATATATATAAACGTAAAAAAACATCATCCGATGGAAAACCAATTAACAATGGACCAATAAATTATTCTTATTCTTATTGGTGACTAGCTTTTGCCAGCGGCTTCGCCGTACGTACTACTGGAAATTCCTTCCTTATTCCTTGTCTACATTATAAAGGGAACCTCTGTGCAAAATTTCAGCTTTCTAGGTCCAAGGGTTTGGGCTGGGTGTTGATGAGTCAGTCAGTCAGTCAGTCAGGGCTTCTCTTTTTATTTATATAGAAGATATACTTCTGAAAGGTGTACTTCTCGCAACCGGCGTGCGTGTACTGCCAGATGAATGAACGTAAAAGAAGCAAAAGGAGTAGTAAGGATCGAATCAGGTGGCGTTCTATAGTTTCTGCCTACTCCCATGGGAAGATGTCGTGTATATAAGCTTAGCTCTATGGGTCAATTCAATAGTGCAACGAATGGGCAATGACCTTGCCATAGTTCAACCTAAAATCTTCCCAACAATCAAACACACATCATACAATTTATCAACTACCACACATTAATCAATTGTCTCTCGCCCCACGTGTTCCTAATTCTGCGTGTCTCGGCTACGATCCGTCGAGGGTTATTAAATAATTCTTCCCAGGTGTAAACGGATCATTACTTTTAGAACTGAGTAAGTAATGCGACAGATGTTGGAACGATTCTTCAGGTATCTTTATATTTTAATCTGGGTGTACGAAAGACGTGGGAATTAAAGGGATTTAAGGATTTTGCTAGTAAGCGTGCTGATGAATTATTGAATTTGATCATTCGCTTTTTCGTGTACTTACCTATATTAAGTGAAATTACAGACTAGTAGGTACTGTGGACTGTACGTGTAAAACGTAAAAATACAAAATACTCGTTTCGCACATAAACTTAGTTTAAAGACTTATCCCCTTATTCTTATAAAACTAAAACGCTCGACAAACTAATTTTAGTTGTAGAAGTGTTTTGTCAATTTCTTTCGAATATGATTTGAGTTTAAAAGAAGATGACAAAACACTTCTATAATTAAAATAGGTTTATAGAGCGTTTTAGTTTTTATGAATAAGGGGGTTGATTCTTATCCGTGGGTTATAGTATCTACATACTTCTGACACTACATAACCTTTACTTACACTTTGCATCCATTTTTATTTATATTTTATAAAGATTTACATTCATATATTGCGAATTGGTCTAAAACAATTCGTTTTCTATAAATTTTGCTTTGTTATGACACTTACGTCAGGCTGTCAAGCTGTTTTTACTTTTTCTTCTAACTGTCTTTCATAGAGTTTCATAATGGCATAGACTATGAACGTTTCTTTTGATTTATGTAATCTAAATTATTTTTATCAATATGTTAGGTCAATATTGTATTTTATAGATAATTTTGATTTATTATTGAATGGCTGTATCTTTAATTACTTTTATAAAATTAATCCACACACACTCGGAATTCATCGAAGAGGTTAGAGGTTTTTCAACGTATATTACTGGCAGATTCAAGCATTGACTGTGGCGTTTGGCATTCTGATGACGCAAAGCTTCAAATGTGGAAAGGATCTGAAATTGGAAGACGATTTTGAAAAACGCTGATGAATCGATGGATGGAAGACTCGGAGACCAGTCAGTTCTGCTCCGGAAGCTATAAACGAAACATCTCCTAACTAAAATTATTATTCGTCAACCGGGAAAACTTACTCAGCGACTTAAACTTACCCGACTGCGGTTGATCCCTAAAGGAGGGTTATAGAAAATAACCATTTAATTTAACGGAGCGATTCAATACCAAATCTTCATCTTCCATACTATTCGTGCGTGTTTGCCTAACCTGGACTTACTCAAATTACTACTTCAAGCTTACCTCTACCTTCCTAAATAACTGTGTGTGTGTGTGTTTTTTAAAAACTGGTCTGTATTTTTTATCTTTTAGTTTTCAATATATATGTTTCAAATCTTACCTTAGCCCCTTTTATTTCTTTAGGCTAGTAGATTTGTTACAGGGTGATATACTGAAATTGTGCTTGACACAAAAATTTTTTTTTTTTTTTTTTTTTTTTTTTTTCCTTATGCAATCTGTCCATTTATTGACATTCAGCATCATTTTGTATTATTATTGGTCTTTTATGCATTCTTGGTATGCGCCCAATGGCTCATCCACATCTATCTGTATATTAGTTTGTCAGTCTTCATATCAAGTCTTGTGGGGCTAATCTTTTAAGCCTCCTGAATGTCTTCGCTTTCATTAGGTTTGATGCCAATTTATTAGGATGGGTTGTAATCCTTTTCTTGTAGTCACCGACTCTATGTGTGATTTCTTCTTTTACCTTTGGCATTTTTAAGTCCCGATGTAAGCTATCGTTAGTGATATACCATGGTGCATTGGTTATAATCCTTAGCATTTTTGATTGGAACCTTTGGAGTATGTTTATGTTTGAATCTGCTGCAGTTCCCCACAGCTGTATACCGTATGTCCAAATAGGCTTTATGATGCATTTGTAAATCCGAAGTTTATTGTCCAATGAGAGCCTGGACTTTTTTGACAGTAGCCAGTAGTGTTTCCTTAGTTGTAGGCTTAGTGCTTTACGCTTCGTGAATATATGCTTTCTCCAGGTCAGTCTACGGTCTAGGTACATTCCGAGGTATTTAGCTTCTTCTGCTTGTGGAATTACAACATCATTTAGTCGTACTGGAGGGCATGTATCTCTTCTGGTCGTGAACGTCACGTGTACGGATTTGGTTTCATTTGCCTTTATTCGCCATTCTTTCAGCCAGTTTGAAATTTCATCTAAGCTCGTTTGTAGTAACTTAGACGCCTGTACCGCATCTTCATGCACAGCTAATGTAGCAGTGTCATCGGCAAATGTGCCTAAGACTATTCCTTCGGACACAGGGAGATCAGCAGTGTAGAGAAGGTAAAGAATAGGACCCATCACACTGCCTTGAGGAACTCCTGCCAGTATTTTATACAGTCCGGTTACTTCATTGCCTTGTTTTACAAGGAAGTATCTCTCTTCCAGATATGATTTAATGAATATGAAGTAGTTTATTGGTAGTGCTTTTCTAATTTTATATAAAAGACCCTCGTGCCATACTCGATCGAAAGCCTGTGATATGTCCAGAAAAGCAGCTGAACAGTACTTTTTTTCTTCATATGTGGCATGAATTTTTTCGACCAGCCGATGTATTTGTTCTATGGTCCCATGACTTTGTCTAAACCCAAATTGGTGGTCAGGTAGCAATGAGTTTTGGTCTATTAATGGTCTTAGTCTATTGATGAACAATGTCTCCAGTAGTTTTGAAGGAATGGGCAGCAGGCTAATGGGTCGGTAGGACTTTACGTCCCTAGGGCACTTTCCAGGTTTAGCTATCATGATTATTTGGGCTACTTTCCACTGGAGAGGAATATACCCCTTCGAGATTATTGCATTGTACAAAGCCGTAAGGAAAGTAATTCCTGCCTCAGGTAGTTCTTTCAGTATTTTTGCTGTAATTAAGTCATATCCGGGCGATTTATTTTCATTGAGTTTATTGATGGCAGTTCTTACTTCATTTTTCGAGACTTTCCCAATAGGCAAGTCGAGTGAGATGTTTGCTGTAAGTATGAAGTTATTTCACTATGCATTTCTTGAGATCCTTGAACAGGGTTAGGAGTGAATACTTTGCTTAGGTGCTCGGCAAAGGTTTGTGCCTTTTCGAAGTCACTTTTGGCCCATGTGTCATCAATTTTGCGTATTGGTGCATGGCTTGCTACCGGTCTTTTGAGCTTTTTTGTTGCTCGCCAGAGAGAATAATCCGAATGTGCCGTTGCATCTAGATTTTTGGTATATATCTCCATGTCTAGATTTTGGTCTTCATTTAGTGCTAATTTAAGACGTGTTGTGACGTAGTTTAGGTGTTTCTTGTCAGCGGGATATCGCGTCCTCTGCCAGCGTTTCCTTGTCTTTCGCTTCTCATCTAGCAGGTCTCTGACTGTTTCAGACCACAGTATATCTGGAGTTTTAGTTTTCGATGTAGGTGTGGCACTCCATGCAGACTGCTGTATGCAGTAATTGAAATGCTCAACTGCCTGAAAAATATCATCTTCGGTCTGCAGAGGGAGGCTAGTATTTATAGACGTCTCAACTAGCTGTCTAAATAGTGGCCATATAGTTTTTCGGCTGTGAAGTTTACAAGGCTTTGGTTTCTCTAGGATTTTCCTACTCAATTTGATGAATACTGGCGAGTGATCTGACGACAAATCATGACTGGAGGTGCAAGTAATACATGTACTAGCAAAGCCTTTGGTTATACAAAAATCGATTAGATCTGGTAATTTATTGACATCCGTTGGCCAGTATGTTGGTTCTCCTGTTGATATTACATCAAGATTCTGTATCTGGACACAAAAATTAATAAACCAAAATATGATAGGATCAAATAGGATTTATTTGCGATTCAGAAATCGTTCGAATTTACGTTAAGTGTAGGACTAGATTTGTGTTAGCAATTTTATAACATTATAAATATTTGTGTTCCCTGGTTGTATCTTTTTAATATAAATCCAACGCTGACTACCGTCCCCTTTATTTATAAACGTTGATCCATCTGTTTATCCATAAAGTTTTTGGCGGTTGAGTTTGTCTTAACTTTAAGCAACGTTTTTATGTTAGGGATAGTGTTTATAGGTTACTCATGCCTTACCAATTTCTTTACTGTGAGATAAAAAAGCAGCCAAGTGTGAGTCAGACTCGCACAAGAAGGGTTCCCGTACCACCGTACTTACATACCGATATTTATCGCTACATATTTTATACAAATACGTTTCTCGAATGGGGACCCTCTGTAATTTTTTACTTTTTATTATTATTATATATTTATTTAATTTGACAACAACTGGTCCACTGGTTAGTACAAAAAATATAAATAAAAGAAGCTTATCAACTAAGGGTTAGTAAATGTTTTGACAAAGTGTAGGCACATTATTGCTCACCCCTGCCGCACGTGCAATCGGACAGAGTGTCTGAGTAGCGGTGCATCGTGCTGTTCAGCTAGGGTTTTTAAAATGCTGTTGCTGCTAGCCCTGATTCTGCTTATTAAGGATGCGGTCTTCTTCCTCATAACGGCATAAAAGTCGTCAGTCCGTGCTACAGCAAACATGCTAGACGCGCTGCAGAACCGGGGCAACCGCAACAGCAACAACTTTGTTTTATTATTTATTGTTATTCTGGACATAGAAGTAGACCGTACACACACTATGTAAAAATTTCAAGTGTCTACATATTACGGTTAACTCCTCAGATTTCTGAGATGGGCTAATTTTAGACCCTAAATCCCCCGGCGGGGGCGGGGGGTTAGTTGCGAACCCCATAGGTTCACAACTTCTGATGATGATTTGTTTTCCATCGGATGATGTTTTTTTTACGTTGATATATAATGTGATATGTAAAGGTTTGTCCTTAATTTCGAATGTCTATCTATTATGGTTCTAAAAAATATAGCCCTGTGACAGACGGACGGACAGCGTAGCTTTAGTAATAATATAATCCCGTGTCAAGGGTATGGAACCGTAAAAAAATAAATTTACATCTAGCAACATAACGACACAAAAATCACCCTTATTTCCAACCATAACACAACCCCAACTTTTGACCATAACTCCAAAAAAATGTAACCCTTGAAGTTTTTCCGTAAATTACCTCCAGAACAGGCCAAAACAAGCCGAGAAGAAACGACTGAAGTTGTTAACTCTTTCCATGGATTTATTGGACGCCATCTTAGATTTAGGACTGATTCGGGAAGTATTTTAACGGCCATGGAAGAGATAAGAAAGAGATTTGGAGTAAGTTGGCATGGGCAAGGATGGTACTCTTGATTTTTGGAAGGAGTTTTAAAGATGGTTTGTATTTTAATTTGCTTTTTAAACCTTTGCGATCATTTGCAGGGCAATTGTCTTTACTATGGTTTTTCATGTCTCTGAGTTGAATTGTAGACCTTTTTCTAATATGTAGTGTTAAATATTACACTACATATTTGAAAAAGGTCTTGTATGGGGACCAACTTTAATTTTTAACTTCATGTTATTTTTATATTTGTTATTATAGCGGCAATAAAAATACACAATCTGTGAAAATTTCAACTGTCTACGTATTATGGCTCGTGAGATACAGCCCGCTGATAGACAGACGGACTGACAGCAGAGGCTTAATAAATATAAATATTAGTCTTCTGTAATTCTCTTTTGTATTAATTTAATTTACTTTCTCAATAAGGTTGAAAAGTGTATCACCGGGAAGTAATAGTAAGTAAGTAAGATGATTGTACATTACGTAAATCTAAGTTGCGGAATAGTGAAGTGTCCTAATAAAGCCAATTATTTGCTTAAAAGGACACTTCTATCACTAGCTATGTATAGTACAAATCTTGATAAAGAAAATAAACTATTTGTATTTATTAATAGGGTTCCGTTTGGCATCCTTCGGGTACGGAACCCAAAAAGTATGATGGTAGTGCTTCACGATTCATAAGGAGCAACCAAAATTTACAAGAGCTTTCTAGTACACTCAGCTCACTCACACTTTCACAAAAGGGTCACACGCATGTTCATTTAAATTAAGTAAGTAAACATCACTTAAACAACATTAGCAAAGTTAAGTTAAGCAACACAATTTTCTGGCTCATCTAATAGGTAAGTTGTCGCCTGTCTGAATAACTTAAACACTCAGATGTGACTTAGGTATGGCGCGGTGTAGTGACGAAATATTGTGGAAACTGGGGGTCTAATCCCTAAGCACGAAGTCCGTAGTTTCGGCCTTCGTTACGGGCGTTTCCTACTCCGTATCACCTACGGACGTATGATTGGTTCGGGGCCCGAACGAAGTATGAATGGCAACACGATACGACAGTTGTCCCTACTCCCGATGTCGTTTTGCCCGTCCGAAAAATTTAACTTTTACACTTGTTTTGATGGATCTTGAAGTCAGACGGATGGATAAACGGACGGACATAGGGAGTAGGCCCCCTGGTTCGTTACAAAAGTTTAGCCATACAGGGTGAAATTGAATTCATGGGCAATATTTTAAGAGGTCATTGTACTCATCATTATGAACAACTTTTACTATGGGAACAAACCTGAAATCACGAAAAAAATCTGCTGTTCCAGGCATTATGCTCGCATAACTCGTCAAAATGTAGGGAACAGCTGATTTTTTTTCGCGATTTTTGATTTTATTCCCATATAGTAAAAAATGTTCATAATGATGAGTAAAATGAACCCTTAAAATATTGCCCATGAATTTAATTTCACACTGTAGAAGAATAACTAATGTCGTAGATAAAAGATTAAAAAACCGGTCAAGAGCGAGTCGGACTCGCGCACCGAGGGTTCCGTTCCGATTTATGAAAAAGTGTGCTATTTAGAGACATCGTTTTATTTTTCCTGTAATCTTTACATAAACTTCTATCACATAGAATAATTTCAGATTTTTCTCTTTACGAACTTCGGAGATAAGGCGGGGAACGGTATTTTTTTTTACATTTTTCATCAAAACTCGAAAACTATGCGGCCTAAAAAAAGAAAAAAAATTTTTGAGAATGTGCAAACAGCGTTCTTTCATATGATACCCTACATGCCCTAGTAACCCCACTTTGATTTTTTAAGACCCCCTTGCAGACCCTGTTGCAAAAAAAATATACATATTTCTATTTCTTTCTTATTTGCAAAATAGTTTTGTAAACGTCATCTAAAACTATTTCAAATTTCAAGTTGATAGCATTAGTAGTTCTTGAGCTATCCAGCTGTAACAGACAGACGGACAGACAGACAGACTGAGTCACACCTTAAGGGTTCCTTTTTTACCATTTTGGTACGGAACCCTAAAAAGAAAGATAGAAATATGTATATTTGCGCCCAATATGACGGAGAAAGGTCAAAGTCTTAGTTTTTTTTAGGGTTCCGTATCTGAAGGGTGCCAAACTCCTTTAAAAGAGGCTTTGACCTCAGAGTTTTTTTCACTACTAAATTTCTTTTCACGGGTAGTCAGTGTCGACCCCATCTAGCTTATGTTTATTATTTTGACGTGTAGATGTGATTCTGATATCCTATTTTTTTTTCAACCTGTCCCACTGCTGGGAAAAGATCTCCCCACAGCTTTCTACTCTTCCCTGTGTTGCCTTCTCCGCCCAATCCCCCATAAACGCCGGTAAGTCATCATGCATACTCGGCCTCCCTAGACGACGGCGATATCCTATAATAAAAAAATCATTTCATTTTACGGATTTGATATCCTCACGGGACAATTATACAACGTGTAATGCTAAATGCGCAAAACCTCTTAAGGGGTCATTGTACTCATCATTATGAACAACTTTTACTATGGGACCAAACCTTAAATCGCGAAAAAAAAATCAGCCGTTCAGTACATTTATGTTCGCATAATTCGTCAAAATGTACTGAACAGCTGATTTTTTTTTCGCGATTTAAGGTTTGGTCCCATAGTAAAAGTTGTTCATAATGATGAGTACAATGACCCCTTAAGAGGTTTTGCGCATTTAACGTTACACGTTGTATAGCTATAAAGTCAGCCGATATTTCACACAGATCTATCCCTTTTCATAATTAGTGGTTAATTACATTAGTAAGATATACCGGGTGTAAAAAGACACTTGCCGAAGCCGAAAGCAACATATTCTACCCATTATTTGGATTGTTTTTTCCACTAGACCATACCTGGGAACCCACTGGTTCTGGATATGTTGAAGGTCAAAGTCGCATTTTTGGAACGAAGTTCCATAACGCGCGTTGTGAAAGGGGGCTAGACGGAAAAAAGTCTCACGAAAAGTTGTCACGACACTTTTGGCTATAGGTAGCTATTGTAAGCCGTGCGGCGTGCGCATGTTTCTCTGTCTGTCTCTCTCTCTCTCTTATATAAAGCAAGCCAGATATTTTCATTTCTATTTCGCATTGAACAGTGTGGTGTCGCGATGATGATGATGATGATGATGATGATGATGATGATGATGATGATGATGATGATGATGATGATGATGATGATGATGATGATGATGATGATGATGATGATGATGATGATGATAATGATGATGATGGTGATGATGATGGTGATGATGATGATGATGATGATGATGATGGTGATGATGATGATGATGATGATGATGATGGTGGTGATGATGATGATGATGATGATGATGATGATGATGGTGGTGATGATGATGATGATGATGATGATGATGATGATGATGATGATGGTGATGATGATGATGGTGATGATGATGATAAGTATAAAAATAAAATTTTGTTACAATTCCTTCACTAATTAATCGAAAGGAACTTCGTTCCATCCGGGTGTCCCTTGACACCTCTCAAGTTTTTTTTTTTACTGAAACGTATTCTAAGTGATAATACTAAACTTTTTCCGACAACTACCTACGCGTACCGTAGAGCGAACTGACTCCGTTTGCCTGGGTTCGCGTTATATACCTAAAAATAAAATTCGTTTCCAAGTAATCATTTTTGCGCAAAGTTACATAGTTAGATGTACAGTATGCATGGTTGACGGCTTTGTGATGTGTCTTTTTACATGTAGAAAAGGGATTTAATAGTACGCTTTCTTAAACACAATAGTGTTAAGGCGCGGTGTTAGCTCAACATTGACAAATATTGGTTTCTTGGATTGTTGAGTATGACGTAACGCAATGAAACTATCCGACGCAAAAAATACAGTGGACACAGAAGGGTTTAAAGAAAAACTTTAACTGAATAGAATAGTAAAAAATAGTGTAATATTCCTAGTAAAAAATTTGGAAGTTGCTCCGCAAAAATACACATTGACGTCGAACATCTCTATATTTTCAGCGATAAAAACATTATTTTTTTAAAGAATTTAATAGAATTAGCATTTTTTTAAAACTTTAACCGGACAATTATCTCATTTATTGTGTACATTCTAAATAATCTAAAGAAAACTGTTAAAATAAATGCATATTCGCAGCTTAGTCACATCTCAGCAGCACAAATATTATTTTAAATTTTCAACCTTATTTCAAGGCAGCTAATGGTGTCACCATCACAGATTACGTGGTTGTGTGACGTTTAAAATCGTAGTCAGTCCGCGCCTTAAGTGTAGAAATTGCTAAATTGTTGTAAGTTTTGCATTTGTTTAATTTTCCTTGCCTATGAAGCTTATATATCTAAAGTTCTCATTCATTTGTTATTCTACGGGCCTGCGGTTAAGTTCCTATTAATTTAATTGTCACATAATTTCATACAAATTCTGCTCTATTTCAGAATTTATTTGGTAAGTAGTGGCTATTCGGACATCGTGAAATAGGGCCTTAGGGTCACAGCAATGAGGAACAGTAACCCATTGTAATACAGTATCAACTAGTATGGGGGGCGTTGTTACTGGCGGCCTTATATATATTTTAAAAAAAAACAAGAAAAATAAAAAAAGATTCTTTGAATTTGGATGCCGTCAATGTAGCAAAATTGGAGTCACATTTTCACCCACGTGAACAGAACCTACCCAAATAATTTCTGGTGAATAGAATCAGTCAGATTCTGATTAATCAAATGCACCAACAAATTCAGCACATACCTTCAGGTATTACACACAAACTTGTCGTTCCATGTTATATTAGTGAGCAGGTGTCAAGCCTGGCTTTAATTAGTATCATCCTCTAATCGATGCGAGATTGTCGCGACACGAATATGTCGTCCGTGATAAATAACGGTAAAGGCCCATGTGTGGGATGTGTTTGTGTAGGAGTGGGTGTGTGTGGGTTGACGGTAAAAGCTGGGTATTGTTGTAATTTGTAATTGTCGGTTTAGAGACGGTTAAAGTGTGGGTTCGTGGTTTAAGAGGATAATACATCGAAACGTGGTTTAGCTTGGTGTGTAAGTGAAATGGCATTATGGCTGTTTTTTACACGCATGACACCCACCGGAACTGAACACGCTTCATTTAAATGTAGATTTATGACAAAATATTATACTTAAATCAATTTTTACCTTAGTAAGTTCTTAACATATTTAAATCCATTCGATTTAAAGTAAATTACAGTAAGGAACTATTTACGTAGAATCGTATAAAACAGAAAATGGACTGTGCTATTTTGAATTTTTTTTTAAACGAAAATATTTGAAGTAATCTTGTTTCGTTTTATGTACAGCAGTAGACAATATAGTCAAATAGTCATATAGCATTATCAGCTTATAATGTTCCCTCTCCTGGGACACAGGCCTCCTCTTTTCTAGAGGGAGTGAGCTGTTATCTAATGCACCACGCGGGGAAAGTGCGGGTTGGTAAATAATACAATTATGGAAAATCCAAACGATTTATCCTTATACATTTAGGAATTTTAAAAATACAAAATTTATCAATGTATCCCCTTAATGGGTGAAGGTGCTTGTAAATTGTATGATACTGCTAAAAAAATAAATGTGTAAACATGCAATTTAGGATACTATAAAGTTGTTCTTGACTGGAATTATTAGATAGAAAACCCGTTGTGTTGCTTTGCTTTTAAAGGAAAAATCAATGATGTCTGGCTCCCCAGGCAGCAGTGTAGCTCTGAAAACTAGATTTTGCGTTAGACTGAGCAAGGCTGCAGATACTAGATAAATTATCATTTCAAAACCTAAACCCTAAGTTTTATCCATAACTTACACTACAGCCTGAAAAACTAGGACAAAACACCACAATAATACTAAAAAAAAACTAGTACAATATGAAAATGATGTAGCACAGGAAGGTTAAATGCATATTTTAAATAATCCCCACATACATTATGTGTTGAACTTATATTTTATATAATCCCCACATACATTATGTGTTGAACTTATATTTTTTCACACTTGGCACGGTTGGCACAATACCGTTGTAATGTATGTGTGCTTTATTTATTTATTGCCAGAACACTTTACGGTACGAGTTTGCAGTATAAATAGGATTTTTGGGGCTAAAAGATGATCGGCAGTATTATCATTATGTGGAGATAGAAATATTATGCTATTTGATTTAGTACCAAGTATGATCTGTTAAGACGAATTGTGATTTTTATTTTAGTCAGATTCAACTGTTTTTGACATGTTCATAATTTTTTTCTTGGATATTGAAATAATACTGATTTGTCATGTGTGTCTTTGTTGTTATGATTATTCCAAAAGCTGTTTCTACATCAATATTACATAAATTATAACCAAACACATGGCTTTTATTACCCGACCAATAAGACAAAAAGTTGCTTGATACTGTCTAGTTAAATCCCTGACGAAACAAAAATAAATAAAGTTAGGTGATTTGACACAAATAGGCCCGTAGCTGGCAGTGGGCTACAGTTAAGTGAGTTATTTGATTGATTAGGCCTTTTTATTTCGTTCTGGGAAAAGCTCAGGTCTTGCAAAATAAATAAAGAAAATATGTTGATTAAATAGCTCTTGGAAATGCGTGCAAATTTTGCGGCTTGAGTACAATACAGGTAATTACTATTTTAAGTAGGTAGGTACTGTGTTAAATTGAATCTCACAGGGGACGTAGGGAGGTTATCGAGCTACAAATCAAAGAGGAGGAGGCTATTGAAGCATATTGTATTTCTATGATCCTAAGTTTTATCTAAAAGTAAACACGCACTGCACAGCCCTATCGTATCCCGAATGACTTTTCTTCCGAACAAAAGCATGTAATGCTTTTATTCAAAAGTGACAGAATGTTCAAATGTGTCACAGACATAGCCAGGCTGGTCTAACTAGGCTGTCCTTTGAATGAAACTTTCACAATACCTATAAAAACGGTGCGAAGTTTATCATTCAAAACACCTTTGCACACTATGTGTAGTAGGGACGTTCTTCTTTTCTACACTAGACGTTCTTTTCTATCGCCATTCCTCGTCTCACTGGACGTTCTTTTCTATCAACATTCCTCGTCTCACTGGACGTTCTTTTCTATCGACATTCCTCGTCTCACTGGACGTTCTTTTCTATCGACATTCCTCGTCTCACTGGACGTTCTTTTCTATCGACATTCCTCGTCTCACTGGACGTTCTTTTCTATCGACATTCCTCGTCTCACTGGACGTTCTTTTCTATCGACATTCCTCGTCTCACTGGACGTTCTTTTCTATCGACATTCCTCGTCTCACTGGACGTTCTATACCGAAAACATCTCCGTCATACTTTTTGAATATTATATCACAATTATTTTGTAAAAACCAGTAACAATAAAAACGAAAGTGTTTAAGACGATTATTTTAATGGTTGTATTGTCAAAAGAGTTTATGTGAAAAAAAATTGTAAAAACTGAACACTCTGAATTGACATGTCATCGTCAATGAAAAAAGAAGAACGACTCAGTAACGGTTTTATCGCAATAAGTATATAATTTCAAACACGTTCTGCTTCTTTTGACATCAGATCACCTTTGTGCGCGCTCGCCGCTCGAGTAACGATGCACAGGTACGAGTTTCTGTTATGTGCTTTGGATAACCTCTATGTTGTAGATATTTATCTATACACAAGCTTTTGCCCGCGGCTTCTCCCGCGTGGAGGTCGAAATCCCACAGAAACACACACACACAGTTACATTCGCATTTATAATGTAAGTATGGATTGAGAGGAGCTCGTGGCTAAGTAATAACAGCCGCACGAGTCGATCCATCAGGTTAAGCTACGCTTGCCGGGGTTGGTCAATGGACGGGTGACCATTTTTACATACCGAGACTCCTCCGTGCCTCGGAAAGCACGGTCATTCGTGGATTTTTGACAGTCGTTACGGGTCGTCAGAAGCCCGAAAGTCTGACAACCAAGTAAGTAAGTAAGTACTGGGTTGAGGAGGTCAGATAGGCAGTCGCTCCATGTAAAATACTGGTATTCAGCTGCATCCGGTTAGACTGGAAGCCGACCCCAACATAATTGGGAAAAGGCTAGGCAGATTGATTGGATTGGAAACAAATCAATCCAATCAAAACACTGCACTTACCACTCAATTACCTATAATAACTGTCCACTATTTATTAAACGCGTACATCATGTATCATTATTTCCTGACAGGTTGACACTACCCCATGATTGATAGCTATATCAACCAGTATGACAAGACCTGTCAACCTTCCATTGTCAGCTAACAATAGTGAAGGTACAATGGGGCAAGTTAGCTTGGTTTGTAAAGATTTTTTATTATTATATGTCGGAAAATCCTGAGGTGTAAATAAAGTTTGATCGTGTGGGTAAACCTGGTAATAGTATATTGTTGGGGATTGATTTAGTTGATTTGGTTTGAACAGAATGTGCTAAAACAACGCTTGGAAGCTAATTACTTCTTATTAGCATCCAAGCGTTGTTTTGACCGACTTCCTAAATTAAAGTTATTTTTCACATTGTAGTGTTTTTTTGGAAGTCGGTTGTTTTTTTTTTTTTTGTAAGAAGGTTTTTATTTTTCACTTTTTAGTGCGTCAGTTTGTAATTTATCTAAGTTACAATAGCCCAATGTCAACTGCTCATGACTTTTTACAAAATATTGCTTTTCCCGATGCAGGCATGTTAATTGTTGAGGAGTTCTCCTAGAAAGAACCAGAAGAACTGGAGCTCAATGGTGAAGTCAATATCACCATAAAATTATGCATTTTGACGAGCATAAATTGCTTAGCAACAATATATAAAGTAATTCGCAACCCATGAAATACTTAGGTATAATTGAGTAGTTCCGATGGCCATCTGTGGTCTTCATCATCAGTTCCACTTCACCAAATGGTGCTTTCCGAGAATAAATGCACGAGTTACTATAAAAAATACCCAAATAGCTACAGGTGTGCTTATAAAATTTAAGGGTTTTCCTCGATTTCCATAGGATCCCCTTATCAGATTCTGACTTCTTGACAACGGAACCACCTCGAAAGTATGCCCTTTCAAACAAAAAATAATCTTGCAAATTCGTCTATATATGACGAAGTTATGAACGACAATGACAGTTTATTTTTTTTTGTTTGTATGTGACAAACAAAAAAAAATAAACTGTCAAAGATCCACGAATGACAGCCGGTACCAACGGCTTAGCGGGCTTTCCGAGGCACCAAGAGGTCTTGGTATGAAAAGATGGTCATCCATCCACGGACCAACCGCGGCAAACGTACCTTAACCTCGATTGGTCGACCCGTGTGGCTGTGATTAGTTAGCGTCAAGCACCAAGCCCAATATCAACAAAAAAATCAGTATTAATATATTCTAGCATTGATACCCCCATCAGATCTATGGATACCCCAGTTCAATAACCCCGGCTGACATTCGGAGCTCGGACTATCTGCCGTCCAAAGATAACGGCAAAACGTAAAATGTATAGATATAATCATTATTTATAGCTTACAAATACTTGTTACTGTGTTCCTTAGAGTATATTTTGTGCCTATTTCGCTGTACTAGAAAAGGTTCGGATATTAGGGTCTGAAATTGAATATACGAGTATTTCTAGTGTTGAGTCTATCTTTTTATTAGGTTTTCGAAATAATTCAAGAAAACATTTCTTTGCTATAAATGACACTAATATTATAAAGGTGAAAGTTTGTGAGTGTGTGTGTGTTTGTAAGTTTGTTACTTCTTCACGCTCAAACGGCTGGACTGATTTGGATGAAATTTGGTATGTAGATAGCTTATACCCTGGATTAACACTTAAGTTACTTTTTATCCCGGTCTACGCGGGTGAAACCGCGGGACGCAGCTAGTACTCAATCATGCTAGAACGGCTAACGGATCATAATGTTTGGCAGGGTTGGGATTGATTATAATCTGGAATAGCACATAGATTACTTTTAATCCCGGAAAAATGTACGGTTCCCGTGGGATAACTTCCGACTCCACGCGGGTGAAGCCGTTGGCAAAAGCTAGAAAAAGATAGTATTCAAGGCGCTACATCTCCACATTTACGTCTATAATTCGTATGGTGTACATAATAAAGAGTATTCTATTCCAATCTATATTTCTAAAATCTATCAACCAACAGACGACAGGTGACAGGCGGCAAACTGACAATTTTACAAGATTCTTTCTTAATCAAGTTGCTTTACTAAACAGCACTTATAGTGAAAATGTGTCAATTTTGTAATGAAATACAGTCCTGGTGTTTTTTTCTCAGTCTTAATAAGACTAATACTGAATTAACTACATGCCACATTCTCAACGGTGCTTTTAAAAATCATGGTTTTGTGTGGACATCATTAAAAAAAAAACCGGTCAAGAGCGAGTCGGACTCGCGCACCGAGGGTTCCGTTCCGATTTCTGAAAAAGTGTGCTACTGAAAAAGTGTGCTATTTAGAGACATCGTTTTATTTTTCCTGTAATTTTTACATAAACTTCTATCACATAGAATAATTTCAGATTTTTCTCTTTGCAAACTTCGGAGATAAGGGGGGGGGGGAACGGTATTTTATTTTACATTTTTCATCAAAAGTTGAAAAATGTGCGACCAAAAAAAAAAATTAAAAAAATTTTGAGAATGTGCAAACAGCGTTCTTTCATATGATACCCCACATGACCTAGTAGCCCCACTTTGAATTTTTAAGACCCCCTTTCAGTCCCCGTTGCAAAAAAAGTACACATTTTTATTTCTTTCTTATTTGCAAAATAGTTGGGTAAACGTCATGTAAAACTGTTCCAAATTTCAAGTTGATAGCATTAGTAGTTCTTGAGATATCCAGCTGTGACAGACAGACAGACAGAGTCACACCATAAGGGTTCCGTTTTTACCATTTTGGTACGGAATCCTAAAAAGATCCACACTGAACTCGTAATTATGAATATTCCACGGCACGGAACACGAGAGCAGTCTGTGATGGGCCAGTGGTATCGGCCTCGAGTTACGAGTTTGTAGGTCGTGAGTTCAAACCCAGATAGGCACTTTATTTTGTGTATTTATTTTCATCACCTCTGCTGGCCTAAAACGGCCACATTAAGCAATTCCTCTAAAAGCGATTCATTTCCTGAATTTCTAGCAATTTATTATGATTGTGCTATTTGACGTATTTGACATTAAACTTATCAATAAAGCAATTCATAATTTGTGGACCATTTTACGAATCTCCATACAAAACTGTCAAACAGATGAATTGCGTGCTATGAATTATACGCAGATAAATTATGAATTGTCAGTTTGTGCCCGTTTTACGATTTTAAATATGATTCATAATACCTAGATTATCCTATGATTCTGCCAAAGTGGCCGTTTTAGCTCCCCTGCTCTCAAAACAGTGAAGGAAAATATCGTGAGGAAACCGGCATGACCTAGTACCAAAAAATCGAAAATATATGACATCTACCAATCCGTAATAGGGCAGCGTGATGGATTATGGCCCACTCCCTCTTACAGAGCGGAGGCCTGTGTCCACACCAACATTATAGGCTGATTATGCCACAGCACGAGTTACATCAGAATAACTCACGTCGTGATGAAAAGATTAGCCCGTCAGCGTACTTAAGGCAATGATAAACGAATTGTAATGATTTTAAACTGAAGATCATGTATTTGTATTGTATTGTTTAGTATGAATTTTTATAATATCCAATGTGTAATTTGTTTAATTTTTAATTAGGGTTCCGTACCAAAATGGTAAAAAAGGAACCCTTATGGTGTGACTCAGTCTGTCTATCTGTCTGTCTGCCACAGCTGGATATCTCAAGAACAGTAGTTCTTGTTTCTTATGCTGTCAACTTGAAATTTGGAACAGTTTTAGATGACGTTTACCCAACTATTTCGCAAATCTTTTTTGCAAAAAGAAGTAAAAATATTTATATTTTTTTTGTAACAGGGACTGAAAAATTCAAAGTGGGGCTACTAGGGCATGTGGGGTATCATCATATGAAGGAGCGCTGTTTGCAAACTATTTTTAATTTTTTTTTTAAGCCGCATAGTTTTCGACTTTTGATGAAAAATGTAAAAAAAATACCTTTCCCCCCCTTATCTCCGAAGTTTGCAAACATAAAAATCTGAAATTATTCTATGTGATAGAAGTTTATGTAAAGATTACAAGAAAAATAAAACGATGTCTCTAAATAGCACACTTTTTCAGAAATCGGAACGGAACCCTCGGTGCGCGAGTCCGACTCGCTCTTGACCGTTTTTTTTTCTAATTATGTCTGAAATTTTCAACACAATGTAAAAATTGTTTATGAAATAAATGAAATGAAATGAATGAATGTCTAAACGAGTAGTGTTAATGATTTGGAAAAAATATATGTTAAATATGAGCATTTTCGTAATAATTTAATATGTGAATATTTTAGATTGTTTTTATTATTATTTTTTTAGGTGACTTTTTATCAAAGCCAAAGTTTTATTAAACAATATACAAATTAACACTATACTAGTACTAAAGTAAATGACTAACTAAATATACAAATAAATAAAAAAACAAAAGGACACTTAGGCGTCGAAGTACTCGTCCGCATCGATGTCATCCGGAGCCGTGCCCAGAGGACTGACAGCATTGCCACGTTGAATGGCAATGCTAATTCTTTGGCCAAAGAACAAGCCAGCCCTCTGGTCACGTGATGTCTCGACCAGTCGCCGAGAAATTTCCTTAAAAAGAAAACGCGCACTTGGGCCCCATGACCCGAGCGTTTCGACCCCAAACGGCTCAAAACTATAGTTACCTATAAGGTTACAGTATTTGCGCCGCTTGAGGGTCTCAGCAGCCGCAGCAGCGGCGCCAGCACAGCCCGCCGTGCTTGGAACATGAGATGGCGCAAGGGTGTCGACACAGGTTGCGTCCCACACCATACGGCCTACCCATCTTCCAAGGCAACAATGTCATGCCATCTGGTCTCTTACCATCGTCACGTACCAAGCCGTTTGGTTCTAATACCGCTGGTACGCCGGCGGTGACAAGAGCTCGACGAATAATATCGTTGATGCTGGCGTGCCGTGCTATGCGACCTGCGCTCCTGCAGCAGGACAGGCCATGGTGCCCGAGACTGTCGACAACTTCACCACAGTGACACCGATGCGGAGCGACACAAGGTGCGCCCAAGCGGAGACAAGTAGCGAGCCGAAACGATGAATCATCCATCATAGTGCCTATGGTGGATGACGGGAGCGCCTGAAGCCACAAGCCCGACTCCCATTCTCCCACAGCCAGCAGACGGGCACGCTCAACAGTATTAAATGACGTGTTTACTAGGTTATTCCGTATAATACTGCAGAGCGGCACGTCCCACATTTTCTGGGAGGACGGATTGTCGGGCAAATCCGTATTGGGACAAGCCATTTTCCAAGCGTTCAACGCATCAGTCAAAAACGGTACCTCAAAATCGACCAGTGAGGAAAATAAAATTTTCCTGGTTAATTTATCGGTACTGTGGACCGAGGAGAGGAATAAACTAATACTTGAAATTTTGCGGACGCCGAGACCACCCAGCCGAATGGGAAGAGTGGCTTGCTGCCACGCTCGGTCGTCCAGGGCCACATTTAGGATAGAAGTTAGTGTGTTTCTAATAATTTGGTCTACTTTTTCTAAAAGTTCTGTATGTTTCCAAAGATGGGAGGAGCGAAGGCTATATGTGAATTTTGGTCCAAAGCAACAGTATCGAATAAGTGTGAAGGCCGAATGAATATTAATTTTGTAAAGTCGTTCCGAGACATCATGAAAATTTTGTATTTTCTCCTCAATAAACGTTGGAAAGGAATCGTCAAAAATTGGCGACCCCAGGAGGTGAAGACACCACGGCGTCCTCACCTTCCGCCTGACGCAGGTCCTCACCGGACACGGTTGTTTCGGAAGGTTCCTGTTTCGCATAAGGCGGGAGGAAACGCCCGGGTGTTACCATTGTGCGGATCGCCCGGAGGACACGGTGGAGCATACAGTGGAGGTCTGCCCGGCTTGGGCAGAGCACCGCCGTGTTCTCACGGAGGCGATCGGCGGCGTCGATCTCTCGCGTCCGAGCCTGGTCCAGGCCATGGTGCGTAGCGAGAGTGCATGGGAGGCCGTCACCTCCTTCTGCGAAGCAGTGATGCTCGCGAAGGAGGAGGCGGAACGCGTGAGGGAGAGGCAGCCTCACGCCCTCAGTCGCCGCAGGAGACGCCCTGGGCGGCAAGAATCGCGGGGCGATTTCCGGCCACCGTAGGCGCGGGCCTGCGGACGGTGAGCAGCGGGTAGCTCGCCGTCCGGTAAGGACCAGGCCCGAGTTGACGGCGCGTTGTGTTCCACGCGCGCCTCAAAGAGATGTCAGCAAGTGACGGGGTCCAATAGGGCCGACGCCGCTGGGGTCGCGGATTGTCCGAAGGGGTTACCGCGGCCCTGGCATAGGCAACTGAAGGAACACGGGTGGGTTTTAGTCAGTAAAAGTCTGACACGCTCTTCCGCTCCACCCAGAGCGGGAGAAGTTATTTGATGATTTCCCATCCTCAAAAAAAAAAAAAAAAAAAAAAGGAGGTGAAGACAGTTTCTTTCCATAATTTTGATATTTGGTGCTATTGTATTAAATTTTGATATAGTAGTCTGTCTGTCAGTAGTTTGGGGAAGATAAATTTCACATTTTGAAAGGTTAAGGTCTAGGCCAATGGAACTGAATTTTTCTTTTAAAAAAACGAAATCTTTTAACACTGTGTCTACATCACCTCCTAGAGTTCCGTCATCCAAATACCATACGTTGAATTTAGAATTTAGTTGTCGAATAATTGGATTTATTGCCAAACTAAAAATGACTGGCCCAAGAGGGTCACCCTGTTGACATCCAACAGCTGATTTCAAAAGGTTATCTTTATAAAGTAGTTTAGAGGGGTGCCTATAACATTGATAAAGAAAACTGTAAATTTTGGGTATTTCTTTTTGAACTTCTGTCAACAAGGTGTCCCTGTTTATAGAATTGAAAGCGTTCTTAATGTCAACCTTAAGGATGACCTCACCTTTACCGCTATTGCGGTAACTTGATAATGCATGTACCGCAGCCTCACAGCCCCCTTTGGATCCAAAGCCCAGCTGGAATTTGCTGGCCAGTGTTTCGCTGTAGAAAGCACAGCAAATTTTGGCTGCGATACGACGATATGTGAGCCCTGCGGCAATGGGACGAATACCGCCATCCTTCTTGCGCAGGGCACATAGATTTGCCCCATACAAGATATCAATGACGGCTTCGTTCACATTGCCGGAGAGCATGAGATTAATGAGGGCCGTTAGCTCCTTCAAAAGGGACTCACCAGCCTCCCCGGCGCCTGAACACATTAAGTCCTTCAGGTGTTGAGGTGTCAGGCCGTCGAGGCCGCCGGCGGAGCCACTCCTAAAGGAGCACACGGCCGCATACACTTGTTGAGCTGTAATTTCGAGTGAGTTGGATTCCAGATCGGGTGGGTCGGGAAAGGAGAGATCATCTGCCGGGGCAGGGTGTTTGCTCTCCAGAGCTGTAAGTGTCTCTGGAGAGTTATGAATTATTATGTGTAATTAATTCGTAAAGCTAAATATAACGCGGATAAAAAAACTAAGAATCACGCAAAAACTATCAAGCGTATTTTTATGAAACCTTTACCATTTTAAAAATAGGTAATTTAATTATTTATCTTTCAGCATAGGTGTATAAAATACCTTTTGTTTTATGTACAGTAAATTAATAATACGTCTAATTTGGACAGCGCTCCTTGATGGGCGAGTCCTATTACTGGCTGGACGTACGACGCGTTGCGTGAGCTCAGCACAGAACACACAAGCTATGCCGTCGCAACCACTCAAGGCTGTTAGCATATATCTGCGCCTTAAGGCGAAAGAGCCAGGGTACCCAGTGAAATTCAGATTTGCTTACGTTTTTTGCAATTTGCAGATCAGGTTGTATGTTAATCAAAATATGATTTGCGAAACAAAGTACTTACAGAATAATAATCGTTAAAATCATCAATACAACTCTCTAAGTTCAAAAAAACCCTTTAAATGACTATTTCCTGAAGTAATTATGACATTTGAGACTTAGGGAAAGTTTTCATAATTTTAATGATTCTAACTCTGTAAATATAATAATATATCATATTTTGATCAACATACAACCAGCCACTGACCTATAAATCGCAAAAAATATAAGAAAATTTGAATTTTATTTTCGCGGGCATCCCTCTTAAGTATTGCCTCTTGTTGGTACTTCATACACATTTATTACTGGTCACGTTATGGGGTACATAATTTAATTATATTTATACGTTATTTTTTTGTTGCAGGTAAGCATCAACCCATGAACTTGAGGTGTTTTTGGAATTGGTAAGCTTTATAAATCAAATATATTTTCGGTCGAAAATACCGAACTTCTACAATGATGACCATCAATTGATATTGATATGTTTTTTACCCGAAGGTAACGTTTTTACGGTCTGTCGTAACCTTACGTATTCGCTTTTCAAAATGTAGATAGATAGATAGAATGCTCTTTATTATGCACACCATAAAAATTACAGATATAAACGTTGAAAAAGAAAAATAAAAAAAATTAAAAGATATAGGAATTATTTTATTTACTCTCAAAGTCATATAAACCTAACAAAACTTAAAATGATAAACACATTATCCTCCTTTGCGTCGCGCAGTCGGGTAATAAATCACCACATTTTACCAAGAACCCATAGACAAGATAAAACAGAATTATCTCCAAAAATTGCTGATTATCATCGACGAGAACTTATTACAAAAATGTTAGAATAAGAAGATAAAAGTGAACGCTCCCGTTTGACAGGGCCTCAATTTGTGAAAGGGATCAAAGTTATTATTTATTGGGGCTTGAACCGATAAGGGCTGGGATTAACGAGATTTCCTGTGCCGTAATTTAGAAAAAAGTTGGTTAGTTATGGTGGGTGAAATTCGCGGGATATTGTTATGGATGCTGATTTACATACGTAAGATGTACATACATAAATTCACGTCTTATTCCCATGGGGGAAGGCAGAGACTACAGAACCTACGATCCTTACATACTCCTTTTGAATCGTTTATGTTCATACATCTGGTCATACGCACGCCGGTAGCGAGTACTACACACCACTACTAATGACGACACGGTTGGCACAGTGGTTGAGCGATTGACTGCTGCGCACCATGTCGCGGTTTCGATTCCCGCACGGAACAAATATTTGTAAGACCTACAAGTATTTGTTCCGAGTCTGGGTGTTTTTCGATCTATAATATGTATGTATTTACAAAAAAAAAATGTATATAAGTAGTTTATCAGCCATCTCGTTACCATAACACAAGCATTAGGTTGCTTAGCTTGGGACTAGATGGCGTTGTGTGAAATGTCCAAAGGATATTTATTTATTATTTATTATTTACCAGACCTTTCGGAAGAATATCACCAATATGTCTTCCTAGGCCGTCCCCCCTCCCGGCATTTCCACTCACATCTGCCTTGTAAATACTTTTGTTAGTCTGCTTTCATTCATCCTCTCTCTGACAAACATGGTAATCGATGCTCTTTCCTTCTTTGACTTTTGCTTAACAATGGAAGAACTATACTTCGACATCGCTACTATTTTATAAACATTCCTTAGTCATATTAATAACACGATAAAATCAGCGGGGCGTATCTCGCCGGGGGCTTGACCGTCCATAGTTTACTTTAGCACCTTTTTGCGATTATTTAACGCTCACCTTTTGGGATAATAATCTTTGTTGGACCACCGTAAATCGCTTCAACATTCTCAACAGGCAATAAATTGGCATAGATTTAGTGAATAACTTATCAACTATTCCGTTAATTGTTTTCTAATCTTACTATACTTGCGAAAGTTTGTATGGATGGATTATAATCTTGGATTTTTATCACATAGGATACTTTTTATCCCGATATTCTTAATGGTTCGAGATTTACGCGGGTGAAACCGCGGGGCGCTGCTAGGACTCAATAATTATATTTATTCATTGAATTCCATAATGTGAACATAGGTTGTTCAAAAACTCTCGATCATTCTGACTCTGTCGGGCACAGCAAAGACGGAAGAAGAAGCCGGCTCAGGAGAACAGTCTTTATATTTAAAAGGCAAGGGTTTAACATCTAGCCTTTTAGGAAGTAATGACCCTCATTTTTAGGGTTCCGTACCAAAATGGTAAAAAAGGAACCCTTATGTTGTGACTCAGTCTGTCTGTCTGTCACAGCTGGATATCTCAAGAACTAATAATGCTATCAACTTGAAATTTGGAACAGTTTTAGATGACGTTTACTCAACCATTTTGCAAATAAGAAAGAAATAAAACTATTTATATTTTTTTTGCAACAGGGACTGTAAGGGGTCTTAAAAATTCAAAGTAAAGCTACTAGGGCATGTGGGGTATCTTATGAAAGAGCGCTATTTGCAATTCTCAATTTTTTTTAGGCCGCATAGTTTTCGACTTTTGGTGAAAAATGTAAAAAAAATACCGTTCCCCCCATTATCTCCGAAGTTTGCAAAGAGTAAAATCTGAAATTATTCTATGTAATAGAAGTTTATGTAAAGATTACAGGAAAAATTAAACGATGTCTCTAAATAGTACACTTTTTCAGAAATCGGAACGGAACCCTCGGTGCGCGAGTCCGACTGGCTCTTGACCGGTTTTTCTTCTTTGACCATGTATGTAGGGTACAAAGTAAAGAGCAATTAAAATAATCAATATAAATTAAAAACCCCAGCAACCCGCCCATACATATAAACCAATCAACGCAATCACCCGTTGACTAATCAAAAACCAACCCTAAACCAGCCATCATTAATTTCGGCAAAAAAATAATAATAAAACATTTCAGCGCATCGAACCCGCAACATTACGATGCAGAATGACGACACACCAACTGAGTTAATGGTGTTTTTATCATCACGACAATCAATAAAGGGACCTCTTGTCCAATAAAAATGATTAATACCGAATGTGTCCACTCTCCTTTGATAGATACTGGACCTGAAATTTTGGGGCGAAATGTGAAAAATTGGGCCGCTGGGGAAGGGTTAAAAGTTTGGTATAAAGGGTACAGGTAGATTGGGGTTAGGGGTTATTATCTGGTATTATCGTTTGATTTTTTTTATGGATTTTTTTAGGTAGATATATTGATTACTTGAGTGAATGTGGATGCTATTACGAGTAGGGGAAGACTTAAGAAACGATGGATGGACTGTGTGAAAGATGACATGGCTAGAGAGGGGGTGATTACCGAGATGACGACTAATAGAGAAGTATACAAGAAAAGATGTGTTGTGCCGACCCCAAATAGGGCAAGAGATTTGAGAACTCTGTTATATCTAACTAGCTTCCGCCCGCGGCTTCGCCCGCGTGGTATGTCGACAAAAAGTAACCTATGTTCTTTTCCAGGTCATGGTCTACCCGTGTGCCAAATTTCATCCAAATCCGTTCAGCCGTTTGAGCACCCGCGGTTTCACCGGCGTAGATCGGGATAAAAAGTAGTCTTTGTGTTAATCCTGGTAATAAGCTACGTACATACCAAATTTCATCGAAATCGGTCCAGCCGTTTAAGCGTGAAGAAGTAACAAACATAAAAACACACACACAAACTTTCGCCTTTATAATATTAGTGTGTCTTGCCTTGCCTTGTCACTGCAGTAGATGTTTTAAAATGAGACATTACGTCACCCGGGTAAAAAGTTGAGGATTCTTATTACAACTCCCTCACTCTCTCTTTCTTATTATTCTTATATTCTTATCAACGAACATAACGTGAAGAAATTTGGAAACAAAATCTATATTTCACTTCTGTGTGTCTCTCACAATAAAGATAAAAAATATTATATAAATATCGAATTTCTGTTTTACACCTGACAAACTCTTTAGAGATAATATTAAGTTTATTGAGGCAATTCACTGTATTTCATCAAAATAAAATACATTCTGAAGCCTTAACACTATTAAAGAATCAAGTTAAAATAAAATAAAATATGAAATACACATTTATTTCATTCATTTCTAAAGTTACGAAGCCTTGTGCAATTGTAAATAAAAATAAAATAATTGGATTCCACTTTTATACAGCGTGACCTCTTTTTGACGTAAATTAACATCAATCATCGGGCTGATATTCGTTTCAGTTTCGGCTTATCTCAAATATATTTCAGGTTAGGTACAACACATTTATTTCTCAACGCCTGAAATAAATATGTGAGATTTTTACTTGTCAATTTGTATTTTGGGTCAGGTTTTTCAGGTATAATTTTACATGATTATATAAGGATATCTTCGATATTAGCTATTGTGTAAGGTTCACTTTAAACCTAAAGTAACCCCCTCCTGATCAGAAGGTCTAAGTAGCTAAATGTCCAACAGCGCGAAACGTCTAATGAGTAGTAAGTCTAATTAGCAAAATGTCCATGTAGCAAGACGTCCAACTATCAGATGGTCTGTATAGCAGAACGTCTAGTTAGCAAATCGTCAGTTTCTCAAAATGTCTGGATACTCAGGCACAAAATTCAACACACACATTGCATCGGGAGGGAAACGGACACGCCATTATAATGTGTACCTAAAGACTTGATATAAGACTCTTTGGTCTATGTACTCGTAGCGATAATAATTCGTCACCGCACACAATACGAAAGTGAACTCATTTGTTTTAAAAATAAATCACTCCGTTTCACACCGTTCTAATTTCAAAGTTGATCTCAATTAAAACGCCGCCGGCCATCGAGGTGTGTATCAGCAATAACATCGTCAGTCTAGCCCTTTCCCAACTATGTTTTTCAGTTAAACAGGATGCACAACAACTATAACACACAACAGCAACACAAACCACACACAACTACAACACAACACACAACAACAACACAACAACAAACACAACAACTACAACAACAACACATACAACTATTTACAAGAACAACACTACAACACACAACAACAACTACAACTTCAACAACAACTATTTCTTATTGTCCCTCGGCAAACTTTATTTTAAAATAAATAACATTAAAGGCTGATATAGAAATCCGACCACTGACGAAACACGAAATTTGAACATTAAGAAAATAGTTGTACTGTTGATGTATTAAATTATTATTACTATCAGTGACAACAATAGAAACAAATTACTTTGGGGTTACATGTGCCACTTTTTTGGATAATGGTAACTCAATTTAACAAATAATGGCGGTATAAGGCTTCATTATTTTGTGTGTTGCCAGAGCTACAATACCCCGTATGTCACGTCCACCTCTGACATGCCCTAATTACGTGTCGGTGCATTGCACCCGTCACTCAAAGACAGCCTCATATGCCTGTAATTTCACCAGCATCCACGCCTTTAAAACTGGGGCATAGTTACGTTGCATGGTTGCAGAAATAGAGGAACTACTAAGATAAATATCTGATTTAAAGATACAATGTTTTATTCTGAATTAAAACAGTATTTACATAAACAGGCTGTTTCTTTCAAGGTGTCAAGCCAGTGCGAGCTGATAGTAGAGTACCATACCTATCGATTTAACTCCCATGTATGTTTTGTAGTTTTCGAGTTAATAGGTCTTTACCTATGAAATTGCCGTTTTGTATGAAAAAATTTAAACGAATTTTTTTCATGTATTTTTTATTTGTATTAATCGAAGTAATCACCCATGCAATCAATGCATCTTTGCCAACGCAGTGGCAGTTTATTGATGCCCTTCTTAAAGAAATCAGCTGGTCGGGAGGCAACAAATTCTTCAAAGGCATTTTGTACTGCCTCTCGGGTATTGAATTTTTTTCCCGCCAAGAAGTTATCCAAATTCTGGAAAAAGTAGTAGTCTGTAGGCGCAAGGTCTGGTGAGTAGGGCGGATGACGGAGAGCTTCCAACCCCAGTTCTCGCAACTTGGAGACCGTCTGCTGTGCAGTATGAGGTCGCGCTTTGTCGTGCAGGAGCAGCGGAGACGAGCGATTGACCAATGCTGGTTGGAGATGTGCCAGCTTCTCCATCATTGTGTTCAGTTCTTCACAGTACACATCTGCAGTAATGCTCACCCCATTTGGTAAGAAGCTGTGATGAATCACACCGGCGCTAGACCACCAAACAGTGACTATCACTTTTCTAGGGGTAAGTTTTCGTTTAGGGCATTGTTTAGGTGCTGAACCAGGATCCAACCAACTTGCTGAGCGCTTGTGGTTATCAAACAGAATCCATTTTTCATCGCAGGTAACAATGCGGTTCAAAATTCCTTCATTTGTGTGTCTGTTGAGCAGTGCAAGGCACGTCTCGACGCGTACTTCGCGCTGGCGATCATTGAGTTCGTGCGGCACCCATTTGTCAAGCTTTTTTACCTTGCCAATTTGACGCAAATGGACCAATATTGTTTTGACGCTAACGTCGAAAGCTGCTGCTAATTAGCTTTTTGTGGAAATGAGAGAGACGAGAAAAGTTTTTAAGCAAAAGTTAAAGTTTTGTCAGGATAATGAGTAACAAATTAAGATGAACATTTTGGCATCGGAACATAGGGGCAAGCAGTTTCAAAAATTTTGGAAATCCACGCAAAGGTTGAGTCCAAAACCTGCGGTTCCGGTGAGCGTCAACGGCATGACTGAGCCTGGGGAGATTGCGGATATGTTTAGGAGGCATTTTGGAGTGACCTCGCGGCTTCAATCGGAGCGACGGGGTGATGTAGCTGAGAGATTATCTGGTGTTCCAGTTTATATTTCATCAAAGGAAATACGGAACATCATACAGTCGATGACCAGGGGCAAATCTCCAGGTCACGATGGCCTCAGCATAGAGCACTTCCAGTATGCCGGTCCGCATCTCCCAAGAGTCCTATCTATGCTGTATAATCTTTGTGTGAGACACTCGTATTTACCAACTGATCTGATGAAGACGATAGTTGTGCCCATAGTCAAGAACAAGACCGGCGATGTCTCAGATAAGGATAACTATAGGCCAATATCGTTGGCTACTGTAACAGCGAAGGTGCTTGATGGTGTGCTTGAGCGAAGGGTAACTGGACAGCTCAATTTACATGATGCACAATTCGGTTTTAGAGCTGGGCTGTCCACGGAAACTGCGATTCTGGCGCTCAAGCACACGGTCAGGTACTACACTGATAGAAACACACCCGTGTATGCGGCTTTCTTGGACCTCTCCAAGGCATTTGACCTGGTTGATTATAATATCTTATGGTCGAAATTGCGGGAGCAAGGTCTTCCTAATGAGCTTATTAAGCTCTTAGACTACTGGTATGACCACCAAATCAACCAGGTCAGATGGTTGGGTGCGTTGTCTGGGGCGTATGGGTTGGAGTGTGGGGTAAGGCAGGGGGGGTTGACTTCCCCGGCGCTCTTCAGTCTATACGTCAATAATTTGATCGAGGAGCTCAGCAGCACTGGTATCGGATGCTCTATTGATGGTAAAAGTATTAATAGTATTAGTTATGCAGACGATATGGTGCTGCTGAGTCCCTCGATTGATGGTCTCAGACGAATGCTTGAGATTTGTGAGAGGTACGCCACGTCTCATGGTTTAGTGTACAATGTGCGGAAGAGTGAACTTGTGGTGTTTAGGGTAGGTACTAAAAAGCCTGGGACAGTTCCTCCGGTACGCCTTTATGGTGTACCACTAAATAGAGTGACGCATTTTAAATACCTTGGCCACATCGTTAATGAAGACTTGAATGATGACAGTGATATAGAAAGGGAGCGAAGAGCGTTGTCGATCCGATGTAATTTGCTGGCCCGTAGGTTTGCACGATGTAGTAAGGAAGTGAAACTCACTCTGTTTAAGGCGTTTTGCCAGTCTTTCTACACGTGCAGCCTATGGGTTAGACATACGCAGAGGGCCTACAACGTTCTTCGGGTGCAGTACAATGACGCCTTTAGGGTGCTGTTGGGGCTCCCGAGGTTCTGTAGCGCATCGGGCATGTTTGCTGAAGCAGATGCTGATAGCTTTCAAGCTATCTTGCGAAAAAGAACAGCATCCCTGATGCGAAGGATTCGGGGGAGCACCAACAGCATTTTAAAGGTGATAGCGAATAGGTTTGATTGCCCGTTCCAGGGGCACTGGACCCGTATGCACTGCTGCAGGTCTGGTGCCGCGGGAAGCGGACATAGTTATAAGTATTTAAATTAGGTGTATTTTGTTACTTTTGTTTTATTTTATTTTAATCAGGATTTTTACTAACATAGTTTTATAAGTGTTACTAACAACTATATGAATCATGTGTTCGAATTAAATAAATAATAATAATAATAATAATAATTCAGCCGTAGATTGTGTATCATCAGCTTCCACAATCGCCTTTAATTCGTAATTGTCGACCAAAGTCTTCGGACGACCGCGAGGTTCATTTTTCAGGTCGAAATTTCCAGAACGGAAGCGAGCAAACCAATAACAGGTGGTGCGTTGGTTTGTAGTGTTAGCTCCGTAAACGTCGTTGATGTTGCGTGCCGCTTGTGCCGCGTTGCTGCCACGACGGTACTCATATTCCATAATTACTCGAATTTTTAACGACGAAAAAGATTGAAATGCGATGAAAATGTAACACTAATCAATAAACAAATGACTACTTTTGGAAAAAAAAATCCATGTTTTTAAAATAAAATTAATTTGAAATTAGAATTCTTAGCCAAACAAAAATTATTTTGATTTGAAATGGCCAGTACTGCAGAACGGCAATTTCATAGGTAAAGACCTAATATTTTGGATGTCTCATCAGTAGGTAAGTAGGTAGGTAGTGGTTAAGGATAGTATAGTAGGTATAAAATTTACGTTTTTATAATTAAATGAGCTCTGCTTAAACGTAGAGGAAAAATCAGGATTGACAAAAATATGCAAAGATAATAATAAATTGTAAAATATGAAAATCACAAGATTATACACCACTTTCAACGACCGATTTCAGCAAATAATACATACAGTACATTCAGTACATTCTTCTTCTATTTAGTACATTCTTGTTCAAAGTTGACCAAAAAAAAAGCATATAATTAGGGTTCCGTACCAAAATGGTAAAAAAGGAACCCTTATGGTGTGACTCAGTCTGTCTGTCTGTCTGTCTGTCTGTCTGTCTGTCTTTCTGTCTGTCTGTCTGTCACAGCTGGATATCTCAAGAACTACTAATGCTATCAACTTAAAATTTGGAACAGTTTTAGATGACGTTTATCCAACTATTTTGCAAATAAGAAAGAAATAAAAATATTTATATATTTTTTGGCAACATGGACTGAAAGGGGGTCTTAAAAATTAAAAGTGGGGCCACTAGGGCATGTGGGGTATCATATGAAAGAACGCTGTTTGCAAATTCTCAAACATATTTTTTCTTTTTTTTAAGCCGCTTGGTTTTCGACTTTTGATGAAAAATGTAAAAAAAAATACCCTTATCTCCGAAGTTTGCAAAGCGAAAAATCTGAAATTATTCTATGTGATAGAAGTTTATGTAAAGATTACAGGAAAAATAAAACGATGTCTCTAAATAGCACACTTTTTCAGAAATCGGAACGGAACCCTCGGTGCGCGAGTCCCACTCGCTCTTGACCGGTTTTTTTTTTAAAGTCAACAATCTCGTTGAATCAGGAAAAATATCGAAAAAAAATTATAACTCGAAATCTACAAAAAATCGTAGAACACAAATGGGGGTTAAATCGATAGGTATGGTACTCGGCTATCAGCTCATATTGGCTTGACACCTTACAAGAAACACTGTAGAATAACTTATACCTAATTAATTAATAAAAATAACAAAAACATATCCTATCTAAACTAAAACTATTCACAAAATCGGTGACACTTGGTCAAAAATTATTTGTTATTTAAGCATGACTGGTACAATAAATTTTAACTAAACAAAGTCCCACTGCCGCGTATGTCTGTTTCAATGCGATAAAGTCAAAAAGTACCGAACGGATTTTCATACGGTTTTCACCAATGAACGGAGTGATTCAGTGTATAATATACATTAAGGTTTTTTGTAAATTAGCTGAAATATGACGATAATTATTTAGGATGTCGGAAAAAATCATGCTGACTGGGAGCTTTAAGCCCACCATATACGGCAAAGATATATCGTAGCGATTTGTATTTGCACACTTATATCGGACGGCCCTATGTTTTCGATATGAACGTTCCCATGTAATATTTTCCGACAACCACGCGGGCGAAGCCGCAGTCAAAAGCTAGTTATAAATAAATACGAAAGTTTTTTGTTTGTTATTTACGCTTTCACGCTTAAACGGCTGAACAGATTTTTATGAATGTTGGCACATAGGTAGACCATGACCTGGAAAAGGAAATAGGTTTTCATGCCGGATCGCTGATGAAGCCACGGGCAACAGCTAGTATTAATACAATATTTAAGTTTAATAATTATAGAGAGGTAAGGAGGAGCTCGTGGCTAAGTCGATCGTCAAGTCTAACAGCCGCACGGGTCGATCCATCAGGTTAAGCTACGCTTGCCGGGGTTGGTCCATTAATGGGTGACCATCTTTACATACTGAGACTCCTCCGTGACTCGGAAAGCACGTTAAGCCGTTGGTCCCAGCTGTCATTCGTGGATCTTTGACAGTCGTTACGGGTCGTCAGAAGCCTGAAAGTCTGACAACCAGTCTTACTAAGGTGTATCGTATTACCAAGTTACTGGGTTGTGGAGGTCAGATAAGCAGTCGCTCCATGTAAAATACTGGTATTCAGCTGTATCCGGTTGGACTGGAAGCCGACCCAACATAGTTGGGAAAAGGCTAGGCAGATTGAATTATAGATAGGTAAGGATGCTTCAAATTTTAAAATGGGCGATCTTGTTAACTGTGAATTTTGGAACAAAACCTTATAAATTTGGGATGAAATCTTTTCAGATTCTAATATGAATACTCTTCATACCTTAGTTTCTACAAAGTGCCAACAGTAATATATTTACAAAACCAACTCCTTATCTTACCGCTAACTCTGCGCGCCGTCTGACTGAAATGGGGTCAGTAGAACGCCCGCTTCACACTATTTATAATACTAAGTTTAAGTTAAATGTTGGTGTACATAACTTTAAAGTATACTTAAGTACCTTGTTGAGTTTTGCTTGTGAGAGAAAACATTATGTTGAGCCAAGAAATTTTAATAATGGCTAGTAAATTACACTCATTTGTCATGAAAGAAAGTTTTTGACCGCGAGTGTTTCTAGGTGTAAGTCTGGGTGGATTTAAGTTTCTAAGATATTTTTAGAGTTCCGTACCTCAAAAAGGAAAAAAACGGAACCCTTATAGGATCACTTCGTTGTCCGTCTGTCTGTCAGTCTGTCACGACACTTTTTCTCAGGAAGGCGTGGAGGTATTAAGTTGAAATTCATATCAAATGCGAAGATCTACGGCCCCTTGGAGCTGTAAAAATCAAGCTCCTAAGTCAAACAATAAAAAAATACGACTATTTATGCGACATATTTTGATACTCGCAAATAAATCAAAACCTGGGTATTTCCCGTTGACCTAGAATCATGAAATTGGGCAAGAAGCAAGGCTCACCTCACAAGTAAAGGAAAAAGTCCGAAAATCGTTAATTTGTAGATTTATCACATATATAATTTTTTTTTTGCGATTACTAACTCACATTAGTTAGAGAACTGACCGTGACGTATATCGATGTATTTGAGAACATGTTTTTCAACAACAAAGTTTTTGATTTTGGAATAAATTCATTCCAAGTACCGTACCGTACCGTACCCTTCATTGTGCATGGTCCGACACGCACTTGGCCGGTTTTTAGGGTTCCGTACCAAAATGGTAAAAAAGGAACCCTTATGGTGTGACTCAGTCTGTCTATCTGTCTGTCTGTCTGTCTGTCTGTCTGTCTGTCTGTCACAGCTGGATATCTCAAGAACTACTAGTGCTATCAACTTGAAATTTGGAACAGTTTTAGATGACGTTTACCCAACTATTTTGCAAATAAGAAAGAAATAAAAATATATGTATTTTTTTTGCAACATGGGGTGAAAGGGGGTCTTAAAAATTCAAAATGGAGCTACTAGATCATGTGGGGTATCATATGAAAGAACGCTGTTTGGACATTCTCAAACATTTTTTTTATTTTTTTAGGGCGCCTAGTTTTCGACTTTTGATGAAAAATGTAAAAAAAAATACCGTTCCCCCCCCCCCCCCTTATCTCCGAAGTTTGCAAAGAGAAAAATCTGAAATTATTCTATGTGATAGAAGTTTATGTAAAGATTACAGGAAAAATAAAACGATGTCTCTAAATAGCACACTTTTTCAGAAATCGGAACGGAACCCTCGGTGCGCGAGTCCGACTCGCTCTTGACCGGTTTTTTTCTTTTACAAATGTACAGAATAACGAAACTTTTAGTCTGTATTCCCATGAAGCATTAGTAAGGGTTGTGCTCTTATTTCCCCAGTTATGTTTTACCTACAAGCATATTTTTACTTGGGTGGAGACTGCGAATCGGCAAATGTAAGGTAGGACGCACTCAAGCTAGGTGGAGCGACGTTCTTCGCAAGTTGCTGTTAACAGCTGGATGAGAGTTGCCGAGAATCGAGCTGTATGGCGTGCGAAACCATCTAAGTATACTCTTTTCAATTTTTACCCGACCCGAAAAGGAGGGTTATGTGTTTGTTTTGTATGTATGTGTGTCCGTTTCTTTGTTCCCTCGTAACTCCTAAACGAATGAACGGATTTGGATAAATTATACATCTTTAGATTTGTCTTGGTAGCGCGAGTGTCACTGGCTATATTACAATCAAAAATAAAGTAAAATGACGGATTTGGGGTTACATATTGTGGAGTTCGAATTTTTTATGTCTTCTAATACCATTGAGTGGGGTATCAAAATGAAGGGTTTTAAAAGGTGATCACAAAAATATATAAGTACAACTTATATGTTTAAAATTAATTCGATGTGACAAATTCAATTTTGATAAAAAAAAATTCGTTGAGCAGAGCTAAGACCTCGAAGGCTTGGCTATTTGTGCACTTATTCAAAAAAGCTTTTAAATAACCCTCACGACCAAAATTCCTTGCAAGAACTCTTTCACATTTGTAAACTAAAAAGCTAGAAATAAAAAAGTAATTAAAAAAAACTGAAAAACCCGACTACAGTAAAAAACTAAAACTGAAAAGCTAAAAACAAGCCTATTTTAAATTCAATAAAAGTTGGAAGCAATGGGTCCCGCCATTCTATTTTTATTATATTTTCAAACTCCAAACGGGTCCCGCCCGCTTCCAACTTTTATTAAATTTAAAATGGGCTTGTTTTAACTTTTCAGTTTTAGTTTTTTACTGCAGTCGGGTTTTTTAGTTTTTTTTTAATTACTTTTTCCACAGCGTTTATTCTACTTTCATGCATCTTTTGCCAGACACTACATTTACTTCCATTCATAAGAGTAGGTACTAGCACACCACTGTGAGCAGCCAGTCGAGCACGTTTGGACATCAATTGGTTGGTCTCAATCGAATGTATAGCACCATTCAACAATCAACATTCAATCATAATAATAATTTACAAAAAATATATATAATGGGCTCTAAGATTGTTCTGAGAGCCGTGGAATACCTCTCCACGCCTCAAGCACCTCGAGACATGTTGCCCCCTAGTCGCTACGTCACTAAGTGCTAGCGACAGTTTCCGGGAGCCCATTATTGAGTGTGCAAGTCACCCCCTGACATTTTTTCCGTGTAATAAAACATTGATCAGACAGGGGCCAGTCCTTTCGTAGTTTTCTAGGTACCAGTGCACTTTAGCCACCCAATTCCATAGTCCAATCTTTGTTTCCTTATCCTGCAATAGTCGTACACCAACTGGGTGTCCTTGGGCTTGTCCTTGGGTGCACTTGCATAGTGCATACAGGGATAATCGTCGGTTGGTGCCTCATTTAATTGAAAGCGTCTAACGGGCCTCTGCAAGTTGGCTTCGGCCCCTCGTACGCCTTCCAAAGGTACGGTCCCCAGACTACCGAGATATGTTAAAGGCAACAAAATAATATAAAACTTTTATTTTTCTCTACACAAGTTAGGTGCTTGATAATATTTGACAATGGTGGTCGAACAAGGAGCTAACTTTGTAAGAGATTGGTGAATGAAATAGGTTTAAATGAAGACCTGTATTAAAGGTCACCAGGGCTCTCTAATTTGGGCCATCATAACAATGCAGTACTTATAGGTAACTAAGGTAGGAAACAAAATATAAAAAAAAAAAAAAAAAAGTTAGTGGAAATACCAGAGTGTGTGAGTAACCGGAGAAAGTGTATAAAAGTGATGTGAGAGTGTATGTGAGAGGTTGCTTGAGTGAGTGTGGTAAAATTATCATTCATTCAGTTATTTTTAATAAATAAAAATGTTTATTTCAATTACAAAGTGCTTTGTCATAAATGTTTTGGATATTTCCTTTTAAGCAAGAGTTGCTTGTGTTAGAAGACTCCACTCTTCCGCTAGGATTATCTACAATCGCAATTGAAAACAATATGGTAAACATAAAAAGAAAAAAAACCGGTCAAGAGCGAGTCGGACTCGCGCACCGAGGGTTCCGTCCCGATTTCTGAAAAAGTGTGCTATTTAGAGACATCGTTTTATTTTTTATGTAATCTTTACATAAACTTCTATCACATAGAATAATTTCAGATTTTTGTCTTTGCAAACTTTGGAGTTAAGGGGGCGACGGTGTTTTTTTTTTTACATTTTTCATCAAGAGTCGAAAACTGGGGTTTAAAAAAAATAAAAAAATGTTTGATAATGTGCAAACAGCGCCCTTTCATATGATACCCCACATGCACTAGTAGCCCCACTTTGAATTTTGAAGACCCCCTTTCAGTCCCTGTTACAAAAAAAATTTAATAATGTTTACTTCTTTCTTACTTGCTAAATTGTTGGGTAAACATTGTCTAAAATTTTTACAAATTTCAAGTTGATAGCATTAATAGTTCTTGAGATATCCAGCTGTGACAGACAGACAGACTGAGTCACACCATAAATTCCTTTTTTACCATTTTGGTACGGAACCATAAAAAGGAAACAAAAAAAAAAGGAAACTCATAATGAATTTATCGATACAAAGAAAAAGGCAACAATGCGTGTGTATGTGTGGTGTACACAAGTATGTGTGAGTGTATGTGAGTGTGAGGATGTATAGAGTGTTTTAATTAAAAATTCAAATATACAGGGTGTAAGGGACAGCCCTCCGCAAACTCACAGGGTGCATTCAGCTCCTCATTATGAATCATATTCCACCGGAAATTTTCTCAGGAAAATTTTAATTTTTTTAATAATTTTTCAGTTACATTTTCTTTATTACAGTGTAAAATTACATTGTGTGTTCGCAGCACTCCATTTATGTAAAAAAAAACAGCAAAAAAAAAAACTGAAAACAAAAAACCAGCAATGGATGTAGAAATACTCTAACGAACTACGCGTGAAATCAGCTGTTCACTTTCTGTCTAGCTACAGAGTTCATCGAACTCACTGCATACCTATTACCTACCCCTCCCAGCCAGTAATAGACGCTCCAATTTATACATAGGAACATAAACAAATCAGGTTTATTGGAGTCCCAAAACGTTCCTGAAAAAATTTCATGTACCGGTCATCTTAGTATGATGTACTGAATTCACCCTATCAGTTTGCGGAGGGCTGTCCCTTACACCCTGTATAGTCCGACTATAGATATAAGTAAAAGTAAAATTTTAAAGACGAGAAAATTCGTTCTATAGTCAAAAACGTAGACAATACACAAACAAATTGCCTGACGATAACTTAGAAACCTTAGTACTACATAATATTGTGCTTTGACGAGTTAAACAGAGCTACAATAACTACTATACACCTACATTATTTAGCTAAAATAAACACATTTGAAATACATGCAGGTTTTCAGGTAACAGAAACCTTTAAAAAACATATACAACCAACATCAAAGACACCAGAAAATAAATGTTAAAGTAAAAAGAATCTTAGTACACATGATAAAATATCATAAAACCAATTTAAAATACTGTGTACCACAAACCTTTTGAACGTTCAATAAAATTGAAATGCACCCGATGAAATCGCTTATAAAATTCTAAAAATTCCCATTTCACCGCTTATCCACGGCGTACATTTGTACCCCTATAGATATACGTTCTTATTCTGAATATTGAGAAATTCTAGATGTAAACGTGACGCCGTAGATGGGTTGGAGACCTAAACGTTCTCATATTACGTGACGCGTACTGCCGATCGGATCGAGTTTTTTGGATGTAGCGTTAGTGCGATTCTGTTGACCGATCTGTGGATTGTTGTGGCTTAGTTTAGAAAAGCTTTCTATCAGATTTCGAGAGGATTTTTCAAACTGAGTCTATCAATATTGGTGAAGTCTTTTTCGGTAAATAAATGTAGGAATTGGAATAAAATGGTCAGTTTTCATGACCGATTAAGAGTAATTTTGTAGACAATCCCGTTGACTTTGTACTGTGGATTTTTGAAGACTGTTTAAGCTGGTAATCGACAAAAAATAAAACAATTAGTATGCACTTGCTGCTGGTATTAAGGATACCTATAGTGTTGATTATCTAGCAACTCGACCCTGCTTCGCACGATTTTCACGACTTAATAAAACATAAAGGTTTCTATATTTTAAATAATTAATCTATTATAATAATTGTAATAAGTGCTCATATTTTGTTTAAGGAAATCTCAAAACGGCTTGTTGACACTTCCCGTGACCCAAGGGCTGGCTTTTACCTTGGCCAGAGGATCAGCATTGCCATACAACGTGGCAATGCCGCCAGTCTCTTGGGTACTCTACCAGTCGACAGCGATGCGGAGGAATTTTTCGACGCCATATTTTAGTTTTTTATTAGTTTTAGTTTAATTAAGATATTATATTTTTAAGTTATTTTAGCTTATTTTTTGTGAATAAATAAATGATACAATTTTATAATAATTATATGAACGTTCCGGAATACATTTTTTAAATGATAGTGAAAACCGCATCAAAATCCGTTGCGTAGTTTAGAAGAACAATGCGGCCACACAAACAGACACGAAAAGCGACTTTGTTTTATTATAAGTAAAGATATTATACAGGGTGTTAAAGTAGTCGCGGGCCATAGCTTAGGGGTAGGTTAAGTATCGATAAAGGAACCCAGGAAAAAAAAAACAAAAAAAATATTGCAAGATCAACCTAATTTAGTTACTAACTTAACACTTTGAGCGGAGCGACGTTATAATACGTAAAATTTGATAAACGCTATTTGACACAACCTTTAATCACGTCAGCAAAAAATATGTCTTTCTTTAAAGAACGTGTATAAACGGCTGCGGCCTATACCAATTCCTTCAAGCTAGGTACGTCATCGCGCCTTAGAGCATTTAACTATGGAGATGGCAAGCAGCGAATCACCGAACAACATTTTCTGCCACTTTATGCGGGGGGCGAGGAAAACACATACAGCACACTACGAAAATTTGACAGTGCTAGTGATGTGACACAAACAATGAGTGATATTTCATTACATGAATGAATGAATAAATGTTCATTCATTTTAATTTCTTGTATGTATACGTACGGCTACAGATCACGCTATACAGGGTTATTGGTAAAACACCAGCAACCTCTTTAGGGGTCATTGTACTCATCATTATGAACAACTTTTAATGAAGGACCAAACCTGAAATCGCGAAAAAAAAATCAGCTGCTCCCTACATTTTGACGAGTTTGATGTAGATAAAAATGTACTGAACAGCTGATTTTTTTTTCGCGATTTCGTGTTTTGGGCCCATAGTAAAAGTTGTTCATAATGATGAGTACAATGACCCTTTAAGAGGTTGCTGGTGTTTTACCAATAACTCTGTATATTTCCAGTATAAGCTGATCTCGCATTGTATAGGATTTCCTTATAATTAGAGATCAGTGTAAACTGGAAATGTATAAAGCTTGATGTGTAGTCGTGTGTACCTACACAAAAATACGCAATATGATTAATGCCTGCGAAACTACGTAGGTAGCCAGTAATGACCAAAAAATGTATAGTGCTTTAGAAAAAGAACGATTGTATTTATTTATAGAGTCAAATATTTTTTCAAATAACATATTGCTGGACCAGACGGTCGATTCAGTAAAAATCTCACCGTGAAAACTTAAGTGAAGTAAGTTTGTTTTTGCTAGGAATTGACACTATTGACAGCTCACTCGACGCTCACTTCACCTAAGTTTTCACGGTGAGATGGTTACAGAATCGCACTGCAGTGCCTTTCCCTATCATTCTGCATTTAGGGTCGGCAACTCGGGATACATACTGAGCCCCGTTTTATAATGCGGGCTTATTGTAGGTATACGTGTCAAAAAAGTAGGAAGTGTAGAATATAAATAATAAAACAACACAGCCAATTTTATTATTTCGTTAAAAATAACACTTTTATTTTTATTTATTTATTATTTATTAAAACTTTATGCACAAGTAAAAAAATACTATACAAAGGCGAACTTAATGCCTTAGGCATTTTCTACCAGTCAACCTTAGGGTGATGCAGAGACAAAACATGGTAGGTGCAACACAAGGGATAGATAACTGGCAAAAGAATAAATACTAATAAATACACGTCTTTTACCCGTTCGGTTTCTTTTTTTTACAACTATTTGAGTTCGGTGTTTACTAGCTAACTAATTCAATAAACTAAATGAGGTGTTTGATATTTTAGTAGGAAAACATGCGAGTGTTTCATAGCCATAGTCTAGTTCATAGCGGCTTCATAGCCATGGGCTAGTTCATAGTGGCTTCATAGCCATAGTCTAGTTCAATGACATTAAACATCTAGACGTTGCCATGATTACAGTGTGAAGCGTGGAAGTGAGACACATATGTATACGAAATTTTATTATTATCTCCTCACCGCTGTCACTGTGGCGAAGTTGTCAACAGCCTCGGACACCACGGCCTGTCTTGCAGCCGAATTGCGGGTCGCTTAGCGCGGCACGCTAACATCAATGACATCATCCGACGAGCCCTTGTCACCGTCGGCGTTCCAGCTGTATTAGAACCCAATGGCTTGGCACGCGACGATGGCAAGAGACCGGACGGCATGTCATTATTTCCATGGAAGGTGGGTAGGCCTTTAGTGTGGGACGCAACGTGTGTCGATACTCTTGCGCCATCCCACATTCATGGCTCGGCGTGCTGTGCTGACACTGCTGCTGCGGCTGCGGAAAACCTCAAGCGGCGGAAGTATAATAACCTTATCGGTTGTTGACGCCAATTTAACTACCTATGTAAAGAGACGCATGAACCTACATTGAACTAGTTGCCAATAAACCTCGTAAAGAACAGACGTATTTCATTTTAAAATCCAATGACACAGTGCAATCAATAGTAAACCTTATCGCTCAGTACATTTGGTCGAAAACGAGCCGGATACAACCGCATCAAGCATTGACGGAGCGCTGCCTCGAGAACAATAGACCCGCATTCCATTGAGAGATAAGGGAACACCTGGTGTTGTTTTGCACGGATTTCTTAGAATTGGTCAATTAGTGTGTGTGCAAAGTGTATCGGTGTATCATTCGAACATTTATAACTTGTAAACAAACAGACGACATTTGAAGATTCTTGTGATTTAAACATAAACAATGTCAACTCAAGCAGACCAAGCGCTATGTGTACTAGAAGATATAATGTCAACACTCAAAAAGACTCAAATAAACCTTAAAAAGTGCCCAAAAGAACGGTTATCGAAACCTGCCTATTTACAAACTCGTATTGAAACGATTGAAGAATACTGGGTAGCTTTTAAGAAAGCACACCATGATTTATTGATAAGTACAACTCGGGAAGAACGTGAGGACATTCCGTACTACGTAAATGATGAATTCCTCCTTCATGAAGACTTATACATAAGTATGTTAGGAGATCTTAGAGAAATGTTGGCTTCATGTACGAGAACTTTGAAGACGACTGACCAACCTTCATGCAGCAATACGTCGTGTGATGGAAAATTACGTACTAAAGTGATGCTACCTAACATACAACTCCCTCCGTTTTCCGGTAACTATGAAGAATGGCCTACATTTAAGGACTTGTATGTGTCATTAATTCATGAATGCACTACACTAAGTGAAGTTGAAAAATTACATTATTTAAAGACCAGTATCACGGGCGAAGCAGCATCATTATTGAAGCACGTTCAGGTGACGGGTGCTAATTATATTCAAGCTTGGGAAACGCTGAATCACAGGTACGATAATAGGCGCATAATAGTAAATGCATTAATGAAGCGATTATTTTATCAGAAAAAATGTACCAATCAAACTGCGGCTCAGCTGAAAGCTCTCCTGGATTGTACCACTGAGGTTATTAACAGCCTCAAAAACGTAAAAGTGCCTACCGATTCATGGGATCCTGTAATTATATTTCTGGTTGTACAAAAGCTGGACCCGGAGTCACACAAAGAATGGGAACAGACTGCCTACTCAGTGAACGCTCAAGAGCTGCCTACATGGAAGGAATTGCGCGAGTTTTTAGAAGCCAAATTCCGGACGCTTGAAATGATTTCCCCTACGACTACCACTAAACCTACCAAAGAGCGTGTTCTTCATGTTATAGCAACAGAAAATGATAAACAAAAACCATGTGCTTTGTGTAAAGAAACGCACACACTGTGTCATTGCAGCTTATTCAATAAAATGACCATTGATGAAAGAAGCGAACATGTCAAAGCAAACAAACTATGTTTCAACTGCCTTGGGGCGGGACATTCGGTGTTCAAGTGCCGTATGCCAATGTCTTGCCGCACCTGTAAGAGACGACATCACACACTTTTACATCAACCAAAGAAGATTGATGAAGCGGCTCCGAATGTAGAAACCAAGCAACCGACTTCATCCAGCCAAGCAGATGTAGAAGAGAAGAAAGTTCATACAATGATTGCGTCTCATTATACCGCGGGGCAGAAGATATCTCTATTGGCTACCGCAGTAGTAATTTTGAAGAGCGAACAAGGACACACTACTGTTCTAAGAGCGCTGATAGACTCAGGATCTCAAGCATGTTTTATAAGCGAGAAGGCAACTCAGATCCTGAACCTAGAAAAATCATCAGTAAATCTAATCGTCTCCGGAATGGAATCCATGAAAGTCAGAGTCAAGCATGAGGTCAAGTTTCAAGTATTGTCACGATGGGAAGACCAATTCAATTTACCTATCAGAGCCTACGTGATGTCCAAGCCCTTGACCTCAAACATACCTATAAACACCACGATGGGGACTAATTGGCCGCATATAGCAAACCTCCAACTAGCAGATACAAATTATTATGCATCAGGACCTATTGATCTGTTGTTGGGTGTAAACGAATATGCAGCAATTCTCAAGCAAGGACTTATTAAAGGTCCACCAGACACACCATGCGCCCAAAATACCTACTTGGGATGGATTTTAATGGGTGGAATAACAATTAAACTGAACGCACGAGAAAAATCATTGACGGCCATGAAGCAAGAAATTAACATAGAAGATTTACTGACCACAATATGGGAAGTTGATACGGACACAAAAAGAAAACTTACCCTAACTGAACAACTATGTGAAAACATATACGAGAAGACACACAAGCGAGATAAAGACGGAAAATATATAGTCAAGCTACCGTTTAAAACAGAACAACCAAAATCAGTAGAAGGCAACACAAGAGAAATAGCAAAAAGAAGACTCCTTCAACTAGAAAAAAGATTAAATCAAAATACAGAACTGAAGCAAGAATACACAAAGGTGATCAACGAATATAAAGAATTAAAACATATAGAAGAAATACCTAAGGATGAAATAAATAATAAATCAGTATACTTACCTCACCATGCGGTGATCCGTAGTGACAAGGAAACAACGAAGACTCGTGTTGTATTCGACGTTTCGTGCAAGGGCTCCAACGGTATTTCACTAAATGATGAACTTTGTTGGGTCCTATATTACAAGACGATTTGAGAAGTATAATTATTAGATGGAGAATTCATGCTGTTTGTTATGTTTCTGACATTCACAAGATGTACAGAATGATCTGGACAAGCAAAGAAGACATCGACTATCAAAGAATTCTATGGAGAGATAATACATCAGAAGACATCAAAGATTACAGACTTTTGACCGTGACATTTGGAACGGCTTCCGCACCATATCTCGCCGTAAAGACACTCATGCAGTTGGCTGATGACGAAGGTGATAAATATCCCGAAGCTGCAAAGATATTGCGTGAAGATCTTTACGTTGATGACGTCATGTCCGGAAACGATGATCTGGAACAAGCTATAAGAATCAGTCAAGATCTCAAAAAGCTACTGCGTCTAGGTGGCTTCGAACTGAAAAAATGGTCATCTAACAACCGTGATTTCATGGAGACTATTGAACCAAGTGAAAGATCATCCAATGCACATCTAGAACTAAAAATTGATGGAACAATTAAAGCCCTGGGCATACAATGGAATTTGGGTAGAGACCAATTCGAATATAATCTGAACTTACCAGTTATCGGCAAAGCAATCACGAAGCGAAGCATTCTATCCGACATTCAAAAGTTATTCGACCCGCTCGGATGGATTGCACCTTGCCTTGTCATGGCGAAGATTTTAATTCAACAACTCTGGCAAGAAAAGATTGATTGGGACGAAGTCTTGAATACGACACTGGCTGAAAAATGGGCTACAATAAGATCTGATCTCGAACATGTAAATGGAATCTACATTAATAGATGGATGGGAACGTCAAGCTCGAGACAAGATTCTATAGAAATCCACGGTTTCTGCGATGCCTCTATACAAGCATATGGGGCTGTGGCATACTGCCGAGTCACAAACTCAGATGGCACAGTAAAAAGTACAATCATTGCTGCAAGAACAAGAGTAGCTCCTTTGAAAACTATTTCATTGCCTCGACTAGAACTGTGTGGAGCTTTGCTTCTATCCAAACTACTTAATCAAATAAGGCATGCAATGAGAATACCTACAACACAAATCTATGCTTGGACAGACTCATCTATTGTAATCTCCTGGTTACATGGCGATCCGAACAAATGGAAGGCGTTTGTGGCAAACCGCGTTGTCGAGATCACAACCAATGTAAGTTGCAATCAGTGGCACCATGTCCAATCTCACGATAATCCAGCTGACATTGCGTCAAGGGGTATGTCAGTAGACAACTTGAAAGGTTGCGACCTATGGTGGAACGGACCACAGTGGTTATTACACCAGAAGATACAGTTCACTAAACTAAACATAACACCAACAGACCTAGAAAGAAAGAAAAACACGATACAAGCTCTGAAAATAACAAACAACGAAGAAATTAATAAAATATCTGCACAACTCGACGACTTTGATACTCTGACTGAATTGCTGAGAACAATCACCTACTGCCGAAGATTCCTGAAACAAAAGAAATTAAAGGAAAATATAGATAGTACAATCACAACTGAAGAACTCCAACTCTCCCTGCAAACCTGTATAAAAATAGAACAAGAGGAAGATTTTAAAGAGGAGATAGAAAGCTTAAAAATAAAGAAAAGAGTAAAAAAATCAAGCAAATTAAAATCATTTAATCCTTACCTTGACGAGTATGGAGTCCTCAAGGTGGGCGGCCGACTCAGGAACGCAGAGTTGACTGATGAATGCAAGCATCCAATCATTCTGGGTCGAAACAGTAAACTTACCTATCTTATAATAGCAGAAGCCCACTCGAAGACGTTGCATGGAGGTATACAATTGATGCTTACTTACCTCAGATCCAAATATTGGATACTGCGAGCAAAAACGCTGGTCAAACAATACATCCATCGTTGCTTGGTGTGTGCTAAACTAAACGCAAAAGTGAGAACACAAGTAATGGGTGACTTACCAAGCGTACGGGTGAAACCAGCACGAGCATTCCTCAACTCAGGGGTCGACTTCGCGGGACCATTCCAAGTATTGTTGAGCAAGGGCAGAGGAGCTAGAACTAGCAAGGCCTATATAGCCATATTTATTTGCATGTCCACAAAGGCACTTCATTTGGAATTGGTTGGTGACCTAAGTACAGCAGCATTCATAGGAGCCTTCAAAAGGTTTTGTGCCCGCAGAGGAAAATGCATAAATATGTGGAGCGACCAAGGGCGAAATTTTGTTGGCGCTAACAAACAGCTATATGAAGCCTGGAAAGAAGCTGGTCTGCAATTTGATGGAAAAATAGCTGAATTACTTGCTAACGACGGAACTCAGTGGCATTTTATACCGGCGTATTCACCTAACTTCGGAGGACTATGGGAGGCCGGAGTAAAATCCGTAAAATATCACTTGAAGAGAGTTCTCACTACAAACTTGACATTCGAAGAGATGACGACGGTTCTTTGCGAAATCGAAGCATGCCTGAACTCGCGTCCGTTATGTCCAATGGACGACGACACCATGCAAGCACTGACACCTGGTCATTTTTTAATAACGGAAGCACCAGTCACCGTCCCAAACCCAAACATAAAGGACGCTAAAATAAGTAATTTGACACGGTGGCAATATACCCAAAAATTGTTGAGCGACTTCTGGTCGCGATGGCAGAAAGAGTACCTAACGAGACTCCAACAGAGACCAAAATGGTTAAAACGCGAAGAAGAGTTTAAGAAGGGAGACATAGTGCTGATCAAGCAAGACAATGTCCCTCCGGGAAAATGGTCCATGGGACGCATCACCGACAAGCACCCCGGCCCCGACGGTTTAACCAGAGTGTACAGCGTAAAGAGCGGTGACAGCATAACCAAGCGATGTGTGACAAAGTTATGTGCTTTACCAATCGATACATTACCTGATGAGATGATTGTTTAACGTACAGTCGCCAGCACATCAAGCTACCCCACTTTGACCTTGAGCGCGTTATGAGCAACAACAGCGAGAATCGTACGAAAGAGATAAATAGCTTTTTATCGGCTCTTACTCGTAATGTTTCGTGCTGCAGTGCGACGTGAGAGTGTGTGTAAAGTTACATGCTCTGTGAGTGTGTGCGTATGCGCGTCGTAGTTTAGAATAAGATACTATGCGCTATGAAATAGCGTAGTAGTTGGCCAGTTAAATACTTGAATCGAATCGAAATATTATGGCATGCATGGTATTAAAAACAGGCCCGCGCTAAAACTAAAATGCGTATGAAAGCTTACCTAGTAATATTTTTTTACATTATTCCTTCATTTTCCTTTATATTTGTTAGAAAATTACATAATTAGTCTATGTAGGGAAGTATTATTAGATAATAAGGCATTACCTACTCTTAAATTATAATATAATTTTCGCTAATTAATTGTTTTACGCGTTTATATTATAAACGCGTAAAACAATTAATTAGCGAAACTTCGCGCTCGTGATGAATACCTACCTATTGATGAGACAGGTAGGTATGCAATAACTGATGTGAGAAATCTTTTTCAGAGATTTCAATTACTTTTTCGGGGTTTTGTTACTTACCTACCTACATACCTACGGGCTTTTTTATTCTAAGTATTTTTAGAGAAAAAATGGAAAGCCATAATATCACAGCAGTATGATTGAAATTTTGAAAACAATATCGATACCCCATCACGAACGTGTTTGGAGTTTAGCCATTCATAATTTACCGGTGGACTGAAAAAATTAAAAGCATCTTTTCAGTCCGCCGTGTTTGAGACTAACGTTTCGTCCGCGACATGATCTTATCACTGAAATAATCCATCTGCCTAGCCTTTTCCCAACTATGTTGGGGTCGGCTTCCAGTCTAACCGGATGCAGCTGAATACCAGTATTTTACATGGAGCGACTGCCTATCTGACCTCCACAACCCAGTAACTGGGTAATACGATACCCCTTGGTAAGACTGGTTGTCAGACTTTCAGGCTTCTGACGACCCGTTACGACTGTCAGAGATCCACGAATGACAGCCAGGACCAACAGCATAACGTGCTTTTATCGGTACCTATGTAAAGATGGTTACCACGGACCAACCCCGGCAAGCGTAGCTTAACCTGATGGATCGACCCGTGCAGCTGTTATTACTTAGCCACGAGCTCCTCCTATCACTGAAAAAATAAGGTTGAACGTAGTAACGTGAATTAACAAGGCGAAAATTGTTGTTACAAGTTCAACCTTACTATGCTAGAAATAAGATACGATTTCAAAGGTTATGAATTTTCAAATGAAATTCCACTCGTAAGTTCGCGAGTATTGCGTAACAAAATGGCGTCTTGACTGTTGACAGTACTTTTCTTATTTGGCATGCATAGTAATAATGCTGCTGCTGTGTTTGGCTTTTCGTTTATGTGCAATATCAAAAAAATATAGATACGCTAGATACTTAGAAAACGCCGAGCGGAGCCTCGCGGGCGGCGCGCGGCGGAGCGACGCGACGGGCCGGGCGGCTTGCTTTACCACATAAAGGTAAACTGCTCACCACATCGCTGCCGGCCGCTGCCATTTCCATGTGAATTGAGTCTTATCTACACAACTGATAATCATGAAAATTTGCATACTTACACATTGTCAGGGGTTCAGAAAAGGACATAGGATAGGTCTACGGGAACGCATGTGAATGAACCACGGGATAAATCAAAATAAAATGCGGAATAACAATCATATTCTTTTTATTTTTAAACATTATTATAACTTACTTACAGAAATAAAAACTTAAAATTAAATACCTACTTACTATAAATTAAAATAACCAACAGAAATCATATACTTAATTTTTTACAAGCTTTTATTTGTATTGCGCACGGACGGTCGTTTGTTTTCATATCATACACGTGGAGTTTCCGACGTTGCCGTCCTGTTGTCGAGCGTTCGCGATATCGACGCCGCACTGTTGCCGCACCGCGCGCTTTGTATGAAAACAAACGACCATCGGTGTGGAATACGAAAAACGCACCGCTTCGACACCGCAGCAGTCCGACGCGGAACGTTTAAACTGAAAGCGCCCTAAGCATGATAAAACAAGATCGCTTCGCTTACTAAATCACTTGTCGTGCCGTGCTGTCAGTGGGCGACGGCTTTGACTTAAATGATCACTATCACTAATGAAAGATCCTCAAAAATATAACAATGGTTCGAAAAGAAGTAGTATATTTCAATTTACAGTATTAATTATTATATTTTATCACGTTATTTGAAGAGTTATCCATGCTAATATTATGCGAAAGTAACTGTCTGTCTGTTACGCCTTCACGATCAAACTGTGATGAAAATTATGCAGGTAGTTTAAAGCCTGGAGAAGGACATGCAGGAAGTCAGTTTATTATAACACAACATCAACGAACGACGTGTCTAGCGTCTTTCCCAAATCGAACAATGGAAGAATAAGTCGGCGTTCCCACGAGCGTAATAAAATCGCGGCGGGATTTTATTGCGCACTGGATTTTCAACTCTCTGCTTAGCGCCGGGAGTTGAAAATCCAACAGTGTGTTTTCGTCGCGCTGGGATGCACTCTGTTTTTGTTAGGTTGGATTCTCAACGCTCGGCTCAACAACGAGAGTTGAAAATCCAGTGCGCGACAAAATCCCGCCGCGATTTTATTACGCTCGCTCGTGGGAACGCCGACTAAGCGTTTGGGAAACAGTGGTTGGAAATACCTAAACCTACCTATTTTGATAAATAAAATAATAACAATACTTAAAATACACCATACGGATTGTAAAACTGTGCTACTATTTTAATGTTAAAGTTTGTGAAAATGGATGGATGGGTGTTTGCTTGAGTGAAGTGCATTATTTAGTGACGTAGAATAGTTCGTCATCTAAAGCTAACTTTTGGCTACGACAATATACACCTTCCACTCAGTGTCCGAAACAGAGTGTCTGTTTGTATGAACACTCATGAACTCTACGGATACCTACCGAGTGTGTTCACACGGTGTCAGGCATTGAGTGTACGGCCTATAGTGTTGTAGAAGCGCAAGGGTAGCCCGCGAAATTCAAATTTTCTTACGTTGCAATTTGCAGGTCAGTGTCAGGCTGTATGTTGAACAAAATATCATTCACGACCGTAACAAATGATTCTTTACAGAATTATAATCATCTAAATCATCACCACAACCCGCTAAGTTCATTTTAATCCCTTTGAATATTTAACTATTGCATAAAGTTATGAAAAGGGATTAAAATGAACTTAGCGAGTTGTATTGATGATTTTGGTGAATTTGTTTCGGTCGCGAATCATATTTTGATCAATACAACCTGACTGACTGACCTGCTAATTGAAAAAAATGTGAGAAAATTTTAATTTCGCGGACTTCCATATCGCATCCACTTTAAGGCCCAGATTTCCTGAAAACGATCAAAAAGGTGGTTTTTTAAAGCAGTGTATCTCATAAACCGTAAATAATTTTGACATGTAAAAAAAATATGATATTTTCAAGTCTTTTTGGCATACAGTGATGGAAGCCAAAACATAATTATACATATTTTAATGCACCAAAAAAATCTTTAAACATACCTCCTAATAATCTTTAAAAGCAGTTTATCCCTTCATTAACAATTATAATTATAATTAAAAATATACCATGAAATGTCAAATTCCAAACTGCATCCAGTGATGGATTACTTTTTATTAAATAGTTAATTTCTAATTTTATACGATTTTATTTGCATTTTTACGACATAATTCCGGTGCGCGTGAGAATCTTCTATCTCGTGCGTCAAACTAGACAGCCATAACGCCATTTCACTTACACATCGAGCTAAACCAATCTTGGAACCTGGGCCTTAAGACTAAGTTCGCTCGGGTCTAATTAGCGATAAAGACTATGCCATGACCTAAAATAGCCTAAACTTGACCTCAGAAATAAGCAACAAGATCGGCCTTTCTGTTGATAAGAAATATAACTACATGGGAGCGTAATGCGTTGCCAAAACAATATACAGGGTGGCCCAAAAGTCGTGGATCAAACGCAACTAGGGGTTAGGTGGGGTCATCAGCTGCAAAAAGTTGTTCTACGGGAGGTCCTTAAGGTCAACCCCTGCAGAGTATAATTTATTTTGAGTTTTTATGAGAAAATTGACTTTTTTTAACTAATTCTTATTGAAATTCGAAAAAATCTACATCCTGTATATTTTTTATAATTTTCACTAGATTGGTACTGATGAGTACTTGCCTTAGACATGCTATTTATGGTTGTTTATTGGGTGTGTTGAAGATAATATTAAGTTTTACGATTTTTTTTTTCTCAAATCATAACTTTTCATTTACTTTGGACCCCACTGTGAAAAAAAAATACTCTACCGAAAAGTGACCCTGTGTTACAAGTTTTGGCGCATTTAATAGGGATTCCGAAAAGGTATTACACATGGCCATGAGTGGCTCTAATATCTTTCTAGGACGAAAAAACAAGACAGCGATTGTGAAATAATTGTTTTATTAAGCAAAACATTTTACAATAAATGCTCAAAATTCCTGCCTCGGTAAGATATCGGTACCTGAAATGACGGGCGAACCGGCCTTTTATTGACAAAGGATTAAATGATTAGTGTAAAAGAGAGGCAGAGAGTCTTTGTCATTAATTGTATTAGTTCCAGTTTATTTTTAAATAAGCCTAACCGAGTTTTATGGTTGGATTAACTTTGGCCTTGCTACGAATAATCGTCCTTGAAAGATATTAGAGCCACTCATGGCCATGTGTAATACCTTTTCGGAATCCCTATTAAATGCGCCAAAACTTGTAACACAGGGTCACTTTTCGGTAGAGTATTTTTTTTTCACAGTGGGGTCCAAAGTAAATGAAAAGTTATGATTTGAGAAAAAAATTTCGTAAAACTTAATATTATCTTCAACACACCCAATAAACAACCGTAAATAGCATGTCTAAGGCAAGTACTCATCAGTACCAATCTAGTGAAAATTATAAAAAAGATACAGGATGTAGATTTTTTCGAATTTTTATAAGAATTATTTAAAAAAAGTGTATTTTGTCATAAAAACTCAAAATAAATTATACTCTGCAGGGGTTGACCTTAAGGACCTCCCGTAGAACAACTTTTTGCAGCTGATGACCCCACCTAACCCCTAGTTGCGTTTGATCCACGACTTTTGGGCCACCCTGTACTGTACTGTATTATTAAATGATAAATAAAAAGTTACTTAAGGGGGCTGGGCTAAGGTAGCGACAAATTCAAATTTTCTTACGTTTTTTTTTGCCATTTGCAGGTCAGTGTCAGGTTGTATGATGATTAAAATATGATTCGCGGCCGTAGCTAACATGGCTTTACAGAATTATAATAATTAAAATCAGCAATACGACTCCATAAGTTAGAAGTGACCTCAAATCTAGCGATTTCATGAAATCAAGAGGTTTGAAGTCAATTGTAACTTATGGAGTTGTATTGCTGATTCTGATACGCCTGATTCATAAGAATTTTCTTGGCAGCGGCAGCATTTTTTTCGCCGGCCTTCAGGCGCCTTCTGACGGTGTCCATCGAAATCTAAAACAAAGAAAATGTTGACAATTTCAATACTTACATAACATTCTTGACAAATTGTACGGGACAACTTAACTAAATGAGTATGGATGCACAAATAAACAATCAGTCGAATTGAGAACTTCCACCTTTGTGAGGTAGGTTGTAAAGAACTGAAAAATTATCTAATAAGAAGTCATACTAAATTCACTGAGTCAAATACGTTCAGCGGGCGTAATTATTGCCTACCATTAGAAGGCCGCGCAACGCGCGCATAACCAGTTTGAGTGAGCGCCTGTCGAGCGCCCTTATCTATTGTCTTACTAGCTAATCTACTCCAGCTTTTAACAACATAAAAATAGTTTGTGTAAAACGTCAACGTCACTGCCCTTAAACGACATAAATATCGCGGTAGTTAAATTTCGGTCGAGATTCGGTCAAATTACCGCGGTAAGTGGTGGCTACACCTACGGCTAACGCCCTTCAACGCGATAATCAACGGCACATCCCGTTAATACCTACTACTTCTAATGCAACATTAGGTCATCTTTACCAATTTTTTTTTGACAGATACCTAATGCTCGATTATAATGATGACCTACTACCAAATTCACAAATACACAATCGCTTCTAAAACTGCACACTTCTACTTTTTATTATTGTGCATTTTTAGGCCCGGCGCACACCGCTGGAAGCGCGGCGGAGCGCAGTTGAAGACAACAATTTAATATAAACCTTAACTACCTTAACATACGGTCAATATAAGAATAAATTCGCACGTGGTGCTCGGAGCGTCCGCCCTGAAGCTACTACAAGAGCATGCGCGCGACCGCTCCTCTGCGCTTCCAGCAGTGTGCGCCGGGCCTTAGACAACACAATAGATTTCTTGAGCCCGCCGCGCGATCGCCAGGCGAAAGTGGATTCTATTTGCTAGGCAACAATATTAAAATTTCTCAGGAGTCACTGCTTCATTTCTATCATGCGGACACCACGAATGCTGTATTGTGTAATATGAATAGGGCCTATTCTGCTATAACAACGTGATAAACGCGGCCGCAAGAAAACTTTTCAAGAAAACGTCTACTATAACCGCGCCCTTATAATAGTTATTCAGGTATGTGTGACACAAGTCATGGTTTTCTTTAATTTCATACCTATTTAAAGTGATTGCGCTGTGGTAGCCCGCGAAATTCAAATTTTCTTGCGTTTTTCGCAATTTTCGGGTCTGGGTAAAGTTGTATATTAATCAAAGTATGATTCGCGACATTAAGAACTATGTATTTACATAATTTTAACCATCAATACCTATCTCCAAGTTAGATTTCCTCCGGATTGGTCCGATTTCGGAATTTAGACTAATCCGGGGGAAATCTAACTTAGAAAGATGTATTGATGATTTTTATGGTTAAAATTATGTAAATATATAGTTTTCACTGTCCCGAATCATATTTTGATCAAGATATAACCTGACACTGACCTGCAAATTGCAAAAAACGCAAGAGAATTTGAATTTCGCGGGCTACCACAGCGGATCCCCCTTAACCCCTCGCACGCCAATTAGCAGAAACAATAGATTTTGTATTGCTATCTGAACACCTGGGTGTGCAAGCGACGTTTAATGCAATTTATCTTATTATACCTACCTACTTTACCTAATGTTAAAGCAAAATCGTGCTTATTATGTAGTAGGTATATTTTAATCAATTTTTAACCGACTTCTGAAAAAAGGAAGAGGTTATCAATATGTGTGTTCGGGCATAACTTCGTCATACAAAAACGGATTTACAAAATTATTTTTTGTTTGAAAGGGTATGTATACTCTCGAGGTGGTCCCATTGTCACCAAGTCGGAATCTGATGAGGGGATCCCATGGAAATCGAGGGAAACCCTCAAATTTTATAGGCACACCACCAATTTGGGTATTTTTTATAGTAGCTCGTGCATTTGCTCTCGGAAAGCACCATTTGGTGAAGTGGAACTGATGATGAAGACCACAGATGGCCACCGGAACTACTTAATTATTCCTAAGTATTTCACGGGTTGCGATTCAATTACTTTAATATGGTTGCTGTGTAATCTATGCCGTCAAAATGCATAATGGTGATGATGACTTCACCATGGAGCTCTAGTTCTCCTGGTCCTTACTAGGAGAACTCCTCAACAATTAACGTCCCTGCATCGGGAAAGTTTGTAAAAGGTGATGAGCAGTTGACATTGGGCTATTGTAACTTAGATAAATTATAAACTGACCCACTAAAAAGTGAAAAATAAAAACTTTTTTACAAAAAAAAAAAAAACAACCGACTTTCAAAAAACACTACAAAGTGGACAATAACTTTAATTTTGGAAGTCAGTGGCAAAAAACTAAAATACAGATCCAAAGACACCGACTTCCAAAATTAAAGTTATTTTTCACTTTGTAGTGTTTTTTTGGAAAACGGTTGTTTTTTTTTTTGTAAAAAAGTTTTTATGTTATTCACTTTTAAGAAAACCATGTTATATGTAAATGAGAATAAGTTAGGGTGGTAAGTGTGATAAAAAGTTACACATGGACTCACGCTGTACGAAGATGAGGTAGTTCGACTGCTTAAAAAAGTATCGGCAGAGTGTGCAGCGACCTTAACTGCATCTTCTGCCGCTGTTGTAGCTCTCGTGTAGATGCTGATGATGATGATGTGCGATGCTTCGATTGTTCCGCTTTCTTGCCACCGCCGAAGCCAGAAGTAAACAAATTTTTCTGGAACGAAAAAGATACTTAGATAAAATATTACTATTAATATTGCACATTATTACTGAATTACTATAGGCAAAGATGTATTAATATTTATCTAATTCCCTACAATAGGTAATCGCTAAGTTATTATTATATAAGTATTCAATTATTTATTTCCACACAAACATCACGCCATGACAGGATTACACCCAATGCGATAGCGTGGTAATAAAATGAATCTAAACTGAGCCCGCGTTAATGAATTACACCCATTCCGAGAGGCCTTGTCCTAGCAATATTTGGTCAGTGGGTCGTCTTATGGGCTATATCAACAAACAAAAAGCAAGTGCGAAATTGCGCAGGCAGGTAACTTTATAATCCTACTACTTACTGGATTAACTTTAGTTTAAAATGTGTCATAGCTTAGCTATTGGAATGAAAAACAAAAGTTCATCGAATTCTGAGTAGGTATTATTTCTGATTGCCCACGTGAATCGAACGTAAAAATATCGCAGCGGGCTTTTATTGCGCACTGGATTTTCAACACTCTGTGTTGAGCCCAGCATTGATATCACAACAAAGCGCTTACCAGCGCGTCAAAAAACCTACCGGGCCGGTTATATACCTACTCTACATCTACATTTCAATGGCGCTTGAAACAGCGAAACACAATATGGGGAACTCATTAGGAAAGGAAAATAACTACTTACATACCTATCGCTTCTGTTTACATATTATTTCGAAAATTCTATTGAAAAACACTATTATCACATTTTTTCAATACCTATTAGCCTTTGTAATTCCGGTCAATGGGTCGTCCTAAGATTTAAAAACATAATAATTACAAAAAATATTACTCACCGTTATGCCCGTCTGCCGACAAATCCACTGTATGATCACCAATCTATGATCCACTCAATCCAAGCGCTATTATGCGCAGTCTTTCAATTTGCGCCAGCTGAGACGCCATTAACAAATAATATTTCACGCACTTTGAAGTTTAAAATGCACTACAAGATTCCACGAATTTTTAGTGACTGACGCGACGCACAGATTTCATGTGAGCGTTCGTTTAATTTCGCTGAGGATCGGGAGAACTCGGTAGCGAGTGCCGGATGCGCAGAGACGCGGAGGTGTGGCCTAACCAAGTGAAGCATGATTTTATTGGCTCCTCATTATTAGAATGTGCAACCATTGCGCAATTTTAGAAACGATGGAAATTCAACCAATCATGCCAACGATACTTTCTTTCTAACACTGCATGCTGCGTCGTAGTTATAGTTATGTATAGGGTTTAGGTTGATGTGCTGGCGTCTGTACCTATCTAGCTTTATTTTGTATGTATCATAATTTAGTAAATTATTGTTTTGAAAGGACTATCATAGTCCTTTGGTGGGCGGCTTATGTTGACGCCAATTTAACTACCTATGTAAAGAGACGCATGAACCTACATTGAACTAGTTGCCAATAAACCTCGTAAAGAACAGACGTATTTCATTTTAAAATCCAATGACACAGTGCAATCAATAGTAAACCTTATCGCTCAGTACATCGGTAATTATATTTTTGAGCGGTTTGGGGTTTGAAAGCGGTGGAATAATTATTAAATTATTCCACCGCGGATTAACTTTTTTTCAAATTGCATGAGCTGCAAAAACTCACATTCGAAACGAACTAACTGTTATTTTTTAATAGCCTAAGCCTACAAAAGAAAAGAATTTAAATCGACTCACAAAGAACTGAAATTAATATTTTATAAATAATATTTTTTTTTATTTCAACCTGACTTATCCAGATACATTCACAAAAAAAAAACTGAACTATGTTTACTGAACATACTGACTGAAAAAATCATTTATTGTATCAATCATTCATTCACGTTGTCCCTGCACTATGCAAATTCCTTTAATTCCTTCCTGTACTACGTTTGCGCTACCAACGTACCACTGTATTTTTCTATCGTAATGTCAACACCGATTATTTCGACATTGTACTTAAATAAAAGTATTTGAATGTATTATTTATACTAACATGTGGTAAGAAACACCATGGTTTCGCAAATTTGAAGTGGCAGATCGCTTTTCGCACGAGGAAACTGCATAATTCACCATTTTTTGGGAGCACTTTCTTGCGACACAATACGATACACAATGACAGCTGTCGCCAAATGAATTAGTTTTATATAACGTGCATGGCCATATGGCCAGTCGACTTTGGCAGAGGGGTTCGCTCAGCTATGCCATCTCCATAGGTTAAATGCTCTAAGCATCGCGCCGTATCACTTTAAATTTTCGGACTGCTAGCGCCACTCCACGTTAGTTTTGTTGTACACTTTTTAAGGCTACTCACATACATACATTATAATTACGCGTACATTCGCAACGTCGACGTGTAGTAACGGTTGTGTCACATTTCATATTATCTTTGCTTGTATGAAAAACCAGAACGTCACTAATCGTCATATATTTTGTATGAGAAAATAGTGTGCCGCGCAACAAACATTTGAATACCCAGATGCTCAGCTGAAAGTGTTAAAATGGCAATCGTTTAGAATTAAAATTATCGGGAGCCGTTTTCAGTAGCAAATAATGCGCCGGCCCTTAGTGTTCGGACGCGAGAAGTGAATGATAACGCGTTTGATAGTAGGTAAGTAATTAAAGCATTTAAACAAATAAAATAAATTTAATTCTAGACGATTGCTATTTTAAGTTAGTAGGTACTAAATTAGGTTGATCTTGCAATTTTTTTTTTTCTAGGTTCCTTTATCGATACTGAACCTACCCGTAAGCTATGGCACGCGACTATGTTAACACCCTGTATTAGGGTTCCGTACCAAAATGGTAAAAATGACAGACAGACTGAGTCACACCATAAGGGTTCCTCCTTATGGTGTGACTCAGTCTGTCTGTCTGTCTGTCTGTCTGTCACAGCTGGATATCTCAAGAACTACTAATGCTATCAACTTGAAATTTGGAACAGTTTTAGATGACGTTTACCCAACTATTTTGCAAATAAGAAAAAAAATAAAAATATATATGTTTTTTTTTTGCAACAGGGACTGAAAGGTGGTCTTAAAAATTCAAAATGGGGCTACTAGGGCATGTGGGGTATCATACGAAAGAGCGCTGTTTGCAAATTCTCAAACATTTCTTTTATTTTTTTTAGGGCGCCTAGTTTTCGACTTTTGATGAAAAATGTAAAAAAAAAATACCGTTCCCCCCCTTATATCCGAAGTTTGCAATGAGAAAAATCTGAAATTATTCTATGTGATAGAAGTTTATGTAAAGATTACAGAAAAAATAAAATAAAACGATGTCTCTAAATAGCACACTTTTTCAGAAATCGGAACGGAACCCTCGATGCGCGAGTCCGACTCACTCTTGCCCGGTTTTATTATATTGTTGAGCGTGTTTTGCAATAACATAATTTGAAAGAAAAGTATATTGTCTGCGGACGTGTATGTAAGTTTTTGTTCTTTTACTAGCATTAAGTCGATAGCCGAAATAAAATAAGAAGTTTTGATTGAGTTTTGTTCAATCAAACGTTGAGCTTTCGTCGAATCAAAAATATTGGGACAGAAATAATTCAATATGAAAGTATGTATTGGGGGGATGGAAGAAAGGAGTATGTAAGGATCGTAGCAGCTTAAGTGGCATTCTATAGTTTCTGCCTACCCGCATGGCTTATAATTCGTTTTATATTCTCTAAAACAACTTCTTGTAATGTCTGAACTTGTTTGAATGCTGTTTGTTCTAAAAAGCTCAAATATACTTAAATTAACACATCACCATCATCCTCATCATTATCATTTTGTCTATCCACAAACCAAAACAAAACTTAAAATCCCTTTTGTATCAACAAAACATGTTAAAAAACCCAAGAAAACATATAAACAAACACGACTTTCTTCCACTACCTACAGAAACATTTTCTAAGCTAGGCTCATCAAGGAGTACATGAATAATAAATAATTTAACAATTCAGTTAACGTTCTCAAATAATTATATACTGAAAGCGGCTCCATCTCTTCAGAATACTGAGCAGTCTTACGAACAATATTCGCTACGCCGTAGACAGTGCTACGCCGTAGACAGCTACGCCGTAGACAGTGCTACAATAGCACCGTAGCATCTTATTGGCGTCGACTATTGTCATGGAAGCTGTATTATTTGAAGTGACGGTAAAGTTATACCATTTATGTGCCGAGTAATTTTATTCTAATATTTTACTTAGTGTTCCATAAATGGTGATGTCTTAGCTTGAGGTATAGAATAGAGCAAAAGCAGGGTTGGGTTGGTAATTTGTAGCTATTTTATGTACTGATTTAATTTCATTGTACAATCTAAACTACTGAATTAATTCAAAGAAATATAAAGCTCCAATTACACGGTGCAAGTTTCTGGAACGTTCAAGAGCAATAATCGCATGCCATTAAGCATGTTCAATTTTGTTGCCATTCAAGAATTGCATGCAAGTTTTTACATGCTTGTGATTTTTATAAAATGGAATACAATAATTGAATGCAAGTTTTGCCATTCAATAAAATTGCACGTGACTTACACCAAGGCAATAAAATTGCAAGGCGATTATTGCATGCAAGTTTTTCCCCGTATAACAGAGTTGCACGCCCACGTCCTCGTACAATTGAATCCAGTATTACCCGAATTTGCGCTGCCAAATATTTCATTAAATTTTATAGAACGTCTTGTTCCGGTCGCTCATGTTTCAATAATAGAAAATTTTCATGCCAGAGTTGAATGCAATTTTATTGTACGTGATGTGTAACCTATACCAGTTTTGAACGGCAACTAACTTGCCCGTACCGTGCAACAATATTGTACGACTTGTTTAGACGGTGCCAGTAAATTGCCTTTTAATTTAATTTTATGCCATAGGCAATAAATTGGCAGCGTGTAACTGGACCTTAAAATATCTTCAATTTCTGTTAATCAAGAATTAATTTTAAGCCATACGACGTCAAATGCGAATTCAAACTACCAAAATGTGTTTCCCTTCTACCTCTTTGAAAATGTAGATGTGATATCAAGAGTTACGTTTATTCCTCCTAGTCAGGTTTTCTATCTCTTGTGGGTTTGAATCCCACTTCTGAACTATAAGAAATATTCAGAAGTGTATTAATGAAACAATTAGCACTCAATATTCATAAAATCAGTTCTTGTAATCAGTTGTTAACAGGGACGAATAAATATTTGATTTGATATTGAGTGCTAATTGTTTCATTGATACACTTCTGAATATGTCTTATAGTTCAAGGTCAATCAACATCACTCGTTTAGTAACTGGTAGTTACATATGACTTAAATCTAGTCTCCTTAAGGCTGCAGTCTTGCAAAATTCACTCGCGGCGAATTATTTGCGCAACTTTGTATTTTTTTTTAAACAAAAGTAATGAAATAAAATGAAATATTATTATAATACGTGAATAACTATTATATAAGTAATAGCTGGTAATTTTTTTTAAGTTCATCTGGGTGGATTATGTTAGGTAAATCAAGCGTTAAATACAGCTCTTTCGAGCCAGCAACGATTCGAGTTATGTTTGTGCACTTGCATTGGGCAATACAAATTTTATTTAGAAAATCTGTTCAGCGCATAATTGTTTCCATATTCTTGTCTTCAAAATGCGCTGATTACTTTTTTCTAATTACCTTTCATTTTCTTAATTCAGATGTCACAATGTCATCGAAATTCTCTGTTTTTAGCTTTTAATAAACGGTTTGTTTCATAATAACAATGCATCGTATGCATGTAAAAGTTAGTTAATTTAATGCCAAGAGTTCAATAAAGCAAGTACTAAAAAAAAATTGCACCTAAATCACCTTACTCTAACAATAATAATAATCTCAAAATACCTCCAAAACAGAGTTTATGAACAAGAATTGCGAGTGAAATTTCTTAGTGGGTCGGAGCGTTTTGGGGGTCTTTTGAGATTATTATTATTGTTAGACTAAGGTGATTTAGATGCAATTTTTTTTAGTATTTGCTTTATTGAACTCTTGGCATTAAACCAACCAAATCTTACATGCGTACGATGCTTTGTTATTATGAAACAAACCGTTTATTAAGAGATAAAAACAGAGAATTTCGATGACATTGTGACATCCGAATTAAGAAAATGAAAGATAATTAGAAAAAAGTAATCAGCGCATTTTGAAGACAAGAATATGGAAACAATTATGCGCTGAACAGATTTTCTAAATAAAATATGTATTGCCCAATGCAAGTGCACAAACATAACTCGAATCGTTGTTGGCGCGAAAGAGCTGTATTTAACGCTTGATTTACCTAACATAATCCACCCAGATGAACCTAAAAAAAATAACCAGTTATTACTTATATTATGGTTATTCACGTTCAATAATAATATTTCATGTTATTTCATTACTTTTGTTTAAAAAAAAACACAAAGTTGCGCAAATAATTCGCCGCGAGTGAATTTTGCAAGACTGCAGCCTTAACGCTCGGCCGAATTCTAATTTGACCAGAAATTCATCGATTCATGGACGAAGGATTACTGATTTGTGTATTTTGCGGACATATCGTGGAAATGTTGGGATACGAGACTTGATATTTGGGATTTGGATGGAGAGCAGTGTTGCCATATTTTTTTTTGGGTAAAGTGGGATTTTGAAACCTTTTGACTACGCACAATGAAGGGTTCCGTAGTTGGTATGAAATTATCCCAAGAACAAACTTAACAGTATAGTTGAAAAACATGTTCTCCCATACATTCTAACAGTAAATGTAAGTTTGTACTCACAATATTGAGAGATTTACCATGTTTGCCACCACAAACTTCTTATAGGTTTTTTGTAATCTACAAGTATGGAACTATTTTCTTTATTTTTTCGAAATTTTAGTCTTTCAGTAGTTTCGGAGATAAGGGGGGAATGGTAAACTGTTAAGATGATTTATTTTTTGTTTAAAAATTGTTTTCTTCCAGTTGCTCGTATTTATTTGTCCTGCTCGAATGTAGAAATAAAGTGGTCAGAAATATAAATTATCAATCCGTTGATGACGAAAGTGTGTATTTTGTTTAGACCTCACAAGAAAGAAAAAAAAATCCAATTGTAACATTGCTTGCTATACAAAATTTTTTAGCCCGTGGTAATTCTAAGTTAATTGTAAGGATCGATCGATTTGAGACATAATTATTATGGAGCCATAACATTAATAACCCCTCCACATTCAAAACCAAAAAAGTTCCTGTAAATAATATCCGTCTGGCACACATAAATAAATTCCCGTACAATATTATGACGGCCCAAAACCTGTCGTTAATTCGATATCCGGCGACAAAGCTTTTTGTACCGCCCACTACCGAAAGTTCACGTAAATTCAATTACGCTATGTAATATTATAGTAAAGTTAGCAATAAAAGCCGATTAACACTTCAGTTTTTTAAATCTTAATTAATGAGCAAGATATTAAATTAAAATCTGAACAGAAGTAAAATTTTAAGATCTACTAAATTCTTAGGGGCCGCCTGCACGAGCGAGAGAATCGCGACGATATTATCGTCGTGCCACCTATTTCTAACACTCTCTTATAACGTGTCTCCACACGGCGATATCATCGCCGCGATAATTTGTAGGCACAGCGTGACTATCGCCGCGATTCTCTCGCTCGTGGAGGCGGCCCCTTAGTTATTTTAGGAGAAAAGGAGATAATCAAATCATTTTGTATTCATTTACATGATGTGTAAAAAAGAAGCAGTATTAATCGACTTATGTTGCTGACCTTACATAATAGTACAGTTAAGTTACAAGGCCGCTGTAATTTGATATTTAACTTTGGCATTTTTAAGAAAAAATAGTTTTTAGCTGTAGTTAAATTTGGGTGCTTTTATAGTACAAACATTACAGGGTCGGTTTTTGAGATGAGACAGTAAGGTTACTAGAACTGATTGACCTTCTAATCATGGACACTATTTTAAACTAATAAACTTCTAAAACTTTTTGCGCTTCTAATGATGTACACGTTTTTTTACGGTTCCATACCTCAAAATGAAAAAAACGGAACCCTTATAGGATCACTTTGTTGTCCGTCTGTCTGTCTGTCTGTCAAGACCCTTTTTCTCAAGAAAGCGTGGGGGTCTCAAGTTGAAATTAATATTAAATACGCAAGTATATTATGGTCTCTTTGAACTCTAAAAAAATCAAGCTTAAAAGTCAACGCAATAAGTAAATGAAATTTGGCAAGAGGCAATGTCTCAGAGCAAGGGAAAGGAAAAAATCCGAATATGGTTAATTTTTAGTTTAGCACACAAAAAAATAGTTTTTGATAGAGAATTGACCGTTACGTATATAAATGTATTGGAGATCAGGTTTTTCAACTACAATATTAAGTTTGTTTTTGGGATAAATTCAAATTCCTTTCAACTACTGAACCCTTCATTGTGGGTGGTCTGACATACACTTGGCTGGTTTCTTAATAATTGGGCCTTTTTTACTCTCTAGACTATTCTCGGTCGCAGTAATTATGCTAGGCTACCCCGACCAAATGGGTTAGGTTAGATATAGTATGGGTTAGGGGTTGAGTGTTAACGCGTGCCCGTTTTCCCGCAGTAAGCGGCAGAAATAAAGACAACGTAGAGTTTAGGTGGGTTAGAGTCCCACACAACTGCACTATCTCCCCGTGGTAGAATTGCAGTTTGGCAGATTTTAAAAATTTGGAGGTAGTGTTTGGTCAAAATAAATGATTTTTTAGGGTTCCGTACCAAAATGGTAAAAAAGGAACCCTTATGGTGTGACTAAGTCTGTCAGTCTGTCTGTCACAGCTGGATATCTCGAGAACCACTAATGCTATCAACTTGAAATTTGGAACAGTTTTAGGTGACGTTTACTCAACTATTTTGCAAATAAGAAAGAAATAAAAATATTTATATTTTTTTTGCAACAGAGACTGAAAGGGGGTCTTAAAAATTTAAAGTGGAGCTACTACGGCATGTGGGATATCATATGAAAGAGCGCTGTTTGCACATTCTCAAACATTTTTTTTTTCTTTTTTTAGGCCTTATAGTTTTCGACTTTTGTTGAAAAATGTAAGAAAAAATACCGTTCCCCCCCCCCCCCCCCTTAACTCCGAAGTTTGCAAAGAGAAAAATCTGACATTATTCTATATGATAGAAGTTTATGTAAAGATTACAGGAAAAATAAAACGATGTCTCTAAATAGCATACTTTTTCAGAAATCGGAACGGAACCCTCGGTGCGTGAGTCCGACTCGCTCTTGACCGGTTTTTTTTTTCACGCTAAAAAAACATTAGAACTGTGACCAACCGCGTTGTACAACATCCAAGTTGGTCGTTGTTACTTAGATATTTAGTATTTTAAAACCCCAAAGTAGAAATGATTTGATGTTCTCAAAAAGAGGCAAATATTAATAAATTAGAATTAAGACTCAGATATTTATTAACAAAATATACGTTATGACACATACATATAGGAACACGTCAACACCCACCACAGGAGTAAAAAGGACCTTTCAAAGCCATATTACTATTAAAACTAGTTAATAATGAAGTACAATAATACTAGTAATAATTTACGTTATCAGCACGGCTAGTCACGACTGTGGAAGTTAGCTTCAATAATAATTGTACTGATTTATGCCATGGACATTGCTTCATTATGTTGGTAACAATACAGCGAGATATGGCTGTGTTCAAGTGTTTGATTAGTTTTTGTAGGTGCTAGCTAAATAACCATTTTACAAAACCATTCATCTACAAACACTAGCAGCGCCCCGTGGTTTCACCCGCGTAATTCTAGAACCCGTAAGAACATCGGGATAAAAAGTATCCTATGTCTTAACTTCTCAAACGTCAAACGCACACCAAGTGTAGGTAAGGGAAAACTTTATATAATATGTATATAAACGTATATCTTACACATGTAAACGTAAAATACCATCATGCAATGGCTCGCGTGGGCTTACAGTAGTTCTGAACCTATGGGGTTCGGTTGACATTCGAACACATGTTGAAATGAACCTATGGGGTTCTTAAGTGTATAAATGACGTTTATCTACACCCCTGCTATAAATCCTCTATAAAAGTTTCTGAAATAGTTAGCTTATTGCCAACATTAAAACAGCCAGTGTCATAGTAACCATGGTAACCATAATAGCATCCAAACGGCTGCTTTAATGTTGTACTGAATTTCATAATGCAACTCGTTTTCAAAAAAAGAACCCACATTTGTGTTTTAATACCCCTTATTATACGTCAGTTGCATAAATAACTATTATTAACTATCTGTGTGCCAAATTTCATAAAAATCTGTTCAGTATTTCTTGCGTGAAAGAGTAAGCGCTCCTGTAAATGATGCCACCGCCGCGCCGACACCGCGCCTCTATACTGTGTATTGCATTTATCAGCCCGGAGTCTAAATTTGAACTTAAGGACGCTGTTGCAACTGGGTAGTCAAATCAATACTTTTTAAATAAAAGTATGTTTATTTAATAAAATGTTCTGCATTCTTAAAATGTTTTTTGGCCGAATTGTTAATAGATCTGCATGGTACGATTCTGAACTATAAATATAATTTTAGATAGGTACATTTTCTCAATAAATGTACCGAAGTAAATTTACTTCCCACTCGTAACAGCTAGTCCACTCGACAAAGGAGTTCTAGAATGCGTGAGCTGGGACGTAAGCGATTTCTTCAGAAAGTTATTCAGGGTACTTAGGGAGTAAACATACCGTGAGCCGGAGTGGGGGCCCCTTAAAAGATCCCACTTTTGAATTTTTCGCTAATATCTTTAAAACGGTGCGTCGTAGAGAAAAAAAAACCGGTCAAGAGCGAGTCGGACTCGCGCACCGAGGGTTCCGTTCCGATTTCTGAAAAAGTGTGCTATTTAGAGACATCGTTTTATTTTTCCTGTAATCTTTACATAAACTCCTATCACATAGAATAATTTCAGATTTTTCTCTTTACAAACTTCGGAGATAAGGGGGGGGGAACGGTATTTTTTTTAAATTTTTCATCAAAAGTCAAAAACTATGCGGCCTAAAAAAAAAAATATAAATAGTTTAAGAATGTGCAAACAGCGTTCTTTCATATGATACCCCACATGCCCTAGTAGCCCCACTTTAAATTTTTAAGACCCCCTTTCAGTCCCTGTTGCAAAGAAATTATAAATATTTTTATTTACTTCTTATTTTCAAAATAGTTGGGTAAACGTCATCTAAAACTATTCTAAATTTCAAGTTGATAGCATTAGTAGTTCCTGAGATATGAAGCTGTGACAGACAGACAGACAGACAGACAGACTGAGTCACACCATAAGGGTTCCTTTTTTACCATTTTGGTACGGAACCCTAAAAATATGTTCTATGTAATGATAGCTCATCAATTTTATTACAACTTTTATCTTATATACTTTTTCGAATTCCTACCCATTTTCGAACTCCCATCACTCTCGTCCCAGCTCACGCACTCTACACCTTTTGGGTTATTCTTTGAGTGAACTAAGCGTCCTTAACATACTCGTAACTGGCGAAATGTGTGTATACTTATATCTCTATATATTTTGTATGCCTTCTGGCGGGGCATAGTATGGACCAACATTTTTTTTTAAATAATAATATCTGTATAATTTTACCCTATGTTTACAAAATTAATAAATGAATTTGAAATTTAAATTTGAATATTTTACGAGACATTTCATCTTTTTTGCTGGCATCGCAACACACCTGCCTAGCGTTAATTAAAGAAACTTTTTGACATGTCCTGTCTTTTAACCCAAAATTAAATAACATCACTTGATTTCATCAGTAAAGCTAATAATGGGTGTCACAAAACCGCAAGATTTGAATTCAATAGAAAACACAGTTTTTTTTCTTTTATTACAATTTCCTTATTGAGTCTTATAGTACATAAGGTAGGGTTATGTATAGAATAGCACATCGGGCAAATGGTCTCAATGGCTTGCCTGTTAAACAATTCGATTACTGCATGAGACATTTCCTGGTCGTGTACTCTCTCGTTTTGGTGATCAGAATTGGCCCCATAGATCATGTGATTTAACACCACTACATTTCTTTTTATGTGGTTATTTGAAGTTAGAGATATATGCCAACAAGCTCTCAATTATCCATGCATTGAAGGAGGAGATTCAACGCTGCATCAAGGATATTCAGCCACATTTATGCAAAAAATCATAGAAAATTGTGAGAAAAGAGTGAGTATGTGACAGCTAAGCCGTGGAGGCCATTTGCCCGATATGCTATTCTATACATAACCCGCTTATGTACCTACTTTATGATTTAACCTATCACACGTCAAGTGAACACACGGGTGTTCATAAGGAAAAACCTTTACATAATAGGTAAAAAAACATCATGCGATTGAACACCAATCAACATCAGTCCCCCCCCCCTTCCGCCCCTGGGGTTTTGGGTTTATAAATTAGTACATAGCGACGCGTGAAGGGTTAATCAAGAAATTATATTTATAAAAGAAAAAAAGAACTGTGTTTTCTATTTAATTCAAATCTTGCGTAAATTTTGGGACACCCTTTAGTACTAATACTTCTGACGCATGCTATAACAATTTAATTATCAATAATACAACATTAATAAATCAAACGTAATAAGTTGATTATCTCATGAATTCCACTTACTAATAATTCATATAAATCGACGATAATTTCAGACTGGCCTGAAATCGATTAAGCTTTATAATTGAACCATGAAACGTTCAGGTATTCATTCGAAAGTCGATTGTATAAAAGTTGATTGATTCGGTAATTATACCGATAATGAGATGGTTTTCAAACTTTAAGCTGCGAAATAACGACCCATAAAAGTCGAAAAGCGTTTAATAAATAATGTTCTTCATAATGAGTTTTATGAACAGTGATAAAATTTAATTGGGATTGTCATGTATTTCGTTCAAATATGTTTTTAAACATTTTTTAATTTAAATGCGTGCCTTTGCCAATGGCATCGCTTACGTCAAGGACGAATATTATTCTACAGAAACGTACTACAGAGATCAAAAGTATCATAATGTGTAAATCCAGGTAAATCCGTTTAGCGGTTTTTGCGTGATTGAATAACAAACATACAAAGTTCCACATTTATAATTTTAATATTACTTATAATTAGAAAATAGGCTTTTCATACGGTTTTGTTATTTAACCAATACTATTATACTATTCATGAATTCTTTTGTCCATTTATGAAAGAGCTCTTTTATTCCGAGGTTTATCAGCTTAACCGGACTATAAAACCGATACGAGAAGGGCGTCCAGCTGGGTATAAAATGGTTACGCAGGGCAACCAATGTAGGTCACAGGACTGGGCTCACTGCGTCGCAGAGGGAGAGCTAAGAAGCAGGGTCCTATTTGTGTTGTTCGTTACCAGTACTGCCAAGGAGGGTCTGAAAGGTTGGCAATAGGGTTTATATTCGTATAGAAATACGTATTGCTTTTTGTTTTTTTTTTCGTGATTATTAGGATTATCCATCCATCACATGTTATAGTGAGTATGAAATAAGGCTTAATGTTCAGTACCTCATAATCCTACTAATATTATAAATGTGAAAGTTTGTATGCTTAGATGTTTGGATGTTTGTTACTCAATCACGCAAAAACGGATGCACGGATTTGGATGAAGTTGGCACACCGATAGTTTATAACCTGGATTAACATTTAGGATACTTTTTATCCCGGTAGTAGGTTCCCGTGGGATAATTTCCGACATCCACGTGGGCGTAGCCGCGGGCAAAAGCCTTTTCACGCCTAAGCCACTGAACCGATAGTCCTGAAAATTTTGCATATACGTAGTCAGGTGCACAGAAACGGATAAAGGGGACCTTTCATTCCGAAAAAAGTACTGTTACCGAGGAAAACAACAATAACGTTCTTAAGATAATAGATAGCGCCACGTATCTTTCTAACCATGATTGAATTATATTATTACAAGCAAAGTACAACTCGAATTGATTGTCAAACTCTACATTAACGCAAACGAAGCCGCGGGCAAAAGCTAGTGTAATATAAAAGTCTGAAATATTTTCTATGTAGTCCCTCCCAACAGCAAATTACTACAAAGGATTTTGATTCAAAAGCTCATTTAAACACAAAATCCTATAACCCACATTGATTAAACAACACACAAGGATAAGTAGATACTGCACTCATTTATTCATCCCCCTACCACGAATTATAATGGGTTCATTGTAATAAATTACAATTGTAAATCAATTCATTCAATTCAATCAATGTCTGAAATTACTTCTCGTGGGGACTTGCACTCAGCTCGATACCGTAGGATATTGGCTTACAAATGGGTTTACGCTGCGTGTGTAATTTCACACTATTAACCTCTCTTATTAATCCAATCAATTAATTGACTGATCAGTCGTTCCATTGAATGCGCAGAGAACTTGGCTTTTGCATTGATTAAATTGCGTTTGAATTTGGTAAGTAATCTAGCTAGGTTCTGTTCTAGGATTATGAGTAATAACTTTAGCTTCGTGGGAAGATTTAAGTGGTGATGTAGAACTTATCTAGAGTCCAGAGTCTAAAATATATCTAGCTCTGGGATTAAACTCTGGGGTAACCATAGTTGCTGAATACCGCAAAAAATCGCACTGTCAATCCCAAAGTTCAAAAGCGTAGTTTTATATGCACATTCATAAAAAATGATCACTGTTCTTTCATTGGTCACAAACCACAACCTCTGAACGAATTTGTTCTCGTATGAAGTCTTGAAATTACAGTTTATGATGGTCGGTTAAACATTAAAAATCAAGCAAAAAGCGAACAAATTGCTATTATTTCTTGACTACATAAAACTTCATTGCATACAGTATCCATTACCTAGGTCCATCTCAGCACTCTGTACAAAACTCAGCATTCTTATATTGTTATCATCATAAAAATAGCTTTAGGCTGCTTTTCCATCAGAGATGTGCTAATCTGGGTAACATTTGATATCAACCAGAAGGATCCTTTGACTGTCATAGTTTAGCATAGCTCCAAAAAATCTCAACAAAGCTTAGGTTGTTTATGCACTAATTGAGCTAGTTTATACGAGCAAGGTAAGTGCGAGTGGTGTAGCAACATCTTAGCTTGGATGGAAATAGGCTGAGATAAACAGGCCTTAATAAGCACTTGCTATGGCTAAGTAGTATCCCTGTCACTGTTGTGCAAGTTTCAAACAACAAGAGAAAGACAAAGACGGAAACATAATGTATAGCCAACTAGCGACCCGCCTGTTCTTCTCACGGTTTTTGTGACTTGACAAAACATCGTGATTTTTATATTATATGTAAGTTAAATATGAATGAAGTTATACACATTAACCTTCCGGAACCAATTTTCTAAATGCCGGTGAAAACCGCATCCAAATCCGTTGCGGTGTTTAAAAGAACAACACGGTCGCAAAGGCGCAAAAAAAGGAGCATAATCAGTCATAAAATGTTTCCTCTGCTGGGACACAGGCCTCCTCTTAATAAGATAGAGTGGACCGTAATCCACCATGCGGCCCCAGTGCGGGTTGGTTTATGTCACATGTCTTCAAATTTTTGGTTCGGAGATGCCGGTTTCATCACGATGTTTTTATTCACCGTTTTGAGAGCAGTGGTGATGAAATAATTAACACAAAGTAAAGCGCCTATATCTGGGTTCGAACTTACGACGTACAACTCGTAAATCGTGGCCGTTACCACAGGGGCACCACTAGACAAAAAGTGACTTTAATTTATAATATACAGGGTGTAAGGGACAGCCCTCCGCAAACTAACAGGGTGCATACAGCTACTCATTTTGAATCATATTCCACCGGAAATTTTCTCAGGAAAATTTTTATTTTTTTAAAAATTTTTTCAGTTACATTTTCATTATTTCAATGTAAAATTGCACTGTGTGTACGCAGCACTCCATTTATGTAAAAAAAACTGCAAAGAAAAAACAGCAAAAAAAAAACCAGCAATGGATGTTCAAATACTCCAACCAACGACGCGTGAAATCAGCTGTTCACTTTCTGTCTAGCTACAGAGTTCATCGAACTCACCGCATACATATTACCTACCCCTCCCAACCAGTAATAGATGCTCCGATTTGAGTACAAAAACACAAACAAATCAGGTTTATTGGATTCCCTTAAAGTTCCTGAAAAAATTTCATGTACCGGTCATCTTAGTATGACATACTGAATTCACCCTATCAGTTTGCGGAGGGCTGTCCCTTACACCCTGTATATAGGTTATAGAAGCAGAGGAGCTCGTGGATAAATAATAACAGCCGCACGGGTCGATCCATCGGGTTAAGCTACGCTTGCCGGGGTTGGTCCGTGGATGGGTGACCATCTTTACATACCGAGACTCCTCCGTGCCTCAGAAAGCACGTTCAGCCGTTGGTCCCGGCTGTCATTCGTGGATCTTTGACAGTCGTTACGGGTCGTCAGAAGCCCGAAAGTCTGACAACCAGTCTTACCAAGGGGTATCGTATTACCCAGTTACTGGGTTGTGGAGGTCAGATAGGCAGTCGCTCCATGTAAAATACTGCTATTCAGCTGCATCCGGTTAGACTGGAAGCCGACCCCAACATATTAGTTGGGCAAAGGCTAGGCAGATTGATTGATAGGTTATAGAAACATAGCCAAGGCACATGCTAAGTGATGTTAATAGCTTAGTAACTTAGCTTTAACCTCGCTTATCGCTTAGCAACCTCGCACATATCCTGTAGAACGGCACCCTTAGAGCCGTCATCGGTCAAGACCCGAATTATTTGCTCCAATTTATATGGTGACGTCATCATAACGGCCATCTTTGCCGCCATTTTGTTCGACGTTGATAAATAATTTCATTTGTTTCTGGAAGCGATCGATCAGGGGGAGCGCTGATGCGATAGATTTGCTATCGATGGGTCATTTTGATTACGGTTCTTAGTTATAGATGGGTCATTAGTGTAATATGACGATTTCGTCCTGGGGCCGTACTAGGACGTGAAAAAAATCATGGATCCATCATGGTTCCGTTGAGAAAAAAGGATGGTGCAAAAGTTCTTATATAGCTCCGTCTCTCTCTCACACTGGAACCATACTGGATCCATGATCTTTTTTCACGTCATAATATGGCCGTAGAGACGGTATGTTTTTATTACTCTAGCTTGAGAATTATAATTATGACCTTCAGTACAAGTTGATTGTTGATTGGGACATATTGACTGAACAACGAGGTGGTGTCCTAGTGGTCGCTTACCAATCGGTAAGCGTTGGGTGCCTGGCTCCATGCCCGATTGCGGGCAAAGTAATTAAGAAATTACTTAGCCTTTTCCCAACTATATAGGGGTCAAATTTCAGTCTAACCGGATGGAGCTGAATATCAGTATTTTACATGGAGCGACTGCCTATCTGACCACCACAACCCAGTAACTGTGTAATACGATACCCCTAAGTAAGACTGGTTGTCAGACTTTCGGGCTTCTGACGACCCGTATCGACTGTCAAAAATACACGAAAGACAGCCGGGACCAACGGCTTAACGTGCTTTTAGAGGCACGGAGGAGTCTTGGTATGTATAGATGGTCACCAATCCACGGACAAACCACGGCAAGCGTAGCTTAACCCGATGGATCGACCCATGCGGCAATTATTACTTAGCCACGAGCTCCTTCTAAAATAGGCAACCCTATTGGGACTAAGAAACAGTGCATTTAAGACTGTCCCGCAGCTCGCCATAATGCTAATAAGTTTTTAGGTTATTAATGAAAGTGAATGTACGGTGACCTGGAAGATCTATATCTCTAAATCGATTGCTAAACAAATATAGAACACTTGATGATGGAAAAATATACCACATCTATCTATCTATATAAATAAAAAGAGTAGTCCTGACTGACTGACTGACTGATTGACTGACTCATCAACGCCCAGCCCAAAACCCTTGGACCTAGAAAGCTGAAATTTTGCACAGAGGTTCCCTTTATCATGTAGACAAGGAATAAGGAAGGAATTCCCGGTAGCAGGTTCCCTTGGGATATTTTCCGACATCCACGCGGGCGAAGCCGCGGGCAAAAGCTAGTATTAAATATTCAGTAAGAGGAAAAATAACATTATGCTAGGCCTTCGAGTGGAAATAATGGAAACGCAAAATAAATTAGGCTCAATCTAGAAAGAATAAACTGTTTCCCACATTACTTAAGTACCAATAGAAATCAAACACATTTAATCAAAGTACGATGAAGGTAAATAATGTTATATTAATTTTGGTACATTGAAGGTAATATCGAATGTCAAGCAATCACACAACTGACAACCAATTTACCCAGATTTTCTCTCAGTAAACCGCTCTATTTAGCTTATGTACTTAAATTAAGTGCTTATTTTGTCAGTGATGCTTTGATTTCATTTTTAAGCAAATGAAAATGGCTTTGATAAATGCCCTTTAATGTCCACAAAAATTAAGCTTCGTTTTTACTTTAGTAAAAAATTTCATCAAGATTGAAAGCATTTTCATACTTTAAAAACCTCAACATAACTTATAAAAGCACTTTTTCAATGAAAAATAGTGCTGAATAATCTCTCAACCAAGCTTCGAGCACTGAAGCCTCTATTTGAAAACCACTAATACTATCGAGATTCACATATTCCGATGCTCCGATTAAACATCGATATCCCGTAATCGATTATCAGTATACGGTGACTCGATTATACAACGCTTAACATCGAGCGTTCGAGTGACAATGTAATTGACATTAGGCCCTCGACAGCTATTACAAACTTACTATTGTAGATGGCACAATTGAAATTGAACTTTATAGTAGTAAAGATAGGGTCTAATAGGTGTGTAAAAGCAATAACTGTTTGGACTTGGGAAGTTCTAAACGATTATAGATATGGTTAGGTTCAATGATAGGGAACAGTTAGATACAGATGTTGAACATACCCTGAAGTTTGCGCTTGTGATTTGTATTACGTTCTTAGTATCTCTGGAAGTTCGAAGATGGTCTCTCTAGTAATTGCTCGTAATTTTACTGAGCTGTTCTAAGGAGTTATGGGGCTATTGAAAAATGATTAGGGTTGGAGGGTAGAATGAAACTGACATCAGTGCTTAGGTCTCTTGGGGTAGTGCTTTAAGCTATCTCTCTTTCTCTTGTTGTTGTCATAAATGGCTTTCTAATTAGAACAAGCGTTGCACCATTTTTGACGACACGTTTGGCGCAGTGGTTGAGCGATTGACTGCTGCGCAGCATGTCGCGGGTTCGATTCTCGCACGGAACAAATATTTGTACGACCTACAAGTATTTGTTCCGAGTCTGGGTGTTTTTCTATCTATAATATGTATGTATTTACAAAAAAAAATGTATATAAGTAGTTTATCAGCCATCTCGTTACCATAACACAAGCATTAGGTTGCTTAGCTTGGGACTAGATGGCGTTGTGTGAAATGTCCAAGGATATTTATTTATTTATTTATTTATTTACCATTTGATAAATAACATAATAAGCGAAAGCATTAGAGCAGTTTTATAGTAGCTCAGTGGTAACGGCTGCGACTGACAAGTTGTAGGTAGTAGGTTCGAACCCCGGCAGGCGCTTTACTTTGCGTGAATTATTTCATCACCATTGCTCTCAAAACAGTGAAGGAAAACAATAGGAAACCGGCATGCGCTAGAACCAAAAATTCGATGACATGTGACATCTACCAACCCGCACTGGCCCCGCGTGGTAGATTACGGCCCAGTAGTGCTATTCTGTAAACATCTCACCGTGATAACTTAGGTGAAGTGAGCGTGAAGTGAGCCGTCATTCCACCTGACGCTCTAGGGGTTGACATTATTGACAGCTTACTTTGAGATCACTTCACTTATGTTTTCACGGTGAGATATTTACAGAATAGCACTACAGTTCCTTTCACCGGTAGGAGGCCTGTGTCCCAACAGTGGGAATATTGTAGACTGATTATGAAGCGTAAGGCTGCGTTCACACCAAATGTATAGTCAGCTACCGACTGAGCGTCAAGTTCAAAATGTATGAAAAAACAACATCTCTCGGCGTCGCATGAATCCTTTATTTTGATGGCCTTTGTTTTTCATACATTCACACAGTCGGCGTTAGTGAGAACGTGCTTTAATAACAATGAAACCGAACCGAACCAAATAAACATAGCAAGGAATAAATCCATTTAGTCGTATACGTGCTGTATTGAGAGCTGTGCAAATTGAAAGATCCGTTTAAAATCACCCATTTTAAAGCTAATAAATAAATTATTCAATCGTCATCATCTAAGGCTTTAAAGCCACGGGTGGGCTTTAGCCTTGTCACAGATTAATACAGATGGGACACTCCGTAGTTTAGGTATGAAGCTACAAGTACACGGCGGGCCCCGTCCACGGGGCTAATTCAGTAGAAATGCCGTGCGCCGAAGGTATAAGAGTTACGCGATAGAAAGAGAGGCAGTGTGTAGGTGAATATAACTATAGGTAATTAGCGTTCTCCGAACTGAATTGCACTTTATTGTGTCGTAGTAAGAGTCGCTTGTGATTTTGCGGAGTGTCCCATCTGTAATTATTACACCTATTTCCGGCTTAGCTAAGGCATAATCAGCCTTTAATGTTCCCACTGCTGGAACAGAAGCCTCCTCTCTGTGAGAGGGAGTGAGCTGTAATCCACCACGCGGGCCCAGTGCGGGTTGGTAGATGTTGTCTTCGAATGTTTAGTTCTAGAACATGTTTCCTCACGATGTTTTCCTTCACCGTTTTGAGAGCAGTTGTGATGTAATAATTTACACAAAGAAATGTGCCTGTCTGGATTCGAACCTACGACCTTCAACTCGTAAGTCGCGGCCGTTTCTACCATCACTGATCACATTTCCGTCTTATTCTCTTCAATTTCTCATTCCAATAGTTCTTGATCAGTTAGTTTTTGTTTTTGTTCTACGCCATCCACCAATCTGAGTTTAGGCCGGCTTTTATTATTCTGACCGTACCGGTTACTATCAAGATTGAAATTATTCAATACTTTCAAAGAAATAAAATAAACTCTAAGATTAAAAACTTCTGCGCGCACTAGTAGCGTATGCCAAACATATTATTGTAATTAGGAGCAGTACAGACGTACATAAAATGCATTCGTGTTGAACCCAAGTGAACCCTTTTTATTAAAACTTTGCATCAACTTTTTTAATTTGCTTTGTATATGAGATGTTTGTAGCAGACGAACAGAAGTTTCTGAAAGGCAAATGGGACGTTGTCGATGCCAATTGGATTTTGTGACGCTGAACATTGAATGTGTTTGTGTATTTTTTGGTTATTTATGGGGTCAATTTTTGGTTTATGCTTTGTTGAAATATTCGTTATAAGACATATTTTCAATAATAAGACTCACACGAGTACCATTACTCAGTACATAGTACTGTAGTAATAAAAACCGGCCAAGTGCTTGTCGGGCCACGCGCAGTAATATTGTTTCGTAGTGCACGCCGACGCCCGTCGTTATTCGAGGGTAAATATTATTAATTTAGAAATGATTATTAATAAGAATGTTATGATTTTATTTTTGTATGTTTTTAATTCCTGTTTTACACAACTACCAAAGTTACATGTGTAATTTTTAATGCAATTTGTAAAAAAAAATTTACTGTTCCAAGTAGGCACATTTTACAAGATGGTTGACTATTACTTCTAAACTTGAAAAGCCTACTTAGCTGTTTTCCTTTTAACTTCGTTATATATAATACTACCGTGAATTTTTTCACGTTTCTAAAACTAACCGTTTAGCTGCCGGGGGGACGACGACGACGACTTGACTCTGACTACTAAAATTATTTAAAACGGGGTAATTACCATGTCTTTGGTAACATTGTCTTTGGTGGTATAATAATTGTTGCAAAAAAGTTTGTGCTCCCGAGTAGTACTTCTGCGTACATAGACGTACGCATAGCTACAGACTGCGACTTGTATCTATATCTAGGTACCTGAAAACATCGGATTTATTTTATCAAGTATTCCAAAATTGAAATTATACATCTTCTTCTATATAAATAAAAAGAGAAGTCCTGACTGACTGACTCATCAACGCCCAGCCCAAACCCTTGAACCTAGAAAGCTGAAATTTTGCACAGAGGTTCCCTTTATAATGTAGACAAGGAATAAGGCAGGATTTTCCGGTAGCATGTTGCCGTGGGATATTTCCCGACATCCACGCGGGCGAATCCGAGCGTGAAGTGTTAGTAAAACATAATGAAGCACTTCTGTATACACTCGTACCAGGACAAGAAAATATTTACTGAGCGTGATTGATGTAGAATTTTTTACAAAAAAAATACGTTTTATGAAAAAAAGTCATGATTTACTTTTAAATCGCATGATATGTGTGCCTACAGACTATCTATCGGGGGCGTTCTCATCGTATATCAAACGAAAGTGATTGCTACTTTCAAAGTCCATTTATAAACTATTTTTACTAAAGTCGATAGTTGCTTTTAATATTAAAGTAGGTTAATGTAAACAGAAAATATTTCAAGAAGAATTTTACTGAATTTATAGACTAGCTTTTGCCCGCGGCTTCGGTCGCGTGGAGGTAGAAAATTGTCCCGCGGGAACGTACTACTGGGATAAAAAGTATCCTATGCCCTAATCCAGGTCATGGTATACCCATGTGTTAAATTACATCCAAATCCGTTCAGCCGTTTTAATGTCATAGCTCACATATCAACTTTAGCGGGAAATCATAACAATCAAACAAACAAACTCACTTTCGCATTTATAATATTAATTAGGATTAAGATTGTTTGAATTCTTTCAAAAATAGGCGCTCGCGGCTAAATAGCCACAGGGATCGATCAAAGGTTAAGCTCCGCTTGCCGTAGTGGGTTCGTAGATGGGTGACCATTAATTACATATCAACACCCCTCCGTGCCTCGGAAAAGACGTTAAGCCGTTGGTACCGGCTGCCATTCGTAGATCTTTGACTGTCGTTATGGGTAGTCAGAAGCACAAAATTCTGACAACCAGTCTTACCAAGTGGTATCGTGTTACCCAGTAACTGGGTTGTGGAGGTCAGATAGGCAGTCGCTCCATGTAAAATACTGGTATTCAACTGTATCCAGTCATACTGGAAGCCGACTCCAACATAGTGGGGAAAAAGCCAGATTATTTTTTTTATTGCTTCAGTTCCTTTAATGTTCATAAATGGTTGTGTTAGTATCAAACATAATGTCTTCAATTGAGGTTTAATTTCTCATCTATTTTGGCTATCTATAATGTCGGATGCCGCTGCCAATCCAACAATTCATTCCAAGGTAATAATAAAAAGCGATACGGCGACATATTAGCAAAAAAAAAAAAACTTGAACCAAATATTTAATCCCTCTCCACAACAAAGGAAAATTAATCCAACACAGGGCGAATGTAAAAAATCCTCCAACAAAAAAAGTAGAACAAATAACGAATAGACAAACCATTCCAAATAAATCGTTGAAATCGGATCTCGAGTTTTGTTTGTCAGCAAAAAAGTCGAGTGAAACCGATACATCGATTTTAGAAGTCCGTCAAAAGCAAAACTCAAAATTTTCCCGTCACGCGTCCATCGTACCGATACGAACATTGATTGTTTCGATATATTTTAGGTATCGATTCGTCTGATCACGTACAGAAATGGTGGGTCCCGATTTTTGCAAACAAACTTCGTTTGTTTAATACGTTGTGGTCCGTGACGAGATCTTCTGCGATAAAAAGTGGTAGTTTTTGTCGGTTCCACGGCGAATAAGAGATGGGAAACGGTTCGTGGTTTCGGTAAGTTTACTTTTTTTTCTGTTCAGTTTTATGTCGGGATATTTCGTTTGTGTGTCGATAGTTACGAGGTTTCGTTCGCAGCGTTCGAGAATAATGTTAAATCATAAAATGCATTTGACGAATTCGTTTGCATTCGATGTTTTCTATTGTGATAGTTGCGAGATTCGGAGAAAATGCTGAATGGTTTTGTAGTTTGTTTTGCGTTTTTCAAAAGTTTCCACAATAGATTCTGATGATCAAAGGGGAATAATATAATCTCTGCTTGACAGACGGATATGCGAATGAATTTAATGGTTTTTAGCGGAAGGATACATGATTGCATGAATCTTCTTCAAATAATATTAGTCAAAGTCAAATGGTATATTTCAAAAGGCACTTTTGAACGACACAAATTACAAGAAAAAAGGAGAATTGATTTTAGTTTAGGGCACTTTTCCTGTTGACAGCGATGCGGACGAATTTTTTGATGCCCTATGACCCTTTTCCCTCCTTTCTTATATACCATGTACATAATTATTATTATTTTAAATCCGTTAGTTTTTAAATTATGTACGCACGGCTACCGATCAATCTATACATTTCCAGTATAAGCTGATCTCGCATTGTATAGGATTTCCTTACAATAAGAGATCAGTGTAAACTGGAAATGTATAGCTTGATGTGTAGCCTTGTGTACAAACAAATAAAAATAATAAATATAATTATGTTGCCCACAAAGGTTAGTTTCGTTTAGAGAAGAATGATGAAATTCCATAAATTCCATAGTATAATAATATTATACAGGGTGTTAGGTTAATCGCGAAAAAAAAAATCAGCTGTTCAGTACATTTTGACGAATTATGCGAACATAAATGTACTGAACAGCTGATTTTTTTTCGCGATTTCAGATTTGGTACCCATAGTAAAAGTTGTTCATAATGATGAGTACTACACTCCGTTAAAATATGTCCCTCGTTTAACCTAACACCCTGTATCTTCTATATATAATATATAAAATTCAAAGTCCTGACTGACTGATTGACTGACTGATATATCAACGCACAGCCCAAACCGCTGGACCTAGAGACTTGAAATTTTGCACATAGATACCTTATACAGTGTAGGCATCCACTAAGGAAGGATTTTTGGAAATTCCATCCCTAAGGGGGACAAATAGGGGATGAAAGTTTGTATGAAAAATCTTATTCCTTGAGTTAATAGACTTGAAACTTGCCATGAATATTTATCTAAGTAAATGATAAAGTTTTTCATTTTTAGTTTTCCTAAACTACCCCCTCAGGAGGTATTGGGAGGTATCAAAGTTTGTATGGAGGAATTTCAACGCGCGTTCCGATTAACTCGAAACTCAGTACGTTATACTTGAAATCAAAAATAAAGAATAATATGTATCAGGGTTTTTCGAAAATCTATCACTGAAGGGGTGAAAAGGGATACTAAATTTTACTAGGCAGGTTTTACTGTTGGGCTTGATTAACACGATAATTGGTGTAAATAATCTTTCAGTCAAGTTACGGAAATATCCAAAACGACTTTTTAAAATTGCATGCCTGTGGGGGTGAAAACAGGGAATTTACTTGCCTAAGCAAGTAATAAAGTTTGTCAGTTATAGTTTTTCCACCAGAGGGAAGGGTAGAGGGGGAGGGGGGCAGAGGAGGCGATGGTGAGGAGGGAAAGGAAGGGGACGGGTGGTGAGGAGCGAAAAGGGGAAGTGGAGGGTGTGGTGAGAGGGAGAGGGAGAGGGAGAGGGAGGGTAGGGGTGGTGAGGAGAGAAAGGGGGTGGATGATGGAGGGATGTGGAGAGGGATAGGAGGATGTGTATTGAGAGGGAGGGTGTGGAGAATGAAAGAGGGGAGTGGAGGAGTTGGTGAGGGTAGAGGGGGAGGGGGGTGGTTAGCGCGGAGGTGAGGTGGGGCACAAAAACTCGAGTAAACTTCAGTCGTGCGTCGGAGCTGACACACATTTTTTGTTTGTTTGAGCGTGTTCATCTGTGGAACTACCAGTCGGACTTAAGGAAGGATTTTTGTTCCCGTGGGATATTTTCCGACATCCACGCGGGCGAAGCCGCGGGCAAAAGCTAGTAATATATATAAAAATCAATGCCACTTTACGTTGTAATTTTATAACTCTAGAACGGCTGGGCCGATTTAGCTGATTTTGATTTTGAAATGTTTGACGTAGTCCAGGGTAGATTTAAACGATGAGAAAAAATGGAAAAGTTGCCGGGAAAATTGGAAAATTCTGGAAAACTGAAAGTGGATTTTATATGGGAATATTGAAATTGGGACAGGACAACGTCTGTCGGGGCAGCTAGTTTATTTATAATTGAGAACTACGTGTGGCCCCCCACCACGGGGGGGGGGGGGGAAATTGGTTACCACAATACAATATATACAAACAAGGAGCATGTAATACATTCAAATACCTAAGAGTTGTAGGTATTATTAGGTATACCACGGGAGTATATAAGCATGTGAAAAAATTATCAGTTGTCCCATACAAAACTTCAATACCTACTCGACCCAAATGTATGAGGCAGCGGATAATTTTTTCGCGATTAGGATGTTGATCATATGGAGAAAATTGTTCAGTTTAACAGTTTTGTTTGTTTTGTTTACAGGTTTACTGTAAGACACCCTTAAATACGACCTCGTATTTCTAATACACGCTGATTACCAATCAATCAATCAATCTGCCTAACCTTTTCCCAACTATGTTGGGGTCGGCTTCCAGTCTAACCGGTTGCAGTTGAATACCAGTATTCTGAATTCTGCAACCCAGTAACTGGGGTAATACCACACTCATTGGTAAGACTGGTTGTCAGACTTTCAAGCTTCTGATGACCCGTAGCGACTGTCAAAGATCTACCAATGACAGCCGGGACCAACGGCTTAACGTGCTTTCCGAGGAAATCCACGGACCAACCCAGCAAGCGTAGCTTAACCTGATTGATCGACCCTTGCGGCTGTTATTACTTAGCCACGAGCTCCTGATATACGGTGTATACCATACCTATAGAAAAACAGGTAGGTACGTAAGTCTAGGTACAGACGCGCTGTTTCCTTTCAAAAGAAAAAAATAAATTTATAAAGACAGAGCAGTTTCTTTATTAATTAAGCAAAGCTTTGGAAGGAAGATTAAAAACACTCTAATGAATAAACATAAACAAAACAAATTAATTAAAATGAAAGACTTTTCCATTGGCTGCATATTAAAAAGTCCCGACAAAGAAATATTATTTATTAATTTAATATTATATAAATGATAATAATGAGGATAGTTGCTCAAATTTTGTAAACCTAAAATGATCATTAGTTTCTTAGTAAATTATTATTTCCTGAAACATTTAAATCGTATTTTGTAAAATCTTTGAAAAATAATAATGTGTATCTATAATATAACGTCTTATATTGATGAGTCTTATGATATTAAAAATATTTATTTTTAGGGTTCCGTACCTCAAAAGGAAAAACGGATCCCATAGAAGATCACTTTGTTGTCTGTCAAGACCCTTTTTGTCAGGAACGCTTAGAGGTATCAAGTTGAAATTAATGTCAAATACGTAGGTTTAGGACACCCTAAAGATTAAAAAAAATCAAGCTTCTAAGTCAACGCAATAAAAAAATACGGCCATTTATGCAACATATTTTGATACTCGCGAGTAAATCAAAACCCGTTGACCAAGAATCATGAAATTTGGCAAGAAGCAAGGTCTCACAGTACAAATAAAGGAAAAAGGCCGAAAATTGTTAATTTTTAGTTTTTTTCACATAAATAAATAGTTGTTTGTGATTACAAACTTTTAGCAGTTGGAGAATTGACCGTGACTTGTATCAATGTATGGGAGAACATGTTTTTAACCGACTTCCAAAAGGAGGAGGTTCTCAATTCGTCGGAACCTTTTTTTTTTTTTGTTCCCCGATTACTCGAAAATGGCTAGACCGATTTGGATTTTTCTTGTTTTGTTCGAAAGGGTATACGTCCCAAGTGGTCCCATGATCATCAAGTCAGGATCTGATGATGGGATCCCATGGAAATCGAGGGAAACCCTCAAATTTTATGGGCACACCTATATCGATTTCGGTATTTTTTATAGTAACTCGTGCATTTGCTCTCGGAAAGTACAATTCGGTGAGCTGGAACTGATGATGAAGACCACAGAGGGCCATCGGAAATACTCAATTATATCTTAGTCTATAACAGGTTGCGATTAGATTACTTTAATATGGTTTATGCTCGTCAAAATAATGGTAATGGTGACTTCACCATGAGTTCCATTTCTCCTGGTTCTTACTAGGAGAACTCCTCAACAATTAACGGCCCTGCATCGGGAAAAGCAACATTTTATAAAACGTGATGAGCAGCTGATATTGGGTTATTGTAACTTAGATAAATTACAAACTGAACCACTAAAAAGTGAAAAATAAAAACTTTTTTACAAAAACAAAAACCAACTTCCAAAAAAAACACTACAAAGTGAAAAATAACTTTAATTTCGGAAGTCGGTGGCAAAAAACTAAAATACAGATCCAAAGACACCGACTTCCGAAATTAAAGTTATTTTTCACTTTGTAGTGTTTTTTTTGGAAGTTGGTTTTTGTTTTTGTAAAAAAGTTTTTATTTAACTACAATATTAAGTTTGTTTTTGAGATAAATTCTTTTCAACTACAGAACCCTCACTGTGCGTGGTCAGAGGCACTTGGCCAACAGATTTCATCTCGACAAGTTCAAATTTCAAAGTGATGTTTGGAGAATAAACCACGGGCCTGATCTGATAAATCCATACTGAATGCTAGATACCGGTTGGTAGACAAAGTTTAGCAAACAGTTATCGTCTTTAAATTGTGCCATTCATAATCAAGTCCACTGATTTCCCTATAGTACGGCTTGAAGTTTGATTGAGCCGGTAAACGCTTGATCTTGTTAATGTGATTGCTTTCAGTAAGATATGCGGATAGTTCTACCTCTGAAGCAGTTTATAATAGGGTTGGTTTTGTAGTGAGGTTGATAAAATAAGGGTTTAAATGATTGTGAACTCTAAAAAAAAACCGGTCATGAGCGTGTCAGACCACGCACAATGAAGGGTTCCGTAGGCAGTTGAAAAGAATTTATCCCAAAAACAAACTTAAAATTGTAGATGAAAAACATGTTCTTCCATACATTGCTGTATAAGTCACGGTCAATTTTCCAACTGCAAATTTAAGTTTGTAAACCAAAAAAAAAATTTTTAGGTGATAAAATTACAAATTAATGATTTTTGGACTTTTTCCTTTACTTGTGCTATGAGAACTTGTTTCATGATTCCAGGTCAACGGAAATCACCCTATAGGTTTTGATTTACTTGCGAGTATCAAAATATGTCACATAAATAGCCGTATTTTTTAATTGCGTTGAGGTATAAGCTTGGTTTTTTTAGAACTCCAATGGATCACAGACCTACGTATTTGATATTAATTTCAACTTGATACCTCCACGCGTTCCTGAGAAAAAGGGTCTTGACACTGACAGACAGACAGACAAACGGACAACGAAGTGATCCTATAAGGGTTACGTTTTTTCCTTTTGAGATAGGAACCTTAAAAAGAAGTTTTACACCAATGAGACACAAATACCCGAATGTTTATGGCTCATTAACAAAAATGGGCATTTGTGAGTGCTGCCGTAAATTATATTTTTCCTAACGACATTTATGAGTACGTACCTACTTGCAAACATTCTCCCTAACCTAAACCCTAAGAAAAAAGCCCATCAACTAAATTAACCGTGCGTCCCTATAAATCACGTAAAATATTTGCTAAAATATTTCAAGCATGAAGAATGACAAAAAATAACTTCTGGCTGATAAAAATTCGTACCAAAAAAACTTTATGCGAATAAAAAGTAGGATCACAAAAGGAATCTATATTTAACTTGAAAAAGAGGTCCCTAAATGAGTTCCTACGAGTTTTGGGAACATCGATTTAGTTAAATGGAGTGAAAAATATCAACTGACCAGTTCTGGTATAAGTCGACGACTTGGGTTACATCGGTGCTTAGTTTACTAAAGTTTGGGTTATACTAGTTATGTCGGGTATCGCTGTTTTTTGTTCTTAGTCATTAGTGTGATAGGCAAAGTGAGGTTTTATACAACATTCGTTTTTGTTTATCCTAAACCCGAAAAGGGGTCATTGTAATCATCATTTTAAACAAGTTTTGCTATGGGACCAACATTGTAATCGCGAAATAAAAATCAGCTGTTCAGTACTATTCGCGACGATAGGTCTTTGTGCAGTAAATGAAAGCTGTACACGTATAATGATTAAGGTTGATTACAACGGTGTCGACTAGGAGGCAAACAAGCAAATAAGAATTAACGCTAAGAAGACGCGTAAGCGCAGCTGTGTGTGGAGGCGTACAACAGCTGACTCGTGAGATGCGCGGGGCCGCGCTGCAGCTGCTCGCCCGGCTGCCTCGCCGCTGCCCTGCACCCCTCATTCATGCTGGTTTCACACGAGGGCAGAACAGTGAGGCAGAACAGTGGGACAGAACCGTTTAGAAGGACTGTTACAGGAAGTTACTGTCAAGACAGTACTGTTCTGTGCGTTCAAACTGTAGCAGTACTGTGCTGCCCACTGTTCTGCCTCACTGTTCTGCCCTCGTGTGAAACCAGCATCACTGCCGCCAGCTCGCGGCGATGTTCAGAAGAGCGTTCTCAACAGTACATTTTGACGAGTTTGATGTAGATAAATGTACTCAACTGGAGATTTTTTTTCGGGAAAAGTTGTTCAAAATGATGAGTACAATGACCCCTTTTCGGGTTTAGTGTAAACAAAAACTAATGTTGTATAATCCAGATATTTATGTTTTATGATTTGTTTGACTTTACTCCACCCTTATCCACCGGTTTAGGTAATTAAATAATGGTGAAAAGAATGTACCACGCGTCTGGTTACCCGACTAAACGTAATACCTGTCACTTCAGTTGTCATGCTACGACACAGTTGTACTCTTCAATTTAGCAGCGTTATACAATGAATTATAAAGTTTTTTGTGTCGTAGCATGACAACTGAAAAAATCATAAATAATAAATAAAAAATATTTGACTCCTGTAAAATCACAAAAATAAGGCTTATTTCATGCAAAGACCAATCACTTCAAGATGGTATGAGCAGAATAATACGGTATTTAAAGTAAAAAAAATAAATAAAATAAAATGGCTCTCCTGTAAAGTCACAAAAAGTGCCCTTGTCTTATCGAAGGTGCTTATTGTACAGAACATCATAAGCCTGCAAATAAATAATAAACTTTGCAAAAAAAAAAAATATGTTGAAAACCGTTTCATATTGAGTTCCAATGTTATTCATATCGGGTGTCGATTTGATGTCCATGATCAGCAGTGCAGATTTTAATGGTCTGAAACGATTGTAATAAAACTGGCAGAAATGGTGATTAGTAGTTACGTTTATGATACTGCTTTTAAGGATTACATGAGCCCTAAGTTTTATTATCTTACTTAGTTTAAATCTGTTTCACACCCTACGATTAAGTTCCTATTAACTTACTTGGCAAATAACTTCAAACCAAATCTGTTCCATTTTTGAATTTATTCGGTAACTAGTGGTTACTCGGAAATCTTGAAATAGGCCCTTATTATCTTAATAAAACTGTGGTTTTTGTATGGTACAGTATAAAAAAACATAAGTGACCAACAATAACATAAATCATCACGCCTGGAAACCCCGAAGGGTTAGGCAGAGCACCTAAGTACACCCACATTTCGCCAGTTATGTTTAAGCCCCATGTAATTATTGACATCAAGCGGGCACAAATCCATACTCCGGGTTACTGAGAAATTCCTAATAGAAGAACCCAATATCACTTTGCTCGACCTGGAAATCGAACACAGGACCTTGCGATCCCTAGAATAACGAGCAAAAATAATCTAATAATAATGGCCTATAAAATCATGTTGATATATCAATAGTTAAATCTGAGACATTTTTCTTCTGAATGTGTCGATAAACTTATTATGCCAGAATAATCATGAATTTTTCGTACGTAGTGCAAAGATGTACGTACGTCACGTAACGAAAAAGCGGTATGGAGAGCCAAGCGACTGCGTGTGAATTTGGTCAAAAAATCAAAAATGGCGGTTGCAAAAATTTTCAAATTTTTCATCATGGGTTTCGTTTTCATGGTTTTCGAGGATGCTAATGCCGATAGCGAAGTCAAAATGAAAATACAAGATGGTGGCTGCGAAAATTTTGTTTATGTTTTAAATCATAATTTCATTTTCTTTTTTGTCGACTCTACATCAACAAAGGATCTAGAATCTGCGTACGTAGGTTGAGAAATCTCTACATAAAGTCCAGGTCCTAATCGCGGTCCGTTTTTATAGCGGCTTGGCGACTGCTAGCAATGGTTTAGGTTTTGTTACATGCCATAATATACCATGTATGTATGTGTCTAGTAAAACCCTCAAAATATTATTATACGTCGTAAATGAAAACATGAGCCGTATTCATAGTCGATCAGTTCGAATCATGACACAAACGCTGGTTGATTAGCTTGGCAAGTTGATTTCGGATTTCAGTTGAATATCCGAGCAATGTCATTAAGGTATGGAAATACGGTTATGACGTTGCTATTACAATGGTTTGTTTGTTTTAAAGAGGTGATGTGGTCGCCATATTATTATAGAACTTATCAACTTGACTTCCTTATAACCTGATAATGCAAACACTGAAAGGAACGAAATATAAAAAGTCAGTAACAGAGAATTTAGAAATGTATAGAGGAAGGGAAGACCAATGACAAAATACCTCGGTCCGGAAAGTGGCATTGATTGATGATATTTTTATAACTACAATGGTGTCTAATCAATTGTTTTCCTTATTGATTTAATAATGAAAAAAAAAACTAGGTACGGTAATCTAAACTACAATGAAATAAAGAATGAAAAAAAAAGAAAATACGATTATTTGCGCTTAATAATGATGCATAAAATAAATCAAACATTATTCTTCTCAGCCTAACTTAGGCCTCTGGATCCTCTCCCAAGTTACGACATTGTATCCGGCTATCCGCTTTCTTCAGACACACTCTTAAAATATACCACACCCGATAATTATTCAAAGTACCAAAATATTGATATCAATACCAGTTAGTTGCAAGCAAACATGCTCTGAATCCGGAATATTCGAATTTCTGTAAATTGCCAAACGAGTGCAATAAAAACCCGGACGTTTTTAATTCAGTATTCGTTTGTAGAACCCTGGAAAACCAACTGGAACCATTTTTATTGACCCTATACTCAATTTACAGCTAATATATTACTGTTAGTGGATTATTTATGGTGATAGACACTTAAGACTTATAGGTGTATATCCTTAGTTAATGGTTCATTGACTTCAACAAACATCTATGAATACAACCATGGCATATTCAATCTTCATTCCCACATTATGTACCTATAGCTTAACAACATAAAATACAGACTACACCAACTGCATAAACTATTCGCAGACGTTGATAACTTCGAGAAAGCCTTCTGCAATGTAGTGGTATATTAATAGGCTGATTCAGCTTACTCTACACGCGTCCTTGCTTTCTAAGGCACGTATGGCGTCGCACGAGGCATACATTAAACATAATATTCCTGCGCGCTCCGATGATATTTTTTTTTTTCTGAATAACTGTTACGTTGGTTGGTTGTGAGAAACGTGATACATTTTCTATGTTAGTCTTGGTAGTGGAGTAGAATGTGATATTTCGGGTAGGTATACAGCGTGAAATTTTCAAGTGGGCGTGGATGGCCAAACCCGAAACAATGAGGAATAGCGAAAGTTACTCAAAGGAGTCTCAGGCTCGATTTTGATGAAAACTAAAACTGTATCATTGTTTTTTTTGAAAAATCAATATTTATAGCCAGGAATCGAACCCGTTGATTTTGACTGTACTATTACATCATTCGATAGTGTTGCTAATCAAAATCGAATTTTATAAGCAAAAAATAAAATACGATTACCGTCAACAAAATAAAATGGGAAGCGATTTTTAACAAACCTTTTTTTATTTAGGTATCTTATGTTACCTACCTATTAAACCATAACTGATTATTTGTTCAAAATTATGACCATTGTTTTCAATACATACCTAGTTGAATTCGACGTTTTAAGGATTATAATATAAAATACAATATTCCTCATAGTTTTGAATTTGGCCATCCACGCTCACTTGAAAAAGGTTATAGTTTCTGCAACACAGTGGACTTCACATATTTTGGCGCTAATTTTGCGCTGAAATAAGTCCCAGCCTGACTATTTCCATCTTTTCACCCTGTATATTAGAGTAGGTATAATATCTGGGCATTTTCGTCAAAATGTCTACCAACCCACTTATGGGATGTCCCATACGTACAAGTTGCAAATAATTAACATTTTTATAACATAGAAGTGTCGAGTAATTATTAAATAGTTCCAAAAGACTAGTTTTCTTTTTTTACTTAAATTGCCAACTGAAATTTAAAAAAAAAAGTAACAAAATTAAATCCTGAAATGTGGCATCTTACGTCTTGCAGTACTGTCCTTATTATTTGGTAACGGTCATGACCAAAACGTATCTAAGTTACTATTTATTTACATATATTATTTGAAATAAGCTCCATATAATAAAAATAAAAACATACCTAGCAAAATTCGTAAAATTTATCATTCGACTAAATCAAGAATTTGCTAAAATATCCAAAACAATATTAGTAAGCTGTTTTCAAAGTAGGTAGCAGTTTAAAAAAAAATGCCCATCTAGCTAGTTGGGAAGGAGTTTCTATTTCATGATGGGTAAGTACTAGTCCTTCAAAACAATATAACCTGCGGCCGTAATCCACGAAGGGTGAGGCAGAGGTGTAGCTACAGTACACCCACATTTCACAGGTTTGAGTCCCATGTAATGGGGGGCGAGCCTATTGCCATCAACCGGGCACTAATCCAGACATCGGGCTGCTATTGACAAATTCCTAATGGAAAAACCCATTAACATTTTGCTAGACCCGGGAATCGAACCGGATTCGAATCATGCTAATCAGTAGCGTTTAGACTACCGAGGCAGGCAAGCCTTACATTCCATAAAATACCGTTTACGTGCAATCATTTTCCACTAACCGTTTTACAATAACAGCTGCCACAGATAAGACAGTGGCCATTAGATTCGTCTCTCATTTGAATTCGCCAATAGTCACGACGCGCCCGAACTGAAGTTGTAACATTATAGTAAATTAATTCCTTCCGCCAGAAAGAAAATGAGTTCGGTGTAGGGTTGCCAGTGAATGAAAACAGCTTCGGTTTTTTTTAATGAACTGTGGAATCAGATTAGTATGGTCTTTCAATGTTTTTTTTTATGTTTTAGCACAGATTAATACAGATGGGATACTCCGCAGTTTAGGTATGAAGCTACAAGTACACGGCGGGCCCCGTCCACGGGGCTAATTCAGTAGAAATGCCGCGCGCCGAAGGTATAAGAGTTATGCGATAGAAAGAGAGGCAATGTGTAGGTGAATATAACTGTAGGTAATTAGCGTTTTGCGGAGTGTGCAATCTGTATTAATCTGTGGTTTTAGGTGCATTCGTGAGTAAATACGGACGTTTTTTTTAAAGAGGTTGTAGAAAATTTAATGTGTTTCTGGGCGAGCGGTTTGCCGTACTGAGAAGTGATAAATGCTATTTTCCCTTGCGGCGGGATAATAACGTAACACACAATAATAATTTATTATTGCAAAGTCTTTCATTGTGACATTGCGTTATGTGCGTTGTCGAGAAGACCAATTTTTCAAACATTTGAAGCATTGGATTAGGAATTTACTTCAAAATCTTTCGGATTGTTATAGAAAGGGTATGCACAATTGGGGTGTCTTCGAGGCTTGTTCGACACTGTTTTTATTAAATGATAAATGATAAAAGATTTAATTTCTGTAAGTAGGTTTGTACAAACACTTTTACACGTCAAGCAAATTTATTATTATTATTAATTCTTAACCTCTCAAATGCCGACTGCAGACCATATGTGCATAAAAAAAAACTTTTTATAATATGTATATAGACGTATATCTTATTTATATATAAACGTAAACCATCATCTAATGACGACCGCAGGTTTACAGTAGTTGTGAACCTATGGGGGTCGGTTGACATTCGAGCACACATTGACATTACCTATGCGGTTTTTTATGTATGTAATAGGTCTTTACCTATGAAATTGCCGTTTTGTATGAAAAAATTTAAACGAATTTTTTTCATGTATTTTTTATTTGTATTAATCGAAGTAATCACCCATGCAATCAATGCATCTTTGCCAACGCAGTGGCAGTTTATTGATGCTTCTTAAAGAAATCAGCTGGTCGGGAGGCAACAAATTCTTCAAAGGCATTTTGTACTGCCTCTCGGGTATTGAATTTTTTTCCCGCCAAGAAGTTATCCAAATTCTGGAAAAAGTAGTAGTCTGTAGGCGCAAGGTCTGGTGAGTAGGGCGGATGACGGAGAGCTTCCAACCCGGAGTACTTCGCGCTGGCGATCATTGAGTTCGTGGGGCACCCATTTGTCAAGCTTTTTTACCTTGCCAATTTGACGCAAATGGACCAATATTGTTTTGACGCTAACGTCGAAAGCTGCTGCTAATTCAGCCGTAGATTGTGTATCATCAGCTTCCACAATCGCCTTTAATTCGTAATTGTCGACCAAAGTCTTCGGACGACCGCGAGGTTCATTTTTCAGGTCGAAATTTCCAGAACGGAAGCGAGCAAACCAATAACATTACAGGTGGTGCGTTGGTTTGTAGTGTTAGCTCCGTAAACGTCGTTGATGTTGCGTGCCGCTTGTGCCGCGTTGCTGCCACGACGGTACTCATATTCCATAATTACTCGAATTTTTAACGTATCCATTATGACGAAAAAGATTGAAATGCGATGAAAATGTAACACTAATCAATAAACAAATGACTACTTTTGGAAAAAAAAATCCATGTTTTTAAAATAAAATTAATTTGAAATTAGAATTCTTAGCCAAACAAAAATTATTTTGATTTGAAATGGCCAGTACTGCAGAACGGCAATTTCATAGGTAAAGACCTAATATATAGCTGACGGTTGCCGGAAAATCTTATTTTGGTTCAACATTGAGTTTGGTAGCCCTGCCAACAAACGAGTAGAGAAGAAATATTTCTCGCTCAATTCTACAGAGCGACCAATAAATTACCGAAGTTGTATTTACTGACGCCTGCTGGAAACGCGTTACTTTTGCAACACTTTTTATTTTATCAATTGAAACTAATAGACCAGTTTCTTCTTTTCCGATACGATTTTTGATCGAATGACTTAACGATAGTGTTTTGGATGTCTTATAAAGAGTGACTGAGAAGTGAGGAGCTCGTGGCTAAGTAATAACAGCCGCACGGGTCGATCCATCAGGTTAAGCTACGCTTGCCGGGTTTGGTCAGTGGACGGGTGACCATCTTTACATACCGAGACTCCTCCGTGCTTCGGAAAGCACGTTTAGCCGTTGGTCCCGGCTGTCATTCGTGGATCTTTGACAGTCGTTACGGGTCGTCAGAAGCCCTCAGAAGTCTGCACCAGTCTCACCAAGGGGTATCGTATTACCCAGTTACTGGGTTGTGGAGGTCAGATAGGCAGTCGCTTCATGTAAAATACTGGTATTCAGCTGCATCCGGTTAGACTGGAAGCCGACCCCAACATAGTTGGGAAAAGGCTAGGCAGATTGCAGATTGATATAGAGTGACTGAAAAAAAATCTATCTGCTGTTCCCTAATAATATATTGATGTAGGGAATAGCTGTTTTTTTTGTGATTTCAGTTTGGTCCCATAGTAAAAGTTTTATTTATTTATTTATTTAAATGCCTTAAAACTACCATTACAGGAATTATCCTAATGCGATAGCTAAGTCACACGCCTAAAATTAAAATTAAAGTACCTAAAAAATATATCTAAAAATCATTGTTTAAATAACATAATCTATATAATAGTACTTTTACGAATTCACCCCAGCAACATGTAAATACATCAATTTCGACGTGAATAAGATTGATGGTGCGAATTGCTCGAGTCAGAGGGGTCTTGGCCAGCAAGTTGGTCCTGGCTGATGGTACGACCAGCAATGGCGGGGGGCGTCGCCTCCACACATAACGGTCCGGTACGTACAAGTGCAACCGCTGCAGCACTCTTGGGTTGTGCTCTATGCCTCGGAGCAGTTTCACTATGTACGACACCAGTGCAAATTCCCGTCGTACCCTGAGTTGATTGTACCCAACCATACCCAGTACGAATAGAGTAGGGTACATCAAAGGGTAAAATGGGTATACTCCATAAAGTTTTTTGTACAGGTGGCGTGTGAATTTGTTCTGGACTCTGAAGTTGTTGTCATAGTATCGGTCACTAATTACCAGTCACCCTATAGAAGTGTACACAGCATGCATCAGAAAGGTGTGCAAGTCTTTAAGAGTGTGGTATGAATCATCAAACTGAACAACTTTTGTGCAAGTTTTTGGCATGTACAGTGGGCTGCATCAATTGGGTACCCCAGTTGTATTAAACTTTTAATATAACTGGGGTACCCAATTGATGCACCCCACTGTACATAACCTTAAAAGCCCTAAAAGATGGCGAATCCTAATCCTAACTAATATTATAAATATGAAAGTGAGTTTGTTTGTTTGTTACGCGCTTTCACGCTAAAACAGTTGAACGGATTTGGATGAAATTTGGTAGACCATGACCTGTATTATGGAATATAATACTTTTATCCCGGTAGTACGTTCCCGTGGGATAATTTCCGAAATTCCGACCTCCACGCGGGAGAAGCGAAAGCTACTTAGTCAGACTAATATTATAAAGGCGAAAGTTTGTGAGAGTGTGTGTGTGTGTGTTTGTTACTTCTTCACGCTCAAACGGCTTTACCGATTTGGATTAAATTTTGGTATGTAGATAGCTTATACCCTGGATTAACACATAGGCTACTTTTTATCCCGGTCCACGCGGTTGCAACCGCGGGGCGCAGCTAGTAAACAAATAAATGGACAAAACCGTGAAGCATCTGATATCAGCTTTACCAAAACACAGCCTAAAAGTATGTCAAACAAACATACTTTTACTCACACACATATAACATCCAATTACAACGCTCGGTAACCCTATCACACGTGAAGAAATATTACACGAACAGTTTCGCTGAACGGACGATAAATTATCGAAGTTGTATTAACTGAGTCAGCCTGGGCGGGGCAGCCAGGAACATACACCATTTTAGCTCACTGTCGCTCCGTCCCAACTATAATATTATGAAGCTTTTCAGAGAAAAATGGACTGTTGGGAGGAAAATTTTGAGATTATTGATTGAGGAAAAGCGTGCGATGTTGCGCTTGAGTGCACACGTAGCGTTTGAAATAATGATTCGATAAAATAAAGTGTTTTGACTGTCTGATGTTTTTTAACCGACTTCTAAAAAAGGAGGAGGTTCTCAATTCGGATGTTTGTATTTTTTTTTATTTTGAACCGCCCGCTGCTTTGCACCATTTTTACGATTTTTGGCAGAACATCGAGATTTATTTATTACGTAATATATGTAAGGTTAATATTTAATGTTTTATACACATAGCCCTTTCGGAATTCATTCTTAAGATGGTGGTGAAATCCACTTCTAAATCTGTTGAGTATTTTAGAAGATCAACGGGGTCGCATAGACATGAATATCAACTTTAATTTATCGACTTTTGTAATATAGATGATGGCAAGGTAATGGTAATATTTGAAATTTCATTTCGTTTATACATTTATTTTAAAAGAATAAAATACTGTTAATTTAAAAATGAATGTACTAAACGGTGCACAATTGATAATAATGACATTCTACAAGACTCATTAAATTGTAAATATTTGGTTTATTATAATTTATAGTGTTAATAATGAAAATCGTGCAATATATAATATAAAAATATATAACTATAACGTATAACCAAAAATTAATACTTATTTAAAATATAAATACCACAAAAGCAAATGAAACTATTTTAATGATACTATTTTTAGTTAATATTTATTTAACAAAAAGCGCCTTCATGCTCTCTCCTATTTAAAATTAACTTTGCTGTGCCCGACAGGGTCCATAATTGATTCGATGTTTAACATACCAACTATGTACACATTATGGAATGCAATAAAATATTGAGTATTGAGTATAAGTTTGGCAATATTATTAATTCTGCCAAAGGACAATGAGATCAAACATTCGTTAAAGGAAATCCAGGGTCTTTGAGTTGGAGTCAAAGTTTTTAATTTCGTCATAATATGAAAAGTTTTCCATGTGTTTTTCCAAGCATTATTTTATTAAAATTATTTCGCCACGCACCGAAAATACAATTAGACAAACGTACTCTATTTCACATTATAATGTTATTACCTAAATCTACAATGCTTCACTGTTTAGCTCACAGCTCAGGAACATGTCTTTAAACAGTGTGTCCTAGACAACCTCAATCATAAATATACAATGTCTCTTTAACAGGCCGTAAACTATAAACCAACTTAAGTGCCGATTAGGTACTGAATAACATTACATGGTATGTCCGTATTGCTGTCTCAGATCAACAAAAAGAGAAAGATGGAGCGCCGCGAACGTCAAAAGTGAAGCCACAAAACCGTGCTCCTGCAATTAAAATACACACTCGCACACACATACAACTAGAACTACGCTCACCGCTTTAAGTACGTCACGAGTCGTCATCTCGTTAACATTAAAAAAAAAAATGTCTTCCTGTGTAGTGAAAACTTGTAAAAACATTAGAAAATCACATGAAAAGTCTCACGGAATCACTTTTCACTTGTAAGTACTTGAATTAACTTACTTGTGAGTACTTTTTTTAGTAAAAAAACTACGAGTTTTAGGTTACTTGGAACCAAAAACCTCAACGAATAAACGAAGTGACATTAAGTGCGAGGGTTGCCATATTAGCACGGTTTAAAATTTACCCCTTCGATTAAACAAAAAATATATTATGATATCATACCCATACAACATTATTCAAAATTCATTAATTCATTATTATTTTTTGGAATTTTTTTTTTGGGAACCGTAAATATCTTTTTTCTAAAATAAAAAAAAAAATATTTTTATTTATTTAATTTATTCCCCAAATTATAGTGATACTATTTAACAAATGACAACCATTCAACATACACATAGATGAAAAGGTGGCATCACTATTGATGTTCGCGGCGAACCGTCTTCCTTTTTTTGTTGATCTGAGTTTACTGTGTACTGGATAGTCCTGAACTCGTCAGATTTTGTTTACGGTTTTACTCACGTATTTAAATCTGATTTTCTAGATAGTTTCGAACTCGAACGGAGCTCTGGTTCGTGAGCTCATACGTGATTGAGTCGTGTTCAACTCATATGAATATGCGAAAACTTACTGCGGTAAACATGATTTATTATTCCATCTACAGGGTGAAATTGAATGCATGGGCATCCTCTTAAGGTTTCATTGTACTCATCATTATGAACAACTTTTAATATGGGACCAAACCTGAAACCGCGAAAGAAATCAGCTTTTATGTTGCATTTATGTGCGCATAACTCGTTAAAATGCAGGGAACAGCTGTTTTTTTTTCTCGATTTGAGGGTTTGGTCCCATAGTAAAAGTTGTTCTTAATGATTTGCTGTGGCAAGGGTTACCTCAAGAAATTCCTTAAAGCACATTAATTCTGTATGACGAAAATCAAAGAAATGCTTTAAAAGTACTTCATTTGATTCAATGGAGATAAACTAACAATAAAAAATATTTAACAGTTCCAAGAGGGGGTTGCAAATGTTTTGCCGTTTTAAAAACCAAAGATTTGTTGACGTACATAAACAATATTTCGAAATCACAAACTAGAAGTTTTTAACGACACATAATTCGAATTCGAGCGTTCGTTAGATCCTGTTTAGACGGTCCATATTTCCCGCATTTAAACGTATTATGCAAACTAACTCACCGTTCTTTCCGCCATCTTGGAACGAGCATGTTATCACAGTGTCAGAATAGCGTATTAAATAAACTACCCTTCAGGGGAATCTTCTTACCAGCTTCTGTCCTGAGGAGGATCAGATTTCGTAGTCTGTGTCCTTAATTTTTGCTACCCCTTATCTGTTTTAATTTATAGGTAAAGAAATACATCGTGAGGAAATCTAAACTCAATCAAACTGCTTAGCTTTTCCCAACTATGTTGGGGTTAGCATTCAGTCTAACCAGATGCAGCTGAATACCAGTATCTAAGACCCATCGCGTCTTTGATGTTAAGCCAGCCAATTTTGCCGCCAGGCTGTACCGAATCATGGCCGACCCGAACATGTACCCCTAATATTTTCATGTTCACTCCCTTTATTAATTGGGTTGCCTTTTTTAATTCATTTGACAACCCTCAAACAAACCCACTTTCAAAGTACCTATTTAATTTAATGTAATGTAATAGTACAGTTTATAAATGATATTCACATTGAAATAAAACAAAACGACACCATTTTGGTTGAATTCATTTGCGGTAGTTTAATTCAATGAATCGAAATTGGTTTTGAGATGTGAAACTAATGAATAAAATAAAACGGTGTTTCTGTATTTAATTATTTAGTTTGTTGTGAATATTCTAGGTGCTAACTAGGATTATACCGGTCAAGAGCGAGTCGGACTCGCGCACCGAGGGTTCCGTTCCGATTTCTGAAAAAGTATGCTATTTAGAGACATCGTTTTATTTTTCCTGTAATCTTTACATAAACTTCTATCACATAGAATAATTTCAGATTTTTCTCTTTGCAAACTTCAGGGGAAAGGGGGGGGGGAACGGTATTTTTTTTACATTTTTCATCAAAACTCGAAAACTATAGTGCCTAAAAAAAAGAAAAAAAATGTTTGAGAATGTGCAAATAGCGCTCTTTCATTATGATACCCCACGTGCCCTAGTAGCTCCACTTTGAATTTTGAAGACCCCCTTTCAGTCCCTGTTGTAAAAAAAATATAAATATTTTTATTTCTTTCTTATTTGTAAAATAGTTGGGTAAACGTCACCTAAAACTGCAAATTTCAAGTTGATAGCATTAGTGGTTCTCGAGATATCCAGCTGTGACAGACAGACAGACAGACAGACAGACTTAGTCACACCCTATGGGTTCCTTTTATACCCTTTTGGTACGAAACCCTAAAAACGACGATCAGTTTCTAACAAACTTGAAAATTGCTTTTTTTTTTCATTCCATAATATACATACACGTAAACCTAATACGGACTATTACGAACATTTTCAGTCTTTCTCAAGGCGCTTACCAATCAATCTGCCTAGCCTTTTCCCAACTGTGTTGGGGTCGGCTTCCAGTGTAACCGGATGCAGCTGAATACCAGTATTTTACATGGAGCGACTGCCTATCTGACCTCCACAACCACATATCTTCGTAATACGATTCCCCTTGGTAAGACTGGTTGTCAGACTTTCGGGCTTCTGACGACCCGTAACGAGGCACGGAGGAGTCTCTGTATGTAAAAATGGTCACCATCCACGAACCAACCCTGGCAAGCGTAGCTTAACCTGATGGATCGACCCGTGCGGCTGTTATTACTTAGCCACGAGAAACGAGATTATTCGAACCGAAGATGATGTCCAGGTGACGGCTTACAGTGGAAATTATCGCTACTTTGGCGCCGTCATCTCGTTGACTTCCCGTTCACGTGGCGGTGGACAAGTTTAGAAATTTGTGATGATCCAGTGAGTATCGTAAATCTTATTCAATGAATGAAATGACACGTAATTTTATTTCATTTTTTTTTATTTCGTGCAACTTTTGCAATCAAAGAGCCGAAAATTCTGACACAATAATTCATCTTCCAAAAAAATATTTCTTCTTCAAAAATCCTACAAATTAATATGTTCTAGAAATCTCTACTTGAACCCTCAAGTGTCGAATGCATCCTATGTGTGCACAAGGAGAAACCTTTACATAATACTAGGTATATAACCTTATATCACATATTATATAAACGTAAAAAGATATCATCCGATGGAAAACATATCATTATCAGTAGTAGTGAACCTATGGGGTTTGCAACTAAGCCCCCCTTACTCTCCGCGTGTCAAATGCACCCCATGTGTTCATAAGGACAAAACTTTACATAATAGGTATATAAGCTTATATCACATATTTATAAACCTATGGGGTTCGCAACTAACCCCCAAACCTACACCCGGTGGGGTTTTGGTTCAAAAATTACCCCTACTCGAACATCTGAGGAGTTAACAACTATTTTACTAAGAGCCTGCTCAACATTCTACCAATGTTCATCATCCATATCTCGTGTACCTAAATGAATATTTAAACAGCTGTTTACGTAAGACCGATGTGTGTAACAAACACTTCTATTTCCATTGTCGGGGGAGCACAACGACGGGACATTTTTCACTTGTACCAGTTCCTACTTTGAGAGCAGCAGCGATGCTTCTTGCAGTGTGGGCTGAGGTATAAGCGGAAGCGGGTTGGCTTAAGGACCTAACTTAAGAGGAAGGAATAATAAGGACTTAGACCTAACCTTTGGGACTTAGGAGGAATTTATAATATTCAGATAAGGATATTAAAAATATTGGTACCATATAAAATTAAACTAAAATTTAGGCCCAATTATGATATGTTATTTAAATATTGTAAGATCTTAAATGTGTTTGATAAAGTCAAATTGGGTATTGCCTCTGATTATTCTGAGTTTGTGAATAAGCTGCAGAAAACAAACAGACCAAACTTTGTTCGTAACCTGTCGTATTTGCCTCTATATAAGCTGCCAAAGTATAACAATGTGTATGGTAAGAGAGCCTGGACGTACGCCGTTCCTAACATTCTAAATAAGCTGCCAAAGGAAATTGTAAAAAAAATAGAAAACAAAAATAGTCAACAAATTAAAAATATCTTAAAAGCCTACTTTACCGTGGGGAAGTTTGGAATGGAGGAGGTCTGCGTGTAGGCTTTTAGTCGTGAGTTAACTCTAAAATAATAGTGCACATAATCTTATTGTTATGCAAGATTGAGCGCTATTTTTATGTATAACGGCACGTCAATTTTTCAGGAAATAAATAGTTTTAAATTTAATTTAATTTAATTTTTTACCTCCTTTTCTTAGTAGGTACTGATATGCGGGTCATTGAACCTTATTCGTTGGAAGGGCTCATGGCTAAGTAATACAGCCGCACGTCTGTAGATGGGTGACCATCGTCACATAGCCTCCGCGTCTCTAAAACCACGTAAGTCAGTGGTCCTGGCTGTTATTCGTGGATCTTTGTCTAACAACCAGTCTCACCAAGGGGTTTCGTATTACCACGTAAGGGTCAGTAGGCAGTCGCTCCATGTAAAATACTGGTATTCAGCTGCATCTGGTTAGACTGGAAGTTGACCTTAGGCTACTTATTATCACGGTGTACGCGGTTGAAACTGCAGGGTGCAGCTAGTAAATAATAATTCCTTTCAACAGAAAATTTCATTTTTGTATGCCATAGATTGGCAAACAACCCGTTGGCCTGATGGTAAGCGGCCGCTTATAGACCATCTGTAATACCAGGGGTATAGTACACATTATGGTAGCTCTGAAGTGCTCTGAAGTACCGCACCCCTCACCTCCGCTGCCACATTAATTTGTTACTACGCAGCGTCTCGCCTCATTTTCCAACCCGCCATAAAGTTTGAATCGGACTGTACTGTAGAAAAGTGATTCTTTCCATTTTTATTGTTCCGTACCTCAAAAGGTAAAAACGGAACCCTTGTAGGGTCACTTCGTTGTCCGTCTGCCTGACTGTCAGTCTGTGAAGACCCTTTCTCTCAGGAACCGTAAAAGTAATAAGTTGAAATTGATATCAAATACGTAAGTCTATGGTGTCTTAGTGTTCTAAAAAAATCAAGCTTCTAAGTCAACGCAATAAAAAGAACGGCTATTTATGTGACATATTTTGATACTCGCAAGTAAATCAAAACCTATAGGGTACTTCCCGTTGACCTAGAATCATGAAGTTTGGCAAATAAGCAAGGTCTCACAGCACAAGTAAAGGAAAAAGTCCGAAAACTGTTAATTTGTAATTTTGTCACATACAACAATTTTTTTTGGGATTATTTTTGTGATAAATTATTTTTAACTACAGAACCCTTCATTGTGCGTGGTCCGACATGCATATGCCCGGTTTTTTTATTTGAAGCTGTACCGTACCTCCATACAATCTCAAACATCATGACTTTCTTAAAGCGCTTCTGTACAAGATGCCGCCGCCGCGCCGACACCGCTCCGCCACCGCGCCTCTATGCTGTGTATACGTTAGCGACTGCGCCGCTTGATTTTACCATACCACTTGAAAGTTGTTAGTAATACATTGCTAGCTACAATGCATTACTAACTTATTGATATCAATGTCAGATTGCATGGTGTAGAAAAAAGTAAAAAAAAGTAAAAATTTTTTTTTTAGAACAAAAACAAATTGAGATAATAACAATGGAAAAAAATAATCGAAAAAAGGAAAAAGGAATATCGCGATAAGACCCGTTCTCGATAATATTTTATAATAACAATGGAGACGATGATGATAGCTGCAAAAGTTAAAAACTGAGTCGCAGCGGACGTTCAGACGGGCGTTGCTGCCCGTCTAAACATAAGAAACACAAATGTTCCAGACTTAACTACAAAATGCTATCTATAAAACACACATGCTACAAAACACCAACCATGCTAGAACAGTTTAGCTAACTTCGGTATTCAAAAATAAAAATCGTAAACTTGCAAAACAAATTAAATAAAAAGTAATAAAAAGAAAGTTTAAAAACTAAAACCCGACTACTGAAAAATCACGCTCTAAAAAGTATGAAACAAGAAAATATTCTCATCTAAAATTAGAAAATGACAAATTAAAAATCCGGAGTCACACGTCATCTGTTTCATTCATATTTGATAACATGAGTGTGACTCCGGATTTTTAATTTGTCTTTTTCTAATTTCATATGAGAATATTTTCTTGTTTCATACTTTTTCGAGCGTGATTTTTCAGTAGTCGGGTTCTAGTTTATAAAATTTATTTTTATTTAAATTATTTTGGGGTTATAATTTCGTGATAAAGTATTTACAAAGTCACTTTACATTTTTATAGAAGAATAATTATTACATATATGTATTTTGGGTAGGTTTGCAGGGAAAATATGTTTGGCTCACATCTGAGGCGTGATTTTAGAAATTATTACCAATGATCGGATGCATGCAAGCAAAGCCGAGAGCAATAGCTAACAATGTATATATTTTTGAAATGTGCTAATTAAGGCCTTTCATTTGATACCCCACACGACATGATAAAAAAAAAAATTTTAGTTCATGACTTTATGTCTTCTAGAAGGAGCCATATTCAATTTAATGTGACGTCACATAACCTATAACCAGCGGACGGTCAAGACGCTTCTAACGACACCTTATTTGTCAAATTATGATAAGTAGTTTAGAAGTTATGAGGGAACAGATGAACATACATACATACCTATAGGCCGACCGGTATGTATATAACTCGCGTATCGCCTGCGCGGTAAGAAGGGAGCAAGGGGAAATGTTAGCGGTTGGGTGAAAGGGGTGCGCGGAGCAGCTCTCTGCTCCGCGCACCCCTTTCACCCAACCGCTAACACACACACACGGTCGGCCTATACATACATACATACCGGTCAAAATCATAACCCTCCTTTGTGCTTCGCCGTAGTCGGGTAAAAAGGCATGTAAACTGTGTGAGTTGGTAGGTGAGGAGTGGTAGTGTGAGTGAGGGTGTGTGTGTGTATGTGTGAGAGTATTAATGAGTGAGTGGGTGAGTGGTGCTAAATCCCGCTACCGCTCCCACCTTCCACCACACCTGAGGTAACAAATAACACGTCTGCGTGTCGCTGCGACGTTTCCAATTTAGTCGCTTTGTGTATGTGTCGCGTCAAGTCACATGTGCAACTGACGCTCCCGTATGTTTTTATTCTTGCATAAAGGGCTGTCCTTTGGGTACGTACTTATTTGTTCCTTGAGTATTATTATGTCCTCAAAACGTTCCTTTATTAGATGCTCTATTGTGACAATGTACAGGACTAGAATTGTATACGCTTTACTAGTAAACTTTGCAGCACAAACTGTAGGAAAGTATATAATTATCATGCCTTTTTTACCCGACTGACCCAAAAAGAGGGTAATTTTTTTCGCGTGCATGTATGTTTAAGTATGTCCGTTCCATTGTGCCCTCCTGCAGCCTAAACGGCTTGATGAATTTTAAGGACACTCGCGGACGGCGCACTATAGACGAATCTAATAACATAATATCATTCATCATAATCAGTTGAGCCGTTGAGTAGTTACGAGGGGACATGGAAGCGGACAAACATACACACAGGTCAAATACATAACCCTCCGCCGTAAACGGATAAAAAAGTTGTGCTTAGTAACTTATCTTCTTTCTTGAATGCTATATTTCGAATTTCCTAGTGAAAATAAAGCAGAAAATATTTCCAATAGTTTTAAAGAAAAACTCAGCGCTTCTTTTTGTTATAAAACATAGAGATAGAACACAAGCACATCTCGCGTATGCTTATTTATCATCACGTACTTTGCTCGGAGCACTAAACGGGATGAATACTTGAAGCATCTGCACTGCTTACGTTATACTTTAGTTCTTTTGACTTATGCAGTGCTGGTACTTTTATTTAATTTTCTTTTGAAGAAAGATGAGCTTGTGTGGTGAGAGTTTGATGTTTGTGCAAAATCATCATTCTCCTGTCCTTATCACAATTCATTTGGGGTTGGGAGAACAGTTCTTTTTCTTCCATACTTCTATTAGTCGTCATCTCGGTAGTCAGCCCATTTCTAGCCATATCATCTCTCACACAGTCCATCCATGGTTTCTTTGGTCTTCCCCTACTCATATAGCCATCCACATCCATACTCAAAACATTCCAGACGACATTTTCCTCATTCCTCCGCATCACATGCCCATACCATGATGACAACCGATTTGCGCACAACTTTTCAGTCACCGGTGTCACCACACAACTTCAAAGGAAAAGAAACCAAGGAAGAAGGTTCAAACTTCCTCTTTTATACTCATTTCTTATTCATATCCATTCGCGTAACACCACACTTCCCTCTTAGCATTCTCATCTCAGCTGCATGCAATGGCTTTTCATTCATTCCTTTTGTGGCCCAACATTCTGATCCATACAAGAAAGCAGGTTAGACCTGCTGTCTTGTATGGATCAGAATGTCGGCGAACGGTTAGATATTAGCGCAATCAAAAGTACGAACTGGTGATAATTTTAATTATCATCTGCCTAGCCTTTTCCCAACTATGTAGGTGTCCACTTCGAGTATAACCTTATCTTAGTTTACAAACTGGGGATGACAGGCTAATAATTATGGTGAATTAAAGAACCTTTAAGAGTGCCTACTATCCTTGGAGATAATGAAATGCAAAGTAAAGCAATAGACAAGTCATTAAATAATAATAACAAAAATCTGCCTAACCTTTTCCCAACTATGTTGGGGTCGGCTTCCAGTCTAACCGGATGCAGCCGAATGAGCCAGTATTTTACATGGAGTGACTGCCTAACTGACCTCCACAACCCAGTGACTGTGCAATACGATACTCCTTGGTAAGACTGGTTGTCAGACTTTCGGGCTTCGGACGACCCGTAACGACTGTCAAAGATCCACGATTAACAGCCGGGACCAACGGCTTAACGTGCTTTCCGAGGCACGTAGGAATCTCGGTATGTAAAGATGGTCACCCATACACTGACCAACCTTGGCAAGCGTAGCTTAACCTGACGGATCGACCCGTGCGGCTGTTATTACTTAGCTAGGAGCTCCTCTCTAAATAATAATAACAACGGGTGTAATATATAAACAGCTCCAGCAGTCTTTAGAAACGCTCAATTTACCACCCTACACATATCAGAAATTAAAAAAAAAAACGGAAAGAAAAGAAACGGGGAAAAACAAAAAAAGGGGGAAAAAGAAAAAAGAAGAAGAAAGTTTCTGCAAAATGACAACGAAATGTCAATCGTCACCTCACACACGAGTGCAGCAACCACCGCACGAACACAATGGACAGACACGCCCACCATCACAAAATCCGAACACACCACCATCTCATCAAAATCTAACCAATTTCCAGGGTCGCGGGTTGTCTGAAGGGGTTACCGCGGCCCTGGCATAGGCAACTGAAGGAACACGGGTGGGTTTTAGTCAGTAAAAGTCTGACACGCCCTTCCGCTCCACCCAGAGCGGGAGAAGTTATTTGATGATTTCCCACCCTCAAAAAAAAAAAAAAAAAAAAAAAAAAAAAAAAAAAAAAAAAAAAAAAAAAGGGGGTAGCACTTGGCTTCGGCCCGTACTACCCCATAAATCCGGAGCAACGACAACATACGTGAAAGTATAAAACCGACCAAGTGCGAGGCGGACCTGTATCACCGTACAATATTTAACACTACATAGGTATTTAAAAAGAACACTAGGTAAACGAAAAATAATTTTCATCTTAAATTTTGACAATCGCAAAGATAACTTTGAATTTCATAATGATAGCCGTGAATTACAAAGTTACTTTTTGCAGTTGCAGAAAATCGCCCATAAAAACAAAAAGCTGATTAAATACATGGTACCTACATGATATACAGAAGTTTCAAATTCCTACCTTGTTTAGTTGTTGCGATAGAGCTCGTACAAAGATGGTCTATCTAAGACTGACAACTTTTGTGGCCCCATTTTTCCTAACTCAATGAGTTCTAGACAATGATATAAGTTTATTGTAAAAAATAAATAAAGTTAAAAATGAAAGAGAAGAGGGTGGGTCTTTAATTTTTAACTTTATTTTTTTTAAATTATTTGTTGTTATAGCGGCAATAGGAAAAGGAATACACAATGTATGAAAATTTCAACTGTCTACCTATTACGGTTCATGAGATACAGCCCGCTGATAGACAGACGGACGGACGGACAGCGGTGGCTTAATAATACGAATAGAATTCTGTTTGGCACTCTTAGGGTACGGAGCCTTATAAAAGAATAATAATTATGAGATAAGGCCACACTTATTAGATACAGTAGTAAGAGTAAACGAGACAAACATGTATCTCCTTAGTGTAAACGTCTTGTCTGGTCCCAGTAATTGTTTGCGAACAATTACTGAGCCCCAAAAAAACGGCTATTTATTTGGGAAGTATTCCCCAACTACATTATCAATTTCTGCTTACAAATGTCTATCAAAGAAAGATAAGGCATACGCTGACAGAATGGAAGCAGCTAATCTGTACCATACTCTCAGACCAGAGGTGAGGCACACAGGTGACAGCTCGTTTCGTTGCAATAGCAACTTTATTGTAACGAAAATAAAGATCACTGTAGTTTTAACAGACTTGTCAATCATAGCAACCCAAAAGTAACCTTATTGCATTGACAATAAAGATCAATGTGATTTTGACAATGATGCAAAATCAGAGGTAATTTAGCTGTAAACAGTTTTTATTTATGCTTGTCGACTTTTACGTCACCCACAGATATATAAATGCTAAAAGTCTTCGCTTGAAATCCCGCGGTTAAGTTCACCGCCATCTTTGTTTAAATAAACAGGTCGTGTGCTAATTAGCCTGATAGTTTCTTTATTCATGATTATGGCAGGTCTCATGCAAAGTAAAATGGCTGTGTATGTCCTCCGCATTGCAGGTAACCAGTTTTACACATCATAATGTCAGTATTCGTGTAAATTCCGTAATAAGAGATACTTTACTCCGCTTTTATGGGACGCTAGGGGTGAGGCTTCAAGGCTAGGTTGAGGTGGTCAAGGCAACCCGCGTTTTAGGGACAGGAAGCGAAGCAATCATTTTTAAAATTAACTTTAATATGTTCAAATAAACGCGATTATTTGGTCATAGCGCCAGTTAAAGTAACAACGCTTGTCGTAAAGTATGAAGGTTTGATATGGGATTTCTTGGAAGTCAGTACAGACAGACAGTTTGATTCTTTCAATTTATAAACGCATGACAAATTATACGACAAACACAGAGATCAAAACGAAACGAAAGTTTGTTATTTTACGATGTGTCGTTTCTTAAGAACAGGTATAACATTTTCATTAATCATAATTAACTAAGAAGCCATATTACTGATCGCCATTTACTCTAGCAACCGATGTCAACAATCGAAAGCAGAAAATCGATTTTGTTTGATTGTCTTTGTTTCACAAAACTACGCTCCGGTCACACAGCTGCCACTCTCAAAATATTCACAAGCAATAATCTTACTGACTGACAAATCCTTCACGTAAATATGACAAGCTTTCAAAAAGCACTAAAATTGTCGATACGTCACACATGCTCCACAATGTCCAGTCGGAGAGTTTACGGCGTACTGCAAGTTTATCGCATAGTGATCGTAGTTCTCGTACTACGACAGTTGTAAAACACACTTTGTATTCGTATTCTTCGTTGCGCATTCAATTTGAAACGGAATTGCGTTGAGCACGTGTGAAGGTTATAGTGAACGGATTTAATTTATGTCCTCTCTGATCGGGAGTGGGTGGTTGGTTGTTAGTTTGTTTTTGTGAATGTGTCGAGTGTGATAAGTTTTATTGTGTTATGGGAGATATTTAGTGGATTTTTAGGGTTCCGTACCCTAAAAAAAGGAACCGTTATGGTGCGACTCAGTCTGTCTGTCTTTCTGTACGTCTGTCACAGTTGGATATCTCAAGAACTAATAATGCTATCAACTTGAAATTTGGAACAGTTTTAGATGACGTTTGCCCAACTATTTTACAAATAAGAAACATTTTTTTTTTCCAACAGGGACTGAAAGTGGGACTTAAAAATTCAAAGTGAGGCTACTAGGACATGTGGGGTATCATATGAAAGACCGCTTGCACATTCTTATACTTTTTTTTTCTTTTATTTAGGCCGCCTAAATGTCGACTTTTGATGAATAATGGAAAAATAAAAAATACCGTCCCCCCCGACCCCCTTATCTCCGAAGTTTGCATACAGAAAAATCTGAAATTTTCTATTTGATAGAAGTTTATCAAGTAATTTATGTGTATCAAGTAATCTAGGATGTAAGTGCGCATGAGTTGCGTCTAGAACGTGTTCAGAAGCGTTTTCTGTGGCACCTGGCGTTTTCTAGCGGGATAACTAGAAAAGTACGCTCGTACAGTAACAGACTCAAACATTTTAAAATGGTTTCGCTAGACAATCGCCGACGCATTAATGATGCAATGTTTGTGTGCAAAGTAATGCACCACAAAATCGACTGCCCACAAATTTTGCACACCTTTAATTTCCGTGCCCCCTCGAGAATTCCTCGCAGTGCAATAACACCACTCTGCCCGCCGCAGAGAAGAACGGTCCTAGGCGCGAATTCCCCCTATGCAAGGTTATGCAAGGTTGTAAATAGTTGCAGTGATAAAATCGATTTGCACTTTGAAAGTTTGGGCAAATTGAAGGCCAATTTTCTCAAGTATCTTCTTAAAGAGATAAACGTTTCATTATCTCGCTCAAAGGAAATGTATTATTTATTATGAATTGAATTAAATTCTTAGATTAATTATTTAAATAAATAAAATAATAAATAAATATCCTTGGACATTTCACACAACGCCATCTAGTCCCTAGCTAAGCAACCTAATGCTTGTGTTATGGTAACGAGATGGCTGATAAACTAATAATAATAATATAATGTTTCGGTGACCTTTTCGGGGAAACTGAAGGTTTCGTTTGTGCAATTATGGACGAAGTTATCTTGACGAATAACTACCGGAGATATATTATGAAGGACGGGACGGTTGACGTGTGTCGGGCATGCCACCGTCCGGGTGAGTCCATCAGACATATTAATTCGGGTTGTTCTCGTCTGGCTAACGGCGAGTACTTGCACAGACATAACCAAGTCGCCAGGATTATTCACCAGCAACTTGCTTTGAAATATAAGCTTGTGGACTCTGAGGTACCGTATTACAGGTATGCGACTCCTCGCGCACGTGTGGGAGTGGCGCGAGGAGGCGAAACGCCGGGGCGTAACTCCGCTGCCGCGAGAAATCACGGTACAGCGGACAGAGCTCCGGCGGGATCTCATGGCGGCATGGAGAGCGCGACTGTCGCAACCCAGCGCTGGGCACGCCACAATAGCGGCGATAAGTCCCCTCTTTGAGGAGTGGCTAGAGAGGCGCCACGGCGTCCTCACCTTCCGCCTGACGCAGGTCCTCACCGGACACGGTTGTTTCGGGAGGTTCCTGTTTCGCATAAGGCGGGAGGAAACGCCCGGGTGTTTCCACTGTGTGGATCGCCCGGAGGACACGGTGGAGCATACAGTGGAGGTCTGCCCGGCTTGGGCAGAGCACCGCCGTGTTCTCACGGAGGCGATCGGCGGCGGCGATCTCTCGCGTCCGAGCCTGGTCCAGGCCATGGTGCGGAGCGAGAGTGCATGGGAGGCCGTCACCTCCTTCTGCGAAGCAGTGATGCTCGCGAAGGAGGAGGCGGAACGCGTGAGGGAGAGGCAGCCTCACGCCCTCAGTCGCCGCAGGAGACGCCCTGGGCGGCGGGAATCGCGGGGCGATTTCCGGCCACCGTAGGCGCGGGCCTGCGGACGGTGAGCAGCGGGTAGCTCGCCATCCGGTAAGGACCAGGCCCGAGTCGACGGCGCGTCGTGTTCCACGCGCGCCTCAAAGAGATGTCAGCAAGTGACGGGGCCCAATAGGGCCGACGCCGCTGGGGTCGCGGGTCGTCTGAAAGGGTTACCGCGGCCCTGGCATAGGCAACTGAAGGAACACGGGTGGGTTTTAGTCAGTAAAAGTCTGACACGCCCTCCCGCTCCACCCAGAGCGGGAGAAGTTATTTGATGATTTCCCACCCTCAAAAAAAAAAAAAAAAAAAAAAGGTATGTGCCCGACACAGTTCTGTCCCAGTCCCAGTTCGAAAATGACCATGTCACGTTGTACTGGGATCGATCTATCATTACTGACAGGACTATTGTAGCCAATAAGCCTGATATAGTGGTGATAGATCGATTAGCGCGCCGCGCAATGATTGTCGATGTTACCATTCCACATGACGGGAACCTCGTGAAAGCTGAGAAAGAGAAACAAATAAAATATCTCGACTTAGCTCGCGAGGTTGTTGACATGTGGAATGTGGACTCGGCTGTCATTGTGCCGATTGTAGTAACGGCCAACGGCCTGATAGCCGATAGCCTCGACCAACATCTTTCGAGGCTCTCGTTAGGCGGTTGGATCAAGGGCCAGATTCAGAAGGCAGTACTCCTCGATACGGCTCGTATTGTGAGGAGGTTCCTATCTCTGCAACCCTAACCACCGGTAGCTTGGACCCTGCTCCCGACACCGGTGGACCACTATTTTTTATATTTTTAAATGTTTTTTATTTATTTTTTAAGAAATATTTAAAAATGTATTTTATAAGGAAAAAATATGAATAAACGAAATAATATTTTTTTTTCCGTGTATAATAATAAAACATTGATCAGGCAGGGGCCATAGTCCTTTCATAGTTCTAGGTAACCAGTCCACAGCCACCCAAACCCATAGCCCAATATGTTTTGTTTCCATGTTCTGCAATAGTCCTGCACCAACCGGGGGTTGTCCTTGGGTGCACTTGCATAGTGTATACAGGGATAATCGTCGGTTGGTGCCTCCTCATAATTTAAAATTGTCTAAGGGGCCTCTGCGAGTTGGCTTCGGCCCCTCGTACGCCTTCCAAAAGTCCGGGACCCCAGGGTCCCGAGATACGTCAAAGACACTTTAAAAATAATAATAATAAATAATTTATTTTTCCAAAAGTATACTACTTATATACTTTTTTTTTTTGTAAATACATACATATTATAGATAGAAAAACACCCAGACTCGGAACAAATACTTGTAGGTCGTACAAATATTTGTTCCGTGCGGGAATCGAACCCGCGACATGCTGCGCAGCAGTCAATCGCTCAACCACTGCGCCAAACGTGTCGTGTGTGTGTGTGTGTGTGTGTGTGTGTGTGTGTGTGTGTGTGTATTTAGACCTTTAGATAAGTAAAATTAAAAACTAGATTAATATTAGGTATAATTTTTTGTACAACTTCTTTATGCATGCGGAGTTTACCTGTAAGTGATTGTTGCACTGTTGCATATATATTGTTGCAAGTAACCTTTAACGTAAAACTTGTGTAAACAATTGTTGCTAAACCAATAAAAATAAATAAATAAATGAGCGCCTTTTGAAGCTAACAAGCTGATCTAATTATAGTATTGGTAGTTTTGAAATTCTATTTACTTTTTTAATCGAAAAAAATAGAATCACAAAGAAATACTAAAGAAAGGAAAAACGTGGGCTTTCCAATCTACTAAAGGTAAACTCGGAAAATAATTCCCAATGAATGGGTGGTGACGTCAAAAAACAATTTCAAACGCATACGATAACATTGTCATTCGTGCGAACGGCAACCCAATTTCCGGTACCGGTACCAAAACTCGGAATCGTTATTTGGTACCGATGCAAATTAAGGCCGAATGGACCGCAGCCCCGTTTATTGTGATTAGTTAATGTATCCAGTTCTGTGGTTTTCCAAAATACATCATTTTGGTCTCTTACGCCGTAAAATTGACTATTGTTCAACTTGATTGAATTTGTTAGTGAAATTTCCTAACCCAATTTGGGTATCAGATTTCGGGAATAAATAGAAGTTCGCGACGAGGGGCGGTATTGTTGTAGTAACACGTATTCGGAAAAGTGGAAACGGCTTTTTTTTATAAAAAATGGATACATTGTTTTGTAGATTTTTTTTTATCTGTTAGAGCTGTGGTCGAAATGCAAACTGATATTTAAAAATATGTAACGATATTTCGATGCGAGTGTTGTGTGTTCGTAGCTTAGGCCAATTTATGGCTGGAAACTAAAACCGATGAAATATCTTTTTGCCATGCAATAGCATGTAGGTGCACTTTTGTATTCATTTATGTATGTCGGATCCGGACAATAGTACGGACGAATCGCAAGCGTGCCACATTACGTGATCTACCCACACCCACAGCGCGTTCTACAGAGTCGTGATGTTTTAAGCTCAGGGCGAGGAGGAAATTCTAGTGTCTGATCGCATCGGAGTTACTACGTCGCGGAACTGTATTCGATTCGTTGTGCTCAGTGATTGTGTTAATTTTAATTTGTAGTGATTGTGTTATATTGTGACTTTATTAAGCGCCGTGTATCGCCCCAGTGTGTTTTCATTGCACGAAACCCATCGTCTGCCCACATGGCGTCTGAATCTAACTGAGTAAATTCTGACGAACCGACATATATACGTGCTATGCCGTTTCATGCCTTCTCTCGAAATCGACATCATTATCTATTTTCGCCCAAATCAAGTAAACCACACACTGTGACTTAGAAATAAAACAGTAATAGAGACCTGAAAATGTATAATAATATAATCATCAAACTAGGCATAAAGTAATGCAAAATGAATATTTAAACACTTAAAATTGGCAATCAAAACGCCAAGTTTGATTAAATTTCCATGTACTAACTAATCATAGATATCCCTGAATAATTCAAGAAGCAAATGAATTTCTCAAAGGTCTGTATATTATTTAGTTGACCTAAATATCCCTTGCACGCTAAGGCTACCTAAGGCGAAGTATTGACTGACGGATTATGAGACGGGCTAGATTGGACTTTAAGCGATTCGACTGATATTCTATTCAATAGGGTGAATGTTTGATACCAATTTGGGCTGTAATTGATTTCATGGACTTAATGCCAAATTATAATCAAGTGCAATATTATGTTTCAATTAATAATGATTGGAACGATAAATAATTCTAATCAAGAGATAAAGAGACTGGAGTGGTTTTGTGATTGTTAAGTTTTGGCTCTTATTCAGCTTTCTTAACAGCTTAAGGAGTTAGTGGAGTTAATCCCGTGGTTTAAAGGTCTTCATCTAAATTGCCCTTATTTTGTACAGTTTCAATCGAAACGTTGAATGACTTTAAAAAAGCTCTATGAAAACAATACACATAACACACACAACAAATACATACACAAAACAATAATACATTAAATAATACATTTGAAGGGCTAAGGGGAAAAAGTGGCTTAGTCCATTTTTTCATAAATTGTTTTTTTTTTATCTATGGCCACAAAAATACTTAGTTCATCGTATGGCTATCACAAACAAGGGTAAAACTCGCTGTGTCTCAAATTTATTTTTACTGTATTCTTAATTACAAGTGAATAACCAGCTAAGTCCATGACTTGACTATTTCTTCCGTACAACGGAACGCATCCGACGAACGAAAATGTCAGAGCGACGTTGACAAGTGACGTTTGTTTTTCGCGCGGTAATTATAATGATAATTTATAATAAATAAATATAAATATATAATAATAATTTATAATTTTTAATGGTATTTTCTGATAATTGGTTATTATTTACCTCAACATAGGCCTCAGTAATGAAAATTCATGGGAAGAACAGGCTAAGTCCTGGACTTACCTATTTATTTCCCAGACTGTTGGGGTGTATTAATGAAATATCGGTTATTTATTGTTATTGGGCAATTTTTATACAAAAAATTATCACACATACTTGTAGTATACTAAATTTACTTTTTTATTCAACTATTTGTGTATGTATAAGTTGATTTTCTGAGTTAGTCATACAATGCTGTCGCAACTTTAATTGCATGTACTGTAAAATTTAATGAATGTGACTAAGCCAGTTCTTCCCCTGAGCCCTTCATTTAATTTTTTTTTCAATGATACATTTGTTTTGTTTTAGTTTTTAGGCATAAGTTATAAAACAATTTCACTTTCACTTGAATAAACAGTTTTCTTTATTTCTTTCTTTCTAATACATAGCATACTTAACATCACTCCTGGAAGCCCCAAATGTTTAGGCATAATGTACCTATTTAGTACACCCGCATTTCGCCAGTTATGTTTAAGTCCCATGTAATAGGTGGCAAGCGTATTGCCATCAGCCGGGCACGAATCTAGACTTCGGGCTGCTACTAAGAAATTCCTGACGGAAAAACCCCATACCACTTTACCCGACTTGGGGATCGAACACAACCTCATGCTCAGCAGTGGCGCTCGCGACACTGCTGAGCTGCTGCACCAATGAGGCAAAACAAAACAAAAAAAAAAAATTATTTTGGACACGCACAGCAATCAAATTCAAGCAAGCGAATGTTTTGTACAAGGGTACAGTACATTTATGTTCGCATAATTCATCAAAATGTAGGGAACAGCTAATTTTTTTTTCGTGATTTCATATTTGGTCCCATAGTAAAAGTTTTTCATAACATCCCCTTAAAGGATTGCTACTGTTTACACTTACACCCTGTCTAAGCAGTAAAAAAAGGATATTCAACACAATAAATTTAAAAAAAGACCTTTGTGATGCCAAAAAAGCTCCATATGTCTAAATACCTACATTATATTATTACTAATAACGTATAAAAACATCCTCTTAATTATAACAGGTGTGTAAAGAAACAAAAAACAAGTATTGACAAAACAAAGCAACATGAATCCAAAAGTTCTTGATGTTTTTAGTTTGTCACACGAAGTCGGATCGCGACTCGTTGTAATTAAATTTGTCGCTGTACACGTAGTCACACTGTCTGATTAAATATTTTTAATCCGATTGTTTGAAAGTTGTGGGACGTGTATCAAGTACTATTGGGTTTGGGATTTAGAGGCGTGTTCGATGTTCTTTTGTTGGAAGAGGTTTAATGAACTCTGTTACTATTGATACTGTAAAACATGTTTGCTGTCGTAAATGACTAGCAAATAATCAAGATCATTTAGAGAAATTATTAATCGCACACCAGAAAAATATTCTTACATATAATCTACATGCACCACAAATCAATTATTGCACTACTAATTAACTAATTGAATATCAAAACTTGTACACATAATACGCATTATTTACACATAAATTCTTGTCCAAAGTCACAACAAAAATATTAATTAATATATCAAAAATAACAAATGCGTATCTAATAAACTTATTATTGCACTATAAGTTAAGTAATTGAATATCAAAACTTGTACAAATTATAATTATTGGGCACCCCGAGGGCTGGTTTGGTTAGGTTCTTTAAACTCTGTAGACAGAAATAGGAGCCCCGCGCAGTGCAGCTCCGTCGACCTGACGTTAATTTTAATTTGATTAAACATGCAAATCTTGATGTGCAAATAATATTTTTGATGTACGTATTCTGTTGGGAACAATTGATAATTTTTGATGTGCGTTTAAATACTACACGATAATTACTGATAAGTTCAAATAGTATCCGTGCGTTAGATTCGTAGCGCTGTTATCAGCTACAGCATGGCAGCAAACGTAGCATTTGCTGCGGCGCGACTTCGTAAGATCTTGAGTTGGTTGTAAAACTTAACTTAAGAGCGTTGGCTCCGTACGGCATTTCATACAAACTTTCAAGTCCTTTTTTTATCGAAATGAATGAACCGATTTCAATGAAACTTCATACGCATAAGCAGGATATGGGTCTAAAAAGTTAGTTAAGAACATTTTCGAAATGTCTTATTTAAAAAAAGATAAATGGAAATCTCTGTTTCTATGGAATATTTAAAGTCGGTCCAATTTAGCTGCAACACTATTTTGTGTGTGAAAATGTTCTTAACTAACTTTTTAGACCTATGTATCTTGCTTATGCGTATGAAGTTTCATTAAAATCGGTTCATTCATTTAGATAAAAAAGGACTTGAAATTTGTATGAAATGCCGTACGGAGCCAACGCTCTTAAGGGCCGATTACAATCTAACCAGTTTGACTATAGTGTAAACTATACGAAAACACTGCTGTTTCTTATTCTAAGATATTAAAAATGTTATATTTAAAATTGAGATTTCAAAAGAAATAAGTAATCTGAGTTAAACAAAAGCAGAACTCAAATAACTAAATACGTAACACATGTTTGTAACACAGTAACTATTTCTCCCTTCCACACCATAGTCTCGTAACAAGTAAACACTTAATGCCCGAAGCGATCCGAAACTCAAAGTAATGAATCTCGCCTTACCAGCAATGAACCAATATTCTTGACTAACGAACCGAAAACGTACAATTTCTGAACATTTCCAACCATTTTGCAGATGGTGACGATTTTCAACTGATTACATGGCAATTTCACTCTTATTGCTTAGGGGTTAGCGCATTTTTGTTATTAATTTTTGGTATAGAAGAATATGTTTTTCTGTTTCGTCCGATTTCTTAGTGAGAAATGAATCGTATTTTTGTTCGGTTATGTAAGGTTGGGTCGGTGTGTTAGCGTAGAGGTCAAATGTCAAGAATGTGATTTATGTGCGTAATTATTTTTTGTATATAATAGTCCTGATAAATCTTCAATTACGACTAGTTCGTCTATAGATAGAGCTGTTACTATTTTCCAGATCATTAGAGTTTGTGCTTGTAGGGATGCTCCACTGTCAAATTGCACAATCTAATAGAAGTAAGAAACGTCCAGATATCTCGGTAATCCATAATTAAGAGCCTCATTGCGGCTTGTCATTAAGTAACTTATCTGACCAAGATTATGTCTGGACTTTAAAAGAGAGACTGTGACCTCTGAGTTTGTTTCGGCCTTTCTTCTCAGAGTAGTCAGATATGAAACGCCGACCTCATTTAGTTTTTATTAAAAATGTGAATGACATATAAATGTGTCTGTACAAACCTACTTACAGAAATAAATCATTTATCATTTAACTTCAAGGCAAATGGAATTCATAATCGATCGAGACACACTTCTTGAAACTCTAGGAGAGCCGGCTATAGACTGCTGATTTCTCTTTTAGTGGCAGTAACCAGTTCGTGCCACCGACGACGGTGACGCAGTGGAAGAGGTGAAGTTTCTGAAATTCAGTCATGCCAGGGACACGAAGCACCAGTTTGCATTAGATGGTTCATCAGCTCGTTTACAAAACTTCATACTACCTACGATAAAAGTATTTTGGCGACACGGTTGGCGCAGTGGTTGAGCGCTTGACTGCTGCGCAGCATGTCACGGGTTCGATTCCCGCACGGAACAAATATTTGTACGACCTACAAGTATTTGTTCAGAGTCTGGGTGTTTTTCTATCTACAACATGTATGTATTTACAAAAAAAATGTATATAAGTAGTTTATCAGCCATCTCGTTATCATAACACAAGCATTAGGTTGCTTAGCTTGGGACTAGATGGCGTTGTGTGAAATGTCCAAGGATATTTATTTATTTTATTTATTATTTAGTTGCCATAACCATGGTATAAAGTTGTTACAGTCTGGTTTTGATTTGTCCACATGTTTAGTTGTACAGAATATTGTATCAATTGCATGCAAAATAATTTCTAATAAACTAGTTAAAGGTAAATATAGAACGTCGCAGATTAATTGTAAATAATAGTCATTCAAATTACATATCAGACACATTTTAATACACACACATTACCTATACCTACATACACAATTAATATTTTCAAGTTAAAGAAATCTTTAATATCATAAAAGTTATGTCCATTCAGCCATTTATATAGTTTGTTTTAATTGAGTTAGTATTATTTAATAATTGTAGTTCTTTAGGTATTTTATTGTATATACGTACACACATTACAAGGTGGCTTTTAGCATACTTGGCTCACTTAGGATTATCCTTTAATACAAGTCTATATGCATGGATCCCTGGTCGGTCGAGAGATTACTTCATAAGTTTTTTGAACAATCCCTTATTACTATACTATGTACTCAAATAAGAAGAACCATCGCCAAGAAACATAGGCGATGAAGGTTCTTTTTCTTAAAATCATATAGACAAACCCACACTTAAACTACGCATCTCTTCGATACTAAGAAAAGTCCATTACAAAAACACCCTACCATGCCCAATTACTCTTATCCACTTAGACCAATACAAGTTGGCGAAACTATTCCCAGGAATGACACAGCGGGAGAGTGACAGCCCTTGGCCTACTCTCGCAGTGTCATGGCGACCCAAATCTGTCAGATAACTTACAACTTGCAGGAATAAGCTTAACTTATCTAGTTACCGACTATTTTTCTGCGGATATTGTACTTATTTGGTAGTTCGTGTTATTGGTTATGATCTGTAATTTCTGTTTTTGTTTTAGTAGGGTTTCTGTACCTACATATTTTTGGGGCACGTGCAGAAAACAAGAATATGCATTACGCAATTTACTATTAGAAAAGATAGTAATCTGCGTAGTGCGATTTGTTTTTTTTTTTTTTCAAATCCACAGTTAAATCAATTATACACCCAATTGAATATATTTAATAATTTTTAATGATATTGAATTGCTTGAATTACTACTACTACTTGCCCTCTTCCTCTTTCCTAATGTATGCCCGACAGGGTCCATATTGGTTGTTTTACTTTATTACACCTTCTATTTAATACAATAAGGAATGCAATAAAGAATTGACTATTGAGTATTGAAATATCTAGCATATTGGTGTGCGTGGTATGTAACTTATTTATTTCATCTATCTTTAGATTGACTGCCAAACGTTTCAAATGTGTTCTTTGCAGTTTATGTAGGTACTTACTCCTATTTATTTAGGATACCTAGTTCGATATTATTTTCGCAATTTTTTTTTTGCATAGTTAAGAGGAAAGGCGGGTGGCCAGACTTCTGAAAAATAGGTATTTTAATAAGGTATTGCTGTCACTCTGCGAGCGCTCCGCCCTCGAATTCGTGCGATAAGGACAACTGCAGATCCGACTAAATAGCCTATGTAAAAAGTCACATTTCGAGGTTTGGCTTTCGCCTATTTCCTCCTCCAATATTGAACCAATTTAAAAGATATTTCACAAACTGAATAAGAAGGATATGTACTATGCCCCTATGTTTTTCTTTTTTCGTTAATAGTTGTCAAATTGGTACACTAGGCGTCTGTTGACAGCGGTCTGAATAGGTAATTTTGAGCATTTTTGGAGGGTTCTAGTTCTTATAAAAATAATATATCATCAAAAAGGAAAACATAGGGGCATACAAAAGAAAAAAAGAAAGAAAGAAAAACTATTTATTCCCGCGAAAAATGACGCACATACATTTGTTTTTTACACAAACCTAAAAAATAAAAACAATTGGGTAGCTAAATTTAAACATAAAAAGAAAAACAACAAAATACTTAATTATGCGTCACTAACGCGCGAAACTGATAAGCAACTGATATTTATATTTCTATAAAAAATCATTGCTTTATGGTCATTAACCAGAAAGAAAACAGGCGCGAGCGTTTGTATCTTTTTGTATGGAGAAAAGAGCACCCACGTTTCCTCTTAATCTGTGGTGACTATGACAACACTGTAACTGATTTTTTTTGTTACTGTTATTATTACACATTCATATAATTAAACCTTTACAAGCTGATAACAACAAAATGCATATTAAATATCACAATAAATCACAAAATCCTATACAAAACCGCTATGACAGCTTAAATCCTCCTTATCAACGAAACAATATTGTTATAACTATGAATTTATTTAATGTTAACCCAAAGCCAATTCCGCTGACATTCGGCCATAGTTCAACACATTTATTTATGTTTAACACGGGTAATTGCATTATGGACACGCCATTTAGCAGCAAAACGAATTATTGCTCTCGTATTGTGAAAATAGATTTTTATAATAACGTTTTTATTGAGAGAAAAAATATTTTTTCCATGTAAATTACTATAGTTGTTGTTCGCGAATTTGATGAATCCCTTTTAGAATCTGTGTTAAGGAACTAATCTTGTACATAATTATATGTTTCTTTAGTGATTTAAGGGGCCCACACATTACCGGCACCAGCAGTCCACCGGCAGGCGGTCCAGTTTTTATACAGAGTGTAAGTGTAAAGAGTGGCAATCTTTTAAAGGGTCATTGTACTCATCATTATAAACAACTTTTATTATGGGACAAACCTGAAATCGCGAAAAAAAAATCTGCTGTTCCCTACATTTTGACGAATTATGCAAACATAAATGTACTGAATAACTGTTTTTTTTCGTGATTTCAGGTTTTTCAGGATTTGAGGTCGCGGGTTGTTCGAAAGAGATACCGTGGCCCTGGCATAGGCAACTGAAGGAACACGGGTGGGTTTCAGTCAGTAAAAGTCTGACACGCCCTTCCGCCATCCAGAGCGGGAGAAGTCATTTGATGATTTCCTATCCACAAAAAAAAAATGTTTGGCCACAGGTGTTCTTTGTACCGTTGGTTATGTTTCCAACTGCCGGCCAACTGTTAATGTGTTGGGCCCTTTAGCCTGGGTGTTGCCTGTCCACATTGAACGAGACACAATAGAAGTTTTACTTTTATGACGGCTCTGGCCGTACGTAGTGTGTGTAGGGGAAAGCAAAAAATATCACATTATAATATTTATCTATGTGTCTATGTATGAGTGTATCTGTAAGACTAACTGTGTAGTGTGTCGTTTGTATTACATAATTGGAGAAATATGGACGTTCTTAATGCCTTTGACTTTCCATGTCGACAATTACTTGTTAACAGTACCTTCGCATTGCTAAGTAATAACAGCCACACGGGTCGATCCCTCAGGTTAAGCTACGCTTGCCGGGGTTGGTCAGTGGATGGGTGACCATCTTTACATACCGAGATCCCTCCGTGCCTCGGTAAGCACGTTAAGCCGTTGGTCCCGGCTGTTATTCGTGGATCTTTGACAGTCGTTACGGGTCGTCAGAATCCCGAAAGTATGACAACCAGTCTTACCAAGGGGTATCGTATTACCCAGTAATTGGGTTGTGGAGGTCAGATAGGCAGTCGCTCCATGTAAAATACTGGTATTCAGCTGCATCCGGTTAGACTGGAAGCCGACCCCAACATAGTTGGGAAAAGGCTAGGCAGATATATAGTACCTTCCCATTAACAATGAAGTTAAGCTATTATTATAAAAGAAAAAAAAGCTATTATTATAAAAGAAAATTCTATTTCGTGAAAATAAGTGTTTTCTACAGACGCACGTAGTTCCCATAAGTTTTCTAGTAAACATGAAAAAACTGTTTTTCAAATTCAATCTATATATATAAAACAAAGTCGGGTTTGTTCGAACACTTATAACTCGAGAACTACTGGACCAATTTTCATGGTTTTTGATTTGTTGTATTTGTCTCCGTCCCGAATAGCAGAATAACTATTAAAAACATAGGAAAATTCACAAAAAAATATGAAGAAAATTCATTTTCTCATGAAAGGGCAGGGCAATGTCTGTCGGGAAACTTTCATTCTTTTTAGAATTCCAAATTCAAATTCATTTTATAATCAGTTGTTCATTTGTTTTGCTGCCGTTCGATTTATTGAACTTTTGACAGGTCGTCTGGCGGGTCAGCTACTTATGTAGTATTCTAAAATAAAAATCAATTGCCGAATGTATGTAGGTACGCGCATCACTTCAGAACGGATGCACGTATTTGGCTAATTCTTTTTTGTTGTATTTGTAATTGTCAGGACAAAGTTTGTATGAAAGAAACTTCTACACAGTTTATTGTTATAACGTCAATTTACTAACACTACTGTACTAAATATGTGGAGATTTGATACAAGTAACAACCTCAGATTTTTTATAGGCCTATGGTAACAACCTACTATCCCAATTTATTTTGGGTCTGCGCAACATGTCCCTTTCTTCCATACTTCTCTATTAGTCGTCATCTCGGTAGTCACTTCCTTTATAACCATATCATCTTTCACACAGTCCATCCATCGTTTCTTGATCTTCCCCTACTCATATAGCCATTGACATTCATACTCAAAACAATTTTTTTTTTCAAATTAATTGGCTCCAATTAATCATTTTCATGTTCTTGACTTTTTACTAAGTATAAATTTATTCCGGTATTTTACTTTTCAGCAAAAAATCTTAGGTTCATTCTTAAAATATAAATTAAGTTTTCCTAAACAATTCAAAATGTACTCAGCTTGCGCCTTCAGGAACTTCGCGCGTTTACATTAGAATATTCATAGCTAAGACAGGACAACGTCTGTCGGGTCAGCTAGTATTGAATAAATACATCGGGAGCGAACGCGAAAACTCTTTCTTTGGAGAAACGCGAAATATATTGGAATAGTGCATGCATTTGTCACATCACTCAGGGGCCATAGAATGTGCGAAAAGCGAGAAGTGGTGTGAAGCGTTAGTTGGGACTTCTTTCAAATGGTCAGAAAAAAAATAGGTTTTAATCTTGATACTGACACCAATAATATTATAATAAAAGTTTATTTATTCTTTTTATAATAAAAAAAAACATGTCATTTTGTAACATTAAACTTAACATTTTGTAAAACATACAACCAAAACGTTAGTGTTATGCATAAAATGTTAACCTTCTTAAAAACTTAAATATTCTTAAAAGTATTGAGGAGCTCGTGGCTAAGTAATAACAGCCGCACGGGTCGATCCATCAGGTTAAGCTACGCTTGCCGGGGTTGGTCAGTGGATGGGTGACCATCTTTACATACCAAGACTCCTCCGTGCTTCGGAAAGCACGTTAAGCCGTTGGTCCCGGCTGTCATTCGTAGATCTTTGACAGTCGTTACGGGTCGTCAGAAGCTCGAAAGTCTGACAACCAGTCTTACCAAGGAGTATCGTATTACCCAGTTACTGGGTTGTGGAGGTCAGATAGGCAGTCGCTGCATATAAAATACTGGTATTCAGCTGCATCCGGTTAGACTGGAAGCCGACTCCAACATAGTTGGGAAAAGGTTAGGCAGATTGATTGATTCTTATAGTTTTATTATTATGTCGTAATCTATTCAAATAAAAATAAATAAACGTTCATTATAATAATAGGATCGATTTACTTTTCGCAAACATTTATCTAGATATTCTAGCATCTCTATTTACATTAACAACCTTACTTTCTTAGCACCAAAATAATCTTAGACATTTATTCGCAGCCCGTAATACAATACTGCCTAAATATACCATTAGTGCCCATTCCGAATACCATTAGATACTAATAGCTAGTACATATACCTATGTATTATACAGTGTGTATTAGAAATGTGTGGTGACATTTAAGCCATCAAACTGAAATCCTTTTTCTTTGGGATCACCCGTTTCATACATTTGGGTCGAGTTGTTCTTGAAGTTTGTATGGCACTGTTGGTATTTTTTTCGCCATTATCATATTGGTTCCATGGAGAAAATTTTTCAGTTTGATAGTGTGGTCAAATTGACCGCGTGGTCTGGTAAACAGACCATCAAACTGACCATGGGACTCCATGGGACCAACATCGTAATCGAGAAAAAATAATCAGTTCTTGTGTTGTGTGCAATACATTTAGGTCGAGTAGGTATTGAAGTTTATCCGCCATCAATCTCTTCACCACCCTTGGTTGACTGGTAGAGAATGCCTAAGGCATTAAGTCCGCCTTTGTACTGTTTTTTGTGCGAAAAGATTAAATAAATAAGTTTTGTATGGGACAGCTGATATTTTTTTCTCAATTACGATTTTGGACCCTTCAATTTGACCACACCTTTCTTTCTGATACAGCCTGTATATGACCACACATTTCTCAAACATGCTGTATGTATTATATAACATTGGTTGTAGTGCAAACATAAATCAGATTAAATCATAACTCTGCACGCACGTAGCCATGTTATTTAGAGAGGGATGTGTACTCAGTTGATTTATATTTAGGCTTACTAACACCTAAAGTTAAATTTCCACTATGTGTTTGTTATTAATGTTTAAACGTTTATTACATTGATATTTCAAATAATATGATTCAACAATAGAATTTGGGTTAAACTGATGGTTATCAGTTAGACATATGAATTTGTGCTTATCCCATTTCAGGTTAAGGCGCTATGACCCGACAGAAACCACGCTTACTAGTTTTTTTTTAATCCATGGTAAACGTAAAAACCGGTCAAGAGCGAGTCGGACTCGCGCACCGAGGGTTCCGTTCCGATTTCTGAAAAAGTGTGCCACTTAGAGACATCGTTTTATTTTTCCTGTAATTTTTACTTATACTTCTATCACATATAATAATTTCAGATTTTTCTCTTTGCAAACTTCGGAGATAAGGGGCCCCCCCCTTATCTCCGAACGGTATTTTTTTTACATTTTTCATCAAAACTCGAAAACTATGCGGCGTAAAAAAAAAATAGTTTGAGAATGTGCAAAGAGCGTTCTTTTATATGATACCCCACATGCCCTAGTAGCCCCACTTTAAATTTTTAAGACCCAGTTTCAGTCCCTGTTGCAAAAAAAATATAAATATTTTTATTTCTTTCTTATTTGCAAAATAGTTGGATAAACATCCGCTAAAACTATTCTAAATTTCAAGTTGATAGCATCAGTAGTTCTTGAGATATCCAGCTGTGACAGACAGACGGACAGACAGACAGACTGAGTCACACCATAAGGGTTCCTTTTTTACCATTTTGGTACGGAACCCTAAAAACAGTGTTATAAAATTCTGAAAAAAAGATTTATTTTATTTAAGAATCTGGCGGATAGCCAATCGCTTTTACTGATACGATTAGATTTACTTTGCTGGATAGAAAAAAAATTCAAAGTTACTCCTTTTCGTAATGTTTAATCAATCTCATAGCTACAAAACAGATGTTTTTTTCTTATTTTTTAAATAAATGAAAAAGTAGTATAAGATTGTAAATTGAGAGAGATTGTAGATTGTTGTTGTTGATTGTGGTTGTTGTTGTTGGTTGTGTTCGCAATTCGCTGAGTTTATCGTGATAAAATTATTAAAATAATTTAAATACTTACCCAATGCGCGAGGCAACCACTCGCGAGTCTACTTCAGTTCTGGCGTATTTTTTATTGCGTTCACTTAGAAGCTTGATTTTTTTAGAGCTATAGACGACCTTACACTTACGTAATTGGTATTAATTTCAATCAATCAATCAATCAATCAAATAATTTATTTGCAACGAATGTAGGTTACATTAAAATACAGGTGGAGTAGATAAGAGTGAGCCATGTACATTCTGCTTGGAAATAGGCACGCAAAATTTATAAAAATTAGCTATTTAAAAAAATAATAAAATTACAAATTAAAATGTCACAGTTACAATTATTACAATGTACGTACATTAAATTAATATTATAAAATGTCAAATCAAAATGTCACTTAGAATAAAATAATAAAATAATAAAAAATGTAGTTATACTAGGTCCATATGTTCAAAATAATATTTTATATTTATTATACACATTGCTGATTAAAAAGTTTTGTCCATTAAAAAATCATTAATCGAGTAATAACATTTTTCTATTAGGAAGGCCACTAATTTCTTTTTAAAGTTTTTAATTGTATAATTTTACATTACATCTGGCAGTTTATTGTATATGGTAGGACCCATACAAATAACACTTTTCCTCATTAACGCTGTGTTACCGGACTCGATATGCAATAAATTTTTGTATTGATTTCTGACAGGTCGTTTTCTAGTTTATGACATCGTAGGAAATAGGTTTTTATTGGTCTTTACAAACATGGCCATTTCCAGAATATACAATGACGGAAATGTGAGCACTTTTAGGGACTTAAACTTTGGTCCGCAACTGTCTGTGGTCTTCAAACCACACATCGCTCTAATGCAACGTTTTTGCGCCTTGAATATGTATTCCCTTGAGCTGCAATTTCCCCAGAAAATTATACCGAATCTTAGAACTGATGCAACCAGACCATGATAAGCTAATAAAATAGTTTGAATGTCAACTTTTCTGGCCAACTTTGAAAGGACATATGCCGCTGTATTCATCCTTTTACAAATTTCTTCTGCTTGTGGTTGCCAATTTAGTTGTCTGTCAATGTAAATCCCCAAAAATTTAGCTACTTTAACTTGGTTGATTTGTTGTTTATTGTAGTCTACAGATACTTCTTTTAAAATCGTTCGTTGATGGAAGTGCATTATGTTAGTTTTTTGTAAGTTTATCACTAAATTGTTTTTTTCAAGCCAATGTACGATATCTTCCAGGGTCTTATTTATATCCTGTTCATAGCTATCGGGATGTTTACATTTTACTAATGCGGTGCTGTCATCGGCAAATAATACCATTGGATTATCAACATGACGTGGCAAATCGTTGATATAAATTTAAAAAAGGGGTGGCCCAAGTACGCTGCCTTGTGGTACACCATATTTTATTATTCGTCCTTCGGATCGGTATTTCCTTTCACTCTTCATCTTAGGGAAATTCTAGTTATCTCCGTGTACTGTTTACGATCGCTAAGGTATGACTTTATAAGTTTGAGTACATTTCCCCTTATTCCATAAACGCTCAACTTGTTTAGTAGTATGTCGTGATTGACGCAATCAAATGCTTTCGTCATATCAGTGAAGATTGCACAAATAGGTACTTTACTATCTACGTTTCTTATGATAGTATTGAGTAACTCGAAAATAGCTGTATTAATGCTTTTGTTTTTCCTAAAACCTTTTTGTTCATTACATAAAATTTCGTATTTAGATCAGAAATTGTAAAGTAATTCATAAATTAACTTCTCTACTACTTTGGATAATACCGGAATTAAGGCTACTGGTCTGTAACTAGCTATTTCTTCTTTTTTATTCTTTTTCTTGTAAAGTGGTTTAACTATAACAGTTTTTAAGCTATCAGGGAACACACCAGAGTTAATGATGAGATTAACAATATGGCTAAGAGGTACAGCTATATTGTCCGCCACAAATTTAACAACTTTCGTTGCTATATCGTCGTACCCAACGCTATTTTTGTTTTTTAAAGATTTTATTGCTCTAATTACATCTTGGGGTAAAACTGGTGCCATAAACATTGAGCTTAGGTTTTTCGGAATATTACTGGTTTTAAATGACACTTGAGGTGACTCTTGAATCTGATCAATAAAATAGTTATTAAAGATATTAGAATTTTTTTGAGGATCTGTAATTGTTGCATCATGTAGTCTAATTTGGGAAATTGGATCGTAAGTGTGCGTTTTGTTATTTATAACCTGCCAAGATGCTTTCGACTTATTACCCGAGGTTCGTATGAAATAGTTATTCTGTGATTTTTGAGTTAATTTGATAATTTTCCGAAATTTTTTTGAGTAGTCTTTAAATTTGTTTTTATTTTCATTATTTGGCCTAAGTCTGTATCTCCATAAAAGGTGGCGTTGCTTTTTTTTGCTGCGTTGCTGTTTTACGTATTCCTCGAGAGACCCATTAAACTTTTTTATATGGTTGTATAGTAACTTTACAGGGAAAGCAAAGGTCATACAATAAACGGAAATCCTTCAAGAAAATATCATAAGCTACATTCAACTTGATAACTCAACGCGTTCTTCAGCAAAAGGGTCTTGACAGACTGACAAACAGACAGACGGACAACGCAGTGATCCTAGAAGGATTCCGTTTTTTTTAACCGACTTCTAAAAAAGGAGGAGGTTCTCAATTCGGATGTTTGTATTTTTTTTTTTTATGTTTGTTCGCGCATAACTCCGTCGGTTGCCAACCGATTTGAAAAAATATTTTTTTGTTGGAAAGGGTATACTTCCCAAATGGTCCCCTTTTTGTCAAAATCCAGTTCTGATGATGGGATCCTGGAGAAATCGAAGGAACTCTTCAAATATTATAGGCACACCTATAGCGATTTGGGTATTTTTTATAGTAGCTCGTGCATTTGCTCTTGGAAAGCACCACTTGGTGAAGTGGAACTGATGATGAAGACCACAGATGGCTACCGGAACTACTCCATGATAAATATGTCACGGGTTGCGATTCGATTACTTTAATATGGTTGCTAAGCAATTTCCGCTCGTCACACAATGCGTGTGGTGAGTGGTTGTTGAGGAGTTCTCCTGGGTCTTACCAGCAGAACTCCTCAACAATTAACGTCACAGCATCGGGAAAAGCAATATTTTGTAACATGTGATGAGCACTTGACATTAGACTATTGTAACTTATACAAATTATAAACAGACCCACTAAAAAGCGAGAAATAAAAACTTTTTAACAAAAAAAAAAACTGACTTCCAAAAATCACTACAAAGTGAAAAATAACTTTGATTTCGGAAGTCGGTGGCAAACAAAAAGAAAGTAAATAAAAAACGAAAGACACCGACTTCCGAAATCAAAGTTATTTTTCACTTTGTAGTGATTTTTGGAAGTCGGTTTTTTTTTTGTTAAAAAGTTTTTATTGAGTTACGGAACCCTAAAAAAAACACAGGACATTGATTTTTTTTGTCAATGGCACCATTTAATATTGCCGTATTCCTAGTTCTTACAAATTTAAGTACACACTCGCTGTTACTATGTCCCCAACGCTACATTTCGATTCGTACAACCAAGCGTTTGGAACAACTTTTTAATACTTATAAAACATCATATTTCAGTTAGGCATGTAATATTAATATTTTTCGACATCCCTCGAACATTGACACGAATTGTAAAATAATGAGGTAATGTTTAAATCTCGTTTAAATGATGCTGTTTCGTTCTGTTTCTTCAAAAGAACGGTCTTTTATTTTTTTTCTTCTACATTACTATTATTTGCTTTTCTTTCTTAAGTATTGCATATCCGACATGGGTAGACTGTTGATCTTAAAACTGTTATGTTATATTATAAGATCTGATTGTACACAGTTACGCAATAAATAATTCTTATTCTTATTCTTATTATGTCTTTTCACCTATTGTTCTGTATTCTCGTGGCATAGAATTAATAGGCTTAGAACCGCAGTAGTCGCACGCAAAGTGAAGCCATTTCAAGTTAGCCTTTAAAGGCTACGTACGGCTTTCGGGGCGTCAGTACTCAAGACCGAGTATTGCTGTAAAGAGCTCGCGCAATTTTGCAAAAAAATGACGTACTGTGCAGTGAAAGGGTGTCACAACTCATCACATAATCATTGAAAACATTTAAAGATTCCATTCCACTTGTAGGTACTGCCTAGCATATTATATTTTTGTATAAACATTCACCAAAACAATAATAATAAATCGTAAATTTGACAGACGCCATTACAATGAAAATGTTGCTAGGAATAGGAAAATATTTTACCCCATTTTTTGTTATTATAATTATGTACTGTATAATCTCAACTCACATAGACTTCATCGGGTTGGGTAATTAACGAATTAATTAATTTATTAAGGTAAACAAAAATTGTGAAGAACCCAAAAAGATAAGTACAACGAATTAAAACGTTGCTAAATTTGAGAGTACAACTGTGACGTAGCATTATAACTGAAGTGACGGGTATTAGGTTTAGTCGGTTAACGACGTCACGTGGTTTTTCGAACGAAGTTCCATAACTGACTTTTCGAACTTGGCGGATGGGGGGCAAAGCCAAAAAAAAATTTAAGATTTTTCCGCCATGAAATTCCGTCACAACGTCTTTATTTTGATTAAGAAAAAAATGTTGTTTTGTTTTTAATTATTATTATTTATCAATAATAATTAATTTCCAAATTTTTCGTCATGGATGTCGTTTCCGTGGTTTTCGAAGGCGCTGAAAATGATAATGAGGTCAAAATGAAAATCACGGTTGTCGAATTCGTTCCAGTCGAGTGTTCCACGACACTCAAGCATTTTTTTTTTGTTTACCTTTAGTTAATTAAGTATCTAACCCGATAGAAGATAATGTAGGTATTTTTTTCCAAATATTAATACGGTTCCGCCTGTGGTTATAGGGGGTGTTAGTTGCGAACTCCATAAGTTCACAACTACTGATGATGATTGGTTTTCCATCGGATGATGTTTTTTTACGTTTGTATATATGTGATATAAGCTTATATACCTATAATGTAAAGGTTTTTCCTTATGCACACATGGGGTGCAATTGACACTTGAGGGGTTAAGTATTTGGTTGGGTATCTACGTATTTAATAAATATTTTAATAAAAAAATTAATTTCATGTTTTTATTTGAATAGTTTTTCTACTTAAGAATCTTATTTCGTTTGAATGCAAAAGTCTGGTTTAATCTGAACGCTCATAGTAAAAATAATATACGTTTTCATGTACAGGGTTAGTTTCCAATGACTAGACAAATTTTCACTGGGTAGAACACCCTATGAAAATTAGACTGGTCATTTAAAACTAGCCCTGTATATTCTTAATTAAATAAAACTAAAAAGTTGTATTTGTGTATACATGGCTACGTATCAAGCTATATATTCCAGTATAAGCTGATCTCGTATATGCTAATTTTCGTACAGGTCAGCTTATATTGGAAATGTATAGCTTCATATGTAGCCGTGTATAACTTCAAGTCGAAACCGATTCAAATGAAATTTCACACGTAGATTCTTTAGACTGGCGAAATCAGGACCCTAATTGCGTAAACATTTTGTAGCAAATTCACGTGCAAGTGGCGTTGGATTGTAAATAGTGAAAGACATAGAGCCATTTAATTTTCTCCTGTAATAATAATTACGTGGATAAGTGAAACATCTGTACTATGTAAGATTTTATGGAAGATAAATACTAGATATATAAAGAATAAATATAAAACTTCTAACATGACAATGTAATTACATACATTTGTGAATATTATATATTAAGTTATAACTTATAAATAAAATATAATACAAGATACGTATCTAAATAATTAATATTACATTAGTAATATTAATTATTTAATAACAACTTAACAAGCGACACCCTACCTGAAACAAGAAAAACAACTTGAGATTATGGTTGACAATAAATTAATTAGTAAAGCAGCTGACGTAGCTGAGGCATTTAGTGAGTTTTTCGCCAACATACCTATAACTACGACTCGCTCCTTAAATTCGTCCCCATCTAAAGCGGAAAACCTTTTGCATAGTAGTGTGCCCAAATGTAGTCGCTTATTTAGCTTCGAACATGTAACACCTCGTGAAGTAGTTAATGTTTTTAACACACTTAAGTCTAAAAACACTGGTGATTACTGGGGCATCTCCATTAAACTATTAAGTAATATAACATACATCGTAGCCCCCTATCCAGCTGTTACTTTTAATAAATGTGTTGATTTAGGAACTTTTCCTGACCTCATGAAAAGTAGCAAAGTCATACCATTATTTAAATCCGGTAATAAAAATGACGTTGGAAATTTCAGGCCTATTTCTATCTTACCTGCATTTAGCAAAATATTTGAAAAGTTAATACTCAAGCAGTTACTAAAACATTTTAATTTAAACAGACTCCTTCACGATGAACAATATGGGTTCACTAAAGGTCGTTCGACTACGGATGCGGGTGTTGCTCTGCTGAAACACATATTTAACGCTTGGGAGAACTCGCAAAATGCTATTGGAGTTTTTTGTGATCTCTCCAAAGCCTTTGATTGCGTGCACCATGACACGCTTTTGCGTAAATTACGTCATTATGGTGTCCAAAACGAAGCTCTCAAAGTAATAAATTCTTATTTAAATAATAGTTTCCAATGTGTAGATGTTAATGGTGTGAAATCTTCCGGGCTACCAGTTCAGTTAGGTGTACCTCAAGGCTCAATACTGGGTCCATTCTTATTCCTAGTGTATATCAATGACTTACCATTCTATTTAAAGGGTATCTGTGACGTTGTACTGTTTGCAGATGACACCTCTCTTATTTTTAAAGTAGACAGAAACAGACATGATTTTGATGACGTAAACAGTGCACTCTCAATGGTTACGGATTGGTTTACGACAAATAACTTAGTTCTCAATGCCAAGAAAACTAAATGTATAAAGTTTGCCTTACCGAAGAAATCTGGGACCCAACATCGTCTTAGATGAAGAGGTGCTTAAGACCGTAGAATCAGCAGTTTTTCTGGGTATAACGGTAGATGCTAAACTTCAGTGGGGCCCACATATATCAAGCCTAGCGGGAAGGCTCAGTTCAGCCGCCTACACCGTCAGGAAAGTAAGACAATACACTGACGTTGATACAGCTCGGTTAGTCTATTTTAGTTATTTCCATAGCGTTATGTCCTACGGTATTCTGCTATGGGGCAAAGCGGCTGATATTCAAAATATTTTTGTTCTTCAAAAACGAGCTGTTCGAGCAATTTACCAGCTAGGTGCTAGAGTTTCTCTGAGAGAATGTTTTAAGGATATTGGTATTTTCACGGTGGCATCACAGTTCATTTTCGCCAATATCTTATACATTAGGCAAAATATACATTTGTACAGTAAAAACAGTGATATTCTCAATATTAACACCAGAAATAAGGACATATTACGTGCTCCATTTCATCGGCTTCATAAGGTTCATAACTCATTTGTTGGTCTTGGTATAACTTTTTATAACAAGCTACCTTCTTCTTTGCTAGATTTGCCTTTTAATGCGTTTAAAATTAAAGTTAAATCCAATCTTTGTTCAAAGGCATACTATTCTATCAACGATTACTTAAACGATAAGAATAGTTGGTCGCTGTGATTAACTCAAGACAATGTTTATGTTATGTTCTTTCTCCAGGATCAGCTCGCATAATGACAGGTTACATGAGTTAAGTACTAAAATTGTTTATTTTATTTGACAAAAATATAATTTAATGTATTGTGTTGCGTAAATTATTTTGCATAGGTACTATTGTATAGAATCTAGTTCTTCTAACTGAACAGACAGCTGTGCTGCTGGGGAGTTTGTTCCGCTACTTCTTCTTCCCAGCTAAAGCACTAGGAAGTGGTGAAGGGCGGGCGTTTTGTGGGGACTGTCTTACTGTAATTTCGACGTTCAAAAAGTGCTGATTCTCAGCCTAATTTGAATAAAGGACTTTTGATTTTGATTTTGATTTTACCAGGGTCATGTACAGCACGACACAAAAGAGTACAAAAAATGGGGGCGCCACTAGCCATACATTATGAAATTCAAACTTTAAAAACCATTTTCATACAGAGCTATAGATAGTCTTAGTAATTTTAAATGAATCTAATCGTTTTTATGCACTTTTATTGCCTGATAAAACATGGACTGAGACAACACTGACAAGTATAAAAAATTTAGTTCCGTTTTTAGACGTTTTTGCCGGACTCCACTAATTAGTTAAGACAAATGTGTAACTATGTGTACCTACATTGTGCAATGAATAAATATATAAAAATAAATAAATAAAATAAACTAATAACATAAACAATTTCTTAACGCAATTTAAATAATAATTCTATGCCTATGCCTACCGAACAGTTCCATTTTCCCCACTTTTTGGGGAAAATGTCATTCACTTGCAACATTACTCGTTTGCTTGTGTGCGTGTCGGCGAATGTAATTACGTGCCGCATAAGCACACATTCATTGTGTTGTAGCTTCAATTTTGAACGGAATTTTGAATGAAACTATCACTCTAAGTCTAATTACTCTAAGTCTCGTGGGATCTTTAATTACCTGAAGAATACTGGGATTCATAGATTATTTTAATTAAAGCAGGGTTTAGAGATTAGCATTTTGCTATTTTGGCTATAAGTAATAATATTATTATTATTTGACTTAACTCGGGACCCTGGGTCCCGGACCTTTGGAAGGCATACCAGGGTCCGAAGCCAACTCGCAGAGATCCGTTACACGTAATGCAAAGAGGCACCAACAGACGGTTAAGCTTCAACTCTCTTAAAAACGATAATAGTGTAACATTCCGACTTGGAGCAATGTAATAATTATGATCTCTCTATATTGGGCATACGTTGCAAGTAGCTAATATGGTAACCCGAATAAAACCCTTATAGGTTATCTTAATGAAGGAGTAACCCTTTCACTGGGTTTCAAGTATAGAACCCATTCAATGGGTTATCCATATTGAAGGGATAACGCTATTACTAGGTTTCAATCATAAAATTCAAGAAGTTACACATGATAAAGGTAACGTCATAAATGGCTTGCCCCTTTGAAAGACTTAACTCTTAACCGGGGTTGTACGGCCGGCCCCTAGTTATGACATATCCCTAGAAAAAACTTGGTGCTGACCAAATGTGTTATTATCAGGTGATAGGGTATATTATCCTCTTTCAACGTTTTCTATAGTGGGTAGGTAGGACAACAAAAGTTCCCAGTTCAGTAATAAAGATGTACATGTCGGATCCGGTCAATAGTATGGTTAGGAAACGAATCGCAAGCGCGCTACTGGCGACATCACGTGATCTACCCACACTTAAAGCGCGTTTCTACAGAGTCGTGATGTTTTTAGCTCATGGCGGGGAGGACAGTCTAGTAGTGTCTGATCGCATCGGGGTTACTACGTTTCGGAACTGTACTTGATTTGTTGTGCTCAGTGATTGTGTTAATTTTAATTTGGAGTGATTGTGTTAGATTGTGATTTTAAGTTGGATTTTAATAATCACCGAGTATAGCACCCAGTGTGTTTTCATTGCACGAACCCCATCTTCTGCCCACAAGGTGTCTGAATCTATCTGAGTAAATCCTGACGTATTTGACATACACAATGATATCAAGACACCCTATTCACGACATAAGATAGGTATCGTAACTACCAAAAATATCACCCCTATAAAAGCCGGACACAGCCAATTTTTCACCGTGCAAATATCCACGTACCCAGCAATTAACCTTTAAAGGCTCTAAACTAGCCTATCTGCCGGTAGCCGTTGAGTTATGGCCTAACGACGGCCATAATTTAGTGGCCCATAAAGACCGACCTTCGGGTATGATTCATTAACGCAGTTCAGTAGTTATGACACCCCATTAAAAGGGGGAAGTGGGAATGTAAAACAAATACAATGGTTTTAGAGGTTATATTTTGTTATAATGGGGAGTTTGGATTTTCTGTGGATAAGTCTTTGTGTGTCTCCGTTTTGGTAAACAAATTTTAATAAATGTTAATAGGGTTGGTTTTTTTTTTGTTAATGATTAATAACATGAATTTATTTTTTTGTAACTAGGTATGATACTTATGATACTCTGGTCGACACTTCAAGTGACCGGGTCGTTTTTTGGTCAAAGTATTAGCATTGGCATTCATTGTGGCAATGCTGCCAGTCTTGTGGCACATTTCCGGATGACAGCGGACGAGTACTTCGACGCCTAAATTTCCTTTTGTTGTTATTTGTATAGGATATAGTAAGTTAGTCATTTAATTTTGTATCTGGTGTACTATATCTGGCACAGAAAAAGGTCATCATCTGCCTAGCCTTTTCCCAACAACGTTGGGGTCGGCTTCTAGCTTAAATGGATGCAGCTAAATACAAGTATTTTTAACCGACTTCTAAAAAAGGAGGAGGTTCTCAATTCGGATGTTTGTATTTTTTTTTTTTTTTTTTTTTATGTTTGTTCGCGCATAACTCCGTCGCTTGCCAACCGATTTGAAAAATTATTTTTTTGTTGCAAAGGGTATACTTCCCAAATGGTCCCATTTTTGAAGTATACCCTTTGCAACAAAAAAATATTTTTATCAAAATCCAGTTCTGATGATGGGATCCTGGAGAAATCGAAGGAACTCTTCAAATATTGTAGGCACACCTATAGCGATTTGGGTATTTTTTTATAGTAGCTCGTGCATTTGCTCTCGGAAAGCACCACTTGGTGAAGTGGAACTGATGATGAAGACCACAGATGGCTACCGGAACTACTCAATGATAAATATTTCACGTGTTGCGATTCGACTAGGTACTTTAATATGGTTGCTAAGCAATTTCCGCTCGTCACACAATGCGTGTGGTGAGTGGTTGTTGAGGAGTTCTCCTGGTTCTTACCAGCAGAACTCCTCAACAATTAACGTCCCAGCATCGGGAAAAGCAATATTTTGTAACATGTGATGAGCAATTGACATTAGAGTATTGTAACTTATACAAATTATAAACAGACCCACTAAAAAGCGAGAAATAAAAACTTTTTAACAAAAAAAAAAAAACCGACTTCCAAAAATCACTACAAAGTGAAAAATAACTTTGATTTCGGAAGTCGGTGGCAAAAAAAAGAATGTAAATAAAAAACGAAAGACACCGACTTCCGAAATCAAAGTTATTTTTCACTTTGTAGTGATTTTTGGAAGTCGGTTTTTTTTTTTGTTAAAAAGTTTTACATGTAGCGACTGCCTATCTAACCTCCACAACCCAGTTACTGGGTCATTCGATACCCCTTGGTAAGACTAGTTGTCAGACTTTCGGGCTTCTGACGACCCGTAACGACTGTCAATGATCCACGAATGACAGCTGGGACCAACGACTTAACGTGCTTTCCGACGCACGGAGGGGTCTTGGTATGTAAAGATGGTCACCCATCCACGGACCAACCGCGGCAAGTATAGCGACCTAATCCATCGACCCGTACGGCTGTTATTACTTAGCCACCGAAATAGAGGTATGTATGATAAGTAAAACAGCAATGGGTTACGGTCATTAGCAGGCCTGTGGTGGTTGTATCAGCATTCTCAAAACGTTTGCTAAAGCCGCTTCACTTTTTGGTCAATTCTGTGTTTCATTGGGCAACTTTCACCGAATGATCGAAAAAGAAAATAAAAGGAACAGATGAACATTCATCGCTATAGGAACCACTGTTCAATAGCACCCGGCTCTGTTATATAGTAGCTATTTTTTTTTTTTGGGTAGAATGGTAGAATAGATCTTTTTTAGCGTATTTTCGAAAACCGCAAAGTGCGCAAAATTATAAAATTTATTACAAAATTTATGACGCCGAGAAAAAAAAAGTCGCCTTTTTACAGTACCAGCTTGACCCTGATGTCAAGCTTTCATCGTCTAATATACGAGACATTCACCGCCTCATCTAACCCAAATGATTCACCATTGTGAAGTTTCGGACGCGCGGGTGTTAAAGTACAGTGGAGTATAATTTTGACGCTGTCGTGGGAACGAGGAATGAATGGGAATGAAACAAAAATCAACATTGAACCATTCACTTGAGCGATGCGTCTGATATCATCTTATGAGTGGTAATTTTGTTTTGTTTTTTTTTACAGTCTAGGCTGAAACGATGAAAACAGGATCACTTCAATATCTCGTACTTGTAGAGGTGTAATAATATTGTGTTATTACTTATTACATTATCGTCATCGTTCATTGACTCCAACATTCTTTTACCTTCAAGAACATCTGCATTGGGCCGTTTCTAGATATTAATAGTAGATTAAACTTGGATGTTACTGCAGCACTTCGGCAAAATTTTAGCACGTAATGGCCCAGAAATTTTAATTTAATTTGCTACGATACAAAACCGTTTAAGTATGTGCGGTTATCGTGTAAAGTTTAACACTATCGTTTTAATAGTTTTTGATTTATATATCACTTTGTTTTAGGTGGGTAGTTCGAAATTAAATTGGGTGATAATCGTTTTTATTTGTTGGTTTTTGTGAAAGTCGAGAATAAAACGGGTAAAAAGTAGTAAATTATTTATAAAAGTAAATGATAATTTTATTCTAATACGAATAGAAAAACAGTGAAACGTCAAAATTAATTGTTTACTTTAGAAATACGGAGGGTGTTTAAAACACGTACTTATTAGCTATTTAAATAAACATTAAATTAATTCGGAAATATTATCAATCACAAAATCAAACGTGTTTCGTGGTTTGGGAAAAATAATGGCGCGAAATTCCTTCATTCAAAAACTTCACTGCTGAGCTCGAAGTAGCAAGTAGCTGCACTCAGTGTTGCCAACATAATTAGGAAGGTTAGGTACAGTGTATGTGTTCGTTATTATTTTTTCTTTTAACAACTAAAGCGCTCAAATGTTGAAACAATGGCTTGCAATCTATTTGCAATAACAACCCAAAATAATATTTTTGTAGTATTATTTTCTTACCACTGTGGACCGGACTTTGCCTAATAACAAAGACGGAAAAAGGTGAACTGGCCTATATCGGACCGCACCGTATTAAACCTTATATCTACATTCTATTTTTCTTTCATTTCCGCATCCACACGGGAATTTGAAAAAGGAATAGAATCGAGGAATGTGAACTGTTTGAAATATTCACACACATATTTGCAAAAAGGCGAACAAATCTTTTTTTCCTATGAACCACTGGTACTTATTTACTTTACTTTATATCTCAATTCATATCTTCTTAGAAATTAAGGTCTAGGCAAAGCCTACCTCTTTTTTAGGTACTGAAAATTTTATACAACCAAATCTTAATCTCCCTACAGTTCCATAGCAGTCACTCTGTGTTATATTATCTTAGATGCGACATCTAATCGCTGAAAAAGTCACTAGCAGCGAAGCAGAACGGACCAAAAAAAACTCACTCATTTAGCTGACTCTTTCATAAATAAAAAGTAAGTTCAAAAACTAAAACCCGACTACTGAAAATCACGCTCTAAAAATTATGAAACAAGAAATTATTCTTATCTGAAAGAATAAGACAGACCAATTAAAAATTCGGAGTCGCACGTAATCTGTTCTATTTATAACATAACGTGTGACTCCGAATATAAAATTTGTCTATCTTTTTCAAATTTCATAGAATACTTATGTTCTTGTTTTATACTTCTTAGAGCGTGATTTTTCAGTAGTCGGGTTTTAGTTTTTTGACTTTTTATTTATATTGTTTTGGGGTTATAATTCCATGACAAAGTATTTGCAGAGTCACTTTACATTTTTTAAAGAAGATTAATTATTTTAAGGGTATGTATTTTAGGTAGGTTTGGGGAGAAAAAATGTTTGGCTCACATCTGAGTCGTGATTATAGAAATTATTCCCAATTATCAGGACATTGAAATCGTAAAAATATTTTTTTTTAGTTCATGACTATATGTCTTTTAGAGGGCGCCATATTCAATTTAATGTGACATCACAAAGCTTGTAAGTAGCGGACGATCGAGGCACTTCCAACGACACCTGATCAAATTATATATAAGTAGTTTAGAAGTTATGAGGGAACAGTTGAACATACATACATACATACCGGTAAAAATCATAACCCTCCTTTTTGCTTCGCTGTAGTCGGATAAAAATAAGATTTGAGTATAGAATATCATAACCACGCAAAATAAATTAGAAGCGGCCAATAGCAGAGCACCTACAATTCGAGGTTCAAATTTCGAAATTGGAATTCTAGCAGGAACCGCATTTCATTTGACGCGGCGAACGCTGCACGTACGCAGGGTTGCCACTTGTTAAAATTAACGGTCACCCGTTTACAGTGGTACATTCCGGTTACGAAATCTGTAGTCAACGCGGATACTCGATCACCGGTTAATCAATACAGGAATCCATCTGATTGTAGCAGGATATGTAACGACATTATTATATGTCGGAGGGGTTCCAGTTTGTGTAGAAGTATGAATGTAATTTCGGCCATCTGAACTGGAAACAATAGTGATGATAAAAGTTGATTCGAACCAAAATAAAAACGAATACGGAATAATTTTCACGTTATTACGTTAGGTTGTGAAGTTTAAATTTTATTAACATCTTGTTTCTGTTTAACGAGTTATCGTTGTAGATTTTTGATATTATTTCAGGAAAAAAATGTGATTACTTTGGTGCTTTAACGCTGTTGGTGTTATGTCAAAATATTACAAATGATTTCAATTCACAGCACGTTACACGTTAGCGAGTCACCAACTTTTCACACAACCCAAAATTCAAATTTTTTCTTTCTTTTCCAAAGATTCAATCACATTTATACACACCCATATTAAAATAATAACATAATTTTACCAACCAACCATTTTCAAATACTCTTCTAATACTTTTACTAAACAAACTCAACTTAAAAAAAAACAGTTATATTTTGCATCTGGTAACCCTGATAGATTCGAAAATTGAAATCAGAATTTTCGGCCATGACGCCGACAAGCCTCATTGTGTTAGCTTTGCTGCGTGTCAAGTTGGCAAATAAATTTTGTATTGTGTATTCACCATTAATTAGAAGCGGGATGGGCAGGAATGGTAGAAAGCAAGGCTGGTGGCGATGTTTTGATGTCTCTTTGTTAGTTTGTTGGACGTTTGAAAATTGAGTGTTTGAGGTTACCTTTTAATTAAGCAAAAGGACCGCTTGCATGATGACTTGCTCAATACAATCAATTAGTAACCCAATAAGTTCTGCATTGTATTCAACTGTATTAATAAAAAAAAACTATTTGTGTCTACAGTTGTTTTTTTTATCATTTACATGTGTTTTACCAATTCACGTTAGACATTGGCAGACTGGCCAAGAAAATAAACAAAAAATAAATTGAATAGAATAGAATAAAGTGGGTGCTTAACAAACAGACCTAATTAAAACATTATTTTTGTCAATTCAATTTTTGTAAATCATGTTGTGGTTGCTCAAGCTATGTAAAAGCGTAAAAAGTTATTACAGATCGATAAAAAAAGGAAGATGGAGCCACAAAACCATGCTCCTGCACGTAAAATACATGCTCATGCACACACATAAACTAAAACCATGCTCACCGCTCATAGTACGTGACGAATCGTAGTCTTGTTAACATAGAAAAAAAAAATTGGTATCCTGTGAAGTGAAAAATTGAAAAAAAAAATAGCAAATCACATAAAGAGTCTCACGGAATCATCTTCACTTGTAGAAATAACATATTTTACTAAACTCTCTCTCCCTCTCTTTAACTATGCGTTTTAGGTTACTTGGAATAAAAAACCTCAACAAACGAAAGCAGTTACATAAAGTGCGAGGGTTGCCATAATACGATTTAAAATATCCCCATTCGATTAAAGAAATTTAAATACGATATCTTACCCATACAATATTATTCCCCAAATTATAGGGAAATAAATTAAACAAATGGCAACCCTTCGACCCACACACTAAAAAAGATAAAAATAAAAAAAAAGGATAAAAAGGTGGCTTCACTTTTGATGTTCCCGGCGCTCCATCTTCCTTTTTTTGTTGATCTGAGTATCCGCCAATATTGTCTATTGTGTTGTTTATTAATTGATACCTCAGATCATTTGTTGATCTGAAATTCATACTAAATACAGTACTTTGTGGCGGCATCTACATCGCCACATATGAACTACGCATCAATGACATGACGTCACGCAAACCTGCATCGCGCAATTAGAGTTTACCACGCGATTAGCATATATACAACGTCCCGACATCAACCGTCGGGCAGTAGCCCGCCAGACACAACACCCGTCTGGTCGGAGGATCCTCCCTTTTCAATAGAGGATGAGTGAACTTTACACCCTGTTCCTCATGCCTCCAAACTGGTGACCCCGAGCATGAACGTCAGCGCAGCCTTCGTGCAACTACATCAGCGTGACGTCATCAGCATCACTTCCTCAAGCTTTCGAGCGGCGAGTCACACAGCCAGCCAGCATCCACGGCTTCAACAGGTATCCTAACCACCAGCATGCAGCGGACGCGCATTCCTGGTCATCACCTTCAGCCTCAACCCAGCGCTGTACACTCCGACTCACTAGAGCATAACGCAGCGCTACCCCAACTCACTGGGGTATCACCGCAGACAGTTCCGACTCACCGTGAACTATGCGGCACCCGGTTCCGACTCACTGGAACCACAACTGGCACTGGCAAGCATCGCAAGATACACGACTCAGCCCACTATCGACCTCCGGTCTCCGGAGGGGAGTGATGTGGCGGCATCTACATCGCCACATATGAACTACGCATCAATGACATGACGTCACGCAAACCTGCATCGCGCAATTAGAGTTTAGCACGCGATTAGCATATATACAACGTCCCGACATCAACCGTCGGGCAGTAGCCCGCCAGACACAACACCCGTCTGGTCGGAGGATCCTCCCTTTTCAATAGAGGATGAGTGAACTTTACACCCTGTTCCTCATGCCTCTAAACTTATCAATCAATAAAAAGTATAGCCAATAGGGTCAATTGATCCCGCTAGAGGGCACTATTGTGTAATTTTTCTGTACGATAATTCTGTATTTATATCCTTACACACATACAAACTTGGTATATGATAGCAATATTTAACAAGCTATTAACTAGGCACTCAATAAATATCAGTATAGACTTTAGATTTCTTCAACCTTTAAGTTCCGAGGCACAAGACAATTAGCTTAGAAATTAGGCGTCGCTCCAAATATCATGTTTCCATTTTATTCGTCGCTCTTCATATATATTACACTAGCTGCACCCCGCGGTTTCACCCGCGTTTCCCGGAATAAAAATTATGCCTAATTATAGCCTATCCCTCTTACAAATAAAACACGGAATAAAGTTATATCAGGAATAACAAAGGAATAACCATACATTTTCATAGGTTTAAACTTGGAATAACCTTATTATGTGTTTATTAGTAAGACGGTTAGTGTTAATCCAGGGTATAAGCTATGCCACTGGGGTCGCGGGTTGTGCCGCTGGGGTCGCGGGTTGTTTGAAGAAGTTACCGCGGCCCTGGCATAGGCAACTGAAGGAACACGGGTGGGTTTTAGTCAGTAAAAGTCTGACACGCCCTTCCGCTCCACCCAGAGCGGGAGAAGTTATTTGATGATTTCCCACCCTCAGAAAAAAAAAAAAAAAAAAAGGGTTAAGCTATCGACATACCAAATTTCATCCTAATCGGTCCAACCGTTTGAGCGTGAAGAAGTAACAAACATATATAGGGTTGTTTTATAATGTGTACAAATCGCGAAAGTTTAAAAAGTTTAATACATAGGGTAACTGGTCACCCTATATACACATACACACACACACACTCACCAACTTTCGCCTTTATAATATTAGTGTGATAAAAAATACTTTCAGTTCAAATAATAATAACCTAATACTTACCTAAACAGATATTGAGCTGATACTCTAATAACCTCATAAACGACCACAAATACTGTTTAGGATCGTATTTATGGCAGTACCCTTCATAATAATTAATGCTGGCAATCTATTTAAGCCTATTTTCGATAGCAGATGTTCCCGATGATTTCTATGTATTACTGGTTTCAGTGATAATAGTAATTTATTATATAATTATTTGCAAGTGGTGACAGTTTAGTGTGTTGTGTACAGAGAGTGAGTAGTTCAATGGAGAGTTACATGAGTTTTAATTTTAATTTCTTTCCCAATTATTGAATTTTTAACTACTGTTGAGAGAACCATGGCCTCGAGATGGCTTATCTATCTATATACTTATATAAATAATAAAAAGAGAAGTCCTGACTGACTGACTCATCACCGCCCAGTCCAAACCCTTAGATCTAGAAAGCTGAAATTTTGCGCAAAGGTTCCCTTTATTTTGTTAACAAGGAATAAGGAAGGAATTCCCGGTAGTACGTTTCCGTGGGATATTTTCCGACATCCACGCGGGCGAAGCCGCGGGCAAAATCTAGTAATCTTTTATTTTTTAAATTTTTGTGTTTTTTTTTGGGTTGTGTTATCGAAACAATGCTAAATTCTGTTCTATTTACATATTTGACGTATATAGCCGGTGACATTATTTATAGTATCTATTGACAGCACATACTACTGTTTTATAGATAATCGCCATTTTTGCATATCATCAGTCAATTAGAACGCTTTCCAGTCAATTGCAGCAGTACTGCAACGATTTTTTATCGATTAAATATGTCCGCTGATGCAAGATAATCCTATTAGCTCTCCATTTCTTCTTACTCCACGTTTTACTATAGCAAAATAAATTGGAAAACGTGGCTAATTTGCAATTACGTGGCTGACAAATTCGGTATTGGGTGTCAGAAGTTCTGATGAATTAGTTGGTGTTTATGCTTTATTAATTACTAGCCGTTACCCGTGGTTCGCCCGCGTGGATATCGGAAATTATCCTACGGGAAGCTACTACTTAATCCAGGTTATAAACTATCTGTGTGCCAAATCTCATCCAAATCCATTCAGCCGTTTTTTTCATGATTGAGTAACAATCAAAACGTCTTCACAAACTTTCACATTTATAATATTAAGTAGGATGAATCAGCTTGATACGGTTTTCACCATCATTTAATTTGTTCTCGATGGTTAATGTGTCTAATAAATTAGTATTAAAGTTACTAAAATAAAGAAAGTCGATGTTATGTCATGACTTTAAAACCGTGCGAAGCAGGGCGGGTTTCTAGCATGAAATACAACAACAGAGCACATTCATTATTCATACGTTTATTTTTAACTCATAAAACCATTGATGTATAAATTAGGAAGATATGGTTCGTGCTCCTCGACGCGGACCGCATAAATTGTACTAACGCACACAATTGATCTTAGTCACAATCGAACTAGCGTTCGTCTATCACGTTAAGTAAAATTACCGTAATTCGTATAAATAAGCAGCAACAATGCCTTCCTGTGCTTTCAAAATGTGCACAAATAGTTCAAAAGCCAAAAACAAGTTCCACGGGATTCTCACTCGTAAATACAGCCAAAAACGTTAATTTGTTTAAAATTATAATAATATTTAATGTTAGCTCCACCATGTTTGTGAGAGCGAGATAGACATGCAATGTCATTCATAATCGTAAACATTCGGCGGCTAACGCGATTTCACTTTCACGACAGCACCGGCTCCTATCTCTGTCTTTTTCTATCGGTATCTATAGGTTTGCGACTGTGATCACAGATGTGCGAGTTTCGGTGTATGTAGTCGTGCGCCGAGTACAAGTTTAGTGATTGCAATGATAGCGCGTAACATATCTTCCTCTAATATATCAATGCATAAATCTAATCGTATGAATCATCGAGAAGGAGCGATTTAATAAATAAATCTAATTGAAAACGTGGCTAATTTGCAATTACATGGCTGTCAAATTAGGTATTGGGTGTCAAAAGTTCAGATGAATGAGCTGGTGGTTAGTGATTTATGAATCACAGATTGTTAAAGTTAATTATCAGAAAGGTGTTAATTACAATTACGCCCAGCTTCAAAATTATTACGCCCACATAATTTATATTGAAGTGTACTTTACGAATTAGCTACCGATTGTTTCCTTTGCTAATAAAGTCAAGATATTTTTATGTATGTGTCCTGGTTGTTGTTACAATCCTAGTATATCTATATAATTAATAAAGATAAGTGATAATACAATTAATGTTAAGTTATTAAATCTAGAAGAAAAGAGTGATAATTCTTTTATATTTTTCTCAAAAAAAAAAATGCACAAGATTGTAATACTTATATACGAAAAAAAAGCATTACGTATACTAGCAAGAAAAATTACTACAGTGTGACTTTCTCTTGCTTTTACCACAGACTGAAAAATCTGAACAAAAACATGATTTTCATTATTTAAAACGAATTGAAAGATTTCATTCGTTTGTATAATGGAAGTAATTTTTTTTATTGAACTTCTATGAATTGTGGTAGGCTGCCATAAAAATATAAGGGTGCTTTTCCACCAGAGATGTGCTATGTAGCTTAGCTGCGAGGGATCATTTTTTTTTTTTCTGTGGCAATCCGCGATCAGTTAAGTCCTTTTAGCGGATGAGTTGTAGGTAACATTGGCAGGAAGAGCGTGACTCCAGCGAGCTATCTACTCCGTAAAGGGAGGGAGGATATGAAAGCTAAACTAGGAAACTATGTGACCGTTTCCACTTATGCTAAGCTGTGTAGCGGAGCGCCATGTGTGATGTGCCATGAAGATGTACGCGAGGTAGCTGTGCGAGGAAGATGCGCAGCTCGAGCTCTGCGATGCATCAACAGTAGGGAAGGCACGGGGAGCGGCAGCTACACCACTCGCGCATTCATAGCTCCCATCCATAGCACGCATCCTTCCACATAGAAACATAGTGTTACATCTATACTGGCCCGTTAAGACGCTGGCAACACTGTCGGCGTGCCCTCACCACTGTCAAGCCCCTCCACGCACTTCAAGACGCCATGGCGGGAAATGGTGCATAAATAAGCTTGCACGTCTCATTCTCGCTCTCTTACCTCTGTCGCTGGTCGCCTTCTGCTTTCTGGGGGTTCCACCTGGTAGGGGTTTGACCGCCGGGGTACGGTGAAGAAAGCGGCGCTGAATAGCAGCGTCGTGGCGTGCCTGCAGACACAAAGATAGCAACCACACACAAGGGCGCGATAGTCGCGCCCCATCAACCCTAGGCCGTGTAGGCCAACAGAACGACGGGCCCGTATTGACGGGCCAAGGTATTGCTTCCGCGGGAGAGGGGCTACGCCCCGTAACCGCTTGTCACACCCCCTGACCGGGGTGTAGTGACGGCCATAGAATCTCGCTCTCTTTTCACAAGGACAACTGACTGGGTCGAACCTCTGTCAATTTAGTATTTTGTATTGCTGTTTGTACTGATAAGTATACCTAATCTTTTGATTTATGTTGTACCTAGTAGTTCAATATTTATAGTGATTAGTTAACATTAATAATTTGCATTTCGTGTGAATAAATTATAGCGGATATAGCTAAAATAAGTTGCTGTGATTTCTATATAATTGACCAATTAAAATAAATTACTAAGGTTGTTTGAATTTCATTTATTATAAACCCTGTTTCTAATCATAAGTTACAATAGCTTAGTTTCACCCGTTTGCACCAGTGCTATGCTATGTGGACCAATGAATATGATTGGTGGATATCAAACGCATCCATAGCAACGTAGCATAGCACATCTGTGGTGTAAAAGCAGCCTAAATATTATATCTATGGCTGCCTCTAATACCCAAGCCACTTTAAACATGATGCGCAGTGGTAGCCCGCGAAATTCATTTTTTTTTAGTTTTTTTTGCAATTTGCAGGTCCGTGTCAGCTTGTATCTTGATCAAAGCATGATACGCGGCAGTAAAACAGATGTATTTATATAATTTTAACCATAAAAATCATCAATACATCTCTCTAAGTTAGATTTCGTGCAGAGTCATTAGATTTCGTTCGTTTGATGAATCTGCACGAAATATAACTTAGAGAGATGTATTGATGATTTTTATGGTTAAAATTATGTAAATACATATTTTTTATTGCCGCGTATCATAATTTGATGAAGATACAACCTGACACGGAGGTGCAAATTGCAAAAACCAAAAAAAAATTGAATTTCGCGGGCTACACAGCGCAATCACCTTAAGGCGCAGATTTCTTGAAAACTATCAAAAAGGTGGTTTTTTAAAGCTGTGTATCTCATAAACCGTAAATAATTTTGACATGTAAAAAAATATGATATTTTCAAATCCTTTTCGCATACAGTGATGGAAGCCAAAAGATAATTAAACATACTTTAATGCACCAAAAAAATCTTTAAACATACCTCTTAATAATCTTTAAAAGCTATTTACCCCTTCAGTAGCAATTATTAATTAATAATTAAAAATATACCTTATAATGTCAAATTCCAAACTGCAACCAGTGATGGATTATTTTTTATTAAATAGTTAATTTCTAATTTTATACGATTTTATTTGCACTTTTACGACATAATTCCGGTACGCGTGAGAATCTTCTATCTCGTGCGTCAAACTAGACAGCCATAACGCCATTTCACTTACACACCGAGCTAAACCACGCTTGGATGCAGGGCCTTAATGTTTATTAACATTTAGCTAAACTGTGGCACAATTTAATTGAATTATTTTTATAAACATGACATATTTTACAATCTACATTTTAACATACTAGTACCGAACAAAGTGCAGATTCAATGCAGAATTTGTGTAGCCTTATTGGTCATGTCCCATCACTCTGTGATGTGGACTTTTAAATGAAAAAACTGGCGACGCGTGGGCTTGATGTCACACTTGTAACGTAGGTACAATTTATACGCACGTGTATTATGCCTGTTTATACACGTGCCGTAAATTTGTGCTATTAAATGTTTCCTTTTTCTCCAATTTTCTTTTCTCATTAATTTCTTTGCGGGTTCCAAGGTAGTTGGGTAGTTTTCCTGTGACTCAACGGGTTTTGTTGTTTTACTGTAGGAATTTCCTCGTTGAGCTTTTGTTTATTTTTACCCGACTGTTTAGTGTTAAATTGTATATTGCATTTAAGATTTGTGTATATTACAATAAATAAATATTATCCGTATGTAATAGTACCTAATTCTAGTACTGCTTTTAGCTGGGAAAAAGACGATGTAACTGATGTATGAACTCACCTATCTAGTTTCAACGAAACTTTGTTGAAGAACCAAGCCTGAATAAAAGCACGCTGTTGAATTTTCAACGCTCTACTCAACGCTGAAAGTTGAAAATTCAACAGCGCGTTTGGATGTCGCCCAGTGTTAGTGAAACGGATCCAGACCAATGATAAAGAGACATAACTCTAATCGCTTGCCTATCTATGACTATTGATTTTCATAACTTGGTTGCGCAGCTATAATAGGGATGATGACTAAAAATTTATTTTTTGTCCGTCATAGAGATTATTAAAAAATATCGGACACGTATTTTTTCTTTTTTTACGTAATCAAAAAATTACGGCGATACATTGAGTTAAGGTGATACAAAAAAAGTGAACTGGGCGGGAATAAGAAAGTGACAGAGTCAATTACTTCCTCATACGAAAAAAAGAGAGCGCAACAACGCGCTGGAACCAAAATAAAAGCGCCAAATGAAATAAAAATTGTTTAAAAATAAATTAAGCTGTCTATCAAAATTATGTTCAGCCAAAATTTTCAATGACCTAAGACGCACATTTTAAATGCAATTTTGCAATGAAATTACTTAGGATTTTAGAATTATAGAAAAAAACATTAAAAAGTAGAGGTCTTTTCGGAATTAAATTCTATCGAGGAAATTTAACCCAATCGTGTTTTCCTTCAGTCAAAGTATTAATCAAATAGTCAATAAACATATATCCAATAATTAAATCCATACATGCTGCAATAGTGAAATAAATGGTTACGAAAAATCCTCCAATTTATTTTGGTAGCGCCTTAAAATATGGCATGACGTCACGCGTAGCTAGGTTTTATACGTACAAGTGACGTAGCGAGCCCCCACTCCCCAACTTTAATGCGTGATAGCCAAGTATTTTTTTATTAATATGATAAAGCAAAAAATACGTGTCTAATATTTTTTTATTATCTGACTGACGGACTAAATAGAATTTCTTTTTTTTTACCCAGGCATCATCCCTATTGCAGTAACAAAAGTGATCATTGAGTTTAAACCTTCTTACCTTTAGTTAAGGTTTAGTATCTGTTTCACAGTCAAGTTCTGCGGTTTTCAATAATCTTTTTCTTAAATTAAGGCTGCTCCTCCCTAAAATACGGCGAAACTAAGTAACTTTGTGTCCATCTGTTACAGTAACTATAGCATCTTTCTGATAGGAAAAAATACACAGCAATCTACAATACATAAGAAGTGATTTCATCTGTCCTGAAATCGATTGTAGTTTTTAGAACTAAGGAAAAAAAATACTATATCCAGGTCTATTTCTGTCTATTTTTTCTAGTTATTACCATATTACTCCAACAATTTTCATTAAAAGTGTTAATAAATATAAAAAGGTCTTTACGAAACAATAAGGAATGATTTCATGTCATTACTTTTTTAGTCCAATCAATAGATTTTTGTAAATCGATAATTACGTCATATTTTGCAAGCGTTGTGTCATCGCGCTTCTCTTTCTTTTCTATGCAGTCCGACAGTGACCGCGCTTTTTACGGCAGAAAAGCCTTAAGAGGAAATGGGGGCGACCAGACTTTTGAAAATTAGGTATTTTAAGAAGGTATTGCTGTCGCTCTGCGAGCGCTCCGCCCTCGAATTCGTGCGATAAGGACAACTGCAGATCCGACTAAATAGCCTATGGAAAAAGTCACATTTCGAGGTTTGGCTCTCGCCTATTTCCTCCTCCAATATTGGAAAAATTTAAAAGATATTTCATAAACTGAATAAGAAGGATATATACTATGCCCCTATGTTTTTCTTTTTTCGTTAATAGTTGTCAAATTGGTACACTAGGCGTCTGTTGACAGCGGTCTGAATAGGCAATTTTGAGCATTTTTGGAGGGTTCTAGTTTTTATAAAAATAATATATCATTAAAAAGGAAACCATAGGGACATACAAGTAGCTGATATTTATATTTCTGTAAAAAATCATTGCTTTATGGTCATTAACCAGAAAGAAAACAGGCGAGAGCGTTTGTATCTTTTTGTATGGAGAAAAGAGCACCCACGTTTCCTCTTAATAAACAAACTAATAATCGTTTCTCTTTTGTTCCAGATGTTGTTCAGCCAATCAAAAAAATCGACTTGTAAATTGTTGAGAAAAAGTTGTTAGTTTTTTTTTTAATTTTTGTATGATGTTCACCGTGGTCGGTGGTGTGTTGTGATGTGATGGTTTGATGTGAGAGTGCCATGATGCTGCCGGCGCTGTGTCGGTTGCTGGTCACAGCGGCTGCGCTCGGCGCCACTCTTCTGGCTATGGCGGCTAAAAATGGTAAGTTTTTTTTAGAAGAGGAGTATTTTTTTTGTGCCAAAGGATTTTATATTTTTTTAAACATCGAAGATCAAGAAAATATGCACGATAGAATGACATCGTAATTATACAGGGTGATTTTTTAATGACCAGCCAAATTTTCACAGGGTGTTCTACCCATGAATATGAACAACTTTTACTATGGGACCAACTTTGAAATCACGAAAAAAACCAGCGGTTTCCTACAAAAGTTCAATACCTACTCGATCAAAATGTATGAAATAACTGATATTTTTTTTGCGATTTCAAAGTTGGTCCCATAGTGAAAGTTGTTCATATTCATGGGTAGAATACCCTGTGAAATTTTGGCTGGTCATTAAAAAATCACCCTGTATAGGGTGACTGGTAATTAGTGGCCGATACCTAAACACATGATTGTGCTCGTGATAACAAACAACTTTTACTATGGGACCAAACCTGAAATCGCGAAAAAAAAATCAGCTGTCCCATACATTCATGTTTGCATAACTAGGCAAAATGTAGGGAGCAGCTGATTTTTTTTTTCGATTTCAGGTTTGGTCCCATAGTAAAAGTTGTTTTTTATCACGAGCGCAAGGTATCAGTCACTAATTACCAGTCACACTTTATATCGACTTTAAATAATCTTCCGTCTTTACTTTATAATTTGAACTTTTAAATTCATGATTTACTAGATGACCAATGTATTTATGTTAAGCAACGTCGCGTCTCAAACTTAATAATACAAAAAAAAAACAACTTACTTCCAAAAAAAACACTGCAAAGTGAAAAATAACTTTAATTTCGGAAATCGGTGACAGAAAACAAAAATACAGATCCAAAGACATCGACTTCCGAAATTAACTTTTTTTTTCACTTTTTAGTGTTTTTTTTTGTAAAAATGTTTTTTCATACTTTGGTTCACACTGCGAACTATGAAATGAAGTCTGAAAAGACACACCACATGAGCGAAGCTAAACAAACTTAGCTTCGTTTCGCTTCGTTTTCAGTGTGGTCTACGCTTAAACTATGAACAGTTTTACAAAAGTGCGACCTAAAATAAGCATAAGTAGTAAGTGTATTTACAACTTTAAATGTTTTTTGTCATGAGATTAATGACGGAGGAAAAAAATAACTAAATGATAAGTATATATCAGTAATAAACATTATTCAAAAAAAAATCGTAAAACTTAAGAGAACTTGTAAATTCAAGACACAGTGACCTAGATCTTGAACATAACAAATTGCCTCCTCAAGCAACTTCCCATCCATCCCTGCAATAAACAGACACATCGTCTATTGACAAGGCCATCATTCAAATCACTTGCAGATCCCGACACTCCTACAACCAATCAGATGTGTTCTGGGAGCGGAAACTTGCCTGTCACCGGCAAGTCTGCGACAAGAACCAGAGACGACCGTCATTCGCAGTACCCACTTAATGGTCCTGACGATAAACAGACATACGGAACCGATGTTTTGTGAATCATGACACATAGTTACCCATAAAATTGACGACAGTTCAAAAATGAATTTTGTGATGACATGGTTAAGGTTGAATTTTCAATGGTGATGTTGTTGTGAAAATTTTCTGCTAGTACTCATAAAATCTCGGTTGCTAGAAAGCTCTTTAATTCAGCTCTTGGATTTGCAAAGTTTACGTCTTGAAGCGTTATGGCGATTGCAAAATGAAAAGGTTTTTGTTTTATAGTTTCTCGATAAAGTTGGCGTTTGGTGTTGTAAGGTCATTCGGAATAGCGTCGCTTGCCCCTATTGAGTGGTGTGAAAGGATAAAATGGTAGGTGTAAATAAAGATGGTGGAGATTTTAAGAAGCCAATTTATTCAAGACACGACTTCGTGAGATAGTTTAACTATAACAAGCGCTGGTTGTCAACACTGGTCGGCGCAGGCAGGTTTCATACTGTTTGCCGAGTCATCGTTCAATTACTAGTAAACCGCTCAAGTGTCTGAGTTTGGCTAATTTTAGACCCAAAACCCCATGGGGGTTAGTTGCGAACCCCATAGGTTCACAACTACTGATGATGATATGTTTTCCATCGGATGATGTTTTTTTACGTTTATATATGTATATGTGATCTAAGCTTATATACCTATTATGTAAAGTTTTGTCCTTTTGCACACTTGGGGTGCATTTGACACGCGGGGGGGGGGGGGGGTTAGTTGCGAACCCCATAGGTTCACAACTAATGATGATGATTGGTTCTCCATCGGATGATGTTTTTTTACATTTATATATATGTGATATAAGCTTTTATACCTAATAAAAAAGGGTTTTTCTTATGCACATATGGGGTGCATTGGACACTTGAGGGGTTAATCAGGTTACCAGCGTTCTATAAGAACACACCCTTACATCCGATAGCCGCTAAAGCTGTTGAGTATTTAAAAACTTTTCCACCATATCGTTTTTTGGCTTCTATCCAATGTTCACTTTGCGCAAAGGAAGTACTTAGTAATTACTATTATATTTGCACTTTATTTAACTTTTTTGAACTTCCAATTGTGCTACAGTTTTTGAGTACTTATTTGACTAGTATTCTTATTTTTATAAAACTGGCACTTAACTTCAAGGATAACTAAAGTGGATAGTAGAAACGTCATAAGACATTTTGAGTTTCAGATGATTCGTCACTGGAAAGGCGAAATTACTTAACCGCCAAATTGGGCTTTGGCGGTTAAGTAATTTTGCCTTACCAGTGACGTATGAAAATATGGAAATTTGACATTAAGCCCGAACCCCCGGACCGATAATATTTTGCAATTCATGCAAAAGTTTCGGCCATAATAATTACTCATGTCATATGTTTGACATTTCTTCTACTTCTGTCAAAAGAGTGGCTTATGATGAACCACGCGAAGCATAATTATGAGCCAATGTGACATTCACCAATCAAACGGACCACGCACAATGAAGGGTTGAAAAGAATTTATCCCAAAAACAAACTTAACAATGTAATCCCAAAAAAAAAATATGTGATAAAATTACAAATTAACAATTTTTGGACTTTTTTCTTTACTTGTGCTGTGAGACCTTGCTTTTTGCCAAATTTCATGATTCTAGATCAACGAGAAGTACCCTATAAGTTTTGATTAACTTGCGAGTATCAAAGTATGCCGCATAAATGGCTGTATTTTTTATTGCGTTTACTTAGAAGCTAGATTTTTTAGAACTCCAAGGGACCAGAGATTTTCGTATTTGATATGAATTTCAACTTGATACCTCCACGCGTTCCTGAAAAAAGGGTCTTGACAGCCTGACAGACAGACGGACCACCAAGTGATCCTATATGGGTTCCGTTTTTCCTTTTGAGGTACGGAACCCTAAAAAGGTGTCAATACAAATAGAAATTTGGTATTTGAAATCTAAATAAAATATGAAACGGTTTCATTGGAGAGTGACTATTCATTCCGGATGAAATATTAATATACCAGTAACAAAAATAATAATACTAAATCAAAATCACAATCAAAAGTCATTTATTCAAATTAGGCTGACAATCAGCACTTTTTGAACGTCGAAATTACATAAGACAATCCCCACAAAACGCCCGCAGTTACCACTTCGTAGTGCTTTAAAATAAAATAAATAAATAAATCTTTATTTTCAGACCAGGAGATCCATACTATGCGAGCAACAATTTGGCACTTATTCTAAAACACTATATACAATTAAAAGTTATCACTAAAAACCACCTGTCATATCTGAATGACGGCCTGTGAGCCGCTATCCAGTGACACATGATTTGGCCATCCACTCTGCCTGCCACAGTAGCTACGAGGCTGTTGGGGCTGTCGCGCACCCGACGCATCAGCGATGCGATTGGCAGACGCAGCAGCGAGCCGAAATCCGGAACGCGTGCATCCGCAAACATCCCCGACGCGCTACAGAAGCGCGGCAGCCCCAGCATTACCCGGAACGCGTTATTATATTGGACCCGTAGAGCATTGTACGAGCCCTGTGTATAACTGACCCACAGGGCGCACGCATACAGCGACTGGCAATAGGCCCTGAACAGTGTTATCTTCACCTCTCGCGTACACCGTGCGAACCTGCGGGCCAGCATGTTACACCTAACAGCCAATGCTCTACGTTCCCTCTCTAAATCGTCGTCATCCGACAGCCTATCGGTGACCCAGTGCCCCAGGTATTTAAAACTAGTAACTCTTTTGAGCGGAACGCTGCCCAAAGTAACCGGTGGAGCAAACCACCGGTGGTGGCTTTAGCTGACTAAAACAAAGAAATAGCGAGCTGAATCAATATTTGAATGAAAAACTAATTTTATTTTTGTAAACTATGGCGAGAATTGTTTCTAAACTAGGTGAAAGGAAAAAGACTACATAAATATACATACATTCATATTTACATACAAAACACATTATTTTCGGACCACAAATATTTATTTCACCTTTCGCTGTTGAAAGTCTGCGACCAAAATTGTCGGCGAGTTTCAAGTGTTTTCTTCACTCGATCGCTTTACAGTAGGTACCTTAAAACCGACACTTATTCACAATAATATCTTCAACTCTTACAAATTCAAAAATTATTCAACGGCCATCGAACTTAACCGTTTCGATTTAAAAATTCTCTTCCGAATTCAAAAAAGACCGTTTTAAAAAGCTTGTTGGTCTCACGAGTGTCGTGTCACCGAACAGCGTTTCAAGCGCTGCTTTGCATACAACTATTACCGCTGATTTCTTTGCCTGGTACCCCTTGGGGTTGCCACGATGTTCCGCGCTCATCCCTTCTTATCTAGCGATGAAGCGCTGTACTTACATTTGCATGTTAAAATTTGAGCTTGTATATTGGGTGGTGCATTGAGCGTTTATTTGTTTTTATTTTAATTGGTTTTGTGGATGGCAATTATTATTGTAATATTGTCCTATGAACTAGAAACAAGAGGTGGTTGTTACGTGTAACTTTTCTGATAAAATCGGTCACAAAATGTTGAAAATAAAACGAAAGCAGATTGCATTTTTGTCCATAATTTTCTTCATGCATGGAATTAATTTTATTCAATGTGGAAATAATTTTCTGTATATTTTTGCTCGACACTTGACTGAAACATTTTTTGGCATTCTTTTTTTTTAATTAAAGCGCCTGCCTACGAATTACCGAAACCAAAAAAAGTACAGTCAGCAACAAAAATGCCTTAAAAACGAAACACCGATCCGGGTGTCCGGATAAAAAATGTAATCCTGGCAAAAGTGGGAAATTCACATGACCGCAATGCGACACGGCAGCACGCTCAGTTTGCTACATTAATAACTGTACTGTTATTTGTTTGGCGTCCATTTTACGGGTCAGCAGGACTCTTAGGTATTTTGGCACCGTTTGATCCAGCCGCAAAATTAAAATTATAATTGGCTGATGAAAGGAAAATATCCTGACTGGATGTTTTTATCCAACTTTGGTACAATACAAACAGTTGGACTGAGGAACGATTTGTTTTTAGGGTTCCGTACCAAAATGGTAAAAAAGGAACCCTTATGGTGTGACTCAGCCTGTCTGTCTGTCTGTCTGTCACAGCTGGATATCTCGAGAACTACTATTGCTATCAACTTGAAATTTAGAATAGTTTTAGATGACGTTTACCCAACTATTTTGCAAATAAGAAAGAAATAAAAATATTTATATTTTTTTTGCAACAGGGACTGAAAGGGGGTCTTAAAAATTCAAAGTGGGGCGACTAGGGCATGTGGGGTATCATATGAAAGAACGTTGCTTGCACATTCTCAAACATTTTTTTATTTTTTTTTTAAGCCGCATAGCTTTCTACTTTTGCTTACCGTTCCCCTCATGTGTGGGCATGTGGGGTATCATATGAAAGAACGCTGTTTGTACATTCTTAAACATATTTTTTCATTTTTTTAGGTCGCATAGTTTTCGACTTTTAATGAAAAATGTAAAAAAAAATACCGTTCCCCCCCCTTATCTCCGAAGTTTGCAAAGCGAAAAATCTGAAATTATTCTATGTGATAGAAGTTTATGTAAAGATTACAGGAAAAATAAAATGATGTCTTTAAATTGCACAGTTTTTCAGAAATCATCAACAAAAATTACATATAAATGATGGTACGGCACCCTCGGTGCGCGAGTCCGACTCGCTCTTGACCGGTTTTTTTTTTAATTCTTTGTTATTAAAAGGGGTTTTTATTCACACGGATATTCCAACCCCATCGTACCTTATCACTACATAGTATAAAACAAAGTCGCTTTCTTCTGTCTGTCTGTCCTTATGTATGCTTAGATCTTTAAAACTACGCAACGGAATTTGATGCGGTTTTTTTTATAGATAGAGTGATTCAACAGGAAGGTTTTTAGGTATAATAAACGCGGGCGAAGCCGCGGGTAAATGCTGGTTAACAATAAATTAACTATCATTAAAATAACTATATCAATGAGCGAAAGAGAATCATTGACTGGGCTTCACCAGGCCACACAACCTCTTTGCAATTGCTGACCTGGGGTTTGTTAAAATGGTTTGAATTAGTTGGGGAACGATTAATCCAAATATTAGCTACAGGAAAATAGAAATTACAATAAAAAAAACCGGTCAAGAGCGAGTCGGACTCGCGCACCGAGGGTTCCGTTCCGATTTCTGCAAAAGTGTGCTATTTAGAGACATCGTTTTATTTTTCCTGTAATCTTTACATAAACTTCTATCACATAGAATAATTTCAGATTTTTCTCTTTGCAAACTTCGGAGATAAGGGGGGGAACGGTATTTTTTTACATTTTTCATCAGAAGTCGAAAACTATGCGGCCTAAAAAAAAGAAAAAAAATGTTTGAGAATGTGCAAACAGCGTTCTTTCATATGATACCCCACATGCCCTAGTAACCCCACTTTGATTTTTAAGACCCCTTTCAGTCCCCGTTGCAAAAAAATATAAATATTTTAATTTCTTTCTTACTTGCAAAATAGTTGGGTCAATGTCACCTAAAACTATTCTAAATTTCAAGTTGATAGCATTAGTAGTTCTTAAGATATCCAGCTGTGACAGACAGACAGACAGACAGACAGACAGACAGACTGAGTGACACCATAAGGGTTCCTTTTATACCATTTTGGTACGGAACCCTAAAAATATCTTATTTAGAAGTTTCTACACAATATTTCAAGCTTGTGGTCTGCTAAGACCCTTATGCGCACTATCAGCTGTCGACGCGCGACGCTGATAATGCGTACCAACGTGACAATGATGGCGTGTAACTAAATTAATGTTAATAATTTTCTTTTACAGGTAATTTTCTTAAGAGCACAATGCGCTAGTTACAACAAAGCTTTATATTCTTTACACCCCATTTTCTCTCAATCAAATACGAAAACAATGGGGAGCTAAACGCAAAGCTGTTTTTAGATGGCGCTCTGAATGACTGTAGATACATTGTTTTTAAACAAATCCATACAATTTGACAATCGTTCGTTATGTCAAATCAATGACAGACGGACAGTCGATCATGTGTCACCTAGCGTGATAAAAAGTTAGTTTTCCTCCCCATTGACAACTGAGGGCCTAGATAAACGGCATTTGCTTCAGAGCTATATGTCTACAATCGCTATAGCTTCAAATTGACATGATCACGTGACATTTGGATAGCTTATGTCAACCCCATAGATTTTTTTGGCTTTTCTACTACCGTCATCCCTAATCGAATTTCAATTTCAATTTATTTATGAATCGAATGTTTCTTTGTCTAGACTCTAGACCCTCTGGAGTGTGTGTCGATAGTGTACTGGTTTAAATTTTTCGTTTTTAATTTATTTTGATAAGCTTTAGGTCTCGCTATGTTTCACATATTTATGCTACTGTTTGTTTTTCCTTAATAATTAACCCCCATAATCATAAAAAAATTAAAAAACTTTATAGTTTATAAGCTCTTGCTGCTACTAACCATAATTATAAAATATTTTAATTGTTATTTATTTTATTTTGATTGTAATTTAAATTCATTACCTACTAACATCTGTTTAAAAGCTCCTGTTGTTACTAACCATAATGGATCATGTTATCTGACAAAAAAAAAAACCTATTTTAGTTAAAAAGTGTTTTGTCTTCTTCTTTCAAACTCAAATCATAATTCGAAAGAATTTGACAAAACAGTGTTTAACTATAGTTTGAGTTTTTTTATGAATAATACGGTAAACTAACAGAATCCACTTTTTTATTTTCGGCCAGTAACATAAAAACCTACCTAACATTCGTGATGATTTTTAATTAAAAGTATCCCATGTCAGAGGTTTGAAAACTTCCCCGAATACATAATAATATCGTATTTCACAATACATTGTTGAAACTATATTTTATATCCCCGATCATTTGATAGGGATTTGAATGCGTATAATGTGTTCTGAATTTAAATTACAAATGTGCTGAATCAGGGTGAATTTGGACTATTTGATGCTATCGTTTAGTCCGTATTGTAGATGTTTATTAGACTGCATGACAATCAAAGGTATTGACTGAAATTAATTTCTAATATTGTTGCTTGTTTTGCGTTTGCCTATTATATTGACGAGGTTATAGTGTAGATCGCGCGCGGGCTGGCAACGTTGCATTTCTAGAGGTTTTTCGTGATTATTAAATTAAATTTATATCAAATGACAATAATTTCCCGTGACAAATTCTTAGTTCGTTGGTATTTATAAGTATTTATGCTATTTTTGATTTGAGTAAAATAGAAAATAATTGACAATACGTAATTTTTATAAGTAAACTAGCTGACCCGACAGACGTTGTCCCAATTTCAATATTCCCTAAAATCCACTTTCAGTTTTCCAGAATTTTCCAATTTTTCTCATCGTTTAAACCTTCCCTGAATTACGTCAAACATTTCATGTATGTATGTATGTATGTATGTATGTCCGTTTCTTTGTTCCCTCATAACTCCTAAACGAATAAACGGATTTGGATAAATTACACGTCTTTAGATTTGTCTTGGTAGTGCGAGTGTCACTGGCTACGTTAAAATAAAAAACAAAGTAAAATGGCGGATTTGGGTGCCATATTGTGGAGTTCCAATTTTTTTTTTTCAAATACCATCGAGTGGGATATCAAAATAAAGGGTTTTAAAAGGTGATTACAAAAATATATACAACTTTTATGGTTAAAAGTACCTCGAAGTGACAAATCGTAAAAAACAAGAAAACTTTCACATTTGTAAACTAAAAAGCTTGAAATAAAAAAAGTAATTAAAAAAACTAAAAAACCCGGATGCGGTAAAAGACAACTGAAAAGCTAAAAACAAGCCATTTTAAATTAAATAAAAGTTGGAAGCAGGCGGGACCCATTCCATTTTTTTTATATTTTCAAACTCAAGTGGGTCCCGCCTGCTTCCAACTTTTATTTAATTTAAAATGGCTTGTTTTTAGCTTTTCAGTTGTCTTTTACCGCATCCGGGTTTTTTAGTTTTTTAAATTACTTTTTTTAATATATATTAGGATTCCAAAATAACTGTCAGAAAGTAGCATACCTCTAGAAATGCGACGTTGAGAGCCCCACGCGCGATTAACGGTCTAAAGAGGCGCTTGGTGCGATCTGTCTTTGAATGGTTATACCATTCTTCACACATCGAGACTCTTTTGTGCCTTAAAAAGGCACACATATCACACATGTCACATTTAATTAAAACTACCTGTAATAAGTTAGTTAACCGAAAATATTAGACAGAAAAGTCTGACATAAAAAATAAACCTAAAATTCAGCTTCAAAGCTACTGCCAAACTTGAATGAATACAGTATACAAATTTCTTAGCTCCTAAATCAACCCACCATTGTACCACCAACAATATCATCTCAACTTTTCTTACACTTCATAAAAAGCTTATCTAAGGCCCACACCACATTCGCGGGCGGCAGTGGCGACAAGAACGGAATTATTTCGCGCGCCGTGTATCCAACATGGCGGCTGTCCTCGTAAGTTTTAAGGAGTTTGTTTTACACTGACGTGACACGTTAGTCGGACGTCGTTCATCAGCATATAAGTGGGGTAATGGACTTAATTTACAAGTCATAAGAAGTTGGCGTTGTCTCGTACGTGAATGTATTTAGGTAGGTGATAGGGTAAAGTTTTATCGGCGTGTGGGGGTAAATAGAATCGTGCATGACTTTTTCGTCGTGCAAGGAGAGAAAATGTAGGTTTTACAAGTGTAATTTAAGTATATAAATAGTTTTTCTTTCTTTTCTTTCTTTCCCTTTTTATATCAACATGGCTAAAAAGAAAAAAAAATTCTATTTAGCCCGTCAGTCAGATAGTAAAAATAAATATTAGACTCGTATTTTTTGCTTTAACAAAATGAATCATATTCTTATTAATAAAAAAAACCTGTCAAGAGCGAGTTGGACTCGCGCACCGAGGGTTCCATTCTGATTTCTGAAAAAGTGTGCTACTTAGAGACATCATTTATTTTTCCTGTAATCTTTACATAAACTTCTATCACATAGAATTATTTCAGATTTTTTTCTTTGGAAACTTCGGAGATAGGGGGGGGGGGGAACGGTATTTTTTTTACATTTTGCATCAAAAGTCGAAAACTATGCGGCCTAAAATTAATAAAAAATAGTTTGAGAATGTGCAAACAGCGCTCTTTCATATGATACCCCACACATGCCCTAGTAGCCCCACTTTAAATTTTTATGACCCCCTTTCAGTCCCTGTTGCAAAAAAAAATATAAATATTTTTATTTCTTTCTTATTTCCAAAATAGTTGGGTAAACGTTCTCTAAAACTATTCCAAATTTCAAGTTGATAGCATCAGTAGTTCTTGAGATATGCAGCTGTGACAGACAGACAGACTGAGTCACACCATAAGGGTTCCTTTTTTACCATTTTGGTACGGGACCCTAAAAATTACTTAGATTTATATAACGCATTAAAGTTGGAGAGTGGGGGTTCGCTACGTCACAACTAAGTATAACCTCCTCCTTTTTTTGAAGTCGGTTAAAAATGTAGCAAGACGTTACGTCATGCCACATTTTAACTCAATTTGTCGCCGTAATCTTTTGATTACTTACTGAAAAAAAATATAACAATAAATGTGTGTCCAATATCTATCTATCTATATATTAGGTCGGGGAAAAAGTTCCTTATACAAATTCAAGACATTTTTTTTCATAGTTTATTATTTAGTTATGTGTCATTTGCCAAATGGGTCAAAACTGTTATTAACTGTTTTGTGGTCAATTCCCAGTTCTTCAGCTACGTCGTAACTACTAATATGCCGATTTTGCTCCACTTTTTAAAAAATGGCATCCATTTTATCCGTAATAGGGCGACCAGAGCGACGTGCATCTTTGACATCAAAATTTCCGGATTGAAAACGCTTAAACCAAATTTGTGCTACTCTCACAGACACTGCACTAGGTCCATAAACATCGCAAATTTTTTTCGCGGCTTGCGTTGCATTTTTACCGTTTTTGTAGTAAAATTTTAAAATGTATCGAATTTCTTCATTAGATTCACTCATTTTGACAGTACGAAAAACAAATAAAAATCACACATTTTCCTAATTTGAATTTGGAATTATGTTCTTTAAAATTTAAACTTTCAATGATACCAGATACAAATAGTACAGCCAAAGAGATTTTATTACAAGTTCATACATACAATAATACGACAAAACTTTTTCCCCGACCTATTATATAAAAGCCAAAAGTGATTGTCTGATGTATCAACGCACTGCCCAAACCGCTTGGTCTAGAGATTCCAAATTTGGCACGTAGGTTCCTTAGAGTTCTGGGGGTGCAATAAGAAAGGATTTTTCAAAATTAACGGAAATGGGGGTCTAAAGTTTGTATGAAAAATCTTATTCCTTGAGTTAATAGACTTGAAACTTCCACGGTGCGGGTGAAGCCACGGCAAAAAGCTAGTTATTTAATCATCTAAAAGACGGACAAAAACAATTTAGTCTTCATCCCCTATTTCCATACTGAGGATTGTAATCAACTGCATCTAAAAAGTATGTCTGAGTTGGTCGGTTTTTTTTGTAATAAATAACATTATTTATTACACAAACTAAAAGACACTTCAATCTGCCTAGCCTTTTCCCAACTATGTTGGGGTCGGCTTCCAGTCTAACCGGATGCAGCTGAATACCAGTATTTTACATGGAGCGACTGCCTGTCTGACCTCCACAACCCAGTAACTGGGTAATACGATACCCCTTGGTAAGACAGGTTGTCAGACTTTCGGGCTTCTGACGACCCGTAACGACTGTCAAAGATCCACGAATGACAGCCGGGACCAACGGCTTAACGTGCTTTCCGAGGCACGGAGGAGTCTCGGTATGTAAAGATCATCGGGTTAAGCGTAGCTTAACCCGATGGATCGACCCGTGCGGCTGTAATTACTTAGCCACGAGCTCCTCTCCAACAAACTAAGACACTTAAGAACATTTTTTATAATCACACAAACCGACCAACTACCTACTCTACTATCTCAGACGCCCGCAATACAAGTTAACAAAAGTTATCTTTTGGCTCGCCCATAAGAAACTTGAGCATTTCCGTGGGTCGCGTTAAGTGAAAAAAAAAAGATAAAAAAAAAACTCGTCAAAAGTGGGAAAGTTTGGCGGAGTGCTCGCGGAGACTGTCGTAATTATCGCCGCTGACTGTACTATTGTCATGGCACCGTAATTCACTAAAAAAGTTTCAAAGAAAATTGTTAAATAACTGTGTTAGGTTATTCGTTGTTCGGTAAATTGTGAGTGGAGATAATTTTTGAGAGACTCTGTGGGTTTTTTATTTAAGGCGAGTAGTGCAATGGTAGCCCATTGCGAAAAAAATCATTAGTCTCACACACACAAAGGAGGAGGAGCTCGTGGCTAAGTAATAACAGCCGCACGGGTCAATCTTTACATACCGAGGCTCCTCCGTGCCTCGCCGTTGGTCCCGGTTGTTATTCGTGGATCTTTGACAGTCGTTACGGGTCGTCAGGAGCCCGAAAGTCTGACAACCAGTCTTACCAAGGGGTATCATATTACCCAGAAACTGGGTTGTGGAGGTCAGACAGGCAGTCGCTCCATGTAAAATACCGGTATTCAGCTGCATCCGGTTACACTGGAAGCTGACCCTAACATAGTTGGGAAAAGGCTAGGCAGATTGATATTGACACAAACATAAGTTACAGCTAAGCCGTGGGGGCCATTTGCCCGATATGCTATTACCATGAACGAATTAACCACTAGACCCGACATATATAAGCGGATGTACAGTCAACGGCCAGAAATCAACTTACACCGCAATGACCATTATCGCCTGCGCTATACGGGCTGTGGCGCTTATACCTATACCTACGGGCTGCGGCGCCGAAGAAGGTCATAAGTAAACTAATATTGCTATGCCATGGTTTTGTGAGATTGCTAGTCGACTTCTGGCTGTTACTGTACCTTTACCGGTCTTGTCAGTAACCAGGAAATTCTTATTCGCGATTACGATGTTGGTGCCATGGAAAAAGTTGTTCGGTTTGATGGTCTATACCACACCCTTAAATTTGACGAGGATGCAAAACAACACGTTTTATTTTCTGCATCCATTTCACCCCAGCTACATTTTTCATCTTCAGATGATTATTTCGGGTTCGATTCCCGCACGGAACAAATATTTGTACGACCTACAAGTATTTGTTCCGAGTCTGAGTGTTTTTCTATCTATAATATGTATGTATTTACAAAAAAAAAAAATGTATATAAGTAGTTTATCAGCCATCTCGTTACCATAACACAAGCATTAGGTTGCTTAGCCTGGGACTAGATGGCGTGTGTGTGAAATGTCCAAGGATATTTATTTTTTATTTATTTTATTACAGCATTTGGTTATATTGCAGCGTAATGGTATTTTGCAGCGTTTGCCATAGACTTCACACTAGAGTTACTCCGAACTACTTAAGGATTTCAGTCCTTAGTAGAGTAACCAATATTATCCAAATAACTGCCAAGCATTACAGTAATAGCACAAAATCTAATCAGTTTTGAATACCAACAAAACAATATGCCGGAAAATTCTCAACAAACAGTCTTTGAATCGAAGGCCTGAAGGGAATAATGAACATCGGCGGACAAAAGCCTTCGGGATGAAAAGGAGCCAATGTATTGGTATTCAATACAGAGGTAATAATAAAAAAAATAAAGAGAAATTATGTGAGGGTATTATTGAAGGAAATGGTTCTGGGAAAGAATTAATTAGGGTGGGCTTAGATTGTAAAGAAAATGTTTTGGTAATTAATTAATAGGGACTTTTCCATTGTAAAATAATTGAAGACAAAAAGTTCTATGGATTGTTAGACAAAAATATTCAAGAACTAGTTTTTTCCAGCGGCTTCGCCCGCGTGTTCCGTACATTTTTCCGGGAAAAAAGTAGCCTATGTGCTCTTTAAGACTATAATCTATTTCTGTGACAAATTTTATTAAGATCCGTTCAGCCGTTCTAGCGTAATTAAGTAATAAAAATCTATCCAACAATCCGTCCATCCATCCAAACTTTCGCATTTATAATAGTAGTAAGATGATGAAATAAAGAAAGAAAGAAAGAAAAATCCGTTTATTTGGCATTACAGCAAAATATACAAACACCTTAAAACTATAAAAACATAAAACAATTATTGTAATGCCAAAAGGGCCTCAGCTCAGCATATTGTCAGATGACAACACAAGGTCTGCCACCTGACGCTGATTTTCAGCTGCAACCCACGAGTGCCATACGCTGATGAGGTTTAAAACTGGTACTGGTTGAACCACTTGCTGAAAATCGTATTCACAGTTTATCTGTCGTAGTTTAATTGGCCTTTCAGTTAACAGCCTAGCCTTTGGTACTAGCGCTCGCCGGCCGCTGCCGTGGCACCGCTCACTTCACTCGTTGGTCACAGTTCTAACCTCACCCATTTGGTCGGGGTGCCTCAGCTTAGTTACTACGACTAATTTGGCTCGTGCGTGGTTGGTCACAGTTCTAACCCAAGCTATAATGAATAACATTCAGGACACTATTTGAACGATGCCATTTAGTAAAATGGCTAGGCTGTTAACTAAAAGGTTAATAATTAGCCTTTGCAATCGATATGTAGCAGCCAACTAGCTTAATTATTATGCTAGTTAGTAAATAATAGGTCTTTACCTATGCAATTGCCGATTTTTGATACGGGCTATAAGTGTGAAGATCACTATCATTCTATTTAGAATTCCGAACTCAAAATTAATTTTATAATCTAACATGATATTTCAAACAAAATCAGTTGTTCATTTGTTTTCCCGCCGTTTGATTTTTCTTTGATATCGATATTTCTATAACCATGCAAAAAGCGAAATAGCGCGCTATTTTCGAATACGAATTCCGTCGTGGCACCAACGCAGCTTAAACAGCACGCAATATTAACAACGTGTATGGACAATGTACCGCAAGTGAACGCACGGTGCGTTTTTGGTTTGAACGCTTCCCTTCTGGAAATTTTGATCTCAACAATAAGCCCAGGAGAAAAAAATCAAATGCATGCAACTAGAAAATGAAAAACGCCTTTAAAGAATTCATCGATTCCTGTCCCCAGGATTTCTACTGCAGAGACATCAACGAAAAGTGCACCGACAATGTTTCTTTTTTAAAAAATTGTGTGATTTTTAGTATATAAAACGGTAATTTCATGGGTCAACCTAATATTTGCAGCACACGGATGCTTCTTAATCATATACAAATATTTAACTTAGTTGAGATGACTCTGTACATCTAAAGACATTATAAACTAATAATTCAGTGTCTATTTTATCCATTTTTTACCTCCGGGAATTTATTTTGTATTTCCTTATTTAAAACAACACATGTCAATCTGCCTAGCCTTTTCCCAACTATGTTGGGGTCGGCTTCCAGTCTAACCGGATGCAGCTGAATACCAGTATCTTTAAAACAACACATGTATTCTAGAAAAAGAAAGGAGCACGTGGTTAAGTAATAACAGCCGCACGGGTCGATCCATCAGGTTAAGCTACGCTTGCTGAGGTTGTTCCGTGGATGGGTGACTATCTTTACATACCAAGACCACTCCGTGTCTCGGAAAGTACATTAAGCCGTTGGTCGGCTGTCATTCGTGGATCTTTGACAGTCGTTACGGGTCGTCAGAAGCCCGAAAGTCTGCCAATCAGTCTTACCAAGGGTGTCGTATTACCCAGTTACTGGGTTGTGGAGGTCAGATAGGCAGGCTCCATGTAAAATACTAGTATTCAGCTGCATCCGGTTAGACTGAAAGCCGACCCCAACATAGTTGGGAAAAGGCTAGGCAGACTAATTTTGATTTATTGAACAACACACTAATAATAATTTAAAGTTATAGTATTCTAGAAAAAACATTGACACCAACAACCACGAAATAACGTCCCCAAAAATAACCAGCGCAACCAACAAAATAAGTTCAACCAACACATTTAACACTTCCCAACTTTATTTCGCTTACTTTTTACGGAGGCTCGCGTGTCCATGTGTTTTACCCTAAAAGGTAGTTACAAAAAGCCTTTTACATTATACCGGGGTTCTGACCCGGGTAATTACCCAAAGAGGCAAGGACCTAGCACGTAACGCGCTCAAATCTCATATTATTAAAGTGGAGTTAGGCACGAAAATATTTTTTTGTCGACCAAGTTATATTTCAGGAAGGATTTAGTTTAGAAATGTGTGTCCTGTGTGAATGGGTGAGGATTTAGAAATGATTTAGGATTTTGTAGATTAGGGTTTTTTGTGTACCTTCGAGGGTAGGATCGGTCGTGGTAATGTTATGTTTATTTATTTATTTAGTTATAAATGTTTACAGCATTCTTTTAATTAAACAACATACTAAACTCACGCCTTCTTCCTGTGGGGGTAGGCAGTAACACCTGCTACGATCCCAACATACTCTTTTTGCTTCTTTTACGTTCAATGTAAATCTGGTCATACACGACGACCTTTCTGAAGAGTATAACCGATAAGGTGACTATAATACGTCTTCCTAGGGCATCGTCCCGGCATTTCCACTCACATCTGCCTTTTGTGGACTTATATCCCAGACCTTCGGACTTTGGAAGTGGACCCCCAAAATGATAGTAGCTTGATCACTTGTACGCTGTTTATTTTAAGCTGTGTATACCTGTAATAGGCATACATACTAGTACTTTTATTATATACAGTACTGTCTTATTATTTTTTTGTCTGTACTGCTGTTGGTATACCTAATAAATAAATAAATAAGCTAAAGATTCATTTAAAGAAAGAAAGAAAAAGAAAGAAAACTTATTTATTCTACACAAATAAAACGCACATTATAAAAAAAAATAAAAAACAAAAATGACAAAGCAAAGTACACTCGGAACGCATTTCGACTCTTTAACCCAAATCACAATTACCGTGCAGATGAAAATCAGTTATTATTAAGACCCTACATACGTCAGTTACTGCATAGTATGGTATGGTCGTTGTACTTTGTATTCTGTTCCATGTGTCCCATAATATCAGTCTATTACGGTCCCACAGCTGGGCAAAGGCTCTTCTCATAAACACAAGGCACGAGCATTGATCACGCACGCTTGCTCAAGACGGGTTGGCGATTTCAGACTTATATTAACTATTAGTCCAGGTTTCCTCACGATTTTATCCTTTTACGATGTCAATAATGTCCGAGATAAATTCTGAAAGTACAATTATGAATTGAGAAAACCGGCCAAGTGCGTGTCGGACTACGCACAATGAAGGGTTCCCTAGTTGGGATTAAATTATTTATCCCAAGAACAAACAACAAGCGGATAATTAGCACATCCCTATCATACTCCATGAATTCTTGACACCTGTCATTTTCATACTATATATATGTTTAAATTTAAAAAAAACCGGCCAAGTGCGAGTCGGACTCGCGCACGAAGGGTTCCGTGGTTGGGATGAAATTATCGCCAGAAAAAACTTAACATTACAGTTGAAATACATGTTCTCCCCTATATTCCAACAGTAAATGTAAGTTTATACTCACAATATTGAGAGATTTATCATTTTATTTTAAGACCACAAACTTCTTATAGGTTTTCCTGTAGTCTACAGAACTATTTTCTGTATTTTTTCCAAAATTTTAGGCTCAGTAGTTTCGGAGATAAGGGGGGGAATGGTCAATTTTAGTCTATTTTCATTTGATGTGTCACATAGTACAGTTTACAAAACCGTACGTGTTTGGGTCACAGAAATTCTTATGTAGGTATACCAAATTTCAACTTAATGGGTCCGTTAGATTCGGAGAAAATTGGCCGTGACAGACAGACCGACACACGAGTGATCCTATAAGGGTTCTGTTTTTTCCTTTTGAGATACGGAACCCTAAAAGTCACCTTAGTACTTGCCCGGACCCCACAACTTCGTGGATGAGAGGCGAGGTACTCTGGGCCCATAACGAATCCAAAATTCAAGATGGCTGAAAAGCTGGGGCAAAACAAAAGCACATCAATCGGTCCTCATTTCTTAAGTTCCTTATTATACCAAATGCTTCGTACAAAACAAAACAAGTAAATCGTATCGTATAAAAACTTCCAGAATACGAGGTAATCTCGTTTACTAAGAGTAAACAAGTAGGTATTGATATTAATTCAGCAACACGATTGGGATCGGTGTCGGTCATTCACCCCGAGATCTCAGATTGATACGCTCACGTACCTACTTGAGGATGTAAGTACCTAAGTGTTTAGTTACTGTTCTAGGATTTTCTTTAAGGATGTTTATTGCTAATATATGAGGGTAGGTATTTAGCTTGAGCTTTTTAGGGTTCCGTACCTAAAAAGGAAAAAAATGGAACCGTGTGTGTCTGTCTGTCTGTCCGTCTGTCACAGCCAATTTGCTCCGAATCTAATGGACCGATTAAGTTGAAATTTGGTACACATATGGATTTCTGTGACCCAAAAACGTACGACTTAAGTAAATAAATGAATTTTGAATATGCCCCTATATTCAAAATTTATTTATTTACTTTAGCCATTTGTTCACTTTTTTAAATAAGAAAATGTTTAAAAAAAGGTTTGCAATCTGTACCGTGCGATATATCAAATGAAAGGGATTACTATGAGGGTTTCAAATATATTTTTGTATAATTTTAAAATAAGTTGTTTTATAGTTATTTAAGAAAATGGACGAAAATTGAAACTACTGAGCCTAAAGTTTTGAAAAAAAAATACAGAAAATAGTTCTACAACTGTAGATTACAGGAAAACCTATAAGAAATTTGTGGTCTTAAAATAACATGGTAAATATCTCAACATTATGAGTACAAACTTACATTTACTATTGTATGGGACGACATGTTTTTCAACTATAATGTTAAGTTTGTTCTTGGGATTCATCCCAACTACGGAACCCTTCATTGTGCGTAGTCCGACACGCACTTGGTCGGTTTTTTAGTAATGTATTGTTATTTACTGGAGTTTACTTGTAGTCCTGTTAAGGTTTTTGTAGCCGAGTGTAGACGTACTATATCGAATGCACCTCTGAAAATATTAGCCAACTATCTTCTACCCGCGACTTCGTCTGCGTGTAATTTCTTGTTTCCCCGACCCACCCCGTCGTCGCTTCGTATAGCCCGCCCGCGCAATTACTTTGTTTTCGCTTAGCATTCTTTCTTTTTCTTTTTGCTCGGGCCCTAAGGGTCATAGCGTAATGTTTAATAGTCTATAGCGTTCCTCAAGAATTGGGCTATCAAATGCAAAAATAATTTCTCAAATCGATAGAACTGGTAGATTAGCACGTTCAGACATACAAACAATCAGCTTTACTATTAGTACAGATAATAAAGACATTAGAAAAATGCTTCAATTAGTAGATCACTTTTAGTATTAAAAATAAAATTAGAAAAAAATAGCCATGATTAAATACAATTAAAATATTTGTCTAAAGTTTTTTTTCTGAAACTGCGTTTTTTTTCCGTTGCCTACCTTATTTAAAAATCTTGTAAAAGACGCAAAGTTGTCTATGTAAGAAACACAAAGACCATGAGCACCTAGATTTGATTTCCCGAAATAACCATTCACTTTTCATCAACCAACAACCAACAACCACTATTATGCATTCAACCCAACTCACTCTCCTCAACTTACAATCCATATCACAAACCATTATCTACCCAATACCCCCGTCAGTTAACATTTATCAATTCCCTGGTATGACTTCTACGTCATCAATCAGCTGTCGGGCGACGGAAGTGACGTCATAGCTGAAAAAATACGTCACCGGTCGTCGCACATGTGAGCTCTTTATTGTGTCAATTTGTAAGAGAAAAGCGAGTTTTTTGTGAGCGAAATGGAGGTAATTATGAAGGTTTGTTTCTTTTGTAGAGGTAAAGATGTTAAAAGATTTTGGTGATAGTGGAATAGATATACGAGATGGGTCTTAATTAGACTTAAAATTTGCTTCTTATGAAAGAAAATTAGGTACTTACTAAACATTTGAAGACGTCTTGAAATTTACTAGAAAAAAAAACCGGTCAAGAGCGAGTCGGACTCGCGCAACGCTCTTTCATAATTGATACCCCACATGCCCTAGTCGCCCCACTTTGAATTTTTAAGACCCCCTTTCAGTCCCTGTTGCAAAAAAAACGTAAATATTTTTATTTCTTTTTTATTTGCAAAATAGTTGGGTAAACGTCGTTTAAAACTGTTTCAAATTTCAAGTTGATAGCATTAGTAGTTCTTGAGATATCCAGCTGTGACAGACAGACAGACAGAAAAAAGAAAAAGAACGCTGACCACGATCCTCAGACATGAGGGACCGACTACAGAGAGAGATATTCACCTAGAAGTTGTCTCTCTTTCTACCGCGTAGCTCTTATACCTTCTGACTCTTTCAAATTCAAAATTCAAATTCAAATACATTTATTGTTTGTTACATGTCTAAAATGATCTTATCATCTTATGATCTTTAGGGTTGTCTTCTATTACGACGGGGCGCGTGAGTGAGTATAGAACTAACGTGCTAGCCGGCCGGTGCGCGCCAGCCCACACTGAATTGGACCGACAAGTCGAACCCGCCACGTAATTGTAACCTCATGCGGATTGCGCCTGGTCTGCTTTATATGAAAACATAGACTGCGCAAATGTAAGGCTATAAATAGTTGTTTTAGTATTGTTACAAAATGTTATTGTTATACTGGATATAAGCCTCCCAGACGAAATAAAACATACGTTTCCAAATGTAGACCCCGACAACCAATCCCACAATTTCGAGATATCTAACAAGAATATTTTATACATTCTCTTTCCTACAGAAAACATGTAAATTCTCTTAGTGAATATGGAAGAAAAACTAGGCCTTTTTTGAAGATGGATCATAAACCAGTTTGTATTCAGAGAGAGCGTCCTCACTAGAAAATATTCCGGCTTTTGACTTCGAAGTGCTTCTGACATGGTTGGGTAGCTCCCACTTATATTACAACTAAAATGTTGAATATAATTGTGAAAGGACCTATTGCAGAAGTGTACTTAAACCCTTTTGATGATTGTGCTGAATGCCAGCAGAGTTTTATGAAGATAGAAAGGGCAAATAATAAGTACTTCAAGGAAGAGATTTTTATTGTCTCCGTGACACAGGAAATATAAGTTTTTTATGCTTTTCTAGGTATGTTTGTTTTTCTTGTCCGATCAGTACTTAGTAAGTACAAATTAATGTCTTCTTTTCAAATTTCTTCTAACTTTGTCATCAATTTTTATAGATCTTCGCAGAATGAAGGATTCCGTGGTTAAAAAGTATGTATGTATTTATACAAACACAAAAAGAATGTATACAAGGTGTAAAATAAATAACCACAACCTCTTAAGGGGTCATTGTACTCATCATTATGAACAACTTTTACTATGGGACCAAACCTGAAATCGCGAAAAAAAAATCAGCTGTTCAGTACATTTTGACGAATTATGCGAACATAAATGTATTGAACAGCTGATTTTTTTTTCGCGATTCCGTGAAATTTTTTTTTGTAATGTGTTTGTTTTTCGATGTCGAGTATGTGGACGAAGTTCTTGCAGTTAATTTTTTTACACCTAATATATCTTCGAATGAAGCGACTCATACAATATTGATCGAACTTCGCTTATGAAGTTCGTTTGATCATACTTATTTTATATGATAAAATTACAAATTAACACTTTTCAGACTTTTTTCTTTACTTGTGCTGTGAGTCCTTGCTTCTTGCCAAATTTCATTATTCTAGAACAATGGGACGTACCCATGGGTTTTGATTTACTTCCAAGTATCAAAATATGTCGCATAAATTGCCGTATTTTTTTATTGCGTTGACTTAGAAGCTTGATTTTTTTAGAGCTCTAAGGGACCATAGATCTACGTATTTGGTATTAATTTCAACTTGATACCTCCACGCGTTCCTGAGAAAGACAGACAAGGGTTTGATCTGAACGTTGATGAGTCAGTCAATCAGTCAGTCAGGACTTCTCTTTTTATTTATATAGATAGATAGATGAAAATCGATTCTTAAGGAATAAACTCCAAAAATTCACCATAGAGATGGCTCACATATTTCAACCACATGAATACGGTAATTATTTTAATCTGAAACTAAAATCACAATAAAACACTTTTCATCAAAAAACAAAGCTTTCAAACCAACAAATTCACAAGTATCAAAACTGTTGCTTCCATTCTAAGAATATATATTTGAACCATCTCAGTCATTAGTACAATGTTGCCACTTACATCAACTCGTTAGTTAAAAGTTGTACTACAGTATAATGATGTTCTGTCTTTTAGTTCAGAAGTTCGGCTTGTTAGTAGATATCAATATGTGGATAGTTTCATTGACTTTTCTGAACTTGACAAATTCAGTCTTTAATGTTGCTTCGATGCTGAGACTCACGCCTTTACATCATCTACCTAGTTCCCAACTTAGTTGGGGTCGGCTTCCAGTCTAACCGGATGCAGCTGAATACCAGTATTTTACATATAGAGACAGCCTATCTGACCTCCAAAACCGAGTTACTGGGTAGTACGATACCCCTAAGTAACACTGGTTGGCGACTTTCGGGCTTTTTGTACTTTGCAGGGCAGTCCGCTGCAATACGAATAAGCGAGCCATTTCGCGAGAAGCTGTTATTATATTTTCTAATGAATTCTAGCTTTATCAAAAAGAAAAATAATAAACTTTTCGAGGAATCAGTTTTACCTTCAGTCGTTATTATTTCGCCTTACACTGAATTCGAAGCATTATTATTAGTGCTATCCAATACATACCTACATAAACTCACGCCTTCTTCCAATGGAGGTAGGCAGAAACTCAGAACGCCACCTGATACGATCCTTACTTACTCCTTTTTCTTCGTTTATGTTAATATCTACATGTGCTCATACACGCACGACAGTTGCGAGTTCTACGCATGTGATCTCCCCAATACTTTAATATAACTAGCAGAATTCTTTACATATGTAAGGGTCTGTTTCACCACCTACGATTAAGTTCCTATTAACAAAGACATATACATATACACTGAACAACTTCATAAACGTAAGAAAATGCTAGTAGAATGGTTAAAATCACGCACGTATTCAGACATCGAATTACTTTTACAATAAGTGGAAATTAGTTATACTTGCACCGTCACACCTACACTTACATGCTCATCATACACACATCCACACCACCCACACACCTCTCACACTCCACACACCTCACACACATCACGCGCCACACACACTTGACACACTTCACACACCCCACACACATCACACACTTCGCACACCTAACACAACCATATCAATGTATTCATTGTGTTTAATTCACGAACGAGCGAGCGTTTTTGAAGTTATAAAAATAATACTTTACGTAAATGGCAATAAAGCACGAAACACGCGCTCGAAAAAAAGATATGTGTATTATGTAACCTAAGACAAAAAAAATAAAAATAAAATAAAATTATTATTGTAATTTGTAAGTTGTACAAACAGCCAAAGCTGTGGAAGAGCGGAGTCTCCTAACGCAGGCGTTATTATGCTTAAAAGGAGGCTCCAATCATAAACTAATATATAAACTACTAGCTTTTGCCCGCGGCTTCGCCCGCGTGGATGTCGGAAAATATCTCATGGGAATGTTCATGTGGAAAACATAGCAGGGCCGTCCGATATAACTGTGCAAACTCAAATCGCTACGATATATCGTTACCGTGTATAGTAGGCATAAAGCTACCAGTCGGCATGATTTTTTCCGACATCTTCAACAGTCGTCGTCATATTTCAGCCAATTTACACAAAACTATAATGAATTACCCTGAATCACTCCGTTCATTGGAGAAAACCGTATGAAAATCCGTTCGGTACTTTTTGACATTATCGCATTCAAACAAACAGACTTACGCGGCGGGGGGACTTTGTTAATTACTTAAAATGTATTATGCCAGTCACGCTCTAATAACAAATAACTTTTGTCCGAGTGTCCACTCGTTCAAATAATTTCCTCGTAAAAACGCCGAATGAAATAAAGACTAAATGTTACCTCAAGATTCGAACTATGACTACATTTCCAATCCCTTAAATCTCTTAAAAAGAGGTAGGTACACAAACATTTGTCAACCCCTATTGTACCGCCTCAAAAACGCTGTAGGTACCATATATTTCTTTATTTCCTACCAAAAGCATAAATTTGAATTTTCATATCCTTTTTTTTTTTTTTTTTTTTTTTTTTTTTTTTTGAGGGTGGGAAATCATCAAATAACTTCTCCCGCTCTGGGTGGAGCGGAAGGGCGTGTCAGACTTTTACTGACTAAAACCCACCCGTGTTCCTTCAGTTGCCTATGCCAGGGCCGCGGTAACCCCTTCGGACAATCCGCGACCCCAGCGGCATTTTCATATCCCTAACTTAAGAAATGTTGGGTTTCCCATACAAATTTTCATCCCTTATATCACCCCTTGTACGATTATGTTTTAAGACAAAAAGTAGCTCATGTCGTTTCCCAGGATGCTATCTATAGCCTTGCCAAATTTTGCCGAAATCCGTGCAGTTTTGTAAATTTTAAAATCAACCCCTATTTTACACCCTTAGGGGATGATTTTTAAAAAACGCTGAACACATATTTCTTAATTTCCTACCAATAGCATAAATTTGTTATACCTAACTTAAGAAATACTGGGTTTCCCTTACAAACTTTCATCCCCTAAATCACCCCCTGTAGTATTGTTTTTGAAAGTATCCTATGTCCTTTCCCAGGATGCTATATAAAGCCTTGCTAAATTTTATCGAATTCCGTGCAGTTTTGTAAATTTTAAAATCAACCCCTATTTTACCCCCTTAGGGGATGATTTTTCAAAAACGTTGAACCGCATATTTCTTAATTTCCTACCAATAGAATAAATTTGTTATCCCTAACTTAAGAAATACTGGGTTTCCCTTACAAACTTTCATCCCCTATATCACCCCCTGTAGTATTGTTTTTGAAAGTATCCTATGTCCTTTCCCAGGATGCTATATAAAGCCTTGCCAAATTTTGTCGAAATCCGTGCAGTTTTGTAAATTTTAAAATCAACCCCTATTTTACACCCCCAAAGGGATGATTTTTCAAAAACGCTGAACCGCATATTTCTTTATTTCCTATCAAAAGCATACATTTTAATTTTCACATCCCTAACTTAAGAAACACTGAGTTTCCCATACAAACTTTCATCCCCTATATCACCCCCTGTAGGATTATTTTTTAAGACAAAAAATAGCCTATTTCCCACCCCAGGATGCTATATAAAGCCTTGCCAAATTTTATCGAAATCCGTGCAGTTTTGGAAATTTTAAAATCAACCCCTATTTTACCCCCTTAGGGGATGATTTTTCAAAAACGCTAAACCGCATATTTCTTAATTTCCTACCAATAGCATAAATTTGTTATCCCTAACTTAAGAAATACTGGATTTCCCTTACAAACTTTCATCCCCCATATCACCCCCTGTAGTATTATTTTTGAAAAAAATTGTATCCTATGTCCTTCCCCAGGATGCTATATAAAGCCTTGCCAAATTTTGTCGAAATCCATGCAGTTTTGTAAATTTTAAAATCAACCCCTATTTTACCCCCCTAGGGGATGATTTTTCAAAAACGCTGAACCGCATATTTCTTTATTTCCTATCAAAAACATAAATTTTAATTTTCACATCCCTAACTTAAGAAATACTGAGTTTCCCATACAAACTTTCATCCCCTATATCACCCCCTGTAGGATTATTGTTGAAAAAAAAAGTAGCCTATGTCCGTCCCCAGGATACCATCTATAGCCTTGCCAAATTTTATCGAAATCCGTTCAGTGGTTTAGGTGTGAAAAGGTAACAGACAGACAGACAGACAGACAGACAGACAGACAGACAGACAGACAGACAGAGTTACTTTCGAATTTATAATATTAGTATGGATGTAGTTGGTACAGTAATAAATATTTTATTTTTTTATTTTATTTTATTAACTTACTTGGCAGATAATTTCATACAAATTTTGTTCCATTTTTTAATTTATTCGGTAAGTTGTGGCTATCCGTGAAATAGGCCCTAATAGACATTACTTTACATTTTTATCTGTAATTTTTATGGTGTAGATATTAATATAGTCTTTCTATGTATTTGCCTTACTCCACTATTCCAATCCGCACCGAATCTGTTGCCAATACTAACAAACTAATTCCTTCTATTAATTTCACATGTCGCACTCAATAATGTTCATTTCGGATAATCATATAAATCCTAAGATTGCGGCGAATAAATCTGCCTGTAGCCAGACGAGTTTGCCAGTGGCCGCCATATTGGAAAATATATATCACTCTGTTGATAACAGTAGAGGACGATTTGTTTTTGGTGGAGTATGTATGACCTTAAAAATGTTTGCTATGGGCTGGTTAAGATCTACAGGGAGTCGTAAAATGTTTCCTAGACGTACGTGGCTCATGCATCTCAATTTTAAACTGACAGATTGATATTATCTTTATATTTGATGTTTGCTTTTTAGTTTTAAATTGAAATTCATAGTGGACATTGCTTAAGAGTGGTACATATTTTAAGGTTTAAGTATTTTTTAGATATACTTATCTTATCTATCTTATTTCAAATAGAAAAATAATTAGGTAATCCTAAGGGATTACCTGATTCTCCACTCAAGAACATGTCTCCCACAACGGTCATCGGTTCTACGGCTAATATGGCCGTCCGATCACAACTTCAGCTTACTTATTCTGTGAGTTATGTCGAAAACTATGGTTCTCTGCTGGATCACCTCGTTTCAGATTCGATCCCTCAGAGAAACTCCAAGCATAGCCCATTCTGTAGCTCGCTGTGCGACCTTGAATTTATGGACCAGCCGGTCTACGTTTCGGGTCCATGAGTCCTAACAGGCATGACGCACTGATTGAAGACCTTCGTCCTTAGGCTCTGTGGAATATGGAAATATGAAATGTAGAATATCACACTAATATTATAAAGGCGATATCGACATCGTTTTATTTTTCCCGTAATCTTTACATAAACTTTTATCACATAGAATAATTTCATATTTTTCTCTATGCAAACTTCTGAGATAAGGAGGGGGGAAAGGTTTTCGACTTTTAAAGAAAAATGTAAAAGAAAATATTTTTTACATTTTTCTTCAAAAGTCGAAAACTATGCGGCATAAAAGAAAGAAAAAAAAATGTTTGAGAATATGCAAACACCGCTCTTTCATATGATATACTACATGCCCTAGTAGACCTTTCAGTCGGGATGTTGCAAAAAACACAATATATATTTTTTTTCTTTCTTATTCGCAAAATAGTTGGGCAAACTCAACTAAAACAGGTTCCAAATTTTAAGTTGATAGCATTAGTAGTTCTTGAGATATCCAGCTGTGACAGACAGACAGACAGACAGACAGACTAACAGACAGACAGAGTCACACCATATGGGTTCCCTTTTTACCATTTTGGTACGGTACCCTAACAAATATATTTTATTCAAATGATAATTTTTTTTTTTATAATATACACTAAACTTTTCTCTATAGAACCGCCACGTCACAAAACAATACCGAAAAAAGGAAATTCCTGAAACACTCCATTCACGAATCATACACGGAAACAGTGTTCTGCTTCCAATAAACATCTATGACAATATAACATCAAAGTTAATGATGACATTGCGTCACGAGTAAATATCTCGCAACAATATTCACGACGTAACTTCATTACTGTAACTTTCACGACGCTCCCGTGTTGTAACTTTTGTTTTGTCAATATTACGCCATTCTAGCTTATACAAGGATACTATGACAATACCTCTAGCAGGAACGTCAAGTAAAATAGTAGTCTCCGTTTTCGAGAGGACATTGCCAGATTTTGTATCGAAATTGTAACAGCGCCAAGTGAGTGTTTTTGGAACTAAACGGAAGGAAGGGCTTATAATGTCACTATGCTTATTTAAGTTTTTTTATAGATTATAAAAAAGTTCTAGTAACCATAAATACACTTCTGAATCCTCCGATTCTGTTATTTATCAGTTTAGGCAAAATAGATGACATTCAAAGAAAAAAAAAGTTAAATTATGTACATTTATATTCTGCAACTGCAAATAATTCTAGAACGTTGTGTTCTCTTACAACACATTTTTATTCTTCCTTCTTCTGTTTTTTTTATTTAGTGCCAAGGATATTCTCCAGTTTCGTCCTATTTTCCTGTTTCGATAATTCAAGGCCCTTTGTTCAGGACTCCTTCGAGGCAGAGAGCAACAAATTAATTTGCAACATAAAGGGATTGACAATAAAATGAGACTGTATCGTAAAAAGCGCTGTATAAGAAACTTATGCGTATTTACTCAAAAACTTTTCTAGTACAACGTGTCGGCTGAACTCTACCAAAGGCTTTTGTAGAGTCTACCGAATATGGCCGGCTGTCACACCGTATCAAGAGCGCGTAATAGTGTCTGTCAGTAGGTATGTACCTACGAATTTTGGTTTAGTTTATGCAAAAAAACCGTTGTTAAAATTTCCTCTGATTTCTAAGAAGAACATTTTAAAGTAAATCTTACCAAAGGTTTTTTAGAGACAACACCAAATAAAATATTGTAAATTATCATGTAGGTATGGATAAGCCATAAACACCACGTGACTTATAATATTAAAATAATATTTTTCATTACAAATAATAATAATGACAAAACGATGATTGTTGATTCAAATTGTGAAATAGAAATATTTTCTCTTCTAATTTTAAAAGTAAAATTGAAACAACAATGTGTTTCGATCTGGCTGTCTTTCGTAACACGTAACTTACGAGATTATTAAATTACAGTAATTCTTTCCAACTTTTTCATCGAAGAGAACACACTTCAAAAATTGACATTTCAGTCTTCAAGCCTTCCTCATTAAGCGAACATTCTCAACCTCATCACTCCACCAACTTCTTACACTCCGGTGTGACTGTCGGCCCGAACTTGGGCGCGCACTTTATAAAGGCAGTCGACATGTTTATGAGTAAAGTTTTCAGCTGAAGACTACTATCTGTTACTGAGAGACTTGACACTTCCACTGAGAATGGACCGACTTGGAATATTGTCGTATTCCAGCCGTGATAGATTGTGGGAAGGTGTATTGAGAACTAAGCCTAGTTTGTATGTACGTAGGACGTAATGTTCTTAGGAGCGCCCCTGACGTTTGTCTATACCGTCACAAACGGTATAAAATAATAATTTCTAGAAATAAAGGACATAGTTGGACTATTGTACGGCTACGTACAATATTGCGCTTACACGATATTTTAGTTCCTGATGTATCAATAGATGGCGTTGTACATTTACCACTCCGCTGAATCGCGGTGTTAAGATTCTCCGCCGAAACATGACCTATTCATGTTTATTAAAATAAATTGTCTTCGTCAAAGTAAACATTAGTTTTTGTTCAGGCTACAAGTTTTTGGGGCAATCCTTTTGACCTTTATCAGATAGGCACAGTAGCCAATGTTAGAATGAATTATTATTCCGATACATTTAACACCCATTGTGTGGTTGCCAAACTAACTATAATTATTTACAAGAATACCCAGCCTTTTTCTAGTTCGCACTCTTCTTGGCAATAAATTATTAATGATGACCCTTACTGTTAGCAACAATACTTACCTACTTAGTTCAGGTTTTGGATAAATACTTGATTTACTATTTGAGGGTCTTGTGGCTATGTAATAACAGCCGCACGGATCGATTGATCAGGTTAAGCTACGCTTGCCGCCGTTGGTCCGTTTATGAGCTACCATCTTTACATACCAAAACCCCTCCGTGCCTCGGAAAGCACGTCAAGCCGTTGGTCCCGCCTATCATTCGTGGATCTTTGACAGTTGTTACGGGTCGTCACAAGCCCGAAAGTCTGACAACCAGTCTTACCAAGAGGTATCGTACTACCCAGTAGCTGGGTTGTGTGGGTTAGTTAGGCAGTCGCTCAATGTTAAATAAATACTGACACCCCAACATAGTTGGGAAAAGGCTAGGTAGATGATTACTTTATATAGGTACTACATTGAGGCAATTTAAATTAATATTGATTTTAAAATTATCCCCAAAAATTGAGAAAAATTTGCAAAGCTTTCGAAATCAGAAAAGAATCTCACAGTATTCTCACATTCACAAGTAAATACAAGAGTAGGGGCGAGAGGGTATGCAAGGTGTGTACCAGCATTTCTCGTCCCAACGACTGGCCATAACACTTCATGGCATGGCCCCTTTTACGATGTATTGTACTTTATGGAATACGGACGACCCAGAATGGTACTTCTAAGTGTCGTACAGCGTCCAAGGATTGCAGCAGTGCAGTAAGTAAGTAGTCGTAACTTACACACTACGCACAGTAAACCCAACTTCTGGAAACCCTTAAAGTCAGGATTTAATCTTAAAACTTAAAAATCATGGAATCATAACTAAACCATTGATGATACAATTCAACAGATTGTTTAGGAACTTATATAGGAGAAATACATTATCTATAAAAAGTTAAAGTTAAAAATATAATATCCTAACACTATTAAAAAACTAAAATATGTCGTCAACAAATTCCTCCGCATCGCTGTCAACTGGTAAAGTACCCAAGAGACTGGCGGCATTGTCACGTGCGTTGTATGGCAATACAAAGCCTCTGGCCAAGGTAGAAGCCAGCCCTTGGGTCGCGGGAAGTGTCATCCAAACATTTGGAGATTTCGTTGAACAAACCATGAGCACTCGTACCCCACGGCCCAAGGGTTTCAACCCCAAACTGCTTGAAAATATAATTACCGATAAGATTATTATACTTCTGCCGCTTGAGGTTCTCCGCAGCCGCAGCTGCAGTTCCAGAACCGAACGCCGAGTCAGGAAGATAGGATGGCGATTATGGATGTTTTTACTGCACTGTATAAAATAATGTTATAAATTCCTTTGACTTCCAAAAAGATCCAGTCATAACTGGCTACATTGTATACTTACAAAACTTTGTTCAGGTATAGAAATAATACCATTTTGCGATTTTGAAGACGTGTTTTTCAAACCAGCTTGCAAAATCTACCCCAGAACAAATGGAGCAAAAAATAAGCCAAATGATTCGTAAATAAATAAACATAACAAATCTTCCTGGGAAAGGATATGGCAGAATGACTTCGATACCTTTTTATAAGAATGGCCGCCGGAAGCACTGAATAGGGAGCGGAGAGACCGGGGAGAGAGAATTGGTCAACTGTGACCCTTTGACCTTGGAGGGTAAGATAATAAGTCCTTTTGAAGGAAATTGGACTGTGAAGTTGGTGAAACTTCACATAATAGAGGCTTAATTCTATCGTAATGTTAGCTTGATTGTTTAACTGTACTTATCTATATTTCCCGAAAGTATGGACATAGTAAGTTCATAAAGGTCGAGTTTGTTTATAGAGTTCTAAACTTCAGGCTGCTTGTGAGAGTATTTTTATAGACAAGGCAAACAAAACTTGTCCATTCTAGAAGTTTGAAAATAGAACTTACCTTGACTTTTGCGGAAACAAAACTATTATTTAACAACAATGGGCTGCACGTGGATGTTGGGCTATACGCGAACTTCGGGCTACACGTTGACATCGGGCTATACGTTGACATTGGGCTACAAGTGGACATCTGGTTACACGTGGACGTCGGGCTACACGTGGATGTTGGGCTATACGCGAACGTCGGGCTACACGTTGACATCGGGCTATACGTTGAAATTGGGCTACAAGTGGACATCTGGTTACACGTGGACATCGGGCTACACGTGGATGTTGTGCTATACGCGAACGTCGGGCTACACGTTGACATCGGGCTATACGTTGACATTGGGCTACAAGTGGACATCTGGTTACACGTGGACATCGGGCTACACGTGGATGTTGTGCTATACGCGAACGTCGGGCTACACGTTGACATCGGGCTACACGTGGACATCGGGCTACACGGGGACATCCGCCTACACGTAGACGTCGGGCTACACGATGACATCAGGCTATACGTGGACATCGGGCTACATGTGGACATCAAAGATCATGAATACTACTGTAACTACTGTGTGTACTGTGTGTGTGGGGGGGGAGTGTGTGTGCGTGTGTTGTGTGTGTGCTGTTTTATAATGTCATGAATACTAATCTAAAACCAATCCACCGACAACTAAACAACTAAAAATAAGCCAAAACTTCCAAAATTATCTTGCATTATTACAACAACTCCTGAAAATGTCAACACTCTGCCTTCGACAAAGCCATCCTATTTACTACGTTGATAAAGGCCAAAATTCTGTTATTGGCTGTAGAGGTACCTGTCGAAAGGAAAGAGGGTCCCTCTTACAGGTAGTATTAGGAGTAATATGAGACAATGGACTGGTGCAAAAGGTCCACTTTATAGATTTGAAAGTATGGAAATGGAGTGAAGACAAAAATTCTTGGTACGGTTTTGAAAATGGAGTTCAGATGGATTTTGTTTCGTTTCGCGTGTGATGTCGTACGTACTTGACAGATATACAGCCAGGAATAACGCTATTCATTTTTACCACTTTGTTTACTCGTGTCATCATGTACTAGAATACAGGGGTCAAAATAAATTAGGTAGCTAGTGAAACTCTGCAGACGTTATGGTTATTGATTTCTAAACATCATAAAACAAACACATAATGACGTTTTCACACTCGATATTCAACGCTTTGCTCAGCGCCGAGAATTGAAAATCCAACAGTGTTTTTTCGACGCACTGGAATGCACTCTGTTCAATGCTCTGCTCAATACCGAGAGTTCAAAATCCAGTGCGCGATAAAAACCCGGCGCGATATTTTTACGTCGGCTTACAGTTGTAACTTAAGAGGAAATGGGGTCGGTAAAAATTAGGTATTTTAAGAAGGTATTGCTGTCGCTCTGCGAGCGCTCCACCCTCGAATTCGTGCGATAAGGACAACTGCAGATTCGACTAAATAGCCTGTGTAAATAGTCACATTTTGAAGTTTGGCTCTCGCCTATTTCCTCCTCCAATATTGGACCAATTTAAAAGATATTTCATAAACTGAATAAGAAGGATATATACTATGCCCCTATGTTTTTCTTTTTTCGTTAATAGTTGTCAAATTGGTACACTAGGCGTCTGTTGACAGCGGTCTGAATAGGCAATTTTGAGCATTTTTTGAGGGTTCTAGTTCTTATAAAAATAATATATCATCAAAAAGGAAAACATAGGGGCATACAAGTAGCTGATATTTATATTTCTGTAAAAAAATATTGCTTTATGGTCCTTAACCAGAAAGAAAACAGGCCAGAGCGTTTGTATCTTTTTGTATGGAGAAAAGAGCACCCACGTTTCCTCTTAAAGATGTGAATATGTCTAATTCAAAGCACTCGCTACATGTCGTTTATAGATCTAGGCTTAAGTGCAGTGTTTTTACTTGGCCAATGATACTTCTTTACTAGAGGTAAACCGCCGTAAACTTGGGCTTCCCGATGTCTTGCGGGATGCGGGTGGTGGTGCGCTCAGCCAATCGGCTAGTATGTAGCTGTCCGCTGTACAGCCAAATAAATAATTCACATAATACAGATACAACACACAGCACAGAATATAGGTACACATGCATAATCAGCCTATAATTCTGGGCCACAGGCCTCCTCTCTGTAAGAGGGAGTGGGCTGTAATCCACCTCGCGGGCCCAGTGAGGATTGGTGGATGTCACATGTCTTAGAATTTTTCATTCTAGGACATGTCAGTTTCCTCAGAATATTTTCCTTCACCGTTTTCAGAGCAGTGGTGATGAAACAATTTACACAAAGTAAAGCGTCTGTCTGGGTTCGACCCTACGACCTACAACTCGTAAGTCACGGCAGTTACCACTGGGCTACCACTGCTCCTACACCTTGCCCAGCACAGAACACAGAGAATAGTACAGAGTGGGAATTCTGAGCCTTTTTTTGCAGTAATGTCAAAGCAGTTATATAATATTGAGGTCACTCGTAAGCTCACTGTTATTCGAACTGTCAAAGGCACACAAAGTATGAAGCTCTTTATTTTTCTGATCTCCTATTTCCTTTTAATGATAGAATCGCAAAATAATTGGGGGTTGAGGGTGAAATAGAAAGCGATGGCACACTTGCGAAGCGAGTTTTTGCTAGTAAAAGAAAAGGATTTAAAGGCTTCCGCAGACGGGCGTGACGCGACACGATGCGATGCGATTCTGGTTAAACAAAAGGGAATATTCCTCTTATTTTTTTTTTTTTCTCTTACATACTTTATATTTAACACAAGAAAAGTATTAAAAGTCAAATGTTACTTACTACTGTTTGTTGCTCAAAGCAATGATTAATCTCCAACAATTTTCTACTATCCGTTTTTGTCGCGGCCATTGCGACGTCTTAATATTGCTTTGTTTCAAGATTATTTAAAGATTTATTCACATAGTTTTTGAGGTCACCTCCTTTTTTGAAGACGACTGAGTTTGCGTTCCGTTCCACCAAAAAAACGTAATATAAAATAATGAATTGTAAAATAAGTAATGCGTTAATATAAAAAAATAGCAATTTGTTTCTTGACTCCTATACAGTTTATATTTAAATAATGAAATAATTTTGAATTACATGCATATTCCCTATCTCTATGAACGTTTCATAGAAATTGTTCTACTGGAGTCGCATCGCTCCTGTTTGCGGGAACCTTTAGTCGTTTTGCTCTGTGCTAGATAAAAACAGGGTTAAGGGTTCTTGTATGTTAGGTACTAACGCAACTTTGGATAGAAGTGTTTTTCTTCTTCAGAAACGCTTTTTCAGATGCGTAGCTCGACCTTGTCGATATTCAATGAGCAACTAAAACTGCGATATTTTTTACTAATGATATGGTGATATGTAAAAAGCCAACTGGGCGGAAATAAAAAAGTGACAGAGTTAATTACTTCCACATGCGAAAAAAGAGAGCGCAACAATTTGCGCTGGAACCAAAATAAAAGCGCCAAACCAACAAAAAAATGTTTAAAATATCTATCAAAAATGTTTTCAGCCAGAGTTTTCAAATACATATTTATTACGCATATTTTGAATGCAATTTTGCAATGAAACTAGTACGTGTATTTTAGAATTACAGAAAAAAATATTGAAAAGTAGACGTCTTTTCGGAATTAAATTCTATCGAGAAAATTTAACCAAATTGCGTTTTCTTTCAGTCACAGTATTAATCAAATAGTCAATAAACATTAGATACCTATATCCAAAAATTAAATCCATAAAAGCTGTAGTAGTGAAATAAATGGTTACAAATAAGCCCCCAATTGATTTTGGAATCGCCTTAACAAGTAATTCTCTTCAAGAAAATCTGCAAATGTCGGTTAGTATTTTTTGTGAAATTCATCAAAAAATTGTAGGTACAGGCTGATCACAAAATTAAATATAAGTTAGGTACAGAACCTTAGAAAGGTTACTTTTATCGTCACTATTAAACAAAAACACACTACTTCACAAACTTCACAAACTTCAATTACTTTCAGAATTTCGTCACCATAAAGTATTTATAGGCAGCTGTTAAGGCCGGTCACACACGAGGCTACACATCACAGCAACGCGCAACTTAAGCCAGGATTAAGGCGGCTACCCACGATCGATGAGGAGGGACGCTGCTAAAATTAACGCGAACCTTGCGGCAGAGCCTTGGTGAGCAAGGGTGGTTGAGTGAGTAATTGTCTTTTAATTCTGACTAAATGCTGCCGTGAAGATTGTTATTAAATTATTTTGCTTGGTTTGAAGTTGGAATGGCAGTTTGAAAATGAGAGTAGGCTAAAAAGTTATAGATTTACTGAAAGTAGATAGTAATTGATTAATTAGTTTCATTAATTGCACCGTTGAAAATTTGCCTAACGTTAACGCCCTCAGCACCAGAACCGATTCCCATTTATACCGAAAAAATGCGATAGGCCAGGGCTGTATTTTTTTTGGATAATAAATGTAAAAACGTGTGCCTAAAGCCGTGTCTCCTGCGCATCTTTTTGCGAAACATTACACAAAAAACCTTACACATAAACATTTGTTTTCATACACAAGCTGTCTCCTGCGTATTCAAATATTTTTAGTTACATATTTTGTGTAGATGACAGTAGATGACATTTTGTGTAGATGTCGTACCCAAACGTTGTTGTGCCCAAACACCAACTGAGGCCGCGAAGACACCCGTTATTGGCCGTACCTTCAGCACGCACAGTGTCACGAGCTAACTCGCCCTTCGTTCGGGCTTAATGCTCTTCAGCATTAAGCATCGTAAGCGCCCGAACATGTCAAAAGTGACATCAACACCGGAGTGTGACTTATTTGCAAGGAGATGGATATGTCGCAGGTTTATGACAAAATCAGGTTTTTGATCAAAAACTGAGGCTTTTGATCAAGAACCGGAAGAAAACTGTCGACGTCAGGGGCACCCTGAGGTTCGGTTAGGTTAGGTTCCTTTAAACATTGCAGAAGCCCCGCGCAGCGGGGCTCCGTCAACCGGTTCTTGTAAAAAGCCTAGGTTTTTGATCAAAAACCTGATTTTGTCATAAACCTACGACAGATAGATGTGTGTCGTGAATGTTTAAGATTCTGTGAGATGATGAATGAAAGATAAATAAGTAATAAGTAATTTTCTGTTTCCTTTTTGTTGATTGCATTTATACCTCTACTTTGTTTCTTATTAATTTTTCGTGTTCTATTTCTTACATTGTTTTATTTTTCATTGTGTTTTGTTAAATTTTGCTGTACAACGCCTTAGATTTATTTAAATCTGTTATGTTGTATACGTATATCTATACTAATATTATAAAGAGGTAAAATTTGTATGTAAGTTTGTAAGTTTGTATGTAGGGGGTAATCTCCGGAACTAATGATCCTATTCTAAAATTTTTTTCACTGGTAGAAAGCTACATTATTCTTGAGTGCTATAGGCTATAAATTATATTTATATCATGCATATTAGCCGAGCTATCACAAGTTTTGTCTAACAAGTCGGAAAGAAATACCTCTTTAAAAAGACTTTTTTGCATGCGCTGCCTAAACGGTTGTTTAAAATTGAGAACAATGTATGGCAGTCTGGTCCGTCTTAAATAATTCTACAAAAAAGTCCGCAACACCATATTTCTATCTTTTATATTTTATCTTTTATACATCTTTTATGGTTTTAAAAAAGTATTTTTTAGACATACTTACGTTTGGATGATTATTTAAACAACAAAACATTAATCCTTATCAAAATAAGTTATTTTATGATCACAAGGACATCATGGAGATAAGATTTTGCCTTTACAGTATGGCAATTGGTCATATAGTTTCGGAGATAATATAAAATTACTGAAACGCAAAATAACTTTAATTCATACCGGTTGCTCTTGAGCAAACATGTTTAGAGCGGACGTTTTATCTATTTACCCATAGATGGCGTTGTGCAAAATGTCGGTGGAATACAGCGGAACAGTTTGTTTTTTGTTAGTTTGTTTGAACGTGCTATCTCTGGAACTACCACAGTCGGATTTGAAAAAATCTTTTTGCATTTTATAACCCAGTTCTTGAGGCTCACGCTTAGGAGCCGAGCGCGAAGTAATAGCGCGGGCAGGCGACGCGGAAGGATATAGGCTATTTAACATCACGCTAGGGCCCTTAGGAGCCGAGCGCAAAGTAATAGCGTGGGCAGGCGATGCGGAAGGATATAGGCTATTTAACATCACGCTAGGGCCCTTAGGAGCCGAGCGCGAAGTAATAGCGCGGGCAGGCGATGCGGAAGGATATAGGCTATGTAACATCACGCTAGGGCCCTTAGGAGCCGAGCGCGAAGTAATAGCGCGGGCAAGCGATGCGGAAGGATATAGGCTATTTAACATCACGCTAGGGCCCTTAGGAGCCGAGCGCGAAGTAATAGCGCGGGCAGGCATTGCGATGCGATGCGTCGGGGTTGGTGGGTGGGGGGTACAAGAAATTTCACGCGGACGAAGTCGCGGGCAGAAGCTAGTCTTAAATAAATAAATCAAAATTTAAAAAATACATACAGGGTGAAATTGAATAGATGCGACAAAATTTAAGGGGGTGTTCTACGCATCAATATGAACAACTTTTACTATGCGACCAAACCTGAAATCGCGAAAAAAAAATCAGCCGAATTATGGGAACATTAAATGTACTGAACAGCTGATTTTTTTTTCGCGATTTCAGGTTTGGTACCATAGTAAAAGTTGTTCATATTGATGCGTAGAACACCCCCTTAAATTTTGTCGCATCTATTCAATTTCACCCTGTATATGGCGCCGAAGGTGTTATCGAGTGATTCTCTTAAAAACTATTTGTAAAAGAGCGAACAGTAAGAATTTCAAAATTATTTGCTGTAAGGCCCTATTGCAGTTCAGAATTGTTAAATTAATATTATCATGGTTTGCAATAGGTACAAACAATTACTAATAACATTCCTTTGTAAGTCGTTTAGTAACTTTTATCGCATAACTTTCTCATGAATACAATTATAAGTGCAAACCATTTGCGTTGCTTCTTCCACTTTAAAACTTGGAAGTGCACCGTCTTTGAAAAGTTCTGAGTAAGTTACACATTGTATTTGTCTGTGATTGCTTAGTCTTGGTCTCCAGGAGCTCTTTAGTTCTTCATAGCGACTCACTATCTCTTGCCATCCCATAGTGTTTAATTTTTAATTATTTTCATTTACAGCATTATTTTTTGATGACTTGTGTTTAAACGCCTAACAGAAAAATACCTATTTTACTGCTAAAAAATTCGAAATACCTGCCAGAATGGATAAATGCTCACCAAAATTGACGATTGCGATTCGTCGTCAACGCATACAGACGTGCACATCAATGCATTAATAAAATAAATTAATTAACACTTGCATAAATACTGACCCAGTTTTTATAGTGTACTAGCGTGTTTTATAAATCAAGTGATGTCAAGAATGATCTGACTAGAGTATAATAATATACAATTTTTATAACCTGAAGTATGGAAGGCAGCCCCTTTATCCGGAGCGGGCTGACATCGCGCAGCCCTCCAACGACACCAACACCAAGACCAACTCAACAACCCAAGCAGAGCCAAGAAGTGGCTGTGGACCCAGCTGAACTTATCCCCACTCCGGAAATCCAGAACTGGATGGGGTCTATTGAACAATGCTTAAATGAGGTCTGTGCTATTGCTAATGATGGAAAACTCAATTCGGAACAGAAGTTAAAAATCAGTACTCTTTGTCGAAAAATTGGACACGGAGTTTCTCAAATGGCCGTGCGATACCAGTCGCTGAAATCAAATGCCATACAAACCCATACCGCCCTTAAAACCATGACTGAAGCTCGAGACCTAACGGACTGTCTTACAGAGATGAACCGCACCATTCAGGAGTCCTGTACGAAGCAAGGAGCTGGGAGGAGTGATACATCTTTTGCCGATATGGTGAAGAAGGGATCCAGCAATTTTGTTCGTCCGAACCAACTTAGCTCCGTGGCAATTTTCCCATGTGACAACTCAAAGACCAGTGACGAAACCAGGAACATGGTCCAGAACATCATATGCCCAGGTGAAATGAAGTTGAAAGTACGAGGCGTACGTAAAATCGGAAAAGGAGGTCTCATAATCAGCACGGAGACTAAAGACGACCTGGACAAACTCAAGCGAACAGTCCAAACTGCTTCGTCGGAGCTTACCGTCGACGAACCCCGAAAGCGCAAACCTCGCATTGTAGTAATTGGAGTGCCCTCATCTATGACTGAAAATGAGGTCTTTAAATGTATCTACGAACAAAATTTAGCTGACAAACTGCCGACTACGTCCCGAGATACATTTATGACCTCAATAAAACTGAGCCACAAGTCTGGGAGAAAAGATTCTGATTACTGCAATTATATACTAGAAGTTCCAGCCGTCATTCGCAAGGCCCTGATCACCCAGGAACGACTATTTATTGATTGGACGTCCTGCCCAATACGTGACTTCACTCTGGTAACTAGATGTTACAAGTGCCAGCAGTACGGCCACGCAGCCAAGTTCTGCAAAGTCACTGCCCCTACGTGTGGTCATTGCGGTGAAGAAGGGCACACCATCCAGGAATGCACAAAGAAAGCCGAAGCGCCAAAATGTGCAACATGTCTGCGCTTCAAAAAACCAGCGAGCCACAAAACGGGAGATCAAGATTGTCCAGCTAAAAAGTCTGCCGAAAACAGGTACCTAAACTCAATCGATTATGAAGGCGCCTAAGAGCGCCACATACCTGTTTTTACTTTAGACTTTAATTTTTATTTACATTTTTGTTACACTATGGATAGTACCTTAATTACGGACATAGATAACAGTTTTCAAACTGTTTCAAAGTCATGTAAGGTTGTAGACTGCAGACAATATCTTTCCGTGTATCAAAAGTCACTAACCATACTAACCCAAAACATTCGTAGTATTTATAAGAACATGGATAGCTTTAACATTTTTCTTCATAGACTTAACTTTAATTGTGATTTAATAATACTAACCGAGAGCTGGTTATCTAATCGCCAGGATAACCTCCCAGTAATACCTGGGTACAACGTATCATTTACCAGAATCAATAACAATCAAAATGATGGTGTGGTTGTCTATTCAAAAGATTATTTAATGGTCACAGTCGAGGAACCCAATCTACTCGACTGTAAGAGTAATTGCTTGATTATCAAAATTGGTACAACCGCTGCAATAATTGCTATATATAGATCCCCTTCTGCTAGAAACTTGGATGCTTTTCATGCTTCTTTAAACCAAATTTTTCAATCAGTGAGTACTTTTAAGAATGTTATACTAACAGGAGATATAAATATAAACATTAACGCTGATAACTGCAATGCAGGGATCCAAGACTATCTTAATATCTGCTCATTCCATGGTTTCCTGCCCGCACATACACTGCCTACTCATCAAAGCGGTTCCTGCCTCGATCATATGATAATCAAATCCAGTTTTTCATTTATTACGCTTGTTACTAACTCTACAATTACCGACCATCACGCAGTTTTATTGACCCTTAACTTAACGCTGCCTAAGCAAAATCGCCCACAGACCAAAACGCAACTAAACATAAACAAACTTGAATATGATTTATGCAACATTGATTTTAGCCCAGTTTTCAATACAGCTGACGCTAATTTTGCTTTATCGTACTTAATAAAACATGTTCAATCAGCTATATTACGCAACACGGCCGTTATTACAGTAAACAAGAAAAATTATAATATTAAACCTTGGATTACTCCTGGCCTAATTCGGTGTATAAGACAGAGAGATAAACTTCATCAAAGATATAGGAGGGACCCAGATAATATCGTCACTAAAGTCACCTATACCAGATACAGGAATTTTTGTAACAACCTCCTAAAGGATTTAAAGAGAAGTTACGATAAAAATGAGTTAAATAGAGCGGGAAGCAATAGCAAGCAACTTTGGAAACACATTAAAAATGTCACCTATATGTCAAGTCAGCGTGAATCAAATTCGAGTTTACTGCTTTCTAATCCTTCACCTATCCTGTCAGCAAACGACGTGAATAATTTTTTCGTAAATGTTGGGAAAACTCTTGCCGAGCAGATTCCAAAACCTGACTGTGTTCATCATTCTTCCCAAAAGTTTGAAAATAGACGTACCCTAAAATCTTTTGCCTTGCTAGATACCGACGAAGATGAAATTACCCGAATAATCTGTGGACTAAAAGATGACTGTGCTGTTGGATGGGATAATATTAGCAATAAGACCCTTAAACTCTTTAAGCATATCCTTGTACCTCCCTTAACACATATTTTTCGAATGTGTTTTTCTGAAGGCATTTTCCCTAAATGTCTAAAAAAAGCAATTGTAATCCCTATCTTCAAATCCGGAAACAAAGACCTAGTTAACAATTATCGGCCAATATCACTACTCCCCTCTTTATCTAAAATACTAGAAAAAATTATAAACAGTAGATTAGTTAACTATCTAGAGAAAAATGAATTCTTATCATCTGCGCAATTTGGTTTTAGAGCCAAATTATCCACAGCCGATGCAGTGCACAGTGTAACAGATTATGTCTCAGAAGAACTTGGTAAGGGAAACCAGACCCTGGGGATTTTCCTTGATCTGGCGAAGGCTTTTGATACAGTGTCCGTTTCTACGCTTTTGTACAAATTAGAGGCCTTAGGAATAAGGGGAACGCCGCTGAAACTTTTTGCTGACTACTTAGACGATCGATATCAATGTGTTAAAATTGACAATATTATTAGCGACGAGCAAAAAAACACAAGTTTTGGTGTTCCCCAAGGAAGTATTTTGGGCCCCACCCTTTTCCTGGTTTACATTAACGATTTGTGTAATTTAAATATCAAACAAGGCAAAATTATATCGTATGCAGATGACACGGCGTTAATTTTCACCGCTAAAACAAATAGCGAATTGTACGAATATGCTCAAATAGGTTTTAATACTGTATCTAACTGGCTTCAAAGCAACTTACTAACATTAAATGCCGATAAGACAAAATATATTCACTTCTCCATCCGCAAACCGCTTTTTAACATTACTAACTCTCATTTGTATGCTCATCGTTGCGGACTCCGCTCAGTCAGCGTATGTAAGTGTCCTTTTATCCTCAAAACATGTAACATGAAATATCTCGGGGTTCTAATAGACGAGTCGCTCTCATTTAGACCACATATTGACAGTTTGGTTACAAGAGTACGCAGGTTAATTTTTGTTTTTAAAAAACTGCGAGCAATTGCAGATAAAAAACTTATGTCACAAGTTTACTTGGCCCTAGGTCAATCTGTAATACAGTACTGTATTACTTCATGGGGTGGAGCACCAAAAACTTACTTACTGCCTCTTGAAAGAGCACAGAGAGCTATTTTAAAAGTAGCAAACTTCCATCCCTTTCTCTATCCTACAGATCTGCTATACAAATCTTGTAACGTGCTGACTGTTCGCCAGCTTTTCATATCGCACTTGGTATTAAAACAGCACACCATGCTCTCCTATAACTTTGAAAGTACTAATAAGAGACGGAATGATATTGTATGTGAGTCAAATGCATCATCTAAATATGTCTTTGTAAACAGATTTTATACATTTTTAGGCCCATTTCTGTACAATAAATTAAATAGGAAATTAAGTATCTATAAATTAAATAATTACGACTGTAAAAAGATTATTCTGCAATTTTTACTTAGCATACCATACAGTGAGACAGAGGATTTACTCGTTGTCTGTAAATAAAACATGTTAGTCTTTTAAGTTAATATTTAAGTTTTAAGTAGTCTTGTACGTTGTTAATTTTATATTTTATAATTCTAAGCACCTCTATAGCCTGAAACACAGGTTCTACCTAGTTCAGGCAAATGAGCAACTGTGTCCTCTTTAATGTTTAAGATAAGTTATTGTAAATCTGCACCTTTTCATAAATAAACGATTTTATTATTATTTATTAAAATGGATAAATGCCTTCGTAAATGCTCACCAAAATTAAATCCATTTTATTGTGAAATTATAACTTTAGAAAACGGGCTCCTATTTCTGTTTGCGGGGTGTAAAGGAACCTATAACCAACCAAACCTCGAGGTGCTCCTGACGTCGACCGTCTAGGGTTAGGGTTTTTGTCAGCAGGTCGACGCAGATTTGATTTTCACTCATTTATCCATTTTGGGGAGCATTTTTTTTTTGGTAGTCATTATATTTAATCCTTTTTTTGATTATATACTTTAACATTACGACCGTATATTCCCGAAGGATTAGGCAGAGGTGTACCTAAAGTACACCTACATTTCTCCAGTTAAGGTGATGTCCTATGTAATAGGGGGCAAGCCTATTACCATCAACCCGGCTGCTACTGAAAAATTCCTGATGGAAAAACCAAATAACACTTTGCCCGAACTGGGAAACGAACCCAGGACCTCATGCTCAGCGGTTGCGCTTGCGTCCACTAGACCATTGAGACAGGAAAGGTTTAAATAGGTAATAGGTAATACGGGCTGGTATCCGCAACTCCACGACAATGCGCGTATTTTGCGTATGGGTGGGAAAATTTATCATTCGATCCACCCTAACTCCTCAAAGAAGGCCAGCAGCACCTTGATGTTACTGACAACCTCACGGAGGGTACCTGGGTTACCGAAGTACTTTGCCCTGTATGCGGCGACCACCGGGCAGTTTAGGAGCACATGAGCTGCTGTCTCGTCGTCCTCCATGCAGGCCCTGCACAGCGGACTGTCTGTGACTCCTATGACAAAGAGGTGTTTATTAAATGACCCATGGCCAGTTATAGCAGCTGTAACTGTACGCAGCTGTTGTTTAGTTAGTCGGAGATCCTGTTTCGTGAGGCGGCTACAGGAAAGGTTTTTAATGCACCTAAAATAAAAATTTAATCAAATCAAATCATTTTATTGTGGGCATAGTTTATACAGACAGGTGTTAGGTAAATTTCAGTACCATTATGTCCTGCCTAGCAGGCATACAATAATTATGTCAACATGCAGTACTTCAATCAATCTGCCTAGCCTTTTCCCAACTATGTTGGGTCGGCTTCCAGTCTAACCGGATGCAGCTGAATTCCAGTATTTTACATGGAGCGACTGCCTATCTGACCTCCACAACCCAGTAACTGGGTAATACGATACCCCTTGGTAAGACTGGTTGTCAGACTTTCGGGCTTCTGACGACCCGTAACGACTGTCAAAACATGCAGTACATTATATTTAAAAAAAGCAGCAGTTTAAAATACAATAAAACATTACAGGAAAATGATTGCAAGATACCCACTTATGCGTTAGTTTGGTATATCTATCATGCATCAGAAAATATAAATTGAAACCCAGTCGGGCGTAAACACTATTTTAGAAACTATTAATGTTTTGAATAGAGTCTTGTATAGATGTTTTGAATATTGAATATTAATTCAATATTTTTTCAATAGAGAACAAAACAAAAAAAAAATACAAACACGAAATGTTTGTTTTATTAGATTACTAGACACGCAGATAGTTTTGTAAACAATTTATAAAAAACGGGACAAGTGCGTGTCGGACTTCGCACAATGAAGAGTTCCGTAGTTGGTATGAAATTATGCCAACAACAAACTTAACATTATAGTTAACATGTTCTCCCATACATTCCAACAGTAAATGTATGTTTGTACTCACAACAATTGAGAGATTTACCATGTTATTTTAAGACCACAAACTTCTTATAGGTTTTCCTGTAATCTACAGGTATAGACCTATTTCCTGTATTTTTTTTTTTAATTTAGGCTCAGTAGTTTCGGAGATAAGGGGGGGAATGGTCAATTTTCGTCAATTTTCTTAAATAACTTTAAAACTATTTATTTTCAAATTATAACAAAAATATATTTGAGACCTTCATAGAAAGCCCTTTCATTTGATATGTCACACGGTACAGTTTGCAAAACTTTTTTTTTTAATTTTCTAGTTTGCCCCCTAAAGGTGACCCTCATATTCAAAATTAATTTATTTACTTTAACTGTACGTGTTTAAGTCACAGAAATCCATATGAGTACCAAATTTCAACTTAATCGGTTGATTAGATTCGGAGCAAATCGGCTGTAACAGACGGACAGACAGATAGACAGACACACGAGTGATCCTATAAGGGTTCCGTTTTTTCCTTTTGAGGTACGGAACCCTAAAAATATAAATAATATGTTAATTCAATTTGTTGTTAAGCCTTTTATTCTGGAAAATGTAATAAAATGGATTCATTGGTGTTAAATCCGTGGAAAGTGCAAAACACAGATTATATATTTCAAAAATAGAAAGCAATCGATGATATAAAGCAACGTCTTTTTAACATCTTAGTCTGTAGAAAGCCTAAACACGCATTGGTCTTCACAAAATGTTTTCCTGCGGTGCACATAACTCAAAGAATGTTGGGGACCATACGATATACGATTATAGCCGAGACCTTCCGTAAAATGCGGAGACAAAAACACAATCATTATTCATGTGCCCCCCGCTTGCCTTTCCATACACCTCTTCTTATATCTTTAGTACATATTAGATTGCTGAGAGGTCCGCAAGAAAATTAAATGTTCTTTGATTGTCTTTTCATATGATTTGTGTAATGGCTCCCGGTATTATTGCCCTGTGAGTTTGTTTGCTGGGGTATTAGCAGCAGAACGAAATTGCTTGTGATTCTATCTGATGGTGTTTTGTTATCAGTTGTTGATACGCGTCGACCATGACGCTTCTCAAAAGTAACCAGAGGCCTAAAGGTCCCCACACATTTACAGACCGCCTGCAGTCCGCCAACAGGCGATCCAATAATAAAAAACCGGTCAAGAGCGAGTCGGACTCGCGCACCGAGGGTTCCGTTCCGATTTCTGAAAAAGTGTGCTATTTAGAGACATCGTTTTATTTTTCCTGTAATCTTTACGTAAACTTCTATCACATAGAATAATTTCAGATTTTTCTCTTTGCAAACTTCGGAGACAAGGGGGGGGAACGGTATTTTTTTTTACATTTTTCAACAAAAATCGAACACTGTGCGGCTTAAAAAAAAAATGTTTGAGAATGTGCAAACAGCGCTCTTTCATACCTAGACCATTTTAGACCTAGTAGCTCTACTTTGAATTTTTAAGACCCCCTTTCACCCCATGTTGCAAAAAAAGCACATATATTTTTATTTCTTTCTTATTTGCAAAATAGTTGGGTAAACGTCATCTAAAACTGTTCCAAATTTCAAGTTGATAGCACTAGTAGTTTTTGAGATATCCAGCTGTGACAGACATACAGACAGACAGACAGACGGACAGACAGACAGACTGAGTCACACCATAAGGGTTCCTTTTTTACCATTTTGGTACGGAACCCTAAAAATGGTCTGCCAGTTTTTTATGAGTGGACTGCCGGCGGACTTTATAATGTGTCCCGTTTAGTGGAAGTTTTTATACTTACTCGATCGCGTTTACGTTAACGTTACCTTACGTCAATTTGTATTTAAGTTTCCCATTATAGTCACCAGACGGCGTCTAATGCGTAACACAAATTATTCCATACAAATTGACGTAACTTAACGTTAACGTAAACGCGATCGAGTAAGTATAAAAACCCGTACTAAGGCCACTGTTCAGCTCACGCACGCGGTTTTACTCGAAAGCGAGTTAATATCAACGCAACGTGTTGACCATTTCTTCACACCCACTCGAAGTGAGTCGTTGAGCTTGGCTCGAGCGTGAGGTACGCGTCCTTCGAGTCTAGAGTCTTTTTAGGGTTCCGTACCAAAATGGTAAAAAAGGAACCCTTATGACTCAGTCTGTCTGTTTCTCTGTCTGTCTGTCACAGCTGGATATCTCAAGAACTGCTAATGCTATCAACTTTGTTTTATGTGACGTTTACCCAACTATTTTGCAAATAAAAAAAAATAAAAATTTTTTTTTTTTTTTGTAACAGGGACTGAAAGGGGGTCTTAAAAATTCAAAGTAGGGCTACTAGGGCATCTGGGGTATCATATGAAAGAGCGTTGCTTGCACATTCTCAAACATTTTTTTATTTCTTTTTAAGCCGCATTTCGACTTTTGATGAAAATTGTAAAAAAAACCTACCCCCCCCCCCTTATCTCCGCAGTTTGGATAGAGAAAAATCTGAAACTATTCTATGTGATAGAAGTTTATGTAAAGATTACAGGAAAAATAAAACGATGTCTCTAAATAGCACACTTTTTCAGAAATCGGAACGGAACCCTCGGTGCGCGAGTCCGACTCGCTCTTGACCACTTTTTTTTTAATTAAAGTGCTAATCATAGAAAGTAACTCTTCATATAGCCTTTACGGATTCACATGGCTGTTATCAGACCGGCGATCTAGCCAATTCCATCTGGAATTTCTCAGCAGCAGCCTGGAGTCTGGATTACTGCCCGGGTCATGGCAATAGGCTCGCCCCCCATTACATGGGACTTGAAGTTAACTGGCGAAATGTAGGTGTACTATAGGTACCTCAGCTAACCTAATACACCTCTGTCTAACCCTTTGGGGATTACAGCCGTGATGTTATGATATAATGAACAGAAATGCACTGTAAGATTAAAAGAATTTTTCAAAACGTAGGAAAACTTAGACTTGACACAAACCCAACTGGCGAAGTTAACTTAACATTAATTAAGGAAAGAAAGAAAATACAGTTATTTTGCATTTTTTTTTATTATTAAGTTTTTTTTTTCATTTATTTAATTGCTCACTATCAAGCTTAATTTTAATTTCACTCAACTCTAGAAATACACAAAACTTATAAGATTGCATCAACAACTGCTGTAAAATCAATTTCGAGAAAACACGATACTTATAAAATCAATCTGCCTAGCCTTTTCCCAACTATGTTGGGGTCGGCTTCCAGTCTAACCGGATGCAGCTGAATACCAGTATTTTTACATGGAGCGACTGCCTGTCTGACCTCCACAACCCAGTAACTGGGTAATACGATACCCCTTGGTAAGACTGGTTGTCAGACTTTCGGGCTTCTGACGACCCGTAACGACTGTCAAAGGACCAACGGCTTAACGTGCTTACCGAGGCACGGAGGAGTCTCGGTGTGTAAAGATGGTCATCCATCCACGGACCAACCCCGGCAAGCGTAGCTTAACCTGATAGATTGACCCGTGCGGCTGTTATTACTTAGCCACGAGCTCCTCTTCGAAAAACAGGATACTTACATACATTCACATCAGAACATAACCGATGTAAGTCACCAAGTACCCAATTAGCAGAATAATAGGATAGACTTAATTAGTGAGAAGGAACCCACATGAAGCCTCTTGAACAATATTGAAGTATCAAATGATATTTACTTTGTGTTTATGTATCGCTCACAATTTCTTCAGTCGCTCAGTGTGTAGCATTCCTAAAGCTCAGGCCACACTGGGAACGAAGCTAAGTTCGTTTAGCTTCGCTCATATATCCACACAAACAATAATTAGTTTTCTAACTATTCATACAAATGTTTTGTGTACAAGCTGTGTATAAGTGGCTAGGCACGCCGTCGCGCGCCGACTAAAAGTCTCGAACAACTGTAATGACGTAACACGGGGGGCCGGTCGCGTTAGTGGTTATCTACCACGTCTTCATACTTCGGCTCATAGTTCGCGGTGTGAACCGAAGTATGTAAACACGCGGTAGCTACATGAGCAAATTCTCTGCACTTCATGGTTCGGTTTGAAGTATGATCAGGCCAGGCGAACTCTGCATTTTAGGTATGAAGCTACAAGTACGCGGCGGACTCGACTAGTCGGGCCAGTTCAGTGTGCACCAGCCGGCTCGCACGTTAGTTCGATACTCACTCACGCGCCGCGTCGTAAAAGATGACAACGCTAGCGAGTCAGAAGGTATAAGTGTCTAAACACACTATGCCGAGTAATTCGCGACCGAAGTTCGGCACGATTACGCCTGCAATGCTATTTGAATTACTGACGACACACTATGCCGAAATTACGTTGCGTTCTAGCGTACAGCTGAACTTCGGTCGGGCGTAAGTTCAGCGGCAATTCGGCGGCAACGTACACATTATACGCGACCGAAGTTCGGTTCGATTGCCGAAGAAGATCCGGGGCAGCAGCGGGAGGCAGGCACACAAAGTTGCGCAACTGAATTTCCGCCGCGTAAGTTCGGCACTTATGGTGTGTCATATCAGCCGAACAAGACGGAACGTAACATCAGCCGCGGAACTTCGGTCGCGTAACTTCGGCGTAGTGTGTTTAGACACTAAGAGTTCCGCGATAGAAAGAGAGGCAACTTCTAGGTGAATATAACTGTATGACACTTTATTGTGTCGTAGCAAGAGTCGCTATTTATTAAAATGATTTTACGGAGTGAATCTTCTGTACTTGTACTATTATGTATTCTGTGGTATGATAAGATTACGATGTGGTTTACGTGGTGCGCTGTTTTTGTTTGTTATTATTTGTAATTATGTTATGAGAAGGAATCTGACTGAGAAATCTTGAAGTATTGGGCCGTGTTCACACCAAACGAGGACCCGTTCACACTTACCACAACCACATCGCATTGCATCGCGTGTGGACAAGCAGTGATTACGTGTGAATAGTGTCGGGTCGGTGCAGCTTCTTATAGTTGCGTTGTGGTAACTGCAAAAATTCGATGCGGTAGCGTTGTCGCTAGTAACTGCGATGTGGTTACGTTGTTGCTACCACGACACAGAATGAATGAGAGGGCCAGCGGTACTCGTGCGCTCGTCGACGGAACGTTGTGTTTGAGATGTGGCCGGCCGCTAGTGCGCGATTGCGCTGTTTGTGGCTGCGACGTTGTCTTGATGTAGTCGGTATCGCGCACATGGTTGATTTTGACGGCCAAATGTGGTCCGAGTAAATTTGCGACCGTCCATGTGGTGTGGTTGTGGTATATAGGTGTGATCGGGCCCTGTTGGCCACCGACTGTGAGAATGTATGAAAAACAAAGGACAGTCCTTCGGCGGTTGACGTTATTTTTTTATACATTTTGATTTTGACGACAGTTGGTGGCTCACTATTGTTTTGGAGCGAACACGGCCTTGGAGCTGAGAATTTTGCAGTTGACAGACACGAGATTTCTTGGTACAGTCCGCGAGGTCTAAGCTGAGCTTTGCATTTGTGTGAGTGTACATAGATAGTGTAGGTTTGACGTCCGGCATAGAGCGTGACGCGTCCTTTGCTTGGTTTAAAACCGGATTATACTGCTTTTTGGCAATCGGCTTTTGTTCTTTTAGTACCAGAGGCCATGATAAAAACCATGTCGCATCGTTGTAAAATGTAAAACGATAAGACGTTTGAAGATTTTGTCTTACGTAAAACGATAAGACAACAATTCTGGTCACTGGCTCTCGTACCATTTTGGTGATCACTGACACAAATGCAAAGCTCAGCTTACGCCTCGCCGACTTTACAAGCCTAGCGTCTTCATGAGGTCTGAAAATTTCCATAAATGTTAATGAATCAAGAACATTAGGTATATAGAACATTTCCTAATCAAAAAATTGTTTCTAATCGCGGCAGTTTTATAAAAGATTGGAATTGGAAATGCATTCACTCGTTTTAACCCTTTTCTTGGCAAAAAAAAAATATGAATTTTTTTTTTTTCTTTATTTCTGTTTTGAGGACAAGTATTGACGATTTGGAAAAATGGAAAAAAAAATACTGGGTGTTTACTTTTGGAGATATTCAATGTATCTTATGAGATACATTACCAAGTATCTGTACTTTTCTTCACATGAGTCAATGTATCTGAGAGGATACAATGCTCAAATAAAATAAAACTCAACATATAATTTTAAATCAATAACTTAACTATAACAACTTATAACTTAATCAGATTTACAGAAAAAAATAAAACACAACCATTAAAAGCCTTGGAAAAATTAAAAAACAGTTCCAATTGGGTAGAATACGAAGTCTTAATACTTATCAGATTCTAACAAAGTCGTCAATGGATAGTACATGAATAAAACACTCCATCTATCACATCACATTAATACACCCACAAACGAGTCCCTCATGATACGAATAAAACTTATTCTTTTCATAGAAACTAACTCACATTTTTGTAGTACAAACTCGAAATTTACGACAGAAGTTCCCTTTAGTATCTGTCAAAGTGACTTCGAGCATTGAACAAAATAGATCAGGAAAGTTTGTGGGACTTGTAGCAAGTTTTTTGTTGGAGTGATGCATTACATCGTAGTTTGATGTGTCGTGTAAGTGGGCCTTAATAGTGATGGACGCGGTAAACGGTGGGGGAATGAGTTACCTTTTTTTTTTGACAGCTGATTTGGAGGATAAGGAAAGTGGGCGATGAGGTTGCAATATGTGTGAAAATGATAAAATCAAAAGCGTCCGGACCACAGGGTAAGGTGACAAGTTTATGAGCAGTGTTAAAGATTAAATTTACATTTAAAGCATTTATTTTACAAGTCAAGCAAATGACTTGTTTCGGACTAAGCTTTAACACCTATTTATAGGTATTTAATGCGATGTTTAAATGGAGTTTTAAATCACTTCCTCATATAATAATTTCAGCTGTATTTCTTGCTAAAATGTCTTTGACGCGCCAAAAGAACTTTTAATTCAAAAAACCTTGTAGTGACGTAATTAAAATTGCTAAAAACGAACGTCGAACAAAACATGGCGCTGGTGTGGAAAGAGCGGGAAAAACAATAAAATGGCGTGCGTCGGGACGGGCCCAATTTGGGATTCGACTATCAGGCACAGTTCTAACGGGTTGGGGTAGGGCTCCAGTGAGGGATTGAAGCGAAATATTGGCTATTGTATTTTTTCTGTAAAACTAAATCTTCCCGGGCAAGAGTAGGTATCGTCCTTACCCCACTTCAGTGATATGTGTTGTTTGAAGTATGTAAAGGATACCATCAAGAGTATAAACAGCATCAAGAGTATAAACAGCATCAAGAGTATAAACAGCATCAAGAGTATAAACAGCATCAAGAGTATAAACAGCATCAAGAGTATAAACGGCATCAAGAGTATAAACAGCATCAAGAGTATAAACAGCATCAAGAGTATAAACAGCATCAAGAGTATAAACAGCATCCTGTCTGTTTAAAACAATTATACGTATAAGTTCAGTAGTCAATCTGTTATCCTAGCGTACTCAATCTGCCTAGCCTTTTCCCAACTGTGTTGGGGTCGGGGGTATCAAGGGGTATCGTATTACCCAGTAACTGGGTTGCAGTTACTGGGTAATACGATACCCCTTGGTAAGACTGGTTGTCAGACTTTCGGGCTTCTGACGACCCGTAACGACTGTCAAAGATCCACGAATAACAGCCGGGACCAACGGCTTAACGTGCTTTCCGAGGCACGAAGCATCTGTCTATCTATCTGTCAATCTGTCAAGATGCTTTTTCTTAGGAACGCGTGGAGGTATCAAGTTGAAATTAGCATCAATACGTAAGTCTGTGGTCCCTTGGAGCTCAAAAAAATCAAGCTTCTAAGTCAATATCAATCTGTCTAACCGGATGCAGCTGAATACCAGTATTCTCTAGGCCTGAGTTCATTAAAAATACAAGATTTTGCTCTTCGCTGCCACTGAAACCCCACCCAAAGCCGGCTTGATTAAATTCGCTCTTTATGTGCGTCGGAGCACTTGAAATTAAGTATCCCATGTATCATAACGCGAAGGTATCTTTTTTATCATTTCGACACGACACGACAGAACCTAATTTGTTTTACTTAATGGTATTTTAATTTAGATTAATTTCCATAATGGATGCCTTTTAAGACGTTCTTTTTTGTTTTTAAGAACGCTATTTTGCTTGAGATTAAGTGTTGTGGATATTTTAAATTATGTAAGCATTCTCTTTGTTGTTTTCTATCGATCCGCGTTTAACAAAAAAACCTATTAATTTCACGCTGTCCGAATAGCCTCTACTCACCGAATAAATTCAAAAATGGAACAGAATTTGCATGAAATTATCTGCCAAGTAAGTTAATAGAAACTTAATCGTAGATGGTGAAAGAGACCCTTAGACAAATTACCTATGAAAGCTTAAAAATAACGTGACTAAGATTATTGCGTTTTATGATACTCTGTTGGATGGGAGAAAGAAATGCTTGATGTGTTTTAATATCCCTTAGGCGGGAGAATCAAATATTCCGATATTTGATTCATAAATATGGAGATATTAGATTCTACAACGGTTTGGGATTGCAATAATTTTTGCTTCATAAATATCGCCCAGCCTTTACTATTCGGCCTATTTTTAGGAGTTCTTTATCACCATTTGAACTCTCCAAGCATTGAATACTTTTATTAGAACCTAGCAGATAGCTTGCCTGATTTTAAGCGGTACAGCTTCGGCTTATTGAAACTACAATACCTACATCTTATATCACGCACACCTTAGACCAGGGACTCCCAAACTATTTTGAGCAAGAGACCCCTTATCCAAAATGAACTGATAACTCAGACGCTCATAGCCAAATTATTACTCTAAAAATGTCTAGTTTTTCTCAAGTCAAAAGGTGCCTGAAACACTTGTACCCTCGAACACATTATCTTGCACGAAGTTGTCCACGCTTATTGACCTGCCAAGTTTTTCATCTTGTACGAACTTGTGCACGCTTATCGAGTTGTTAAGTTTTTTAAAAGTACAACAATGTTACTTCCTACTACAATATTAGTCATTCTTATAACAAGTGGGTACGCGTAACACGACACAACACAACTATTACATTATCTTGAAACTTTCAAATACGAACTTGGGATCAATTTCTAGACCTCATCGACCCCAAAAATTAGTTTTCGTTTATGTCGACCCCTGGGAAACCGATTTTGACCCCAAGGAGTCGATATTGATCACTTTAGGAATCCCTACCCTGGTAGCTCTATGTAAAATACTGGTATTTAGCTGCATCCGGTTAGACTGGAAGCCGCCCCAACATAGTTGGGAAAAGGCTAGGCAGATTGATCCTGTTTGTCACTGTCATGAATAAAACAGCTATTAAAACATAACTGTAAAATGATAGGTCGAATTTCGACCAATGGGCGACCACTATTATTATACAAAATATCACTCTGATGTATCCAACCCATATGGACAGTAAATCGTTAACTTGAACAAGTAAAATTGAAAAGTGCAAACACAAAGAGCTCTTAGAAAGAAAGAAAAAGAAAGAAAAAACGTTTATTTGCGGTAAACATGACACAAACTACAATAAAATAAAATAACTATTTAAATACAATATGGGGGAAAATATGCGTCACATCTACGCAAAACGGCCACCGCTCAGCATAATGCCGCGACCCCATGCGAAATGGAGCCCCAGCGCTGGTTTTCAGCGATAGCCCTCTCGATAGCTCTTTTGTTTCTACCACCACTAACAATCAGGAATTAGATTCCTTCACTGAGAAAAAGAAGAAATTCCCAGAATAAAAACCTATTTATTTATTCCACCAACAAAATAGGTTAACAAAAAACAAATTAAAGATACAATTACAAAAGAGAATTAAATATTTGACTTGGAAGACTAATCCAATGTTATTAGGGTTTCTTGTTATTTGAGCAAAATGCCAATTCAAGTTACTGGAATTTCTTCAGAATCTGGGCAATATGCCAGGACATGTATTTTTGTAGGGTCCCCGGCTGTGCAACAAAAAATGGTCAAGTGTGACTTTGAAAGAATGTTTTCTGTTTTCTTTTGATAATATTCTCCTTGGAGTGGTTTGCTTGCTTGTGTAAAAGTTTGAACTAAGATTAATGATGTGTTTAGTTTTTAAACTACGGATATCATCTTTATAAATTATAATGACTTGGTATCTACTGTTTATTTGGGCTTCTTAAGAACGTTAATCGCGCGCGGGCTTGCAACGACGCATTTTAATTGTTTTTTTTTAATTAATTTAAATCAAAGGACAATTTTCTGTCTCAAGTACTTAGATCGATGGTATTCTTAAGTAGTAGGTATGCTATTTTTTGACAGTTATTTTGGTATTTACTGTTAGAAAATAGAAAATAATTGACAATTATGTAATTTCCTAAGAGTAAATACCAAAGTCATAAAATAGCATTCATACATATAAACCATACCGGAGGAGCTCGTGGCTAAGTTATAGCAGCCGCACGGGTCGATCCATCAGGTTAAGCTACGCTTGCCGGGGTTGGTCCGTGGATGGGTGAACATCTTTACATAGGTACCGAGACTCCTCCGTGCCTCGGAAAGCACGTTTTTTAAACCGTTGATCCCGGCTGTCATTCGTGGATCTTTGACAGTCGTTACGGGTCGTCACAAGCCCGAAAGTCTGACAACCAGTCTTACCATGGGGTATCGTATTACCCAGTTACTGGGTTGTGCAGGTCAGATAGGCAGTTGCTCCATGTAAAATACTGGTGTTCAGCTGCATCCGGTTAGACTGGAAGCCGACCCCAATATAGTTGGGAAAAGGCTAGGCAGATTGGTTGACATATAAACCAACGATCTAAGAATTTGAGAGACAAAATTGTCCTTTGATTTTTTTACTAAGATAATCACGAAAAACCTTGAACCTAGAAATGCGAAGTCGCCAGCCCGCGCGCAATTAACGCTCTTAATGATTAATTGATGATTATCGTTTTTATTGCGGAATACCGAACTAAGAATCGAAGGTCACTGCTGACATCGTCGTAAATCTTACCGTCACCAGCTCGTGGTGTTTGATAGCTCTGTATTATTTGTGGCTGATTCATGAAAAATAGAAATAAAACATCTTCAGAGATCAGATGGCCAATTCTCGTACCTAAAAACGTTCACAATCTCATGCCAGCGTCAATCAAATGTCAAAAATGTAGGTAAACGCTATACAATTTTTGACAGATTGAGACTGAGATAAGATTGCGAACGCTGTTAAAAATACGAGAATTGCCCCTCTGGCATGTGATATAGCCAAAAATTTGAAGACATGTCGTCGCTAATATAACTAACTGACGTATCTGATTTTGACATTTTGGACTAAGCCGACCTAACTATAGAATTTTTTTGTAAACTGTAGGTACATCGGTCTCGATTTTTGCGTTATCATGGGGACCGTAGGGCCTAGGTCAGATACGCCGATTAGACAGATCGATTCGACTTGGAAAATGTATCAAATTACTATAGTTAGGTCGGCTATCGGCTTAGTCCAAATGTCAGATACGTCAGTTAGTTACATTAGCGACGATGTGACATTCACTTACCCACACTGGGCCCGCGTGGTGGATTACTACTCACTTCCTCTCACAGAGAGGTCTGTATCCCAGCAGTGGGAACAGTATTTGTACGGTGGTTAAAATATGATTAAGCATGAAAAATATAGGTGCGATATAATAGTGTTGGTACTTTATTACTTATACATAAGGTGTATTTGAAATATTTTTTACAAAGGGACCCACATAAAATCTTGAAAATAATCTGATGGGTTCATTATGATTTCAATTACACCTTATGGTAGTAGAGGAGCTCGTGGCTAAGTCAGCACTTTACAGCCACTCGGGTCGAGCCATCAGGGTATGCTACGCTTGCTGGGATTGGTCCTTAGTTATGTGACCATCTTAACGTACCGAGAAATAACTTTAAACCGTTGAGCTGTAATTCGTGGATCTTTGACAATCTTTATGGATCGTTCAGAAGCCTGAAAGTCTGACAGTTATCTTACCAAGGGGTATCGTATTATCAAGTTACTACGTTGTGGAGGTCAGACGGGCAGTCGCTCCATGTAAAATACTAGTTTCAGATGCATCCGGTTAGACTGCAAGCTGACACAACACATAGTTGGGAAAGAGGCAAGGCAGATTGACTAGCAGTATTTATACATCGTGGAATGCCCTCATTTTTAACCGACTTCTAAAAAAGGAGGAGGTTCTCAATTCGGATGTTTGTATTTTTTTTTTTTTTATGTTTGTTTGCGCATAACGCCGTCGCTTGCCAACCGATTTGAAAAATTATTTTTTTGTTGGAAAGGGTATACTTCCCAAATGGTCCCATTTTTGTCAAAATCCAGTTCTGATGATGTTATCCTGGAGAAATCGAAGGAACTCTTCAAATATTATAGGCACACCTATAGCGATTTGGGCATTTTTTATAGTAGCTCGTGCATTTGCTCTCGGAAAGCACCACTTGGTGAAGTGGAACTGATGATGAAGACCACAGATGGCTACCGGAACTACTCAATGATAAATATTTCACGGGTTGCGATTCGATTACTTGGTTACTAAGCAATTTCCGCTCGTCACACAATGCGTGTGGTGAGTGGTTGTTGAGGAGTTCTCCTGGTTCTTACCAGCAGAACTCCTCAACAATTAACGTCTCAGCATCGGGAAAAGCAATATTTTGTAACATGTGATGAGCAATTGACATTAGACTATTGTAACTTATACAAATTATAAACAGACCCACTAAAAAGCGAGAAATAAAAACTTTTTAACAAAAAAAAACCGACTTCCAAAAATCACTACAAAATGAAAAATAACTTTGATTTTGGAAGTCGGTGGCAAAATAAAGGAAGTAAAAAAAAAAACGAAAGACACCGACTTCCGAAATCAAAGTTATTTTTCATTTTGTAGTGATTTTTGGAAGTCGGTTTTTTTTTTGTTAAAAAGTTTTTTTTTTATTTTCAACACAACTTACACCTTACCTTAAGAGATTGTCTGGCAGAAATATCCCTCTGCGATAAAATCACGTAAAGTGAAAAGACTAACGAATTAATCTCCACAAACGTTACACTGTTAGTGCTAACACTACCAGACCGTGACGTAAGCTAGCAGAGAATTGCCTCAATAGCTCCACATAAATGTATACATAGCTCAACATATACATAGCTCAACACATATACATGCGCATACATTTGTATAGCTACTACAGGTCTATCAGCGTAGTTAATAATGGACCGATGACCGTAATTCAATGATGTTTGTCGACCGACGTTGTAGTACGGTGGAATAGAATAAATATTAGTGAAGCTACAGAGAAAATGGAAATAGTAGCAGTGGTGGGATTGTATTTGTAATGTTCAATCTAGTCAAAGTTAAACTATTTATATCAAATAGGCACATAAAAGACACTTTTGAGGTCAAATTTTATTAAAAAATAGAATTTATTCTAGTTGCCTCTTCCAAAAGGTAGTTTCGTATGGAGAAGAATGGGCAAGAAACTCCAGCGTTACTCTTTTACAATATTTTGTATAAGTACATAAATTATATAATTTCGTTTGCTAGACAATTTAAATCACGCAATGTTGTTGAATTGTCTAAATGAATGACGATGCTATTTTTAAGGGCCTATTTTTACCTCAGATTGAAAAAATTGTCTCAGCATGAATGTATTGTAGTTTCAACAGTTCTGCAATATTCACTTTGTAATTAATATACAGTAAAGATGAGGACTACTGCTAAGTATCCCAGGTTGCGAATTGACGATTCCTTATAATTTTCAATAAGTTTATTATAAAGAGAAACATATAAGGTAGTACACTAAACATGATTTTACAAGTGTTAGTCAAAATCAGGCTGAACATAATTTAAGGTTAAATGATTTATTCAAGCCTACGTTCGTCAATAGTGTAGTTCACCCTAACTGAATCAGTTTGACGGTGTGAGCGGGTTAGAGCGATACGCGACACGGCGCGGGGAAAGGTAGCGAAATATTTATTTATTTGAATTTTAGCTGAGATATTACAAGATTTAAAAAGAGTGATATGCAATTATGCAAGTATCAGGTGACCTTGGGCTTTAAAAGTTTATCTGGATCACCACGCCATTGCCGACTATTGAACAAGATATTAAATTAATAAAGTCATTTAAAAAGTGAGCAAACCAAAAACCAGTATTGATAATCCTACGTTACAATACCTACATAGTGAGCAGTATAAAAACTCCAGTGTAGGTACGTGTAAAAATAGCACGTTACAAAAGATAAGCAATCCTATACGCTAAACACATTATTATGACAACAAAGTTCCCTAAAATCACTCTGAATGATCCCCATCACAATCTCCCGAATGTTTATGAACTGTATAAGAACCTTAAGTATTTAAAACCTCTATGAACACGCTTATCATTTTTGACAAGCACTCTCCTTTATATTGATCGCTTGCTTCTAAAGAAACTCGGAAAATCTTCCCTTTATGTTCCACAACAGCACATTTATAGCCGAAATTTTTTCGACGTAACCTTTTTTCATAGACAAAAGGTCGAATTTTGAATGCGTTTGGATTTTTGAGTTGGAAAAGGTAACTTGGTAAAGATGTATCATGTTTTTTCGTCGCAAGCAGGTTGCAGGGAAAGAGTCACGCTATTATATACGCACTTAATCTGTAACAGCGCTCCCGACCCGTAAATATTGCTTCTCGAGCCGGAGAGAATTGTTAATACGGTGCTGTGAGCTTAAATGTTATGAAATAAGCTGTTTTCAACGTTTTACGAATAATGCTTGAAGGTATATGGGACTGGATTTATACTAAGACGCTTTATACTGCAGATGCAATGCAAACTGCTGAATGATTCATAATATGAAGCGAGTGTAGTTCGCTTTGTGGATGTGAATTCAATAGAAACTGTAGCCTTTTTAGTATGCAAGTTTATTCTTGATCATATTTATTTTGATGCTGATTTTTAAGAATATTATGTTAATGGAATTAGTTCTTTTGAAAATAAGTGTAATTTTTGTGATTTACTTTAGTGATTTTATGTAAATGAAGTTTAATTGTTAGGAGTTTCACTGTTATCCGTTCTATAATTATTATTGATGTAAGTATTTCATTTTGCTACGCCTACGTCAATACCGTTTTTAATGAAAAATACAATATATATTTGCTAGAACAAGTCTTAGCGTACATAATTAATTAATTTATTTATTTATTCATTTAAATAATGCATATTTACAATATTAAGGCTTAAACTAAAATGGTAGGTATATAATAATGGGATTAACCTGAACTAGGATAAACCTGTATCTCAGGTATCATAAGTGCAAATTAGTTTACATAAATATTTCCTAAGATTGATGATAATACATAAATAATGAATAACATAACAGACTAATGAAATGAAAACATTGAATTAAAAATAATATTTAACTTAAAACAAGCAGTAACTAACCAAGTTTTAATTACATTTTTGCAATGTACCGTGTTTAATGCAGACATAGACAAAATTGCGTTTACTTTATTGTAAAGAAATGGTCCTAAGAATATAAAAAATCTATACATAAAAGAATGCCTTAATCTATAATTATCCATACAGATATCTTTACGTCTTTTATCAGTGACAACTCTATTGTAAGGCAATTTAGAGTGCTGTTTTAATAAAGTATTCATAATAAATAACTGCCGCACTGTCAGAACATTGCAAGATTGATATAAAAGTTGGGTCGGGAATAGGATAGGCCGGAATGTGGATACTTTCAATACAGCTCTTTGAGCGCGCTCCAATGGTAGCAAAACTGTTTTAGCCGCTCCTCCCCATGAGGTAATGCAATATGTAATGATCGATTGACACAAAGCATAATATACCTGTTTTATAACAATACTAAAACACTATGAATATTTTCTTGCCAATCTTACTTACTTATATAACGATTTAATTTTCTCCACATCTTTAGTCCATTAGCCTCATATAGGATAGTTAGTCTCTAAACGACTGCCCGTAAAAAGTAAAGCCTTTTAGCTCCTTTTAGCTCAACCTTATAAAAACTAAATGATCAAACATTGGATAAACCACATAGAGGTTCATTTAGTGCTTTATCGATCTGAATAAAAACTGACGTCCTGAAAAGCTGCCTTAATGTCTGTAATACATCTGGTAATAACAACCGAAAATTGGGACCTTATTTTCTCTCAGATATCTAGAATATTCCACAGAATGCTGCACTGTATTTTATGGCCCAGTAACTTTACGGGTTTTTCTCTATAGAAATTCTCTTGGATATTTCAAATTGTTTATGTTTCTTTAAATTTTCGGATCTCTAAGCTCCCGGGAATAAGAGAATGAACTTTTGGGAGTAGAATAAAAATAATGTGGAGTGCTTCGGACGGTTATTTCGTGAATTGAATCTGCCGAGTTAATTGGATTTCTTTAGTGTTCAGGTGAATGTTTAATATGTTGTGTTCACGAGTTTTCCCTCGGGTTGAAAAGTAGTAGCGATTAAATCTAATATTGCCGCTTGATCGTTTTAACCTCTAGTCGAGACTTGCAATTTTCATGAGATAAACCTATCTCAGTATCTATTCTAAATCTGACAGTCTGCTCTAAAAATTTATTGCTATTAGAATATTGAAGCTAAAATTACCTTTCAGAGAGTCGGCTTCTAGTCACCAATTAGTCTTCAATTTGGAGCCGTTTTAGTCTTTACTTTGCTTTGGCATAATAATTCATTGCGAATTCGCTCCCCGTCTGCAGCTTTTACCGTCCTCATGGGATACTGGGTACCTGATTCGTTGAGCATAATTTTATCATCTCATGCCACGTTATAAAGATACGGTCTTAAAATGGGATTACAATGTCACTTTAGACTTTATTTTGAGTCTTATAGAATTACTATAGATAAGTGAATTATCATTTTAGACACAAAATTATATTGAATTTACCCGATAACATAGCACCAAGGTAGTTTGACCTATGCTAACTTTTTAACATAAACACGCTATCCTAACGTAGGTAAGTGCTTATTAAACAGTTTCGGTTCGGGGCGAAGATCTAGTTTTGTAAATTTCTAAAAATGTGCACAGCCTTAGTTGACGGTTGATATACGTCTCTTACCAAAGTCAACGACAAGACTGCGCGTCATTTGTTTGGAAGCTTCTAGAACCTTCTAGAAGCTTCAACTCGACCTTATTGGCCGAGCAGATTATGGGTGCGGTTAGAAAAGGATTCGAGTTTATAACTTTCTTTTTTAAGGCGCTATCATCCGCGTACTAAACTGATGTAGTCTCGCGAGTGGTTGCCTCGCGCATTTGGTAGGTATTAAAACGTAGTAATTATTTTAATCATTGCATGTATAGTATCAAGACAAACTCAGCGAAATTAAGCTAAACTGTCTTACTACCTTTTGCTTTATATATGAGATTAAACATTACGAAAAGGGGTAACTTGGGATTTTTTTTCTATCCAGTAAAGTTAATTTAATCGTGTTATTAAAAGCAATTGCATGTCCGCCAGATCCTTAAATAAAATATAAATCTTTTTTCAGAGGTTTATATCGGTTCTGTCGAGCGAGTCATATCGCCTTAAGGAAGTTTTAAACCTGACTTATGATGACCAAAGGGTCTAGTCTCAATTTCAAAGTATCTCATATTTTTACACCGACTTTCAACAGTATTGACATTTATAAACTATTCGGTAGCATAAGTCAATCCAACACGTTTTTGACTTTTCCGTCACTTGCTAGTTTATTACCAGAGGACCCAGACAGAGGTACCATGTAGAGGTACCAAAACCATGTCCAACAGCATAAGCAAGCCTATAATATTCCCACTGTTGGGACACACAGGCCTCCACCCGAAATCCACCGCGCGGTCCCAGTGCGCGTTGGTAGATGTCACATGTCTTAGAATTTTTGGTTCCAGGACATGCCGGTTTCCTCACGATGTTTTCCTTCACTGTTTTAGAGCAGTGGTGATGAAGTAATTTACACAAAATAAAGCGCCTGTCTGGGTCCGAACCTACGACCTACAACTCGTAAGTCGCGGCCATTACCACTGGACCATCTGCTCTTCAAAACCCACGTCATTGTAGTACGCAAAGTTTCTGAGTCGAATATAAAATCTCTACGTCTATAATTTCAACTTATTCCTTTTCAACACCAATAAATCAGTATACAAAGAAAAATAACCCTGCTAATACTTCTAAAATACAGCGTAAATGCAAAACCATCTGTTGTTTTTATTATTTAAAAATAATAGTTATCTGTTTCGTGCTAAAGCATAAAGAAGGGAGAAGGCATATCAAATATTCATTTCGTTCGCAAGGCGGGGCCAGGATCACAATTTTTACAAACGTGAACGCTGAACGTGAAGAAAATTAAATTTTATACTTTATTGTTCTTGTTTTAGAGTTGTTGTCTGCAATTTTATTATCTACCCTGTTAGACTTTAAAGTGTTCCTCTTTAGCGTGACGACTCGTTGGGATGACAACATATTTCTTGTTTGATCTTGAATCGTTTGTTTTTGTGTTAGTAATTGAAAACGTGTTCTCATTATTATTTCGAGTGTCGAGATAATGATTTTGTAACATCGTTTTGTGGGCTAGTAAAAGTAATACGGGCTGGTATCCGCAACTCCACGACAATGCGCGTATTTTGCGTATAGGTGGAAACATCGATTATACGATCTACCCCAGCTCCTCAAAGAAGGCCAGCAGCGCCTTAGTGTTACTGACAACCTCACGGAGGGTACCTGGGTTACCGAAGTACTTTGCCCTGTATGCGGCAACCACAGGGCAATTTAGAAGCACATGAGCTGCTGTCTCGTCGTCCTCCATGCAGGCCCTGCACAGCGGACTGTCTGTGACTCCTATCACAAAGAGGTGTTTATTAAAAGACCCGTGGCCATATAGTTGTTGTAACTTTTGTGGTAACTAGGGAACTCTAGTCAATTTTATTGCACTAAAAGTGGCCTTTCAAAATTCATAACGTGTTTGACGCTTGAGTGGGGTTTGAACGCGGATAATTTTGACACAAACCAAAACATAAAACGTAACATAAAACTAACCTAATGTGTATAAATGTTCAAAAAATTTACGACTTTTCAAAATTTACGTGCAAACATAAATTGTTGCAACAGAAACTGCAATACACTTAAGTGGTCCACACCACTAAAGAGCTGCATGGTGGATGTTGGATATCTACATTAACAGTTAAAGTTGAGTAATGTGGCCATTCTGGGTAACCGGCCTCGGTGGCCGACATGGACGGCCATTATTTTGACTTACAACTTATGGTGAGGCAGCGTTTTGACCAGTGGCTTACTTTGACAAATGGCTTTAATGGATTTATTGTCTTTGCCAAATTAGAGCATGGACGGAATGTGTTTACATGAAATCTGGTCCAGATATTTTATGTTAAATGGGATAGGTAATGGTTTGCGTAATCGTGGGTGAGTATGTTTTGTTTCCAAAATTATTATGATTCCCTTTATCGTGTCGCTGTTACTAAATATTTTATCTGATATTATATCTGATATTGCGACGATTTTGTTTCGAAAACCTAATAGCAGTTTCAGATGGTTATTACTCGCCGCTGGGGTCACGGGTAGTTTAAAAAAGATACCGTGGCCCTGGCATAGGCAACTGAAGGAACACGGGTGGGTTTTAGTCAGTAAAAGTCTGACACGCCCTTCCGCTCCCCCGGAGCGGGAGAAGTCATTTGATGATTTCCCATCATCAAAAAAAAAAAAAAAATATCGTTATTACTCATAATTTTGTAAATTATCCACTGGTGAACATATTTCACTCTGCTGACCGCTACAATGAATGGTAACATGGTAAGTTACCTTATAATAAATAAATAAACACGAATATGCCATAATCACCTAGCTTGACAGATGAGTCGCATTGCAGTGTGCTATTATTTGCAGACAAATATCTGCTGCCCCAATGATATTATAAAGGAAAGATACGCTACGTTTATACTGAGCGGCGTTCAGTTATCATTGCGTTGTCATTACAAATAATGTACTTACTTAAAGATGTTTATTAGTTTTCGACTACGACTGCGACAGGTAATATGGAACGTATGATAAGAAAGAGATAGCTTGGCATTTTAGATATACTACTGTCACGCCGACACGCTGTTTCGACCGCTGCTATTATCCGACTAAATCAAATTACAACAATTGTCTGAATTTGTCTACAGCAATTTGCGCGCGTTAGTGCCATATCTAACTCTTTATTTATATAGTATTATTGTGCTGCCCAGATTTTTGTGGTAATCTCTTCTCGTCTGAGACCCAGAATTTAGAAGAATGGCGGCTGTACCCTCGGACGCCATATCAGCAACAGAAAAGTAGTATATCCAAATAAATAAACACATTAAGCTCGTTCAATACGTCAGCTAGTACCACATTAGTAACACCGTCGCTTTTAGAGCGAACGCGAAAACTTTCAGAGTACAAGTGTCGAAAACTTTTGACAATTTTCAAACAAAGTGAAATGTGGCAGGTGCTATTTAGAACAAACTTCTCACATAAGCCTGTGTTGACATGGCGTGAATGTTAATACTTTTATATGTAGGGAACTCACCGATAAATCGTTTGGCATTGCCCCGATGGGTTCTGTGGCAGTGTCTTTTTATGGGAGTTTAAAGAGTCTATTGGAGTAATGACTCTCTGGCACAGTGTCGCGTTATTTTTGGTGTTTCTGATTTTGAATTCACATCTTGGAAGGAAGGTGGTTTGCAGTTGTTTTCAGAGCGATATTTTCCTTAACTCATTTTTGTTACAAGTCAATTGCAAGGTAAGTTAATTTACGTAAGTAAATAGATTAAGAATGTGATTCAATAAGTCATAATATATTCATAAATTATTTACTTGTGTTGAGAAGGAGACTGGGATCTGTGGGTCCAATCGTAATAAGATGAGGTATGGTTTAAAAAAGGTATATATTTTTCTATTTCTAAATGCGAAAAATGAACCCAATTTACCATCTGTAAAATGAGAAATCGAAAAAATAAGTTTAGGTCACGATAAAATGGAATATCGATTAAATTATAATCGATTAACGTGGAGTTCAAACTATTTAAAAAAAATGCTTTTACCTGATGAATAATTCAATTACAATAATTAAATCTATTAGAATTAATGTGTTAACAGTTTAAAAAAAATCTATCTATAATAAGATAAATCTTAAAGTCAGTTCACGTTTACTAATCGATTATTGTATATTTTTTAGCCTGTGCCATTATATAATAATATTGTTTTAAAAACCATGATCTGTGCTGAAATGACATGACCCTGACAGTGAAAGCTCTCGACCTTATCTATGGTGTATTATCTATGCCTCATTCGTTTCGTATCGTTTAGGGCGTGCGCGTTTTGAGTGTGTTTCCCATAGTTTATTGAGATTTTCCTCGACCCCTGCTTTCTTTCTACGTACTTCCGATCTTGCTTCTTGTACGACCCTTGCTACCACACCAGACACGGTACATAGAACACCGCCTAAACGTTGGACTTGGACTTGTTATTTTGGATTCTAGGACCGGCCTACCGATTGCATATTGGTTTGGCACCATGGATCGTTGTGTGAATTGTGGCAAAGCGACTAGATGCTGTAGTTTACGTGGTCATCGAGCTTCAAACTTCAAAAATCTGCTGTTAGTATAGATTGTAACGTAACCTTACTTTTACTAAATCTCTTTTAACTCGGCTCTCAGGCCGCCAAAATCCGTAAAATGTTCTGTGATGGTTTTATAATATAGTAGCTCTATCAATTGACACCAATTTCATCTTTTTACAACCCAGGCAAAACCGTGGCCCCAGATTGTATTGCCAGGTTCCCGTCTCCTTTGTCTAATGACAAAATTACAGTTGTTTTTATAATCTAAGCACAAAATGCATAGTTGTTATCAACTGCAACAAATGCATTTTTGACTGATCTTCGCTTACGAATGACAGAACGCTCCTTTTTAGGGTTCCGTACCTCAAAAGGAAAAAAACGGAATCCTTATAGGATCACTTCGTTGTCCGTCTGTTTTTTTCCTCAACTCCTTCCATCTCTCGCGAGCCTTACCTGAGATATTTATTCTGAATATACACCCGAGAAAAGGTGAGTGGCATACACATTATCAAGAATGAGAATGTACTTGTCAGGTTAATCAATTCTATTAAAGTCACCAAATAAAAGTTTCGCAAGGAGTTTCCAAACTCCCAAAGTTATTCTGAGAATTCATCTTACACGTGCAAAGTTTGCATTCCCGAAACCAATCCAAACAGAATAAGGATGAAAAAAGCAAAACAGTTGACACTGTGATGCCGAAACTTATAGTTTCAGTGGACCAATAAATCAAAATCGAATCTACATCTAGATCAGTTCTATATCCAGGACAAGTTAATCGTGACTTGATGTACCTTGAAACTGTTCCCAGAGAATGAAGGAAAAGTTCGTCTCTCCGACGAATGTTCGGTGGAGGCAACTTTGAATTACTTTTCCTCGAGTGAAAGACGTATAATGAATCGGGTCCGTCGAAGATATTTGTTCCAAACTCTGTGAAGAAATTTTCTAGTGAAAAGTAAAAGTTGTTCAACAAAATGATTCCTCCTGATCTTTGGCAAACACTGCTTTACATTTTGGTTGGTTTTGTTTTCGAGAATATTCTCCAAATTAAAATGGTGGCAGTCACTTTGAAGGCGAGAGTTTCAGTGTATTTGATTCTGCTGTAGTTCGTTGCGATTTCAATTTGTTTTTCGATGTTTTCGTGCGCGTTAGAATTGTTCGGTTTCGTAGAAATGTTTTTGTTGGGGTTCTATTGAAAGCTAGGGAACGTGTTTTGTTTTGATGCTGTTAGTTTTTGAATTCGTCTAAACGTTTCTATTAGGGGCAATGTTTGTCTGAGAATATTAGTTTAAGAAGCGAGTCGGTGGGCGCCTCAGGGGCCCATTAAAAATACAACTAAGAATGTTGTTCAACAGAAGTTAAAGATAATAGCGATGTTAGTATTAGATACACTTGATTGACTTGCTGTGCAAACAAAATGGAAAGAAAATCCATGTGAATCAACCCTTGTGATTTTATTTTATCTATTTATATAAAAAGTCCTGACTAACTGACTGATTGACTGACTCATCAACGCCCAGACCAAACCCTTAGACCTAGAAAGCGGAAATTTTGCACAAAGGGTCTCTTTATAATTTAGACAAGGAATAAGGAAGAATTTCCCAATAGTATGTTCCCGTGGGATATTTTCCGACATCCATCCGAAGCTGCTGGCAAAAGCTAGTGTTAGATAAACATGGGATTTTTGAATTGAAAACTTCTTTAGGCGCGTTGAGCGATTATTGGTAGGGGTAAATCTTATGAGTTCGTGTCACGCATCAAGCGTCACGCGTCACGCAACATGCTATTGTGTCGTGTTGCACTGTCAAGTTCTCACTTCTGTCGGCAGTCCCCATGACTGTTTGTTTAGAGTTCCGTACCAAAATGGTAAAGAGGAACCCTTATGGTGTGACTCAGTCTGTCTGTCTGTCTGTCTGTCACAGCTGGATATCTCAAGAACGACTAATTCTATCAACTTGAAATTTGGAACATTTTTAGATGGCGTTTGCCCAACTATTTTGCAAATAAGAAAAAAATAAAAATATCTATGTTTATTTTGCAACAGGGACTGAAAGAGGGTCTTAAAAATTCAAAGTGGGGCACTAGGGCATGTGGGGTATCATATGAAAGAAGTTGTTGGCACATTCTCAAACATTTTTTTTTCTTTTTTAGGGTTCCGTACCTCAAAAGGAAAAAACGGAACCCTTAAAGGATCACTCGTGTGTCTGTCTGTCTGTCTGTCCGTCTGTCACAGCCAATTTGCTCCGAATGTAATGGACCGATTAAGTTGAAATTTGGTACACATATGGATTTTTGTGACCCAAACACGTACAGCTAAAGTAAGTAAATTAATTTTGAATATGAGGGTCACTTTTAGGGGGAAAAATAGAAAATTAAAAAAAAAAGTTGTGTAAACTGTACCGTGTGATATATCAAATGAAAGGACTTACTATGAAGGTCTCAAATATATTTTTTATAATTTTAAAATAAATAGTTTTAAAGTTATTTAAGAAAATATACGAAAATTGACCATTCCCCCCCCTTATCTCCGAAACTACTGAGCCTAAAATTTTGAAAAAAATACAGAAAATAGGTCTGTAAATTACAGGAAAACCTATAAGAAGTTTGTGGTATTAAAATAACATGTTAAATCTCTCAATATTGTGAATACAAACTTACATTTACTGTTGGAATGTATGGGAGAACATGTTTTGTTTATGTTAAGTTTGTTTTTGGGATAATTTCATACCAACTACGGAACCCTTCATTGTGCGTACTCCGACACGCACTTGTCCGGTTTTTTTAGGCCGCATAGTTTTCGAATTTTGATGAAAAATGTTTAGAAAATACCTTTATCTCCGAAGTTTGCATACCTAGAGAAAAATCTGAAATTATTCTATGTGATAGAAGTTTATGTAGGTACTTATAGATTACAGGAAAAATAAAACGATGTACGGAACTCTCAGTGCACGAGTCCGACTCGCTATTGACTGGTTTTTTTTTCATTTATTGGAATAAAATTCATAGTAATGGTATCAATTTATTAGAAATCGTCATAAATCTCCTCCTAAAACTAATGACGAATTTCAATCTTCGAATTCGTATATCTGTAACTAATAGGTAGGTATGAATAATTTTTCACTGTGATTAGGGTTTGACAGTAACATTATCAAAATGCATTAATTTCTTGTGGTCATCTTGAAGTAATTGCAGGTCATTTGAGGGTTAAAGGCTTTTGCGGTATGGGGTCATTCTTTGGGAAATTGATCGAGCATTTGTGATGCAAAAAATTGTTAAAGCGCTATATTTAGGCTGCAGAAATAGTCTTGTCTTGTCGCCCTTTCTTTAGAAAATATAAGATACTTACTTTACCGTGCAAACAAATATACATGATGCTAAGGTATAAACTTGGAATCATGTATATTTGTTTTCAAGCATAAGATTCTTTTTTAGCAAGCGACAAGCTACTACGGCTCTCGATTTCATAATGCTAACAATATTTTTTTTTTATCTTTATTTATCCAAAAAACATACAGAGTTCGACGTACAGTTTGACATTTAGTTTAAAATGTATTTATCGTTTCTGTTGCAAAATCTGTTCAAAAATAATACACCTCTTAAGCTAGGTTATACCTGTATTTTAAGAGGTAGTTTGCGGTCTAGGTTTTAGACTTCTGATGACCCGTAACGACTGTCAAGGATCCACGAATGACAGCCAGGACCAACGGATTAACGTGCTTTCCGAGGCATGGAGCGGTCTTGGTATGTAAAGATGGTCCCCAACCATGGACCAACCGTGGCAAGCGTAGCTTAACCTGATCGATCGACTCGTGTGGCTGTTATTGCTTAGCCACAAGCCCCTCGTATTACATCGAGTCACATTGAAATAAATTAAATGTTTCAAAAAATATAAAATGTTCTATTTTAATCTCGAATTTTAAACCCAAGATCCATGTCAAACTCTGGAACATAGATTGAAATACATAGCTGATTCCGAAAATAAAAGTTATTTTAATAGCTTTTAAAAAAAGTACTATCTGCTCAATCTGCCTTTTAAACGATGACACTTAAAAAACTTTTAAATGACATTACTTTGGGAACTCCGATAAATGCGTCTAATGAAAATAGGTTTTTTTTTCTATGACCCTTTTACATTTTTGGGTTGAAAAAGATTTTCAATCGAATGACAATGGTGATTGCGTCTGGAAAAGATTACCCTTCATTTAATATAATAGAAAACTAGTTATAGTAGTAATATTCTGCCCACGACTCGTGAGCATATACAGGGTATAAGGGACAGCCCTCCGCAAACTAACAGGGTGCATTCAGCTCCTCATTTTGAATCATATTCCACCGGAAAATTTCTCAGGAAAATTTTCATTTTTTCAATTTTTTTTTCAGTTACATTTTCATTATTTCAATGTAAAATTGCATTGTGTGTTCGCAGCACTCCATTTATGTAAAAAAAACTGCAAAAAAAACAGCAAAAAAAAAAACAGCAATGGATGTTGAAATACTCTAACCAACGACGCGTGTAATCAGCTGTTCACTTTCTGTCTAGCTACAGAGTTCATCGAACTCACCGCATACCTATTACCTACCCCTCCCAACCAGTAATAGACGCTCCGATTTGTGCACAAAAACACAAACAAATCAGGTTTATTGCATTCCCTTAACGTTCCTGAAAAAATTTCATGTACCGGTCATCTTACATACTGAATTCACCCTATCAGTTTGCGGAGGGCTGTCCCTTACACCCTGTATATTATAAGGGTTCGCTAGGCATGAACGAGGTGATCTGGCAGAGAACCAAAGTTCGACTTTCACAGAACAAGCAAGCTGCAGTGGCAATGGGCCGGTTATACAGAGTGTAAGTGTAAACAGTGGCAATCTTTTAAGGGGTCATTGTACTCAACATTATGAACAACTTTTACTATGGGACCAAAGCTGATTTTTTTTCGCGATTTCAGGTTTGGTCCCATAGTAAAAGTTGTTCATAATGATAAGAACAATGACCCCTTAAAAATTGCCACTGTTTACACTTACACCCTGTATTAGCCGTAGAACCGATGACCGTTGGGTTAGACGTGTTCTTGAGTGGAGACCGCGAATCGGCAAACGTAAGGTAGGATGCCCTCAGGCTAGGTGGAGCGACGATCTGCGCAGGGTGGGCGGTAGGAGGATGAGAGTTGCCGAGTATCGAGATGAATGGCGTGCGATTGGAGAGGCTATGTCCAGCAGTGGGCTGCTATAGGCTGATGATGATGATGATGATAGTATTCGATGCCTTACAAAACTATATTTTTTTTAATTCACCAATATTGGTTTATACTCCATTTACAACAAGATTAAACATTTAAACAAACCTTTTTTACAGTCCGTTCAACCGATTTTGACTTCTATTCCGTAGGATTAAGGATGGCATTAAAGGCAAAAAAGTGGTCACAATACCCACTGTTTACTGTGTCGTGTGTGTTTGTTGTGTTTGGTGGTCGATAGAGGAGCTCTCGAAGACAAGAGAAACTCAGCGTGAAGTACCTATTCAATAAGTTTATACAGGGTGTAAGGGACAGCCCTCCATAGACTGATGGGGTGAATTCAGTATATCATACTAAGATTACCGGAACATGGAATTATATCAGGAACGGTATGGGAATCCAATAAACCTGATTTGTTTGAGTTTTTGTGCACAAATCGAAGCGTCTATTACTGGTTGGGACGGGTTGGTAATAGGTATGCGGTGAGTTCGATGAACTCTGTAGCTAGACAGAAAGTGAACAGCTGATTTCACGCGTCGTTCGTTAGAGTACTTATTTCAAAATCGATTGCTAGTTTTTTTTTAACATAAATGGAGTGCTGCGAACACACAATGTAATTTTACATTGAAATAAAGAAAATGTAACTGAAAAAACTATTAAAAAAATTAAAATTGTCCTGAGAAATTTTCCAGTGGAATATGATTCAAAATGAGGAGCTGAATGCACCCTGTTAGTTTGCGGAGGGCTGTCCCTTACACCCTGTATTTCGGTAGTCTCCATAGCTAAGCCAAATGTCTAAAGCAGTATGTATACTGTTAGCTAATGACCCAAATTCATATGTCATTATTATGTTACTGCGTATTAGTAAATTTAGCAGTGCAATATTGAATTATGACAACATGCTTCAACTGCAGCTGCCATTTGCCATGCACCCAACGCAAAAGAAGTCAAAATCGGTTGAACGGACTTCAACGGAATTCAGTATAGTTTGATAGTAAATACTAGTTATCTCGGTTTGATTCGATTCGACGTTCGATTCTCACTCAATCAATGACCGAATGAAAACACATTGAAGTTTAAGAATAAGTTTCGGCTATCGGAGTGATGCTTAGATGACTACTCTAATCAAATAACTGTAGGTTAGCTGTTTATACTTCAGTCTGACTGTCCAAAACTTCCGCTGTACAATAAAGCCAGTGAACTATTTTCGATAATAAGAAGCAACAGTATATATACTGTTGCTTGTTATTATCGAAAATAGTTCTTAGGGCAGCCGTTGCTAATATCAGTACCTGTGTATCGTACCTGCGCTTTCGAACTGGATTTAGGACCAAAATAAACTAGTCTGCCGCAGAGTAACAGAAACAAGAAACAATGGGCTAGACTCACTGTTCCCTGTTACTCTGATTTAGATGGTTCGTTTGTTTTTATGTTCTGTTAGTAGAACCTTTTAAGGAAGGAAGGCTAAAGAAAAGATGGATGGATTGTCTGAGGAATGTTATAAAAGAGAAGGTAGTGAATGATAGCGTGACGGTTGACAGGGCAGAATGGAAGAAGAAAACGTGCTGCGCCGGCCCCACGTAACATGAATCATGTAATCTCAGTAATGGTTAGAAGAAGTGGCTAAAATAAAACATAGGTTTAAAGAATTTATTCTCATAAGAACAATACATAGGTTCTCTTACAATGAGATACAAAGTTATTTCTTAAATTTAAATGAATACATTTTGGCTCAGGTGCGTGTTGGTGAAGTTACATAAATAAATAATAGGTAGGTAAGAAGTTGCTAGCATTAATTGATACGGTATGACTACATTTGTTGAATATGATTTTTTAGTTTCACTTTGAATGAGTTGATGTTGTTACAATCTTTTACGTCATTTGGCAGGTCATTATACAGCTGTGCTCCCTCGAACAATATGGTTTTTTCACCATAGTTAGTACGAGCTTGTTTTTGTTGTAGTTTCTTTTAAACCATTAGGAATTCTACTACTAAAACTAAAACATTAGAAATTCAAACAAATTATTTATTATTTCGCTACCGCAAATGTTCTGAAGTGTCTTCCTGGAACAGGATGAAAATACAAGAAGAATTTTCTGAGTTTTATTTTCTAATTTTATGTACGTAATTGGAAAGAAAAATATACCAGTTGGTACTGTAGAGGTTACCTACATGAAACACTTGAGATAATACCAAAGTAACCTTTCCAAGAATATCTGATTTTGTTCAGTGAAACACAGAAATAGTAATACGATCCAATAGGACCAAGAGTATCTAATTTATTCAGAGGAACAGAAGTTTGAGCAAAAAGAAAATTTATTATTAATTTCATGAGTGAATGAGAATTTTTCTCCGAAATTCGCCTTTGACCCTCATCTTATTGCGTTACTGCCAATTTAGTATTTTGTAGTCATAAGCACCCGCGTCTTCTTTTTTATCATTCTTCTGCCCTTATCCCAATTTATTTGGGGTCGGCGCAAAATGTCTTTTCATCCATACTTCTCTATTAGTCGTCATTGCGGTAGTCACTCCCTTTCTAGCTATATCATTTTTCACGCAGACCATACATCGTTTCTTTGGTCTTCCCCTACTCGTATAGCACACATTCATACTCAAAACTTTTTGACGACATTTTCCTCATTCCTCCGCATCACATGCACATACCATGACAACTGATACCTATAACATACGATACACATCGGTCCAGTTGAAAACCAGCGTCAGGCACTAGTTGTCTGGCATTTTTGCTGAACTGGGCCTTTTTGGCGCAGCCGTGGGGCACACATTCGTGTATCGCTTTGAATTGTTCATTATTATTATTATTTTTTTATTTTTTTATTTTAGTACATGTTAATTCCTTTTATTATTATTATTTTATTTTTTATTTTTATTACTGTTAAGTATATTATTTTGTGTGCCTCATAATTAGTCTGTGCTAAATAAATTTATTTTCTTTCTTTTCTCTTCTTTCTATAAAAGCACCCGCGTGCAGCTGAAACGCGCAGCTCTTAAACCGCTCTTAGTCCACTGCTTATCCACTTACACTGTGCCGTTGGCCCTGATGGGGTTTAGCGACTGTTAACCGCTAATCCGTGAAACCTCGACAGTTTATATTAAACTTAGTTTAAACTTGACGAAGATTACCTTTGGTGCCAAGTTCTTGCCGCACAGTGCCCCTTAGCCGTTCTGTAATTATTGTTTATTAAGTTTACACAAAATCGGGTACACTAGGCAAACAATAATGTGGGCGGACTAAGATGTCGCATAGTTGTATTATTTGGGGCAGAAAATGGAGTAAGATCGATTCTGCAGAGAACAGAATTAACGAAATAATGGGAAATTATTAATCGTACACCAGAAAAATGTTCTTACATCTAATAATCTAGATGTACACCAAATCAATGATTCCACTACTTATTAACTAATTGAATATCAAAACTTGTACAAATAATAATCTTTATTTGCACATGTATAAATTTTTGTCCAAAGTCCCAACAAAAATATTAACTATATATCAAAAATACTAACTTGTTCATCAAAAATAACAAATGCGCATCTAATAAACTTATTGCACTAGTAGTTATTAAGTAATTGAATATAAAAACTTGTACAAATTATAATTATTGGGCACCCCGAGGTTCGGCTTGATTAGGTTCCTGTAAACCCTGCGGAAAAAAATAGAACCCCGCGCAGCGGGGCTCCGTCGACCTGATGTTAAGTTTAATTTATTTAGACATGCAAATTTTGATGTGCAAACAGTATTTATGATGTACGTATTCTGTTGGGAAAAATTGGTAATTTTTGATGTGCTTTTAAATGTTATCCCTAAATAATCTATTTATATATATATCGTTGAATTATACTTACAAGCATATAATCAGAATGAGACAAGATTGACTTGTCGAATCGTATTACCCTTTTTTTCAGCATGTTTGTCTATAATATAGGTTCTGTGTCTTACAAGGCCTATTTTCATTAACCACATAATTTGATATTTTCATTTTCTTTTTTACAATGATTTGATTTAATTTAACTTGTGCCATAGAGGAATTGTCTAAAAGACTGTTCATAAATCTAACTCGAACTTTTTCAAACATTTCATTGTACTTTTTTCTTAAAAAAAGTCTAGAACTATTGAAACAGAAATCTTATATTACCTACGATAAAATTTTCCACAAAATCTCTTAAAAAAGATTTGAGAGAACATGTTTATTAAAGGGTAGGTATTGCCTTACAAAGGCCTCAAACTTGAGTGACTTTGGTGATCTGATTAATAGGCCAAATGTCACTTCTGTAGACATTTTTAGGTATTCAGATTTCGTAGTGTTTCTCTTTGTGTACTGAAAGCCTTGTGTGGGCGTTGAATTATTTTCTCTAGATTAATTTTGAGCATGAATAACCTTAATTTGCTAGTGTGGTTGCTAAAGGTTAGGTTCTGAATTTAATTTATTTGTCTGTCTGCCAATCTGAAAATTAAATGTCCAAGGATATTTATTTAATCGTAGTAATTGCCTACTGTTCTGGCAATATCTATCTGTTCATCGTAGTGGACATTTCATGCAGTGTGTATTGAGAGAAGACAAAGTTAGTATACTTACGTTAACACTATATACCTACTATATTATTGTTGCACCATTTTACAAACTGATCACATTAAGATTTTTCTTAAAATTCAACTTAGTTCATCCATATTAATAATAAAATGTGAGAGTAATTCATATGTTTGTCTGTCTATGAAATTTGGCCCACAGATTGACTATGATCTGGGTTATAGGGCATAGGATACTTTTAATCGCGGTAATACGTTCTCATGAGAAAACTTTTCGTCTCCACGCGGGTGAAACTGCAGGCATAAGCTTGTAAGTGATAAATAAAAAAACCGGCCAAGTGTGTGTCGGACCACGCACAGTAAAGGGTTCCGTAGTTAAAAATAATTTATCCCAAAAACTTAAAAAATTGTAATGCCAAAAAAAAATGTGATTTAATTACAAATTATAACAATTTTCGGACTTTTTCCTTTTTTTATGCTCTGAGACCTTGCTTCTTGACAAATTTCATTATTCTAGGTGAACCGGAAGAACCCCAAAGGGCCATTTACGTGCGAGTATCAAAATAATTATGTCGCATAAATGGCCGTATTTTTTTATTGCGTTGACTTAGAAGCTTGATATTTTTAAAACTCCAAGGGACTACAGACCTGCGTATTTGATATTAATTTCAACTTTATACGTCTACGCGCTCCTGAGAAAAAGGGTCTTGACAGACTGATAGACAGACATGCACTAAGACAGAATGACAACGAAGTGATCCTATAAGGGTTCCGTTTTTTCCTTTTGAGGTAAGGAACCCTAAAAATAATGGCAACGCATATACATAAATACTTCATCATTATCTTTCATTATCTTCATAATTAAAGCAAAGATTACAAAATCAGATCCCCAGACCTTTCCCCATGTATTCCCATAAAAATAACACAACATAACCTACTTGTGTTCATAACATAGAAGGTACACGGTTCGCTAGAGATGTCCTCAATGAATGCATTGTGTACCTTCCTCCTTCCATTGTTTTCTTGGTGCGTGAGGGTTATACCCTCCGGTACCGAAGGGGTTGTTAGCAAGGCTTGTCTTGATCCTTCATGGGATAACATGTACATAGATTTTAATAGGGTGACAATATTAATATTGTTGTGTTGGTTTTAGGTATTTACTTGTTTTATTTTTATTGACGTGAAAACGTCTTTTCGCTCGGTGTACTGTTATGAGATGACTGACAAAAACATGTATTTATTTATTTATTATTTATTTATTTATTTAACACTTCAAGCACAAATGTACAGAGGCGGACTTAATGCCATAGGCATTTAAACATGTAAGATTTCAACCGCTAATAACTACGAGACTTTTACTGCTAGAGTAATGGGTGAACATTCAAAAGATAGGTCATATTTATAACAGTTTTAAAGCCGGATATAATATGTGTATGACGTCACACTGCGAGTGCACGCGCGTGCGCCTGACACTCTACTTTTCACTATATGTCAAAATATCAATTCATATAGCGCAAAAATGTGTTTGTCAACTTTGTCAACTCTTGGCACATATTTTCTTAGGTACAGAATGAAATTGTAAAATCCATTAATTTTTCTCCCCAATAAAATAAGGTACAGAATGAAATTGTAAAATTTATCTGAGATAACGGGATTGTGTAAAACGTCTCCGGTGGGCCGTTCGTCTTGCCCAGTAGCAGCTGGCAACAACACGCGAAGGCGCGATTAAACGGACACCGTTTTTAAAATCTCAGACAGTAATGTGGAATTTAAGAGGCTTTCTTTGAAACAGTTTTATTCTGGGGTTGTAATTAATTTAACATTGTAACTAGATGTGGTTGTTAAGATGATGTTTGAAGAAGACCATTTCTGTAGATGTCTACAGAAGTGACCGATGTGAATAAGGTGTAAAAATACTAGCCATTCTTGAAGATGTCTACAGAAATGATCGATGTGAACAAAGTGTAAAAAATACTAGGTCAAATCAAATAAGCTGGCGAAACTCCACAGTCCTGATGTGGATCGATATCAAAACATAAGAAAACAAAAAAAAAACTAAAAGGTACTTGACGTATGAGTTCGGAAAATCAGTTTTTCTTTTGTTTTGTCCATCGCGTCTACGGAGTTTTGCTAGCTAATTTTATTTGACCTTGTATTTTTTAAATAATTTTAAAAATAATGCTGTAACCTTACTTCTTACTACTATTATAAGTACGAAAGTTTGGATGGATGGCTGGATGTTTGTTACTCAATCACGTCAGAACGGCTGAATGGATCTGGATGAAATTTGGCACAGAGATAGATTATCTACTTAACTACTCCTTATCAATACTACTACATAACGGCTACTTTTCATCCCGGAAAAATATACGGTTCCCGTGGGATAATTTCCGACATCAACGCGGGCGAAGCCGCTTGCAAAAGTTAGTCATTAATATTTTAGTTGAATTTGCTGTACTTTTTCCACCTTTTAAACAACGTAAAATAATGCATTTGCGATAAATGCCACGCTGTGCAAACAGATCGGTTATCGGAGAATATTATTTGTGGCGCATATATTTTTATTATGCTGATTTTTTTATTATCCTCTTGTCTTTATTGTTTTTTTTCTGCAGATACCAACCATTTTATTACTTTTCACATTGTATTTTAGAGAGAATCTATAAAATCTATAGGTACAGCAACTAAAATGAAACGGCTTCAAATAACCAAACGAATTCCACTAAAAAAATATGTAAAGCGAAGTATTAAAAAACACTTTAAAACTAACATCAAAGTGTTTTAACAACAACAAAAACCTTTATAAGTTCGCTGTACAAAGGCACAAAATAGCGAAGCAAAAAAGAATCTGGATACTGTTTTTTAAGCACGTTCCATCGTACTAGGGACCAAGCTTTTCTATTTTTTTTTTCTCTTGTATTTTTACAGTTAGACTTTTCCGTTTTTTATTACCTCCACCTGCAGACAACGCTAGTCTCACAAAGGGCATCTGTGTTTCTTCTGTTAATACTGAATTCTAATTTGTAAAAGCTATGAGGTAATTGCATTTGGGGATCGAGATTTTTCTAGATTCGGGCTTATAAGTAATGTAATTGTTTGCTTTATGTTAAAGCTGGTTTTATTTACTGTGAGTGGGATAAATAGCGAGTTTTTTTACGAAACCTTTTCATGAAATCATTAATTTTAAATAATAAATAAATAATAATAAAATAATTAATAGTGGATACAGCAATCATTGTGCCGATAGTCGTGACGGCCAATGGCATAATAGCCAAGAGCCTCGACCAACACCTGAGGAGGCTCTCGTTAGGCGGCTGGATCAAGGGCTTGATCCAGAAAGCGGTACTTCTGGACACGGCGCGTATCGTTAGGAGGTTCCTCTCTCAGCAGCCCTGACCGCCGGTAGCTTGGACCCTGTTCCCGATACCGGTGGGCTACTATTTTTTATATTTTTAAATGTTTTTATACTTTTTATATTTCAACATTTAAAAATGTAATTTATATGTATATACAAATGAAATAAAGGAAATAATTAAATAATATAATTTAATATAATTTAATATAATAAATATATTATTATTATTATTTATTCATTTTTTTTTTTTTTTTTTTTTTTTGATTCATTAATTTATGTAGTTTCCTTTAGTGTTAGTAGTATGTACTAAACTTTAGTACCTGCTGTACGCGGTCTAGGGATTTAAGAACTCTGTTTTGTAAGACTAACAATACGACCAGGCTAGTGTGGTATTGGTTGTATTAGGTATACTGTAGCCTCGTCCTCGAGATTAGCATTGTATATTTGTAGTACCACATAATAATGTCGACATTATATTGTTATGTGGCACTAGAAATGTACAATGCTAATCTCGAGGACAAGGCTATCATGTAATTATGATAGAACTTCACTTACAGGCTCGTTAAGTCACGTTATATTTGTGATAATCGGACAACTAATAAGCTTCTTGATAGCCGTATGAAAATATTTAAAACAATATTTTTTGTCGTCATTTTTACATAGCGTTGAATACCATATGAAACAAGCATATAAACCTAACCTAACATAACAAAACCCACCTCGTTACACAATTCCACTCTTATTTTCAGGCTTTTTGAACAGAATAAATTATAAACATAGTAGGAGCCATGACAGAGCGTGTTTAATATTAAATATACGCAGTGCACAGCACTGTTTCTGATACATCGTAAAAATTCACGAAACGTCGCGTCGGTCATTCGGTTTTACGGTCGGTATGAGGCAGGGTTCCGATGGAACGCGGCAGGCGACTGTCAGCGAGTTGCTCTGAGTTATAGAGACACTTTTTTGTTGGTTCTCTGTGGTACGTGCGCTTCGGAAGGTTTTGGCTGTTTTATTATTTAGGAGTCTAGTCTTTTTTGGGTACTTTTTGGCTAGTTTATTGTTGACGTTTTCTATAGAAGGTAAGCTGACCTTAGCTAGACACTACATTCTTAACACGAAGTGAATGCTGTCTAATTTTTATTTGTCTGGGTGTTTTTCTATCTATAATATGTATGTATTTACAAAAAAAAAAAAAAAATGTATATAAGTAGTTTATCAGCCATCTCGTTACCATAACACAAGCATTAGGTTGCTTAGCTTGGGACTAGATGGCGTTGTGTGAAATGTCCAAGGATATTTATTTATTTATTTATTTATTTATTTCTTGAGATTAAAAATGAGGCTGATATTCTTAGTCACTCTTTATAAGCCGCTCCTTAATGGTTTAGGTTTGATTTTATTATTTTAGCCCACTGTTGATATAATAGCAGCTTATTTATCATTATTTTTATAATATACAGAACACCATGTTCGTCATCATCTGCTTTGCCTTTTCCTATCTATTTTTGGGGTCGGCTTCCAATCTAACCTAATGCAGCTCAATACCAGTATTTTATAATATGAAGTGGCTGCCTGTATGACCACCACCACACACCACACCACCACACCACCACACCACAGAATAAATAATAGTTGCCTCTACAACCCAGTTACTGTTATGTTTTTAATGTAGGTTAATAAAAATATGCTTAACATTTTACATCGAAAAATTGAAAATAGAACACTATCTTAAAATTGAAAATAAATGGTTTAGTTTCCATTTATTTTCAATTTTAAGATAGTGGTTCCTCGCAACATCTGAACCCACTATTACAAGTCGTAGGGATGTGCTGAATTTTTGACTGACTCGCATGTTTATTTTTTTTGTACGTTTTACGGTCGAGTAGTGTACGTTTATGTTTTATGGTCTCCTAGTCCGGGTTTCGGTGTAGGGATGTTTTCTTTTGAACTTTTAATTGAGGTAAGAGTTCTGACGGCTCGATGCTTGTTCCCATGTGTGTTTTGTATCCTTTTTATTAGCCTCCGTATAGCGTAGGTACTGAGAGGTGACTCGATATTGCCGAAGTTTCTTTTTTTTTGCGTTTTGTTTCGTGCCTGCAATATTGGCTGAACTATGATCTTTGTATGTGAATAAAAGCACTCTGTGTTGGTTTTTGGAGAATTTTGTTTAAAACGTCAAGAGTTTTAATTTATGCTTTATGAGCTTTCCAACGTTTAACTATAGAGATGTTAATTATATTGACTGCTATATCGATAATATTGATAACTACTTGAATTTATTACAATCAGCCGTGTTACCGTGCTTGATAAACAGCTCACCCTTTGACCATGACAAATGAGTTTACCTACTTAAGTAGTAGAGTACTATTAAGGAGGGAGATTGGTAGGTAAGCTGTAATGCACCAATATATTCCTACTTATCAACTATCCCAAAGAAAACTTCAATATCTATTCGACACAAATGTATGGGACGGCTAATTATTTTTCGCGATTACGATGTTGTTTTCATGGATAAAGTTGTTCAGGTTCATTGTCTGTATCACACCCTTAAACTTTACCACATCTTTCTGGTACTTAAACAAAAGAAACTATACCCGATTAAAACACATATATCATTACTCTAAACTTCAACTCACTAAATCTTCCTACAATCTACCATACACTCGCATATGTCCAAAGTTGACTACTAAAGAAAACTGTTCACGTGAACGCAGACTAAGTTCTCCGCTGAATCGGACGAATTGCGAAGTCCCGATCTCTGGTGATTTTCAATAGAGAAGTAATTCAAAGTTTGAAAGCGACATACGGAATTTATTACGACATGTTTGAGTTATTTTGCTTGTTGATGTTACGGTAAAAGGGGATATCTTTACGAGTTTAGAATTGTTGGGATTAGGACTGTTATTTGAAATTCTGGAATGTGTTTTTGATGATAGGTTGGATAAAGTAATCCTGTTCAAAACCAAAGTCACTGTGAAAGAAATCATTTGAAACTCGTCCGAGTTGTTGCCACTATATCTATTTCCACAGTCATTGCTGTGTTGGTGTTGTAAGTTGGAAAGTTAAATTTAAATTTTAAAAACCCTCGAGACATATTTACCCTCATTTCTGTTTGCTACTCCATCATCAGACACTGATTACCATCTATATATAACCTATTCAATGAGACCATTCTCTGCTGTAAGTTGGCGAGGAAGTTGGTTATCCTGCAAATTCCAGGTAATGTTGTAGCATCAGTTCATATTATTCCAATATAATTGAAGTAACAGGATACTAAATTTCGAGTCAATCAGACCTGTTGAAGATACTCACATCTGCCCAAAATTCTGTTCTTTCAGACTGCTCATATTTGATATGAGCAGTCTGAAAGAACAGAATTTTTCTCAGAACCTTTCTCATTTTAGAAAAGCAAACATTGCCGATGGATAGTGTACAGAACGCAGCCTTAGATAACTTAACATAACTCCTACTTAAACTTGTATCCTCAACCAAAGTACGTGAGGAGGTTCGTTCTGAATTACCTTCTACCAAATTCCTTTTACTTTACATTTTTCATCAATGTAATTTCTAAAGTAAAGAGGAGCTCGTGGCTAAGTAATAACAGCCGCACGGGTCGATCCGTCAGGTTAAGTCATGCTTGCCGGGGTTGCTCAGTAGATGGGTGACCATCTTTAGATACCGAGATTCCTCCGTGCCTCGGAAAGCACGTTAAGCCGTTGGTCCCGGCTGTTATTCGTGGATCTTTGACAGTCGTTACGGGCCGTCAGAAGCCCAAAAGTCTGACAACCAGTCTTACCAAGGGGTATCGTATTACCCAGTAACTGGGTTGTGGCGGTCAGATAGGCAGTCGCTCCATGTAAAATACTGGTATTCAGCTGCATCCGGTTAGACTGGAAGCCGACCCCAACATAGTTGGGAAAAGGCTAGGCAGATTGATTGATCAAAGTAATTCCTCCATCCGGCCTCAAACCACCTCTTGTCAAATCAAACCCTAAACTTCACAACAATAATTCCTATAATATTTCGCCCTCACAATTCCCTTCCCGTGATATATAGACCATACTAAGTAGTCCTCAGAGTGCGGATGAGTTTGGCTCGGATCCAGAACCGGATGAGTTGCTCCCAGTAACCAAACGTGAACGACATATTAAACGGTTTTTAGAGTCCATAAAATGTTATTGGTACTTGATAGTGTCGATATTTTGATAGTAAACAGGTAAAATGAGGTGGGGATTTAAATTTTATGTGGTGAGATTAGTGTGGCAGACGGTGGGTATAGGTTGTGGCGTAGATTTGGGATGAATTATAAGAATATGCACAAGTGATGTAATCTAAGTTCAATTGGCGCACTCTAACGTCGCTATTGTATAGACTTTACATAACATAATATCATGCCTGTATTACCCGAAGGATTAGGCAGATGTGTAAGCTGATCCCAACATAGTTTGGAAAAGGCTAAGCAGATGATGATGAGTTCGTATTGATACTAGAGAGGAGTGTTTGTTCTCAAGACAGCCCTGAGTATTGGCTTCTGTAATGTATGTAGTAGGTAATAAGATATTGAAGGTATATTGATATTGTTTAGTATAAGTCATTGTTAAGTCTACCTTCAATACTGTATTGAAGGTAGATAGTTGCCCTGATATGTCAGTCATTATACTTGTGCCTGTACGTGACTGCGTGTGTTATTTATTCCCGTATCCAGAGTGCTCCCAACCCGAGAATTGTTCAGCTTCATACGAGTATTATACTGTTAAGGCCACGCGGTAATCGACTTTTAATGATTTTAAACTGAATAATTCACGTTTATCCCCTCAAGTGTCGAATGCACTCCATGTGTGTATAAGGAAAAACCTTTAAATAGTGGTATATAAGCTTATATCGCATATATATGTATAAACGTAAAAAAACACCATTCGATGGAAAACATATCCTCATCAATAGTTGTGAACCTATAGGGTTCGCAACTAACCCCCAACACCCCACACCGCTGGGGTTTTGGGTCTAAAAATAGCCCAAACTCAGACACGTGAGAGGTTATATGAGTAGTAAAAGAATATCGCGATAAGACCCGTTTCGATAGTGTTTTATAATGTATATGAGTAGTGTTAATGATTTGGAAAAAAATGTATGTTAAATTAGACCATTTTTTAAATAACTTAGTGAATATTTTAGAAAAGTTTATATTACATAGTGTAATTAATTTGTAAAAAAAAAATTCTAACGCTGATAAAAAACTGAGAATCACATAAAAATATCAAGCGTATTTTTACGAAACCTTCACCATTATAAAGTTAATATAAGTGTTTTAATACAATACCTTTTGTTCTATGTATAATAAATTAATAATGCGTCTAATTTGGGACAGCGCTCCTTGATGGGCGAGTCCTATTACTGGGTGTACGTACGACGCATTGCGTGAGCTCAGCACAGAACAAGCAAGCTAACTACTCAATGCTGTTGGCATAATTATATCTGCGTCTTAAGAGTATGGCCAGTCAAAGTAGGTACGGTAGGTAGGCGAGTGATTTATTCCGTAAAGTAGGCAAAAGGTCAAACAGAATAATAATTTCTGAAAATACAGGAAACAGCTTCTTAAAATCAGTAACATTAATCAAGTTCATTTCAATTTATTGTAAGCAGCCCAGGTACGTACAACAAATTCATATTCATCTATGTATTTTCTTTGTTAACGAGCTTGGTGAAGCCACTTCCCGGAATTGAGATATTGTTGCTCAACTTGCAACCTTGTTCCGTTATATTTACCGGGAATTTTCTCGAATTTCCTCGAATTACCTTGGAGGTGTTTTCGTAAATAATGGAGTAATATTTGCTTATTAAAGGAAAACATTTGTTTTAGAGGATTCTGTCTAATTCACAGAATGGCAATGTTGGACACGATGAGGAAATTAACTCAATTTATTTTGAGCAACGTAAACACAGCACCTGGTAAACTTTGTCATACCGAGGTCTGTCGGGCGTTGACGTCGCTACAAATAAGTTGAATATTAAGAGCCATTTCACCAAATTTTAACGAATTTTTAATATTGCAGTCGTAGTAAAATAATGCGTTCACGATACGTGAGCTCGGACATCAGGAGGCGGGAAAAAATGGCACAGGTCCTTCCTAGATGGGCGCTCGCGCTGTAATAATCGGTGCCCGCTTAAGCAACGTAATTTATTCTAATTTAGAGTGATGTTAATAACGTTATTATGTCTAAATAAATGAAGGGATTTTAATAAAACTTTAGAATTAGTTTTGTTAAAGAACATAGTTTATTTTGACATATTTTTTAAAATTTAATTACGCGTTATTCAAACCAAAAAATCGCGATTAAATAGCGGTATAAAACGTAAAAATTGCCCCGAGACTTTATTTTTTTACTAATTAATGTTATTAATAGTCGATATTCTAGTACATTAAAAGTCAACAAAATTATATGTCTGATGCTTTATGTATTTTTAAAAGTAAAATTTATGAATATTAATGATAGATTTAGGAGTCTGAAATTGACTCTGCGATGATTTTTCTGCAAACTAGTTGTGGGAGATTAATCGCCACAAAGTAAACAAATAAGTTTTTGTAAATGTGTTACATTAACATTCAATACGAAAGATTGGTCTTTCTTTTAAATGTATTGAACAATGTCAGAGTTTTACCTAAGATGGTAAATTAGGCGACTAAAATCTTAGATATTCGCCCGAAAACGTGAAATGGCTCTTAAGGGTGTGTTGCACCATCTTACTTTAACAATAACAAACATCGCATGTTCGACAAAAAATGGGTTGCTCCATTTGATAATTTGTTAGCTGACGTCATAACTTCACCTGTAACCTTAACCACCCACGCTTCACTGCTTAGGGTGGGTTGCACCATCTTACTTTAACATCGCACCTTCAGTTCGATGAGTTGGTATCAGAATGACTGGATCGCAAATTGACCACGTCGCTCTTAGTCCAAATCTCAAAATGTCTAAATCTCAAAATACCTATAGATAGTGCGCGAGTTGAATGCAGTCGGGGTCTGAGGTAAAGAGCGCCCCGCTATCCGCACGCCCCACTTCACGCGCCTGCAGTGTAGTGCTAATTATAATTAGGTCACAGCACTACCGCATTCCTAAGCTCTGCATTCAACTCGCGCGCTATCTGTAAGTCGCAAAATGACTACATCGCTTTTAGTCCGCATTATGTTTGTTATTGTTAAAGTAAGGTGGTCAACCCACCCTTGTTAAAGTTCCTGTTAGAAAAAAAATAGGTTGTTCCATTTGATAATTTGTTAGCTGACGTCATAACTTTACCTGTAACCTTAACCACCCACGCTTCGCTGCTTAGGGTGAGTTGCACCATCTTACTTTAACATCGCACCTTCAGTTCGATGTTTGTTATGGTTAAAGTAAGATGATCAACCCACGCCTGTTAAAGTTCATGTTAGAAAAAAAATGGGTTGTTCTATTTGACAATTTGTTAGCTGACGTCATAACTTTAACTGTAACCTTAACCGCCAACGCTTCGCTGGTTAAAGTCATTGTTAAATATCTGTTACTTCTGTCAGACGCGTCGAATGTCATGTCCCTGCTCCAAACCTTAACTATTACATTTGACGTGACGGTGCAACAGCAGGTAGTCATTCTATGGTCATATTAACTTTGACGGAAACTCTATCGTAGCCCTTGGTGCAACCCACCCTTATTAAATAAAAATAAATAATAAATTATGTTTTTTTATTTCAGAAAAACACATTTACGGTGCACAAAAACAATTGTTATGTTAAATGTTGAATAACTGTCACTTCTGTCAGACGCACCCACCCTGATAACTTTAACTAAGCTGATGAATAGCCGGTGCAACACATTTCACAGTGACCGTTTAAAGTCAGCGTTACAGTTACTGTCGACATAAACCTTTACTTCAGCTACTATTACGGTGCAACCCAGCTTTGTCTCTTCAATATGAATCAACCCATTTTTCAACCTATGTGATTTGAAGTTTTTTTTTAAATTTTAGTGCATTTTCCCACTTTCTCTTCATGTGAAAATTACTTGGGAATTTGTTAACGCCTATTTGTTTGCATCCAAAGGCTACACAACGACCCATTATATTCATAAAAGTTACAAAAACACAAAATATTGTTTAATTTCTATTTAGTTTGACAGTTCGTTTGTAACAAACATTTAGCGCCACCTACGCGGAACTAATTTGACAGTTTTCTTCTTCATTGGACGTAAGGTATCAAAATCTACAGCTTTGCATCCTCATTATTATTGAGACGTAACTGTACAAACTCACTTAAGTTTGTTTACAGAGAAGCTACCTACTCAAAGGTAAACCTTACCGAAAATACTCAAAAACTTAATCCCTACTACCTGTGTTCAAGGAGTTTCAAGTCCCAAGTTTTCCCTCTGTCTAGTCCAACACTTTACCCGGTTAGACCAACACAATGTTGCTACGAAATTATTAATCGAGTTTCATCAAAACTTGGGCAAAGTTGTAACTCAATCAAATTATGCGCACACCCTGTATAGGAGAGGGAACATCCTGTATAGCCCACTCTAAGATTCGCGTTCATTAGGCGGTGCTCATTTAGTGAGCATGTGACCTATATCAGCCAGTGTGGTCTCTGGGATGAGCGTATTCAGTATGTTTTAGAGTTGAAAGTTGATGAAGTTTTGTTGCGTAGAAGATCAACCTTATCAGAATAAATTGCCACATTAACACACCAATATTATACAGGCGAAAGTTTGTGTGTGTTTGTACGTTTTTTATTTCTTCACGCTCAAACGGCTAGACCGATTTGAATGAAATTTGGTATGTAGATAGCTTATACCCTGGATTACCACCGTCCTCAAGGAAGAGTTTTGGCCGAAGGGTGTCGTGTATCGGCGATTCCGCGGAAGGTTACGCGACACCACGCAGCGCAGTACGACGCCGTCTCTTCGTATGCAATAAGTAGTTTATTTTTGTGTTTTTTTATAAATATGTATGATAGTCTGTAAGGTATTTATGTTATGGGTCTTAGTTACCCGAAATAAATGATATATTGTTGTTGTTGTTGTTATAGGCTACTTTTTATCCCGGTCTATGCGAGTGACACCTCGGGGCGCAACTTGTTTTCTAAATATGTATTATTATATGGAAGTCTGACAAGCAGTCTTACCAAGGGGTAGCGTACTACCCAGTTACTGGATTGTGGAGGTCAGGTTGGCAGTCGCTCCATGTAAAATACTGGTATTCAGCTGCATCCGTTTAGACTGGAAGCCGACACCAACATAGTTGGGAAAAGGCTAGCCAGATTTTTGTATCAATATATAAAAGTTCTTTCTACCTTTCGAACAGTCTTACCAAGGGGTATGGTGTTACCCAGTAACTGGGTTGTGGAGTTATGCGTAACGCTATAAGTAAAATATTGGTATTCGTCTGCATCCGGTAAGACTTTTTTTTGGGCGGAGAAATGCTCATGCATTCTGCACTACCACGGGGAGATAATGCAGTTATGTGGGACTCTAACCAATACTCCAACCCACTAAAACTCCACGGTGTCCTCCTCTGCCGCTTACGGCGGGAACACGGGCACGCGTTAGCACTCATCTGCAAACCACGGCTGTCCATCACCAGACCCTCCTCTGGAGAATACTCCCCATCACGCATCAGAACACATTGCACGCCGTGAGCCTGGAAGCCGACCCCAACATAGCTGGGAAAAGTCTACGCAGATAATGATGTAAGGTCTTTCTACAAATCATTTTATAACAACGTTTGCTAATAAATAATGGATTTATCACCTGTTACCAAGTTAATTCAAGTTCTTATAATCTAGTGGGGAATTATGGAAATTTAAACGTATGGACTCTTCAATATGTTGGCTAGTTGCCCGTTTTTAAACTGCAGTGTCGCGAACTGCTACAATATGACATACTACAATTTTGCTTTGTTATAAACTCATCATTATCTCTTTGTAAAATGTCGTGGGGAATGTTTTAATGTACGAATGTGTATGGCTATAAGAGTAGTGGACAAAAGAAACGTTGGATGAACTGTAGTGTGTGAAAGATGATAATGGCTAGATAGGGAATGACTACCAAGATGACGACTAATGTAGAAGTTATGGAAGAAAAAACCCGTCAAGAGCGAGTCGGACTCGCGCACCGAGGGTTCCGTCCCGATTTCTGAAAAAGTGTGCTATTTAGAGACATCGTTTTATATTTCCTGTTAGTTAGAGTTAAGGGGGGGGGGGACGGTATTTTTTTTACATTTTTCATCAAAAGTCAAAAACTATGAGGCCTGAAAAAAAATTGTTAAGAATGTGTAAACAGCACTCTTTCATATGATACCCCACATGTCCTAGTAGCTCTACTTTGAATTTTTAAGACCCCCTTGTTACAAAAAAAATATAAATATTTTTACTTCTTTCTTATTTGCAAAATAGTTGGGTAAACGTCATCTAAAATTGTTCCAAATTTCAAGTTGATAGCATTAGTAGTTCCTGAGATATCCAGCTGTGACAGACAGACAGACAGACAGACAGACTGAGTCACACCATAAGGGTTCCTTTTTTACCATTTTGGTACGGAACCCTAAAAACCGGCCAAGTAGGTATGGACCACGCACAATGAAGGGTTCTGTAGTTAGGATGAATTTATCCTAGGAACAAACTTAACATTTTAGTTGAAAACAAGTTCTCATACATTGCTCCATACATTCCCCAACTGTAAATGTAAGTTTCTACTCACAATATTGAGAGATTTACCATATTATTTTAAGTTTTTGATCACAGAAGTTCTTATGTGTATTGTGTACCAACTACTAAATCGGTCCATTAGCTTCGGAGCAAATTGGTTGTGACAGACGGACAGACAGACACACGAGTGATACTATAAGGGTTCCATTTTTTCCTTTTGAGGTACGGAACCCAAAAAAACACTGCAAAAAAAAAGGAAACAAATCGCATTCGGCCATCCAAACTCCTACAGACCGCTAAAACTTCCAAAAAATGTATATAAGTAGTTTATCAGCCATTTCGTTACCATAACACAAGCATTAGGTTGCTTAGCTTGGGACTAGATGGCGTTGTGTGAAATGTCCAAGAATATTTATTTATTTAAACAATTCGTACTGCACAAACTCCCATAACTTGCACCATAAGTCAGTATGCGTTGTACAACAGTCACCCTTTTAGTGCGACAGGAGTTTTAGTAGGCCGAGCGTTTGTGGGTGCATTGTGGCCGTCCTCTCGCTACTCTGGGCAGGGTGTGTGTATGTGTTTGTGGCGGGGTGTGTGTATGTCTTTATACCTGTGAATGTTAATTTGTGCGGTTTCGAATTAATTGTAGAACTGTAGGACTGTGGTGTTCATTGGGATGGGTGTTTTGTGTGTTAAATGCGACTGCATTTATTACATACCTACTTCTTTGTTAAATGCAGCAGTGAGTGGAAAAGCCGGGAGGCCGTAAAAAGACATAGAGTGAACTTATTGGTGATGTTCGTCAGAAAGGTCAGGTGCGTAGTACTCGCAACCGGTGTGCGTGTGTGACCAGATGTATGACCGTAAACGAGGCACAAGGAGTATGTAAGGATGGTAGCAGGCGGCGTTCTGTAGTTTCTGCCTAGCCCCATGGGAAGAAGCAGTGAATGTATGTATGAAGCTTATTCTTACTCTTTATGAGTACGCTTAACGTACGCTCTATTTTCGGGGATTCCTAGTGTTATGTGTATAAGATTATCAGTAAAATAAATAATTTAGACACGTTTTTAAAACCGTTCAAGACTTATTTCCCTGACTGGAGTAAACCGAAGAGAAAGTAGTGCCATCACACTATCACGCTTATATTAAAGTTTGTGAGTGTGTGGGGGTGTGTTTGTGTGTTTTTAACTTCTTCACGCTCAAACGGCTGTACCGATTTGTATGAAATATGGTATGTAGATAGCTTAGGATTAATACATAGGCAATATCCTAAACTAACTAAAACTATTAAAACACTAAAATATGGCGTCGAAAAATTCCTCCGCATCGCTGTCGACTGGTAAGGGACTGGCGGCATTGCCACGTTGTATGGCAATGCTAATCCTCTGGCCAAGGTAAAAGCCAGCCCTTCGGTCTTGGCTACTTTTTGTACCTGTCTACGCTCGTGAAACCGCGGAGCGCATCTAGTTACTACTAAATACCAATAAATTCCTACAAATTACACATCCACCTTCAAAAATAGCTACACACACAAACACGAAACTTATTTATTAAACACACAACATACGTTAAACAACGTTATGCAAACTAAACGCCGAGACATTCGGTAAATGCGCCAAACGCGCCAACTCCAAGCAAATATTATGCTAATAAAATTACATAAGTTTTTATTAGACAAACAGTAAAAGAAACTGTATTAAATAAAGGGGAACGTTGTATCGTTACAATAAGTAAACTTTGTAAGTGAAAAGTTGGACAAAATTGGCAGAGTACAGTCAACAGCGCATATTTGTGTAAGGAGGCAATTATTTTGTTTTATGTGCCAATTGAATTTCATGACAATTTTTAAATACAATTTGCAGGTCAGGCATATCTATAGTAATTGAAAAATCCTAGCAAGGCTCCCATCATAAACTATGTTGGGGTCGGCTTCAAGTATAACAATATGCAACTGAATACCAGTTTTTTACATAGAGCGACTGCCTATTTGACTTCCACAAATCAGTTATTGGGTAAAAGTGGTTGTCGGACTTTCAGATTTCTGACGACCAGTAACGACTGTCAAAGATCCACGAATGACAGCCGGGACCAACTACGGGTTAACGTGCTTTCTTCCCGAGCCACTGTAAAATCCTTGCAAGTTATGGGCATAGAATAAGAAGTTTTTATTCTATGATGACGAGGCCTTTACGGTCTCGTGTCATTTAGAAAACTGTTGGCGACATTAGGCAGCAGAAGACTGACTACTGATCAGGGCTGGGCCAGAATTAATTAGAGTTCCATAAACGAAAATCAGTGGTATCCAAGATCCTGAAAAAAGTTTTATTGGCTTCAGCTATGTTTTCTCTCGTAGCTAAGTAATAATAGCCGCACGGGTGATGAATCGCCATCAGGTTAAGCTACGCTTGTTGGGGTTTGTCCGTGGATGGGTGACCATCTTCTATGTTAGATGGTATGGTTTCCGCACTAGTCCTTCATATGGACCATGGTGCGTGAAACGTGACCATCTTTACATAATTCAAGACTCCTCCGTGCCACGTTAAGCCGTTGGTCTCAGCTGTCATTCGTGGATATGTTACCGTCGTTACGGGTCGTTAGAAGCCTGAAAGTCTGACAACCAGTCTTACAAAGGCTAGGTATTTACCCAGTTACTGGGTTGTGGAGGTCAGATAGGCAGTCATTCCATATACAATACCGGTATCCAGCTGCATCCGGTTAGACCGGAAGCCGACCTTAACATAGTTAGGAAAATGCTAGGCCGATTGATTGGCTATGTTTTGAACCCACAATCCAATGAGTACCTGAGATAAAGTGGGTTTTATTGTTATCCAGATCTCACGACATACTTATTAAGAGCACTTTTTGCACACACATTCACTTTTCATTTTCAATTACTTCTGACTGTACAATAGACTATGCCTACCCTACCTTGAGCGTGAAAAAAGTGTGTTTACGGTTAAATTTTATGAATTAATGCGGATTATAAAAATAAAGTAGTGGGGTAAGATGCTGTTAAAAGGAGGAATATGTTTTTCGTAATGCACATCAAATTTTGTGCGAGGAGTTTAAAGGGAGGATAAGGGAAACTGGTTCTGTGTATAATGCTTCCATAAGGAAGTTGGTTGTGGTAATAATATTTTTACTTTTCGCATTATGTAGGTAGCTACTTACGGGTTGTTCCCAATGAGTCACACTGTAACATGTCACAGTGTGACTCGTTGGGAAAAATTGTTTATTTTGTTCACAATGAGTCACACTGCGCCGAGCACCTCGATTGGCAATGCCTTACTACTACTTTTTTAAATAAATAAATAAATATCCTTGGACATTTCACACAACGCCATCTAGTCCCAAGCTAAGCAACCTAATGCTTGTGTTATGGTAACGAGATGGCTGATAAACTACTTATATACATTTTTTTTTGTAAATACATACATATTATAGATAGAAAAACACCCAGACTCGAAACAAATACTTGTAGGTCGTACAAATAATTGTTGCGTGCGGGAATCGAACCCGCGACATGCTGCGCAGCAGTCAATCGCTCAACCACTGCGCCAACCGTGTCGTAAAATAGTCCCATCATTTTTTTTTAATACATGTAAAACTCGCAACTTGAACGGACGAACAGGACGCAAGTTCCAACATGATCGGTAGTGGGGCGTGCACTGACTGATTCGCTCGCTATGGTAGTAAGGCATATTTGACAATCGAGGTGCTCGGCGCAGTCTGACTCGTTGGGAACAGAACGAACAATTTTTCCCAACGAGTCACACTGTGACGTGTTACAGTGTGACTCGTTGGGAACAACCCTTTTTTTACCGTCGGTTAAAAATACGAGGAACTAGAACAATTTAATTTTACGGATACCAGTAAAAATGTAAATAATAAGAAGTAGCTGTAGCTCAAAGCAAGCTTGACGGTACTCGCAGTATATGTTATAACCGGGTCAGTAACCTTCTCGCTGCAGAGGCAAGCTTGGTTGCATAAAGGCTCTTACAGACAGAGGCGATATCGCGTCGCGACGCGATAATTTTCTACGGATATAATATCGAAATATCGCGTCGCGACCGCGATATCGCCTCTGTCTGTAAGAGCCTTAACGCGGAATTAAAATTAATTATTTTACGGACTACCTTTTTAAAACAGGCAAAGATGTGTTTATCATGTTGTATTATATATTTATTAAACACAAATACAAAACAGGAAATCGAATGCTAAAAATGTTAAGATGGACTTGAAAAATTTTTTTTTATAAGAACAAAAACAACCGATTTCCAAAGACTACGAAGTGAAAAAAAACTTTAATAAAAAAAAACGTATTATTGAAGCTAACAAACAACTATCAAAGCAAAGTTAAAAGTTACATAGGAGTTAAAGTTTACATAGGACCAATTTCGAGGTATTTTCCCGAATAAAATAAGAATCTTTCAATTTGGACAACTCTGTAAAAAGTTATGCGTGGTAACACATAAAAAAAAAATTACTTACGTGTCGACTTCAGAACCTCCTCCGTTTTTTCGTCGGTTAAAAATGACTTACATTTAATTTCAGGCCTTCTCAGAAGAAAGAGTTGGAAACAAAGTTTCCCTGTTTCACATATCATCGCTAATCTAAGTGACGTAACTGATTCGAAGAAAATTTTACAGGGCAATCTATTTTCCTTTTTTTTTTGTAAACTGTAGATATATCGGTCTCGATTTTTGCGTTATCATGGGGACCGTAAAGGCTCCTACAGACAGAGGCGATATCGCGTCGCGACTGTCGCGCCGCGATATTGCGATATTATCGCGTCGCAACACCTTTCACACTAGCGCGGCGCGATATCGCGTGGCGATATTATCGCCAGGCGATATCGCGGCGATATCTAACCTAACTAACCTAACCTAACCTAACCTAACCCAGGACAGTTTCATTCGACGGTTCGTCGAAAAAAAACCCAACCAACCAAAACTAAGTAAGTACCTACCTAATTGAACGCAATTTTTTCCTGCTGCGAATTTTTACATGCGTCCGTGGTCCGTAACGAACACCACACGATGGGGTGGTAGGGTGGTGGGTGGTGGTAGGTACCTAAACTTGACCACACAACACGGAAAAAATAATAGTAGGTACTACGTTCGTAACACAGCAGTTCGGACTCTTCGAACGTGCTATTTACTAGATGTTTAATGTCATTGCTATTATACTATTCTGACGACACGGTTGGCGCCGTGGTTGAGCGATTGACTGCTGCGCAGCATGTCGCGGGTTCGATTCCCGCACGGAACAAATAATTTGTACGACCTACAAGTATTTGTTCCGAGCCTGGGTGTTTTTCTATCTATAATATGTATGTATTTACAAAAAAAAAAAAAAAAAAAATGTATGTAAGTAGTTTATCAGCCATCTCGTTACCATAACACAAGCATTAGGTTGCTTAACGTTGTGTGAAATGTGCAAGGATATTTATTTATATACATATTTATATTTATTACGAAGTATTCATTTAAAAATCAAGATTTTTTAAATAACTTAGTTACCTTTAACCCTTCAAGTGTTGAATGCATCCCATGTGTGCATAAGGACAACCCTTTACATAGTAGTATATAAGATTATATCATATATAATATAAACGTAAAAAAACATCATCCTATGGGAAACCATCATCATTAGTTGTGAACCTATGGAGTTCGCAACTAACCCCCCTCGCCCCGCGTGTCAAATGCACCCCATGTGTGCAAAAGGACAAAACTTAACATAATAGTTATATATAAGCTTATATCAGAGGAGCTCGTGGCTAAGTAATAACAGCCGCACGGGTCGATCCATCAGGTTAAGCTACGCTTGCCGGGGTTGGTCCGTGGATGGGTGACCATCTTTACATACCGAAACTCCTCCGTGACTCGGAAAGCACGTTAAGCCGTTGGTCCTTGCTGTCATTCGTGGATCTTTGACAGTTCGTGGATCTTCGTTACGGGTCGTCAGAAGCCCGAAAGTCTGACAACCAGTCTTACCAAGGGGTATCGTATTACCCAGTAACTGGGTTGTGGAGGTCAGATAGGCAGTCGCTCCATATAAAATACTGGTATTCATCAGCTGCATCCGGTTAGACTGGAAGCCGACCGCAACATGCTCATAGTTGGGAAAAGGCTAGGCAGATTGTTTTGATAAGCTTATATCACATAAATACGTATAAACGTAAAAAAACATCATCTGATCATCATTCGGAGAGGACACGCACGCGGCGCGCGCGCCGCGCGCGCTCCCTTTCGGTCGCTCAGTGCGCTGCGCGCTATGGCGGCGGCCAGACGTGTGATGCGCTCGTATGATAATAATGATTGTGTAGGTCACTACAGTGTGTACTGTGTCGACATAGTTGGGAAAAGGGTAGGCAGATGATGATTTTTACGGACTTCTTAGTTTCCAATTTACCGTGATTTCGGAAAAGTTAATTTTATTTTACGTATAGGTACTTGTAAAAGCACATTATGTAGTGTACATTATGGCCTTGTATGAGAAGGTAACTACCTACTCATAAAAAGGGCTAGATGATTTCAAAATTATAAGTAAGTAGGTAACTTACTCAAAAATACCTACTAAAAAGTTTCGCTATGCACGAAATTCTTCGATTCTACGTAAACAATGGAAGGTACAGTTGGAATGAAAAGTGTTTGAATTCAAGTTAAATTTTTTATAGCGCTATTCGTATAAGTGTAAGCGTCTGTAAGTTAAAATTTGTTTTGTCTCGTTCTGACTATCAATGATAGATGAATTTCAGAGCGAAATGTTTATGACTGGGGATTAACCGGGTAATTACCCGGTTAGTCCCGCTATACTCTAGTCCCGCTATGCTCGACTCGTAAAATACCTACTAAAAAGTTTCGCTATGCACGAAATCACATTCGCGGGCAGTCATGAAGAAAACTGTTAGTGTGTTCCTTAAATTTTGTGGGTCCAGTATTGACTTACAGCTCTATTCATAAACATTTCGCTCTGAAATTCATCTACCATTGATAGTCAGAATTGATGCGGCACGCACGTCTGCCTGCGTTCCTGATTCCTGCTGAGTCCTGACCAAAGCAGGCGATTTTTAGGGTTCCGTACCTCAAAAGGAAAAAACGGAACCCTTATAGGATCACTCGTGTGTCTGTTTGTCTGTCTGTCTGTCCGTCTGTCACAGCCAATTTACTCCGAATCTGGTACACATATGGATTTCTGTGACCCAAACACGTATGACTAAAGTAAATAAATGAATTTTGAATATGGGGGTCACTTTTAGGGGGCAAAAAAGAAAAAAAAAAGTTTTGCTAACGGTATCAATTTTTTTTTTATAATTTTTAAATAAATCGTTTTAAAGTTATTTAAGAAAATAGACGAAAATTTACCATTCCCCCCCCCCCCTTATCTCCAAAACTACTGAGCCTAAAATGTAGAAAAAAACACAGAAAATAGTTCCATACCTGTAGAAAAATAACATGGTAAATCTCTCAATATAGTGAGTACAAACTTACGTTTACTGTTGGAATATATGGGAGAACATGTTTTTCAACTATAATGTTAAGGTTGTCCTTGGGATAATTTCATAAGACCAACTACGGAATCCTTCATTGTGCGTAGTCCGACACGCACTTGGCCGGTTTTTTTACGGGCCCGTGCGAACTCAAGTAAGTACTTATAGAACGTCGTATTCGCATTCATTCGGCGCTCAACTCCTAGGTTGCAAATCAAAATGTGTGAGCTGCGCAATAAAAAATCACGTCGGGGTCGGGAAAATCGCGCCCGTGCAACATATAAGTACGTATTGTACCACTTTGTATTTGTTCCATTCAAAGCGCGGCACGCATTTTTTTTACTGCCGCAATTTTGTACGTAGACCGTACGTCTGTGCTAAGTACCTACTTAGTTTTAATTAACGTTTTATTCCAAAGTTAAATAAAATCATAAGCAAAATAGTTGTGTACTTATGTCATTGCAATGTTGATGATTTTGTTGATTAGATTTTTGTTTTGATGATTCTTAATAAGTAAATTGAATTACTTAACTAAAAAAACAATAATTTCTCCATTTCAAACTAAAATGTCCTAACAAATGTTAATCATTCATCATACCTTATTGCACTGAACTCTTATGAGATACATTAATAAGAGGAAATGGGGGCAGCCAGACTTTTGAAAATTAGGTATTTTAAGAAGGTATTGCTGTCGCTCTGCGAGCGCTCCGCCCTCGAATTCGTGCGATAAGGACAACTGCAGATCCGACTAAATAGCCTATGTAAAAAGTCACATTTCGAGGTTTGGCTCTCGCTTATTTCCTCCTCCAATATTGGACCAATTTAAAAGATATTTCATAAACTGAATAAAAAGGATATATACTATGCCCCTATGTTTTTCTTTTTTCGTTAATAGTTGTCAAATTGGTACACTAGGCGTAAGTATGTGATATTTATATTTCTGTAAAAATCATTGCTTTATGGTCATTAAGGCCAGGATCTTTCAAGCGCCGTAGGTATTAATAAACGCTTACCGCAGCCCCCGCAAGCAGTAGCGATACGTAATAAATTACGATGCGCGGGAAACGCGCGCCAAGCGCACCGCTCATGAGTTCATGAACTCGAGTAGGTACTATGTTGCGTCACAGAATAGAGCAATGCAGTAGATAAACTTGAACTGATTAGTATACTTAAGTTTATTTTGTTTTATTTTTCTAGTAAGTATTTTTGAAAGTTTTAGACAGATTAGGTATGCATTGTAAACTTGAACAGTTAAAATAAATAAAAATAACTACTTAGACTTATTTATTTTTGTGAATAAGGTGGATTTAAAATCTGACTGACACGAAGACCTTATATACCCGTACGATTCAAAACTACGCGCCGCGCACCATTTTACTTTACGTTCATTCCCCACGACAGCGACACCACTAAAAACGATACCACTGGCATGGTATCGTGGGGAATGACAGAAACTACTATTCCCCACGCCATGCGACACCATCGACTGTATTGTGCTGAATGTGCTGTTAGTGATGTCCAGCTACATAACAATGATGTGTTACATAACAATTTAGACCTTATTCATGTTTTTTTGTTAAATTTAGCTTCCAGACCATTTACCAAGTATCTTGGACCAAAAAACAAATGGTTTGTAAAATGTCAATAAGGTCGAAATTAGCTTGACACCCTAGAAATGATGTGCATAATAATGTAGACACTTTCTGAGGTGTCAAGCGGCGAATCTAGACCGTATTGACATTCATGTTTTTTTGTTAAATTCAGCTTCCAGATCATTTACCGAGTATTCTGGACCAAAAAACAAAGGGTTTGTAAAATGTCAATAAGGTCGAAATTAGCTTGACACCCTAAAAATTATGTGCATAATAATCTAGACACTTTCTGAGGTGTCAAGCGAATTTAGACCTTATTGACATTCATGTTTTTTTGTTAAATTCAGCTTCCAGATCATTTACCGAGTATTCTGGACCAAAAAACAAAGGGTTTGTAAAATGTCAATAAGGTCGAAATTAGCTTGAGACCTTTATCGTTTTCTGCGAACTCAAATACCACGAAATGACACCCATGTCGAAAAATTTGAATATTTTCGCAGCCGCCATCTTGGATTTTCATTTTGACCCCACTATCGTTTTCAGCGTCCTCAAATACAAAAAAAAAATAAGAAGATACCTAATTAGAAAAAAAACTTAATTTAAAAAAAAACTTATTTATGTAGGTATACAGAAAAATACATTTGAGGGCCTACTTATATTCTGAACATCCCTGCCCAACCCTTTGAAATAATTCAGGCGTGATGTTATGAAGAAATCTCATTTCCTATCCGATATTCATTATAAAACCACCCGTAGTAACTTTATTCTGTGGCACCTACCTATTTGAGATTTGAAAATAGTGAACCAAAAATTTGCGCGTCAGGCGGCTTTATAAGCTCCAGTGTAGGGTTCAAATTCAACTGTTTTACACACTTGATGTGATTGGTAAACATAGGCCGTGATAAAAATAAATACCAATAAAGCTTTTGCGCGCGTGACGTCTTTATTTACATAGGCATAGCGTTTAAATTCAACTGTTTTCAACACATGCTAATGTGTGCCGGTCGCAGCCGGTGACAGAAGTTAGAAGAAGAATTGGTTATTTTGAAAACTTCAAATTTCTTTAGCGCGCAATGGAAATCGTACAAAACGTGAGGTCACTGGGGTCGCGGGTTGTCTGAAGGGGTTACCGCGGCCCTGGCATAGGCAACTGAAGGAACACGGGTGGGTTTTAGTCAGTAAAAGTCTGACACGCCCTCCCGCTCCAGCCAGAGCGGGAGAAGTTATTTGATGATTTCCCACCCTCAAAAAAAAAAAAAAAAAAAAAAAAAAAAAAAAAAAAAAAAAAAAAAAAAAAAAAAAAGGTCACTGACACAATCGAGACACCGCCGACACTGCCGCGCGCGCGGGCGCCAAGCTCTCCGTACGGCCGAGTCAAGGGATTTATGGGTTAAAATCTAGAATCGTTTGGCAGGAGGATTGGGGTGGGGGTGGTGTGGGGGGTGGAGGGGGGTACCCTGAGCCCCCCCCACCACTCCCATGAAAAGGTAATGCACCGTTCTTGAGAAAAACTAATTATTGTAACCTAACCTCAAAACACTTTAAAGTTACTTTTAGTATCGTATGGCAGAAGTAGGGGTTGAGGGGGTGGGGGGTACCCTAACGCACCCTCCCCCACCACTGCAATGTAAAGGTAAGCACCATTCTTGAAAAAAAAAAACTAATTATTGTAACCTAACCTCTAAACACTTAAGTTGCTTCTGCAACGTCTCCGGCGCTGCGGGAAGTGCAGCCCCTTCGCCCTTACGTAACAAAGGACAGGCACCCATGCTCACCTCCGCAGTTTCGGTTTGCTGGTCGCCTCCGGCGACCAACCTCAGCCGCTGCGGCTCGCATGGGTGCCTAACCTTTGTTACAGCGGGCGGGGGCTGCTCTCCCTCCGCGCCTCCGGGTTTTTATATACACTCTAGTATGCCAGCCAAAAGACTACGTAAAGTCGGGGTGCCCCGATTCGGTTTTGGGACAGATTCGACCTATTTTAACTATAAAGTGGGGTGCACACTAACTTCCTTCTGAGCAGAATTTCTAGGTTGAATGACACTGACTTTTTTCTTTTTGCGTTTCGTTTCACGTATTTTACACGACATTTTACACCGCAGACAATATATTGATACAAATTTGGTTGTCAATCGCCCATTTTGACATTTCATTTCACTGTTTATCTGATTTGAGGTTAGAAATATTTTTTATTAATTTCTCAAAAAATATGCATTACCTTGTAATGAGAGTGGTAGCGTTATAATCAGGGACCCAACCCCTACCAACTTTCACCCCATTCACCCCCCTCCTCCTGCCAAACGATTCTAGATCCAACCCCATTCTGCACTTATTCTGCCCCGCATTTCATCAGCACTGTCACATTCTCGATCAAACACTCTTTCTTCACATACCCCCACGAGACCCCCACAAAAAGAAACGAGCACTGTACACGTATGCGTCAGGCATTGTTTAAAAGTAAAAAACAATAAAACAGCACTAAAAACTTATCAATAATAACTAATAACTAGTTATTATTGATACACGAAAACTAACAAATAAACAAAACAGTATTAAATTCGGTAGAATAGCTGCGTGCGTTCGCCCACGAAGTCGGAACGGAACTAACTGACTGGGTTCCCCGTTCCTAGAAGATCAAACATGCCACGTCGCCTTGTTATTATTTTTTGTTTTTGGTATAACGTAATCGACGCCAGGCCTAAAGAAAATGTGACCGTGTTGTGTAAACATTTCAATTTTGTTGCTACGTGCTACGTACAAAATTATTGTAATGAACTAATTAACAAAATTGCTTGTAAAGTCAATGTCTTTGTACATAACCAACTTTTTAAACTTTTCTTTTCCAATCACAGTAGATATCTAAGTATTTCTTCGTTAAGGGTCTCAAGGTTAAGTAAAATAAACTGGATTTTTCTGATTTGTGAGCATAATTTGCGAACATTCGGATCAAAATTATTATTGTAACCGTGTTTCAGGGGAAAAAATTTGAGGAGCTCGTGGCTAAGTAATAACAGCCGCACGGGTCGATCCGTCAGGTTAAGCTACGCTTGCCGGGGTTGGTCAGTGGATGGGTGACCATCTTTACATATCGAGATTCCTCCGTGCCTCGGAAAGCACGTTAAGCCGTTGGTCCCGGCTGTTATTCGTGGATCTTTGACAGTCGTTACGGGTCGTCAGAAGCCCGAAAGTCTGACAACCAGTCTTACCAAGGGGTATCGCATTACCCAGTTACTGGGTTGTGGAGGTCAGATAGGCAGTCGCTCCATGTAAAATACTGGTATTCAGCTGCATCCGGTTAGACTGGAAGCCGACCCCAACATAGTTGGGAAAAGGCTAGGCAGATTGATTGTTTCAGGGGAAAATCATTACGATTTACGATCCTTGCATGAATGAAATTCGCGAGTCTTGCGGACGCGGGTGCGGGTGCGGGGGGGGATCTGTGACGCGGGGTCGACGGCCGCACTGCGGTCGGACAGCTCGCGCGCACTGTGACCTCGAGGGTACGCGCGAGCGTCAGTTGAAATTTATTTACGAATACATTGCATGCTACAATTTTAAATAAAAAAATGTGTTTAATCGCAAATAATGGTTCCATTTGACTGTTCTCACAGCATAGTGTACGAAAATTGCTAAAAAAAAAACTTTAGAGGTGTCAAGGGACACCCGGATGGAACGAAGTTCCTTTCGATTAATTAGTGAAGGAATTGTAATAAAAATTTATTTTTATACTCATCGTCATCATCATCATCATCATCACCATCATCACCATCATCATCATCATCATCACCATCATCATCATCATCATCATCATCATCATCATCATCATCATCGCGACACCACACTGTTCAATGCGAAATAGAAATGAAAATATCTGGCTTGCTTTCTATAAGAGAGAGAGAGAGAGACAGACACAGAAACATGCGCACGCCGCACGGCTTACAATACATACATACATAGCTTACTATAGCAAAAAGTGTCGTGACAACTTTTCGTTCCCATTTTTTCTGTCTAGCCCCCTTTCACAACGCGCGATAAGGAACTTCGTTCCAAAATTAGTAAAATTGACAAAAATTTTTTTCAGAATTTTTTATGGTATCGTATCGAGAATTACTAGCCCTATCACCTGTCTTCGTTTTCGGAAGCGTTTCCCTTACACCCTGTATATTTTTTTCAAAATTTAAATCCGTGTTATCTACGAATAAAACACTAAACTAAACGACGTTTTTACGACTCTCCCCGCCTTAACCAGAAAGAAGACAGGCGAGAGCGTTTGTATCTTTTTGTATGGAGAAAAGAGCACCCACGTTTCCTCTTAATAATGGTTTTGGTGGGCCCGGCGCGCGGCGCGGTCAATAGTGTGTAGGTATCCTTTTAAAGATGCCGCTAGCCAGCGCGACAGCGGAGGCTCGTCGCCGCGCCGCCCGCGCCGCACTAAGTTAGTACCTACTATTATTTATTCTGTGCCGCACACGCCACTGCCCTATGTAGGTACCTAATGTTAATCGCGGATTTCGACTCAAAACTCGAATATTGTGTATTACCTATTATTTCAATTTCACGATAAAGGTTTTTTTTCTTACAAGCAAGCTACACATTTCCAGTACCACACCACCTGACCTCCTAACCTCTTATTGTACTGCAACTACTGCAAGCCTAATAGTAGGTACAAGTACGGACGTTTTATCTTGGCGAGTCTGAACATAGGCACTAAGACGTTTCGCGCATGTTCTCTCACTCGCACTCGCCTCATGTCTAGAGATGGGTCGAGGGCAAAAACAAATATGGACAAAATGGGCATAAACTTGGCATATTGGGCATAAATGAGTTTACGCCCAAATAAATGCCCGATCACTGGGCATAAAAATGAATAACTTTGTTTTGTAAAAAATAAAGCAGGAAATTAACTTAAAATGAAACTTAATGTCAGTAGGTATTTTGTAAATTAAAATTTTAATGAAATATTCAGTCAGTCTAGTCTATCAGTCTTGTTAAAAAAATCACAGTTGAAAATTCGAATACGTAATTATAGAAAATATAATTTTAACTCTCGTAAAATGAAAAATGAAGTGAAGTTTTGTAATTGGCTTTGATACTACAATAATCTGTAAGACTTCCGAATGAAATAAAATAAATGTTTGTCAACTTTAACCATCATCGATCATCGTGGTCCTAATTATAATTTTGGCTTGATTTTGATGTCTATTACGTAAACTAATAATCTCTCAATACAATGTAGACAGCTTCAGTCATCATCATCATCACTAAAGTTGATATTAGATGCAACATCAACAATTCTAGGTTTCGGTTTGTTGAAGTGGATGTTGATGAGCGGGAATCAAAATCCTTAGGCCTTTAGGCGTATTGAATTGAATCGAGTTAGATCCACCTTGACTGTCATAATCATCGCTTAAAAAATCGTCGATTTCCGTATCAAAATTGTATTGGATACTTTTAGATGGATCATTATTTTCCAATAAGGCGCAGTTTTCCTGAAATGATCAAAAAGGTGGTTTTTTAAAACTGTGTATCTCATAAACCGTAAATAATTTTGACATGTAAAAAAAATATGATATTTTCAAGTCCTTTTCGCATTCAGTGATGGAAGCCAAAACATAATTAAACATACTTTAATGCACCAAAAAAATCTTTAAACATACCTCCTAATAATCTTTAAAAGCTGTTTATCCCTTCATTAGCAATTATAATTATAATTAAAAACATACCATGAAATGTCAAATTCCAAACGCCATCCAGTGATGGATTACTTTTTATTAAATAGTTAATTTCTAATTTTATACGATTTTATTTACACTTTTACGACATAATTCCGGTGCGCGTGAGAATCTTCTATCTCGTGCGTCAAACTAGACAGCTATAAAGCCATTTCACTTACACACCGAGCTAAACCAAGCTTGGAACCGGGGCCTTAGGGCACGTTTCCACTGCCGCGGAGCTGGGCGGAGCGGAGCGGAGACGTGCAGGAATCGACCAATCATAATGGTTGAAATCCTCATCGCGTCTCTTGCCTCGTCTGTAATTGGACGATTCCTGCACGTCTCCGCTCCGCTCCGCCCAGCTCCGCGTCAGTGGAAACGCGGCCTTAAATTCCAATTGTATGCCAAAGATGTGATTTGAGCTGCTCTTTCTGTAGCTGCGTTTCATTCACAGTGCTAAACGAAATCGCCTTAATTTCGTTTAGCACTGTGAATGAAACGCTCGCTTAAGGATGATGCGCCAGGGTAGCCCGCGAAATTCAAAATTTCTTACGTTTTTACAATTTGTAGGTCAGTGTGAGCTTGTATGTTGATTAAAGTATGATTCGCGGCCGTAGCTAATATGGCTTTAAAGAATTATAATCATTAGAATCAGCAATACAACTCCATAACTTAGCATTTACCTCAAATCTAGCGATTTCATGCATTTGTTAGCATTTTTTCTCGCGAATCATATTTTAATCAACATACAAGCTCACACTGACCTACAAATTGCAAAAAACGTAAGAAATTTTGAATTTCGCGGGCTACCCTGGCGCTTTCGCCTTAAGATGATTGCCCTGTGTAGCCCGCGAAATTCGATTTTTTTTTGGGTTTTTTGCAATTTGCAGGTCCGTGTCAGGTTGTATCTTGATCAAAGTATGATAGGCGGAAATAAAACATAATATGTATTTATATAATTTTAACCATAAAAATCATCAATACATCTCTCTAAGTTAGATTTCGTGCAGAGTCGTCAAACGAACGAAATCTAACGACTCATACATTGATCAAGATACAACCTGACACGGACCTGCAAATTGCAAAAAACCCAAAAAAAAAATGAATTTCGCGGGCTACCACTGCGCATCATCCTTAACAGGTAAAGCATCTCTTACCTTATTATATAAATTTCTGGTTTATTGCAATATATTAGCTATAATCCAATATGTTTTTGCGAATTTACCTTTTCCGCACACTCAAATATAGCTATTTGAATGAAAAATTTAATTAAAGTTCTGTTAAAGTTTTTGCCCAGGCAAAAGGCATTTATTGGGCGTTTATGGGCATTTATCCGGCGTTTATTCAATGCGCCCAATATGCCAGGGCATTAACCCATAGTCATGTCGCATTTGGTTCCTAAAAAATGTTACTGCGCAGCCTTCTGCGCGAAGTTCGAACTCGCCAAGATAAAACGATCGTACTTGTATTGTATGTGAGGTCGGCTTAGACTGGCTTGATTGATTCGTAAAACTATTGATACAGTACCGGCTGTGCATAATTGTATAGAACAGAAAGGTCAACAACGCACACTTAAAAATAATTAGGTATAATATCTAGTACAAGCACTGCAGTACTTCACGGGATCAGCATAGGGTTGCAAAATTAGGTAGGACGCACACTTCACATCGTAAAGGGTAGGCCTCGCTCGCCTGTACTAAAGAAATTAAAAATTCCACATTCATTTTGTGTAAGTTTAAACATTTTTACGTCTGTCAATCGCAACGTTTCGCAAAAGACTAAATAAAGTATTTAGCGTACACTCGCTCAGACCTAGACTAGTAGTTTAGCTCGGGCGTTGTCGGCCGACATCGCGCGAGTCCGGGCTTGTTTAGATTTCTCGTCATAATAAATCACAGTAAGTAGGTAATAAAAATTGTAAGTATTTTTCAGCAGGGATATTGAAGTGAAATTAAAGAGTAAGTACCTACCTAATACTTTATGGAAAAACAGTCGCTCGTTATGCCATCTTTTCTGCACAAATACTTAGTGCCGAGCTAAAACTGAATCGATTTATGTCGATTGACTGAATATCGCATTGAGTCGAGTATAGTACTTACTTATTTTAGTTAATTTTAGTAGGTGTTCGAGTAAATATTCGAACTGATAGATTCTGCTACCGCATAGGTACCGAAATAGGTTGCAATGGCAGCTGTACTATTTTACGAACAATTAATGCTTAAAAATTTAATAAAATAAATACCTAATATTAGCGTACCTACTTATTTATCATTTTGAAATCATCTTATTAGCCCTTTTTATGAGTAGGTAGATAGGTACTTTCTCATGGAAGGCCATAATCACGGTAAATTGGAAACTAAGAAGTCCGTAAAAATCATCATCTGCCTACCCTTTTCCCAACTATGTCGACACAGTACACACATTACATAACATCACGCCTGCAGTCCCCAAAGGGTTAGGCAGAGGTGTAGGTAAGTACTCGCATTACGACAGTTTTGCATTGAGCATAATTTTATTTAAAAAACCGGTCAAGAGCGAGTCGGACTCGCGCACCGAGGGTTCCGTTCCGATTTTCGAAAAAGTGTGCTACTTAGATACATCGTTTTATTTTTCGTGAAATCTTTACATAAACTTCTATCACATAGAATAATTTCAGATTTTTCTCTTTGCAAACTTCGGAGATAAGGGGGGGGGGGGGGGGGGGCGGAACGGTTTTTTTTTTTACATTTTTCATCAAAAGTCGAAAACTATGCGGCCAAAAAAAAAAATAGTTTGAGAATGTGCAAACGCTCTTTCATATGATACCCCACATGCCCTAGTAGCCCCACTTTAAATTTTTAAGACCCCCTTTGAGTCCCTGTTGCAAAAAAAATTAGTCTTATTGCAAAATAGTTGGGTAAACCTCATCTAAAACTATTCCAAATTTCAAGTTGATAGCATCAGTAGTTACTGAGATATCCAGCTGTGACAGACAGACAGACAGAGTCACACCACAAGCGTTCCTTTTTTACCATTTTGGTACGGAACCCAAAAAATAATTCACGGAGATTCAGAATAAACTTGTTGCAGCCCGGCGCACGCACGGCTAAAGATCAAGCTATAATTTCCAGTATAAGCTGATCTCGCATTGTGTAGGATTTCCTTACAATAAGAGCTCATTGTAAACTGGAAATGACTAGATTGATGTGTAGCCGTGTGTACACTACATAATTTAATGCTTTTACGTGTAGAAATTAAATTTAGTTTTCCAAAATCACCTATGTAAATTCGAAACTAAAGAAATCCGTAAAAAATAAAATTTAATTAATAACCCCTCAGACATAGACTTATAAAAAAGATGGACTCCGCGCCACGCATATCGAAAGTGAAGCACAGTAAGTAGCCGGACCGTTTGTACAAATACGCCTCGCGCACACATTTACATCATAGTATGCCGACCGGCCGCCATTACGAGACACGAGCGACGGCGACGCGACGGCGTCTTTGCAGGTACTCAAATCATGCACACATAGATCGGTACGGTGCTTCACTTTCGATATGCGCGGCGCGGAGTCTTATCTTTTTTTATACGTCTATGCCCTCAGACTGATATGTCTGTTTTTTTACGTTTATACGTATTTAAGTGATATAAGCTTATCAAAACAATCTGCCTAGCCTTTTCCCAACTATGTTGGGGTCGGCTTCCAGTCTAACCGGATGCAGCTGAATATCAGTATTTTTCATGGAGCGACTGCCTATCTGACCTTCACAACCCAGTTACTGGGTAATACGATACCTGGTTGTCAGACTTTCGGGCTTCTGATGACCCGTAACTACTGTCAAAGATCCACGAATGACAGCCGGGACCAACGGCTTAATGTGCTTTCCGAGTCACGGAGGAGTTTCGATATGTAAAGATGGTCACCCATCCACGGACCAACCCCGGCAAGCGTAGCTTAACCTGATGGATCGACCCGTGCGGCTGTTATTACTTAGCCACGAGCTCCTCTGATATAAGCTTATATACAGGGTGTCCCGTAAATAATGGATAATCTCTTAAGGGGTCATTGTACTCATCATTATGAACAACTTTTACTATGGGACCAAACCTGAAATCGCGAAAAAAAATCAGCTGACCAGTACATTTATCTACATCAAACTCGTCAAAATGTAGGGAGCAGCTGATTTTTTTTTCGCGATTCCAGGTTTGGTCCCATAGTAAAAGTTGTTCATAATGATGAGTACGATGACCCCTTAAGAGATTATCCATTATTTACGGGACACCCTGTATACCTATTATGTTAAGTTTTGTCCTTTTGCACACATGGGGTGCATTTGACACGCGGGGCGAGGGGGGTTAGCTGCGAACCCCATAGGTTCACAACTACTGATGATGATTAGTTTTCCATCGGATGATATTTTTTTACGTATATATATGATATAAGCTTATCTACTATTATGCAAAGGGTTTTCCTTATGCACACATGGGGTGCATTCGACACTTGAGGGATTAAAGGTACTTAACTAAGTTACTTAAAAAATCTTGATTTTTAAATAAATACTTCGTAATAAATAGCACGTTCGAAGAGTCCGAACTGCTGTGTTACGAACGTAGTACCTACTATTATTTTTCCGTGTTGTGTGGTCAAGTTTAGGTACCTACCACCACCCACCACCCTACCACCCCATCGTGTGGTGTTCGTTACAGACCACGGACGCATGTAAAAATTCGCAGCAGGAAAAAATTGCGTTCAATTAGGTAGGTACTTACTTAGTTTTGGTTGGTTGGGTTTTTTTTCGACGAACCGTCGAATGAAACTGTCCTGGGTTAGGTTAGGTTAGGTTAGGTTAGGTTAGTTAGGTTAGATATCGCCGCGATATCGCCTGGCGATAATATCGCCACGCGATATCGCGGCGATATCGCGGCGATACCATACAAAAAGGAACATTTTGTATTGTATCGCCGCGATATCGCGTGGCGATAATATCGCCAGGCGATATCGCGGCGATATCTAACCTAACTAACCTAACCTAACCTAGTCCGCGTCACGTGACGCGATATATCTGTGTCGCGGGGCGATAATCGCTCCTGTGTGAATGGTCGCGCGCGATTCCATAGAAATTGTTCTACGGATATAATATCGCAATATCGCGTCGCGACGCGATATCGCCTCTGTCTGTAAGAGCCTTAAGGCATAGGTACAGATACGCCGATTAGACAGATCGCTTCGACTTGAAAAATGTATCAAATTACTATAGTTATTTCGGCTATCGGCTTAGTCCAAAATGTCAGATACGTCAGTTAGTTAAATTAGCTACGATATTGGGCCCTATGGAAAGAAACTCAAAGGCCTTTTCCAAAAAAAATCAGTGTCATAACAATTTTAATACAGTTTCGTTACTTAAAATTGAACCTATTCCGACCAAACTAAGTTTTTTCTCTTCTTCTAACACTTACCACAATACCTCAGTCGAAATACCTTGCATATACACATGACCAAGTAAATGAAGAACGTGTTTACAGTGCCACGCAATATTATCAACATGTGCGCACAATTACACGCGCGTATTATTACACCTGTGCGCGTATTATTATACCGCGCGCAGCTAATTCTGTGCGCAATTAAGGGTTAGAAGTCCGCATTTGCACTAAGCGACAATGTTAGACTATGTTAGCCGAAATTTCGGGTACATTATATACCTAGTTGTAACATTACTATGTAGTTTCCTGTGGCTGGTATGTATATAACTTAGTGTTCCTGCTATGTGATTTAAATACTTTTGTGGTTAAATATCCGGTAGAAGAGCTCGTGGCTAAGTAACAACAGCCGCACAGGTCGATTCGTCAGGTTAAGCTACGCTTGCTGGCGTTGGTCCGTGAATGGGTGACGATCTTTGCATACCGAGACTCCTCCGTGCCTCGGAAAGCACGTTTAACTGTTGGTTCCATCTGTCATTCGTGGATCTTTGACAGTCGTTACGGGTCAACAGAAGACCGAAAGTCTGACAACCAGTCTTACATGGGCACTTATGAAACGTCAGAAGCTAGATGCACGGTTCCAATTGGTCGTTTCCTATGGAGAAGAGCCGGCAAGAAACTCCATGGTTACTCTTTTAAAAATAATTGGCTTTTATAATATTTTCAAATTACATTGTTAATAGGTATGGGATGACAATGGTAGGCCTTTCAACAAGTACCAAGTACACAAAGTAGAAAATAGTCAAAAATACCACCTGAAATCATCTTCTACTTTACAAGATGCAACAAAATATCTTTAACTACACAACATGTTCTCCGAATAGCTGACAACTGCACACGACAGCTGTATATACGATGTTGTTACATACATACATGTATATTATGTACAATATACATAGGTAGTCCGACAGCCGGGTCACGTATCGGGCTCGTCTAATGAGATGCTTCATGCCTCGCGGTTGGGAGTAGGCAGTGATAATAGGTGCTTACATTGATTTGTGTTATAGGTTCAAATGAAATATATAGTTTTTGATTTTTCTATTTAAAATAAATTAATACGTTATTTACTGGGATATACCGGTTTCCATACGATGGTTTCCTTCACTATTTTGAGAGCAGTGGCGATGAAAAAATGTACAAAAATTAAAGCGCCGGTCTGGGTTCGAACCTACAACCGCGAACTCGTAAGTCGCGGCCGTTACCACTGGCACAGATTAATACAGATGAGACACTCCGCAGTTTAGGTATGTTGCTACAAGTACACGGTGGGCCCCGTCCACGGGGCTAGTTCAGTACGACTGCCGCGCGCCGAAGGTATAAGAGTTACGCAATAGAAAGAGAGGCAATGTGTACGTGAATATAACTGTAGGTAATTAGCGTTCTCCGAACTGAATTGCACTTTATTGTGTCGTAGCAAGAGTCGCTTTTTATTTAAATGATTTTGCGGAGTGTCCTATCTGTATTAATCTGTGCCACTGGGCCAGAACTGCTCTGTGGGCGGTAGATGATGGTGAAATAAATAAAAATGAGACCGTATTCATGCCTAACTAGCTTTTGCCCGCGGCTTCGCCCGCGTGGATGTCGGAAAATATCCTACGGGAACGTATTACCGATAAATCCTTCCTAGTCTACATTATCAAGGGAACCTCCTGTGCAAAATTTCAGTTTTCTAGGTTCAAGGGTTTAGGATGGGCGTTGATGAGTAAGTCAGTCAGGACATTATTTATATAGGTCGATACATTGTTAGATTTTTATTTTCCGCAATATAAAGTCTCTGTATCTGTAAAATAACCATTTCCTAGAACTATATTACCTACGATAGTTTAGCTAAGTACCTATAAGAATGGATGAAATAGTAAAGGAAAATAGGTACCATGTATCGTAGTTCAAAAGGTAAGTATAAAGTAATGAAAGTCGACTTACAAAAGTCAATTTAGCAATGTAACTTTAAACTATCCAACCATATCCAACTGTCATTAATTAAACAAGCTATAATAAACTCGGTAAATTCACAGCTCGACGATATTATAGGATTTGAATTAATTCGCGCCAATTAAGTTTTATTTCAATTTGATTTCGACCAATAAGTGCTAAAGCTGCCACTACATTTGTGCGCTCGGCGCTTTAAATGTATAATAAACGCATAGACTTATAAAAAAAGATGGACTCCGCGCCACGCATATCGAAAGTGAAGCACCCTACAGATCTATGTGTGCGTGATTTGAGTACCTGCAAAGACGCCGTCGCTCGTGTCACGTAATGGCGGCCGGTCGGCATACTATGATGTAAATGTGTGCACGAGGCGTGTTTGTACAAACGGTCCCGGCATACTTACTGTGCTTCACTTTCGATATGCGCAGCGCGGAGTCCATCTTTTTTTATAAGTCTATGAATAAACGTTAAGATTTGATTTTACATTTTGAACATTAAATACGCAGCCTGCGACATCAAGAATAATTTCATGCAAACATTGCCAGTATTTTACGTTATTTTAGTCCTTTGGGTACGTACTTATTTGTTCCTTGAGTATTATTATGTCCTCAAAACGTTCCTTTATTAGATGCTCTATTGTGACAATGTACAGGACTAGAATTGTATACGCTTTACTAGTAAACTTTGCAGCACAAACTGTAGGAAAGTATATAATTATCATGCCTTTTTTACCCGACTGACCCAAAAAGATGGTAATTTTTTTCGCGTGCATGTATGTTTAAGTATGTCCGTTCCATTGTGCCCTCCTGCAGCCTAAACGGCTTGATGAATTTTAAGGACACTCGCGGACGGCGCACTATAGACGAATCTAATAACATAATATCATTCATCATAATCAGTTGAGCCGTTGAGTAGTTACGAGGGGACATGGAAGCGGACAAACATACACACAGGTCAAATACATAACCCTCCGCCGTAAACGGATAAAAAAGTTGTGCTTAGTAACTTATCTTCTTTCTTGAATGCTGTATTTCGAATTTCCTAGTGAAAATAAAGCAGAAAATATTTCCAATAGTTTTAAAGAAAAACTCAGCGCTTCTTTTTGTTATAAAACATAGAGATAGAACACAAGCACATCTCGCGTATGCTTATTTATCATCACGTACTTTGCTCGGAGCACTAAACGGGATGAATACTTGAAGCATCTGCACTGCTTACGTTATACTTTAGTTCTTTTGACTTATGCAGTGCTGGTACTTTTATTTAATTTTCTTTTGAAGAAAGATGAGCTTGTGTGGTGAGAGTTTGATGTTTGTGCAAAATCATCATTCTCCTGTCCTTATCACAATTCATTTGGGGTTGGGAGAACAGTTCTTTTTCTTCCATACTTCTATTAGTCGTCATCTCGGTAGTCAGCCCATTTCTAGCCATATCATCTCTCACACAGTCCATCCATGGTTTCTTTGGTCTTCCCCTACTCATATAGCCATCCACATCCATACTCAAAACATTCCAGACGACATTTTCCTCATTCCTCCGCATCACATGCCCATACCATGATGACAACCGATTTGCGCACAACTTTTCAGTCACCGGTGTCACCACACAACTTCAAAGGAAAAGAAACCAAGGAAGAAGGTTCAAACTTCCTCTTTTATACTCATTTCTTATTCATATCCATTCGCGTAACACCACATTTCCCTCTTAGCATTCTCATCTCAGCTGCATGCAATGGCTTTTCATTCATTCCTTTTGTGGCCCAACATTCTGATCCATACAAGAAAGCAGGTTAGACCTGCTGTCTTTTATGGATCAGAATGTCGGCGAACGTTAGTTATTAGCGCAATCAAAAGTAGCTTACGAACTGGTGATAATTTTAATTATCATCTGCCTAGCCTTTTCCCAACTATGTAGGTGTCCACTTCGAGTATAACCTTATCTTAGTTTACAAACTGGTGATGACAGGCTAATAATTATGGTGAATTAAAGAACCTTTAAGAGTGCCTACTATCCTTAGAGATAATGAAATGCAAAGTAAAGCAATAGACAAGTCATTAAATAATAATAACAAAAATCTGCCTAACCTTTTCCCAACTATGTTGGGGTCGGCTTCCAGTCTAACCGGATGCAGCTGAATACATATAAATTTGCGTTTATAACGCGTGAATGATCACAATATTTGATTCCAATTTTGAACAATCAAATTCTTTTTACTGTCAAAACAAAGTCTGTGATTTTAAAATCAGAATCAAAATGAGAAAATGGCGGCACAAAGCCGTTTGTTAGCCTGCATGCACACTATTCGTCATTCGCGAGTGTCATACGCTTGACATGTTTGTGACAAATGAATCTACATCAAAAAACTTTCCCTTCCTTTGGCTAGGACCTTGATTAAAAAAATATGAAGTATTCGCGTGAACGAAACGTGGTCCTAACTGTTGTGTCACACTGGGGGATTTTCGTGGGCTTATGGCAGTAATGAGTGACGGGCAAAGCTGCGCTAATTGGAAAGCCTGTCTGCGATTAAAATGACGTCGTGTGATATGCGTCGCGAATTTCAGTCGCAGCTTTAATAGGGTTTTACGGTTATTTTAATGACGCCGCATATTTTTATGTGGAGTTTTTATTAGTGACGGCTAGTTAACAGTTTTACGTTAATTTCCCAGCTGTGTTTTTCTGGTTCTGCACGTTTTGGTGTCGCGTGTAATTCGCTTACGTTTAGATGTTCTAGAGAAGCGTCACTGCTTCAAGTGTGACAAAATTTGCTTTCGGTTGTCAGTTTGTTGGTATCTCTCTACGGCACCCTAATTGCGTAACACATTATCAATCGGAGTTGGTATCATTTTGACAGTTCAACAACATTCATTGCGTTATTTACGTTGCCGAGCTGAATTTTTCGAACATATGAAGCAATAGATTAGCAATTTGTTTCAAAATGAAACCAACTCCGATCCCTAATGTGTTACGCAATTAGGTTACAGGTCGTATTTTACAACCGATCTGGACGAAATTTGGTAGTTATACAGATTTTACAACTTTATAAAATTTGTTTGTCGACAGGGATTTTTGATTGCAGGGGTATTTCCTCCAAAAAAAGGGGCTACTGAAAATCTCCGCTTTAAGTTATCCGATTTCGATGGTTCTTTTTTTATTTGAAAGCTAGTTAAACTTTAAGTTAGTCTCATAAAAAGGTGAAGATCTGATGAAAGAAAAACGTAGTAAATATCCCGTTTTGAGTAACTTTAGTGTTGCAAAATAGTTTGTGCTGACAAGGTCTACAGTTCTAAGAGTATTTGTATGTGCGATCTCTGGCATATTCATATTAACCGTTCGTATGCCGTGAAGGCGGATCCGCGCGAGACACAATAGCTTTTTAATTGTGTCTGTAATTACGGCATTCAACTCGTTAATTACCAATACTACGGTTAACATTTTTGCTGTACAAAATTGGGCATGTAATAACCGATTAATTCCACAGTTCAATCATTTTTATTAGGTTCCGTACCAAAATGGTAAAAAAGGAACCCTTATGGTGTGACTTAGTCTGTCTGTCTGTCTGTCACAGCTGGATATCTCAAGAACTACTAATGCTATCAACTTGAAATTTGGAATAGTTTTAGACGAACGTTTACCCAACTATTTTGCAAATAAGAAAGAAATAAAAATATTTATGTTTTTTTTTGCAACAGGGACTGAAACGGGGTCTTAAAAATTAAAAGTATGGCTACTAGGGTATCATATGAAAGAGCGATATTTGCACATTCTCAAACTATTTTTTATTTTTTTTAGGCCGCATAATTTTAGACTTTTCATGAAAAATGTAAAAAAAAATACCGTTCCCCCCTTATCTCCGAAGTTTGCAAAGAAAAAAATCTGAAATTATTCTATGTGATAGAAGTTTATGTAAAGATTACAGGAAAAATTAAACGATGTCTCTAAGTAGCACATTTTTTTAGAAAGTTTTTTTATCACAAATTAAGTGCTACATGACCTGCACTGTACAATGAGTTCAATGAACTCAGCCTACCTCAGACCACTGCTGGACATAGGCCTTCCCTAAACTGCGCCACAATACCTTATCTTACGCCTTTCACATCCAGTCTGTCCCAACCACAATGAGTTAAAAAAACAGCGTCAATTAGTCTAACACGATATGGAAATCAATAATGTAGATCTTAAGTTACATTTTATAACTCTCGTAATAATGCTATAAATCTATTTAAAAAGTATGTTGCCTTCGTGTTTTGTGCGATAAGACCATAATTTCTCCACACGAGAAAAAAAAGGCAATTTAACCCCATTAAAAATCACACTACCCGCAAATTACCTTCTTGCAAAATGCAACCTACTTCATGAAATAAGGCACCTAAAGTATTACTTTTTAAAAAGAACGATTACTTAGTCATAGTCGTAATAAACTAAGCTTCATAGTGATAGTTCCACATTTAATTTATGCGAACATAAAATCTTTTGTCGCTCAATAGTAACGTCGTAAAATGTCCAATGTGAACTCTGCCTTATACATAGATCGCGGGTCGGATGGACATAGACGCACAAAATAGACAGATAGAGAAGGTCAGCTCAAAAAAGGAAAAAAGAAAAAAGAAGAGAAAGAGGAAAGAAACGAAAAGACACGAAGAGACGAAGAGGAGAAGAGAGGAGGGGAGGAGGAGAGGGAGGGAGAGAGAGAGGAGGAAGGAAGGAGGAGGAGAAAGGGCATCATCATCATCATCATCACCCCCAGGCCTCGCCAAATAGACCGGTTCTGTGCTTCGCGCATCCTGCGGCCTTCACAAGGTCATCGGTCTACTACTCCAGAATCTTTCAGACCCATCGGCTTTCTATTCATCAAGCAATATACCTCTGCCCCCAATTCAAGTTTGGCGATTCTTCGGGCTATGTCAGCTCTATACAATGAGTGAAACCACACACAAACATAGATACGGCTCACGTACAGCGAGTGCAAGAGCACTCGCGACTGGCATTTGTTTGAGATCGCCGTAATACGCGTCTGTGTGCTTGGACCTGTTTTCATTATTGTATGAACTTGGCCTTCTGTACCTATTTATTTAGTGTAGATGGTTCCTTATTTTATGTTTTTTTATTTATTCATGCAAGGGTTATAAAATTTAATTCGGAAATTGGACTGGGGGAATAAATGATGTAATTTTTTATATGTATTATGGTTCCCTACTGATATTATTATGTAGGTCAAAGCAATATAATCCTTAGTAGTGGTCTCGTAGTAAAAGGCAATTCCTTGAGTGAATACGATAAAAAGCTTTGAGATTATGGCAAGAAAATGAAGCAAGATTTTCTTTTAACGGTTATAATAACATAACAACACGAATTTGTGGTGGTTAGGCCAATATTCCCTGGATAACTATCATAAAGCGGTCTCTGAGAAAATCTAATTTTGCTGTGTATGTTTTTTACGGGCTAATAATATGTTAATGGAAACGCCGGGAGGACATATACAGGTTGTAAGTGTAAACAGTGGCAACCTTTTAAGGGGTCATTGTACTCATCATTATGAGCAACTTTTACTATGGGACCAAACCTGAAATCGCGAAAAAAAAATTAGCTGTTCAGTTGGTGCATTTATGTACGCATAAAGGCTTTTACAGACAGAGGTGATTCGCGTCGTGACGTGTCGCGTAGCGGTGTTGCGACGCGATAATATCGCAATATCGCTCGCGATATCGCGTCTGTCTGTAAGAGCTTTTATTCCTCGAAATATAAGAAACAGCTAATTTTTTTTCGCGTTTTCAGATTTGCTTAAAAGTTGTTAATAATGATGAGTACAATGGCCCCTTAAAATATTGCCACTGTTTACATTTATACCCTGTATACAGTGACCTTATTGCTGATATTCTTCAAAGAAGTCAGGTGCGTATTACTCACAACTCGCATGCGTATATGACCTGAACGTAAACGAGGCAAATGGAGTATGTGAGGCCAATGCGCGGCAGCCCACACTGTATTAGCCCGACCAGTCGAGCCCGCCGCGTACTTGTAGCTTCATATATAAAATGCGGAGTGCGCCTGGCCTGGTATTGTGTGAAAGATTATGTGGATAGAAAGAGAGAGAAAACTGAGATGTAATAAGAATAAGCAGACTTCAAATAAATTGGGATAAGAAGGTAGATGATGATCTGGGATGAAATGAAATTTAGTTCTTCTCACTAAACAGACAGCTGTGCTGCTGGGGTGTTTGTTGCGCCATTTCTTCTTCCCAGCTAAAACTCTAGAAAATTGTAAAGGGCTGGCGTTTTGGGGAACTTTTTTTATTTTAGCCTACACTGTACCACTTCGTAGCAAAAGCCTTCCAAGCATCCTTTTCCAGGGCCACCTCAAACCAATCCTTGCGGTACATGTCTAGCTCGTCTCGCCACCTCGCGGTCTCCACTCAAGAACACGTTTACTCTTACAGTCATCCTCATCGGGATGACCCCGATTCTTTGAGTTGATATACATAATCAGCCTATAATGTTCCCACTGCTGGGACACAGGTCTCCTCTCTGTGAGAGGGAGTGGGCCGTAATCCACTACGCGGGCCCAGTGCGGGTTGGTAGATGTCACATGTCTTCGAATTTTTGGTTCTAGGACATGCCGGTTTCCTCACGATGTTTTCCTTCACCGTTTTGAGAGCAGCGGTGATGAAATAATTTACACAAAGTAAAGCGCCTGCCGGGGTTCGAACCTATGACCTACAACTCGTAAGTCGCGCCCAATACCACTGGGCCACCACTGCTCTCACTCTTGAGTTTATATGTAAGTCACAAAAGATCACATTTTAGTCTTACTCTTTATCTACTAGAATCACGGTCATTGTGAAGTTACAGACACTTTTCCATGTAATTGAAGACGAGTTTCGCGTGACAAGTTCTGAGACAGGACGTCGAGCAAAACTCGGGCTCAGCAATTTTTTAATGATTTGAGTTTACGACCCTTCTCACGTTATTACCGCGTTTCTAACGGACAGACCGACAACGTTGCGTTTTATAATAGATAAGTATCTATGTAATAAAAATATAAAGGCTTATACTTTTTATGTTATTTACTATTTTAATTATTATTTTTCATACACACATACATAAACTTATGCTTTCTTTCCCCCACCCTACCTGGGATGGTTTCCATTGCCAATTTGGGATTTTAGAATTTTAGAGAAGTGATATAATGATGAATACGTCGAATAGGCTATCACACCCATTTCTGAAAAGTATCTCAATTAGATTATATAGTGCTAATAAGCCTCTAAATAAACACAACATTTTGATTCAATCGATAAGTGCCATAAATATGCATTTAAATTTTCAAATTTCGCGCGAAAACGCTGGCCGCAGTCGACGCCATATTGCTCTGTTGTCATGACGTCAATTCGCTGAGTAAACAAACACTTTATATACGCTGATCAGTTGACAGTTGACATTGACACTTTTTTTTGTTTTTTTTTCTCATTTTGAGTATAGTACCGTATATTATAGTCACCCTGTATTTTCCAGTTTCTGTTGAAAGTACGGTTTGATAACTACTCTACATCAAATATTTTATATCCGTATCCTCGATGCAATATACGTGTTCTCAGCGGCTGCAATACGGTATTAATGCATGATATAGCAAGACGTATCGAGTGTGATTGTACGAGCATAAGTTATGTCGGGACGTTAGCCTGTCAATGTGGCCGTAATATTATGTTTGATTACTCACGATTAGAATAGAATAGAATAGATTTATTTATTTGCATAGAATGTAAGTAATACAATAAGTTGTTGTTGAGATATAAGAATGTTAGTTCGTGGAGTAGGTACTGCAGCATACGATACATACTAAGAACTTTAATCAAAAGATGGATTTTACTGTTGCATTCTCACTAGAAAACATTTGCGGTGTTTTTCTATATCTATAAAAAAATGTCGTTTCGTTATTTCCCCAAAATCTAGGCAGATTATGTAAGTAGGTCTATCGTTGCCAAAAACCTTTTTTTTGTGTCTGATTAGCTCGCCTTTGCTAACGTCTCTCTTAACATTTTTCCCTATTTTTAATTCATAATGTCTTCGTATTTTTTTTTAACGTAACTAGGTGTATTTGGCACCGACACCAGAGGGGCAATTCTCGTATTTTTAACAACGTTCGCAATATCATCTCAAGACTCAATCTGACAGAAATTGTATAGCGTTTACCTTCATTTTTGACATTTTGATTGACGCTGGCATGAGATTGTGAACGTTTTTAGGTACGAGAATTGCCCCTCTGACCTAGAAAGGCATTGAGACAAAAAACCGAGACATCTCTAAGAAAAAGAAACATTAACCGACTGCCATTTAAATTAAGAATACAAAAACCCATTCAAACACAAAGCCACCTTTAAAATAGAACACAATAAACTTTTCTAATCCTTCGAAACTCATTCGTCCTCAATCCTCGGGCTATAAGAGCCACAAACTCGTTTTGAATAGCAATACTGAAGGAATTGGTTCATTCGTTCCGTTCTGCGTACGTACCGAGAATGTCCCCCGCATTGATTTGTATCAAGAGGGAGTGATTGAAAACGTTGCCACTCAGTACTGGCTGTTTTTAGGAAACATGTATTCTGTTTTTGAAATTGCGTTTTTCTTTTATTTTTCTTCATGTGTTTTGTTTCCATGTACCGTAAGGGCTTTTGTACACACGTTTTTCTTGTCGTGAAAAACTACGGTTGATTCGCCGTGTCAGGGGGCCTACTCCCTAAGCACGAAGCCCGTAGTTTCGGCCTTCGTTACGGGCGTTTCTTACTCCGTATCACCTACGGATGGATGATAAGTTCGGGGCCCGAACGAAGTATGAATGACAACATGATTTGCCAGTTGTCCCTACTCCCAAGTGTTGTTGCCCGTCCGAAAAATTTAACTTTTACACTTGTTTTAATGGATCGTAATGTCAGACGGACGGATGAACGGACGGACGGAAAGACGTACGGACTTAGGGAGAAGACCCCCAGGCATGGTCGTCAGAGTTGTATGGATCACTTTGGAAGCTTGTTGACAGAAACGGGCGGCACTACGGCACGGCGTTGCCGTAGCGCATATATATACAAGCTCACAAGATGTTAACACACTGTACAATAAAGAAACCGTGCCATGTAACGGGCCTAATTGCGATTACGGTAGGTAATACTGCGGAGTAAATGCGTAACACAATTATTCATGCAATGCCTTTCACATTGACAATTCAACCAAGTTCATTGCATTATTTACGTCGCTGAGCGGATGAATTATTCAAACTTATGAAGCAATGGATTAGGAATTTCCTTCAAAAACCCTCGCATTGTGATTGAAAGTGTGTTATGCAATTAGATTAGGTTCTGATTGAATTTGAAAAATTGTTTGAAAGCTTTGTTAACCTGCACCCTAATTGCGTAACACATTATCAATCGGAGTTTGAATCATTTTGAAACAAACTGCTAATCCATTGCTTCATATGTTCGAAAAATTTGTCTGCTCGACAACGTAAATAACGCAATGAATGTTGTTGAACTGTCAACATGAAACCAACTCCGATTGATTATGTGTTACGCAATTAGGGTACTGGTACAATTTACCCCAATCTTTTTGGCTGGGTGGAACCAGCCAAAAAGATTGGGGCCAGGGGCACTCCGTATTTTATTTTAGGTATGAAGCTACAAGTACGCGGCGGGCTCGACTTGTCGAGCTAATTCAGTGTGGGCTGCCGCGCACTGGCCGGCTCGCACGTTAGTTCGATACTTACTCTCGCGCCGCGTTGTTTAAGAAAACAACCCTAAAGAGTCAGAAGGTATAAGAGTTTTGCGATAGAAAGAGATGTGAGTAGGAAGGTAATTAACGCTGTGCGACCTGAATTGCACTTTATTGTGTCGTAGCAAGAGTCGCTATTTATTTAAATGATTTTGCGGAGTGAATCTTCTTTTTATACTATTATGTACTTTGTGCCGATGCGCAGAATGCAAGTTGGGAAAATACCATGCGCAGATAACGCAAGATGGCGGCCGTGCTCACTTCAGCCCGGCCAAAATGATTGGGGATTACTGTTGTTTTTTTTGTAGTCTATAGATACCTAACTGTTTCTGTTTTTTTGTCCAATCACACCAAGGAACCATGTCATGTATGGTTGTATGTTGCAAAAGTTTTCATATAACTAAAAATCTTTTAAATAATAAAAATAAACAGTCTCAGAATATAACAAAAATATCGGGTTCCTCCATTTCCGTGCTCCGCCTGACAAATTCTAAACTCACGTGCAATGGACTGTGAATCGAAGGATCGAATCGCTATGCCAATCGTCTTATGAATCGAAACATCGAATGAATCGAATGTTGATTTCATTTAGATATTTTGCATCTTATTCGTTCGTTCTACGATTTAGTTGATCTAAAGTAGAACTCAATTCTGATATGGAATAAAATACTTAACAGTAGTAGGGACAGGAATTTTATTTAAAGTAAGTACCTATACTATGGAAACTTATTTTTATTGGAATTCTGTGAATCCAAAAAGAATATTATGCTCTCACAGATAGATTTTTTGCAAATATTATGAGTTTGAAGTATATTTTCCGGGTGCCTGCCGTTTTGCCGAAAAGATTTTGCCAAAATTTCATTACCCAAACAAATTTTAGCAACCTTTTTTTATACCATTGCAATATTTCGAATGATTTTAGTACGCATATTTTCATTTGGTCAAATTTTTACTTGGCAAAATATTACTAAGTATAATGTCATTAAGTCATTTGGTCTTTAATCAAATGATTTATTACAGCAAACAATCTTCAGACAATAAACGTTTGGTGAAATGATTTGTTAAGACCAAAAATATTAAGGCAAAAATAGCATTTTTTGGTAATTATATAATTAAAAAATGCAATTTTATTTTAATATAATCATTTGTTTAATGCAAAATAATTTTACATTACAATTTTAAATTTGTTGCAATGGAAATTTATTGCTTACTTGATATTAGTTTATTTATGGAAGTAGTTAGAGTAGGTTAATTATTTTTAAAAAATGGGTAGGTTAGGTTAGGTTAAAACTGTGACCTCCTACGCACGAGCCGAGCGAGCGAAGCGAGCGGTTCCGCAGCAGCGGCCGGCGAGTGCCAGACACGACTTGCATTAATAGGAAAAAAGATATTGTTTTTAGTAGGTTACCCGGAACTCAACTATTTAGATTAGGTTATTTACTTATTTAAAAAAAAATGGTTAGGTTAGGTTAGGTTAAAACTGTGACCCCCTACGCACGAGCCGAGCGAGCGAAGCGAGCGATGCCGCGGTAGCGGCCGGCGAGTGCCATACACGACTTGCATTAATAGAAAAAAAAATATTGTTTTTAGTAGGTTACCCGGAACTCAACTATTTAGATTAGGTTAATTTGTTCTTTAAAAAAAATGGGTAGGTTAGGTTAGGTTAAAACTGTGACCTCCTACGCACGAGCCGAGCGAGCGAAGCGAGCGGTGCCACGGCAGCGGCCGGCGAGTGCCAGACACGACTTGCATTAATAGAAAAGGAGATATTGTTTTTTGTAGGTTACCCGGAACTCAACTATTTAGATTAGGTTAATTTGTTCTTTGAAAAAAATGGGTATGTTAGGTTAGGTTAAAACTGTGACCTCCTACGCACGAGCCGAGCGAGCGAAGCGAGCGGTGCTGCGGCAGCGGCCGGCGAGTGCCAGACACGACTTGCATTAATAGAAAAAAGATATTGTTTTTTGTAGGTTACTCGGAACTCAACTATTTAGATTCGGTTAATTTCTTCTTAAAAAAAATGGGTAGGTTAGGTTAGGTTAAAACTGTGACCCCCTACGCACGAGCCGAGCGAGCGAAGCGAGCGGTGCCGCGGCAGCGGCCGGCGAGTGCCAGACACGACTTGCATTAACAGAAAAGAAGATATTGTTTTTTGTAGGTTACCCGGGACTCAACTATTTAGATTAATTTCTTCTTAAAAAAAAATGGGTAGGTTAGGTTAGGTTAAAACTGTGACCTCCTACGCGCGAGCCGAGCGAGCGAAGCGAGCGGTGCCGCGGTAGCGGCCGGTGAGTGCCAGGAACGATTACATTATATAGAAAAAAAAAATAGCAGTTCACATTTTTGTCATTGAAGCATTTGACTGAATAGGAAAAGGTGAATTGAAAACTGACGATACTAAATATTTGGCTTATTTGATTTTGCGTAAAAACTGTTATTCCAACTGAAACATTTGACTAAATAAAAAATGTTAAAAGTACTAGTTGGTAAACAAGTTATAGTTTAAACGTTCATTTGCCAAACATTAGGTTTGTGTTACAATTTTTTGTCAATAGAATTTTTGCTAAGTAATAATTTGGCAAATGAAATTATGCGAAAAATTTTTTGGGAAGTGAAAATTTGGCAAATTCCTTTCGGTCAAACAAGGGAGACCCATATTTTCCAGGTCAAACTTTTTCATCCTTATTATCTTTACATAAAATAAAATAGTAACGAAGTCAAAACCGGTAAGTACATTGAATATTTTTGAAAAAAGTAATTTTTACGAGGTGTGAGAACGAGTCTGATGCCGAAAATATAGTTTTTAGAAATTCTGTCTGTTTGTCAGGATGTATGTTCCGGATTGATGCAAAATGGCTGAATGGATTCGGATGAAATTTGGCTAACAAAAAGTTTATAACCTGGATTAATACATAGGCTACTTTTAATACCGGTAGAAAGTTTCTGTGGGCTATTTTCCCACATCCAAGAGGGCGAAGACGCGGACAAAAGTTTTTGGTAATTATAATCCTTTATTTAAAAACTGTCTTAATAAGATACAATTTCTACCCGACTGTCCTAGAAGGAGCTAGGTTAATGTTAAAGATAAAGACATATTTTTTGCATAACTGTGTACATCAGTGTTCCTATTTTAAACATACATTTTAGAATAAGAACAAGACGCGTATCAGTATTTATTTTAGTCCTTGGATCCGGGGTTTGATTATCATATTAGGACTTAGGCGTCACCTGTTGTTTTAAAATTAGGAAAATGGCTCTAACGCTTAAAATAAGTTTTGGCTGTGAAAACAGCTAGGTATCATATAAAAGATAAAAAAAAACCAAATACCCAACCAAAACATACATAAACAATTTAAATACAAGTAAAATTCAAATTCAGAATAGTTTTAAACTCTTCGAAACATGAGATCACCACCACCCTTTATTTAAATTCAAATTCAGAATCGTTGGAAAGTTCAACAATGTCAACAAAGTTATGATGTCAGAATCTGTGCGGCCATTTTGGAAACTTTTGTGACGTAACTGTCAAGAGGCTGTCGTGTTACGTTTAAAATCTTATCATGTTTTAAATGGTATGTTAAAGCTGAATATAATAATATCAAATGAAAATCTTGATCAAAATATGATACGCGACAGTAAAACATATGTATTTACATAATTTTAACCGTAAAAATCATCAATACATCTTTGTTTAGATTTCGTGCAGATTCGTCGATCGAACGAAATCTAACGAATCTGCACGAAATGTAACTTAAAGAGATGTATTGATGATTTGTATGATTAAAATTATGTAAATACATATGTTTTATTGTCGCGTATCATATTTTTTATTAAGATACAACTTGACACGGACCTGCAAATTGCATAAAACACAAGAAAATTTGAATTTCGCGGGCTACCACAGCGTATCTCCCTTAACATTAATCCTCAACTTTAACATATATTTATTTCAAAATTAGAGCTGTAGTATTTTCGACATAACGGAGGATCATGCTAAGCCATTTGAGGTAGTCTAGGCTCTTAAGTTCTTACCTCAATAATAACCATACATCTATACTAATATTATAAAGAGGAAGTTTGTAAGTTTGTATGTAGGGGGTAGTCTCCGGAACTAATGATCCAATTCTAAAAAAAATTTCATTGGTAGAAAGCTGCATTATTCCTGAGTGCTATAGGCTATAAGTTATATTTCTATCATGCATAATAGCCGAGCTATCACAATTTTTGTGTAGCAAGTCGGAAAGAAATACCTCTTTAAACGGGATTATTTGCATGCGCTGCTTAAATAGTTGTTTAAAATTTAAAAAAATGTATAGCAACCTGGTCCGTCTTAAATAATTCTACAAAAAATCTTTTATATTTTATCTTTTATACTTTTTTTATTGTTTGAAAAAAAGTATTTTTTCGACATATTAGGTACAAAAAATTTCACGCGGAAAAAGAAAAGAGCAGAAGCTAGTAACAAATATACAGACATAACAACGGTCAGTCAGCACATCGAAATTGAGTTAATCATAGTCCACAGAGATAAACTTGCAACTGCACATGGTACAGTGAACAATGAACATCGCAATAAGCGTCTGCGCTCAAAAACTTTCATTTGTCTTAACCTCACGTATCCTTTTCTCATAACGTAGCTGTAGGGTTAGCAGCACGTTCGTTTTCTTTTAATATTTTGTTATTTTTGAGATATTGGAAAGCGTGGGTTGTTTTTGTAGTTTCGAGGTTCGTTGTCGTTTCGAAAAAGGCACGATCGAGTCACACTGAAAAAGAAATTAGTCCAAATAATTAAATTAAAAATATCTATATGAAAATTGACTCTTTTTTAATAAATACTTTTTAATATGCCAAAATATCATGTATGTTTTTTTTATTGATTATTTTTTTATCTATACGATAACAATTTTGCCATTTTGATACTGCAGGAACAATTTCTTTACGCCCAAGGATGCGTTAAAATTAGTATTGAATTATGGAAATTTAGACGCTCATATCTTCTAAACCGATATTTTTTTCCTCTTCAGAAATAATTTTTAGTTTTAAACGTCACCAAACTACGTTTGTATGGAAGAATGAGCGACTACCGTGCCCTTAAAGCATACTACACATACGATAAACTCTCTACACTGAACTAACATAACAAAATAATTGAAATCTACAGCAAGTAATAAAAAAGCTTGCTACACTAGCCCTACAGACTACCACTCAGGAACGACGTGGTTTATTTAATTTTAACCTCAGAGAAGGCGAGACTCGAAAACGCAATTATTGCTCATGTATTTTTCAGTAAAGACGTGGGTGTTATTGAATTTTTGCGTTATATATAAAATTTAACACCGTGTTATATTTGCTTTTAAGAATTATGGGGCTTCTTTGTTTGGTTTTCTTTGATGATTGTTTTTTTGTGAGAATGTGGAATTACGTTCGTGTATTATTTTCTTATGGGAGGTATTATCGTTTGCTTATCTAAGGTTTTTCTGGATTTTGTGGAATTTACTTTGATGAAAACAGTATTGTTTCCTTTCCTTAAATTACTTACAAGTGCTTCGTAAATATTAGGTTTGTGGTTTCAAAACCTAAGATAAGTACACACGGCTAACTCTCGCATTGTATTAATAGGATTTCCGTACATTGAGAGGTATATAGCGTTACTTGTAATTGGACGTATTCCTTGCAGGACATCATAGAAGCGTTAAATGCAACAAATTAAGCCACCAAATGCTCTGGCGAAATTCAGTATTTCTTTTTGTAATTTTTGTCTAAGAAAAGTATAAATTACGAAAAATAAAATGTTTAACAATAGTGATCTTTGCCATAGTTTTAGGCATTTATCAACTTTTAATTTATAACAAAGATTTGCTACATAGCTACATAGCTAGCTTTGCATTAGCTATGATAATAACTTAAATTCCAGTACAGTCGCGCTGTAAAACATTTTTGAATTGTATTTTTCATAAAAAAACTAAAAATCTGACTAACTCAAATACTGTTGAATTTCGGTACATGTCTTAATTTTCTGCATTTTAGCTCTATTTATGACGTCCTGCAAAGAATACGTCAAATTACAAGTAACCCTGTATAAGCTTAAACTGGAAATGTATAGCTTGATATGTAGCCGTGTGTACCCACGTGACTTTTTAATTTATTTTACACATATTATGTAATGATAATTATGTTAAACATTTCACAAAAAATTCAAAACATTATCCTATAGCCATACTAACATCAATCTACCCAGCTTTTTCCCAACTGTGTTAGGGTTGGCTTCCTCTACAACCCAGTAACTGGGTAATACGATACCCCTTGGTAAGACTGTTTGTCAGACTTTCGGGCTTCTGACGACACGTAAAGACTGTCAAAGATCCATGAATGACAGCTAGGACCAACGGCTTAATGTGCCTTCCGAGATACGGCAGAGTCTTGGCATGTAAAGATGGTCACCCATCCACGGATCAACCCAAGCAAGCTTAGCTTTGGTAACCTGATGGATCGACCCGTGCGGCTGTTATTACTCAGCCACTACATCCTCTCATCCACAGCCATACCATTACTTTAAAAACGGCATACAACAGCACCCAAATAGAAAATACTCGTAAAATAAAATATACTGCAATAGGCTTACTTCCTAAGGAAACACAGCAAATTGTTGAACTCAACAATTCCTCGTCCGCAGTTCAGGCGGAACAATAAATTGCAAGGCGGTTGCACTGCACTGCTGTTTCTTTAACTTTATTCCTTTTGTGATATACTAGATCTAATATTGACTGGAAGTGGCTTGCGGAACCAAGGACCAGAGTTTTTGGGTTAGATTTAGTCCTTCGATATCTTGGTATTGGGTAAGATTTACTACAACCATTATTAGTAAAGTCTCCCCGCTGACCATGGCCCATCTTTTCATCTCGTCCTACATGTCACCTGTACACATGAGGATCTAATGTCTGCTTCAGCGAATGGTGTTAGCGTTGCTGAGTACTACTCAGTGAGTAGGTACTGCCCAAACAAAAAACTTAACTTCTTTCTAAACGATATTAATTTGCCATTGACATGGTAAGAAGAAGAAGTAAAGTGATCTCCAATTTTTAGGGTTCCGTACCTTATAAGGAAAAACGGAACCCTTATAGGATTAATTCGTTGTCTGTCTGTCAAGACACGTTTTCATACGGTCTACGGAGGGACGTTAGACCGTATTTGATATTAAAGCTCTAAAAAAATCAAATATTTTGATACTCCCAAATAAATCAATACCTATAGGGTACTTCCCGTTGACCTAGAATCATGTTTGGCAAGAAGCAAGGTCTCACAGCACATGTAAAGCAAAAAGTCCGAAAATCATTAGGTAATTTGTAGTCTTATCACATAAAAAAATCGATTACATTTTTGCAGTTGGAGAATTGACCGTGACGTATATCGTTGTATGGGAGAACATGTTTTTAAGTACAATGTTAAGTTTGTTTTTGGTATAAATTCATGCCAACTACGGAACCCTTCTTTGTACGTGGTCCAACACGCACTTGGCCAGTTTTTCATATTAATTTTAGTTAGGTACCATTATTTAGGTACCATATTGGTTCTGCGAAGTCTTTCAAAACTTCAATCCACAAACGACCCTATCAAACCGAAAAAGTTTTCTGCTTTATTAACATTGGCTTATAAAATAGCAACAAAACTGTCTCGGATACTACGACCAATATATCTACTGGTCCTATTCCGGAGCAGCCAAGTGGAACGTTTCGTCTTGGTCTTGTTGGTCGCATAGACAGCCTGATGTATTGAGTGAAGGCAAGCCAAATGTTTAGTCTGTTTATTGTTTTAGCTAAGATATATGGCGGTTGTTCCTTGCTGTTATTTGTTAGACAACGATTTTGAGTTAACGAAATTAGTGTTCTTTGAACTTAGTTTAAGTATGTAAGCTGGTACTTACATTTATGTAGTTTTAACCTGACACTATGTTTCGGCGTGTAGCTAAGTTAGAACAGCCGCACGGGTCGATCGATCAGGTTCAGCTACGCTTGCCGCGGTTGGTACGTGGATGAGTGGCCATCTTTACATACCGAGACCCCTCCGTGCCTCGGAAAGCACGTTAAGTCTTTGGTCCTGGCTGTCATTCTTGAATCTTTGACAACCAGCCTAGTCTTACCAAGGGGTATCGTATTACCCAGTAACTGGGTTATGTGGGTCAGATAGGCAGTCGCTCCATGTAAAATACTGGCATTCAGCTGCATCTGGTTAGACTAGGAGCCGACCCTAACATAGTTGGGAAAACGTAAGACAGATGACTCCGGCCTTTTTTTTTTGGATGGGAAATCATCAATGACTTCTCCCGCTCTGGGTGGAGCGGGAGAGCCTGTCAGACTGTTACTGACTAAAACCCAATCGTATTCCTTCATTTGCCAGTACCAGGGCTACGGTATCTCTTTCGAACAACCGGGGACCCTGGCCCCATCGGATCCCTTCACTGCCGGAACACAACGCGCCGTCGACCCGAGCCTGGGGGCCTACTCCCTAAGCACGAAGCCCGTAGTTTCGGCCTTCGTTACGGGCGTTTCTTACTCCGTATCACCTACGGATGGATGATTGGTTCGGGCCCCGAACGAAGTATGAATGACAACATGATTTGCCAGTTGTCCCTACTCCCGATGTGTTTTTGCCTGTCCGAAAAATTTAACTTTTACCCTGGTTTTGATGGATCGTAATGTTAGACGGACGGATGAACGGACGGACGGGAAGACGGATGGACTTAGGGAGTAGGCCCCCTGGTCCTTACCGAACGGCAAACTACCCATTGCTCGCCGTCCACAAGCCCGCACCTACGGTGACCGGGAATAGGCTATCAATTTCCGACGCCCAGAGCGTCTCCTGCGGCGACTAGGGGTGTGAGGGCGCAAAAGATGCCTCTCCATATCGCGTACCGCCTCCTCCTTCGCGATCATACTGCTTCGCTGCTGCTTTTGCTGGTTAGACGGGAAGCCGACCCTAACATAGTTCGGAAATGGGTGGGCAGATGACTCTAACTGCTACTGAGAAATTCCTGTTGGAAAAACTCAAAATTGTATAACTAGTTATTTAAAGTTGTAAAACATAACAGCTTCAGACCAATTTAAACCTCCAAGTGGTCTTCAATGTCACGAAACTTAATAAACAGTCCTCAGTGAAATATACAAATGTTTCTCTCTCTCTAAAACGTTTCAAATCACATTACTGACGGTTAGATTTTATGTTAATTTATGCTTATATTTCAGTCTGCTTCAAACGGAATTCATCAAATCAAATTATTCGTTGCCAACTATGATATTCAGATTCAATATCTGGCTATATTAATTACAGCTATCTGTCCAACTTGGAATATATTATTATGTGTTTTGGTATACTATAACGTATCATATTGATAGGTTTAAGTTAGCCGCATGAGTCGATCGAAGGTTAAGCTACGCTTTCCGCGGTCAATTCATGGATAGGTGACCATCCATTACCATAAGTGAGATCCCTCCGTGCCTAGGAAAGCACGCTAAGCCGTTGGTCCGTTGGTCTGTGATTTGTAGATCTCTGACAGTCTGACAAACATTCTTACCAAAGGGTATCGCACACCCAGAGTACCCAGTAACTGGGTTGTGGAAGTGAGATAGACCGTCGCTCCATGTAAATATGCTATTCAGCTGCATCTGGTTAGACTATAAGCCAACCCCAACATAGTTAGGAAAAGGCTAGGCAGATGATGATGTAATAGGTCGGGGAAAAAGTTTTTTCGTATTATAGTATGTATGAACTTGTAATAAAATCTCTTTCTCTTAATCTTTTTGTTTTAACCTTTTTTTTTTATAATCTATTTGCATCTGGCTGGTTTTGGTATCATTGAAAGTTTAAATTTTAAAGAAGATTTTCATTTGTTTTTCGTACTGTCAAGATGAATGAGAGAGAGAATCTAATGAAGAAATTCGATACATTTTAAAATTTTACTACAAAAAAGGTAAAAATGCAACGCAAGCCGCGAAAAAAATTTGCGATGTTTATGGACCTAGTGCAGTGTCTGTGAGAGTAGCACAAATTTGTTTTAAGCGTTTTCAATCCGGAAATTTTGATGTCAACGACGCACGTCGCTCTGGTCGCCCTATTACGGATAAAATGGATGACATTTTTTAAAAAGTGGAGCAAAATCGGCATATCAGTAGTTACGACGTAGCTGAAGAACTGCGAATTGGCCACAAAACAGTTTCGAACCATTTGGCAAATGACACATAACTAAATAATAAACTATGAAAAAAAATATGTCTTGAATTTGTATATAGAATGCGAAAGAACTTTTTCCCCAACCTAATATTTTGAAATACTATAATGTAAGTCTCATATTGATAGGTTAAGGGTCACCGTTATCAAAAAGCGAGTTCATTTCTGAAATACATTCATAATAAAATCCCAAGACGCATTCCACGTAAAACCGAGTACCTAGAGGTACCCATTCATTTCACACCGACCTTTCTCGCTAAGTAAATGGAAAATATCGCGAGCAAAAATAGCAATTTCAAACATAACATACCTTCTATCTATATCCCTTTTAGCCCCTTTTCGAGTAAGAAAATGGCGTCACATACCTACACAAATATAGCATGACCCTTGTAAATTGGCTAGCAGTATCACTTATAGGACCTTTTGTAATCTCCTGACTCAAAAAATGTCTTTAATTTAACTTTATCATTTAGTGGGCCTTGCATAAACCCGCGGGACAAACGTAAAAATTTAAAACATTCGTTTCGCATAATTTTATTTAAAAATAATAAAAAAAAACCGGTCAAGAGCGAGTCGGACTCGCGCACCGAGGGTTCCGTTCCGATTTCTGAAAAAGTATGCCATTTAGAGACATAGTTTTATTTTTCCTGTAATCTTTACATAAACTTCTATCACATAGAATAATTTCAGATTTTTATCTTTGCAATCTTCGGAGATAACGGGGGGTAACGGTATTTTTTTTACATTTTTCATCAAAAGTCGAAAACTATGCGGCCTAAAAAAAAATAAAAATATGTTTGAGAATGTGCAAACAGCTTTCTCTTATATGATACCCCACATGCCCTAGTAGCCCCACTTTGAATTTTTAAGACCTCCTTTCAGTCCCTGTTACAAAAATAGTTGGGTAAATAGTTATTTGCAAAATAGTTGGGTAAATGTCATCTAAAACTGTTTTAAATTTCAAGTTGATAGCATCAGGAGTTCTTGAGATGTCCAGCTTTGACAGACATACAGACAGACAGACAGACAGACTGAGTCATACCATAAGGGTTCCTTTTTTACCATTTTGGTACGGAACCCTAAAAATTAATGCTAAAGTATTGCTAAGCGCAAAACTCGAGAACAGCTGGACCGATTCGGCTATTTTTTTTTTCAATTATGCGTTGAAGTCCGAGGAAGGTTCTTATGAAGAAAACAAAATTGGAAAAGTTGCCGGGAAAATTGAAAAATTCGGGAAATCCGAAAGTGCATTTTTTATGTGATTTTTGTATGAATTATTGAATTTTGAACAGTACTTTACATGAAAACCCTCATTACTATACTCGTCTTACTACAGTTAAGCAAATAGTAAGTACTTGCTGACCCAACAGACGTTTGATGGGTCAGCAAGTACTTAGGTACTATTTGCTTAGCTGTAGTAAGACGAGGATAGTAATGAGGGTTTTCATGCAGATTCACGCCACCAGTTGGCGCCACTTTGACAAGAGGTCTTCCATTTCGAGAATGAATATAAAATACAATGATAACGTTCATCATTCGTTTCATTCATTCGTTCATCATTCAGTCACTACGTCACTACTTAAGAAAATATAGGCGCTTTGACACTTTTGACAGGTGCTCGGACCTGGGGCCGCACTATGACGTGAAAAAAGATCATGGATCCACTATAGTTCCTGAGAGAGAGAGAGATATGGAGCTATATATGACATATAGACGTTTCAGTGTTGCCACCTAGTAAACTTCATTTTAGAAAATTGTCTTGTACTTTCGATTAAAAAATCATTCGAATTTACGTTACTTTCACGCCGCGCGTTTAAAGGCCTCAGTGTGTTTTCACATTGCAAACAATGGTTTTACCTTTGACCTAAATAAACTCATCCGATTGACGAATCAGGAAAGATAAATGTATTTACCAACAGGTTGGATGATTCGTCGGCTCGGGCGGTTCAACCCGAACATACATCTTCGGCAATTCGATCGAATCTTCGGTAATTAATTAGCTTTTTCGTTAAACGATACCTTTTAGGATATTGGGCCTTTGTTATGTTGTTGCTCGTTTAGCGTTTTGCGTTTCCAACAAATTGGTCATTTGATATATATAGGGTGACTGGTAATTAGTGACCGATACTTAAACACATGATTGTGCTCATGATAACAAACAACTTTTACTACGGGACCATACCTGAAATCTCGAAAAAAAAAATCAACTGCTCCCTAACTTTTGACGAGTTATGCGAACACATGTTTTTCGCGATTTCAGGTTTGGTCCATAGTAAAAGTTGTTTGTTATCATGAGCACAATCATGTGTTTAGGTATCGGTCACTAATTACCAGTCAGGGGCTTGTGGCTAATTAAGAGCTGCACGGGTCGATCGATCAGGTTAAGCTACGCTAGCCACGGTAGGTCCGTGGATGGGTGACCATCTTTACATACCAAGACCACTCCGTCCCTCGGAAAATAAGTTAAGTCGTTGGTCCCGGCTGTCATTCGTGGATCTTTGACAGTTGTTACGGTCTTCAGAAGCCCGAAAGTCTGACACCGTCTTAGCAAGGGGTACCGTGTTACCCAGTTACTGGGTTGTGGAGGTTAGATAGGCATTCGCTTCATTTAAAATACTGGTATTCAGCTGCATGCGGTTAGACTGGAAGCCGAGCTTAACATAGTTGGGAAAAGGCTAGGCAAATGATGTTGGTTTTGTATGCCAGAATTATTTCAGTAACTTACGAATACATTTGTCGTCATTTGTGTTTTAAGATTAACAAAGAAGATACTGTTCAACAGTGGCTTAATCCTTTGTATTCCCAGAACGTGGATGCACGCGAGACAATGGCTTGTTAATTGTGTCTGTAATTACGGCACTCGACTCGATAAAGATGGTTATTCAATTTAAACTATGATAGAAACGTGATATTCAATGTTATGTATAATTTTGCACCACAAGCAACTGCTAAAAACATAACAAGATTAGCCACAATGACATTATAATCATCTAGACGTTGCCATAATTACAGTGGGAAGTGTGGAAGTGAGACACATATATACGAAATAAGTAGGAAAATTGAGACAAAGCATCGTATCTTCTGTCTCTTACGGCGTGCCGTATTTTTGCATGGCAAACTTTTGAATGTTAGCCAAACAAAGTACTTCCACTGTAAAAAAATATCTTGCGTCGATTAATTTAACTTCTTTGGACAGTTTTTGCATTGTGCGAATGTATTGACATGGGTTTCAGTCCAAAATATGGAAGATTTCTTACGTTAAACAACATTTCTCATACCACATAACCTAAAAAAAGTATTATATTGCTGTCTCATGACCAGCCACGCGGTGGCTCGATCAAGATGTATATTATCTAAGATTAGCCAGTAATGACAAGAAACATAGACGAATAAAAGAGTTACTTAATTACCAAAAGGGTTGCAGCAAAGAGGTACAAATTGCAGATTTATGAGGTCCTAACACGGAACTATTTTTGTTCTAATAATGGGCACAGGAAATTGCCGGAACACACGGAAATATGCTGTTACATCGGATACGGTGCAAACGCAATCACGGATGGAAGCTGAATGTGAATTATCGCGGGGAAGGCTTTCGTGGCAAGGGAATGTTCTAGTAGGTCAATCGGTAATTATTTTGGGATGCAATAATAGAGCCTCTACGTGAGGCAAAGATTCAATAAATTCTTCTGGCGCACCTTAGGATGAGAATGCACGTACCTGTAAGTTGCACAAATGTATGCCGTGTACCATGACAACTTCTGATTGGTGAATGTCACCATGGCATGCCAGCTACTTGCATAGTTTTGTACAAGCTATAGTCATGTCTATTCCCGCACTTATTGGCGACTAGCTTTTGCCCGTGACCTTGCACAAAAGTATGCAAGTAGCTAGCATGCCGTGTGCCATGACAACTTCTGATTGGTGAATGTCACAATGGCATGCCAGCTACTTGCATAGTTTTGTACCAGGTACAGGTAAGTGTATTCCCGCCCTTCCGGGAATACACAACATGCCTGTAGCCCTGTGGTACCAGGGCAGAACAATTTCATTTACTGTAAAGCTTACGTAGAAATATAACAGGCTACATAAAGGTTATACTCAAAATAATTCATTACAACCATCAGGTAATTCAAGAAAATAAAAATATTCATTTGTACGTAACTCGAGTGCCTGGAATGTTTGTTAAGGTCGTTATCTCGAAGGTTTACGAACCTGCTAATTACGCGGCAAGATTTAGAATCTAGCATATTTCTATGCTACGTTTTTTAAACAAAAACATTACTTACTCAACGAAAGTAGGTTTAAACCATAACTCCGAAGTCTAAATCGCTAACATACTTTGAACAATGTGGAATAGGCAACAAATTAAGTTCTTAATTCGTTGGGAATAGGCTATTCTGACAGTAAGAAAATTGTGAATTTTATTTTGTAAAATAGTAGTAGAATTTAAGTTGTGAGCTAAAAGTATCAAAATTGTACTTAGTTTTGTAAATGATTTTATCTCAATTAATGTTTTTGAGAAATAATTACGTATATAGCCATTGGTCACGTGACATTGAACGCGAATACGCGCGACACGTCACTATCTGCAGTAAAAAATCAATCAATCTGCCTAGCCTTTTCCCAACTATGTTGGGTCGGCTTCCAGTCTAACCGGATGCAGCTGAATACCAGTTTTTTACATGGAGCTACTGCCTGTCTGACCTCCACAAAACAGTAACTGGGTAATACGATTCCCCTTGGTAAGACTGGTTGTCAGACTTTCGGGCTTCTGATGACCCGTAACGTAACGACTGTCAAAGATCCACGAATGACAGCCGGGACCAACGGAGGAGTCTCGGTATGTAAAGACGTCACTATCTGCAGTAATCAAGTCATAATGTCACATTGACAAAATAACGAACAAAATGAAGAATTTGATAATGATATTTTGATGAAATGATAGACAATGTGAAAAAAATAACTCTCACTTTGGCTTTGCCGCAGTTGGATAAAAAGGCTTTGTTCCGCGCTAGGACTTCCAATAACAATATCCCAAGTTTACTTAAGAGCCTCAAATGGCTTAGCATGATCCTCCGTTATGTCGAAAATACTGCAGCATTAATTTTGAAATAAATATATGGTGAAGTTGAGGATTAATGTGTATCTACTATGTTTTACAAAAACACGATTCCATAAAATTTTCTCGATAGAAAAAAAATCCAAAGTTACCTCCAAACCGAACAATAAACCGCTGATATTCAAAAAATACTTCAAATTAGATCATGAAACTTTGCATACTAACTGAACTAACTATAAGGCAGGTCTTATGTTTTTTATTTTTTTCAAGTTACTTACTATTATTTTCACCGTAAAATAATATCTTCGCCCAGCATCGCACACACACCACAGTCTCGCTCTCACTCAGTCCGCGAGCAGTATTGTGCGAGCGAGATAAAAAGCTGAGCTAGTATGGGCTCTTAACTCTGTGGTCTACAGAATTGCCGCCATTATTATTATCAGAGTACCAACAAAGACCTTAAACGTTACTCGCTTCGCTAAAACAACCGCTACCTAACCAAAATTCGAACAAGACCTACCCAAGCGACCCATTCGACCTACATAGGAACCCATATTAAGATTAGTAAAACAAGAAATTTATGGCACTCAAGTGGTAAATAAAGGTACACAAGTAATTCGTACCTCACATAAAAATATGCAATAAACAGAGGTAATAAAACCCTTGAGGATATCAAAAAAGTTTTCACATTTTATGATATGTGATATATGGTTTTTAGTCAACGGCTGAGGGCAGCTGTTTTATTGCGGTTCAAAGGAATTTGGTCTACTGTGTTGTTGCTTTAGACGCGTCTGGCGTGAAAACCTGTGCTTTTACCCTAATTTACTCTGATGGGTAGGTAGCTCTAAAAGGTGTCAACAGGACGTTGACCTAGATTTTGGACTTGCCTAGTATGAGGTGAAACCGGGCCCTGTTTTTTGCTGTGTCTTAACGTTGGTAGTGTTTTGTGGACAAAAGTTTTAATACTTTTCTTGTTTAACGGGACTTATTATTTTATGTAGTTTACTGCTTGTCTCATTATTTTGTACTAGCCTTTTCCCGCGGCTTCGCCCGCGTGGAGGTCGGGAATTATCCTACGGGAACGTATTAACGTAATAAAAAATATTCTATGTCCTAGCCCAGGTCATGGCCTACCCATATGCCAAATTTCATTCAAATGCGGAACCCTAATTCTTTTTCTCAAATAAAATTATCCTAAGTTACTCTTTATAACATTAGCTATCTTTCAGTGAAAGTACCGTCAAAATCAGCCCAGCCGTTTCGGAGATTAGCCGGAATAAACAGACAAACAGACAGACAAAATATTTAAAAACTGTTTTTTTGTTATAATTACCGTTTACACTTTCATATGCCTTTAGTAAAACGCTGTTACTTTGAAATTACAAACAGACACATAATTTTTTTTTAAATTTGTATACGTACAAACTATGCTTTATTATGTAGTTGAAGTCAACATTCGCTTGTTTAAAATCCTGACCAAACCACAAACCGGTTTCAAAAGTGCTGATATGCACTTTTAGCACTTAGGGCACTAGTAGAGTAGTAGAGTAGAGTGAGTCAAAAAAAAAAAAAAAAAAAAAAAAAATCAAAAGTCCTTTATTCAAATTAGGCTGAGAATCAGCACTTTTTGAACGTCAAAATTACAGTAAGACAGTCCCCACAAAACGCCCGCCCTTCACCACTTCCTAGTGCTTTAGCTGGGAAGAAGAAGTAGCGGAACAAACTCCCCAGCAGCACAGCTGTCTGTTCAGTAGGAAGAACTAGATTCTATACAATAGTACCTATGCAAAATAATTTACGCAACACAATACATCAAATTATATTTTTGTCAAATAAAATAAACAATTTTAGTACTTAACTCATGTAACCTGTCATTATGTAAGCTGATCCTGGAGAAAGAACATAACATAAACATTGTCTTGAGTTAATCACAGCGACCAACTATTCTTATCGTTTAAGTAATCGTTGATAGAATAGTATGCCTTTGAACAAAGATTGGATTTAACTTTAATTTTAAACGCATTAAAAGGCAAATCTAGCAAAAAAGAAGGTAGCTTGTTATAAAAAGTTATACCAAGACCAACAAATGAGTTATGAACCTTATGAAGCCGATGAAATGGAGCACGTAATTTGTCCTTATTTCTGGTGTTAATATTGTGAATATCACTGTTTTTACTGTACAAATGTATATTTTGCCTAATGTATAAGATGTTGGCGAAGATGAACTGTGATGCCACTGTGAGAATACCAATATCCTTAAAAAATTCCCTCAGAGAAACTCTAGCACCTAGCTGGTAAATTGCTCGAACAGCTCGTTTTTGAAGAACAAAAATATTTTGAATATCAGCCGCTTTGCCCCATAGCAGAATACCGTAGGACATACCGCTATGGAAATAACTAAAATAGACTAAACGAGCTGTATCAACGTCAGTGTATTGTCTTACTTTCCTGACGGCGTAGGCGGCTGAACTGAGTCTTCCCGCTAGGCTTGATATATGTGGGCCCCACTGAAGTTTAGCATCTACTGTTATACCCAGAAAAACTGCTGATTCTGCAGTCTTAAGCACCTCTTCATCTAAGACGATGTTGGGTCCCAGATTTCTAACATTCGGTAAGGCAAACTTTATACATTTAGTTTTCTTGGCATTGAGAACTAAGTTATTTGTCGTAAACCAATCCGTAACCATTGAGAGTGCACTGTTTACGTCATCAAAATCATGTCTGTTTCTGTCTACTTTAAAAATAAGAGAGGTGTCATCTGCAAACAGTACAACGTCACAGATACCCTTTAAATAGAATGGTAAGTCATTGATATACACTAGGAATAAGAATGGACCCAGTATTGAGCCTTGAGGTACACCTAACTGAACTGGTAGCCCGGAAGATTTCACACCATTAACATCTACACATTGGAACCTATTATGTAAATAAGAATTTATTACTTTGAGAGCTTCGTTTTGGACACCATAATGACGTAATTTACGCAAAAGCGTGTCATGGTGCACGCAATCAAAGGCTTTGGAGAGATCACAAAAAACTCCAGTAGTAGCAGAGTTACCGTAACCCTGGCACAGGTAAGTGAAGGAACACGGGTGGGTTTTAGTCAGTAAAAGTCTGACACGCCTCAAAAAAAAAGAAAAAAAAAGAAAAAAAAGTGCACTAGGAGACACATGACACATGAGGTCGTGTTGAGACCTAAATAAATGACATTTACGACGGTAGTCCAAAAAGATGGTAACGGTTTTCATTCTAAAATCAACAATCAAAATCTTCAGTCGTCGATACCATAATTATTAAATAGGGTGTAAGTATAAACAGTGGTAAACTTTTAAGGGGCCACTGTACTCGTCATTATGACAACTTTTACTAAGGAAACAAACCCGAAATCGCGAAAAAAAACAGCTGTTCCCTGCATTTTGACGATTATGTGTACATAAGTGTACTGAACTGAACATCTGATTTTTTTTGCGATTTCAGAGTTTTGTCCCATAATAAAAGTTGTTCATAATGATGAGTACAATGACCCCTTAAAATATTGCCACTGTATAGCACGTCTATTGACATCACAACACAAACCTCATAACTCACTGCTAGTTCCACACACTACAGTAACTAAACCTTGATTTCAAGGCAAGCCAATAGAGAGTAATCTAAGTTATCTCAAAGCACAGTTAGGAACGATTTGCGTTCAATCCAATAGCGAAGCAGTTGTAACCGGTTCCATCCAGTTCCATCCAGTTCAAACTAGTTCATTCGAGGTGCTGTAAGGGGCTTCGAAAATTAATCGGTGGGTAATGGCGTACGTAGTTTAGTATTTTGTTATTTCTGTTTCAAAGGAAATGTAGTGAAAACTGTACTATTTGGAAAATGTAGGAGTTCAATGAATTAGTTAATGTAGCAAACTCTTCTATACAGGGTGTAAGTGTCAACAGTGGCAACATTTTAAGATTTTAAGGGGTCATTGTACTCATCATTTTGAACAACTTTTACAATGGGACCAAACCTGAAATCGCGAAAAAAAAATCAACTGCTCAGTACATTTATGTTCGCATACCTAATTCGTCAAAATGTAGGGAACAGCTGATTTTTATTTTCGTGATTTCAGGTTTGGTCCCATAGTAAAAGTTGTTCATAATGATGAGTACACTGACCCCTTAAAAGATTGCCATTATTTATACTTACAGTACTATCCTGTATATGTTAAGAGTTTGTTTAGCTAAAAAAATCTGATCCTTGATTTAACAAAAAAATCTAAATAAATTTAAGTACATATTATAAGAAAAAGACTTTTTTTTTCATTTTTAAATTAAGCTTTTAATAATCTGCATATCATCTAGGACTAGGAACAGAGTCATTCTCAAGATAAATCAAACGGGCCCAAACTCGATATTCAGTGGGTCAAATTTAACTTGCAAGATTTGATTACAAACAGACAGACAGCCACCGGGACAGGTGTAACTAAATAAAAGCTTGTAAAAACCCAAAACAAACCAAAAAATATATAATATAAACGCGAGGAATTGAGAACCTCCTCCTTTTTTGAAGTCGGTTAAAACTAGAACAATAGTCAAAGACGAATCGCAAACAAAACAAATGAAAACTAAACTAATACTTGTAAGTATCAGTATTTTTGTTTGATTGGTTATCAAACAATATTTTAGGATTGTCTCGTTAGAGAAAAGAAGAGATATGTTGGATTTAATTTTCCTTAAAAGACTAGTAACAGGCTCTTTGAACTGTCCCGAGTTGCTTAGTAGGATATCCTTCCATGTGCCACGAAATCTACCAAGAAAATCGAATAGGAAACTGTTTTGCATGCCAAAATGCAATACAAATTTAAGGCAACATTGCTCATTATATAGAATGTATGCTGTGTACAAAGAACATGATGAAGAAATTGACTTATGTCATACATCTGTACCTACTATCAGAAAAATGTTTAAATATAACTCGCAAAATAATTAAGTTTAATTCTGTTTGGCCTAATTAGCTTAATATTATCGGCAGTTTAGTTGTTTTTATTATTTAATTGTATTTTTATTTCATCTTTTTCATTAGTTATAAGCGCATAATGTAGTGCATGCAGTGCTCTTCTTTAAGTAATGGGGCACTTAGACCTAAGTTTGAAATGTTATACTATATACATGTAATAGTGTACTCATTGTTGAGGAGCCAAATAAAATAAATAAATAAACAAAAAGTGCTAAGTTTATTTTTGACAATTTAATACTACGACTTCTAACAAGCGATCTTGGTCACAAGTTACAAATGAGACCGCAGAAAAAAGCTCCAACAAACTATTCAAAACGCACATACAACTTTTTGTTTGGTACCCCAAAACTTTTATAAAAGCATTTCAACTCACATTTTAAGCGAAGCCTTCCATTACCGCACCTAAACTTATTTGTAGGCCATAACTCCTCAAATATGCTGCATAAAATAGGGGAAAATGCACCTTAAACAATAGTACCAAAGTTGACTTTACTGACGTACAATGCGTGCAGAATAGCTTGCGAAAGAATATGCGTGGCCATCGCTTCCGAAAAGCGTCGTTTATCAAGGAAAAAGAGACTCTATTTTTTTGGTGGGAAAGTTTGAACTTGTTTGATTTTATAGTGGTGGGGTGGGCTAATCTTTCAGTCAGCATCTCAGACGGTCGCTAACTCTTGGAAGTGTTATCTTCGAAGCTTAGAGCTAAATGGAACAACTTTTTCAGGCATGGTTTGGTGTAGAAGAGTGTAAATTGGTGAAAAAGCCTGGATCAGGGTTCAGTGAATTTAGGCAACAAAGTTATTTTTTGTTGAAGGTTTTGAACATGTCTTTTATCACGATATTTTCTTATTAGCGTATATAGTGAATGCGATTGTGGGGCATTTAGATTTTGTAGTAGTTAATAAATTCATTGAAACTCAGTTTTAATAACAAAACATCTTAAAATCCACAGCAAAAGAGCACTTTTAAAATCTTTTAAACCCTCAAAACCCACCACAATACCGCTATATAAATTTCGAAAACGGAACACACCGTTCCTTCCAAATCAGCTGTTACCGGCAACTGGCGTAGCGTGTCCGTTCGGGTGTTTCCGCCGGGCGTCGGTCCGACGACGTCCGGTTGGTACATTCGAAATACGAAATTCGTGAAACGTCGGCTTAGATCTTGGCAATCGCTGCCGATGGCATGTGTTGATCGGAAGTGGCGGGAGGTATGCTCACGTACCAAATTTGAAATTTATGAGTTGGGAATTCTAGTACATGATTGGTCTGTTCAATGCTTTAACATTGCGGGAAATGCCTATAACTCCACCAATTGGCCACCAATTCGTGAAAAGAATAACATTTTAGATTATAAAATAATTTACTTTTTGAGCCATCAATATCTATTCAACATTGCCAAGATTTTAATTTCAGTGTTTAATGTTGCGTATCAAAATCGGAGAGCAGAGTCGACGATTTCTTTCACGGTCATTGAACAATAAGTACGAAAATTATTAATTTTACTTTGACGAAGCTAAATATTTTATAAAATATTTGAAATATTATTTCTTTATAGGGAGATTCATCAAACGGCAATTGTAATTGAACGCGAATTAAGCGGCCCACCTGCCCGTCCAGCTATTGTGAAACCCTATTCTTTTAACAATTTTTTCTCGAAATTTTTTGTGGTGTATATGTCGCAGGTTTATGACAAAAACAGGTTTTTGTTCAAAAACTTAGGCTTTTGATCCAGAACCGGAAGAAGACGGTCGACGTGGGCACCCCGAGGTTCGGTTAGGTTAGGTTCCTTTAAACCCTGCAGACAGAAATAGGAGCCCCACACAGCGGGGCTCCGTCGACCGTTTCTTGATCAAAAGCCTGATTTTGTCATAAACCTGCGACATATATACAATCTAGAGATATTCAATATAATATATATCTCTAATATATTGCATAATATGAATACTAACTTTTGCCCGCGGTTTCGCCCGCGTTTATGTCGTAAAATATCCCACGGTAACGTACTACCGGGAATTCCTTCCTTAATCCTTGTCTACATTATGAAGGGAACGTCTGTGCAAAATTTCAGCTTTCTAGGTCCAAGGGTTTGGGTTGGGCGTTGATGAGTCCGTCAATCATTCAGTCAGTCAGTCAGGACTTAATTTTTATTTATGTAGATTTAGGATAGTGGCACTTCATGTTCTGTAGTTACGGCCTAACCCCATTGAACCATCACACCATCCTTTATACCCCTCTAATTCACCAACAGTCCCCAAACCTATGATACAGGATCTTGTTTTGACAGGCACGGCCAGTACACGTGCAAACCCCTAATGCACTCGTCCAGTGTTACGATGTATCTGGTCTGATCTGTCCATAGCAAAAGGAACTTCCAAACGCACCAATCAATCAATCTGCCTAGCCTTTTCCCAACTATGTTGGGGTCGGCTTCCAGTCTAACGCAGTCCAAACGCACCAATCTGGATTTATATTCGAACTATTGCGGGACGTCTATTGCAATGATGAGGGAGCAGTGGTGGCCCAGTGGTGGCCACGACCTACGAGTTGTAAGTCATAGGTTCGAACCCAGACAAGCCCTTTACTGTATGTAAATTGTTTCATCGCCACTAAACGGTGAAGGAAAACATCGTGAGGAAACCGCCATGTTCTAGAACCAAAAATTCGAAGACATGTGACATCTAGCAACCCGCACTGGGCCCGCGTTGTGGATAACGGCCGACCGAGAGGAGTCCTGTGTCCCAGCTGTGGGAACATTTTAGGCTGATTATGCTATTACAATGGAGCTATATCCATAAATTATAATGTTTTCTAGCCACCGCATTTTATTAATTGAAAGGTACATTCATAATTAGCTAATAGCCGCAAACACCCAAAGTTGTTGATAGACCGTCAAAGATACCAGTTATTATTTTGATGCAATGTGTGCAAGTCACTATCCTCTGTCCTGTACTTTCATCTTCTTATTTATGTATTTCGATAGTTTTGTTTCAGTCCTATGTAACAAAAAGAAGCGAGCCAATTGCCATCCATCGGGCTCTAATCCATCCGGTATGCTACGGAAAATCCTAAAGGAAAAACCCAAGAACACTTTTCACTTAGCTATAACACATTGTTATCAAAAGCAAAAATATAATGCAAAAAAAACCAAGATTACGCACCATATACACAAATACTTACTACATCAAAGATAACGCAATCACTAAATCCAATATCACCAACTAAAAGCCCACTCGCTTACAACACAGTGTGACACCGTGTGAAAAAGTGATAAAAACCTGCGTCGATATACAGTCGTGTTCTTTAATATAGCTTAATGGAAGGGGTGATGGAAAACAAATGCCCCAGCCGACTCTGGAGTCTGTTGCATGGGCCTAGGCGAACAGCGGTGTAAAGGATTTTTTGATGTTGGGGCGTATGATGAGTTTGTCGCAGTATGGTGTGAAAATGGAATATCATCTTGTTTTTTTTGTAGTTCAATTTTCGTGTGATGCAAGGGATTTATTGGTAAAAGGAAAAGATTTACTGCGACATGATGTGTCTGTGGTGGATGTAATATCTTATAGAGCTCCAGGGGTAACGGATTTGAATCAATGGTGAGAGGGAGCAGAGTGCATTCCCCTGATAGAATATATTCCCACATTGTTCTTGATTGAATATCAAGGGAGGCCATTTTTCGTGAGATCTTTTTTGGATGATTTTTTTTATTTTTTTGGTGACCTGACTTATAGGTTTTTGTAAAACTCAGTTTAGGCACCAGTCTTCCGCAAATTAAGTGCGAAATTGTATCTGTAGCTTATTTTATTTAATTTTTAGTTGTAATTTGTAGAAATAAAAAACCTATTCTATTCTATTTTGCGTGTTGTATCCAATAAACTATGGTCACAAGTGTTTACAGCTTCTACATAAATGATGACACCAAATAAAAACTTTACAAACTCAAATTCTCCAACAACATTCTATAAAATTGTAAAAACAGATACACCAGTAACTAACTCTGCTGCAGGTACTTAAATTCCAAATTACTTTCAACATAAATTTCAATCCTCGTTCGAAACAAACCAATTTTATTTTAAGAGTAATAAATCTCAATTCTTACGTCGTTTTTCGTTCGCCATTTTCATGGCCCCAATTGGAGTACAGTATTATACCCTAGACGTTTGTTGTAACGATCTAGTCGGGATATCTCTTTGTGGTGGCTTGAAGCTCTGTCGGTATTTCATGCCGTTTTTGTCTGACCCGTGTTGTTAGAGCAGGACAGATAGACATTTGTAAACGCTTTGAGTAGTTTATGTCAGCTATTAATATTTGTTTAGTGGCTCTTTCTTTCAGAGTTTTTATTGCGATTTTATTGACCGTTAGGTTATCTGTTTCGCGTGTTTCGTCTAGAATTCTAGATTATCAGCTGTTGATATAATTTATGAGCTAAACATTAGGACGGCTGCCAAGACATGAAATATTTCATAAATTGATACAAACTCGTGATCGACATTTACAAATTGCGAGTTATGATGAACAGATAGAAATTTAGAATTTTCTCGCTCGAGTAAATAAGAAAATACAACTAAAGTTTATCCGGTAATAGCTTTTGCCCGTGGCTTCGCTCGCATTAATTTAGAATGTACTCTGCTTGTAATAATGAAATTCAATCATGATAAGGAAAAGTAGTAATTTTTTGTTTCTTTTCTATTGACATTTTTATCTCAAATTTTTTCATAATTTGTAATTTTTTTTTTTTATGTTTTGTTAAATTTTGCTGTACAACGCCTTAGATTTTTAAAATCTGTTATGTTGACATATATCTATATAAATAAAAAGAGAAGTCCTGACTGACTGACTCATTGACTGACTCATCAACGCCCAGCCCAAACCCTTGAACCTAGAAAGCTGAAATTTTGCACAGAGGTTCCCTTTCTAATGTAGACATGGAATACGGAAGGAATTCCCGGTAGTAGGTTCCCTTGGGATATTTTCCGACATCCACGCGAGTGAAGCCGCGGGCAAAAGCTAGTCTTAAATAAATAAATGATTCAAAAGACACGTGGCGCCATCTGTTATCATAAGAAAGTTATTGTGGTTTTCCTCGAAAACTGTACTTATTTTCAGGATGCGAGGTGGCCTATGTCCGTGTCTATAGCACTGTGAACTTATATATGTGTGTGGTTATACTGTGTAAATTTGAAGACTGTACCTCTATCCATTTGGCTGTAAAACTTGTGTGACAGACGACGGACAAACGGACAGACTGACACGTGAGTGACAGCAATAGGGCCCCGTTTGGACCCTTCGGGTACGGAACCCTAAAAAGAAATAAAAGAACACGTGGGTGCGGCCGCATGCCCAGCTAGTGACGTCACGTCATAACCCTGTCATCGCAGAAGAAAAACGCTTGCATGACCCGCACCGATGCGGTTTGACAGCGCCCACTCAGCCATACGGGCTGGCATAGGCCCCCGTGCGTATCTTTTTAACCGACTTCAAAAAAGGAGGAGGTTATGTAGAAATCTTTTTATTACTCATCTTTTATGAGAAGCCTGCATAACGTGGTGGTTTCTGATGAAAATTGAAGTTAAAGTGGTATTGAAAGAGGTTTTATCGAATGGATACCTACAGTAGTACCCAACGTATATGGCTTATCGATGTAGGTACCTACGCAGACGGTGAATTTTCAAAGCGCGGAAAAATGCTATTGAGGAATCGGCACGCTCCACGCACCGCGCTCCTTTTTCCTGTACCGCTATTGGATGGCAGCTGCCGCCATGTTAGTCAGCCGCTATACTTACGAGTGAGACCGAACTAACAGCTACAGTGTATTATGCACCTTATAGTAGCGATCTAAGGTTGATTGTAAGTTAATCTTCGGGGTCATACTTTCTTTTCTGTGCGAACGAACTATATTATACGTCAGTTGCATAAATAACTATTAAATCTTAGCTTAATTGCCTTCGATTCTAATTAAACGTTCAAAGAACACATTAAAAAATCGCAAAACCGTAAATTCTCAGCACCAATTTACTAAAAACAAATCGTATAATAAAATACCGTTCCTAATCGAACTATCGGATTCGTCTCAATTCGCATTCTAAGGATAAGTAATCCCCGCTGAAGGGATTTGCCTCCATCTTCGTTCTTCTGATAAATATAATAAAAGATTTCATACTTCAGACGTAGCATCAGAATTACTTAGGGTATGTCCACATTATGCGACGTGCGATGTGACGCGGCGCGTTTTTGAACAGATGTTATCGAAAGAATCATCGGATGTAGGCATTTTTTGTATGATTGATGGGAAAAAGTAAGTTTTGTGGCTATGAACACTTCTTGTGTATCACTCAAACGTACTCAAATAATCATGTCACCATAAAAAATATAATGTAATGATGCAATGTGATTATCATATGCTTGTAACTCATTATTTCTTTATACAACATGATATTATATCTTAAAGGTACATGGTATTATCATACATTTCATAGATTTGGGTAAACCTAGGCTGTGTTGGCGCCACTATCAACAATAATTCAGATACCATGTGCTTTCGAAGGGGCAACACTATTCAGGTTACAACTGATTCCCACCGTTTTTGTTTCCCCTCGAAAAGTTATTAGAATCCTGTTATATCAGATGAAATCGAGGTGGTCAAAGAAAAAGTAATAAGCGATTATTAATACTTAAGTAAGTTTATTTCCGATCAAATTATTCTACATTATCATAAAATAAATCACAGTTTTTGTCAATTTTACAATTAGTACCTTCACAATTACAAAAAAATTACGATTTCTCAAATATTAATATAAAAAAAAAACATTTCTTTTTTAAAATAGGTAACTATTTACTTAAATATACCTACAAAAAATTTTACCTTTAAAAATATAAAGCACGCTAAAGAATACTTAATTCTAAATTATATAAATCAACAATCAACTGGTATAAATGTAAAAATAATATTTCGGTTGTTGCACTTTCTCGCTTCGCTGTATTTTTCGGGGGAATCGAAAATGTAATTAAATGATATTATTATTCTAACTTTTAGGGGAATACAAAAGCGGGGGGAATCAGTTGGTAACCCCACTATTCTTGGCGTCTGCCATTTTATGTCAGCTGTCAAACTAATGTCAATTCATTAATTGCAAGTATTCTATTCTATTTCTTGCTGTGGCAAGCAAAACCGATGTCGACCATTCAATGTCAAAAGTGAGATGGAAATCAAGTGTGAATTGAAAAAAAAAACGGGACTGATCGTACCCTCACAAGACCAAGTGTCCAGTTGGTCTCACTTTTGACATTGGCAGAATGGTCGACATCGGTTTTGCTTGCCACAGCAAGAAATAGAATAGAATACTTGTAATTTTTCATCCATGATTGAGTTTCCGCAACCCTAAAATGATAAGACCCATAACCAATTTTACGATGTAAATATACCCTAACAATTTGTACTTTATTATTTTGTTTGCTCATCGCTTCTTATCTAACGGTGTGCTAAAAGGTTTTAAAACAGATGTGTAGGCAAACGTCTGTCGCGCAGATTTCATGACAAGCTGACGCGCAGTCGGCAATGTATTTCTGGATTTATTCTCTTACGAGGCGTTTTGAATGCCTTTGTAAAATCTGCAGCTGTTTGCTAGGACTGTTCGTCTGTGATAATGTTGTAAAGAAAAGGGGATTATTTTTACTTGGCTGTTAAAGCGGGGTGGCGTTTTATTTTGTAAAAGTGGCTGGCTTATTTTGTTTATTTTATGAAATGTTTTTTTAGGGTTCCTCAAAATGAAAAAAACGGAACCCTTGTAGGATCACTTCGTTGTCCGTCTGTCTGTCTGTCTGTTTGTCAGTCTGTCACTTTTTCTTGGGAACTCTTGGAGGTATCAAGTTAAAATTAATATCAAATACGTAGGTCTACGGTCCCTTGGAGTAGAAAAAAAAATTCAAGCTTCTAATTCGCCGCAATAAAAAAATACGGCCATTTATGCGACATATTGTGATACTCACAAATAAATCAAAACCTATAGGGCACTTCCCGTTGACCTAGAATCATAAAATTTGGCAAAAAGTGAGGTCTCACAGCACAAGTAAACAAAAAAAATGGGAAAATCATGAATTTGTAGATATAAAACATTTAAAAAAATGCGATTCCAAACTTACATTTCAGTTGAAAAATTGACCGTGACAAATAACTATGTATGGGGGAACATGTTTTTCAACTACAGTGATAAGTTTGTTTTTGTGATAAATTCATCCCAACCACAGAATCCTTTATTGTGTGTGGTCCGACACGTACTTGGCCGGTTCGAGTTGAATGGCATGCAAAAGGAGATCCGTATGTCCAGTAGTGGACTGCTATAGGATGATGATGATGGTGATGATGTTTCTAATCAAAAATGTCTTCTTCTTTACCATTTGTAACCGACGATAAAAAAGGAGGAGGTTCTCAATTCAACACGTATATTTTTTTTTTATGTATAACCACGCGTAAGTTTTTACAGAGTCGTCCGATTTGAAATTTTTTTGTTTTATTCGAGAGGGTCAAAGTTGGCCCATATAAAATTAATTAAAACATAACATTCCTTGGGTAGTTTTTGAGTTAGCTTCAATAATACATATTTTTCCCCACTTTTATGTGGATGATGTTCTAGTTTCTTTTGCAGGTAGTGGTATTAGAATTTGTGTGGTGTAGGTACCACTACAAAATTAAAAATTAAAAATGAAAACGTTTTTACAAAAAAATACAGCCGACTTCCAAAACAACACTACGAAGTAAAAAATAACTTTAATTTCGGAAGTCGGTGGCAAAAAAAGTAAAATACATTTAACCAGACACCGACTTCCGAAATTAAAGTTATTTTTCACTTTGTAGTGTTGTTTTTGGAAGTAGGTTGTATTTTTTTGCAAAAAAGTTTTTGACATGCCTAAGTCTCCAAAGATTCTTAGAAATCTACGGATCACATTTGCTCAAGTTCTGATACAGCTTGCATCAAGCCATAACGGTTTAATTATACCTCCTTTATGCCTATGTGCCTGCAACAAAGCATACCCCACAAACGCTCCCCGACCACCAGTAAATTAGCACGTAATATACCCAACTAATCCAAAACTGAAGCTATCGATAAAGCGATCCGGTAGTTTAACCGGCTATCCGGTATTACCGACAGTTATCCGGCGCTTCAGGGTAATACGGCCGTCGGACCGGTTGATCTGCCGGCCGCGATGTGTTAAACCTATCGCTGGGGACGCCACGATAAACAGCTGGTGTTACCAGCTAGATGAACTGGACATCATGTGCGAAATCTTGTTGGAAATAGTGAATTGCTGATCTATTGCCTGATCTGAATGTGTTACGTCATGCGACTTTAAACTGAAGATCACGTATAAACGAATAATATAATATAATCATAATCAGTCTATAATGTTTCAACTGAAGATCACGTATAAACGAATAATACAGGGTGATTTTTTAATGACCAGCCAAATTTTCACAGGTTGATCTACCCATGAATATGAACAACTTTCACTATGGGACCAACTTTGAAATCGCAAAAAAAATATCAGCTGTTTCATACATTTTGATCGAGTAGGTATTGAACTTTTGTAGGAAACCACTGGTTTTTTTTTCGTGATTTCAAAGTTGGTCCCATAGTGAAAGTTGTTCATATTCATGGGTAGAACACCCTGTGAACATTTGGCTGGTCATTAAAAAATCACCCAGTATAATATAATCATAATCAGTCTATAATGTTCCCACTGCTGGGACACGGGCCTACTGTCTTCGAGAGGGAGTGGGGTGTAATCTACCACGCGGGCATAGTGCGGGTTGGTAAATGTCACAGTCATGTCTTCGAATTTTTAGTTCTAGGACATGCCGGTTTCCTCGCAATGTTTTTTTTTACCGTTTTGAGAGCAGTGGTGATGAAATATCTCACACAAAGTAAAGCCTGAGTTTGAACCTACGACCTACAACTCGTAAGTCGCGGCCGTTACCACTGGGCCACCCGGCTCTCGCTTCTAAATCTCGGCTCTCGATTTGAAAAAAATATATTATGTTTGATTAGAGCATTTTCTTAATAACTTAATTTGTGAATATTTTAGATTATGTTTATATTACATAGCGTAATTAATTTGTAAAGTCTAACATAGGTAAAAAACTGAGAATCACGCAAAAACTATGAACCGTATTTTTATGAAATCTTCAACATTTTAAAGATAATTTAATTATTTACCTTTATTTTTTTTTATAAATGAATAATGCGTATAATTTGGGACAGCGCTCCTTGATGGGCGAGTCCTATTACTGGCTGGACGTACGACGCGTTGCGTGAGCTCAGCACAGAACACGCAGGCTGTCCGATTTCTGTGTCATGAAATAAGGTTCTTTAAAATCATCACGCCTGTATTCTCCGAAGGGTTAGGCAGAGCTGTACCTATAGTACACCCACATTCCGCCACTTAGGTTTGAGCCCCACGTAATAGGGGGCGAGTCTATTGCCATCAACAGGGCACACATCCAGACTCCAGCCTGCTACTGAGAAATTCCTGATGGAAAAACTCAATAACACTTTTCCCGACCCGGGAATTGAACCCAGGACCTCATGGTCCACCACTAGACCAACGAGGCAATTAAAAATAAAATTCGATAACAATTATTCTAGAACTTACTAAGCACTGTTTCGCTTTCATTATTTTGAGAGAGAAATTCCAAAAAAAATAATATTGTCAACACAAACAATTTAGTTATCAACGTCGTGTTTGTCTGTTCAACATAGCGTGAAAAACTATCCAAGGGCGAATCCTCTTAAGTAATAATAAACGAAACACAATTCTCTTTGTACCTGAATCGTAATAAGGACAGGCGTAACGTTACTCTGGTGGAACAATTTCTATGAAAACTTCATTTAAATTTTATGTACATACCTTGAGCCTTTAAACGAATTAAATTATTCAAGTGTTAGAACTTTCATATCATTAAAATAATTATTGTTTTCGATTATTTCTCTTGCTTAAGTAATACATTCAAATTATATTTTTATTTACAAGAATTTCAGAACTTATCATAATAAGATTACTCTTCTAAAAGAATTAATTATAATATTTTAATAATATTACTGTTTGTTTCAGGTAAATTACATGGGAGCTCTTCTTTATATTGTATTCATGAAATTCATGAGACAAGGTAACACAAAAGAATATTATTTCTATATTTTTTGTAATTGCAACATTTATCTCACGTTAGAATAATTTGTTGCCATGTTTTGTTATTTAAATTGAAGAATGACGAGGGTAGGTAAATACTATTCTTATATTTTTTTTTGAAAATTAACTCCCAAATTATAATAAATGTGTTAAATGTTCTTTACAGATTTAATAAATGTGAAAAAAGGGAAAAAATCCAATTCAAAATTAAATATTTGTATTTTGCTAATATAAGTAAATACATTATAAAAGTATGAATAATAGCGAACAATTACTTTACAATACATAATACTGTGTAGCAGTATGAAAATCTTTTCTTATTTAATACCGTATATTTTGTGTGATTATTGTCTTACAGAGCTTAAATTATCCTTGAAACCTACAAAAGATTTCAAAGGTTCTTCATGAAAAATTGAGATTACAAGGCATTTTATATTACTCGGCAGTTATACATAATATTAAGCTTATGACAAAAATTTCAAAAACTATAATAACCTTATTCCATCTTATTACGAGACAATATCTATCTTTTTCCCAAGTTTTTGTATTTCGAACTTTATTCCGACTTCAAACTCAACTTCAAGACTGTTATGTTAAGTACCGGCTAAGGGTCAGTTTACACCAAACGGAAAAATCCTTGCGGATGGTCGAGCACTTTAAATTTCACTGAATATAAGTAACTTTACAATATTGAGTATAATAATTAATATCAACTTCAAGTATAAAATTCGACGGAGACATCAAGCGTTTATCAAGATTGATGTTATCATTTATGTAATTTAATTTATCATTCCATATTAACAGCTCAAAATAAGAAGCTAACTTCATTTCATTTTAAGATCTAATCAATACCTAATTTTTTTTTTGCTGGGTGCAAATCCTCATAGATGTCCTCCGCCTTGGGGTGGACAAAAAATAAAAAATAAATAAAAACTTTATTGTGCAAGAATTAAGCATTCAATATTCCCAAAACACTAGCCTCCACACTAGGATTCCCTGTGTGGACGGTGGGGTCGGTCACACCAATATCTAACCTGCCTAAATACGAGTACGAAATCAAGCGATCATACAAATGTAGATCAGTTTCAAAGTTTTCAATTACAGCTACTAACTATTTCACTATTGTTGGAGTAATCTCGGATAGTGAAAACTTTGACGTAAGTACATCGAATCTTGGAGCAACTTTTCTTTAGATGACATCATCTTTATTTTTGATGAGAATCTTGAGATGGATGTTTGGAGTGACGAGAATGGATAAAGTAAGAAATAAATATTTATGAGAAAGTTTGAAAGTGGCGCCAGTGACAGAAAAGTTGAAAGGAAATCGTTTGGCTTGGTATGGGCATGTGATGAGGAGGGAGGAAACGCATGTGACTAAAAGAGTGATGAATATAAATACATGTTGATGGATGGAGAGGCAGAGGAAGGCCAAAGAAAAGATGGATGGATTGTGTGAGGAATGATATGAAAGAGAAGGGAGTGAATGATACCGTGACGGTTGACAGGAGAGAATGGAAGAAGAAAACGTGTCGCGCCGACCCCAAGTAACACGGGCAGGAAGATGATAATCTAACATCTACCTAATCGTTGCACCGGTCAAAAATTACGCAAATAAAATTCTGCGTGTTTATCGACCTCATCGTCATCATTTCGACCAAAAGACGACCACTGCTGGACATAGGCCTTCCCCAAGCACCACCACTTCGACCGGTTCTGTGCTTCTCGCATCCAGCGGATTCCTGCGGTCTTCACAAGGTCATCGGTCCACCTTGTTAGCCTTCCAACGCTAATAAGTCTTCCGGTACGCGGTCACCTTATGCACCTATTCTATGAAAATTTCGAGACGTTAATTTGGCCTTATAGATCCTATGGAAGGTAATTTGAAGAGCATTGCAGGCGTAACGTAAACGCGTCGAAATTTTGGTCGTGTAATTTCGGCACATGTGTTGCTGCTACACTTAAAAATGAACATCTAAGGCTACACGAGACGGAATCATGACTGATTATCGCTCGGGGTAACAATGATGTCGTGCACACTCGTAAAGAACCGGCCAAGTGTGTGTCGTACCACACACAATTATGGGTTCCGTAGTTGAAAAGAATTTATCCGAAAAACAAACTTAACATTGTAGTTGAAAAACATGTACTCCAATACATTGATTGTAATAATTCTCCAACTGCAAATTTAAGTTTGTAATAGAAAAAATAAAATTAAGTGTTAAAACTACAACTAAACGATTTTCGGATTTTTTCCTTTACTTGTGTTGTAGGTACCCGGTTTTAATTTATTTGCGAGTATCAAAGTATGTCGCATAAATGGCCGCATATTTTTATTGCGTTGACTTAGAAGTTTGACTTTTTTAGAGCTTTATGAGACCATAGACTTACGTAAGTATTTGATATTATTTTCAACTTGATACCCCACGCTTCCTGAGAAAAAGTGTCTTGAGAGATTGACAGACAGACGGACAACGAAGTGATCCTGTAAAGAAACCTAAAAAACAATCGAATGGTTAAAACTCATTGCATCGACTATTTTAGTTAACACTAGATAAAACAGTTGTTGTTCTCCACGGCAGACTAAACAATTTTTAACTCAAGTGTGCGCACTGTCTTAGAACTAAAGTCATTTTAAACGAATCTCTTACATTGTATGTTTAATTTTACTACATAGATGGCGTCTTTAGAAATAAAATTACGTTGAAAAGATGAAAAATAATATGAGAGAATATTCTTTTAGTTTCGTGTATAAAGTTGGAATTATTCTTGTTCGTTTTAAGTGGCTACGTTGTGGAGTGAGATGAAACTTATAGTTACTGTACAGTCTAGTAGGTACAATCATAGTAAAAAACGTTCGTCATCTTAAGGTCTATTTTTGTTTGATCCGTGCACAAATTATTATTTACAAATATGTAGCGCAGACGTCACACGATTGGGTTTTTCCACAAATCCCCATTGTCAATCCCATCAATGAGGATTTGTGAACTTTTTTCCACAAATCCCATTCCTCCAATCAGAAAATTTAAGCAGAATCACTTATTACTATAGCTCACTGTTAGTTCACTGTTGTTCGCTTTTGTTCACTGTTTCGCATTCCTACAACAGTGAACTAACTGTGAGCTATAATAAGTGATTCTGCTTAAAGTTTCTGATTACTCAATCAATCTGCCTAGCCTTTTCCCAACTATGTTGGGGTCGGCTTCCAGTCTAACCGGATGCAGCTGAATACCAGTATTTTACATGGAGCGACTGCCTATCTGACCTCCACAACCCAGTAACTGGGTAATACGATACCCCTTGGTAAGACTGGTTGTCAGACTTTCGGGCTTCTGACGACCCGTAACGACTGTCAAAGATCCACGAATAACAGCCGGGACCAACGGCTTAACGTGCTTTCCGAGGCACGGAGGAATCTCGATATGTAAAGATGGTCACCCATCCACTGACCAACCCCGGCAAGCGTAGCTTAACCTGACGGATCGACCCGTGCGGCTGTTATTACTTAGCCACGAGCTCCTGATTACTGTATTTGTGATTATTTAAATATAGTGTGTTTTCGGTGTAAACTGGCATTTATCCCGAACCCGAGCTCGTAACAATTTAACTAAGTATTTAGAAAATTCTGGAAGGGTGTAGAATGTAAAAAAAATCAAGCTTCTAAGTCAACGAAATAGAAAAATACGGCCATTTATGCGACCTAATTTGATACTCGCAAGTAAATAAAAACCTATAGGGTACTTCCCGTTGACCTAGAATAATGAAATTTGGCAACAAGCAAGGTCTCACAGCACAAGTAAAGAAAAAAGTCCGAAAATTGTTAATTTATAATTTTATAAAGTACTTACATATAATTTTTTTTTTTGGTGTTACAATGTTAAGTTTGTTTTTGGTATAAATTCTTTTCAACTACGGAACCCTTCATTGTGCGTGGTCCGACACGCACTTGACCGGTTTTTTTACTTAAGTGCGAATCTGGGAAACTTGCAAACTATATCCTTAAAAAATCACTTTAATATTTTAATTACTCAGCATTCATAAATTCCATCTAACACGGTAAAATTACGACGAAACTAATGCGACAAAAAATCGGCGCCTTTCTACGGAGTCTTTTTCACTGCTCCACTAACGACATTTTCATATTAATAAACAAAAAAAGCAGCTCCGACCACAATTTACATAAATGTAAGCTCGCTGTAACATTACTATTCTTTTGCAAAAAACATTGAGACTTCATTTGCATCGTAACCATATTTTTTTGGGTGCTAAAATGTGGGGACATACGGGATGCGAGTTGAGACGCGTGCCTCAAGCGTTTTGGAATTTGTTCGGCGAACCGCAATGCGTGGTCGCGTCGACAGAAGGCACCTTCCGATTTTCCGAACAATTAGTGACATAGGCTAACAGGAGTACGTAAGGATCGTTCTGTAGTTTTGCCTACCCCATGGGAAGAAGGCGTGAATTTATAATTATAATTAATATATGAGTATGTTAGTGACATAAGAATGCGATCGCGTATTTTGCTAGAACGATCTTTTTCGTTACGACGCGGGATTAGCATCTGTGCAATGAATAAGGTATCATAAATTACGAAGGCCAGGTTTTGCGGTCTCTATTACGGATTTCAATGATAGGTACATCTAGAAAAATATGAACAGTTTTCTTATAAAGCAAGCTTTTACTGGTTTTGTGATGTGTTCGCGGATGAATGGAAGAAGACCTTGTCAGTATGTCTGGAGTATTGTGAGAACAGCGTATGACTGTCGTGTTGTTGTATACTTTTCTTATTCTACTTAAATAATGTGTTTGTGTCTTAACTAATGTAACTGGCCTTGGCCGTTTTATGTTAAAAAAATAAATAAAATAAAATAAATAAAAAATAAAATAAAGTAGTAATGTACATTTATACAGTTTAAGACAGACATAATGCCGTGGAGGAGCTCATGGCTTAGTAATAACAGCTACACGGGTCGATCCATCAGGTTAAGCTACGCTTACCAGGGTTGGTCCGTGGATGGGTGACCTTCTTTACATACCGAGACTCCTTCGTGCCTCGGAACGTGGAGTCGTGGATCTTTGACAGTCGTTACGGGTCGACAGAAAGTCTGACAACCAGACTTACTAAAGGTTACCTTACCCAGTCACTGGGTTGTGGAGATCAGATAGCAGTCATTCCAAGTAAAATACTGGTATTCAGCTGCATCTGGTTAGACTGGAAGCTGACCCCAACATAGTTGGGAAAAGGCTAGGCAGATTGATTGAAGACGGACATATTTCAACCTGTGGACAACATCTATAAAATCAAGTACATTAACAACAAAGGTTATCAACAATGTAACGCATCCACTACAAAAATTTACGTGAAAATACTACCCCATTGTTTTTAATAAGAATAATTTTTCTCTATGCATAATTACACGCGTGCCCGCACATTAAAAAACACCCGTATGTTCCCACGACGGAGAACTCCAGAGTTCTCCACGTCACATCTCTGTAAAATCACATCAGTACATATGCTTGTACATAATAATTCAGAGAAGAACATGAATAATTCATTACATTCTCGGTTCCTCAAGTTTCACTAACATTTTTGTGATACCTGTTATGCTGAGGGAATGTTTAGAGATAAACCGTCAAGGAGAGATGATATTACAAACAACGCCTTTTTTTCAGAACATCTCACTATGATAAATTATGACAGGAACGTTTAGTACTTGTAATATTGTATTGTCTAATATCTTTTAAGATTTTGCGTTGAGTATTTTAAAATTATTTTTGAGTGAGGTTGTTCTGGGTTCATAAAAGCCACATGGAAGTATTTCCGGAGATATTGAAATTGTCTTAAGGGGCTTGTTGCTAAGTAATAACAGCCACATGGGTCGATCGATCAGGTTACGCTCGTTTGCGGCGGTTCATCCGTGAATGGGTGACCATCTTTACATACCAAGACCCCTCTGTGTCTCGGAGAGCCGTTGGTCACTGTCATTTGTGGATCTTTGACAGTCGTTACGGGTCGTCAGAAGCCCGAAAGTGTAACAACCAGTCTTACCAAGGGGTATCGTGTTACCCAGTAAGTGGGTTGTGGAGTTCAGATAGGCAGCCGCTCTATGTAAAATACTGGTATTCAGCTGTATTTGCACCCCAATTGCGTAACACATTATCGATCGGAGTTGGTTTCATTTTGAAACAAATTGCTGATCTATTGCTTCGTATGTTCGAAAAATTTGTCTGCTCGACAACGTAAATAACGCAATGAATGTTGTTGAACTGTCAAAATGAAACAAACTCCGATTGATAATGTGTTACGCAATTAGGGTGCTGGTTAGACTGGAAGCCAATCCGAAAATAGCTGGCAAGCTAGGCAGATGATGATGATTCTGAAATTGTCTTGTTCACTTCGTCACACCATTAAAAATTGTGGCTAAATGTCCACATTTTTATATATAATTTTTACGGTGTGCATAATTAAGAGTATTATATCTATGTATATAAGGTGTATCTATTCAAACATGAAATATCTTAAGGTGTCATTGTACTCATCATTATGAACAAGTTTTACCATGGTACCAAACCTGAAATCGCGAAAAAAAAATCAGCTGTTCAGTACATTTATTTTCGCATAATTCGTCAAAATGTAGGGAACAGCTGATTTCTTTTTTCGCGATATCAGGTTTTGTCCCATAGTAAAAGTTGTTCGTAATGATGAGTACAATGACACCTTAAGATATTTCGTGTTTGAATAGATACACCTTATATAGATAGATATAATACTCTAAATTATGCACACCGTAAAAATTCTCTATCTTCAAATAAAATCTTAAATCTTTCTATCTAGGCTAACACTACTAACTCAACTCATATAATTATTTTGGCATAAAAATACAGGACGTTATATTTTCTCGTTTGAAATGTCTGTAACACTCCTTGGATGTTTTTCATTTCAATTCTATAAATAAAAATAACATTATTTCACTGGTTCTAAACTATTTTTCTACGAAAAACTCGCTACCATAGCATTTCCTATCGATGTTCAATCAATTTCATATTATGATCCGCTTTCGATTCTGAGAGCTATTGCAAAACAAATCTTTGCTGGAATTGATGCCTTCTCTCATGTTTATTGTCTATCGAAAGACGTTTCTTCGGGAAATTTATAAGTGCCTTTGACTTGTGATGTTATGATATGATAGACGATAGGTGTTATTTTTTTGCTTATACATACGAGTAGATAAATGGTTATTGGTTTGAATCGTAAGTGGTTATTGTTTTTCGTTTTGTTTTTGGATTTTTGAAGTGAAAACTTCTTTAGTCACATTGAGCAATTTTTGGTAGGGAAAAATCTTACGGGGTCGCGTCACCGCGTCACCGCGACATGCTATGCATAGTTTTACGTTTAAGTTTTTTAAAGTGAAAAATAATTTAGTCACGTTGAGCAATTTTTGGTAGGGAAAAATCTTACGGGGTCGCGTCACCGCGTCACCGCGACATGCTATGCATAGTTTTACGTTTAAGTTTTTTAAAGTGAAAAATAATTTAGTCACGTTGAGCAATTTTTGGTAGGGGGAAATCTTAGGCCGCGTTTCCACTGACGCGGAGCTGGGCGGAGAGGAGCGGTGAAGAGCGGTGAAAAGTGGTCAGTGTTTCCACTGAAGCGGAGCTGGGCGGAGAGGAGCGGTGAAGAGCGGTGAAAAGTGGTCAGCGGAGTGGAGTGAGGCGGAGCGGAGCACCTAATGACGTAACGATGATAACTGAGGCACTGCGCGCGAGTCACGCACCGCCCCGCTCCGCACCGCCCCGCTGTCCTCCGCACAGCACCGCCCCGCTGTACTCCGCACCGCATCTGCATCGTCTTGCTATTTATATTTTTATGAATATCCGCTCAGCTCTGCTCCACCCCGCTCATGCTGTTTCCATTGAAGCGGAGCGGAGATTTCGAGCATAGTGATTGGTCAATTCGTGCACCGCTAAGCTCCTCTCCGCCCCGCTCCGCGTCAGTGGAAACGCGGCCTTACGGGGTCGCGTCACCGCGTCATCGCGACACCACGACATGTTATACATAGTTTTACGTTTAAGTTTTTTGAAGGGAAAATTCTTTAGTCACGTTGAGCAATTTTTGGTAAGGGAAATCTTACGGGGTCGCGTAACCGCGATGTTATGCATAGATTTACGTCTAACTTATCACTTGTGTCGTTAGTCCCAGCCTATTTTTTTTTGTTTGATCTTTACTATTTACATCTCAGAGGTCATTCTTCTACTGGATAAAAAATATTGTATCTGAGAAAATAAATAGGGTCCTCAGAAAAAAAATTTGTTACTGCAACCTATAAAGATGTCAACGCTAGATATTTTAACTAAAGGTAAAACGGCTGTACACCAATTACAACAGTTAAAGACAAAAATAGACAAAATCAATATCTTATTCATATTCACCTGTGCACTGGGTGAGTTCACAAGGGCCAAATTACCACGTACACGTAGGTACTGTGTAGCATGTAAGTTATAGATAGTTAAGTAAAATTTATTTTAAGTTACTCTGTCTCTATAGTCTGATTTTTAATTCGACGGAATTCTGACTGCAGTAATTTTTTGACACTTCAGATATCCTAAACCTTTTTTCTGTCTTGTCCTTTTTATAAGTTGAAAATTACTACATTTTTTTGGGAAATAAAATAACAAAATATGAAAGAGAATGGTATCAAGTAAACTATATGACAATGTAAATAGTGTTTGTTCTGTGCATTCAATGCACACTAATTAAAATATTAATTTTATATGGCTAAATGGAAAAAAGCGTAAAAGAACATATTTTTAACAATTTAAATATTTATTTATGTATCATTATCACTAATATCATCATCGTTGTCTGTCTGTAGTTACAAGAAGCGATGATTTTACAAACAAAAAGATATTCCTAAAAAAGGTTTGTAACCTATGGATTATTGGACAGGGATTCCTGTGAAAGAAAAATAATTACCTTACTAATTATCGTAACTTCAATAATGTGATAGTGAAAAATCTGATTATCATTTTTAAATTATCAGTCAATTTTTAAGTTTTAGTTTCTCTAATTGAAACCTTATATTCAAGAAAGGTTTTTTTTTAATTTCGCTTAAATGCGTTTCGTTTTTATTAGGACCGTTGTAGTATTGGCAACACTTCTGAAATGTCAGAATTCCGTGGAATTAAAAATCAGACTGTAGATTTATTATTATCTGTAATGGCAAAGGAAACATGTGTGTAATAAATAAATAAAATAAATAAATAAATCTTACAGAACTCCAGACGTACTGACATGATCGTCTTCGGTTCGTCTGCGAACACGTTACAGTCAGGTTTAGTGTTAGAGAGCGTTGAGCGGGGAAATAGTTCGAGGGATGTAATTTGCTTATTTCTATATAATATTTCTGCCGTAGGTAAGTATATCGTGCTAGTAAAAATTGTTTCATATAAATCTTACAATAAGCTGTTTTTATGTACATATAGGTACGGTCAGCAACAGAAGTCGGTTAACACTGCTACTTTTTGACATCATCATATTAACACAAAATGATACGATAACCTGCTTTTTAGCATTTCATTTATAGATAAAAGTTAATTTTCTTTCAAATTTACATCTGTTCCGATTTTAATGAAGTGTTTTTCTCAATAATTACGATTTAGAAAACACAGGTGTTAATCGACTTTTGTTGCTGACTGTACTAGTTTGCTGGTTACTGCCTCAAGTCGCCTTATCCTATACTATTAAATGAGAAAAATTTGTATATGAATATATCATCACACTAATATTATGAAGGCGAAAGTTTGTGAGTGTGTGTGTGTGTTTGTTACTTCTTCGGCTAGACCGATTTGAATGAAATTTGGTATGTAGATACCTTATATCCTAGGTTAACACATAGGCTAATTTTTATTCTGGTCTAAGCGGGTAAAACCGCGGGGTGCAGCTAGTAATATATGTTTTGCAATCACGTTCTCGAAAACGGCTCTGACGATTTCGATTAAAGTTGCATTATAGAGGTTTACGGGGTCGAAAAATCTATCTAGCTAGCTAGCTAGTCTAATTTCTGAGAAAATACGTTTTCTCTATTTTCACACCAGCAGAGCTCGATCGCCCAGGTACAGTCAGCAACAAAAGTCGATTAACACTTGTGTTTTCTAAATCTTAATTATTAAGTAAAATACTGCACTAAAATCGAAACAGATATAAATTATAAAGAAAATTACCTATTATTTAATAAGTTAAATGTTAAAATGCAAGATAACGTATCATTTTGTGTTAATTTAGATGATGTCAAAAAGTAGCAGTGTTAACCGACTTCTGTTGCTGACCGTACCTACTTTCATTAAATTTTATGAAGTGTAACTAACCAATTGATCATAAATTCGTTCTCCTTACTGTTGATTACAATGAGTTAAGTGCCATGGCATTGTTACCACCTGCTACCAAATTCATCAATCGCCGCCAATTTACAACCTACCCTCAACTAACCACTTAAATGTAACCCCCCCCCCTTCCACTCTTAAACCACCAGACATTGAATGATGGTGTCACAACGAAAACTGTTCGAGAAAAATGACGTAGCAGCTCATATTCTTATGTTAATGTGGGGGGATGTGGGAGAGGGGGGACCAAGCGGTGCATGGTGCGGGGTGCGGGGGGTGTGAGAAGCTTTTAACCCGAATTTTGGAAGTGTTGGAAATATTTTTGAGGATTAAAGCTTAGACTAAAGTGTGGGTGATTTTTCTTTTTTGGGTTTTGTTATTACTGATGAATTGGATGGATTAAATATATCGGGGGAAAAATGTTAGCAAATTAATAAGTAGGTTAAGGCTTTTGGTGGTATACCTAGTAACTGCAATTTTATATAGGAGCAAGCAAAGTAGGTTACATAAAGACTGATTGCGAGAAATAAACTTCCCTGATATAACTATATAACACCTGAGGTGCAATTCTCGTATTTTTAACAACGTTCGCAATATCATCTCAAGACTCAATCTGTCAAAAATTTTTGACAGTTTTTTTTGAGAGTTTACCTACATTTTTGACATTTGATTGACGCTGGCATGAGATTGTGAACGTTTTTAGGTACGAGAATTGCCCCTCTGATATAACATGTAAGAGCAGACAATGTGTCTAAGTAATAACAACTACGCTAGCCGGGGTCGGTCCGTGGATGGGTGACCATCTTTACATACCGAGACTCCTCCATGCCTCGGAAAGCACATTAAGCCATTAGTCCCGGCTACCATTACATTGTTACAGTCGTCAGAAGCCCAAAAGTCTGACGATAGTCTTACCAATGGGTATCGTATTACCCATTAACTGGGTCGTGGAGGTCAGATAGGCAGTCACTTCATGTAAAATACTGGTATTCAGCTGCATCCGGTTGAACTGGAAGCCGACCCCAACATAGTTGGAAAAAGGCTAGGCAGATGATGAGATTTTTAGGATTTTTTTAGGAAACAGCAGATATTTTTAAAAATAAACAATGAAAATTTTCTGCACACGGTTTCCAGAATTATGTAGGTACTGAATCCATGGTAACAGGTTATGCATCAATGCCCCTTTTTTTTTTTTTTTTTTTTTTTTTTTTTTTTTTTTTTTTTGAGGGTGGGAAGTCATCAAATAACTTCTCCCGCTCTGGGTGGAGCGGGAGGGCGTGTCAGACTTTTACTGACTAAAACCCACCCGTGTTCCTTCAGTTGCCTATGCCAGGGCCGCGGTAACCCTTTCAGACAACCCGCGACCCCAGCGGCGTCGGCCCTATTGGGCCCCGTCACTTGCTGACATCTCTTTGAGGCGCGCGTGGAACACGACGTGCCGTCGACTCGGGCCTGGTCCTTACCGGACGGCGAGCTACCCGCTGCTCACCGTCCGCAGGCCCGCGCCTACGGTGGCCGGAAATCGCCCCGCGATTCCCGCCGCCCAGGGCGTCTCCTGCGGCGACTGAGGGCGTGAGGCTGCCTCTCCCTCACGCGTTCCGCCTCCTCCTTCGCTAGCATCACTGCTTCGCAGAAGGAGGTGACGGCCTCCCATGCACTCTCGCTCCGCACCATGGCCTGGACCAGGCTCGGACGCGAGAGATCGCCGCCGCCGATCGCCTCCGTGAGAACACGGCGGTGCTCTGCCCAAGCCGGGCAGACCTCCACTGTATGCTCCACCGTGTCCTCCGGGCGATCTACACAATGGAAACACCCGGGCGTTTCCTCCCGCCTTATGCGAAACAGGAACCTCCCGAAACAACCGTGTCCGGTGAGGACCTGCGTCAGGCGGAAGGTGAGGACGCCGTGGCGCCTCTCTAACCACTCCTCAAAGAGGGGACTTATCGCCGCTATTGTGGCGTGCCCAGCGCTGGGTTGCGACAGTCGCGCTCTCCATGCCGCCATGAGATCCCGCCGGAGCTCTGTCCGCTGTACCGTGATTTCTCGCGGCAGCGGAGTTACGCCCCGGCGCTTCGCCTCCTCGCGCCACTCCCACACGTGCGCGAGGACCTTTGCCTCCAGATCCCACGGCGGCAATCCGGCAAGGAGGCTCGCCGCCTCCCGGGAGACCGTGCGGTATCCCCGGACTAGCCGGATGGCCATGACCCTCTGGGACGCGTTCAACCTGCCGGCTGGTCCCAGCCTTAGGGAACGCGCCCACACCGGTGCTCCGTAAAGGGCCATGGACCGCACGACCCCCGCGTAGAGCCTCCGGCAGGAGGCGTTTGGACCCCCCAGATTGGGCAGGAGCCGCCTCAAGGCAGCCCCAGCCCGTGCCAGTCTGGGAGCCAAACGTCGGAAGTGCTCCACGAAGTTCCACCGGCTGTCGAGGACGAGTCCCAGGTACTTCATCGTCGACCCGACTCCGATGTGAACCCCTCCCACCGTTATTTCGGAACCCGACGGTGGCGCATTCCGAGGACCATGAAAACACATGGCCTCGGACTTGTGCAAGGCCACCTCGAGTCCCAACTGCCGGATCCTCTCCACGACTATCGCAACCCCGCGTGTCGCTAGTTCAGCCGCCGCCTGGTGCGACCTCCCCTGCGCCAGGACCAGCGTGTCGTCAGCGTAACATACTACGCTGACGCCGCTTGGGAGGTCGGCGCGCAGCACCCAGTCGTAACCGATGTCCCACAGATGCGGCCCCAAGACCGATCCCTGTGGGACACCGCACGACATCTCTCGCCGGTTCCACTCTCCCTGATGACCGGGGTAGATGACGGCCCTGTCCGTCAGATAGGCCTCGACCACTCGACAGAGGTAGGTCGGCATCCGGTGATACCGCAATGCCTCCCTGATGCAACTCCAGGGCAGGGTATTAAAGGCGTTGGCGATGTCTAGGGACACCGCCAAGACGACCCCACCCCGGGCCACTGCATCCCCCGTCGTGAGGGCTCGCACGCGCATGATGGCGTCCACCGTAGAGCGCCCCTTGCGGAAACCAAACTGGGTCTCCGCCAAATCCGGCCCCTCCTGCACCAGCCACCCGACGAGGCGGTCTGCAATTACTCTTTCAAAGAGCTTGCCCACCTCGTCGAGCAGCACGATGGGCCGGTAAGCGATGCATCAATGCCCCTGCCACCCTGTATTGGATTGACAGAAAAGCACAAATATGTCAGTCTTATTGAAAGTCGTTGTAGAAATACGAATCGCTTTGAAAGCGATCGCACTTCTAGGCCCTTTCTTTTTACCCGACTACGGCAAAGCAAAAAGTAGGGTTATGATTTTCAAATCAAATCAAATCAAATCAAAATATTTATTTGCTAGAATATGGTACATAAGGTGTTAATTTGTTTAGTTCAGCATATCCTGCCATAACATGGCGTGCAAATGTATTTAAAAAAATCATGCGATGTCAAAATTAATCTATGTTACAAATTACAGAGTCTATTGACTTGTCTTCTAAATAGTCCATAATGGTGTAGTATCGTTTAAATAGTAAAAATTTGAAAAGCATTTTTTTTTAAATTGTCAGCGGTAAATCTTGAATACTATTTGGTAAATGATTGTAAATAATAATCGACATGCAGTATACATTTTTCTTAAATAATTTTAGTTTTATTTGTGGCAGCCGGAGTCTGTCTTTATGCCTTGTTCGGCTGTTTGGCCTTTCAGTACTAATTTCAAATAAATTATAATTTCTTTTAACAAAAATACAAATTTCAAAAATACACGGCAAAGGTAGAATTTTAAGTTTTTGAAATAGTGGCTTACAGCTGTCTAAAAAGTGAGCTCCACAAATTGCTCGAATACATTTTTTTTGAGCTTTAAAAACTCTGTCAAAATCTACTGAGTTACCCCATATTATCGATAGTAGTCAATTGAGAATCTTTATAATTAATGTCTAGTTTATTTATGTTTGCATTGTATGTCTGAAATTGTATTATGTTTGTTTTAGTCATATTTATTTTTAAATTATTTTTTTCTAGCCAATCGATTGCATTATCCAGAGCTTGGACGATTTCTTTTTCTAAATTTTTGTTACTGTCACTCTTAATCATTATTGTAGTGTCATCCGCGAACAGTATGCAATCTTTACCTATAGCCTCTGGAATGTCGTTGATGTAAACTAGAAAGAGTAGTGGGGATACGATTCCTCCCTGTGGCGTGCCATAATTATTTTTTTTGTATTCTGACCTATAGGTTTTTTGTTCATTTTGACACGTTTTTGTTATTTCCACGCATTGTACTCTTTCAGAAAGATAACTTTGACCCAGTCGTTGGCCTTACCCCGGATTCCATAATGCTCAAGCTTTGAGAGTAGTGTTTTATGGCAAACAAAATCAAAGGCTTTTGTCATGTCTAGGAACACGCAACTTACCTTAGATTTTTGATTTAAACTTTCAGTTATGTATTTTACTAGCGCAAAACATGCTAAAGCAGTGGAACTGCCCTTCCTAAAACCGAATTGTTCTTTTTTAAGAATATCACATGATAATAAAAAGTTCTCTATTTTAATGCACATAACTTTCTCAAAGATTTTAGATAGTATTGGTACCAAAGTTATTGGGCGATAATTGCTCATGTCAGTTTTTACACCTTTCTTATAAAGAGGTTTGACATTTGACCTTTTCAGACGTGTTGGGAATACTCCTTCTGATAGAGATAGGTTTATAATGTAGGTTAAGGGAGACACTTTTGGTATGTATGTATGTATGTATGATCATCTGTTCCCTCATAACTTCTAAACTAGCATCACTACTACTACTACTATCATAATTTGACAAATGAGGTATCCTTAGAAGTGTCCTCATTGCTAGCTGCTTATAGGATATGTGACGTCACATTAAATTGAATTTAAAGTCATGAACTAAAAAAAATGTGTTTTAACGATGCCGTGTTGGGTATCAAATGAAGGGGTTTATTTAACCAGCACATTAATTAAACGCCTTCATTTCATAGTCGGGTTTTAGTTTTTAAACTTACTTTTATGTAGTTTCAGCCTACCCGCAGGGGAAAGGCGTGACTTTTTTTTTGTATCTAGAACAAACAGTTTAGACCCGAGCTGTAGGTTAAAAAACTTAACCTATTTTTCGGTGGGAACACACACAGTGCATGTAGCACGGTCGGTGTGACTTTATTTTTATTTTTCGTTAGCAGTACCTTCTATTTTGTTTCTACAGGATGAAATTGAATTCTCGGGCATCCTCTTAAGGGGTCATTGTACGCATTATTATGAACAACTTTTATTTATTTATTTTCGCGATTTTAGGTTTGAGCCATATTAAAGTTTTTTATAATGATGAGTGCAATGACCCCTTGAATATCATCCTTCGCTGATGCTCGTGAATTCAATTTCACCGTGTTTATAAAATATTATATCAGCTATGGTCGCTCGCGTGAAGGTCGGAAATGATGTAATGTGAATGCAAGATAAAAATATCCTATGTCCTAACAGATCATGGTCTACCCGTGTGCCAAATTTCATCCGAATCCGTTGAGACGTTAAGCCGCGAACGGTAAGTGACAGACAGTCAGAGTTACTTTACAATGGATAATATGTAAGATATACATACAAAACATAACGCCTTTATTCCCCTAAGAGGCATGCAGAGGTATATTACCTTCCCTCTGAACATCAGGATGGTAACCAATCGGTTGTCTTTAAAGTGAAGACACGTGAGTACGAGTATATACGTAAGAAGTTGGCAGAAACATCCCAGCGCTGATTTGCTGGTTTCATTTTCTTCTCTACCGATCGTTATTTCTCCTTACAAAGTTTATTCAAAGATATATAATATATAGTTTTGTTGTATTTTATAGTTATTTTGATGTTATCTCTCCTTTATGTTGCACCTGCCATGTTTTCTCTCTGCAATACCCTAAGGTTGACTAATAGAAAATGCCTCAAGCAAAAACAAAACCAGTCAAGAGCGAGTCGGACTCGCGCACCGATGGTTCCGTACCATCATTTATATGTAATTTTTGTTGATAATTTCTGAAAAACTGTGCTAGTTAGAGACATCGTTTTATTTTTCCTGTAATCAATACATAAACTTCTATCACATAGAATAATTTCAGATTTTTCTCAATGCAAACTTCGGAGATAAGGGGGGGGGGGGGAACGGTATTTTTTTTAACATTTTTCATCAAAAGTCGAAAACTACGCGGTCTAAAAAAAAAATTAAAAAATGTTTGAGAATGTTCAAACAGCGTTCTTTCATATGATACCCCACATGCCCTAGTACCCCACTTCAAATTTTTAAGACGCCCTTTCAGCCCCTGTTGCAAAAAAGATATAAGTATTTTTTTTTCTTTCTTATTTGTAAAATAGTTGGGCAAATGTCATCTAAAACTGTTCCAAATTTCAAGTTGATAGCATTAGTCTGTAGTTCTTGAGATATCCAGCTGTGACAGACAGACAGACTGAGTCACACCATAAGGGTTCCTTTTTTACCATTTTAGTACGGAACCCTAAAAAGGAAACCTTATGGTTTGACTTAGTCTGTCTGTCTGTCTGTCATAGCTGGATATCTCAAGAACTAATGCTATCAACTTGAAATTTGGAACAGTTTTAGATGACGTTTGCGCAACTATTATACAAATAAGAAAGAAACAAAAATACATATGTTTTTTTTTGCAACAGGGGCTGAAAGGGGGTTTTAAAAATTCGAAGTGGGCTTACTAGGGCATGTGGGGAATCATATGAAAGAGCCATGTTTGGACATTCTTAAACATTTTTTTCTTTTTTTAAACCGCACAGTTTTCGACTTTTGATGAAAAATTTAAAAAAAAATACCGTTATCTCCGAAGTTTGCATAGAGAAAAATCTGAAATTATTCTATGTGATAGAAGTTTATGTAAATATTACGGGAAAAATAAAATGATGTATGTAAATAGCACACTTTTTCAGAAATCGGAACGGAACCCTCGGTGCGCGGGTCCAACTCTCTCTTGACCGGTTTTCTTCCTTTTGAGGTACGGAACCCTAAAAACCACCCACTCCACAGTAAATTACTATTATTTAATGTACTATATTGTTTACGGGCCGTTTACGGCGCCGGCTCATTAAGCACGGCGTAATTACGGCATCCAAGTAATAAAAGTGTACCTACACTGTAGTACCTCGTGCTGGTGATCAAGCATTAAGTTAGATTTGTTTGTGCTTAGTTGCTATGCGAGTTGCTTAAGTTATTGCCTTAGCATAAGCTGCTAGGAATTTATCGTGGGTGAAGTAAAGCCCTGTTTATATCGTTCTAGTGTTTACTAGAGAGCGCGTTGTAAAATTCTTATAATTAAATGATTTACTGAGGCTATCCAATGACGAGTTACCTAATAATTAAATGATTTACTGAGGCTATCCAATGACGAGTTACCTAATAATTAAATGATTTACTGAGGCTATCCAATGACGAGTTACCTAATAATTAAATGATTTACTGAGGCTATCCAATGACGAGTTACCTAATAATTAAATGATTTACTGAGGCTATCCAATGACGAGTTACCTTAAAATTAAATGATTTACTGAGGCTATCCAATGACGAGTTACCTAATAATTAAATGATTTACTGAGGCTATCTAATGACGAGTTACCTAATAATTAAATGATTTACTGAGGCTATCCAATGACGAGTTACCTAATAATTATGATACATTAATACAACAGCTACTACAAAGTGTATTTTTTACCCTGATTTGCTAACAACCGTGAGGAATCAGATATCAAAGTGGGGTTATTAATTAGTGAACGCTTCGTTAGGCGTTTGGCTCGAGTCGGCGTCGCTTCGTACAAACAATGAAGCTACCTTTTGTACCATATAATATCAAGAAGAACAGAATTTTTTCGAGAAGATTTAGGGGATAGAAAACAGTAGGTAATCTATACAGGGCGACTTTCAAAACATGCGACAAAATTTGGGGGGGTGTTCTACCATCAATATGAACAACTTTTACTATGTGAACAATTTCGAATTCGAAAAAAAAATCCGAAATTCTTTTACAAAAGGGCCAATCAATACCTTTAACTATAATATGAGAAGGTAATTTTTTTTTTTGCGAATTCGATGTTGGTCCCTTAGTAAAAGTTGTTCATATTGATGCGTAGAACACCCCCTTAAATTTTGTCGCATGTTTTCAAAGTCACCCTGTATATGTATAATATACTATACTTGTACTCTGTATGTATATACTATATCAGTATCTATATTTATAGTCGCGAATATACAGAGTGAATTTTTCAAGTGGATGGCCAAATTCGAAACTATGAGGAATATTGTAATGCTGAATGCAGTACAATCTTGAGACGTCGAATACAGCTAGGTAAGTATTGAAAACAATGGTCATCATTTCGAAAATTAATCAGGTAAGGTTAATAGGTAGGTAACATAAGACAAATAAAAAAAGTATTTTGTTAAAAATGAGCTCTGTCCGTGAGTTTGCCGTATGTTATTACTTCTCAGAATTCAGTCCTTATTAGCGACACTATCGAATGGTTTAACAATGTTATTTTTAGGGTTCCGTACCAAAATGGTAAAAAAGGAACCCTTATGGTGTGACTCAGTCTGTCTGTCTGTCTGTCTGTCACAACTACATATCTCAAGAACTACTGATGCTATCAACTTGAAATTTGGAATAGTTTTAGAGGACGTTTACCCAACTATTTTGCAAATAAGAAAGAAATAAAAATATTTTTTTTTTTTGCAACAGGGACTGAAAGGGGATCTTAAAAATTTAAAGTGGGGCTACTAGGACACGTGGGGTATCATATGAAAGGGCGCTGTTTGCACATTCTCAAACTATTTTTTATTTTTTTTTAGGCCGCACAGTTATTGACTTTTGATGCAAAATGTAAAAAAAAATACCGTTCCCCCCACCCTTATCTCCGAAGTTTGCAAAGAGAAAAATCTGAAATAATTATATGTGATAGAAATTAATGTAAAGATTACAGGAAAAATAAAACGATGTCTCTAAGTAGCACACTTTTTCAGAAATCAGAACGGAACCCTCGGTACGCGAGTCCGACTCGCTCTTGACCGCTTTTTTCAAAATCAACGGGTTCGATTCCTGGCTAGAAATATAGATTTTTCAAAAATCCAATGATGTAGTTTTAGTTTTCATTAAAATCGAGCCTAAGCCTCTTTTGAGTACTTTTCGCTATTCCTTATAGTTTAGGATTTGACCATCCACGCTCACTTGAAAAATTAACCCTAAATAAATACGTCACCTCAGCCACCCTTCGGGACAACAAGCCGTGATATTATATCTACATAACATATCTGTATAATATATAAAAAGTCTGGTTAGTTACACCATTTAGAATAGAATAGAATATCTTTATTTTTGCATAAAATATGGTACATAAAACGTCTTAAATATAAAAATAGTTCCATATATTTTGCTTACTTATTTCAGCATGCAAAAAACACCTTAACAATAAGAATATAAACAAAAACACTTATTACTAGCCTACTGAGATCATGTGAACAAGAAGAAAATATTTAAAAATATTAAGTTATAAGTGAGTCGTATAGTGATTTGTCACCATCATCGGGGAGTCCACCCGGACCGGTCACTTAGGTACTGTTTGGTTGAATGGTATGAAATAAAATTGTCATTATTATTTTATATTATTTAATCAAATTATTATTATCGTTATTATTCTATAAATCAATTATTAATTATTACTAACACTAGTTTGTAAGCTCGCAATACTAACAAATATGGATGTAATCGTGTAAACAATTCGATGAATCTGAAATAAATGATTATTTATTTATTTATAAAATTACAAATGAGAATAGTGAGATCATAAATTGATGAATTTAAATATACCTAGTTAAGTTAGCTTAAATATTTTATACTTAGCTTATAATTAAAAATTCACTTAAAGTGTAGAACACATTAATACAGAGCCATTTCTTAAGTTTTATTTTAAAATAATTTAATGGTAGCTCTCTGATCTGTTTAGGTATTTGGTTATATATTTTGACAGACATATTATAACAGTTGTTCTGGAATAGTGTGCTTCTACATCTTGTGACAGCCAGTCGGGTTGGATCTCTTGAAAGGATTTTTTTATTTTCATTGGCTTTAGTAAATAGCTGAGAGTGCTTTTTGACAAATATTCCTACTTGCAATATGTACAGACTAGGTAGAGTTAGTAATCCTTATTTCTTAAATAGAGGTCTGCAAGATTCAAATAAATAAATAAATAAATAATAAATAAATTCTTTATTGCCATAACAAAAGGTGCACAAGTAAATTAAAGCCCTGACTCCTGTGCTAGGTAGCAACACCTGTGTTACAGGAGCCAGTGTCTTCTCACAATCAGTTGGTAGGTTATGGATTTTATCCTTATTAATCTTATTAAACATTATTTAAATTTTTATTATAATAGAAAATTAATATAGGTAACAATTTTTACATTAGTGCGAGTGTGAAGTGTGAAAAGCGTGTGTGTGGTGTGTTCATGTGTGGAGTGTGGTGGTGTGGTGTATGGATGAAAATAACTATATAAGTAATTATAACTCAAGAACTGTTGCCACAATTTTTATGATCTTTAATTTGTTAGATTTATATAAGGCCCCATTAAAATAGGTGGACAAATTTTCACAGGGTTTTCTACCCATGAATATGAACAACTTTTACTATGGGACTAACTCTGAAATCGCGAAAAAAAAAATCAGCTGTTCAGTAGGTACATTTTTCTACACTAAACTCGTCAAAAATGTAGGGAGCCTCTGACTTTTTTTTGCGATTAGAGGTTTGGTCCCATAGTAAAAGTTGTTTATATTTATGGGTAGAACACCCTGTGCAATTTTGTCCACCTATTTTAATGGGACCTTATAGATGCATGAGGAACAGGGTGTAAAGTTCACTCATTCTCTATAGAAAAGGGAGGATCCTCCGACCAGACGGGTGTTGTGTCTGGTGGGCAACTGCCCGACGATTGATGTCAGGAAGTTGTATCATAATCTTTATTGTATAAATTTTAATATACTAGCTCGTCGCGCGGTAAACTCTGTTTGCGCGATGCAGTATTTTTCGTGACGTCTGTTTTATTGAAACACACACACTTGTAAGACCATAAAGTACTATTCAGTGGCTCGCAGAGCTTATCAGCGTAACCAAAATTACTACCATTCCCAAACATTCGTGACCCACTTTCAATTACACGACCCCTGAAAAAACACTAAGATAAATATAACAGCTCCCGTCGAAGCCTCCGCAAGTTTAATAGGGTCTGACAGATTTCAGACGCACTTACCCGCTTTCGAAGAGATTAATGATGTGTTCCACTGTGTCCATTACTTATAGCGGTATGTTGAAGACTTGACACTTGTTTAATTTAGACACAAAATAAAAAAATATAGTAGAGATAATGAACCCCTGCATACAAGTAAGCCGCGAACAATAGCTAACAATATTATATTTAAAATATGCTAAATAACCCCTTTCACTTGATACCCAACACGGCAACATTAAAAAAATATATTTTTTAGTTCATTACTTTATGTCCTCTAGAGGGCGCCATATTCAATTTAATGTGACGTCACATAACTAGCGGACAATCAAGACGCTTCCAACGATACTTCATTTGTTAAATTATGATAAGCAGTTTAGAAGTTATAAGGGAGCAGATAAACAAACATACGTCTGTCGGCCGAACTGTAGGAATGTAGACGCTATGTCCCCCACTTAAGGTACAGCGAAGACGACAGACTTTTTATGCGATACTAAAAGTGTTCGCCGTCTGCGTTAGCGCGCGTTGAAGCAAATGTTCTATTTTTTTCGCGCACTTTTGTGTGGCGCGGCGCGGCGCGATCTGCCAGAATGACGCGGATTTTTTGTGCGCCGGACTTTTTGCTCGTCGTGTGCGTTACTGCATATAATTGCTTAGGTTCTATTTTCACAGACTAAAAAGTGCGCCACGGATAGTCTGTGGTCTGCGCTGCGCCTTGCGAGCACACATTTATCCAACGCTACGCATTGGTGCTACGTTGCTACGCTGCTACGGCGTAGCGCGTAGACAAACACTACGAAGTCTAACAAAACAATTCAGTGGTTACACTACCGCTAGTGTGTATCCAATCCTGTTAGACCTTTGAATGTGTGTAAATTATATTGAAACATAGATCTTTATTAATGGTTGTTAACTGTTGAATTGATGTTATGATAGAATTACAATAGTAAACAGTCATTTAATGGAGACTAGATTTTGCCCGCGGTTTCAATTGCTTCGAAGTCAACTATATCGTAAATATATTTTGTGGCAGTGTTCTTGGGGTGAAACAATTATTGCAATCGCATCAGTACTTCCAGATATTACTTCTTACAAACAAGCAAAAAAATTTACCTCTTTACAGAAAAATAGATCACACGTTATCACACTATTATAAAGGCGAAAGTTTGTGTGTGTGTGTTTGTATGTTTGTTACTTCTTCATGCTCAAACGGCTGGACCAATTTTGATAAAATTTGGTATGGAGGTAGCTGACACCCTGGATTAACATATAGGCTACTTTTAATCCTGGTTTACGCGGGTAAGACCGCGGGCCGCAGCTAGTAGTATATATTTTTCATAAGATACTAGAGAGCAATAATAGGCAGTTTTTACCAAACTGCGGAAAAGCTTAAAATATGGGTAGTATTTTTAAACAATGCGATTGTCAAACACAAGCCTAACTTGAATTATAACAATGTCCAATAAATATTCCCAGAAATAGTAACAAACAATGCTTTCCCTCATCCTATCCTAAAATTTCCCAAACATAAAATGTAGGTATCTCCACCAAAACCAATACCATTGATAAAACTCAACAAAATCGAACATAGCTCAACAATTCACATAGCAGACAGAATATAAATTGCGAATCGAGCACAATTCTGCCTAGTCTAATCGAAACGCTGGGAGAATACTTTACACAACCTCAGTATTTGTCTCACGTACATTCGTCAATTCAACACTTGTTTGAGCAGATAAAATGTATGATTTCTTATATTTTAGACACTTTATATCCTGATGAAGGGAATGAAATGTTTTATGGTAACAAAAACTATGAAATCATGAAAGAATCGTGCAAGGCCATCAACCATCGTACTGTTTTATTTTGAGGTTTATGATATTAGAAATATTATGGGCGTTTTATCTCGTGTCAATTTTAGTATGTATCATTCTTATACAGGGCTATTTTTAAATGACTAGCTAAATTTTCGCAGGGTGTTCTACCTATGAATATGAACAACTTTCAGTATGGGACCAACTTTGAAATCACGAAAAAAAAACCAGCGGTTTCCTACAAAATTCAATACCTACTCGATCAAAATGTATGAAACAGCTGATATTTTTTTTGCGATTTCAAAGTTGGTCCCATAGTGAAAGTTGTTCATATTCATGGGTAGAACACCCTGTGAAAATTTAGCTAGTCATTTAAAAATAGCCCTGTATCATAGTGTAGTGTTTCGTACTTTTATGTTATGAAATACACCCCCACACATCCACACTAAAACTGTTATAATTATTTTGGTTTGAAGAAAGTTAGTGGAGCTCTTGGCTTAGTAATAACAGCCGCACGGGTCGATCCATCAGGTTAAGCTACGCTTGCCGGGGTTGGTCAGTGGATGGGTGACCATCTTTACATACCGAGACTCCTCCGTGCCTCGGAAAGCACGTTAAGAGGTTGGTCCCGGCTGTCATTCTTGGATCTTTGATAGTCGTTACGGGTCGTCAGAAGCCCGAAAGTCTGACAACCAGTCTTACCAAGGGGTATCGTATTACCCAGTTACTGGGTTGTGGAGGTCAGACAGGCAGTCGCTCCATGTAATATACTGGTATTCAGCTGCATCCGGTTAGACTGGAAGCCGACTCCAACATAGTTGGGAAAAGTCTAGGCAGATTGATTGGTTTGAAGAAAGTTAGTACGATAACAGAAGCTATCAAACTATGACTAAGGGTCTATTTCACAATGTCCGAATAGCCACTACTCACTGACTGTATCAAAAATGGAACAAAATTTGTATAAAATTATCTGCTCAATAAGTTATAGGAAGGTAGGTGGTGAAACAGCCCCTAATTGAAATGTTTTATGGTCACCATAAATAATTAATAGTTATTTATGCAACTGACGTATAATAAGGGGTATTAAAACACGAATGTGGGTTTATAGTATCACATGAGTGTTTTAATACCTAATTATGTACAGTTGCATACAAGAATCTACATCCATGATACATCCTCTATAAAAGGTTCAGAAACAGTTTTTGCAATACTAATACTCGTATCGAACATGGCGGCCGGCGTCATAGTATACGACATGAATTCGAATAAGTTCTTTTTTTTAAGTTACGGCGCTGTTGTAGTGAAACGCGCGTGTATTACAATGTTCTTTTTTTTTAAACGAGTTGCATTATGAAATTCAGTACAACATTAAAGCACCCGTTTGGATGCTATTATGGTTACCATGGTTACTATGACACTGGCTGTTTTAATGTTGGCAATAAGCTAACTGTTTCAGAGACTTTTATAGAGGATTTATGGCATGGGTGTAGATAAAAGATTCAAATACGACTAAATTTTTCCTTTTTAACTTAGATGATTATAATAGTATAGTAGGATCTTGGCTATAACTTAGCGTAGTAACAGCAGCACAGGTCGGTCGATTAGGTTAAGCTACACTTGCTGCGGTTGGTCCGTGGGTGGGTGACCATCTTATACATACCAAAACTCCTCCGTACCTGGGAAAGCACGTTAAGCCGTTGGTACCGGCTGTCATTGATAGATCTTTGACAGTCGTTACGGGTCGTCAGAACACCGAAAGTCTGACAACCAGTCTTACCAAGGGGTATCGTATTAACTAGTAACTGTCTTGTGGTGGTCAGATAGGCAGTCGCTCCATGTAAAATACTGTATTCAGCTGCATGACGTTAGACCAGAAGCTGACCCCAACATAGTTGGGAATAGGCTAGGCAGATGATGCTCATATTATCTAGTCCAGCCTTTTTTTTTTTTTTTTTGTTTATGAGAAATCATCAAATACCTTCTCCCGCTCTGGGTGGAGCGAAAGGGCGTGTCAGACTTTTACTGACTAAAACCCACCCGTGTTCCTTCAGTTGCCTATGCCAGGGCCACGGTATCTCTTTCGAACAACCCGCGACCCCGGCGGCGTCTAGTCCAGCCGCCAGCCTAGGGTAACGTTTAATATCTCTAGTGCATAAAACCTGTACCTCGCAAATCGCAATATTATGTTGAAAAAGACATACATGAAAATGTTATAATTCATCTATGTTTGCACTAATACTAGATAGAACTAGACTAGACTAGGATAGAAACAAAAAAACCAGCCAAACCAGACAGACGGACAACGAAGTGATCCTATAAGGGTTCCGTTTTTTTCTTTGGAGGTACGGAACCCTAAAAAAAACAGGAAAAAAACGGCCATTGCTGACACCCAATGTTGACTGTCCTTTCTATTTTGGGCAATTTCGTGGTACGTCCAATGTTTAAAAAAAAAAACTTCTAATTCACACGTCCAGTTCCACTCAAAGTTCTAGTTCACACGTCCAGCCCAGGGCAATTTAGTTGCCTGTGTCTAATGCATTACAATACGTAATGCACGGACAATCGACGCGTGTACGCACCAGTTGTAATGTATCAAACTGTAAGAAAGATACCACACCACATGCGTGACGTATGCACGCGCCTTTTATACATTACAAATGTACGTGCGCACGTCACGCCACGCGTCTGGTCTACCCCAGCCTTAGTCCTCCGTGGTTATATAAAACAACCAAGTCCATAAATCACATAAAATCGACACGAACCAAATGCTTTAACACTGCGAATAGTGTAATTTAAATTGAAAGCCAAAAGCGACAGCACGAAAATTATTTATCACGGTACATAAGGGGTGTATGAAGGAAGCGGATACTACATCAGAAGCAAGCTACATTTCTGTGCCAGCGCTCGTCTATATCGCAACGTAACACAGAGCCCGCATCCCGCACTACCCGCAACTTGTGGGGTACATGTTTTGAGAGGTTAGCGGGTAAGTTTGTGTTTAGAAATTGTGCTTGTTATCTTTTAACTAGCTATTGCCCACGATTTTGTTTGCGATCCAGGATGAAAATTAGGCTATGTTCTACTCTAGGTCATGGTCTACCAATGTGCCAAATTTCATCCAAATCCGTTTTGCCGTTTTGGCGTGAACGAGTAAGAAATAAACTCCCTTTCACATTTATAATATTAGTATGGATGACAAAGGATTAAAAAGACTCGAACATAATTTTTATAAGGTGTACAAGAATGACGAGGCGAAACTTTGAAATAACATAGAAATAGTTCGCAGTCCTGGGATTCAGATTTCACGTTCACGTGAAATTTCGTGAAGAAAACAATATAAATACACGCAAATACCAATTCATTAATTTTACAAATACTAGTAGTAGATTTTAAAACATAGGTACTCGTACTTGACCAATGGCTATGGTTTTATATATTTTTTTTGTTTTAAATTTAAATCTACGTGCCAAAAATTACTAAAAAATTTAAATGTATATTTTTGAGAATCATAACTAACTTATCAAGATAATGTTTCTCTGACACACAATGTCTTGCAAATGGTGTGGCGTGAATCACGAGATACAGCGTTTCAATTGAACATTTGTCGCTGATCTTCCAATACTTGTACCACACGTCGAAGGGCTTTGATATCAACGTTTTGCTGCTTCTAGACAATTTTCCGTTTTATTGTCTAACTACATGATATCTTTTCGCTGATGTCCAATCTGGAATGTCTATGTTTGGATCAAATCAATTTGAAAATCGATGAAGGGCGTTGTTATCATTATTTTTATTGAATCAAAATTAAACAATAGTGCCGAAGAGAAGGTTGTCCAAAAAACCGGTCAAGAGCGAGTCTGACACCGAGGGTTCCGTTCAGATTTATGAAAAAGTGTGCTATTTAGAGACATCGTTTTATTTTTCCTGTATTCTTTACATAAATTTCTATCACATAGAATGATTTCAGATTTTTCTCTATGCAACCTTCGGAGATAAGAGGGGGTACGGTATTTTTTTACATTTTTCATCAGTAGTCGGAAACTATGCGGCCTAAAAAAAGAAAATATGTTTGAGAATGTGCCAACAGTCTCTTTCATATGATTCCCCACGCATCCTAGTTGCCCACTTCGAATTTTCAGTCCCTGTTGCAAAAAAAAACATATTTTTACTTCTTTCTTATTTGAAAAATAGTTAGACAAACGTCATCTAACTGTTCCAAATTTCAAGTTAATAGCATTAGTAGTTCTTGAGATATCCAGCTGTGATAGACAGACTTAGTCGCACCATATGAGTTCCGTTTTACCATTTTGGTAGGGAACCCTCAAAACGCAAAAGAGATCTTCTCAGCCTTTACATTTTCAAACGGCTACCTTTTCTAGTTCACTCTAAACCCGCTTACCTCCCATACCTCGCACCATTTCGGAGTGTACTCCACTATCTACGCGTCGCAGCCCCTCTCGGTCAATTTGCCGTATCGCTGTGTATACCAAGCTCAGTATATTATTGAAATAGAAATGTTTGCGCTGTGAGAGTTATTGCCGAAATACAAGTGCTATTTCGTGGTTATTGTCGTGTAGGTGTTACCGTCTTTATGTTTAGGAGTTCATTGTTAGATTCTATCGTAAAGGTATTTTTGTCCTAAAATTTTAATGTTTATAACCTATCAATGCAAAGGTTATAAATGGTAAAGCTTAGGAATGAACCTTTTTTGAAAGGTCAAATATGAAAGGTGACCGATTTATGGCGTCTGAAAACTGATGGTTATAATATGTCTATATCTATATTTAAACTTGTGTGATTACAGTTCTCATAATCTTCTTGCCTTTATCCTAATTTATTTGGGGTTGGCGCAACATGTATTATTCTGCCATACTTCTCTCTAGTCACCCCCTTTCTAGCCACAACATCTTTCACACAGCCCATCCATCATTTCTTTGGTCTTCCCCTAATCTTACAGCCACATTCATTCTCAAAATTCTCTTCAGGATATTTTCTTCTATTTCAAAATATTATTTGCAAATCAAATATGATAATTTAATTACGCCAACTGCAACCAAAAATAACACAAGCCCCCCAAAAATTTATGGAACATAAATTAATTTAAAAACAATCCATCTTGCCCATTTGTCTTTGTCCAAAGAGAGTGAAAGTTGTAAAAAAAAAACATCTAATGATTACGCCGGATGATAAAATCTCACTTTAAACAATAGGAAGTGTCGCCCAATTAACTTTGTTCAATTAATTTTCCGAAGGCGACAAAGGAGCATCAAACGTTTGGGGGAAAACAATTCTGGGTGACATCAGGAACTCATTTGGGGACTTCGGAGCTATATTGTTTAAAAGTTGCAATTGTTTGTGCAACTGTGACTATTAATCGATTTTATTGTTGTTAAGTTTTGAGTGAGACAATGAGAAAATTTATGATGTGGCCATTTGTACTTGCAAATGGCCACATCATGGCCATGGGTAGTTGAAACAACTGTTAATTTTAATGGTAGCCTCTGGACAAGTTTCGGTTAAGTAATTTAGCAGATAGTTTCATCGTCATTACCATCAGCCTATAGCAGTACCTCTACTGAACTTACACCCTAATTGCAATTGTAATTGCAATTGCATTGTATTGTAATTGTAATTTAATTGTACTGCGTAACATATTATCGATCAGGAATCTGAATCATTTTGAAGGAAATTGCTAATCCATTGCTTAATATGTTCGAAAATGTTGTCTTCTCAACACCGTAAATAACGCAATGAATGTTGTTGAGCTGTCGAAATGAAACCGATTCCGATTGATAGTTAGTTACGCAATTATGGTGCTGGGCCTCTCTAATTGCATGCAATTTAACTCCTTGCTCGGCTTCTCTTATCCAGCTGCAACCCTGTGAAGATATAATTTCAATAGTCTTATTAACTGTGTAAATTAATAGTGTCAATCTTAATTATTTATTTGTTTTTTCCTTGTCTTAAATGATTTTTTCATCTCTCAGTCCAAAATTATCATATATTAGTAGATCTTTTATTACTGTGACCTGTCCATGCAGTTTGAAGGCCTGGAGACCTGTAACACAGGTATTCCTAGTACAGGCTCCAGTCTCCATAACATCAATGTATTTTTGTATCTACAATTATGTCCGTATATTGTAGGTACTAATTTTTCTTCATGTGGTGGAGAAAATAAACGTTTATTTATTTATTTTATCTAATCATCAAAACCCTATTTTCAGTGTCTGACTGCATATTGAACCTTCATGTTTGATTATTTCTGTATACAATAGATAAACCTCATCGTATAGTTTGAACATCAGACTTGCAACAAATTTGTATTGTCAGCAGTATCCACATTTTACATTCTCGTGTCGACGAGGTTTCCGAGAATAGTTCATAGACGAAGAGAATAGATTAACAAGTCAGCAACTTTGGAAACAGAGCAGAATGTCTAAGGTGGTGGTAAGTCTATCGTGAAGGTTCTATTAACGCTTTCGTCTTGACGTTTATACGAGTAGACGTCATAACAATAAATCTTCTATTTTGTCTCGTTTACCGTCCGCGATATTTAATTTGAACATTATTCATCTAGATATTTGACTGTAAGCTTTCTGAAGAATAATTTAAAAAAAAATCCTAGACTCTCTCATGAGAGTAAAAAAAAACTGTAACGACTAATCTATGGCCTATTGCATGACTTTCAGATAAGTTGTAGTCAACTTATCTAGCAGAAAATTAATTCCTTCTTCGTCGATTAATGGAATCGACGCAGAAGGAATGATTCAAAATTAATGATTCAAAAACACTTTTTGGATAAATGTATCCGTTGGAAGAAGCCCTTAGGGTCAATAAAAACAAGAGCATCCTTGTTAGAACCATCATCAATATCTCATGACATGACAAAAGATAATACATGAATCACCACCATCATCATCATAATTCTCTTATCTTTATCCCAATTTATTTGGGGTTGGCGCAACGTGTCTTATGAATATAAGTCAGTAATGACAAATTAATTCTATTTTCTTGTTTCTTGTCTTCATTCAAACGGGTTTTTTTTATTTTAGAGAGCAGTGGTGGCCCAGTGGTATTGGCCGCGACTTACGAGTTGTAGGTCGTAGGTTCGAACCCTGACAGGCGCTTTAATTTGTGTAAATTATTTCATCACCACTGCTCTCAAAACGGTGAAGGAAAACATCGGCATGTCCTAGAACCAAACATTCGAAGACATGGGACATCTACCAACCCACACTGGGCCCGGTGTTGTGAATTACGACCCACTCACTTTCACCGAGAGGAGGCCTATGTCCCAGCAGTGGGAATATTATAGGCTGATTATGCTTATGCTTATGGGCCTTTTATTGCAAGTGCTCAATTGAAATAATAGATTTATCTTTAACTTTGACATTCTATGACATCCGTTCATGCTGACTATTCCAAAAAGAAAAACCAAACGCCCATTAGGTCATAACGTCCCATAAGTAAATTCTCACCTCCATTTACACACCCAACCCTAACAGTTTCAAAAAGTAACATGAGCTCAAACAAAAACGGACCCAGCACCGAACCCCGGCCTTTAGACAATGAAAGCCGAATTAATTAAATCCGTCGACATCTTGGGATGACGAATCGATTCAACTTGAAGATTCGGACAATTAATCCGTTCTCATAGTGCCCCATACCAGCGGATTAATTGCGTTTGTCAATGTCAGAAATGGTTCGTGAGCAATTTTGAATCTTATGTACTCATTTGTTTAATTATGCCAGTGGCATACTTGGCGCAATGTACAGACAACAAAAGAGATATCTAGGTAGGACACACTAACTATTTGTATGTGTATTGCTTCATGTTCAATTTTATATATATTACTTTTTCTTTGGCATTACATGGCAAACGACATCGCGACAGGCCAAGACGGAGATGGCGAGATGAGCTGGACTCCTTTAATAAAGATTGGTCCTTCGCAGCTCTGGACAGAGAGAGGTAGAAAGATAGTAGGGAGGCCTTTGCCCAGCGGTGGGACAATTATGCCTAGTAAAAAAAAGTCCTACATTGTAACACACTAACACAAAATTGTATGTTGTCAATAACATGAAGCAATATATATACAAATATGTTGGTATAGATATCTCTAGTGTCTAGATATCTCTTTTATTGTCCGTACATGCAAAGACTATATTGACCCAGAAACCTAACATTATATTATGCTTTAATTTTCTTAATTGTCGAGATCATTTTGAACAGTCGTATTAATATCGTCCCGATATTTTTGACGCTGACTTTACATGGTGTTATAAATGAAAAAAAAACCTTAGTCAGTCATGGGTACTGCTGACAGAAGTGTAAAGTTGATAGCGCAACACGTCACACTAGTATGTCGCGTGACGCGAACTCATACGATTTTCCCATAAAAACCATCGCTCAACTAAAGAAGTTTTCACTTCAGAATGTCGTAAACTACGAGTATGTGCTGCCCTGCAAAGGGTATAAATATTGTGCAGTCAACTTTTCACTTCTGTCAGCAGTACCCATGACTGACTAAGGTTTTTTTCATTTATCAAACCATGTAAAGTCAGCGTCAAAAATATCGGGACGATAATTAATACGACTGTTCAAAATGATTTCAACAACTAAGAAAATAAAAAAAATATCTCAATTGGATAAAGTTCTTGTCAGAATTTATTTATTTATTTATTCTTCGGAAAGCTAACCGTCCAATATCTTTGAAGGTAAGTTATGTACAATATCGCTTACAATTGCCATATAAAAGCTTCCACAAATTAAAAAACTAACTATGTACCTAAAATTAAAAAAAAAAGAAATAGTACATACAAAAAATAAAAATAAAATCTAAAAAATTTTCTAAACAAAACAAAACATATTCATCTTTAAAAAAACAAAACCATAAAAAGATAATTATTAGTATCTGATAATTGTGACAGTTTATTGTGCTAAAACATAATATTAATGATGAGTAATGCTAATCATTGCGGTCTATAACAAAGTATTCATTGTTTGTAGTTCTTCTTAATGTGCTAGGGCTGGTTCTAAATAGATCAACATCAAAATAAGAGGGAAGGTTATTGAAGCTTGCTGCGCTACGTAAGAAGAAGGCATTCCGTCGGTAGTTGGTTGATGCGAAGGGAATGTGAAGAAGTGGCCGCTGCCTGAAGCCTACGTGATGGGTTCGGAGTGATATTTTTGAGATAAGTTGGGAACAATCGATGGAACTTGGCTATATTTAACAGAAATGTAATATAATTAGCATGGCGTCTGTTTTCCAGTGGCAGAAAATGGTATCTTTTGCAACCATGAGTGTAATCCGTTGAGCATTGCTTTGTTTTATAATCTATCTATTTGTTTTAGAATGACAGTTGTCATGTACTGTCTTTATTCTGAAAAATTCCTTCTGTCATTGAGTTAATATTTCATTTTTATAGTTGTTTAGATCATTTTGAACAGTCTGTTCGTCCTGATATTATTGACGATGACTGCACCTCACCTTTATAACTATGTGTCATACAAAAATTCATTTCAAGTAAATAACGTCTTTCGGCTAAAATTCTGACGAGATGATGCCATAGATAGGAAGTTCAAAATAATCATGATTGTGTTGGAACAGCCGAACCAGATAATGTTATTAGTTTTGCTCCTAATTTGGCATAGTAACAAGTACCTACACAATTTGGCAAAGCTCACTGCTATTGCCAAAATTAGTTCGATCTTCAAACTAAACCAGTACGAGTCTACCAAACTATTCTCAGCCTGAATAAAAACTTATCTCTGTTTCTATTGAATACTAGCTGACCCGACAGAAGACGTTGTCCACAAAATCCCAAAGAAAAAAGGACGTTTAGTTTTCTCGAATTTCAATTTTTCCGGATTTTTTTTTCCTTTTTAGGGTTCAGTACCAAAATGGTAAAAAAGGAACCCTTATGGTGACACTCAGTCTGTCTGTCACAGCTGGATATCTCAAGAACCACTAATGCTATCAACTTGAAATTTAGAACAGTTTTAGATTACGCTTACCCAACTATTTTGCAAACAAGAAAAAAATAAAAATATTTATATTTTTTTTGCAACAGGGACTGAAAAGGGGTCTTAAAAATTCAAAGTGGGGTTACTAGTGCATGTGGGGTGTGATATGAAAGAACACTGTTTGCACATTCTCAAACATTTTTTTATTTTTTTTTAGTCTGCATAGTTTTCGACTTTTGATGATAAATGTAAAAAAAAAAATATCGTTCTCCCCTCCTTATCTCTCTCTATCTTTGCAAAGCGAAAAATCTGAAATTATTCTATGTTATAGAAGTTTATGTAAAGTTTACAGGAAAAATAAAACGATGTCTCTAAATAGCACACTTTTTCAGAAATCGGAACGGAACCCTCGGTGCGCGAGTCCGACTCGCTCTTGACCGGTTTTTATTTTTCTTTCCATATAAACCTAATTCGGACTTTAATGAACATTTTAAAATAAAAATGGTTTGCATATTTTCGGGCATCTGACGACCTGTAACACTGTCAAAGATCCACGAATGACAGCTGGGACCAACGGCTTAAGGCTCGGTATTAGCTCACTATTCACAAAAATTGGTTTCTTGTATTGTCGAGTATGACGTAACGCAATGAAACTATCCGACGCAAAAAATACAGTGGATAGACAAAAAAAAAATTTTAACCCGAATAGAATAGTAAAAAATAGTTTGTTAATCCCATTAAAATATTTGGAAGTTGCTCCACAAAAATAAACATTGGCGTCGAACATCTCTGTATTTTCAGCGTTAACGACATTATTTTTATTAAGAATTTAATAGAATTAGTATTTTTGTAAACTTTAACCGGACAATTATTAAATTTTTTGTGTATATTCTGAATAATCTAAAGAAAACCTGGAAAATAAATGCACATTCGCAGCTTAGTGAGATCTCGGCAACACAAATAATATTTTCTATTTTCAACCTTATTTCAAGTCAGCTAATGGTGACAATAGATTACGTGGTTGTGTGCCGTTTAAAATCATAGTCAGACCACGCCTTAACGTGCTTTCCGAGGCACGGAGGAATCTCAGTAAGTAAAGATGGTCATCCATCCACGGACCAACCCCGACAAGCGTAGCTTATCCTGATGGATCGACCCGTGCTACCTTAGACCTTATATAATAATATGTCCAATATTATATATAGAGCTTATAAATCCAATATTAATATAATTTATGCAAAGTAAGTTTATGATAAGTACTCAAATGTGATCTTTTGACTTAGTTTCATGAAGTTAAGCTCAAATAGCTACTAGAAATTGAATCCTTCAAGAATCGATCGAAAAGCTGAAATAACACGTCAAAAATCTAACTACAATACGGCGTATCTTCACCCCGCTTCCCCACTTAGAGACCAAATTAATTTGATTCAGACATAAGTCTCCAAAATTCTGAAAGATATATAAAATATCTTCTTTTGGATAATATTTTAGTGTTCTTGAGCCAGTTGTTCCAAAAGTTATTCTTTTCTTTGAGTCAAGGAGTGAATATAAATTAAGAAAATTACAGAATGGTGATTTTAGGAAGTTGTGAGTCGTTGCGGAGAGTTTCGAGTTTCCTTTCAAGGGTGTTTTAATACAATATCTTGTTTCAGTTGATTTGTTACTTGAGTCCTATTCTACGTTGTTGAACAATGGATATTTTGCTTTGATTTAATGTTGAAATATCCGCTGAATGTCGTAGTGGTCTGAAGGTTTATGTGCCTGCTTCTTAAGCTAGTTTTCGGGATTACAAGCTAGTAAGTAACTAATACCTAAAGTGGCTTTTTTAATAAATATTTTATGTAGTTTTATAGTAATTATCGTTTTATTTAACAACTAGCTGGTTTCACCCGCAAAGGCTGGGATAAAAAGTAGCATATTATGTGTTAATAGGGCGTAAGCTATCTACATACTAAATTTCTTCCAAATCGGTCCAGCCGTTTGAGCGTGAAGAAGTAACTAACATACAAACGCACACACACACTTACAAACTTTTGCCTTTAAAATATTAGTGTGATTATGAACTTTTTTTACATCTCCTAAAAGACATTGAAGTGAAAAGATTGTTAATTACAAATCATCATTAAATTAATAAATTAATTATTGATTAAATTATGATGGTATAGATTATTCTAGTATCCACTCTAATTAGACGCTGAATATAATCAATAATTGATTATAATAATATCATAATCATGCTAGCCAAATATAATTAGTAAGTCTATTCCCCCCGTACAAGCTACGAGCGTAAAGATAACTAATTAACTAAAATCTCAAGGGACACATTGTGCGTAATAAACATTTTCTTTAAGAAGACTTCTAACAATTAGGCCAAGATTACGTAACAAATGAACGAAGAATAGCCTTAGTAAACCTTTGAGCCCTTAAAGCCCACGTAAGCTCGCAAATTAAACATACAACGACTACCGATTAACGAACAATCGATTAAGGAATCGGTATTCGATTAAAATCGGTTCGAGTGTAAGAAAATGCGTGAATTACGATTGTTTGAAATTCTCATTTGTTTCTCTGATTTTCAATCGGTATGTCTTAAGTGGGTTATTTGGTTTTGCGAAACATTACACAAAAACATCAAAACAAAGAGACGTGGCCATAAACATTTGTGTATGCAAACACGATGTTTTTGTTTTCGGAGCTGCATGGAAAACATTCCCCGCGCGGGAAAAGAGGAAGGGTTTGTTTCATTGTCAACTGCCGAGCACATCTGTTGTCAAACTGATAGCACGTCTTCCTCATCGGAACTCATGACGTCTACACACAATCATACACGTTTGTGTATGAAAACAAATGTTTATGTGTAAGGTTGTTTGTGTTATTTTTCGCAAACACGGCTTTATTTAAATGTATGTTTATGAGGTTTATTATTTTTAGATACACTAATATATACAAATCTCGGTTCGTTTCTTACACTTGATTACAGCATTATATCCCCAACACAAGTTGTAATGTTTGAGATTTACAGCTTAGTCTGTACATATTTAGTAAAACTCGTTTTGCACAAACGAAAAACAAACAAAGAGCCTATGTCCGGACAAGTACTATCAACCAGAGAAACTAAAAAATGGAACAGAATTTGTATAAACTTTATTTAGTCAACAGGAAGCAATGAAAGGGCCATTAACATTAAAATATTCAAATTGAACACCAAAAATATCTTTAACTTTCCATACACTTGACACAGTAACACAATTTAACATCTTCAAATCCTGTCGAGCTTAATTTCTGTCACCAGGAGCGCAGAGATTCAAGGAATCAAGCCTCTCTCAAATGAAGATAAATAATACGTTTTTTTTTTTCAAAGCATTATGCTGAGTAACATTAGTCAATGTCTGTTGTTAATTGACTGCGCAATATATCATTCCCGCCAACATTAATATGTTGTGGGTGCGTCCGGATATAGGGCGTTCCTTTGTTCGGTTGTTATGATAGGGTGATTATGGTACTCTGATGTTGTTTGGACAATGTGGAGTATGGTTTTCAGGATTTTTCGTTCTAGATTTTTGGGAATCTGGGGTAATGAATTGTGATTAATTGAAGGCCAAAGCTAAGTGAGTCTTTTAAATCCTTTACTATTACCACTCTGTTATTATTTTGGCACAAAATAATCGAATGTTTCAGGGTTCAGATTCAGATTCATTTATTTGCAAAAACATGTGTAGATAATATGGTATGATGCTTATTTAAGGTGTTACAAGATATTTTTTGGCTCAACATGTTTGACCATGGCTGGTGTACAAATTAGGTCGAAAGACATTAACATTTCAAAATAAAAATACACAGAATAATAATATAAATAAACCAACAATTAAAATTAACATTCAATTAAATAAAAAATTAGGTCAAATCAGAGTGTCAAATCTATGTACAAGAATAATAATAATATGTGCGTATATAATATGTGTTAGGCAGTAGGTACTGTGAAGACCCGAATTATACGTCAGGGGGTTTCGTAACTACAAATAAGTAGACGACAGGTACTCAGAAGAAAATGGGGCTGAAGCCCGAGCGATATTATTAATTAGAATAAATTATAATTCACTCTCTAGGCCCTACGCGGAGCCCTAGCTAAAATATTTCTGTCAATCCTAAAAGAAAAGAGAGCATCCCTTTTCTTTTAGTATATTCGATGTTTGAATGATTGAAATGTCAGCCAGTAATATCTATGCTAAGGATTGATTACAACACAAACCTCTACGGTACCAATAAACTAAGTTAGATACCTTTTAAACATTACATGTATGTAAATATCTAACTAAAAGTATCACAAAGGAATCTTCTTTGTTTGTTCCACTCTGTTCTTTAACTTACACAATCACTAATTAGGGCTACCGCGTAAGAATTCGCCACTAGAGGCGCTAGTGTAGCGTGAGGTATCCGAAATGTCAAATGTCACCGTTTGTGAGTCGGCTGCGCGGGTTTTTTTCTAATTACAATAATGTTGTGAATCTTTTGCAATACCAGAGATTAATTATGGTATATGAGTTACGGGTGAATGAATGTTAGTGCTTTAAAAGATAAGCTACTAAAAAGAGCTGCAAAATTAAGCGGGTTGAATAAACAAATTAATGTTTACAAACATTTTTTGTCAAAGTATGCATATTTATTTACCGAGTTTACAGCTATGATTTTGCTATACTTCAGGACTTTACTCGACAGTGTTGCCAACTTGTGAGCACAAAAAAAAGTAACAACCGACTTCATAAACCTAAAACGAATAAAATAACTTTCATAAAAAACTTAACAGCTTCTAAAGTCGGTGCCAAGCTAAGGTGCATTGACGAATTCAAGACACCGACTTCAGAAGCTGTTAAGTTTTTTTACGATAGCTATTTTATTCGTTTTAGGTTTTTGAAGTCTGTTGTTACTTTTTTAAAGTGTTTTTATATTTCCATTTTTAGTTCAATATACATTAATATACAATTACATACCTAAGCCCAAGACGAACGAAAAGGTGAATCATCATAATCCGCTTAAATGTCGGAGATACAGTACATTTATTCATATATAACTCCATGCATAATAATAATTATTACCTAATGTGTTTATACTAAAACCTTCCCGAAAGTATGTAGAAAACATTACTGAAAGAATCATCACAATTGGTTCATTAGCTTTTGAGAAAATCGCGGACATAAAAACATACATACATACATACGGGTCGAACACAGAACCTCCTTTTTTAAAGTCGGTTAAAAACGGTAGCCCTCATTGACCAATACATCCGAAACCAAAACACTAGAGCTCTTTGACAAGTTATGTCAATACTTTCATAAAGAGTTCGATAACCAATCTCTCACAAAAATCCGGATTACCGAAAAGTATTCTTGTTATTCTAGTATAGCTGCACTGTTAGTCCCCCTTGATAACCAGCTTTATTCGCAAAAGAAAATAAACTAAAGCGAAAAAAAAACAGATTTTGTTTTCGTGGTCGAAAACAGATTATTGACTTTATCCCCGGTTTGCGAATAAAACGAAAAAGGTTGGAATAAGCTGCTAGGATTAGAAGGTTACGGAATAAGCTGGTAGGGTTAAGAGGGGGGAGGGGTTGTAGTGAAAAATGATGGTCTAGTGACGTAAGCCTTGGTATAATCTGTAGGCGTATGCGTTGATGACGTCGGTAATCTACCGATCCGTCATGATCAGCAGATTTTTTTTTGGGAGTAATGGTAAATAATCTGTTTCGGAGGAGCTCGTGGCTAAGTAATAACAGCCGCACGGGTCGATCCGTCAGGTTAAGCTACGCTTGCCGGGGTTGGTCAGTGGATGGGTGACCATCTTTACATATCGAGATTCCTCCGTGCCTCGGAAAGCACGTTAAGCCGTTGGTCCCGGCTGTTATTCGTGGATCTTTGACAGTCGTTACGGGTCGTCAGAAGCCCGAAAGTCTGACAACCAGTCTTACCAAGGGGTATCGTATTACCCAGTTACTGGGTTGTGGAGGTCAGATAGGCAGTCGCTCCATGTAAAATACTGGTATTCAGCTGCATCCGGTTAGACTGGAAGCCGACCCCAACATAGTTGGGAAAAGGCTAGGCAGATTGATTGGTAAATAATCTGTTTGTTTTGTCTTGTAGTTTTATTGTCTACAAGGCATACATAATCAGCCTATAATCATCTGGAGGGAGTGGGCCAAAATCCACCACTAGGGCCCAGTGCGGATTGGTAGATGTCACATGTCTTCGATTTTTTGGTTCTAGGACATGCCGTTTCCTCACGATGTTTTCCTTCACCGTTTTGAGCAGTGGTGATGAAATAAATTACACAAAGTAAAGCACCTGTCAGGGTTCGAACCTACGACCTAAAACTCGTAAGTCGCGGCTGTTACCACTGGGCTACCACTGCTCGCTCCATGCTACAAGCTTATAACATACGCCGCCCAATATTCTATATTTACTACAGAATGTTCGTTCTTTTCTAACTACATCCACTAATTATTAAAAAAGAATAAGAACATTAATTGTATTTTACTGAAATAATTTTAATCCCATTGACCTATTAATTTTTATCTGATATTTTTTTTCTTGCATCCACTCATTTAAATTTTGCATGCCAAATCTTGGGCAGAATGTATGGCTCAACTTTAAAATTTCACGACCTTATTTGTACACCTGCATTCTAGCAAATAAACAAAAAAAAAAAAAAAAAAAACTAGAAATAAAACAGTAGTGTTTAATGACACAATAGGTTTTCATCCATCTTTGTTTTCACAGAGACAAAGTACAATTGACAGTCGAGCCTCAATCTGCGCACTAAAAATCTGCGCCAAAATCACTTGATAAATATAGGTACAACTTTTGTCCTCACAAAAATATTCTAGGCAACAAAGTATCCACTGAACCGTCACCAACAAATCGAAAAAGTTCAAACAAAAAAAAAAAGCAACTCCAAAATTAGTTCTTTCATCTCACATAAAAGACAAATCAGGCACATAGAGCCACTATCAAACAGCTATTTGGTACAAAAGCTAATAAACAAACTCATTGGGGCGTCCGCATTGAATATTTCAACGGAGAACGGGACAGCAATAATAATGAGCTGATGAATATGCGACGACAGCGAATGCTTCGGTTCAGGATTTTCGGAGCTTCGCACTTGACGGTTTGAACGCTCTGCAAAGAAAAGATTTTTTTTCGCGAAAATTGGTTATTTTTCCCCGTCTGAATAAACCAAGTCGTCATGGCCTACTATGAGAGCTACTCATGCTGCAGCAATGTTAAAAGTGAAGACATCAAAAAATTTTTAAATCAGAACCTCTATACAAAGGTATTACGCGTTCATTTGTGTTTGACGACACGGTTGGCGCAGTGGTTGAGCGATTGACTGCTGCGCAGCATGTCGCGGGTTCGATTCCCGCACGGAACAAATATTTGTACGACCTACAAGTATTTGTTCCGAGTCTGGGTGTTTTTCTATCTATAATATGTATGTATTTACAAAAAAAAAAAATGTATATAAGTAGTTTATCAGCCATCTCGTTACCATAACACAAGCATTAGGTTGCTTAGCTTGGGACTACATGGCGTTGTGTGAAATGTCCAAGGATATTTATTTGTTTTCCTAACTTTTAGGCAACAAACTGCTTCACCAATTCTCAAGCCAAGCAAAATATCAGTCACTATCAAGCAAGAGCTAGACTCCACAAAACAGAAGAATCCACGCGGATTTTCGAGCACTTTTTGAATAATCAGCCTATAACGTACTGCTGGGACACAGGCCTCCTCGTTTCGAGAGGGAGTGGGCTGTATTCCACCACGCAGGCCCAGTGCGGGTTGGTAGATGTCACATGTCTTCGAATTTTTGGTTCTAGGACATGCCGGTTTCCTCACGATGTTTTCCTTCACCGTTTTGAGAGCAGTGGTGATGAAATTATTTACAAGTAAAGCGCCTGCCTGGGTTTGAACCCATGAGCTACAAATCGTAAGTCGGGGCCGTAACCATGGGCCACCACTGCTCTTACAACAACCAAAATTAGTCCAGAACAGTTATTTCTTTTCAATTGACCATTCACCCTTCACCGAGACAGGCCACCAATACTAATGAGCTGATAAATATGCGACAGACCCAGTTCAACGATTTTGAATATTGATTTTATGGAACCAGATGTTCATAGTTTAGGACACATACTCGTAGATGTGGAAACTTTGCTAATCACTTGGATTTTGATTTGAAAATTGACTGATCTGTTACGTCACTATTAACACGACGTCGTTACTTCGTGTGTCTTAGTTTATAAGTTACTAGCTCCTGCCCGCGGCTTCGCCCGCGTGGATGGCAGAAAATATCGCACGGGAATTTATAATATTAATATTTTTCATAACTCTAACCTAGAAAATGCTACCATACAAACTTTCATCGCCTATATCACCCCCTATAGGATTATTAGACTAAAAGTAGCCTTTGTCCTTCCCCAGGATGCCATTTATAGCCTTGACAAATTTTATCTTTAGTCTTTCTTTAGTTTTAGGCGTGATCTTTTTTTAGTTTTAGGCGTGAAAAGGTAACCGACAGACAGACAGATAGAGTTACTTTCGAATTTATAATATTAGTATGGATAGCTTTTTTTTTGTATTTGTATGTATTTTTTTTACTTTGTATGTATTTTGTATGACCCACAGCTGCCTGAAATAAAGGAATCATCGCCACTTGGGGTGCAGGACAGTCCTATTCCGCCGGCCAACAGTCCTTCGACAAATATGGCCAGCCCATTGCCACTTCAGCTTGCTTACTCTGCAAGCTATGTCGGTATCGGTTCTTTCCCGGATATCCAAATTGAAAGTCATAAATGAACCGTGTAATATTCCTATCTGGAAACGACGATATGATTTCACTTGTTTTTGTGAAAATGGAGATAGGAACACTCTATATGAGATAGGAACACTCTATTTGAAATAGGAATACTCTATTTTTAGTACCTACTCGTAACTACAGTAAAAAAATAGGTGTTATGCTACGATGCAGGTTCGTCGACTGCAGTCGGGTTTCGAGTTTATTTTTCATGTAAATATTGATTTTTCGCACAGGTACCGAATTTCGTAGTAAAAAATGAGACAAAAATAACAACAAGCAATCGCAAACAGGTTTATTTACTCATGTTTTCTATACTTCGGATACAGTACCTGCGTGATTAAATTATCGGAGTTACTGTCGTAGCTCCCCGCTACGCCGTAGCAGATACTCGCTACGCCGTAGCAGCTACGACTACGTAGCCGAGGTAGTTTTGTTTATTCGGTAGGAATGTTCTATTTTTAAATGTTAGGAGCTAACTCAAACTTTGATGGTAAAGCTCGGTATATAAGTAGATTTTGTTTGTTTTTTCCCTGTCACAAAACGAAACAAAATGGTATCGTGGGGAACCAAAATGATTAAAGTTTTATGCATGGCCTTTAGCTAGTTGTTTCTCAAAGTTTACAGGTTTTTTAAATGTGTGAACTTTACACAAAATAAATCCGAAAAAAATAAAAATTATAAAATATATAGATATTAATTTTATTGTAAAACTCAGCGTTCAAAACGCAGCGTTTTAACCGCCGCACATCCAAAACTCAATTAATTTTACTTTCATAAGGCATGAAATGTCGCGCTTAAAGAACTTTTATCGTCACCCATAAATTGCCCGAGTTCGCTTCGTTAGCAATTAAATACGCATATATTCCAGGAAAATAGCCCAATGGCTATTTGAAGGCGTTGACGGGCTATCAAATGGTAATTAGGTCAAATCTTGAGCCAATAAACTTTAGTGATGAAATCACACACAGATTTGTTTTTAGGGTTCCATACCAAAATGGTAAAAAAGGAACCCTTATGGTATGACTCAGTCTGTCTGTCTGTCTGTCACAGCAGGATATCTCAAGAACTACTAATGCTATCAACTTGAAATTTGGAATAGTTTTAGATGACGTTTACCCAATTATTTTACAAATAAGAAAAAAGTAAAAATATTTATATATTTTTTGTAACATGGACTGAAAGGGGGTCTTAAAAATTCAAAATGAAGCTACTAGGGCATGTGGGGTATCATTTGAAAGAACGCCGTTTGCAAATTCTCAAAAAAAAAATATTTTTTTTAGGCCCCATAGTTTTCGTGTTTTGATGAAAAATGTAAAAAAAATACCGTTCCCCCCCCTATTTCCGAAGTTTGCAAAGATAAAAATCTGAAATTATTCTATGTGATAGAAGTTTATGTAAAGATTACAGGAAAAATAAAACGATGTCTCTAAATAGCTCAATTTCACACACACGCACATTTTCAGAAATCGGAACGGAACCCTCGGTGCGCGAGTCCGACTCGCTCTTGACCGGTTTTTTTTGGGATGCTTCGTGTATTCGCCTTTCAGGCGTGTTAGACATTTGATTAGGCAGTATTTTTTTAATAACAAAGCCAACCCGAAGTAATTAGTGTGGTGATTTTTTTTTTGGGTCAATGAACGCTGGTAGTTTTGTTACTTGATGTGTGAGTTGATTAAATCGTCTGTGAAGTTTACACACAAACAAAAATGATTTTCAAACAGATATTTTAAGTCTTAGTGACTTAAACAAAATATCTGTTAGAAAATCAGTTTTGTTGATAACCGTTTTTTAACGAATTAACGACGGTTGATGACACCAAAGAAAAAACATCAAATTAATTATTTTTTTGTTTTATCATTTAGTCTAGGTGCACCCGCGTGGACTAGGATAAAAAGTAGCATAATGTGTTAATTCAGGGTATAAGCTATCTATATACCAAATTTCATCCGCCGCAGCCGCTGGAGCGTGACACAAACACACACACACTCCCAAAATTTCGCCTTTATAATTCAAACTCAAAGCATTTATTTCAATTAAACCAATTACAGGCACTTTTGAATTGTCAAAGAGTCGGTCAGTAGGTAAGTCAGAAAGTTGAAGCTAGTTGCCCATTCCAAAACGTAGAGCTATGGAGAAGAACGGGCAAGAAACTCCGCGGACACTCTTTTAAATCAAAATATGGTTACAAAATATTGGTTACATCATTCATGTTGAAATTATATACATGTGAGAACGATGAACGTTAAAAGCGTCCGTAATAAAAAAATAAAAAAAACAATTCAAAAATTATTATTGAGATATCGATTCCACCACGTCTGCAGAGTAATTTAATTTAACCCAGTGTACTTACATAATATTATACTCAAGAAAAACACAAAAAACATGTCATCATCTTCCTGCCCTTGTCCCATGTTACTTGGGGTCTGCGCAACACGTTTTCATACATAAAATGTATCTAACAAAAAGAAACCGGTCAAGAGCGAGTCGGCCTCGCGCATTGAGCGTTCCGTACCATCATTTATATGTAATTATTGTTGATGATTTCTGAAAAACTGTGCCATTTAGAGACGTCGTTTCGTTTATCCTGTAACCTATACATAAACTTCTATCACATAGAATAATTTCAGATTTTTCTCTATGCAAACTTCAGAGATAAGGGGCGAACGGTATTTTTTTTAACATTTTTCATCAAAAGTCGAAAACTATGCTGCATAAAAAAGGAAAAAAAAAATTGAGAATGTGCAAACAGCGCTCTTTCATATGATACCCTACATGCCCTAGTACAAATCGAAGTAGGGTTTCGATTTTTTAAGACCCCCTTTTTGCAACAGAGACTTGTTGCAAAAAAAACATATATTAGTATATTTTTAATTCTTTCTTATTTGCAAAATTGTTGGGCAAACGTCATTAGGCAATCGGCATTAGCAGTTCTTGAGACATCCAGCTGTGACAGACACACAGACAGACCATTTTGGTACGGAACACTAAAAACAAAATCTATCTAACGCTTGACTAATCAATCTGCCTAGCCTTTTCCCAACTATGTTGGGGTCGGCTTCCAGTCTAACCGGATGCAGCTGAATACCAGTATTTTACATGGAGCGACTGCCTATCTGACCTCCACAACCCAGTAACTGGGTAATACGATACCCCTTGGTAAGACTGGTTGTCAGACTTTCGGGCTTCTGACGACCCGTAACGACTGTCAAAGATCCACGAATAACAGCCGGGACCAACGGCTTAACGTGCTTTCCGAGGCACGGAGGAATCTCGATATGTAAAGATGGTCACCCATCCACTGACCAACCCCGGCAAGCGTAGCTTAACCTGACGGATCGACCCGTGCGGCTGTTATTACTTAGCCACGAGCTCCTCCTAACGCTTGACTAATATAATATAATAATAATAATATAATAACTATAACTATAGCTTTACATAATTTATTAATTGTATTGTGTGTAATCGTCTGATCAGAACGAAGCAAAGGTAAGCAAATAAAATTCTTATAATTTCTACGCTCATTACGGGATGATATTATATAATTACCTACATCTTTTTCAAACATCACACAAAAGAGCGAGACGTACTCGTACATCAAACAGTGTTGCTTTAAACAACAATAATTTCACATCAAATATTTGTCTTCACTAACAAGGATGGTTTAATTTGCTAATTCAATAATAAGACATAAACAATAATTGAATGAATTATTCAAACAATATGTTATGTCTTGGCATTTTAATTTATGCACAGTGGTGTTTCTGCCGATTCGGAGTTATGGAAACACAAATATACATGCATGTCAAACGAAGATGTAGGTCAATTTCGGTATGCTTTGATGAGGGTAAGTTGAGAGTAGGTGAGGAAACTGATGTTATTGGTTAAAAGGGAAATGTTGTTTTTCTGAAATTCTGTTCGCACTGACTATTTCTTTCTTTATTGAAACACAAGTTCAAAGTCAAAGTCAAAGATTTATTTGCAGACTAGCTCTTGCCCGCGGCTTCGCCCGCGTGGATGTCGGAAAATATCCCACGGGAACAAAAATCATTCCTTATTCCTTGTCAACATTATAAACGGAACCTCTGTGCAAAATTTCAGCATTATAGGTCCAAGTGTTTGGGGTGGGTGTTGATGAGTCAGTCAGTCAGTCAGTCAGGACTTTTCTTTTTATATATTGACATTGAGATAGCTTCTTTCTACCCGTGACTTCATCCGCGTGAAATTTCTTGTTCCCCCGACCCACCCCAGAAAAAGCAACTTTAAAGTGTGAAGGCACTTCCCCCCTTCACCCCCTCCCCTTCCCAACCCCTCTCACTCTCACATATCATCAACCTCACCACCCCGCTCCCACCCTCCCCATCCTTCTCACACCTCTCACCACATCCCTTTCCCGCTAAGCTCCCCTTCACCCTCTCAACCTCTCTCATACCCCCTTCACTGGTTTCCCGTCCCCTCTATCATCACCACCTCCTGCCCTACGTCTCTTCCCTACCCCTCTTCCCTTCTCCACATCTTCCCACCTCACTACGCCCTCCTATCCCTCTCCCCCACCCTCCATCATCCTCCCCTGTCCCTCCTCACCACCCAAACCCCCTCCCTCTCACCACACCCTCCCCTTTCCCTCATTACCATCCCCCCTTCCCCTCCCCCTCTACCCTTCCCTCTGCAAACTTTATTACTTGCTTAGGCAAATATTTGTGCCAAGTAAATGAAAAAGATTTTTCATGTAAGTTAACTATATTCTCTGTTTTCACCCCCCCAGGGATGGCATTTTAAAAAATCGTTTGGGATATTTCCGTAACTGCACTGACAGATTATTTACACCAATTTTCGAGTTCATCAAGCCCCGCAGTAAAACCTGCCCTGTAAAATTGACAACCCCTTATACCCCTTAGGGGTAGATTTTCGAAAAACCCACACACACACACGTTATTCTTCATTTTTGGTCTCCCGTATTAATACTGAGTTTCGAGTTAATCGGACCGCGCGTTAAAATTCCTCCATACAAACTTTGACACCCCCAATCCCTCCTGAGGGGGTAATTTAGGAAAACTAAAAATGACAATCTTTATAATTTATTTAGATAAATATTCATGCCAAGTTTCAAGTCTATTAACTCAAGCCATAAGATTTTTCATACAAACTTCCATCCCTTATTTTACCCCTTTAGGGATGGAATTTCCAAAAATCCTTCCTTAGTGGATGCCTACACTCTATAAGGTATCTATGTGCAAAATTTCAAGTCTCTAGGTCCAGCGGTTTCGGCTGTGCGTTGATATATCAGTCAGTCAGTCAGTCAATCAATCAGTCAGTCAGGACTTTGAATTTTATATATTTGCAGATAAATATGGTTACAAAAGTTCTTACAATAGTAGTTCTATAATAAAACGTACCTATTGTTTACTTTATGTATTTATGAAGTTGTTCACAAAATAAACTTCCTAGCAAAGTAAACTTGCACTGTGTTCACGACAGCTGTGTTCCAACTTGAACATTTGTTCATATCTGGAATATTAATCAGTTTCTGGAATTTTAATTCGAAGCTTGTCTTTCTTGATTACGTATGCTTGGGAGATTGTGGACGAACGTTGGTGGGACTTGATAGAATTTTCCTTTTTGGTTATATCACCAAAAAAGAATACACAAATATTACAATCGTATTGTAAAAATCGCATCCAAACTACATCGTTTTAAAGAATCAATATTTTCAAATTATTCAGTCCTAAATTCGAATGTTAATGTTAGTTAAAAAACCGGCCAAGTGCGTGTTGGACTACGCACAATGAAGGGTTCCGTAGTTGAAAAGAATTTATCCCAAAGACAAACTTAACACTTAGTTGAAAAACATGTTCTCTCATACATTGATATACGTCACGGACAATTCTCCAACTGCATATTTTAGTTTGTATTTGCAAAAAACTATTTATAAACATAACATGACGCCTTGTTTCCGCGAAGGGGGCACATGTTGCCAGACAAAGCAAACTAAAACCTATTTTTTATGTGACAAAACTACAAATAATCAATTTTCAGACTTTTTCCTTTACTTGTGCTGTAAGACCTTGCTTCTTGCCAATTTTCATGATTCTAGGTCAACGGCAAGTACCCTATAGGTTTGGATTTACTTGCGAGTATCAAAATATGTCGCATAAATGGCCGTATTTTTTTATTGCGTTGACTTAGAAGCTTGATATTTTTACAGCTCTAAGGGACCACAGACTTACGTATTTCATATTAATTTCAACTTGATACCTACACGCGTTCCTGAGAAAAAGGGTCTTGACATACTGACAGACAGACAGACAGACAGACAGATGGACAAACAAGTGATCCTTTAAGGGTTCCGTTTTTTCATTTTGAGGTACGGAACCCTAAAAAATTGTAATTTCAAACTATTCTTTACAAAATGGTGGCTTTAGTAAACTAGTAGTAGTAGTAGTCACTTTCTCGTGAATAAACTGTTTTCTTTCTGAACTACTATTTTTCAAGTTTTTTTGTACACAACACACAGATTTTACAAGAAAGTACTGAATCTAATCTTGTAAACTCAAAAACTTATCTCAAATATAAATAAATATTTGAAACATCTAAACCTACAAAGGCAAATGAACTCTAAAACTTGAACCAATTACTTTAAACACTTTACTTACCACGATAACAACTTAACTGTGAGTTCAATTTGTAACTATTATACTTGACACATGCATTTTCGAGATAAGCATGATTGATTGACTCTTTTACTTTCATTTTTAGTTCAACATAATTCGCGTATTGTATTGTATAATAAATAAAAGTTGTTGAAAGTTGTTGTGTTGATTTCGAATGCAAAGCGATTTGAAATGTTTTGTGAAATTTTTGAGATCGCTTTTTTGATTTTTAGGTCTTATTATTCTTTTTTAAATAATAAAAATAGAGAAACAGAATCATTTTATTGAACATATTTCACTTTTTATTTTCAGATACTTAAACTGTAAGCTTCAGTAGCTATTTCTAAAGATCAAAGATTGCTCCATTTGTTCTTAAAGGTGAAGATGATTTTATTTGATAAAAGTTACGGTATCTTTTGACGAAAGACGAATATTAAAATATTATGAATTAAAATATTCTTTGGAAGACCAAAGGATATTTTAATTCATAATATTTCAATAATAAGAACGTAAACGTACGTACGTACGTAGTCGTAATATTTCAATGTTCGACTTTCGTCATTCGAGAAAACTCAAAAAAGGGTGACTTTAGTTACCAAAACTTATCCAATTGCAAATATTGTATTAGTTGGTAATAGAATATGATTTTTTAAATAAATATATGTTTCATTTAAATGTTTTCTTCAGATATAGACAACAGATTTAAAAAAATACAAAAAATGGCCTTATTAGTAAACAGCGAGTGAACCTGAACTCCAATTACAACTGTACACAACTTACAAAATAAACAATGCCTCGTTAATTATAACTGTTAAAAAATCTAAAATTTAAAACATTTGAAATATGGAGAGAGAAAAAATAACAAGAACAAATAATTAAAAAAAAATAACTCAAATAAAATACGAATAGTGCTTAAACTGACTAAGAAGGTTACACACTGTTGTAATGTAGCAAGAAAGATTTGAAAGGACCAAATTTGTCATGAAAAATGTCTACCTGTGAGCAAATAGTATTATAATTTTTACACATTCTGTGCAAAGGATTGTTCTGAGATACATTGTTATTCTTTGGGGGAATACTAAACAGCTGTGGAATACGCACAGATTGAGTTGGTATTTTTATATCTAAATAATCAACAAGGTGGCCATCCAATGAACAATTTACAATTTTATATAAGGTGCACAAGTCACATGTTCCAGAGTTGCTAGGGAGAATCTACGAAGTCGATCAACATATTCCGGTATTTTACGTCGTAACCCATGCTTTGAACATAGAGCCCTAATAAATCGCCTCTGGATCGCCTCTATACGGTCTGTATGTACATTATAGATTGGTGACCATACAGATGAACAATATTCAACAATACTCCTCACCAAGGAGCAGTACAAAACTACCAGAGAATTAGCCTGCTTAAATGGTTTAGCAGTTCGAAGTATAAATGATAGCATACGGTTAGCTTTACTGCATATTAAATCATAGTGAGGTCTAAAAGATAGAGAAGAATCAAATATCACACCCAGGTCACGCACCTCTGTAACCCTCTCAATAATAGTTCTCTCGATGTGGTAATTATATAGTATTAAACTCTTTTTCTTTTTTGTAAATGTAATAACCTGATATTTTTTAATATTCAACGACATGAAATTTTTATCACACCAGTTTAGAATAGTATCAACATCTGTTTGGAGAATTTCACAGTCGCTATGATTAGATATTCGTCTAAAAATTTATTTACAAACAAAAATAAAAAAAACTATCGATACATCGTTAGCGTTACTATTTAACCCTATTACAGCCACCATATTCCCTTATTTCCATTACCTCGCGTGCTGCCAATCTATTTGATCAAGCGAACGATTATTATAAAAAAAATTGTAGCCCACTTGCGATAAAAATCCGTGATAATGTACTCCACATTGGTCCCTTGACACGACCGGATTATTGTTTCAATTTGATTATTTTTTGACAGGTTTATTGGGGTACTTGGATACCCCAAGGATTTGTTTGTGGCTAAGTTGACTGCCATGTTTTTACGGTGGTATTCAATTAGGGTTCTGATGTCGGTTTCTGTACGACTCGATATTGTATAAGATCATGGAGACGACAATACCACAATAAACATACTTAAACTGTGTAGGTACCTATATCTATTGACGTTTCCGTGTGCAAACGAAAATTCAATCAAATATTAGGTCCTTACCTATGAAAATGCCGTTTTACATAGAAAAAATCAAACAATTTTTTTAAAAAGAAAGTCTATGCACTTTTGCTATTTTCATGAAGTTCGTTGATGCCTCTGCTATAGAACGACAAGAACGGTAATCGATGAATTCTTTAAAGACGTTTTTCACCTTCGTGTTGGATTTGAATTTTTTCCCCGGGGCTCATTGTTGAGATCAAAATTTCCAAATTGGTTTTGGAAATGATCTCAAACGCACTGTGCGTTCAATTGCGGTACCTTGTCTATACACGTCGTTAATATTGCATGCTGTCTGTGCTGAGTTGGTGCCACGACGGAACTCGTATTCGAAAATAGCGCGGAATTTATATTTTTCCATGGTTACAGAAACATCGATATCAAAGAAAAATTTAACGGCAGGAAAACAAACGAACAACAGATTTTTTTTTTAATGTCATGCTATTATAAAATTAATTTGAATTTGGAATTGTAACAAGGTTTGTTGGCATATAAATAAAATCTATTCCAAGCATTGTTGCGGGTTAAAATTCAATTTAATAATATTTTGTCACCGACAACGGGACAGTCGGTCAGAATGTCCCCGATTTTTCGAGTGACCTACTTTTTATGGTTCACATACGTTGAGGTACGGAATGTTATTTATAGTTTTATAATTTTACTGACAGCATTTACAATTTAAATTACTGAAAAAAAAACATATTTTTTATGTTTTTTGAAACTTATTTTCCGTATGAAGTGGTCAAAGAATAAAACTTCAGATGGCCAATTCTCGTACCTAAAAACGTTCACAATCTCATGCCAGCGTCAATCAAATGTCAAAAATTAAGGTAAACGCTATACAATTTTTGACAGATTGAGACTGAGATGAGATTGCGAACGTTATTAAAAATACGAGAATTGCCCCTCTGTTATCACTATTGCTGTAGCAAAGTATCTGTAAATGAACCAGCCAAAAATAGCTTTGAAAATTGTGTATAATGAGAATTCAGTATTAACATTTTTGATAAAAAGCTTAAAAATTCAACTCTAACCCTATTGTAGGTATTCTCTCAAATCCCTGAACACGAAAATACAATAAACAAAATGCCGTACACAAAAATGTTAAAACCTTAATCCAATATTTATTGAAACACGAACTTTACAATGCCTATTCAAAATTTTAATTCTACCAAACAATGTTGCCAGCTTCATCCCATTCACAATAAAATACTTTACAAATTAATTATACATGCAAATACTAAAGAAACAAAATAAACATCTCAACAAAAGACGTAATATTATTCAGATTACTAAACATGCAAGTGAAATTATAATTTTCTGTACAATATCATGCTAATTTTTATATAAAACGCCTGAAAAAGGTACTCTTTTAAAGTATAATTTAACACAAATTAAGCTTACACATTTATAATTCATGAGTGAATAAGTCATGTTCGAAGAACACGAAATTTCCTCAGTTTTATGCTGGTATAAATTTGAAAAGGAAAGCCTTAAAAATGTTTTATTTTTGACTTTGATCTTGGAGGAGTTTTAAGAAATTTCAGTTGCTTTTTATGGTGGTTTATGTTGAATTTGAAGACATTTTGTTATTATAATCATCTTAATTTTTATAAGACCTTATTTCACGAGTCTGAACATAGCTAATATTAGTCTATCCCATTCCTTGAATAAAGTATATGTATGTCTATACTAATAGTAACTGTGTCTGTCTGTCCGCCTGTCCATCTGTGTGTAATGTATGCACGTCTTTCTACATTGTTCTCACATGTATATTTTCAATATGAACGATGTAACCAATATTTTGTAAAATATTTGATTTTAAAAGAGTGTCCGTGGAGTTTCTTGCCCGTTCTTCTCCATAGGATCTACGCTTTGTAATGGGCAATCTAGCTTCATTTTTCTGACTGACCGACCCAAGACCGACCCTTTGACAATTCAAAAGTGCCTGTAATTGGTTTATTTGAAATAAATGCTTTGAGTTTGAGTTTGAGTTTGAGTTTGAGAGTTTGAGTTTGAGTTTGAGTTGAGTTTGAGTTTGAGTAAGTTTCACGGCTAATCCGCTGAGCCGTTTGTGATGAAATTTGATAAGGATAGTCTGAAGCCCGGAGAAGGACATAGTTACTTTTTATCAACACACAACGCGGGTGAAGTCACGGGTGGAAGCTAGTACTACTTATTTATAAAGCTGAAGATTTTTTTTGTTTGTACGCGCTAATGGTTAATTTTTCTGGAACTACCAATTGGATTTGAATTTTTTTTTTGGATTTGATAGCCCAATTTTGAGGAAGGCTAGACTGGAAGTCGACCCCAACATAGTTGGGAAAAGGCCAAAGTTGTCTTAACTTAGTAGGTACATGTGGAGCAGTGATGATCCAGTGATAACGGACATGACATTTTAAGTCAAAGGTTGAAGGTTCCCAGTCTGGCATTTTGTGTATTTTATTTCATCACTACTGCCCTCAAAACAGTCAAAAATTGAAACGAGAATGTCCTAGAATCGAGAATTGGAAGGCATGTGACATCTACCAACCCGCACTGGACCCGCGTGGTGGATTATGGCCCACTCCTCACAGAGAGGAGACCTGTGTCCCAGCAGTGGGAACGTTAAAGGCATCAGCCTTTAACGTTCCCACTGCTGGGACACAGGTAGGTGGTTTATTAGTATGAGTTATGAGTAGGGACAGAGAATAACTCACATAGTTACCGGTAAGATTTTGCAGCCATACCTAATCTACCAAGCAACAATGTCAACATCACCGAATTTCCTGCTCATCATACATGCATAATCAGCCTATAATGTTTTAACTGCAGCAGGGAAACAGGCCTCTTCTCTTCGAGAGGGCCACTCCCTCTCGAGAGGAAGCCTGTGTAATCTACCACGCGGGCCCAGTGCGGGTTGGTAAGTGTCACAAAGTCTTCGAATTTTTTGGTTCAGGGACATGCCGGTTTCCTCACGATGTTTTCCTTCACCGTTTTGAGAGTAGTGGTGATGAAATTATTTACACAAAGTAAAGCGCCTGTCTGGGTTCGAACCCATGACTTACAACTCGTAAGTCGGCACCACTGTGCCACCAACACCATACAACAAGAAAAAAAAATAAGCGTAAAGATACAATACAAAACGGACCCTTTTCGCGAGATAACTCTCTACACACATACGGAAGGTAATCCCTTTAGATTTATTGTCCAGAATTAACGTTAAATAAAGAAGGCTATATATGTATATGGAGGTAGTAATAACACTATGTGAGTGGGTTAGATAGAAAGAAACATAGGATGAATAATAATATAATCTTCGTTTACTTGCCATGTGGTACCTAATCTACGGGTTTGTTAATGTGGTCATTGAGGATGTCCACTGCGGTTATATGTGGCCAGTTTTCTTTTCTTAATGATAGTGGTTATGATATTATATTACGAGTATTAATGGTAACTCGCATTGGAATATGTTATTATCTCATGAAACGGTCTCTAGAACCTTCATAAACATAGTACAGTATATTTGCTATGCTCTTGTTCTGCCGTAGACATCTAAACACTCGGGATCACGTCGGTGTCACCAGTTTAGAGGCATGAGGAACAGGGTGTAAAGTCAACGACGTCCTCCATAGAAAAGGGAGGATCCTCCGACCAGACGCTTGTCGTGTCTGGTGGGCACGACGGTAGATATCGGGACGTTGTATATATGCTAATCGCGTGGTAAACTCTAATTGCGCTATGCAGGTTTGCGTGACGTCATGTCATTGATGCGTAGTTCGTGTGGCGATGTAGATGCTGCCACACACTTGAGTGCATATAATGAGCCTCTGAATTTGCTGACAGGTTAAGTGTTTCCGAAGCTATTGTTTAAGTGTAATAAAATTAATTGCAACGGAATGAGAAAATATAAAGGCCTTTTAAATATGTTCACAGTAACATGAATGATCATGTTGAATTTAAATAAATAAAAAATAAAAATCTTTAGTTTATACAAAAACCTTCAACAATGCTTAAAAAATAGGTCGTATCAATTTCAGAGACTAAAGGTCATACAGATAGAGTAAACCCTGACTCCCAAAGTAGGAGATCCTGTGACTTAGGAGTCAGTATTCTGCTGACACTGTGATACCTCTAGTAAAAAATATCCTATACTATTAAATGAGCAATATTTCTATGCTAGCTGCGCCCGCGGTTTCACCTGCGTAGACAGGGATAAAAAGTAGCCTGTGTGTTAATCCAGGGTACAAGCTATCTACATACCAAATAACATCCCAATCGGTCCAGAGGTTTGAGCGTGAAGAAGAAACAGACATACAAACACACACACACTCACAAACTTTCGCCTTTATAATATTAGTGTGATATACGTGTATATTTGTAATCACGTTCTCGAAAATGGATTAGAGCCCCAGCCCCAGCTAGATCCGGGAAAATATCCGGGAAAATTCGTTTTCTCTATTTTCAACCAAGCAGAGCTCGGTCGCCCAGGTACTACTTAACACAAGTTGTAACTTAAATAACGCACAACATCTTAAGGGGTTATTGTACTCGTCATTGTGAACAACTTTTACTAAGGGACCAAACCTAAAACCGCGAAAAAAAATAATAAGCTGTTCCCTACATTTTGAAGAGTTATGTGAGCATTACAAATGTAGGGAAGAGCTGATTTTTTTGCAATTTCTGGTTTGGTCCCATATTAAAAGTTGTTCATAATGATGAGGGCAATGACTCCTTAAGAGGTTGAGCGTCAAAAAACATCGCACTTACAAAAATGCATAGACAATATTCCGTACCACGTACAGAGGAGTCGCATTTAATAAACTTAACCCTATTATGTCTTGCCCAACGAATGCTAACCCTTCGCGTGCCTCGAAAATGTTAAACACTCGATTTGAAATTCAAAAACGTCTAGTTATTGCTCGACTCTAAGTTTAATGTGGTCTGCCATGAATTTTCCGTGGTCATTGCGAGTTTGTGGTGGAATGAAATTACGTAAAGCAGTTTGTCAACTCATTTGGTTTAGCGTTGAATGTGAAATTGTGTTTTTTTGCTTCTGGAGAATAAGGTTATTGATAATAAAAGTTGTTTAAGGGAGACAACGTGAGGTTATTTTTTTATTTTTTTTTATTATTTAATTTTTCATTTATTTATTTTAGTAAAAACAGCCGTACACGTCAATCCATCAGATTAAGCTATGCTTGCCGGGGTTGCCCCGTAGATGGGTGACCATCTTTATATACCGAGTTCACACATAGAGAGTTAAGCCGTTGGTCCCGGCTGTCATTCGTGGATCTTTGAGTACGTAACGATACGGTCGTCAGAAGGCCGAAAGTCTGACAACCAGGGGTATCGTATTACCCAGTAATTGGGTTGTGGAGGTCAGATAGGCAGTTGCTCCATATAAAATACTGGTAATCAGCTGCATCTGGTTAGACTGGAAGCCGACCCCAACGTAGTTGGGAGAAGACTATGCATATTATATTTATTTATTCAAAATCTGTATTTACAATAACATACATAAAGTCTGCCAAACTGCATAACATATTTTCTTGTGATGCTTGAATGAGTTATGTGATAATATAAGTACCAATGCGGCGGCATCTACATCGCCACATATGAACCACGCATCAATGACATGACGACACGTAAACCTGCATCCCGCAATTAGAGTATACCACGCGATTAGCATATATACAACGTTCCGACATCAACCGTCGGGCAGTAGCCCACCAGACACAACACCCGTCTGGTTGGAGGATCCTCCCTTTTCAATAGAGGATGAGTGAACTTTACACCCTGTTCCTCATGCCTCTAAACTGGTGACCCCGAGCATGAACGTCAGCGCAGCCTTCGTGCAACTCCTTTAGCGTGACGTCATCAGCATCACTTCCTCAAGCTTTCGAGCGGCGAGTCACACAGCCAGCCAGCATCCACGGCTTCAACGGGTATCCTGACCACAGCATGCAGCGGACGCGCATTCCTGGTCATCACCTTCAGCCTCAACCTCAACCCCGCGCTGTACACTCCGACTCACTGGAGCATAACGCAGCGCCACCCCGACTCACTGGCGTATCACCGCAGACAGTTCCGACTCACCGTGAACTATGCGGCACCCGGTTCCGACTCACTGGAACCACAACTGGCACTGGCAAGCATCGCAAGATACACGACTCAACCCACTATCGACCTCCTGTCTCCGGAGGGGAGTGATGTGGCGGCATCTACATCGCCACATATGAACCACGCATCAATGACATGACGTCACGTAAACCTGCATCGCGCAATTAGAGTATACCACGCGATTAGCATATATACAACGTCCCGACATCAACCGTCGGGCAGTGGCCCACCAGACACAACACCCGTCTGGTCGGAGGATCCTTCCTTTTCTATGGAGGATGAGTGAACTTTACACCCTGTTCCTCATGCCTCTAAACCAACCTACCTAATACCTATTCAGATTAACCTCCTCGTTCAAAACCTCATGATACGTTAACTCACAAATTTCTCGTTCAATCAATCTGCCTAGCCTTTTCCCAACTATGTTGGGGTCGGCTTCCAGTCTAATCGGATGCAGCTGAATACCAGTATTTTACATGGAGCGACTGCCTATCTGACCTCCACAACCCAGTAACTGGGCAATACGCGACCCCTTGGTAAGACCGGGGGTCAGACTTTCGGGATTCTGACGACCCGTAACGACTGTCAAAGATCCACGAGTGACAGCCGGGACCAACAGCTTAACGTGCTTTCCGAGGCACGGAGGCGTCTCGTTATGTAAAGATAGTCACCTATCTACGGACCAACCCCGGCAAGCGTAGCTTAACCTAATGGATCGACCCGTGCGGCTGTTATTACTTAGCCACGAGCTCCTCACAAATTTCTCGTTCGATTCTTATAAATACCGTACGTTTTAATATTACATTTATGATAAACTATCTCGGTCACAATACTCATATCAATTGTTGGCTTACCTATAGTGATATATCGAATTGAAATTGATTTCATTCCGTACAAGTAACAAAATCATTTCCATAGTAAAAAAATACCTACCATGTGTCCCAGTATTTTTCCTCGATAATGTATTGTAATTGACAATATATTCTCGAGGAAAAATACTGGAACACATGTATATTTTAACATGAAAATGATTTTGATACTTGTATGGTATGAAATCAATTTGTTTTGTTATCGAAAAGTACCTAACCCTTTAACTTCCTCAACCCTTAGAATTGCCAATGCAAAATTACTATTATATTTCGCTTTTACTTAAAATTTCCTATTTAAATTACATTAAAAATACCTATGAGATTTCTTTAGAAACAAGCACCACCTACATATTTTATTGTCTGTTTATATCTGTGTGTAAGTATATAAATGATTAAATAAATAACTCACTTATCCCACTTATTATTAGACCCATTGTCTTACATCTATCCATGGCTGGTCCATTTCCATTCTGAAAGTAGGACTAAAACAGTAACAGAGCCGATTACGTTCCCGTTAAAATACCGTCCAAGTCAATGGCCACAACATTCATTTCTGCAGTGTCGGCATTGTACTGCCGGCTTTGTTCACTCGCTTTGTCCTTATCAACGCTATCTGAGCACAATGGACAGAAAAATTGGCTCTCTATGGCTTCTAGAGCCAGTTATTAATATTTCATAATAGGCTCTTGTGCGAGGTTGTTTATGTGGTGGCGTGGAGAAACTAATTATAGTTGACGGTCCTCGTTTTGTTGGGGAAGGAATTTAATTTTGTACGTCGTGTTTAGTTTTTTTATTTATGGGTAAAAAGCATGGTTAAATAAGTTGTAGTAAGTACTATTGTTTCTTAAACAGAAAAAAAACTATGATTGCTTGCAGGCGTGTTTATTAAAAGGCTGAAATCTGTATCCTTTACGAATTTGTCTAAAATAAAAATAATTATTCATGCACTAACAAATGAACTTAAAGATTCTCCGATATTAATATTAACTGATCTTACATGCAATATCAATATACTAGTAGGACTTCCCGCATTTCTTACATTTATAACACCTTTTGCTGGACATCTGAAGAGTAGTGGTAAGTGGTAGGTTCGAACCCAGACAGGCGCTTTACTTTGTGTAAATTATTTCATCACCACTGCTCTCAAAACGGTAAAGAAAAACATCGTGAGGAAACCGGCATGTCCTAGAACAAAAAAATTCGTAGACATGTGACATCCACCAACCCGCACTGGGTCCGCGTGATGGATTATGGCCCGCTCCCTCTAATCGGGAGGAGAAGTGAGTGCCAATAGTGATAATATTATAGGCTGATTGATTATGCTGGACATCTAAACCTGTAGATTTGACCACATCTGAAGCAAGTGCTAATCGTAATTGGGACTGAGAACGTTTTGTTCCGAATGACTTCGAATTTTCTTTATTACGACATGAAGATTTGGAGACCTGGCCTTTAATTGGTTCTTCAAGTGTTTTAGCCTATATTCTAGTAGCTTCCATGCTTTTTGCTAGCTTTACTGCATTGTCCAAAGAGTCTGGCTTGTCTGTCAGTATTCTTTTCTTGATGTACTGATTGTTAACATTCAAGTTTAAGCTAAAAATGTCACATAAGATGCTGTCTTCAATGATTTGAATTCAAATTGTTTGCCGACATTTTCAAGTCTTTAATGGATTCGTTGAAGCCCTGTCGTGTGTGAAATAGCTTGTGGAGTTCCATTGTTATATTAATTTGGAGCAGGAAATGCGAGTTAAACTTCTCCGTCAGTGCTAAGAAACTGACGGTGCCGATGTCTAAGATGAAATAATAAAATGTTGTAATGCATTTGACCCGATGAAATGTAAATAGTCGCGTCATTTTCGCTTTTTAAATCTTGAACTGTGTGAGTAAGTTTTTCCACGACAATGGCATTTGAATTATTTATGTCGAGTGCTGGAACGTGACTGCTGATGACGTTCGATGTCAGCATCGGTGGGTTTTTGTCGTCCCTGGCCATTTTGTTATCTTAAACTGTCGACTTTGAAGCGTGCTACGCGATGGTTTCTTCTGACACCATGTAGTATGGTCGTGTGCAGGATGAAAACCATGTGGAATGGTACAAATAAATGATTTCTATTCTATTATATTCTATTCTAATGACTGTAGATAGGACGTCTTCGGGTAGATCAGGTGTATGATATATTATGTACGGTCAGTAACCGCACATTGTACTTTGGCCTTTTAAATACTGCTAATATTGTAAATTAAGTAAATATAGTCTCATCACATACGCAAGTACGTCAGTCTTAGTTTTGATATCGAGCTCTCGCAACAGTTAAGAGCGTTGACTCGGTACGGTATTTCATACAAACTTTCAAGTCCTTTTTTATCGAAATGAATGAACCGATTTTAATGAAACTTCATACGCATAAGTGGGATACATAGGTCTAAAAAGTTAGTTAAAAACATTTTGTAAATGTCTTATTTAAAAAAAGATAAATGGAAATCTCTGTTTCTATGGAATATTTAAAATCGGTCTAATTTAGCTGCAACACTATTTTTCGAAAATGTTCTTAACTAACTTTTTAGACCTATGTATCCTGCTTATGCGTATGAAGTTTCATTAAAATCGGTTCATTCATTTCGATAAAAAAGGACTTGAAAGTTTGTATGAAATGCCGTACCGAGCCAACGCTCTTAAGATTTTGTAACATTTTTATAACATTTTAGAACATTTTTTACAACATTTTTGATTACTTTTTAATTAAATTAATTTAATAAAGTTTAACATTAAATACTTTTAAGAACATTAACATTTTTCATTATATGTAAGGGTATCGCCCTTACATATTAAGTCCGCCAGTAGCTAAGTTTAAGAGAGTATGACAACCATCGAGTCAAGAGGAAGTGACGCAGTGTAATAATGACTGGTATTTTTGTACCACCTAACAATCACCACAATCATTACAAAATAAATGTAAGGATCTTACCGAAAATCAGAACGAAAATCAGAACACATTTCGCTGAGCGTTGCAATAACAGACGATGTCACGCCGCCTGACCGAAACAGGGAAAGGGCGTGACTGTGCCCGAAACTTTTGTCCCGCACCAACGTGACACAACACATAGGTCAGATCAGAAGGACAGCTCCATACTATGAGTGAAAACGCACGCACACATAGACGCGTTTCTGTTTGTGTTCGTGATTTTAAGTAGATCTTTTTTGTTTTATTTTATTACTCGAGTTATTTATCTTTTTGTAAACACGTGTTTATATGTGACAAATAAACATATTTTTCTTTTTTTTCTTTACGTACGATGATATTTTGCAGCGCGAACTTGCACCTTATGCATTACGTAACGTGGGTGGGATGAATTATTGCAAATATTTGAGCTATTTGTGGGCACAACTGCATAACTGAATTGTGCAATTCTAACTTCAGCTAGTATATTGTTAAGTACGCGTGTGGTTTGCATTAAACGAATGGTAGTCGCCAGTGCGCTTGCACTCATGTCCATATAGATTGAGGAGCCATGTATCATATTTAAACACGGGTACTACCAGTATAATTATAGTAGGTAGTAAATTAGCCGATTTTGTAGCCCCAATCCTGGAATTTGTAGTAAAATCCTTCAAAAGTTACAGGACGTTTAAGGTGGCTCCTCAATTCAGACGGTAGCGTGCGTCTGTTTTCACTCGTTGTTGTCTGGAGCGGGCCTTCTGCTCTATCTGTCTTGTGGCGACGTGTTTCAACCATCAACTTGTTTATTGGTTACTATGAATTTTTCCAACAATATTACGCCTGGATTGAGTTGTGGTTTGTTTGTAAAAATGTTCACTTTTATTGGCTTATGAAACATGTTTTTTTGGGAATGGATTCGTTAGTCTGTTCGGTTTTTTGGTGAAGTTTTTTATGTGATGTTATGTTATGAATTTTTGAGTCTTTGCGTTGGTTGATTACGTTCCTTAAAAGTAAGTTATTATTCGTGCACCTATTACTGACCGGGAATACCGTTAAACCTACTTATGATGTTATATAACCGTTTCAGATGTAGAGGCGGTTAAAAAGTACATAATATTCATTCTAATTGCAAAATATTTTTTAACGGATAAACAAACAACAATCATTTGTTTAACATTTGTTGATATTGGATCAATTCCCTTAATTAAAAAATTACTGGTCTGCAAGCAAAATTAAAAGCTGGTTCAAATCAACACAAACACAAACTCAATCAATCTGTTAAGTCTTTTCCCAACTATGTTGGTGTCGGCTTCAAGCCTAACCGGATGCAGCTGAATACTAGTATTTTATATTGAGCGACTGTTTATCTGACCTCCAGGACCCAGTGACTGGGTAATACAATACCCCTTGGTAAGATTCGTTGTCAGACTTTCGGGCTTCTGACGACCCGTAACGACTGTCAAAGATCCACGTATAACATGCAGCCGGGACCAACAGTTTAACGTGCTTTTCGAGGCACGGAGGAGTTTCGGTATGTAAAGATGGTCACCCATCCACGGACCAACCCCGGGAAGTGTAGTTTAACCTGGTGGATCAACCTGTGCGGCTGTTATTACCTAGTCACGAGCTAACACAAACCCAGACTAAATACCTATAAACGTCGATACAATAATCATAATATTTGCTGCAATCACTTAACCCTTAGGCTGTAAATAATGTACTCATTTATGAACGCCATAAGTTCATGTCAATGTGTACCTCCAGCACTTTCGAACCCCATAGGTTCACAACTACTGTAAACCCGCGGTTGCCATCGGAAGATGTTTTTTTACGTTTATGTATATATGAAGCTTAAGCTAAGCTTATATACCTATATTATATAAAGGATTTTTCCTTATGCACACATGGGGTACAGTCGACACTTGAGGGGAACACACATACCAGGACATTTTATGAATATTTTTACAGATAATACACCTATAAATAAAGCCGAAATATTCAGCAAAAACATTCATAATATTATTATAACTCAATAACAGGAATCAAAACATTCAACGATACACGAGTGAGATTTACAACATAAAAATATCTTAATACTCGGTAAGAAATTACTGGAGCACCTATAATAAAATTTCTGAAATCAAATAACGAGAAAAGGACGCTAAAGGAAAATTGTTAAACAGAACAAAGAACATAATATTAATTTCGTTTCGCTCTCTCTTTGGCTAAATACTTGATTCAAAACAATATATATACTTATAAACAAAAAGTTGTACGTTTATAATTATAGAGGTACAGCGAGTTAATACATAGATAGATAAAAATAAATACAAAAAAATCTTTGATTCTCTTGAAAATGCATCATCCTGTTTTGATTTTATTCTATTCGTAAGTAGCATCGACGCGAGCGACGGGCTGTTTGAGCCGCGAGATCGACGTTGTTTACTTTTTTGGTTATTATTTACGAACTACCTCACAAAGTGTTCTTTATTACCCCTCAAGTGTCTGAGTTTTGCTAATTTTAGATCCAAAACCCCAGCGAGTGGGGAGGGTTGGGGGCTAGTTGCGAACCCCATAGGTTCATAACTACTGATGATGATATGTTTTCCATCGGATGATGTTTTTTCACGTTTATATATATGTGATCTAAGCTTATATACCTATTATGTAAAGTTTTGTCCTTTTGCACACTTGGGGTGCATTTGACACGCGGGGGGTTAGGGGGGGTTAGCTGCGAACTCCATATGTTGACAACTAATGATGATGATTGGTTTTCCATCGGATGATGTTTTTTTACATTTATATATATGTGATATAAGCTTATATATCTAACAAAAAAAGGATTTTTCTTATGCACACATGGAATGCATTCGTTACTTGAGGGGTTAATTATTTATATGTTTTGTATCAAACTATGTTGTAACCTTAAATACTCAATGAGTTTGTTAATATGTATTAAGACTGCTTAAGTGTTTCAACATCCGGACAAACCTATCCCACTAAAAACATTTTCATGTAAAATGTTGCCAAGACGAGACCACATATAGCTCGCACTGACAAAAAGCTATCAGAGGGGCAATTCCCGTAATTTTAACAGCGTTCGCAATATCATCTCAAGACTCAATCTGTCAAAAATTGTATAGCGTTTAGTACAATTTTTGACAGATTGAGTCTTGAGATGATATTGCGAACGTTGTTAAAATTACGGGAATTGCCCCTTAGATCTCATGTAGAGCCAAGCTTCTAACTCTACACGCCCTAACTCTCAAAGCCCTAACTTCACAAACTCTACACCTTAGTCAAAATATGAGACTTGGCCGTTTCGTTACTACAAGAACTATTGTATAACAGAAAAGTAATGAACAGTGAATACATTTTTCACCTTGCGCCCATGTGATGGTAGCGAAACGGCCAAGCCACATATTTTTTTTTTTTGTATTTTTTTTTCTCTTCTACTCTTACACACGTTGTCTATTCACACACGTTATCTCTTTCTATTCTTTGTCCTATCGCAGCTGGAAGAGATTATTTTGAAATAAGCATCACCTTTGTACGTATTTTTCTGTTCCTTTCTGTTTGTCTGTTTATCTGTGCGTGTGGTTAAATAAAATAAATAAATCATGCAGTTATTTTCATTTCTACACCACGCTTGGTAGACACCACAAAGCATACAGGAATTTAATTTTATGTCGCCAAATAAAAACTATTATAGAAGCTTGTAATAAAAACAATATAATGGAAAACTCTATCAAACTGTTGCAAGTTAATGTTTGAGTTTAGTCAAACTCTAAACAGAGAATAGAACATTTTCCTGCACACACGTGCAACTTTCCAGAACCAGGTGCGGTTTTTCCATTATGTTTCCAGTAGAAGTGGATTAGAATTGATTACTGGATTTATATACAGTGTGAGTCTTCATAATGTGCACATATTGAAATTAGGGAAACAATGCTTAATTTTATCGATGGAAAAAATGTTTAAAAAAATCCAAAAACAAAAAGAAGTGTACTTGCTGAAGTATTGTACGTAGCAGTCTGTGCAAGTTGCGTGAGTGCGGTTTAACAGTTGATAGGAAATGCTGTGACTGAGTTATAAACGTGGCATTTTTTCTTTTAGAAAGCTAATACGATGTAGAATAATTTAAAGTACTAAAAAAGGTACGTAATAGGGGATTCTATGGAGAAATTTTACAATTATTGTAAAGATTGGTGAAATAATACCATTTTGTTAAAAAAACACTTTAATTCTCAATTGCGGCCGGTTTTTTTCTTTTATTTTTAAATAAGAATTTAAAAAAATGCTATAAAAAAAGTTTTTTTTAAATATTTTTTCCGTCGACAAAATTAAGCATAGTTTCCCTCATTTCGATATGTGCTCATTATGAAGACTCACACTGTATAGGTTTCGGAAAAATTGTCGTGAACACGTTCGTTTCGGATAGTGTATTTGGAAGTGATTAGTTTTGAAGAAATTTTAGATTTTATTTCTATGTTCATATCCTTTGGCGACTTTTTCTGGGATTTAAATACCCCCCCCCCCCATTTTTAATGCCCATATTCAGCAGTAGTTAATTACTGGTTAATATTATAATGATGACATGTTATTGACATTCATAATATTAATTAAACAAATAAATAGCTAGCTACGCGCTCCTAATGAGGCGAACTATAATCAGTTATTTGTTCATTACATTGGACGGCAAATAGATTAATTAATTTATCAATCAAATGTTATTTGGCAGATCGTAATATGTAACTAATTGCTTAATTAAATACACGAGTAGGTACTAATATATTAATTATTATGTAGTTTTTGTAAATTAAATGTCTCTAATTAAATTAATTGGAAACAAATCAAGCAGCCAAAATTTCTCAGTAGGGTCCCGAAGTCTGGATTTGTGCCTCATTGATGGCAAATTGGCAATTGGCTTGCCCCTTATTACATGGGACTTAAACATAACTCGGTGTACTATTGGTGCAGCTAAAATAATGTCGCATAAATGGCCGTATTTTTTATTGCGGTGACTTAAGGCTGTTCCTTCCGAAAATACGGCGAAACTAAGTAACTTTGTAACCATCTTTTACAGTAACTATAGCATCTTTCTATTAGGAAAAAATACACAGTAATCTACAATACATAAGAAGTGATTTCATTTGTCCTGAAATCTATTTTAGTTTGTAGAACTAAGGAAAAAAAAACCTAAATCCAGGTCTATTATTTCGGTCTATTTTAGAGTTGTTACCATATTACTCCTACAGTTTTCATTAAAACTGTTCATAAATTTATACAGTTCTTTACAAACTAATAAGGAATGATTTCTTGTCATTACTTTTTTAGTTGAATCAACAGATTTTTTGTAAATCGATAGTTACTTCATATTTTGCAAGCGTTGTGTCATCGCGCTTTTCTTTCTTTTCTATGCAGTCCGACAGTGACTGCGCTTTTTGCGACGGACAAGCCTTAATTTCTACGTTGGATATGATTGTCATCTTATACCAAGCTTGTTTTTTTTTAGAGCTCGAAGGACCATTAGACCTACGTATTTTATATCAATTTTAGCTTCATATCTCCACGTGTACCTGAGAAAAAGGGTCTTTGACAGACTGACAGACAGACAGACAACGAAGTGATCCTATAAGGGTTCCGTTTTTCCTTTTGAGATACGGAACCCTCAAAAATTGATACCTAATTATACTAATAACAAAATATTATACTTTCTGTCTCTACTAGTAGCGCCACCTAGTATTACGTATGTGTACTAATGTTTGACAGATAATAAATAAGTCTTTGTGAAACAGCCATTGCGTTTTAATATTACTGACACACATTTTACTTATTTACCTACAACCAACTGAAGTTCCTGTTTAATATTTCTTTCTTTGAAGTGGTACAATTTAAGTAATTATTTCAAACACACAAAAGCTATTAGGTAATTACATCGACCTCTATTCCAGAAGGTGGTGGGTGAGTCCTTTGAATTATTGAGCGAAAGACATTGGTATTAAGACTTTGTAATAGACAAATATACATTAAACATGAACAAGGCGACGTTAGGTCAAGACGTTAATTGGTTTTGGAATTTATAATGATAAATGAATTTAAGGATGATTTGTATGTTGACAAATTAATATGGAATCGTTAGTAGGGTTCCTTAGGTACTTTCGTAGTGGCTCACAGGTTTCAAAACCAGTTAAAAGCTTATAAGTACCCCGTTATTATTAACGCACAAACGGGATATTTACCATGTTTACTGCAGATATTGTATTTGAGTTCCCGATATTTCGGGGCTCCACTGTACCCCCGCGCGTCCGAAACTTCACATTAGTGCATCATTTGGGTTAGGTTAGACACGGTTGTTTCGGATCGTACCTGCACCGGATCGGACGGGAGGAGACGCCGTCGTGTCACGAGTGTGGCGCGGTGGAGGACACGGCGCAGCAGACGCTGGAGGTGTGCCTGTCGTGGTTCGAGACGCGACGCAATCTCGTGACTGCGATCGGACCGGACCTCTCGCTTCCCGGCTTGGTTAACGCCATGCTGGGGGATGAGAGGTCATGGGCAGCAGTCGCCTCCTTCTGCGACCACGTCATGTCCCAGAAGGAGGTGGCGGAGCGCGCACGGGAGGACGATCCTCACGCGGCGCCAATCCGAAGGCGGAGGAGGGGTCGAAGAAGACGTCAGTATGATAGTCATCACCGACTCCTCCCAGGTGGAGGCCAGCAGGCAATAGGTGTGGCACCCTTGCCTGTATTGCACAGGCCTTCACTAGTGTCGGACGGGAATGGCCAGGTGTTCCCGGCCATTCCCACAGCCCCCCAGCCTGGGGCGGGGCCCGCCAGCTAGGCGGGCGGGCATGCGCCGGGAGGGTTGTGGAAGTAAAGGTTGAACCGGTTTCCCATGGCCCTACCATCACGGCGATGTGGGAACACCGCTGAGTTTTAGTGGGTATATTGTCATTCCGACAGGAGTCCCACATACCCCGTCTCGTCCCCCGCGAACGGGGATGCGTAACGCATTTCTCAGCGTCAAAAAAAAAAAAGGTTAGGTTAAGTTAGAACAGTAACCCTTAACGCGCGACGGCGAGCGAGCGAAGCGAGCGGTTCCGCGGCATGGCGCTCGGCGGCCGCTGCCGCGGCACCGCTCCTCTATTTTTGGTGAATCATTTGGGTTAGATGAGGCGGTGAATGTCTCGTATATTAGACGATGAAAGCCTCAGGGTCATTGACCTTGATTTCAAGGTCAATGGTACTCGTAGGTACTGTTTTTTTTTTTTTCGGCGCCTAGTATTTTGCGCACTTTGTTGTTTTCAATAATACACTAAAAAGGGTCTATTGTACACAAAAGAAAAATAGCTAGTATATAAAATCGCCGGGTGCGTAATGGGAAATAAAATGGTCAACGCGAATATGTAAACAGGTCGCTTCCCTTGCCGTTGACGTTGCTGCTTGCCTTGCCTGGCGATGACCAAATTGGCAGTTTTTGGCAGACATCAAAGGGCCACAACGCGAGCGTGAAATTCTGCTTATGTAGATATTGCTCTCTCGCTCACTTGCTATCGAATTTCTACGTTTTTCATTGTTGGAAAGACATGTGACGCGGCAATGTAAACACTCATTTCCCTTGACGTTTCCACAGCAATATTTAGGGAAATATTTCCGGCAGCGCGAATGGCAATGCCAATGGCTGAATGTAAACAGGGTGTCATGCCTGTATGATCTTTCTAAATTACCTAAGACACCAATGCAATGGGAAAGAAAATAAAAATTTTAAAACCTACAATTAGTTATCTGAACTCGGGAAGCGTCCACCTATGCCTACATTCTCTAGATCTAGACTCTTCACGCCACGACTATATAGACTCAAGAGTCTATATAGTCGTGGCCTGCTATGTGGAATTAATTTCCGAAGAGGTAATTGCCCTGCTTGTTATTAAAATGTAGTAATAATCGTATAATATTTCATGTTTTTTCTAAACATTTTACGCTCAAAAATAATTCACCAAATTAATAGCAGCTTCATCATTATTTTATTTCCCAATCGAAAACCTTGAAAATTAAAATCAGGTAGCACAATATTTTAAATTCCGTTTAATTTCCACTAAAATCGCCGATACTGTACCACGTAAAATATTCCACGGTGGTATTGGTGGTATTCCACCGAAAATTCGACGGTATTAAACAGGCTTGCTCTGATGAAGCTGAAAATATTTTAACATTAATTAGTGAGTGAGAAATAGATTGTTGTGTATCTGCTCAAAGTATTCAGAAGCAAGCTAATTCAGGCTAAATTCAGATTCCACACCACTTCCACTTTCTCCGGCTTAAAACTTACAACCCTGTTTAGTAACAGCTATTTACTAATTACAGTATCTAAACACGTTTGTACTAAACCAAAATATCCCACTTCCATCTAATACAGTACACCATTTACCACTCAAAACCTCGTCTAATTTAATTAAAAAATAATGACACCTTTTGTCGGCGAAATTAAAGGGCGATGTCGAAATAATTTGTACGTTTCAATGCTACGCTACGCTCAGACACACTCGGTTGGGCCATTGCTCAGTTTCAATTCCAATTTTGTCGAGTAACAGCCCTTAAAACGTGTTGGTGGTTTACCTGCGTCGCGTTAAATCTTTGAGGTTCCTTTGCCAAGTAAAGAAGGGTAATTAGGTGCGTATTCATTAATTTTTGCGCTTGTTTTGTTTTGAGTTGAGGTTGGCGATTTCAGACTTCTCTGACCATAAGTCCAGGTTTCCTCACGATGTTCTTCCTTCACTGAAAGAAGAAGAATAGAGAAGAAAGTACATAGGAATTGAAAAAGTCATATTGTTACTTGCCCAGATTAGAACTCACAACCTTGTACAAGAGAGGCGAGGCCTAAACCACTAGGTCATCACGACCTTTATTTATGTAAGTTACAAAACAAATAATAAGCAGAATAATTTTTATATGTATCTTATCTTCTTGGATCATAAATATTGCTTCTCTGTCATATTTGTAATTTATCTATCTCTATCGCATCATAATCTGACCTAACTCTTACAATAACCATTCACGTTCTCAACGTATCAAAAACTCCTTTGAAAATCACTCTACAGCAAAATAAAATGAAGAAACTGATTGCGCAAACTAAAGTAACGGAGAAGATATATAAAAACATAAGTCAAGTCAAGAAGATAAACAAATAAGGTACTTACTTGTTTTTACATAAAAAACATAAGTCAAGAAGATAAACAAATAATGTTCTCGTTTTTCCTATTCCATGGGTTATTTCTAAACGATTCACCAATCACTCTCTTCAACTTAGCCAAAGCTCTTTTGAAAATGTTAGTAATATCGAGCACTGTAGTAAAGCAGATAATATTGTCATCCCTAATGTTTAATGAAGAAGCTTTAGTGTTGATGATAAATAAGCCTTGGAACGACTTGGAATGAGAAGGTATGCACAGCCTACTTGTATTGCCTTTTATGAATAAGTAACTACGCAGCGAAGTCATTTTTAGACATATTTGAGATAGTGGATGTTATTTAGGTATTTTGTCAATCTAAGTGCGAACTTGAGAGAAAACTGAACGCAATTAGGACAACTAAACTGCGTTTAAGAGCTGTTTTTTTTTTCATTTTTCACCATGATCCACCGTCCATTTTCACATCAATCCAGTGGACTTGTGCGACCCATTGCAGAAATTGGTCCTTCGAGCCGGATACCGAACAGTAGGCAGAGTAGACCTCAGACTCGCTACTTTTGACAGTATTTTATAGTATTTTTATTTAAGTACTTCCACCATGGTCCACCGTCCATCTTCACAGTCACTAGTGTCCTGTCGAATTTCCCAGTGTCATCGAACGCGGCTTAGACGTACTGTTCGCGTACACTTTCATTGATGAAATTCGCCCTAATTTAATAATTTTAAGTATTTTATCACATCTTGAAGTGACACAATTCCTACAACAACCACTCACATTCTCAGCGTATCAAAAACCCCTTTGAAAATGTTAGCAATATCAAGCACTGTAGTACACAAGCTAATATTGTCACCCCTAACGTTTAATGAAGAAGCTGGCTGTGCAAACAAAAGGCACAAATGAAACGCCTGCGGGGCCCGATGTTTTTTACGCTCATTTTTAACAAATCCTCCTTTGTCCGTGTACTAAGCTTGTTTTGTTACGTTTGATTGAGATTTACCTTTGTGTGATGCTTATTTGTAGTACAGCCTTTGAGTTGTAGTTATCGAGGGGATTATTCGCTGTTACAGCTTTGTTGAGGAGTGCGGGATGCACTTGGAATACTGATTACCTCTTGTATTGAACTTTGGCAATCGTGCCGAAGCAGTTGTCATAATATGTTTACTCATATTGCTCTCTTAAAAACTAAAAACAATGGCATTAGCTCCATAATTAGCTACAGTATAGATTGAACAGTACACACCATCACCAGGGTTTTATTTTTAAAAATTCACTTTTAAGTATTTTTCTTTCCTTTATAAAAACATCTATTAATTTATTGTAACGCAGGAAAATGCTTCTGCTCAGTGCCATGAATAAACCATTGAAATATCTTAAGAGGCCTGTCACATTTTATCACCTCTCTCGCTCACAAGGGAACTATGAAAGTAATATTTTTTTTATAAATGTCATTTGATATTATTAATAAATAATTTTAATTTCATAGGTAATTATTAAAAACACATTTCTTTTGTGTTATCTAATGAACTCAGCTCAAAAACAGATCCCAATACTTATTGAGCTGAGTTTATTAGATAACACAATATAAGTGTGTTATTAACAATTACCTATTAAAATAATATTATTTATTAATAATAATAACAGATTACATTATTCAAAAAAACATCTTCATAAAAAATTGGTACCGTGTGAACGAGAGAGGTGTTAAAATGCGACAGGCCTCTTTAAGTCTATTTTCACGACACCCACAACACACAGTGGGTGGCCCATTTCCTAAAACAATCAAACAACAATCCTACTTTCACGTTAATGCACTACATCAACAACTTCCAGCCTTATTGGACACTAAGCTTAAATTAAAAACTTTCCAATCGGCAAACAAGAAAAACAAACAAAAGTAAAGCAGTAAATACACTCTAGCGAATAGAAACAGACGAAATATACAAGATGGCGCCGAGATTAAAGTACGCCAGGACGCAGCCCGGAAATTAAAGCAAGCATCTTTACCTTAGCTTCGCGAAGCACCTTAGTATTATTTCGTATTAATAATTAAAATGTATGTTTAGACATATGTGCACTAAGGTTAATGAGAGAGGTTGGATTAGTCATAAGTGTATGTTGAATCTGATATTTGAGTCAATATTTGATACATGTTTGCATAAGCTACATAGCTCAAATCTCACTGTAGTGAAGAAGGGAGAGGCAGATGTTTAGTGTGTTTTGCCAGCTATGTAAGTAAAAGCCCCTTTAATGTTATTACCTGGTATCTATTGCCGGTAACGGATCAAAAAATAACTGACAACCAGCTTGGTGTTCAGTTGTTATCTCTGACACACTGCAATTTCTTATATGAATGGATGAAATGCACCGACCCCAGCGTGGTTTGACCAGACTCGACTACTCGAATGAACCCAAAGATTCACACTAACCCCTGTTGCCTCATGTTACATGGTGCAACAGAGACCATTGCATATCAAGGAGTAGACTTATGGTAGAGAAGATGTGCTCTTAGTATATGGATAAGGATTATAGAGCCTACCGAGTCAATCCCTACCCTATAGTCAATCTGCCTAGCCTTTTCCCAACTATGTTGGGGTCGGCTTCCAGTCTAACCGGATGCAGCTGAATACCAGTATTTTACATGAAGCGACTGCCTATCTGACCTCCACAACCCCGTAACTGGTTAACACGATACCCCTTGGTAAGACTGGTTGTCAGACTTTCGGGCTTCTGACGACCCGTAACGACTGTCAAAGATCCACGAAGGACAGCGGGGACCAACGGCTTAACGTGTTTTCCGAGGCACGGAGGAGTCTCGGTATGTAAAGATGGTCACCCATTCACAGACCAACCCCGACAAGCGTAGCTTAACCTGACGGATTGACCCGTGCGGCTGTTATTACTTAGCCACGAGCTCCGAGCCGAGTATGCATGAGTCGAGTATGCACCCTATAGTAAGCAATGGAATTGTGGAGATTACAAATTAAAGTATCATTTACACGTTATTTTGTCAGAGTCCATGCAGGAAAACAACAAATTGGGGACAAAAACAGCCATAGTCTTCTATATTTCATGAGAGAAAGTTTCACAAAGAGCACTTCTACTAACATTGTCATTCTAGGTACTCCAAAGTGACCTATCTAAGTACTTTAAACTTGTTTAGTAACATCCTGTCAGGACTAAAACATAGAATAACAACTTCTAAGTTCTAAGTAGGTCCTACAATTCTCCCTAAGGTCCGTAAGGCCCCGTTCACGACCTGGGGCGTCAAGCGACACGCGCCCGCGACTACATGCCATACCACGACCTGTCAGTAGCGACGGCTACTAGCCACGCTGTTAGCTAGTACATTTGATTCACTGGCGTGCCAAATCGCTCCTCACCTGTGTCCCCTCGTCCGCTCTAAGGTCATAGTCACAGCAGGTGAGAGGGTCAAGGGTGGAGGACGAGACGGAAGCGAGCCGACGGAGAGGCGTAAGCGCGTGGACCGCTAGTTGACCACGCGACACACCGCGGTTCGTGAGCAGGTCGAGCTTGTCCCGAGGCGAATCGTTTACGTTACGATTCCGATTAGTGTGCTTTTCAGTAGGGAGTTTCATACAAGAATACTGAACGGCTTGAGTTGATACGGTTACGATCCGTTTTCGAGTTGATATGTGTGCTATGACCTCTAAACGACTTCTTTCATTACTTTTCTCCGCAGACGCTGTTTCAAGACGCGTGTCGGTTGAGCATGAAGGTTGTAGCCAAAAGGTAAAAGCCGTACTACATATCTTAAAACTTAAAACTATGACAAACCCTATTAAGTATTCTCTTTGTACCCGTCATAACGTAGTAAGTGGCATAAATGTGATCTAGGGTGGAATTAATTCTTGTTTATGTGTAGTATAAATATTTAATACGGATTGTAGCACCTGGCGTTTTGTAGTTTCTGTCTACCCCTATAGGAAAATGGAGGATCATTAATATTTCAATTTATAAGCAGGTACCGTTATGCGTAAAATTTAGAAAAATTTACATACGGGTCAAATTAAAATAAGTAACGATTTTCCGCAGATGTGATGGGTATAAATTGTTATTAACACAAACGGGACATTTACCATATTTACTGTTTTTGAGTTCCCGATATTTCGGCACTGTTAACAACAAAAACACCCACCCGCAATAACTTCAGTTTATCCGTGATCATGATGCTTGCAACAGTGCCTAAATATCGGGAACTCAAAAACAGTAAACATGGTAAATATCCCGTTTGTGTTAATGACCATGACAGTTTAAAAACTTATGTTATTGTGATGGGTATCTTGATCTTAACGCGATTAAAGTTTAATCGTTTAAATTTAATTTAGATTTGATTTAACAGTGTTATCTTTACTGGGTCACCGACCCAATTGAAATATCACTTTTTTGTGTAAATTTCCCAGACGGGTATCGATATCTAAAGTAAAAAGTAAAAAAGTAAAAAGTTTCTAATCTAAACATGATAAAACAAAAAAAAACTTTTACAACTCATATTTCACGTGTAACTATCGTACGTATAAAATATTGTATTACCAGCGGTCGTTGACCCCAAAAAAAGAAAACACCAAATCTCTTTTTATTTTATCTTGTTCAAACATTGCTACCCGTCACATCTGCAGAGTTGAGGCAGCTAATTTAAACCTTGTATTATTAGTAATATGGTAGGTCTTGAAATAAATTGGCTAGAATCTCAGCCGTCGAAAAGGGTCGAACCTTTTTAAAAATGTCTCCTGCAGTGATGTTGCATTGTAAAGTGGCGACAAGTATTCCTTGCCATAAACATAACGTCTTCGTCATTAATACGTATTTGAGCTAACTTATCTCTTTTTATATGCGCGTGTTTCTGTATCAATAAATATTTAACTTTTTTTTCTTTTTATTTTATTTTATTTATGTGCGACAAAAAACAGTTATACATTACAGCATTAACAAAGTAGTTATGATACAGTCGAAAAAACTTATAAACCACACTATTGTCCACAAAATAACATTGGAGTATGATAGATAACGAACGCATGCTAAATGAGAAGAAAATAATAAAAAGTAGGTACATATTTAGAAGAAAAACACTATATCCGACGAATCGAAGGAAGTGGATTTTTAGGACAAAAAGTATCTCGGGTTATAATCATCATTTTTCAGGCGAAAAACGTTCATTGCTGGACATAGGCCCCAAGAATTGCCACAACGATCGGTCCTGTGTTTCCTGCATCCAGCGGATTCCCGCTAAACTCTAAAATCCTGTGTTCGTTTAGTTATATAATAATATGATGTCGAAATAAATTGATAATTCGGAAACATTGTGACAGTAAATATTGTTTACATACTATCAACAAAATTACTTTCATAAGCCAACTAAATTATTAAACCTTACATTGTGTGAACATCAGCCGACATGTCAACACAAAAACCCGGTTAACATTATGTCACTAATTGGTAGTTAGTTAGTTACCTTTACCGTTTTTGTTATGAGTACGTATTTATGGTGTTTACTCATCAAATAATATTGTTCACATAAGTGACTTTTATGTGGTTTTAAGTTAGAAGCTTGTTAGCTTCACTTATATAGTCAGATTGATTGAAAAACTAAAAGGTTATAAACTTAGTCAGATTGCTCTTATACAGCCTAATACACAGGTCAAATAAATATATGGTACTTTATAGGCCCTCAATATCACTTCACATATAATTAGACTGCGATCAATCAAATAACAACCTTGAAACCTTGAAGTATTGATGACATGTTTTGAACACATAATTAGAAAAAGCCTTACTTGAGGGTAGTCAAACAAGAGACTCTGAACAGAGACCCATGGGGGCGCCCCTACAAGTTGGTGCGGGAGAAACTCCGCCCATGGGCGCCCCCGCTGACGCAGAGTCTCCGGCCCGAGCTCGTGGAGGACGTGGTGAGCGCTCTGTTCCCTTCGCGAGGGGAACATACTCCCCCGCCTATGGCTCCGCCTCATGCGGTGCCCGCTGCGGACCACGACACCGACGACGACGTTGATGCTCCGGAAGTGACCGAGGTAGAGTTGAGAGCGGCGGTACGTAGGCTCAGTGCCAAAAATACCGCCCCAGGACCCGACGGCTTACCTGGAAGAGCCTGGGTTCTGGCCTTTGGGGCTCTCGGGCCTCGACTAGGGGGGCTCCTAAGCGCATGCTTGGAGGGGGGCCAGTTCCCGCTTCGCTGGAAGACGGGGAAACTGGTCCTCATTAAGAAGCCGGGGCGCCCTGCGGACTCTCCGTCCGCTTACCGGCCCATCGTGCTGCTCGACGAGGTGGGCAAGCTCTTTGAAAGAGTAATTGCAGACCGCCTCGTCGGGTGGCTGGTGCAGGAGGGGCCGGATTTGGCGGAGACCCAGTTTGGTTTCCGCAAGGGGCGCTCTACGGTGGACGCCATCATGCGCGTGCGAGCCCTCACGACGGGGGATGCAGTGGCCCGGGGTGGGGTCGTCTTGGCGGTGTCCCTAGACATCGCCAACGCCTTTAATACCCTGCCCTGGAGTTGCATCAGGGAGGCATTGCGGTATCACCGGATGCCGACCTACCTCTGTCGAGTGGTCGAGGCCTATCTGACGGACAGGGCCGTCATCTACCCCGGTCATCAGGGAGAGTGGAACCGGCGAGAGATGTCGTGCGGTGTCCCACAGGGATCGGTCTTGGGGCCGCATTTGTGGGACATCGGTTACGACTGGGTGCTGCGCGCCGACCTCCCTAGCGGCGTCAGCGTAGTATGTTACGCTGACGACACGCTGGTCCTGGCGCAAGGGAGGTCGCACCAGGCGGCGGCTGAACTAGTGACATGCGGGGTTGCGATAGTCGTGGAGAGGATCCGGCAGTTGGGACTCGAGGTGGCCTTGCACAAGTCCGAGGCCATGTGTTTTCATGGTCCTCGGAATGCGCCACCGTCGGGTTCCGAAATAACGGTGGGAGGGGTTCACATCGGAGTCGGGTCGACGATGAAGTACCTGGGACTCGTCCTCGACAGCCGGTGGAACTTCGTGGAGCATTTCCGACGTTTGGCTCCCAGACTGGCACGGGCTGGGGCTGCCTTGAGGCGGCTCCTGCCCAATCTGGGGGGTCCAAACGCCTCCTGCCGGAGGCTCTACGCGGGGGTCGTGCGGTCCATGGCCCTTTACGGAGCACCGGTGTGGGCGCGTTCCCTAAGGCTGGGACCAGCCGGCAGGTTGAACGCGTCCCAGAGGGTCATGGCCATCCGGCTAGTCCGGGGATACCGCACGGTCTCCCGGGAGGCGGCGAGCCTCCTTGCCGGATTGCCGCCGTGGGATCTGGAGGCAAAGGTCCTCGCGCACGTGTGGGAGTGGCGCGAGGAGGCGAAGCGCCGGGGCGTAACTCCGCTGCCGCGAGAAATCACGGTACAGCGGACAGAGCTCCGGCGGGATCTCATGGCGGCATGGAGAGCGCGACTGTCGCAACCCAGCGCTGGGCACGCCACAATAGCGGCGATAAGTCCCCTCTTTGAGGAGTGGTTAGAGAGGCGCCACGGCGTCCTCACCTTCCGCCTGACGCAGGTCCTCACCGGACACGGTTGTTTCGGGAGGTTCCTGTTTCGCATAAGGCGGGAGGAAACGCCCGGGTGTTTCCATTGTGTAGATCGCCCGGAGGACACGGTGGAGCATACAGTGGAGGTCTGCCCGGCTTGGGCAGAGCACCGCCGTGTTCTCACGGAGGCGATCGGCGGCGGCGATCTCTCGCGTCCGAGCCTGGTCCAGGCCATGGTGCGGAGCGAGAGTGCATGGGAGGCCGTCACCTCCTTCTGCGAAGCAGTGATGCTCGCGAAGGAGGAGGCGGAACGCGTGAGGGAGAGGCAGCCTCACGCCCTCAGTCGCCGCAGGAGACGCCCTGGGCGGCGGGAATCGCGGGGCGATTTCCGGCCACCGTAGGCGCGGGCCTGCGGAAGGCCCGAGTCGACGGCGCGTCGTGTTCCACGCGCGCCTCAAAGAGATGTCAGCAAGTGACGGGGCCCAATAGGGCCGACGCCGCTGGGGTCGCGGGTTGTCTGAAAGGGTTACCGCGGCCCTGGCATAGGCAACTGAAGGAACACGGGTGGGTTTTAGTCAGTAAAAGTCTGACACGCCCTCCCGCTCCACCCAGAGCGGGAGAAGTTATTTGATGATTTCCCACCCTCAAAAAAAAAAAAAAAAAAAAAAAAAAAAAAAAAAAAAAAAAAAAAAAAAAAAAAAAAAAGGGTAGTCAAACAAAAGTAGAGACTACTGGGCGCCAATAAGGAAACCCAATACAAACCGAATAATTATGATAATAACATTTCTATGAGAAATAACTAAACTACTTACTTGTTCAATATCCATTAGTAATTCAGTTGTACAAACTTTCGAGGCTAAAAACCATCAAATTACCATACATTTTTAAAGCGATCGATGTGCGAGTCAAAACCGATATTTTTACCCAAAGCTAACTTATAAATAATTGGTGTTTTTAGTAAACTTTCAAGGGTAACTCTGTTGGTGTAATTAGTGAGAATGTTTCTGTATTATTTATTACATTTAGAACAGAACCGGCTTTTCCTAATGTCAATTTGACTGGCATCGATCCGTAGCTGGAAATACAATTTTTCGTCGATTGGTCGGAGATATTAAGGGGTTTTTGTGGCTCCGAGAATTGTTCCGGGAATATTATTTGGAAGATTTAGCGGTAATTCAATAAAAATAGTATTTATGGTAATGGTAGTCCAGTAGGAAACTATATACTGTCGGGTGTAGCAGACATTAGGATAGATAATACGGACTTTTTTAGGGTTCCGTACCAAAATGGTAAAAAAGGTAGTCCAGTAGGAAACTATATACTGTCAGGTGTAGCAGACATTAGGATAGATTGTAACAAATCTACTAGCCTACAGAAATAAAAGGGGGCTAAAGTAAGACTTGAAACATATATATTGAAAACTAAAAGATAAAAAATACAGACCAGTTTTTTTAAAAAAACACATCCTACTTAACACACACATTTAGGAAGATAGAGGCGCTTGAAGGCGATAGGGGAGCTTGAAGAAGTAATTTGAGTAAGTCCAGGTTAGGCAAACACGCACGAATAGTTTGGGAGAGGAAGATTTTGAATTGAATCGCTCCGATAAATTAATGGTTATTTTCTATAACCCTCCTTCAGGGATCGACCGCAGTCGGGTAAGTTTTAGTCACTGAGTTAGTTTTCCCGGTCGAAGAATACTTTTAGGAGATGTTTCGTTTATAGCTTCCGGAGCAGAACTGACCAGTCACCGAGTCTTCATCCATGGATTCATCAGCGTTTTTCCAAATCGTCTTCCAATTTCAGATCCTTTCCACATTTGAAGCTTTCCGTCATCAGAATGCCAAACGCCACAGTCAATGCTTGAATCTGCCAGTAATATACGTTGAAAAACCTCTAACCTCTTCGATGAATTTCGAGTGTGTGTGGATTAATTTTATAAAAGTAATTTAAGATACAGACATTCAATAATAAATCAAAATTATCTATAAAATACAATATTGACCTAACATATTGATAAAAAGAATTTAGATTACATAAATCAAAAGAAACGTTCATAGTCTATGCCATTATGAAACTCTATGAAAGATAGATAGAAGAAAAAAGTAATGACAGCTTGACGGCCTGACGTAAGTGTCATAACAATGAAAATTTATAGAAAACGAATTGTTTTAGACCAATTCGCAATAAATGAATGTAAATCTTTATAAAAGATAATAAAAATGGATGAAAAGTAAGTAAAGGTTATGTATGTAGTGTGTATGTATGTAGTATGTATGTATGTAGTAGAAGTATGTAGATACTATAAGATAGTACGGACTTTTTTAGGGTTCCGTACCAAAATGGTAAAAAAGGAATCCTTATGGTGTGACTCAATCTGTCTGTCTGTCTGTTTGTCTGCCTGTCTGTTTGTCTGTCTGTCTGTCTGTCTGTCACAGCTGGATATTTCAAGAACTACTGATGCTATAAACTTGAAATTTGGAATAGTTTTAGATGACGTTTACTCAACTATTTTTCAAATAAGAAAGAAATAAAAATATTTATATTTTTTTTTGCAACAGGGGCTGAAAGGGGGTCTTAAAAATTTAAAGTGGGGTATCATATGAAAGAACGTTATTTGCACATTCTCAAACTATTTTCTATTTTTTTTTAGGCCGCATAGTTTTCGGCTTTTGATGAAAAATGTAAAAAAAAATACCGTTCCCCCCCTTTATCTCCGAAGTTTGCAAAGAAAAAAATCTGAAATTATTCTGTGTGATAGATGTTTATGTAAAGATTACAGGAAAAATAAAACGATGGCTATAAGTAGCACACTTTTTCAGAAATCGGAACGGAACCCTCGGTGCGCGAGTCCGACTCGCACTTGGCCGGTTTTTTTAAGAGAGGCTTGTGGCTAAGTAATAACAGCCACACGGGTCGATCCATCAGGTTAAGCTACACTTGCCGGGGTTGGTCAGTAGATGGGTGACCATCTTTACATACCGAGACTCCTCCGTGTCTCGGAAAGCACGCTAAGCCGTTAGTCCCGGCTGTCATTCGTGGATCTTTGACAGTCGTTTCGGGACGTCCCGAAAGTCCGAAAGTCTGACAACCAGTCTTACCAAGGGGTATCATATTACCCAGGAACTGGGTTGTGGAGGTCAGATAGGCAGTCCACTCCATGTAAAACACTGGTCTTCAGCTGCATCTGGTTAGACTGGAAGCCAACCCCGACATAGTTGGGAAAAGGCTAGGCAGATGAATACGGACTTTATTCATATTGTAACGTGAAACTAAGTACCTTTTACATTGACATCGTTAATATGAAATGGATATGAGCTAATCTATAAGTAACTTAGTAAGTGTCAATATAAATTACGAAGTAAAAACACTATAATATATTTTATTTAATTAAATTAATGAAAAAGTACAGCAACCAAACGCATTGTCTTAGCTCACAATAACGAAACTTATGACCGGTAATTTTCCACCCCTGGCCCATAAACCCGTCACGGCTTTCATTCTTTGCGGAAGCTTCTAAAACATTATGCACTATTAGGTTTAATTCAAAACTCAGCACCAGCATTTTACCCTCCCTCCCCTATTCAGGGAGAGGCTAGCAATTAAACCACTATTTTGTAGTTACTCCTAAATTACGGCTACAAAAGCTTGCGCGTTTGGGTGCGATGACCCTAAATGAAATGCGTGAAATATTTTGTTTGTTGGCGGAATCTCAATTTATTAATATTGTTATAATTATGTTTAATGGTATGAAATGAGATGGAATTATTGCTAACGGATAAACAGTGGGTGACTGCATTAGTTGTGGTTTCGTTGTACTCAATCAACAGAAAAATGTGGAGACCGTCACAGGCCGGCTGCAACCAAATATCTAACACTAAGGTCTGAACCCTCAGTTTTTAAGCCAAAAAGTACGTGAATACAAAATGTACCTAACTTTTAAGTAGCCTTATTTTATGCTGAAATGACATGGCATTCAAACGCAAAAAATTGGCTTAGTTTTCCAATACGAGCTTTCAATTTCTGTTTACATGAAATATTTACCTATTTCCTCAAAGCTGTCATAAAAACCAGATCAATTCCCAGGTACTTACAGTTATATTCAAAGCCTAACATCTCCACAAAATGATAGACATTAAGCATCAATTTACTCAGAAGATAATGACAGCGGGAAGTGGAAACGATTATGGTTGGCCTCGCAAAATAGCCTACTGTGAGTGGTTCATCTTTTGCCAGTAATTATTTTGTAGAGGAAAAATGCTTTGGTGTATTGTTTTGTATTATCCGTTATACTTATTATGGCTACTAAGAGAGCTTAGCTGTTGTCAAAGTCAGGAAACGTTTTTGTGTTTTCTTTTGGCTTAGCTCTGTTTTGTCTTGGAGGAATTAAAATATAATAATAATAAAATCGAAAATGGCAATATCACGTTGTATTGGGATCGGTCTATCATCACTGACAGGACTATTTTTGCCAATAAACCTGACATAGTGGTGATAGATCGGTTAGAGCGTCGCACGGTGATTGTTGATATAGCGGTACCACATGACGAGAACCTCGTGAAAGCCGAAAAAGATAAGCAAATTAAGTATCTTGACCTGGCTAGCGAGGTTGTCGACATGTGTGTTGTGGATACAGCAATCATTGTGCCGATAGCCGTGACGGCCAATCGCATAATAGCCAAGAGCCTCGATCAACACCTGAGGAGGCTCTCGTTAGGCGGCTGGATCAAGGGGTTGATCCAGAAAGCGGTACTTCTACGGACACGGCGCGTATCGTTAGGAGGTTCCTCTCTCAGCAGCCCTGACCGCCGGTAGCTTGGACCCTGTTCCCGATACCGGTGGGCTACTATTTTTTATATTTTTAAATGTTTGATACTTTTTATATTTCAACATTTAAAAATGTAATTTATATGTATATACAAATGAAATAAAGGAAATAATAATATAATAATAAAATATTTATTCAGTATTAATAATTGGTAAAAAATTAACATAAAATCTTAGAAATAATTTACAAAGGCAATATAATGTTAGGCAATATCCTCCACGAGTAGCGATACCCGTGGTTCTCTGGGTAGACAGCCCTGCTACATGCCTTTTTTGTTCACTTACCCGTTTTGTGCCACTGCTGCTGGGAATAGGACTCTTTACTCTTCTTCCACCTCTCTTTGTCCATAACTGCCAACGACCAATCTTCGTAAAAGTACTCGCAACGGGCCTTTCTGTCACACACATTTGACATGCCATTTGAGGAAAAGAAGTTAAGATTCTGCACATTGATATTCAATGCAATGCATTGATTACATTCATCGTTTTAATTTAAATACAAAATATTGTACCGAGTATGGTTTAGAAGTTGTACCTTTTTTTGCCAAATACTTTCCCCCTTAATTATAAAAAAAACTAAAAGGCTCTATAAACCTATTTTAGTTATAGAAATGTTTTGTTTTCCACTTTCAAACTCAAATCATAATTCGAAAGAAATTGACAAAACACTTCTATAACTAAAATAAATTTATAAAGAGTTTTAGGTTTTTATGAATAAGGGCGTTAGGCTTTAGCTAGTTCAAATCAATCTGCCTAGCCTTTTCCCAACTATGTTGCGGTCGGCTTCCAGTCTAACAACCAGATGCAGCTAAGTACGGGTATTTTAGATGGAGCGACTGCCTATCTGACCTTTACAACCCAGTGGCAGTGACTGGGTAATACGATACACTTTCGGGCTTCTGACGACCCGTAACGACTGTCATAGATCCACGAATGACAGCCGGGACCATCGGCTTGACGTGCTTTCCGAGGCACGGAGGAGTCTCGGTATGTAAAGATAGTCACCCATCCACGGACCAACCCCGGCAAGCGCAGCTTAACCTGATGGATCGACCCGTGCGGCTGTTATTACGTAGCCACGAGCTCCTCACAAATTTCTCGTTCGATTCTTATAAATACCGTACGTTTTAATAATACATTTATGTTATACTATCTCGGTCACAATACTCATATCAATAATTGCTGGCTTACCTATAGTGATATATCGAATTGAAATTGATTTCATTCCGTACAAGTAACAAAATCATTTTCATAGTAAAAAAAATACCTACCATGTTTTCCAGTATTTTCCTCGATAATGTATTGTAATTGTCAATATATTCTCGAGGAAAAATACTGGAACACACATCCACGGACCAACACCGGCAAGTTTAGCTTAACCTGATGGATCGTGCAGCTGCTAATACTTAGCCACGAGTTCCTCCTTAGTTACTGGAGTTAAATACTAATAGTCTTTACCACTCAGCACGATTTCATGCACCTTATGCTAAAGTAAGATTGTTAAATTCTGGCTTTTATTTGCAAATCATAGTGTTAAACTATACTGCTTTTTAGGGTTCCGTACCTCAAAAGGAAAAAACGGAACCCCTATAGGATTACTTTGTTGTCCGTCTGTCTGTCTGTCAGTCTGTCAAGACCCTTTTTCTCAGGAACGCGTGGAGGTATACATTTGAAATTAATACCAAATACGTAAGTCTATGGTCCCTTGGAGTCCTAAAAAACTCAAGCTTCTAAGTCAACGCAATAAAAATATACTGCCATTTATGCGACATATTTTGATACTCGCAAGTAAATCAAAACCTATAGGGTACTTCCCGTTGCTCTAGAATCATGAAATTTGGCATGAAGCAAGGTCGTACAACACAAATAAAGGAAAAAGTCCGAAAATTGTTAATTTGTAATTCTATCACATGAAAAAAATGCTGAAGGCTGTCAGTCTGTTGAGACCCTTTTTCTCCAGGACGCGTGAAGATATCAAGTTGAAATTTATATTGAATATGTAAGTCTATAGTCCCTTAAACTTAGCCCTTAAAGTTCTAAAACAATCAAGCTTCTAAGTCAACGCAATAAAAAATACGGCCATTTTGCGACTCATTTTGATACTCGCAACTGTCACAAGTAAATTAAAACCTATAACTACTTGCCGTTGACCTAGAAAAATTAAATTTGGCAAGAAGCAAGATCTCCCAGCACAAGTAAACGAAAAAGTACGAAAATTGTGAATTTGTAATTTAATAACATAAAAAAATATTTTTTGGGATCCAATGTTAAGTTTGTTTTTAGGATAAATTATTTTCAACTACGGATCCCTTCATTGTGCGTGGTCCGACACGCACTTGGCTGGTTTTTTTAGTAAGCCCACAATTTCATATTTTATTTTAATAAATTGTATACAGCAAATTGTATAAAGACTATCTTTTCCACATTGAAAGGCCTATTTTCAGTTATAATATAATAAGTATCTTCTTAAGTTTACCTTCACTGGTTTCGGGACTTTTTCATAGCACCTTTTCAGAAGAATAATTCCATTTACCTATGATAACAAGGTATTGAAATTGCTTCGTCAAAATAGGGTGAAATATTTTTCCTATTACTAAAATAAGTTAGAAATTTTTGTACCTACATTTTCTGATACCCTTTCCTTCTAATATTTTCCAGGTAACCTCGGAAAAACCTCGTGCGGAAATCGGTTGTCATAGTATGTGATGCGGAGGAATGAGGAAAATGTCGTAAGGAAAGTTTTGAGTATGAATGTCGATGGCTATAAGAGTAGGGGAAGACCAAGAAACGATGGATGGATTGTGTGAAAGATGACATGGCTAGAAAGGGGGTGACTACCAAGATGACGACTAATAGAGAAGTATGGAAAAAAAGGACATGTTGCGCCGACCCCAAATAGATTGGGATAAGGGCAGGAGAATGATGATTTTCCAGGTAACCTCAGCCAATCAAGTAATAGACAGATATACATGGTGGAAGAGTAAACAGTGGCAATCTTTTAAGGGGTCATTGTACTCATCATTATGAACAAACAAACCTAAAATCGCGAAAAAAATCAGCTGTTCAGTACATTTATGTTCGCATAATTCATCAAAATGTAGAAAACAGCTGATTTTTTTTTTCGCGTTTTCAGTTTTGGTCCCATAGTTAAATTTGTTTAAAATATTGCCACTGTTTACACTAACACCCTGTATTTTATGATTTATGCATTATAAATAATAATGAATATCAAATGTCTCCAAATCAAGTCAAAACAAACACGTGACCTCATAACTATTAACTTTAATGACATATAGCCCATATAATTTACAGCCAGCTCGAAAGTGGTTAATTTTCATTAACCCGTATATTAACCGTTGCCTTATAACCTTATGAGCGAGTTTTACGGCAAATGCTTTAGCACGTAAACTACTAGTTGCAATGTACAGTCGGGGGGAAAAGTGGTTTGGATCTGTACAAAAAATCATTATTGTATAATTTGATACGTAAAGTTTCTTTTGTAATGTAGATAATATTATTACTAATAATAACTGACTGTCTTGTCAGTGTATTCTGGAAAAATCCTCACCGAGAAAACTAAGGTTAAGTGACCATGAAGTGTGCTGTCACTCCACTTGATACTGATTGACACTATTGACTTGAATTGACACTTCAAGATTACTTCACCTGAGTTTTCACGGTGGGATTTTTAAGAACAGTTCGGCTGTTTTTAGGATTCCGTAACAAAATTTTTAAAAAGAAACCTTATGTGTGCGACTCATTCTGTCAACTATTTTGCAAATAAGAAAGAAATACGGTTATAGATATTTATTTCTCAAAAGAATTCAAATTCATCAAACGTAGCTTAAAATAAAATATTGCTATATTGAAATGAAAATATTTTGTTTTTTTTGCAAAAATTCTCTGGGTCTGGGATTAATTGGGTCTTAAAAATTCGAAGTGGGGTATCATATGAAAGAGCGCTGTTAGCACAGTCTCAAACATTTTTTTTTATTTTTTTTAGGCCGCATAGTTTTCGACTTTTGATGAAATATGTAAAAAAAAAATACCGTCCCCCCTTAACTCTGAAGTTTGCATAGAGAGAAATCTGAAATTATTCTACGTGATAGAAGTTTATGTATAGATTACAGGAAAAATAAAACGATGTCTCTAAATAGCAAACTTTTTTAGAAATCATCAACAAAAATTACATGGTACGGAACCCTCGGTGCGCGAGTCCGACTCGCTCTTGACCGGTTTTTGTCTAACAGAAACGTTTACGTATTATAATATCTAAAATTATTCTAACTATTTTCGATATAACTACGGTCAAAAGACCAATCGTTTAAAATACCTAAAGATCGGTTCACAGATTTTTGTAATAACTAATGAACAAAATACATAAAGTAGAATTCACCTACGATTTATTCAGCTAGAATTAATAAACCTAAAGTATCCATGAGTATAATATTAAGTTAAAAATACAATATCCTAAACTGACTAAAACTATTAAAAAACTAAAATATGGAGTCGAAAAATTCCTCCGCATCGCTGTCGACTGGTAAAGTACCCAAGAGACTGGCGGCATTGCCACGTTGTATGGCAATGCTAAGCCTCTGGCCAAGGTAAAAGCCAGCCCTTGGGTCACGGGAAGTGTAACCTAAAGTTAATTGAACTAATGGACGAACATCGAACTGAAGGTGTTTTTATTGTTAAAGTAAGATGGTGCTTAGTTTTGCATTTTGTTTACCAGTTAACGTCTGAAATAAACCAATAAGACAAAATCCTTCAGACTTCCGAAACCAGAAAACGACCGACCTTTACGGGTACCTACTGAGTAATGGCTATACTGAGTCACGGTCTAATAATATATACTTATATTACTAAGCCATGACTTTCATTCCACAGTAATTGAACGCAGGCTTCTGTTACAATGGAAGGAAAAGTTTTTATTCAGGAAAAACGTGTTAAGTGTTAAGTTTACATCTCGTCTGCTTTTCCCAAACGGTCAGGCAGAGGTGTAGGTACGTACAACATGTCCCGGAATTAACGCACAACCTCCTAAGGGGTCATTGTACTCATTATTATGAACAACTTTTACTATGGGACGAAACCAGGAATCGCAAAAAAAAAACTGTTCCCTACAATAACTATCTTCGTATGACTCGTCAAAATGTAGGAAACAGCTGATTTTTAACCGACCGAAAAAAGGAGGAGGTTCTCAATTCCGATGTTTAAGTATTTTTTTTTATATAGGTATAATAAAAATTCGTTTTATATAAATTTTCTCTAGCTATAATTATTAAGATAGAAATTCAAATTCTTAATGTAACTAAACCATAAGGTATGCCCGAACATACGTAATACTATCGCGCTAATCTCTGGAACTATCAGTCGGATTTGAAACATTATTTTTGCATTTGATAGCCCAATTCTTAAAGAAAAGCGAAACGGCGAAACAATCTTTTAATAAATTAATTATGAAAGGCGAAACAATCTTTTAATAAATTAATTATAATTCATACACAGTTTTGCTGCCGAGTGTACGCACATAAACACTGTAACTCAGCTCCATAAACAGCTTAGTTGTACACATTAATTAATATATTAACGTTTACACAAAACCCGGTTTACTTACCACTTTTGAGATGGTAAAACAGTGTAACTAGAATAGTTAACTTATCTCTAATAATTTGTCGCCTTCAAGTGTTTTCTTGTTTTCTGTACCTATATACCCTTCATTTGTATTTTAAATTATTTTTATTTTTTTTAATATTGCAATACTAACATAGTTTTAAGACCTTTGTAACTAATAAATAAGGGCATTAATTACACTGAAATAAATGAATTTATTTATTTCAATATTACAACAAAATTCAATGGAAATATTCTCTAAAAATTTATTGACCTTCTCAATGATGGATACTCTTTTATCCGACTGCGGCGAAGCCCAAAAGGAGGGTTATGTTTTAGACCTGTATGAATGTATGTGTGTCCGTTTCTTTGTTACTTCGTAACTCCTTAACGAATGAACGGATTTGGATAAATTATACGTCTTCAGATTTGTCTTGGTGGCGCGAGTGTCACTGGCCACATTAACATCAAAAATAAATAAAATGTCGGGTTGGGGGTGACATCTTGTAGAGTTTTTAAATAATTGAGCCTATTTAAGTTAGGGTACTCCGACCAAACGGATTAGGTTAGGTAGGAACTGTGACCAACCGCGCTTAATCCAAGTTGGTCGCAGTTACTTAGCTATTTAGCATTTTTTGTTGATATTTTGGGTAGATATAATTGTGAAATTATTCAGAACTCGGAAAGATACTCAAAAACGTATTTAGATGCTTACACATTGAGGATATAAAAAAAAATGTTGCCAACATAAAGGAACTAAACTATGTAGCAACAAAGCCAACAGTGAAATAACAATAGTTGCGTTCTCACATTTTTTAGTACACCAGAATAGGCATTACTTAGAATTGTAGAAAATCGAGGTATTATGAGGGGAAAGATGAACAAATACATACATAGCCTATTAATATCAATCTGATATAAGGAGACCTATCTATCTGCCTAGCCTTTTCCCAACTATGTTGGGGTCGGCTTCCAGTCTAACCGGATGCAGCTGAATACCAGTATTTTACATGGAGCGACTGCCTATCTGACCTCCACAACCCAGTTACTGGGTAATACGATACCCCTTGGTAAGACTGGTTGTCAGACTTTCGGGCTTCTGACGACCCGTAACGACTGTCAAAGATCCACGAATGACAGCCGGGACCAACGGCTTAACGTGCTTTCCGAGGCACGGAGGAGTGTCGGTATGTAAAGATGGTCACCCATCCACAGACCAACCCAGGCAAGCGTAGCTTAACCTGATGGATCGACCCGTGCGGCTGTTATTACTTAGCCACGAGCTCCTCCTCCTGCTATAAGGATACCTAATGTTAGTGTTATTCACATCATTACGACATAGTGTACTTAGAACCCCAGGATTATTTCCGTCCCATGTAATCAAATCGCGTATACTAAGGCAAGAAAATCAACATTTATTGCGCACTTACTGGCCACTAAGAAACATCTAACAGAAAAATACAATAACAATGAGCCCGACCGCAGAAGCGGATCTAATTAGGTCACTTGTAACCACTATGAAATCTGTGTAAATTTATCAGAAATGGTGAAAAATAATTAAACAGTTCAGTGGATTTGCAAGAGAAAAATCGGCCAAGTGCGTGTCGGACCACGTACAATGAAGAGTTCCGTAGTTGGGATGCATACACAGTTTTTTAAACTATAGTAGCAAAAATTTGTAAACCTGTTTTTGTTCCAAAATAAATATTTCATTTGATTTGATTTTTTGATATACTAAACTTAGTAACGCTTGGTGTGCGAATATCATTATTCAAATAAATTTTATTAAGCGTAACATTGATGTGCGACTTAAAAAAAACTGTTCTATAAACAAGAGCTTAAACAGGACAACCTACCCATTTACCCCTAAAATACACAAATTCACTTTTCCCTATTCTAAAAACACAACTCAATTAATTCCCCAAACGGAATCCCTAACTCAACAGAACGAAAAAAAATACGCAGAAAAAAAAACTTAATATAGAAGTGCGTCTTCACAATAATTTATCATTCCATGCCCGAGGTGCGAACACCCGAGGGTTACGACGTGAGAATGTTTAATTAAAATATACGTAAAATACGTAGCATTTATTAAAACGAAGTACGTACAAGGAAGGATTATCCTTACCTTAGGGATTCGCCTTTTACCGTAATTAGTGTTGCTGGTGGCCGGAATTAAGACCGCTATTGGACCGGAATATATTTTTTTTTTCACTTTTTCCGCTTATGTAACCATGTTATGTCTGTTCCCAGAGAGGTTAAGGTAAAATCTGCGCTGCTGAGTATTAAAATTATTTTAAGTGGAAAGGTACAGACAGCACATCAGGTTATACCAAACTGTCAAATTTCCTCAAATGATTTTAAACCTTAAAATGTTAACGGTTAAGTTCAAAATCGAATGAGAAAATTTGACAGTTTGTAGTAACTTGATCTGCTGCCGTGTGTACTGTAGAACCTTTTGCGTTTTAGAATACAGCCTCCGTGGATGATTAACTCTTTAAACGTCGATTGACACCCAGGTGTGCAGATAACAATAAAAAATCTATTGTGTCGGCTAATTGGCGTGCGACGGGTTACATGTAATTATTATGAAACAAACTTTGATTTAAGATTTAGATAGGTAACGATAGATGTCAGGGCGGCTATTTCCCAATCTATTACTATACTTCTATATTCTATTGCGGCTATGGCCCGATAGGATTGTTGTAAAGATATGCATTTATAAATTTAATACTATATCAGAGTTCAATAAGCAGGTCCTTCTTTAATTGTAGAGTTCCTACAGCCCCCTGTGAGGTTCGGACCCCTCATAGTACTACACTATTTTTTTTTTGTGTTTCGCTAGGATAATAAGCTATTTTAGAGTCTCCAGCTATAAAAGGAGATGTAACAGCAATACGAACGCCTCATCTAGAATACTGAACTTAATCAAAACTATTTTTATACAAATGGTTTAACCTAGCCTTTGAACACTCTAGGCTGCCCCCAATCATATTGAGGTCAAGTTCCATCCAACCAAAAACAGCCAAATATTAGTATTTACATTACAACGACAACCATCTGACCTCCACAACCCAATTACTGGCCAACACCGATATCCTCACTTTAGATACACATAAGATGATCCCAATTTCGGCCGATCATTTATTCAACCCCCAAAAACGGATGTGCGAAAGAGACAGCATCTAAATCCGACTTAGGAAACACGACTTTTGAAGATTAATTCCATTCATTTTAATGAAAACGCCGGGATTGGATATCGCAGTTATTTTTAATTAAAACAGTTTTCCTCTCGATTAATCACTGAGTGTTATTCATTTATATCGCTTTGGTCATAGGCGATCGTTTGTTATTGCTGTGACAAATGGTCTGGTGTTATGATGTTAGTCTGTGGTATTTTGTTCAGAAATGGGATTATTATAATATTAATACTACGAACTAAACTTGCAGTATCGTCATCAGAATTTAGCATGACACGATTTTTGGCCTATATCATATTTGCGTAGTATTTAAACGCAGATCAAAAATGATAATTTTTTCCCAACAGAATAGGTACGTATAACTACATCAAAAATACTGCTTACACATCAAAAATTTTCATGTCTAAATGAATTAAACTTAACGAGCAAGCTCCAACAGCATTCTGAAGGCAATAGCGGACCGGTTAGACGGTCCTTTTCATAGGCACTAGATCGCACTCCATGTGTCATAATGTGTTTTAATTATTGTTACTATTTTTTTTTTTGTCCTATACTAACATAGATTCTAAGTCCTCACTAACACAATTATGGATGTATTTTATGTAGGTACTTATCTGAAATAAAGTTATAATTAAATTAACGTCAGGTAGACGTTAATTTAATAAGTAAGTTTAAGTTTATTAGATGCGCATTTGTTAGTTTTGATGAACGGTTAGTATTTTTGATATAGGTATAAATAATATTTTTACTTTTAAACTTTTGATTTGTACATAATTGTAAAACAACGTACATCAACAACAGTAACAAAAAAAACAGTAGGATTATTATTTGTACAAATTTTGATATTCAATTAGTTAATTAGTAGTGCAATCATTGATTTGGTGTACATGTAGATTATTATATGTAAAGTATTTGGTGTAATCACCTAGCCTAGAGCATTCTTGGTTGCAGAATACTTGAACTTCTTGAGTAGCGTCATTCTGATGTTTTCGACATAAATTGTCTTTGTCCCAAAAAGACATATTTTGTTTGCATTTGTTGTGTTTACGACGCCGACACACTGTTTTATAAAAGCTAGTATTATATAACATAATATTGTGTATACAGAAGCCGAAGAAGTGGTCGCTGATACCAATAAATAAAACTTTTAGGATACGACAGTAATATTACTAATGCCAATAAATAAATCTTTGAACAAGGCCGGAAAAATACAATTAAAAAACCGGTCAAAAAAGTGAAAAAGTGAAGTTTTATTTTTCCTGTAATTTTACATAAACTTCTATCACATACAATAATTTCAATTCTAAGCAAACTTCGAAGATAAGGGGGACGGTATTTTTTTTTTAATTTTTCATCAAAAAAAAAATTGAGAATGTGCAAACAGCGCTTTTTCTTATAATACGAGTACATGCCCTAGTATCCCCACTTTGAATTTTTAAAACCCCTTTCAGTCCCTGTTGCAAAAAGAATAAAAATATTTTTATTTCTTTCTTATTTGCAAAATAGTTGGGTAAACCTCATCTAAAACTGTTCCAAATTTTAAGTTGATAGCATTAGTAGTTCTTGAGATATCCAGCTGTGACAGACAGATACAGACTGAGTCGCACCATAAGAGTTCTTTTTTACCATTTTGGTACGGAACCCTAAAAATGTCAAGCAAAATCACGCACATATTATGCCGAACATTGTAATCCGAATACTCGAATCGAAGACCTAAAAGTAAGCATTTTAATAATGAAAGCTTGGACTTTTAATTAAAAATCTAAAGTTCGCTAAAGCCTCTAACGATGTTACATTTGCGTGAGCGACTTTTATGTTCCCTCTCATTTTGTGTGATTAAAAAAGTTTATTTTTTCGGGTTAGCTGATCCAATTTTTAGGTGTAATGAAGTTTGGATTGTGATTTTTTACTGAGGTTCAAGGCTAATCCTGATATCTAAGGTTGCCGAAAATTACCTGAAAGCGACTAACAAAAAGTATTTACAAGGCAGATGTGAGTGGAAACGCCGGGGACGCCATAGAAAGTGACCTTATTGGTGATGTTCTTCAGAAAGGTCAGGTGTGTAGTACTCGGAACCAGCGTGCGTGTGTGACCAGGGGGCCTACTCCCTAAGTCCGTCCGTCTTTCCGTCCGTCCGTTTATCCGTCCGTCTGACATTACGATCCATCAAAACAAGTGTAAAAGTTAAATTTTTCGGACGGGCAAAAACACATCGGGAGTAGGGACAACTGGCAAATCATGTTGTCATTCATACTTCTTTCGGGCCGCGAACCAATCATCCATCCGTATGTGATACGGAGTAAGAAACGCCCGTAACGAAGTCCGAAACTACGGTCTTCGTGCTTAGGGAGTAGGCCCCCAGATGTATGACCGTAAACGAAGCAAAATGAGTATGTAAGAATCGTTGCAGATGCGTTCTTTAGTTTCTGCCTACCCCAATGGAAAATTTATGTATATGTATGTATGTACCTGGGGCTCTATATCTAAGTAATTATTTTAGTAAATTAGTAAAAGTGTTATAATTATGTTAAATTTGTATAATACAGTCGAACCTACGTATTAAGTTACATATCCAGTGATTATTCTGTTTTTAGTATAGTTTTAGCAACATAATTATATTTTAAACTTAGTTTTGATTGTGATCATAATTTATGTTGAAGCCATCGTCATTTCTGAAACAGTAATTTAAATAATAATTATCTCTAAACTCTAACTATTCATATTAATCAAACTACACTATGAATGTACGCGAGATTTGTATGTCGACACTAATTTTGAATGGATTGATTAAAATTTGAAATTGAAAGGGTAATTAAAGCGCGTGGATCGTGGCTATTAAGGGCGCAAATAATATTATACGGTATTTGATCCATAAAATCCTATTATCCTAATCCTAACTAATTTATAAATGTGAGTGTTTGTTTGTTACACTTTCACGCTAAAACGGTTGAACGAATTTAGATGAGCTTTGGCATATGGATAGACCATGACCTGGGTTAAGATATAGGATACTTTTTATCTCGCTAGTACGTTCGTGTGAGATAGTTTCTGACATCCACGGCGCCGAATCTGCTAGCAAAAGCTAGTATACAACATTAGTTTTTGTTTACACTAAACCCGAAAAGGGGTCATTGTACTCATCATTAGGAACAACTTTTTCTATATGACCAACCTTGAAATCGCGAAAAAGAAATCAGCTGTTCAGTACATTTTGACGAGGTTGATGTAGATAAATGTACTGAACAGCTGATTTTTTTTTATACTATATAGGGTGACTGGTAATTAGTGACCGATACCTAAACACATGATTGTGCTCATGATAACAAACAACTTTTACTATGGGATGAAACCTGAAATCGTGAAAAAAAAAATCAGCTGCTCCTTAAATTTTGACGAGTGAAGGCTCTTACAGACACAGGCGATATCGCGTCGCGACGCGATATTGCGATATTATAGTCGAGGAACAATTTCTATGGAATCGCGCGCGACCATACACACAGGAGCGACGCGATATCGCCTCTGTCTGTAAGAGCCTTTATGCGAACATGAATGTATGGGGCAGCTGATTTTTTTTTTCGGGATTTCAGGTTTGGTCTCATAGTAAAAGTTGTTTGTAATCATGTGTTTAAGTATAGGTCACTAATTACCAGTCACCCTATATACCCACAAAATTCAAATTTTCTTACGATTTTTGCAATTTTCAAGTCAGTATTGTGTTATATGTTGATCAAAATATGATTCACGACCGTAAAAAATATGTATTTACAGAATTATAATTATTAAATCCATCAATACAACTCTTTAAGACCAGATAATCCTTGAATGACTACACATATTTCATGAAATGTTGACATTCGAGGATTATAACATCCTAAGAAGTTGTATTACTGATTATAATTCGATAAATAAATATTTGTTACGGCCGCGAATCATATTTTAATCAACATACAACATGCCACTGACCAGAAAATTTTAAAAAAAACGTTAGATTTGAATTTCGTGGGCTATCCTGGCGCTTTCGCCTTAAAATACAGGTGAAATCTCATTATGATCTCAATATCGTCGAACGTTATTCGATCAGGAGCTGTCGAAAATTGCCGAAGGCTCGCCGAGTATTGCCGAGGTTTTCCGATGATTTCCGAAGCGTGTGTGTAATGTTGGTATTGCGTGACCAGGATTGAGTACAGTGCTCGTAATCTAAGAGATATCAATCTTCTGATTCATTCTTTTAGTATTGGTTATCTTTGGGGATGTTTTATTTAATGTTAGGGGAGTATAAATGTATATTATGTATTCGGTAATTATGTTTTACCTACCATTTACTGAAACAGACAGAGCAGTAGTGGCCTAGTAGAAACTGCTCTGACTTACGAGTTTTCGGTCGCGGGTTCGAACCCAGACAGGTGATTTACTTTCTGTAAATAATTTTATCACCACAACTCTCAAAAACTTGTCTTATTTTTATTTATTTTAATATTATTTTTTATTTTAATGTAGGTACCTAATGCTATGATCCAGCTGTTGAATTAAATAAAGGAATTGAATTGAACTGAATGAAAACATCATGAGGAAACCGGCATGTCCTAGAACCAAAAATTCTTAGACATGTGACATCTACCAACCCGCACTGGACCCGCGTGGTAGATTATGGCCCGCTCCCTCTCAAAGAAAGGAGGCCTGTGTCCCAGCAGTAGGAACTTTTAGGCTGACTATGTATTCTTAACTTATATGCTGTCTAGTGTGAAGCAGATGTTAGTCCAATTATTGGTTTTTTACGTCAATAAATTAGTAAAATTGGTCATATTCGACATTAGATTTCGTTACATTTAAAACGATAAAATATGGTTATGATTCTGTTTGCATTCCCTCCTATACCCCATCGGTTTAGGTAATTAAATAAAGGTAAACAAAAAAAAAACTCGTAGCTGGTGAACCGACTAAACGTAATACCTGTCATTTCAGTTGTCATGCTACGACACAGTTGTACTCTTCAATTTAGTACGTGGTTTTTTTTGTTTACCTTTATATAATTACCTAAACCGATAAGATAAGATAAGATAAGATTTTTATTTGCTTAAACATGTGTGTGTATACATAGAAAGTGCATACAAGATGATTAATTAAATGAAGTCCAACATGTTTGCCACTACGTGACGTGCAAAGTAATGGAATTATACAATTTGAAAACAAAAAAGAAAAAAAAACAAATTTACAGAATATTAAAAGTTGTCATACCTACTTAAATTATTATGGGTTATTAAAGTTATAAAGTAGATCCAGCTCTAAATTAATCTAATTACCTATGTCAAAATAAATTCCTTTTCATTAAGGAACTCACTGATTACACTATAATATGCTCTGGTTTTTTTAAACATAGATTGAGGTAGTTCTCTCTAAGTTTTTGGTACTTGGTTATAAATGACTGGAGCCATACAGTATACACTTTTGCGCATTAGGGATGTATTAGCAGACTGGAGACAAAGTTGACCATTGTCACGTCTATTGCGTGGGAATATGTCGGCTAGACGCTTATAGTAATGTGGATTCGACTTAACAAACACAGCTACTTCTAATATGTACAAGCACGGTAAAGTTAATATCTTGTAATTTTTAAAATAAGGCACGCAGCTATCGGTCTTCTCAAGTTTAAACATCGCCCGTAAACATCTCTTTTGAGACTTGAATGGTGTTTCTTTTTCCGTCGAGTTACCACAAAATATTAGCCCATAGCGTAGATGGGATTCTACTGAACCATAGTACGCTGTAAGTAGAGCATCCGTGTATAATGTGAATGAAAGTGTACGTAAAGCGTATACGGATGTACCAAGTTTTTTACATAAAATCTCAATATGTGCTTTCCAGTTAAGGTTTTTATCAATCTGGAGGCCAAGAAATTTTGTAGAGTTAACTTCTTCTATGTTTACATTGCAGTAATGTATGTTTAGGTTCATGCCAGGTAACCGTTGGGTAAAATGTATAGCCTTCGTTTTCTTTAGGTTTATTTTCAGATTGTTTTCCAGCATCCATTGTTAGACGCTGGAAAGATGGTCACCCATCCACGGACCAACCCCGGCAAGCGTAGCTTAGCCTGAGAGATTGACTCGTGCAGCTGTTATTACTGTTCCACAACCTACTCGAAAAAATTCGTAGGTATACTTACTATTTCCACCTACAACTTTAAGCCCGCAGCCCGCGAAATTCAAATTTTCTTACGTTTTTTGCAATTTGCAGGTCAGTGTCAGGTTGTATGTTGATTAAAATATGACTGACGGCCGTAACACAACATGGATTTACAGAATTATAATCATTAGAATCAGCAATAAAACTCCATAAGTTAGAATTGACCTCAAAATGAGGTTGAGGTCGACTCTAACTTATGGAGTGACTGACGCCGACCTGCAAATTGCAAAAAACGTAAGAAAATTTGAATTTCGCGGGCTGCGGGCTTAAAGTTGTAGGTGGAAATATTTATTTATTTATTTATTTAACAATTTATGTACACACAAATAAACAGACAAACATAAAGGAACAGAAAAAGAAATAAAAAAAAAAAAGAGAGAAATAGTAAGTATACCTACGAATTTTTTCGAGTAGGTTGTGGCTCAGTAATAACAGCTGCACGAATCAATCCCTCAGGCTAAGCTACGCTTGCCGGGGTTGGTCCGTGGATGGGTGACCATCTTTACATACCGACACTCCTCCGTGCCTCGGAAAGCACGTTAAGTCGTTGGTCCCGGCTGTCATTCATGGATCTTTGACAGGCGTTACGGGTCGTCAGACGTCCGAAAGCCTGACAACCAGTTTTGCCAAGCGGTATCGTATTACCCAGTAACTGGGTTGTGGAGGTCATAAAGGCGTGTCGCTCCATATATTATACAAATACTGGTATTCAGCTACATCCAGTTAGACTGGAAGCCAACCCCAACATAGTTGGGAAAAGGCTAGGCAGATGACCTACGAATTTTTTCAAGAGCATTTTTACAGTACCTAGGTGATGACTAAAAAGTTTGTTTGGGAAACCACTAAAGCCGAAGTTGCTTCGACGAAGTACTGGTTGAAGTTGACCGAAGTCCGAAGATTATGACTATACTCTTACAACCTCGAGGAGCACTTCGAGTCCTTTGACTCAGGCGCAAAAACAGACAAAGATCGAAAGTCGCCCGAGGCGAGCCGAGGTTGCATGAAGCGAACCGAAGTACACTCTCCTATTCGCTTAACTTTGCAAGTAGTGTAGTGCAGGCTTATCACCTAGTATATACACCAGGTACATATTTCGACGCCTAAATCATATTTCAGAGAGAGAGAGAGAGAGAATTTAAAAAAAAATTGCCAGAGAGCTATGGAAGGGAGTATTCTGAGTATCAAACTTGTGGACCGGATTAAGAATACAACAATCCGTTCCATCAGCAAAGTAACTGACGTCACTCGGAAATTTGCCAGGCTTAAATGGAAATGGGCTGGACACATCTGCCGCATGTCAGACGATCAATGAGCCAAACTTACGACCCAGTGGGTCCCGCTTAATGGCAAACGACATCGCGGCAGGCCCAGACGGAGATGGCGGGATGAGCTAGACTCCTTTGATAAAGATTGGTCCTTGGCACTTCTGGACAGAGAGAGGTGGAAAGAGAGTAGGGCGGCCTTTGCCCAGCGGTGGGACAATTATGTCTAATAAAAAATAAAAAAATATTTCAGCCGCATTGGATGCGGAAGGCGGAGGACAGGGTGTTGTGGCGCAGCCTGGGAGAGGTCTACGTCCAGCAGTGGCCTGCGATAACGTTGATTGAAATAACATCTGAGATTGGTATCAAATGATAATAATATTGTAGCCAATAAGCCTGATATTGTGGTGACGAGAGCGCCGTGCAATTATTGTTGATATCGCTGTATCTCATGACGAATCTCGTGAAAGCTGAGAAAGATAAAAAAAAAATCAAGTATCTTGACTTAGCACACGAGGTTGTCAACATGTTGGACGTGGACTCTGCAATCATTGTACCGATAATCGTTACGGTTAGTGACCTTATAGCGGAGAACCTCGACTAACACCTCAGGAGGCTCTCGTTGCGCGGCTGGGGTCAAGGGCTTGATTCAGAAAGCAGTACTCCTGGACACGGCACGGATAGTGGGGAGGTTCCTCTCTCTAGAGCTCTGACCACCGGTAACTTGGACCCTGTTCCCGATATCGGCTACTATTTTTATATTTGAAATTATTTTTTATTTTTTAGGGTTCCGTACCAAAATGTTAAAAAAGGAACCCTTATGGTGTGACTCAGTCTGTATGTCTGTCTGTCTGTCACAGCTGGATATCATCCCCATCTCCGAAGTTTGTAAAGAGAACAATCTGAAATTATTCTATGTGATAGAAGTTTATGTGAAGATTACAGGAAAAATAAAACGACTCGCTCTTGACCGGTTTTTTTATTTTATATTTTTATAAAAATAATTAAAAACATAAATCATATGTTTAAAAATGAATTATAGGATGTAGTGATAATCATACAACTATCTTAAATTAGTCAGTCCTTAATACGTTATTACAGTTCGCCCTACAAAGTTTTCCTGACCTGAACTAGCAGAATTTTAGCAAGTACATATGTATATTTATCTTAAAATGTAATTGGTATGGCATGGTAAGATCGAGCTATTAGGCCGCGGTCCAAACTGCGCGTGAAATGTTATTACTGTTTATGCACACCCAGCCTTACTTTGAAGCTCAGCACTAGAAAAGTAGTAGGCAGGAATATTTTTATAAACTCTTCCTTTTCTGAAGAAATTCAATTTTATTTATGAATACCAAAAAAAAAAATACCGGTCCAGAGCGAGTCGGACTCGCGCACCGAGGCTTCCGTACCACCGTAATTTTGTTGATGATTTCTGAAAAAGTGTGCTACTTAGAGACATCGTTTTATTTTTTTTGTAATCTTTACATAAATTTCTATCACATAAAATAATTTCAGATTTTTCTCTAGGAGATAACGGGGGGAACGGATTTTTTTTTACATTTCGTCAAAACTCGAAAACTATGCGGCCTAAAAAAAATAAAATAATGTTTGAGAATGTGCAAACAGCGCTCTTCTATATACCCCACATGCCTTACTAGCCTCTCTTCGAATTTTTAAGACCCCCTTAATTTCAGCTCTTGTTGCAAAAAAAAAACTTTCTTTCTTATTTGCAAAATAGTTGGGCAAATGTCATCTAAAACTGTTCCAAATTTCAAGTTGATAGCATTACTAGTTCTTGAGATATCCAGCTGTGACAGACAGACTGAATCGCACCATAAGGGACCCTTTTTACCATTTTGGTACGGAACCCTAAAAAGTCATGTTAATGAATTAGATTGAAAGCAACGCCTGCCGAGGTCGGTCCTTGAATGGGTCACCATCAATTACTTAAGAAGACCCCTCCGTGCGTCCCTCGGAAAGCACGTTAAGCCGTTGGTCCCGGCGGTCATTCGTGGATCTTTGATAGTCCTTACGGGTTGTCAAAAGCCCGAACGTATTACAACCAGTCTTACCAAGTGGTTCATGTTACCCAGTGACTGGTTTGTGGAGGTCCGATAGGCAGTGGCTCCATGTTAAATATTGGTATTCAGTCAAATCCGGTTAGATTGGAAACTCCATAAGTTAGAATTGACCTCAAAATGAGGTTGAGGTCGACTCTAACTTATGGAGTGACTGACGCCGACCTGCAAATTGCAAAAAACGTAAGAAAATTTGAATTTCACGGGCTACCTTAGCGCATCATCCTTAAATATGTACAAACACGAAAAACCACATTCCTATGAAAGCCAAAATCTAACTGTAAACCCTAATATAATATTCAGGAGTAAATCAAGTGTATTCTGATCAAAGCGAGTAAATGACAGGAAATGACCCGAAAAAGGTCGAGAAGCAAGGAAGCTCAGATCGTGGCGTGGGTGACACACTTTTGTAAAGGTATATTATTAGATGCAGGTCGATGGAGTTATCTTTAGTTACATATCTTCCTTTTCTGGTATTTCACAGGGTAAGAAAAGGATAGAGATATCAAAAGAAGCGATGATAGGTAGGCTTTGAAGGTGATGTCGTGATTTTGATAAGCTTCAGTGGTAAAGTTTTTCTATGCGATCTTCATCTTGTAACAAGACTTATCTATTTGAGGGCAGATTTATATTAATAGCATTATAGTGAACAGTCCATGGATAAATCTTATTATAGTCGAGTTACGTTTGTGTCATTTTGAAAGCTTTAAAAGTGAGTGTCAGTTATCAAATTATTTTGAGTTTGACATTAAAAAGTGAACTGTCAGTTTGAAGACTTGTCGACATGATTCAGTCTTGAACGAGGCACCGGAGTAAGGTTAGTAAAATATCGTGAAATGATTGTACTGAATTATGGTGAATAATTTATAATAAATATTGTTATTGCGTTGATTTATTTGTTGTTTAAATTTATATGATTCCCTTCTGAGATACGTTTACAATCTCAAGACAAATACTTTTCCGGCTTTATAGAAATTTCTGTTCAGTTTGACAACCAAGGACTATGTCTAAAGGGTATTGTGTTACCCAGTTGTGGGTTGTGGAGTTAAGATAGGAAATCGCTCCATGTAAAATACTGGTATTCAGCTGCATCCGATTAGACTGGAAGCCGGACCTAACCAACATAGATTATAGATTTAAAGAAGAAGGGTCACGCTCCATACAAAATTTACCCAGGCCCGGCGCGAACAGAACATATTTTAGTTTTTTCATTATTTTAAGTACATCAATTATCAGGTATTTCTTTTTTCGATTTCAGTGGCTAACCTATTTAAATTGCCTTCACAAGGCAAAATATTATTTTTATCAAACCTACCAATAACGACAGAATTCAAAATAAGAAGCTTTATATTATATAGCTATGTTTTGGTAAAGACAATTACAATGGAAAAAACCAAGTTAGGTACCGACAGGTACCGATTGTAGCGAGATAATGGTCGTAAAATGATCGGCATTTCGGCTTATCTCGCTAGTGTGAGATACAAAAGAACTCGCACATGCTATATCACTCCTGCACTCTCTAAAAGAGCGAGTATTATATTATATTATATATATTATATTATATATATTATATTATATATATATAATTATATATTTTGGTTTTTTACTAAGTTAGATTAGTTAAATCGCCTGTGTAAGACAAAACATAATGTTTTTCTGGAAATTAAACAAAGGCTTTTTCTTTAGATATTTTTATTTTCAATGAAATCATAATGAACCTTATTCTTATAGTAATAAGGTCGAAAAGTTATGGTACAACTTGACGATGGCCCACCATGAGTCCATGATGTTGAAATTATATAATATTTAAACTATATAATCGTGTAAGTTAAGAAATAATATTTTGTCTTACGAAGGCAATTTATACAGGGTGTAAGGGACAGCCCTCCACAAATTAACAGGGTGCATTCAGCTCCTTATTGTGAATCATATTCCACCGGAAATTTTCTCAGGAAAAGTTTCATTTTTTTTAACGTTTTTTTGGCTAATATTCCTTTATTTCAATGTAAAATTACATTCTCTGTTTGCAGCACTCCATGTATGTAAATAAAACAGCTAAAATCCAAAAAACAGCAATGTATGTCGAAATACTCTAACGTACTACGCGCGAAATCAGCTGTTCACTTTCTGCATAGCTTCAGAGTTCATCAAACTCACCGCATACTACTTGCATACAATACAATAGAGACAAGCGAGACGCTCCGATTTACCGAGTCGCAACAGTATTGCCAACTTAATAAACCTCAATTTGTGAACGAAAATGTTAGATCAAACTTGGTTCACATAAGAACTCCTCTAATGTTAAATGCAAATCTTTTAGTGCACTTAATTTCTAAAGGAAAAACGCACATAATGTGCCCTTGAGTATTCGTGGTAGGTACATACCTAATTACTTAATTAATTCTACTTTTCAAGCGATCACTGGATCCAGTTTCCAAGCCACCCATGGGCCTTTTCATGGCTTTACGGCAGCTACCGACTGGTAGTCGAGTCGCGAATCGAACGTAAGCCCTCTGCAATGGAAGCCCAGTCTTCTATCACGCTGGCCTATCACTACTATTAATTTGCTTAACATAAACTTTGAATTAAATTGACAAATTAATCGTTTCATTTCTCCAAAAAAAATAACAGCTCTAACATTTAGTCAAGCTTAAAAATAGTGGTATTTTTGTACAACATTTTTGCAAGAAACATGCAAAATTTTTTGAGTAGTTGACAACACTGTTTTTGTGTGTGATTTTTCGTGTAGTCATTAGTACAGTTTAGTTGTCCTGCGACTGTGTCCTGCGCAGTATCGCTCGCTGTTGTTCGCGCAGTCGCGTCGTGAAGTTTACGTACTTACCCATTTGTGTTGTTGTCTGTGAGAAATGGCTACACGAGCACTAAGCTCGTGAATATGGCGAAATGATAATGTGCTACGGGGAAGCTCGGGGAAATGCCAGGGAAGCGCTCAGAAATTACATCGATAGGTATCCTGACCGTCGGCATCCATCAGACTCCCGGATAATTACCAATGTCTATCAACGAGTGCTAGATAACCAGCCCATAGTTCCCAATCAAGAAGGCGCCGGAAGACCACTTCGCGGTGCAACTGTAGAAAGAGTTTTAGACCTGGTCCGTCAAAATCCACGCCTAGGCACACGCACTGCAGCTCGACTATTGCGCCGGAATCATGGAGCCCGCGTCTCACACTTTTAGACTTCTTTTTGTGGGGCTACGTAAAGGAAAAAGTGTTTGTTAGTGCATGTGCGAGTGAGGAAGAAATGCGAGATTGAATCACAGACACATTCCAGCAGCTGCGCTACAGCTGCAACGAAGATCCCAACTTGCTGACCCGCTTGCACGGGGAGACCCTGCGCCGTGCCAATGTGTGTGAAGGTCTCGGTGGAGGTCATTTCGAGCCGTATCTCATACGACCGGAGCGATTCTAAGGTAGGATTAATTTTTGATACCTATTGAAATAAGACTGATTGATTTACATTATTTTTCTATGTAATAAGCATTGTACTTATGGTAAAAACACATAACGCTCCTTTTTTAACTTGCCGCAGTCGGGTAAAAAAACGAAAACCACTTCAACGTTAGTTGTAGCTATTGTTTGGCACAAAATTAACTCTAGTGCTTATTATTTTGTTATCTTTACTCGCTTTACCAAAGCGGAATACCCGCTGTGTGAAAGGGCAGCTAATGAGAAGCCTGAATGCATGTTTGCAAGTACTTAGTATTTTTTTATTTTTATTGACTGTTTGTTTCATTCATCTGCTTGTTATTTTCGTTAAGTTTTAGACTGTTGTTGGTTGAGCGGAAAATACTTTTGTATTAATTTGTTTAAAAATGCCTCGCAGACGATACAACGTTTTACGTAGGCAAGCCAGAAAAGATAAAGGTTTTTGAGGGAATACAGCCATCATCGTAAATACAAAATAAAAACATTATTCCTTATTTCATAAAACCTACTTATTTTATTTTTCATTGAACCCTACCCGTACTTGACAAACTGACCAATAAGTAGGTACCATACACCACTTTAAACATCTTTCAGTTATAAAAATAATTAAATGAAGGCTAAATTATTGTCGCTTTTACTGTACCTGCGCGTAAGTATCTACCTACTCAACTAACTTGTGCACTACGCTGTCGCTAGTTTAAGCCAAGTGGCGCGAGAATTGACCCCGTGGCGGGTGGGGCAGCCGAACACTCACTGCGCTACCGTTCGCTACGTGCGTTTTGCCACGGAAGCAATACATTGCGTGCGAGGTAATAAAACAAATCAGGTTTATTGGATTCCCATAACGTTCCTGAAATAATTTCATGTACCGGTCATCTTAGTATGATGTACTGAATTCACCCTATCAATCTGCGGAGGGCTGTCCCTTACACCCTGTATAGGTTAGCCACTAAAATCGAAAAAAAAAAAACTATATATTTGAATACATAAAATAACAAAAAAAATGAGATATGTTTGGTTTGCGCCGGGCTTGGGTCACAGATGACCCTTCTTCTTTAGTTCTACTAGAGAATTTTTTTATTGTTCTCCACTGTCTCTAATGTTTCGTATGTAGTCATGCATACCTGATATTTGCTTGGTTACAAAAATGCCATTTTTTATGTTATTTTAATTAGAATTGTAAGTGCCCGTGCTATTGGTGTGCTTATTATAAATAAATAGTTTGGAAAAGGCTTCGCAAATAATAGTAATTTCTGTTGGGCAGAAATTAGTAAAATCACTACCTATGCAATGTATGGCAGATTATCTACACAACTTTAATTGGTTTAATAAGTTTTAAGGTGTGTTTTTTTTGCTGTAATGCTTTTTGCTGTAACACATTTTTCTTTCATTATTTCTTTAATTGTGATATAGCTGGTCTGAACACCAGATTATTTGGGATGACATAAGAGGCATTTGTAGACAATAGCCAAGCATGTACCAAAACATTATTTGTTCTCTTAAAACTCCTGTCTTTACGAGAGCCATAGACCAAAATAAATGTATGATCAACCTCGTAATTACTTTATCACCCTCGGGTTGAAAGTCACTTGCCGTTGATGAAACGACAACGTGTTGTCTATGGGACAGTTAGACGGTTTCAACGTTAGTGAAGCCTTTGATTATATACAAGTCTAGATAGTGTCGCACTGAAAAAGAACGAAAATAACAGGTCAACTTATGCTGGTGTGCGTGACAGCTGACTTCCTACACTCGCCAGTCATTGTGCTTTTTTAATGTGCGTGTAAATTGCGGCAAACAGTTAGCCGGCGTTCGCACCGACGAAAAATATCGCGACGATTTTTTATAGCACACTGGACTTTCAACGCTTTGCTTAGCGCCGAGAGTTGAAAATACAACAGAGTGTTTTTTCGACGCACTGGGATGCACTCTGTTGGATTCTCAATGCTCGGCTCAACACCAAGAGTTCAAAATCTAGTGCGCGATAAAATCCTACCGCGATATTTTTACGTCCGTGCGAACGTCGGCTTAGACGATATTTTTAGGGTTCCGTACCAAAATGGTAAAAAAGGAACCCTTATGGTGTGACTCAGTCTGTCTGTCTGTCTGTCTGTCTGTCTGTCTGACTGTCTGTCTGTCACAGCTGGATATCTCAGTAACTACTGATGCTATCAACTTGAAATTTGGAATAGTTTTAGATGAGGTTTACCCAACTATTTGGAAAAAAATACCCAACTATTTTGAAGAAATAAATAAAACTATTTTTATTTTTTTTGCAACAGGGACTCAAAGGGGGTCTTAAAAATTTAAAGTGGGGCTACTAACGCTGTTTTCACATTCTCAAACTATTTTTAATTTTTTTTTTGGCCGCATAGTTTTCGACTTTTATGAAAAATGTAAAAAAAAATACCGTTCCCCCCCCTTATCTCCGAAATTTGCATAGAGAAAAATCTGAAATTATTCTATGTGATAGAAGTTTATGTAAAGATTACAGGAAAAATAAAACGATGTATCTAAGTAGCACACTTTTTCAGAAATCGGAACGGAACCGTCGGTGCGCGAGTCCGACTCGCTCTTGACCGGTTTTTTTTTGTATGAGTTCACAGCTTTGACTGTCTATATGTTCATATCTTTGAGAGAACGTTAACTTTACTGAGAATTGTTGTCAAAAGTGGTAAACCAATAACGAGGTCGACTGTTCTGCTTAATCATCAAAAATCAATAGGTAGATGTGATATTACATAGGAAAATTAATTCTAAAAGTATAAAAGTCTTTGTGCTCTTAAAGGGTAAATGGTACTTAGAATGGAGTGTACTTCATTGAACCCGTTGTCTGACGGCAACGTGTTGGGCACTCCACAAGATTATGCCTGCTTGAGATAAAAAAAACTTAGTTAAGAGTTTATAAATAGTACACATTGGCTTTCTTTTATTCCGCTTCTTTAATGTTTTGTTTTTGTATTTTACTTTGACATAGTTTTTATCTTTTATCTAAATATGATTTATATTGTTATGCTCAACTCGTTCCCGGTATAAAATTATAATAACATTCCGTGTGACAATTATAATAACACACCCTGGTGATCTGCTACATAAACAGGTATTTCTAATGCAGACACCACTCTCACAAACTTTGTCATATAATTTTTATGCTTATTGTTTGTGAAGAGAAAATAAATTATCATCAAACATCTTTAAATTATACAAAAATCAATGCACTCAACAAAAAATACAAACGAACAAATACAATACAAATACAACACGAACACACAAATTGGACAAATCAAATTCATAAACAATCATGTCTCTTACGAGCGACACTATATGTAACTTGTCTGTCACAACAGTATGGCACATAAGGACAGTCCAACCTATCTGCTATCATACCCAGAACGGAGTTGGAGCATGGGGTCTACTCCCTAAGTCCGTCCGTCCGTCTGTCAATCCGTCCGTCTGACGTAACGATCCATCAAAACATGTGTAAAAGTTAAATTTTTCGGACGGGCAAAAACACATCAGGAGTAGGGACAACTGTCAAATCATGTTGTCATTCATACTTCGTTTGGGCCCCGAACTAATCATCCATCCGTAGGTGATAAGGAGTAGGAAACGCCCGTAACGAAGGCCGAAAGTACGGGCTTCGTGCTTAGGGAGTAGACCCCCTGGCCCGCACTCTGTGCACAAGAGACGCACAGCGTTCCGCATGGTCGCATGAAAACAATCCATATGCGCCCCTGCGAACATACCTGTAATAAGATGTCTGTAAAATATTCAGCTGCATCCGATTGCTGGAAGCCGAGCTCAAGGTAGTTGGGAAAAGGTTAGGCTGTTGAGAAAATATTTATAGCGTTGAGTAGCCACACTATTTTCTATTTATAACATCGATAAAGTCACGAAAGTTATTGTTGGACCTTTTTCGAATTTCTGTGCGCCAGGTGGCAGACCCTACCGGCCGACATGTTTCTTATTGTCCTGTCAAAGTTCCTACTTGACTTGACTATCTGCAGATAACTTTAATATTATAAAATCAATCAATCAATCTGCCTAGCCTTTTCCCAACTAAGTTGGGGTCGACTTCCAGTCTAACCGGATGCAGCTGAATACCAGTATATTACATGGAATGACTGCCTATCTGACCTCCACAACCCAGTAACTGGGTAATATGATACCCCTTGGTAAGACTGGTTGTCAGACTTTCGGGCTTCCGACGACCCGTAACGACTGCCAAAGATCCACGAATGACAGCCGGGACAAACGACTTAACGTGCTTTCCGAGGCACGGAGGAGTGTCGGTATGTAAAGATGGTCACCCATCCACAGACCAACCCAGGCAAGCGTAGCTTAACCTGATGGATCGACCCGTGCGGCTGTTATTTCTTAGCCACAAGCTCCTCCTTACTTTATATTATACATAGACTCATAAAGATGTATCTATTTATGATACAGTTAAGGAGGATGCGCTAAGATAGCCCGCGAAATTAAAATTTTCTTACGTTTTTTGCAAATTGCAGGTCGTTTTTTTGCAATTGTCAGGTTGTATGTTGATTAAAGTACGATTCACGGCCGTAACTAATACGGTTTTACAGAATTATAATCATTAGTATCAGCAATACAACTCCGTACGTTAGAATTTTCCTCAAATCTCATGCTTTTATGAAATAGTCATGCAATAGGGTAATATGAACTTAGAGAGTTGTAATGGTGATTTTTATTATTATAATTCTATAAATAAATATTTATTACTACCGCTATTCTGATTTAGATCAATATACAACCTAATACTGACTTGCAAATTGCAAAAAACGTTAGAAATTTTGAATTTCGCCTTAAATGTAGATAATGTTATTGAAAAAGGTTTAAAAAATAAGTGTGGGTATACAGAGTGAAATTAAATTCATGGGAATCCTCTTAAGGGGTCATTGTACTCATCATTATGAACAACTTTTACTATGGGACCAAACCTGGAATTGTGAAAATAATCAGCCATTACCTATTATTTTGGCGTAAGTCGTCAAAACGTAGGGAACAGCTGATTTTTTTTTCGCTCTTTCAGGTTTGTTCCCATAGTAAAAGTTGTTCATAATGATGAGTACCTACACCCTGTATTGTTATATAATAAGACAGCTGATTGTGTATGAAAGTTGCGCCACGCAATGATAAATAGATATGGAAAAATTCATACTTTTTATGATAAAAATATATTTTTCTCAGTAACCCACCATATGGCCTACATTTGAACCCTTCAGGAACAGTAATAAAACCACCATGCGTATCGACCATTTATATTACAAAATGCTATCAAAAGTCAGCGAAATAATTTTGTGGAAAAGGAATATCCTATAAAATCCTACACCATCTGAGAGCAGCCGTGCATTTTAGCATAAAATGATAATAAAATTATACTTTGGCACCATGGCTATGTTTCCTTAGCCCAAGGGACCGCAATACTGAAGCTAAATTAATTTTTTGATCGTGTTTTCATATTTACATGGCTTTTGTTTATGTTTGTTTAAGAATTGAGTTCTCTATTATGAGTTTTTAATTATGGAATTTAAAATCAGAATGTGTGTTTTATTAATATGGTCTTCAATTGTTTTTGTGTTGAATTTTTTATGGAATATATCTAATGGCATCTTGCTGTGAGGTGCAAGACTCTTTGCTGTAACCCTTTTTAACCGACTTCTAAAAAAGGAGGAGGTTCTCAATTCGGATGTTTGTATTTTTTTTTTTTTTTTTTTTTTTTTTTTGTTTTATGTTTGTTCGCGTGTAACTCCGTCGCTTGCCAACCGATTTCAAAAATTATTTTTTTGTTGGAAAGGGTATACTTCCCAAATGGTCCCATTTTTGGTTCCCTCAAAATCCAGTTCTGATGATGGGATCCTGGAGAAATCGAAGGAACTCTTCAAATATTATAGGCACACCTATAGTGATTTTTTGATTTTTTTATTTTTTAGCTCGTGCATTTGCTCTTGGAAAGCACCACTTGGTGAAGTGGAACTGATGATGAAGACCACAGATGGCTACCGGAACCACTCAATGATAAATATTTCACGGGTTGCGATTCAATTACTTTAATATGGTTACTAAGCAATTTCCGCTCGTCACACAATGCGTGTGGTGAGTGGTTGTTGAGGAGTTCTCCTGGTTCTTACCAGCAGAACTCCTCAACAATGAACGTCCCGGCATCGGAAAAAGCAATATTTTGTAACATGTGATCAGCAATTGACATTAGACTATTGTAACTTATACAAATTATAAACAGACCCACTAAAAAGCGAGAAATAAACTTTTTAACAAAAAAAAAACCGACTTCCAAAAATCACTACAAAGTGAAAAATAACTTTGATTTCGGAAGTCGGTGGCAAAAAAAAAGAAAGTAAATAAAAAACGAAAGACACCGACTTCCGAAATCAAAGTTATTTTTCACTTTGTAGTGATTTTTGGAAGTCGGTTTTTTTTTTGTTAAAAAGTTTTTATTGTTGCATTCTTTCTTTGCACAAGCCTTGTGGAGGGATCAATAAAAATAACATTGATATTCTTAATTTTCTTAATTTAAAAAAAAAAAAAAAAACAAGTAGGTATTTAAACATAAGTCTGTGTGAAATCGATTGCGACAATGTTTCAGCAGTACATCGTGCTTGATACGATTGATAAAAATATCGAGTACATTTTGTGTAACTTTTAAAAACTAGTGTAGAAATATGCGTCCCCTAACCGTCCTTGCGCATTCTCGGTGACACTCACTTGACTACATAAAACAAACTTTTTATGACTTCCAGACGCACGTTTCAGCACATTCAAGTAAAAAAGGCACGTTTTACCTAGACGTCTATACCTAGACTATTATGTACACTACACAAACACAATAAAAAGCAATCTTTAAACACTATTTTACGATCACACGGTTTTATCCTTACGCGCCATTTAAGGGTTGAATCGTAAAATGGAATGACTTACCAATAACTATGTTTTCGCTTTAATATTTTACTTGTGTAGTATGCTTATCGTTCGTAACTTAAAGGGATGAATGGGTTGGGTCGTGAGCAATGAAGTGGCAACTTAGATTCAGGCTGAATATTTTTTATGAATAAAAAAATGTTTTGAAATATATATAATTATGTTTAAGTACTGAAAACGTTAGGTGACGGTTTCGCATAAAATAGACTTACTGTATCACCATTTTAGTCTAAAAAGATAAATGAAGAACATTTCCACGAAGTATAGATCAACAAACTAACTTTTTAAACACAGTTAACAACCACATATAAAAATAAAACTATCGAAAAATGTGTTTGCAACACTGATAAAAGTCTGAACCAAAAAAAAAAGAAAATTGTGGTTACCGACGGAGTCTATTCGAAAAACGAACAGAAAAAAAAGAAAAAGCGACAAGACTATCTCGTATTCTCGACGTTAATTTTAAAACCATTTTTCCTTAGCAAAAAAGGTAACTTGTTCAAAGGAAATTCTATATTCTAGTACCGTCTACGAATCAAATTTCTAGAGGCGACCTCGGAGGGGAAAAACTAACAAAAATATTTTTGTTCCATTTACTGGGTGGTACGCAATCGTGGGTATCTATTTGCCGAGAACGTTGGCCCTCTGCGGCGGGGAATATAACTGCACTAGAATTTTTAGTTTTTAGGGTTCCGTACCAAAATGCCATGGTAAAAAGGAACCCATATGGTGCGACTCAGCCTGTCTGTCTGTCCGTCTGTCAGGAACCCGTATGGTGTGACTCAGTTTGTCTGTCTGTCCATCTGTCATAGCTGGATATCTCAAGAACTACTAATGCTGTCAACTTGAATTTGGAACTGTTTTAGATGACGTTTGCCCAACTATTTTGCAAAATAAGAAAGAAATAAAAATATATATTTTTTTTTCGAACTGGGGCGACTAGAGCATGTGGGGCATGGGTGCGCTGTTTGCACATTCTCAAACATTTTTTTTCTTTTTTTAGGTTGCATAGTTTTCGACTTTTGACGAAAAATGTAAAAAAAATACCGTTACCTTCATCTCCGAAGTTTGCACAGAGAAAAATCTTAAATCATTCTACATGATAGAAGTTTATCTAAAAATTACAGGAAAAATAAAACGATGTCTTTAAGAGCGTTGTTGCATTTTTCATACGTAAATCGAGAACTTGGGCGATTTTGAAGTGATTTTGGTCACATAATTTAATTTTTTAGCTTCTTTTGACTTCAATCGTCGTAATTATCATACATTTTTATTTAAAGTCCATTAAAAAAAACTCGTTCAAATTGGATTATTGACTACGAAAACAGTCGATTTCGAAAGCGCGATTTCCAGATGACGCGTGAAGGCTCAACTTTGAAGTAATCTTACACCAATTAAGATTACTAAGTAAGAAGGTAAAATGGTATTCATTCGAAGAGGCATATCCTAAAATTTAAAATGCATTGAGAAAAGTTTGATTTTTAATTCAATAACTTGTATTTTAATCACGTCTAAGATAATCAAAAATCGAGAAATCGACTACAAAAAAACACGTCATTTCTCAGAATCTAAAAGTCATTTGGCAACATAAATCATTTTATACGTAAGAAGAAAGATTGTACTATATATGTGTAAAAAATAAAAAATATCTGCCTTCAATCATTTACGAAAATATTTTTTTAAAGTAAGTATAAAATCAGGTGCATCGAACGGGCTAAGTCAGTCGCGCTCTGGCGCTCGTCGACATAGGGCCTATGTCGGTTGACCTCCCGCCGCCGCGCATGCGCCTCGCGTGATATATACGTAAATGTAGTGCGACTAAATATTTTTAATCCGTTCATTTAAATAATATTTTAAGTAGCTAAAGTGGTAGGCACACTTACTTTAGGAGAATTATGTTACAATTCTTGAATATGTTGTAATACTTGTTATATTGATATTGTAATTACAATATCAATATTACAATATAATTTGGTCAAAATGTAAATCCAAGATGGTGGCTGCGAAATTTTTAAATTTTTCGTTATGGGGGTCGTTCCCATTGTTCTCGAGGATGCTAAAGCCGATAGTGAAGTCAAAATGAAAATCCAAGATGGCGGCTGCGAAAGTTTTCAATTTTTTCGTCATGGGTATCGTTTTCATGGTTCTTGCGGGTGCTAGAGCCGATAGTGACGTTAAAATGTAAATCCAAGATGGCGGCTGCGAACATTTTCAAATATTTCATCATGGGTATCGTTTTCATGGTTCCTGTGGGTGCTAACGTCGATAGTGAAGTCAAAATGTAAATCCAAGATGGCTACAAGAATTTTGGAGGATGAATATGGAGAAAAAATTTATATCATATTTTTATTTGAAATCTCTACTGCCACAATATCTATTGTGGATCCGTGACAAAGTAGACGGAAACCATGCCATATAAACTTGGGCCTGGGCATGGCCTGGGTTGTAAAAAGATGAAATTGGTGTCAATTGATACTACACTATATTATTATATTATATTGTCTACTATATTATCAAACCATCACTGAACATTTTGCGGATTTTCGCGGTCTGAGTTCCGAGTTAAAAAGATATAGTAAGAGTGAGGTTACATAACGATCTACATATAGGTACTTAACAGCTGATTTTTGAAGTTCTTCAGCTCGACGACCACGTAAACTACAGCCTCTAGTCACTTTGCCACAATTTACACAACGATCCATGGTGCCAACATGAAATCGGTAGGCCGGTCGTAAAATCCAAAATAACAAGTTCAAGTCCAACGTTTATGCGGGGTTCTCCATACCGTGTCCGGTGTGGTAGCAAAGGTTCGTACAAGAAGCAAGATCAGAAGTCCGCAGAAAGAAAACAGGGGTCGAGGAAAATATCAATAAAACTATGGGAAATACACTCAAATCGCGACCGCACTTAACGATACGAAACTAGTGAGGCACAGATAAAGGCACTATATAAAGGTGTGTCCAAATATAGAGCGGCATATGAGCGCGGCTGCCACGCGCGGCTAGCCGCGCTCTGATTGGACAAGGGACGCGCGCAGCGGTGTTGAGCGTAATATATCTTCTCGTCTCACATCAGTGATGACCTCTGGCACTGAAACGTGCTCGCTCACAACATAATGGATCTCATTCATAATCAGCCTATAATGTTCTCACTGCTGGGACACAGGTCTGAAGTGAGCGAAGTGGGCCGTTATGCACCACGAGGACTCAGTGCGGGTTGGTAGATGTCACATGTCTTCGAATTTTTGGTTCTAGGCGGTTTCCTCACGATATTTTCCTTCACTGTTTTGAGAGTAGTGGTGATGAAATTATTTACAAAAAGTGCCTGCCTGGGTTCGAAACCATGACCTACAACTCGCAAGTTGGGATCGTTACCATTGGGCCACCATTGCATTGCTCTCATGGGCCGCATTAGAAGGGATGATTGACATCACTATCGGCTTCATCCTCGAGAACTATGAAAACGACGCCCATGACGAAAAATTTGAAAATGTTCGCAGCCACCATCTCGGATTTACATTTTAACGCCAATATCGGCTTTAGCACACTCAATAACTATGAAAACGACACCCATGACGAAAAATTTGAAAATTTTCGCAGCCGCCATCTTGGATTTTAATTTTGACATCACTTTTGGCTAAAGTCGAAATCGAAAACTATGAAAACGATACCTATACAAATCCTTATCACTTACCACTGACGTGCGACGTGTGGTCGACTGTATAGTCATTAGGTCGACTGGACACGTACAATACCTACCTAGGCTAATAAACATTATAATTCAACCCCACACGAACGCAGCAGTACTATTATTTATTCTGTGGCAGCGGGGTGACCTACCTATTCGAAATTTAAAAACAGTAAACCTAACATTTGCGCATGACGTGGCTTTATTTATTTATGTATTAGTGTTCGTTCAAATTCAACTTTTTCACGCACTTGATGCGGTTGGTAAACAAACCTATGCCGCAAGAAAAATGAATAATTGTAGCTAGCGCGAGGCGTCTATATCTACATTGAAATAGGGCTTAAATTCAACTGTTTTACACAAAAAAAAAACGATGATTTGGGACATAAGATGGCTCCGCTGTTAACAAAATTTTATTCTGATTGTGTTCTCCCAGAAATTATAGATCCAAGGAAAAGTCGATCGATCCCCTTAGACAAATACTTTTATAAAACTTCAATTACTTATAAGTATACAAATACTTAAACAAATAAGTAAAATGAGTTTAGTTTTTTTATGTACCTACATAATATTATTTTCTTCATCCATATTTGTATAAATTTAATTAAAATACACCAATAATGTATTGTGGACAGTCTTTTTATTTTCTCCGTAAACCTCTAGCTTTTACTTCAAAAAATATAGGTACGCCCATAGCTACAGATCAAGATCGTTTAGTCGTCGCAGCATCGCAACTGTGTGCAGTACATGAGGAAAAACGCAAACACGCGCGCTCGCTACGCGGCGTCGAGCGTCAGATGTTTAAAATCCGAGCGCGAAAATAGGGAACCACACTCTTAAATAGCACAATTTTTCAGAAATCGGAACAAATCCCCCAGTGCGCGAGTCTGACTCGCTCTTGACCGGTTTTTTGTAGGCTAGTCTAGCCTTTTGTAAATTGGAAGAATTGTGCTAGTAATATTTGTGTAATAATGGGTGGTTTTCGAAGACTTGGGGTTATTCTTTCTTTTCTACAATAGTATGTGATCATGATTCTGTTTTTTCTACGAAATGAATCACGGAGGATACGTCAATATTTTTGTTTCATACCAGATACAAAGCTTTTAGTAATGGCACTAGTTATTATTCAAGATGTGTTTTTCTTTTAAAACTCACAATTTTTCGCTTACATAATAAACACCGGTTATATACAAGAGCATGAGTCAATTATAACTCCACCAAAATAGCAATATATCTGTCATCAAACATTTACTCACTCAAACTGTGACGTAGGCGTTCATATTCCTAGCGCCATCTTAATATTGTCGCGTCTGCGGGCAGAATACCGGTTTGATCCAGTTTATACCGGTACGAAACTGGTTTACGGCGGTTTCAAGTGAGCGTTTTATGACTGGATTTAAGTCTCACGCTGTGAGATTCTTGTATGATTTGCAAAGGTAATTAGTTTTAAACAGTATTCATTTCTGTGTTAATCTTGGAAATCTTGTTGAACTTATGCTCTGTTAGAACCGAGCTTTTAGTATATTTTCACAGTTCCTCTTTCATCGTATAATATTTTTCATTTTTAGTGTGTAACGTTCAAGCAATATCTACAACCATTCGTTCAGATAAGCAACACTTAATAGATAAAATGTAGTAATTCTCATAAAATCAGTCTCCGCCAAGCAGAAAAAATCCTCGCCGATGCTCGAGAACTTTGAATTTCACTGAATAAGTAACTGTAAGTATCAATATTGACTCTAAGTATTTGACACAGACATCAACCGTTTCATTACAAAACGAGTTCTAACTTTAATCCAAGCCCAAACCTTGGAGCCAGTTATTGTATTTTGCAGTTAATTCCGATGAACGTGAAGTTCTTAATACAAGATGTAAAATCAAAATATTTGTACGGCTGAAATGCCGAGTATATAGTCAAACACAGCTGACAGATGTTAAGAACTTATGTACCTATATTCTGCAAATAAATATCATTCATTCAAAATTAACAACTTAGACTCTTGTCTAACGTCAGTTTTTGTAATTAGAACTTTAACACTGTCGAAATAGACTTCAAAATTCAAAAATGGCTAAGTGATTTCAACCTGGGTCTCAAGATAAACCTTGTTTTGTAATAAGGCCGCAAGCGTTTATCAAGTGTTTATCAAGCGTGATGTCTGCATCGAATGTCAACATTGATGTAGTTACTTATCCAGTGAAATTTAAAAAGTGCTCCAGCATCCGCGAGGATTTTACCGCTTGGTGGAGACTGACCTGACCCTTACCATGTTGACTAATTCCCATAATTCTGGACTTCAAACCAATTTTGTACTTCCTTTTATACTCAAAACTCAACTGTAAAAAAGAACCCGGTATTCTAATTCCGTCCAAATTGGCGAAAGTCGGAATAAAGATAAAAACAAATTCACCGTGACGGTATAAACGTTTTCAGTAATTGGCACTTGACACTTCTGGCATTTGGGCCTGGCCTTACTTCAGACACTTGAGTCGACTTCAGTCCACATTATCGGAATGCGGGGGCCGGAGTTTGGACAAAATGGAAAGTTTCAGCTATAGAAATAAGTCAGGGTTTTGAATTTATGGGAAAATTTTACACTATTCACTAACTTATTCGTTTTATTCGTTCAGTACGTCGATTCTGTAAAATTCAAACAACAACTCGCATCTCACATCGCTATTCACTGTCACTTCGCATCACTTCTTCTCAATTGTTTTTAGGGTTCCGTACCAAAATGGTAAAAAAGGAACCCTTATGGTGTGACTCAGTCTGTCTGTCTGTCTGTCTGTCACAGCTGGATATCTCAAGAACTATTAATGCTATCAACTTGAAATTTAGAATAGTTTTAGATGACGTTAACCCAACTATTTTGCAAATAAGAAAGAAATTAAAATATTTATATTTTTTTTGTAACGCTGTTTGCACATTCTAAAATTTTTTTTTTCTTTTTTTCTGAGCTGTCATTCCATCTGATGCTAGGGTTTAACACTATTGATAGCTCACTCCACGCTCACTTCACCTAAGTTTGACGGTGATATTTTTACGGAATATATCGGCGGGTTCGAGTGCGTAGTGAGCGTCGAAGTGACAGGGAATTACTTTACTGAATGCCACTTCTTACGTCATCTCATACTTTATCTGTTAAAATCTTAGTTCAAATCACTGACACGCTCGCAAGGGCAGTGCGATTCTGTAACCATCTCACCGTGAAAACTTAGATGAAGTGAGCGTGGAGTGAGCTGTCAATAGTGGCAATTCCTAGCAATAACAAACTCACTTCAGCTAAGTTATCACGGTGAGATTTTTGCAGAATCGACCGGGGGTAGCGCTAGTGTAAATTCGAATTATCAACCGAGTTTTTAGAATGCCAATCAAGAAACTTACAGCGGATTCAGATTCGAAGTTTAAAATGAGGTCTTACAGAATCACACGGCAGTTATACTATCAAGAATTCTAATCATCATCGTGCAGATGTAATTAACCGAACTCGTAAGGGCGGTTAATTGGCAATGTAAACAATAATTGGTAATGTCACAGTTTAATACAGATGGGACGGACACTCCGCAAAATCATTTAAATAAAAAGCGACTCTTGCTACGACACAATAAAGTGCAATTCAGTTCGCAGAACGCTAATTACCTACAATTATATTCACCTGCACATTGCCTCTCTTTCTATTGCGTACCTTCGGCGCGCGGCATTTCTACTGAACTAGCCCCGTGGACGGGTCCTTCCGTGTACTTGTAGCTTCATACCTAAACTGCGGAGTGTCCCATCTGTATTAATGTGTTGTAATGTGAACCTAGATACACAGACGAGACACTATGGTCGGACTTTTAACTAATTGCAGTAAAATGACACTTCTAATGTCATTTTTTTTACTGTCATTTCGCTATCAAATGGTAACATTTTTTAACGAAATGACAGAAAAAAGTGTCATTTTACTGCATCTAATTAAAAGTACGAGCATAGAAGACTAGGTATATAGTCAATTAGAAAATAAAATAAAATAAAACTTACATTTTGCATAAATGCAAGTTTTCGGTCAGAAAGGAGGACGGATCTTCTGACTTTTCCTACTGTGAAATAATCAATCAGTCAATCATTTAATTCGGAAATCATCCATATTGTATTAATTAGTATTAGAACTTACAAACTATTTAAGTGTAAAAATTAAACTTAAAATCTAAATTTAAATCAAAATAACTTTATTTTCTCAAATTTATTAATAAACAATATACAAATTAATACTATTTACACTAGGTACTAAAGTAAATGACTAACTAACTAACTATACAAATAAATACAAAAACAAAAGGACACCTAAGGGTGCGTTTCCACTGACGCGGAGCTGGGCGGAGCGGAGCGGAGACGTGCAGGAATCGACCAATCATAATGGTTGAAATCCTCATCGCGTCTCTTGCCTCGTCTGTAATTGGACGATTCCTGCACGTCTCCGCTCCGCTCCGCCCAGCTCCGCGTCAGTGGAAACGCGGCCTAAGCGTCGAAGTACTCGTCCGCACCGATGTCACTGCCCAGAAGACTGGCAGCATTGCCAATCAAAATCACAATAAAAAATCAAATCAATTAAATCAAAGTTGAATTAAAAACAACCCCAAAATAAAAATGAACCCATTGTATTTCTTATGTAGTAGTTTGTGTAACCAATTTGCACATCAAAATAATATATCAAACCGAATAACTAAAAGCATCAAAGTCTGACTCTCATTATTATACCTCATTATTACCTTCACCCAAGTCCAAAGACATCATCGTCATTCTCCTGCCCTTATCGCAATTTATTTGGGGTCTGTGCAATGTCTTTTTCTTCCATACTTCTCTGTTAGTCGTCATCTCGGTAATCACCCCCTTTCTAGCCATATCATCTTTCGCACAGTCCATCCATCGTTTCTTTGGTTTTTCATAGCCATCAACATTCATACTCAAAACTTTCTTCACGACATCTTCTTCATTCCTCCGCATCACGTACACATATCATGACAACCGATTTCCACTCAACTTTTCAGTCACCGGTGCCACTTTTAGACTTCCTCGTTTCTTATTCTCCCCAGGCCCAAAGACGCCATCTTTAAAAATCCCCTGAGAAAATGAATAATAAACATGCTTTTTAAAAGTAGCTGCAGCGTAAAACGATCCCTTAACATAGCGACGTTAAAAAAAGTTAATTACTAACACAGATGTCAGACATCTTGTAATTAAAAACCCTTTGAGAAATTCATGAGGAAAAAAAACCGAAGAAAACCGAACTTGGCCGAAGTATGACGAATTAACAGGAATGTTGACCCATGGAATGAAAAAGGAATGAATGCTATGCTAGCTTGACGGTTGACAGGGTAGAACTTAAGAAGAAAGTGCTGAGCCCAAATAACATCTAAAGATGATAATACTTATGTATGTGTAGACTTGCAGAGTGTGATAGCGCGTAGCATGAGTCCATGACCACCATTTTATTTGTTACGCTTTCATTCACGCTAAAACAGCTGAACGGGTTTGGATGAAATTTGACAAATAGGTAGCCTGGGCCCTGGAAAAGGACATTCAGAATCAGAATCAGAATCAGAACTATTTATTTGTAAACATAGGTAGAGTTACACAGTGTGTGAGATGTTATAATATTTACATAAAATGCTCTCCATGTTTTGCCGTTAGGCGTACAAATATAATTATTAATATGTAATCATTAATATAATTATAAAATTGCCGATCAAATTAATTAAATTTTATCATAATTTTAAATAGATACAGCGATGTCAAAGTCTAAATCAATTAAATATTTCCAATATGTCAACAGCAAAATCTTTTCAAATAATTATGTGAATTATAAAAACTTAAAATATAAACACAACAATGTCAGAACAGGTAATCTGAAGGAGGAATTACAGAATTGTCATCAAAATAGTCCTTTAACGAGTAGTAACATTTATTTATTAAAATTTTTACTAATACTTTTTTGAATTTGTCCAGATTTAGTGATTTTAGTGTCCCAGGCAGCTTGTTATATATTTTTGTGGCCATACAAAAAGTACTTTTGTTCATTAAGGCTGTTCTACCATGTGTTATTTCGAGCTCTAGTTTATTTTTGTCACGTAATTTTCTATAGTAACTTTTGTGAGCTAATTTGTATTGCGAGATGTGTGTTTTTACAAATACATTAGTTTCATAGATATATAATGATGGTAGGGTAAGGATTTTTAAGCTTTTAAAAAATGGTTGACAGCTGTCGGACGTATTTAGGCCGCACATAGCTCTGATACATCGCTTTTGAGCTCTAAATACAAGTTCTCTATCTGCTGAGTTGCCCCAATACATTATTCCATATCTAAGTGTTGATGCAACATAACCGTGATAGGCCATTAGTACCGATTCTAGGCTGACAGTCCTTGACAGTTTGTAAAGAACATATGCAAATTTATTCGTTTTTTTACAAATTTCGTCAGTCTGAGATCTCCAGGTCAATTTATTATCTATTAGAATGCCTAGAAATTTAGTGATTGTCGTTGGCTCTATTTGAGTCCCTAAATAATTAATGTCAAGAACCTTACTTGGAATTCTCTGGTAGAAATGCATGATTTTAGTTTTTTCTAAATTTATAATAAGATTATTTTTGCCAAACCATGATATAATTGTACTCAATGTCTTATTTATTTCATTTTCATAAGTCATAGGATCGTCACATTTAACTACTACTGTGCTGTCGTCAGCAAATAGCACCATAGGATGGTTTATCTGGTCGGGAAGGTCATTAATGTACAGCAAGAAGAAGGGTGGTCCAAGCACGCTGCCCTGAGGTACGCCGTATTTGACTGTCTTACATGTGGATTGATATTTCATTTCGTAGCCGGTATTTGAGCATATTTGTGTGATTCCTACAAACTGTTGTCTATTTAACAAATAGGATTCTAATAGTTTAAGTGTATTCCCTCTTATACCATATTTTTCAAGTTTATTTAACAATATTGCGTAATCCACATAATCGAACGCCTTGGTTAGATCCATATAGATGGCACAAACAGGATTTCTTCGGTCCACGTTTGATAGAATAGGCAGAAGAAGATCATGTATGGCCATATTAATTGTCTTCTGTTTACGAAATGTCCATTCTTGGGCTGCTTTTTGTTCTGGATTGCGCACGAAGTCGTGGGCAACAACAGTATAAAATTAAAATAATCTAGATGGAGTCGACATTTTCTACCTGACCCCTGAGGAGAAATGGCGAAACAAACTCAGGGGTCAGTCTCCAGACAGAATTTTGGTCAGATTAAGGAGGAATCTTTAGATTAGTGTCTGAAATGAAATAAACACGTTTTCATTCGTTGTTTCACGATTCATATACGCTGAAATGAGCCAAAACTTAGGTTTAAACTTACGCAAGTTACGCACTTAATGTACTATCGAGGAAATCCGAATCTGACCAACTTGAAAACGAAATCCCGTGCAAACGATGACCCAGCTAGTGTTACTATAGCGGTCGAGCGCTTCAAATAAGAATAGTCCTTACGGTACGGTTACACCAAAACCGATTTTGTCGGCCGATGGCGGACAAAACTATTCGGCCGAGTAACTCGGACGTAAATGTGCACGGTACGTTTACAACAAAACCGATTTTGTCAGCCGACACTGTTGTGCCGGTTTTCTGTAATTGATTGTGCGGCTTAATAGAGTGTAGACGCGTTTTTAAAAAATGCATCTTTTAGAAAATTTGCACCGCAATTTAATACCGTCTGTTTCGTACCGGAATTTTTCAATATCCATAGTCGTTTAGATAGATAATAACAACACTGCTGAACTGGCAGAAACACAATAGAATATAGACAGAATGAATAAATTAAACTATAAATACACTCAATTTGAGCTTTAAACGCCGGCAGACTGTCGGGAAATCCCAACAAGTTCGGATTGATCGGCCGTCTTCGGCCGTCATCGGACGATAACGGTTGTAGTAGTGTACATACTACCTTTCATTTACATACGTTTGATTTGATCGTCCGAGTTTGGTCGAAGATGCCCGAGTAAAGATCAGCCAATAACGGTTTAGGTGTACGCGTACCGTTACAGTGTATAGATGTAAGTTTCCTCGATAGTACTTACCAACATAAAGTATGTATCCAAACACTCAGCAAAAATAAATAAACTTATTTCAACGCTACTAACAAATCGTTTAAACACTGCAGACGACATAATTATAAGAGAAATTGAAATTCTTTTTCATAAAAATGTTCGTACGTAAACAGATATTTTCCGAACGGATGAATATTTGCATTTCTTTCAATTCTAATATATTCAGAGTAATAATGCGGTGCATTTGCAGACTACGCTTGTGGTGGATGTTTTTATCCACTTTCCTTGATATTCTTTGAGACGAGAGTGTATTGAGTAGCAGTTATTGTGAATTCATTTGTGTGGGTAATTTGGAATACGTCTGTGGTATACACTTTTTACCCGACTACGGAAAAGCCAAAAAGAAGGGTTATGATTTTAGCAGTCTATGTGTCTATGTATGTATTTACATGTGTTCCACCGTAGCGGCTAGTAGTCACTGAACCGATTTTGATGAATGGTATTTAAAAATCAAAATCAAAATGTTTTATTTCACATAAACCTACATGGGCACTTATGAAACGTCAGAAGCTAGGTGCACGGTTCCAAATTGGTTGTTTCCTATGGAGAAGAGCCGGCAAGAACTCTATGGTTACTCTTTTAAAAATAATTGGCTTTTACAATATTTTCGAATAACAGTGTTAATAGGTATGTGATGACAATGTAGGCCTTTCAACAACCATCAATAGATTTGTAATGATGGTCCCGGGTGACATAGGCTAATTCTCTCTTAATTTAATATGGTGGACAATACACGTAAATTTCTTACCTCGAAAAAAATTAAATTGAGATAATCATGACATGTTTTGTATCAAAAGAAAGTTTCGTACTTTTATTTTTCCGTAGTCGGGTTACAGTCTTTTAAACTTAAATTTTTTACTTGTGTCCAATTATTTTAATTATTTATTTATTTAAGTACCTACCTTTTTTTCATTTTTTTTTTTAACTACATGGTACCAATTTTTTTCCTGATCTTTCACTTTTGGCAAAGTGTTATTGGGTTTTTGTAACTAAAATTTCTCAGTAGCACCCCGGAGTCTGGGTTTGTGCCCGGTTGATGGCAATAGGCTCGCCCCCTATTGCATGGGGCTTAAACATAACTGGTGAAATGAGGGTTTATTATTAGGTACACCTCTGACTAACTCTTTGGGGATAACAGGCGTGAAATTATTTCATATTTATCCCCTCACGTGTCTGAGTTTGGACTATTTTTAGACCCAAAACCCCAGCGGTGGGGGGGGGTTGGGGGTTAGTTGCGAACCCTATAGGTTCACAACTACTGATGAGGATATGTTTTCCATCGGATGATGTTTTTTTACGTGTATATATATGTGATTTAAGCTTATATACCTACTATGTAAAGTTGTATCCTTATACACACATGGAGTGCATTACACGCTGGGGGGGAGGGGGGGTTAGTTGCGAACTCCATAGGTGCACAACTACTGATGATGATTGGTTTTCTATCGGATGATGTTTTTTTACGTTTATACTCGTATATATGCGATATAAGCTTATATACCACTATTTAAAGGTTTTTCCTTATGCACACATGGGGTGCATTCGACACTTGAGGGGTTATATATTTTAAATGTCATCATCTCGCTGTCACTGAGCAGTGTATGCAGACTGTAAGATGATGATAAGATGTTGTAACATTGACGCAACTGCATTGAGCTGTTTCATTGACAGTGGGGTGAACATTCATAACGCATGTAAGTTAATTATAAGCTGTTGAGTTTCCTAATAAAATAAAATAATAAAATAAATAAATTAACTAGGCAAACGTTGTAGGTTTATTATCATTTGGTGGAAAATAATATTAGCTAGGACTTTTAATAGCAATCAACGAGATAAAAATCCGAGAAAATTAAATATTGGACTTTCAAAGGCGTCTTCAAGGTTTTAATAGGGAAAATGTATGTATTTTTCTTTCAATTAATCTATATGCAAGAAAAGTATTTAAACTCAAATTCAATTAAGTACTTTTTGTTACTTAATTTTTTTTATTAAAAATACAACATTTTTTTACCACAGTTCAAACTTCCGTTACTCTAATCATGATATGACGATATTATCCATGATACTGCTTTGTTAACATCTCTTCTAACCCAAATAATTTAAATTCAATAATTTCGTGTTCTTTATTCAAGCAGAAATCGCATTTTCTTACTTAGCCTAGTGTGATTTCAAGCAGTTTGCTAAGAATAAATGTTTATTCACGTAGCATTGTTGAAGACGACGCGATTTGAGTTAAGCAAACAATGCAAAAAAAAGCAATTTTTTTTCTTGAATCCTGTAAAATGTTTGTTAAAATAATGAAAAAGTTTTAAATTACTTACATATTTCCTGTTGCGTAGGGTTTATTAAAATAACTAAATTAATTAGAAAAGAAAATTGTTCCATGAAGGAACATCAGCTGATCGTCTAGTAATAATATTATGATAATAAGCAAACTTATACCAACGCTTACCAAGTCAGGAATGCGCTTCCCAACTCAACTCTACGAAACTGGCTACGAGGCTACGAAGTTGCTACGGGGCTACGAAACTTGCTACGAGACTTCCGCCATGATTGTTATGTCTTTTACTTGAAGCAGAAACAGTATGTTGTCATGTTAAAGTTATTTATAGATTGGATCATCTCATAAGGAAAACAATGTTCTAAATAAATATATTTTAATCATACAAACCTGTACCTAACGCAGTGCATTCTTTTCTCTTTGAGAAAACAACGGTTCCTTGCGATTCAAATACATTTAGAATTCCGTAGATTACATCCGAAATTCGAAACGTTTAAGGGTCGATCTCCAGAGGCATTTTTTTTCGTGTCGGGCTGGATAAACCCATTTTAAAATCGAAAAACGTTTTCAAAATATTTTTTTATATACAGTTCGGTGTCTAATCTACGTGATACAAGGCTAATATTATGAAAAAGTTTATTTTAAATATTTTAAAAAAAATCTTAAACCTTAAAATCCTGATCGCTCTGGGTTGACCCAACTCCCGATTGAATGAAAAAATATTCCTTAACTTTTTAATGAGAAGGTTCATATGAAACAACTTATTTAGATTACATAACAAATAGTTAATCTTCACAGTAATAAAATATTTTTAGTTATATTAACAATACTTTTGCCACAATTTGAATTTAAAATCGTGACCGGGCATTTTATCTCATCGCTCTGCGCTGAGGTAAAACATCACGCTCATCCCTAGTTACGCGTTATAGACACTCTATTCCGATACCGCGGGGCAACGGCAGCAGTGTTCTAACCGCCGAAGAGGATACCTGTGTGCCACGTTCCCGCTTTCCAACATTACGAAGGTAAGTTTATGATTGCTCTGAATTTGGTTCTCGAATTTTATGATTGCTATGGCACGTTATTTAAATTAAATAGCAAGCTTGTGAATGTGTTTGTTATGTGAATTAAGTGATCGTTATGATGCTTTTTATGAGACGTAATCACAACTTTCTACTGCTTTTAAATTCGGCTATATTTATGATTTTGTGACTTTTTCTGATCGCTATGGCTGTGATTGCTCTGTCCAAAAAGACCAGAGCGATGATATTTTGCATTAATTGTATGTTATAAATCTATTTTAAGTAGTAGTACCGGACTTTAACAATGCAAACAATGAACTATGCATATGACCTTTAATTTATAACCTTTCTTGGGTTTCTTTGGGTAACCTAAACCCATAAACAGATTTTGACGTATTTTACGTTGATGATATTATTATGTTAGCATTTAGCTAACCACAACTGTAACCCTTTCTTCTCTAAAATTTAATGGCAACTATTGTTGCAGATTGAAATCATGCCTCGAAATAAATTATCTACTGAAGAAAAACGTCTTAGGAAGAAATTGGCAAAGTTCTGGGTGGAAACGTTGCACACAACCACGAGACAACCGCTTTCTAGTGACTCAGGCGCTGAGGAACCGCAAATGCAGTTACATATACCTCAAAAGAAACCTTAAAGAGGTACGAGGAGCACAATTTAGGCTATGGATAGTGAGGAGGAGGTTTTTAGCGCTTGATATACGCAGTCGACAACCACCACGGGCCCCAAAGTTACTCCGTGAGCACCGGATTGCTCGACTGAGGTTCACTAGAAATTGTCTATCTTGGACACTAGGTAACTGGTGTAGCGTACTCTTCTCCGATGAGGCTCGAATTTGTCTGAATGGTGAAGACCGACGTCGGCGAGTATTACGAAGACCAGGGGAACGCTATGCCGACGTGTGTTTTGAAGAAATCACCCCTTATGGTGGAAGGTCCGTTATGTTTTGGGCGGGAGTAACTTCTAGCTATCGTACAGAGATAGCATTAATTGAAAATGTACCTGTGTGTGACCTTTTTCTAAAATAATACATTTCTCTTACATATAATCTCGTTACAAGTACACTGAATATGACTGAAAACGGCTAAATAAATAATATTTTATCAATATTATTTTTTTTGTTTCACTGATTTCACCATTTATGATCGCTCTGTCACCAATTATGATTGCTATGGTCGCGAAATTTTTTCAACTTAAATATTTCCATAACTGTTTGTGTAAATTGAAGGCCAATAGTAAAAATGTACTATTTGAACATCATTCTTTTTAATCAGATACATAATTACCATTAAATATCAATATCTGAAAAGCACCAGAGCGATCACACGAATACGCCCGTTTTGGAGATCGACCCTTAAATTATTTGCGTTCCGTTTCCATGAACGAAATTATATAAAAAGACTGACTGGCAAGAATTTTATTTTGAATTCCGAATTTGGTCCACCATTTTCATTCTCACAAGTAACGCCAATGAGCAGACGTTTACAACATTACTTTCGCTCCACTTTTTTTTCACGGAATTCTGGATGAATGAAGGTGGGTCCCGTAAGGAGTTTTAATAAAATCCTGGGCTCCGGCTTAAGTGTCACTCACGATATGAGCTTGCCTTTATTACGGTCTGTAAAAACTACGGCCGTAAGATTAATATTAAAGCTCATTTTTTGTCTAAATTATGGTAGCTACCTTGTTTCGGGTATGCATAATAAAAATTGTAATTTCCCACAGTTCCCGCGGAATTTTTTGGTGAAATTGAATTTTAGAGATATATTTGGTACCTAATGAGTAAGAGAGATGGATGGGAGATGTGAAAAAAAGTTTGGTTTCGTATTTCGCGGAGGACAATCCAATCGGCGTAAAACTGGTGGGATCCCTGGAAGGGTTGTCATGGCAACAGGCGGGGAGCGAGCGGTTGAAAGGGGTCACAAAATCCAAACTTATCTCATAAATTTACACGGCAGGTCGATCTCGTTCCGACACGCGGAGCGTTTTGCCAAATTTCATTTTGTACGGAACCTCTGGCAATTTAATTGGTATGAAAATTTAAGTATTACGTATTTTTAGTGTTGACTCGAGAAATTATAAAAGCGTTTGCACTCTTCTCATTTAGTAAATAACTCGTCGGCATGAAAATTTCAGCGGTTTTCAGCGAGCATGTTTGTTTTTGTTCAAGTATTTTCTTTTATATCTAGGTAGGTATGTTTGAGCTCGCTATACGCTCTGTTCAAGTGAACTGAGAACTGTATTACCAAAATAAGTGGCCTCGAGCGAACCTAAGGCTATAAGGTTTAGAAATGATAGTACAAAATGTAAAAAAGAAACGGAAAAATCTTGAGAGATAATTTTAAATAAAAACCGGTCAAGAGCGAGTCGGACTCGCGCACCGAGGGTTCCGTTCCAATTTCTGAAAAAGTGTGCTATTTAGAGACATCGTTTTATTTTTTCTGTAATCTTTACATAAACTTCTATCACATAGAATTATTTCAGATTTTTGTCTTTGCAAACTTCGGAGATAAGTAAAAAAATACCGTTCCCCCCCCGGGAACGGTATTTTTTTTACATTTTTCATCAGAAGTCGAAAACTATGCGGCCTAAAAAAAAGATAAAACATTTTTGAGAATGTGCAGACAGCGCTCTTTCATATGATACGCCACATGCTCTAGTGACTTTCATTTTTTAAGACCCCCTTTCAGTCCCTGTTGCAAAAAAAATATAAATATTTTAATTTTTTTCTTATTTGCAAAACAGTTGGGTCAATGTCATCTAAAACTATTCTAAATTTCAAGTTGATAGCATTAGTAGTTCTTGAGATATCCAGCTGTGACAGACAGACAGACAGACTGAGTGGCACCATAAGGGTTCCTTTTTTACCATTTTGGTACGGAACCCTAAAAATGGTGTAACAGTGGTGGTGCCTGTAAATGGTGCAATGCACCCATGCGTCGGGACGTGGATGGGCCGTAGGCACAGATGTGTTTTTACCCTTCTGCGCGACGCAAAGGAGGGTAATATGTTTATCAGCCTATGTGTGTATATATGTACTTAGGTATGTTTGTTCCGTTGTAGCGCTCTAGATACCCAACGCGTAAGCCGATTATGATGATTCTTACGTCAATCGATTTGTTTTAATCTTGTGTGTGTCACCAAAGATATGACAGTTATAAAAATTCAAAATGGCGACAACCAGACGCCTTATTGTGAAAAATAAAAAAAATATAGTCGACTAGGTATGTCAAATTGAGTATCATTGAATAGATCTTTGAAAATCATTTTTAGGTTTCTTTAATCATTTTTAATTTTGAATGACCATTTGGAATCTATAACGATTTAAAGTTGGTTAGAACTTATATTATTATATTATTCACTATTAAATTTTCAAAACTTATAATAAAAGTGTGATAAAGTTCTTGTATACTTAACCGTACATAATAGGTGTTATTAACGTAAAAAAAATATTAATGTTTAAAATCGAGGGACCCACCCAGAATTTTACTGCTTTGAAAGATAATTTTAACAACCGTTACCTAAAGCGTTACTTAATACAGTGAGAAGAATAATCCTAAGTAAAAGTGTAAAGTAAAAAAAATAAATTAAAAATACCTTAAAATTCCAACTACGAAAAAAGTGAACTTTAAAAAAGATGGAAACAACATGACTTTTTTGTGTCTCAAAACAATCTCATGCAGTCGGAGATCTTTATTGGTCAATTTAAGAAGATGCCTCCGACTGCATGAGATTGTTTGGAGAGAGACACGAGTAATTTTGTTACATCTTTTTTAAAGTTCACTTTTTTCGCAGTTGCGTTTTATGATGTTTTGAATTTACTTTGTTTTTTATGAAGTTAAAACCTTGTAAGGACTCTGGCTATCAAACGACAAGCATGAAAAAATGCAGATAGCGCTCTGAATACAGATATAATACTCTCTTATTCTCCCTAAGATACAGACTAATGCTCTTACAAATAAACACAGAATAAAGTTATTCCAAATTTAAACCTATGAAAATGTATGGTTATTCCTTTGTTATCCCGGATATAATTTTATTCCGTGTTTTATTTGTAAGAGGGTATAGATCTGTCTAGTTTGGGTCTCACTGGTAAATAATATTTTGTAACCTAGCTAAATGTCGTGTCAACTTGTTGTTAACATTTACCTGCTTACTGTATTACCTAAACTATTCTATTTCTTCTTTTGAAAGAGCTGTAATTCACTTGTTTCATAGAATTATTCAATAGCAAACACCAATCCACATAATACATTTTATTGACAAACAAAATATATCATTCAATCGAATGAAAAAAAAAATCTAAAATGGCATTTTAATTTCAATCGGATGTAGCCAGTTAATTTTGTTACTTTTATTTTATTTTCGAACCCCGATGCGATTTGAACGCTATCGGATAAACGATCGAGTTGGTACTGTCCGATTAAAATATCGGATTGTTCAATAGATTTGGAAAATCGGACTCACTCGTGCAAGTCCTTTTTTGTGTAAAATTCAGAATTTCCTGATGCCGATTTGGTGTGAAATGTCTTTATTTATGGTGACATTGTTATTTTGGTTTTAATGCGCTTTATCCATTAATACGTAACAATTTCATGGGTCAGTAATATTTAATAAGGTATACTTAATTGACGCACACAGACATATCAGTCACATTAAAAATGTGACTTTGAAAGGACGAAGTATCTAAGCGGCTTTGTATACCTACTTCAATGTATGTACGTACTTAACATATGTAAGTTATCAGATTACCATTTTCAACCCAGCACAAGATACTCGAGAATATTTGCTGCAGGTTTGAAAAGGTTAACTTGTCAATAGGCATTGTGATAGCCCTAGAATTCTCTAGATATATACCTATGGTGGAGGTTGTATACCTACACGACAGTGTTTGAGATTCGAGTTTAGAATCTGTCACTAAATAACTGTTCCGTCAAGGAGAAAAGTCGTTGTGTAATATATTAATTATGCTATTAATAAAATGTGTTCCATCCAAGTAGCCTCTTCATTTCAATAACCTACTAGCATAACTTAATTGTTACTGCCTGTAAATGCCATAGAAAACCTTCTACTAACCACTACTAAACTAAAAAAAAATATATTTATGTCTCTTTCGAGGAGCTTGTGGATAAGTAATAACAGCCGCACGGGTCGATCCATCAGGTTAAGCTGCGCTTGCCAGGGTTGGTCCATGGATGGGTGACCATCTTTTCATACCGAGACTCCTCCGTGCCTCTGAAATCACGTTAAGCCGTTGGTCCCGGCTGTCATTGTGGATCTTTGACAGTCGTTACGGGTCGTCAGAAGGCCGAAAGTCTGACAACCAGTCTTACTAAGGGGTATCATATTACCCAGTAACTGGGTTGTGGAGGTCAGATAGGCAGTCGCTCCTTGTAAAATTCTGACTGGAAGTCGACCCCAACATAGTTGGGAAAAGGTTAGGCAGATGATGTTGTCTCTTTAGAAGATAATCAATAATCCGTTGACATTAAGGGGGAATTTCACCAACGTAACTGAACGCGTTTAGCACGTCTAAACCACGTCCAGTTTCAGTGTCAAAACTGTTGAGAAATATTGATACTGACAGTTCTTGAATGTGGTTTAGATGTGCTGATATCGTACAGATTCATTCCCTACAAAATGGTTGAACTGGATGGTGCTGATCCACGCGTCATGTTCGTGAACGGGCGCCGTCAGTTGAGACTGGTCATCTCTTATCTGCCAGGGCTTATTTTTAATTTTATATTTTAACTTGGTTTTAAGTATTTTTTATTTTTTTACATTGTTCTCACATGTAGAGCAACAAATATAATGTACCCAGGATGTTGTATTACTTATCTAGATTTAAAAGAGTGTCCGTGGAGTTTCTTGCCCGTTCTTCTCCATAGAGATCTACGTTTTGGAATGGGCAACTAGCTTCAACTTTCTGACTAACTGACCGACTCTTTGACAATTCAAAAGTGCCTGTAATTGGTTTAATTGAAATGAAATAAATGCTTTGAGTTTTTTTTTATTGGTTATATCATCCGCCCTAAAGTATTTACTCTTGTAGTTAATGAAATCTACGTGATAAATATTTCTCTAACGAAACTCTGGTTGTGAAACTTAGTTAAGTTAAGATTACTAACTTAAGCTGTAATAGATCCTTAACTTATCTCAAACATATCGGAGTTCGTTAACGTTAATTGCTCCTTACAATTTGTTGGATTAATTAAGTTAGAAATAAGTAAGAATCTTGGATTTGATTGTTCAATTGATGAAGTACCCTATTTGATTTATGAGTTATAAGTTATAAGAAATTATGAGTAAATGTTGATTGAGTGTTTGTCTGACAACGTGTATTTTTATGACATTGTAATAGTTCGTAAAAGTCCAATACAAAACAAAATCAATCTGCCTAGCCTTTTCCCAACTGTGTCGGGTCGGCTTCCAGTCTAACCTGATGCAGCTGAATACCAGTATTTTATATGGAGCGACTGCCTATCTAACCTCCACAACCCAGTAACTGGGTAATACGATACCCCTTGGTAAGACTGGTTGTCAGACTTTCGGGCTTCTGACGACCCGTAACGACTGTCAAAGATCCATGAATGACAGCCGGGGCCAACGGCTTAACGTGCTTTCCGAGGCACGGAGGAGTCTCTCACCCATCCACGGACGCGTAGCTTAACCTGATGGATTGACCCATGCGGCTGTTATGACTTAGCCACGAGCTCCTCCTCATTTCATACTACTCAAACCATACATTAATCATGTAAGATTGCCATCTCGTAGCAAGAACTTAAATAATCTACATCAATTAATATCTACCCTACCTTACATCAATTTCTCATATCATATAATTAATATATCATGGTTAAACGTTTAACGTAGATATGTAACCGACTGAGTTATAATTATTGTGAAGGAAGAGTTCTTACGTGTTTTGGTACCTTTAAATGGGATAATCCAAGGTGAAATTAGATTTGTTTGTCTTTATTTATATGAAGGGTGTTGGTGTCTTTGTTTATATGGAGCTCGTGGCTAAGTAATAACAGCCGCACGGGTCGATCCATTAGGTTAAGAAGCTACGCTTACCGGGGTTTGTCCGTGGATGGGTGATAATCTAAACATACCGAGACTCCTCCGTGCCTCGGAAAGGGTCCCGGCTGTCATTCGTGGATCTTTGACAGTCGTTACGGGTCGTCAGAAGCCCGAAAATCTGACAACCAGTCGGGCTTAATATGCTAAAGGCTTAGCTGCTGTTTTGTGCTTTCCGAGGTACGGAGGGATCAGGGTATGTAAAGATGGTCACCCATCCACGGACCAACCGCGGCAGGCATAGCTTAATCTTATTGATCGACCCGTGCGGCTGTTATTTCTAAGCCACATGCCGTCCTATATCCCATAATTATTTTCCTTACCATTAAGTACTTCATCGATCCCCTCATGACGTTGGTATTAAAACAAAATTGTTTGTGACTTATCCGAGCTGTCTGAGCACAGGTGCGGCTAAGGTGGGATTAGGCGGGTGACAAACGAGCCGCAGTAATACGTTAATAATTATGTAAACGCGCGACGTATCGAGGTTACGTGTGCAGCCGGCCTGCTGACGAGTATTAATTTTGTTATGCTACATTAATTTGTTTTGTGACATGTGGGGTAGATGTGTTTTGAGATGAATCTTATGTTTTGTTTAAATTATTTTTTTTCTCAATAAACCCTAAAAAATAACTCTAATGTTTCTACTGCTAGGACTTACTAGCTTCTGCCTGCGACTTTTCTTATCCCTTCGACACACCCCGTGCGTCGTATCGCATCGCCTGCCCGCGCTGTTACTTCGTTTTCGCTCAGCGTTCTTTCTGAATTTTTGCTCGGCTTCTAAGAGTCTAGCGTGATGTTAAATAGCCTATAACCTTCTTCAAGAATTGGGCTATCAAATACAAAAAAAAATCAAATCCGACTGGTAGTTCAAGAGATTAGCGCGTTCCGACAAACTCTTCAGATTTATTATTGGTATTATATATACAGATTTGTATACTCCATTATGTATTACGCTATTTTATATGTTTGTCTGTTTTTATTATGACGTCATCACCCCAAAAAGAAACTGAATCAAAGTAATACAGCGAATAAAATGTGACAATCGACCAATAGAAATTCATTTATATTCCCACCTAAATTATTATAGATTGGCGAACTAATTCCTTCACTCCCTTATTGGACCAGTCACATTTAATTCGGCACAGTTCGGTTTTTTTTTTAAACAAACGATAGAACCTTTGAATGTTGTCTTAGGTACTGTAAAAGGGTAGGTACATATTGACCCTATGTACTAGGCAAACCCATAGAGTACCTAAATCGAGAAATTCAATTGAAACTGAATAATGTAGGTCCCAACGACAAATGGCTGACGATTTGTTACTTTATACCCGATGTATAGACTACCCATAGACTAAGATCCGTATTACAGAAGGAAACTCAAGCACTGATATTTGTTTAAATTTAGTTTCAAACTAGTTTCAACCAATCAAATGGCTTGAATCTAGTTTTAAGTAATGCTTGAGTATTGAGTGACTTTCCTGCTTACTACTTACTTACTTTTTTAGGACTTTTTTATGGACCTTAGACTAATAGATCTGGAACCATTTCTTGCTATAATAATATATATCATTTATTTCGGGTAACTAAGACCCATAACATAAATACCTTACAGACTATCATACATATTTATAAAAAACACAAAAATAAACTACTTATTGCATACGAAGAGACGGCGTCGTATTGCGCTGCGTGGTGTCGCGTAACCTTCCGCGGAATCCCCGATACATGACACCCTTCGGCCAAAACTCCTCCTTGAGTACGGTCTCAATATATTGAGTCGGAACTCGCACCACAAACGATTTGAAATTCGTGTTGTGGCGCGACGCCATCTTCCCGACCCTTAAGGTCCAGCTGGTCTTCGATTAAACATACTCCACGATCTCCTCAACCTTCGTGGTGTGATGTAACCGGGACACATAGAGCTGCGTCGTAGGTATTGCTGGACACAGCATATTGGGTCCTGCCAGCGCGGTTCCGCACTGGTTTCGGCTAGGAGGCTTCTTCCTCTTCTTCCGCTCCACTTTCACGAAGCCATCCTGGTCTATGTGTAGGCTTTCGTGATGGAGTCACTTTAGGAATTTATAGGGATATATCTGTGTTTGTTCTACAGTCATCTTAGAATCACTTGCACGTTTAGTCGGGTTAAGAGCGTTGATCGCGCGAGGGCTGGCAACATCTCATTTCTAGATGTTTTACGTGATTATTTTATTAAATTTAAAGCAAAGGACATGTTCCTCTGACAAACTCTTATATAGATCGTTGGTATTTATAAGTATGTGTATGCTATTTTTTTTACAGTTATTTTGGTAATTACTCTTAGAAAATAGAAAATAATTGACAATATAATATCATTTTTTTAAGAGTAAATAATTTGTTAGTAAGTAATAACAGCCGCACGGGTCGATCGATCAGGTTAAGCTACTCTTGCTGCGGTCAGTCCGTGGATGGGTGACCATCTTTACATACCGAGACCCCTCCGTGTCTCGGAAAGCACGTGAAGCCGTTGCTCTCGGCTGTCATTCATGGATCTTTGATAGTCGTTAAGGGTATTCAGAAGCCTGAAAGTCTGACAACTGGTAACTGGGCAATACGAGACCCCTTGGTCCAAGAACCAAGGGGTCTCGTATTGCCCAGTTACTGCGTTGTAGAGGTCAGATAGGCAGTTGGTTGGTTGGTTGGTTGGTGGTTGGTTGGTTGGTTGGTGGTTGGTTGGTTGGTTAGTTGGATGGTTGGTTGGTTGGTTGGTTGGTTGGTGGTTGGTTGGTTGGTAGTTGGTTGGTGAATACTGGTATTCAGATGCATCCGGTTAGACTGGTCAACAACCCCTACATAGTAGGGAAATGGCTAGGCAAATGATGACCTAAGTACGGTGATGACGGTACCAAAATAAATTGGGGGATTATACACAAGCCACTATTCCAGCATGTATTGATTTAATTTTTGAATATATATTTATTGACTATTTGACTGAAGAAAAACACAATTGGGTTAAATTTCCTCGATAGAATTTCCGAAAAGACCTCTAAGTTCTTTTTTATGTTTTTAGGGTTCCGTACCTCAAAAGGAAAAAACGGAACCCTTATAGGATCACTCGTGTCTGTCTGTCTGTCTGTCCGCCTGTCCGTCTATTACAGCCAATTTGGTCCGAATCGAATGGACCTATTATGTTGAAATTTGGTATACATAAATGGATTTCTGTGACCCAAACATGTACGGCTAAAGTAAATAAATAAATTTTGAATATGGGGGTCACTTTTAGGGGGCAAATAAGAAAATAAAAAAAAAAGTTTTGCAAACTGTACCGTGTGATATATCAAACAAATGAAAGGGCTTACTATGAGGGTCTCAAATATATATTTTTTATAATTAAAAAAACAGTTTTAAAGTTATTTAAGAAAATACACAAAATTGATCGTTCCCTCCCTTATAAAAAAAATAGTAAATAGTTCCCCCTTAGAAAATAGTTCTATACCTGTAGATTACAGTAAAACTTATAAGAAGTTTGTGGTCTTAAAAGAACTTAATAGTGTGAGTACAAACTTATATTTACTGTTGGAATGTATGGGAGAACATTTTACAACTATAATGTTAAGTTTTTTCTGGGGATAATTTCATCCTAACTACGGAACCCTTCATTGTGCGTAGTCCGACATGCACTTGTAATTTCATTTCAAAATGTGCGTATCTCAAAACTCTGAAAACTCTGGCTGAAAATATTTTTGATAAATAGCTTAATTTATTTTTAAACAATGTTTTATTTGATTTGCCGCTTTTATTTTGGTTCCAGCGCATTGTTGCGCTCTCTTTTTTTTAGCATGTGGAAGTTATTGACTCTGTCACTTTCTTTCCTGCCCAGTTTGCTTTTTACATATAGGTGATATGTAAAAAGCAAACTGGGCAGGAAAGAAAGGTAATACTTTTGTTATTATTTTGATTTTATCAACATCAGGGTTTGAAGAAATAAAACAAGATATATACATACACACTAAAGCAAATCTTCGTACTAAACCTTTACCCTTTAAAAAACTACCAAAACGAAAGCTACAACATTGACAAAATCTAACATAAAACAGAGATAGCATTGGAATTCTAGATAAAACCCGTCAAAACAAAAGTTACACACCCACGGATAGTACGAAATAGGGTCAGGATACCCGGGATCGATGTTCTCAGGACTGCCTCAGGCCTAAAGCACAGTGAATACAATAAGCAGTAGAACAACTGCGAACAAATACTTGAATTGAGTCACTCACATATGACGTATAAAGTCGTACGCTGACTGACTGATTTAAGACTATGTGGTAAACAGACTTTCGCTGTATAAAAACAATAATGGTACGAACAGTTGCAATAAAAAAACAGTCTCACGGTCATCAAATTGACGACACGGTTGGCGCAGTGGTTGAGCGATTGACTGCTGCGCAGCATGTCGCGGGTTCGATTCCCGCACGGAAGAAATATTTGTACGACCTACAAGTATTTTGTTCCGAGTCTGGGTGTTTTTCTATCTATGATATGTATGTATTTACAAAAAAAAAAAAAAAAAAAATGTACATAAGTAGTTTAGCAGCCATCTCGTTACCATAACACAAGCATTAGGTTGCTTAGCTTGGGACTAGATGGCGTTGTGTGAAATGTCCAAGGATATTTATTTATTTATTTTATTTATTTATTTATCAAATGTAGGTACTGAAAAAGCTTTTTTGGTACAAGACAACAGTTTTAATACAATATTCTGTTCTGAGGCGGTCACATCAAAACAGCTGGTTACCTCGGTTTTATGACAGGCACCTCGGCTTTCCAAATGTTTTTATTTTAGGAACAATACTGGTTATCATAATAAAATAGACAACAGTCCTTTCAGTTATTTTACCTCTGATTTTGAATCACTGTCAAAATCACAATGATCTTTATTTTCGTTACAATAAGGTTGCTTTTTGAGTTGTTAAAATAACTTTGAAAGTACTGTAGTTGTGTTACTGGTTTATATGTATATACTGTGGTCAAGAGGATAGTGTATGTGCTCACTTGATGAATACATTTTATGATGAGATATGATTTAGTTGTATCACCAAGAGTACCCTTTACCTGGAGGCGGATAAATACTGAATATACTATTTGGGATAATTAGGTTCTGAGCTGTCTGTTTCTAAGTGAGATTTGAAATAATGTGGTGCTGGAGTAGGATTATACTCTGATATTTTAATGCTTAGGTATTTTGTTTTTTTTTTCACTTGGTTACGAGCTTGTAAAAGAGAATATGACTTTTGCTTTTTTTATTATAAATACAATAATAAAAAAATATATATGCTCTTCTTTCGTATAATAGAACTCCGCCTTTGATCAGTAATAGGTGGATCTGATAATAATTATTCATATTCATTCTGCCATTGATTTCGTCGCCGTGAAATTTATTGTTTAAACATAAAATTATACTACGATAAGACACGCTGCAAAACTTAGTTTCCCATTAGTAAAAGAATTTTCGGAAGTCTAATCCGCTATCACACTAATATTATAAAAGCGAAAGTTTGAGAGTGTGTGTGTGTGTTATGTTTGTTACTTCTTGACGCTCAACCGGCTGGACCGATTTGTATGAAATTTGGTATGTAGACAGTTTATATCCTGGATTAACACACAGGCTACTTTTTGTATTATAAATGCGAATGTGAGGTTGTTTGTGTTTTTTATTACGCTTTCACGCTAAAAAGGCTGGACCGATGTTGATGGAATTTGGCATATGGCTAGATCATGACATGAAAATCCTGGATCGTAGACAAAGTCACGGGCAATAGCTAGTATTAGTATAGATGAGACACGCTTACTCTTTGATGCTTTTGTGTGCCCTGGGAACGTTTCCATAAATTCAACTGATAGTTTATTCTTCCAAGTTAAACTTAAAACATAAGTATCTTTATTTCCTTCCTCTATCAGTTTAAAAGTTATCGCGGTTTAGCACACAAGTTAGAGCATTAGAACAGAGAACTTGCCACGATATTACTTGTAAATATGTTTGGTACGTGACTTAGTATGTTTAGTGGTAGATCTGTTTGAGATTGAACAAACTGGGTTGTGGTGAAATATGTTTGTAAATAAAGATAGATTTTTCGGTATTTACTATTTGTGTTGTTCGTGGTTTATGTGTTGTGAGATAAGCCGCGTTCTTAGGTCTAGTTCATTGAACAAAACAGATTGTTTTTCTTATCAATCGCAACTTTTACTTATTATAAACAATTTAAGCTAAATAATAAAAAATTGCACATTTTAGTAGGATTGTGGTGTACAATTATTTGGCGGTAATCAAAATCAAAATAAAGGAGAATGGAAGAAGAAAACGTGTTGGGCCGACCCCAAAGTAACATGGGATAAGGGAAGGAAGATGATGAAATGTTAAAATCCGTAGGTAGGTACACGAAATTTAAATACTATATTTCGCAAAATCTTTGCTAAACAAACCTAGTGTAGTCGGTCCCTTGTATTGTTGCTAGAGAGCCATATTTTATCATCGTTGATGCGGGGTACAGCTCAGAAATATAGTTATTATGTACCTAAATGTAGTATCAACGACTTTTGTCCGTCACCCCCATAAGGACGCTTTTCGTGTGCACGGGCCAGTGGCTAGCCGCGCATTGCCTGCATTGTTTTCGTCCACCAATAGCGCTTCAGTGCCCATTATATAAAAAAAAAGTTTATAACCTTTTTTTTACAAAGTTAAGGAAAAAACTGCAATTAACGTTTAAAAAAAGGGACATTGTTTATTTTAGAGTCATCCTTCTTAGGCGACATTCTTCGTTCATTGGTAAAACAAAAACAATTAACTTTAAAAAAAAAGGCTCATCCTTCATTCATTGGTCAAATACAAAAAGGGCGTTGCAAACTACGATTTCAACGTAAAACCGAAAAAGTTTTGAAAAGGGTGAGGCACAACGACTTTCAATAGTACCTACATGTGACATATTTCATGTTCTGTATATACAAAATAATAATGTATAAACTCTACAATAAAATTGATACAATATGTGTGTGATGCTTTATTGAGAACAAAGGGTTCATCACAGATTACAGTAGTTACATAGTTATTGCTCAAAATGATTGGAAAGACCTCTCAGGCAATGGTAATTTATTTCAGTGATTCACGCCTGATTGCTTATTGATTAATAGTAATATTAAGACTATATTACAAAATAATCCAAACTAAGATCGATACCTACATTCTTGTGTAAAAATAAGTATAATAAGTACCTATGTAACTAGATTAAAAAGTCTGCTGATAGCATACTTCTATATATTAGCGAGTTTTACTGTGCTTAAACTGTACCACTGCTGCAAAATCGCAGTAATTTTTTATGAATTTTAAAAATTACTGAGATTTACCTTTTAATTTTAATTTAGTTTTCAATTTCATTTTATGTACCTACACTCTTCAGTATTTTTATTTAAGTATAATTATTTGTGTTTTTGTATTTTAGTTACAATATTATCTTTGGTTGCTAAAATAGTTTTTTAGGTATAGGTACCTACTAACATAAATATGGATCACCGTGTCTGATTTAAATAAATAAATAAAATTAAAAGTCTCCCCTAAATCCTTCTATTTAGGTACTCTTTTCATTTTCACCTTTCCCAACAAGATAACTATTTCCTCATCATCCGATCGATTTTACCCGAATCCATGGCACACTATATTTTAGCGTTGTCAGATAAAATACTTTCGAACAAAAACACACCATTCTGAGTTCACTTAGTGTCGGGCACACGACCACAAACCTGACAGTTTATGTGTTAGTTCCTCACGTACGCTTCTATTATATTCGCATTACTAAAAAGCAAAGCTGAGGGTACATTGACAAAAGGGCTAGTCTTTATACCGTGTGAGGGTATCTTTATGGTGAACCTTCATGTAGATATAATGGAAGGAAATCAGATATTTTTTTTCCTTTGTGTGGTCTTCAATCAATCTGCCTAGCCTTTTCCCAACTATATTGGGGTTGGCTTCCAGTGTAACCGGATGCAGCTGAATACCAGTATTTTACATGGAGCGACTGTCTCTCTGACCTCCACAACCCAGTTACTGGATAATACGATACCTCTTGGTAAGAGTGGTTGACAGACTTTCAGGCTTCTGACGATCCGTAACGACTGTCAAAGATCCACAAATGACAGCCAGCACCAATTTGCTTAACGCGCTTTCCGAGGCAGGGGGATCTCGGTATGTAAAGATTGTCACCCATTCACGGAGCGACCACGACAAGCGTAGCTTAACCTGATCGATCGACCCGTGTTGCTGTTATTACTTAGCCAGGAGCCCTTCCCCGTGACATTGAGTAACTGTTGTCATTCCTTCAATAGGTACTTACCTACATTACCTAAATTATGTCATTTTAGGCTGGGATGAAAACTGAACGTTGAAAAAAGTATCCAGACTAATCGTGTGTATTGAATAATGTTATAATATTCAATAATGTTATATTTCGTTTATTACTCTTTTTTGCTTAAAAAATACAATTTTAAATATTTCTTAAAAATATATAAAAAACATTTAAATATATAAAAAAACTTGTGGTCCGCCGTTAGGGCTGCAGAGACAGGAACCTCCACACAATACGAGCCGTATCGAGGAGTACTCCTTCTGAATCTGGCCCTTGATCCAACCGCCTAACGAGAGCCTCGAGAGATGTTGGTCGAAGCTTTCGGTCATCAGGCCGTTGCGCGTTGGCCGTTATTAATATTATAAATTCATTTTGTATATAATCATAATATTCAATGTTTATGAGGAACTTTGGCTTCTGAGTTACAAGTATAAATTATGTACTCAATTTACAATAAAATTAGACATTTAATATACAAAGCTTTTTAAATAAATAAATAAATATCCTTGGACGTTTCACACAACGCCATCTAGTCCCAAGCTAAGCAACCTAATGCTTGTGTTATGGTAACGAGATGGCTTGTAAACTACTTATATACATTTTTTTTTTGTAAATACATACATATTATAGATAGAAAAACACCCAGACTCGGAACAAATACTTGCAGGTCGTACAAATATTTGTTCCGTGCAGGAATCGAACCCGCGACATGCTGCGCAGCAGTCAATCGCTCAACCACTGCGCCAAACGTGTCGTCAAAACAGTCCGTTCAACAGATTTTGACTTCTATTGCGTTGGTGGCATGACAAATGGAAGCTGCAGTAAACAGTTGATATTGTAACCACTTTTTGAATTTAATATCCTTAAGCTTATGGAACAGAAGTCAAAATCGGTTGAACGGACTGTAAAAAAGGTTTCTTTAAATGTCTAATCTTATTGTTAATAGAGTATAGTTCAGGAGCCAGCTATTCAACCCGATTTTGACTACTACTTGTACAATCAAGTTTAGTGTATCTCCAGTGTATGTATAGTGAGTACTTGCTGTGTTTGTCTTTGTACAATAAACATATTAATATTTATTATTTAAAAAAAAATCTTTAACCATTGAAATAAAACTTTATAAGCCAAAAACACTTTGTAAAACTTCTATACCGTCAACTGGGGTGACATTGGTTAAGTTTTAGGAAACAAGCTGTAATAAAACCGTTAAAGACGGCTGAAAATTTCAAAAAAAAAAATCCCTTTCAATTGGAAGATACCTACTATAGAATAGAAATATCGAAGTACAAAAATTTACACTTACTAGATTTTAAGCAAAAAATAAAAAACTGCGCTATCAAAATTAAACTCAAAGTGGGGTTTTTTAACAAAAACACAGCAGTATCAGTCTGTTTGCTTAATACAACAATCTGCGATCACAAATCCATCCGTCCGCATAGGACCAAACCTTGATAATTACCGTCAATTCCCTTTTTTAATAGCGGCCTATACAAACAAAATTAACCATACAAATTGAGCAACTATCACCAAATATTACAACCCTCTAAAGCCTATAATAATACAGATTATAACGAACTAAAACCACATGAAACTGATCGCGAGCCGCACCTCTCTATAAATATTTATAAAGCTACATAAATATGTATGTAATCGTTAAGCGCAGACCTCGCATAATACACTGTGTTCCCCGAAAATTAATACAGGGTGGGATCCACCGTTACCAGAAATAATATGATATGTGAATTTCAAATTAAATTTCCAATTTATACGGTAGTGAAAAAAATTACTGGATTATCGTTTAATTTTCATTTTGAAGTGATGGTGGGGTGAATGGAAAATGTAGGGTGAATTTTTGAGATTAAATATTAATTTGCTTTTTGTATTTTTGTAAGTAAGCATTTATTCTGGTTCAATATTGGCCAATTGGCTTCTAGCCTCCAGTTTAATCAAGTGCAGCTGAATACTAGTATTTTATATGGAGCGACTGCCTATCTGACCTCCACAACCCAGTTACTGGGTAATACAATACCCCTTGGTAAATAAATAAATAAAATAAAATAAATAAAAAGGTTTATTCACAAGAAATATACAGAAACACATTTAAAATGTACATTACAGTTCATATGATGCAAAATCTGTATAAAAGCATATAAACCTTGTCTCATAGACTAGGATAGCCTGTATTCTAAAAGACAGTGTTCGGCCAAATAAGTGTTTTTAAATAATTAATACAAGAAATGAACGGTGTTGATGCTAATAAGCTTCTGTAATTTTATCATGTGTAGTGAAAGAAAAGTTCTGTATGTATGGTGTGTGTTATGTACGTGTGAGTTAAATGGAATGTCGTGTTACGTTTGAGTTTATGATTGGGGAATATAAGTGCCTAACTGTGTACGTTTTTAGTGTAAAGGCTGTAAGACTACTACTGCCTAGGTGATGGATTACTAGGTGATATATGTAAGCAAAGACTCCGTGTAGGCATAGTCCTTTTGTAGATATAGATATAAGACTGATTGTCAGACTTTCAGGCTTCTGAAAACCCTTAACGACTGTTAAAGATCCACGAATGACAGCTGGGACCAACAGCTTAACGTGCTTTACGAGGCACGGAGGAGTCTCGGTATTCAGATGCATCCGGTTAGACTAGAAGCCGACCCCAACGTAGTTGGGAAAAGGCTAGGCAGAATTGATTGAAACTTGTTTCCAACATTCTTTTACCACAGTCAATAAACATCTTTGTGGCAATATTCCGACCCAGGCTGTGCAATAATACATCTGATTACGTAAATTATTCGGAATATATTACGTTAAGGCGCGGCTTAAGCAGACCCAATTTACATCACATTGGTACTAAGTGTTGTGGCTTTTAGAAGAAAATATTGTTTTTGGTGGTATTGTATTACTTTTGAGCATATTTTTGGTTAGAAATAATGAACTTTTTTTCATCTATAAAATTGTTTGAGATAATGCTGTAACCTTTACACGATAGTATAATAGTTATTTATGCAACTGACGTATAATAAGGGGTATTAAAAGACGAATGCGGGTTTATCACACGAGGCGAAGCCGAGTGTGATAATAGTATCACATGAGTGTTTAATACCTAAAGTACCCGTCACGAGAAGCTATAAATTATGTAAACAAGTGTTCAGGAGTTCACAACATTTGGACCAACAAAAAAAATGAATTTGTTTAAGATTTAGTAAATTATTAAGTAACAAATATTAATTAACATATATTATTTAAGAATAATTATTCGTCAGATTCAGATGTTTCCATTTCTGTGTCAGAATCAGTGACATGTATCACGAAGCATTCGAAACTCGAATGACGCGTTTATTTCAAAATGGCGTCCCGATAGTTTACAATCCCTGCGACGGACGCGTTCCGGTACCAAGAAATACAAACGATAGCGCTTTGCGTCGTTAAAATATGATCCGACTAAATTAAATAGGTTGTTACTTTCATATAACCCGTCTATATTTCATGTCGATTGAATATGGTCAATTTATTATTATCTCGCAGTATAAAATGTTTACTTAGTAAAAGATGTTTGTTTACATAATTTATAGCTTCTCGTGACGGGTACTTTAATTATGTACAGTTGCATACAAGACTTTATCTACATCCATGTTATCAATCCTCTATAAAAGGTTCTGAAACAGTTTTTTGCAATACTAATACTCGTATCGAACATGGCGGCCGGCGTCATAGTATACGACGTGAATTCGAATAAGTTCTTTTTTTAAATTACGGCGCTGTTGTAGTGAAACGCGCGTGCATTACAATGTTCTTTTTTTGAAAACGAGTTGCATTATGAAATTCAGTACAACATTAAAACATCCGTTTGGATGCTATTATGGTTACCATGATTACTATGACACTGGCTGTTTTAATGTTGGCAATAAGCTAACTGTTTCAGAAACTTTTATAGAGAATTTATAGCATGGGTGTAGATAAAACATTGTACCTATTCTACATGTTTCTGCTTATATATTATGTATTCTATAGTGATTTGTGGTGCACAACTTGTTTTGGGGTGTAAACTATAAACGAAAACGGTAGATACAACTGTATGCGGTACAGGTCAAGTCGGCCTAAAGGGGATAACTTATGACGAATCCTTTTTTTGCTGGTCTTCGAGTTTATACCTAGGCCTTTTCTAGGTACTGGAAGGTATTCTTCTTTTATATATCATCCTTCTGCTCATATTATACTAAATTATTTTGGGCCAGTACCATACTTCTTTTTTTTCATACATTTTTCTCAGTTGCTACCCTCAGATCAACAAAAAAAGGAAGATGGAGCGAAGCGAACATCAAAAGTGAAACCACCTTTTATCTATGTGAGTGTCGAATGGTTGCCATTTTTAAAATTATTTCCCTATCATCTGGGGAATAATATTGTATGGGTAAGATAACAATAGGATTTAAATTTGTTTAATCGAATGGAGAAATTTTAAAACTGTTGGAGGAATAAACTTATTAAAAGAATAATGTTAGAAGAAATGAATTTAATATAAATAGAACCGAACAGCTTTATAAATAACAAGGAATAAAAGAAGACAAGAATAGAGTAAAGAGTACAAACCATAACTTTTTGTACATAGGTACACACCTAATAAGTATAACATACAACAAAAACGTATGGCAACACTCGCACTTTATATCACTACGTTCGCTCGTTGAGGTTTTTTGATCCAAAAGTAACCTAAACTCATAGTTTTTTTATTAAAAAAAAACCGGTCAAGAGCGAGTCTGACTCGCGCACCGAGGGTTCCGTTCCGATTTCTGAAAAAGTGTGCTATTTAGAGACATCGTTTTATTTTTCCTGTAATCTTTACATAAACTTCTATCACATAGAATAATTTCAGATTTTTATCTTTGCAAACTTAGGAGATAAGTGGGGGAAACGGTATTTTTTTTACATTTTTCATTAAATGTCGAAAACTAGGTGGCCTAAAAGAAAATTAAAAAATGTTTGGGATTTTGCAAGCAGCGCTCTTTCATATAATACCGCACATGCCCTAGTAGCCCCACTTTGAATTTTTAAGACCCTCTTTCAGTCCCTAAAAGGGACTGAAAGAGGGTCTTAAAAATTCAAAAAAAAATACAAATATTTTTACTTCTTTCTTATTTGCAAAATATTTGGGTAAACGTCATTTAAAACTGTTCCAAATTTGAAGTTGATAGCATTAGTAGTTCTTGAGATATCCAGCTGTGACAGACAGACAGACTGAGTGACACCATAAGGGTTCCTTTTTTACCATTTTGGTACGGAACCCTAAAAACGATGTAAATATCAAGTGAAAAGTGATTCCGTGAGACTTTTTATGTAATTTGCTATTGTTTTATAAGTTTTCACTACACAAGAAGGCATAATTCTCTATTTTTTTAAAGAATGTTAACTAGACGTCGACTCGTCACGTACTAAAAGCGGTGAGCACCGGAGAGTAGTTGTAAATGTGTGCGTGAGTGTGTATTTTACTGGCATGAGCATGGTTTTTGCCTTCAATTTTGATGTTCGTGGCTTTCCATCTTTCTTTTTTTGTTGATCTGAGTTGTTACCTTACTACTCATCACATTTTGTATGTTTACAGTTGAGAAAAACAAAACGATTAAGTGGTCGTAGAATGTTATGTGATCATAAACAGATCTTGTACCATTTTCTTGACATCTATTAGTACACTGTCTTCTCTTCTATCCTGCACAAAACACTACGTCATTACACACAAGTAAAACCAAGAGATTCATAATATTTTACAATACTTTCAAACATCTGCAAAACTATAATTCCCTACTTCAAACGCAATGAGGTCTTAAATAACTCTCAAACGACGAATACATTTTTACAGACAGACGGCGATGCAGGCAAATTAGAATTGCAAAGTTACAGCGGAGTAATGGAAACATCTTCTTGAAGTCCAGTGTAGTGTGAAACTAACCAATGATTCGGAAAATTAATCTCGGGTGCACTATAGAAATGGAGAAATCTGGGGACGGATACACTGAGGAATCGAAGGAACAGAGAATCGAGGGAAGGAATAGAGGAACGGCTGCTACAAGACCGTTGATATCTTAGAAAGAATTTTGTTTTCTTTTGCTTTTAAAAGTTTATCTTTCTGTTTGTTTTTATTAGAATCGGTTTGTGATAATCTTAAGAATGGATTTCTTTGATGGTTTCTTGGTAACTAAATTCAGTTTATTATAATCGATGTATTTCATTTGCTATCATTGATAGTTATCTCTTTATTTCTATAGATATTCGCCATTTGGGCATAGTGAATGGAAGAAATACTATGATAAATATTAAGATCAAAGTAATTGCTCGAATTTTGTGTCAAAATCTCTTTGTAATTTTAAATCAGAAGAAGATACGCAAATAAACACACTAATTGATTAAAAATAACGTCAACAACCTTCACGTACTTAGTAAAATACCATTTCAATATGGCGGCCAACCTCGGAGCCTAAAACTTTTTAATACAAAATATACGCACATATAAATTACAGTAAACGCAAAATTCACTTAATATCTCACTGGAGAGTACTGGAGGCCTAACATAACTCTGAACTAGTGTGGTTTTAGAGAGCCTATGTTAACGGTCTATTTTGGCAATGAATTTATTCTCATATTTAGGATTTAGAATCCAAGTGCTGGGCTTAGGGAATCTCTTTTACTTGTTATTTAATACGGTCTAGACATAACCTTATAAAGGTAACCTTTTTTAGGGTTCCGTACCAAAATGGTAAAAAAGGAACCCTTATGGTGTGACTCAGTCTGTCTGTCTGTCTATCTGTCTGTCTGTCTGTCTGTCTGTCTGTCTGTCTGTCACAGCTGGATATCTCAAGAACTACTAATGCTATCAACTTGAAATTTGGAACAGTTTTAGATGACGTTTACCCAACTATTTTGCGAATAAGAAAGAAGTTAAAAATATTTATATATTTTTTTTGTCACAGGTACTGAAAGGGGGTCTTAAAAAATCAAAGTGGGACTACTAGGGCATGTGGGGTATCATATGAAAGAGCGCTGCTTGGAAATTCTCAAACATTTTTTTTAGGCCGCATAGTTTTCGACTTTAGATGAAAAATGTAAAAGAAAATATCGTTCCCCCCCTTATCTCCGAAGTTTGCAAAGATAAAAATCTGAAATTATTCTATGTGATAGAAGTTTATGTAAAGATTTCAGGAAAAATAAAACGATGTCTCTAAATAGCACACTTTTCCAGAAATCGGAACGGAACCCTCGGTGCGCGAGTCTGACTCGCGCTTGACCGGTTTTATTTCACGGGCATAGGAAAAATCTATAGAACACCACTTGCTATGATTCTCAAGCCCCATTCTTGTTTGAAAGTTATTTATGAAAATAGACGAAAATTTACCATTTTAGCCCCCTTATCTCCGAAACTATTGAGCCTAAAGTTTTGAAAAAATACAGTGATTTTGATTTCGATTTTGACAGTTTGCGACATAGCTCCACATTGACACACCCTGCTGTTGTACCGTCGACATGATCCCATTTTGCAAGGTTGTAGTTCTATCTTCCCACTTAGGTTCAGAGGCGGTCAGAGACTTCCAAATGGGTCACAGAAGACGCTCAGTTGGCGGTATGGTATTGAGCGGGTGGAGATCTCGAGTATCCTGACTCATTTATACGATGCAATTGTAGCAACAAATGACTTGCATCGTCTAAACACTGATGGTTCAATCTTTATTGTTGCTTCAACTCATGGTGTGCCACGAGCAATTAATTCTCATCATAAATCAGTCTTTAAAAACTCCTTTAGCTTTTCCCAACTATGTTGGGGTCGGCTTCCAGTCTAACCGGATGCAGCTGAATACCAGTATTTTACATGGAGCGACTGCCTCTCTGACCTCCACAACCCACTGGGTAATACGATACCCCTTGGTAAGACTATTTGTCAGTTTCGGGCTTCTGACGACCCGTAACGATTGTCAAAGATCCACGGATGACAGCTGGGACCAACGGCTTGACATGCTTTCCGAGGCACGGCAAGCGTAGTTTAACCTGATGGATCGACCCGTGTGACTGCATTATTACTTAGCCACGAGCTCCTCAGGTATTTTGATAATATTTTCAACACATCTTGACCTATTTTCCTTTCCTCACTTTGTTTAAGTACCACCATTTCATTAACATTTTGAAAGATACATAGGTAGATTAAAAAAAACTGGACAAGTGCGTGTCGGACCACGCATAATGAAGGGTTCCGTAGTTGAAAACGAATTTATCCCTAAAATAAACTTAACATCCCAAATGTTATAATCCCAAAAAAAATTATGTGATAAAATTACAAATTGACAATTTTCAGACTTTTTCCTTTACTAGTGCTGTAAGACCTTGCTTCTTGCCAAATTTCATGATTCTAAGTCAACGGGAAACACCCCATAGGTTTTGATTTACTTGCGAGTATCAAAATATATCGCATAAATGGCCGTATTTTTTATTGCGTTGACTTAGAAGCTTGATTTTTAAAGAAGTCTAAGGAACCATAAACCTACGTATTGGACATTAATTTCAACTTGATACCTCCACGCATTCCTGAGAAAAAGGGTCTTGACAGACTGACAGACAGACGGACAGACGGACAAAGAAGTGGTCCTATAAGGGTTTAGTTTTTTCCATTTGAGGTACGGAACCCTAGAAATACTCTTTATCATAACAATATTACAAACCTTTAGAGAACTTTTAAGAATTACATTGTTTAAAAATAATATTTAATTTATAAAAAATCCTTTTAAATACCACATAGTTTTAGTAGTTAAATTCACAAATTTATTTAGTTTGTCATTCGTTAATTCACAAGACGCGATAGTTAATTTATGATAGACAATTATTTGCTAAGTTTGCTTGGACCTTGCTCAAACTATTTTCACTGTTTAATTAAATTGTGGTTATCGATCAATGCTATTCAGTAATCATCTCACCGTGAAAACTTAAGTGAAGTGAGCTTGGAGTGAGCTGTCAGTGTCATTCCACCTGATGCTAGGGATGGACCAAGCACATCTTTACAAGCATAATCGAGATTTTAATAATATTTTTTACGCTATACTAGTGATAATTTTATATTATTTCAAAGCTAGTATTTAAGTGTCTAAACATTAGGTACTATTTAGGGGGTTGTTAAATGAAATAGCAAAATAAAATTGAGTTTTGTCTGAATTTCTATTTGACTATTTTATTTTAAAACACCCGAAATAATAATGTTTAGTCACCCTACTAGCTTACAAATAATATAAAATGATTATGTTGTAAAATTAGCATAAAAATATAATTGAAATCTCGATTATGATTGTAAATATAATTTGGTCAATCCCTAGCATCCGTGGGATGACACTGACAGCTCACTCCACGCAAGTTTTCACGGTGAGATTTTTACAGAATCGACCAGCTGGCTGCGTGTTTACTCAAGTGTTTTATAAAATATCTATACCTAAATATTAAGCATTACTACGCTATTGTTTGTTATCCTGAAGAAATAAAAATAAAATAAATAAAATACATGGTTTCCGTGAAGTTTCTTGCCCGTTCTTCTCCATAGGTACCTACTACGCTTTGGAATGGGTGACTAGCTTTATCTTTTTGACTGAACGACCCCTTGACAATTCAAAATGTTACAACAATGTGCGGTCTCCACCATCAGCTGTTCCAGTGCTTGTCATGTACACTTCCACTCGAGAATAGTATCCCATTTATATTATGCCATGCATACAAAACCGGTCAAGAGCGAGTCGGACTCGCGCACCGAGGGTTCCGTTCCGATTTCTGAAAAAGTGTGGTACTTAGAGACATCGTTTTATTTTTCCTGTAATCATTACATAAACTTCTGTCACATAGAATAATTTCAGATTTTTCTCTATGCAAACTTCGGAGATAAGGGGGGGAACGGTATTTTTTTTTACATTTTTCATCAAAAGTCGAAAACTATGAGGCCTAAAAAAAATAAAAAAATAGTTTGAGACTTTGCAAACAGCGTTCTTTCATATGATACCCCACATGACCTACTAGCCCCACTTTAAATTTTTAAGACCCCTTTTCAGTCCCTGTTGCAAAAAAAATATAAATAGTTTTATTTCTTTCTTATTTGCAAAATAGTTGGGTAAACGTCATCTAAAACTATTCTAAGTTTCAAGTTGATAGCATTAGTGGCTCTTGAGATATCCAGCTGTGACAGACAGAGAGACAGACAGACAGACTGAGTCACACCATAAGGGTTCCTTTTTAACCATTTTGGTACGGAACCCTAAAACGAGCCAAAATATCTAGTCCACTACGCTCCACATTGTAAAAAATAATAGTAATAATAAAAAGTAATAACCACAGAGTAGTCAATCGTAAAAAATAGACGATTTACCATGTTCTATCATATTCATCTCTTTTCGGTTATTTTGTACGGATCCTTTGTTCAGAAAACCAGTTATAAAGGCAGGTCCACACGGCGATACGTCCCAGCAACGGACGGGCAATTCGACATTGTACAGAATGTGCGTTAATTGCTTTTTCTGCATGATCCAGTTTTATTATTTTTTGCAAGCGCTTTGCTGAAAGTAATTTTGACAGTATCGTAACATAAAGCCAGTATGTTTATTAATATTTCAAGTAAAGCGTGCTTTTTGAATGTTCGTTTTAATTCTATATAAAGCGAGCAATATTGGTTAAAGTTATTAATTTGATTATAAAGATTCTTCGGAGAACACAACGAAATATTAGAAATATTTAATCAAAATCTCTGTTATTATACTCTTTGACAAAGATGTATTTGACATTAATTGTTACCTACGTAAAATTTGTTCCAAACCCAATTTCTAAGTAAGAAAAGAAAAATACCTTAAAAGTTACTTATTGGAACCCAAAAGGACTTAATCCTGGAACATTTTAAGCCCTCGACTTTAACTTACCTTTTTACATCTCTGACATGAATGAAATAAGATGCAACTATCCAGTTGCCTCACTATCTCCCCATCTGAACAAAACGTAACCCACAGATATATTAAGGCCACTGAATAAATGAATAAAATTGTACGTGTATACGAGCCGGTATTATGTGCCATGATAGGGCACAATTCAATTCCGTTATGACTGACAGACGGAAAGGATACCGATATCAAATTAGGACGTGTTCTAATTTTAGGTGGGCTGGTTGAGGTCTTGTATGTGTTGTGCAGTGTAGTCCAAGCTTTAGCCTGATTTATGGTCTATTATTTGTGTTGATCATTATGGCTTGTCCTCCCTAAAATACAGCGAAAATAAGTTTTTTTTTTTCCATTTTTTACAGTAACTATAGCACCTTTTTGATAAAAAGAAATACACAATAATATAGAATACATAAGAAGTGATTTCATGTGTCCTGAAATCTGTTTTAGTTTGCAGAACTAAAGAAAATAAAGGCTAAACCCATGTCTATTTTTGTCTATTTTTTCGAGTTTTTACCATATTACTCCTACAGTTTTCATTAAAAGTGTTCATAAATTTATACAGTTCTTTAAAAAATAATAAGGAATGATTTCATGCGATTACATTTTTAGTTCAATACCCAAATTTTTTGTAAATCTGTAATTACTTCATATTTTGCAAGCGTTGTGTCATCGCGCTTCTCTTTCTTTTCTATGCGGTCCGACAGTGACCGCGCTTTTTACGGCGGACAAGCCTTAACATAGAATAATAATGTTACAGTAGTTTATGTTCATAGAAAACGGCCAAAACGACGCGCTTTGAAATCTCAGTATATACCAGTACAAAACAGTTCGAGTAATAAACCCTCTACAGCAACTGTATCGTCGTTTGTTGCTGGTGATGCTATGCTTGCAAATGATAATAATAATATAATAATATCCTTGGACATTTCACACAACGCCATCTAGTCCCAAGCTAAGCAACCTAATGCTTGTGTTATGGTAACGAGATGGCTGATAAACTACTACACATTTTTTTTTTTGTAAATACATAGCCGAGGGGTGAAAGGCTATTTGTTTGAAGCGACATTTTGGACGATAATGAGTTATATACATATTCGGATTCAGCAAATTTTTCTGCGTCGGCCGAACCGGGTTTCGTACAATTCTGAGCACTTTTGTGGCGCTTAAAACAATGCAATTTTAGTGCATAATTCTCAAACATGATGTATGATCCGACATCAAATTTGCCACATTTTTTAGTATTTCATTTAAGCTGTACACAAAAACAGAGAATCGGAGCATAAGCCGGTATTCTCGTCTTAAAATTTCAGTTTGATGGCAGATAAATCCTTTTTCGATATAGCTAACTTTAGACGAAAAGTCCCTTCATACATTTTGCTTACGACTACTTACACTATGCAATGTCGCTTCAACCTTTTTGCCGTCAGCCAAATTCATTAAGACATGTCGGTTCAACCCTTTTCGCTGCAACTGTTTTGCACTCTGTTTGGAACTTCAAACAATATTTCTGTTCTCAAAACTGGGTTCCTTAGTCGCTTGAACAGTTTGTTATTATCCACATTTTTTAAATACGTCACTTAAGATAAATCTAATACCAAGTGGTTACATTAAAATCATTTTTTCCTATATCATAATATAAATAGTTTGTCTTTTAAACCATTCAATTTTAATACGACAATAACAATCTATGTAATTTAAAACAAATAAATGTTGGCATAGTTTTCGTAAACCATGGCAGTATTATTACTGTCCCGCCCCGCGCGGGCGCGTCAGTCAGTCGTGAGTGTGGCGGGAGACAGGATGCGCGCTGTTTTAGTTTGGGATAAGACCGAATAGAATAAGCTTGTAAGTATGATAACTTTAATATTGTGTCTATAAATTAATTATGTTTTAATGTAAATAGCAGATTGCGAATGTTTGTGTATTACATAGTAACTACCTGCCGAGCTGCCTGCTGTACTAACTACCTTCCTACTTAATAGGTGAATAACGGTTACTGTTTAAATATACGCACTGAATTATTTGTAATGCTGTACTAATTCTTAAATTTAAAATATGAAATTTACTGGCTAGCAACAACAGGCAGCAACAACTGAATCTACGGTAGAAGTTTGTGTCATGATGTTCCTTCTATTAGAAGTAATTTTATTTATTTTATCCGTAAAAAAATAAAACACACTCATATTTACCACTGAAACTTTCGATTTGATGCTGTGAAACAATTTTTTTCAGTATGACGAAGAATTCCAAAAATTTGACGAAGATAACATAAACCCAATGAATAAACCTACAAAAATATTAAAATTAGAAGAACACGAACAAAACACCAAAAATCCAAATAATGTTGATCAAGTAATCGCAAAACACATGGCCCAAGACACAGTAATTGAAATGAGCGATAAAAATTTAACAAACAGTAATGAAAGCTTTCAACAAACGCTAACAGAAATTGTACCGGAAAAAGAAATGGATATATTAAGGAAATCCTTGGAGGAGGACAATAATGCTGAAGAAATTACAACGGATATACCAAATCAAGCAGAAGACGCTCCTAAAAAAGTAAGAAAAAGCAAGCGTGCCGTGATTCAAAAAAGCTATTTAGATTTTATGAGCGAAGATGAAGACTTTGTCTGGGACTCGACTTCTTGGGAAGGGACGAGTCCTCAAGTGATGAAGATCAACCAAAGAAAAAAAAAAACAGTAAACGCAGAAGATGGGAAAGTAGGAGAGTCGAGTTTAAAGAAAAAAAAGGAAAATAAGGCAAAGAAACGAAAAGATTCTAGATCAAAAGGTGAATGTTATGTTAAGAAAGATGGTTCTGCTATGAAGGAAAGACAGCTAAAACCAAACCCATGCATAGGAAAAAGCTGTCCCTGGAAGTGTAGTGAAATAGACGAAGAAAAAAGGACATGAATATTTGATTATTTTTGGGGATTATCCAATCAGAGAAAAAAGGACTGGTTAATTGCTATGTCCTCTAAACAAGAGATCTAAACATTCCAGATATAGGACCAATACTTTTAAATATTTTATAAATGACGGATATGGTCGTCGTCAGGTTTGTTCTAAATTCTTGATCAGTACGCTAGACGTTACCCAAAGATTCGTTTACTACACCTTGACAAATGTATCCCAGGGAATATCAAAAGAAGATGGGAGAGGAAGGTGTGTTCCAGCCAACAAAACTCCAGACAATGTAAGGGAATCGGCAAAAACCTTCATTAAAAGCTTACCTGCACTACCATCGCATTCTTGCCGCAAGGATAGTACAAGGCTGTACCTCCCAACCGAATTTAAAAACATCAAAAATCTGTAGGTATCGTATCTATAAAGAGGATCAAACTAGTAAAGGAGAACTGTCTTGAGTGAAAAATCTTTCGACAAATATTTAATACTGATTTTAATGTAGAGTTTCACGTATACCTAGGAAGAATAAATGCATAAAATGTTTGCGTTTTGAAGGCCAGAATCCATCTGAATGTCCCGAACTGCAGGCCCATTTAGAAGAAAAACAAGCATCAAAACAACGCCAGGAATGTCATAGAGAATTAGGCAAAAAAAAACCCTACTATTTTGTGTGCATCTTTTGATCTCCAGAAGGTTCTCAACACTCCCCATGGGAACAGTATGCTGTTTTTTTACTCCCGAAAATATACGGTTTATAATTTATGCTTTTATGAAAGTATAACAAGAAATGGTTTCTGTTTTGTCTGGGGAGAAACAGAAACTAGCCCGAAAAGAGCCAGCACCTTATTATGTCGAAAATCTTACACATACTGATTTCAAAAACTTTGAAGAGTTCTCCGATACATATTTCATGGGAAACCTGGTTGGAAAAATTAGCAAAATCCGAACGGCGACATTTAAAAAATCTACTCCAAATGAAACTAAAATTAAGTATACTATGAAGAATGATGCACTGGAAGAAAAGATACCAATACATGCTAAACCTAAGAGTCTCAATCTCAAATATAAAACTTCGTTAGCAATTAACGATCTTATTAAGACTGAGTGTTTAAGTTAAAGATACGTAATAAAAAAATTCTAATTAACAGAACTTTTTTTTTTATTCCTGACATAGTAATTATTCACCCATACTACAACCTCTTAACTTACTTTAAATCTGACATTATTATCTCTTATCAACAACCAAGTTATATAAACTCCTTTTGAAACCTGAGACATCAAACAACTCATTAAGAATGTTCATCGTTGCTTAAGCCAACTTGCCTGTATCGTTAACAAAACCCAATTGGTAGTTAAACAAAATAGCCTATTCCTATTATTATTGAGTAAAGTCGATTCAATCATTTTGCTTTCTCCTGCAAAGTACTGTAAAGTCACTTAAACCATTTTGCCTGCTGCTGATTAGTGACAATGTTGGAAGTTGAATCATTTTTCTTTACTCTAAAAATAAGGCGATACAGATCATTTTGTATTAAGCGACATTTATCTTCGAACGCATAACTGTTTTTTTATTAAAAATTATAGCAAAACATTAAGGGATTTTTTTGCAATAAAGATTTGCGATCCCCATTAAAGTAAGAGCAGTAGTTTTTTCATAACGATTTTTTTTCCAAAGGGAATTGACCAGTTTGTTAGGGTGCTCTGGCTTGACGTGGACATTAAGTATAATAATAAATGAATTGTGTTTTTAATATTTCATTCCTAGTAGAAACGAAATATTATAATAAAGTTGCAGGAAGTTACAAAAATGTACCATATTTAGCATTTGTAATATTGTGATCTCGTCGCTGAGAAACGTCTAATAGGAGTATTTATTTTCTTAATTATAATAAAAATGAGTGTTTCTTTTTTAATATTAATTATTCTCGTTTATTGTAGTTATATTAACTAACATATTTGTGCAACAGTTACAACTTAGAGGACTATTAGTGGATAAAATAAAACAAGCGCTATTATTTCTTACGGTTTTAATCTGAATCATAAATGATTAAAATATTATCTAAAAACTGGGCGGGCGGCGTAATATTATTCTCGTGCCTTGCCCAGCTTAAATACCACATTAAGGTCATGACGTGAGCACAGCAACCTACCGTTCTTCGGCCTACAAGGCAATTGCAATAATACTGAATGATTGCTTCTCTGCCCTGTTGATTATTATTATATAAAATATAAACAAAATATGTTTTTCGGCTTATGTGCCTGCTTTGTATTTTGCCTCTTAATAATGAACAATTGCCTGCCAATGGTAAACCTTCTAGGAGGTTGCTGGCTCTGTCCGTGCTTATTCCAATAGTATAGGAACCATCATTCCTAATAAATGTTCTCCATAATATGATCGTGCCTGTTTCAACTGGTATGTTCCGCAACCAAATAAAATAAGTTCACTGTAAGTCAGTCTTGGGAATGATACATTATTTATGTTTACATTTATATTTAAAAAATGTGTGTGTCTTCTATTTAAATTATTCTGTATCACAAAATCAGCAAGTGTGTTATTCATATACAGTCTCTCATTCACTATTTCTAGAATTTGACCTGCATCTACTCTATCACTGATCCTTAGGTGAAACTTATTTATCAACACAGCAGCCTCGTCTCTAAATTCATGCAACATAATATTGGCATCAGATGTTGTTGCTGGATAAGGGCCTAATACATCTATAATGTATCCATCGGAACATACCATTAGGAGTGGCTTGATTAGGTTCCTATACTTGTGTAAGGAATAAGTATTCTTTTGATATAGATAGTTTGAACTCTTTTGAACATACAAGTATGTACCATCAATTATAACAAATGGTTTTCTGTCATCACCACCAAACAGACCATTTGGGATTATAAGATTTCTATTTGCTATTTCTGCCCTTGTAATATGATTTATTCCCAAGTTACGGGGAATAAAATCCTCATTTAGAATGTCACGAGCTTTGCCCATTAGTCTGTTCAATGTTGATCGCGGGATGTTCAGCAATGATGAAATTCTTTCATCGCTGTCCCCAGTTCGTAGTTTAATTAAATAAGCAGTAAGAGCCAATGAACCATTGCGCATCTCAGATAACCTTGGAAGATCTGCTTTTAGATTAATAAATTGATGTTTGGACAGCCCTATCCAGAAATGAACCAAATCATCAGATATTGTCTCAATGTCATGGAAGTCAAATGTCCGATTTCTTTCTTTGACAAATGTAGCAAAGTCCTGAACATGTTCTACTGTAAAAGTGTGGTTAGGATTTAAAATATTTGTTAATAGTTCATCCCAATCATTATTCAATAAATGAAAACTGCATATTCTGCAGTTTTTCGGAACATAAAAATTAAAATCTGTGAATAACTTCACCCTGAGCCATGTTGGGACAGTCAATCGCTGCGGTGATTCACAATCTGTACAAAAACAATGGCCTTGTGTATCTGGTGCTCGAGAATAATCCGGTAGGTTAATTGTTTCTGTTGACGCGGCTGGTTCATTAACAGCTACTGGAGCAAGAACTGGAACTCTGTCAGCTCGCTGCCAACACGGATGGCAGATTCGATCTGATCCATGAACCTTTAACAAAATAATTCTAAATTAGTGGCATTTCAATACATTAATTACTTCTCTTCTATACACATGCCTTTTCCCAACTATGTTGGGGTCGGCTTCCAATCTAACTGCATGCAGCTGAATACCTGTATTTTACATGGAACAACTGCCTATCTGACTTCCACAACCCAGTTACTGGGTAATACAATAAATAATCCTTGGTAAGACCAGTTGTCAGAATTTCGGGCTTCTGATGACCCGTAACAACTGTCAAAGATCCATAAATGATAGCCAGGACCAACGGATTAACATACTATCTAAGACACGGAGAGTTCTTGGTATGTAAAGACGGTCACCCATCCACGGACCAACCGCGGCAAGCGTAGCTTAACGTGATCACTCGACTTGTGCGGCTGTTATTACTTAGCCACAAACCCCAAATAATATATCTTAACCATAATACATAAAAGTTAATCTGTGCTCACCTGCCGTGGTGCTATCCACTCGCTAATCACATTTCTTATGTGTGTTTCTCTTTCTGTATTTGTATGCAGAACATGGGATCTGGTACGCAATACAGAACATTGGCAGTTGACACATAGTTGTCGATGATGACCACTACTTGTGCTTGGTTCATTTTCTAGTACCGTTGAGTAATTAAATGCCAACATCCAGCATGAATGACAGACCAAGCTGTGGGCTGTTACCTGTAAATAAGACAAGCATTTATAAATGCAGTTTGTTTAGACAATAGGCATAATTAATATAGTAATAATTAATTCAGAAACAGAAATGATATTAAACAAGACAACTGAGTTTGTTTCAGACAAGCAGTCAGTTATGAGATATCGGACGCTCTAGTATGGGCTATTTTATATATAAGTGCCTACTGAAATCGTAAAAGAGTTTGTGAAAACCTATTTATTTTAATTACACATGTTTGAGTTTTGAAAATAGACTTACGATTTGAGGAGCGGTCTATTGTTGAATAGGTAGTTGCTTGTATTTCAACGAGCTCCAGAGTGCGTCTTCTGCGATGCGTAATATCGATGCCACAATTAACACATATCGCAATTCTTCCTCATAATTAACATTCCCACGCGAGGAAGCCAGACGATGCGCAGGAGTGTCCGAGTTCGTGCCAAGGTTGTCGCTTAGAGCAGGTTCAATGTCCAAAATAATGCCAGGATCAACGTTAGAAGCAGAATCGGTGTCCAAAAGTAAGGCCGGGTCTTCGTAAGGTGCGGTATCGGAATCCATTATAACAAAAACAAACGTTCGCAAAAAAAACAACACGAGACAACATTCACAACACGGTAGCAAACAATCAAACAATGTAGCAAACATAGACTATTCGTAGCAAAGCAAATTGTAGTTTTTTTTCCGACTTTCAGTAATTGTTGACAGATGACGCAGTTAGTGTTGCCAGGTAATAAAAAAATATGTTTAACAATAATCGTTTTTTCATTTCATAATCGAGTCTACAATCGTAGAAATATAAATATTTTGATAGTTTTCATCTAATCACTGATAAAGAAGCTTGCAAAATGGTCCAAATCATTTAATCAGTAAACGTGCTTCACAAAGAACCACATTTTATACTCAAACGCATGAAATCGATTATTTTATCGATTAGAAACTGAAATCACATAATTTTTTACGTGGTAACCCAGAACCTAAGCCACCGAGAGCCTGCAACCAAAAAATGGCGAATTGGCGTTGCATTGCGCGTGCAATCGGCGTGAATACTTTTAATACAACTTTTTTTACATAAAACTTTCCTGCGACGAGGATTGCAAAAATATTTATTTTATAATTAATTATGATTATTTGATAGAATACTTTTTACTGAACAGCTTGTTCACGTTAAGCCGAAAATGGCGATTCCCTTTTGAATCTTTAAATGGCTCTCCTGTAAAGTTCGTAAAATGTCGCTTCAAATAAATAGCCTTTCACCCCTCGATACATATTATAGATAGAAAACACCCAGACTCGGAACAAATACTTGTAGGTCGTACAAATATTTGTTCCGTGCGGGAATCGAACCAGCGACATGCTGCGCAGAAGTCAAACGCTCAACCACTGCGCCAACCGTGTCGTCATGATCCAACATCGCGCAATCAGAGTTTACTGCGCGACTAGCATTATATACAACGTCCCGACATCAACCGTGGGGCAGTTGCCCACCAGACAAAACGCCCTCCCTTTTCTATGGAGGATGAGTGAACTTTACACCCTGTTCCTCATGCCTCCATAATTATCCTCAATGGAACTCGGTTTTGCATGCACATTTAAAACTGTCACGCATAACCTAGAGTGTGTGGCTTGCTTTATGCGAATTATACCAAATTATATAAAATTTCCTCACATAACACTTGCTATAATATGTATGTACTATACAATAATATTCTCTTTGTATCTCCTATAATCATTCATAAGATTTATTACCAAATCAGTATGAAAATGATATTCATATTATGCCTACATACACAATGTTATATGAAACAGACTATTGTTTTATTTTTAAACGTTCTTATGTAACAGTATTGAACGGTGAATCTTTCGGCAAACTGAACGGATGGTTCTGACATCGCCGAGTCACTATCTACTGTACATCATTATATATTATTTATAGTGTTACTATGGTTATGTAAGTCTATAATAATCATCGTATCATAATAGTACCTACCAGAGGCTTCTGTTTGATGCAAGTATTAAAGTATTAGTAGGTATTGTTCACTGGAAGTATAAAATTATCATCGATTCAAAATCAATCTGCCTAGCCTTTTCCCAACTATGTTGAAGTCGGCGTCCAGTGTAACCGGATGCAGCTTAATACTAGTATTTTATATGGAGCGACTGCCTATCTGACTTCCACAATCAAATTACTGGGTTAATACGATACCCCTTGGTAAGACTGGTTGTCAGACTATCGGGCTTCTAACGACCCGTGCCTATTAACGACTGTCAAAGATCCAAGAATGACAGCCACTAACGGCTTAACGTGCTTTCCGAGGCACGGAGGAGTCTCGGTATGTAAAAATGGTCAGCCATCTACGGAACAACCCCGGCAAGCGTAGCTTAACCTGATGGATCGACGCGTACGACTGTGATGACTTATTCACGAGCTTCTCGATTTTGAAGCTTTAAATCAACAAACAAACATACATAAACTCTTGCCTTCTTCAGTACAAAACAAGCAAAAACCACCACCACCACCCACCATCACCACCACCACCACCACCACCACCACCACCACCACCTGGAGGATCGCCACCTGCTACGATCCTCTAAGTGTACATAGGTACTGCTTTTGCCTCGTTTACGTTCAGGTCATACACGCACGCCGGTTGCTAGTACTACACTCCTGACCTTGCTGAAGAACATCAGGCGTTCAGTAATTTGTGCCCCCCTTATGTATGATGTATGTATCTATGTGTAGGTACGTCTGACCTTTGCCAAAATAAGAAAGTTTTATCTATTGAATCAAAAATAAATCTTTTAACAGTGAAACCCGAAACCAAGTCAAAATTCTTACACAGAAAAAATTAAAAAATAATAATTAATAAAAAAAATAAAAATTATATTTTATATTATAATAAAACTAATTAATAATTAAAAATAATAGTACTAATAGAATAATAGAATGAATAGTATTTTTTTAATATTAAGTACTTATATTGTTATTTTATTAATTTATTTGTTTAATTCTTCACGAACCAATACCTTCATAGCCTTTTTAGTAACTGGATAGGTAATTAAAAGGTCCTTAAAACCACTTTCCTTAACAAAAATCACGCCCCTTAGACGTTGTCTATAATTAAACAATTTTCAAGTCTACGAGAAAGGAATAGCCCGTTAATATAAAAGTAGGAACATAAATAAAGCTTAGGTTCCAACGTCGCGCGTCGGCTAGTGCCTCGAGCACGGTGACAAGGCAAAGCCTGTTTAATACCACACCCTTCGTAGTTAAAAGCTCCTTTCGATACGAAGATGTAGTTCAAAGTGTTTTAAAAGATAATGTTATGTATTTTACGCTAGGGTTGTTTTAATTTTGTAGAAAGGTTAGGTATAATGGCAGATGTATTTGGAATTTATGTTAATGGTTAGTATTAAATGATATAGATATATTATTCACATTAAATGTATGATAGAGATATAATGATAGAGATATTATTCACATTAAATGTATGAAAGACGACGTCGGTAAGGTTCTGTCAAAAGATGAGGAAATAAAAGAACGATGGAAGACTTATTTTGAAAAACTAATGAACGAAGAGAATGAATGGAATGGTCTGCTCAAAGAGGTACAAGTAAATATGGGTTTGGTGAGGGAAATTAGCATGGATGAAGTCAGAAAGGCAGTTCAAAGTATGAAAAATGGAAAGGCTCTGGGCCCAGATGATATACCAGCAGAAGTATGGAAGTGCTTAAAAGAAGATGGATGTATGTGGCTGACTTTATTCTTCAATAAGTTGTTGCATGAAGGAGGGATTCCACAAGAATGGTGCAATAGTTCGCTAGTGCCCATTTACAAGAACAAAGGTGATGTACAGGACTGCAACAACTATCGAGGAATAAAGCTCATGTCACATAGTATGAAGGTATGGGAGAAAGTAATAGAGAAAAGACTGCGAGAGGAGAGTGAAATTACCCCGAACCAGTTTGGGTTTATGCCAGGTCGAGGAACAATGGACGCCACTTTTGCACTCCGCCAATTGTGCGAGAAGTACAGACGTGCACACAAGAACTTGCACATGGTGTTCATTGATCTGGAGAAAGCGTATGATAGGGTACCTCGGGATGTGTTGTGGTGGGCCCTGAAAGAGAAAGGTTTGCCCGGGAAGTACGTAGAGTTAATTCGTGCTATGTACAGTCAAACTCGTACCTACGTCCGGTCGGCTGCTGGCAATACCGACGAGTTCAATGTGGCTGTTGGCTTGCACCAAGGGTCTGCTTTAAGTCCTTACCTCTTCCTGTTGATTATGGATGCTCTGACGTCGAATCTACAGGAAGAGGCACCCTGGTGCATGCTGTTTGCCGATGACATTGTTCTTGTCGGTGAAGATGTACCTGAGATTCGGAGCAGATTGGAGAAATGGCAACAGAAGCTGGAGAATGTTGGCTTGAAAATCAGCAGAACCAAAACCGAATACATGTTCTGCGATTTTGGCGGTATCTCCAGTGCTGGAGCCATAGCGCTTGATGGCGCGCTTCTCCCAGTCTGCTCCGACTTTCGGTATCTCGGTTCACTCGTCCAAAGCGATGGCGAAGTAGATCGGACGGTTAAGCACAGAATTAACACTGGATGGATGAAATGGCGGCAGGTCACGGGAACAATCTGCGACTCCCGCATTCCCCTTAAACTTAAGGGGAAGATATATAAAACAATGGTTAGACCTGCTGTCTTGTATGGATCAGAATGTTGGGCCACAAAAGGGATGAATGAAAAGCAACTGCATGCAACTGAGATGAGAATGCTAAGAGGAATGTGTGGTGTTACACGAATGGATAGAATAAGAAATGAGTACATAAGAGGAAGTTTGAAAGTGGCACCGGTGACTGAAAAGTTGTGCGGAAATCGGTTGTCATGGTATGGGCATGTGATGCGGAGGAATGAGGAAAATGTGGTGAGGAAAGTTTTGAGTATGAATGTCGATGGCTATAAGAGTAGGGGAAGACCAAAGAAACGATGGATGGACTGTGTGAAAGATGACATGGCTAGAAAGGGTGTGACTACCGAGATGACGACTAATAGAGAAGTATGGAAAAAAAGGACATGTTGCGCCGACCCCAAATAAATTGGGATAAGGGCAGGAGAATGATGATGGTTAGTATTAAATGAACTTAGAAGATCTTATTTGTTAACATTTTATAAGCTGCAGCTTAATTGGTGTAAGAAATCAAAACTTTTCTATTGTTATTGAGTTTACGCAAACTTTACTCTTAATAAAGGCTTCAAACAATTGCTGGATAGTTTAACTAAACAAAGGTATTTTAATCATCTAAAATTTCGTGAATTTCAACACTCCAAATTATAACACTACAATAGAAATACCTGCACAAGCTATAATCAAATCACGGGTAGCCAAACCAAATTACACGGACAAACATATCCATGAACATGTTTATATTACAAAATAGGTCGTCGCAGCACATATTTCACAAACACAGAATACTACCAATAATGCGCTATTTGCGGTTGGCTGGCCACAGCAAATCCCTTGCGAGGCGCGCAAATTTATACGTCATCAAAGCCCCTACATACTGTGAGCCGCTAGGCAAGGCACGCTCGTATACTCCTAGCTTTATTATTTGAGAACTAAAATATTTGGGATTATGTTGCTCATTTTATTTTTTCTTTTTGCTTACCGTTTTAGTTATATCGGCCTTTGGTCTTGATGGAAAATATTATATCTAATATTACACACTAACAACAGTTTATATGTATTTACACTAGCTTCCACCCGCGGGTTCACCCGCGTGGTATATCGATAAAAAGTATCTTATGGCCTTTTCCAGGTTTCAAAATATATCCATACCAAATTTCATCAAAATCGATTCAGCAGTTTAGCCGTAAAAGCGTAACAAACAAACAAAAAAAATTAAATCTATTCTCTTTATAATATTATTTTAGATAATCAAGTAGATGATTTAAAAAAATTGTATAATTTACTTGCTAATATTCTGAGCTAATCACAGTACAAAGACCGCCTATTAAAATGATCTTCTCATAAATCAACTTTTACGACACCCACGAGGTGAGCCTAGCCGTAACCCGACCGGTTATAGCCGTAACCACCTCACGAGCCACACCCTATCATCACATTCATCATGACCTTAAGGCGCCTATCCCACTGCTGACGATTAGCGAGAAGCTGGTAGAGCTAGCAACTAGAAGCGAGTTGGCGGGCAACGAGCAGCGAGTGCGTGACGGGGACGCGCGATTACTCGCTGGTGAACACGCGCAAGTCTCTCAGCAATTATTCTGCCCGCCAAGGGAGCTTCACTGAGCGATTATTCTTGTTGATAACTATTCAATCTGCCTAGCCTTTTCCCAACTATATTGGGGTTGGCTTCCAGTCTAACCGGATTCAGCTGAATACCAGTATTTTACATGGAAGGAATGCCTATCTGACCTCCACAACCCAGTAACTGGGTAATACGACACCTCTTGGTAAGACTGGTTGTCAGACTTTCGGGCTTCTGACCACCCGTAACGACTGTCAAAGATCCACGAATGACAGCCGGGACCAACGGTTTAAAAAACGTGCTTTCCGAGGCACGGAGGAGTCTCAGTATGTAAAGATGGTCACCCATCCACTGACCAACCCCGGCAAGCGTAGCTTAAGCTGATGGATTGACCCGTGCGGCTGTTATTACTTAGCCACGAGCTCCTCTCGCTCGTTGATAGCTCTTGTCGCTGCGATAAACGAGTACTCGTCGCCGGTGTGAACAGTCAGTGATTAACTATTAAAATATTATGACGTATCTCTTTTAACTACACGACACCTACAATCTTTTGTACGCTTCTTGAGTGAAAATTGTCGATAGCTAGACGCTCCTCGTCGGCGATGGGGCGGTGGGTCAGGTGCCTTAGGGCTGGCGCGCACTAACGGCACGCCAAGGGATTTTGTTGCGAGGATTATAAAAATATATACTTACTAACATAATAAAGCCTTGCCTTTGGTCTCCCTCTGCATTTGTGTGTCATCAAGGTGGAAGGACGAGATAGAGACCGTCGGAACCAGAAATTGGTCTATTCTCGCAAGGAATCGCGACGAGTGGCAATCTCTAGAGTAGGCCTTCACCCGAGGAGGGGTCCAGTCGGCATGTATATTGGACTAACAATATCCACACCCATTTCTATATGTATATGTGAATGCAAAATGGTAAAGGCTTCTTATTTATTAATATATTAATGCTGAAGAGTTTGTTTAGACGCGCCAATCTCTGGAACTACCAGTCGGATTTGTAAAATTCTTTTTGCATTTGATAGCCCAATTCTTGAGGAAAGCTATAAGGTATTTAATATTACGCTAAGGCCCTTAGGAGCCGAGCATAAATAAAATAAGTAAGAAAGAACACTAAACGAAAATGAAGTAATAGCGCGGGCAGGAATTGCTTTCACGCGGACGAAAACGCGGGCAGAAGATAGTATAACATAATAGTATGACAATAAAATTGAAATTACAACGGTAACGATGCCGCGGTATCCTTAGGCATGCCACGATGTCGCATCACTGAATTGCAATTCAAAATTTTGTCGTCATATTATAGTATCTATTTATTATACTACATCACTTACTACATTACTACACTTACACTTTTCATCCATTTTTATTATCTTTTATAAAGATTCACATTCATATATTGCGAATTGGTCTAAAACAATTCGTTTTCTATAAATTTTTCATTGTTATGACACTTACGTCAGGTTGTCAAGCTGTCATTATTTTTTTCTTCTATCTAACTATCTTTCATAGAGTTTCATAATGGCATAGACTATGAACGTTTCTTTTGATTTATGTAATCTAAATTCTTTTATCAATATGTTAGGTCAAATATTGTATTTTATAGATAATTTTGATTTATTATTGAATAGCTGTATCTTAAATTACTTTTATAAAATTAATGCACACACACTTGAAATTCATCGAAGAGGTTAGAGGTTTTTCAACGTATATTACTGGCAGATTCAAGCATTGACTGTGGCGTTTGGCATTCTGATGACGGAAAGCTTCAAATGTGGAAAGGATCTGAAAATTGAAAGACGATTTCGAAAAACGCTGATGAATCGATGGGTGGAAGACTCGGAGACTGGTCAGTTCTGCTCCGGAAGCTATAAACGAAACATCTCCTAAAAGTATTCTTCGACCGGGAAAATTGATTCCGTGACTAAAACTTACCCGACTGCGGACGATCCCTAAAGGAGGGTTATAGAAATGAAATGAAATGAAATGAAATTAAATGAAATGAAATGAAATGAAATTGTTTATTCTGTAAATATGATATCGAAATCACTTTTACACGTCATAAGAAAATAACCATTAATTTATCGGAGCGATTCAATTCAAAATCTTCCTCTTCCAAACTATCCGTGCGTGTTTGCCTAACCTGGACTTACTCAAATTACTACTTCAAGCTAACCTCTATATTCCTAAATAACTGTGTGTGTTAGGTAGGATGTGTTTTTTAAAAACCGGTCTGTATTTTTTATCTTTTAATATTTAATATATATTGTTTCAAGTCTTACTTTAGCCCCCTTTTATTTCTATAGGCTAGTAGATTTGTTACAGTCTGGCGCCCAATATAAAATCAAAGCTAGCCCTTTCAAATCTTTTTCAAAATTCTAAAATAAACTATCTCTAGTACTATTTCTTTTCGGACTCTTATTTGGCTTAGTCTCTTTTTTGTTACATGTATTAGGTTCTAGGTAGGTCTAATACTAACTTACTTTCCTCTTCAGCACATACTTAACAAACTTATACTACACCCCCACACACATTCCTTTACCCACTGGTAATTGGCATCCATTCTTTGCTTGCGAGTGTTCTTAAAACCATTCGTGGTCACTTTCAAGTTGAGTTTGGCTTACTCTACAACGTATTATAGGAGAATATCCTGTAATCGTTACCACCTACACATAACTCTCTACTTCTAAATCATTATTCTGCACCCCACACACTTGCACACCACTACGTTTACCCACTGGTAATCATACCCATTCTTCGCTTGTGAGTGTTCTTAAAACCATCCGTGGTCACTTACAAGTTGGGGTTTGGTTTACTCTTCGACGTACTATAGGAGAATATCCTATAGTCGTTTATACAAACCTAATATATATATATAACACCTATTACAAATACTTTACTATTCTACACTCTTACACACATAAACTTTCGATGTGCCTCTGTGCCTTTCTTTTTGTTTGTGGTTATTTTATAGTCGCATCATTAATCCGGATCCTCTAGGAGTCCTCTTAACGCTTTAGGAGACATCTAAACCCTCTAGGAGACCTCTAAACCCTCTAGGAGACCTCTAAACCCTCTAGGATTCCTCTTAAACCCTCTGGGAGACCTCTTAAACCCTCTGGGAGACCTCTTAAACCCTCTAGGAGACCTCTTAGACCTCTTATATACTAAGGGACCTCTTATATACTAAGGGATCTATACAAACCTAATATATATATAACACCTATTACAAATACTTTACTATTCTACACTCTTACACACATAAACTTTCGATGTGCCTCTGTGCCTTTCTTTTTGTTTGTGGTTATTTTATAGTCGCATCATTAATTCGGATCCTCTAGGAGTCCTCTTAACGCTTTAGGAGACATCTAAACCCTCTAGGAGACCTCTAAACCCTCTAGGAGACCTCTAAACCCTCTAGGATTCCTCTTAAACCCTCTGGGAGACCTCTTAAACCCTCTGGGAGACCTCTTAAACCCTCTAGGAGACCTCTTAGACCTCTTATATACTAAGGGACCTCTTATATACTAAGGGATCTCCTCTATACTAAGGGACCTCTTCTATACTAAGGGACTCTTCTATACTAAGGGACCTCTTATGTACTAAGGGACCTCTTATATGCTGATGCTGAGGGACCCTCTTAAACTCTCTTGAGTCGTCTTTAGCACTCACTCTCTTGTGTCGTCTTTAGCACTCACTCTCTTTGAGTCGTCTTTTGCACTCATTAACCCTTACTTACCTCCCTTTAAAATATTTTAATCCTATTTAACATTAATCTTTAACCAAGGATAGAATTATTTTCTTTGAACTTTTAAACAACTTCCCAGGACTTTTTAGAAATCTTTTCTCTTTTGAGATATTTTCTTTAATTTATTACTTGAATATTTTTTTTTAAACTTATTATTTCACCCTTCAACATTAAAATACTCCCTCTCTCATTTTAAACTATTCGGTAAAAACTTATTCCACCTTTTTCTTTTTGAGCGGTAGCAACTCCCTAAATAAGCCTCTAATGCATTTTTTTTTCTTTTTGGAGCGGTAGCAACTCTCTAAATAAGCCTCTAATGCATTATTTTCTGAGCGGTAGCAACTCCCTAAATAAGCCCCTAATGCATTTTTTATTTTCTTTCTGAGCGGTAGCAACTCATTAAACAAGCCCCTAATGCATTCTCTATCCTTAGAGGTATTCTTATATCCTCTAATTCTTAAACTCAAGTCTCCCTTGAGCCTTTCTTAAACTTGAACTCTAACTAACGAGTTCTCTCTCTTAAACTAAGTTTTCTTAAACTTGGGTTATTCTTAAACTCAAACTAACTTGAGTTTTCTCTCTTAAACTTAAGTTTTCTTAAACTTGAGGTTTTTCTTAAACCTTGAATCTCTTGGAGCGGTTAACAACTCCATAAAAATAAGCCCTTGTTAAATATATTTTATTAATGGTTTTAGACGTGAGCGGATTACAACTCCGAAAATAAGCCTACTGTTATTGATTTATCAGGTTGAGTAGTGATCATTGAATGTGAATCCTACCTGACCTAACTACGTAAGATGTCGGTGTGATTGAATGAAGTATGTACGTTTTGTGAATGCTGTAATATTTTTAACCTTCAAAATTTTCAATTGAGTTGAAAATTTTCTCGGGGTTGATGGGGAAATATAGTATCTATTTATTATACTACATCACTTACTACATTACTACACTTACACTTTTCATCCATTTTTATTATCTTTTATAAAGATTCACATTCATATATTGCGAATTGGTCTAAAACAATTCGTTTTCTATAAATTTTTCATTGTTATGACACTTACGTCAGGTTGTCAAGCTGTCATTATTTTTTTCTTCTATCTAACTATCTTTCATAGAGTTTCATAATGGCATAGACTATGAACGTTTCTTTTGATTTATGTAATCTAAATTCTTTTATCAATATGTTAGGTCAAATATTGTATTTTATAGATAATTTTGATTTATTATTGAATAGCTGTATCTTAAATTACTTTTATAAAATTAATGCACACACACTTGAAATTCATCGAAGAGGTTAGAGGTTTTTCAACGTATATTACTGGCAGATTCAAGCATTGACTGTGGCGTTTGGCATTCTGATGACGGAAAGCTTCAAATGTGGAAAGGATCTGAAAATTGAAAGACGATTTCGAAAAACGCTGATGAATCGATGGGTGGAAGACTCGGAGACTGGTCAGTTCTGCTCCGGAAGCTATAAACGAAACATCTCCTAAAAGTATTCTTCGACCGGGAAAATTGATTCCGTGACTAAAACTTACCCGACTGCGGACGATCCCTAAAGGAGGGTTATAGAAAATAACCATTAATTTATCGGAGCGATTCAATTCAAAATCTTCCTCTTCCAAACTATCCGTGCGTGTTTGCCTAACCTGGACTTACTCAAATTACTACTTCAAGCTAACCTCTATCTTCCTAAATAACTGTGTGTGTTAGGTAGGATGTGTTTTTTAAAAACCGGTCTGTATTTTTTATCTTTTAATATTTAATATATATTGTTTCAAGTCTTACTTTAGCCCCCTTTTATTTCTATAGGCTAGTAGATTTGTTACAATATATACGGGATGAAATTTAAAACATGTTCCAAATCGAAATGGGAGATTGTACTCATCATTATGAACAACTTTTACTATGGGACCAAACCTGAAATCGCGAAAACAAAATCAGCTGTTCAGTACATTTTGACGAGTTTGATGTAGATAAATATACTGAACAGCTGATTTTTTTAGCTGACCCTAACATAGTTGGGAAAAGGCTAGACAGATTGTTATGATAATTATATTTCTATTCGTCGTATCAAAACCCCTTGCCTTGCCGTGCCGTCAGTGAATGGGCCCTTAATATAACAACAACAAAAACAAACATTACACATCACACATTTGCATAATACCATCTATCAACCGACATTGACCGCTTACCCGAATCGGGAACGGTAATAAATACCGCGAAAGGTTCCGTACATCACAATGTACGACCGTTTTAGATCGATGGCCGAACGCAAGGGGTTTTTCATTTTTGTACCGTTGACTGACGCGAAAAAAGTTATGACAACTTTTTTTGTCGACGGTATTGGGTATGTCAATTCTTTTTTCAAGATTTGAAAAGGGTATTGAAATAAAGTTTTATGTTTTTCTTTTTATTGTAGTGGCGCTGTTGTTTTAAAAGGAACTTAGGTACCTATGCGATAATAATCAAGATCCCGAACAGTTTCGAAACCCGATGTGCTTGCTACCTACACAGATTTATTTAAGGCGTAGATATATGCCAATGATCTTGAGAGGTTAGCTTGCGTGTCCTGTTCTGAGCTCACGCAACGCGTCGTAGCTCCAGCCAGTAATAGGACTCGCCTATCAAGGAGCGCTGCCCCAAATCAGACGATTTATTAATTTATTATACATAAAACAAAAAGTAATGAATGAAAACACGTATACTAAAAAATAAATAAATAAATTCTCTTCAAAATGATAAAAGTTTCATAAAAATACGCTTAATAGTTTTTTATCCGCTTTAGACATAACTTGCCTTTTCCCAACTATGTTGGGGTCGGCTTCCAGTCTAACCGGATGCAGCAGAATACCAGTATTTTACATGTAATGTAAATGTACTTATATGTAAATGTATAATGTATGTATGTACTTAACTTATATTAAAAAAAAACTCTAATTTAACATATATTTTTCCCAATCATTAACACTACTCGTTTATACGTGATCTTCAGTTTAAAGTCATTAACACGTTGAGCGCCTTAATTATGTATCCTTCCGGAAACGCAAAGTACCACCTTCAGACACAGCGTGTTTCCTTTGGGAAACACAGGTAGTGAGGCAGAGGTTTATTTGGAGGCCAGTGTGTTGGCCAGGTAACACATTTTAATACATTATACTATGAATTCTAATACCTCTGGCCTCCATGGTTGTTTCGGTATATGTGGGTTTTTTGTACGACTTTTTGATCAAAATTTATGTCTGAAAATAAAACACCAAAGCAACATGTGCCACTATGCAAAGTCCAAAAAATGAAAAACACGGTTTTTGGGCTTGACGCTAAGTCATTTATCGTCATCATCTTAACCCTCGACACGTCAGTCAAGTAAGAAACCATTTCCTTACTCCAGGAATGACATCCCAGTGCTCCAACCAATAGCTCCAACCCTTAGATAATATACATCTAGATCGAGCCACCGCGTGGCCGGTCATGAGACAGCAATATAATACTTTTTCTAGGTTATGTGGTATGAGAAATGAGGTTTAACGTAAAAAATCTTACATATTTTGGACTGAAACCCATGTCAATACATTCGCACAATGCAAAAACTGTCCTAAAAAAGTTAAATTAATCGTCGCAAGATAAATTTTGTAACAGTGAAAGTACTTTGTTTGGGTAACATTCAAAAGTTCGCCAAGCAAAAATACGGCACGCCGTAAGAGACAGAAGATACGATTCTTTGTCTCAATTTTCCTACTTATTTCGTATAAATGTGTCTCACTTCCACACTTCACACTGTAATCATGGCAACGTCTAGATGTTTAATGTCATTGGCTCCAACCAATAGCTCTAACATTGCCACACAGACTGCCAACCTCTTGATTACAAAAACCACATTAACCCGATTCCCACGATGGAAGAAACTTACACATCCCTCACCCCATCAAACAAATTTCGACACCAGCAAAAATTACCATTTTGCTCCTAGTTTCGGCAGTTCCCATACATTGGCCATATATTAATGACAAAGTAAACCATAATATCGGGTCAAGGAGGCCATAAAAATGTGACCGTTTTGGCTCCATACGACCAAAGTGTTTGCCAACAACGTGAGGGTATAGCCATCAATCCCTGTTAGGTCACTGGCCTGTTTTATTTAATAAGTGGAACGGAATTTAGCTTTGTATATTGTATGGCCAGGTTTTGGGGGTTGGCCAAATGTTGGCACAAACATTTTTTGTTTGTTTTGCTAGTAGTGCGGGTGAATTGCATTGATATAGATGGTGAAATAGATTCGTTGGGAAGTGCATTGACATTTTTGGGAACTGTACTGTGAAAAATGGATTGTTTTTTAGTGCTCAAATGTGCCATTCTTATTAATTAGAATTAAAACTTGTAACAAAATAAAATGACGATAAATATCATGAAGGTTTGATCATATATAGACATTGGAGTTTGTCGATACTATACATGATGAAATTAAATTCATGGGCATTCTTTTAAGGGGTCATTGTACTCGTCATTATTGCTGCTCCCTACATTTTGAAGAGATCAATCAAAAACTATGAAAATAAATCTGCCTAGCCTTTTCCCAACTATGTTAGGATCGGCTTCCAATCTAACCGGATGCAGCTGAATATTATATATTTTACATGAAGCGACTGCCTATCTGATCTCCATAACCCAGTAACCCATATCCCTTGGTAAGACTTTCGGGCTTCTGACGACCCGTAACGACTGTCAAAGATCCACGAATGACAGCTGGGACCAATGGCTTAACGTGCTTTCCGAGGCAGGGAGGAGTCTCGGTATGTAAAGATGGTCACCCATCCACTGACCAACCCCGGCAAGGGTAGCTTAACCTGATGGATCAACCCGTACGGCTGTTATGACTTAGCCACGAGCTCCTCATAAAAAAAAGTTGAATATTATTATTATTATTTATTTAAAAGACAACAAAAGGTCCATACTGACAAAAATACACAAAACTTAAAATACAAAGATGTTAGTAACAGTATATCTTATAACCTACGTTGACCAGACAGTGTTGTCTTGATGAGATGTCCCATTATGGGGCTCTCATCAAGCCTGTCCGCTATCACCTTCAGGAGGCTGTTGCTACTGCCACGCAATCTGGCGAGCAGAGACGCACACTTCTTCCTTACGATAGCTGGGAAGCTGTCGACTCGGGCTTTTGCGAACATCTCTGACGCACTGCAGTAACGCATCAGCGCCCTGAAGGCGTTATTATATTGGACGCGCAGTGCACTGACGGCACGTTTGGTACAGCTGATTCATAGGGCGCTCGAGTACAGAGATGTGCAGTATGCTTTAAAAAGAGTATGCTTGACCGTTTCTGTACATCGAGCGAACCTACAGGCCAACATGTTCGCCCGTACCGCCAATGCCCTGCGTTCCCGTTCAAAATCAGCATCATCTTTAAGGTTGTCAGCAATTAAATGTCCCAAATATTTAAACTGATGTACCCGTCGAATCGGGACATCGTAAATTTTAATTGGTGGGACATTTACTGGACATTTCTTGCCAACAGCCTCAAAGACCATGAGTTCGGACTTCTTCACATTATACAGGGTGTAAGGGACAGCCCTCCGCAGACTGATGGGGTGAATTCAGTATGTCATACTAAGATGACCGGTACATGAAATTTTTTCAGGAATCTTAAGGGAATCCAATAAACCTGATTTGTTTGTGTTTTTGTGCACAAATCGGAGCGTCTATTACTGGTTGGGAGTGGTAGGTAATAGGTATGCGGTGAGTTCGATGAACTCTGTAGCTAGACAGAAAGTGAACAGCTGATTTCACGCGTCGTTGGTTGAGTATTTCAACATCCATTGCTGTTTTTTTTTTTGCAGTTTTTTTTTACATAAATAGAGTGCTGCGAACACACAATGCAATTTTACATTAAAATAATAAAAATGTAACTGAAAAAAAATTGAAAAAATTAAAATTTTCCTCAGAAAATTTCCGGTGGAATATGATTCAAAATGAGGAGCTGAATGCACCCTGTTAGTTTGCGGAGGGCTGTCCCTTACACCTTGTATAGCAGCTCATGGCTGGCAGCATAGTTCTCACAGATTTTGACAAGTTTTCTGAGTGCACTGACCGAGGGAGCCAACAGCACCATGTCATCCGCTTAGCTGATATTGTTAAAACACAACCCGTCAACAAAACAGCCCACATGCGCACTGCTGAGTCCCTCAATCAATGCATTTAAATACAAGTTAAAAAGATTAGGGGAAGTCAAGCCCCCCTGCCTCACGCCAAAATATATCTAAAATTATTATGTTATAGAAAGATGGTTTAATGAAAAGAGGTGTAGGTGCTTTTGGGTTTGAGTGTGTGTGAAGTGTGTGGGGTGTGTGGTGAAAATGGGTGGGTTGGTGTGCGCTTGTTGTTTTTAGGGTTCCGTACCAAAATGGTAAAAAGGAACCCTTACGGTGTGACTCAGTCTGTCTGTCTGTCACAGCTGGATATATTAAGAACTACTAATGCTATCAACTTGAAATTGGACAGTTTTCGATGTCGTTTGCCCAACTATTTTGCAAATAAGAAAGAAACAAAAATATGTATTTTTGCAACAGGGACTGAAAGGGGGTCTTAAAAATTAGAAGTGGGGTTATTAGGGCATGTGGAGTAACATTTATGAAAGAGTGCTGTTTGCACATTCTCAAAAATTTTATTTTTTCGGCGGCATAGTTTTCGACTTTTGATGAAAAATGTTTAAAAAAATACCGTTCCCCCTCCCCCTTATCTCCGAAGTTGGCATTGTGAAAAATCTGAAATTATTCTATGTGATAGAATTTTATGTATAGATTACAGGAAAAATAAAACCATGTCTCTAAATACCACAGTTTTTCAGAAATCTTCAACAAAAATTACATATAAATGGTGGTAAGGAACCCTCGGTGCGCGAGTCCGACTCGCACTTGGCCGGTTTTTTTTTAAAGAATAAACTTTACTCCAAACAAACATCCTATTTCTTAACTTATTTCTGTCCTACATCAGTTTTGAGATTAATATTCGTCACTACACATTTGCATATCGCTCTAAAACTGGAGGAAACACATAAAATTTATCAACTTGCTGCCCCAGTGAGTCGTAAATGTAGATTGAGGGGAGAGTGTAACTGTACAAGTTATATTGTGTGCTCATGTCATCATATTTTTTGTCTGACATTTATGAAAAGCTTTTTTTGTATCAGTGATTTTCAAGGCTATGACATACGCACCTTTGGGAACAATTTGTCACTTCAGCAATTTTTTGCATTTTCCCTTCTTGTATGTTTTTAAAAATAGTCACGATTGTCCGTCAAGTACATAGTTGTTAAAAAATACGTCAAAAATAAAAATGCTTTTCCTGTAAAGTTGGAAAACATGCAGAAGTGATCCTTTGTTCCCAAAGTTGCGTAAGTTTACCGTTTGAATGTAGTCCCTACCTATAAGAGAAGAAAGCCGAGTTCAGTTTGCTACAGACACTTCTGATCAACCAGTCTTCTTCCATCTAGTCGTTTCGAACCAAACTATGACAAGAATAGCTCATCTCGCGGAGAAAATAAAAATAAATATCCTTGGACATTTCACACAACGCCATCTAGTCCCAAGCTAAGCAACCTAATGCTTGTGTTATGGTAACGAGATGGCTGATAAACTACTTATATACATTTTATTTCTTGTAAATACATACATATTATAGATAGAAAACCCCCTAGGCTCGGAACAAATACTTGTAGGTCGTACAAATATTTGTTCCGTGCGGGAAGCGAACCCGCGACATGCTGCGCAGCAGTCAATCGCTCAACCACTGCGCCAACTGTGTCGTCAAATTACATTGGCTTATCAACAAGTGCGCCAGACATCCAAAATCAATCTGCCTAGCCTTTTCCCAACTATGTTGGGGACAGCTTCCAGTCTAACTGGATGCAGCTGAATATCAGTACAGTTTACATGGAACAACTGCCTGTCTGACCTTCACAGCCCAGTTACTGAGTAAAACAACATCCCTTGGTAAAACTAGTTGTCAGACTTTCGGGCTTCTGACGACCCGTAACGACTAGGTACCTATCAAAGATCTAAAAGAATGACAGTCGGGACTCGTGCTTTCCAAGGCACGGTGGGGTCTCAGTATGTAAAGATAGTCATGGACTGACCGCGGTAGGCGTAGCTTAACCTGATCGATCGACCCATGCGCTATTATTACTTAGCTACAAGCCCCGCAAAACAACTTCATTATCACCCCATAATCTCTGACAAATCAATTGACAATCAACTCCACATTTCAACGCTAACGTTGCCATCTCGTTTCACTGGCTCATTGGCGACTCACTTTTGGACCAACGCCCACATAGCTCCATACATCCCAACGCACAATAGTTTGCCAGCGCGATGTACCAGCTCTAAAGCTAATGGGGGGTGAAGCAGTACGTTTTCTATTTTGTTCCTACATAAGATTTAGTGAAACATTCGTTACTGTTTCCAGCCAAAATACCTTTAAATTTTAATGGCTATCCGTGATATAGGGTCGGAGTTCGATTGTTATTTATTTATTTAGGAACATTCGGGTATTTATTTTGGATTGAGGTTTAAATGTGTAATAGAGAGGAAAAATATAGCCGCCAGTCTTATGTTTATGCATATTTAGCAGTCAATACCGAAAATGATGGTTGTTTTTGGTAACGAACTCTTTCATTTAATTAATTGATTTATAATTAGGCTCAGTTTTATGTAAATAATACGTATTCAGCTAAGCGATTTTATGGTTTAGGACTGAACGTGTGGACGCATCTGAAACATATCGGGCTGACCTCATAATGCTCCAAAAACAATTACAAACTAAACTCAAAGATATTTGCAATCTATCAGAATCAATAACGAAATCCCGACCCAAAAACACGGCGGAATATAAATTCCAGTTCCTTATTCGACCCAACCTTACCCAACTTTAATCCCGACCCAGTCAATCACATTCCTTTACCCAAATCAAACTTAAAACCTATCACACGTTTCAAAGTGAACACCCAAACTCAAAGTACTTATACCCTAAAACTGATTATAACTATTATTCCAACCTTTCTCGTCGAAAAAACCTTGTGGAGCCTAAAATTTTCTGTCGATAGGCCCCTATCGGAGCTCACATCCGAAGGGAGTAACAATTCTGAAGTCGATTTAACTTCGGGTCTTTTGCGAGCAATCCGAGCCACTCGCGGCCTCCGGGCGTAAATTTTCTTCGCATATCTTCAAAACAAAATGCTCAAGGTTTGGACCCCGATTGGGAAATCTGTGAGCAACTGTGCCCAGAAACTTCCTATTATTTTGAATTAAGTGAATTCGTTGGCTGCTTGGCTGTTTTTTATTCGCTCCCGAATCTTATTGCGTAATTTGCTTTTTACGCTGAACTTGTTTGAAAGTTTCCCGTAGATTGTGTAGCAAACAAAGCGGTGAGTTAACCCAATTTTAGAGTATAATAAATCAAAGCTCAAGCGACCTTGAATATTGAGGAAACAAAAGCAGTTGAAACAATGTGAATACGGAATACAAAACAAAACAAAGTCTTTTACAATGAAAACAGACAAATTATTATGCCTAATTACTTTTTCTGCAATACAAACAAAACTTCATCACTTATACATACTGTTGTTATTGTATATTGGTCCTGTATATCCCTTCGAGGATTGCAGGCGTAATGTTATGTTCAGTGTATGGTTATTGGGATCGATTGAGAGACATCATTTTAAATAGCGTAGTCACAATTCTGTGCGTAGTCATACTCAATTGCATGAATTCTAGTCACCTCCGATTCATCGTTTGCATAATAATCAAACAAAGCTACCTTTGAAGCTCACTATTAGCGAAACACGATTATTAATAGTCTCTATTATTGTCTCCAGAGTACAGACTATAATCAAGCATAACATTACTCACCCATCCGGAAACCAACCTCGCGGTCAGCCGCTTCACCGCGCCAATCGGCCAATCAAACACGTTTAATGCATTTCCGTTTAATAATATAATATATTCAGTCCTGTAATTTACTAATATACCAGTTAAGGCATGATTGGTTCAAACGGTAATCAATGGATTGATTGTAATACAACGATTGTGTTTAATCTTATTATGTTAATCACGGGAATTGTCGGGAGTGCTTTGAATTAGACGTAAGTACCTTATATGTCTATAATGTTTAATCCTAGAATTATCTACATCCGGTAGATATAATCAAAATCAAGAATGAATGAAAGACAAAGTAGATTTTCATCCTACAAAATAACTCCATCAAAACACTTGGGAGACGCCCACACTCAGTTAAATTCCACCACTGCTTATATTTGACATCAATCAACTGGCATAATTTCATCCGGACGGAGCGACCGCATAAAAATTTCAAAACCACAAAGTGACAAGCAGATAAGGACGGAGACAGATCCAACTAAGATATAGCAGGCAATTTCCTTAGTAAACAAGCTAATATTAAAACAGAAACACAAGAATCTTTACACAAAGATTCGTGAGACGTTGAATAATACAGGACGGGCGGGTCCATCTATAATGGAATTACACAGGGGACGGCCGTGTTTGCCCGGCAGGATAAATGGTAGAAAAATATTTGCTGTATCCATAGCATGTACTCGGGATTTTATGTGATGTCCTGTTGATTAGGATAGGAGCTGTTATTTATGTTTGTGAGCTGATGAATGGGAAGGATTCAGGGGCTGAAGCTGGGTGTTGGATGTGAAAGCCGATAATGTGATTATAGAACGTATGTAACAGTAGGCGAAGAGAAGATTTAGGTGGCATTTATATCACGACAATATTTTCGGCTAAGGTTAGAGGCGAGATGAAGGGTAATAAAGTAATAGCTGAACGTGATACTTTCATTGTGCGTACACAAAGGAGTTATTGAAACGGAATATCATGCTGCTTTTCTGATAGCCATTAAATTCTAAAAATCTTTCAGGGTAAACTAGTTTGTCCTAGGCCAAACCAATTTATCCTACGCGTGTCAGGATATACTAGCTAAACCCAGACCAATCTAGTTTGGCCTAAGCTAAGCTGATTGAATCGTTGCTTGTGACAAAATAGACACAGGCTAAGTAAATTAATGGTTATGTCGCAGTTAGCCTTTGAGTACTACTAGTAGCTAATACTGTCACAGAACTGATTTAGCCAAGCCGGACTCCACGTGGTACTTGTTTGCCCTCGAGAGTATTTCTTAGAGCTGTAAGTGCGTAGGGAAGGCAGCCTCCGCCCGTTGTAATAAGGCGCTCGCACGTCTCTCTCTCACAAACTTTCGCTTTTATAATGTAAGCGTGATTCTATCCATCTACATAACTATCTTTTATTTAAATTCATACTAAAATGTTCTTCGGAATCCAGACAAAATATTCCAACAACGTCCTTTACTACTTTCTTTGCTTCCTTGTCCCGTTATTCCTGTCGAGGCTCCTTGGTAGCAACTGTTCGAATCCTCGAAATCCTACATTTATTATTACCGACTGTAATTCTGCCTCTGACGTAGCTGTACCGTTGTTTTTCAATGTCTGTCTGCGTGTGGGTCGCAGTAAACATGAGTAGCTTCTAACTTATTTACGCATACCAACTGGTACACATTCTGATTGATACGTCTCAGGATCTAAGGCTCTTGGAAATTTTCTTCTCGAGTTTGTGGAAATATTTTTCAAAAATTCTGCACATTTATTTTACACATACATAAACTAACACCTTCTTCCCATGGGGGTAGGCAGCAACTACAGAACGCCGCCTGCTACGATCCTTATACTTACATCACATTTATTTTATCTTGTATTATTTAGTTCAGACTAAAAAAAAATAGGAATTGTCTTTGAGAATAATTTCTGGCTCAAGATCTCCTTCGTGTACTTATGCAAAAAGCGTACTTCGTGGTATTTTATCGTCATTCTTTACGAATGATCATCATCAATCGAACATAGCACTCCAGACTTTAAAGATTTTGTTCCGCTGTGTAATCATATTATAAAATAAAAAAAAATAAAAAAAAAATAAAATTATTTATTGACACTAACTAATAAGTTTTGTTACAAACAAATATTCATAGGTTACTAGTGGGCTATTATAAAACAATACATAATGGGAGCATCTGCAGCCGAACTAGGTGTAAACCTGTATCTCGGCATACAGCGCCAATGCTCTCAGATATTTATATAAATAAAAATTAAGCCAACAAGTACAATTTTGCTTCAAACCTAATGTCTTAGGGACTATTTTAATACAATAAAAAAAATAAAAATAACAAGGAAGAAAAAACAATGTGTTGGAGAGTGTAGGTGTGTGAGTAAAGTTTTTGTAAGTGTGGATGTGGTGTGTGTGGATGTTTGGGTGCTTAAATGTGTGAGTGGATGTATGAATGAATGTATGGGAGTTTGGATTATTTATGTTAATTGTTCATAAAACGTATGGCCAAGTAATAACAGCTGCACGATTCGATCCAACAGGTTAAGCTACGGTTGCCGCTGTTGGTCCGTGCATAGGTGACCATCTTTACATACCGATACTCCTCCGTGCCTCGGAAAGCACGTTAAGCCGGTCCCAGCTGTCATTCGTGGATCTTTGACAGTCGTTACGGGTCGTCAGAAGCCCCGAAAGTCTGACTACCAGTTTTACCGAAGGGTATCGTATGACCCAGTCACTGGGTTGTGGAGGTCAGATAGCTGCATCCAGTTAGACTGGAAGCCGACCCCAACATAACTAAGAAAAGGCTACTGTTCATAGAACTTAGGTTATTTCCTACTACACCAACTAAATCATTAACTAATCCCGTTTCAAATCTCACCAAGACCCTAAAAATTCAAAGCCAAATTAAGCGTGTAAATCTCACAAACTCTCACATACGCAATAATAACACACGTCTGGTTTAATCCGGGAAATCCTTTGCCTCATCTAGACGAAACCAGCATTAGTCACAGTCAGCCTTTCATATCTCATGCGGGACAAGCGGGGACATGGGGAGATTTCCCTCAGGACACCACAAGGTCATTTATGGAAGTTTTGGATAAGATTATGATCAGTTGGTTTTTGTTATGTTTTTAGACGGATTGTGGTGGATATTTTTAGGTATGTCCCTTTGTATAACCGCGGATTTTTTTTTTTTAGAATATTGGTTTACCGTACCTTTTGCTTCCGGTATTATAGTTTTGTGAATGTATACCACAACTACTAGCTGTAACACTGGAGACAATAAACGTTTATTCTATTCTATTCTATTCTATTCTAAATGTCCGTGATAGTAAGTACATTGAAAAGGATATTGTAGACGGATCTTGAAATAAAGTCTGAGATGGTCAAGCAAAAAATATTTTTGATAGATATTGTGTTCATAGGTTTTTCGTCTCGTGTTGTCTCGTGTATCTGTTACGAATCTAAGATTTCAATATTTATTTTAATCATTATTTCTTCATCATCTATGTTCAGAGTTACAAGATTTTCAAAAGACTAGAAAATTCTCCACGACAAACAATGTGAAACTCGGTATAAGTACATTTTTTTTTATTTTATTTATTTATTTGATTTACACGGCTTACGAAACCAATTCATAAATCAAATTTATAAAGTAAGTATATAAGTATAAACATAAAACATAAACTATTAACAAAAATTAAATACAATTCTGCTCACAATAATTTAGGCACAAACCATTCAATTGGTGAATTTATAAAAACTAATGGTTTTTATAAATTCACCAATTGGTGATTGCTGATTGTTGTATAAATTTTATCTTTAATCAAATCATATCTCAGCCTCTATTACAAAAAACGAAGACTACAGACAATTCTGAATTCCAAAACACTGCGACCAGTTTAAATTCTCTTTACAATTCCCACCAAGGGAATTCCCCTTCTCCGTAAACATAAACACGAACAAACAGCAAATTCTTAGACGAACCGATCACCAATCACCAAACACGGCCAGCGTCCAAGCAGTACCAAGACCAATTGTTTGCTGTACATGTTCAAACGAAGTGTTTGCGAACCAATGTTTGTAGTACGTGCACCCGTTTTATATTCCACCCGCAACTGTTACACGAACGAGATACTTAAGCTATCTTAGTCTTGGACACGCTTTGTTTCAAGTTGTGATCATCTTGAATTGTTGCCGAGATTTTTAAATGTGGAATATGTATTTGAAATTGTTGCTGGCCGTTGTGGCTTTTGTATGTTGACCTTCTTATATTTTCTTGGCCTTCTTTCTCTGTTTTACATGTAGGTACTTGTTGAATACTAAGATATTGTTCCTTTTTTCACCGACTTCTAAAAAAGGAGGAGGTTCTCAATTCGGATGTTTGTATTTTTTTTTATGTTTGTTCGCGCATATCTCCGTCGCTTGCCAACAGATTTGAAAAATTCTTTTTTTGTTGGAAAGGGTATACTTCCCAAATGGTTCCATTTTTCTCAAAATCCGGTTCTGATGATGGTATCCTGGAGAAATCGAAGGAACACTTCAAATATTATAGGCACACCTATAGCGATTTGGGTATTTTTATAGTAGCTCGTGCATTTGCTCTCGGAAAGCACCACTTGGTGAAGTGGAACTGATGATAAAGACCACAGATGGCTGCCGGAACTACTCAATGATAAATAGTTCACGTGTTGCGATTCGATTACTTTAATATGGTTGCTAATCAATTTCCGCTCGTCACACAATGCGCGTGGTGAGTGGTTGTTGAGGAGTTCTCCTGGTTCTTACCAGCAGAACTCCCCAACAATTAACGTCCCAGCATCGGGAAAAGCAATATTTTGTAACATGTGATGAGCAATTGACATTAGACTATTGTAACTTATACAAATTATAAACAGACTCACTAAAAAGCGAGAAATAAAAACTTAAAAAAAAAACAACCGACTTCACACACACACACACGACTTCTACAAAGTGAAAAATAACTTTAATTTTGGAAGTCAGTGGCAAAAAACTAAAACACAGATCCAAAGACACCGACTTCCAAAATTAAAGTTATTTTTCACTTTGTAGTGTTTTTTTGGAAGTCGGTTGTTTTTTTTTTAAGTTTTTATTGAAGTGTTCGAATACCTACTTTGACTTTTTGTTTTAATGTAGTTAGATCATTAGCTTATTTATTTAAAGGATTGAAAAGAACTCACGAAGTGCATGCTCAAGTATTTGAACTAAAGAATCCGTTCCAAGAATAAAACCCAAGAAAATATTACCACGGGCAGAACTATAGATGTGTACTATATAAACGACGTTATATTAAAGGTTTTACATTTGCATTAGATAAATGGCGAGTTAAGGGGACTACAGGGACCCAATTCCGGGCTCGAGCTAGATATCACGACCATGGAGATAAATCTCTGTTTGAAATCTCCGCATCAATGTCCGGTCCAAATCTCGATACTATCAAAAAACCGTATTCTGGTAGACCATGGAGAAATATTTACAACGGAGAAAATAATCTCGTCTAAAAGACGTTCCATTTTTATCGACTCACTTTGATTGTAATCGATTATGCTACGTTTTTCTTTTTTTAGTATTAATGACGTGTTTAATTTATTAAATCCAAGCAAACACATTATAAAAGATAATTTTAATATATTGTGTTTCTTTACCTGTGTTTTTTTTATAATTACTTACTGAAAATAGTAATTGCAAAGTAGCGTGATCAGAAACGCATTTCGCATGATTTGTGTCCATTTTCTGACGTAGGTAGGTTTTAATTTTAATATTAAATAAGATTATTTTTAATCGTGATTAAAAAGGTGTGGAATAAAATTAGTTGTCATGAACTAAAATTCACACCAACACCTTGACTTCAAGTGCAAAAACAGTACTGTTTTTTTTTTTCTTTTGCCTATATCTCGAAAACGGTGTGTCCTATCGCAAAAATAATGAAAATTTGGCCCCCCTTTATGACACCCATAAACCCCTAAGCCTCTATATGTAGGTACCAAAAAGAAATACGAATATAAACCTACGAATGTAAATTTTGACAGATGTTCCAACGGAGATTTCATATCTCCATACCTTAGGACCAGCCGTGATATCTCGCTGGTTTGCGATCGAAAAATTTATGAATGGAGATCGTTAGAATAGCATTTTTTCGTTTTCGACGGAGATAAGCAGTTTCTCGACTGATATTTCGACCATGGAGATAATTTCCATGCCACCGGAATTGGCCTCCAGGACCTAAACGCAACTAAACGCAAGTTTTATAATGCCTAAGAGTATATGATCTACTGCAGTAAAAGAAATCAGAAAAATATGTGATATTCTTCAGGATTTAAGCTAGTTAGATAGTGTGTTGAAACATAATACAAGTAATTTGATACGATAGAAAAAAATCAAGAAGATACCTCTAAAAAATTTTTTTAACGAATAAAAACCATACAAAGAATAATCTGTTGTATATTTACAAAAAATCTATTGATTGGACTAAAGAAATAAAACACTACTACGTTAATATGTTGCTTGTAGAATAATCTGACAAAAAATCAGAATGATTGCATCTAACTAGCTTAAATCCTGAAGAATATCACATATTTTTCTGATTTCTTTTACTGCAGTAGATCATGACAAAAAATCAGAATGATTGCATGTAATATACATGCAATCATTCTGATTTTTTGTCAGATTATTCTACAAGCAACATATTAACGTAGTAGTGTTTTATTTCTTTAGTCCAATCAATAGATTTTTTGTAAATATACAACAGATTATTCTTTGTATGGTTTTTATTCGTTAAAAAAATTTTTTAGAGGTATCTTCTTGATTTTTTTCTATCGTATCAAATTACTTGTATTATGTTTCAACACACTATCTAACTAGCTTAAATCCTGAAGAATATCACATATTTTTCTGATTTCTTTTACTGCAGTAGATCATATACTCTTAGGCATTATAAAACTTGCGTTTAGTTGCGTTTAGGTCCTGGAGGCCAATTCCGGTGGCATGGAAATTATCTCCAATTATCACATTTTTTTTGTAAATAGATAATTGCTTCATATTTTGCAATAAATTACCAGGGTTGTGTCATCGCCCTTCTGTTTCTTTTATATGCAGTCTGACAGTGACCGCGATTTAGGTCCTGTAGTCCCCTTAAGTCTTTTGGCGACACTTTGTTTGGACACTCTTGTTACTTCAACTAAACTCGGCCATAAGTCAGCATCTTAAGTGTCATTTGTTTTTATATTTACTGGAATATTATCTGAACTTGGCACCATCTTTCTAGACTACAATAAAAATAAAAAGTATTTGTAAAGCCATTTGGATGAAAACTTTCAAGTTTGTTGTTTTTAGGGTTCCGTACCTTAAAAGGAAAAAACGGAACCCTTATAACTTCGTTGTCTGTCTGTCTGTCTGTACTGACAGACTGCTGTCAAGACCCTTTTTCTCAGGAACGCGTTGTGGTATCAAGTTGAAATTAATATCAAATACGTAATCTATGGTCCCTTGGAGTCCTAAAAAATCAACCTTCTCAGTCAACGCAATAAAAAAATACGGTCATTTATGTGACATATTTTGATACTCGCCAGTAAATCAAAACCTATAGGGTACTTCTCGTTGTCCTAGAAACATAAAATTTGGCAAGAAGCAAGGTGTAATAGCACAAGTAAAGGGAACAGTCCGAAATTTGTTAATTTGTAATTTTATGACATAAAAAAATATTTTGAAGTAAGTATGTCAGTCTGTCAAGACCTTTTTTCTCAGAAACACGTGGAGGTATCAAGTAGAAATTAATAACAAATACGTAAGTCTATGGTCCTTTACAGTCCTAAACAAAACAAGCTTCTAAGTCCACGCAATGAAAAATACGGCCATCTAGGCGACAGATTTTATATTCGCAAGTAAATCAAAACCTATAGGGTACTTTCCGTTGACCTAGAATAATGAAATTTGTCAATAAGCAAGGTCTCATAGCACAAGTAAAGAAAAAAGTCCGAAAATTGTTAATTTGTAATTTTATCACGTGAAAAATATTTTTTTTTTGGGATGACAATGTTAAGTTTGTTTTTGAGATAAATTCTTTTCAACTACGGAACCCTTCATTGTGCGTGGTCCGACCCGCACTTGCCCGGTTTTTTTCAAGAAACATAATGATTATCGAGGTCACCGTCTCAAACGACAATAGCGTCCTTGTCCTCACAAAGAGAATACGCAATAGTAAAAAAAAGCTAAAAAGCAAAAACAGAAAGTCTAAATCTATGTCTTGGTAAAAAGAACATTGACAATTGTATTTTCTCTTATTAAGAAAAAACAAATACAACGGACGACCTAGAAGTTAGCATCAAACAAAATTGAAAAGCCATCTTTACATTACTTGTTTCACCTTTTTACGAGAAATAGAAACGCGTATATAATACAATCAATCTGCCTAGCCTTTTCCCAACTATGTTGGGGTCGGCTTCCAGTCTAACCGGATGCAGCTGAATACCAGTATTTTACATGGAGCGACTGCCTATCTGACCTCCACAACCCAGTTACTGGGTAATACGATATCCCTTGGTAAGACTGGTTGTCAGACTTTCGGGCTTGTGACGACGCGTAACGACTATCAAAGATCCATGAATAACAGCCGGGACCAACGGCTTAACGTGCTTTCCGAGGCACGGAGGAATCTCGGTATGTAAAGATGGTCACCCATCCACTGACCAACCCCGGAAAGCGTAGCTTAACCTGACGGATCGACCCGTGCGGCTGTTATTACTTAGCCACGAGCTCCTCTAAAACGCGTATATAATACACAGAAAAAAAAATCTTAAAAAAAAAATACGTTCTCAAATACAGTGGCATCTATTTTGACAGCTGCAAAACCCTCTCTGGTCAAAAGCCCTTCAGAGACTACCAGCGCTGTAGCGAACTGAAGCACCCTCAAATTCGCCTATAGATTGGACACAATGCAACTCAACAACTTTTGGGAGAAACTGAATAAATAGATAAAGCCGCTTTTTAATTATTCAAATGATGCCCCACTACCGTCCTCGAATCCCAACTTTGGATAATAAATGGCGAAGCAAATTGGACTCTAAAATACAATTATCAGAGTTCAATTTGGGTTAGCAACGTTTTTGAATAGAAGTGGAGCCATTTCCTTTTGCGATATCGGTACTTTATTAAGCTTTTTACCAGTTTGTGCTTGCAGTTTGGGAGTAATATCGTTTTTGAGCAATTTGGTTCGACGACAAAAAGATTGGATTAGGTGTGTTGATTACTTCATTTACATAGTACCGTTAGTAAAATAGGCGAGGTACCGAGGAGGTGCTACAGAATTTTAGAGCTGTTTTGGAAACTGTTTCTAGAATGTTCCTTTATAATAGAGAGCAATTTGAGAGGTTGGCGTAATTTCGGGGTTCAGTTAGATGTTATCTTTGGGTCATTACTCCATTAATTTCAAATGAATGGAAGTTTGAATATAGTATTAAATTCAGAGCAGATATCGATCGATATTAGTTATGCCATTCGAGTAGGTTACGTCGGGCCGGTAAAATTTTCGACATAAAATAGAAATATTGGATTCTCTTGGAAGGTACCTACAAGACAAACATTGATTTATTTCGGAGTGATTTATTTATAGTTAATTAAAACAGTACAACACCATTTACATTAATTACGGCAGAAACATAAAAGTAGTTTAATGTTAAACATAAATTAATTAAAAACTAACATGGAGCAGTATTGCATACTTTCTCTCACAGAACACCAGACAATAATTTTACTCCATTCATCCGCAAACATATTACATTCAGGGTTGGCAGTCAAAAGGGTGTTGAGCATCTTCAAAGTAGGACTCACGGGAGATCAGCTCTGGCCACAGTTTTGGCCGAAGGTTGCGCAAACAGATTGTACAACATAACAATCATATGCCAACATGTGTACCTACATACGTAGATATTTCTTTTTAAAAGTTAATTATTTATTCCACATATAAAAAAAAAATTGGCAGTCATGGGAACTGCTGTCAGAAAGGAAAACTTAAACGTAAAACTGTGCATGCTGTGTGTCGTGGTGTCGAAGTGTCGCGGTGACGCAGTGACGCGAACCCGTAAGATTTCCCCTACACGAAAATCGCTCAACGCGCCTAAATAACTTTTATACCATTCCCCCTCTAAAAAGCTTATTTTATTCACTGAAAACAGTGAATAAAAAGCACTTTTACTCACTGTTTTGATGTTTGAAAATGGAACACACCAATGTATTCGACCACAGATTTAGAATACCTAGGCTAGATACGGCATGTTATTAGATAGTATGAAAACCGAACGTGTCATCTTTTTTATACAGTACGATAACTTCACCCCAGCCATTTAGTGATGTGCTCAAAATAAACAGAATTGTTTCAATCGCTAAGCGTCACTGAGCTAACAGACTTTTTTTAGTACGAACAGTCGAACATGCAGGGCACGCTTGGTCGTGGCTTGCCGTATCTAGTGTAAGTGTAATCTTTGTATTCGACCTATAGTGATGTGTTCTAAATTCAATTTGATTGGTCGCCATTTTCGACAAAGAGTTTAGCATTAGAATAAAAACTGTTTTGTGTTCTTTGCTGTCCTTAGTAAATTGGCGCTATTTTGAATACTGTAAGTTGTTGTTGTACTGTTTAGTGTTACTTTAATCTTTAATTTCGTGTTTGTTTAGTGTTGTTCTAATCGATAAAAAATGCATTCTAGTGATGAAGATGTGTTAACACCTGAGTTTATGAATGAGAGGGCGGCCTATATAGTGGAAAACTTGCTACCCCAAAAATCACGGCTGGTTTACATCAAAGGGTTTTTATTCATTATATGTCTATTTTCGCTTAAATCTTTCTTTTTCTCGTAGTCATGGTATAAAGTATAGTATGCAACTCTTGAATAAAACGGATTTATATCGAGGGCCATGAATCACTCGCGTCGCTCAGTATTCTAACACTTGAATCACTCGCTACGCTCGTGATTCAATCATCATGAATCACTCCCTACGGTCGTGATTCAATCGTTAGAATCCTTCACTAGCTCGTGTTTCATCAATGGCCCTCGCTTTAAATCCGTCCTTTATTCACTAATTGCATAATATACTATTATACCATTCCCCCTCTAAAAAGCTTATTTTATTCACTGAAAACAGTTAATAAAAAGCACTTTTACTCACTGTTTTGATGTTTGAAAATGGAACACACCAATGTATTCGACTACAGATTTAGAATACCTAGGCTAGATACGGCATGTTATTAGATAGTATGAAAACCGAACGTGTCATCTTTTTTATACCTACGATAACTTCACCCCAGCCATTTAGTGATGTGATCAAAGTAAACAGAATTGTACGAACAGTCGAACATGCAGGGCACGCTTGGTTGGATGGCTTGCCGTATCTAGTGTAAGTGTAATCTGTGTATTCGACCTTTAATGATGTGTTCTAAATTCAATTTGATTGGTCGACATTTTCGACAAGGAGTTTAGCATTAGAATAAAAACTGTTTTGTGTGCTTTGCTGTCCTTTGTATGTCCTTATTTTGAATACTGTACGAACACAAAGTTTAATGTTACTTTAATCTTTAATTTTGTGCTTGTTTAGTGTTGTTCTAATCGATTAAAAATGCATTCTAGTGATGAAGATGTGTTAACACCTGAGTTTATGAAAGAGAGGGCGGCCGATATAGTGCAAAACTTGCTACCCAAAAAATCACGGCTAGTTTACATCAAAGCCAATTTAACTTTCCTTTTTCTTCATTATATGTCTATTTTCACTTAAATCTTTCTTTTTCTCGTAGTCATGGTATAAAGTATAGTATGCAACTCTTGAATAAAACGGATTTATATCGAGGGCCATGAATCACTCGCGTCGCTCAGGATTCTAACACTTAATTCACTCGCTAAGCTCGTGATTCAATCATAATGAATCACTCCCTACGGTCGTGATTCAATCGTTAGAATCCTTCACTAGCTCGTGATTCATCTATGGCCCTCGCTTTAAATCCGTCCTTTATTCACTAATTGCATAATATACTATTCTTTTCAAAAATAGGTAAATAATAATAATAATAAATAAAATCTTTATTTTCAAAACTTTGAGTACAGGTTAATTTAAATACTGCATCACGAGTGAGAGTTAGGAACGTCACAATGGATAGCGAAGTAAAACCCAGTTCCGTGCTAAGAATTAACCTGTATTACGGACACTAGGGCCGCTCCATCATCTCACTAAAAACATTACCTCAAACGTCCGCAGTAAGAAAATTCTTGAATTACTGGATTCCCAATTTAGGCATGCCTGTATATAGGGAATCCAAATAAAATTTGGTACTAAACTACACTACAGAAGTATGGGTGTGCCACATTCACGACGTGCAAGGGTGTATATTTGTATGTGCTATGTGTGAGAGAGTGAGTGCTGGTGAGTGAGTAATAATATGAGTGTATTTGTGTTATGAAGATGACGCATGATGATTAATTAAAATAGGCTATTATTAAAGGTAAGGGGCAAACGGGGCTTTTTTATGGTATGTACACCGAATGTGAGCTAAACTGATCCTAAGGTCCTCATTGCAGTCTTCGTGCCACTCCTATGCATTATCCTGCGTCAACACAATTCAATGACCAATTTCCATCTTTGAATATTCAATACTTAGGGTGGGTTGCACTAAGGGCTAAGTTATAGTTTCCGTCAAAGTTAAAATTACCATAGAATGACTACCTGCTGTTGCACCGTCATGTAAAATGTAATAGTTAAAGTTCGGAGCAGGGACATGACATTCGACGCGTGTGACAGAAGTGACAGATATTTAACAATAACTTTAACAAGCGAAGCGTGGGCAGTTAAGGTTACAGTTAAAGTTATAACTTCAACTTAACGTTAGACAAAAAAATGGGTTGTTCCATTTGACAATTATTGTCGAACTAGCTGCGCCCCTCATTTTCACCCGCGTAGACCAGGGTGAAAAGTAGCCTATGTGTTAATCCAGGGTATAACCTATCTACATACCAAATTTCATCCAATTTTTTTCAGCGTGAAGAAGTAACAAACGTACAAATATACACACACACACCCTCACAAACTTTCACCTTTATAATATTAGTGTGATGTGATGGAACAACCCTTTTTTAGGGTTCCGTACCAAAATGGTAAAAAAGGAACCCCTATGGTGTGACTCAGTCTGTCTGTCTGTCTGTCACAGATGGATATCTGAAGAACTACTAATGCTATCAACTTGAAATTTGGAACAGTTTTAGATGACATTTACCCAACTATTTTGCAAATAAGAAAGAAGTAGAAATATTTACACTTTTTTTGTAACAGGGCCTGAAAAATCTTAAAAAATCAAAGTGGGGCTACTAGGTCATGTGGGGTATCATATGAAAGAGCGTTGTTTGCACATTTTCAAACATTTTTTTTCTTTTTTTTTAAGCCGCATATTTTTCGACTTCTGATGAAAAATGTAAAAAAAAATACCGTTCCCCCCCCCCCCCTTATCTCCGAAGTTTGCAAACAAAAAAATCTGAAATTATTCTATGTGATAGAAGTTTATGTAAAGATTACAGGAAAAATAAAACGATGTCTCTAAATAGCACACTTTTTCAGAAATCGGAACGGAACCCTCGGTGTGCGAGTCCGAGTCGCTCTTGACCGGTTTTTTTGTCTAACTGGAACTTTAACAAACATGGGTTGCACCATCTTACTTTAACAATAACAAACATCAAACTGAAGGTGCGATGTTTGTTATTGTTAAAGTAAGATAACCTACCTATAACCATAAAGGTTAACAATTAGACTAACGAACAGGACATACATAATATCCGTCCGGACATATCGAATCGCTTCATAACAGTTTCCAACTACGTCCTCCATCCCTACTTTCAAATTAACATCAACACGAACGATGTCTAAACATCAAAGCCAAATTAGAAGAGCTTAACTCGATTTCCTGTACGTCTGTACTGAATACTCTGAATAGTCAAATTTTGGGTATTTTCGGGGATGCCAACGTCACAGCTACGAAATAGGATTTATTCGAACACGTTTGCACTGGAAAGGTTCCCAAACAAGATTATCGGATTCAACTCAACTAACTCTGTGACTATTACGGGTGATAATTTTGTGTTTGACTCCTTCCATCCTGTGTTACAGGATGGATGAAATGGAAGCAGTGGCGGGTTTACCCTAAGGTCCAATAGGCCCGGGCTTAGGGCGGCCAATCTGACACAAAATTCACTGATGATTACAAGAAATAACTGAAAGTACCTACCTAAATATTCTAAAGGCTCGCGCACATTATGGCGGGCCGCACTGCATCGTATCGTATAACAATATTCGTCCTAAATCAATTTCGTACATTTAAATATACAGTGTTACTGGTTATTGACCAATATTCTCTGAAGGGGTCACTGTACTCATCATTATGGACAAATTTTACTATTGGACCAAACCTGAAATCGCGATAAAAAAATCTGTAGGTAACTCAGATAATAAAGTTAACTAAATTTCAAAAATATATAATAAATAAAAAAACCGGGCAAGAGCGAGTCGGACTCACGCACCGAGGGGTCCGTTCCGATTTCTGAAAAAGTGTGCTATTTAGAGACATCGTTTTATTTTTCCTGTAATCATTACATAAACTTCTATCACATAGAATATTTTCAGATATTTCTCTTTGCAAACTTCGGAGATAAGGGGGAGGGAACAGTATTTTTTTTACATTTTTCATCAAAAGTCGAACACTGTGCAGCCTAAAAAAAAAAAAAATATGTTTGAGAATGTGCAAATAGCGCTCTTTCATATGATACCCCACATGACCTAGTAGCTCTACTTTGAATTTTTAAGACCCCCTTTCACCCCATGTTGCAAAAAAATACATATATTTTTATTTCTTTCTTATTTGCAAAATAGTTGGGTAAACGTCATCTAAAACTGTTCCAAATTTCAAGTTGATAGCACTAGTAGTTTTTGAGATATCCAGCTGTGACAGACAGACAGACAGACAGACAGACTGAGTCTCACCATAAGGGTTCCTTTTTTACCATTTTGGTACGGAACCCTAAAAATGAGATAGAAGATGAAGTCTGAAAGTGACACCGGTGTGTGAAAAGTTGTGTGGAAATCGGTTGTGTGCATGTGATGCGAAGAAATTAGGAAAATGTCGTCAGGAATGTTTTGATTATGACTGTGGATGGCTACAAGGTTAGGGGATGACCAAAGAAACGATGGATGGACTGTGTGAAAGATAATATGGCAAGAAAGGGAGTGTCTACCGAGATGACTAATAGAGAAGTATTGAAGAAAAAGACATGTTGCACCGACCATAAATAAATTGGGCTATGGGCGAGAGACTGATGATGATGAGACTTTGTATTTGTCTTTTGATATTCTTTGGAACTAGTTTTCACCCGCGTGGATGTCGGGAACTTACTACCAGGAAATCCTTCCTTATTATATTCGTAAAATTTCAGCTTTATGGGCTGGGCGTTGATGAGTCAGTCAGTCAGTTAGGACTTCTCTTTTTATTTATATAGATAGATTACAGGGATTATTTAGTCCTCTCAAGTGTCGATCGGGCTCCCAGAGACCGGTTACAATAGAAATTGTGTTTCCAACATGACAGCTGAAGGTTTAAGCATATGTCATTCTCCCCGTGTCACGACTTTGCTATAACTATAAGCATTAATCAAATACTGATATAACCAGTGTGTACATTAGTTATATCTTAAAAGTACTTCAAAATAACAGTACCAACTTCAACAAATGAGCCTTAATCTTTATTATCCAGTAATATCCCCACAAATCCCAAACTCAATATTAACTCCTCACCAGATTTTTAGCAAACAAATCAAACATCCACATGATTCGACATTCTAAATATAGACGAAACCGTCTCGTACCGCACGCAGAGCCGACACGAATCGACATTCGGAAATTAATAGCATTTCCGCAACGCAACGCTTCGAGAACCGATTTCCATTGCAACCATATCCAATAGCGAGGATATTCAATAATGGTGGCTCATAGACGTTTAGCTGCATGCATGTTTCATGATCTCAGATGGAAATGTCGGAAATTCTGTGAAAAATAAACTGACTTGTTATTTAGAAGTGGATTTCATGTGTGTTTTGGTTTTTATTTATAGGATTTATGGTTTTGGTGTGAATAAAAGTGCTTGAAATCTGGAGGATTGTCTGCTAAAATAACCGGCATATTTACATTCGATTAATATTCATCTAGACACCAAAGGTACAAACTTACGTTTACAGTTGGAATGTATGGGAGAACATGTTTTTCAGCTACAATGTTAAGTTTGTTCTTGGGATAAATTCATCCCAACTATGGAACCCTTCATTGTGCGTGGTCCGACACGTACTTGGCCGGTTTTTTTTTTGCAAATTGCAGCGCTGTTTCGCTTTATGTTGATCATAATTTTAACAACCAACAACGACTAAAGTTAAAGTGGATGTGTGAAGATTAGTCACCCATCCAATGATATGACACAATGGTCCACCACTTAACTCAAATTAATTTTATGACCTACACTAAACTTTTGCTACTAAACCGTTCAGTATACATTCGAAATGCATTTCTACAAAATCCAATTCACTTTACCGTCGTAGATTAATTAGAAACAATTTTTAGAACAAGCAAGAACAGCGAGCTCTTCCATCTTTTATTCAGGCTTATATAAAGAGCATTTTAAATCACTTAAAAGAACAGGGAATTGTTAGAGAACTACGGATAAACTGTGTCCGGACTAACACAAATACAGTACGCTTTTCTCGGTACATTGTCTCATTGCATCCGGACAGGGGTAAGAACGCCCGGAGGTACGGATGTCCGGGTGGCGAAGACGTCACTTATCCCCGCCGTTACATCGCCCGATTTATTGTTTGAAATTCTTGCGATGTATTTCAACATTTTTCAGTGGTTGATGCTCTTTTGTTTTTCTAGATATTTTATGAGGGTACTGCAGATTAATTATGGTTATCGGTAAAGTCAAGAACCCAATATTTCCTTATTTCCTAGTGCATTGACTTGTGTACAAAGGATCCATCGTTTATCTTCGGAAAAACCGAAGTATAGCGAATAAAATGTGACTATCGACCAATAGAAATTGATTTATATTCTCACCTAAATTATAGATTCACGCACTAATTCCGTCACCCCTTTATTGGACCAATCACATTTAATTCCGCAATGTTCGGTTTTCCGAAAATAAATGATGAAACTTTGAACGTTGTCGTATTGTAACTGCGAAACCTACAATCATATTAAAACCGGTCAAGAGCGAGTCGAACTCGCGCACCGAGGGTTCTGTTACGGATTTCTGAAAAAGCGTGCTATTTAGAGACATCGTTTTATTTTTCCTCTAGTCTTTACATAAACTTCTATCACATAGAAGAATTTCAGATTTTTCGCTTTGCAAACTTCGGAGATAAGGGGGGGGGGGGGGGGCGGTATTTTTTTTTACATTTTTCATTAATAGTCGAAAACCATGCGGCTTAAAAAAAAACAAAAAAAATGTTTGAGAATGTGCAAACACCGCTCTTTCATATGATACCCCACATGCTCTAGTAGCCCCAATTTGAATTTTTAAGACCCCTTTCAGTCCCTGTTGCAAAAAAAATCTAAAACTGTTCCAAATTTCAAGTTGATAGCAGTAGTAGTTCTTGAGATATCCAGCTGTGACAGACAGACAGACAGACAGACAAACAGACAGACAGACAGACAGACAGACCGACAGACACACAGACAGACTGAGTCACACCATAAGGGTTCCTTTTTAACCATTTTGGTACGGAACCCTAAAAAGATCTTCTGCCTAGAATTTTCCCAACTATGTTGGGGTCGGCTTCCAGTCTAACCGGATGCAGCTGAATACCAGTACTTTACATGGAGCGACTGCCTATCTGACTTTCACAACCCAGTTACGGGTAAGACTTTTGGGCTTCTGACGACCCGTAACGACTGTCAAAGATCCACGAATGACAGTCTCCCGACTGTCAACGGCTTAACGTGCTTTCCGACGCACGGAGGGGTCTCGATATGTAAAGATGGTCACCCATCCACGGACCAACAGCGTCAAGCGTAGCTTAACTTGATCGATCGACCTGTGTGGCTGTTATTACTTAGCCACGAGCCCCTCCTATATTAAAAAAATATCGATATCTATTTGAAAAAAACCGTAATATTAGATTATGATTTCTGATATGATATTATAAGGGGACAGATTCCAAGCAACAAGCATCACGCAACATATTCTTACACTTTCGTCCACGGCACCGGGAAAGGGACGTCAACGAGAAAAAGATGACGGCGCCGCGAAGTAGCGACAGTAGTTACATTTACCATAGCCGAATAATTTCGTTTCTCGTTAACGCGGGACTTTAACGAGAAACGAGATTATTCGGCTTCATAGTGCGGTGGACAGTCAGGGCCCATAATTTCTTTCCCCAGGCAAGCCTTGTAAAAATATATTTTACTTTCCGAAACAAAAACTCTTTTCATCAACTTAACAGACAGTTTTGGAGCCCACAGCAACAAAAACGTCTTCCGCATCCTTTAATTCAGCCAAATAGCTAAAAATATGAATGGCAGTTTCAATAATATTCAAATTCAAATCCCGATCGACGAAATCCGAGCAGATGCGAAACAAAAACAGAGATAAATCTGTCTTTAGAAAATACCGTTGGTTGGGCCTAAAAATACAAAGCCCAAAATGTAAGGAAATTGGAGCTCTTCACTATGTTTTTATTGGAAAAAGAAGTTTGTTGATTACTTTGATTTATTTTTAGGCTTGCTACGCTTACGTGATGCTACTCACTCGTTTACGCCTCCATGATTCGGCAATTATTTTTTTTCTATTTGCCGCCCGGTTATGCCGAATCCTGACGAATCATCCGAGTCGAATAACCAAAAGTCTAGCACGCCTAAGCCTAGAAGTGTATTCTTTCTTCTTTCTTCTTCTTCCCCGACAGGGTCCATAATTGTGACTAATATAATAACTTCCCTACTAACTGTATACATTATGGTACGCAATAAAGAATTGAGAATTGAAAAGGATTGAATAGCGTATCGATGGCAAAATTTTCAAATATGTTTGGCCCAAAATTCAGCCACGTGAAAACTCCGCTCACTGACGCAGTCATATGATCATCAAGTGCAGAGGTAACAGGGCATGCGGCACAGGATGGAAGGTGGGCCATTTCTGTTGCGATATGCCAGATTTGAGCTACGGAGACTGTCTCTGCTCCGGCCGACCTGAAACAACAACAACGGCAACGTATGCCCAGGGCCCAGGCTCTCAGATGGTTCGATAAAATTGTCAGGGGCTTTACGAAGCTCCTGCCCTATGTTACATCTTGCTGTGGAGTCGTTACTATTGGCCGGACCAGCTCGACCTAAGCATTCAATAAAACGTTTTCAGCTTTACAGAAGTGTATTATAAGAATGGTATAAGGAATGAAATTGACTTTGACGTGAGTCCTTTGTTAGATATCGCAAAAATGGTATGTGGAAAATAGGTTCTAATTTATATATCGAAGTGAGAGCAAAACACCGATAAGCAATTTGAAGTGACAGCTATATCTCATCAAGAGAGACTGAGTGGAGCAAATTATATATCCATCTATCTATAAAAATAAAAAGAGAAGTCCTGACTGACTGACTGACGTACTCATCAACGCCCAGCCCAAATCATTGGACCTAGAAAGCTGAAGTTTTGCAGAGGGTTCCTTTATAATGTAGACAAGGAATAAGGAAGGATTTTTGTTCCCGTGGGATATTTTCCGACATCCACGCGGGCGAAGGCGCGCGGGAAGTGCTAGTTATTTATAAATGTAGATAACACCATCACATAAGTCTACAGTCACGATTTAAAAAATACAGCTTTGGTGAGTGTCTAGTTTCACTCGATGTGGTTAGCGTCTTACTAAACTGTGTAAGTATATCGGTAGACAACAATTGAAAAAAAAAATCATTCAACTACAAGATAGACACTTATGACACGTCAAAAGCTAGGTGCACGGCTCCAATAGGGTTGTTTCCCAGAAACTTCGCCGCAAGAGAGCGCTGCGAGTTTGTCACTCGTCAAAGTCATCTTGAAGACAAAGCAACCAATCCGCGATAAGAGAAAATACTTAGCGCCATCTCACTGAAAAGTTTTCAGCAAGGAACTCCATTGACAGCTGAATGAAAGTAACAAGCATTTAGCGCCATCTAAGCGGAACTAATTTGACGGTTTTCTTCCTCATTGATCGTTTCATAAGGAGATGAGGCGGAAAGAAATTCCACGGTTACTCTTTTGAAAATAATTGAAGAAAGGACAGTGTATGATTTGCAAGGTTAAGCTGCAATTATGGATAACTCAGATAATTTATACTAATTATATCCACAGTATCTAAAAAGGTGATACTAGAAAAGAGAACCTTGGCTGAAAATAAACGTTCTATACTTTTACTCTACGAACAATATAAAAAGAATAAAAAACTGAAACGTCGTCACTTATTTCTTATTTCTCAACGCAGGATCCTTTTTTATGACCTCCTCACAGAAACTTCAAAGGACTTGTAAGTTTCTTGACATGTGCTTGTGCTGGTTGCAAGTCTTTTGCTCAGTTGAGCACAAAAAGCACTCATGTCCACTCTGGCGACGTGAGGGAGTGAGGGAGTGCGGCCAACGATTCTTATTCACGGAAATGTATTATGCGATGTTTTCGCCTCATGATTTTGGGTGTGTGAGGTTCTGTATAGAACCAATATCCTTAAAAGTTAGTTTTTTTGTCTTAAGATTTTATTGTTGTTTTAATAAAATTACAAGCATCGGCAAGTCCGGTTTTCCAAAAATAATCGATGGAACTTTGAAAGTTGTCGTATTGTAAACCAGATGGCCAATTCTCGTACCTACTAAAAACGTTCACAATCTCATGCCAGCGTCAATCAAATGTCAAAAATGTAGGTACAGTATTCCCAAATTAATAATGCACATGCAGATCTTCGCTAATTGTCGTATTCTCGGAAACACCCGAATCATTGAATCGTAAGAGCCCTAAACAATGCACTTGCATTTTGCACCTTGTTCGAAAGAAATAGGAGTCAATATCATGTGTACACAATCGAAAACAATTGGGGCGGGCGGCGGCGGTCGCCGGTCAGTCAAAGGTCCGTCAGTCGTCTTTATACATTGGTGGTGACTGCACGTGTTCTCTCTGTGTGGAATTATAAAGAGCTGCTATTACACACCCTTCTTGGTTTTTAACCGACTTCCAAAAAAGGAGGAGGTTCTCAATTCGGTTGTATGTTTTTTTTTTTTTGTATGTTTGTTACCTCAGTACTCCGTCATTTATGAACCGATTCGGAAAATTCTTTTTTTATTTGAAAGGGTATAATTCCAGATTGGTCCCATTTTTATCAAAATCCAGTTCTGATGATGGGATCCATGAGGAATCGAGGGAACTCCTCAAATATTATAGGCATACATATAGCGATTATGGTATTTTCATCAACAAATCAAGCGTTTGCATTCAGAAAGTATCATCTGGTGAAGTGGAACTGATGAAGAAGACCACAGATGGCCACGGAAACTCCTCAACGATGAAAAGTATTTCACGGATAGCAATACGATTAAAATAGTTAAGCGACTATGACGAAGCTTTAAATAAATGGTTCTGATGAAAATGGTACCATCGAACCGATCTGATGAAGAAGCCGGAAGGTAGGCATCGGAACTCAGTAATAAAACAATGTATCCTAGCCGTGTTTGGGCTTATTGGAATTGTCATGAGGTGCACTCTGGCTATAAATGCTTTAATGGTAATTATATGCCGCTTCAAATTGCGCTACTTGAGTTGTATGTTATGTGTGGCCTTGATTGTCAGAAGGCAGATTTCGTAGCCTCGTTATGTCCGTCAACTAAAACTACGCCTACCAAACTTCTGACACGACTTAACGTATTTTTTCCATTTAGTCTATGTGGACGATGCTCTAATTTATTTTGCAGAGTGGTATTCAGATTTGTGTGGGGTAGGCACCACTAAAAAGTGTAAAATAAAAACTTTTTACAAAAAAAAAAACAACCGACTCCCAAAAAAACACTACAAAGTGAAAAATAACTTTAATTTCGGAAGTCGGTGGCAAAACAAAACGAAAGTAAATAAAAAACCAAAGACACCGACTTCCGAAATTAAAGTTATTTTTCACTTTGTAGTGTTTTTTTGGGAGTCGGCTGTTTTTTTTTTGTAAAAAGTTTTGTTTTCAAAAGTGAATTTAAGGCGCGGTAAGCAGCAAGTCTTTAGGTATTTGCGGAGGTGAAGCAGGGACGCGGCGCGCAGCGCGTAGCTCCGCCCACTACAGCCCAGCTGATTGACGCTAGTATCGGCAGGCAGCATATGGCCTTATTCCGGCGCGGTGCCGCGGCATCCGTATTCTGAATCTCGGGATATTCAAAATAAATTTTGCTTTTGATTAAAAAACCCACGATTCCGGGATCGATAAATTTAATATTCTGTTAAATAAAATCATAATATTTACCTAGAATTATATTCATATTTTATAAAAATTTACCTACTTAGTTTTAGAACACGATAAAAAACTGTTGTTTCTCTTATTGTGAGGAGAAGATTCTTATGGAAAAGAAAATTTGGACTACCCTTAGGGTAGAGTAAGATAGAGTAGGGCAGAGTAGAATAGGATAGAGTAAGGTATAGTAGGGTGGAGTAGGATAGAGCGGGAGTGAAGCCGCGGGCAAAATCTAGTCAATAATATAAAAATGAATCGCTAAATGTGTTCATAAGCGCAAATCTCGAGAACAGCTGAACCGATTTTGCTAATTCTTTTTTTGTTGTGTTTTTTATTGTGAGAAGGTTCCTAAGAAAAAAAAATGAAAATTAGGGTAGTGTAGGGTAGAGTAAGGTAGAGTAGGGCAGAGTAGGGTAGAGTAGGGTAGAGCAGGGCAGAGTAGGGTAGAGTAGGGCACAGCAGGGCAGAGTAGGTTAGAGTAGGGCAGAGTAGGGTAGAATAGAATAGAGTAAGGTATAGTAGGGTAGAGCGGGAGCGAAGGCGCGGGCAAAAGCTAGTCTATAATATAAAAATGAATTGCTAAATGTGTTGCTAAGCGCAAATCTCGAGAACAGCTGAACCGATTTTGCTAATTCTTTTTTTGTTGTGTTTGTTATTGTGAAAAGGTTCTTATGAAAAAAAATGAGAATTATGGTAGTGTAGGGTAGAGTAGGGTAGTGTAGTTTAGAGTAGGGTAGAATAGGGTATAGTAATAAAATCAAGAAAACAATTTATAATGATTTTACTATAACTTCACATAGGTAGGTAAACGTTACAAGAGGGAATAACATAAGGTGCGTTGAGGTAAGATCGTCATAGGGTTACCACTATGATGATGATATGAACGTATAAATATAAATTATACCACTTATTTAGCTTTATTTTTAATGCTAGTCATAATGCGTGCCGTCATTATGTTCCACCTTGCCCGGTAATGTGGCTGGAATTAAAAATAAAGCTAAATAAGTGGTATAATTTATATTTATACGTTCTTACCCCTATCCCGATCTTACCCCTATCCCGATCTTACCCCAACGCACTTTACACATACAGTCAGGTTGTACGAGTATTTAACGTCCGTGTACAGCGGCAGTTCCGAACATTAATACCCTAATAATTATAATTTTCACTGTCACAATAACTTTGCCGGTCTCACGTACTTATTTGTTACATTTCATCAAAACTTAGCTGTTTGCTACAACACGGCATGTTTACTTCATTGGAACCAATTGCAGTAGAAAGGATTGTCGACGACCCTTCAAAAGTTGGGCGTCTCTTACGACACAGATAATTTTCTTTATTATCGTCACTTGAAGAAGAAAGAACTTCTGGTGATCCCTCAAAAGTCAGTCTTCTCTTACGACACGGATTGTTTTCTTGAGGATCAAGCTTGGGCGATTCTTTTTCTCTAAGTGGCATTCCTCGAGCATGACGAGAATCTACTATTTCAGGCAAGAGCCAGTCCATATAAAATGACAATAATTTTGCCTTCATCTTCGTCTCCCAGAACACATCATCTTTATCTATCATTTCTGTTTTGATATTATGGGTTTCACCACTCCACACAGCAAACAAGCATTTTTTTTTTATGTGTCACATGAAGCTGCCCCTGAACTTGATAATACCAATTGCTGTTTTTATTCAGTATGATCAGATCACTTTTTTTGTTGTATCTCCAAATCTGTATCTTGTTTTCCTTTATAGCATTTTCCAGACCATTTTTGAAAGCCAATACAGGACATTTGATTTCCACTATTGTATCTTGGCCTATCAAACCGTCTGGCGTGGCGCCAATAAACGGGTATTCGTGGTCAACGAACAACCCACATGGATGAATTGTCACATTTTCTTGAATAGCAAGTTGCTGCAAAGCAAGTTGTTCATTATCCACGCCATGTGCAATTGCCGTTACATTGCTGAGGTTGGATTTATATAAAATATTTTGCACTAATTTGGCTTTACTACTGCTTTCTCTTCTTTTCACCACCACTCCAAAATTAGACGCAGTTAACATATTCTTTCTAAGATCTAACCAGTCACTGCTTTCTCTCTGATCTATAGTGGATTGCTGTATGTTATCTTTGTCAAAAGTATTTTTTTTTTAAATTTTCAAGAAATAGTTCTTTGGCTCTAACTAATTCATCTGATACCATATCAGGAGTAGTACTTTGAGTGCCATAATCATGTTGAACGCCCATATTTTGTTTATTTCGTGTTCTATTCTTCCTATGAGGTTTTGCTTTGTTTGTTCTTCTTTTCTTCAATCGTCGTTCTTCGAACTTTTTCAACATACTTTTGGGGCTTTGTCCTAAAATTTTCTTATGAAGTGTATGTCTTGGATGAGGGTTATTGAATGACAAAACTGCAGCAGAACATCGTGCACGATAACCTCTTCGAAGTGAGAAATTTATCCTTTTGCCCCCCACAATCTTTGCCACTACACTATTAAAGCACTCAACTGCATTCGTATCTACATCCTCAAGCATACTTCTTGATTTTGATAAAACTGATTGAATAATCATCTTTATTCTAAACCAGAACATAGTGTTCTCTATTTCAATGTTGCTCTGTAAAGTTTTGTCTTTCAAACAGTAATAGTCTTTACATTTTTCATGATTACCGAAAGCATGGTAAATGGAATTTTGTACTTCGTTCCTAAAACTAGTTATTGTTTCTGGTTTCTCCTTCTCCGATTTGTATTTTAGTATTGAGGCAATCACAACTTTACGAATAGTCATAATCTTGACTTCTGATAATAATTTTCTGTATGCTAATGGATATTTAGCTTCTTTGGTGACAGCTCTCAATTTGTTGCACATATTGCGTAGCAAGTGGTTTCTGCATTCTATCTTTTGAACGGTATGGTTTGGGTAAGGATTACGTGCTAAAATTTTCGCGTATGTAGCAGAGTCTCCGTCTGCAATTAACCTGCCATAAATAATGTTATACATCCCTATAGATGTCTCAAATCCTTGACAAATAATTTCCGCCTCCATGCCACTAGAAGATCCTGTATAATTTTTAAAACAATTATGTTCTGGAGTAGAAATGTGTTTTTTCTCTGCTCGAGCACATACGAGGCAGTATTTGTTTCTAATACCTATAAATAAGACTTCACCAAATCTGCGACCCACAATTGCTGCGGCACCTGATAATGCCTTATAGTTATTGCCGTAGGAACGCGACGACCAAACGCCATCGGCATATACGTCAACTATAGGAATACCATCGTTGCTCAATTTCCCTTCAGCTATAGCTGCATCACGCTCACGCATGGCGGCTATTTCCATAGATTCATCTGCTGTTGCCTCCCATTTTTCATAAACGAAGTCTTGAATTTTTAAATAAGTAAATTCTGTAAAAATAGGTAAATCCATGCACGCTGTGATTTCTTGAAACTGTGAATAGCCGATACCCGCAGAAGTGATTCCAGTAACCGCAGCCAAATTAGCGTCAATATTTTGTTCGCTAGCTGACTCTTCATTCGTGATTATAAAATCTTTTTTACACATAATACATCTAAATTTATATTTAGAAATCAAACCATTTCTGCTTTCTCCTATCAGGGACATATCTTTCAAACTACAATCAAATAAGGAACTATGACTGGATATTTTTTGAAGTTGCTGAATGAAGTACATCATATTTACAACTCTTCGACCTTGTATTGGTAGGTATGATTTTTCTTGAGAATTGGTTTCAACAAGGTACGGCTTGTCTTCGGTTGCTTCTCTAAAAAAAAAAAACGATAAATGGATTATCTTAGTAATATGCAAAGGTAAATATTTGTTAGTTCGTAAAAGGCTAAACTGATGGTACGTAGGTAAACCATGTCATTCTATGATACATACCCATAATTTCGTTCTTGTGTAGTTCCGGTATCTGTTGAGGTTGGATTAACTGCAGTAAGAGGTGTGAATAATGTTGCAGAGTTACTCTTAGAGTCCCTGGGTTCTCTGTAATATAACAAAAAGAATGTTACTCCATCGAAACAGACAGAATATTCTAAGAAATTATTTCTATATACCTTTTCCCGAAAATACCGAAAGAACCGGGATATGGTATTGAACATCCCGGTTCCTAAAACTACGCAAAATTCCGGGATTTCCCGGTACTCTTGGTTACGGGATTTGCCTGGACTATTCTTTAGTTTCTATAGATATAAACAAGAAACACATATTTTCTCAACTCGTACATAAGTTTAGAGTATTCGTTGACCCCAAACAACATTATCAAATATATTTTTTTAGATATCAATACATCGTCATAATTACATCTGCAGAGTTCCGCTATCTAAATTACCTATATTCTATTAGATTATCATTATTATGTACCCCTATGGAAAAAAAATTGAGTTTATGTAGGTGTGTGTACGTACAGGTATCACACACGAAGAGATTGGATAATCTGAAAAAATATTACGGTATCACGGGACTGGATAATCGATCAAATGCATAGTTACCTACAAACAAATTCTTGGATCAGCTGAACGGTAGACTCAGTTCATGATTCAGGTCAGTTTTTCAAATGACAAAATACAATACCTATTTGTTCATCTTCCATACAAATACACGCTTTCGGACCGGTACTACAAAATAGATAGGAACAGAAGTCATTCTACATACAAAGCGCGCTCGAGCAACGCACACACAGACAGATGTTACATAGGTAATATCTTTATCGGTCGCCGCGCGCCGGCGCCGCCGCCGCCTCCGCTGCCGCCGGCGGCCGGTAGCAGCCGTAGCGGCAAGCGAACATTGTGATACCAATCATAATATTATTGTGTTTACCTATGTCCCTACTTACTACATTCAATCGAGAGATAAACGTTTCAGATTTTGCGAAAATATGACCACATAGCACCATGATAATAATTTGGAATTCATAAAGTACTATATACTTACACAAGTCGACACATTCCAGTATAAGCTAATCTCGCGTTGTTTATGCTTGTCGTACAATCAGAGGTCAGCTTATACTGGGAATGTCTAGTTTGATAGTGTATTTTTGTGTACATAACTAAATATAATAGTAATTCAATTTTTTTATACTTACTCAGATGCAGTATTGTTTTTGCGTCGATTTCTCCGTTTTCTTGTACAAATACGTCGTAGCACTTTATTTCTCTTATTTCCCATTATTTTGTTCTTTATTGTTGTTATCACACAAACACAGAATCACGGGTCCCAAATACACTTAGACAAAACAAAGTATCCAACAAAAAAACCTTATAAAAGTAAAAACCTAAAAAGTGTCAATTTTCACCAAATAATTTATTTTCATAAACGAATTTACGTAATACTGGAGCGCCGCGCCGCATGCGTAACGTGACCTATCTCTGTGAGAGCTAGCTGCAGACTGGGCGTGTCACTACCAAGCGCGCGACAGTAGTGCATCGCGGTAAACAAATACGGTTGAAAATGGCTATGCGTTTGATTTTAGTTGAATCTCGTGTCCGCTAGTATGAAGGATATTTCGCAGTTTTATAATATTTAAAAAAAAAATACAACGTTATGTTAAAATATTTTTACATATGTCTTAAGTTGATTAAATTTCCATTTTAATAGTTACAAAAAAAATAATAGTTATCACTCAAAATGTTGAGCATTTCGAGACGAAAAAGTTTTTTCGTGTACTTTCTTGCGATTTTTTTTTTCAGTATTCTGAATGATTTTTAGAAAATGTTTTTGCATAAATCTTTTATTTATACATTAGACTATACACTGTATTTTTTTTGGGCTCGTACTATGTAGCAATACGGCTAACTTTGCAACGAAAAAGAGGACGTTTTTACGGTGCCCTGTATGGGTAGCGCCTTAATTTCAACTTTAATTATCTTACTCAAATTTAAATAGTTTATTTGGTAAATACACTAACATGTAAATGAGCAAGAGCATAATGAAAGTTCTGATGAATCTAAGATGTCAGGAATAGAGATCCTCCCTGATTCTGATTATTTTTTTTGTAATTGTAATATTATTCTGGAATGATCAGTGCTGTAAATACTAGTGAACTGAGATTGTAATGATTAGATTTCTAAATTGTAATGTAAACCTGTGTTTGAAAACCATTTTTCTTCTTCTAATATAAACCTTGTGTTATTTAAGCCTTCTTTTCTTCCATCATTACACGAGCTTCAGTAAGATACTTGAAAAGTACTATAAAATTTTCGAAGTAATTCAATCCAACAAAAATTGAAGCATATTCGCAATCGTGTGATTTTCCTTGCTATTTACTTACATGGAATTATCGAATCAAATTTCGTTACTGATAAATCAATATTTATCTCTTTTAGCACAAACCACATAATTCTACTAAATTATGCATGAAAAAAATGCACTTAACCACTCTATATACATGTCGTCTTCCGATGCTCGGGGAATACGACCGTTGCCGAACAGTGACGAAGATTTCTATGTGCATTATCACTTTGGGAGACCTGTAAACGCTATACAATTTCTGACAGATTGAGACTGAGATGAGATTGCGAACGTTGTTAAAAATTACGAGAATTGCTCCCCAGGTTCAACAAATGCAATCATATTAAAAAAATTATCATCATCTGCCCAGCCTTTTCCCAACTATGTTGGGTACCGGTTTCCAGACTAACCGGTTGCAGCTGAATACCAGTAATTTATATGGAGCGATTACCCATCTGCCTCCACACCGCAGTAACTGGGTAAGACTGGTTGTCAGACTTTCGGGAGCTTTCTGGTTTCTGACGACCCACGGCTATAGCGACTATCAAAGATCCACGAATGACAGCCGGGACCAACGGCTTAACGTGATTTCGACGAACGAATACAGTAAAATAACAAGCAAACAGCCCTATCCCACCTATCCTATGAATTGAAAAAACGTTTCGTATTTCAGAATATCAAGTCTTTTGAATTAATCATCAAAATCAATTAAGTTATATTATGTAACTAAGTATGTACCTACCTACTAAGTTAAAATTATTACGTGTTCAAAACATTTTATTATTGAAATAAAATGTAGGTATGTGCGCTATTATTCATTGCACTTTTATGTGCAGTAAAAAGGCAAAGCTGTACATTGTAAAAATTATAGTTTAACGTCAAACGACAATTTAATACTCTATAGTTGACGAAGAACTCTCTTTGCTATAAAACTTCTTATAGTTTGTAAGAAGACTTTAACAACTACGAGTACAAGGCTCTAAGAGATAAACTTTTGAACTTATTTCTATGAAAGGGAATAGTTCTAACTTTAATATAAAACCAACCTATAGTTTTAATGGTAAAAATGAATGCATAAAAATGGCTGAGGATTTTGATCTCCCGTATTCCAATAGGGAACCATAATGTCCTGCTAAGTAATAACAGCCGCACGGGTCGATCGATCAGGTTAAGCTACGCTTGCCGCGTTTAGTCCGTGGATGGGTGACTATCTTTACCCCTCCGTGCCTCGGAAAGCACGTTAAGCCGTTGGTCCCGGCTATCATTCGTGGATCACTGACAGTGTTTACGAGTCGTCAGAAACCCTAAAGTCTGACAGGGTATCGTATTATCCAGTAACTGGGTTGTGGAGGTCAGATAGACAGTCGCTCCATGTAAAATACTGGTATTCAGCTGCATCCGGTTAAACTGGAAGCCGACCCCAACATAGTTGGGAAAAGGCTAGCAATAGCTAATAGCTAAAAAAAGGTTTTAAGTAATAAAAAGGTTAAAGTTTTAAATAATCATGGCTATTAACTTTTATGTCCTTTTTTTTTTTTTTTTTTTTTTTTTAGGGTGGGAAATCATCAAATAACTTCTCCCGCTCTGGGTGGAGCGGGAGGGCGTGTCAGACTTTTGCTGACTAAAACCCACCCGTGTTCCTTCAGTTGCCTATGCCAGGGCCGCGGTAACCCTTTCAGACAACCCGCGACCCCAGCGATGTCCTGTGTTTCAATTTGAAATGATAAATGAAGTCGGTTAAAAACACACACGAAATGAAATCAAAGTAGGCACTATTTCAAAATGGTTCTAAATTCGGAGGTAAAAAAATTAAAGGTTGAGTGATTAAATACCTTGACTACACACATGAGATCTGATGTAAATCAGTCTTAAGTAGTGGGGCGCGTCATTTGTAAGTAGACAATAGCTCTAAACGTGAGATTTCATTTCTAAATAAATAAAATAAAATAAATATCCTTGGACATTTCACACAACGCCATCTAGTCCCAAGCTAAGCAACCTAATGCTTGTGTTATGGTAACGAGATGGCTGTATACTAGAATATATTTTTTTTTTTTTTTTGTTTGTAAATACATTCATATTATAGATAGAAAAACACCAAAATGGCCAATACATAATGTTAATAACATCATATTCCTTGTCCACAGTGCCGATGACACAAGTAGTAGCTGTGGGCGGCGAGCCGGTGTACCTGCCGTGCGACATCGCCACACAGGATGAAGAAGACGCCGTCTTGCTTGTGCTGTGGTACCGGGAAGATCTCGGCACGCCTATCTATAGGTAAGGATATATTGGATTACTTAGGGCCTATTTATTTCACGATGTCCCAATAGCTACTACTTAACGAATAAATTTAAAAAAACCGGTCAAGAGCGAGTCGAACTCGCGCACCGAGGGTTCCGTTCCGATTTCTGAAAAAGTGTCATACTTAGAGACATCGTTTTATTTTTCCTGTAATCTTTACATAAACTTCTATAACATAGAATTATTTCAGATTTTTCTCTTTGCAAACTTCGGAGATAAGGGGGTGGGGGGGACGGTATTTTTTTTTACATTTTTCATCAAAAGTCGAACACTGTGCGGCCTAAAAAAAAAAAAAAATATGTTTGAGAATGTGCAAACAGCGTTCTTTCATATGATACCCCACATGACCTAGTAGGTCCACTTTGAATTTTTAAGACCCCCTTTCACCCCATGTTGCAAAAAATACATATATTTTTATTTCTTTCTTATTTGCAAAATAGTTGGGTAAACGTCATCTAAAACTGCACCCTAATTGCGTAACACATTATCAATCGGAGTTGGTTTAATTTTGCCAGTTCAACAACATTCATTGCGTTATTTACGTTGTCGAGCTGATAATTTTCCGAACATATGAAGCAATGGATTAGCAATTTGTTTCAAAATTAAAGCAACTCCGATCGATAATGGGTTACGCAACTAGGGTGCTGTTCCAAATTTCAAGTTGATAGCACTAGTAGTACTTGAGATATCCAGCTGTGACAGACAGACAGACAGACAGACTGAGTCACACCATAAGGGTTCCTTTTTTTCCATTTTGGTACGGAACCCTAAAAATGGAACAGAATTTGTATTTTTAATTTGAATCTGTCAAGTAAGTTAACGAGAAACTAATGGTTAGGTTAACTTACCGTTACATTCTTCTTCTACTTCGTGTTGCTGGCAGGAAAGTAGGCTCAAAACTTCAGCAGTCGGCGTCGTCAATGGCAGCGCAGAGGTTACGTTAACTAACGTTTGGGGTGCCTGAGACGATCAATCGCCATCAATTTTTATTGTAGTAATATTGTCAAACGTCCACTGCATAGAACATAGGAAAATTATTGTCCTATGTTCTATGTGCAGCAGTGAACGTCTTCAGACTCCTAGTACTGCTACCTATACGGGATATACGAAAACCATTAGTTAATAGACACTTGGCCTGATCCAAAACTGCAAACGAATAGATCTTTTCAGCACAAAAGAATATGCTGTTGTGATTTAGCTGTCAATCTTCTTTTCTTGACCATTTTGTAACATTGTGTATTCGTGATACCACGAAGGATATATGAAAATGAAATATTAACTCAATGACAGAAGGAATATTTCAGAATGAAGACAGTACACGATAGCTGTCATTCTGACAAGAACTTTATCCAAATTGAGATAAAGTTTAATTTTTTTATAGTTGCTGAAATCATTTTGAACAGTGTGTTCGTCCCGATATTTTTGACGATGAAGTCACGTTGTATAGGTATGCTATAATAATAAATTATCATAAATAACAAACTTTAGTCTAATATTATTACAAACCAATCTCTATGTACGCCATAATATTTTAACAAAATCCAACTTTGGAACAGTTTCGCCGAATATCTAAATTTTAATACTAATTTTGTATGAACTCAGTGAAGAGGGCCTAAAGTTGCCAAACTTCATCTAAAAGTCACTTCAAAGTAATTTCAATAACCATTTTAATTTTCCAAACACTCGTTTTACTTAAACTTTAGCAATCGCAGGAACCGATAGACTATATTTTTTATTAATAATATCTTTGAAAATTTGAATATTCTGGTTTAGTCTCTTAGGACGAATTTCACCAATGTATCTGAACGCGATCAATCAGCACATCTAAATCGCGTTCAATAGCATCAGTGTCAATATTCCACAAGACTGATGACATCGACAACTCTCCAACGAGGTTTAAAGGAACTGAATGCGTCCAGTTTCATTGGTGAAGTTCGCCTTTAGTCTTTTACCGAAACTCACAGGAAGAGAAATGGTATAGCTTAGTTTTGCCAAGCCATTGTGTTTATGGGCACATTAGTTTTTATTTTATAAAGATACAGATGTCTTCATCGCTCGTGGGTCGGTCCATCAGGTTAAGCTACGCTTGCCAGGGCTGGTCCGTGGATGAGTGACCATCTTTAAATACCGAGACTCCTCCGTGCCTCGGAAAGCACGTTAAGCCGTTGGTCCCGGCTGTCATTCGTGGATCTTTGAAAGTTGTTACGGGTTTTCTGACCGTCTTACCAAGGTATCGTATTACGCAGTTACTGAGTTGTGGAGGTCAGATAGGTCTCAATGTAAAATACTGGTATTCAGCTGCATACGGTTAGACTTTAATCCGACCCCAACATAGTTGGGAAAAGGCTAGGCAGCTTGATTGATTGCACCTGTCTTCATCGATCAAATAACAACATACTATTACTCTAGGCCGAAAACTAAGGGTACAACAAGGTACAACTAAATCTTTCCTGTTTATTGTAGCCGATGCTCTTCTGAATATGCACCAAAATAAAGTGTCAATATGCAACTATTTAGATATAAAACCACCAAAAATGTGTGTTTCATCAGAAAATATTTGTTATTAAAATAAGGATGGTATTTAAAAGTACTTCAATTTATTCCCATTTCATTTACCTAATTTTGCCTGTGTTCCACCAAATATACTGAATGTGCACCAAAATATGTTCATTAAAATATGTCATAACGAGCATCTATTGGATATGGCGCTCGGCGGCCGCTGCCGCGGCACCGCTCGCTTCGCTCGCTCGCCGTCGCGCGTTAAGGGTCACTGTTCTAACCTAACCTAACCTAACCCAAATGATTCACCAATGTGAAGTTTCGGACGCGCGGGTGTTTTGTGTAACATTAAGGAATATTTGGTGCACGATCAGTATTTTGATGTACGGATAATATTTTTGGTGAACACAAAAATAGTATCCTTAAAATAATTATTTATATTAAAATTATTAAACTTTTTGATTGGAAGTCAAATATACTAAATATATTATATAAATAATTTATTTCCTTATCAATAAATAGAACTATAAAGGAATAATCATACTGCAAAATGGCAATGTGGCAAAAGCTCATGTAAGCACAATCCTACTTATTATTGTACTAGTTTTAGAAGAGCGGGGCCTCTTAGCACAGCAGGTATTTCTCTTACTTAAAAGGAGACCCTTATGTATGATTAAATATTGAAGAAGTTGTAAAGTTACTGAAATAAATTTTATTTATTTATTTATTTATTAACGTCAATGTAATTTAAAAAATCTAGGCCTTGGAAAAGTTCAACTTAACAACCGCGCCACGCGTATTTCATTAATAACTCCTCAATCCGACACAAAAATTAAAAAACACATTTGAAAAATCTGTAATCATTTCACATATATTTCTGAACTACAGTTGATCAAAAGCTTTGAGAAAGTATTTCTACCCTTTGAGTTTACTTTTTGCTTCGCTCTGTGCATACGAAAAAGTTTTGAGTGCATCGACTGTGTATAGCTGCAAAAAGTATCAAATGTGGCCTTTGACGTTTGAAGCTAACGGGAGAAGTGAACTTACTTGCTTAAGGTTGGCACACATTTATCGCTTTAGTGCTGTATAAGAAAAGCTTTGCTTCATCGCCTTTGCATCTTCCAAGGTTTTACTAGGACCCTGTGTATTTTTAAAAGTCCTTGGGCCAGTTAAGAGCTGGTGTTGTCCGTCAAGCACATCGATTCTGTAAAATTCAAACAACAAATCGCATCCCAAATCGCTATTCACTCTCACTTCGCATCACTTCTTCTCGCTTGTTTTTTATTTGACACTTTGAATTTAGAACGTCAATCAAGATCGGATTCAGATTCGAAGTTTAGAATGAGGTCTTACAGAATCACACGGCAGCTCCATCTTTCTCTCAAACGGGAAAAATAATGGTTGCTACCGTCGTCATCATACAATTCCATAGTAGTATAGCTATGCTCAGGATCTGCGGGGTTATTGTGTCTCACACTAACAACTGCTATTTCGACAACATTCATTGCGTTATTCACGTTGTCTAGCAGATGAATTTTTCAAACATGCAAAGCAATGGTTATGGAATGTTCTTCAATATCCTTCGGATTATGAAAGAAAGTGTGTGTTACGCAATTGGGGTGCTGACCTTCAGTTCGGCTTAGGTATCATTTGAATGGCAGTCAATGTGAATGAGCATACGCCTAGTTGGTAGTTGATTTTGCATCAAAGCACATATTTTTTTAGGATTCTGTACCCGTCGGGTCCAAACGGAGCCCTATTGCTGTCACTGACGTGTCCGTCTGTCCGTCATCTGTCACACAGGTTTTACAGACAAATAGTTGATGCTATAGCCTTCAAATTTTCACAGTGTAAGCATTTTGTTGATCCAAAGCCAGGCTCCACTGTACTATCACACACACCCGCGCGTCTGTAACTTCACATTGGTGAATCATTTGGGTTAGGTTAGAATAGGGGACCATTACCTCTATGGCTGGTGAATCATTTGGGTTAGGTTAGGTTAGGTTAGAACAGTGATCCTTAACGCGCGACGGGGAGCGAGCGAAGCGAGCGGTGCCGCGGCAGCGGCCGCCGAGCGCCATATCCCCTCTATTTTTGGTGAATCATTTGGGTTAGATGAGGCGGTGAATGTCTCGTATATTAGACGATGAAAGCCTCAGGGTCATTGACCTTGATTTCAAGGTCAATAATTATGGTACTCGTACTGTAAATTTTTTTTTTCGGCGATTATTTTTTTGCGCACTTTGTTGTTTTCAATAATACACTAAAAAGGGTCTATTGTACCCAAAAAAAAACAGCTAGTATCTAAAATCGCCGGGTGCGTTTGTAAAGTGGTTCCCAAAGCCATACTACAAATTATTAAAAAAATATGTTTAAATGATTTTAAGCGGGGCTCCCATACAGCTAAAGGAGGCACGAAAAAAAATGTTGACCTACTCCATCGATATTGTGGTTTAGAAGTCGTTGAGTAGATAAATATGATTTTTTTAAATTGGAAAACAAAGGAATGAGAAGCTACCAGTCCGCTTTTTTTTACAAAATTTTGTCCCGAAGAATTTTTTATTGGCCATATTGACCTATGAACTTGAAATTTGGTGATAATGTTTATTATTACGTATATTCTACGAACGAATAGCAATGTATTGATAAATCAGATTTGGTACGGAACCCTAAATGTGCGAAATGCGACCCGCAAGTGCGTGTCGGATTTCACAATAAAGAAGAATAAGAAAATAAGAATATTAATATAAAAGCAGCTAAAAAACCGGTCAAGTGACCGGTTTTTTAGTTGCTTATATATTAATATTCTTTAATGTATAAAATCACAGCTGAAGGTAGCTTCAACTCGTGTTATTATATTATTTTAATAAACCCTCGTTGCTACTCTTGGTGAAGCTATACAGATACGGCTTTAAGAGCGTTGACTCCGTACGGCATTTCATACAAACTTTCAAGTCCTTTTTTATCGAAATGAATGAACCGATTTTAATGAAACTTCATACGCATAAGCAGGATACATAGGTCTAAAAAGTTAGTTAAGAACATTTTCGAAAAATAGTGTTGCAGCTAAATTAGACCGATTTTAAATATTCCATAGAAGCAGAGATTTCCATTTATCTTTTTTTATATAAGACATTTAGAAAATGTTCTTTACTAACTTTTTAGACCTATGTATCCTACTTATGCGTATGAAGTTTCATTAAAATCGGTTCATTCATTTCGATAAAAAAGGACTTGAAAGTTTGTATGAAATGCCGTACCGAGTCAACGCTCTTAAAGCAAAAAGTATGCACCAACCTTTATTCCGACGTCCTCCTAAAATCACGAACCATCTTTTCAATATGATACACAAGACCGACTTAGCTTGCACTACTCCTCGATAGTAAATTTCTCTAGTCCCTGTTTCCACTATGGACGAGGTGCCTTAAAAGGGTCGTGACTCAAACACGCTTCGTTGAACCCTATTTGTAGATTAAAGGTACCTTTTGCGTAAAAGGAAAAGACATAATTTTGGTATATCATTGCTTTTGACCGGGATGTCGTAAATTGTAGGTACTTGTTGGAATAAAACATTCATTTAATTTGTTGTTTGTTGATTAATTTGTTTTTATCTGACTATGGCAAAGCCAAAGGAGATTGACTGGCATTCTGCAGGCTATGTATTACATATTACACGTAACTTGTACGATTCATGATTTAGTAATGACGTTTGTCTCCGGTTATACGAAAGCCGAATATAATCGACGTTGATGTCTTGTTTATATTATATACCTTTTTGGTTGGGTTTTTGTTTTTAACTTTCTTTTTTTTAACAATGTACTAGTAGGTACGACTTTATTAATAATACCTATCTGCATTTCCATATTATTACATTCAAACATTGAAATCAAATAAAAAATGTATTATTCTCTTTTCACTTCTTTCTAACCTCTTTTTGTGTTGTTATTAAAAACATATTTTAATTTGATGGAAAACAATGTTTTCACAATTAAACTTTTTAAACTTTCGCGATTTGTACACATTATAAAACAATATCGAGAACGGGTCTTATCGCGATATTCTTTTTTACGAGGTAAACAGGTACCTACTTGTTTCCCGACGTTTCAATCGCCTTGCAGCGATCGTGGTCACGGGAGGACTGATGACAGCACGCACAACGCAACAAAGGTCGTCCGACGAGGTCCGCCAGTGTGTAGACGTCCTTAGTGTTGTGTGTAGAAGTACCGACAGTGACAATAATAAAAATTGTGAAGACCAAGTGAGGGTAGATGCACATACCCGCACTTTACGAAGACGTCGCTGAGCTGTCATCAGTCCTCCCGTGACCACGATCGGTGCAAGGCGATCGAAACGTCGGGAAACAAGTAGGTACCTGTTTACCTCGTAAAAAGGAAGATCGCGATAAGACCCGTTTTCGATATTGTTTTATAATGTTTTCACAAGTAAAATACTTCATGAAATAGATGAAAAGAAAGACAATGAACGCTCCATTCACTTACACAAAGAACAAGCAAAACTTGAGGGTAAAACAATTTAAAACAAATATCACCTTTTTAACTTTCATGAGGAAACGGCAAGAATGTTCCCAGAGATTTTTAAACATTCACGCTATGCACTTTTGTAACAAAGCAGACTTGAGGAACTAAGTAAAAGGGACCTTGGAATGTGTTAAAAAAGTAGTTATTTATTTTGTCTCACTCAGTAGGACGTAGTACTTACCTACTTTATGAGAAGCCACTAAACTTACATCACAGTAGACATTACCAAAACGTACTAGCACTTTTAAGCTCTGGCAACACTGAGGCTAGTCCCGCGTGAGATGCGGGATGCGAATATCGTGCGTCGATAGTTCTAATGATTAAGAAGCGACGCGACTATTCACGCTACCTAAGTTAATTCACTCGACTTTTAAGCTAAAGTCTTTGTTAACCAAGTGTTGAAAAACACGAAAATAATGAATGTTTTTTAAGGTTTTTAAACAGAGTTTATCCAGTAAACTCTGTTTAAAAACCTTAAAAACCGGTCATTATTGAACTAAAATGAAGATGAGTTTAGCAGTTAATTTATCTTGCGACGGTCACCCATTATTTTCAATCCATTCCGTATTGCTAGTTCATTGTTCATCCTGTCCCAAAATAGATAAAACTCCGTAATCCAATAGAATTATTGTAGTGAAGGAAAATAAACGTAACAGCCGAATTGATACGGAGTTGTTTAGTATTTTATTGGAAGCAAATAGATAGTAATAAATATCATTTATCTCTTAAATGCCAGTTATTACTTCTTCCAAGAACTATAATGCCCGATTTTTGAGGGGTCCTTAACCTGGGTATTTCTATTCGTTAGGAGCTTTATGGTTTTTGGAGGTGAGATAGGTAGTCGCTCCATTCCAAATCCAATTTTATATTAGTGGCTCCATCGTTTTAACGATGATTCTACCAATGTCAAAGTTGAAGGAAACAAATAGTATTCACTGAAGTTGATCGGTTATACAGCCTATATAAACAATATATATATACAACAATATAGTAATAGCCGGTTTAATTAAACCTGGATCTGTTTGAGTAGCCTGTAAGGACAACACAATATATTTGTTAATAAAATAAGTAGACAACACAAACAACACAAAGCACAATAAGCAGACAACACAAATTAACTTTATTATGAAACTGATGAGGAATTAATCACTACTAAGAATTGCTATGATAAAGCTTGATGTTATTTAATATAATAGATTTTTTGAGTGTTTTAATGAATGGGGAATTGACAATGTATTGGTTAGCCAGGAAGCTGACACATACATAGTTGGGAAAAGGCTAGACAGGTGTTTTTTTTTTTTTTTTTTAATCTTTATTTAATTTAGAGGCTTTTGGTCATACATATTATAACCATGTCAGCCCCATAATAACACATACATAGGTTATAGGTACACTTTAAAACTACTACTACAGACTATTTTAGATAAGAGTTATAAACAAACTTGTAAATTTAAATAGCTTCAATGCTGCAAGGTTTCGCTATGAGACTTTGAAAAGCACCCAGATCTAGCATATTTATGTTTAATTCGGCCATCAACACATCTCTTTCTCTGCTATCTCTGCTGCTCTGGACACATTCCACCAGAAAGGCATTGTGGTTCGAAACCTTGGCACATTCAAATTCAAATTCAAAATATTTTATTTCACATAAACCACATGGGCACTTATTAAACATCAGGAGCTAGGTCTACGGTTTCAATTGGTCGTTTTTTTGGCCTTGCAGAACACCCTTAACCCGTCGCACGCCAATTAGCAGGCATAATAGATTTTTTATTGTTATCTGCACACCTGGGTCTCAATGGACGTTTAAAGAGTTCAAAAAATACATCTAATCGAACTAGTCTGTATTTTCCCACTGCAAGAGGGAAAACACCATTTTCTCCCTTTTTCACACAACTCATCTCATCATCTGCCTAGCCTTCTCCCAACTATGTTGGGGTCGGCTTCCAGTCTAACCAGATGCAGCTGAAAACCAATATTTTACATGGAGCGACTGCCTATCTGAACTCCACAACCCAGTTACTGCGTAATACGATACCCCTTGATAAGACTGGTTGTCAGACTTTCAGGCTACTGACGACCCTTAACGACTGTTAAAAATCCACGAATGACAGCCGAGACCAACGACTTAACGTGCTTTCCGAGGCACGGAGGAGTGTCGTTATGTAAAGATGGTCACACATCCACGGACAACCCCGGCAAGCGTAGCTTAACTTGATGGACTGACCCGTGCGGCTGTTATTACTTAGCCACGAGCTCCTCCTTTTCCACACAACTATTAAGAAAAAACATGCCTCGAATAAATTACTTTGTCCAATCAATATTTGTGTAAAGCTACTGAGAATTTCTCGAAGGCTCTCAAAAACCAGGCCGACGACGAATATATCAATATAACTTTAATCAATAAAATACTAAGGTTTCTGTATCTAACTCGAACAGTATCTATAGCTATAAGTTCTTAGTTAAACCAACCAGATCAGCTTCCTTCTCAAACTCGAACAAGAACAACTTGAAACTTGGCAAGGGCTCGAGTTTAATCAGTTAATTTGATTTTCAGTTATAAATAGAATAGTTTTGATTACCACTTTTATGAGAAAACAGTTTTGATTCCTTTCCTTGGTGTAAAAATTGTATCTGGATCAAGTTTTCTGGATTAAAGCCAATTAAAGTAAAGTTTTTTGATAATTGGAGGACAATTTAGTTTATTAGGTCATTTGTTAGCTCTGTGAACCTTGTAGAAGTCAGATGTTGGTACTTAATATTTATTGTTGAGCAATTAGGTAGCGATAAAAATATATAGGGTGTAAGTGTAAACTGTGGCAACCTTTTAAGGCGTCATTGTACTCATCATTATGAACAACTTTTACTATGTGACCTGAAATCGCGAAAAAAAAATCTGCTGTTCAGTACATTTCGCAAAAGTCGTCAAAATTGTAGGGAACAGCAGATTTTTTTTTCGATTTCAGGTTTGGTCCCATAGTAAAAGTTGTTCATAATGATGAGTACAACGACCCCTTAAAATATTGCCACTGTTTACACTTACACCCTGTATTCTTATTTTTAACTAGCTGTGCCCGCGACTTCGTTCGCGTGCATGTCGGAAAACAATAATGGGTTGCTTAGATAAGGTGTAGGTATCACTCCTCCAATGAAAATGAAGAATCTTCCGATCTTGCCTGGTGGGAACCGCTACCTGGGGTTCTCTACCACAGCCCTTGCGAATGCAGTCACTGCGGTTTATAATAGCGGGGTTTACACGTACAGTTCGGACTGCTGGAAACAACGCGCCATCCAAACTGTCGTTTTGGAACGAACAGCGGGGTTTACACATACAGTTTGGTTTGGCTATGAGCGCCCTCCACACGTACAGTTCGGAGCGAGGGATGGAACGGCGCGTGCTGTTTCCCGCGCTCCGAACTATTGACGAAATAAGTGAAATCAATTTACACCGAAACACAGCAACTGTAACTGCAGTTTGGAACGCAGTCCAAGATGCGCGGTTCGAACTGTACGTGTGGATCTCTCGCTCTCTCTCTCTCTCTCGCTCATGGATCTGTGGACTGCGTTCCAAACCACGGATGGATCTGTGCAGTGTGGACTGCGGATCAAACTGTCGTTTCGTTTATACCGTGAACATCCATTTTTATGGAGGCAAAACTTATAAAAAAGGTCGAAGTCCATAATTAGTTGACCACGGATAGCAACTACCCAGTAATTTTCTTTGATTTCCGTACAAATCACAGTACGTATACGTTACGTTACGTACGTTATTGAGGAGTTCAATTATCAGATCTTCACCATAGTAAAGGGGACCATCTCTGGAGAAAACTCTTTCAAACATTGGGTTTGTGACATACGGACGGACAGATGGGAGAACGAAATGATAAGAGTTCCCTTTCTATGTACTATTTAGCTACGGAACGGAACCCTAAAACCAGGCGAATTGAGATTTGAGAACTTCTTCCTTTTTGAAGTCGGTTATAAAGATGCCTCAAATAATCTCGACCTTTAAAGAGAAACCCAGTTTAACCCAGTTCCAGAGACCAGAATTCCAAGACAGCATCTACGAAACTACTATAGGTCCGATAATTTTAATACAATTTTTTTAATTTTATGACTGGAAAAGTATCACTCTTCTGCGGAAAATCTTAACACCGCGATTTAGAAAATGACGATAATTGCTCAACGGCATCTATCGGATACAGTGGTTAACTGGAAGTTCGCTCTGCGTACAATAAACTTACAAAGTAAAACCCAGTTTGATTTATAGAAAGTGTGTGTGGCAGCTCTGACGACGACTGGAGTTTACTTCAGTTTTTTGTGCCGTTCCGACTTTCTATTTTTCGGTCATTTCTGTCGGGTTTCTTCAATGAATCAGTGCTATACAAAAAGCAACTTTAAGATGTAAAGGCGCTCGTCCCCCCTCTCACCCCACCTCTTACCACCCCCCTCCCTCATCCCTCTAATCCCCTCACTGCATCCCCTTCCCCCTACCTCCCCCTCACACCCCGTCAGTGTTTCCCCCTCCGCCTCACCACATCCCCCCTCCTCACCTGTCAACCCTACCCCCTCTCAATCTCTATGTTGTTGTTGTTAGTTGTTATGATTATTATATGACATTGCATTATTTTTAAAATACAGAACATAGTAGTTTACCTGTAGATTACAGGAAAACCTATAAGAAGTCTGTGGTCATAAAATAGCATGGTAAATCTCTCAATATTGTGAGTACAAACTTACATTTACAGTTGGAATGTATGGGAGAACATTTTTTTCAACTACTTACAATGTTAAGTTTGTTCTTGGGATAAATTCATCTTAACTACGGAACCCTTGATTGTGCGTGGTCCGACACGCATTTGGCCGGGTTTTTGATCAACCACCTTCGATCAATAATTGATCGAAGTCAACCACCAATAGAATCAATCTGCCTAGCCTTTTCCCAACTATGTTGGGGTCGGCTTCCAGTCTAACCGTATGTAGCTGAATACCAGTATTTTACATGGAGCGACTGCTTATCTGACCTCCAAATCCAATTACTGGGTAATACGATACCCCTTGGTAATACTGGTTGTCAGACTTTCGGCCTTTTGACGACCAGTAAGGACTGTCAAAGATCCACGAATGACAGCCGGGACCAACGGCCTAACGTACTTTCCGAGGCACTCAGTCTGTAAAGATGGTCACCCATCCACTGACCAACCCCGCCAAGAGTAGCCATCTACTCTTGATCGACCCATCAGGTTAACCACTTGAAATACTTAACGCAGACACAGGATGTGTTTATAATATTTAATTTTAATAATCTTTTATTTCATTTACATACCCTACCTATCATTTATATTTTTAAATAATTTTAAGAAAACATAAAATAAAAAAACATCATAAGATATAAAAAATAAGTAATAAATTAGTATGGATATTCGCTAGTACCATTTGGCGTCAATAGATGTCGTTACTTGTATGAACTTTTCGTAATGAAAAGATTTTCTTGAACACTTTAAATTCATATATCTTTTGATATATTGAAGCGATTGCGATGAAACAAACACTAAGTAAAACTCTGAGCTACACACAATATTTAAGTATAAATTTTAACCATATTGGTTTCGTACTTTTTACGTGATACTTGAACGAAAAAACCTCTCACAGACAAACAGATAAACAGACAAACAGACAAACAGACAAAAATTACAAAAATGATAGAAATGGTATCTGTTGGTTATTCTAGAACACCCCAACTATTTTTTTTTTTTATATTTGCTATGTACAGAAACGCCTCGTCTACAGATTTATTATATGTATAGAAGAGAACGAACCTTACTACTAAGCCTATACCGCCTGTCAGTTTGTGTGTCATAGGACTGTATTTTTAGAGTTCCGTACCAAAATGGTAAAAAAGGAACCCTTATGGTGTCACTCAGTCTGTCTGTCTGTCACAGCTGGATATCTCATGCTATCAACATATACTAATGCTATCAACTTGAAATTTGGAACAGTTTTAGATAACGTTTACCCAACTATTTTGCAAATAAGAAAAAAATAAAACTATTTGTATTTTTTTTTTTGCAACAGGGACTGAAAGGGGGTCTAAAAAATTAATAGTGGGGCTACTAGGGCATGTGGGGTATCATATAAAAGAGCGCTGTTTGCACATTCTCAAACATTTTTTTTCTTTTTTTTAGGCCGCATAGTTTTCAACTTTTGATGAAAAATGTAAAAAAAATACCGTTCCCCCCCTCTTATCTCCGAAGTTTGCAAAGTGAAAAATCTAAAATTATTCTATGTTATAGAAGTTTATGTAAAGATTACAGGAAAAATAAAACGATGTCTCTAAATAGCACACTTTTTTAGAAATCGGAACGGAACCCTCCGTGCGCGAGTCCGACTCGCTCTTGACCGGTTTTTTTAAACTTACTTAATCGGTTGTTAACAGATAACTTATTACTGTGGCCTCCATAATAAAAGTAGATGTAACAGTTTTTGTTGTAAGGAATCCTTTGAGCGTGAAGCCGACTTGCACTTGGCCAGTTTTTTTAAGGTTTCGTACAAATCAATGCAAAAACAACTCTAATGGAGACGTGCTGTAGTCCAGTGTTACTGACGGACAATGCTATAATAATCTGCGTTCGCAACTTAGTTCGCAAACATGTGAACAAATATTACTTTTTGGTAATATAACTTAATAAATACACATAATTTGCGCAACAACATTATTTTTTTAAAATTGTAGTACGGTCAGCAACAGAATTCGGTTAACACTGCTACTTTTTGACATCATAATATAAATTAAGACAAAATTATACGATAACCTGCATTTAAGCATTTCATTTATTACTTATGAGTTAATTTCCTTACATGTGTTGAACGATTTTAACGAAGTATTTTTCTCAATAATTAATTTATTACTATGATTTAGAAAACACAAATGTTAATCGACTTTTATTGCTGACTGTACAATTGAAAAAGTCGTACAGTGGTACATTATTAAATGTACCTATGACTTTTTCAATAATTGTTCATTCTAATATAACATCGATTGGTTGTGTCCTGAAATGTGTCTTGAAAGATAACCTATTTAACATACTAATTCTTACAGCGTCGACGCCCGGGAACGAGACTTCGGAGTCGCAGAACGCTGGTCAGACGAGAGCGTCTTCGCGTCAAGAGCCTACTTCCTCCCTGAGAGAAGACCAGCTGAGCTTGGAGTAGACCGGGTGAAGGCTTCAGACCAAGGCGTCTACCGCTGTAGGGTAGACTTCAAACAAGCCCAGACGAGAAACTCACGAGTCAATTTGACGGTTATTGGTAAGTCATTTCCTCATTTAAGTCATACAGACTCCTGGAAGTCCTAAGAGACTTCGGAGTCGCAGAACGCTGGTCAGACGAGAGCGTCTTCGCGTCAAAAGCCTACTTCCTCCCTGAGAGAAGACCAGCCGAGCTCGGAGTAGACTGGGTTAAGGCGTCAGACCAGGGCGTCTACCGCTGTAGGGTGGACTTCAAACAAGCCCAGACGTTCTCGTCTGGGCTTGTTTGAAGTCCACTCCACTCACGAGTCAATTTGGCAGTTATTGGTAAGTCATTTTCTCATTTAAGTCATATAGCATCGTAAGACTCCTCGGAGTCCTAAGGGGCTTTGGCGTCGCAGAACGCTGGTCAGACGAGAGCGTCTTCACTTCGAAAGCCTACCTTCTTCCCAAGAAAAGATCAGTTGAGCTTGAAGTAGACCGGCTGACGGCATCAGGCTTTGGCGTCGCAAAACGCTGGTTTTAATTCGATGAAGTGACGTAAAACCACGTAAAACTCCCAGGAGCCTCGTAATAATAGATACTGTAGAGGCATGAGGAACAGGGTATCAAGTTCACTCAACCTCCATTGAAAAGGAAGGATCCTCCGACCAGATGGGTGTCGTGCCTAGTGGGTAACTGCCCGACGATTGATGCCGGGACTTGACAGGATTTTGCATGGCGTCAGTGTGATGCGTAGTTTGCATGTGGCGATGTAGATGCCACCACATCACTCCCCTCCGGAGACCGGAGATCGATAGTGAGCTGTGTCGTGTATCTTGCGATGTTTCCTTGGCCAGTTTCTGTCCGCTACAGATTACACTGCATCTGATGTCACACTGTACGCAAGACGTCTTCATGCACACATGGCCAAACTCACTCCCAGGCAGACCTCAACTGACCGACTGATGTAACGTGGTGGCATCTACATCACCACAATACATTGAATGTCATTATTTAACGCATACTGAAAAAATTCATTTGTTTCTGATTCAAACAGTCGTTATCTAGTTTATGTTTGTACCTTAAATAAGCTTCTGCTGTTAATACTTCTACAAACCCTCACATCATCTTTTTTCATCAAAACGTTTTCCACATAAATATTATTATTATTATAGCTCTTTGAAAACCCCAAAGGTACTTAATTCTTGAAACGTTAATTAATTAGTAGTTCTATATAAAAGGCACAAACTATACATATATTTCGAAACCTAATTCTTATCTTCAAAGAACTATGTTTAGTAATAGAATGACGACATTTTCATTGGAAAATACTTAACAGAATAAATAGACACGTGTATGTAAACCCAGGGGGCCTACTCCCTAAGCACGAAGCCCGTAGTTTCGGCCTTCGTTACGGGCGTTTCTTACTCCGTATCACCTACGGATAGATTATTGGTTCGGGGCCTGAACGAAGTATGAATGACAACATGATTTGCCAGTTGTCCCTACGCCCGATGTGTTTTTGCCCGTCCGAAAAATTTAACTTTTACACTTGTTTTGATGGATCGTAATATCAGACGGACGGATGAACGGACGGACGGGAAGACGGCCGGACTTAGGGAGTAGGCCCCCTGGTTCCTAGAAAATCTGCGGTAACTTCAGAAAACCTCATAGTTAGTAAAATCTTTAATGTGCCACGTGCACATTAAATATTTTACTAACTATGAGGTTTCTTCTTGGGAAAATATTTAAAAAAAAAAATCTTTGAGGTAAAATATAGGTATGTACAGTATGTTCGAGTATTTTAAAACATCAACTAAGTAGCGTACTTAGGGCGAGTTGTTTCACGTCCACTTAACGCTCGAGTATACGTCAAAAAAGGCGCTTTAACTATCGTCAAACCAAAAAAAATGCGTTGTTTCACAGACACTCAGTTTTTAGGGTTCCGTACCAAAATGGTAAAAAAGGAACCCTTATGGACCCTTACCCTTACCCTTACCTCAGTCTGTCTGTCTGTCTGTCTGTCACAGCTGGATATCGCAAGAACTACTAGTGCTATCAACTTGAAATTTGGAACAGTTTTAGATGACGTTTACCCAACTATTTTGCAAATAAGAAAGAAATAAAAATATATGTATTTTTTTTGCAACATGGGGTGAAAGGGGGTCTTAAAAATTCAAAGTGAAGCTACTAGGTCATGTGGGGTATCATATGAAAGAGCGCTGTTTGCACATTCTCAAACATATTTTTATTTTTTTTAGGCCGCACAGTGTTCGACTTTTGATGAAAATGTAAAACAAAATACCGTCCCCCCCCCCCCCTTATCTCCGAAGTTTGCAAAGAGAAAAATCTAGAATAATTTCAGATTTTTCTCTTTGCAAACTTCGGAGATAAGATGTGATAGAAGTTTATGTAAAGATTACAGAAAAAATAAAACGATGTCTCTAAATAGCACACTTTTTCAGAAATCGGAACGGAACCCTCTTGACCGGTTTTTTTTACAACGCTTTGTATATAACGAACGTTAAACATCTTACGTCGTCATTATTTTACGTGCATATGTTACGTCAACCAACCGTTTGAAACAACCGGCCCTTAGTCGATCTTTGTAATGTCCTAAGACATTATAACTGTGGGCGCGTGGCTAAAAAATAGCAGCCGCAAGGGTCGATTTTCAGGGTTAAGCAACACTTGCCGAGGTCGGTCCTTGGATAGGTGACCATTCCATTACCTACTGTCGAGACCCCTCCGTGCCTGGAAAATCACGCTAAGCCTTTGTTCCCGGCTGTCATTTGCAGATCTTTGATAGTTGTTACGAGTAAGCCAAAAAGTCTGACCAAACCAGTTTTATCAAGGGGCGGTTGTGGAGGTCAGATAGGCGATCGTTCCATGTAAAATACAGATGTCTAGCTGCATCTGGTTATACTGTAAGCGGACCCCAACATATCTGGGAAAAAGGCTAGGCAAATGATAATAATGTAAGTATTTATAATATTCATGTCAACGGTTAATTCAAACAAAGCGAAAGTCAAAAGCGATTTGTTTTACAGAAGTTATTCATAACAAACAATAATATAAAGTACAATTTAAATATTTATTATTTCATTAAAATGTAGATTTGATACTGTTTAGTTAATGTCATTTGAATTTTGCTCAGTGTACGGGTAAGGTAGGTACATTTACATTTAAATGATAAACTGATGTAAGTTCAACTTATGTATTGAAGGTTAGAAAGACAGCACAACCACCCTAAACAAATGAATGACCAACCCGCGGCGAATGAGTCATTTTGCTTTTAACCAAACGATGCTATACGACTACTGACCGATAACTCAAATATGTATACAGGATAATTTTTTAAGCAGTGCGCAAATTTTCACAGGGTGTTCTACCCATGAATATGAACAACTTTTACTATGGGACCAAACCTGAAATCGCGAAAAAAAAATCAGCTGCTCCCTACATTTTGACGAGTTTGGTCTAGATAAATGTACTAAACAGCTGAATTTTTTTTCGCGATTTCAGGTTTGGTCCCATAGTAAAAGTTGTTCATATTCATGGGTAGAACACCCTGTGAAAATTTGCGCACTGCTTAAAAAAATATCCTGTATTTTATTAATTCGCTGCGCGTCGATGTCAGCATAAAATTGATAGAATTGATATGTACGGCTTTGCTCGTACACTCAGTAACATAATGTCACCTATAGCTTCTGCTCGCGACTTCGTCCGCGTGAAATTTCTTGTTCCCCCGACACACCCCATCGCATCGCGTCGCTTACCCACGCTATTACTTCATTTTTAGGGTTAAAGGAACCCTCATGGTGTGACTCAGTCTGTCTGTCTGTCACAGCTGGATATCTCAAGAACTACTAATGCTATCAACTTGAAATTTGGAACAGTTTTAGATGACGTTTACCCAACTATTTTGCAAATAAGAAAGAAGTAAAAATATTTATATTTTTTTTGTAACAGGGACTGAAAGGGGGTCTCAAAAAATCAAAGTGTGGCTACTATGGCATGTGGGGTATCATATGAAAGAGCGCTGCTTACACATTCTTAAAAAATTTTTTATTTATTTTATTTATAGTTTTCGACTTTTGATGAAAAATGTAAAAAAAATACCGTTCCCCCCCCCCCCCCCCTTATCTCCGAAGTTTGCAAAGATAAAAATCTGAAATTATTCTATGTGATAGAAGTTTATGTAAAGATTACAGGAAAAATAAAACGATGTCTCTAAATAGCACACCTTTTCAGAAATCGGAACGGAACCCTCGGCGCGCGAGTCCGACTCGCTCTTGACCGGTTTTTTCTATTCAAAACCTAATCAATTTCGATTAAGGTTCCTAATAAGAACCTTGGCATTTAAAAAGGATAACGTTCAAGAAAAGCAAACTCCATTTGGGCGAATGCGTGTGCAAACCTCGTACTACATACACATACCATTCTCACAGTGAAAGCTACATAACGCCACGGCTTAACGATCTTTGTATAGACCCATAGCTTCATCCATGCTCATGAAGAACTACGGAACGACTGCTTTGCTGTGCCTGTTAGTAAAAGATAGCGATTCTCTAATTTTTGTTTAGTTATTGAACAAGACAATCAGCACCAATATTAATTTAATAGGTACCTAATTTAGCCAGTAGATAATTGCGGATCGATCACTTCTGGAGAAATGAATGCATTGGATGGGTAACTATTAACTGTAATACTGATGGGATTTCTGCTGGGGAGTTTGTTCCGCTACTTCTTCTTCCCAGCTAAAGCACTAGGAAGTGGTGAAGGCCGGCGTTTTGTGGGGACTGTCTTACTGTAATTTTGACGTTCAAAAAGTGCTGATTCTCAGCCTAATTTGAATAAAGGACTTTTGATTTTGATTTTGATTTTTTGATTTTGATGACGAACTTTTTGTAATCTTTATATGTATGTTTTTAATAGTGTTTTCAAGTAAGTGACGTATGTCTTTATTAGAATAGAATAGAATAGAATAGAATATTTTTATTTCGGACACACAATATCCATATAGTGTTAGTAACATACAAAAATAACTTATTGCCTAGTGTTAGTAAAAATCAGCCTCCGCACAAACTGCTGCACAATTGGAGAGCCGAGGCTCTCGGTTACAGTTCTCAGGATGTTGTTCCGACTGCCCCTCACTGTCCTCAGTAGCGACGCTGTTCCCTCACTGTCCTCAGTAGCGACGCTGTTTTCTTGCGTATAATTGCATGGAAGCCGTCGGTGCGGGCTCGCGCAAACATGTCCGACGCACTACAGTAACGAGTTATTGGGAGTAAAGTTTCTATAAACCGAAAAACACATTTCTATTGTGTTATCTAATAAACTCAGCTCAAAAGTATTATCTGTTTTTGAGATGTGTTAAATAAATGCCACAAAAGAAATGTGTTTTTAATAATTACCTATTAAATTAATATTATTTACCAGTTTGCTAATTGATCACATTTTTAAAAAAAGCATCTTTTCATTTAACTTTCTTGAAAATTTGGTCCCGTGTGAGCGAAAGAGGTGACAAAATTCGACAGTCCTCTTAAAGACCAATTATATTTAACTCAGACGATAATCTCGTTTTGTTTAATTCAAATAATCTATTCAAATTTTAAACCCCCTGTACAAATCATTCCACTAACGTAATTAGCCGAAAACTAGCGAACACTTCCGAATACAAACGGGCCTTCGTTCCATGGCAACGTCTCACATCTCAAGAGGCAAACTCTGCCGGAATAAGATTATTCGTAGGTTCTTGCACAAAGTACGACTCTTGGACCGAATACAAAGGCACCGTTATTGCAACACACTCGGGACCCAAGAGTATACAAATTGATATTATTAAAATGTCTCTTTGGTACGTCGCGTCGTTTTGAATTTGGAAACGTGTTTTTGGGAAGGTAGGTAATACTGTGTTCTGTAAGTTGTGGTATTTGTTTCTTTAAAAAACCGGTCAAGAGCGAGTCGGACTCGCGCACCGAGGGTTCCGTTCCGATTTCTGAAAAAGTGTGCAATTTAGAGACATCGTTTTATTTTTCCTGTAATCTTTACATAAACTTCTATCACATAGAATAATTTCGGATTTTTATCTTTGCAAACTTTGGAGATAAGGGGGGAACGGTATTTTTTTTTACATTTTTCATCAAAAGTCGAACACTGTGCGGCCTAAAAAAAATAAAAATATGTTTGAGAATGTGCAAACGGCGTTCTTTCATATACCCCACATGACCTAGTAGCCCCACTTTGAATTTTTAAGACCCCCTTTAATAAAAAAAACATATATTTTTATTTCTTTCTTATTTGCAAAATAGTTGGGTAAATATTATCTAAAACTGTTCCAAATTTCAAGTTGATAGCATTAGTAGTTCTTGAGATATCCAGCTGTGACAGACAGAGAGACAGACAGATAGACTGAGTCACACCATAAGGGTTCCTTTTTTACCATTTTGGTACGGAACCCTAAAATCCGCATAGGTCATGTCAATGTGTGCCTGAATGTCAACCAAACCCCATAAGTTCACAACTACTGTTAGCCCGCGGTCGCCATTGTATGATGGTGTTTTACGTTTTATGTAGATATATGATATACGTTTACTGTGTATTAATAAAGTTTTTTCTTAAGCACAACCATTGTGCAATCGACGTTTGAGAGATAGAATCTTGCATTATACAGGATGTCCGGTAAAGAATGGATAACCTTGGAATAGCATATTACAGACATGATGGCCGTTCTTAAAAAAATACAAAAAAAAAAATATCCCCACTAGTAGGTACACACGGCTACACATCAAGCTATACATTTCTAGTTTAGACTGACCTCTCATTGTAAGGAAATACTATACAATGCGAGATCAGCTTATACTGAAAATTTGATCTGTTGTCATGCGTACATTATGATTTTTTGGAGTCTCCAAAAAATAGTTTTTTTGAAATATTTTTTTTTTTGTATTTTTTTAAGAACGGCCATCATGTCTGTAATATGCTATTCCAAGGTTATCCATTCTTTACCGGACACCCTGTATATAAGATATGGACCAATATCTTCATCCGCGTAAGAAGTTTGCTATTTCCATTACACACTATAAGCACAGTAAAGATATCTACTGTATTGTGACTCGGCCCTGGGGGCCTACTCCCTTAGCATGAAGCCCGTAGTTTCGGCCTTCGTTACGGGCGTTTTTTACTACGTATCACCTACGGATGGATGATTGGTTCGGGGCCCGAACGAAGTATGAATGACAACATGATTTGCCAGTTGTCCCTACTCCCGATGTGTTTTTGCCCGTCCGAAAAATTTAACTTTAACACTTGTTTCGATGGATCGTAATGTCAGACGGACGGATGAACGGACGGACGGGAAGACGGACGTTTTTATGAAGATAAAGTACTGTAGATATCTTTACTGTGCTATAAGTATTGTCTCTAGGTAGTTAGATTATTTTTTAAACATAAAAAAACACAATTGCCTTATTCTTAGCTGGCTTGAATTTAAACTTACAAAATATATGTGCGCTTCAAGTTACCACAGTCCTGTTCTTCTACACAAAAAGTACCAAAATGCAAATTGGCAATTTAAATTATACTAAAAACTATAAGTACGTTACTTTGCAACTGCAGGCAAAAGACGAAGAAACACGTTCATATTTATGGCAACTGCCACGATGACCTTTATTCAAGATGTTATCTGTTATCTTCAGAAGGTCCATTTTACTGTGCATGACATATACACGGTCGCCTAAAGGCACAAAATGTAATATATATCAGGCGAGTGCAATTTGTGACTGTAGTTCAAAACTGTTTTGGGTAACTATGAGTATTAATAATAATAATAAATAATAATAAATATCCTTGGACATTTCACACAACGCCATCTAGTCCCAAGCTAAGCAACCTAATGCTTGTGTTATGGTAACGAGATGGCTGATAAACTACTTATATATATATTTTTTTTTTGTAAATACATACATATTATAGATAGAAAAACACCCAGACTCGGAACAAATACTTGTAGGCCGTACAAATATTTGTTCCGTGCGGGAATCGAACCCGCGACATGCTGCGCAGCAGTCAATCGCTCAACCACTGCGCCAACCGTGTCGTCAAATTATACAGGGCATACCATAAAGGTGGTCAAATATAAGGGTGTGGTACAGACCATAAAACTTAACAACTTTTTCAATGGGACTAATATCGTAATAGCGAAAAAAAATCAGCTTTTCAGTACATTTATCTACATCAAACTCGTCAAAATGTAGGGAGGAACAGATTTTTTTTTCGCGATTTCAGTGTTGGTCCCATAGCAAAAGTTGTTTATAATGATGAGTACAATGAACTTATAAGAGGAAAACAACCATTAAAATTTCACCTTGTAAATGTATTATTTTATTTGGTTGGCATAGAATAAATAAACTTCATTCAGGGTTAAAAGCAACATTAAAATAGACATAAAATTAACACCATAATAAGTATTTACTATACCTAAGGATTTTTACGCGAAGATAACCATGTTGTTTTATGATTATCACTCGGTATGGGTATAAGTAGCTTTACTGCATATTATCGCGTTCCTTTCATAAGTTTCGTTTTATTTCGAAGTCGTGTCGTCCCCGTAACGGGCTGAAAATACACCAGAATGTTTTATTGTCTTGAAGCACTACAAAGTTTTACTAGTTTGAATTCATTTTTAGGGTTCTGTACCTCAAAATGAAAAAACGGAACACTTAAAGGATCACTTCGTTGTCCGTCTGTCTATCTGTCAAGACCCTTTTTCTCAGGCATGCGTTGAGGGGTCAATGAAATATGTAAGTCTATGGTCTCTTAGAGCTCTAAAAAAATCAAGCTTCTAAGTCAACGCAATAAAAATATACGGCCATTTATGCAACATATTTTGTTACTCGCAAGTAAATCAAAAGACAGGGTACTTACCGTTGGCCTAGAATCATGATATTTGGCAAGAAGTAAAGTTTTACAGCACAAGAAAAGAAAAAAGTTCGAAGATCGTTAATTTGTAGTACATAATATCACATAATTGAGATTATTAACTTATATTTGCACTTGGAGAATTGACTGTGACGTATATCAATGTATGGGACAACATTTTTTCAAAAAGTTAAGTTTGTTCTTCGGATAACTTCATCCCAACTACGGAAACGTTCATTTTGCGTGGTCCTACACGCACTTGGCCGGTTTTGATCTTGTTTTAAGTTTGATTTGGTTTGATGGTTTGGTGGTGTTTCTGTTATTACTGACTTTGATAAGAAATTACGCGGAATTATTAATAAGTTCCAGTCTAAAATATTACGAACTTTAATTAACATAGTATCTCCTTCAGTTCTGTTTTGAAACCGATTTATATTTTTTTCATGTTCACGACTTTTACTCATCTTGCTGAATGTTCTATTCAACGAATTATTGGTTCTATTTATCCTAACATAGGTACACAAGATAATACTTTCCTTTAAAAAAACCAGCCAAGTCAAAATCAAATCAAAAATCATTTATTTCAATCCATTGATCATAAAATAAGTTCAAATTAATTAATAATATAACTAAAATTAAAATTGTAAAATGAAATCAAAATAAAATTAAATCAAATCAAAATCATTAAATTAAATTAAAAACCACAAAATCAAAATAAAATAATATAAAATCAAATCAAAATCATTAAATTAAAAACCACAAAATCAAAATAAAATAAAATAAAAAATTACAATAAAATAAAAATTTAAAATTGCTAAAAATACGCCTGCCTCTGAGTCATTTGTTTGTTTGTCATTACATTAACCATATAGCAATGGTTAACGTACTGACAATCAAACCTGTTCGCAAATACGCTCAGGATGGTGTTGGAGGTGGTCCGGAGCCTGCGCCCCAGAGATGTGCACCGTTTCCGCATCGTCGTGTAGAAACAGTCGACACGGGCGTCGGCGAACATCCCCGACGCGCTGCAGTGCCGGGGCAGCCCCAACAACACCCTGTACCCTAATTGCGTAACATATTATCAATCGGAGTTGGTTTCATTTTGACAGTTCAGCAACATTCATTGCGTTATTTACGTTGTCGAGCAGACAAATATTTCGAACATAAGAAGCAATGGATTAGCAATTTGTTTCAAAATGATTCAAACTCCGATTGATAATGTGTTACGCAATTAGGGTGCTGAACGCATTATTATACTGAACACGGAGAGCGCGCACGCGCGGGGAGTGCGTGTTGGACTACACACAATGAAGGGTTCCATAGTTGGGATGAATTATCTCAAGAACAAACTTAACATTATACCTAGTTGAAAAACAAGATTCCAACAGTAAATGTAAGATGTACTCACAATATTGAGAGATTTACCATGTTTAATTAAAAGACCGCAAACTTCTTATAGATTTTCCTGTAATTTACAGGTATAGAACTATTTTCTATAAGTACCTATTTATACGCAAAATACGCGAGTTGCGGATACCAGCTCGTATTACCTATTAAGTACCTATTTATTTCAAAATTTTAGGCTCACTAGTTTCGCAGATAAGGTGGGGGGAATGGTTAATTTTCATCTATTTGCTTAAATAACTTTAAAACGATTTATTTTAAAATTATAAAAAAATATATTAGAGACCCTCATATATGTCACACGATACAGTTTGCAAAACTTTTTTTAATTTTCTTATTTGCCCCCTAAAAGTGACCCCATATTCAAAATTAATTTATTTACTTTAGACGTACGTGTTTGGGTCACAGAAATCCATATGTGTACAAAGTTTCAACTTAATCGGTCTATTAGATTCGGAGCAAATTGCCTGTATCAGACGGACAGACAAACAGACAGACACACGATAGTCCAGTAAAAATAGTGTTTGAGATTGCATTAAAGACACTTTAGTAAATTGGTTTTGAAATAATAGTATAGTTATTTACGTATGCATTCGTGGCAATTTTGTGTTCATATGGTCGGAGGAACCTCAGAAATACCTAAAGTTGTGTTTTTACTGTTTAACGTTAAACAAAAAACACACTTTAGGTGAAAAGTAAGATTATCGTCTACAGCCAGCCTAAAATTATAGTACATAAATAATCCCTCGGTTTGGGTACAAAATTCTTAACATTACAAGATTTTTTCTTTCATGGTGTGATAAATGAGACTTAAAAAATCGCACTTTCGGGGATTTTTCTGTTTATACATTCCAAACGTTAGCCTCGAACCTATGTTCAGTTTTCACCTTGGTGACTTCTCAGGAACATAGTTAAAAAGTGTTTTATCATGTTTTGTATATTGTACATAAAAGACACTTGAAATATTTTTTAGGCTGTGCATTAACATTTTCATTCTTCATATGTAAGTGTCATAATCCCCTGATTAAGTGATAAGGATTCTTCGCAAAATGCATAAAACCTAAATTACCTACACAATATAAAATGCCAACCTTGACCGAGCGCCTTGCATCCCCCGCGTCGGTGTGCGAGAGGGACGAAGTTATCGGATGTGAAAAAGATGGAGCTATTGTTTAACTGCTCAAATAATTACTGAAAATTTTCTTCTCATTACGCAATGAGATTGTTTACGATGCGCCCGGATTTTGGTACTTATTTATTATGTCTTGCGTAATATGCGGAAAGTCCTTAGATAATGATTCTGTCACCGTTGGCAGTAAAGGTTTTAAAACTCTATGTTTTAGTGAGCTTCGGAAAGACAATTTATTTCATTTCTCGGATAATGTGCCAATGATTTTACATACAAATTGCCGAAAACAGTAGTATACAAATCAAAAATGCGAAAGGTATAATACCATGCCTACTCTGCAATCTACCCACTCGCGCGACAATTGCACGAAACTGTACCGGAACGAAAAGCCAGGATTGTCCGACTACACGAAACTGACGTTGTTGTTGTTACGACAGCAAAGAGAAAAATCTGAAATTATTCTATTGTTAGGATTTTAATAAACTCAGTACACAGTTATACCTATGGGATATAATAAATGCGCTTTACATCAGGATAAGCGCATTTTTTCTATCAACTACCGCCTTCTGGTTCGAATCATGTAAGGTAAACGCGGGTGAAGTCGACAGTGACCCAGTAGTCGTCTAATTATCTAAAAACATCAATATCTTTTTCTACTAAACACAATGATGTTAATAGTACTAGATCAGTAGTGTACGGCGCCGAAGCGTTACTACATCGTATATGTCCACAGGCATATCCGAGTTCAGTTGTCAGCTTGACCACTGAATAAATAATAGTACTAACGTACAGAAGTTGCACTCCTTTGATCTTGAAGAAAGCCGCTTTTATAATAGCCTACAAAATCTTTTCCCCTCCATACGCAAGCTAAATTGCTCTTAATCGCCGCGCTTGAGAGTTGTTATTACTTTGTGTCGTTACTCGTCCGTAACATACCTACGCCGCTTAGCCGAGTACTACGGCCGTCCGCAAAGAAAAATAAAATATGGTACCATACCACCATACCATACCATACATACCTTAAGGTATGGTGGTGGTGGTGGTGGGGTATATGGTAGGTACCTTTTTATACTTTTATTGTATTTATGAGTAGTCTATCTAGAGTTGTTTCACTTTAATGTAATGTCTTATAATTTTCAAACGTTATTTTTTATTAATCAATCAAACAATCATCAATTATTTTTAATACACCATCATCTCGTATAATATTTAGAAGTGTTCTAAAGTAAACAAGGTACAAACACGTCTTAAAATTGAAAGTGACATTTGGGCCACTTTAGTCGCCTGAACATGGTCATAAAACAACTAAAGATGCCTCAACGCACCAGTGGCTAAGTTTGTGCGATCGTACGATCGCGGGTTACAATTGGTTGTTAATCCTAAGTTAATCTTTAATTACTTTAAGCGATTTTGGACCTTACTCCTGAAACAATACGACGCGCATACAAACCCCCACTACTCCGCCGAGAGGTCAAGTTAAATATCGGCAACTATAGTAAGTAGGTAGGTAGGTAAAAAAAGGTAGCAACAAGACTCGACATTTCGTAATGGATTTTCGTCATTCAAAAAGTAACTATATCACTAATTTATATATAGTATAGTGATAATGTGAATAGTATACTTAAATTTAAAATCTAAGATTTAATTTTTTCATGGGCGGCCGTACGTGTCTCGCTCGCTGAGCGCGTAATACACCTTGACTGACTTGAAACCCAGAGTTGCCGCGAGCTGTAGGTACTTATCTCGAGCGGAATGTACCAGTGCAAGAGGCCTGGCTTGACGTCAAGTGAGCAATTGCTTAGCGATAAAAATATCAAAATAGTGAAATGTGCGATTAAAATTTGTATGTCACGGTCTGAAAAGATTACTAAGGCAAGTGGTAATACATTTCACAAGTAACTTTGCTGAATTTTGTTCAGATTATCCAAAAATTTATCAAACATTGTTTTTGCCATCAGTGTTCTGATGTTGTGGACTTTTGGGAGTTTAGTGAATGACGAATGTATGTTCCTGTAAGTCTAAATTATTATTGTAGTCTGTTTGTATTAAACATACTGTACAGTACCCAAACACTCACTGAATGGAAAAGTACCCAAACAGTCACTGAATACAAAAGTAACACATGTCACGTGTAAGTATGTCAAAGGTTTTAACCTAATATATCACTACATCGTCCACCAAAATGAATTTTATTAGCAATAAATAATCTTATATGTAATGACTAATGACTATGAGTTTATATTTTTAAATGAAAAATAATAGATTGTTTATGATCACATTGTGTTATATAGTGGTGTGCTGTGCGAAAATAAACCGGTTCATTTTCAATTAAAGTAAACTAGCTGCGCCCTGCGGTTTCACCCGCGTAGACCGGGATAAAAGTAACCTATGTGTTAATCTGGGGTATAAGCTATCTACTTACCAAAATCCCAAATCGGTCCAGCCGTTTGAGCGTGAAGAAGTAACAAACATATAAACAAACAAACACACGCACTTACAAACTTTCGCCTTTATAATATTAGTGTGATGTGATTACTGTGATTAGTAATCGATTATTAAATCGAATTGTTAAACTACTATCAAATACAAGTTAGTTTATAAATCCAAGATACGTTTCAGAATTTTTAAGATTGACAAACTTATCTAACTCAGTAGTGAAACCCAGAACAGTCGTCGTAATTTCTTTTAAATGACGTACTTTTTTAGGGTTCCGTACCTCAAAAGGAAAAACGGAACCCTTATAGTATCACTTCGTTGTCCGTCTGTCTGTCTGACTGTCTGTCAAGACCTTTTTTATCAGGAACGCGTGGAGGTATCAAGTTAAAATGAATATCAAATACGTAAGTCGTCTATGATCCTTTGGAGCTCTAAACAAATCAAGCTTCTAAGTCTACGCCGTAAAAAATACGGCCATTTATGCAACATATTTTGATACTCGCAAGTAAATCAAAACCTATAGGGTACTTACCGCTGACCTAGAATCATGAAATTTGGCAAGAAGCAAGGTCTTACAGCACAAGTAAAGGAAAAAGTCTGAAAACCGTTATTTTGTCATTTTATCGCATAAACATTTTTTTTTTGGGATTTCTTGTTTTTCAGCTACAAATGTTAAGTTTGTTTTTGGATACATTCTTTTCAATTACGGAGACCCTCATTTTGCGTGTCCCACACGCGCTTGGCCGGTTTTTATTACTATTAAAATGGATCGAAACAGATAAACTATAGTAATTTACGTTATTTAATTTTCATCGCAACGTATGTACATTCATCATAAACGCGTTAATAGGTGCAGTACTAGACAGAGTGATCTCTTATTTGTTTTCCAGGGTACCTAAAGATCAGAAGCACATGGAAATATTCCATATTACAATCTTTCATTATAATTGATTCAATGAAAACCTTAATTAAATTCTTGGGGAATGATGTTGATCGTTGGCAACTCTGGCCGTTTTTCGGGTAACAATGTCTTGTCTCATTTCAACGTAATTAGTTTGACGGTAGAAGAAGTGAGACAAACATAGATTATTTTGACAGATTGACATATTTATGTATCCGTTTCAAAGCTACGTGTTTAAACTCGTACAAGTCGGTAAGTCGGTACGTTTTTCTGAATTATTTTGTAGGACGCTGCGCCTCTAGTATTATAATACCTCATTGACTAAACATTAAACTTGCCGATTTTATGGCAACCTATTCTTGGTAACATATTGCAACGTCTGAAATATTTTACTTGAAAAGTGTGTCCGACAAAAATTTAATTTTTTTGCAAGTTCAGCTGCTAAATGTGAAGTCGGCACGTAGTTTTGTTTTTCGATTTGTGAAACTTCAGTTGGGTCTACGCTAAGTCTGATTATTTGATGAATTAGTTAAGTTAATTTGCTAACGATAGGAGTAACTTGAAATTTGGAACACTTTAATCACAAAAGTATTTTTTTTCGAACGTGACATCTATTAGTACCTAAAAATTCCTACTTGACCCAGATCTCGTCATTTAATAGTTGCCTCTAAACCCGCCAAATTCTAGGTATTTTAGTGTTTTATGCCACAAAATGCGAATAATAAATATTATTGTGACCGCAACATAGTTGTTAACGCTTTTGTACACACAACATTAATTAAATTTTTAGAAAATTATATTTTGCAGTAGTAAACTACTTAATACATTTACGGTTTAGTTTAAGTCATAATGAATTTGCTTCCTAAGATAAATTTATGGGTAATAAAGGGTGTGCAAGTTGTTAGAATGATTAGCACCACTGGGCCAAACTGGTCCACTAGATCCGGCGGGTCCTTCACATGCCCTAATCTTGTTGATTCTGGAAAGAAGCCAGTTGATTCCAAAGAGAAAATTATTAAGAACATGTCATGCGTTGAGCCACATTGTTCCAGCGTATATCTTCGGCAAAACCGAAATATAGCAAATAAAATCGTTACCTATGTCGGAGGGCAACCCGGAAGGCACACAGACTGTCGCAAAAGCTTTGGCAAAAACAGAAGCGTCTGGCAAGGAAGCAAGTGAATTCTTAACACGTTTTTACGGTGACCAGGTAAAATATTATTATATTATAACAGCAGGTCACGTTACTACAAACTGTAAAATTTTCGCATTCAATTTTGAACTTAACCTTCAACAATTGCTCAGGTGCTGGTAAAACTGCAGGCATACCAGGCCTGGGCTTCGGCCCGTAATGACAGGTGCGACTGTCAACGTGCTCGCGCAATGTTAAAAGAGCGTTAAATTCTCCCGCCAAGTATTGCGAACGGGTGTTACGGAAGGCGCGTTTTGACCATGTTGGACGAATTGAGGCCAAGTTGGCATCCTTTCTGGTAGCAAGGAGTTCTGATCGCTGTCTAAATCGGTCTAGACAAATTTCTGCCATTTGCTGCCTCTTATGCTTAAGTCTGATGGAACGCTGGCTCATCCCGCGCAAGAAAGTGCAAACTTATTAGCCTTTATCTTTGCCGAAAATTCACGCCTTGATGCGGCCTCTAACATACCCCACTGTAGTTCCACAATGCCGGAGATGGCAATCTGGTAAATTCAATGCTCTGAAAACAAAGGCGTCTCTTTTCACTGCCAAAAGGAGTCAGTTTCAGTTATCTCCTACTTTCCGAGGAGCATCTGTACTAGTTACCGACCGCCTAGAGCTTCTGGCCATGGAGTTGACGTCTGATCGGCTCAACCATCGAGTCAAAAGCACAGACTTAATTCCGGACAAAAACTGATTCTGTTATTCTGATCGCACATATTTTTTTGCCAGACGTCTCTTAAAATTTTTAAGCAAAAATATGTTACAATTTAATTAACCTTGCTGTTTTTATTACCACCCTGCTCTGCTACAACCTTTAGTAAATCTTAGCATTCAGTCTTCTACCTACCTTTTGTTTCTTAGACTCTTAACAAACACGTACAGTATGTTCAAGGTCTGAGAGTTCACATTAACACAAAAAATTGAACACGACTGGGTCCTGTTGACGAGTAATAGTACAAATCCGACGACTATTGGTACAAATCGCCCTTTTTTTTAACTATCTAAAGTACTAAAATTACCTATTAGTCTCTTTTTGCATGGAACATTTGTTCCATTCTGTATCTGAGAAGGACGTTGTTAGCTGCGCTACAGTTTATACTTTTGCAGCTATCACCGTTTTACTTGTGTACCTACTTCTTGTGTTATTGTTCCAAAATATATATTTTTTAATTTTGCTGATATTAATATTTTGCCTAGAAGTAGGTACACGCGGCTACACATCAAGCTATACATTTCCAGTTTACACTGGGAAATGTATAGCTTGATCTGTAGCCGTGCGTACTATTTCATTTTAAAACACCACATCTTTGTTTACTCATGTGGTCTAATTACACGAATCCAAAATAAAATTTATGTAATAGACGCGGCCGCTTGATGCATCGCGACGCCGCCGCCGCCACCCGCCCACCGCGCGCCGCCCGCGCGCACCCTCTCGCGAGTGTTTGATTTTCATTTAATTATTAGAAATGCTTTAGAGATATTCAGGGGATTTCTTCCAATTTGAGTAGACAAAAATTGTTGGTAGTAAGATTCATAAAAATATCCTGGGTGTCTTTAATGTACAAGGGTTAAATACAAATTTAACTTCACGAAAAAAAAAGTATAATAGTCACCTTGGTGATAATTTACCTAGTTATTTGTAGTAACTATTTAAATATTTTGACAAAATTTCACTCTCTAGGTAAGTACTGTTTTGAAGTTATCTTTAATTTTATATAAAATAGTCAATATGGTACTTAATATGTTGATTTTGACCGGGGATAATTATTTCCATAATTAAAACTTTTGAAAAGGAGCAGTCATGTACAAAATCAACAGTGGTCCATTTTTTGTTCCCACTTAAATTTAATGTTATTGCTATAATTGCTAATAACTCAATATATATTTAAAAAAAATCGGGGATTACTGTCAATTTATGTATTTCAGCTATTTATATATTTAATTCTGAATTATCACCCAAAGAGCATTTATTGCAATCTACTCCATACAAATCGATCTATTTTTACTGGACTACGAGTGATCCTTTAAGGGTTCCGTTTTTTCCTTTTGAGATTCGGAACCCTAAAAACACGTTTAAAAGAAAATGTGGAATTGTCAGTGGATAGTTACAAATATACAGTAGATATAAAACTGCCGCCGTCTTCTAATAAAACCGCTAAATCGATTTTAAACATAACCTCACTACAGTCTGCTTCATTCTTTTAAAAAAGAGCAATTTTAAACCACTTGCGAACCGCCATCTTGGTCCATTTCCTCCAATCATAAGTCTTCGAGTAAACAGTTCTGTTTTTATTTCATTCCGCCTTCCTCTTCGATAATAAACGAATTTCTAGGAGCCGATGGCCGACTTTGAACTCGAAATATTTCTTTGATCCCATCTCTTCCTTTATCAAATACATCTTACAATCTAAGATGTTCAGTAAATTATTAATATAGGGAATATCGCCGAGTATATTCATGTTATCCGTTTTAATTTGGGAATATTTTCTGATAAATATTTTGTAAATTTTCCCTTCGTTTAATTAATGTTTGTTACTGTGTTGTTTTGTGTTGTGGAAATATAATTAATTACTATGTTCGTAGTGTCAATCAATATCATGGCAAATGGGAAAATAATTGAGGAATATTCCCTTGAACAGGATAAGATTAATATCGAAATACTCTGTTGTTCTGTTGTGCCGCTATAAATATTCCGTTTCATCAACAACAAGCAGAAACTTTTTTATATCAACGGAAACATTGATACAGGTAGCATTAATGTTTACTTACCTTTGTATCCTGATGAGTTGAAAAATTAACAAACAATGCATGGCAAAAAGCATATTAAAAATATGAGACGCACATTCAATTTCAATCCTCCCTGCAAAAATTTACGAAATTCACTTAAAAAAATCAACGGGAAGCATTATAAAATAATTGGACATAAAAGTTGTTCAATAAAAATGGAATTAATGCTAAATGAATAATAAAAAGTAAAGGAATAGGGCTATGAAAATTATATTAAGGCTATTATCGATATTCTTAGTCGAGATTTTATGCTTTGGGACCGATCAGCAGAATGTTGGCAGAGTAAAAGCCGAACAGTTTTGGGCGATTTAATTTTATATTTTGCTAGAAAACCCAAGATTTTTTGCTGTATGGTTGCTAGTTTGTCAAAAGGAACGTTAAAAACGAGTTTTTAAAAATGTCTAGGCATCCATGATTTTATTAATTTTATTTTATTTTATTTATTAGGGACAAAAAACAGTTACATGCTGCAAAATACAAGAAAATACTTAAACTAAGATTTAACAAACATGTAACCCACAACATTGTCCACATTTTAAGTAAAGGTTAAAGTTATCCATAACAAAAGATACACAGAAAAAGATGACATCTTAGATAGGCGGAATGAAAATTAATGTTTTAAAAACCTGTGCAATAATGATGCTGGTAAGGAATAGATTTTGGCTTTTTATTTGGAACCTATTTTAAAACGAAAAATATTAAACTGTAATGTGGATAAATTAAATAGAAAATAATATCGGTTCAGTCATTACCTTATTTTGTGAACTATTTTCGTTTTCTCTCGTTATTCTCCTTTGCAAGAACTTTGTTTACCTTTATATGCGCCTCGCGGTTTCACCCGCGTAGACCGGTATAAAAAGTAGCCTATGTCTTAATCCAGGGTATAAGCTAAATAGATACAAAATTTCATTCAAATCGGTTCAGCCATTTCAGCGTCAAGAAGTAACAAACATACAAACACATTACAAAACCAAGCACTCATCATTTTATGCAAATTTTCAACAAAACATGCTTGTTTTCCATGCAAATACCGACTCCAATACAAATACAAATAAATAATTATATAAACCATCAATTCATCAAGATTCTTTCCACATTACCTCCTTTTATAAACTGCAAGGTATTACTAAAAACGTCGAATTAAATTAATGCAATAAACTGTGACGAAGAACAGACTGGATTTCATTCACTTACTGTTAACTTGGTCGAATGTAACGAACAATGGAAACCAATTACTTGGGCTTCAATTGACAGCAATTAATGAACTTTGTAATTATAATTACGGCTAGATTTGTACTCTGGTTTTATTACGTCAACTTAATTATGTTTTATTCAGTTTATTTTAGCATTTTCATCGAGTTTTGGATTATTATGATAATTTATGCAATAACTTTTGAAATATTAGCTTGTGGATTTAAAAATACCTATTTGCTCTACATTTGAGTGACTGACGCAGTTCTTGAAAATGGCCATGTAAAATTACTAGAATCCCTCTGTTTACCAGAGGCCTTAAGTGCAAGTTTTTTATACTTACTCGACCACGTTAACGTAAACTTCAATTTGTACTGAAACTGAATAAGCGCCATCTGGTGACTATAATGGGAAACACAATTATTCCATACAAATTGACGTAAGTTAAAGTTACTGTAAACGCGATCAATTAAAAACTCGCACTTAAGCCACAAAACTTTGTTACTAATTGACTGTTGATTTCATCGTCCTGCATGACGAGTAGGTTTCTCATGAAAGCCGAATAAAAACAAAATCGGTCAAGAGTCGCGCACCAAGGGTTCCGTTCCGATTTCTGAAAAATTGCGCTATTTAGAGACATCGTTTTATTTTTCTTGTAATTTTTACATAAACGTCTATCACATAGAATAATTTCAGGTTTTTCTCTATGCAAACTTCGGAGATAAAGGGAAAAACGGGTTTTTTTTTTACATTTTTATCAAAAGTCAAAAACTATGCGGCCTAAAAAAATGTGCAAACAGCGCTCTTTCATATGAAAGCCGTAGTAGCCCCACTTCGAATATTTAGGATACCCTTTCAGTCACTCTTGCAAAAAAAAAAAAATTCTTTCTTATTTGCAAAATAGTTGGACAAACGTCATCTAAAACTGTTCCAAATTTCAAGTTGATAGCATTAGTAGTTCTTGAGATATCCAGCTGTAACAGACGGACAGACAGACAGACTGAGTCGCAGCATAAGGGTTCCTTTTTACAATTTAGGTACGGAACCCTAAAAAGGACACGGACAGTGACCGACATGTAGGATGTGAACACAATGCATGTTCATTGAACACAGTTTTTTTATAATTTCAGTTTTTTTATCAAAAAGCCTTGGCTTTATTTTAACATTTGAGTCAAGGGCTCCTGGACACCAAAACACAAATTTTTATTTTTATGTAATCAGTATACAGGTGGATTAGATGCTTGTCCGTCAGATATAATATCTTAAGACTCTAAAGACTCTCGGAAAGAATTAGGTTGTTCTTATTTTTCTCCTCAATTTCAATTTAGTCGCACGCTCAATACTTACTCTAATACTTGCTACAAGGCAAAGTTATGTTTATTATTATAATATTTTCCGGCACTAATCGTCATCATCTGCCTAGCCTTTTCCCAACTATGTTCGGGTCGGCGTTCAGTCTAACCGGAGGCAGCTGAATACCAGTATTTTCCGGCACTGTTCGTGCCAAATAAGATGATAATAAAGAATTACATTATCACTTTATACCCAATTACTCATCATTATCTGCCTAGCGTTTTCCCAATTTTGTTGTGTTCAGCATCCAGACGAACCAGGTGCCGCTAAATACCACGATTTTACATAGACCGACTGCCTATGTGACCGCTACAACCCTGTAACTGGGTAACATGATAGCTCACTTGGTAAGACTGGTTATCATTTACCCACGCCCAATTATTTTATGAATTTACTGAGTTCTCTATTATTTTATAAATTTACTGTGTCTTTTATTAATAACTCTGTTCTCGCTCACATCGATATCAAAAACTAACTAAAATAAATATGAAAGTAAGAAAACAAAAAGGGAATGTGAAATAATTCTGCCTCCCTATAGAGTGGTGTACTCATTTAAGTACAACGGCAAATAGGAAATTTTGGTAACACTGTTTTTCGACACTTATATTTTTTGTCAATTATTTTGCGCCATGCATAGTAACTGTTTCTTTAGCTTTTGAGGATTATATTCTAAATGTCCTTGGGCCAGCAAAGATGATGGTCGAGCCTGATGTTGTAATTTCATTAGTTTTCTGGATTAAATCGCCATGAGCGTTTAGGCCTCTTAAATTATTGTAAGTGTTATAGTTACATAAATCATATTTATTGCTTATTCTTTGTCAACAGTGCCGCCAAACAAGATGGTGATCACAGATGACAAAGGAGACGTGAAGCAAGCCATCGTTGGACCTTACATCGAGGGAGATACCTTCACGTTGAAATGTGACGTCAGCGGGGGTAAGTTGAAATATAGAAGTTGTTTAAATGTTTCCTCAGTATTTTCACTTAAATAATATTTCAACCTGATAAAATAATATAAAACTAATGCTAGGAACTAGAACTTTACCAAAAAATAAGAAATAATAAAATGATCTCCGTTCCATTCTTGGAACTTCAGAATACTTAGGTATGATCAGAGACAAAAATTTTATTTATCCTTAAATAAGAATGGGAAAATAACATTTCTTTAGTATCGTATTGTTGGAACTGGTGTTCGGTGTTCTCCATTCTTGAAACTTTATAATAGGTATGATCTTAACCGCTAAAAATATAGAAACCATTTCCACCGCACTTTACAATAAATTTATTTAATCAGTTCGCGGATGGTAAACGAGACAATTTGGCTCAGGCGCAAAACGTCTCTTTCGCAAAATGTCTACTGGTAGTAAAATGTCTCTTTCTCATAATGTCGCTTTCGCAGAATGACTCCATCTCAAAAGGTCACTTTCTCACAATGCCTTTTTCGCAGAAAAAAAAACCAAAATGCCGCATTAGTAACTTAGAAAAAAATTTAGCCAGGTTTAAAAAAAAGGTTGATTTTTTCCAATTTCTTATTAAATGTTTACAAGTTTTACAACATATAAGCTACATTCGGAGTTTCCTTGGTATATTTCAAAACACGGTAAACATAGCTTATATGTTGTAAAACTTGTAAACATTTAATAAGAAATTGGAAAAAAACAACCTTTTTTTTTGAAACCTGGCTAAATTTTTTTCTAAGTTATTATTGCGACATTTTGCGAAAAAGATATTCTGCGAAAGAGGCATTGTGAGAAGGCGACCTTTTGAGAAGGAGACATTCTGCGAAAGCGACATTATGAGAAAGAGACATTTTACTACCATTAGACATTTTGCGAAAGAGACGTTTTGCGCCTGAGCCGTTTTATTGTTATGACGTCTTTATACGTGTAGCGCCCGCACGAAAGCGTTAAAAATCTTGGACTACAAAACCTTTAATCCATTTTACCTTCGCAGGTCGTCCCAGACCATGGGTAAAATGGTTTCGAGACGAGGTGGAAACAGATACGCCAGCAACTCCGCTATCCGCGAATGGCGTAAGAGGGGTGTTACACATTGGCCCACTAACGCGCGCGGATGTACGGGCCGCATTCACTTGCAGGGCCTCCAACCATCCGAGGGCGCATCCTATTGAGACCACACTCACTTTGGATATGAATTGTAAGTATCGGTTTCATTAGTTAGCAATAAAAAAAATAAATTATCTTATTACCCTTTAAATTTTTCAAATTACCCTTAAAAAAGTCAAAGGGGTAAGTTGTTGTCGAAATAAAAAACTGAGCTATAGAATACATAATGTTTGATTTTTTTTCGTTGATAACATTATGACTATCCAAAAATTTACTGTTTTAACTTACGAATAAACTTAGTCTGGTTTAGTAGATTACAATCTAGAAAAAATTTGACAGTCTGTGATATGCAATTATTTTGTTCTGAAACCCGGAAGCAAATTATGGTTCTACTAGAAGTGAACGTTGAATTTGAACCTACATTCACACAGTTCATACAGTCCTTGACCTTAGGAGTGATTGAAGTTGCCCTATGTATGTTCTCACGATGTCAAAACTAAAGATACCATGGCTCTGCCCCTCTCCAAGAAAACAAATGACATAATTCGTAAACGGGTTTGTCAACCTATCTCACGAAGAATGACAGGCAAGGTCACACAATATATTTATATCCAAAGAGGTTTTATCCTATTTATCATAATACTCTTTCCTACTAACCAAGTCAACCAAACTTGACAGCTTTCTCACGAAATATCGCGTGATTACTTAAATGCTAAAGTCATATTATCAAGAATAATAAGAAATAATGTCTAAGAGAAATACATTATTTATTTGGAGGTATTAATATATTTTTTTTTGCGAACACGGAAGTTAAAATAATTTCGTTTAGCCGTTCGACGTCCTACGCAGTCTAAATTCTATACAGGAATAATGAATATTGTGAAAATGGGTCTACGACCTGAATTTAATTAATTTTAAGATAGAAAACGTAATGAGTAGATATAACGTTTGAAGGAGGGCTTTATTATGTATAATTTTATTACAAACTAGCTTTTTCCCGCGGCTTCGCCCGCGTGGAAGTTTCAAGTCTATTAACTCAAGGAATAAGATTTTTCATACAAGCTTTGGACACCGTTTCACCCCTTGAGGGGTTAAATTTTGAAAAATCCTTTCTTAGTGCACCCCTAGACTTTATAAGGAACCTAGGTGCCAAATTTGGAATCTATAGCTAGACCAAGCGGTTTGGACTGTGCGTTGAGACATCAGTCAATCACTTTTGCCTTTTATACTGGGTGATTTTTTAATGACCAGCCAAATTTTCACAGGGTGTTCTACCCATGAACATGAACAACTTTCACTATGGGACCAACTTTGAAATCACGAAAAAAAAACCAGCGGTTTCCTACAAAAGTTCAATATACCTACTCGATCAAAATGTATGAAACAGCTGATATTTTTTTTGCGATTTCAAAGTTGGTCCCATAGTGAAAGTTGTTCATATTCATGGGTAGAACACCCTGTGAAAATTTGGCTGGTCATTAAAAAATCACCCTGTATATAGGGTGACTGGTAATTAGTGACCGATACCTAAACACACGATTGTGCTCATGATAACAAACAACTTTTACTATGGGACCAAACCTGAAATCGCGAAAAAAAAATCAGCTGCTCCCTACATTTTGACGAGTTATGCGAACATGAATGTATGGGGCAGGTGATTTTTTTTTCGCGATTTCAGGTTTGGCCCCATAGTAAAAGTTGTTTGTTATCATGAGCACAATCATGTGTTTAGGTATCGGTCACTAATTACCAGTCACCCTATATAAAATATAGATTTACTTACATTCCTAGGTAGTTTACGCTCTTGACATAACATCGTTGATATTGCAATACCGTGTAACTAACAGTAGATAATACCGCGGAAGAACAAAAGTATAAAATTTTATTTAGACGTGTATTTGATAAGTACCGCAGAAATTATTTAGTTGTTCTTTCTCCTGTAAAAGCCACATCTAAATTAAGTGGTATTGTCTATTGTTAGTTACGCGGTATAGCAGTATCAGCGACGAGATTACTAGGCTTATTTTATTACTAGTAATCTCGATGATTATTGGTATTTCATTATTTGACCGCATTGAAAGTATCCAAAGACGTTTCGTGAGATATCTATGTTTCCATCAAAAGATTCCGTACCATTCAATCGATTATCTCCAGCTCTGTAAAAAGTATCATTTATTATCACTCAAAGATCGACGTGAGATTGCTGACTATTTATTTCTATTAAAAATATTTAACAATAGTATTGACAGCCCCGAGCTATTATCAAAATTTTATTTTAATGTTCCAAGTAAAACATTTCGATTTAATCCACCCTTACGTGTACCTCATACATCTACGAATTATAGGCATAACAGTTATATTGTGCGTGCAAGCAAAATTTGTAATGAAATATGTAAGCGACATAATCTGGATCTGTTTACAACTAGTGTGCCCTCAGCCAGAAGGTGCTTAAGCCTCAAATTTTTCAAATAACTGCAGATTAATCTATGTTTTCCTATTAATTTTTTTTTTTCCTTTTTATTAGTGTCAAACCAAACGGTTATCTAAATAGTTTTAATTATTATAATTTATGTAATATGTTTCTGCTTGTGTGCTTACAACATAAATACTAGTACAAGTCTAAACGCGAAGACTTGTAATTGGCTTTCTGTTGACTATCGTTTCCCTTTTTGTTTTTAAGTTTTTTTTTAGCTGTAAGTCTTCCATGCTGTAATAAATAAATAAATAAATTTGCTTTCAAATCCAAAAGGTTACATGTTAAACTGGTCAACAACAAGCTGTCATCAAGTCAAGCTGGTTAACAACAAAACAATAACTTCACAACTGTTAAGTGGAATCTTGTAAAGGGATTAAATCATTATAGCGGACAAGGTGTTCAGCAGATTACATAAATTTTTCATGACTCCAAAATTATCATAAAATTATTATAATCTACGACTTTTGTAATAATATTATAATACTTCAGGTCAAAAGCTTCTTTTTGGGGTTCCGTATATAAAATGGTAAAAAGGAACCCTTATGGTGCGACTCAGTCTGTCTATATGTCCGTCTGTCATAGCTGAATATCTCAAGAACTACTAATGCTATTAACTTGAAATTTGGAACAGTTTTAGATGACGTTTGCCCAACTATTTTGCAAATAGGAAAGAAACAAAAATTTTTTTTTTTTTTTTGCAAGAAAGACTTAAAGGGAGTCTTAAAAATTAGAAGTTGGGCTACTAAGGCATGTGGGGTGTCATATGAAAGAGCGCTGTGTTCAAATTCTCAAACATTTTTTTTTAGGTCGCACAGTTTTCGACTTTTGGTGAAAGCTGTAAAAAAAATACCATACGTGGGTTACGGTATTTTTTCCCTTATATCCGAAGTTTGAGCATAGAGCAAAATCTGTAATTATTCTATGTGATAGAAGTTTACGTAAAGGCTACAGGAAAAATAAAACGATGTCTTTAAATAGCACACTTTTTCAGAAATCGGAACGGAACCCTCGATGCGCGAGTCCGACTCGCTCGACCGGTTTTTTTTTACTACAAAGAAAATGCGCGAGTTTACAGTTTTTCTACAGTGATTTGTTACAAATTAATTTCATATTTGATACTGTAATAAGCTGGAGTATCACGATACTTATGTATCGTTTAGTTTTCTAGTTATGCCAATGATATTTTCACTCTTATGCCTTCTCTCTGCGAGGTCTCCCTCGACATCTAAGTCATCTCACAGTATTTACTGACACCGAATTTTCTTACAGTTCCACCACTGACAGTCCACATCCTCGGGTCCAACCAGCCATTATCAGCAAGCAGAAGATACGACCTGCTCTGTCAGAGCTCAGGGTCAAGACCTCCAGCCTCCATCACGTGGTGGAAGAATGGACATAGAATAAACAATGCTAAGGAAACGGTAAGTAACATGTTTTAGTAAAACAAAACCTCATAAATTTTGCAAATTGACATTTTTCGATGACTGATGAAGTTTAAATCAAAATTTGTCAGTGGACGCGTCGTTTTATTTTTATAAAAGACTAGCAGCGCCTCGCCGTTCCACCCACGTAAGTCTCGAATCCGTAAGAATATTGGGATAAATGTATTCTATATATTATATATGTTAATCCAGGTTGTAAACTTGTATGTGTGCCAAATTTCATTAAAATCTGTTCAGTAGTTTTACGTGAAAGCGTAACAAACGCATCAAACAATCAAACAAATCCATCCATCCTCAAAAACTTTCGCGTTTAAAGTCATTTGTTAGGACCTGGACTCGTCGTTTAATTTTTATAATAAACAGCTAGTTTATTATAAAAATTAAACGCCCTCGGTTTCATCCGTGTAATTCTCGAACCCGTAAGAATATCGGGATAAATGGTATCCTATGTATTAATCCAGGTTATAAACTATCTGTTTGCCAAATTTCATCCAAATCGGTCCAGCCGTTTGAGCGTGAAGAAGTAACAAACATAAACACACACTCACAAACTTTCGCATTTGTAATATTGATGTGATTTATATTTTGGTCATAATATTATGTGGCTTTTTTATATTAATGGGACCGACATTTAACTAACTTATAACCTCTACTTTAGTTATAATGTTACATCAGCTCGCTTATTTGTAGGTAAACAAACATCTTATAATTGACTAAGACACTTCAAGAACTTTAAAATTACTCAAACAACCTTCCTTTGTTTCCCAAACTTCCATAAACTCCTATAAAGTTCTCAACCATAAAAATTTTAATATACATAAATCCCATCAACGATAAGACGTTTGAAAAGTGCTAATTCTCAGCCTAGTTAGATATAACTATTAAAAATAATAATATTTTTTACCATTCTTACTTATATATACATCATCATCTGTCTAGCCTTTTCCCAACTATGTTAGAGTCGGCTTCTATACTAATATTTTGAATACTAGTATTTTACATGGAACGAGTGCCTATCTGACCTCCACAACCCAGTAACTGGGTAATACGATACCCCTTGGTAAGACTGGTTATCAGACTTTCGGGCTTCTGACGACCCGTAACGACGGTCAAAGATCCACGACTGACAGCCGGGACCAACGCCTTAACGTGTTTTCCGAGGCACGGAGGAGTCTCGGTATGTAAAGATGGTCACCCATCCACAGACCAACCCCAGCAAGCATAGCTTAACCTGATCGACCCGTGCGGCTATTAGGCGCCATCTCCACGGGTGAGAGAATCGCGGCGATAGTCACGCTGTGCCTACAAATTATCGCCGCCATGATATCGCCGTGTTGAGATTGATTCATAGTTTATTTTGAATTTGGTGATTATCGCCGCGATCGCGACACTTTCCTCCCATTATTTTTAATATTACATTATCATTACTAAACTTATATAAAGAGAAAATATTTTTTTTGTATTTATTTATTTAAACTTTTCGCACTCAAAAAGGTTCAAAAGCGGACTTCCACCAAGGGTGGGTATATTGCTATGTTTGTTTGAAATGGATAAACTCAAAAATTACTATACCGATTTCAAAACTTCTTTCACATAAAGAAAGCTACATTATCAGCGAGTAACACTGTATTTTATCAACTTCCGCGCGAACGAAGCTAGTTACAAATATTATAATAACTTAGCGATTCATTACAAACGATCAAAAGAAAATTCCATCAAGTCGCGGGGTTATCGAGATTGACAACAAACGAACTCAAAAACAGATAAGACGTACTACCTCATCAATTCCCAAACTTTTCGAGGGAAAGCTAATTTTGCATAGAAATTTAATCAAAGTGGCCATCTTATACGACGTCAGTGTAGCAACTTGAAATAGGGGCACGTAAAAGTAATAAATGTAGATTGAATGGGACAGAGAATGCTTACGGCGTGCACAAATCGCTCGTAAGAGACCAACAGGGTGTCTGTCGCGAATGTCTGTACCAAGTGAAAGGTACGCTAAGTTACGTTCAGGCAAATTTGTCAGTTGGTTCCTCCCGTACCGTGATTAGCTGTGCTCTGAAAAATTTGGTACTTGGACGTTTCTTAAGTTTTAAGTTTTTTTTTGTCTTGAGGAATGTAATCTGGACCGGTGTTTTGGCTAATTTTAGGGTCTCTTTTTTTTTTGTGAGGTCACTGAACGTTACCTTATATAAACACAATAATATTATTATCCTTGACAACATCTTAAAACGATTAGACGCGACCTCTCTGAAAAGGTTGACTCCTACATTTTTTCTTGTGTCTTTTTGCTAACGCCAATGGTATTATAATTAATTATGATAATATAATATGATAATTGTGTATCATTTATATAGGGTATAAGGGACAGCCCTCCGCAAACTGATAGGTTGAATTCAGTATGTCATACTAAGATGACCGCTACATGAAATTTTTTCAGGAACTTTAAGGGACTCCAATAAACCTGATTTGTTTGTGTTTTTGTGCACAAATCGGAGCGTCTATTACTGGTTGCGAGTGGTAGGTTATATGTATGCGGAGAGTTCGATGAACTCTGTAGCTAGACAGAAAGTGAACAGCTGATTTCACGCGTCGTTGGTTAGAGTATTTCAACATCCATTGCTGGTTTTTTTTTTGCAGTTTTTTTTAATTTTTTCAAATAATAAATTGCATTGTGTGTTCGCAGCACTCCATTTAGGAGTGCTGCGAACACACAATGCAATTTTACATTGAAATAATGAAAATGTAACTGAAAAAAAATTGAAAAAATGAAAATTTTCCTGAGAAAATTTCCGGTGGAATATGATTCAAAATGAGGAGCTGAATGCACCCTGTTAGTTTGCGGAGGGCTGTCCCTTACACCCTGTATGTATAACCTGCTTTTGCCTGCGGCTTCGCCCGCGTGGATGTCGGAAAATATCCCACAGGAATATACTACCGGGAATTCCTTCCTTATTCCATGTCTTCATTATAAAGGGAACCTCTGTGCAAAATTTCAGCTTTCTAGGTCCAAGGGTTTGGGCTGGGCGTTGATGAGTCAGTCAGTTAGTCAGTCAGTCAGGACTTCTCTTTTTATTTACATCGATTTTTTCATAATGCTTATTGGAACTACTTAATAAGTAATCCATAAAGTACATTCTATTTACAGCACAATTTATAATTTACTGTGTACTAATCAAATATATTTAAATGCAAAAATGTAAATTTATTTTTTTTCACTTCAATCAATCTGCCTAGCCTTTTCCCAACTATGTTGGGGTCGGCTTCCAGTCTAACTGGATGCAGCTGAATACCAGTATTTTACATGGAGTGACTGCCTATCTTACCCCCACAACCCAGTTACTGGGTAATACGATACCCCTTGGTAAGACTGGTTTTCAGACTTTCGGGCTTCTGACGACCCGTAACGACTGTCAAAGATCCACTAATAACAGCCAGGACCCATCCACGGACCAACCCCGGACAACCTGACGGATCGACCCGTGTGGCTGTTATTACTTAGCCACGAGCTCCTCTAATTTGTTTCACTTCCTAGAGTTTAATTAAGTCCATATCAAGTTTCCGGACCAATTAAAAAGAATAAAACGTTATTTGTGAAACATGAGCAACGCTTTTAAAAATATATTTAATTAACAGGGTTCCTCGAAACTGTGTCCAATTTCGGATACCCGGAACGGATATTCATTGATCTCGTCTCTAATTTTATTTATTTTTATTTGCCTTTGTTTTTAATTCTTGTATCGACTTAATGACGTCCAGCAGAGAGAATGAAATCGAAAATTCTCAGAAGTTATCCGAGAATTGTACCCGAAAATATACATAAAAGGCACGGCAAAATACAACCGGATAATTAGCACATCCCTATCATACTCCATGAATTCTTGACATCTGTCAGTTTCATACTATATATATGTTTAAATTTAAAAAAATAACGGCCAAGTGCGAGTCGGACTCGCGCACGAAGGGTTCCGTGGTTGGGATGAAATTATCCCCAGAAAAAACTTAACATTATAGTTGAAAAACATGTGCTCCCATACATTCCAACACTAAATGTAAGTTTGTACTCACAATATTGAGAGAATATTTACTATGTTATTTTAAGACCACAAACTTCTTATAGGTTTTCCGGTAATCTGCAGGTATTGAACTATTTTCTGTATTTTTTTCAACATTTTAAGCTCAGTAGTTTCGGAGATAAGGGAGAGGAATGGCCAATTTTCGTCTATTTTCTTAAATAACTTTAAAACGTTTTATTTTAAAATTATTAAAAACATATATTTGAGACTCTCATAGAAAGCCCTTTCATTTGATATGTCACATGGTATAGTTTGCAAAACTTTTTTTTTAATTTTCTCATTTGCCCCCTAAAAGTGACCCTCATATTCAAAATTCATTTATTTACTTCAGCCCTACGTGTTTGGGTCACAGAAATCCATATGTGTACCAAATTTCAACTCAATCGGACTTTTTCAGCGGAATTCCCTATCTCTAACGAAGCTAACAGCTTTAACAAAAAAATCCTTTGAAGTTATATTTCACTCTAGTTAGGGTTCCGTTCCAAAATGATGAAAGTTATATTTCACTCTAGTTAGGGTTCCGTTCCAAAATGATGAAAAGGAACCCTTATGGTGTGACTAAGTCTGTCTCTCTGTCTGTCTGTCACAGCTGAATATCTCAAGAACTACTAATGCTATCAACTTGAAATTTGGAATTATTTTAGAAGACGTTTGACCGACTATTTTGCAAATATGAAAGAAATAAAAATAGGTATATCAATTATGTTTTTCTTGCAACAGGGACTGAAAGGGGGTCTTAAAAATTTAAGTGGGGCTACTAGAGCATATGAAAGAACGTTGTTTGCACATTCTCAAACATTTTTTTCCCTTTTTTTTAGGCCGCATAGTTTTCGACTTTTGATGAAAAATGTTAAAAAAAATACCGTTCCCGCCCTTATCTCCGAAGTATGCGTAAAGAAAAATCTAAAGTTATTCTATGTGAAAGAAATTTATGTATAGATTACATGAAAAATAAAACGATGTCTCTTAATAGCACAGTTTTTTAGAAATCATGAACAAAAATTACATATAAATACGGCACCCTCGGTGCTCGAGTCCGACTCGCTCTTGACCGGTTTTTTTTCTTTACGGATCATGTGCTGTACTGTCCAATCAGTCATCAAATCTGGGCCAGCAGTGATGACACTAAATTCTGCTTTTGATTCCTCAGATTAAACGGGCTAACTGATTTTTATTCCTTAATCTACTCTATGCTGTAGCCTAGTTATTGGGTACCTCTCCGAATACCTACGTTTTTCACCATAGACATTTTGAAAATCGAATGGCGGTTTGGTTATTAAACCATTGCAATTGCCTATTTTGGGGGGCTTGTGGCTAAGTAATAACGATCGATCAGGTAGGATAAGTAGGTCGATCGATCAGGTTAAGCTACGCTTGCCACGGTTGGTCCGTGAATAGGTGACCATCTTTACATACCGTCGTGCCTCGGAAAGCACGTTAAGCTGTTGGTCCAGCCTGATATTGCTGGATCTTTGACAGTTGTTATGGGTCGTCAGAAGCCCGAAAGCAGTCGCTCCATGTAAAATACTGGTATTCAGCTGCATCTGGTTAGATTGTTAATCTCGGTAAATATAATATAATTTTAAGGCTCGTTTCACTAATTAAAACATCATTGTATTCCTGTCAATCGTTCGAAGATGAAAGAGACAAATATGTTTCAAATATGTGTAGTGTCTGGCTACGATTTTAAATGGCACACAACTGCGTAATCCATTGTCACCATTAGCTGGCTTGAAATAAAGTTGAAAATTGAAAATAATATTTGTATAATCGATATATGTGACTAAGCTGCGAATGTGTATTTAATTTCCCGGTTTTCTTTAGATTATTCAGAATATACACAATAAATAATAATAATTAATCGGTTAAAGTTTAAAAAAAATGCTAATTCTTTTAAATTCTTAAAAAAAAGGATGTCGCTATCGCTGAAAATACAAAGATGTTCGACGCCAAAAATTATTTTAGTGGAGCAACTTCCAAATTTTTTATTGGAAATATCAAACAATTTTTTACTATTCTATTCGGTTAAAATTTTTCTTTAAACCCTTCTCTCTCAGCTGTATTTTTTGCGTCGGATAGTTTCATTGAATTCGTCATACTCGGCAATCCAAGAAACCAATTTTTGTGAATATTGAGGTGTAAGTGAGCTTAAGATTAGGTCCAACGTCGTCGATAAGGTTGTGCAAAATTCCGCTCCAGAGAGCAAATATTGGAGAACGAAATCACAGTCCCTAGTTAAATATAAAGTTAATCCCAATATTTCTCTGTCATCAAACTCATCAGTACGACAAACGCGTCACTAAAATTTAATTCCGTGCATCCACGCTTCCCTAAACAAAAGTGACGATCTACTCGTAACTAGATTACATTGGCAAAGGCGAAATATCAGTTGGAACTCGAGCTCCTTGATTACAACACAACGCGGGAACGTCAATCAAGTCTCACACACGCTATTCAAACCGGTTTGATTGTCCTACGTAATTTAATTAAACCAGCCAACATGCCAACTAGAAATTAATATTAACAACACTTAATTAAAATCAATTCTGAATACAGATTCGAAGGTTAAGCCCTGTGATTGGTTGATTTGTTCGTAGCCGTAGGATTTCGAGGCTTGCGATTGGTGTTTTTGATTTCAATTTATGCGTCTGTATTTTGATTTAGGACTTTGACCTTGGACGTGATGGTTTTATTAAATTCTTGGTTTTGTATTTTTTATTTTGCAAGTTAAGAAGCTAATATTTGGGCATTATTCCAGACTTTGTTCAAAACACATTGTTCACAGAATTAAAGTTTACAGATTCTTTATTTACGAACGTTTATATTCTTTTATGAAAGTGTTTGACTCGAAAATTGAGCGGCTTAAATGTTCCATTGTTTGAAACTCAAGCTAAATAAATCACCCTTCTATTTGCCTCTCAAAATAGTGACTTAAAAGGTAAACGCATACTCATTAGAGCCAAAGGAAGGAGCCAAAAGAATTGAATTTCGGAATTAATTTTATGAAGCCTATGAAACCTCGTATGTAGCGGATAAGTATCTGCGCCGAAATGGACGAATCGTCCGCTGGAAAAATAACTAGGAACTTGGTTTCGTTCGGCGCGGTCAATTCTTTCGGCGCGGACAATTGTGCGTTACCATCAAGTTAAACGCAAAATTTTCAGAGCCGAAGGAAGCAAAGGAGCCGAAAGAATCGAATTTTAGAATTACTTTTATGAAATCCTATGAAACCTCGCACACTTATTCGCGCCGAATCTGACGAATCACCGGAAAAATTACTAAGAAGTTCGTTTCGTTCGGCGCGGTTGACGTTTCGTTCGGCGCGGTTGATTATTTCATCGCGGACAAGTTTGCGTTTACCTTTAAGGATTATATTAAGTCGACTGGCAGCAGCATTACTTCCTATTGATAGAATCTTGCCATGAAATACCAATTTACCTGCCAAGTACAATGATTATGACCTTTTAAAGTCCCCAACATTAATCAGATGACATTTTCATGTTGAAATTTGTTTTAGAATTTCAAAATGTTGTTAATTAAAGCCAATTTTGATTGTAAACGTAACTTCAAAGGATTTTGAGTGTAATTTCAAATCTGTTATACCATACTTGATTATTATTTTCCTCGAATAAAATTTAATAGCTAAAAGTTATTAATAGATTGATTAAGGATTTGTATTTTCAAAGTTATTTTTAAGTAATCGATCCAGGTTGGTGTATTTTGGTAGACTTCATTAGAGATGTGAAAGTCTGGAACAAAAATGTCTTCCTTGTATTTTGTGTTGGCGTTGATAGCTGCGCCACAGTATTTTACTTTTGTAGCTATCTTTGTGTCTTTTGTTATGTTAAGTACCTAAAATTGTTTCTAAATACTTTTTTTTTAGTTGGGTAATAATTTATTTGTGTTGAGGGAGAGGAAAGTTGGTTACGTGTCTAATTTGAATTGGTTTGTTTCGATTTATGTGTGTTCGCCCTGAATAAAATATTTTATAACGCTCCGTGTGTTATTTAAAAAGTTAGAAAACGAAATATAAATTTCGGATAGTTTCAATTATTTAGTATATAAATAAATAAATAAATAAATATCCTTCACACAACACCATCTAGTCCCAAGCTAAGCAACCAATGCTTGTGTTATGGTAACGAGATGGCTGATAAACTACTAATATACAATTTTTTTTTGTAAATACATACATATTATAGATAGAAAAACTACCCAGACTCGGAACAAATACTTGTAGGTCGTACAAATATTTGTTCCGTGCGGGAATCGAACCCGCGACATGCTGCGCAGCAGTCAATCGCTCAACCACTGCGCCAACCGTGTCGTCTGCCGATATACTCGTACATACTAAATTATATTAGATATTTCGTTACCTAATCTACCTAAACCTATATATAACCTTACTACCATGGCCCATGGTTTCAATCAAGTAGTACCTAAACAAAAAATAAATACGGTTTCTTCCCATCGTGCCTTATAAATACAAATAATAATTCCTTACTACAATTTGACGAAGTGTACCGACAATGTTCATGTTTATGTTTAGGATAACAAAATGTTAACATGTAGTCATAGGTTTAAGCTGTCTTGAGATATGGCAACAGAACAAATTAATCAGTCTTTTAAATACCAGAATTTAATCATATTCCTTTTCACAGCTATCGACAGATGGCAACACGACCACATCAACAGTTTCGCTGCAGCTCACGAAGTCTGATGCTGGAGCTAAGCTAGCATGCAGAGCATCCAACCCTCAGATGCCTTTGGTACCAGCTTTAGAAGACGACTGGACTTTAGATATACAGTGTAAGTGAGCTTCTATCAGCTACATCTTTAGATATACAGTGTAAGTGAGCTTCTATCAGCTACATCTTTAGATATACAGTGTAAGTGAGCTTCTATCAGCTACATCTTTAGATATACAGTGTAAGTGAGCTTCTATCACGTACAACTTTAGATATACAGTGTAAGTGAGCTTCTATCACCTACAACTTTAGTTATACAGTGTAAGTGAGCTTAGATCACCTACAACTTTAGATATACAGTGTAAGTAAGCTTAAATTACCTACAACTTTAGATATACAGTATAAGTGAGCTTCTGTATCACCTACAACTTTAAGGTTTTTGGTCCATGCAGTCGTGTTATGGCTTTTCTGAAAGATGATTTTGTCCTACGAGGATAAAATCCTCGTGAAGTGAGCTTTTATCATCTACAACTTTAGATATACAGGGAAAGTGAGCTTCTATCACCTACTTGCGGACACTACGGCTTGAGTGGAGCTTCACAAGAGCAAACGTGCTCGGATGAAGGAAGTATTCCAGTAAGTGCTTGCAGGGATCTTGACCATCTTCCGGGCTCTGGAATTTTTCTGAGAGCTGTTGAATATCTCTCCACTCCTCAAGAACCTTAGGATATGTTGCCCCCCTGTCGCTACGTCACTAAGTGCTAGCGACAGATTCCAGGGGCCTATTATTGAGTGTGCAAGTTACCCCCAGCCATTTTTTCCTTGTAATCAAACATTGATCAGGCAGGGGCCTATTAGTCCTTTTATAGTTCTAGGGAACCAGTCCATTTTAGTCACTCATATCCATATTCCAATATCTTTTTTTCTATATCCTGCAATAGACCTGCACCAACCGGGGGTTGTCCTTGAGTGCACTTGATAGTGCGTACAGGGATAATCGTCAATTGGTGCCTCATTTAATTGAAAGCATCTAACGCGCCTTTGCGAGTTGGCTTCGGCCCCTCCTACGCCTTCCAAAGATCCGGGACCTCAGAGCCCCGAGATATGTCAGAGACAAAAATACAATAATATTAATAAAATTCCAGAATCATGTACCTACTGAATAAGTGGTTTCAATTAATTAATGTGATGACCTAATAGCCTCTCTCTCTCTGTATTAACTTCGTCGCTGTACTTTTTCCCCAGGAAATCGACGGAATACTCGTAGGTATCAATACTTTTTTGTGTCTGATAATACAATGTGCGAGAATAGTCTTTAAAGCATAATAGGTGGTCTTATATTATCGCATTGCTCCATCACAAAATTGTAAGCTTCCAAAGTAAGTTGAACATCTTAATCTCAAGTCTCCCATGAGGAAGTAAAAACGGCAAAGAAAAATTAAGCTTATCCAAAATTTCCCGAATTTTATTACGAGAAAGCCTCGGAACTTTACAAAACTTTGTTTTTCTTGAATTCTAGATTTTACGGCCGAGAATGAAAATTTTGCGAAAGTACAAAAATTTCTTGATATTGAAGACTGAAATAACAGTCTACTTATTATATTATTAGTGTAGGAGGTGTTTTCGATGACGTCACCGTTTCCGGCACAATGAGAAGTCCAGGTGTGCAGACAAGGATTTATTCCAAGACGTGCGTTACAGTATATAATAATATAGGACAGGTCCCGGCCACCTTTTCCCAGTAAGGACGAAGGCGGGGAACGGAAGTCCTCTAAACCAAAAATGACAATCTGTCTTAGCTTTTACAGTCTTAGTAGCAGGGTCCCGTGTAGCTATTCCAATTAGGACGTAACTCACGAATGCAATGCTAGGTCAGTCTTCACAAACGTCAATGTTCTACGGGTGGTCGTTAACTCGTGGAGAATCTTAACACCGCGATTCAGAAACGTGACGTAAATGCACAGCGCCATCTAGTATCGAGTGGCGGAACTTCATAGTTTATCCTTTGCATGAAGGGTGGTACTAGTGTACTATAAGTAGGTTTGTTACATTAGTAGAAAACTTGAAAAAGCTTGGTTAACTGTTATTAAATATGTATGAATTGGGATTCCCACTAGGTAGGGTTTTTGAGTTTAGGTAAAAAGCACATTAAAATGCTCATTTTAATATTATTTTTTTTGCAATTTCAGTTCTGAAATAATGTTAAGGTTGATGCTTATAGAAAGGCTACTTTTCACATATAAAATCTACTATTCACATACAGCATAGAATAACCGCAGACCTTACTCGTGTAAAGATAAATATAAAGATAAAGATATTTTTATTTTGCAAAAACATGAGTAACTACAATAAATGTGCATTGTGGATGGAATAAAAAAATAATAAAAAAAGAAGCTACATATTTTTTCAGTTAAAGCGTACAGAAAATCAATAATTTATTGTTAGGTACAATGACCTAACTACATCAATAATATTTGGTTTTCATACAGATGTTCCCGAAACAACAGTCCGGTTAGGAACGAACCTGGACCCCTCAAACATCAGAGAAGGCACTGATGTCTACTTCGACTGCATTATCAGAGCGCATCCTTATGTTTATAAAGTCGAGTGGAGGCACAATGTGAGTATATTAATCTAGAAATTTTATAATAATACAACACGATTGATTTATAAACAAGGACAAAGACAAGGATTTATGAATTCATGTGTTGCCCTGTTTATTATAACTGACAATCCGACATGTTGGTCAAAAAAACCAGCCAAGTACGTGTCAGACCACGCACAATGAAGGGTTCCGCTTAATGAATAATGTATCCCAAAAACAAACATTGTAATTGAAAAACTAAAAATCCCAAAAACATTTTTTAAAATTATAAATTAACGTTTTTCAGACTTTTTCCTTTACTTGTGCTGTGAGTTCTTACTTCCAGCCAAATTTCATGATTCTAGGTCAACGGGAAGTACCCTATATGTTTTGATTTACCCTATAGGTGTCGCATAAATGGCCGTATTCTAGGTCAACGGGAAGTACCCTATATGTTTTGATTTACCCTATAGGTGTCGCATAAATGGCCGTATTTTTTTATTGCGTTGACTTAGAAGCTTGATTTTTTTAGAACTCAAAGGGACCAACAGACCTACGTATTTGATATTAATTCAACTTGATAAGTACCTTCACGCGTTCCTGAGACAAATAGTCTTGACAAACTGACAGACAGACATGCGGACAGCGAAGTAATCCTATAAGGGTTCCGTTTTTTTCCTTTTGAGGTACGAAACCCTAAAAATAACATAGTCGTCACATTTTCAAATTCAAATTCAAATCTTTATTGCTGAACACAGTACATATTATATTTCAGATCTTAGTGAATGCGCAGTTCATTGTGTCCCATCAATTTAGGCATGCAAAATTTTCTATTACAAACACACACACGACTGGTTTAAGAAAATTATGGAAATACAAAATTGTCAGATTGTCGGATTGTCACCGGTTATATTGAATATGCCACATTTCATAGTCATAATTGATGCTGTAAGTATAGGATTTTCAGCAATGTCCTTACCTATGCTAAAACCTGAATTATTAAGTAGAATAATCTAGGTTGACTATTGTTTTGAATTATGTTGTTTTTCAGGAACTCAATATTTTAATTGTTTTGTTATTTTATGACAGTAACATTGATGAAGTCAACATTTTTTTGTTATTTTAACTTATTGAAATATTTAACAGAACAAGCAACTATTTATTAACAACAACGCATATTTACATTATAAAAAAAAAAAAATTGACACTAAGAAATACTCTGTCACTATGCAATTACAATAAAAAAACTTTTAACGATATTTTTCAATCAACTTTCCTAACAGGATAAACTCTTCAACAATGTCCCTTCGAAAGGGTCAAACTTATATTCGAGCCATGTATCTTATAGTAAAGAGACATAACGCTAAGTTTCAACCCCATGGGGCCCATGAAAGGGTTGAAACAGCGACTTAACTCCGAAACTAACTTTAGCTTTGCAATAACATTATGTACAGATGCGAGCCCTGTATTATTTACCATCCCTTTGGCTCTGGACTTGTGAAAAAAGTAAGTTTAAAAACTGAAACCCGACTGCTGAAAAATCCACGCTCTAAAAAGTATGAAACAAGAAAATATTCTCATCTGAAATTAGAAGAAGTCACAAATTAAAAATCCGGAGTCACACGTAATTTGTTCGATTTTACGCTTCCATGACGTGTGACTTCGGATTTTTAATTTGTGACTTTTTCAAATTTATGATAAAAAGTTCAAATTATGATAAAAAGTTTAGAAGTTCTGAGGGAACAGATGATATACATACATATTATTATTATACATATCGGTCAAAATCATAGCTTCGCCGTAGTTGGGTCAAAAGAAGACTTTTCGTTGACTAAAGATAGGTTAGATCTTAAATCATTATTGCGACTAATGAAAATGAAAAAAAAAAGATAAAACGTAAACATTGTTAACTGCATGCATAATCTCAAAAGCAGCAAGACACGCGGCGCTTGCTGTCGCCTGGCCCTTTTGCAACGCTACGTGCTATGAGCTATGGCGTAGCACGTGCTGAGCTACGGCGTAGCAAGCTACGTCGTAGCACGCACTGCTGCTGATTTAGTCAATTTTGTCTTCATTAAAAACAAAATGTTTTGTACAAAGTAATATTTTGTTTTGATCGTATATTAACTTCGTGGTTTTGAAACTATATTAAAAATATACTACCTTTACAGCCCGGCGAAGATAGTCTTTCATATGATGATAATAATTATGATACAAAAATTAAGATACAATTTTTTTCTTCACCAGGGTAAGACTCTTCTCCATAACGTGGGCCAAGGAGTCATCATCAGCAACCAGTCACTGGTCCTGCAGGGGGTGGGCAGGAAGACAGCTGGCAACTACACGTGCGTGGGGTTCAACGCGGAGGGAGATGGCGAGAGTAAACCCTTCTCTTTAAATGTTTTGTGTAAGTTTTACTTTGTTTTAATGTTACTAAATAGTGTTAATTAGACAAACAAAAAACAATGTTTTACACTTTCTTACTCAGCGTAAGTACCTACAAGTTTTAAGTAAAATTTACAATGTCGTAATGGTTGCCAAAAAGCTTTGTATAAAATATTATGGAACAGCTCTAAAATATTTTTTCTAAAATATGTGTTCGTACTAATGACCGGATCCGACATAATATATTTAAAGAAGATAGCTAGTATTAACTTATTTATTCTCAAACTATTCTTAAAATAGCATAAAATAAAAATTGCTTGACCAGATAATAAAAACATTAAGACACAAAAATTATGTATCCAGACTAATTCACATTACAATATAAAAGAGAGAGATTCTAGAATTATTCCTTCAAGTATCACGCATGTGTCGGAATGTCTTTGTGGCCACTTGTCTGTCTAATGATGTCTCAAGTTCACTTTGTGAGTGCAAGGACTTTGAAGAGGCAATTAGATAGCTCATAGTCTTCACTTATGTCATGAGAGCTTAGCAACTACTTCAAATTAATAGTTTTATAGACTTTGAAGAGAGAAAATTGGTCATACGTAAGAGATAGTACTATGAGTACTTTGGATATTTAGGTGACTTTTTTTGCGTGGAAGTCACAATTGAGTTCATTGTGTTAATAAAGTCAGGCTATTGATTATAATGACATTGATTGTTGTTGTTACTGTATAACTTGCATGCATTTTTAGATTGAATATTTATCCCGCGTGTCTTGTCATATTTGACACTAAAAATATCCCGTAGGAACATACTACCGAGAAATCCTTCCTTATTCCTTGTCTACATTATAAAGGAAATTTCTGTGCATAATTTCAGCTTTCTAGGTTCAAGGGTTTGGGCTGGGCGTTGATAAGTCAGTCAGTAGATAGATTAAATTTGTGGCGGCATCAATATCGCCACATACGAACTACGCATCACAATGACATGACGTCACTGCGCAATTAGAGTTTACCGCGCGACTAGCATATATACAACGACGCGACATCAACCGTCGGGCAGTTGCCCACCAGACACGACACCCGTCTAGTCGGAGAATCCTCCCTTTTCTAAGGAGGATGAGTGAACTTTACACCCTGTTTCTCATGCCTGTATAAATTTTTCAGATTGTCTGAACAATTTGAACAAATCCAACACCAAGTTCAGTTAGAACCACATAGAACTCACCAATCCAATTATTTTGAACAACAGATGCACCAACCTGCAGGAGTTCCCAGCAGAGGGTCCACGGTGTGGCGAAACAAGAGCGCGCTCACATCACCTGCCACGTGGACGCTAACCCTCCTGAAGTTGTGGTGAGTATACTGTACACCACTTTTTTTACAGTCTTGAAAAAAATTGGGTATAAAAGGTGAACGGAGTAGAAGCCTATAGCATACATACTTTTTTTAATAGCTTAAACAGAAATTAATCTATCAGTATAATAAATACTACACATTCGAAGTAAACTTTTCGTAGTTGAACAATAAAAACAGGAATTTTGAAAAAATGAAAAAAAAAATCGTTAAAAAATATTGAAATTCATTTCATAAGTACCCTGAGTATGATTTGAATATCGATTTTATTTTAATGACGGTAAAAAAAGTTATCCAGTATAACAATGTATCAAGCATTTGGCAAACAACTTCGTAGAGTAGAAACATCATCATCATCTAGAGTTGAAACTGGAAATAGCTGTTTTATGTGAAAAACACTCCATTTTTGAACTTGAAACTGGGGGGCAGTTTAGTAACTATCATTGAATAAAGCAACAAAGGATTGACACTGAAATAGAAACTTAATTGTGATTGACTGTAATTGAGGCATAAAGAAAGAACATTACTTTCCATAATGAAAAATGTTATTGTTCTGAATATGAATAAAAGTCTCCTAACGAAGGAGAGTGGAATTCCTGGCCACACCAATGCAAGAAAGGTGTTAGTAAATCAATTTAATATTCCACCTTACAATCTACATAATTGGAAGGCGAGCGCTCAGTTCATTTATGGTTTGTTAATTTAGTCAGAAATTATACAAAAGCCCATCTAATATAAATATCTATAGGTTCAGGGTAAATTTACCAATCAAGAGGGAATTACAATGTGGTTTTCCTTATAACCCTCCCCCCCTCCCCCTCTCACTGCCTAAGACGTTGACTCAATTATAACAATTCAATTGTAACGTTTCTTCCTTATCTTTATTTTTTTTGCAAAAACTCCTGTGGTAAGAAATGGTAAAATAGGTTGATATAGGCTAGATACCGCATGTTCATTAGATAGTATGAAAACCGAGCGTGTCATCTTTTTTATACCTACGAAGACGTCACCCCAGTCATTTAGTGATGTGCTCAACGTAAACAGAATCGTTTCAATCGCTAAGCATCAGTGAGCTAACAGACTTTTTTTATATCCTCGACGATACAACTCGCCACTGCCGCGATCGAACACAAACTAAAGTAGAAGCGCGTGAAGTTTGTGCAGAGCACAAACATGCCAGGCACGCTTGGTCGGATGCCTTATGGTATCTAGCCTACTGTAAACCTGTGGTTGACACGTTTTGAGATAAAATATACGTACAGAGGCTAGCACATCAAGCTACCCCAATCTGTCAAATTTCTTTGATAGTTTTTCAATTTTACAACAAAGGAATAGGGTTCATATTCAATTGGGAAAATTTTACAGATTGGGGTAGCTTGATGTGCTGGCCTATGCACTTTAAAACACATCGCACGTCAGTGGTTACAGTACGACAACGCTCAAAGGTTCCATTGTCTATCTTCGTAAAAATTAATTATATAATAATAGCGACCCGGCCCTGCTTTCCACGGTTTTTATGACTTGACAAAACATGAAGGTATGAAGGTTCTATATTATAATGTAAGTTAAATATTAATGTATTATACATTAAAAACCTACCGGAATAAATTCTCTAAATGATAGTGAAAACCGCATCAAATTCCGTTGCGAAGTGTAGAAGAACAACGCGGCGGCTACACAGACAGACACGAAAAGTGACTTTATTATATAATAAGTATAGTTGACTGGTCTAATAAGGGAGTCAGGGAATTAGTGCGTCAATCTATAATATTCTAAGTGGGAATCTATAACTATTACTATTGGTCGATAGTCACATTTAATTCGCTGTATTTCGGTTTTTCCGAAGATAAACGACGATAAGAAACCTTTGAACGTTATCGTACCTTGAGTTGGCCTAGCGTAGTACGGAGTTTTAATAGAGTAAGAAGGTAGCTTATACTGTTTTTAAAATGACGTGCGGCTTACTGTACTATCAAAAACAGGCGAAGTGTGGCTCGCAGGGTTCCATCCCACCGTACAATATTTGGACCCCCTTTAATTTTTAACTTTATTTTGTTGAGATACAGCCCGATGACAGACAGACAGACACGGTGGATGTGGTGTGGTGTGGTGGTGGTGTGGTGGTGGTGTGGTGGTGTGGTGGTGATGGTGTGGTGGTGTGGTGGTGGTGGGTGTGGTGTGGGGTGGTGTGGGTGTGGTGGATGTGGTTGTGGTGGTGTGGATATGGTGTGGTGTGTGTGTGGTGTGTGGGTGTGGTGGTGGTGGTGGTGGTGGAGACAAAGAGGAGGCTTAGTAATACCTAGGGTATTGTTTGGCACCCTTCGAGTACGAATTACTGATTTTTTACTCTGCTTACTTATTGTTTTCGCCAGTTGCAATCGGCATTAAAAATGACGTAGGCTTTGACGTACACACGGCTAATACATCAAGCTATGCATTTCCAGTTTACACTGACCTCTCATTGTAAGGAAATCCTATACAATGCGAGATAAGCATATACTGGAATGTGTAGCTTGATCTGTAGCCGTGCGTACCTACCAATGTTTTTTTTAGACAAATAATATTTCATTCTGAATTAGAATCACACTGTGAGGGTGGTACGGTTTCGTTAATTTTTTTAAGTAAAGAACGACCTTGTTTAACCTTGTACGAGAACTACAAAAAAGATTTCGCCCACTCTTTCTTCAATAATTAATTAATTCATCCGTTGAAAATATGTAACTTTGATATTAAGAGAAAACATTGATACAAGTGTATCAATGTTATCTCTTAATATCAAAGTTAATATTTATTTTGTTGTGTACGCTAAAGAGGCCTTTTGTACTGGACTTAATTTGTCAGGAAAATTAAATGTAGACTCTTTGCCTAGATTATAATTCACAAAGGCCTGGTAAGAATTCGTATAGCAAGCACGTGTAAGGTCTTAAGTAAAACTCGTGTTTTGTATAAAAGCAAAATTTTGATCCGTTTCATGTTGCTTGAAATTAAAAGTGTAGTAGCTTTAGCGCATCTACAGCATATTATTATCAACCTTTGTTTTTAAAAACTTATGTTCTCCTACATGAGCAATTTTCCATAATAAAATACAAAAAAAATGTCAATCATCCAATTTTACACGTCATTCCTATAAAACCAAGTTGGTTATCAACAGGTTTTCTGATAATTTTACTAGATAATCGTCGAACATTTAAACTGCGCTAAAATGCGTCAATACGACATTAGTTTGGTTATGTCTGGGCCACACCAACGGGAAACCCCAGTGACTATCACGATGACGGACGTAGGCGTTAGGTGTAGCCACAACTTATCGCGATAATTCGACAACGGTATTCACATTGCCGATTGACGTTCGCCAAATTGGTTGACCGCTCAAGTGTAGCCACTCAATTGATTGCGATAATTATCGGGACAATTATCGCGTTGTTTAAGGCGATGCTGGTCATTGACGTTGACGTTGGTGTGGCCCCAGCATTACAATCTACATTACACTAGTGCAGTGCTTGCGCGTTATAAACTAACGCCAGATGCTAAAATATTCTAAAACCAGGACACATTGTGCCTTGCATAGTCGACCTATAATGTTACAACTGCTGCGGAGTCCCAACCTCCTTTCTGTGCAGACAGTTGGCTATAGCTAGTAGGAAAGTTTACAGCCTTTACCATAACTTTAACACAAAGCAGTTTAGGTCTCTGCCCGCATTAAAATCCCTCTAATAGGTTGGACATTTTTTCGTGTTGCTTTAGTGAACTTGCAAAGGTAACATTAAATATAATATGTTACGAAAGCATTCATTAGTGTAATTTTAGGTTTATTGTTCATTTTGTGTTTAATGTTTCTTTTATTGTTTACTTTTTAATTTTTGACTGTTAAACATATTTAAGTTAATTTTGTATAAGGTTACTGGTATCCTTTTAGTTATCAGTAATTTTGTATTAATGTACTAGTGTGTAATTGTTAGTAATGTAAGGTTATTTTAAATAATTAATAATTATTACAAGTAGTCTTAGCTGTCGCATTAGGTTTATAACCTGTAATGATAGTGTAAGAGTTTTAAATAAATAAATAAATAAATTTGCATTAGTACGCAGCCACATTGAATACTGCTCAATCGTCTGGTGGCCAATTCTCGTACCTAAAAACGTTCAAAATCTCATGCCAGCGTCAATCAAATGTCAATAATGTAGGTAAATGCTATACAATTTTTGACAGATTGAGACTGAGATGAGATTGCGAACGTTGTTAAAAATACGAGAATTGCCCGTCTGGTATCCTACCTACCAAAACAATATTCAACGCCTAGAAAGTATACAAAAGAGTTTGTTAGGAGGCTCTCGGCAATCGCTGGTGTTCAACGAACAATTAAGCACTATGATGATGACTGATTCACTTTAAAATGAAATCGTTACAATGGCGTAGAGACTTCTTAGGTTTAACTTTTTTATATAAAGTTGTAAATTAAGGCGTGGATTGCCCAGATTTGGTGAGTCAGCTGAGCATGAGTGTACCTAGACCGTCCGCCAGAGTTCAACATTATAGACCTTTCTCGATCAAGTCCAGTAGAAACAAATACGGATACAATGCGCCCCTTTCCTATATGCTGAGAAGATGCAATGACTTGTTCCACAGTTGCAATCTTGATGTTTTCGGTGGTAAATTATGTATATTTAAGAAAAGTATCTTTGATAAAATGTAAATTATATTAAGAAAAAAAAAGACCCAAATTTTCATAGTATATACCTAATCAAATTATTTTTTTAATTGTTTTAATTTGTTTTAGTGTTTAAATTTTCTTTATTTTCTGTTTAATGTTTTAGTACGCTATTAGATAATGTCGTGCTTTCCTATAATTTAGATACATGCGAGATATTTATGTATGACAACTGGGTATGTGTTTAGTTGGTAAGCCTTTATAAATAAATAAATAAACTTCTATATCCCTCTTCTCCGTAAATTAAAGGGAGATTATAACGCTAGCATATTAACAGAAAATAGTTCAGACCCAAAAAAGCTTTGGAAATCAATCAAAATCGTAAGCGGAACCTCAAACCGTAACAATGATAACACAGAATTATTACACAGCTGCCAAACCACTGAGTCTTCACCAAACAACTGCAATAACCACTTTGCTTCGGTAGGGAAAAAACTGGTCGATGAAATGGCTTCTTGAACTCATATACACCGAAACAGAATCATTTCTCTAACGTTTTGTCGACAAGCCCATGTGCCAGCATACAACATCCCTCTGAGAGGGTGAAAGTGTGAGACTTTCACCCTCTCAGTCACTCACACAAACACACCCCCACACACACACACACAACACAAGACATGCCTTACTGAATTAGCCTTAGACTTGTAAACTGATATATTTCTTTCTGCTCAATCGCACTCCCACCCACAAGATACTCGTACAAACCTTGCTTAGTTTGTGGGACATCGGTCAAACCATAAATTTTTGTGTTGTACAAAGTTAAAATTTGTGTTTGTGTTGTGTGTCTGTTCTTTCATCACCTTCTCTTTTTTGCCCATAAAACTTTTTATACTTACGTTCGTGAATGTGACGTGTCTTCGAATTCTTAAACTACATTTTACACTTAGTTATATTTTAACATTGCAGATATGCAGCTCTTAAAATATACCTACCGTATTAACTCTCATACTTTGCTCAGCAATTTTCTTTTCATCTCTAACCATCATTTTCTCCCACAGTTCCGCTGGACCTTCAACAATACAGCGAATAGCAACGAGGTCAGCGACACGTACGTCTCCCGAGCTGGTACCAGTTCCACCGTCACCTATACTCCTCATACTGAGATGGACTATGGCACGCTACTCTGTTGGGCTCACAACAGGATCGGGAAGCAAAGGGTGCCGTGTGTCTACCATATTATTGCAGCTGGTAAGTTTTTAGATCTTTATTTATTATCTAATCTATTTATCCCGTTTTTTTTTTTGTTTTGCTACACACTTCTGTTCTCTGCCATTGCGGGCCAGTCTCTTTGGTAGGAGTCATGTTTGTCCCTCCATTTGCGTCTTGGTCTGCCGCCATGTTGTCTAGCATTTAACAGGACCCATCTTTAAGAGTTTTTAACAAATCAAAATCGTTTAACCGGGTAATTATATCTTTTGCCATAAAATGTCTTTAAGCGAATAGGTAGGTATAGTTTTTCTTACACTTATGTAACAAATCTTAGTACCTACAGCATTTTAAAAGTAGCCATCAAAAACATGCTAAGTACTTATTAATTATTTCTTTGGAATAAATCATTTCGGAATTTCAAAAGGGTTTATTTATAATGCTACGAACTACGTTTTGAAGAGAGAAACTTACATAAATTATTATTTACCACTGCATAGTTTCATGTTATACCTTTCCAAAATATGTATTTGTATATTTTATCCCGCAAATGCCTCATCTCGCCTGGGGGCGGCTCAAAATTCTCTGTGAAGCTTTCACAAGTTCTGATGGATATATACTTGTGTGTACACTAAAACAATCTAATTTAAGACGGAAAACGTTACATATTCGTCTTGTTATCTTGGCAGACGTATACCATGATATAGGTATACATATTTTTCAATTTAGAGTTTTTAATGTCTTGTACAGTCGACCGCATGTCAGCTAATACTTTGACCTTGACCTTGGCTTGTATAGACGGAGTTTTTCAATAAGAGGCCATTTAATACAAGTTATTTTTCCAATGTATCAGGGCTTGGGGCATTAGGGATTGGATCTTTACAAACCGAATTACTAGAACCTTTGCCATGTACTCGTGTGTTGTTTCTTTTTAGATGAAACGTTGTTGTTTCTTTGACTTTGAAAATCCTAGGTATTATTTATTATTTTATAATGTTACTGATCTACATTCAAAGATTAGTTTAATATGAGATACTCGTATTTATGACTAGAAGTTTTGTAATCTACTTTATTAAAGTCCTGTGGACCTATGTTATAGTTATAGTTATAACATAGGTACGTTAAGAAAGGATTTAGTGGTCCGAAATAAAATAATGTTTTTTTTTTTAACTAAAAAAACTGGAGCAGCAGCGGTGAGGTTTGGTGGAAACTTTGCTGTTTTACAAGTCGTGTAGTGGATTTTCAAATAAAATACGATGCGTTAGTTTACGAGCAAAAATATGTGTAATCTCCATCTTACATGATTCAAGGAGAGGAGAGTGGGAACAATATTTAAAATTAAAACTAATCACAGTCGAGAGATAGTATGACGTAGATTTTGATCTCATGTCTTGCTCCGAGATGTCGCCATCAGTGGGAGTTCACAACAAAAACGTTTGCGCATATTCGCTAAATATCTTATATTACTATAAACGAGATAAGTGATAATTCCTGGAAGGACACAGGAATAGATAAAGATGCAAAATACCTGAAATAAATTTGTCGTGACAAAGCTTATTCCAAAGTTATTCTTTCATTTCCAAAATCAACACGGACGTTCAAAGTTTACTTTACAAAGCCTTAACTTACTTATCCTCACTTGACAACTAAGTTGAGTTTGAGGTATCCACTTTATATATATTACTGTGAGCATTTTACAATGTCAATTTCAAAAGGTCAAGGTCATTTTAAGATTATAATTTTTAAATGTCAAAAGTCATATTGAAGTTGTTACTTTCAAAAGTCCAAGGTCATTTTCGCATTTTCTGTTTTCATCACAGGTCGTCCCGATCAAGTTCACAATTGCACGCTGGTGAATGCGTCACTGACATCGTTTGGGGTTCGATGTTCTGAAGGCTTCAACGGTGGCATGCCCCAGTCTTTTCTTCTAGAAGTACGAGAGATTGTAACACAGGTAAGAAACTAATTGAGCAGCAAACATAATTTAAATGTGCAAATATTTTGGTTAAATAGTTTTTTAGACCTACCTGATATTACTATTTTATAATTCGGCGAGATATGGGTAAAGGTAGTCAGCTAAATTTATCTCTTCAGGTTTGATACCCGTGTCACCTCAGATGCTTATTACTATGCAAACATGAGTATGGTTTATGATGGACTATCTATTAAATTGTACATTTTCCCTCAAACAGGAGATCGTAGCCAACGTGTCAAGTGCCGTGCCCCGATTCACCGCGGTGGGTCTCGTACCAGGCCGGACGTACGCGGCCGCTGTCCTAGCATACAATGCTAAGGGCAGAGGGGACCCTTATCCATTGAGAGCCAGCACCTTGAGGCCTCCAGAGAAACACCATGTACATGATAAGAGTTTAGGTAAGTCTAAGTGCGATAACTTAAGTATGATGTATTAAGTTAAGTATTCATGCACTGCCTAGTCAGAAGCACAAATTCAACCTAGATCAGGCAAATAAGCATCTGTGCTCTTTATTATTTGTTTAATTATTTATTGTAAATGTGCTCCTTTTCATAAATAAATGATTATTGTTGAACTACTAACTTACGTAAAAAATACTCAAAAACATATTCTGTAAAGTAAAAATGTTTTTCTTTAAAATTATTATTTGTATGTTTTAACGATATTCGGACTTTAAATCACAGAGTCCCACAGTCGCTATTTATTTCATAGCTTCAACGTTCATCAATGACCTTGACCTTGGATTTTCACTGTCAAGGTCGTTTGAGTTTTCATGTGTAAAAAGAGACAGATATGACAGACACATTCTGTAATCTGTAGCCCATGAAATCAAAAGCCATAATTTATTCAGAATTTAAAACTTTCCTGGTATCACTTGTCACAATTTTGTAAGGTTTTTTCCAAATCCATTTTAAAAGCCAATGTCTTGTCAACAGATCTGCCACGAACAGCATTCCAAATGACCGGACCGATGTCTGTAGCCGTGGGTGGCGGCATCATCCTGATGGTGGTGCTCATTCTGTTCATGATCGCCGTGCGCCAGCGCTGCGCCAAGCGCAAGCCTCGCTCCGCTCCCCCTCCGTCTTCACAGCCCGCCAGTCCTGACAAACTGAGGGAGAAAGAAGATAGTGAAAGTGACGACAGGAACCCTGATATTATACCTTCGGATACTGATCAGATGCAGGTGAGGATTGTAAATGAAATGCTAGACAATGCGATTCAACTAAGAATAAGAATGACCTTGGGCCATATTGTGAAGATTTAGCAAAACAGCACCTCGTTCACATATTTGAAAGTCAGTGGCATGTTTTAACAAAAACAAATTCCATAAAAACAGAAATAAAATGGATAAGAATATCACTACAAAAACTTTGGCAAGCCGTATATTTCAAGTTTCAGTAGACAGTTCGATGTCATTGACGTTCCTATTCTTAGTTGAATCGCATTGTAAAGATGTGTATATGTATTATTGTAAAGATGATCATTTTGATCTTAAACATGGTAGGTGTGAGGAATTTGTTTATCAGTGCAAAAGAAATGACTCAGTTTTGAACACATTCTCCAGGGAGGCAAAAAAGAAAAAGGTTGATTTGAAAGCAACAAACTGTGGATTTAGATGTTAAATTTATGAGGCAGTGTTTAATCGTTTAAAAAGAGAACAAACAAAGACGTATAAAAAAGCCTATAGCAAACGCTTCAATTTATTTTTTTGCCTTTTATTCGGCATCTTTCATTCAAAGTGAAACGTTTGAACAGAAAATGATCAAAAGCAAAAATTAATTCATTAGTCAAACAGTCCAACGATGTTGGATTTCGGCACTCAGCATTTTAAACTCGCCTACTGAATGATCGAAAAATTAAAAAAAAAGGAACAGATGAAAGTTCATTCCTATATAATTTTGTACATCATGTGAACTTGGAATTAAACAAAAATGAAGGTTCATTTTTCACTCGAGTGAAGCTCCTTCTTGTGCTCGTAGCCATATCCAATGATTAATTCCGTAACCAATTATTCGTACTCAAAAGTTTGGTGACAAATAAAATAATAATAAGATAAGGGACATAGTCCTTCCATAGTTCTAGGTAACCAATCCACTATAGCCAGCCAAACCCATAGCCCAACATGTTTTGTTTCCATGTTCTTCACCAACCGGGGGTTGTCCTTGGGTGCACTTGCTTATGACAAACAAGGATAATCGTCGGTTGGTGCCTCAACACTTAAACTTGTCTAATAAGTACCTCTGCGAGTTGGCTTCAGCCCCTCGCATGCCTTCCATAGGTCTGGCCGAGATATGTCAAAGACATTTTTAAAATATTTTTTTTTAATGTTTTTTTTTTATAAAAATATTTAATAAGTTTGAAGATAAATAAACGAAATAATAATACCTATATAATTTTATTGACAACAAAAATATTAACATTATACCAACAAACTGAGGAGGCTACCGAGCGAGCAGTGGAAAATAGTGGCCACTTTTTTCCATTTTAACGATTATAATAATTCTTAACAATATACAAAGCTACTGTTTGTAATAATAATAACGTATAGTCTTGTGGAGCACAACTATTTCGGTTTTTTTTTCTGCATTTTAATTCTAAAATAAAAGAGATAACCAAACAAACGATGAGGGCGCCACTGCGCGCTCGGTAGCCTCTTAACCAGTCACCGACAACATGTATGTCCTCGCAGATGGACTACTACCGTCAGCAGCAAGTGTCCACGATCTCCCCGCCATTGGGGTCGCGTGGGCCGCGCGGCTCGCTGGCCGGCGTGCGCGGCGGCCTGCCCGCCTACTGCGCGCTCAGAACTGCGCCGCCGCCCAGCCATGGAGCCATGCATGACCAACCTACAGTGAGTATTACTGCTATGGCCTGTTCCCAAAAGTGTCTGATGTTAATGTTAACAAACTGATCAGAAAATGTAGGCACCTATGGTTGCCAATTTGTAGTTCCACGTAAAAAATGCATAAAGCCGAAATTCAAATTTTAAATCATCTTATAGAGGATTTTATTACAATTTATTGAGGTTAATTTTATAACCTCAAATTATCGTCGATGATTTTTCCATCTTCAAGAACACGTTTTTTAGGGTAGTTTGGTATCCACAGACATCAAAAGAGCATTTTAATTAAATATCCTATAACTGTTACCATTTAAAATGCATGAACCACAAAAATGTACCACCAAAAATCTCTCCAGCAGATCGAAGAAGGATATTCTTATGGTGTTCTCTTCGTCCAGAACCCGTCATCGGGCATTCCGCCGCCCGCGCGGTTCGCGTCGGGCTCGTGCACTCTCCCGCGGGGCTCCACCCTGGGCCCCGCGGGGGGCATCCCCATGCAGCACCTGCGCACGCTGCCACGGCCGGCGGGGCCCGCGGGGCCGCCGGGACCCTCCCCCGGGCCCCCCGCGACGGGCCCCCGCCTGCCCCCCCGTGACACTCCGCTCTGACAGACCACGCAGCTATAGGACATGTAAATACGACTGTGTTATTCAAGTGCTCAAAACTTTTTTTAAATCGAGTGATTAGTGATTTTGTTGTTGATATCAAGTACTTGCTGTAGTGCTGCTTAAACTGAACTTATAAATGAGCTGTCATGTGAATTAATTTCTTGGAAAGACTGACAAGAAATAAAAAAATAGGATATCAAAATCTGTATCTATCTACACCACAATCATAACTTACTAAAAACAGAATCTGTCTGCTAACTCACATTACGTGAGAAGCATAGGTTGTACTGTACAGTCCGCGAGGTCTAAGCTGAGCATTATTGAGCATTATTTGTGCATTTGTGTGAGTGCACATAGATAATGTAGGTGTGACGTCCGGCATAGAGCGCGATGCGTTCTTTGTTTGGTTTAAAACCGGTTTATACTGCTTTTTAGCAATCGGATTTTGTTCTTTTAGTACGAGAGGTCATGACCAAAACCATGTTGCATCGTTGTAAAACGTAAAAGGATATTATTATTATTTCTTTTATTTCATTTTACACATATTTTTTACATTTTTAAATATTAGAATAAAAAGAATATAAAAACATTGAAAAATATAAAAATAGTAGCCCACCGGTATCGGGAACAGGGTCCAAGCTACCGGCGGTCAGGGCTCCAGAGAGAGGAACCTCCTAACAATGCGGGCCGTGTCCAGAAGCACCGCTTTCTGAATCAAGCCCTTGATCCAGCTGCCCAACGAGAGCCTCCTTAGGTGTTGGTCGAGGCTCTTGGCAATTAAGCCATTGGCTGATACGACTATCGGCACAATGATTGCTGATTATTAATTATTATTATTATTATTATATGACTAAAATTTTGGTCATGGGCTCTAGTACCATTTTGGTGATCACTCACATAAATGCTACGCTCAGCTTAGGCCTCGCTCGACTGTAATACATACCTTGAAAAAATCTTAATATGATTTTTAATTTACATCATAGTTTTATTCAATCTGTTTAGCCTTTCCTCAACTATGTTAGGGTCGGCCGTTCCAGCCTAACTGAAAGGTGCTGAATACCAGTATTTTACATGGAGCGACTGCCTACCTAGCTTACACAACCCAGTTACTGGGTACCACAATACACCTTGGAATGGCTGGTTGTCAGACTTTCGGCTTCTGACGACTCGTAACGACTAAAGATCCACAAATGACTACCGGGACCAACGGCTTAACGTGCTTTCCGAGGCACGGAGGGGTGTGGGTATGTAAAGATGGTCACCCATCCACGGACCAGCGGTGGCAAGCGTAGCTTAACGTGATCAATCGACCAGTGTGGCTGTTATTATTAAGCCACGAGCCCCATCATAATAATGGGTTGTCCAATTGATTTTGCTCAGCATCCGCAAGTTTAATAAAACCAAGTAGGTAATAAACTTCACAGCAATGACTTTATGAACTGAAATTAAAACAGGAACTTAAAGATGACGTCACGAACAAAGCTCTTTATGACGACACTACTGAAGTTCTAGCTAAGTGTTGAATATTAAAGTTTTCTTGCTATTCAATGTTCTTACTTATTATTTATTTGAAGACTCCTTTATAACCGTGTTCATTTAAAACACTGGCTGCATTATCATCCATGTCGCAAGAGAAAAATTAAATTGACTAAAGTAGTCGTAGATGTGATAGGTATCTGATATACAGGGTCAAATCTAGCGAAACTCAGCAGAGGTAACGGGTATCGATGTATAAACACGAAAAAATAAAAAAAGATTTGACGATTTTTTTTTTGGGTCAACGACCGCTGGTAGTTTTGTTATTCACGACCAATGATATTTCATAGGATAGATACGCTACGTTCATACTGAGCGGCGTTCGGATATTGTTGCGTTGTTATTATACATGTACTTACATATTATAAGTGTATATTAGTTTTCAACTACGACTGCGATAGATAATACGGAACATTGGCTTTTTAGATATTTTGTCACGCCGCGGACACGCTTTGTTTTGCTCGCTGCTATTAGCCGACTAAACCAAACTACAACAATTGTCTGAATTTGTCTGCAACAATTAGCGCGCGCTATTGCTAGTGCCATATCTACCTCTTTATTTATATACTATCAATGCTCACAACAGAATAAGAATAGAAAAGATTTGACGATATTTTTTGAGTCAACGACCGCTGACCGTTTTGTTACCTACTTGAAGTGTGAGTTGAGACATTTAATTTAATTTATTTATTTATATCAGATTCAATTATCCATATTTTGTTAGTAGTATACTTAAGAATTATGTTAGTAACCAAAGATTCAAATTCACCCACATTTATACTATATTCTAAAATTAAAAATTATGAATTATAAAAATTGTTTGAACATTGTTTTTTTTTGTGAAAAAAAAATGTTTTTAAACTGATATTTCAACTACACTACGGTTGGTGACATCATCAAAACTAATTTATTTTTTGCTTTATCATGTTTAGATATCGATATCTACTACTTCTGATGAGTTTCGCTAACTAATTTAATTTTCCCCTGTACAAGTGTACAGGTGTAATGATGACAAAACAAAAAGTTTTTTTTTTAAATTCCACTAGCGGCCGTAGTCAGTTTAATTTGACTTTGTAACCACTGCCAAACGTAGTCATCTCGTAAATTACACCAAAACATTGCATACAACATTACATTGCATTGCATTGGTCATTTTTATGCCCTAGTTGCTGATCATGGCGTGAACATTATTAAGTATATAATTATGTAATGTACACCTGTATGTAACCCATGCATCACAAATAAACGATTTGATTTGATTTGATTTAAAGGTACTGACACACGTGCTTATAAAAAGCATGCTTATAAGCATGCTTACTCGAAAACATACTAGAAATAAGCATGCTAATTATTAGTGACACACATGCTACTAAGTAGCTATTGCTCAATAAAAGCATGCTTTCGTGCTACTAATGAGCATGTGTGGCAGTAGCTTTAACAAACTGAACTCTGATGCGTCATTGTTTTCATTTGTTGACCGAAACAAAAGCATCCAGTCAAATCTGGTTATGAAACTTGACAGCAGAATAAAGTGGTCGAGCGTGTACGTGTATAGACACCCCGGTAAAACTAGCTGACATACCTACTGCCAAAACTAGTTTACATCAACCAATCTGACGTTCCGAGCTGTGATGTGGACACGTCTGATTGGCTAACAGCTGGAATGTGGATTTTTGATTGGTTAAAAGACTATCTGTGCAGGTAACTAGCAACTTCGCTTTAGGGGTCATTCACACGCGTCCAGTCTTAGGTCGACGTCGATCATTATTTCTTAAATTTAAGATCCCATTTAAGTAGATGGACAATTTTAACACATCGTTCAGTACGTCTAACCAAAGCTAACCAAGCAAAAAAAAACACTGATTTTATTTTGACATAAAATAATAAAAAAAAAAACGCGGCGGGCGCGGGCGTGGTCACGTGCGCTTGCACATTTGTAGTATCAGAATTATGAGATAACAAAGACATGGATGTGTTTATGCATTGAGTAACCAACATTTTTAGTGTAAGTACTTTCTTAGCTGTTTTTTTTTCTTTTAAGTGCGTGCGTTTTTCATATTATTATTTTTTTGCCATTGTCCTTATTTTGGAGGTCTGAATTATTTCTAAAAGTTTTTCCATCTATTTTATTAGGACCTTATATAGAGGTACAGTGGGCGCATCAATTGGGTACCCAGTTGTATTAAAATTTTATTACAACTGGGGTAGGTACCCAATTCATGCAGCCCACTGTACAAACGACTGATTTAGTTATTCAAGTGACTGTTTACTTACAACGACTAATCACATCATCATCACCGAAGGCTTTACAGACGCGGGTGAACCTTAGCCTGGTCAGGTATACAGGGATAAATTAAATTGACTAGCTAAACTTCACATACGTGACGGGTATCGATATTTTAACACGATAAAACATAAGGAAACAGTTTTTCTCAAGTCATACTTCAAATATTTTTTTTTTTTTACAATTTTAAGAAAGCCTACAGACACGTGAATTGTAAAAAATAACTACTGACAATCGCTAATTACAAGCTTCGACATTTATATTACAATGTTTTATTATGAAGATCAAAGATATAAAAAAGAAAAGAGGTATGGAAATTAAGTAGGTATGCCATAATAAACCTCGAAATCTTAATAATAATAAGTAATAACACTAATAGCGATCCTCCACCTCAAACACATCAAATATTTTTTTTTTTTTTTTTTATCGTGTTTTGGTATCGATTGTCTGTGGAGTTGTAGCCAATTTAAAATAACCCTAAATTTCTCCAACTTGACGTATTTCCGGCTTTACCTTTCCACTTTGCTACTCCAACAGTTCTTAAATGTCGCCATACACCAGACTCCAGACTAATTAGATGCACTCTACTAACGACTGGATCCGAGTAAATCTCTACTTATAAGTCGAGTAAATAATAAAAATGGCAGCACTTCAAGCACGTACTTGATATTATTGTTAGTCGAATTCCGAATAGGTAGGATAAAATAATTGAAAATTCTGTTACGATTCGTTTGTAAATCAAGAAAATGTAAATATAACACGATATAAACTCTAGTTATATACTAAAATACATTCAAAAACAATATTTATACTCAAAAAATGTTAAACAGTGTAAATCGGATTGTCGTTGTTTTAAAGTTTTCTTTTTCCGTTTATTAATGGTTGTGAAAATAAACAAGCCACGTTTGTAAACTAGTTTATATGAATAACAATATAATGTAATGCGTGGGCGCTCAGAGTTTGATGATAATCTACACTATAAGAGGATTGTGAAGTGCGCATACGCGGTGCGAGTAAGTATTTTCAAAAACGCTATCTATTTCATACCACTTGTTCTACCTACCAACCCGCGTTTGTTCTCACTAGTTCGATTCATTTAGTTCGATCGTCGAACTAATTGCTATTTTATGTTGGTAGGTACTAAATTAGGTTATCTTGCAATTTTTTTCCTGGGTTCCTTTTTGATACTGAACCTACCCCTAATCTATGACATGCAATTTCTTTAACACCCTGTACATCTATGAAACGAATTCAACGGAGTGAGTTTGAAACGATTCGAATTCGACGGTCGAACAAAATAACAAAAAAAAATCTCAGTAGTACGACGATCGAACAAATTGAGTAAAAGTTCTCATTAGTTCGACGATCGAACTAAATGAATCGAACTAGTGAGAACAAACGAATCGAACTACTGAGAACAAACGCCCGCACTGGGCCCGCGTGGTGGATTACGGCCCACTCCCTCTCACCGAGAGGAGGCCTGTGTCCCAGCAGTGGGAACATTATAGGCTGTTTATGTGGGTTCTACCTATTTCCGGGCGTGATAGAGAGAGTCGCAAGTCGAGTAGAGAGAGGCAATTACATACATTTCCTTTTTTAAATATTGTTTCGGGCAATAACGTTTTCACCCCCCTAAACCTTTACAAAATGAGACAATTTTGTTTCATTCGATTCAGTACACCTTAATCTAGGTCTGTACGCTTTTCTTTTTTAGTCGTTCAGTTTAGTTTATTGTTAAAAAAAAAATAAAACGCTCCAGGAAGTTTTTAAGTCAAAAATATAGATGTTTAGATGCTAATAACTCGTAAATCGTACGCAATATTTCTTTATAATAGAAACTTACGGACCTAGTTTTCCATGATATCTACAATATTTTCAAAAATTATGAAAATAAGACTATGTTTACGGGAGATAAAACGTTATCGCTTTTTATATAAAAATTTGCAGCTTCACAATCCTCATACGTTTTTGTTGCAAGTAACTTGCTTTGTTGCTTGCTTGCTCGTATTATGTGAATATGTTTTAACAAACAGAGACAGAGGATGCTTCCACGCTACTTGCATCTAGTACTCTGTTTAATAAATACTAGAAATAAACTGGCATTCAAGTTGTCTTTCCATATTAAACTCATAACACTTACGTATAAACTTCTTGCAGAGTTAAAACTCATCTTATACGTCATGTGACATTTAATTTTCCTTTCTTTCAGTCAGTTACAAGGTCCCATTAAATTCTGATCACCCACAGCAAATACTATTTAAAGTTTGGAATTAAAAATGTGTTGAAGATTGGACTAATATTTCCTACTGTACTTATAGTTAGTATGAAACTGATATTATTCTAGTTAATAAACATAATCACTAAAATGTGATAATTGAACCCCTTATTCTTGAATAATAGTCGACAAAAACGCTCTTGAAATCTATAGAAAAAAATCTCGTAGTATAAAAATGCCAGGCAAAGATTTTTCGAGCGTTTTTCATATTTTTATGAATAAGGGGTGAGCCTCGATTCTTTGGTTCATTTTAGTGTTTGCTGAAACAGGTCACATACTCTCGGATTTTAATATACTGGAAAAATCAAATCATTTTTGATTTTGCAAACGTTTTATGTGCTGTGCACTTACATGGGTACAGACAAACTGAAAACGATGTATGTAAAGAGTAAGCGAAATTCGAATGTGAGTTTTAACAGAAACAGTTTTTTTTTACATAAAATGTTTGATCGAATAATAACTTTAAAATTAAGACTAGCTTATTTTAGAAACACTGTTGAGATTTGTTTACTTTTTATTTATTTTTGTGTCTGTCTTGATTTTCGTTTTTTTTTTAAAAAAAAACAATAATTGTTTGTCAGTGACACGTACTTACGTGTTGCATACTGTCGAGTAATGTTGCATTTATGAATTAAACTAACAGATATACTTTTACATCTGTTACATTAATTTCATAAATGCAACAGAAAACTGTCAAACATTGTTATATGAAGACAATTTTAAAGATAAATGCACTGAATTAAGTGAGAGAGCTGTAAAAGATACAAATTGCTGTTTCATTCATGACCGCCATTTTCTTCCCTTGATTAAAACTTAACTACCACTAGGTACTAGTGTTATAATAGGTACAAGTAATAAAAAGATTGTCTGCGCTTTTAATCAGCAAAGTTTTGAATTATCTAAGTTTTAATAATCTGATTAAAAATTTTAGTGGACCGTCACAAAGCTTAAATTTTTTTGTATATAAAACTTCATTTAATTCAGTTGGAAAACTGATCAGACAGAGATTATAAAAGCTTTGTTTTTAATGATTTTTGTCATAAAAATAAATGTTTACTAACATCTAATCTATCACCTTGACATTTACATCGTAATAAAATACACATCACGTAAAACGTTTTACTAAATATCAACCAGCAAACTCTATCAAATGAACATGAGACTTGGGCCATTAACAATATAGTTCATATTACTTTGTCCATTAAGGGTTTTGTACATACAGTAACAATGTAAATATGTTTTGTATTATAACGGTTATAATCCTATTTGTGTCTTAAAGTGGTGTAAACGTCGTTCTTAATGACTAACATGACTTTGTGAAATCTACCTGTGAGTGACAGAAGACATTGCCATGAGAATATATTATTATAGTCTGCAAAGTTATGGAGCTAAATTATAATCCTCAAAGTTCGAGGCACCTTGAGTCAACCTTTTTGTTATGCTGGGGAATAAACTAATGAAAGTAAGTGGAAATGAGGCCATTAGCAAATGGGTTGGTCTGGTACGAATATTAAAAAATAGACAAGTTTTTGTGTTGTGCTGCAAGGCACAAAGTAAAAAGTGCTTCGCTACTAATACCAAGTAGGTATCGCGTATCATGTTTTGCACTCTTTTTATTTTTTCTAATATGGTACATAACTGCTGTAGTAATTGACCTCGCTTTAGTAACTGGCAACTCATAAAAAAAAACAGTCAAGTGCGTGTCGGGCACAATGAAGGGTTCTGTAGTTGAAAAGAATTTATCCCAAAAACAAACAACATTGTAATCACAAAAAAAAAATACAAATTAGCCATTTTCAGACTTTTTTCTTTACTTTTGCTGTGAGACTTTGCTTCTTGCCAAATTTTATGATTCTAGGTCAACGGGAAGTACCTTATTGGTTTTTATATACTGCGAGTATTAAAATATGTCGCATTTTTTTTTTTGCATTGACTTAGAAGCTTGATTTTTTTAGAAGTCCAAGGGCCCACATACTTATGTATTTGACATTAATATCAACGAACTTGATATCTCCACGCGTTCCTGAGAGAATGGGTCACAGACCTTAAAGGGTCCAGAAGGGGGACAGACTGACAGACAGACGGACAACGAAATGATCCTATAAAGGCCTCCATTTTTTCCTTTTGAGGTACGGAATCCTAAAAAGAGGTAAAAACAAGGTAATTTTACTTATTCATTTACTTCAGACTAAGTGAATGTCCATAATGTTATGTTAATTACCATTTACCATTTGTTTAGTGTCCATTAAAAACAAGGTAATGCAAGCTCATGAATGAAAAGGACAAAAAAAATGTTTTTCGCACTTTTCATTCATGAGCTTGCTTTTTCTCCTTGTGTGTGTCTAACTCTTTTTTTATAAGTGGCTAGTTACTAAAGCGTGGCGTAGGGAGGCGTGGTGTGGCGTGGTGGTTAGTCTTTTTACCAAATTTCGTGTAAAATTTATGGATTCTCGAATTCTGAATGCAGAAAATAAACGTTTTCACTAATTTTGACTAAAAAAATGTATTGACTGTGAATTTTTGTTCATCATTTTGCTGTAATAGATGAAAAATGTTATAAATAGGTACCTACTTATAGTTAGATTTCACATATTCAATATAAAAATGGCGCCCTAAGACGGGAATCATCGAACAATGGGTACATACTCAATTACACAAACGATATTAGTTAAAATTTTAAATTTTTGCAACTTTTAATTTTAGCGGATATAAAATATCCTGTTTTGTTTGCTAGTTAATAATTTTATAATTAATAAAAAACAATTAAGTTTGTACGTTAAATAATTGTAAATAGTTTAAAATGGAGTCTTTCTAACTGTCGGAATGTTTTCACTAAACTATTGGGAAACGAAAATAAATGGAAATATTCGAAAATGTTCGCTTTTGATGTTTCATTTTGTGTGTGAAGTTTTACTCGATAACTATTCCAATAAAATGCTATTGTTACGAGTATTAGAATTATTTACCTGTAGGCGGTTGGAGAGGAAATGGAATAAGGTAAGTAGAAGTGGTAGAAGGTTTAAAACAATAGATCAATCAATCTGCCTAGCCTTTTCCCAACTATGTTGGGGTTGGCTTCCAATCGAAACGGATGCAGCTGAATACCAGTATTTTACATGAAGCGACTGTCTATCTGACCTCCACAACCCAGTTACTGGGTAGCACGATACTCCTTGGTAAGACTGGTTAACAGACTTTTGGGCTTCTGACTGCGTAACGACTGTCAAAGATCAAACAATCAAAAATTTTAAAAGTTACCATATTTCGAGCGGCCATTGTTGTTTACATATTTGGCAAAGCCAGGGGGGTGGCCAGGGTGTAAATACGTTATTATTACCTATATTTTGTTACGAGCTGAAAACTGTCACGGCTACATTGTATAGTGAACTACACATCGCGCGCTCGCTCGCACACCCCTCGACGTCTCGCTGTAGACAGAGAACGCGCGAAGTGTACTTCGCTTACTTTAAAGAAACTCGTGCAACATAACATGAATTTATCGTACTACTATCTGTATATACAGGGTGTAATTTTAATCACCGTTATCCTCTTAAGGGGTCATTGTACTCATCATTATAAACAACTTTTACTATGGGACCAAACCTCAAATCGCGAAAAAAAAATCAGCTATTTAGTACATTTAACGACCGTAGCAATTAACATTGTCGGATCTACATTTTTGCGATTTTCATTTTATTGCATTATAGGACTTAGAATAAGTTTATAAAATGCCTCCGGAAATTATTAAATTCCTAAAGTCAACCAACTTTGTTTTTCCAAGTGGAAAAAGTAGTATGTGTTCAGTGCGCACGATTAATATTGTCGCATAGTACTTTAAGACGTTATCTGCGGGGCGCGGGAGGAGAACAGACGCGAGCGCGCGGCGTGGATCTGCCACTTCGGGCAATGTTAGCGGGAGGAGCGCACTCGTCGGTTTTATTTTTCAAAACATAAAATATTTTTCGCCAATTTTATTATAATTCAATGTTCCCGTTATGTCGAGGTCAAGACGGATAATAGACTTATTGAATCCATCACTTCTGCCACAAAACGATCCAAATTTTGAATTACTCGACACTTATGTGGAAACTCGTCAGAGAATAAAGATAAAAAGTAAGTAAAAAATATCTCTTTTAGCGTTTCATCTTAACTAGCGTAAACATAAATAGTAATTGTTTAATATTAGCGTCTTATTGAATTCATATTTTTTAAGAAGTCTTGAAAACTACTCTGAACGGACAATAATGTCGTTTATGCCAGATACATCAATGTTATTGGTTTTCTATTTTGTTTACTGTGTCGGATGTGTCACATACTACATTATTGCTTGATCGGAGGTAGTTTTATTTTGTCGGATATGACACTACAGACTTTGTTGCATGTTCATTTGATAAATAGTATTGTAGGATGTACCACTTCCTACATTATTGACTGCTTTGCTGCTGATTGTATTTTGTCGGATAAGGCGTTACTGACTTTGTTAACTGTTTATTTCTCATTTCTTGGTGTCGGATGTACAGACGCCAGCACATCAAGCCACCCGAAACTGTAAAATTTTCCCAATTAAACTTTAACCTAATACTTTGGCAATAAAGATGAAAATCTATTAAAGAAATTTGACAGATTGTAGTAGCTTGATGTGCTGGCGTCTGTACTACATTCGCCATTATTGCTGGCTTCATGATAACAAGCCACTGTTGAAAATCAAGCTCAGTTATCTTTCTAACTGCAGTTACTTGGTTGGCTTGCTTGCTCTGTTTGCTAACATAATGGTAACATTTATTTTAGGAGAACCGTCGCCTCTTCCTGCTGGTTTTGAAAAAGAGCTTGTGCAACTGGAAGATCTGATTGGAGACATTTTTGATGGCAGTACACCGAGCCTCGTGGGAGACATTCCTGATATGGTGAGTCCGGTAATGTCTTTTCAGATTTCAAACTGCAATAGTTTCGCGTATAACCTACGTTTTGTCAAATTTTCTCATTTAACGTAATACAATAGCTGTATTATGCTTTTCAGAGACACATGAATCCAGTAACTCAACCAATGACACCAACTACAAGCGCTCCTGCTCCTGAGAGCTTAGCAACAACTCGCCACTCGCCGAAAGTTCTGGAAACCAATGAAGATGAAGTTTTACACAGTAACAACACCGATGCCATCCCCCAGTCCCACTTTTTCTTGGCTTCCTAACGATAGCGAGCGTGTAAATATAGGAATACCGTCCCACATCTCTTCTGTGAATCACGCGCTTCCCACCCACGAGGTTTATGAAAACATGGGTACACCATCCGAGGTCTCTTCTGTAAGTCATGTTAATTCGCCATCTTCTACATCAAGTTCCAGAAAAAAAGCTTTTAAGACTGATAAGGGAAAGAAGCGCCTTGCGCATAAAGAAAGGCTTGTGGTCCAAAGAAAATTGAAGAAAAACAGCGGCGAAGAATTCGTGAACAAAAAGGGGAAGGTGGTCGAAAGTAAGCAATTAAAGGATCCTTGTACAAGTGCCGATTGAAGTGTACCCAAAAAATTTCTCATGAATAATACTAAATCATAAATCGTGATATTTAATGTAGCGAATACATTACATTTCACGATCTATGATTTAGTATCCAAGATAGGCACCTACTGCTACATGTGGCATGAATCGATCGCTCGGCGTGGCTCTATCGAAGTATCTAGTTGTCTACTCAACTTCATCAAATTCCATGCTGAACGAGGCGTCAAGGAATTTCGTTTTTGGTCTGATAACAGACTGCGCAGTCCAAAATAGGAACCGGATCGTGTTTTCTCTCTACATGTTCGTAGCAAAAAATCTCGAGGTAACTGTGACCCATCGTTTTCTAGAAAAAGGTCATACACAAAATGAGGGAGACAGTGTGAACGGTATAGCAAACACAAAACGATTTGGGTGCCAGAAGAATGGTATTGCTTAGTTCGTTGGGCTAAATCTGAAGGTGATCCTTACTCGTGAAAGAAATAAGACAAGAAGACATTTTCGATTTCAAAGCCTTGCTAGTAAACAAGAATTGGACAAAGAATACCGAAAACCAGAAGGTGTCGTGGAATTCCATAAGAGAGGTGAAAGTACAGGATAGAACGACAGAATAGAGTATAAGTACGATTTTGATGAAGAACCAAAGACAATCATTGTGTTGCGATCTGGCACCCGAAACAAAAAAAGGCTGGAAAATGATCTTGAGCTGAATCTGGCGAATCAAGGGCCTTTGGCCATCAGTATAGAAAAATACAAGGATATTACAGATCTCTGCAAAAGGGGAATCATTCCTGAGCGCTACCATGACTTATTTAAACCTACCTCACACTAACGCTTCTAATGTTATACTCTTGAAGAAAGTGATTCAGACGACGAATAGGATAAAACCGATTACTTAGGTTCAGTCTAATTCTAGTTATATTAACGTAAAACTTACCATGTGCCGTAAAACGTTGTGAATTTAAATTAAGCTAGGTAGCTACTTATTTTTATAAATGAGAGATTTATTCACAATTTTCTTGACTATGTACTATATTTTTATGGTTCGTACTAAAAACATAATAATTTTCGATTTTTTTTTCTATGTATAGATTGTACTCTATTTACTATTTTTCTATGAATGTTGTTTTGGCCCTTGGACCTAATTGTTTGTGGTTATAGTAAATAGATTACAATAAAAATAAATTTATGTAAAATGAGCGTTATAAAACTCTGGATTGTGATTTAGTTTTCCAATAAAGGAATTAATTTGAACAAAAGTAGCACCTTTCAACTGCGGCCTACAAACCCTAAATAATCATCCATCTAATTTAAGTTAGCTACGTACTTAAAGGTGGATGGATTCCAAGTCCAATAGTGTAGGAGAACTGATTTTTTTTTATAAAGACCTAGAGTAAAAAAAGCCTTATCAAGGTATTTCTTATGCTGAGGAAATTATTATTTTGCTATTTATTAATATAAGTAACTCATTGCTAAGTATTTCAATGTTGTATTGTATCTAACTCAGGATTGTATTACCCAAGTCCCCGAAATAATGTGAGTGGTATCTACATCATAAAAAATATACCTTACGGGCAATAACGTATTAAGTGGTACTTCCAACATAAATGAGATTTCAAACTCCAGGGTATACTGTGGGTTGTGCCACATCCGACCAAATTCAGAAATTGTAGATCGGCTAATAATGTCGGATCTGCCATTACCGACAAAATAGTTGCATGATTTAGCGGTTAACAATGTTTCATGTGCAGTTTCTCATATTTCCGATACATTTTTGATAAATTTGCATATACTACTACGTCAGGTAATTAATATGTATATGTCATACCAAATTTGGTTAAGGTACATTGACTATTGTTCACATTATACATATTTGAAACTTTGAACGGCCGTACCCTAAAGTAGCGATTTTTCCTATACGACTTTGTTAATTGCTACGGTATGTTCGCATAATTCGTCAAAATGTACTGAACAGCTGATTTTTTTTCGCGATTTCAGGTTTGGTCCCATAGTAAAAGTTGTTTATAATGATGAGTACAATGACCCCTTAAGAGGATAACGGTGATTAAAATTACACCCAGTATAAAGAAAGTCGTGTTAGTTCCACTATTTATAACTCAAGAACGGCTGAATCGATTTGGCTGAAAATTGGTGGGGAGGTAGCTTAGAACCAGGAGACGGACATAGGATACTTTAAAAAAAACTAGTTGACTATAAAATAGTTAAGTTTACCTTTCAAACAGTTCGAACAACTTATTAATTCTTTACTCTAACTCCAATTTGAACAACTTATGAATTCTTTACTCTAACAGGAATAAAGTAATTTTCATTCACACAAAAACCTAAAACGAGGAACTTTTACAACTCGTTAAGCTTCCCACAAAAATATCTCGACAAAACGAAGCCACTTGTAATCCTGGATTACCATTGTTTGTTCCGTTATCCTAGCTTAGTCGCGTGTTGGATATTTTTACCTGAATAACGTTTAGTTACTAAGTTAAATTCAATTCAGTTTATTCATGGTTTTACAATTTCATGATAATAACTATGAATACAAAATCTTAATCTAGGTCAGTAAAATACATATGCCTGAACTAGGTAATCCTGTGTTTCAGGCAGTAGGGGCTAAGCTTAAACTATATAAAATAATAACGAATTAATAGTTACAAATAACTAATGTATAGGTGGTTGGCGGACATGAAAAGTAAGACATAAATATAATTAAATGGATTTAAATGGTTTTTAGGAACTTAATTCATAAGTGTTAGGTTTTTGGAGCTTTTGGTTTACTTCAAATCAGTGAAAGCCATAGGTTTTTATTTTGATACATCAATGTTCAAAGTTATTCTTTTACGTATTGAAATCTTCAGGGCTACCTTATCTTCTGGGCACGATCATTCCCGGGTGAAAAACCAAAGTTATGTGGCGATCTTAAGCTGTAGTCCCACGGCCAGTTAACTGACAGGCCGCGCCAGGAGTTGCCACGCCTGACAAGGCCTGTCGCGGCCAAGGATTGCCACGGCGTGAGTCAGCCTGGTGCGGCTAGTTGGCCGCTATTTCAACAAGTCAAGTTGAAATACGGAGCGCATGGCTGTATGTTCAGCTGCTGTGGTTTTATTCAGTGGCCAACATTTGATAAACCCAGCAAAATGAAAGCAGACCGAACGCGCCCGTCCATGTCGCGGCCTTTGAACTTATGGACTCCTGACGGACGGGCGACGACAGGCCACTGGAGGCCTCATCGGATGCTTCGGTTCCCAAGACATGTCAGCCTAGCTTGGCGCGGCCTGTGAGAAAGTGGGCCGTGGGACCGCAGCTTTAGGCAGTCTCTTGTCAAAAACTTTGACAAGAACTGACTTTGAGAGTGACTTTGTCATTGAATAAGACTACTCCATCAAACTTCTCACCTTCTCTCAAATTACACACTAAAAGTTGTCTAGAACTAGGGTTACCAGATGATAATTTGATAAAGGATGAGATGGGTCTAAAAAGGAGGATTTTCTGTGAAAAAGGAGGACATTCACAATTAACGATTTTTTCACATTATTTTCTGTATTTCAATCATATTTAGCTGAGCTGCCAATTTTTACAAGTTGTTCTTGGTTTTTCAACAAATAATTCTGAAAATCTTCACATTTCAAGTTTTTGATGTTGTATATTGAGTAAGAATTAAAGATTTAACTGACTGCACACTTCGTCTGTTCCTCTCTTTGCTCCACTGAGTATTAATCAGTGTAAAACTCTTTCCACATTTGCGTTATGTGCGCTTATACAAAAATAAGCAGTTCTGAGAAACATTCAATGTTTTTAGCACTTTTGAATTTGATTGGCCACTGATCGTGCAACTTCAAATATATACTTCATCACTATCTGATTTTGATTTAGGAAATGAAATCAGGTTACAAAATTGATCATGTAGCATAACATCGTCAATCTCTACACTATGAAACTAAATCATCATATGTTCAACGATGTTCAGCAAAAAGGAGGACTTACAGTAGGTAAGGGAGTACAAAACATGGAAAAGGAGGACAGTCAGTCCTCCTTTTGGATACCATCTGGCAACCCTATCTAGAACTCAATTTCTGAACATTAGAGAGATCTGCGTTGGACTCGCTAAAATAATTATTATCTTATTGAAATAAGAATCAAAATTCCTTCATCAAAGAGAATAGTTAAGCAACAATGACAGTAAACACATTTGATTTCCAACAATCTGCCGAGGTATTCCCCAAAAGGGGGCAGACAACTTTGGGATAGCTCAACTTGACGCATTCTCTATAACTTTTAGAGTTTCTCAAACTATTATGTGGTTGCCCCTTTATAGGAGCTATGCGACGTTCAAGTTGTGTTTATGGTGAGTTTGGACAAACTTTGGACCAAACAATGAAAGCAGAGAGTAAATATAATATCACTAAAATTCGTGTCTTTCAGAGGAATGTAAAATTTAGACAAAAAATAAATCTCTTATATCCGCTTGGGTGCCGGCTGTCAAATCTCGACTGTCAATAAAGAACCCGAACGGTCACGCTCCGATGACGTCAGCAGGCGTGACACGCCCGTGTTCACTTAGAATCTAATTAGACTTAAAAGTTAATTAGAATCTTGGTAGAATCTAATGTTTTTATGAAAGCTAGATAACAGGACTATAACGTACTTTTAATATAACGCAGAATTTGTCAAGGAGGTGCGTGCCATTTAAAAAAAAAAAAAAAAAAAAAATGACAGTTTAAATTAATATTATGAATAAAGTGCTTTGTCATTTTTAACCGACTTCCAAAAACAATTTTTTGTTGTGAAGGGGGTTATGCTCTCAAGGTGGTCCCATTGGCACCAAGACAGAATCGGATGAAATCCCATGGATCCCATGGAAATCGAGGGACACTCTCAAATTTGATGGGCGCACCTATTGCGATTTAGCCATCGGAACTACTCAACCATGCATTATTAAATAATGTGTGCCGTGAAATTTTCACGGGTTGCGATTCGATTACTTTAATAATGGTTGCTAAGCAATTTATGCTCGTTACAATGCATATTGTGAAGTGGAGCTGATGGTGATTTATTAGCTCCAATTCTCGTGGTTATATAGAGGCATGAGGAACAGGGTGTAAAGTTCACTCATCCTCCATAGAAAAGGGAGGATCCTCCGACCAGACGGGTGTTGTGTCTGGTAGGCTACTGCCCGACGGTTGATATCGGGACGTTGTATATATGCTAATCGCGTGGTAAACTCTAATTGCGCGATGCAGTTTTGCGTGACGTCATGTCATTGATGCGTAGTTCATATGTGGCGATGTAGATGCCGCCACATCACTCCCCTCCGGAGACCGGAGGTCGATAGTGGGCCGAGTCGTGTATCTTGCGATTCTTGCCAGTGTCAGTTGTGGTTCCAGTGAGTCGGAACCGGATGCCGCATAGTTCACGGTGAGTCGGAACTGTCTGCGGTGATACCCCAGTGAGTCGGGGTGGCGCTGCGTTATGCTCCAGTGAGTCGGAGTGTACAGCGCTGGGTTGAGGCTGAAGGTGCTGACCAGGAATGCGCGTCCGCTGCATGCTGGTGGTCAGGATACCCGTTGAAGCCGTGGATGCTGGCTGGCTGTGTGACTCTCCGCTCGAAAGCTTGAGGAAGTGATACTTGATGACGTCACGCTGAAGTAATTGCACAAAGGCTGCGCTGACGTTCATGCTCGGGGTCACCAGTTTGGAGGCATGAGGAACAGGGTGTAAAGTTCACTCATCCTCCATGGAAAAGGGAGGATCCTCCGACCAGACGGGTGTTGTGTCTGGTAGGCTACTGCTCGACGGTTGATATCGGGACGTTGTATATATGCTAATCGCGTGGTAAACTCTAATTGCGCGATGCAGGTTTGCGTGACGTCATGTCATTGATGCGTAGTTCATATGTGGCGATGTAGATGCCGCCACAGTTCTTACTAGGAGAACTACTAAAAATTAACGTCCCTGCATCGGGAAAAGCAATATTTTGTAATAGCTGATGAGCAGTTGACATTAGGCTATTATAATTTAGATAAACTGACCCACTAAAGAGTGAAAAATTAAAACTTTTATACAAAAGACTACAAAGTAAAAAAAAAAACTAAGATACAGACCCCAAGACACTGACTTCCGAAATTAAACTTATAACTTTTTTACCATTCAGAGTTTTTTTTTTTTTACCATTCAGAGTTTTTTTTTTGGGAAGTCGGTTGTTTTTTTTTTACAAAAAAGTTTTTTGTTCTACGACATCGCTGCCTTCACCAGAGCAAAGCTGGGCCCGTGGGACTACAGGTTAGTCTAGGTTCAATGTAAACTTGAGCAGACACTGCGAACATTTGCGTAACACGTTGTGAAGAGAAAATGTCGATAAATAACAAAATCCCGCTAATTACGTAGTCTGCAGACGGTGGATTGAAAAAAAACCAAAGTTATTTTAAACTAATTTAATTTAAAAGGAAAATACTACAGTTACAATTGGTGAAACCTATTCGATGTCAGAATATGGAATGCCGAAAAAAACATATTAAAATAATTAAAACTACTTTTGAATTCTGCTGCATCGGCGGCTCGTGGCTCGACGGATGTCGTCGCTGCAGTTTCTGTGCGCTCGGCGTAAATTGAAGGAAATGCGAGGTCGGCGATATCCATTAGGGATCCGTACTTAACACGCTCTTTAAACTCATTTAAAAATAAATAATATTTACAATACCTAGCCATTTTGCGTTAAAAATCAGAGATTAAAAAATAAACGGAATAGACACGACACATTATATAAAACATAATGGAAATTAGAATAATGTTCTGTAGTTAAAAATACTAATTTTAATTATACCCTGTGTGACGTATCACCGCGGTTGTTACATTTGCCATCCGTGGGACACATATTTTGTTTGCAATGTCTGCTCTAATTTACATTGAACTCAATGGCGGAGAACCGATTAATACATCCAAAAGATTAAAGATAATATTAGTAAAACTACAACTACTACTATTACTAATACTTTTTTTCTACACTATTTAGAAAAACTGTGATCCCATGTGTCAGTGACTTTTGGTAGACACGCATTGTCATCACGCATACGACATAACATAATATGTAGGCGTAGACTTTTGTCGGATTACGATTTTGTTCGCTATGTCCCGTCTATTGTAAAGTAATTTTTAATGTCTTTGAATACATCCATCCGTACTTTAAAATTAAAAGCAACATAGCCACTAAAGCTATCGCAAAACACACACACGACACAAATGTTCATCAAGATCAAGTAAATCCGTGAATACCGAGTGTCAAACGCCAGCAAAGTCCTGGAGGCTATAAGCAGTAGTCGGAAACTAATAGGAAGTGGTGGCTGTCTGAATGGGAGCCAATGGGGCCACGTATTGAAAACAGTTAAATCGGTCAGATGCACTTTGATATGAAAGGGGAATAGTCAATGGCTGATTAAATACGTGAGTGGACACAAATGTAGGGAACGACTGATTTTATGTTTGCGATTTCAGGTTTGGTCCCATAGTAAAATTTTTTCATAATGATGAGTACAATGACCCCTTAAGAGAAGAGTGTTGGTCTGGTTATTGTTTTCACGATTGCATTATTATTGAGTGAGCATTGTAACGTGGCATTTTGTGTTACACTAGACACAAATTGATATAGGGTATAATTTTGCTAAAGGTGATTGCGCTGTGTAGACCGCGAAATTCATTTTTTTTTTTGGTTTTTTGCAATTTGCAGGTCTGTGTCAGGTTGTATCTTGATTAAAATGTGATACGCGGCAATAAAACATACCTATGTATTTACATAATTTTAACCATCAAAATCATCAATACATCTTTCTATGTTAGATTTCGTGCAGAGTCGTCAAACGAACGAAATCTAACGAATCTGCACGAAATCAAACTTAGAGAGATGTATTGATGATTTTTATGGTTAAAATGATATAAATACATATGTTTTCTTGCCGCGTATCATACTTTGATCAAGATACAAGCTGACACGGACCTACAAATTGCAAAAAACCCAAAAAAAATGAATTTCGCGGGCTACCACTGCGCACAGACCCATCCTTTACAATGACCACACAATATCAAACGAGAAACCATGTCCAAGATTTTTAGCCGAAGCCTTTCAATACTTTGCTCACACCATTGCGCTGGGCAGAATTTACGACCAAGCTTCAACACCCTTTTAACCGCACTCCTGCTAATGTCAGCGCATTAGGTCTACCTATTCAGCTGATTGCTTAGAAGGCTTGCAAAAAACAAACGAACTCGCCAATCGTGCTAAGTGAAAGAACGTTTGGAACAAGTGGATGTGTGAGTAAATTGAATGTGTTTTATAGGTAGATGAATATTGGGTTGAAATTTTTTGTGTAGTTGCTGCTGAGAAGGGAAAGGTACTGAGCTCAACGGTTGGGCGACACGGCTTGTACACAAAATATTTCTATGACTGATAGTAAACTAATGACTGTTTCCTATTGTGGCTGTGGCAGGCTAGATTACACATTTTGTTTTAGAACTCTAAATGACTTACTTTTCTATGGTTCTAAAACAAAATCTTGTTTTTATTTAAAAAAAAACCTTAAGTCTAACTAACTCAGGGTTTTCTGCCCAGCTAGCGATAAACTTGACTCTATAATGGTATCTACGACTTGATGCCAAATACTGGTCATTTGTCTGCCCATTTCATGTTGGTTGGTAATGAGAAAATAATAACCACCAATCCATTCGTTGTCAAGTTATTTTTTTTAATGCTGAATGGGCCTGCTCTTGACCTCGATCACGCCTGCCACTTTAAAACAAGGCGATTTTCGTGAATAATTTATCAGTAAACGTTTTAAAGTTTAACCAGATTTATTCAATGTTAGCTCTCAAAAAAGTGTCAACTATAAATAATTCATATTCGTTAGTGAATATTGCAAATGTATGCCATAAATTAAATTATTATTGGAATAAAATTATCTGTCTAGTTTGCTAGGAATAGAACCAATTAACCCTCGTTTGTGACTAAAAGCTATTTACATAACAAAAGGATAGGCCTCAGTTTTCCACGAAAATTTTTGTCAGCTGTATATATAAAAATTAACGTCGGTAAGCGCATCACTTGAAAGTCAATCTCAAATCATTTGTTCAAGTTCAAACATACTGTACGAAAAAACTTTTTTCCTGACCTATTAGATGGACAAATTTTAACACAGCGTCCCATTAGGGACCACAATTTTAAAACGGAACTACATTGCAAAATCAATAAACAACCACCATAACTTGAACCCCATTACATTGAATGTCTTAAGTATTTGATCAGTGTCTGTTTAAAGGTACCTAAACTACATGTACCTAACCTAATTACCTTCCAAAATTGCACAACCTTCGTACCGAATGCTAAAACATTAACAAGAACAATCTAACGGCTCGGTCCGAAAGGCGGCTGGGTGTCCAGGGGTAGGTAGGGGTCCAAGAGAGTGCTTCCAACAATTTGCATTTATTTACTGCTTTTAACAGGTAAGGTTTCGTACGAAACAAAAGGTTCGAAGTTTTTGTGGATTCGGTACAGCCGAGCAATCGTAAATTTTATTTTGTTTATATATTTTTTTGGGTTTGATAAGCGTGATAGGACGAGTTATGGTCCTGAAGGTTGAGGGTTCAGGGTTTATGGAGGAGGAAAATGTTTGTTGTGTTTGGGCTGGTTATGAGGTGCCATGATTTTGGGGTAAGTTGAAATTATGATGACCTGAGAAAGGAATATTATGATGGTACAGTCAGCTTCAATAATTACCTTGACGAACAGACTGTTCAAAATGATTTCAATTATGAAAATAAAATATTAACTCAATGACACAAGGAATGTTTCAGAATGAAGACAGTACACGACAACTGTCATTCTGACAAGAATTTATCTAATTGAGATAAAGTTTAATTTTCTTAGCTGTTGTTGAGATCATTTTGAATAGTCTGTTCGTACCGATATTTTTAACGCTGACTGTACAAGGGTGGCGTACCCAAAGGGCAACCATACAAAATTTCTAAGCCTTTTCCTACGCCCAGTCATTCTGTCATAGGGCGATATGCATAGATCAGACTTTTGCTTTACATTGCTAAGTAAGAGTATTAAGTGCAGGCCACACTGGGAACGAAGCGAAACGAAGCTAAGTTCGATTAGCTTTCCTCCGCGTCTTGTAATACTTCCGTTTTCGTTTCGCTTAGTACGCGGTGTGAACCGAAGCATGAAAAGACGCGGAAGACTTCTAAACGAACTTAGCTTCGTTTTGCTTCGTTCCCAGTGTAGCATGCGCTTTATACGAATATGAACATTATTCGTATAAAATACAGCTCACATTCGTTTCAAACATTTCACATTTTCATGAACGAACAAGGATATTGTTTAAAAGAGGAGCGGTGACCCAATGGTAACGTCCCCGACTTACAAGTTGTAGTTCGTAGGTTTGAACCCAGACAGACACTTTACTTTGCGAAAATTATTTTATCCACCACCACTGCTCTCAAAACGGTGAAGGAAAACATCGTGAGGAAACTGGCGTGTCATAAAGATCCAACAATTCGAAGACATGTGACATCTGCCAACCCGCAATGAGCCCGCGTGGTAGATTACAGCCCACTCCCTCTCGTATAGAGGAGGCCTGTGTTCCAACAGTTAGAAAATTATAGGCTGAATACAGTGCTTGCATTAAAGAAAGTTTATATTCGTATGAAGCGCTTCCTTACTTAGTTAAGTAAAGTTTGTAAGTAAGTTTATAGTTTAAGTTTTTTTTTTTTGTTTGTTGGTTTTTAGTTTTTTTTTTTTTAAGTAAAGTCAAAATACGGTCTGTGAATCTTACCCATAGAGCTGTAATAGATCGTAACATCAGGAATATTGCCACAGAAATCGTTATTTAATTTATAACACATTTGCTCGTAAAGGGTCTCTTATTTCACCAATTTCAATATCGTAATGTATGTCATTACGTACTTGTGCGTTATTGTAATGTAAAAGGCACGAGTTTCAAGATGCTCCGTCTAAAACGAACGGTACTTTTTTAAATCTTAGCAAAGAGTTTTTATGTCAGAAAAGTGGTCAACATTTTATGAATAAAATTAACTTTGGGAGATAAAATATAAAAAATAGACATTTAATTCTTTAAGTTATTTAATTAATTTTGACAATAAATTATAATTTATCTGTAACAAAAACAAAAAAATATTAATTTACTTTATTAGTAATACTGGCTGTTTTTGTGCCTTTGCCTTAAAAAAAAGCAATATCGCCTCGGCTGTCATTTTCAACTTACCGCACTTACATCATAATGTACTATTACGTATAGCAATACTGAACAAACAGATTGTCGATCACAGAGCGAATTCATAGTTTTTTTTTTCACTCAACAAGACTCCACTCCCAATTTTTTTTAATTGTTTTGCCTGTTTATAATCTGTGCAACAATATTCAGCACAATGGGTACACTATGCGTGCCAACTAAGAATAGGATCGCGCTTGCTGCTAATTTCACACCATAGCTGTCAAATTAGTACGCTTTGGTAATGAAGCTTCGCGAACTTCATTACCAAAGTAGTATTGCGGAACAAAATGGCGTCTTGACAGCACTATTCTTATTTGGCTCGCATAGTACTTTAACCTCCTTAAAAGCACGCCGGCTGCGTCTACCTCATCTAAGCAGAATATCAACGCAGGCGCACAAGGAAGAAATTGAGATGGGACCAGGTCATACTCAACGGCATTTTCCTAGTGAAGGACAAATAAAGGCAGGTACATAGACAATAGAGGAGGTCACCGGACATCTTCCTAACAGCAACAAGATGGATCGTGAAACATCGAAAATATCAGTTAGACCGCTAACTGATATTGGTAACTGATATTGCTAACTGATAGGCAGGTAGCGTAGAACCAAAAGTCAAAGTCAAACTATTTATTAGTGTGTTTTTTGGTGATACTACAGTAGGTAGGTCTTATAGTTAGGTTATGGTGACTAACACACCTACCCAATAGGGCATACACTATTTAACATTATAAGAATTTCAATATTGAGAATATTTTTTTATAATAAATATTTAGAATACAAATAGTTATTATAATAAATATTCAAAATACAATTAATAAGTCAAGTTTTTGAATTTTCAAAAATGAATACATAATTAAAATTAATCATTTAGTTTATTACATTTTTTCAAGAAGAAATTCGTCAATGGTTTAATAGCATTTTTCAATTAAAAAATTATTTAGTCACCGTTAAAATTGTGTCAAGATTAAATCTATATGTCATTTGGTATTTTATTCAATGTTTTCGGAGAGGCATAGGATGCTTTTGGTCTTTGAGACGATATTCTTGTCTTGGTCTGAAGCTTTCTAAACAGTTCACTATTTTTCTTGACGAACAATGTGGTCTCATAATTCTATCAATCAATCTGCCTAGCCTTTTCCCAACTATGTTGGGGTCGGCTTCCAGTCTAACCGGATGCAGCTGAATACCAGTATTTTACATGGAGCGACTGCCTATCTGACCTCCACAACCCAGTAACTGGGTAATACGATACCCCTTGGTAAGACTGGTTGTCAGACTTTCGGGCTTCTGACGAGCCGTAACGACTGCCAAAGATCCACGAATGACAGCCGGGACCAACGGCTTAACGTGGTTTCCGAGGCACGGAGGAGTCTCGGTATGTAAAGATGGTCACCCATCACGGACCAACCCCGGCAAGCGTAGCTTAACCTGATGGTTCGACCCGTACGACTGTTATTACTTAGCCACGAGCTCCACACGAGGTCTCATAATTCTATGTAAAGGCAAAAATGTGTAAACCTATTTCCGTATTCAACATAATGAAACCTGCAATAACTAAAAGAAAAGCCACTTCATAAACACTTATACTTTATCCTGAGGCAGTACTAACCACCATTAAAAATAGGTCAAAACTAAAAACTGCCGTCACGCACCTACAAGGGTTAACTTACAAAAACTTTCATTATTACCGTGGCCGTGGTTAAAGTAACCTGTACACAACTTTTTCACTGCAACTTGTTTTACAAATTACTTGAATTCAACGCTCTTTAAACTTTAAATACTTGAAACCTTTTTGCCTTGTTGCTTTCAAGTTGAGGATTATAGGTGTTAAAAGTAAAGTTAATAACACTCGGTGCGGTGAGAATATTTGGAGTAATTTAAAAGGTGAAACTGGAGTACGTTATTTGGATACAAACTTATTCAAAAAAGTGTTACTGCTCATATGAAATTCAATTTATATTTAAAAAAAAACTCGTGCATTTTAAGTTAAATTTTCTGAATGATTTACGATAGGACTCCTTCCACTTGTAGGCATGGGCTATGTGAATAACTTTGACATTCAAAAGTGATTTTTGTGCCTATTTGAAATAAATTATTTGACTTTGACTTTGACCTTGAACTTATAAATGCCGTTGTAAAAAGATTTACCAGTCAACAGCAATCTGGGGTAATTGCGTGACGCACTTACAAATGCAAGGCCTTTCATTTTGACATGTCGGCAACATTCATTACATTATTAAGATTTCGAGCAGAAAAAATTTTCAAACATATGAAGCAACAATGGATTATAAATTTGTTTCAAAATAGATGTGGGATGTTGGCCCACAGGTTTGCGCGTTGTACGACTCAGGTTAAGGTGACACTGTTCAAAGCCTACTGCCAATCTTTTTACACGTGCAGCCTCTTTGGGTGTACTTTACGCAGAAGGCATATGCATATGCCTGCGCACACAATACAACAACACGTTCCGGGTGTTGATGGGGCTGCCGCGTTTTTGTAGCGCATCTGGCATGTTTACCGACGCGGATGTGGATAGTTTTTCGGCCATCATTCGCAAGATCATGATATAGTGTTGTTTGCAGATGACACTTCACTTTTATTTAAACTCAAACGTCAGCAGCTGCAGTGCGATTCTGTAACCATCTCACCGTGAAAACTTAGTTGAAGTGAGCGTGGAGTGAGCTGTCAATAGTGTCAATTCTTAGCAAAAACAAACTCACTTCACCTAAGTTTTCACGGTGAGATTTTTACAGAATCGACCGGCTGGTTACTGACAACGTAAACAGCGCCCTCGCAAAAGTAGTTAACTGGTTTAATGTTAATAACCTACTTCTTAACGAGAAGAAAACTAAGTGTATTAAGTTTACGATACCTCATGTTAGACAAGTAAAAACTAGTGTTCTCATAAAGGGTGAAGAGTTGATTCCCGAAGATACCACAGTGTTCCTGGGCATAACTTTAGACTCCAAACTACAACGGGGGCCCCATATAGGTAAATTGTCGAAAAAGCTTAGTTCTGCAGCATACGCCGTTAGGAAAATTCGTGATTTAACTTGTTTAGAGACAGCCCGTTTAGTATACATTAGTTATTTTCATAGTGTGATGTCGTAAGGTGTTCTTTTGTGGGGAAATGCCGCCGATATTCAGACAACTTTTGTATTACAAAAAAGGGCAATTCGTTCAATTTATAAATTAAGTCCCAGACACTCCCTCAGAGACAAATTTAAAGAAATTAATTTAATGACTGTGCCTTCTCAGTATATTTATGAAAATCTTTTGTATGCTCATAAAAATATCAATCTGTTTAAAAAATACAGTAACGTCCATAATGTAAATACCAGGAACAAACACAAATTTGTTGTACCTACAACCAGGCTTAAGAAAATAGGTGGTTCGTTTAGATGCCAATGTATACGTTTTTATAATAAACTACCTAGCCACATTCAAGAACTAAGCCTTAATAAATTCAAAAAATGTATAAAGCGGAAACTTTGTCAGAAAGCCTTTTATACTGTCAAAGACTATATTGAGGACAGAAAGGCTTGGGATTGAGCTGCTCCAATAAATTTACACAATTAATGTTGATTTAAATACCTTTTTACATATTTTATACAACAACATGAATATTTACTTTGTAAAGTATTACTTATATTATTTTAATTTATTGTGAATGTGAAGACTACGTGGATCATTGTTTTTTATTTATTTTATTTTATCCTTTTCTCAGTTTTAGTCATAGTCTGGCAGTTTGAGTAATTTATGCGGCCTACCCAAATGTCTTTTCTTTGGTATTTATTGTTCGTCGAATCGTTAAGCTCCTTAAGTTTTGAGTTGAGCTGCACGATTACTGACAAATGTGTGTACTGACTGGACAAGTCCACTCAATCTGTGTGGTTCTTTCCTCCAAAGACCATTTCAGACAGCAATCTACATGGTCTTCACATGATCTGACCATGATTGTGTCTGGACTTTAAAAGAGACTGTGACCTCTGAGTTTGTTTCGGCGTTTCTTCTCAGGGTAGTCAGATAGGAAACGTCGACCTCATCTAGTTTTAAAAAATATGATTGACGTGTAAAAGTGTTTGTACAAACCTACTTACAGAAATAAATCATTTATCATTTATCAAGAGATGCGCATCTCTCCTAGGCGGCGGCATTGGCTGATAGGTGGTACTCTCCGATCTTGGGGCGGTGGATACGACTGCACGCAGTCAAGTAGTCACTCCCCAGGATCACCGGGCCTCACCCAGCTTAAGAAGAATGTAAATGTTACTAACACTAGTTTATAAGTTTACATTGTTACTAACAATAATATGAAAGTGATTCTGAATTAAATGCTTATTTATTTATTTATTTTAAGTCCTTCGGATTGTGGGAGAAAGAGTATTACGTACTAAGCAATTGGGGTGCTCGGATCATTGCAAATGTAATAATAGCATTGCTCGTGGATGCTTTTTCATTACAATGTTCCTATATTTTAAACAAGTTAAGTTACATATAATAAGTATACGCACTAATCATCTGCCTAGCCTATTCCCAACTATGTTGGGGTTGGCTTTCAGTCTAACCAGATGCAGCTGAATACCTTTATTTTACATGGAGTGACTGGTGACTGCCTATCTGACCTTCAAAACACAGTTACTGCAGGATAACACGATACCCCTTGGTGAGACTGGTTCTCAGACTTTCGGGCTTCTGACGACCCGGTAACGACTGTCAAAGATCTACAAATGACAGCCGGATCAATGGCTTAACGTGCTTTCCGAGGCACGGAGGGTTCTTGTTATATAAAGATGGTCACCCATCCATGGACAAACCGTGGCAAGCATAGCTTAACCTGATCGATCGACTTATGCGGCTGTTATTACTTAGCCACGAGCTCCTCGCGTATGAAATTATTTATGGTACTTATAAAAAAACAATTTTTAAAATTTTTGTCTGTCTGTTTGTTCCGGCTAATCTCCGAAACGGCTGTTATTACTTAGCCACATGTATCCGCACTAATAAACTTAACTTTAATTCTGTATGATCCGTTCCCACATACAGTTTTGTGGGGCATAGTTTTAAGTAAGTACAAGGCTACTGTAAACTCTTTAGAAATCCTAACTAATATTTTTTATACGAAAGTGAGTTTGCTTTTACGCTTTCACGCTAAACGTCTGTGAAGTTTACACAAAAAAAAAATAGATTTTTAAATTACACTGCGGACACTGCGGTTAATGACCCCAAAAAAAAATTTGAATTTATTTTTTGCTTTGTCATGTTTAGATATCGATAAGTCTGCGGAGTTTCACTAGCTAATTTAATGTGACCCTGTATACGATGACATTCATCATTCGTTTCATTCATTCGTTCATCATTCAGTCACGACAAATAAAACAATGACATTAAACATCTAGACGTTGCCATGATTACAGTGTGAAGTGTGGAAGTGAGACATCGTTATTAGTACGAAAATTGAGACAAAGCATCGTATCTCCTGTCTCTTACGGCGTGCCGTATTTTTACTTGGCAAACTTTCGAATATTAGCCAAACGGCTTTCACTGTTACAAAATTTATCTTGTGTCGATTGATTTAACTTTATTGGACAGGTTTTGCACTGTGAATGTATTACCTAACATGAGTTTCAGTCCAAAATATGGAAGATTTCTTACGTTAAACTTCATTTCTCATACCACATAACCTAGAAAAAGTATTATATTGCTGTCTCATGACCGACCACGCGGTGGATCGATCTAGATGTATATTATATATGAAAGAAAATATAGGCACTTTGACAAATTGACAGGTGAACATGCCATCTCAGTGCTGCCACCTAGGCACCTACGTCATATCAAAAATTCTCATTGAGATTAGAGCTGAGAGAATGATGATGAGTTACCATTGAATGGCTTTTAGAGGTATGACGAACAGGGTGTAAAGTTCACTCATCCTCCATTGAAAAGGGAGGATCCTCCGACCAGACGGGTGTTGTGTCTGGTGGGCTACTGCCCGACGGTTGATGTCGGGACGTTGTATATAAGCTAATCGCGTGGTAAACTCTAATTGCGCAATGCAGGTTTGCGTGACGTCATGTCATTGATGCGTAGTTCATATGTGGCGATGTAGATGCCGCCACAGGCTCGTGCATGAGAAATAGAGGACAGGTAAGGCTTATAATATCATCTGTGTTTAGCAACGTGGTGTTTGTAGGCAGCGCAACACACACGTACCTAACGTTTACATCGCATTAATGTGCGCTGTTACGCGATATCACGATTCGATCGGTAGCACTCGCAGTACGGAAACGACATTACATACCAACAAGGTGTTACAGACAGGCAGGAAAATCGGCTAAAATCTGTCTGTTCTTCAACCCTTCAAGTGTCGAATGCACCCCATGTGTGCATAAGAAAAACCCTTTTTTTGTTAGGTATATAAGCTTATATCACATATTTATATAAATGTAAAAAAACATCATCCGATGGAAAACCAATAATCATCATTAGTTGTGAACCTATGGAGTTCGCAGCTAACTCCCCCTCCCCCCCCGCGTGTCAAATGCACCCCAAGTGTGCAAAAGGACAAAACTTTACATAATAGGTATATAAGCTTAGATCACATATATATAAACTTAAAACAACATCATCCGATGGAAAACATATCATCATCAGTAGTTGTGAACCTATGGGGTTCGCAACTAACCCCCAACCCTCCCCACTCGCTGTGGTTTTGGGTCTGAAATTGGCCAAACTCAGACGCTTGAGGGGTTAATGAATTCATTAAAATTAATGGTAATTGATTACGTCGTTCGCGGTGACTATGTGCCTGGGGGGTGAGAATGTGCAATGATGGCCCAGTTCTATGTTCCTTGTACGCGTTAACCTTTACAGCAATTATTTGGAATCTGCTTTTGTAAAATAAAGCGTTTAAGAGGTCGTTCATAATTTGCACATTCTCACCTGCCAGGCACATAGTCACCCCGAACGAAGGTATGAAGGTATGAACATTAATGTTATGAATAGCAGTAATCTCGCCTGCGCTCTTCAGTACCTACAATATCGGCACAATATCAAGTTGCATTTTAGTATCTTATGGTACAGGTGTTTATATATAGCGTCCATACTATCATAAATATATCAAATAAATAAAATTTAAATGTCTTTTGCAATGTCAAAATAACAGATTTTTACTAAATTCGTATGAAATTATATCGGCTATTCTCCGAAACGGCTGGACTGATTTTGACGAGACCGACTTTCACCGGCAGATAGCTGATATTAAAAGGAGTAACTTAGTCTAAGTTACTCCTTTTACTATCACTTCCTATTACTTTTATTTTATAAAAAAAAATTAAAACCCAAGAAATTGTGAACAAAATCCGATTCAAACTGTTTTCCGACATCCATCCACGCGAACGAAGTCGCGGGCACAGCTAGTTGATAAAATTCACCTAAAAACAAAAAATCTGTAAGTAATTGTTCATCCACAATCCTTACATACCCTAAACTAACATTCAGCACATACAGTCAATATCGTTGATTCCTATACATAAGCGCTTCAAGCAAGTTCATGCTCCACGGTGCCACACAAATAGAATGTATCGTACGGAGAATAGCCTCAAGCCCCTCAAATGTATTGACGTTGCTCTTGCATGATTTGTATGGAGATTTGAACCAGAAATTGTTGGGTATAGCTCCAGTCAACATGGGCTCTCCTATGGCTCGATACAACGCACAATTTATAAGGTATTGTGCCATAAATATTGATGATCTTGTAGGCAGTTTCTATACTGCAGTGAAGTTGTCAATGTCGTCACTGTAGGAATACAAGGAAACGTTTTGCATCCTCGTCAAATTCAAGGAGGTAACTATATTCTCGACACGAATTAATAATAAAATAAGTAGGTATTTTTTGTGACTCGGTGTGTGTGTCTGTCTGTCACAGCTGGATATCTCAAGAACTACTAATGCTGACAACTTGAAATTTGGAACAGTTTTAGATGACGTTTGCCCAACTATTTTGCAAATAAGAAAGAAATAACAATACTTATATTTTTTTGCAACAGGGACTGAAAGGGGGTCTTAAAAATTCAAAGTGGGGCTACTAGGGCACGTGGGGTATCATATGAAAGAACGCTGTTTGCACATTCTCAATCATCATGATTATTATTTATTTTTTTGATTTCTATGTGATAGAAGTCTCTGTAAAGATTACAGGAAAAATAAAACGATGTCTCTAAATAGCACACTTTTTCAGAAATCGGAACGGAACCCTCGGTGCGCGAGCCCGACTCGCTCTTGACCGATTTTTTTTCTGTTTTCCAAAGTTTCTTTTGCCATCTCAAATCACTACACAAACACAGAAAAAATCAGTAGGAGGTATTTTAGATTCTAATTTACCAAGTTCAAGCTCATAGTCATTACGAAAATGTCTTTAAAATAAAATTACCTTTCAAGAAAACATGACTGAACTTCAACCGGAACCAAATGTCAATTAACCCAGCCACCAAAATCCTTACAAACCCAATAAAAATAAAATTCATTGACCGTCACTGTCACGGTCGAACTCGCCGCCATTACCGGGAGCCCGCTTATTAGCCGTGATTAAAATGGCGGCTCGAGCCGCGGGCGTGATGTCGACTAATGACTATTAGCAACCTTTATACTGGTGGACGGGATTATGTGCACGTGAGCGCGATTAAAACCAACTTATTGACGGGTTGAGACTTTGGTTTTTGTTAGAAATTGTGAAAACGCCTTTTCGTTTTGTAAGAAACTTCAGTTCTTCTTCAGGAACTGTCAATACAAGAAGGGGGCCCGTTTTACCACCTACGTTTAAGTTCCTATTTAATTTAGAAGCTATTGCTAACTTTCTCTCTCTAATAAACTAAGAAAGAGACGGGCGCAAATTAGAGCTGTCAAATTAAGTTTAACTAATAGACGACACGTGAAAACATGTCGACTAAAAACACGGTGAATGGCGCAAGACGTAAACTAGTTTCATAGGTATAAGTAACTTAGTTCATATAGCCGTCCTTTTCTCGCGCTGCCTGTTAGTAAAAGATAGCAAATCAAATCAAATCAAAAATCATTTATTTCAATCCATTGATCATAAAATAAGTTCAAATTAATTAATAATATAAATAAAATTAAAATTGTAAAATTAAATCAAAATAAAATTAAATTAAATCAAAATCATTAAATTAAATTAAAAACCACAAAATCAAAATAAAATAAAATCAAATCAGATCAAAATCATTAAATTAAAAACCACAAAATCAAAATAAAAAATTAAAATTGCTAATAATACGCTTGCCTCTGAGTCATTTGTTTGTTAGCGATTCTCTAATTTTAGTTTAGCTATTGAACAAGAGAATCGGCACCAATTTCATACAAAATCTGTTCAGTTTTTGAATTTAGTCAGAAAGTAGTGGCTACTCAGACATAGTGAAAAAAGCCCTTAGTAGAATTACATAGAGCGGTGTGACGACGTACCTACCCCGTGGCCGTACGCGGTCGAGCGGATCAAAACGCGTCTCACACGTGGACCAACGGGGCATCATGACATCGCGCGGATTCCGCTCAACCGCGCACCGCTACGGTCCGCGGCGCGACAGCTGTACCTACTCTGTGTTGTTTTCTTAAGTAACTGGGTTTGAAAATTCAATTTAGCTTAGAGCTGACCACTATCATGACTTGAGGCAGTCATTCAATGATAACCAGCCTCATAGTTATGCATAGGGACATAGGTTATAGTTAGTCATAGGGACGCGTTAAGGTAGCCCGCTATAAATTCAATTTTTTTAGCGTTTTTTGCAATTTGCATATCAGTGTCAGATTGTATCTTGATCAAAATATGATTCGCGACAATAATAAATATGTTTTATATAATTATAACCGTAAGAATCATCAATACATCTCTCTAAGTTAGATATCCCCCGGATTGGTCTGATTTCCAAGATAAATACTAAGCTTGCCAAATAAGAATGGGATCGCGCTTGCTGCCAACTTCACACTGTAGCTGTCAAAATAGTACGCATTGGTAATGAAGTTCGCGAGTATTGCCATAGTATTGCGGAACAAAATGGCGTCTTGACACTACTATTCTTATTTGGCATGCATAGTACAGTCAAATTTGTTACTGTCGCGAATCAAATTTAGATCAAGATACAACCTTACAAATCTCCAACCCAACTTTACCTGCAAATTGCAAAAAATTGCAAGAAAATTTGAATTTCGCGGCCTACCATAGCGCAATCACCTTAATGTCTACGATTCATATTTTGACTCTAGTGTGCGCACTGCCTCATGAGATTGGTCATGGCTTACTCCAAGCAAGCTGATAGAAATTATAATTAACTAGCTTTTGCCCGCGGCTTCGCCCGCGTGGATGTCGGAAAATATCCCACGGGAACATACTACCGGGAATTCCTTCCTTATTCCTTGTCTACATTATAACGGGAACCTCTGTGCAAAATTTCAGCTTTCTAGGTCTAAGGGTTTGGGCTGGGCGTTGATGAGTCAGTCAATCAGTCAGTCAGTCAGTCAGTCAGGACTTCTCTTTTTAACCGACTTCAAAAAAAGGAGGAGGTTCTCAATTCGGTTGTATGTTTTTTTTTGTGTTTGTTACCTCAGTACTCCGTCATTTATGAATCGATTCGGAAAATTCTTTTTTTATTTGAAAGGGTATACTTTCATATTGGTCCCATTTTTATCAAAATCCAGTTCTGATGATGGGATCCATGAGGAATCGAGGGAACTCTTCAAATATTATAGGCATACATACAACTATTTTGGTATTTTCATCAACAAATCAAGCGTTTGCATTCAGATAGTATCATCTGGTGAAGTGGATCTGATGAAGAAGACCACAGAAAGCCACGGGAACTCCTCAACGATGATAAATGATGATAAGATTTCACGGGTGGCGATAAGATATCTCGATTAAAATAATTAAGCGACTATGACGAAACTTTAAATAAATGGTTCTGATGAAAATGGTACCATCGAACCGATCTGATGAAGAAGCCGGAAGGTAGGCATCGGAACTCAGTAATAAAACAATGTATCCTAGCCGTGTTTGGGCTTATTGGAATTGTCATGAGGTGCACTCTGGCTATAAAGGATTTAATGGTAACTATATGCCGCTTCAAATTGCGCTACTTGAGTTGTATGTTATGTGTGGCCTTGATTGTCAGAAGGCAGATTTCGTAGCCTCGTTATCTCCGTTAACTAAAACTCCTACTCCTGAGATGGTCGCATAAAAATATCTTCAAGTTCTGATTGAGTGGCTTTTGAGTTAGCTTCAATAATTTAATACGTATTTTTTCTTAATTTATTTGGCAGAGTGGTATTCAAATTTGTGTGGGGTAGGCACCACTAAAAAGTGAAAAATAAAAACTTTTTACAAAAAAAATAACTAATTTCGGAAGTCGGTGGCAAAAAAACGAAAGTAAATAAAAAATCAAAGACACCGACTTCCGAAATTAGTTATTTTTCACTTTGTAGTGTTTTTTTGGGAGTCGGTTGTTTTTTTTTGTAAAAAGTTTTTTTTATTTATATATGTAGATTAATGAATCCTATTAATTTAGTCCTTACTGCAATTAGTGAGAGAATAACACTTTTTAAGATTATTATTATTTGCTTTTATGCATTTTACTGCAACTCCTCTTACAAAGCTTAGTAAAAATCTTGAATTACTTGAATTCTCTTCAACAGTTATTATAGCAGTGAGGTTAAAACTAGAAACCTCTTGAATGCCAGCGCAACAAGCGCTTTAAAATAGTCTTGCTTTTGCAATAAACAGCTTATAATAAGCATATATTTTATAAGCAGCTTACTTGCTAATTGCTGCAGCTATATTATAGGTACAAATAACAGCATGGGGAATTATTGTTTATTTGTCTGAATTATAATTCATAGAGAAGAAAAAGAAGTAAGAACAGCCTCATGGTAAGGTTAAGCTACGCTTGCCGGGGTTGGTCTGTGGATGGGTGACTATCTTTACATACCGAGACTCCTCCGTGCCTCGGAAAACACGCGACTGTCATTTGTGGATCTTTGACAGTCTTTACGGCTCGTCAGAAGCCCGAAAGTCTGACAACCAGTCATGGGTATCGTATTACCCGGTTACTGGGTTGTGGAGGTCAGATAGGCAGTCGCTCCATGTAAAATACTGGTATTCAGTTGTAGCCGGTTATACTGGAAGCCGACCCCAACATAGTTGGGAAAAGGCTAGGCAAGTTGATTGAGAGAAGAAAAAGAAGAAGTTTCTAAATACAATTACCTCTCTCTGATACATTTGGGTCGAGCACGTACCTATTGAAATTTTGTTTTGACCGGTTTTTACATAGATAAACTAGCTTTTGCCCGCGACTTCGCCCGCGTGAAGGTCGGAAACTATCCCACGGGAACAAAAATACTTCCTTATTTCTTGTCTCCATTATAAAGTGTTTTTAATATATTGAGATTGATGCCTATTTTGTAGGTATCCCTAATTTAATACTCTCCACCCGTTCCAAGTCACTACACTATATCGAAATCAAAACAAAAAGCAATAGAAGCAGTCGGCTCATTTCACCCCTTCACTAGTTAATAGTTCGAACGAAATATTCGTATCAGAAACAGGGTGAATTCGGAAAACTCGGTCCACTAGTACAACGAAAAGTTTTACTCCGCGAATCGAGAGTTCGAGCCAATTTGCATTTATTACAGAGCGTGGGGCCGGGTCTCCCCTATTTACATGAACGAATGTGTGGGAACGTATTTTAGATCGTTCCCAGTGTTAACTGAAATGAGGATGCCGAAATGCGTTTACGTGTGCACGAAATTAGCGAAGAATTGCCGAATGGGTGCTGTTTGTGTACCTCTAGGGTGGTTTGTGTCCAAAACGTGCCAATGGATCTCGGAATGCGATTCGTGCTTTTACGTGGTGTATTAGGTAGATTTCAGATGAATTGAATTTCGATATTTTTAAACGATTTATTATTTTATTTCAAAATTTCTGTTTTTATGGTACAAAAATTAAAAGTTTACATCGAATTTGTAGTATTTATTGGTACTTACATAGTTTTTTCTGTCTAAGCTATTAAAAAAAAACTAGGTATGCCATAGGCTTCTACTCTGTTCACCTAATATACCCAATTTTTTTCGAGACGGTTTAAAAATGTCATCCGGTATACACTTATCGATTGAATAAAAATTTTGTGGTTTTTTTGGTGCCTTATTAGCACTATAGAATCTAATTGAGACACTTTTAAAAAATGGGTGTAATACCCTATTGCAATGTCGCACCACATTTAATTAACTCGATAATTTAGCAACTATCTGATAACGCAAACCATCGATTCAAATTTTATGAAATTACCTCATCTGAAACTACTGTGTTGGTCACAATCGCATAGCAAGTTTAGTTAGCTTGAATATTATTGAACTATTGACAGTTCTGTAATATTCATGACAATCTGACATGATCAGAGTAAAATCAGGCGCAGGACCAACAGCTTTGGGCACGCCACAATAGCGGCGATAAGTCCCCTCTTTGAGGAGTGGTTAGAGAGGCGCCACGGCGTCCTCACCTTCCGCCTGACGCAGGTCCTCACCGGACACGGTTGTTTCGGGAGGTTCCTGTTTCGCATAAGGCGGGAGGAAACGCCCGGGTGTTTCCATTGTGTAGATCGCCCGGAGGACACGGTAGAGCATACAGTGGAGGTCTGCCCGGCTTGGGCAGAGCACCGCCGTGTTCTCACGGAGGCGATCGGCGGCGGCGATCTCTCGCGTCCGAGCCTGGTCCAGGCCATGGTGCGGAGCGAGAGTGCATGGGAGGCCGTCACCTCCTTCTGCGAAGCAGTGATGCTCGCGAAGGAGGAGGCGGAACGCGTGAGGGAGAGGCAGCCTCACGCCCTCAGTCGCCGCAGGAGACGCCCTGGGCGGCGGGAATCGCGGGGCGATTTCCGGCCACCGTAGGCGCGGGCCTGCGGACGGTGAGCAGCGGGTAGCTCGCCGTCCGGTAAGGACCAGGCCCGAGTCGACGGCGCGTCGTGTTCCACGCGCGCCTCAAAGAGATGTCAGCAAGTGACGGGGCCCAATAGGGCCGACGCCGCTGGGGTCGCGGGTTGTCTGAAAGGGTTACCGCGGCCCTGGCATAGGCAACTGAAGGAACACGGGTGGGTTTTAGTCAGTAAAAGTCTGACACGCCCTCCCGCTCCACCCAGAGCGGGAGAAGTTATTTGATGATTTCCCACCCTCAAAAAAAAAAAAAAAAAAAAAAAAAAAGGACCAACAGCTTAAAACGTGCTTACCAAGGCACACGGGGGTATCACACAATCAACTTCCAAACTCTCTAATCTCTTCTCTTATATCTCTCTTATAGGATTATGAGAGAGTGGGATTAGATTAGCATAGATTGAGTGGTGGTGGCCCATTGGTAACGGCCGTGACTTACGGGTTATAGGCCGTAGGTTCGAACCCAGCCAGGGACTTTGTGTAAATTATTTCATCTCTACTGCTCTCAAAACGGTAAAGGAAAACATCGTGAGGAAACCGGCATGTCGCAGAACCAAAAATTCGAAGAAATGTGACATCTACCAACCTGCACTGAGCCCGCGTTGTGGATTACGGCCCTCTCCCTCTCACCGAGAGGAGGCCTGTGTCCCAGCTGTGTGAACGGTATAGGCTGATTATGTGTGTGTGTTATGTGGGAATAGAGAGTGCATTTGTGTCTGCGCACACACATGTGCACTATAATATCTCCCGCACCGAAGGCTGGTCTCAGCTGAGATTCGTCGCCATGGCCAAAATTCGATCATGTCTCCTCTAATACCAGTTTCTAAAGATATTATTGTGAATAAATACAACACAAAATAAATACATCGTTGGATATTTTAAATAAAAAGAGTGAGAGGGCGAGCAACTTTACACCTTAAAATTGCTTTTTGTATTTAGAGCACTGATTTATTGAAGAAACCCTACCTGACAGGAATGACCGAAAAATAGAAAGTCGGAAAGGAATGGCAAAAAAAAACAGCAGTAAACTCCAGTCGTGCGTCGGAGCTGACACATACACTTTTTTTGTTATCAACGCAATGAATATTATTGAACTATCAAAAATAAAAGATTTCCCCAAGCATATTATCCTTTTCCAACACAATAACATTATATTTTGGCGAGCCGCCACCAAAAACTACCAACTTTCCATCGTCCGCTATTACAATAGGTACACTATCTTAATTCCTTCATCTTAATTGTCTGCAACAGATATTAGCTGACCTAGTTTCCGCCGAAGCAAGGCAGGAACAGCTCATGTGTCTACTAATGAGTGTACGACTAATTCCCCGCAGAAGAAGATTCTGGGAATAAGCCGGGAGTTGAAGAGTTCCTGCTGGGAAACTTTCTTCGCCTTTTTTGCTTCATTCCTTTGGATTTTTTTTATCGAAAAAATCGAGGAATCGTGTTTTCGTCAAATACAGTACCACAGATTAATACAGATGGGACACTCTGCAGTTACGCCGCGGGCCCCACTCACGGGGCCAATTCAGTAGGTCAGAAGGTATAAGAGTTACGCGATAGAAAGAGAGGCAACTTGTAGTTGAATATAACTGTAGGTAATAAGCGTTGTGCGACCTGAATTGCACTTTACTTTTTCGTAGCAAGAGTCACTTTTTACTTAAATGATTTGGCGGAGTGTCCCATCTGTATTAATCTGTGACAGTACTTAACATTAATCCTCAACTTTACCATACTATTTAATTCAAAATGAATGCTGCAGTACTTTCGGTATAACGGAGGATCATGCTAAGCCATTTGAGGCAGTATAGGCTCTTAATTTCCAGTCTCATTTTACAGCAGATTTTATATGCCTCAACTCTCCATTCTTAAAGAAAAGATTCTTTGAATCGTTATTATTTTTATTAGTACAACCGACCTATGTTGTACATCTTACCAAAAAAGCAATAACCTAAACAACAATCCTCATCAAGTCAAAAATATCCTTAAAAGAGAACGGTAACAATTCCTTTTACCTTTGTTTACGCGAACGCATACCGGCCGCTAAGAAAATATTTTATTCTCCGTATTTTAAAAATGGCGGAGTTACAAAGGGTCTTGGACGCGGGCACATTTCTCAAGGCTGCTTTTATTAAACGTCTCATGTAGTTTGTCACTAGCACAATGAAGGTTCGTGGTCGCTGCAGGTATGGGTCGCGTGGAGGTAGGTCGCTGTTTGTGCTTAGATTGGCTTAGAAAAATAATGTGAGAGACGAACAATTTTATGTTCGTGAAAATTTAAACTTAGCAAGATAGCTGACATACGCCCGGTTTCTCGACGGCTATTCAAATCTAAAATTAACTAACCATGTGTAAAATCTCTTGTTAAGTCGAAAACGAGTTGCACGAACGTTGATTAAGTACTTTGATTTGAATGTTTGATCACTTGACACAACAATCAAATTAGTGCAAAAATCTCTTGTTAATTCAGAATTTGGGTTTCTGAACAAACGATTAAGCTCGAATGTCATGTCAAGCCACTGTCAAATGTTGTGTTAGCTAATCGGTCGAGCTTGGGCGATTATCTTTACGTTCCCTGTGATTTTCTGTTTTCTTTCGATATTTTCTAGTTATAATTAATAAAACAACTTCTGCTACCCATAACGGACTGCTTTTCTACTAAAGATTTGATAACCGGACAATTAAATAAGTATTTCCTGTAAAAACAAAGAAACGTATGTAAAGATGGTCACCCATCCACTGACCAATCCCGGCAAGCGTAGCTTAACCTGATAGATCGACCCGTGCGACTGTTATTACTTAGCCACGAGCTCCTCCTAAAAATCTAAAACCAAACAATAAAAATTCTACAGTTACTTACTTACCTAGGTACTACGGTACATATTTTTGTTAAAGATATTTTTTTTTGTACCTACGTGTTGAGGGTTAGGGGTTTACGGGTTTCATAAAGGGGGGCCAAATTTTCATTATTTTTGCGATAGGACAAACCGTTTTCGAGATATAAGCAAAAGAAAAAAAAAACCAAACATTCAAATTTTCAATAAAATGGCCGCCTTGGTCAACAGTGTCAACTTGACATTCAATTGAACGAATTATTTGTCAAAATGAATGAAGAATACGATGTTGCCATACACATAATGTCAGTCTTTAGTCAGTTGACATTGATCGTTGATTAATTAATTTTATCGTAATCGCCAATTCAGCAACCCAATTTGATTTGACTGGTCTGTTAATTTAACCGGTTTGTTAGTTGATTTTAGATTTGAATAGCCGTCGAGAAACCGGGCGATAGACATTCCAAAATTAAATAAAGCTGTGTTTTCTGTTTCTGGTTTATTAAGCGCAAATTCTAACAATAAGCCCCTTATCGTATTTATTACACTAGTTAGGGTTCCGTACCAAAATGGTAAAAAAGGAACCCTTATGGTGTGACTCAGTCTGTCTGTCTGTCTGTCACAGCTGGATATCTCAAGAACTACTAATGCTATCAACTTGAAATTTGGAACAGTTTTAGATGACATTTACCCAACTATTTTGAAAATAAGAAAGAAGTAAAAATATTTATATTTTTTTTTGTAACAGGGACTGAAAGAGGGTCTTAAAAATTCAAAGCGGGGCTACTAGGGCATGTGGGGTATCATATGAAAGAACGCTGTTTGCACATTCTCAAACATTTTTTTATTTTTTTTAGGCCCCATAGTTTTCGACTTTTGTTGAAAAATGTAAAAAAAAATACCGTCCCCCCCCCCCCCTTATCTCCGAAGTTTGCAAAGATAAAAATGATTCTATATGATAGAAGGTTATGTAAAGATTACAGGAAAAATAAAACGATGTCTCCAAATAGCACACTTTTTCAGAAATCGGAACGGAACCCTCGGTGCGCGAGTCCGACTCGCTCTTGACCGGTTTTTTTTATTATTGTAGAAGATAATTGTAATGTATCTCGTTGGTAATTCTTAAATAAACAACAATGGGCAACAATGGTCGGACTACGAAAAAATGTATGTATATGCCTGATGAGATACCCACCACGAACTTGTGTATATTTTGCACCTCCTATCCTATCCTAGTGAAATATAAGCCTTAGCAGACCGGACGACATTGCTGAGCTTCTTCTTGGCATGATCTATCTTCCGCCCTTTAAGACATTTATGCATCATCAAATAAACTTCGGGCAATCTGAGGCCTTAGTGCGAGTTTTTATACTTACTCGATCGCGTTTACGTTAACGTTGACGTATGTCAATTCGTATGGAATAATTGTGTTTCCCATTACAGTCACCAGACTGCGCTTATTCATTTTCAGTACAAACTGACGTTTACGTTAACGTGATCGAGTAAGTATAAAAACTGGCACTAAGCCCTCTGAACTCATAGCAAAGTGCACTGTAGATTGAGCAGCTGTAATCTGGCAGATTATTTTTTTTTAAATATCAAAACACCAAAAGCAAAGGGTGCTTCAGTTCCCCGAAGGGTTTGGCAATAGTGTACCTATACCTATAGTACTCCTACATCACGAGAGTCATGTTTAGGGGGCGAGCCTATCGCCATCAACAGCGCACAAAACCAGACTCCGAGCTACTAACTGAGAAATTCCCAATATAACTTTGCCCGACCTTTTTTTTTTTGTGGATGGGAAATCATCAAATGACTTGGGGGTGTACCAGACTTATAGTGACTAAAACCCTCTCGTGTCCCGTTCAGTTGCCTGTATCAGGGCCACGGTATGTCTTTCAAACACCCCGCGACACCGGCGGCATCGGCCCTATCGGATCATTGCTGACATCTCTTTGAGGTGCGCGTGGAACACAACAAGCCGTCGACCCGGGCCTACAGTGCGATTCTGTAACCATCTCACCGTGAAAACTTAGGTGAAGTGAGCGTGGAGTGATTTGTCAATAGTGTCAATTCCTAGCAAAAACAAACTCACTTCATCTAAGTTTTCACGGTGAGATTTTTACAGAATCGACCGGCTGGTCCTAAGGACCAGCCGGTCGATTCTGTAAAAATCACGACGACGACGACGAGCTACCCATTACTCGCCATCCGCAAGCCCGCGCCTATGGTGGCTGGGAATCGGCTATCAATTCCCGCCGCCCAGTACGTCGGTTCTGTAAAATTCAAACAACAACTCGCATCTCACATCGCTATTCACTCTCACTTCGCATAATCACTTCTTCACTGCTTTTAATTTCACTTTGAGTCGGCCGGTCGATTCTGTAAAAATCTCACCGTGAAAACTTAGGTGAAGTGACACTGACACTATTGACAGTTCACTCCACGCTCACTTCACCTAAGTTTTCACGGTGAGATGGTTACAGAATTGCACTGCTGGTCCTTACCGGATGGCGAGCTACCCATTACTCGCCGTCCGCAAGCCCGCGCCTACGATGGCCGGGAATCGGCTTATCAATTCCCGCCGCCCAGTACGTCGATTCTGTAAAATTCAAACAACAACTCGCATCTCACATCGCTATTCACTCTCACTTCGCATAATCACTTCTTCACTGCTTTTAATTTCACTTCGAGTGCGTAGTGAGCGTCGAAGTGACAGGGAATTACCTTACTGAATGCCACTTCTTACGTCATCTCATACTTTATTTGTGAAAATCTCACGGTCAATTTAGTTCAACTCGCTGACACGCTCGCAAGTGTAGCGCTAGTGTAAATTCGAATTATCAACCGAGTTTTTAGAACGCCAATCAAGAAACTCACAGCGGATTCAGATTCGAAGTTTAGAATGAGGTCTTACAGAATCACAATGCAGGGCGACTTTGCCCGACCTGGGCTTCGAACACAGGACCTCATGCGTGCAGGTTGGAAATTAACCCACGGAAACGTACTACCGGGATAAAAAGTATCTTCAGGTTATGAACTATCTGTGTACGAAATCTTATCCAAATCCTAAAAAGTATAACGCCACGCACACAGTATCTATCTGTTTAGGCCCTGGTTCCAAGCTTGGTGTAGCTCGGTGTGTAAGTGAAATGGCGTTATGGCTGTCTAGTTTGACGCACGAGATAGAAGATCCTCACGCGCACGGGAATTACGTCGTAAAAGTGCAAATAAAATCGTATAAAAATAAGAAATTAACTATTTAATAAAAAGTAATCCATCACTGGATGCAGTTTGGAATTTGACATTTCATGGTATATTTTTAACCGACTTCTAAAAAAGGAGGAGGTTCTCAATTCGGATGTTTTTTTTTTTTTTTTTTTGTGTTTGTTCGCGCATAACTCCTTCGCTTGCCAACCGATTTGAAAAATTATTTTTTTGTTGGAAAGGGTATACTTCCCAAATGGTCCCATTTTTGTCAAAATCCAGTTCTGATCATGGGACCCTGGAGAAATCGAAGGAACTCTTCAAATATTAAAGGCACACCTATAGCGATTTGGGTATTTTTTATAGTAGCTCGTGCATTTGCTCTCGGAAAGCACCACTTGGTGAAGTGGAACTGATGATGAAGACCACAGATGGCTACCGGAACTACTCAATGATAAATATTTCACGGGTTGCGATTCGATTACTTTAATATGGTTGCTAAGCAATTTCCGCTCGTCACACAATGCGTGTGGTGAGTGGTTGTTGAGGAGTTCTCCTGGTTCTTACCAGCAGAACTCCTCAACAATTAACGTCCCAGCATCGGGAAAAGCAATATTTTGTAACATGTGATGAGCAATTGACATTAGACTATTGTAACTTATACAAATTATAAACAGACCCACTAAAAAGCGAGAAATAAAAACTTTTTAACAAAAAAAAAAAAACCGACTTCCAAAAATCACTACAAAGTGAAAAATAACTTTGATTTCGGAAGTCGGTGGCAAAAAAAAGAAAGTAAATAAAAAACGAAAGACACCGACTTCCGAAATCAAAGTTATTTTTCACTTTGTAGTGATTTTTGGAAGTCGGTTTTTTTTTTGTTAAAAAGTTTTTAATTATAATTGCTAATGAAGGGATAAACAGCTTTTAAAGATTAGTAGGAGGTATGTTTAAAGATTTTTTTGGTGCATCAAAGTATGTTTAATTATGTTTTGGCTTCCATCACTGTATGCGAAAAGGCCTTGAAAATATCATATTTTTTTAACATGTCAAAATTATTTACGGTTTAAGAGATACACACCTTTTTGATCGTTTTCAGGAAATCTGCGCCTTAAAATTCTACGTATCCGTATATTTTTACTGTTCCGTCGTCCAGTATTCGATGACAAAACGGAATGTCATTTTTTTGCGGAACGATATTTTTTACTGTATACAGAATACTGTGCCATGTGTGAAGTCGCTCATACAACTACATACGCCATCGACGAAAAAAAAACGTACACGATAAAACGGACATGTGTGAACCGGCCGTTATATAACTTATTATATCTAAATCATGCATATAAGCCGAGCTATCACAATTTTTGTATAGCAAGTCGGAAAGAAATACCACTGTAACCTAACAAAAAGTACTAGGATTGCATGAATTCAAAATAGTATTTCAATTCACGACACGACACGATAACTTATAGCAATCAAGAATAAAGTAGCTTTCTACCAGTGATTTTTTTTTTAGAATTAGATCATTAGTTCTGAAGACAAACTTATCAACAAACAAAAATTTCCCCACTACATTATGAATATAGATTTTTAATCAAGCAACACTTTTTTAATTTAGCGTATACAACTAACTTAAGGGACACAAAAGACGCTAAATCCAAACAGCTACTTACCACAAGGCCGGGGTCAGGAAAAGATAAAGCGGTTTTCAGCTGGCGCGTATCTAAAGAGTTGGTCTTAAAAGATATTATTGTATCTATTTTGTTCTGCCCAGAGCTATCATGTTAGTCAACATTATAAAGGCCCTGAATTGATGGCAGTATCTTAATTGAAATTGTAGTTTATGTAGTGAGAAAACGGTTTGAGATAGTTTGTTTTGTAGTGGGGGTACAAATAAGGGTTATTTTTCGCTTTGTAATGAGTTACCATCAATATTTACCTACAGCATTACTTTAACCTTTATTCCAAAAGACGAGATACACGCCTAGGGTGCAGTTACTGGAGTCGCGCCGCAACGTCAACCTCAAGGCGTTCGTGGTGCGTGTACCGAACTGTTACCTGCCCCTCATCATGGAAGAAGAGTTTTGGCCACAGGACGTGGTGTTCCGTCGCTTCTGCGGACAAGTACACAAATCAAGCTAGTGCAAAGTAAAGAGCTACTAACATAGTCTTGGGCCTCACTTACGGAGACGCGGGGCGTCGAGCGGCGCGGTGCACGGAGCGGGCTGCGGGCCGTCAAGTGTAAGAAATCTTAAACGCTCTCATAGAACGCCCTATGTTTGAATTTCGTGCGGGCCGCGCCGCACAACGCGACGCGCGATGCCCCGCGTCTCCGTAAATGAGGCTTTAAGCCTTATTTATTAACACAAGTTTTGTTTATATTCAAATATGTTTAGGTTAAGGTATCTTTACATGGTGGCAAAATTTACTTAACCCCTGAAGTGTCGAATGCACCCCATGTGTGCATAAGAAAAACCGTTTTTTTGTTAGGTATATTAGCTTATATCACACATATATATAAATATAAAAAAACATCATCCGATGGAAAACCAATAATCATCATTAGTTGTGAACCTATGGAGTTCGCAGCTAACTCCCCCTACCCCCCCCCCTCGCCCCCCCCCCCGCGTGTCAAATGGACCCCCAGTGTGCAAAAAGACAAAACTTTACATAATAGGTATATAAGCTTAGATCATATATACATAAACGTAAAAAAACATCATCCGATGGAAAACATATCATCATCAGTAGTTGTGAACCTATGGGGTTCGCAACTAACCCCCAACCCTCCCCACTCGCTGGGGTTTTGGGTCTAAAATTAGCCAAACTCAGACACTTGAGGGGTTGATAGGGACACTTCTGCCTAATCTTCGGGTATTACCAGCGTGATGTTATGTTATGTAACATTAAAGAAAACAAACGTAGACTCGTTCGCATACAGCTATAATAATGGATTGGTCATTTGAGTGGATAGGTAGATAGATAGATAAAACTTGTCTTTTGTGCAAAGGGAAATATAGGCTGATTATGTATTCTAGTGTACTTTTGTGTGTTGTGCTGTGTCTTTTGTGTGCACCGAATATGCATTCGGTGCACACAAAAGTACACTAGAATACATAATCAGCCTATATTTCCCTTTGCTGGGACACAGACCTCCTCTCTTTGAGAGGGAGAGGGCTGTAATCTACCACGCGGGCTCAGTGAAGGTTGGTAGGTGTCACATTCCTTCGAATTTTTAGTTCTAGGACTTGCCAGCTTTCTTACGATGTTTTTCTTCACCGTTTTGAGAGCAGTGGTGATGAAAATATTTACACAAAGTCAGGTTACTTTGTGTAAACGGGTTCGAACTCCCGACCTACAACTTGTAAATCGGGACCCTTACCACTGGGCCACCACTGCTCTACTAGAATGCCTACACTCAAATTAATGTCTCATGATTGTGATGCAAAATCAGAGTAAAACCTATGTATCCACTCATCCTAATCTATGGTACTCAGACCTGGCAGCTCCGAGTCGCAAAGGCTCCACCTTGGAGTCTGCCAGAGAGCGATGGAATGTAGCATCAAAAGGCAGGACAGAATTCGGAACACCACGCTGCGTTCCAAAACGGGTATAATGGACATAGGCAACAAGGCTGCCAGGCTCAAATTGGATTGGGTAGGTCACATCAGCCGTATGAACGATGACTGCTGGGCAAGTCTCCACACAATGGGTACCTGAAGATGCACGACGGCCTAGACAGAGGTGGTGGGGTGACCTGGACGCGTATCTTGACGGCTGTATAAGAGTTCCTGGAAGGACTTGGGCCTTTGCCCAGCTGTGGGACAGTACAGGCGAAGTAAAAAAAAAAAAGTATCAAAAATCAAACTTGTATAACAATCAATCTTCCTAGCCTTTTCCCAACTATGTTGGCGTCGGCTTCCAGTCTAACCGGATGCAGCTGAATACCAGTATTTTACATGGAGTTACTGCCTATCTGACCTCCACAACCCAGTAACTGGGTAATACGATACCCCATGGTAAGACTGGTTGCCAGACTTTCGGGCTTCTGACGACCCGTAACGACTGTCAAAGATCCACTAATGACAGCCGAGACCAACGGCTTAACGTGCTTTCCGAGGCACGGAGGAGTCTCGGTGTGTAAAGATGGTCACCCATCCACGGACCAACCCCGGCAAGCGTAGCTTAACCTGATAGATCGACCCGTGCGGCTGTTATTATTTAGCCACGAGCTCCTCCAAACTTGTATAACTACTACCAAAATTAAATCAACTCACATTAAAATAGAAAACCCTACCTTTAACAAACTATTATGCATTTATTTAACACCTTCAAACTAACATGTAATTTACTTACAATTCTTTTCATTTACGGAGCATTTTCAGCTTAAGGTATAATGGATAATTTTCTCGTCGGCAATAAGGAACACAATTTTAATTAAGTCAGGGCTCATAATAACTCGGCCGTATTTGATGCCTGCACACTCGAATTATGCTCCGATACACTGGCGGCCGTAAAATTCTATAGCTTTTGTTAAAAGTATTTTTAGAAAATAAGCCGGCCTTGTAATTTTCAGGAATTAATTTTGCCCGTGTTTAATTTTTGCACGGAAAATATTTTCCTTTTTAATTATTATCGTTTTATCTTGAGTTATGCTGTGAATCTGTTTTATTTTGACTTAAAAGGCTACGGAGAAATGTTTTTAATTATTATTTTTTGTGGAGAAAGAAATAGAGGTATTCAATTTTTTGTACACGTTTTTTCCTGCTTAATATTATGACTTTTTTGCACTTTGCAAAAGTTTTACCGCAGCTGCTAGGAAAATGTATGTTCCACGTTTTAGCTTCCATATTCATAAAAATATAACTTGTGTATGCAGTCGTATTATTAGCACTAACAAACTTAAGTGCTAAGAGGAAGATGAAAAACAAAAAAATAAATAGCCAATTCTGCAGCTGCAGCCTGGCTACAAAAATATTTTTGCCATTCGTGCGGTAAATAAAGGATGGAAAGTGGCTTATGCATCTATCAGATAATTATAATTAGACGGTGTGCTTAGTTTATTTTGTTCTTTTTAATTTTAATTACCTACTAACAATAGTTATAAGCAAAATTCTTGATACTAACAACCTGGCAAGGTTGTTAGTATCAAGCCTATGGACTTTTTTGTCTGAAATAAATGATTTTAATTTTTTATTTATAATGATTATTTAAATATTATTGAAGAAGAATTTGACACGAAACAGATGATTTTTTTTTCTTGGAAGACACTGGTGTTTGCTGGCTGTATGCTGTAAAGTATAAGAATGTTGCTAATTGTGTTCACTTACGCCAAAAAAGTAAAATATTATTGGAGGTAAAATCAGTGATAATAACACATTTCTTACAATTAGTTTTGTACCCATCAAATTTAAATTTCCGAGTGGGTAAATTAATTTGTCCGCCATCACAAACTTAAGTGCACTAGAGTGAAGAAGATGGGGTACCAGCAAACAATCTGAAACAGGATATTGCTTGGCTATGAACTGTTGCTATAACACAACAACAGTGACAGAATGTTATCTTAGTATATTCCTAGAGCTAAGAGATCAGCCCTAGCTCGGTCGGGGCTTGCTGGCAATGTTGCAGCGTAATCAATAACATAGCGTGTGTAGAAGGAAATTAGTTTCAATTTTGAATTTCCTGACTTCCGTAACCAAAATGGTAAAAAGGAACCCTTACGGTGCGACTCAGTCTGTCTTTCACAGTTGGATATCTCAAGAACTACTAATGCTATCAACTTGAAATTTGGAACAGTTTTAGATGACGTTTGCCCAACTATTTTGCAAATAAGAAAGAGATAAAAATATGTATATTTTTTTGCAACAGGGACTGAAAGGGGGTCTTAAAAATTCGAAGTGGGGTTACTAGGGCATGTGGGATATCATATGAAAAAGCGCTGTTGGCAGATTCTCAAACATTTTTTTCTTTTTTTTAGGCCGCACGACGGCGGGCCGCGGGCGACTTTTGATGAAAAATTTTTAAAAAAATATCGTTCCCCCCTAAAAATAAAACGACATAAATTACTGAAACCAAGGTAGGTACGTATTTTCGTATTAGACATTTTGAATTTAGCAATGAAAATATAAAAGGTAAATGACTTTATTTAACAGCGAAAAAACAACTAAGTTCAATATAGGCAGGTATTTCCTTTACCTTATTGATATAAGATACCTAAAATTAATTTAATAAATAAAATCAAAACCGTATCAAAATAATTAAATTAAAAATAAAACAAAATCCTTCACCGGAAAGGCTTTAGAAAACTAATTAATTTATACCTACCCAGTGTGACAAGGGATGGAAATTTACCAGATTTTCTTTTCACTTTTGAAGCACCTTGTGTCTTTGAGACAGAGTTGATTTTAGTTTTTTTCGTGGAGTGGTGTAACTTTGTGAATATCTTCCGTTTGGGTAGTATACATAGGTGTTAATTAGAGGCACTGAGATAAGGCCCCTTCGTTCGTTAGTTGAAGTTTTCGGCTAAATTTATTAAATGTTCGAGATAGGTTTATTGTTTACATGTCATTAGGAAATAGTGGAAAATTTATTTGTGTTATTTCGGAGTTTGTAACGAGTTCTGGTCTGTTAATTAATATTTTAAATGGTTGCGTTAAATATTTGGACGGTATTGGAAATATTTGTGTTTCAAATTGAATAATTGGAAACTATGTTATCTATCGCCTCCCTAACTGAATTTTCTCTCTATGTATTAAGTCAGACTGCATTACTGTCTGTTTATTTATTAATTTATTCTTCGGAAAGCTTACAGTCAAGGTAAAAAAAGGCAAGGTACAATTGCCATTTAAAAGCTTCCACAAATTAAATCTATTGGTGGTAAGCATATCTGCTGAGCCAGGATGCCCTGGCGAGTCAAGTGGTTAATATTTTCAACATCATTTTTTGTATTTGATTTGCATCATCAAGGGACTGTTTTATAAATCTTAAAATCATCGGTGTACAATAAGCAATTACAAATTGAATTTTCTTAGCAAGATCGTTAATGAATATCAAAAAGAGTACCGGACCTAAATGGGACTCTTGCGGAACTCCAGATTCGACTTATTACAATCGCGACTCTAACCCACTAACTGCAACTAACTGAGATCTTTTATACAAGTACGATATAAGCCAACGTAACAAGGGGCCACCCGATACCAATGAGTTCAAGTTTTTTTAAAAGCAGTGATGGTTTTCTTTGTCAATAACATTAGTAAAATCTATGGTATCCACTTGTTTTTCACATACCACGTGAGAGGTCATTTAAATATGCTTTATGATTGTCTCAGTGGACCGACCGTGCATGAATCCATGTTGGTAAGGAGAGATGTATGATTTAGTTGTTTTTAGCTTGAATTGTAATGACTGTACTGTGGGTATGCATTATAAATTTATAAATAATAGTAAGCGCACATTTTAAGGTCCTAATGCTATCGATTGGGCACAAATCTCGACTCTAGGCTTCAACCTGCTCAGCATTAGCAATTGCGACCACTACCATAAATAATACAAAAAAATATTGAATACCCTGCACTTACCTTTTCTATTACATTCACTTAAAACGCCATCTACTTAAACCTCTTAGTTGACACAAAATGCCATAAAAATTCAATTCTTACATTTTTTTTTAGTTTTTACGACATGCCAAACATCAAGATTTCTTTATTATATATAAGTTTAATGTATTAACACGTTAACCATCCGGTAAAAATTCTCTCAATGATGGTAAAAACAGCATCAAAATCTGTAGACACAGACAGACGCGAAAACCGACTTAAATTGATTATTATGTATAGAAAGCACATTTCGAGAGCCTATTGCAAATGACTGGTCACAAATCTAGATTCCAGGACAGATCTGAAAGAATTCAACTAAAGACCCTCAGCTCAGCAGTCGCACTTGTTATAAAAATAGGCACTTAATACAAAAAAAAATATTAAATACCTACCCTGCACTTACCTTTTCAATTCAATTCACTTCAAACCCCTTAAACCTCATAGTTGACACAAACGTCAACATAATTCAAGCCTTACATTTTTCTTAGCTTTCATGTCGGTGACTTGCTAAAACTTGCTATGGCGACAAAAAGACCTCGTTTGCTCATCGTTATAGACCGTGTGAAAGGTGCCTTATGGTGGTGACGGACGTCCTATCTGAAAGAGGTTTTATGTAGTTATTCTGAAGTATTGAATGACGAGCTAAGAAACTGTTATTACAAGTGAAAGAAAGAAAGAAAGAAAGAAAAAGTATTTATTGTGACTCGCACAGAACTAAAACTAAAACACAAAATAAAAGATCTTAGAGGTTCTTGGGATGTAAAAGACCAATAACCAGAGTTACTAAATAATTTTTGGACACTAGTATTTCTTATGTAATTGATGTGGTTGACAGATAAAACAGTATTTTTTCCGGTAGGCACAGGATTACCATTGAAGGTACATGACTCTAGGGACCAAATCCAAATCAAACATAATGTTATTTAATTTTATCAAGCACAAAAGTAACTTCAGCATTAGGTATTAACTTTAATTATACTTCTCAGGTACAAATACTTCCACCATTTTATATTTTGATCCTTGATCTCTGATTTCACTTCAAAAGGACCAAGTTTATTTCCGCCCTAAAAAACCTAAATACCAAAAATTATGATATACTCCTTCAGCCATTACCTTAGGCTACAAAAACGCAGTATAAAAAAAAAATAAACAGCTGCCATAGAGAAATTTTAAAAGCAAAAAAAACATGAGGGAAAAATGGGAAAATGCACCCTCTTGAAATGACAGTTTATTTTTTTATAGGGGAACAAGGCAAAAGGAGGGTGGTTATGATAGATAGCACTGAGTGCGAATTTTAAAAGACAAAGATTTTGTTACTTCATATTTTTGTAGGGATCTGTAATCAAGGTTCTTTGAGGGAGGCGAAACGGTGAGGTATAAAATGTGTATAGTATTTTTTTTTTATTACGCTGAATATAGCCACGGAAGTATAATGTAAAGGTTTCTCTTGTTAAGGTTTTAGTCCTTTGGGTTAGAAAGTGTTCCCGACAATTTTATCCAACTTTGTTCTTTTAAGTCGAAGACAGTTGGACAGGCAGATGATAGTGTTGTGCCTATAATTTTTAGAGGGACTCGATCATTTGAGTCACTTACCAACGCGGCCGCATAAAATAAGCTTAGACGGTCTCTATGGTGGTGTATTACCCTGAGGTACATCGTAGCAGAAAAATAATTATTTAATCTTTTTAGTAGTCCTTCGTAATGGGGGAGCTAGTGGCTAAGTAATAACAGCTGCAGGGGTTGATAAATCAGGTTAAGCTACGCTAGCCGAGGTTGGTCCTTGGATGGGTGACCGACACGCCGAGACGCCTCCGTGCCGCGGAAAGCACGTTAAGCCGTTGGTCCCGGCTGTCATTCGTAGAATTTTGAAAGTTGTTACGGGTCGCCAGAAGCCCGAAGTCTGACAACCAGTCTTACCAAGGGGTATCGTATTACCCAGTTACTGGGTTGTGGAGGTCTGATAGGCAGTCGCTCCATGTAAAATAATGGTATTCAGCTGCATCCAGTTAGACTGGAAGCTGACCCCAACATAGTTCGGAATAGGCTAGGCTGCTTGAGTGCTGATTGAGTCCTTCGTATATAATCTGATAAATTTTCAACTTTTTTGCAGTAAAAATGCATTTTTACCAACCGCATCGGTAAAGTACTGAATACAAAAAGTTATTAGGTATTAAGCTTATGAAAAGCACCGCAGTATCTATTAGCAAGAAGCTAAATACAATTTAAAATTACACCTCACCTCAGCCGCGTAATTTGCAAGAAAACCTTCCAAAATCTATCATGCTTATAACTTATACCAAACTTAATAATTATGCAGCTCATAATACCCACAAACCCTAAGTCTACCTAATCAATACCCAGGCCCACGTATCCTAATAAACAGAGGGGAATGTATACCGCATCAGAGCACATTAAAAGCTCATTTTGAACGGCACAACCGTCGTCTGGTGCAAATTTATGCAACCGCTTCAGAGACTGTAAATGCGAGACAAATTACTATGTATGTAGGTACACCTACACCCAAGTGTAGTTTGGGTTTACGCGTTTTATACATTAGAATATGGTGCAGTGTTAGTTTTGTTGGAAACTGTGGATGAATAAGGCACTACAATTTCGATGAATATTTTAAGAGTTTAGTAGCTAATAACAACTCGAACTCAAAGCATTTTTCAAATAAACTATTTACTTATAAATTGTCAAGGAGTCAGTCAGAAAGATAGTTGGTCTTATCAAAGCGTAGTAGGTTCATATGGAGAAGAAAGGGCAAGCAACTCCATGGGCACTCTTTTAAATAAAAAAAAACCGGTCAAGAGCGAGTCGGTCTCGCGCACCGACGGTACCGTTCCGATTTCTGAAAAAGTGTGCTATTTAGAGACATCGTTTTATTTTTCCTGTAATCTTTACATAAACTTCTATCACATAGAATAATTTCAGATTTTTCTCTTTGCAAACTTCGGAGATTTTTATTTCTTTCTTATTTGAAAAATAGTTGGGTAAATATTATCTAAAACTGTTCCAAATTTCAAGTTGATAGCATTAGTAGTTCTTGTGATATCTAGCTGTGACAGACAGATAGACAGAAAGACAGACAGACAGACTGAGTCACACCATAAGGGTTCCTTTTTTACCATTTTGTTACGGAACTCTAAAAAACCGGTCAAGAGCGAGTCGGTCTCGCGCACCGAGGGTACCGTTCCGATTTCTGAAAAAGTAGTAGCCTCAGTTCGAACTTTTAAGACACCCTTTCTAAATATTTTTGTTTTTTGCAACAGGGATTCCTGTTGCAAAAAACAAAAATATTTTTATTTCTCTCTTATTTGCAAAACAGTTGGGAAAACGTCATCTAAAACTTTTCCAAATTTCAAGTTGATAGCATTAGTAGTTCTTGAGACATCCAGCTGTGACAGACGGACAAACAGACATACGGACTCGCAACATAAGGGTTCCTTTTTACCATTTTGGTACTGAACCCTAATAATACAAATTATTGGTAACATCATTTAAGTTGAAATTGTACAAAATTGGAAACAGTTTTAACGAAGGATAATACGGGTTATATTTAGGTAATACGGGCTGATCCACAAGTCTACGTTAATGCGCGTATTTTGCGTATAAGGATGAGGATATTAATCTCTCTTCTCACGGCTGCATCAGCACCCTAATTGCGTAATACACTATCAATCGATTATGATTATAATTTAATAATATAATTTAATCTTGATTTGTTTTTGTTTGTTTTTGCTAGTTTTTTACTTTTGTTTTAATTTTTTACTTAAATTTTTGATTTTGATTTCATTTTTGATTTTAATTTTAATTTTGATTGTAATTTTAATATTAATAGTTATTTTAATTTGACTTCTGATTCGGATTTTAATTAATTTTGATTTTAATTGTAGTTGTGATTTTAATCTGATTTTTAATTTCAATTTTAATTTTTGATTGTAATTCTGATTTTAATTAGACTTTTAATTCGAATTGACCTATTAATATTAATTTTAGTTAAGTACACAAATATTTATCTTTAATTATAGTTCAGTGCTTGTGGCACATCTTATTAGTTTATGGGGCCTGTGGTGCTAACCTGTAATTAATTGTTACACTAACCTTAGATATTATATAATTACTTTAAATGTTATCAGTGTAAACAGTTGTTGGTTGGCCATTAAAGGAAAATAAAATAAAAAAATAAAAATCGGAATCAGATTCATTTTGAAGCAGATTGCTAATCCATTGCTTCATACGTTCGAAAAAGTAAATAACGCAATGAATTTTGTTGAACTGTAAAAATTAAACTCATTCCAACTGTAAGTATGTAACGCAATTGCCCCACTGTTTGCGCAATTTTTCTTCCCAAACCAAATCAAATAAATAACACTCCATTATCCCAACAAGATCCTGGTATTCCAAGTCTTTACAATCAAAATTCAAATGAATCAAGTAGAGAAATCCCCTAAAACTGTTATAAGTATCGGAACACGGCCTTTATAACCGTTACAAAATTAATTGGCGAATAAATCATGATATCTTCTGACCTGGCCACTTACTAGGGGTTTTAATATCATTTGTGTTTCACGCTGTCAAGGTGAGGTGATATTTTATAAATTAAACTTCTAGACAGCGATTCGAGAATTGATCGTGTTTCAAGGACGCCTCACGTCAAGACTGAAAGGGGCGGGGGGGGTGTTTAAGGACGTCAATATTGTTCGAACTTATGATAGGTAACCATCATGTGCCTAGCCTTTCTCCAAATATTGGGGTCGGCTCGAACAATTTTCGAACAATATTTGACCGAATTTCATTTCACCTAAAGTTTTTCAACTATTAATTATCGTTTCGTTTTTAGGGTTCCGTACCAAAATGGTAAAAAAGGAAGAGGAACCCTTACGTTGTGACTCAGTCTGTCTGTCTGTCTGTCACAGCTGGATATCTCAAGATCTACTAATGCTATCAACTTGAAATTTGGAACAGTTTTAGATGACGTTTACCCAACTATTTTGCAAATAAGAAAAAAATAAAAATATTTATATTTTTTTTTGCACCAGGGACTGAAAGGGGGTGTTAAAAATTCAAAGTAGGGCTACTAGGGCATGTGTATATGAAAGAACGCTGTTGGCACATTTTCAAACATTTTTTTATTTTTTTTAGGCCGCTTAGTTTTCGACTTTTGATGAAAAATGTCAAAAAAAATACCGTCCTAATCTCCGAAGTTTGCAAAGAGACAAATCTGAAATTATTAGTAATAGAATTTTATGTGAAGGTTAGAGGAAAAATAAAACGATGTCTCTAAATAGCACAGTTTTTCAGAAATCAGAACGGAACCCTCGGTGCACGAGTTCGACTCACTCTTGACCGGCTTTTTTTACTTCATCGAAGTCACGTCTGCCACTGTATCACTATCAGTTGACCTATAATCAATTCGATTTTTTCGTTACTCTGACGTTTCATTTGGTCGAAAAACTTTTTACCGAAGAAACACTTAGCCGAAAAAACATTTGTTCGAAGTATTATGGTTCCGAACATTCATTATACCACAAAAAGGTGATGATTACTTACTACTACTTACTTAATATTAAAGGTAAAAGCGAAAGTAACTGTCTGTCTGTTTGTTACCTTTTCACATCTGAACGGATGAACGGGTTTCGACGAAATTTTGCACACAGGTAGACCATGATGGGAACTTACTTTTTATCTTGATGGTACGTACCCGTGGGATACTTTCCGACATAGGAACGAGCGAAGCCGCGTGCAAAAGCTAATTGATTATTAATACAGAAACAAATACTGTGTTCTAAGGAAGCGTCCTCTAATTTATTTGTAAAGTAAGTATTCTGTAAACCCAGCAATGCAGCTGGTTTAAAATGTCTCTTTGAATGTTTCAAGGTCTCCTTTCTTCCTTAATTGTCAGCCGCGACACTTGACGGACAGACTGAATAATTAAATACATTAATGCCTATTACGAGTTTACGGAACTCTTAATTTTAGCTTCATTATAATTTGTGCAAGATACTTTTAATTTTATAAATATTTAATGGTTTTGGAAACTTACCTTTGTTTCAAAATGCATTTTGTTCTATTACCGAATTTAACATGACATGAAGAAAATTATGTAAATTATGTAGTTGAACTTTTTTGTCTATAACTATAGACAGTCCTTTCATATTTATTTTACATCACAGCAACCATCATCGTCATCTGCCTAGCCTTTTCCCAACTATGTTGGGGTCGGCTTCCAGTCTAACCGGATGCAGCTGAATACCAGTATTTTACATGGAGTGACTGCCTATCTGACCTCCACAACCTACTTACTGGGTAATACGATACCCCTTGGTAAGACTGGTGGTCAGACTTTCAGGCTTCTGACGACCCGTAACGACTGTCAAAGATTCACGAATGGCAGCCGGGACGAACGGTTTAACGTGCTTTCCGCATCTCATCCACAGACCAACCCCGGCAAGCATAGCTTAACCTGATCGATCGACCCGTGCGGCTGTTATTACATAGCCACAAGCCCTAATAAAATAGCAACCAAAAGCAACCTAATTAATTTAAACTATGATTGTGACCACAGTATAATAAATTAAGCAGTATTACATCTTCATACAAAATGACCGAAACAACACGCTTCGAAATCTCAGTATATACTAGTACGCAACAGTTGCGACTCACGGACGGACGCGTATTTATCGCGGCCGTAGGAAATTAACCTTTTAACCGCCGACTTAATATCAGTAGTCGTGCCCCCAGCGCCCGGCACAGTAAATTGAAAAGGCTTTTGATAGAATACAACATTAAATAAAAAACCGGTCAAGAGCGAGTCGGACTTGCGCACCGAGGGTTCCGTTCCGATTTCTGAAAAAGTGTGCTACTTAGAGACATCGTTTTATTTTTTCTGTAATCTTTACATAAACTTCTGAATAATTTCAGATTTTTCTCGATGCAAACTTCGGGGAACGGTTTTTTTTACATTTTTCATCAAAAGTCGAAAACTATGCAGCCTAAAAAAAATAAAAAAATAAATTGAGAATGTGCAAACAGCGCTCCACATGCCATAGTAACCCCACTTCGATTTTTTAAGACCCCCTTGCAGTCCCTGTTGCAAAAAAATATGAATATTTTTATTTCTTTCTTATTTGCAAAATAATTGGGTAAACGTCATCTAAAACTGTTTCAAATTTCAAGTTGATAGCATTAGTAGTTCTTGAGATATCCGGCTGTGACAGACAGACAGACAGACTGAGTCACACCATAAGGGTTCCTTTTTTACCATTTTGGTACGGAACCCTAAAAAGCAGATTATAGGAGCTGTGGTATTTAGTTGTAAATACGACCCTGGTGAAATGGACACGAAAATATTTGTTAAAGGGTTTTATTCAAGGTTAAGGCCCAGATAAGCTAATGTAGCTAACTAACTATTCTGTGTTTTGACAGACTTGTCTGTGCGAGCAACCCTATTTAGAATAAGGATCAGTGATAAAATAAAATAACTCAAAGGACTTGAATTTTAGTCTATTTGGGTGCCATAGAATACTACTCTCAAATTCGTCAGCTATACCTACGTACGACTAAACTTTGGGTCGGCTTCCAGTGTAACCGGATGCAGCTGAATACCAGTATTTTACATGGAGCGACTGTCTATCTGACCTCCACAACCAAGTAACTGGGTAATACTCGTACGATACCCCTTGGTAAGAGTCGTTGTCAGACTTTCGGGCTTCTGACGACCCGTAACGACTGTCAAAGATCCACGAATGACAGCCGGGACCAACGACTTATCGTGCTTTCCGAGGCACGAAGGAGTCTCGGTATGTAAAGATGGTCACCCATCCACGGACCAACCCCGACAACCCGGAGCTTAACCTGACGGATTGACCCGTGAGGCTGTTATTACTTGGCCACGAGCTCCTCTTAACTTAGATGTAGCTTCGACAAAGTTCGTAAAACCGATCACCATCCGAACTTCAACATCACTGATTCACAATTTTTTTTTTCACAATACTATACCAATCTGCTTTAGGCGAAAATGATCTTTACGCAAACGCAATAACTTGTAAAGTCATATAGCCAAATGAATTGTGTGCGTTACCGCAGCCAGAAAATGTCGAAAATCGTCATTTGAATTTTATAGATAATTAGTGCCTCGGCTTCTGTAATTGTACCATCGATTTTTAAATTTGTACCTCTAATAGTTTTTTAGTTATTTGACAAAAACAGTTCTGGCTGGCGTAACGTTACCCTAGCCAGAAGTTTTGTTTATTAATGGGTATATTGAAATAAATTGTAGCCAAATATTTAGTGCCTCAGACGAGGTAAATGTACCAACTTAATTTGTATTTGTATCTGTTATGGTTGCGAAGATATTCAAGATCCTGCTGCGGTAACGTTTACATGTTTGCTGGATCTCTGAAACGGATAAGCCCCCTTTTATACTATTTTGCACACGACTTCTTATGAGTTAGCTTGAATTTGTTCCTCATTAATAAAACAAAAAAATTGCACCGTTAAGGAGTTATTTAGGTAAATAGAAATATGCTTTAATCGATCCTAGCACTTCGAATAGAAGCTCTAAAGACTTACTTGCAACGTTATGTTATAGCTTATAACTGCCTTCAATTGTACCTGAAGTTTAATTTATTATCCTGTAAGCAATTAATAAATTATGATGAAATTTAAATTTACTTCGGGACATGATGCGCAGCGGTTTTTTAAACCACCGTTTAACCGAGATTCTTTAGGATTTATGAAATGAAAGTTATATCAATAATCAGTGCTTTTATTCAATTTTATGCCTGTACATTTGCAACGTAATCCACTCAATAATTAACGAGATAATCGAAAAATAGTCACTATGGTGTGTGTGACCGCGGTAACCCGGCCAAGTTTCGATGGTTACAGAAAAGCGGCCGTTTAATACATTATGCTAACCTTCTGAAATTTATAGGATAGTGTGGTATGGTTTGGTACATACGCGTACACAAGTGTTAAATAAAAATATGTTTATTTGAGTATTTTTATTTATAAGTAAAATAATCATTTTAAAAAATGCGTAGGTTTGTTTAAGATAATAAGGTATATAGGTTCGCAGATCAACCTTTACTCAACATAATAAATTATCATTCAAGGTCAAAATATACAATTCTAAAAATGTCCAACGGTGTCAAAATGTCCAATTCCCAAAATGTCCAGTTCCCAAAATGTCCAACTCCCAAAATGTCCAATCTTTGAGAATGGTGTGACTGACACTGGCATGGCCACCATCAGGGATTTTAATTTTGACAACATGAAAAATTAGTCGCTAATTGTGTGACTGACACTGGCATGACCACCATCAGGGATTTTAATTTTGACAACATGAAAAACTTGTCGCTAATTGTGTGACTGACACTGGCATGGCCACCATCAGGGATTTTAATTTTGACAACATGAAAAACTTGTCGCTAATTGTGTGACTGACACTGGCATGGCCACCATCAGGGATTTTAATTTTGACAACATGAAAAACTTATCGCTAATTGTGTGACTGACACTGGCATGACCACCATCAGGTATTTTAATTTTGACAACATGAAAAACTTGTCGCTAATTGTGTGACTGACACTGGCATGGCCACTATCAGGTATTTTAATTTTGACAACATGAAAAATTAGTCGCTAATTGTGTGATCAGTGATGATCAGTGAGACATGATGCGCAGCGGTTTTTTAAACCACCGTTTAACCGAGATTCTTTAGGATTTATGAAGTGAAAGTTATATCAATAATTAGTGCTTTTATTCAATTTTATGCCTGTACATTTGCAACGTAATCCACTCAATAATTAACGAGATAATCGAAAAATAGTCACTATGGTGTGTGTGACCACGGTAACCCGGCCAAGTTTAGATGGTTACAGAAAAGCGGACCTTTAATACATTACGCTAACCTTCTGAAAATTACAGTATAATAGTCTTATAATTTTGGTACAGACGCGTACATTATGTTTTGAGTGAAAAATATAACCTTCTAACCTAATAAATAATAATGAACTTTTAAATTCAATAGTTTTATTTACTTATGTAGGTACCTATATAAGCACGTAAGTACAGACTAGTCTTTATGAATCTATACTATAATATTATAAATTCGAAAGTAACTCTTATCTGTCTGTCTGTCTGTTACCTTTTCACGCCTAAACCACTGAACGGATCTTGAAAAAATTTGGCAAGGCTGACAGGGCATCCTGGCGAAGGCTACTTTTTGCCTCAAAAATAATCCTACGGGGGGGTGACATAGGGGATGAAAGTTTGTATGGGAAACCCAGCATTATTAGTGATACCTAAGTATGAAAATTGAAATTTATGCTTTTGGTAGGAAATAAAATTAGTAAAATAGGGGTTGATTTTAAAATACACAAAAATGCACGGATTTCGTTAGAAATTATTAATTTATTACCTACAAGAAATAACTTTTGAACAAGTGGATACTCGGTCTAAAGTTTTTTTTTTATTAGAACGTGACTGGCATAGTAAATATCTAAACTAAGTCCCCCCCACGCCGCGTCTGTCTGTCTGTTTGAATGAGATAAACTCAAAAACTATTGAACGTGTTTTTATACGGTTTTCACGTTTTCAGCAATGGATAGAGTGATTCAGTGTATATTCATTAAGTTTTTGTCTAAATTGGCTGAAATATGACGATGATTGTTGAAGAGTCGTGAAAAATCATGCCGACTGGAAGCTTTAAGGCCACCATACACGGCAACGATATATCGTAAGGATTTGAGTTTGCACAGTTATATCGGACGGCTTTATGTTCTCCACATGTAAGTACGCTGAACGTATACATGTAGAGAGCATAGGGCCGTCCGAACGTACTACGTTCCCATGGAATACTTTCCATCATCCACGCGGGCGAAGCCACGGGCAAAAGCTAGTACTTACAATAAGCCTCTTATCTTACCCGTAGTGAGGTACCTAGGTACATATAAACCCATTTTCAGACTACTGGCGTAAAATTACGTCGTGCAAGCAAAGAATATATGAACTGTCGCTGGTAAAAACCCGTATGAAGAGCGAGCGCGCACTGCGGTGCGTTTCCAGTAGTTCTGCCGCACTGGGCGGGGCCTACAGTAACAAAACGCATGACCGCAGTGCGCGCACTTCAAAGACATATGCGGTAGAAAAACGCTCGCCCTTAGGGCGGGCGCCGTACGAGCGCGCATTGCGGTGCGTTTTTCTAACGCATAATCTGTGAAGTATGGAATGTCTTTGAAGTGCGCGCACTGCGGTCATGCGTTTTGTTACCGTAGGCCCCTCCCAGTGCGGTAGAACTACTGGAAACGCACCTAGCGTAGCTTTTGCCCGCGGCTTCGCCCGCGTGGATGATGGAAAGTATTCCATGGGAACGTAGTACGTTCGGACGGCCCTATGCTCTCGTCTCTACATGTATACGTTCAGCGTACTTACATGTGGAGAACATAAAGCCGTCCGATATAACTGTGCAAACTCAAATCCTTACGATATATCGTTGCCGTGTATGGTGGCCTTAAAGCTTCCAGTCGGCATGATTTTTCACGACTCTTCAACAATCATCGTCATATTTCAGCCAATTTAGACAAAAACTTAATGAATATACACTGAATCACTCTATCCATTGCTGAAAACGTGAAAATCGTATAAAAACACGTTTAATAGTTTTTGAGTTTATCTCATTCAAACAGACAGACAGACGCGGCGTGGGGGGGACTTTGTTTAGATGTTTACTATGCCAGTCACGTTCTAATAAAAAAAAAACTTTAGACCGAGTATCCACTTGTTCAAAAGTTATTTCTTGTAGGTAATAAATTAATAATTTCTAACGAAATCCGTGCATTTTTGTGTATTTTAAAATCAACCCCTATTTTTCTAATTTTATTTCCTACCAAAAGCATAAATTTCAATTTTCATACTTAGGTATCACTAATAATTAGAGATCGGATAATCGGATGCATATTAACCTAAAGTTAATATTTGGCTAACAAACTATGGAAGCGGCTTCTCAGCATTTTTTTTTCTTAATATAAATACCGGTATTCCAGAAAATGAGGGAATGCACAACTAAGCGGATACAGGGTATGGAAACGACTTCATAAATAATGTGATTTTATTTATTTGCAAGTATCGGAAAATCGGGATCACATAAATATTCCGTTCGTTTCACATGATCCCCGCGAGAAATACAAAGCTGCTGAATTAAAACGGTTGTCCCTGGAAGGTACCGTCACTATATTGGTGGGGTTGTTTTCATGGGTTTCGAGAATGTTAAAGCCGATAGCGGCGTTAAAATATAAATCCAAGATGGCGGCTGCGAACATTTATCAAATTTTTCGTTATGGGTGTCGTTTTCATGGTTTTTATGGGTTGTAAAACCGATAGTGGCGTTAAAATGTAAATCCAAGATGGCGGCTTCAAAATTTTTTAACTTTTCGTCATGGGTATCGTTTTCGTGGTTTTTGAGAGTTTTAAAGCCGATAGTGGCGTTAAAATGTAAATCCAAGATGGCGGCTGCGAAAATTTTCTAATTTTTCGTCATGGGTGTCGTTTTATTGGTTTTCGAGGGTGTTAAAGCCGATAGTGACACTAAAATGTAAATCCAAGATGGTGGATGCGAATATTTTTTCATTTTTCGTCATGGGTGTCGTTTTCATGGTTTTTGAGAGGTTTAAAGCCGATAATGGCGTTACAATGTAAATCCAAGATGGCGGCTGCGAAAATTTTCTAATTTTTCGTCATGGGTGTCGTTTTATTGGTTTTCGAGGGTGTTAAAGCCGATAGTGACACTAAAATGAAGATGGTGGATGCAAATGTTTTTTTATTTTTTGTCATGGGTGTCGTTTTCATGGTTTTCGGGGGTTTTAATAATAATAATAATAATAATATATCATTTATTTCGGGTAACTAAGACCCATAACATAAATACCTTACAGACTATCATACATATTTATAAAAAAAAACACAAAACTAAACTCCTTATTGCATACGAAGTGACGTGAAGTGACGTTTTAAAGCTGATAGTGACATTAAAATGTAAATCCAAGATGGCGACTGAAAAAATTTCAAACTTTTTGTCATGGGTGCCGTTTTCATGGTTTCCGAGGGTTTAAAGCCGATAGTGGCGTTAAAATGTAAATTCAAGATTTTTAAAAAATTTAAAAAAAAATGTGATGGGTATCGTTTTCATGGTTTTGGGGGGTATTAAAGCTGATAGTGACATTAGAATGTAAATCCAAGATGGCGGCTGCGAACATTTTTTAATTTTTCATCATGGGTGTCGTTTTCATGGTTTTCGAGAGTTTTAAAGCCAATAGTGGCGTTAAAATATAAATCCAAGATGGCGGCTGCAAAATTTTCTGATTTTTCGTCATGTGTGTCGTTTTCATGGTTTTTAATGGTGTATAAGCCGATAGTGACGTTAAAATGTAAACCCATAATGGCGGCTGCAAACATTTTCAAAATTTTTGTCATGGGTGTCGTTTTCATAGTTTCCGAGGGTTTTAAAGCCGATAGTGGCGTTAAAATGTAAATTCAAGATGGCGGCTGCGAAATTTTTATTTTTTTTTGTCATGGTTATCGTTTTAATGGTTTTAGAGTGTGCTGAAGCCCATAGTGGAGTCAAAATGCGTGACGCTTGGCAGATGCTTAGTTAACTAACGCGCGTATCGCGTTTTAACCTGAAAACACGTGTGATAGTAATCAAAAAACCATCAACAGCTCTAAAGAAGGCGCTATTTTGCATTAACATTTTAATGTTACTATCGGCTTTACAAACCTTGAAAACCATGAAAACGACACTCATGACAAAAATTCGAAAATGTTACCAGCCGCCATCTTGGATTTACATTTTAGTGTCACTATCGGCATTAAAACCCTCGAAAACCAATAAAACGACACCCATGATGAAAAATAAAAAAATATTTGCATCCGCCATCTTGGATTTACATTTTAGTGTCACTATCGGCATTAACACCCTCGAAAACCATGAAAACGACACCCATGACGAAAAATAAAAAAATATTTGCATCCGCCATCTCGGATTTACATGTTAGTGTCACTATCGGCCTTAACACCCTCGAAAACCAATAAAACGACACCCATGACGAAAAATTTAAAAATGTTCGCAGCCGCCATTTTGGATTTACATTTTAATGTCACTATCAGCTTTAACACCCCCGAAAACTATAAAAACGACACCCATGACGAAAAATTAAATAATATTCGCATCCGCTATCTTGGATTTACATTTTAGTGTCACTATCGGCTTTAACACCCTCGAAAACCAATAAAACGATACCCATGACGAAAATTAGAAAATGTTCGCAGTCGCCATCTTGGATTTACATTTTAATGTCACTATCAGCTTTAACACCCTCGAAAACCAATAAAACGACACACATGACGAAACATTTAAAAATGTTCGCAGTCGCCATCTTGGATTTACATTTTAATGTCACTATCAGCTTTAACACCCTCGAAAACCAATAAAACGATACCCATGACGAAAATTAGAAAATGTTCGCAGTCGCCATCTTGGATTTACATTTTAATGTCACTATCAGCTTTAACACTCCCGAAAACCATGAAAACGACAACCATGACGAAAAATTAAATAATATTCGCATCCGCCATCTTGGATTTACATTTTAGTGTCACTATCGGCTTTAACACCCTCGAAAACCAATAAAACGACACCCATGACGAAAAATTAGAAAATGCTCGCAGCCGCCGTATTGGATTCACATTTTAATGTCACTATCAGCTTTAATACCCCCGAAAACCATGAAAACGACACCCATGACGAAAAATAAAAAAATATTTGCATCCGCCATCTTGGATTTACATTTTTAGCAGCTTTCACTAAGGGACCAACTCTGAAATCACAAAAAAATTACGATGTTTGATACAAAAGTTCAATACCTACTCGACCAAAATGTATGAAACAACTAACTTATATTTCGTGATTTATCTATATATTTGATATTTATCTATATAGTGAAAGTTGCTCATGAGTAGAACACCCTATGAAAATTTAGTGATAATAAAGTTACCCTTTCAAAAAATACGTAATTTATCAATTCCGGAATCGCGATATTTTGACGATCGATACAAAAGTGCATTCCATATTAGACAAAACCTAAACGTAAGTAAATATACATTCGATTCTATAATCAGAACTATAAATTTGTGAATCCCAGAATCCCGGGATTTTTTTTGATACAAAAGTACAATCCATATTAGCCAACACCTGAACGCAACTACCTAACTAAAACATTCGATTCCAAAATCAGAACATAAAAATTTTCGTTCCGGAATCCCTGGATTTTTTTTTTTAAGTGCAATCCATATTAACTAACATGTGAACTTTAGTAAATTATACATTCGATTCTATAATCGCAAGTCAAAATTGGCCGATACCGGAATTCTGGGATTTTTCAATCCAAAAGCCCACTCCATACTTAGCCAACACCTCAACTTTAGGTTAATATGCATCCGATTATCCGATCTCTACTAATAATGCTAGGTTTCCCATACAAACTTTCATCCCCTATGTCACCGCCCGCAGGATTATTTTTGAGGCAAAAAGTAGCCTTCGCCAGGATGCCATGTCAGCCTTGCCAAATTTTTTCAAGATCCGTTCAGTGGTTTAGGCGTGAAAAGGTAACAGACAGACGGACAGATAAGAGTTACTTTCGAATTTATAATATTATAGTATAGATTCATAAAGACTAGTCTGTACTTACGTGCTTATATAGGTACCTACATAAGTAAATAAAACTATTGAATTTAAAAGTTCATTATTATTTATTAGGTACCTAGAAGGTTATATTTTTCACTCAAAACATAATGTACGCGTCTGTACCAAAATTATAAGACTATTATACTGTAATTTTCAGAAGGTTAGCGTAATGTATTAAAGGTCCGCTTTTCTGTAACCATCTAAACTTGGCCGGGTTACCGTGGTCACACACATCATAGTGACTATTTTTCGATTATCTCGTTAATTATTGAGTGGATTACGTTGCAAATGTACAGGCATAAAATTGAATAAAAGCACTGATTATTGATATAACTTTCATTTCATAAATCCTAAAGAATCTCGATTAAACGGTGGTTTAAAAAACCGCTGCGCATCATGTCCCGAAGTAAATTTAAATTTCATCATAATTTATTAATTGCTTACAGGATAATAAATTAAACTTCAGGTACAATTGAAGGCAGTTATAAGCTATAACATAACGTTGCAAGTAAGTCTTTAGAGCTTCTATTCGAAGTGCTAGGATCGATTAAAGCATATTTCTATTTACCTAAATAACTCCTTAACGGTGCAATTTTTTTGTTTTATTAATGAGGAACAAATTCAAGCTAACTCATAAGAAGTCGTGTGCAAAATAGTATAAAAGGGGGCTTATCCGTTTCAGAGATCCAGCAAACATGTAAACGTTACCGCAGCAGGATCTTGAATATCTTCGCAACCATAACAGATACAAATACAAATTAAGTTGGTACATTTACCTCGTCTGAGGCACTAAATATTTGGCTACAATTTATTTCAATATACCCATTAATAAACAAAACTTCTGGCTAGGGTAACGTTACGCCAGCCAGAACTGTTTTTGTCAAATAACTAAAAAACTATTAGAGGTACAAATTTAAAAATCGATGGTACAATTACAGAAGCCGAGGCACTAATTATCTATAAAATTCAAATGACGATTTTCGACATTTTCTGGCTGCGGTAACGCACACAAATGAATTCGTAAAATTGAAATGAAGGAATGTAAATTTTTAAATTTATGCTACATCTAAGTTGTGTCGTACTGTACCTACTTCTTCCGTCCACCACTCAGAAATTTCACTTCCATCATTATCCAGCAAAAAGAAGTAAATCTAACAATTGAGTCACAGTATAGTGACTTCAGTAAAAATAGTACGGACCTACCCAGCGACCGGACGGAGGGCAATTCCGCACGTACCGTCCGAATCTTTGTCTCAGGTCAACAATTATTTGCGTCGTAAACATGATTAATGTTGGCTAGATGATAGAACCATTTTCAGGGTTTGATTTTAGTTAAATTATTTGATATTGTATTTTAGGTATTTCGAGTTTAAAGGATATGGAAATTCCTACGAGATTAAAGGGAAGATTATAGAGCTAGATGTTTCTGATATTAATTTTATCTTACGGTAAAATCTATAAAGCGTAAAGCTAGGTACCTACAGTAAGCGTTTCATACGAATATGAACCTTACTTGTATCGGGTGAGATACTTGTCAAACGTGGACCATTCAAATAGAAAAAAGTGTAGTATATCCTCATATACCTGCAGTAGTTTTTTTTTTAACTAATAAAAAACAAATCAGTTTTCTACAAAAAATTAAAACCATGAACTCTATTTTGGAGAATGGAGAAAAGACAGTAGGTACTAACTACTTCTCTGGATGGAAACTCCACAGTGTTGCCAAGACCTGGCAAATTGTTCTCATCTTAAATGATTGCATGTTTCACCAGATCCGTCATCTACAATTTGCTGTAAACTACAACTGAAGAGTTTTCAAAACTCATTGATATATTAGAGGTAGATATGTTACGCGCTAACATCGCAATCACTAAACCTGGACTCGGCGCACGACTACATGCACCGAAACGACAGTTCGATTGTGACTAATGTCAATTGTGTGCGTAACACAATTTATGCGGTCCACGTACGAGGAGCGCGAACCATATCTACCTTATTTATATATCAATGCCAAAACTACGAAAAGTTTTCAATATTCAGTTCTCTTCGGAACAAGAATGTAGTTTTCCACTTCTAATACAAAATTCAAGACGTGTTTATTACTTAGAAGAGTGCAATAGGTGTCGTCCCCGTCACGTAGAATGCGAACTAAAACACAGACGTGGACGCATCAGAGGGACAATTCCCGTATTTCGTATTCATTTTATACGTTCGCAATCTCATCTGTCTGAATCTGTGAAAAATTGTGTAGCGTTTACCTTCATTTTTGACATTTGATTGTCGCTGGCATGAGATTGCAACTTAGTTTTGAACGTATGAGAATTGACCTGTGTTTATTTATTTATTTATTGGTCTATCTACAATTGTTACACTGTTCAACCAACTAACACAAGCCATAATACAATCCAAGTGCACAATATCAATCGATAGACACCGCATGCAAAAACAATATTAAAATAAAAAACAAAAATACAGAAATGACACAATTTTTTTTTTTTTCCACAATTTTAACAGTAATATTTGACAATGGAATGGCAATCGTGCGTTACATTTTAAATAATGGTTATCTATTTTGGACTTGGCGCTTGAATTTTTGTGTTTGATAAAAACTTCTGTGTAGACAAAAAGATGGTCAACAGTTCGGTATATTTTGAAAGTTTCCTCTCGACAGTCTCGACCCCCAAAGTACAGTCAGTTACGATGATAAATCACCAGTCTAGCCTATATTTTTTTAATATCAATTCCTGAATTTTGCTTTCTGTAGCTTACTGTACCAAAATATTAATTTTAGGTAGGTACTTACCGAACTAGGGGTCGAAAGTGGATGAGGTATGCCTGTCCTGTGTGTGAAAATTCAGTCTCACCCCCTGCCTGGGGGTCGAGTGTAAACTATGTTTAGGGGTTGAGGGGAAACAAATAAATAAATCTTTTTTTAAGGGGTCGAGGGGCCGAGAGTCTGTGGACTAAACGGGATTGCCAAACCCAACCCGAAGCAGCTGATAATATAATTTAAGAAAAGAAACAATGAAAGAAAATTATTTAATGTGCTCGTACTTTTAATGAGATGCAATAAAATGACACTTCTTAACTGTCATTTCGTGAAAAAATGTTCCCATTTGATAGCGAAATGACAGTAGAAGTGTCATTTTACTGCAGCTCATTAAAAGTCCGACGTATTTGGGACAAGGACAGGTACGAAATACAAACGATTTAAAAGGAACATTTAAAACAAACAAGTACCCAAAAGAAAGACCTGTGCAAAGACAAAAATGCTCCTATCTCAGCACATTACAATCTGCATGTTTTCTTTTAAAACCAAAAATTGTAACTCAAACTCAAACTCAAACTCAAAGCATTTATTTCAAATAAACTAAATACAGGCACTTTTGAATTGTCAAAGGGTCGGTCTTGGGTCGGTCAGTCAGAAAAATGAAGCTAGATTGCCCATTCCAAAGCGTAGATCCTATGGAGAAGAACGGACAAGAAACTCCACGGACACTCTTTTAAAATCAAATATTTTACAAAATATTGGTTACATCGTTCATATTGAAAATATACATGTGAGAACAATGTAGAAAGACGTGCACGTTAAAAGCGTCCGTAATAAAAAAAAAAAAAAGATAAAATTCTAAAAACAACTAAATTAAAAAAAATAAAAATAAGCCGTGGCAGCTAAGAGACGACCAGTCCCAACTGACGGCGCCCGTTCACGAACATGACGCATGGATCAGCACCAATTAGCTCAACCATTTTGAAGGGAACTTAATGATCCAACACACACGCCACCACCAGCGAGACATTTGAGTGAGCATGACATACTCTCAACCGCCAGGGCACATTCAAGTCAGTGAAAGACGAACCCAGTAAAAGGTAGCTTTATATTAGCTACATAGTGCTCACACATGTGCTATATAACTCAGTACTCAATTATGTATTTATTGATTTTCAAGCTCACACCGCGGTGTGAGCTTAGATGGTAGGTTTGCCAAGACATGATCATTGTGGTCCCTGTTGGGATCACCTAAATAGTAAAGGACTTTAAAATAATAAAGAGTTATATTAAAGAGGCTTTAACTAGAAAAATTTGTTGATAGGTACAGTCAGCAACAAAAGTTGATTAACACTTGTGTTTTCTAAATCTTAATTATTGTGAAAAATACTTCATTAAAATCGGAACAGATGTAAATTTTAAAGAAAATTGACTCTTAGCTAATAAATGAAATGCTAAAAAGCAGTTTTTCGTATAATTTTTTGTTAATTTAGATAATGTCAAAAGGTAGCAGTGTTAACCGACTTCTGTTGTTGACCGTACCATAATCCTAACTTCATAACAGACTAACTATAAATGCGAAACCGAGTTTGTTACGCTCTCACCCCAAAACAGCTGAACGGATTTGGATGCAATTTGGTACAATGACCTGGAGAAGGATATAAACTACTTTTCATCCTAGAACTCGTATTATAAAGGCGAAAGCTTGTGAGTGTTCGTGTATATTTGTTACTTCTTCACACTCAAACGGCTGGGCCGATTTGGATGAAATTTGGTATATAGATAGCTTCTAAATTAACACACAGGCTACTTTTCATCCCGGTCTACGCGGGTGAAACCGCGGGACGCAGCTAGTAATATAATATTTCACAGTGTGAGCATAGGAGCTAGGTTTACAAAGACACAATCATTGTAGACCTTGTCAGGCACATCTAAATAGGAAAAGGCTTTAACTTGACCAATAATTATTATTAACAGTTGATTTATTAAACTGGGTTAGTTAAAATTGGCTAGCTAAACTTAGCAGTTGCGATGAGTATCGATCGATATCTAAATACGATAAAACTAAAAATAAAAAGATTTGATGTTTTTTTTTGGAGTTCAACGACCGCTTAGTGTTTACTTAAGTATGAGTTAAAAAAACAATTTTCTTATGTTTTATCGTGTTTAGATGTCGCATCATGTCTGTGAAGGTTACTAAAAAAACAGATTTTTAACCTGATATTTCAAGTGATTAGGTACCTACAATAACTGCGGTCGATGATCCCACAAAAAAAAAGCATCAAACTATTTTTTAATTTATTTTATCGTATAGATAACGATACCCACCGCGTCGATGGAGTAACGTAGCCAATTTCTAATAACCCTGTATATATTTTTTTACTCTTAAGGCGGTGAGAGCCGTAAAAACGTCGTTTTGTTTAGTGTTTTATTCGTAGATAACACGGATTTAAATTTTGAAAAAAATATATTACTTAGTTCAGACTTCCATCTACAAATTTCGGCCGTCCGATACACGATTACTTGCACTTTACTGCATCCAATTAAATCGCAAAGACAAGTCTAAATTATGATCTATATCTTATTTCATTTGATTTATATTAGGCTTTGAACAATAAAACTTATGCCATAATAAAGGTCGTAAAAAATGTAATTTATAACGGCTATCATAATTTGAAATATCAAAATATTTATATCACTAATTCCAATGTCAAGTGTTTTGCGCTCGCTCCGTGTCGTTTAGTCCCGAGCGGAACGTGATGGAGGTCGGACGTGTGCCAATTTTTCGAACCCGCCACCCCCGCTAACTTCTGTCACCGGCTGCGACCGGCACAAATTAACATGTGTTGAAAACAGTTGAATTTGAACGCTATGTCTACGTAAATAAAGACGTCACGCGCGCAAAAGCTTTATTGGTATTTATTTTTATCACGGCCTATGTTTACCAATCGCATCAAGTGTGTAAAACAGTTGAATTTGAACCCTACACTGGAGCTTATAAAGCCGCCTGACGCGCAAATTTTTGGTTCACTATTTTCAAATCTCAAATAGGTAGGTGCCACAGAATAAAGTTAGTACGGGTGGTTTTATAATGAATATCGGATAGGAAATGAGATTTCTTCATAACATCACGCCTGAATTCTTTCAAAGGGTTGGGCAGGGATGTTCAGAAAATAAGTAGGCCCTCAAATGTATTTTTCTGTATACCTACATAAATAAGATTTTTTTTTAAATTAAGTTTTTTTTCTAATTAGGTATCTTCTTATTTTTTTTTTGTATTTCAAGGTCAAAATGAAAATCCAAGATGGCGGCTGCAAAAATTTCCAATTTTTCGTCATGGGTGTCGTTTTCGTGATATTTTAGGTCGCTGAAAACGATAGTGGGGTCAAAATGAAAATCCAAGATGGCGGCTGCGAAAATTTCCTAATTTTTCGTCATGGGTGTCATTTTCGTGATATTTTAGGTCGCTGAAAACGATAGTGGGGTCAAAATCACTCACTTCACTAGATCACTTCATTAGATTTAAGCAAAGGAGCTGGTCCGGACGGCCTGCCCCCTTCTTTCTTTATAAACACTGCACAAACCATCTGTGTCCCGTTGCACATAATTTTTAATAAATGTCTCAGGGAAGGGATTTTCCCTTGTGTTTGGAAGAGGGCCTTCATCACGCCCATTTACAAAAGTGGTGACAGAGGAAACGTTGAGAATTATCGTCCCATATCTATCTTGTCCACCTTGTCTAAGCTTTTTGAGAGTCTAGTGCACAGCCATTTATTTCCACAGTTAAATCACCTTATTATACCTGAACAACATGGCTTTGTTAAATCCAAATCCACCACCACTAACTTAATCGTGTTTACGCAATTTTTGTTTGAAAACATGGATATGCGCAGGCAGGTTGATGCTGTATACACTGATTTTCGGAAAGCTTTTGACAGGGTGGACCACAAATTGCTTCTCGATAAAATCGCTTTCAATGGCATAAGAGGCAATTTGCTCAGATGGTTTGCTTCATATATATTTCATAGGACTCAAAAAGTTGTCATCAATGGATTCGAGTCTGATTATGTGGTCGTCGAGTCAGGTGTGCCTCAAGGATCAGTCTTAGGCCCATTGCTTTTTATCTTGTTTATAAACGACATAAAATCCTGCATAGTCAACTCTAAATTCCTAATGTACGCCGATGATATAAAAATCTATAAGGCTTGTGCGAGCTCTCAGGATTGTTTGCTATTACAAGATGACTTATACAGGCTTTCACAATACTGTCGGGTCAATAAACTTCATCTCAGTATTCCTAAGTGTCACTTCATTTCTTTTACTAAAAACAAAAATACTATTAACTTCCCATATACCTTGAATGACATACAGTTGACAAAAACTGAGTGCACACGAGATCTTGGCATACTACTTGATTGCAAATTACATTTAGACACCCATATCGACAACATAATTAACAAAGCCTTTCGAATGTATGGTTTTGTCATGCGGTCTTGTAATGACTTCAAAAAGCCTTCCACTTTTCTCTTCCTTTACAAAACTCTAGTCCGTTCTCAGTTGGAATACGCGGTGCCCATCTGGTGCCCGTATTATGATAAATATAAACAAGCAATAGAAATGGTTCAGAAAAAATTTCTTCGTGCCACGCACTACAAGTGCTTCCGTGCAAGGATTCCCTATGCAGATTTGCTAACGCGTTTTAAGATACTAAACTTGGATTCCAGACGTTCACTGATCATGGTTATGATGTTGTACGGTATATGTAATAACAAATTTAATTGTACTGAGCTCACGAATGGATTGTGTTATGTAGTACCTAGAACTGTTATTCGGCGAGAGGTGCGCGCACCTCAACTATTCTACACTGCGCGTTGTAGAACGAAGGCTGGGGTGCGAGCCCCTCTCCGCCGACTCTTAGATACCTATAACTCACAATTCATCGATTTTGATATTTTCGCGCTGTCACATTCAAAATTTAAAAGACTGGTTTCACAATCTCTTGCAAGTCGCCAATAAGACGGATGCTTATGTGATCCGCTTCCTTCGATTCGTCGGTTTATAGTGTTTTTCTTTTAAAATGTGTATTTTTTATTATTTTTTTTTTTTTCTTCTCATTTAGCATGCGTTCGTTGTCATACTCAAATGTCATTTCGTGGACAATAGTGTGGGTTATACGTTTTCTCGACTGTTAAATTACTACTTTGTAAATGTTGTACTGTATAACTGTTTTTTGTCCCAAATAAATAAAATAAAATAAAAATAAAATAAAATGAAAATCCAAGATGGCGGCTGCAAAAATTTCCTAATTTTTCGTCATGGGTGTCGTTTTCGTGATATTTTAGGTCGCTGAAAACGATAGTGGGGTCAAAATGAAAATCCAAGATGGCGGCTGCCAAAATTTCCTAATTTTCGGTCATGGATGTCATTTTCGTGATATTTTAGGTCGCTGAAAACGATAGTGGGGTCAAAATGAAAATCCAAGATGGCGGCTGCGAAAATTTCCTAATTTTTCGTCATGGGTGTCATTTTCGTGATATTTTAGGTCGCTGAAAACGATAGTGGGGTCAAAATGAAAATCCAAGATGGCGGCTGCAAAAATTTCCTAATTTTTCGTCATGGGTGTCGTTTTCGTGATATTTTAGGTCGCTGAAAACGATAGTGGGGTCAAAATGAAAATCCAAGATGGCGGCTGCCAAAATTTCCTAATTTTCGGTCATGGATGTCATTTTCGTGATATTTTAGGTCGCTGAAAACGATAGTGGGCTCAAAATGAAAATCCAAGATGGCGGCTGCGAAAATTTCCTAACTTTTCGTCATGGGTGTCATTTTCGTGATATTTTAGGTCGCTGAAAACGATAGTGGGGTCAAAATGAAAATCCAAGATGGCGGCTGCGAAAATTTCCTAATTTTTCGTCATGGGTGTCATTTTCGTGATATTTTAGGTCGCTGAAAACGATAGTGGGGTCAAAATGAAAATCCAAGATGGCGGCTGCGAAAATTTCCTACATTTCGGTCATGGATGTCATTTTCGTGATATTTTAGGTCGCTGAAAACGATAGTGAGGTCAAAATGAAAATCCAAGATGGCGGCTGCGAATATCCTAATTTTTCGTCATGGGTGTCATTTTCGTGATATTTTAGGTCGCTGAAAACGATAGTGGGGTCAAAATGAAAATCCAAGATGGCGGCTGCGAAAATTATCAAATTTTTCGACACAGGTGTCATTTTCGTGATATTTGAGGTCGCTGAAACCGATAGTGGGGTCAAAATGAAAATCCAAGATGGCGGCTGCGAAAATTTCCTAATTTTTCGTCATGGGTGTCATTTTCGTGATATTTTAGGTCGCTGAAAACGATAGCGGGGTCAAAATGAAAATCCAAGATGGCGGCTGTGAAAATTTCCAAATTTTTCGTCATGGGTGTCATTTTCGTGATATTTTAGGTCGCAGAAAACGATTGTGGGATCAAAATGAAAATCCAAGATGGCGGCTGCGAAAATTTCCTAATTTTTCGTCATGGGTGTCATTTTCGTGATATTTTAGGTCGCTGAAAACGATAGCGGGGTCAAAATGAAAATCCAAGATAGCGGCTACGAAAATTTCCTAACTTTTCATCATGGGTGTCATTTTCGTGATATTTTAGATCGCTGAAAACGATAGTCATTCATTTTGACCCCACTATCGTTTGCAGCGACCTCAAATATCACGAAAATGACACCCATGTCGAAAAATTAGAAAATTTTTGCAGCCGCCATCTTGGATTTTCATTTTGACCCCACTATCGTTTTCAGCGACCTCAAATATCACGAAAATGACACCCATGACGAAAAATTACGAAATTTTCGCAGCCGCCATCTTGGATTTTCATTTTGACCCCACTATCGCTTTCAGTGACCTAAAATATCACGAAAATGACACCCATGACGAAAAATTAGGAAATTTTCGCAGCCGCCATCTTGGATTCTCATTTTGACCCCACTATCGTTTTCAGCGACCTCAAATATCACGAAAATGATACCCATGACCGAAAATTAGGAAATTTTCGCAGCCGCCATCTTGGATTTTCATATTGGCCCCACTATCGTTTTCAGCGACCTCAAATATCACGAAAATGACACCAATGTTAAAAAATTTAAAAATTTTCGCAGCCGCCATCTTGGATTTTCATTTTGACCCCACTATCGCTTTCAGTGACCTAAAATATCACGAAAATGACACCCATGACGAAAAATTAGGAAATTTTCGCAGCCGCCATCTTGGATTCTCATTTTGACCCCACTATCGTTTTCAGCGACCTCAAATATCACGAAAATGATACCCATGACCGAAAATTAGGAAATTTTCGCAGCCGCCATCTTGGATTTTCATATTGGCCCCACTATCGTTTTCAGCGACCTCAAATATCACGAAAATGACACCCATGTTAAAAAATTTAAAAATTTTCGCAGCCGCCATCTTGGATTTTCATATTGACCCCACTATCGTTTTCAGCGACCTCAAATATCACGAAAATGACACCCATGACGAAAAATTAGAAAATTTTCGCAGCCGCCATCTTGGATTTTCATTTTGACCCCATTATCGTTTTCAGCGACCTCAAATATCACGAAATTGACGCCCATGTCGAAAAATTCGAAAATTTTTGCAGCCGCCATCTTGGATTTTCATTTTGACCGTAATCACATCCTCTCAAGAAAAAAAAAACTAGAGCGTAAGAAGTTATGCCCCTCCGTTTTTTTTTTTTTGTGTTGACATAACGAATAAAATAAAAAAAGAACTTTCCAAATCGGCTTCTAAATGACGGAGTACTGCAGTAACAAACATAAAAAAAAAAAAAATACAACTGAATTGATATTCTCCTCCGTTTTTGAAGTCGTTTAAAAATAACACATCATTGTTACGTTTAAAAATTAGCTGGACATCACTCACAATGCAGTCATTGGTGTCGTGGGGAATACTAGTTTCTGTCATTCCCGACGACACCACCAGTGGTGTCGTGGGGAATGAACGGTCATTTCGTGGTATTTAAGTTCGCTGAAAACGATAAAGGTCTCAAGCTAATTTCGACCTTATTGACATTTTACAAACCCTTTGTTTTTTTGGTCCAGAATACTCGGTAAATGATCTGGAAGCTGAATTTAACAAAAAAACATGAATGTCAATAAGGTCTAAATTCGCTTGACACCTCAGAAAGTGTCTAAATTATTATGCACATCATTTTTAGGGTGTCAAGCTAATTTCGACCTTATTGATATTTTACAAACCCTTTGTTTTTTTGGCCCAAGATACTTGGTAAATGATCTGGAAGCTGAATTTAACAAAAAAACATGAATGTCAATAAGGTCTAAATTCGCTTGACACCTCAGAAAGTGTCTAGATTATTATGCACATCATTTCTAGGGTGTCAAGCTAATTTCGACCTTATAGACATTTTACAAACCATTTGTTTTTTTGGTCCAAGATACTTGGTAAATGGTCTGGAAGCTAAATTTAACAAAAAAACATGAATGTCAATAAGGTCTAAATTGTTATGTAACACATCATTGTTATGTAGCTGGACATCACTAACAGCACAATACAGTCGGTGGTGTCGCATGGCGTGGGGAATAGTAGTTTCTGTCATTCCCCACGACAGCGACACCACTGAAAACGATACCACTGGGAAATGACAGAAACTACTATTCCCCACGCCATGCGACACCTTCGTAAAGTAAAATGGTGCGCGGCGCGTAGTTTTGAATCGTACGGGTAAAGGTCTTCGTGTCAGTCAGATTTTAAATCCACCTTATTCACGAAAATAAATATGTATAAGTAGTTATTTTTATTTATTTTAACTGTTCAAGTTTACAATGCATACCTAATCTGTCTAAAACTTTAAAAAATACTTACTAGAAAAATAAAACAAAATAAACTTGTATACTAATCAGTTCAAGTTTATCTACTGCATTGCTCTATTCTGTGACGCAACATAGTACCTACTCGAGTTCATGAACTCATGAGCGGTGCGCTTGGCGCGCGTTTCCCGCGCATCGTAATTTATTACGTATCGCTACTCCTTGCGGGGGCTGCGGTAAGCATTTAATACCTACGGCGCTTGCTTTCACCCCGCCTTAAGTCATAAAGTTCAAATCCTTTAACCACGTAAAACTCTAATACATAAAATTAAAAAGTTTATTTATCTACTCTCGTATACTCATTCTCATTCTGATTATGAATTCAAAAATAGTACCCTAATGACTATGCATGTACAACTGAAATAAAATTAAAAAGTTTATTATGATACAGAAGACAGAATTCGTAACAAGATAATGCTATAAAATAATCTTTTTAGGGTTCCGTACCAAAATGTTAAAAAAGGAACCCTTATGGTGTGACTCAGTATGTCTGTCTGTCTGTCACAGCCGGATATCTCAAGAACTACCAATGCTATCAACTTGAAATTTGGAACAGTTTTAAATAAAGTTTACCCAACTATTTTGCAAATAAGAAAGAAATAACAATATTTATATTTTTTTTGGAACAGGGACTGAAAGGGGGTCTTAAAAATTCAAAGTGGGCCTACTAGGGCATATCATATGAAAGAGCGCTGTTTGCACATTCTCAAACATTTTTTTATTTTTTTAGGCCGTATGCGGCCTAAAAAAAACTTTTCGGCTTTTGATGAAAAATTTAAATAAAAATACCGTTCCCCCCCCTTATCTCCGAAGTTTGCAAAGAAAAAAATCTGAAATTATTCTATGTGATAGAAGTTTATGTAAGTCCGACACGCTCTTAACTGTTTTTTTTTTATTAAGGCGAGTATTGCTACCAACTAGCGCCACTACTGAGAAAAAAAATAATAAGTCAGAGAGATAAGGAACATTTTGAAACGCCAAAAACGGCAAGGCTTCGAACCTCCTAGGTTCGAAGCCTTGCCGTTTAGATTAGACCGTGCCCAGATTAGAACAGAAACTCTTGGAACACCCCGATCTTTCACAGATGTTCTTAACAGACCCAGATATTTGAATAACTTCTGGAGGGAGGTGGGCTGGGTGGAATAACCCCCGAAGGCCGCCATGGCTCACGCACAATGGTCCACATGAAGGACTAAGTGCGGAAACCAAATCCTTAACATAGAACATAGAAGCCTTGCCGTTTTTGACATTGGTTTCTCTAGTTAGCGGCACTACTCGCCTTAAACACTACCACGACCTACTTGGTAGATAGGAGTTTTTGGCATTGGTTTCTCTAGTTAGCGGCACTACTCGCCTTAAACACTACCACTACCTACTTTGCAGATAGGAGTTTTTGGCATTGGTTTCTCTAGTTAGCGGCACTACTCGCCTTAAACACTACCACTACCTACTTGGTAGATAGGAGTTTTTGGCATTGGTTTCTCTAGTTAGCGGCACTACTCGCCTTAAACACTACCACTACCTACTTGGTAGATAGGAGTTTTTGGCATTGGTTTCTCTAGTTAGCGGCACTACTCGCCTTAAACACTACCACTACCTACTTGGTAGATAGGAGTTTTTGGCATTGGTTTCTCTAGTTAGCGGCACTACTCGCCTTAAACACTACCACTACCTACTTGGCAGATAGGAGTTTTTGGCATTGGTTTCTCTAGTTAGCGGCACTACTCGCCTTAAACGCTACCACTACCTACTTGGCAGATAGGAGTTTTTGGCATTGGTTTCTCTAGTTAGCGGCACTACTCGCCTTAAACGCTACCACTATACCTACTTGGCAGATAGGAGTTTTTGGCATTGGTTTCTCTAGTTAGCGGCACTACTCGCCTTAAACGCTACCACTACCTACTTGGCAGATAGGAGTTTTTGGCATTGGTTTCTCTAGTTAGCGGCACTACTCGCCTTAAACACTACCACTACCTACTTGGCAGATAGGAGTTTTTGGCATTGGTTTCTCTAGTTAGCGGCACTACTCGCCTTAAACACTACCACTACCTACTTGGTAGATAGGAGTTTTCAATTCGATTTTTATCATTGTATATGGGGACCGCACTAGGATGAGCCCGGTTGGTCGATTATAGCTCCGTACCTATAGTAACGTAATCCACGTCACAATGGTTTTCTTTCCCTTTTTCGCAACTCTTTATATCCTGTGATAGTTTCGGAGAAATTTTTGTGTTTGTTTACTTTTTGCTAACTTTCGTTTTTTATTTATAAGTAGGTAACTAAGTACCTATTGCAAGAGTATAGATAAAGTAGTATATGAAACTGCAGCCCCTAATACCCGTCATTATTAAAATTCATAAACTACGAGTACTATTATAATTTATAACACACTTTCTCTACCAAAATAATGATTTAAAATAACTTTTTTTCCATTATAGCACTGCACAACCAATAATTTCATAGATTTTAGTTGCAGTCGATAAATAATAGTATATTTTGATACAAGTGGAGAACGTTTGTTATTGCATTCTAGGTGGAATTAAAACCCCCGATCCGTAGGTGAGTTGTTTTTGAGCCGAGAACTGCAATAACAAATGTTCACGTGTATCAAACGACGTTTTTCAATACACTTTTGAAGAAATAAAATAAAATAACGTAAAATATTTTGTCATGAATTAATAGGAAACTACGATTTAAATTTTCTTTTTTTTCCGCGGTTTGCTTTCGCCAGGTTGAAAGAGAAGCAAAGGTATAAAGGCGATAAACAGCCTAATATGAAAAATAGAAAATTCAAATATTTTTGAGATTAGAACACAAATAAATGTTAATTTGTTCATAAACGTTTTTTTATTGTAATTATCATGGTTTTTGATAATATTCTATACATAGAGAAACAATTTTTAAATATTCAATAAATATTAAGGCCTCAAATATCTCTTTGCCGAGATTTAAAAAAAAAAGTCACCTCCGAATAGAGAGTTGTGAATAGAGGCATTGAACCAATTTGGACTAAGTATAGGTATAAGTTATGTGTGGCAATTTTTATTCCCGCACACGGGTGGGAAAATGAAAAATCACACGCGTGCGACATACATTGCATTGTGAACCTAATCGTAGTGCGATATGAACCAGTTTTCAAGGAAGTGTATTGAAAAATAAATAACCAGCGTTCTTCTCCAACTGTATCAACTACTAAAGTGTCCTCAACAAAAAACATAAAATAGCAGCACGATCTCAAAGCCTGCTCAGCACCGCTCATTCCATCGTGATAATACCACCAAGGGCCTTATCTCCTGTAATGAACCGGCCACATACTGCAAAGGAGTTCTCTATAAAAAAAAATCATTACATGACACAAAGCCCCGTTCAGACGCATGGCCTTTGAAAAACCTCCTTTCAGACGAGTACTCAGGTTTTTGAGGGAAAAATTCTTTCCAATTTTTTTGTAAATTTGTTCGTGGCTAGTTTTAATTTGGAGCTTGTATGGCGTGTGGTTCGTCCTTTATGGTATTAGTGTAAAGAAGTTATGGTCGAATTGTTGTGAGTTTTAAAATATTATAAGCTTTTTTAGAAATTAAATGAAATTGTTTATTTTGTAAATAGGATATCGATATCGGCCGAAATCACTTTTAGACATCATATTTAATCATTATGCTAGATGGAATCATTCCTTGGAGGAGCTCGTGGCTAAGTAATAACAGCCGCACGGGTCGATCCGTCAGGTTAAGCTACGCTTGCCGGGGTTGGTCAGTGGATGGGTGACCATCTTTACATATCGAGATTCCTCCGTGCCTCGGAAAGCACGTTAAGCCGTTGGTCCCGGCTGTTATTCGTGGATCTTTGACAGTCGTTACGGGTCGTCAGAAGCCCGAAAGTCTGACAACCAGTCTTACCAAGGGGTATCGTATTACCCAGTTACTGGGTTGTGGAGGTCAGACAGGCAGTCGCTCCATGTAAAATACTGGTATTCAGCTGCATCCGGTTAGACTGGAAGCCGACCCCAACATAGTTGGGAAAAGGCTAGGCAGATTGATTGAGATGGAATCATTCCTTAGCTTCATTCAATTCTATCTAAATTTAATCTCATATTTAAAATTGTTTTTAATCATTTTTTCTATTACATTGTTCTCACATGTAGAAGCAACAAGAATATTGTACTCAGGATGTTGTGTCTTGATTTAAAAGAGGTGCCCGTGGAGTTTCTTGTCTGTTCTTCTCCATAGAGATCTACGTTTTGGAATTGGGGAACTAGCTTCAAATTTCTGACTAACTGACCGACTCTTTGACAATTCAAAAGTGCCTGTAATTGGTTTAATTGAAATGAATGCTTTGAGTTTTTAAGGTTAGTAAAATTATTTTGTCACCGAAAAGAAATCACATTCTTGAAAGTTTTAACATGATCGAAGACTGGAAATAGCAGTCTCCTTGCCTAGAAGGACAAATATACAACAACTAGCCGTTGCCCGTGGCTTCGCCCGCGTGGATGTCGTAAATTATCCCACGGGAACCTTCTACCGGAATAAAAACTATCCTATGTCTTAATCCAGGTTATAAACTAACTGTGTACCAAATTTCATTCAAATCCGTTCAGCCGTTTTTGCGTGATTGAGTAACAAACATCCAAACATATAAACTTTCACATTTATAATAATAGGTCTTTACCTATGTAATTGGAGATTCTACAAACGGCATTTTCAGACTTAAATATCTGTGGATTGGCGCGCAATTAGAAATTCAAATAAATTTTATTCGAAAGCCGTGTTAATTTAATTTCAAATTCAGTCATTTGTTTTTTGTTTTTGTGAAATTGTGGTAGTTTTTGTCGCTATGGATAAACTGAAAATTCGTACAATTTTCGAATATGAGTTCCAACGTGGCAATAACGCTGCGCAAACAACACGAAACATTAACGACGTGTACGGGCCTAACACTGCTTGCATAAACACGGTCCATTATTGGTTCAATCGTTTTAAATCTGGAAATTTTGAGTTGAAGAACGAGCCCGGTCGGCCGGTAACCATTGTCGACATGATGAATTGAAGGCGACAGTGGAAGCGGATCCAACTCAATCTACGGCTGAGCTTTCTGCAGGCCTTGGAGTTAGTGTCAAAATCACATTGAAGCACTTGCGGCAAATCGGAAAGATAAAAAAGCTAGACAAGTGGGTGCCACACGAACTAAGCGACCAACAGCGAGACTTACGCGTCGCAGCATGTATAGCACTACTGAATCGGCATAGAATCGAGGGAATTCTAAATCGAATTGTTACCTGCAATGAAAAGTGGATCCCGTACGACAACCGTAGTAAGCGTTCGTCTCAGTGGGTGGACCCGGGTTGAGCACCTAATCAGTGCGCTAAAAAAAAAGATTACTCATAGGAAGATGATGGTGACTGGTGGACCAGTGCTGGACTTATTCACCACAGCTTCTTACCGAATGGCACAACAGTGACGGCAGATGTCTATTGCCAAGAATTGCAAACAATGATGGAGAAGCTCGCAATTCAACAGCCAAGACTGGTCAATCGCTCTTCCCCATTGCTCCTCCACGACAACGCGCAAGTTCACACTTCACGACAGACCATTGCAAAGCTACAAGAGTTACAGCTGGAAGCTCTCCGTGACCCACCGTACTCACCGGACCTTGCCCCAACAGATTTCTACTTTTTTCAAAATTTAGCCATTTTTTTAAGTGGCAAAAAATTCAACACCCGAGAGGCAGTACAAAACACTTTCGCTTTTTTTTTTTTTTTTTTTTTTTGAGGGTGGGAAATCATCAAATAACTTCTCCCGCTCTGGGTGGAGCGGGAGGGCGTGTCAGACTTTTACTGACTAAAACCCACCCGTGTTCCTTCAGTTGCCTATGCCAGGGCCGCGGTAACCCTTTCAGACAACCCGCGACCCCAGCGGCGTCGGCCCTATTGGGCCCCGTCACTTGCTGACATCTCTTTGAGGCGCGCGTGGAACACGACGCGCCGTCGACTCGGGCCTGGTCCTTACCGGACGGCGAGCTACCCGCTGCTCACCGTCCGCAGGCCCGCGCCTACGGTGGCCGGAAATCGCCCCGCGATTCCCGCCGCCCAGGGCGTCTCCTGCGGCGACTGAGGGCGTGAGGCTGCCTCTCCCTCACGCGTTCCGCCTCCTCCTTCGCGAGCATCACTGCTTCGCAGAAGGAGGTGACGGCTTCCCATGCACTCTCGCTCCGCACCATGGCCTGGACCAGGCTCGGACGCGAGAGATCGCCGCCGCCGATCGCCTCCGTGAGAACACGGCGGTGCTCTGCCCAAGCCGGGCAGACCTCCACTGTATGCTCCACCGTGTCCTCCGGGCGATCTACACAATGGAAACACCCGGGCGTTTCCTCCCGCCTTATGCGAAACAGGAACCTCCCGAAACAACCGTGTCCGGTGAGGACCTGCGTCAGGCGGAAGGTGAGGACGCCGTGGCGCCTCTCTAACCACTCCTCAAAGAGGGGACTTATCGCCGCTATGTGGCGTGCCCAGCGCTGGGTTGCGACAGTCGCGCTCTCCATGCCGCCATGAGATCCCGCCGGAGCTCTGTCCGCTGTACCGTGATTTCTCGCGGCAGCGGAGTTACGCCCCGGCGCTTCGCCTCCTCGCGCCACTCCCACACCCCGCCGTGGGATCTGGAGGCAAAGGTCCTCGCGCACGCGAGGACCTTTGCCTCCAGATCCCACGGCGGCAATCCGGCAAGGAGGCTCGCCGCCTCCCGGGAGACCGTGCGGTATCCCCGGACTAGCCGGATGGCCATGACCCTCTGGGACGCGTTCAACCTGCCGGCTGGTCCCAGCCTTAGGGAACGCGCCCACACCGGTGCTCCGTAAAGGGCCATGGACCGCACGACCCCCGCGTAGAGCCTCCGGCAGGAGGCGTTTGGACCCCCCAGATTGGGCAGGAGCCGCCTCAAGGCAGCCCCAGCCCGTGCCAGTCTGGGAGCCAAACGTCGGAAGTGCTCCACGAAGTTCCACCGGCTGTCGAGGACGAGTCCCAGGTACTTCATCGTCGACCCGACTCCGATGTGAACCCCTCCCACCGTTATTTCGGAACCCGACGGTGGCGCATTCCGAGGACCATGAAAACACATGGCCTCGGACTTGTGCAAGGCCACCTCGAGTCCCAACTGCCGGATCCTCTCCACGACTATCGCAACCCCGCGTGTCGCTAGTTCAGCCGCCGCCTGGTGCGACCTCCCCTGCGCCAGGACCAGCGTGTCGTCAGCGTAACATACAACGCTGACGCCGCTTGGGAGGTCGGCGCGCAGCACCCAGTCGTAACCGATGTCCCACAGATGCGGCCCGAAGACCGATCCCTGTGGGACACCGCACGACATCTCTCGCCGGTTCCACTCTCCCTGATGACCGGGGTAGATGACGGCCCTGTCCGTCAGATAGGCCTCGACCACTCGACAGAGGTAGGTCGGCATCCGGTGATACCGCAATGCCTCCCTGATGCAACTCCAGGGCAGGGTATTAAAGGCGTTGGCGATGTCTAGGGACACCGCCAAGACGACCCCACCCCGGGCCACTGCATCCCCCGTCGTGAGGGCTCGCACGCGCATGATGGCGTCCACCGTAGAGCGCCCCTTGCGGAAACCAAACTGAGTCTCCGCCAAATCCGGCCCCTCCTGCACCAGCCACCCGACGAGGCGGTCTGCAATTACTCTTTCAAAGAGCTTGCCCACCTCGTCGAGCAGCACGATGGGCCGGTAAGCGGACGGAGAGTCCGCAGGGCGCCCCGGCTTCTTAATGAGGACCAGTTTCCCCGTCTTCCAGCGAAGTGGGAACTGGCCCCTCTCCAAGCATGCGCTTAGGAGCCCCCCTAGTCGAGGCCCGAGAGCCCCAAAGGCCAGAACCCAGGCTCTTCCAGGTAAGCCGTCGGGTCCTGGGGCGGTATTTTTGGCACTGAGCCTACGTACCGCCGCTCTCAACTCTACCTCGGTCACTTCCGGAGCATCAACGTCGTCGTCGGTGTCGTGGTCCGCAGCGGGCACCGCATGAGGCGGAGCCATAGGCGGGGGAGTATGTTCCCCTCGCGAAGGGAACAGAGCGCTCACCACGTCCTCCACGAGCTCGGGCCGGAGACTCTGCGTCAGCGGGGGCGCCCATGGGCGGAGTTTCTCCCGCACCAACTTGTAGGGGCGCCCCCATGGGTCTCTGTTCAGAGTCTCCAGCGACTCCTCGCGGCCCAGATCCCTGGACCGCAAGATCTCCGCTCGGAGGGCGGTCTTCGCCGCTCTGTACCCCTCGTACAGCTCCGCCTGAATGGCTTCCGTATCCGGAGGGCGGATACGGAGCCTGCGGTGCCTGGTGTACAGGCGTCGCGCGGCGACGCACGCCTCGCGCAGAGCCGTCAGTTCCGGCGACCACCAATACACCCGGCGAAAGGCGCGACTGGGCTGGACCCGGGGCATTGCCACGTCGCACACCTCGGACATGGCCTCCCGGAACCACTCCGCCTCGTCGTTGATGTCGGCAGGCCTGTCCGGTGGTGACACCCAGGCCTGCACGATCGAGGCTTCCAGGAGGAGCTCCCGGTCCAGCTTCTTCAGCGCCCACCGCGGACCACTCGGGGCCTGTCGGACCGGCGCGCTCGAGGTATGGGCGGAGACGTCAAACCGGATGTACCGGTGATCGGAGTAGGTCTCCACCCCCTCCATGACGCGCCAGTCAACCACGTGCGGCAACAGAGCGGGGCTGGCGAACGAGATGTCCACCACCGACTCGCCCCGCATCCGCACACACGTGGGGACAGAACCCCGGTTTAGGACGACCAGGCCTGTCTCCAGAGCCCAGTCCTCCACCATCCTGCCCCGTGTGTCCGTACACCGGGAACCCCAAGCCACATTCATGGCGTTGAAGTCCCCGAGGACAAGCACGGGAAGGGAACGAAACCCGACGACGACGGTTTTCAACTCCGCAAGGGAGTTGTGGAACGTCGCGGTAGGACACGCCCTTCTTCTCCGCTTCCAGCTGTAGTGTGATCACTACAGCTGCGGACTTTGGGGCGCGCAACCTCGCCGCGACGCTTCTCTCCTTGCGCCGACGCCGCCTCTCCTTCCGCTTGGCCGCCCTTGCCGCCTTGCCCTCCTTCTTCTTCTCCCCGGCTACCTGCCATTCGGCGTCAGCCGGAGGAGATTTAGAAGGCGGGGGCGGCCGCGTCGTCGTTGCCGCCACAGCCGGGGCCTTCTCAGGCGCCTTAGCGGGCGCCTTCGCAGGCGCCTTAACAGGCGCCTTTGCAGCGGCGGCCCCGCCCTTCGCCTGCCCCGCTGACCCAGGTTTGGGCGTAGCAGCCGTGGCGGCGTACGATGCCGCCTTTGGCTGGCCCGAGGCCTGCCGGATCGCCGCTAGCGGGGGCCGGAGGACAATGCCCTCCAGGACCGAGAACCGGCTGTTGAAGGCAGCCAGCTCCTTCCGCACCAGGGTCAGTAGCCTCTCCTCTGCGGGCCCGAGCCCGCTCTGCCCCTGCTGCGCCCCCTCTTGCGGCACCTTCTGAGGGCCAGCATCACGGAGCCTGGCCAGGTCCGCTCGGAGCTCCTCATTCTCCTTTCGGAGAAGCTCCATGGCGGCTGTCAAGCGGGCGACCTCCGCCCGCATTTCCGACATACCGTCCGGCGGAGGCCCTTGGAGCAGGACCTCCGCTGCCGCCATAATGGAGGCCTTGGCTGCAGGTATGGCCTTGTCTTTGGAAGATTGTTTCTTTTTCAAGGACACACACTTGACTGCAGCAGCCACGACCTCCGCAAACCTGGCCCGCTCCGAATTGAAGTCACCAGCGGCGTCCGACTCATCGCCAGACGCCTCCCTAGTGCTCCCTCCGGCCGAGCCGACTGAGTCTTCCTCCTGCGTGTTTGGCCGGCTCTTACTCTTTTTCCGGGTCCATCCTAGGCCCCGGCGAGCACATTTAGGAGCCGAGCCCCTTCCGCCGTCCGAGGAAGACCCCTGGCCATCCCCCGGTCCAACCTCCACGTTCCGCTTCACGAATGCCTTCCTACCAGCGGCCGCCACCAATACGCACTCCGGGCTCTTAAAAGAGCCTTTCGTGCCCTTCGCTCCCGATGCGGCGTCGGACTCCGACCCCGCATCACTCCTCTCCTTCTCCTCTTCTCGTCGGTTTTTGTTTTTTTAAATTGGTTCCATTGTTGTTCCCACGAGTAAAAAACATTCTGTACTTGCTCAAAAAATAAGTGGTTCGCACTAGCGGCTAATTAAGCTACCCATTAACCAAGCTTACAACCTCCCTCACGGTGCGCCGCCGCTTGGAGATTTGGGGTGATTTTTTATAGAGGTTTTCTACCTCGCGGTCCGGGCGGTTAAGCCAAGACCCTCGACCCCCGTCAAAAGTCAGAGACATGACCTTGAACGATCTTCGGGGCTACGAGACTAACGGTGGCAGAAGGAAATGACGAAATGAAAATGGAAATGATGATGGGAATGATGATGGTGGATGATGGGATGGGAATGATGATGTGGTGAATGATGAATGGTGTATGGTAGCGGGGATGATGATGATTGATGGTGGATGATGGGATGGGAATGATGATGTGGTGAATGATGAATGGTGTATGGTGGCGGGGATGATGATGATTGATGGTGGATGAATGGCTTCCTTCTGCCTGCCCGGCGGCAGGGTTAGTGCACACCGAGCCCGTTCTTACTCCGCCGCTGTGCGTCTCTGCTTAGAGCAGAGGGACACACGTTGGAGCGTTCCTCCGACAGGATATTGGCATACGGGCAACGAAACCCCTTAGGCACTTGTGCCTAAGGGGAACCATTGCCCGCACCCCAGGGTGCACCGTCCCGAAGACTGGCCTTCCCCACGGACGTATCCGTAAGGGAACTCCAGCCCACGGACACTCGGGGAGGTTTCCTGTCACCGCACCCCAAAACGCTTTCGCTGACTTCATCGCCTCCCATCCGGCAGACTTCTACAGTAAAAGAATAAACAAACTGCCATCAAAATGGCAAAATTGTATACATAATTTGTGCCAGTACTTTGATTAGCTGAAATAACTCAAACTCAAACTCTTTATTGCATTCATTAGCAACTAGATTAGCGTGGAGATTAGCTGAAATAATAAAATTACGAAAATATTTACATTTTAAAATTTCATACAAATCTCCAATTTCATAGGTAAAGACCTGATATTACTAGGATCAGTAGAATAGGATAGTAGGATAGGCAAGAAACAACAAAACTAACAACCAACTAACTTCAATACAACTTTAATTCTTCAACTATTCACCTGATCACAATAAAACTAACGCCTTTCAACTCCCAACAGCCGGAACTGAAGTTAACTGAACCTTCCTCCATAAAAAGAAATAAAGACGTTTCTAGAACGTATCAAATCGAACCACGTGAATACGGCTAGTAAATCTTGCGGGCAAATGAACACGTCGATGCAACGATCGGATGCGATACATCTCCGGGCTGAGACGGCCGGCCGGCATAAATTGTACGCAGACGCGGCAACCGATGCGGGACAAATTTATTGTTACGAGTTCGTGTTTAGATTGTGTCGATCGTGTGTGGATTTTATTTTAGGTAAGCTGGTTTATTGAGGGTGGTTCGTATGTTGGGCGTTTTAAGGCGAAGTGCTAAGTTTTGATAAGTTCTTTAAGACGACAATAAACGACTTTTAGTGATTTTAAACTGAAGATCACGTCTAAACGAATAGTGTTAACCCCTCAAGTGTCTGAGTTTGGCTAATTTTAGACCCAAAACCCCAGCGAGTGGGGAGGGTGGGGGTTTAGTTGCGAACCCCATAGGTTCACAACTACTGATGATGATATGTTTTCAATCAATCAATCAATCAATCAAAAGTTTATTGTGGATCATAGGTATGTATAGTACAGTTCTTAAATATTTGAAAATTTTGATCAGCTATGTCCCGCCCGTAGGGCATACAATAATAATAATTACATTTAAACAAGCTAATATATTAACATTGTTACAAATTATATATATATATTTTTTTAAATTTAACACAATAATTGCAAAAATTAAAAAAAAAAAAACCAAAAGGGAACACATTAATGGAGATGTCAAATTCAAATTATTATATAGAAAATAAAATTAATTGCATATATAAGGTTAAAAAAAAAATTAAAAAGGATAACAAATTAAAATTGGTAGGATGTCAAATTATACACATAAAATTCAAAAAATAAAATTAATCACAACAAACCAAAATAATAAATCACAAAAACCATAATATAAAATAAAAATAGATTATAGTGCATAATACATTATGGTTATTGAACACATCACGACTGGGTGGGACTATATTTTAGCAAAGATTTGTCGGATAGAAATTCTTTTACAGAGTAATAACTTTTGTTTACTAGCAGATCATGGAGAGTCCTTTTAAAATTCTCATTTTTCATAATTGTTCTGATAGGCGCCGGTATATTGTTAAAGATGCGAGAAGCTGAACAAAAGATGCTCTCATGCATTAGGTGCGTTTTACTGGCTGGTGTGCGTAGTTTATCCTTACGCCGTATACGCGTGTAGTAATTGAACATGTCGATATTGTTTTTAACAAATACTGCTGCCTCAAGTATATAGATGCATGGTAGTGTTAATAATTTATTGTTTTTAAAAAATGGCTTACAGGAGTCAGTTTCACATAAGTTGAATATAGCCCTGATGCAGCGTTTTTGAGCAATGAAAGCGCGCTCTTTTTCCGTACTGTTGCCCCAAAATATTACACCATATCGGAGAATAGAGCCAACGTAACCATGGTAAGCTGCTAGCAAAGTACTCCGATTTGCTATTTTCCCTAATCTATATAATGCATATGAAAATTGTCCCAGCTTTTTGCAAACGTGCTCAATATGAGATTTCCAGTTAAGTTTGTGGTCAATATGTAGTCCTAGAAATTTCGTTACTTCTGTTTCCTCAATGTCACTATCTAAGTAATGAATTTTTAAAGCACCTGTACGTCGGGTTCGTATTTTAAAATTCATTATTTTAGTTTTATCAATATTAATCATTAAATTATTTACTCTAAGCCAGTCTATAATCAATAATATTGTTTGGTTAATGTCAGATTCTAAATCAGTTGAATTATCATTAGCAAATAAAACGGTGCTATCATCAGCAAACAGTGTAATGTCATGAGTTGTTACCGAAGGCATGTCATTTATATAGATGAGAAAGAACAGAGGGCCAACAATAGTCCCTTGAGGAACACCGAATTCAACTATTCTAGATTCAGATACATATAGTTCTTCTGTTTTAGTAATAAGATTTATCCTCCTTACTTCTGTGAATTGTTGTCTGTCGCTAAGGTATGATTCAATGAGTTTGTACACATTTCCTCTTACACCATATACATACAATTTCCTTAAGAGGATTTTGTGATCGACACGATCGAAAGCTTTCGACATGTCCATGTATAATGCGACAGCTGACAACCCTTTATCCAAGTTAACCATTACCTTCTGTAAGAAGTTATAGACTGCTACATTCATGGATTTGTTTTTTCTGAAACCATATTGATTGGGCGCTAAGATGTTTTTTGCCTCAAAGAAATTATAAAGACAGTTAAACATCACCTTTTCAAAGATTTTCCCAAAAATAGGTATTAATGCAATGGGCCTGTAATTACTTATGTTAGTTTTGTCTCCTTTTTTCAACACTGGCTTGATAACCGATATTTTTAGTTTTTCTGGGAAAGTGCCTTCTTCTATACATAGATTGATAATGAAGCTAAGTGGTTCAGATATAATATGGGCTACATCTTTAACAATATTTGTCGTAATATTATCATAACCGACACTATTTTTATTTTTTAGAGCAATTATTATTTTGTTAATGTCATCAGGTATAGTCGGTAACATAAAGATTGAATCGGAATTATATGTCAATTTATTGGATGATTCTTGGGGAACACTAGTATTATTTTTGTTGATGTCAAGAAAGAAGTCATTAAACGAATTAGCAATGTCTTGAGGATTATTAATGGTTACGTCATTTATAATTAATTGAGCCACACCTTCATTTGGATACTTCCCTTTGATGTCATTTATTACTTTCCAGGTAGCTTTGTTTTTATTTAGAGCAGATTTAATAAAGTGGTCGTTTTGAGATTTTTTAGTAAGCCTAATTATAGTTTTATATCTCTTTGCATATGCTTTGAAAGCAGTTTTAGTGGTTTGATTTGGATTATGCCTATATTGCCACAGTAGTTGACATTTACGTTTGCTACATATTTTTAATCCACGTGAAATCCATTTCGGTCTTCCATCGAATGATGTTTTTTTACGTTTATATTAGGTGTAAAAAAATTAACTGCAAGAACTTCGTCCACATACTCGACATTGAAAAACAAACACATTACAAAAAAAAATTTTCGCGGATTCGCGAAAAAAAAATCAGCTGTTCAATACATTTATGTTCGCATAATTCGTCAAAATGTACTGAACAGCTGATTTTTTTTTCGCGATTTCAGGTTTGGTCCCATAGTAAAAGTTGTTCATAATGATGAGTACAATGACCCCTTAAGAGGTTGTGGGTTATTTATTTTACACCTTGTATATTATGTGATCTAAGCTTATATACCTATTATGTAAAGTTTTGTCCTTTTGCACACTTTGGGTGCATTTGACACGCGGGTGGGAGAGGGGGTTAGCTACGAACTCCATAGGTTCACAAGTAATGATGATGATTGGTTTTCCATCGGATGATGTTTTTTCACATTTATATATATGTGATATAAGTTTATATACCTAACAAAAAAAGGTGAAGGGGAATGGACGTCGAAATATAAATGAACCTCCTCTTCTTGTATCAATGTTTTAATGAGACATTTTGAGACGCGTACATTTATGCGCGGGCACAGAATATCTATATATATTGAAATGATGACAACGAGTGATCGCTAGCGCGACCGGATGCGTAGTGTCGAGGCGGCGGGTGCTCCATCGCGGGCGCCGAGCGCCCCGCGCACCGCACCCCCGCTGCCGTCGTAGTGGTGTACCGCGCGCGCTGTGACACGCGGTACGATACGGTTTTCTTGCTTCTTTAATGATGCACACGATGGCGTGCACATACTCCGCGGCGTTGAAGCTTCTTCAACTGTCATGGTGTCGTGGGCAACAGACACATTTTGTGGACGGCCCGTTTTAGAAGACCTTTGTTGGTGTGGACGTCCGCAACTCGAACAATCCCATCTTTGCCCGAGTATACTTTCATCACGCGCCCCATGCGCCAGTCAAGAGGCATCAGGTTGTCCTCTCGTAGCACGACCAGGTCGCCGACTTGAAGTGATGGTTGATCTCTCCTCCATTTAGTCCTGTTCTGCAATTCTGCCATGAACTCCTGGCGCCAACGTGCCCAAAATTGCTGTCGAATCTGCTCTATGCGCTGGTATCTGTTCGGCCTAATGCAGTTCATTGGTAACGACGGCACAGACATCAACGGGCGGCCTATAAGGAAGTGCCCAGGAGTCAAGGGATTAGTGTCAGTTGGATCAGAAGAAAGAGGAGAAATGGGTCGGGAGTTAAGGATAGCTTCAATTTGCGCAAAAAGCGTCCCTAACTCTTCAAATGTAAGGGAGGCACTACCAGCAACGCGTTTCAAATGATATTTAGCGGACTTAACGCCAGCCTCCCATATTCCACCAAAGTGTGGTGAGTAGGCTGGACAAAACATAAATTTTATTTCTTCATTTGACGCGAAATCTGAGACTGATTGACGGCTGGCTTTAATAACTCTCCCCAACTCATTGTTTGCCCCTACAAAATTTTTTCCATTGTCGCAATAAATCGCGCAAGGCTTGCCGCGACGTGATACAAACCTGCGTAAACATGATATAAATGCTTCAGTGGTTAAGTCACTGACAACTTCAAGATGTAGAGCTTTAGTGGCTAGGCATACAAAAACGCAGAGGTAGGGTTTAGTAACGCGGTTACCTCGACCCTTTTTAGAGGATATCATAAATGGTCCCGCAAAGTCGATCCCACATGTACCAAACGGGAAACCTGGATTAACTCTCACACTAGGTAAGTCTCCCATTAACGGCTGTATCGGCTGACCTCGCAACCGAGTACAAACAACACAAGTCCTAACAATAGAGCGAGCCAAGTTTCTGCCACCCAGTGGCCAAAACCTCTCACGAACAGAGGACAAGAGTAACTGGGGACCTGCGTGAAATAATCTAAAATGTTCACAGCGCATTATAAGCCTAGTTAAATGTTGCTTAGCGTCTAATAGAATTGGATGTATCTTATCATAATTACAATCCGACTTATTTATCCTACCTCCTACTCTAATTAAGCCATTATTATCACAAAATGGATTTAAAGGCAGCAATTTGCTTTTGTGATGTAAAGCCTTACCATACTTTATTATTTTAATATCCTTTGCAAATGACTCTAGCTGACTAAACTTTAATAATAATGTTGATGAGCGATCAAGTTCCTCAGTTAGCAAACATCCTAATACTTTAACAGTATTCTTTTTACAGTTATGTATAAAACGCAAAACGTAAGCAAAACATCTTTTTATTCTTATATAACTAGAATATTTATCGAATTGAATAAATGACTTACTATTATCTAATGTTTCATCAACAGCAATAAGTACCTTTGTTTCGGGTAAGTTATTAAGGCTAAGCTGTGGCTGGGTAAATGAAATGAAATGAAATGAAATGAAATGAAATGAAATGAAATTGTTTATTCTGTAAATAGGATATCGAAATCACTTTTACACGTCATATTTTTTTTAATAAGCTAGATGAAGTCGACATTTCCTATCTGACTACCCTGAGAAGAAATGGCGAAACAAACTCAGGGGTCAAAGTCTCTTTTAAAGTCCAGACATAATCTTGGTCAGATCATGTGAGGACCATGTAGATCAATGTCTGAAATGGTCTTTTGAGGAAAGAACCATAAAAATTTGAGTGGACCTGTCCAGTCAGTGCAAGCATTTGTCAACAATCGTGTAGCTCAACTCAAGGATTTAAGGAGCTCAATAACTCGACGAACAATACCAAAGAAAGGACATTTGGGGAGGTCGCATAAAGTACTTACTCAAAAAATGTCAGACCATCAATAAAACTAAAAAAGAAAAAAAAAAAAAAAGATCCACATAGTGCTCACATTTACAATAATTAAAGAAAAAAATATATTATTATTTTAAACAAAGGTTTGTCATTTTGCATAATATAATGATTTTGGTATTACATATAGGTAATACAAGGTTGAGCGAATAGCTCAAACCCAAGCTTTTTTGTCTTCTAAATAATCGGAAATTTTATAGTAGCCCTTTTTACAAAGTTTGGTTTTAATACAGCTTTTAAATCGTTTAATGGGCAAGTTTCGAATTTCAACGGGAAGTTTGTTGTAAAAGCATATACATTGACCCATGAACGAGTTGCCTACTCTGTGGAGACGAGTGCGATGGACAGCAAGATTGTGTTTATTCCTAGTATTTAAACTATGAATATCGGACATCTTCTTAAAATTGGATATATTTTTGTGTACATACAATAGATTATCAAATATATATTGAGAGGCTACAGTCAGAATATTTATTTCCTTGAACTTCTCTCGAAGAGAATCCCTTGGACCTAGATTGTAAATGGCTCGAACAGCCCTTTTCTGTAAAACAAAGATAGTATTAATGCCCGCACAGGTTCCCCAGAGAAGAATCCCATAAGACATAAGGCTATGAAAATAACTAAAATAAACAATTCTGGCTGTATCCACATCAGTTATCTGTCGAATTTTTTTGACAGCGTAGGCGGCCGAACTAAGCCTTCCTGACAATTTTTCTATGTGTGGGCCCCATTGCAATTTACCGTCAATGGTTATTCCAAGGAAAACTGTCGACTCAACAGGGTCCAACTCCATTCCATTAAGTTGAACATTGGCAGTTAGCTGCCTGACATTTGGCGTTGAGAATTTAATGAGTTTAGTCTTTTTTTCATTCAGGAGAAGATTATTTACATTAAACCAATGGACAACTCTAGAGAGTGCATCGTTAACTTGTTCAAAGTTGACTAACTGACGTTTGATTTTAAAAATGAGGGATGTGTCATCTGCGAATAATACAATCTTGTGATTGTCCCTTATGTGATAAGGTAAGTCATTTATATAAATAAGAAACAAGAAAGGACCCAGAATTGAACCCTGTGGAACGCCCATAGTGACCGCAGATCCTGCAGATCTCTTGCCATTAACATCTACCCTTTGAATTCTGTTGTTCAGATAAGAAGTCAGAAGGTCGAGAGCCCTGTCCCTTATACCATAGTGGTACAGCTTCCTGATGAGTGTATCATGATTTACGCAATCGAACGCCTTAGACAAGTCACAGAAAATGCCAAGAGCATCCTGCGACTCCTCCCAGGCCTCGAATATGCTCTTCAGTAATTCCACGCCCGCGTCTGTAGTTGAACGACCCTTTGTAAAACCAAACTGTTTCAGATGAAGTAAATTATGTGTATTGAAATGGCCTAACATTTGTTTTAAAATTAGTTTTTCAAAGATTTTGCTCAATGTTGGTAATATCGAAATAGGTCGAAAATTAGTGGGATCAGTCGTGCTGCCAGATTTGAACAGTGGAATCACTTTGCTAAGTTTCATTAGATCAGGAAATACACCAGATGCAATACAAGAGTTAAAAACAATTGATAAAAAGGGTGCAATAATATCAATTATTGAAGACATGGTATGTACTGATAATCCCCAAAGGTCAGCAGTTTTTTTTACCTCGAGATCTTTAAAACAATCTATAACGTCTTTAGCGGTAACAATTGCGAATTTAAAGTGTTTATCACATTCTGGTACACATTCTTTTAGTATTGAGTAAGCAGAAGTGGAGGACGACGATGACAGAGTTTTGGTTGTTAAAATGGGAATATTAGTGAAGAAATTTTCAAACTCAGTAGCCACCTCCACGTCTGCCTTAATATCTACATCATTGACTTTTAGATGGAAGTCACGATTCCGAACTGTCGTCCTTCCCGTTTCTGAATTAATAATATTCCAAGTTGTTTTAATTTTATTTCCAGAATATTTTATTTTATTTTTAATGTGTATGGCTTTTGCTGACGAACAGGCTCTTTTAAAAGTTTTAGAGTAATTTTTAACAAATTCTTTAAAAGTTTCATCATAGTTATACGTTTTTTCATGGTACAGTTCATATAACCTCTGCCTACTTTTGTAAATACCTGGTGTTGCCCAATCACTAAATATAACGCGGTCACAAACAGGTAATGTTTTTGATGTGAATACCTTCCTAAACTCACAATTTATGAGGTTAAATAGTACAGTATAAGCTTGATCCGGGTTACTGTGATAAGGCAATGGCTGTGATAAGGTAATGTAGGCCATGTAGATTTACCTTCCTTAAGGAACGAAGGTCCCCCCCACCACAACGATGATGCCTGCACATGCTGTGGATCAATACCCCTGGACGCTAAGTCTGCAGGGTTGAAATTTGTTGGAACATGTTTCCATTCAAAATTTTCTGTGAGTAGATTTATTTTATTTATACGGTTACGCACAAATGCTTGCAAGGCTTTATTTTGTGTTTTTAACCATCCAAGCACCACTGTGGAGTCAGTCCACATGTATACCTTTTTAACATTGCATGGAACAGACTTTAATACTTTAGTACACAACTCAGCTCCTGTTAAGGCGGCACATAACTCTAGCCGTGGTATAGTAACTGTTTTAATTGGAGCTACCCTTGTTTTCGCACATAATAACCTAACAGTAACTATATCATCTTTATTGTTCTTAGAGCACATATAAATACATGCTCCATAAGCTTGTTGTGATGCATCAACAAAGCAGTGCATCTCCACGGACTGCACATCTAAATTATCACTTAAAACATTTCTAGGCAAAACTATATCTGACAAGAAATGTAATTTTTTTATAAAACTAAACCATTTTTTAGCATAATCTTCTGGTACAGTGTCATCCCAATCCAATTTGAGCGCCCATAACTTTTGCAATAATATTTTGGCCTTGATAATGCAACAACCAACCAATCCCAGTGGATCAAATAACTTACATGTAGTAGAAATAATTATTCTTTTTGTAACCTTATTAGAGATATCAATGCCACTAGGAAAATGCAATTCGTCTGACAAGGGTGACCATTTCAACCCTAAAACAGTGGCTTCATCATTAAAGGCAAGACAATTAGCAGACTCTGAACCATTGTTGAGTATTTTAGGACAATTTGTTCTAAACTTTCTTAATGGAAAACAAGCCGCATTCAAAGCTTGTGATACACCTAAATATATGTGCTTTAATTCGTCCTCAGAAGCGGCGCCAGTTATTACGTCATCCATATAGACATTATTCTTAATCACGTCAGCAATAACCTTATCTCCACATTGGCTACCTATCTCAAACAGACACCTGGTACTCAAAAATGGGGCAGATGCCATTCCATATGTTAATGTTTTTAGTTGCAGAATTTTAATAGGCTCCGATGGCTGGTCTCTCCACAATATCAGCTGTAGATGCTGCTGCGACTCATTTAATTTGATTTGTCGATACATCTTTTCGACATCAGCGGTTAATACACATTTATGTAATCTAAACTGGATAAGTATTGAAAACAAATCATTTTGCATTACGGGACCAACTGCCTGGATATCATTGAGCGATTTGCCTGATCTTGTTTTTGCAGAAGCGTCAAAGACCACCCTTAATTTTGTGGTTTCATGTTGCTCGCGTATCACACAATGGTGTGGCAAGAAGCATCCAAACTCTGGCCTATTAATTTCAACCAAGTGTCCTAATTTAGCATATTCATTTATAAAATTTGCATACTGTTCTTTCAACTTAGGATTTTTATTTAATTTACTTTCTAAGTTAAAAAATCGCTTTATTGCTAAAGGAAATGAATTACCAAGTGCCTGCTCAGGGGCCTCTTTTAATGGCATCATTACCGAAAATCTACCATCAGGTAAGCGACAAGTATTTTTATTGAAATGAGACTCACAAAACTGTTCATCAACAGAATAACTATTAGCCTCTGAAGGTACTTCTTCAACTTCCCAGAATTTTATTAAAGATTCATTTAAATCTTGATCAATCTTTGATCTTTTTTGAACAAAGTTACAATGTATTTTCTTATTATTGTGACCTTCCCCGGTGGGGCCAGCCACTATCCAACCTAGCATGCTATCTTGTAAGACAGGTCTGTTAGTGCCTAAACTTATTTTATTTGGCAATATAATATTAAAGAAATGATCTGCTCCCAACAAAATATCTATTTCAGATGGCTGGTAAAACAACGGATCTGCTAATTGAATATTATCTGGTAAACCTAACCTTTCTACATTAACTTGAATGTTAGGTAAATTGCCAGTAATGTTTGGAAGAATAAAACATTTGACATGCACATTAAACATGCTTATTCTTGATTTTAATTTAATACTGCACCGTTCTGTGATTTCACATGCTACATTGTTTATGCCTGCTACATTAAAGGCATTCAGTTTTTCAGTCGGTACTCCTAGCTTTTTTCTCAAATTAGCCGTAATAAATGAAGACTGGCTTCCGGTATCCAGCAATGCACGAGCTAGGTAAGTACAATTTGTTTTTGTATTAATCACTTCAACCTGAGCAGTGCACAATAAAACTTGTCCTGGTGAGACTGCAGATAAACTTACCGGGACTGATGCAACTGCAGGTTCAGTGTTTTCAGTAGCTACATTTATAGCCAAACTGTTTTTATGCAATAAACTATTGTGTTTCTCCTGACATTTCCGACACAAACCTTTCAAAGTACATTCCGTATGTGTGTGACCACTGCGAAGGCAGTTAATACACAGTTTTTGTTTATTTACCAAGGAAAGCCTATCATTTAATTTCATCCCTTTAAATTTAAAACACTGATGTATAAAATGGTTTTTTTTATCACACACAACACATGCCTTATTATGAGGATTATCTGTAACGGTAGCAAAGGACTTTACACATCTCTTTTCTTTGTTATTGTTATCTTTAGAAGAGTTTTTACTATCATTATTACTCTCACTGTGGTTAGCTGTTTGCAGAATGTTAGCTCTTTGTATTAAAAATTCTTGAAATTCTCCAAGTGATGGACGGGATGACAAACTACCTTTAAGATCTTCCCACTTACTCCTAGTCCTGGGATCTAACTTTGCGGCCACCAAATGAATTACTAAAGGATCCCAACTATCCGTAGATATCTCTAAGGTATTTAGTGCACTTAGATTCTTAAAAATTGTATCACTTAAATCCCTTAACGCCTTGAAAGATTCCTTTTGAATAGGAGCAATACTTATTAATGCGTCCAAGTGATAGTTCATCAGAATATTTGGATTATCATATCTCCTGCATAAAGCCAGCCATGCGCTTTTATAATCCTTAGCCGCAAAATTTACAGAACTAATAGCAATCTTAGCGCTTCCAACTAAAGAATTTCTCAAATAATGATATTTATTTATTATCGGTATAGAATCATTTTCATCTATAAGAGATTGAAACGTGTCTCGAAACTCCAACCATTTCACAAAGTTCCCATCAAAAGTTGGTAGATTAATAGTTGGCAATTTTATGGATGCATTTACCCCACAATTAGATTTTACCGAATCGTTATTTATAGAATTTTTATTTATAGATGAAAACACTTCTATTATTTCCTGTGCTAACGCAATTTGAGAACTAAATTCACCTTCAGTGATGTCTCTTTCCGAGTACTGTTTTTCTACATTTACAGAAAGTTCTTCAATTTCTGATTGAACCACATCAAACTTTTGAACCAATTCTTGTAATTGTGTTAATTTTATCGATAATTCTCTTATTTCCAAACTAGTTACGCTGTCCAACTTATCTAATTGAAACTTACTAATATAATTTTTAAAATACGTCACACGACTACGTATGCCAGACCGTTTACGAATTAATTTAACCAGAATGCTATTTGTATCATCGTTCTCTTGTTCACTTTCCGACATCTTGTTCAACGATATTTAAATAATAATTGATACAGATAAGTAAACTCACGAACCTTTTGTTTAAAATTAAAGTAACACAGTTACGTACCCGGAAACAACAATAATATCAACAATGAGTAAGGTAAAGTCAAATAAAATGTTCACGCTAACCAAACATCCAGCAGTCAACCAGCTCAAACCCTGCAGCTGCCACCGAGCTCGCCAACAGCACGGACAGCGCCCGCAGGGTGCCGCTGCCGGCCGCGTTGCCGAGCACGCTGACAGCACGTTACGTTCCCGCGCACCGACGTAGGCCTGCGCGAGCGCCGCAGGATCGGCTGGAATGTTCGGCAAATAACTGTTTACAACTAATAAAAAAATTTTTTTTTTTTACCTCGGAAATAAGCACAAGAATCCTTTAACAATACATTAATGTTATTATAGTTATTATGTACGAGCACAGATTAATTTATTTATTTATTAGCGCCGCGTGCACGTGCTCACACTAGCTAGTGCCTTGCATAGAAATAAAAGAAGGCACCATTCGTAGCCATTTATCATAAAAACACGCAGCTAGGCACCTCTCCTTACAGCCTCCAAGTAGCTCGGCAATTATACGCAATCCAAAGCTGGGAAATAGGGATAAGGAGAGAATTAGGAACGGGCTTACTTCCTTTCTATTGCTGTTAACGCCGCCGCCGGCGCCGCCGCCGCCGCCATCTTCGTTACTCACGGATTTTTTTCTTATTCCTCAAATTCCGACCGGCAACAGCTATTCGCGTTCTTCATCCAGCATATTTGCTTGTTCACGGTCGCCACATGAAGGGGATTGGACGTCGAAATATAAATGAACCTCCTCTTCTTGTATCAATGTTTTAATGAGACATTTTGAGACGCGTACATTTATGCGCGGGCACAGAATATCTATATAATTATATTGAAATGATGACAACGAGTGATCGCTAGCGCGACCGGATGCGTAGTGTCGAGGCGGCGGGTGCTCCATCGCGGGCGCCGAGCGCCCCGCGCACCGCACCCCCGCTGCCGTCGTAGTGGTGTACCGCGCGCGCTGTGACACGCGGTACGATACGGTTTTCTTGCTTCTTTAATGATGCACACGATGGCGTGCACAAAAGGGTTTTTCTTATGCACACATGGGGTGCATTCGACACTTGAGGGGTTAATGACCGCGATAGCTGAGCATTTGCTGGAGGCTGGTCCAAACCACTGGATTCAACTACACAAGCCACAGGTTCTTTCCACTGATCGTTACTATTACTCCAGAATAGTACGTGAAGAGGTTGAAATCAGGAAATATAGAAATTTCAACAGAGAGGATGGATACCGACTGCCTACAACTTGGTATCCAGTCATCAGCAAGTGCACGCAACGCCGGTCGTCCGACGAGGTCCGCCAGTGTGTAGACGTCCTTAGTGTTGTGTGTAGAAGTACCGACAGTGACATATACAACGTGTAATGCTAAATGCGCAAAACCTCTTAAGGGGTCATTGTACTCATCATTATGAACAACTTTTACTATGGGACCAAACCTGAAATCGCAAAAAAAAAATCAGCTGTTCAGTACATTTTGACGAATTATGCGAACATAAATGTACTGAACAGCTGATTTTTTTTTCGCGATTTCAGGTTTGGTCCCATAGTAAAAGTTGTTCATAATGATGAGTACAATTACCCCTTAAGAGGTTTTGCGCATTTAACGTTACACGTTGTATAAAAATTGTGAAGACCAAGTGAGGGTAGATGCACATACCCGCACATTACGAAGACGTCGCTGAGCTGTCATAAGTCCTCCCGTGACCACGATCGCTGCAAGGCGGTCGAAACGTCGGGAAACAAGTAGGTACCTGTTTACCTCGTAAAAAAGAATGTCGCGATAAGACCCGTTTTCGATAGTGTTTTATAGTGTTAATGATATGGAAAAAAAAGTCTTAATAAAACAAACTAAATGTCTGTGTGTGTGTTGTATTAATGTCTTGTCTTGTTTGTCTTGTCTTGTCTTGTGTCTTGTCTTGTTGTCTTATTAGAGCATCTTCTTAATAATTTAATATGTGAATATTTTTGATTATAATTATTTAAACTACAAAGTGTAATAAATTTGTAAAGTTATGTCTAAAACGGATAAAAAACTGAGAATCATGCAAAAACTATCAATCGTATTTTTATGAAACCTTCAGCATTTTAAAGATAATTTAATTATTTATCTTATAAAAAGTATTTTATTAAAACACGTATACATGTTTTAATAAAATACTTTTTTTTTCATGAATAAATTAATAATGCGTCTAATTTAGGACAGTGATCCTTGATGGGCGAGTCCTATTACTGGCTGGACGTACGACGCGTTGCGTGAGCTCAGCATAGAATACGCAAGCTAACCATTCAAAATCGTGGGCATTTAGCTACGTCTTAAGAAGTTGCGTATGCTTTAAATTATTATCTTTGCACTTTATGTAGACAATATACAGTAGGTACCTTTAGTATTTCTGGTGTCTGCTGTAATACTCCCAGTCCAGTAGGTGAAACATTAATTAACCCATATTATCGAAAGTACCTATGTTTAAAGACCATAATACGCAAGTAGCTCGCATACCATTGTGACATTCACCAATCAGAAGCTATTATGGTACAGTCAGCAAAAAAAGTCGATTAATACTTGTGTTTTCTAAATCTTAATTATTGAGAAAAATACTTCATTAAAATTGTAACTGATGTAAATTTTAAAGAAAATTAACTCTTATCTAATAAATGAAATGCTAAAATGCTGGTTAACGTGTCATTTTGTGTTTATTTATATGATGTCAAAAAGTAGCAGTGTTAACCGACTTGTGTTGCTGACCGTACATTGGCATGTAAACTACTTGCATAGTTTTATACAAGCTACGACATTACAATTCTCAATTCTCGTAATTCTCGTAATTTTAAGAACGTTCGCATTCTAATCTCCAGTCGCAATCTGTCAAAAAAACCTCTAATTTCCCTACATTTTTGACATTGATTGTCGCTGAGATGACACTGCGACTTGAATTTGAACGTTTTTTAAGTACGAGAATTGGCCTTCTGAGGGGCAATTCTCGTATTTTTAACAACGTTCGCAATCTCATCTCAGTCTCAAACTGTCAAAAATTGTATAGCGTTTACCTACATTTTTGACATTTGATTGTCGCTGGCATGAGATTAAACTGGAATTTGAACGTTTTTAGGTACGAGAATTGGCCTTCAGATCTCAATTATCAGCCTTAGTCAGTTGAAATGAAAGATTAAACTCCTCGTCATCTCCTCGGCCTTAAGAGCCTATATACTACCTCAAATGGCTTAGCATGGTCCTCCGTAATGTCAAAAATACTGCTGCATTAATTTTGAAATAAATATGGTAAGGTTGAGGATTAATGTACTAGATATGTTTGACGAAGACACGATTCCATACGTACAGTCTGCAACAGAAATAAGTAACCAGTGTTGTAGTGTGCGTGACACTACAAAACTGTATTGCTACTGTTAAAACGATTCATTACGTACACAATGCCCTCACGCACAGATCGCGTTCATGTGCGAGTGAGTGCGCTAATGTCTTCTCAATTATAGTATAACATAATTTCGCGTTGAAAACTTAAGCGTTCGTAGCCCAACGAATAAGGCATTATACTTCTGAGTACTACGGTGTGAGTTCAAATCTCTGAAGTGATGATTCTTTTTGCGATTTATTATTTTAAGCTAAAGCAATTAGAACAATTTTTGTTAAGAAAATGTTTTATTTATTTAAAATTGCTTAAATAAATAAAACCATTTTTAATAAATATCTTTATTTAAAAAAAAGAACATCAAAAGTGAACATGTTTTATTATAAATACAACAATATGTTTAGAACATGCTATTACATCTTTTTATACCATTATATAATATGTATACAACAATGGGCGGAGTGAATAAACATGTCACATAGATAACAAATATAATCTGATCCAGTAACAATAACATCACTCACACACTCCTACCTACACAGTACCGCCGACTTAATTTATTATGGCTAAATATGCTGTGAAAGTATTAAGTATTTCGTTTAGGTATCTATTATAAAATAAAGTCGCTTTTCATGTCTGTCTGTGTAGCCGCGTTGTTCTTCTAACGCCACAGATTTTGATGCGGTTTTCACTATCATGATAAATATTTAACTTATATATTATAGAAACCTTCATGTTTTAAAAAGTCGTAAAAACCGTGCGAATCAGGGCCGGGTCGCTAGTTCAGTTATATACAGATATGAATTACCTACATTTTTGAAAATTAAAATTAAAATAAAAACATTTACCACCTGTATCGGGAACAGTAGGTATTATAATTATGACCAACCATTATTAATTATTTCAAGGAAAATAATAGATTTAAAAACGTTAAAATGTCTGAAATTTAAAGGTAGTATATAATATGTATGTTACGATAAGTCGGTGGTGATTTTCGACGAAGACATTTTTCATCAGTAATTATGACGACATTGTTTTGTCAATCGAAGTGCCGATATTCCGCGATTTTGACGGTGCACGGTATATAACAAAATTTTACGCGTCGGTTTGCAACATGTCAAACCGTCTGCTTGCAGGTGGTTCCGTACAGTTTGCATAATGACGTTGTGTGCTGCTGCTGTTATGCTGGTCTAAGCGAATGGATCTGATGTATGGGTGGCAACAATCTCACGCACGATGCCGAGGCGAAACATTTGTGTAAGCCAATGGTGTCGGTCCAGGCAGGCGACGGTTTATTTCGCTTGTCTCAGTGACAATGCACCCACAGTCAAACGGTTTTTCTCTACAAAAAAAAAAGTGAAAATATTAGGTCTAAACATACACCTCCCAAATTATAAATTAAGAAATAAAAGTTACACAATATAAATACAATGCAGAGAATATATATTTATATACTTAAATACAATTGATATATAAGGCTAGTGGTCAGTAATAATAAAAATTATAATACGATAAAATGGAAATAAAAAGGCAGGGCGAGTGACCTAGGAAATACATAATATCATACTTATAAAAAATAAAAAATAATATAATATAATAATGACACAAATAAAAAAAACAAACAACAAATAATATAATATAATGATGATTTTTTATTTTTTCTAAAAAGTATTAAACAATATTATTATACTTTATTTAGAATAGAAATCCTTTGTTTAATTACCATACATGCAATTTACATTTTTAAATATTTTAGATAAAAAATGAAATCTTTTAAAATTGTATTTTATTATTATTATCTAATCATTTACAAACATATTCATTATTTTTGAATATTTTATTACAAAACACAGATAAAAAACTATTACTATAATACTGTGTAAACCAATAATGGAAATGATTAAATAATTATCGATATAATGAGTGGCTATGCAGTTAACAAAAATTGTATTTATTTGTTAACTGCATAGCCACTCATTATACTAAATTCAACTATTCCGGTGTCATTTCCTATTAGATTCAACTATTCATATCCACAATTCGTTAAATGAGATACAACAGACAATCATAATAAAATTACTGGGTGGGATCACGGTGACATAATAAATTAATACATTCTAATAATAATTTCACTCACCGATAGCATTGGGCGCCTTGCGATTTCACTAATAGAAATATTTTTTTTCTCATGCAAAACAATAATCTGAGCTTTTTGAAATCTTGTTAAATGATGCATGGTCTAAATTAATCAATATATCACAATCACAAACTTCAAGTGCAAAAGAAAGAGTATAATGTGTAGTTGCTAATGCAGACTGACTACATAAGTTCACAATTAAAGGCAGGAATATATTTTTAAAGCGGGTAGTTAGCTTCTAAACTGGGAAATAATTTTAAGTAGGCGAGAAACTTGTGGTAGATTCTCAAACTGGTCAGAATATCGCTTTATTCAGTTAGTATATTCATTTTAAATTACAAAATCTCAAAAATAATATTTTAGTAAACTCGAGGCTCGAACTCAGATCATTCTGTCACTGTAGGTTGAATGCTTACCTGTTGCGCCACGAGAGCAACTATCCTACATTGCGAAATTATGTTACACTATCATTTAAAAGACGTCAGCGCACTCACTCTATGAATGGGATGTGTGCGAGGCTGTCATTGTGAGCAGTACGTACAGTAGGATATAGTTTTGTAGTGTGCGTGTCTGGTTACTTAATTCCTTTGGCCTGTGTACATAAGTCGTTAGAAAAAAAATCCAAAGTGGATTATCCAAACCAAACAATAAACCGCTGGTATTCAAAAAACGTTTCAAATTAGATCATGAAACTTAGCATACTAACTGAACTAACTATAATGCAGGTCTTATGTTTTTTTATTATTTTCACCGTAAAATTCAATTACCTAAACTATCGGCGCCCAGCACCGCACTCAGTCTCGTTCTCACAAAGTCCGCAAACAGTATCGTGCGAGCGAGATAAAAAGCTGAGGTAGTATGGGACGCAAGGTAACTTTCAGAGCAAATTATTTCGCTTGACTTTCAAATGAAGTATTTAAAAAATTCAGATTTTTTTAAATGAGTCCCATCTAAATCTATGAACGAAAACTCTCCATCATAAACCATATTCTCGCAAACACCACGAATGGTTTATGACAATAAAGATACGACCGAAAGCAGAGCTCTAAAATCACTTTCTGACTTTTATCACCTTTACCGTATCCTTGCACCATTATTAAACCGATAAATTCTATCAAATATTTTCGTATTTTTATTATCTGAATATCTAAAAACATTTTGCAATACCTTTATAGTCCAACAAAGCGAAACAAATCGTTGAAAGCTTCGAAGTACTCAAATCTGAAGAAAGTTAGGCGCCTTTTAGCCAGGTTTACTAAGTGAGCCTCCGACCACAGAATAGTACAGAAGGTCGACTCCGTACATCGAGCAAAAACATACGCACACACACGTATACACACGCTTCACGTACAACCAGTTCACGCGCATTTGTGACTAGCAGGTGAGTTTAAATAAAACGAACATTCAACCAGAATAAAAGCAAGAGCAAAAAATACTGTCTCATTCAGTAGCTGCAGTCACTAATGTTATCTGTCAGTCATCCATCATGGCCGCAAAAGGTTGACGGTGAAGTGGCCCTGCACGGCAGGCTTGGTGTGATAGTGAGCCAGTAGAGTGATTTTATCGAATAAAAGCAATATTTATAAGGGCAAATTTTTCAATAGTCAGATAACTCTTATCTGAAGAATAAATATGACAGTTTGACATATGCCGAATGTCGCGTACTGACCGTGAGGCAGCTATACATACAAAAAACCATTCTCCGAAGACACTCCTGGCTACCTCTAAATGAAAATACAAATAAAAAGCGCTCCGGTGCAGTTGTATGTCCCGGCGTTAGCTGCAGAACAGCTTTTGCAAGCCGCCAATATGAGGTCGCTAGCTCAAGATTTTATAATGAGGTAAATAAATTACTGGCAATATATAATCTGACCAAACATGAGGTAAAGCATAAGTTGAACAATTGGTTATTAACTTTGACTTATGATCAGACAGAATTACTTCTAATAGTTAAAAAGTAAGTAGGTATAATAGGTGTCTAGTATTCTCGTATATGTAGGTGGTAGACATTTATTTATTGATATCATTTTTGTTTATCTTTACGGTAGGTTTATGTTATCTTTTTTAAGCAATAATTTTGTTATGTTATATTTTTATATAAGTTCAAGGTTGTGTCTAAGTCATCAGCTCACTAACTCCTATAATACAAGCTTGACTTAGTGTAGGAGTTAGAGAATTCCATATTTCTATGTGACAGCGTACAACCTCACTAAGATTTAAACTGTTATTAGTTTAAGAAATATTGTTGTACCTACTTTGATGGAAATAAACATTTATTTATTTATTTATTTATTTATTTATGTTATATACGAAAGCTGTCAAATTAAATAATTTATTCTTCAGTTAAGAGTTATCTGACGATTGAAAAATTAGGCCTAAATAGAATACTAGCAAGAGCATTCTTTCCTTGATATTTTTGTGTGGATAGTGTACATGGTGTTTCTGTTTAATGGATATGTTAACACTACACTATCACACAAGTGTAGTGAAATAGCTGCTGTCACTAATGTCATCTGTCAGACACAACTCATAGTGGCAAAAGGTTGAAGGTGAAGTAGCCCTGCACGTAAGTCTTGATGGTGTGGTAGTCAAGCCATGTAGTGATATCCTAATCCTATCCTAACTAATTATTATGAATGCGAAAGTGAGTTTGATTGTTACACTTTCATGCTAAAACGACTTAACGGATTTAGATGAAATTTGGCACATAGGTAGACCATGACCTAGGTTAGGACATAGAATACTTTTTATTTCGGTAGTATGTTCCCGTGGGATAATTTCGGACCTCCACGCGGGCGAAGCCGCGGGCAAAAGCTCGTTAACCATAAAGTTCAAGTTATCTCTGTCCAAGATAATCTCAGAATGTACTTGACTTTTGAAAAAGTCACATTGGTATTTGCCCAGTTTTGGCAGTCAACGCCTTAACCACTGGGCCACTGCGTAGTGATATAATCAACTTAAACACGATATCACAGGATTCTAAAGACAGGACTAACGAAAGAATTCAGTGTCCTTGTTCACACAAAAATAATTTGTTATGATGAGAATTAAACAGAATGTGCATTCGATCGTTTGGTCTTTTGAGGCATGAGGAACAGGGAGTAAAGTTCACTCATCCTCCATTGAAAAAAGATGATCCTCCGACCAGACGGGTGTTGTGTTTGGTGGGCAACTGCCCCACGATTGATGTTGGGACGTTGTATATGTATATGCTAGTCGCGCGGTAAACTCTGATTGCGTGATGCAGGATTTTGCGTGACGTCACTGTGATGCGTAGTTTGCATGTGGCGATGTAGATCACAGATCTAAGGCCTCATTTACGGAGACGCGGAGCGTCGCGTTGTGCGGCGCGGCTGGCACTAAATTCAAACATAGGGCGTTCTATTAGAGCGTTTACGGAGGAGCGATTAAGATTTCTTACACTTGAAGGACCGCAGCCCGCCCCGCGTACCGCGCCGCTCGACGCCCCGCGTAAATGAAGTAAATGAAGCCTAACTAAAGAGTCCGTTATTGGACTGAGAACGCAGTACATTCACGTCTATGCGCGCGTGAGCCTGTGCTCACGCTTTCGCTCGTTGTTCAAATCTAACCTTTTGTAACTTTCTGTGCTTCGACTTTAACAACCAAATATTAATTTAAAGAAATTCTGTGCAAGACGCAAAGATTTTTGTCTTGAAAATAAAAATCTTAGATATTAAAGTGTAAGTTTAATATTGAGAGTAGTTAAATTAATAAGATTGAGATTTAAATGAGTTTGCGTGTTTGCAAAGTCAGATTGAATAGCAAAGTTTTATTATTTTAAATCTTAAGATAAATTTTACTGCGTGCTGATTTATAGGTGTTATTTATTATAGTAAAAGTTTTAATTACTTAATCTATGATCATACTTAACATTAGAATTGCCTGCCCATTACGAATAAGCTCTACAAGAATAACATAATCCCACCAAAAACATTTTCATGTAAAATGTTGCCAAGACGAGACCACATATAGCTCGCTCTGACAAAAAGCTATCAGATCTTATGTAGAGCCAAGCTTCTAACTCTACACGACCTAACTCTCCAAGCCCTAACTTCACAAACTCTACACCTTAGTCAAAATATGAGGCTTGGCCGTTTCGTTACTGCAAGAACTATTGTATAACAGAAAAGCAATGAACAGTGAATACATTTTTCATCTTGCGCCCATGTGATGGTAGCCAAACGGCCAAGCCACATTTTTTTAACTAAGATGTAGAGTTTGTGAAGTTAGGGCTTGGAGAGTTAGGGCGTGTAGAGTTAGAAGCTTGGCTCTACAGAAGATCTGATAGCTTTTTGTCACAGCGAGCTATATGTGGTCTCGTCTTGGCAACATTTTACATGAAAATGTTTTTGGTGGGATTTCATTTCTTTTTGTAAGTTGCTTATATGATATTTATACGAGTATTTTTTCTGTTGTTCATTTTTTCTTTCTTTTTTTGGAGTGTATTTCTTGTAACAAAGGTGCCTTTTTTCACAAAATCTAAACACCACGATTCAGAAAAATGACGTCACAGCACAACGCCATCTATCGGTCACGTAGTTAAACTATCAAAATATTAAGCATGGAAATTCGTTCCTACAAACACTATGTAGGCTACGTAGACTTCCGAAAAGTACTTATATACAAGTTTAGTATTAATATTATTCGTAAGTACTTATTATTTGCGGAAGTCTCATACAAATTTCCATCCCCTAGTTTAAGGGGTTGGGGGGTAAAAGTTCCAAGTTTTAGATTTTTTTTGTGGTTTGTGTACTAGTATTAGTACATACCAAATTTCAGCTTTCTAGGACTTCAGGAAGTACCCTAAGAATTTTTATGATCATCAGTGAGTCAGTGACGAAATCGGGGTATTTTAGATATCAATAAAATCTAAAGTATAACAGCTATGCAATTGAAACTTTATAGGTTTAATAAGTCAACCACTGACATCATATCCCGAAAATTTTGTTTATCTGGTATAATCCAAACCCAAGTTAAGAAGGTTCAAAAATACGACGAAGTGCTTCGAGAAAAGGTAGGTAGTGCCCTTGCGCTTCGCTTGGCTCGTCTTGGCGGGCCCAGATATTAAAAATAACTTTTACATCGTATAGACAAAAAGATAAAGTCGTTACGTCTACTAGTCCTGTTTAAATGTAAAGCAAATAAAATAAAACTCGAGAGAGAATCGATTTGGGAATTTGGAAGTGAAATTTTCAGCTGTACATTTAATTGGCGAACCCTTCTAAACAGTTTCAGTGATTATGCTGTACAATTTGCATAGCGGACGACTTTCGAGCTCTGGAGAGTAAATAATGGTGAATTTATTGGAGATTCACCCTTTGTCACCGATTGGATTATCGATTTTTGTTTTGGGTGGAATAACTTTAGTTACTTTGTTATGTGTTCTAAAATCTTACTGAACTTAGGAATATTTAGCTTGACTCGTTCGACGTTTTGCAGGATTTTCGAAAACAATAAGTCTGATCTGTCTTACCGAATGCAGCTGAATAATTGTACATGGAGCGATTGTCAATCTGACCTCTACAATCCAGTTACTGGGTAACATGATACCCCTTGGAAAAAATAATTATACTGTTATTGAAAAAACTAAAAATATTGGTCTGAAAAAGGTAAACATCTGCATTAAATCTGAATAAGCCACAATTAATAATTAAAGTGAGAGCAGTGGTGGCCCAGTGGTAACGGCCGCGACTTACGAGTTGTAGGTCGTAGGTTTGAACCCCGGCAGGCGCTTTACTTTGTGTAAATTAGTTCATCACCGCTGCTCTCAAAACGGTGAAGGAAAACATCGTGAGGAAACCGGCATGCCCTAGAACCAAAAATTCGAAGACATGTGACATCTACCAACCCGCATTGGGCCCGCGTGGTGGATTACGGCCCACTCCCTCTCACCGAGAGGAGGCCTGTGTCCCAGCAGTGGGAACATTATAGGCTGATTATGTGAATAATTAAAGTATGTCATACGCTAAACTTAAAACGAATGAGAACCAATATTTGACATTAATTAAATCAACTCTCCACAGCAACAGAATTAACCAACACGTAAAACTCAAACAGAGTTCATATAATTATCGAATTTCAGAATATTACGCCAATTTGTTTTATTCCACGAACACAAAACCTTACACAAATCAAGTTAGATTTCGGATACAACTTGTTTACAGTACAAATTAATGTTGAACCTTTTAATTAACAAAATGGCCGGTTGAGTCCAATTGGAACAACTTTCTCGTATACCTTGTTATTGTTTTGGCAAGTATTGTCAAATTGGATAGATCGATTACTTTTGCGAGTTTTTGGGGGCGGATAGGAACAGGGAAGGTAACATTGAAATTAAATCTTTTATTTACGTAAAAAACGAGCACGAAACCTAAACCAACGAAGCTATTAACCATGCTCCTTGTTGTTCTCCTCATCTTAGAGGCTTAGCATTGCCATGCAACGTGGCAATGCCGTCAGCCTCTCGGGTACATTACCACTCGACAGCGATGCGGATGAATTTTACGACGCCATATTTTAGTTTTGTTAGGTTATGATATATTTTTATTTTAATGGTTTATTAAATATTTTTGATCCTAAACTGTGTATGAACATAGCTCAAGGCCAAACGAGTTCACTTGTTTTAAAATAATAATTTCGTTCATTTGATATTATGGAGCTAGAGATATACGATATTGTATAATAATAATCTTCTTTTTACAAGTTTTCTATTAGCTAGCTTCGTTCGTATGTGTTTCCAGTTACTCGCATTGTCATCCATTTTTCAAGCACTTTCTGGCACGATACAATTGAGCTGAAACTTGGAAAGATGAAAGATTTATGAAAAAAAAAAATCTATTTTTTTTTTCGACTGAATCAATTTATTTTTTTTTTAAATTTTTTTAGTTCAGTCGTTTGGGAGGTAAGATGCCACAGAAAGATACACACGTGAAACTTATAACACCCCTCTGTTTCCGTCGGGGGTTAAAAAGAAGAAAGAGTCGGATGATGGAGCCCAAAGTGGCCATAGGAACTCCTCAACTAAATAAGATAGCGTCGTTGAGTTTGAACTCGTTGGTTATGTCTTGACAAGAACTACAGCCCAAGATGGTGTCCAGGGTCTGATGATGGAGCAGGAAAGTGGCCATTGGAACTCCTCAATCAAACAAGATAGCACCACTGTGCTCATTGGATGTGTAGTCATTGAATAAGTGCCGGAAGGTCCAGGACAGAAACTACTCAACTTTATAAGATAGTCCTGTTGTATTGGTCTCGTTGGATTTATCTTGACAAGTACCTTACTAGTGGAGGTGAAAGAACAGGTAGGTATCTAAATAAATTCTAACGCTAAAAAGTACAAAATAAAATAAAGGTAAAAATACTTTTAAAAAATAAGCTTTTAATGAACTAAAAAGCACTAAATAAAACTTACGTAAACATTGAATTTTAATATTTTCTTAAAAGCTTGATGCGTGAATGTCCTCATGCTTTTAAGAAATTGTTTTATTTAGTACTTTTAGTTCATTAAAAGCTTGTTTTAAACAAGATTTTTTTCTATAATTTTATATTCTGCCCACATTTTACATTATAATCTCGAGATAACTCTTAGAAATTATATCATGCTATTACCTACTTAACTAGTCTATTTGATGACAGAGTTTTATCTAAGTAAACGAACAGGCTAACATCACCATTAATTGAGAACTTAATTACATACTATTAAACTTAAAAAAAAAGTTAAGTCCAATTTAATTTAAATACCAATAAAGGTACGTGTATCACTATCATAGCTTTAATTTTAAACATGTTTTATATCTAAAACTAGCTTTTGCCCGCAGCTTCGCTCGCGTTTATGATACTTATAAACCTTCCTCTTTAATCACTCTATCCATTAAAAAAAACCGCACCAAAATCCGTTTTGTACTTTTAAAGATTTAAGCATACATAGGGACAGACAGACAGCGGGAAGCGACTTTGTTTTATACTATGTAGTGATTATCACAGCCCTAAATTCAAGTCTCTCAACGGCTCACTAAAATCTACTAACTGCAAATTATCTCACAAAGAAACAAAGAGCATGAACATCAGCCTGATCTCCCGAACATCTGCTCATAAAGCTCCTTACACATTTTAAATAGATATATACGATTTGTCGATGTTAAAAGGTTCGAATCGCATGTGATAGCAACATTTTTCTTAGCACAGGTGCGGCAAATTAGCTCAGAGCGGGATCCAACAGATGTATATATATGAACTGACAATGTAGACTGGCGAATCGGGATAGTATTGCAGTTAGATTAAAAGTAGGGTAGTTCGATGCGAATTGTCATGTTGGCGATTTTGTAAATATGTTGATAATAGGTACCTACGTGTTGTTAATAGAGGAGCTCTTGGCTAAGTAATAACAACCTCAAGGGTCGATCCATTAGGTTAAGCAAGGCTTGTTGGGGTTGGTCCGTGGATGGGTGACCATATTTACATACCGAGACTCCTCCGTGCCTCGGAAAGCACGTTAAGCCGTTGGTCCCGGCTGTCATTCGTGTATCTTTGACAGTCGTTACGGGTCGTCAGAAGCCCGAAAGTCTGATAAAAAGTATTACCAAGAGGTATCGTATTACCCAGTTACTGGGTTATGGAGGACAGACAGGCAGTCACTCCATGAAAAATGCTGGTATTCAGCTGCATCCGGTTAGACTGGAAGCCGACCCCAACGTAGTTGGGAAAAGGCTAGGCTGATTGATTTGTTGATAATGATACCTAGAGTGATTTTGAGATTTAGATGACTGATGACACTGACTAAGTGAGAACTTAGTTAAACTTAGTCAGTCAAAGCGTTTTTCTGAATATTTTGGCAAATATGTTCATGATACACAGAATTTTGAGACCCACTGCATAACCTCAACTTCACTTTAACTTTTTAGTAAGTAGAATTTGGGATCGCTCAAACAAATAATTGTCTTAGACCCAGTTAAAACCAGTTTTTAAAAATAAATTACAAAAAATCACAAAAGGAAATCTTTGCGATTTTTTTGGCAATTTCTGGTAAAAATTTTGGTTGTAAAATCCTAAATTGTAAACTCTAGAGGCATAAATTGCACGTCTTCTTCTATTCATCAAAATGTAAACCTACTTACTAAGCTGCGTTTACCACCATAGTTGCGTCGATCGAGGCAGATCTGCTAAAACAAAAAGAAGATAACCATGCCAAGATAAAAGTAATGGAGTAATGGTGGTAGACCATGCTCGTCTTCTTCCGATCTCAAATCTACACGACGGCTGTGATTAAATCAAAAGTGCAATGACCAGTCTAGGGAAAATTTCTATGAACCGTGGCATCCGTCGGAATACCAGTATCGACTGACCCGTGCTCTATTTTTCATCTTTTTTTATGGCGCTGAAACGTGGTGCATCGAAACCCCCACGAAAACATTTAGAGATATATTGTTGGCGCAGGCTACTTCGCATATCATGGACCGTCATGAGAACGAATGAATCTATACTGGAGAAACTCAACATCACCAAGCGACTATCTACAATATGCCAGGAGCATGCCCTCGCTTTTTCGGACATATTATGCAATCTAGGTGAATGAGCATGGTCTGAAAAGGCTGGGTGGAAGGCAATGCAGATCTCCGGCAGATGGTCAGACGCAATCAAGAAGGCAGTATGAGGCGCATTTACCGAGTGGTCCACACAGCAGAAGACCGCAAAGCTTGGAGACGCGTCGTATGTGATCGGGATCCTCAGCACTGAGGAAACGAAGATAAAGAGACACGTACATTACGTATTCATATTCATAATCAAAAATATAGATATGCTAGAAGCTGCTTCCTATAAATTGTGATCAGACATTGTCGTGAGGTAACGTGTAGAAACTAGAAGTAATGACGTCACGTGCTCGTGTGCAGCAATGCGTGCAGTCTCATCTGATTGGGCCATTCGATGGAAGCACGTCTGCAGAGCATGGGACATGAGCTGCCCTGCTATTATATTGGAAATCTTAATTTGTAAGATTGGGTTTTATTCTTGATGTTAGACGGTTGAATCTTAGCGTAGCAACACTTAGGCCGAAAAGTAAGCGACGGAAATTCCACCTGCTTTGTTTTCTATGAGAAAAGCAGGCGCAGAGCTTCTGTTGCGTAATTTTGGCAGATGTGTTAATACCAGTTAGGTTTCGGATTGTGGTCTTTCATATCGAAGATGCAGAAAATGGTTACAGACATTCGATATTTCTCATTAATTCTACTTCGTCAGGCTAATTTAGATTCAAAAAGTTCAGTTGAGTGACTGAATTGTAGCAAAACTGGACGTAAATGGCCGCATAATTTGACCTTTGTATGTCAGTTTAACCTGATGAAGAAAATCATAATACTGTACTTATCCAAACGGTTTTTCTTTTAATTACTTCAATTATCAACAATTTTCTAAAACACACACTTTATAGTAACCATTAAAAGCGTGTTTTATTAAAACTACTTTTAATTTAACAGTAACAAACTTGCCCATACATTGTAATACAAATAAGTTTACGTGTTTTCGGTCGCGAGCGGCGCACGTAATGGCGCCTAATCTCCAGCCATTTATCACGAGAATTAAGTGACCCTTGGAAACCCAGGGGGAGCTTGCTACAAAAATCTGTGAGTAATGCGATTATGCAGTCTTAGAACGCAGAGTTATGATTTGTGTGTCACATCTTTAATATATATAATTCTTCTGTACGTGTGTTTGTCATCTAACTCCTCCTAAACGGCTGGACTGATTTAGATGAAATTTTGTATGCATATTTCAATGGGTTCCTAGATGGTTTGAAAATACAATTGGACCCGGTAGGTGGCGCTGCAGTCGGGTTCTAGGATCATTCAGACAGGACAACGTCTGTCGAGTCCGCTAGTGTATGTATAATAATAACACTTCTGCGTTGGACTAGTGGTTATATGGGCTGCAGCTGAGCATGAGGTCCTGGGTTCGATTCCCAGGTAGCAAAAAGTGTTATTGGGTTTTTCATTAAATAAAAAAAAATCCTTTTAAGGGGGATGCACAGTGTTAGCCCGCGAAATTATTATTTTTTGGGTTTTTTGCAATTTGCAGGTCCGTGTCAGGTTGTATCTTGATCAAAGTATGATACGCGCCAATAAAACACATCGCAACATGAATCATCAACACATCAACAAATCATAAGGTTCATAACTCATTTGTTGGTCTTGGTATAGCTTTTTATAACAAGCTACCTTCTTCTTTGCTAGATTTGCCTTTTAATGCGTTTAAAATTAAAGTTAAATCCAATTTTTGTTCAAAGGCATACTATTCTATCAACGATTACTTAAACGATAAGAATAGTTGGTCGCTGTGATTAACTCAAGACAATGTTTAAGTTATGTTCTTTCTCCAGGATCAGCTTACATAATGACAGGTTACATGAGTTAAGTACTAAAATTGTTTATTTTATTTGACAAAAATATAATTTAATGTATTGTGTTGCGTAAATTATTTTGCATAGGTACTATTGTATAGAATCTGGTTCTTCTAACTGAACAGACAGCTGTGCTGCTGTGGAGTTTGTTCCGCTACTTCTTCTTCCCAGCTAAAGCACTAGGAAGTGGTGAAGGGCGGGCGTTTTGTGGGGACTGTCTTACTGTAATTTTGACGTTCAAAAAGTGCTGATTCTCAGCCTAATTTGAATAAAAGACTTTTGATTTTGATTTTTTTTGACATCTCTCTAAGTAGAACATAATGATGAGTACAACGACCCCTTAGGAGATTTCCACTGTTTACACTTACACTCTGTATAATTATGCTAGTCGCGTAGTAAACTGATTGCGCGATGCAGGATTCAGTAGCAATAAGGATCAAAGTCGCAAAACAAATATACTGTTAAAACTGACAGGTTTCAAACACGCATTCTCTCGACACCCAGACTGCAGTGTAGCAACGCTCCTTGCTAAACTATAAACAAAGCCAAAGACATCAACAACATTGCATCACCCACTAAACTAAATTATTGATTCAAGACATTCATCTCACAAAACTTACATTCAAACACCCACCTACATGTAGGTACTAAGTCCCTATGACCTATTACAGGACCTAAGTTAGAAACATGTAGTAAACTAATTGAGTTTGAGCACTTCATTAAGCTATGTGGTTCTCCTGTAGTAAGTAATAACACTATTTCTGTAGCTCAGGAGTTGAGCTTCCAAATGTACCCAAATGTTGCTTAATGTTAGGGGCAGTTTGGGGCTTCAAGGAATGTTCCTACAAGGGTGTTATTGAGGAAGTCTGTATTGTTGTATATTGTTGGAAAGATTGAAAGAGTCTGTTTTAGGAGATTTTTCTGTCAGTTTGGGGCTTCAAGGAATGTTCCTACAAGGGTGTTATTGAGGAAGTCTGTATTGTTGTATATTGTTGGAAAGATTGAAAGAGTCTGTTTTAGGAGATTTTTCTGTCAGTTTGGGGCTTCAAGGAATGTTCCTACAAGGGTGTTATTGAGGAAGTCTGTATTGTTGTATATTGTTGGAAAGATTGAAAGAGTCTGTTTTAGGAGATTTTTCTGTCAGTTTGGGGCTTCAAGGAATGTTCCTACAAGGGTGTTATTGAGGAAGTCTGTATTGTTGTATATTGTTGGAAAGATTGAAAGAGTCTGTTTTAGGAGATTTTTCTGTCAGTTTGGGGCTTCAAGGAATGTTCCTACAAGGGTGTTATTGAGGAAGTCTGTATTGTTGTATATTGTTGGAAAGATTGAAAGAGTCCGTTTTAGGAGATTTTTCTGTCAGTTTGGGGCTTCAAGGAATGTTCCTACAAGGGTGTTATTGAGGAAGTCTGTATTGTTGTATATTGTTGGAAAGATTGAAAGAGTCTGTTTTAGGAGATTTTTCTGTCAGTTTCCTGTTTTTGGTAAAAATATCCTTTCAAAATGAATGGATGTAAGGAACGGAAAAAAAGATAGAAAAGATAAAAGATTTAATACTAAAATATAAAAGATTTAATACTTAACCGTAGTCTAACTTCTTGCAGGAAAAGTAATAAAAACCGGTCAAGAGCGAGTCGGACTAGCGCACCGAGGGTTCCGTTCCGATTTCTGAAAAAGTGTGCTACTTAGAGACATCGTTTTATCTTTCCTGTAATCTTTACGCAAACTTCTATCACATAGAATAATTTCAGATTTTTCGCTTTGCAAACTTCGGAGATAAGGGGGGAACGGTATTTTTTTTTACATTTTTCATCAGAAGTCGAAAACTGTGCGGCCTAAAAAAAATAAAAAAAATGTTTGAGAATGTGCAAATAGCGTTCTTTCATATGATACCCCACATGCCCTAGTAGCCTCACTTTTATTTTTTAAGACGACCTTTCAGTCCCTATTGCAAAAAAAAATACAAATATTTTAATTTCTTTCTTATTTGCAAAATAGTTGGGTAAACGTCATCTAAAACAACTCTAAATTTCAAGTTGATAGCATTAGTAGTTCTTGAGATATCCAGCTGTGACAGACAGACAGAAAGACAGACAGGCTGAGTGACACCATAAGGGTTCCTTTTTTACCATTTTGGTATGGAACCCTAAAAACGAAATTACAAACACAAATAAAGAGAACTTTTCGTTTCATACTTATAAAAATTAAAGATTTTTAATGTGATAAAGAAGCGGCACAATATACTCCGAAATATCAACATGTCAAACCTTACGTGACGCTATACATTAATGTGTCCTGAGTTCAATATTGATTATCAAATCACTTAAATATCGTTCTTATATAAGCCACACGGTCCCAACTCTACCATATTAAGCATTTGTCTGCCACACATCCACCGCATTCGCTGTCTTCAGAACGTTAGATCTTCGCGCTTGAGTACTCACTCACTCAAGGATTCTAAATGCGCTGCTTGAACAGCGGTCATGCCTGTTGATTTTGCATCTACGAGCAAATCTAGCTTGTTGCTGGGCTGTGTATCATGTGTAATCGTCTGCAATTTTATTGATACTTATGTACAGTCAACGGCCAGAAGTCCACTTACACCGCAATGACCTTTGTCGCCTGCGCTATACGGGCTGCGCCGCTTATACCTATACGGGCTGCGGCGCCGAAGAAGGTCATAAGTAAACTAATATTGCTATGCCATAGTTTTGTGAGATTGCTAGTCGACTTCTGGCTGTTACTGTACAAAGAAATTAATGCCCTGTGCATTCATTTAAATGTACTGTGTCATCAATTAGATGTAGGTACCTACACCGTAAGGGCAGTAAATTATTGATATACCACATTTCTTTGTACGTTTCAGATGAAAATGAAATTGCCATATTTACGATACAAAGAAAGAAAGAAAGAATACTCTTTATTATGCACACCATAAAAATTACAGATATAAATCAATGGGCGGTCTTATCTCTAAAAGCGATCTTTTACAGACAACCTTTGGATGGATTATCGGGAGAAGGAGAGAATAATACGATACTGAATAATTATTACCTGATGCTTTATTTTACTATTTTTTAAGTAAAAAATCAGTGTTGCTCACATTACAGGAAATTATATTTATCATTTTATACTAAAAACGTTAAATAAGTGACTCAAACCTTTTAATATCAAGAAGATATGTAAGAAGGCATACCGAAACCTAGGTTTCGTACTCAGGCAGGCTCAGGGGTTCACCAACATCACGACACTCAAGGTGTTGTATGACGCGCTGGTCAGGAGTTGACCTTGAGCATAGCTCAGTCATATGGGCTCCTCACGAGGCGAAATATAGTGTCATGTTGGAACGTATCCAAAACAAGTTCACTAGACACTTATATTTCAAGCTGTATGGGGTATATCCATTTTACCCACTGATGTACCCTACACTATTTGTACTAGGCATGGTAGGGTACAACGCGTTAAAGGTGCGACGGGACTTTGCACTCGCAGCGTATGTAGTGAAGCTACTGCGTGGCGTGGCGCATAACCCGGGAGTGCTGCGGCACCTGGAACTTTACGTGCCTGACCGGTACGTGTGGAGGCGGCGACGCCCGCTCCTGCTTGCTGTGCCTGCAGCCAACTTGCTGGCGAGGACTCCTCTTACTAGAGCCATGCGTGTGGTGAACGAGGTTCACGAGAGGGTTGATGTATTGTGGTGCAACTTGAGTGAATTCGCAAAAGCTGCATTATATATAACATGTTATTTAGATGTAGGTTAAGATTTAGGATATAGTATCTTTGTAATTTTATAGGATGTAGATTTAGGATTTAGCATGTAAGGCCACGCTATCGAATTGGATCTCAGATCTGTAATGGTAGTTGTAGGTAAGATTGCTGTAAATAAATAAATAAATCATTTTAAATTCACAAAAATATAATCCAATACATCATGAATATTTTATTGTACCACTAAAAATATGCGACGGCCATTTTTAAACCCAACTCCCGGTCCATTCCATCCTTGCAGCCGTTTATTGCAGCACGCTAAATGGAAATATTCATTAAACTTCCCAGTGGCAGCGACTGCATCGATGCTACGTACTTTACAAGCTACGTTTTGTTATTACTTGTCGTGATGTTTGACTGCAGTATAAGTTTTAAGGCTTTTGGTGACTGCTGTTCAGTGTGGTGTATTTTTTAAAAAATTGAGTTTAAATGTAGAGAGTACCAGTGTGCTCATGTTTATATTATTTACTAACTGACCCGACAGACGTTGTCCTGTCTTAGCTATGAATGTTCTAATGTAAACGCGCGAAGTTAAAATAGTCGTTAAGTTTTCTGAATTTATTTAATTTTCTGCGCAATTTTATTCATTTTCCTTTCCGTAAGAACCTTCTACAAAGTATTAGAAAACTTTAAAAAACAGGAATGAAATCGGTAAAGTCGTTCTCAAGTTATGGCGTGACCGAGGGAAATAGGGATTCATTTTTATATAATTATGTATACAGGGTGTCCCGTAAATAATGGATCACCTCTTAAAGGGTCATTGTACTCATCATTATGAACAACTTTTACTATGGGGCCAAACCTGAAATCGCGAAAAAAAATCTGCTGTTCAGTACATTTATGTTCGTTTATCTGGTCAAAATGTAGAGAACAGCTGATTTTTTTTTCGCGATTTCAGGTTTGGCCCCATAGTAAAAGTTGTTCATAATGATGAGTACAATGACCCTTTAAGAGGTTATCCACTAATTACGAGACACCCTGTATATTGATAATAAGCTCTTCAACAATGAGTACCTACACTATTACTTTACAATTTTTATATTGCAAACTTAAGTCTGAGACGCCTCATTACTTAGAGAATTGGAATATAATTTTTATGCAATAATTTGGTAGCCTCGCATTAAATCATTAACTCACAGATGGTAAGAATCTATGACCACCACCATGATGATGATGATGACTATGATCGATGATAAAATGAAATGAAATTGTTTATTCTGTAAATATGATATCGGAATCACTTTTACACGTCATAAAAAAAAATATATTAAAAAATAAGCTAGATAAAGTCGACATTTCCTATCTGACTACCCTGAGAAGAAATGGCGAAACAAACACAGGGGTCAAAGTCTCTTTTAAAATCCAGACATAATCTTGGTCAGATGATGATGATGCCACGCTTACCTTAAATTAGTAACCTTTTCTATTCAATCGTGACTTAAAAACTGCCAAACGATAAGCTAACAATAGCAATTATACATTTTAGAGGCATGAGGAACAGGGAGTAAAGTTCACTCATCCTCCATAGAAAAGGGAGGATCCTCCGACCAGACGGTTGTTGTGTCTGGTGGGCTACTGCCCGACGGTTGATGTCGGGACTTTGTATATCTGCTAACCGCGTGGTAAACTCTAATTGCGCGATGCAGGTTTGCGTGACGTCATGTCATGGATGTGTAGTTCTTATGTGGCGATGTAGATGCCGCCACATCACTCCCCTCCGGAGGCCGGAGGTCGATAGTGGGCTGAGTCGTGTATCTTGCGATGCTTGCTAGTGCCAGTTGTGGTTCCAGTGAGTCGGAACCGGGTGCCGCAAAGTTCACGGTGAGTCGGAACTGTCTGCGGTGATACCCCAGTGAGTCAGGGTGGCGCTGCGTTGTGCTCCAGTGAGTCGGAGTGTACAGCGCTGGGTTGAGGTTGAGGCTGAAGGTGATGACCAAGAATGCGCGTCCGCTGCATGCTGGTGATCAGGATACCCGTTGAAGCCGTGGATGCTGGTTGGCTGTGTGACTCGCCGCTCGAAAGCATGAGGAAGTGATGCTGATGACGTCACGCTGAAGGAGTTGCACGAAGGCTGCGCTGACGTTCATGCTCGGGGTCACCAGTTTAGAGGCATGAGGAACAGGGAGTAAAGTTCACTCATCCTCCATAGAAAAGGGAGTATCCTCCGACCAGACGGGTGTTGTGTCTGGTGGGCTACTGCCCGACGGTTGATGTCGGGACGTTGTATATATGCTAACCGCGTGGTAAACTCTAATTGCGCGATGCAGGTTTGCGTGACTTCATGTCATGGATGCGTAGTTCTTATGTGGCGATGTAGATGCTGCCACAACATAATTTATAACAGGTATGTTTAAATGACACTTTCAAACAAGATCTATAAAAAAAATCCCAGAATTTTTATTCCACCATAAAATCTTTTTATACTTATTTTTTATCCACAAATTAATAAAAACTTTTCTTATTACAATTCGCAATAGACGTTTAATTTTATTAACCTCAATAAAATCTTTATTCTGCCAAATCCACCATCAGATAATCCATCCAAGACCAAAGTAAAAAACTTTAAATTTTTCTTGAACTTTTCAACTAAAACTTTATAATTAAAGTGGAACTAATTAAGTAGATTGTATAATAGTCGTGACTTTAATAGCTTCTTGCGAAGTGCACGAACTTGCACATAGTTGGAATTCTCTGCTTCAATAAATAATTCGAGGAATTCGTATGCTATGCTTTTAGTGCACTTCAGTGTACCCGAAGAGTTATGAAGCTGATTTTGACCTAGTTTGATGTGGCTGTTGGGACTGCGCCACTGAACAATAAAGGAGATGTAGAGGGCGTCGCGTTTTGTCATCTCTCTCGCTCACACGGGTTCAAATTTTTAAGAATGTTAAATGAAAAGATGCTTTTTTGAAAAATGTAAAGGACTAGTAAATAATGTTAATATAATAGGTAACTTTATTATTAACACAAACGGGATATTTACCATGTTTACTGTTATTGGGCTGCATCAATTGTGTACCCCTTTTGTAATAAAATTTTAATACAAATGGGGTAGGTACCCAATTGATGCATCCCACTGTACATAATAAACTAACATTATTGTAGTCTTTTAATTTTTTTTTATCAGATACCTATGGATATTTATTTATCTGAAATAAATGATTTGATTTGATTTTTCAAAAAAGCATCTTTTCATTTAACATTCTTAAAAATTTGCTTTCGTGTGAGCGAGAGAGGTGATAAAACGCGCCAGCCCTCTTTTTTTTTTGCTGTAGTTTTTGCATAGGTAATGTCTTTTTGTCATAAGATTGAGTCAGATGGAGAGAATGAAATATTTTTTCTATCAAGTTTTAACTCATTGCTTATGGCATGAATTTAGCATGTTCTTCTTTTCATAACTTCATCACTATCAGTCGTCACTTTTTTTCTTGTAAGTATCTAATGCATTTTTCTTATTATCGTTTTTCTTATTTTGGTGGTCTGAATGATTTCTGAAAGTTTGACCATCTGTTTTAATGGGACATTATAATTATATAATTGGGATTCGTCTGCCTAACCCTTTGGGGATTACAGGCATGGTGTTATGTTATGAGCTATTCTCACTATACCAGAAAAGAAGACTGGAGAGGAGAGGAGGAAGAGGACCTCGTGGCTAAGTAATACCAGCTGCACGGGTCGATCCATCAGGTTAACCTACGCTTGCCGGTTTGGTCCGTGGGTGAACATCTTTACATACCGACACTCCTCCGTGCCTCGGACAGTACGTTAAGCCGTTGGTCCCGGCTGTTAATCGTGGATCTTTGACAGTCGTTACGGGTCGTCAGAAGCCCGAAAGTCTGACAACTAGTCTTACCAAGAGGTATCGTATTACACAGTCACTGGGTTGTGGAGGTCAGATAGGCAGTCGCTCCATGTAAAATACTGGTATTCAGCTGCATCCGGTTAGACTGGAAGCCGACCCCAACATTGCTGGGAAAAGGCTAGGCAGATTGATTGATTGACTAGAAAAGTAGACCAACATACACAAGAATTTGTATTCATTTACAAACCTTCCTTTCTGCCACCCAACGCGAGATAGCTGGTTCTGGTAGGGTTACCACATCCAACCAACTTCGAATATCCTAGTGACATAACTTACGTCACATGTGGACCCACAGAGTGTGCCTGAATGAATAGCCAACAAACATCAACCTAATTTGAGACCCGTCGCGAATGTATTTATTGCTAATGTTCGGTCTAAGTCCAGATCTTAGTGATTGAATTGGCTTCAGTTTCGATCTAACTAGTTAGATTTATTATACTTATATTTAAAACGAAGAAAATTATTTTTGAATAGATTGGTAAACAGGAGAACAGGTGAGTTGAGGTGGCTAAGACAACAGCCGCACGGGTTGATCGACCAGGTTAAGCTAGGCTTGCCGTGGTTGGTCCGTGGATAGATGACCATCTTTACATACTAAGTGCCTCCGGTGCCTCGAAAAACACGTCCCGGATGTAATTTGTGGATCTTTGACAGTCGTTACGGGTCGTCAGAAGCCCGAAAGTCTGACAGCCAGTCTTATTAAGAGGTATCGTGTTACTCTGCAGTACCTGGGTTGTGGAGGTCAGATAGGCAGTCGCTACATGTAAAATATTAGTGTTCAGCTGCGCCCGGTTAGACTGGAAGCTGACCCCAACATACTTAGGAAAAGGCTAGGCAGATGATGATGGTAAACATGTGAGCTACCTACTTGATCACAAGTGTATATCGACACCTCTAGTATCGAATTAAAAATGCGTTGCTTCGATACGATGCTATAAATATAATCATCAGGATGATTAGGTACACCAGCCAAAAGACGTCTACTGCTGGACATAGGCCTCCCCCAAACATCGTGGTCGTTGTGGATGACTTTCACCGGGTGTTTGGTAGAAAAATATTATGTGCCCTCACTGCAACACAGCATTTTTTTTGCTTAGTAACAGACACTTAATTTTCATAAAAAGTGAACTTTATAAAAAGATATTATATAACTTAACTAGCTTCTGCTCGCAACTTCGTCCACATGCTGGTTCCCATAACCCACCCCGTCGCATCGCATTGCCTGCCCGCGCTATTACTTCGTTTTACTTAACGCTTTTTCTGACTTTTTTTTTCTTTTTGGTCAGCTCCTAAAGGTCATAGCGTGATGTTAAATAGACTATAGCCTTCCTCAAGAACTGGGCTATGCAAAAAAAAAAAAAAAAAAAAAATCTGACTGGTGGTTCCACACACTGTAACATGTCACAGTGTGACTCGTTGGGAAAAATTGTTCGTTCTGTTCCCAAGTAGTCACATTGTTACTCGATAGGACAACTTTTTGTCTTTATCCCCAACGGATCAATTCAATTCAATTCAATTCAAATCATTATTGCTTATCACATGTGTTTACAAGGTCTTAATAATATTAGGTATGGTTCACATGGATTGTTGGGTACAACAATTTAATAAAATATAAATTGATAGTAGTGGCTTGATTGGAAAAAATTAAGGCGAAAGCGCCAGGGTATCCCGCGAAATTCAAAATTTCTTACGCTTTTTGCAATTTGTAGGTCAGTGTGAGCTTGTATGTTGATTAAAATATGATTCGCGGCCGTAGCTAATATGGTTTTACAGAATTATAATCATTAGAATCAGCAATAAAACTCCATAAGTTAGCATTTATCTCTAGCGATTTCATGAAATCATGAGGTTTGAGGTAAATGCTAACTTATGGAGTTGTATTGCTGATTCTAATGATTATAATTCTGTAAAGCCATATTAGCTACGGCCGCGAATCATATTTTAATCAACATACAAGCTCACACTGACCTACAAATTGCAAAAAACGTAAAAAAAATTGAATTTCGCGGGATACCCTGGCGCATCAACCTTAAATAAAATAAAATTACAAATTAAAAAGAAAACACAAAATTAAATTAACTAAAAGTAAGTAAATAATGTCACAGATTAATAACATAACAATCACACAAGGATCACACACCATGTGAACAGTGTGACTCGTTGGGAACAAAATATTCTCATGCAGTAACACTGTGACATATTGGAACTACTACCCAATCAGTAACACCGTTAAGATTCACTCATGTTTTAAAGCTTGGTAATTCAAGAAAGGCATATAAAAACAATTATGTATGTTTAATTATTGAAAAATCACAAAACAGTTTGAAATGAATGTATCTATAATAGTAAAAATCAAACAAAAAAACAAACTTCAGCTTAATTATTAATAGGTACCTATAGGTTGGTATAAAATCTTCACAATATCACGACCAATCAGCTAATTAACGAAACTGTTATATAAGAAAATTAACTTTGGAACAAGGCTTCATCATTACCATTTCAAAAAATGGGAAAATAATTTTAACAAGGCAACTTTGCCGTCCCCTAAAAGTTTTTTTTTAACAGTGATTTCCTAAGACAAGGCTTATTAGTTTTAATTGGTATAGCTTATATTTTAATTTTCGTCTACGTTAAGACAATTTTGTTCTATTTTTTGGCACAAGAGGACGAAGTTTTTTGCTGTCCACGTGACTATTTTAAAATTAGAAACAGAAGGCGCGTGTAAGCTAAATGATTGTTTGATCTGTATTATAGACAGATTGTTTAATTTTATGATTTTTCAACTAATACAGTAATGCTCGGGTCATGGGGCCCGAGTGCGCGTCTTCTTTTTAAGAAATTTCTGGCCGACTGGTCGAGACTTCACTTGACCAGAGGGCTGGCTCGTTCTTTGGACAAAGAATTAGCATTGCCATTCAACGTGGCAATGCTGTCAGTCCTCTGGGCACGGTTCCGGATGACATCAATGCGGACAAGTACTTCGACGACTAAGTCTCCTTTTGTTTTTACGGCGAAGCAAAAAGGAGGGTTATGATTTTGACCGGTATGTATGTATGTATGTTCATCTGTTCCCTCATAACTTCTAAACTACTTATCATAATTTGACAAATAAGGTGTCGTTAGAAGCGTCTTGACTGTCCGCTAGTTATAGTCTATGTGACGTCAGATTAAATTGAATATGGCGCCCTCTGGACGACATAAAGTCAAGAACTAAGAAAAAAACTTTTTTTAATCATGTCGTGTGGGGTATCAAATGAAAGGCCTTCATTAGCACATTTCAAAAATATATAATTATATTGTTAGCTATTGCTCTCGGCTTTGCTTGCATGCACCCGATAATTGGGAATATTTTCTCCAATCGCGCCTCAGATGTGAGCCAAACATATTTTCTCTGCAAACCTACCCAAAATACATATAAGTAATAAATTATTCTTCTACAAAAATGTAAAGTGGCACTGCAAATACTTTAACACGAAATTATAACCTCAAAATAATTTAAATAAAAAGTAAGTTTAAAAACTAAAACCCGACTACTGAAAAATCACGCTCTAAAAAGTATGAAACAAGAAAATATTCTCATCTGAAATTAGAAAAAGACAAATTAAAAATCCGGAGTCACACGTCATTTTATTACATGAGTTAAACATGAATGAAACAGATTACGTGTGACTCCGGATTTTTAATTTGTCTTTTTCTAATTTCAAATGAGAATATTTTCTTATTTCATACTTTTTAGAGCGTGATTTTTCAGTAGTCGGGTACCTAGTTTTTAAACTTACTTTTTATTGTATTTATTTGTCTATCTAGATAATTAGTCATTTACTTTAGTACCTAGTGTAAATAGTGTAAACTTGTATACACCACTATTTTTTAATTAGTACAAAAAAAAATGGGGCTCTATCCGTACCCGTTACTGATCATATTTGTGTAGTCAAAAGTAAAAAAAACGAAATACCGAAATTGTCCAAGAAAATTTGTCATAATTCGTAAGTTCATGATTATGATACGATAATAGCTGTTGGAGGCGGGGCAAGTTCGAGCGAGAGCACGCGAATGCGAGAGCGAGAAAATAAATACAACTATGAATAGCCTGTACAATATTTCCATACATTGAGTGACATTTTGGGATATCAACAAACGCCAATAACTTTGCTGTTTATGAATATTATTTATTGAGACTTTACATATATAATAACAAGACCTTCTCTAATAAGCCCTTTAAGTATTTGTACTAATTAAAAAATAGTGGTGTATAGTATTACTGTTCAGTAGGTAATAAAGTTTTCAGGTCAGTTAGACCAGATGCTGCATAGCGCACGGCCTTTTTCTTCTTAGACTGTTGATGCCAAAAATAACTCAAAAAAAAATAAACCTAAAGTATTTTTAAATTTGTTTGGGCCCAAAATCGTTCGCTGACGCAGCCATTAATTAGGTCCTCACGTGTGCAGGTGACCGGGCATGCGGTGCAAGATTGAGGTGAGCCATGTCTGTGGAGAGACCCCGCATAAACACCGGAGGTCTGAGCCATCCATGAACGACTTGTGGAGGTTGTCCTTGCTGTGGCCTACTTGGGTACGAAGTCTATCCAAGTAGGCCACGGTAACTTGGGACCGTACTGGAAGCTCTCTGATGGTTTAATAAACAATCAGGAAGTTTAAGCAGTTCTTGCCAAAGATCACAGCTTTCTGTGGAGGGGTTGCCTAAACTAGCGACCGAATGACGACATGCCGATTTCTGTGTTAATTAGGTATTATAAGTTCATACACAAACTTTCCGGAATTTATGATCAAAAATGATGAGGTAAAAACTGGATGAAAATACATTTTTTTTATTTAGAAAATCTAATTTGTCACAAAGCAGACCTATAAGAAAAGCGATTTTGTTTTAAACTTGCATTATCTATGCAAGTTTAAAACAAAATCGCTTTTCGTAATATAACGATAACACACAATAAGTAAAAACATTCAAACAGAGATTACCACAAAACACCAATCCCACATCCTTATTCAATAAAACGTGACGTCACAAAATATTAATCGGAATTTCATCGATCAAACACGGCGGCTACTGGCTAGAAGCAATTACGTAACATCGCAGGTACAGAGTCAATCTCACACGAATGGTAATGGCCGCCGTTTTAACACTCGATATGTTCCGGCGATTCTTTCAATATCACCAGCTGGCTCTGTTAAGGGAGAGATAGCTTGAATTTATAATATATTTTTGATGTTTTGACGAGGATAGATGTTAATCTAGACTTCAGAAACTATTTGTAGTTTATATTGTAACTATTATACTGGGAAATATAATTATTGATAGCAAAATAACTGCTGTGTCAAAAATATTTGAGGTAGGGTAGGTACTACCTAAACTTTTTATTTTTGTTAAATACTGGTATCTGTCGCTTAATTGTCATTTAATTTAAAAAAAAGCGGCACAAGGAAACATTAATTGGGTCACGGCTGTTCCATGCCGTAAATAAATTATTCTAAAAATAATATTGTTGGTAACCTACTAACACAGAAACAAATAGTTCATTCTCTATCAATTAAAATACAAAATACCATCAAACTTTTCCACACACAAATTAAAACTCACAACCAAAACAAACAGCAACATTGCCCTTAATTCTCAACTAGGAATTAATAATGAAATGGTCCAGCTTTTACAATATTCTCCATGATTCATTACCATATATTGAAACTTTAATTGAAATCAGAAATTGCCCGAACAATGGACTTCGGAGTCTCCTATAAATTGTAAAATCCATTCTTTCATTACAAAATATGTAATGGATCTGTTACACGAGTAGCTCTTTTGGCCTCGATTATCGAAAATAGAACTTACTACTTACTTACTTGATCCATCTAAACAGTACGTTCGAGTCATGATACGCGTATGTCAAAAGTAGAAATTAGTCTTGACTTTAAAAATGTAGGTACAGTGTCAGGTATTCTGAATAAAAACAGTTCGAAAAATCTCGAGTAACATTATGTCATAATCGTGTTTTTGTTTCTCGCTTGAATGTAAACGCATGAGTACGATAATCGCCTCACATGAAGAATGCCTGGGGCATAATACCCGCTTCTGTATGTGCCCCAAGTTTATTAATAAAAACGAATGAAATAAAAAAATCGCCTGCCGAATCTCGCATAGACATTTCCGCCTCTCGATGGCTGAGAAACTCGCCTCGTGTAAACGAGCCTTAAAGTGAGGAATATTCTTTTAATTGTAATGTGATATTTTCGCTTTTAATTAAATTAATTTCGTCTGTAATTTTGAATGCTGCCGTCAAAATATTTGGTGTCGGATACTTTTGAAATGCGATATTTTTGAAATGAAGAATAATTACTTTTAAAGTAGGTATATGGACACAAAATTAGCTTGTAATGTTATTGTTTTGGTACAAGGTAAGGCCTCGTAAATAAGGTCTGTGGTGTTACTTGTTTTAGATAGGTTGGCTGAAAGCTTACATAATTATCTGCCTAGCCTTTTCCGAACTATGTTGCGGTCGGCTTCCAGTCTAACCAGATGCAGCTGAACACCAGTATTTTACATGGAGCGACTGCCTATCTGACATCCACAACCCAGTAACTGGGTAATACGATACCCCTGGTAAGACTGGTTGTCAGAATTTCTGGCAGTCGTTACTGTTAGTCAGAAACTAACTACGAATGACAGCCGGGACCAAGATAATTAAATTATATTTAAAATTGTGAAAGTTTCATTTATATATGCTTGATAGTTTTTGCGTGATTCTCAGTTATGATCCGCGTTAGACATAACTTTACAAATTAATTACACTATGTAATACAAACATAATCTAAAATATTCACATAATAAGTTATGGCATGTATATAACGCGCCGACAAATTAATCTGAATTTGGGATTAAAAAATAATTAAAGGCGGTAGCGGCGGTAGTCAAAATAGTAAGGTTGGCAGCTACAGCGAAGGATAATTTTAAGTAGAAAGTAGCAGCTTAGTAAGCAGTTGTTAGCTTTGTTTTAATTTAAAGGTCGCAGTCAGTTTTAATGGTTTCATACGAAAATAACCACAAACCTAAATTGCCCGAGCCGGGGTGCCCCAAGTCCCGAGGTCGCTTCGCTCGCTCTTGCATGGAGGAATGGAAATTCGAAGGAATACCTACTTAATAAAAGTAAAAACAAAAAGCTTTTGAAGCTCATGTAATATAATTCTTGCTAAAATATTTAATCGCTGACAAATTATTTTTTTAGTAGCAAATATTTAGTCTCCCTTTAAGTTGTTAGCCGTTGAAAATTGTTATACTTAAGTTATTAAGAAAATGCTTTTTTCCAAATTATTAACATTACTCGTCGTCGACGTGATCTTCAGTTTGAAATCATTAAAAGTCGTTTATCGTCGCCTTAACGTGCTTTCCGAGGCACGGAGGGGTCTCGGTATGTTATTGATGGTCCACGGATCTACGGACCGACCTCGGTAAGCGTTGCTTAACCTTGAAGATCCATGTGGATGTAATTATTTAGCCACGAGCCCCTTAGCTGACCTTAGCTAACATGATACGTATACTCCATTTACAAGGTTAGACATTTAAACAAACCTTTTTTACAATCCGTTCAACCGATTTTGACTTCTATTCCGTAGACTTAAGGATGGCATTAAAGGCAAAAAAGTGGTTACAATACCAACTGTATACTGCAGCTGCCATGTGTCATGCCACCAATGCAATAGATGTCAAAATCGGTTGAACGGACTGTAAAAAAAGGTTTGTTTAAATGTGTAATCTTATTGGAGTATAAATAATTATATCACTGGATTCTCTGGTGTATTAGGATGCGTTTCCACTGACGCGGAGCTGAGCGGAGTGGAGAGGAGGGGACCGTGAACTAACCAATCAAAGACGATTACACTGATTTCAAGCATTGCGATTGGTCAATTCACGGTCCGCTGCTCTCCACTCCACCCAGCTTCGCGTCAGTGGAAACGAACCTACACACTATCCGCCATGACATTTTTATATCAAAAATATTTTCCTTAACAAATCAGTTTATATTACAAATAAGGCGATATTGCGCCCCAGTAGGTACCGAGGAGCGGTACCTCAATAATATTTGCTCGTATCTCAAGTTTATTACTCCAATATCGATGCGGTTTGCACAAACAACTAACTATACTGACTTCGTATTAGATATTAGATACATAATTTAATATAACTTGAAGTATGAAGCTTCAATTTATTACGAAGTGTTGGATTAGACAGCAGCTACATTAATTGTGTATACTTCACGCAATCTGGGAAGTCTGAACCAGGGACTAAATTACCTAAAAATTAAGGTACCTTTAAATTTCAGTATGACGTCATACTCTTCAATAAGTGTTACCGAAATATATCAATACCGTTTTTAGGGTTCCGTACCTCAAAAGGAAAAAACGGAACCCTTATAGGATCACTCGTGTGTCTGTCTGTCTGTCTGTCTGTCCGTCTGTCCGTCTGTCACAGCCAATTTGCTCCGAATCTAATGCACCGATTAAGTTAAAATTTGGTACACATATGGATTTCTTTGACCCAAACACGTACAGCTAAAGTAAATATATGAATTTTGAATATGAGAGTCACTTTTAGGGGGAAAATAAGAAAATTAAAAAAAAAAGTTTTGTAAACTGTACCGTGTGACATATTAAATGAAAGGGCTTACTATGAGGGTCTCAAATATATTTTTTTTATAATTGGAAAATATATTGTTTTAAAGTTATTTATGAAAATTGACGAAAATTGACCATTCCCCCCCCCCCCCCCCTTATCTCCTAAACTACTGAGCCTAAAATTTTGAAAAAAATATAGAAAATAGTTCTATACCTGTAGATTACAGGAAAACCTATAAGAAGTCTGTGGTCTTAAAATAACATGGTAAATCTATATATATAAAAAAATCAAAGTCCTGACTGAGTCACTGACTAATATATCAACGCACAGCCCAAAACAATTTACCTAGAGACTTGAAATTTTGCACATAGATACCTTATATAGTTTAAAGATCCACTAAGGAAGAATTTTTGGAAATTCCATCCCTAAGGGCGTAAAATAGGGGATGAAAGTTTGTATAAAAAATCCTATCCCTTGAGTTAATAGACTTGAAACTTAGCACGAATATTCATCTATAAGTAAATTATAAAGTTTATCATTTTTAGTTTTCCTAAACTACCCCCTAAGGAGGGATTGGGGGTGTCAAAGTTTGTATGGAAGAACTTTAACACGCGGTCCGATTAACTCAAAACTCAGTTTTTATACTTGAGACCAAAAATTAAGATTAACGTGTATCAGGGTTTTCTAAAAATCTACCCCTAAGGGGTGAAAAGTTAATTTTATAGCGGAGGATTTTATTGGGGGCTTGATTAACTCTAAAATTGGTGTAAATAATGTTTGAGTCAAGTTATGGAAACATACCAGACGATTTTTGAAATTCTTTATTTGTGTTCGTGAAAACAGAGATACAGTTTATATGAAAAATCTTATTAATTTGGTTAATGAACTTGAAACTTAGCACAAATACTTGCATAAGTAATTAATAATGTTTGTCATTATTAGTTTTTCAAAACTACGCCTCAAATGAGGTTAGGGATGTTAAAGTTTGTATAGAAGAATTTTAAAGCGCAGTCCGATTAAAAAAATGGTACTTTTAGTCAAGTTAGGAAACTTGCCAAACGAATTTTCACCGATTTTGACGACATATAGCTGATGTTTTAAGGAGTAACTTAGGCTATTTTTATTTTAGAAAAATAATTAGGGTTCCGCGCAAGAAAATTAAAATCCATGAAATCAGACAACCACGTACAGTCCAGTACAAACTTACTAAGCCTCCGCTGTCTATTACGGCTATAACAACAAATAATAAAAATAAAGCAAAGTTAAAAATGTAAGGGGTCGATCCCCATACAATAAACTTTTCATTTTGAAAAAAAATAAAAATTTTAATCTAGCATGTGGGGTGTCATCGTCTAGAACTCATTGAGTAAAGTACAAACATATTTTTTTAATCTTTTAAAATTAAGAAATAGGGGCCGCAAAAGTTGTAAATTTTAGACCATTTTTGTACGAGCTCTAGCGCAACAATTCATCAAATTAGGAATTTGAAACTTCTTTATACAATGTAGGTACCATGAATACTGTAATACTTTAATCAACAATACTGAAAACGGCGATTCATATATTCAATATTTTGTTTAAACATGGGTGATTCTGCAACTGCAAAAAATAACCTTGTAATTCACAGTATCATTATAAAATAAGTAAAAAGTTGTCTTTGCGATTGTTAAACATATAATATGGTACGGAAGCCTTCGTGCGCGAGTCCGACTCGCACTTGACCGGTTTTTTTTTATTCAGTAGCGGAATTATGTAACGCACAAAATGTACAAAATACACAAGTTCTAACATGTTCTACTCCCCCGCATCTAAGGCAAAAAAGCGCGGTCACTGTCGGACTGCATAGAAAAGAAAGAGAAGCGCGATGACACAACGCTTGCAAAATATGAATTAATTACAGATTTACAAAAAATCTAGGGATTGGGACTAAAAAAGTAATCACATGAAATCATTCCTTATTATTTTGTAAAGAACTGCATAAATTTATGAACACTTTTAATGAAAACTGTAGGAGTAATATGGTAAAAACTCGAAAAAATAGACAGAAATAGACCTGGATTTAGCCTTTTTTTTCTTTAGTTCTACAAACTAAAATAGATTTCAGGGCACATGAAATCACTTCTTATGTATTTTAGATTATTGTGTATTTTTAGGGTTCCGTACCTCAAAAGGAAAAAACGGAACCCTTATAGGATCACTCGTGTGTCTGTCTGTCTGTCTGTCCGTCTGTCACAGCCAATTTGCTCCGAATCTTATGGACCGATTAAGTTCAAATTTGGTACACATATGGATTTCTGTGACCCGAACACGTACAGCTAAAGTAAATATATGAATTTTGAATATGAGAGACACTTTTAGGGGGTAAATAAGAAAATTTAAAAAAAAAAGTTTTGTAAACTGTACCGTGTGACATATCAAATGAAAGGGCTTACTGCGAGCATCTCAAATATATTTTTTTATAATTTTAAAATATATTGTTTTAAAGTTATTTAAGAAAATTGACGAAAATTGACCATTCCCCCCCCCTTATCTCCGAAACTACTGAGCCTAAAATTTTGAAAAAAATATAGAAAATAGTTCTATATCTGTAGATTACAGGAAAACCTATAAGAAGTCTGTGGTCTTAAAATAACATGGTAAATCTATATATATAAAAAAATCAAAGTCCTGACTGAGTCACTGACTAATATACCAACGCACAGCCCAAACCAATGGACCTAGAAACTTGAAATTTTGCACATAGATACCTTATATAGTGTGAACATCCACTAAGGAAGGATTTTTGGAAATTCCATCCCTAAGGGCGTAAAATAGTGGATGAAAGTGTGTATGAAAAATCCTATCCCTTGAGTTAATAGACTTGAAACTTAGCACGAATATTCATCTAAGTAAATTATAAAGTTTATCATTTTTAGTTTTCCTAAACTACCCCCTAAGGAGGGATTGGTGGTGTCAAAGTCTGTATGGAGGAACTTTAACACGCGGTCCGATTAACTCAAAACTCAGTTTTTATACTTGAGACCAAAAGTTAAGACTAACGTGTATCAGGGTTTTCCAAAAATCTACCCCTGAGGGGTGAAAAGTTAATTTTATAGCGGAGGATTTTATGGGGGGCTTGATTAACTCTAAAATTGGTGTAAATAATGTTTGAGTCAAGTTATGGAAACATACCAGACGATTTTTGAAATTCTTTATCTGTGTTCGTGAAAACAGATGAAAAATCTTATTAATTTGGTTAATGAACTTGAAACTTAGCACAAATACTTGCCTATGTTTGTCATTATTAGTTTTTCAAAACTACGCCTCAAATGAGGTTTAGGGATGTTAAAGTTTGTATAGAAGAATGTTAAAGCGCAGTCCGGTTAAAGAAATGGTACTTTGAGTCAAGTTAGGAAACTTGCCAAACGAATTTTCACCGATTTTGACGGCATATAGCTGATGTTTTAAGGAGTAACTTAGGCTATTTTTATTTTAGAAAAATAATTAGGGTTCCGCGCAAGAAAATTAAAATCCATGAAATCAGACAACCACGTACAGTCCAGTACAAACTTACTAAGCCTCCGCTGTCTATTGCGGCTATAACAACAAATAATAAAAATAAAGCAAATAAACTTTTCATTTTGAAAAAAAAATAAAAATTTTAATCTAGCATGTGGGGTGTCATCGTCTAGAACTCATTGAGTAGAGTACAAACATATTTTCTTTTTATCTTTTAAAATTAAAAAATAGGGGGCCGCAAAAGTTGTAAATTTTAGACCATTTTTGTACGAGCTCTAGCCAATGACGTATTATAGATAGACGCGTCATACACGAACATCAGTGCTTTCAAAAACAGCGTAAGCCATGATGTACCAACATACCAGTATATACTGGCCGCAAAGAAAAGGAAAGACGCATGCCGATACCTGTTGTAAGAAAGAGATGAATATACTTATTTAATTACGTCACTAGCTGCTGCATGTTCACTGGCGCGCGTGCGTGACTGATATCACGCCGGGCAATTACCCTTCATTTAATTTCCCATTTTTGAGCCCGGGTAACGCATCTAAAGGTAATATATCATTGGCTCTAGCGCAACAATTCAACAAATTAGGAATTTGAAACTTCTTTATACCATGTAGGTACCATGAATACTGTATTTAATCAACAATACTGAAAACGGCGATTCATAAGGTATTTTGTTTAAACATGGGTGATTTTCTGCAACTGCAAAAAATAACCTTGTAATTCACAGTATCATTATACAATAAGTAAAAATTTATCTTTGCGATTGTTAAACATATAATATGGTACGGAACCCTTCGTGCGCGAGTCTGACTCGCACTTGACCGGTTTTTTTCTATCAAAAAGGTGCTATAGTTACTGTAAAAAATTGAAACAAAGTTACTTATTTTCGCCGTATTTTACGGAGGACAAGCCTTAAATAACTGTTTAGCCCAACCTTTATTTTAAACCGGTACCGATAAGTTTTTGAGGAAGAAACCCCTCTAACCGTAACCGCTTTCAGTCCCTGGTCTGAACATTGCTGTACATGCAATATTATATTCTGTAGCTGTACTTGATCTTGATTACTCACTGAGAAGAAATCTATAGGTAATATTATTTATGCATATTATTGCAATATTAGAAATTAAATTCGGTTTTCATGTCTGTTGTTTTTACTACGTAACGGATTGTGATGCGGATTTCGTCATCATTTAGAGAATTATTCTGGCAGCAGAACTTTCCGTGAAAACACTGTCCATTTGCAACAAAATGGCAGCCAATTCACATTATGATTACTTTTGCCCTAGTGTTAGGCTGTGGGCACCTCCCTGGGAATGACGGAGAGCGTAACTTCTGACACCCATGAAGAAAACGCCGTGTCTTTGTCACAAAGAGCGTCTTATTACCAAAACAAAACCAACAAAACTATCGAATATCTAGTCATCATCATCATTCTCCTGCCCTTATCCCAATCTATTTGAGGTCGGCGCAACATGTCCTTTTTAGGGTTCCGTACCAAAATGGTAAAAAAGGAACCCTTATGGTGTCACTCAGTCTGTCTGTCTGTCTGTCTGTCTGTCTGTCTGTCACAGCTGAATATCTCAAGAACTACTATTGCTATTAACTTGAAATTTGGAACAGGTTTAGATGAAATTTAACCAACTATTTTCCAAATAAGAAAGAAATGGAAATGGTGGGAAGGCCTTTAGTGTGGGACGCAACTTGTGTCGATACTCTTGCGCCATCCCATCACTGCTGCTGCTGCGGCTGCGGAAAACCTCATCGCCATCGCACTGCTGCTGCGGCTGCGGAAAACCTCATCGCCATCGCACTGCTGCTGCGGCTGCGGAAAACCTCATCGCCATCGCACTGCTGCTGCGGCTGCGGAAAACCTCATCGCCATCGCACTGCTGCTGCGGCTGCGGAAAACCTCATCGCCATCGCACTGCTGCTGCGGCTGCGGAAAACCTCATCGCCATCGCACTGCTGCTGCGGCTGCGGAAAACCTCAAGCGGCGGAAGTATAATAACCTTATCGGTAATTATATTTTTGAGCCGTTTGGGGTTGAAACCCTTGGGCCGTGGGGTCCGAGTGCTCATAGTTTGTTTAAGGAAATCTCCAAACGGCTTGTTGACACTTCCCGTGACCCAAGGGCTGGCTTTTACCTTGGCCAGAGGATCAGCATTGCCATACAACGTGGCAATGCCGCCAGTCTCTTGTGTACTTTACCAGTCGACAGCGATGCGGAGGAATTTTTCGACGACATATTTTAGTTTTTTATTAGTTTTAGTTTAAGATATTATATTTTTAAGTTATTTTAGCAATAAATAAATAAATAATATGGAAAAAAAAGAAAGAAATTGAAATATTTATATTTTTTTTGCAACAGGGGCTGAAAGAAGATCTTAAAAAATAAAAGTGGGGCTACTAGGTCATGTAGGGTATCATATAAAAGAGCGCTGTTTGCACATTCTCAAACATATTTTTATTTTTTTTAGGGACCATAGTTTTCAACTTTTGATGAAAAATGTAAAAAAAATACCGTTCCCCCCCCTTATCTCCGAAGTTTGCAAAGAGAAAAATCTGAAATTATTCTATGTGATAGAAGTTTATGTAAAGATTACAGGAAAAATAAAACGATGTATCTAAATAGCACACTTTTTCAGAAATAAAATAAAATAAATCGGAACGGAACCCTCGGTGCGCGAGTCCAACTCGCTCTTGACCGGTTTTTATTTTCCATACTTCTCTATTAGTCGTTATCTCGGTAGTCACCCGTTTCTAGCCATGTCATCTTTCACTCAATCCATCCATCGTTTCTTTGGTCTTCCCCTACTCTTATAGCCATCGACATTCATACTCAAAACTTTCCTCACGACATTTTCCTCATTCTCCGCATCACATGCCCATACCATGACAACCGATTTCCGCACAACTTTTCAGTCACCGGTACTACTTTAAAACTTCCTCTTATGTACTCATTTCTTATTCTATCCATTCGTGTAACACCACACATCCCTCTTAGCATTCTCATCTCAGCTGCATGCAGTTGCTTTTCATTCATCCCTTTTGTGGCCCAACATTCTGATCCATACAAGACAGTGGGTCTAACCATTGTTTTATATATCTTCCCCTTATGTTTAAGGGGAATGCAAGAGTCGCATATTGCGCAAAATTATCTACTCTTTGAAACTATTAGTTGCAGGTACTTATCTAAATCTTAAACAACCGAATCAAACAAACAGACGACACAAAGTTCAAATCATCTCGATGGATTTCTAACAAATACAATCGGAATAGCACAACGTGTTACCCCGGGTTCGCCTACAAACGGCCAGTAGATACAGAACCCCATTGAAAGCAATCCGCTGGAGTATGAAACGCACATTTGCATATGACTTGGTATAAAGGATTTTGACATACTAGCTGTATTGAATCAGTGAGCCTAAAACAAACGCGCGGAATAAACGTAACGATTTTAAAATTGAAATAAAATAAAATAAAATTGTTTAGTCCGTAAATAGTATATCGCATTCACTTTTACACGTCGTCAAACAAAAAAAACCGGTCAAGTGTGTGTCGGACTCGCACACGAAGGGTGACGTACCACCATACACACACACACACGCACACACAACACACACATGTTTAGAGGCATGAGGAACAGGGTGTAAAGTTCACTCATCCTCTATTGAAAAGGGAGGATCCTCCGACCAGACGGGTGTTGTGTCTGGTGGGCTACTGCCCAACGGTTGATTTCGGGACGTTGTATATATGCTAGTCGCGTAGTAAACTCTAATTGCGCGATGCAGGATTGCGTGACGTCATGTCTTTGTGATGCGTAGTTCGTATGTGGCGATGTAGATGCCGCCACACATGTTTAAAAAAAACCAGTTTAAAAAAACACGTTTTTTGTATGGTTAAAAATTAGAGTCCTTCAGTATTTAACTTTGTTTAATTATTTGATAATAGCGGCAATAGAAATACACAATCTGAAATGTCTGTCTGTCTACATATTAGGGGTTCATGAGATACAGCCCGCTGACAGACAGATGGACGGACAGCGGAGGCTTAGTAATGGGGTTCCCTTTTGCACCCTTCTGTTACACAGAACACTAAAAATAAAAAAAATAAGCCAGATGGAGTCGCCATTTCCTATCTGACTACCCCTGAGATAAAATGGCGAAACAAACTCAGTGGTCATAGTCTTTTTACAGTCCAGAAATAATCTTGCCTAGGGGCTTGTCGCTAAGCGGTTGGTCCGTGGTTCCCGCCTCGGAAAGCACGTTAAGCCGTTGGTCCCGGCTGTCATTCGTGGATCTTTGACAGTCGTTACGGGTCGTCAGTAACCAGAAAGTCTGACAACCTTTTCACCAAGCGATATCGTATTACCCAGTAACGTGATTGTGGAGGTCAGATAGGCAGTCGCTCCATGTAAAATACTGGTATTCAGCTGCATCCGGTTAGACTGGAAGCCGACCTCAACATAGCTGGGAAAAGACTAGGCAGATGATGACATCATAATCTTGGTCAGATCAGTGAGGACCATAAAACACGTTTCCCACATAATAATTACTAGTTTTAAGACTATTTGAAGCAGTTATGGCCCAGTGGCAACGGCCCCGACTTACGAGTTGTAGGTCATGGCTTCGAACCCAGGCAGGCGCTTTACTTTGTGTAAATTATTTCATCACCATCACTGCTCTCAAAACTGTGAAGGAAAACATCGTGAGGAAACCGGCATGTCCTAGAACCAAAAATTCGAAGACATGTGACATCTACCAACCCGCACTGGGCCCGCGTGGTGGGCCCACTCCCTCTCACAGAGAGGAGGCCTGTGTCCCAGCAGTGGGAACATTGTAGGCTGATTATGATGATTTATATCTATGGATGATACGTTTTGCTTGTCGTAAGAATTTAAACCAAAATAGTATAGGATAGTTGTATTTTTAACCGACGAAGTAAAAAGGACGTTCTCAAGTCAACACCTATTTTTTTTTTACGTATGACCACGCTTAACTTTTGAACCTCAAAGTTGGTTCCATGTAAAGTGTATTTACTTTGCTTAGGTAGTTTTTGAGTTAATTTCAATAATACGTACTTTTTTCCCACTTTTTATGTGGACGATGTTCTGATTTATTTTGCAGGTGGAGGTATTAAAATTTGTGTGGGGTACGTTACCACAACTAAAGAGTGAAAAATAATTTTTTTTTACAAAAAAATACAACCAACTTAAAATAACTTTAAATTCGGAAGTCGGTGGCAAAAAACGAAAATACATTTAACCAGACACCGACTTCCGAAATTAAAGTTATTTTTCACTTTGTAGTATTGTTTTTGGAAGTCAGGTGTATTTTTTTGTAGTTTTTCGATTCCAAAATCGTTCAAATTTACGTTACGTTTGCGCCGCGCGTTCGTGCTAGGGCCTCGGCTTGCTATGAGATGGCTTAGTAAGGCATCCCATGAATAATTTTCGGGGGGAATCGATTAAAATAATATGACGTGGATTTATCGTAACGGTACATTTTATTAGAAAAACACTGTTCACATAGAATAACTTATTTATTCTATGTTTATACAGTCAACCACAACCGGTCATTTGTCAGTAACAGCGTATTATATCGTAGCAGTAAGTGCGGTTTTCGTAACCACTGATGTGCGATTGAATGTACTACATTTACACTGTGGCGGCATCTACATCGCCACATAAGAACTACGCATCAATGACATGACGTCACGCAATACCTGCATCGCGCAATTAGAGTTTACCACGCGATTAGCACAACGTCCCGACATCAACCGTGGGGCAGTAGCCCACCAGACACAACACCCGTCTGGTCGGAGGATCCTCCCTTTTCTATGGAGGATGAGTGAACTTTACACCCTGTTCCTCATGCCTCTAAAACACCATTAAACAGGGTTACTGGTTATTGACCAATATCCTCTTAAGGGGTCACTGTACTCATCATCATGAAAAACTTTAACTATGGGATCAAACTTGAAATCGCGAAAAAAAAATCAGTTGCTCCCTACATTTTGACGAGTTTGTTGTAGATATAAATGCACTGAACAGATGAGTTTTTTTTCAATATTTCAGGTTTGGTCTCCTATTAAATGTTGTTCATAACGACAGTGGAGAGATAAGAGGTTATTGTCAATAAGCAATAACCCCGTATAATACCAAACTGACACAACCTTTGACATAATCTACGCATACAGTCTCGGTCAAACCTGCATTCATAAGCAAATGAGAGATCACTCACAAAGGCACGGGGGGAGGTGGTCGTAATCATAACCCGTCGATCGTACTTATGTAACGCTTCACTCTATACTCCATTCATTACAAAATCAATCTGCCTAGCCTTTTCCCAACTATGTTGGGGTCGGCTTCCAGTCTAACCGGATGCAGCTGAACACCAGTATTTTACATGGAGCGATTGCCTATCTGACATCCACAACCCAGTAACTGGGTAATACGATACCCCTTGGTTAGACTGGTTGTCAGACTTCCGGGCTTCTGACGACCCGTAACGACTGTCAAAGATCCACGAATGACAGCCGGGACCAACGGCTTAACGTGCTTTCCGAGGCACGGAGGACTCTCGGTATGTAAAGATGGTCACCCATCCACTGACCAACCCCGGCAAGCGTAGCTTAACCTAATGGATCGACCCGTGCGGCTGTTATTACTTAGCCACGAGCTCCTATAATCCATTTAATACAGCATTAGAAAAATAACCACAAAATAACGACAGCTATTTGTGTAATATTGTTGAAATTACTGCACTTTAGAATTATGTTTTTAATGTAAATGATAAATTGATTACATTGCTTTGTATTTACCGTAAAAAAATTAAAGAGATATTATACTTTTATATAGAAATAACGAAGGGGTGATAACCGTTATTTTTCTAAAAAATAAAAAATATTGTAAGATCAACCTAATTTAGTAATACCCCTAAGCTTTGGCACGTATCTACTTTAACTCCCTGTATAGACAAAACTCTTAAACGACAAGAGCTAGCAGATCATACAACTCGATGTGTCAGAGTGTTCATGATTTATTCACCACCAGTGTCAGTAAACTAAAAAAGCTTCATCCCAAATCTCACCGATCCCATCTCTACACGATTTACAATTACCTAACAAACAACCACAGTATAAATGTGGACAGTATGGAAACTAGGCCTACTTGTTGAAATAATTACCTATGTACGTTCCATTGGAGCGTTATTAGGGTTGTCACTCATAATGTTTGTAAAATTGAAAAGTGTTTTATTAGAACGAAGTTGTTTAACGCGGCTTGCGGTAGGAGTTGACTAGTAAAAATCATCACGCGACAAAGCGACATGTTATGCGCCGTCATACATTTTGACCAAAGGGTCAGAATTGAAATCCGAGATAGCGGCTGTGAAAATATTCAAATCGAAAACCATGAAAACATGTCATAGGTGTCCATGACGGAAAATTTTAAAATTTTCACAGCCGCCATATTACATTAGATATTATATTACATTAGATTTACATTTTGACCAATAGAATGGAGCGTACACCTTTGGTTTTCAACAAGGAGACCTAGTTTCCATACTGTCCATATTTATACTGTGCATTTTTGTTACTTAATTGTAAATCGTGAAGAGATGGGATCGGTGAGAGTTGGGATGAAGCCGCTTCTTCGAAGATCACTGACACTTCTCATGTTCTATTTTATTCGCTCTGAGTTCTTTTACTTCTAACTTTTTCTTACCTGTCTACTGTCTCTTGTTCTATACTAATTTTGCCATCGAAAACTTGTAATTGACCTAACCTAGCTGTAAGTTTTCTTAAGTTAATAAAATAAAATAAAATACAGACCTACATAGCAATACTATCTAGCCATTTCTTAGTTCCTAAACGAAACGAAATTCTCTACCTTATTTACTGAACAACGAGTACATATTTACAAGAACCAAAACAGTTCCAAAATCAACAAAGGTTACAAGGTATCTATCAAAACAACTCAATATCAAGTATCAAGTTAACAACTCGAAGACTAGTCCGAAGAACTTGTACCTAAATCGGATCACAATGTGTATTGGATTTATCCGAAGATATCCGAGAGTATCCAAGATTATCCGAGTCTCGGATCATATCCGCCGGTGACACGGCCATTTCTAACTTTTGTTTTGTGAAGTTTCGGCGCAACGCGGAAAGTGAGTTAATCATTTCTGGGAATCGCATATGTAGCTACATAGAAACGAGTGTTGTGCAAAAAACTATACAGAGTGTAAATGTAAACAGTGGCAATATTTTAAGGGGTCATTGTACTCATAATTATGAACAACTTTTACTATGGGGCCAAACCTCACATCGGTGGGTTAAATATTTAAAAGTTTAACTCTAGGTTTACCTCTAACTCTTGGTGGTGCAACATTAATTATTTTATAACACATTTGCTCGTAAAGGGTCTCTTATTTCACCAATTTCAATATCGTAATGTATGTCATTACGTACTTGTGCGTTATCGTAAAGTAAAACGCACGAGTTTCTTTTTAATAAGGTAACACCTACGGTGTATCGTGATGCTCCGTCTAAAACCAACGGTACTTTTTTAAATCTTAGCAAAGAGTTTTTATGTCAGAAAAGTGGTCAACATTTTATGAATAAAATTAACTTTGGGATAAAATAAAATTAAAGAATTAAATGTTAAACATTTAATTCTTTGATTTAATTAATTTTGCCAATAAATTACAACCATTTATCTGTAACAAAAACAAAAAAAAAAAATTAATTTACTTTAATAATATTGGCTGTTTTTGTGCCTTTGCCTTAAAAAAAAAACGCTGATGCGTCCGCATCGCTAATTTGTGAACAAGTAAAAATTATTCCGCGCGCTTTTTCTTTTCGCTGTATTGTTTTTATTTCCAAATGTCGTCAAGTAATGATGAATTTATTCATTCGACACCGCCAGACCCAGAAGTCTCAGAGGCAGCGAAAAAGGCTACTCTAAGCCTCTTGCCCGAAAAACCGACCGATAGATACTTACAAGCGGATCAAAATTTCATCGTATGGAAAACAAGCAAAGATGCAAATTAATTTTCAGAAAGTGTGTTTTTAAATATTTATTCGTTTAACAAAGTCCGAGTTTTATTTATTTCCTCGCAAATATGTTATAAAACGTCGTATGACATACGTGCGCTTTGATAATTACAGCCTCTGCTTTCTTGTAGCCCTCGCCTACGGCTCGGGCTGGCAATATTGCCTCAGCTGTAATTTTCAACTTACCGCACTTATATCATAATGTACTATTATTAACCTTGAGTTAGCTGTAATTTCGCACACACAGAACATACATGTAATTTCGCAAAAAAGGTTCTAAAAAACATTTAATAATTTAAATGGATCATCCTGAATAAGAATGTTTAAGTAGGTAAGACACCTATATGTACCTAACAAAGACTTACATAACACATAACATAATTATCACGCTGTAATCCCTGAAGAGTTAGGCAGAGGTGTACCTTAATACACTCACATTTCGCCAGTAGGTAATGTTTTTAAGTCCCATGTAATAGGGAGCGAGCCTATTGCCATCAACCGGGCACAAATCCAGACTCCAGGCTGCTACTGAGAAATTCCTGATGGAAAAAGCACAATAGCATTTTAACCAACCTGGGAATCGAAGCCACGACTTCATGCTCAGCGTAGCGTTTGCACCACTAGACCAATGACGCAACCAAAACTTACATTTCCTAGAGAAAGAAATCTTTGACAGATCACCCCTAACCACACTAATCTTTTAGCTTAAGGCGCGGACTAACTACGATTTTAAACGGCACACAAGCGCGCAATCTATTGTCACCATTAGCTTAAAATAAGGTTGAAAATTGAAAATAATATTTGTGTTGCCGAGATGTGACTAAGCTGCAAATGCGCATTTATTTTCAGGGTTTTCTTTAGATTATTCAGAATATACACAATAAATTAAATAATTGTCTGGTTACAGTTTAAAAAAAATTGCTAATTCTATTAAATTCTTTAAAAAAAGAATGTCGTTATCGCTGAAAATACAGAGATGTTCGACGCTAAAGTTTTTTTTTTGTGGAGCAACTTCCAAATTTTTTATGGGGAATATCAAACTATTTTTTCCTATTCTATTCGGTTAAAATTTTTCTTTAAACGCTTCTCTGTCCACTGTATTTTTTGCGTCGGATAGTTTCATTGCGTTACGTCATACTCGACAATCCAAGAAACCATTTTTTGTGAAGCTAATACCGCGCCTTATTTAACTTAATCAATCCTTTTCGGCAGGGGTAATAACAACACATGCCCAATAACATTTTGATGTTGAATTAAAACCGCGAGTCACCATCAATATAAAGCGAGTTTTCCTCCACAATGGAACATTATTACTTTGCAACAATAGATAATAGTTATATGGCATTAGGGTGTGTACATAATGGCACGGTTAATATACGCGCGTGTAGACAGTAGCGCTTTACCCCTGGTTTCGTTCGCGTAGATGTAAGATTACACCTACTTTCAAAACACTATTTCACCATAAAGGGGTTTTTAGGGTTCCGTATCCAAAGGGTGTCACCGTGATGAGTAAGTGTACAGCCGCTATAACAACAAATTACAAATGAAAGGGAAAACCACAAGAAACGTGTTTTTTTTTATTTCTACTAAAGTCTTTAATAAAAATACGTAATTAAATATTGTATATCTATCTGCCTAGCCTTTTCCCAACTATGTTGGGGTCGGCTTCCAGTCTAACCGGATGCAGCTGAATACCAGTATTTTACGCGGAGCGACTGCCTATCTGACCTCCACAACCCAGTTACTGGGTAATACGATACCCCTTGGTAAGACTGGTTGTCAGACTTTCGGGCTTCTGACGACCCGTAACGACTGTCAAAGATCCACGAATGACAGCCGGGACCAACGGCTTAACGTGCTTTCCGAGGCACGGAGGAATCTCGCTATGTAAAGATGGTCACCCATCCACTGACCAACCCCGGCGAGCGTAGCTTAACCTGACGGATCGACCCGTGCGGCTGTTATTACTTAGCCACGATATATAGTTAAATATTGTATAATGGTACGGAATATTTCGTGTGCAAGTCCGACTCGCAATTGGCCACTTTTTTTTCTTACTTCTATGTCTTACTTTAGGGTTCATATTATTTAAATTAAATATTATTATAATAATAATAGGTTTCAATAATTCGATTTTTTTAGAAGCTTGGTGTCAGTTGATAGCAAAAAGCTCGCCCCCTCTTCCATTTGACTTAAGGTGGATCCACAGTGGTGGTAGCCCGCGAAAATTAAATTGTCTTGCGTTTTTTGCAATTTGCAGTTCAGTGTCAGGATCAAAATAATTATGATTCGCGACAAACCATAGAAAATCATCAATAGAAACATCTCTTTAAGTTAGATTTAACGTGTTTTGATAGAATCGTTTCATCGTTTTGGAAATAATTGAAACACGGCAATCTAACTAAGGTTGATGCGCCACGGTAGCCCGCGAAATTCAAAATTTCTTACGTTTTTTGCAATTTGTAGGTCAGTGTGAGCTTGTATGTTGATTAAAATATGATTCGCGGCCGTAGCTAATATGGCTTTACAGAATTATAATCATCAAAATCAGCAATACAACTCCATAAGTTAGCATTTACCTCAAATCTAGCGATTTCATGTAGTCATGAGGTATGAGGTAAATGCTAACTTATGGAGCTGTATTGCTGATTCTGATGATTATAATTCTGTAAAGCCATATTAGCTACGACCGCGAATCATATTTTAATTAACATACGAGCTCACACTGACCTACAAATTGCAAAAAACGTAAGAAAATTTGAATTTCGCGGGCTACCCTGGCGCTTTCGCCTTAAAGAGATGTATTGATGATTCTTATGGTTATAATTTATTTGATATTTTCGGGAATCATATTTTAATCAAGACCCTACACTCACACCCACACCACTCACACACTCACTCACTTTATTTTGACCTGACACTGACCTGAAAATTGCAAAAAATGCAAGAAAATTTGAATTTCGCGAGCTACCACTGCGCATTCACCTTAAACATAACTGACCACATGAGGTTGTAATGTACATCTCTGCGCTACCACATGAGGAACAAGCGTGATGTTAAGTTTTATTTTTATGTTATAATAGTACATTATTGCAAAGGCCGTGAAATAGGCAATTGCAGGTCGAGTATGAGTTTGAAGGCCGAGCCGTAGGCGAGGACTTCACTAATACGAAACAGGCAATTGCCATTTCCGCCGAGGCATTATAGTGCTTTTCTCAAAGGAATGCAGGGAAATAAAATTTCCATAATTTTTCAAGTTAATGCCGTTTTTAACATGAACTGTACATTTCAGCATGGAATAAATTGCCCTTAGTGTAGATAGCTTTTTAATTTTAGCAATCTTATTAAAATACGCCAAAAATACTGTTTCGGAGAAAATGTTCACTTTTTTCTCGTTTTTCAAAATCATAAAAATTTCATTACTTTCACGTATTTTCCTTTTGACTTCGCTGGAAGCAGGTTTTGCATTGCCAATTTGGCTTCCGATCTTAAATCTGGTGGAGTACAATCAATCTCCATTTCACTCTCAAAACCGTTGGAACTCATTTTAACTATTGAATTTATATTTATTATGTATGTAAATAACAAATCAAGACAAATTTTCAGCTTTGCCGCCAATTTTCTGTTTATTATCTGTGCCGAAAGGCAAATGGCTATACAGCTATACAGCCACGCAATTTGTACTAAGCAAAGAGACTTACTTTGGAATGCGAAGAATGATAAAAGAGATCCAAGCAAAGAGTATTTAATAGCCCCAGCACGCCGTTTCATAGAACATTGCTGGAGCGTTGTAATGTTCCAAATTCAAAAAACGCTCCTGCAATGGATTTGATTTTCTTTGACCGTAAATTCGATACTTCGCGTGTTCTTTTTTCGAAGATAATGACAATATTTCCATGCATGTTTGAGAAATAGTACATTATTGCAAAGGCCGTGAAATAGGCAATTGCAGGTCGAGTATGAGTTTGAAGGCCGAGCCGTAGGCGAGGACTTCACTAATACGAGACAGGCAATTGCTATTTCCGCCGAGGCATATATAGTGCTTTTCTCAAAAGAATGCAGGGAAATAAAAGTAGGTAGTTAAGTTTCCATAATTTTTCAAGTTAGTGCCGTTTTTAATATGAACTGTACATTTCAGCATGGAATAAATTGTCCATAATGTAGATGGGTTTTTAGTTTTAGCAATCTCATTAAAATACGACAAAAATACTGTTTCAGAGAAAATGTTCACTTTTTTCTCGTTTTTCCAAATCATAAAATTATCAAATACTTACCTAGTTTCATGTATTTTTCTTTTGACTTCGCTGGAAGCAGGTTTTCCATTGCCAATTTGGCTTCTGATCTTAAATCTGTGGAGTACCTACAATCAATCTTCATTTCACTTTATATTTATTATGAATGTAAATTTGTTATTTACATACATAATACTTAAATATAAATTTTCAAATCAAGATGTATTTTCAGCTTTGCCGCCAATTTTCTATCTAACATCTGTGCCGAAAGGCATTTGTGGCTATCTATACAGCCACGTGAACGCAATTTATACTAAGCAAAGAGACTGCCATTGGTATTAGTGTTGCCCAAATTCAGTCTTGGTCTTGCAGTCTTGGTCTTGTTCTTGCGTTTTTGCAAGACCAAGACCAAGAACAAGACCGCGTATTTTTAGCAAGACCAAGACCAAGACTGACCGTGCAAGACTTGAGCAAGAACAAGACATAGCCTGCAAGACTCTTGCGTCTTGCAGCTAGGACTTAGCGCTATTTCACTGAGTAGTTAGGTGTAACAGTTCGGTGTATAGGTAGGTACGCTTAGGAATTCTATGAGACGCAAAAAACTGTATCAAAGAATATGAAAAACTGGACCGATGCGCATTACGACTAATACCATAAACATAGCGAATAAAAAAATATCTATTAAAATCAAACTGAGTGCATGCATAGTTATGTTTTAACCATCGGCACTTTGATAATGCGGCATCAAAGGTTTTGTACTTACTTCTCAAAGAAATTTGCCGCTTTTCGGAAGTACATGGTTATGATACACGCGCCGGCGGCTTCTTTTGAAATCTAAAACAATCGTTGCCGCCACGCCGAAATCATAACATTTGTGACACTATTTGATTGCCGCCATAGGGCGTAGGTATACTCATGCAAAATAATTTCGAATTTTTTTAAGAGTACCTACAGGTGTTCCAAAGAATAAATAAGTTTCAGAGTGCTTAGAATGAAAATGAATACATTATACTGATCACGCAAGTAGTATTATGATTAGGATAAAATGGTAAGGATAGGTAGTAGATGTCATATTAATTCATTCTAGTAAGTATATATTATAATATTGATTACTTATATGGTTTTAAACTAATTACTTAGGTACTATTATTGTACATTTAGTCATTATATTTCTTAAGTTTTTACAAGAAAAAATAGCAAAAAAGTGTTCAAATATCACCCGTTTAATAAATATTGTAGCCACTTTTAAATATACTTGAAACGTGTAAAAAAATTCTACAAAACTAATAAAATAATATAAAAAGCGTAGGTACTTACCTACTAATAAAATAAAAAGCTTGCGATAAGAGTTTTGTATTACTTACCAGCCCGAATATCTCTGAGAGAGATGATGAGAGTAAGTATTTACTAGCTGTACCCGCGACTTCGTCCACGAGGAATAGTAACTTTGGAGGTATAGTGACGTTCAGGACTTATTTATTTATTTTAAAACTTCTGTCATCAAACATACAAACGAACTCTTCAGCTTTATAATATTAGTATAGATGTACGCCAAAACATTCACTTATATGTAAAGAATAGTGATTGGCACTAATTCTATTTTATTCACGCGTCGCGTCTGTACAAGTAGGTAATATTTAGTGTGTGTTTGTACGCCGCACGCGGCATTGTTTGATTTGCGGCGGCATCCTTTTCATAGAGCCGGCACGTGGCGAGGCGGCGCGGTAGAAAGCAAGGAAACGTACTATAAATAAAGGAATTATTTTAATTCCAGTCATTTCCAATTGAGCTGTGCTTCGAGTCTAACTTAATAATTGTTTTTACTAATTCTCGTTGTTTTCTAAAAACGTATCACGTGTACAATTTAATATGAGTGACGAAGATTCAAATTATTCTAGTCCGAGTAACGAGAGTTTGAGTCACAGATCTAAAAGACCCAAAAGCAAATTTGAGGAGTTTTTCGAAATAATTCATGCATCCCAAACTGCCTTCTGTAAATTGTGCCAACATAAAAAGATTGAAATAAAAATGAAAAACAGAAACACTTCAGGCTTAAGGAAACATCTAATATCTTTCCACAAAAAGGAATCAGAAATATTTCTTCCTGTTAAACCAAAATTAAGTGGAGATATCACAAGCTTTTTAGTAACCGCTGGAAGAAGTGGACAGGTAAGAATATTTTTTTAACAGTTAAAAGAATTTTAACTCCGCGTAGCTATTCATGCGATACTTTCAAAAACGCCATTAACTTACGTAAGTATTTTTGAGTTAGTGGTGTTTTCATCTAGGGGTGCGACATATTAAGTATGTAATTATCGTCTTAAATATTTTTTATAAACACCCATATTTTCATTTAATCGGCCAGTAACAACTAAGTACTTTATTTTGGTAAATTACAGTACAGTGCAACCTTAATATAACAAATATCAATTTAACGATTTTCTCGATTTAACAACAACAAACCTCCTCCTCTTATACGCTCAAACCTAGTATGTTTTAAATAATAACACAAGATTTATTGTTTTGTTTCAGTCGGAAAACAGCAGTGACAACATCACGACAGCTACAGTTGATTGGGTGGTGAAAAAATATCTTCCCTTCTCATTTTTCGATGACGAAGCTACACAAGTATATTTTCGACGTATTTGCCCTAATATGGTGTTTCCTAAAAGGTCTACACTTAGAAGGAAAGTCAAAGAGCGATTTGAAGAGCTCCAATTGAATCTCAAGGAACGACTTCAACAATTATCATCTAAAATGTCTTTTACCATTGATGGGTGGACGTCAATTGCTGGTAGGAGTTACTACGGGGTTACTATTCATTATATAGACAACGAATGGAAGTATCAATCTGTAGTTCTTGATTTTATACCATCACGCGGTCGACATACTGGGGAAGATATTGCAACGATTTTCCATGAATGTTTATTGGAATATGGCATAATTAATAAAATACAAGGTATCACGGTCGACAACGCAACTGCAAATACCAAATTTATGTATGAACTGGGCAAACAGCTGCCGCCACACTTTGATTCAGACAATCAACATTTCCGGTGCTTTGCTCACATTTTAAACCTTGGTGTACAAGATTTATTAAAGACCTTAGCATTACACTGTGAGTCTGACACTAACGCGCAAGATCAGCAGTACGAAGACTATGCAGACGAAACTGAGGATGAGGAAGATGAAGAATCTGCACCAAATATTGCTGACTCGCGTACATCTGTAACAAAGTTACGCAGTATTTCCAGTAAAATAAAAAGAAGTGAGATAGTGAAGAAGAAGTTTCAGTCTGCTTGTGAAGCAGCTGGCGTGCCATCAAATCTAAATGCCATTCTTGACTGTCCAACGAGATGGAATTCCACACATGATATGATTGGATTTGGTTTAAAAGTGAGAGCGGGCATTGACATATTGTGCAGTTCTGTCACCGAATTAAATGATTTTCAAATCACAGCTAATGAATGGCAGGTACTCGAAAAATTACATAAATTTCTAATAAACTTTAAACTTTTAAGTACAAAACTTGGTGGAGACAAATATGTTACATTACCGCTAGTCATTGTATCATTCAATCTCTTGCTAGATAAAATTGAATCCATGGTAAAACAGTTAGATGAGAAACCTAATCGATCTGAAGTGGATGAAAGGCTCATTCTAGCTTTCCAAGCAGCTCGAGACAAAATGCTTAAACATTACAAGAAGAGCAACTGGATTTATTGTACTTCTTTAATTTTAGACCCAAGGCATAAGGCTCAGACTTTTGACCTGACAATGTGGGGGAAGCAACTTAAAACAGAAAGTCTGCGCAAGTTCAATGAACTTTATGAAGAATATAAAAGTCTACACTCACTGAACAAATCTCTGGAATTACCAGAAAAAGAAAATAAAGTATGTGATGAAGATGAAGACGTAATAGACTTTGATAAACTCTATGAATGTCCCTCGACGTCATCTGGATCTTGTCTTCAAGGCTTAGTGATAGACGAGTTGGAGGAGTACCTGAGAAAACCAAGAACTGCCAGCTCGGAAGACATTTTAGATTGGTGGAGGACGCATGAGACAGAGTATCCGATTTTATCGAAAATGGCCCGTGATTTTCTCTCAATACCTGCAACTTCAGTACCTGCTGAGAGGTTATTTTCTAAAGCATCATTAGTAATTAGAAAACATAGAAATAGGTTAAGTGATGAGTCAGCCAGATGGTTACTTTGTATTAATTCTTGGTCAAAAAAATTGATATAAAGTATCATAACCTAATGATAAAGCTGTTGATTTGTGTTGTATTTTATTTTTTATTCAAATAAATGATAAATCGTAAAACTCTTTTATTAAATTTCTTATAAGTTGAGGGTTCAATCTCTTTCTAGACAGATAAGTATTGTTCTTTAAAATACAGTCAAGTTATTGTAATTAATTTGTTTTTTTACATGTTTTAGCAAATGTAAGCTTATAAATCATAAATTTTTATTAAGAAACAGTTACTTCCATGGAAAACGACATATAGGTCAGTTGATTTTTCGAATTTCTTATCAAATCTTCAGTTATTTATTAATCTGCTTGATCTTTACTATGGCTATGTTAATTCAAGCTCACAATGTTCCAATTCTAATACGTTTTTCTAAGATTTAAAGTAAACTTTAATAAATAGTAATAGACTAATAGGTAATTGCAAGACTTGCAAGACTCTTGCTGCAAGACCAAGACCAAGACCAAGACTGGGAGCGCAAGACCAAGACCAAGACCAAGACCAGGTGTATTGGCGCAAGACCAAGACCAAGACTGGCTAAGTCTCGTCTTGTTCTTGCATTTGGGCAACACTAATTGGTATGCCAAGAATGATAAAAGAGATCCAATGAAAGAGTATTTAACCCAGCACGCCGTTTCATACAACATTGCTGGAGCGCTCCAGCAATGTTGACATTGCTGGAGCGCTGTAATGTTCCAAATTCAAAAAACGCTCCTGCAATGGATTTGATTTTCTTTGACCGTAAATTCGATACTTCGCGTGTTCTTTATTCGAAAATAATGACAACATTTCCATGCATGTTTGAGAAAAGTTGATTTATTCATATAAAATTAATACATATCACACTCCACAAACCCATTCCCCATCACTCCGCAAAATCATTTAAATAAAAAGCGACTCTTACTACGACACAATAAAGTGCAATTCAGTTCGTTAATTACCTGCAGTTATATTCACCTACACATTGCCTCTCTTTCTATCGCGTAACTCTTATTATACTGAATTAGCCCCGTGGACGGGGCCCGCCTTGTACTTGTAGTTTTATACCTAAATTGCGGAGTGTCCCATCAGTATTAATCAGTGTTATAACATGCAATGAGAACAGCTTAACATCCGTAAATCTGAAAACGGACACAAGAATGAACTGAAATCCAATAATTAACACATTAAATAGATTCCCTAAATAAATAATTGTTATTCAATACAATTGCAGTTTGAAATAAATTCGTTTTACCCACCCGATGCCACATTATTCCGTTCAATTTTCAATTAATATTTTCACCAAAATTCGGTAGTAGGTGATGTCATTGTAGTATCGTGTTTAACGAAATGCTATTTTAATTATTTAATTATGTATTAAGGTTTTTTTTGCTGTGTAATTATTATTATTTTTTGCATGGCAGAGTTTCGTTTATTATCACTACTTACTTTATAACCCCGCCGCGTCTGTCTGTCTGAACGCGAGAAACTCAAAAAGTACAGAACAGATTTTCAATTTTTTTTCAGCAATGGACGGAGTGATTCATCATGAGGAAGGTTTAGAAATAATACAGGGTGTTTTTGAAAACATGCGACAAAATTTAAGGGGGTGTTCTACGCATCAATATGAACAACTTTTACTATAGGACCAAACCTGAAATCACGAAAAAAAAATCAGCTGTTCAGTACATTTTGACGAATTATGCGAACAGAAATGTACTGAACAGCTGATTTTTTTTTCGCGATTTCAGGTTTGGTCCCATAGTAAAAGTTGTTCATATTGATGCGTAGAACAACCCCTTAAATTTTGTCGCATGTTTTCAAAAACACCCTGTATAAGTAATATTATATTCTTTAAGGTTTTGTGTAAACTGACTGAAAAATGACGATGAAAAATACTCCAAGTAGGATGAGCATCACTTACATTTTAATCTAACCCACATGCCCGATGCAAAAGCCAGATAATTCGTCGCTAATTTACATGCCCGATGCAAAAGCCAGATAATTCGTCGCTAATTTACATGCCCGATGCAAAAGCCAGATAATTCGTCGCTAATTTTACTAAGTGTCGTAACTGATTCGAAGCTTATTTTACAGGGCCAGCCTTTTTTCCTTTTTTTTTTTGTAAAATGTAGATACATCGGTCTTTTTTGCATTAAGTATCATGGGAACGGTAAGGCATACAGATACGCCGATTAGACACATCGATTCGACTTGGAAAATGTATCAAATTAGGTACTGTAGAGGTTTTACCTTATACAAGCCCAAGTAAGTAACTGGCTGACATTCGATTATTCAAACATCGAATATTCTTATAAAAAGTGATGGTCGCTTTTTATAAGATTGACAGATAGCGGATAGCTAGGGCTCCGAGTAGGACCTAGGGAGTGAATTATAATTTTATTTCTATTTTAATATAGCGGGCTTCAGCCCCATTTCTTCAGTACACTACTGTCTTTTATTATAAAGTAGTTAGCCTCCCGCTGTGAGGTTCGAGCCCTCACATTTGGTGGAGGCGCCGCCGCCGCCGTAGCTGAAGCTGCACATTGACCGCGCGTACGCCCGCGGTACCTCTCGAAGGTTTTTTGGAGTGCGCCGATACGGCCGAGCTTTGCTGAGCGAAATAGTTGAGCTATATGTGTTTGGCGTAGAGGATATTCCGCCGGACGCATCACTATCGCACGCCTAGCGATATGAGGAGCAGTGGATCCCCTTAAACAGACTAAGTGGTTTTAAATATTATTATTAGAGAGTGTTCGACATGGTGCTGATGTTAGATTATTATTTCACGGGCATCGACGCCCGATGTCTTGAAAAGTTTATTGCCGATTTTTTGCGAATAGCCAACATCAATGGATGGCGAGAAAGCGATTGGTCGCTAATTTTGGGTGCGTTTCTTGCAAGTGCTGCAAGATCTTTTTACAATTATACATGGTCGGACGGTATGTCCTTTGAGGCACTGTGTGACGCATTATGGGCAGAATTCCCATGTAGATGCCATAAAGGAAAGATTTTTAGTTGTGCGCGACAAGAGTCGAATGCACAAGAAAGGTCTGTTGAAGACGGACAGAAAGATGTGTTATGTATAGATGTTCATACTGAATTAATTTCTAGCGAAAGAGAGCAGGAAGTAGATGTGTTGGAAAAATGCGATGTAAGCAGTGTTGAAGATGAAGTTGAGGTCATTGCTGAGCTCAGCTGCGCAGAGAGCAGCCCTGTGGTGACTGAAAACGATGTGCAGACAGACGAGGTGCTTATGAAGGAAGACCAGGAAGCACTGGAATATTCGGGTCTGTCCAATCCTGTTATTATGTCTAATATGTCTGTGTGTCAAGATGATCCTGTTCACGATGTGGAAAACAATAAAAATAGCATCGCTTGTGAACAATTTAAGCAAGATAATTTTAATTTAAAATCTTCGATTTCAAAGGAGAATGGCCATTCCAGTCTGTCGTCGGAAACAAAGGAGATTGGTGATTTTTGTCTTTTGGAAGTCGATTTAAAGTTAGGTGAACAGAATGTGGAGTCATGCGCAGTCGAGACAACGGTTGATATTGCGCAAGTAGAAAATAAATATATTGAAAAAAGTTGTGATAGGTTCCCTAATATCCCTTCACGACACCGAAGTGTCATGTATAATACAAAACGTGTTGTATCGAAGAAGAAAAAGTGTTTATCTGTAAAGAAGATTAAATTTAAAAAATTGGTTCCTAAAATAAATAATTTAAAAAAGGATTTGAAAACCAATGATCATTTTATAAAGAAGTTTTCTATTTTGAATTTTAGGTTTTTTAAAGTTAATAAAAGGAGGTTATGTGATATTTTTGTAAACAATATTATTAGATGTAAACTTTTTAAACCTCCTAGTTGTTTTATTAGATGGAAACTTTTTCTTTTAAGGATTATTTAATTGTCATTGTCTTTATTTACAGTTTATCATGTCACTGCATTAGATTTATGACATCAGCAGGGCATGAAATATTAATGTGTATATTTTCAAATGTTCTAATATTGTTTTTTTTTTGTGTAATATTTCATATGCTGAGAACTACATCGGACGCAACCAACAGCGTGTGAGGTTACGCTACCCCACAACGCTGACCAAAACAATGAAGAGCATGAGGGAGTGAAACCTACGACAACGTCGGTTCGTTACGGGTCGATAGGGCCGGTTAGCATGAACATCCTCCAGTATTTTAGTAAGACGTATTAGGAGTAGTGGATGTTTTGAGAAACTGTGTATACCTTCTAGAGGGGGGGTGACTTTGGTATGAGTTGTAACCAACTTTGCTGACGGGACATAGTCCTTGCAAAGAGTGTTGAGTTGACACAATTGGTGCAGTTTATATCAGAGTATTCACAGTTTGGTCAATATGGACCAGTAGTAATACGTAAGGGTTCAGTGTTGACATTACGCGATATATTTCTTTGAATTTGCTGGAGATTGAACATGAGTTAGGTTCTACGGTAGAATTTTGACTTCATGGCGCATTCCTCCCTCTGGCTCGATACTGTCCGATGGATTAATGAATCACGATGTTGAGTTCTTTAGATTTTCAACCCCTTCTGGGCTGATGTGAATTGACACATCATTTTGTTATCGAAAGAGGCACGTCATTCTTTTCCCTCCGGGTTTTGTCTGACGGGGCTCAGACTGGATAAATGCGATATTTTTGGGTGCACAATGGCACACTTTAATATTACTTTGACTGACACTTAGCATAGTGTTAGTTTTTCGCGTTTCGTTTGTCCAGAGCTGAGCCTGTACCTAGAAGTACAATCCCTCATATTGTCGCCATTTTCCCGGAGTTAGGTAGGGTGTCTATTTTTAGGTTTAGGTAGGTTTTGTCTGTATGATCGAATGTCTTGGTCTGAATAAAAGTTTTATTTGGAAGTTGACTACGTTAATCCTTTTATTCAAGGGTGGGCGTAGCTCATGTAGAGGTTTTACCTTATACAAGCCCAAGTATGTAACTGGCTGACATTCGATTATTCAAACATCGAATATTCTTATAAAAAGTGATGGTCGCTTTTTATAAGATTGACAGATAGCGGATAGCTAGGGCTCCGCGTAGGACCTAGGGAGTGAATTATAATTTTATTTCTATTTTAATATAGCGGGCTTCAGCCCCATTTCTTCAGTACACTACTGTCTTTTATTATAAAGTAGTTAGCCTCCCGCTGCGAGGTTCGAGCCCTCACAGTACCTACTAATAGTTAGGCCGGCTTAGTCCAAAATATCAGATACGTCAGTTAGTCAGATTAGCGACGAATTATGACACTACGACAGAAAAAAAGTGCTCTGCTACCCGTGCGAAGCCGGGGCGGGTTGCTAGTTAAATTTAAAATAACCTCATAAACCTACACCTAAGAATATCCAACAAAACAAACATCCAAATAATAGGTCCTACCTATGAAATTGCCGTTTTGTATGAAAAAATTTAAACGAATTTTTTTCATGTATTTTTTATTTGTATTAATCGAAGTAATCACCCATGCAATCAATGCATCTTTGCCAACGCAGTGGCAGTTTATTGATGCCCTTCTTAAAGAAATCAGCTGGTCGGGAGGCAACAAATTCTTCAAAGGCATTTTGTACTGCCTCTCGGGTATTGAATTTTTTTCCCGCCAAGAAGTTATCCAAATTCTGGAAAAAGTAGTAGTCTGTAGGCGCAAGGTCTGGTGAGTAGGGCGGATGACGGAGAGCTTCCAACCCCAGTTCTTGCAACTTGGAGACCGTCTGCTGTGCAGTATGAGGTCGCGCGTTGTCGTGCAGGAGCAGCGGAGACGAGCGATTGACCAATGCTGGTTGGAGATGTGCCAGCTTCTCCATCATTGTGTTCAGTTCTTCACAGTACACATCTACAGTAATGCTCACCCCGTTTGGTAAGAAGCTGTGATGAATCACACCGGCGCTAGACCACCAAACAGTGACCATCACTTTTCTAGGGGTAAGTTTTCGTTTAGGGCATTGTTTAGGTGCTGAACCAGAATCCAACCAACTTGCTGAGCGCTTGCGGTTATCAAACAGAATCCATTTTTCATCGCAGGTAACAATGCGGTTCAAAATTCCTTCATTTGTGTGTCTGTTGAGCAGTGCAAGGCACGTCTCGACGCGTACTTCGCGCTGGCGATCATTGAGTTCGTGGGGCACCCATTTGTCAAGCTTTTTTACCTTGCCAATTTGACGCAAATGGACCAATATTGTTTTGACGCTAACGTCGAAAGCTGCTGCTAATTCAGCCGTAGATTGTGTATCATCAGCTTCCACAATCGCCTTTAATTCGTAATTGTCGATCAAAGTCTTCGGACGACCGCGAGGTTCATTTTTCAGGTCGAAATTTCCAGAACGGAAGCGAGCAAACCAATAACAGGTGGTGCGTTGGTTTGTAGTGTTAGCTCCGTAAACGTCGTTGATGTTGCGTGCCGCTTGTGCCGCGTTGCTGCCACGACGGTACTCATATTCCATAATTACTCGAATTTTTAACGTATCCATTATGACGAAAAAGATTGAAATGCGATGAAAATCTAACACTAATCAATAAACAAATGACTACTTTTGGAAAAAAAAATCCATGTTTTTAAAATAAAATTAATTTGAAATTAGAATTCTTAGCCAAACAAAAATTATTTTGATTTGAAATGGCCAGTACTGCAGAACGGCAATTTCATAGGTAAAGACCTAATATATAGTCAAGACATCACACATAAAATCTCTAATTATATTAGGAACCTCTTATTTTGAAGTCAGTTAAATAGAAAATAACCCAGTGTGCTATTTAGATAGATATTCAAAAAGCACAAGAATAACAAAATCCGTTCATCTAATCTTTAGCCTTCCTCTCCCTCTCCATCCATCAACATGTATAGTCATCACTCTTTTATTTATTTATTTATTTATATCCTCACTTACAACTAATTTTACAGGTATAACCCAATGCAATAGTGAAGCAAACTTAAAACTTATTATCTAAAACTTATTACATATAATGTTATCCTTGTGAATTCACTCAGTGTACACGCAAAAACGACTCTCTCTGGTACAGGTTTTAGTCACATGTAAGCGTTTCCTCCCTCCTCATCACATGCCCATACCAAACCAAACGATTTCCTTTCGTATTTTCTGTCAAAAGCGCCACTTTTAAACTTCCTCTTATATACTCGTTTCTTACTTTATCCATTCGTCACTTCACACAAAATGGATACTTACAGTAAGAAATGAGTATAAATATGAGTAAAAATAATCTCTTTCCCCATAGCAATATAAAAGCGCCCTTACTTCGTACATAACTCTATACACGCGTGAAAAATTACCCCCAACTCCATTGTCCATAGACTCCCGTTTTTTATTTTTACGACCGACTTTTAAAGGCACTGAATGACACGGCCGAATGTTGCCAGGTAGATAAAATGGATTCGGTGATTTTTTTAGATCGAAAATAGAATGATGCGAGTGGGAGTCGAGTCGATTTTCGATTGACTTTAAAATTTTGACTTGTGCAAGGAAATGTGAGACTGTTGGGTTATAACTGATTTTATATACCTACCGGGTGTAAGAGTAAACAGTGGCATCTTTTAAGGGGTCAATGTACTCATCATTTGAACAACTGTTACTGTGGTACCAAACCTGAAATCGCGAAAAAAAATCAGCTGTTCAGTACATTTATTTTCGCACTAGCTGCTGCCCGCGACTTCGTCCACGTGAAATGTCTTGTTCCCCCCAACCCACCCCGGCGCATCGCATTGTCTGCCCGCGGTATTATTCCGTTTTCGCTTAGTGTTATTTCTACCTTTTTTTCTTTTAGCTCGGCACGTAGAGGTCCTAGAGATATGTTAAATATGCCTATAACCTTCCATAACATTTGGGCTATAAAATGCAAAAAGAATTTTCAAAGTCCGACTGTTAGTTCCAGAGATTAGCATGTTCGTTCACCGTATCCCCTTCCTGCTAACCTCTCCCTGCCCCTCTCACCCACTCTCACACCCCCTTCACCACTTCCACTTCCCCCTCTCTCCCACACCACCCCGTCCCCTCCCTCTCACCCTCACCTCCGCCTCCCCCTCACCAACCCCTTCCCTCCCCCTCACCAACCCCCCTCTCCCTCACAATTGTTCAAATGACCCCTACACACACAATTACCCCTTAAAAGAAGCCACTGTTTACACTAACACCCTGTGTAGGTTAGTGTAACGGTTGCGACATTTTTGATTTAGTAGTTAAGGGCTCATGGCCAAAGTAATTAATAGACGCACGGATCGATCGATCAGGTTAAGCTACGTTTGCCGCGGTCCATCTATCGGGTCATCTTCTCTATCTTTACATACCGAGACTCCTCCGTGCCTCGGAAAGCACGTTAAGCCGTTGGTCCCGGCTGTCATTCGTGTATCTTTCACAGTCGTTACGGGTCGTCAGAAGCCCGAAAGTCTGACAACCAGTCTTACCAACGGGTATCGTGTTATCTAGTAACTGGATTGCAGAGGTCAGATAGGCAGTCAATCAATCTGCCTAGCCTTTTCCCAACTATGTTGGGGTCAGCTTCCAGTCTAACCGGATGCAGCTGAATACCAGTATCCCAGTAACTGGGTAATACGCTACCCCATGTTGGGGTCAGCTTCCAGTCTAACCGGATGCAGCTGAATACCAGTATCCCAGTAACTGGGTAATACGATACCCCTTGATAAGACGGGTTGTCAGACTTTCGGGCTTCTGAGGACCCGTAACGACTGTCAAAGATCCACAAATGACAGCCGGGACCAACGGATTAATGTGCTTTCCGAAGCACGGAGGCGTCCCGGTACCTATGTAAAGATGGTCACCCATCCACGGACCAACCCCGGCAAGCGTAGCTTAACCTGTTGGACCGACCCGTGCGGCTGTTATTACTTGGCCACGAGTGCCTCTCAGGTCAGATTGGCAGTTGCTACGTGTAAATTACCGATATTCAGCTGCATCCAGTAAGACTGGAAGCCGACCCCAAAACAGTATGGAAAAGGCTAGACAGATGATGATGAGTTAGGGCCTGCCTCGATGGTCTAGCGGTTGCAAGTGTTGAGCATGAGGTCCTGGGTTCAGTTCCGGGTCGTGCAAAGTGTTATTGAATTATCCATCAGGAATTTCTCAGTAGCAGGCTGGAGTCTGGATGTGTGCCCAGTTGATGGCAATAGACTCGCCCCCTATTACGTGGGGCTCAAACATAACTGGCGAAATGTGGGTGTACTAATAGGTACACCTCTGCCTAACCCTTCAAATAATACAGGCGTGATGTTATGTATGTAGTTACTGTCCGGCCGTTGAGATAATGAGTTTTTCACACCTATCAGTTTCATATTAACGAATATGTATTTGTGAATAATTATGATCCTTGTTACTTTGCTTCGACCACGTTTATTAAACAAGTTGTAAACAGTGGCACGGGATGCGGCTTCGTCATGAAATTACTGCTACTATACTAATATTTTGATTTAAAAGAGTGTCCGTGGAGTTTCTTGCCCGTTCTTCTCCATAGAGATCTATGTTTTGGAATGGGCAAGTAGCTTCAAATTTCTGACTTACTGACCGACTCTTCGACAGTTCAAAAGTGCATGTAATTGGTCTAATTGAAATAAATGCTTTGAGTTTGAGTTTGAGTTTGAAATGCTAATCGAAGTCTATCGTAACATTGTTGTTAAGTAGGACCGCAACGAAAGTCGTAATAAATCATTGAACGAAAATTTTCTCTAGTCATATCCATTTTGACGACACGGTTGGCGCAGTGGTTGAGCGATTGACTGCTGCGCAGCATGTCGCGGGTTCGATTCCCGCACGTAACAAATATTTGTACGACCTACAAGTATTTGTTTCGAGTCTGGGTGTTTTTCTATCTATAATATGTATGTATTTACAAAAAAAAAATGTATATAAGTAGTTTATCAGCCATCTCGTTACCATAACACAAGCATTAGGTTGCTTAGCTTGGGACTAGATGGCGTTGTGTGAAATGTCCAAGGATATTTATTATTTATTATTATTTATTATTTCGACCCAAGACACACACTTTTTAAATTGCCGCCAATTTGTAAAAACAAATGACATATGAAATCATTACAGGCACATCTACAGATTCACAAAGCGTTCCTAATTCGAAAATGAATTTTTCATCGGCTGCTTTTCTTACTAGCCTATTCTAGAAACTTTCAGTGTGACCCCCGTACTAGAAATTGTCCAACGGACAGATGTCAGAAATGCATTTTCTAAACGGCTGGACTGTAGGGTCGGTTATCTGTTAGGGATTAATAAAACACTATGTAATATGCTGGGATCAAACTCCTTACCAACGCTAAAAAAATCCAATTGTTCAGTCATAGTTCCAAGATACAGCAAAAAATACAGCTTAGATACAGCAAAAAGATAAGATAAGATACAGCATTATAGTTCCAAGATACAGCAAAAAATATATTGAAAAGATTCTCTAATAGATATTTTATAAATACAACCGTTTTCAATATCCTAGATAAGATTTCTATGTCTTCTGAGAAATGACTTAAAAGTCGTAGAAATTTTAAATGTAACTAAAATTTTTAACTTATATTTTTAAGCAAACATAACGACGTAACAACTTTAATAGAGCGGGCCAAGTAGCGACATCTGAGAGCTCCGGATATCCGGGCCGGCCATCTTGCAACCGGATGTTGCTAGATATTACACGGGGCTTAGATACTCGGGTGACCCGGTTGATTGTTGAACGTATATAATTATAGTGTAGCCTCCTCTTCTACGGAGTTACCTAAACTCTAGGGAATTTATATAATACCTGAAAGCAAGATTTAACTTAATATGTTTACTCAAAAGCTGTTGTAGTCTGTGTTGATAAATTAGGTCATGTTTTCATTGTATTATAATTATTATTCTCAGAAGCAGAATTGAATTATGTAGTTTTTGGGATCTCAGAAGCAGCCCGGTGTCTCGCTTTGTGCCCGGTTGATGGTAATAGACTCGCCCGTGGATGCCAACCCTAATAAATAGTATTATGCTATATTTAGTGACTTAAATATTCTATTTCTAAAAGAAATACAGGGTTTTATTTAAATCACCATTATCCTCGCCATTGTAAGTGCCTACTCATCATTATGAGCAAGATTTAACTTAATATGTTTACTCAAAAGCTGTTTTAGTCTGTGTTGATAAATTAGGTCATGTTTTCTTTGTATTATAATTATTATTCTCAGAAGCAGAATTGAATTATGTAGTTCTTGGGATCCTAGAATCAGCCCGGTGTCTCGCTTTGTGCCCGGTTGATGGTAATAGACTCGCCCGTGGATGCCAACCCTAATAAATAGTATTATGCTATATTTAGTGACTTAAATATTCTATTTCTAAAAGAAATACAGGGTTTTATTTAAATCACCATTATCCTCGCCATTGTAAGTGCCTACTCATCATTATGAGCAAGATTTAACTTAATATGTTTACTCAAAAGCTGTTTTAGTCTGTGTTGATAAATTAGGTCATGTTTTTATTGTATTATAATTATTATTCTCAGAAGCAGAATTGAATTATGTAGTTTTTGGGATCTCAGAAGCAGCCCGGTGTCTCGCTTTGTGCCCGGTTGATGGTAATAGACTCGCCCGTGGATGCCAACCCTAATAAATAGTATTATGCTATATTTAGTGACTTAAATATTCTATTTCTAAAAGAAATACAGGGTTTTATTTAAATCACCATTATCCTCGCCATTGTAAGTGCCTACTCATCATTATGAGCAAGATTTAACTTAATATGTTTACTCAAAAGCTGTTTTAGTCTGTGTTGATAAATTAGGTCATGTTTTCTTTGTATTATAATTATTATTCTCAGAAGCAGAATTGAATTATGTAGTTCTTGGGATCCTAGAATCAGCCCGGTGTCTCGCTTTGTGCCCGGTTGATGGTAATAGACTCGCCCGTGGATGCCAACCCTAATAAATAGTATTATGCTATATTTAGTGACTTAAATATTCTATTTCTAAAAGAAATACAGGGTTTTATTTAAATCACCATTATCCTCGCCATCGTAAGTGCCTACTCATCATTATGAACAACTTTTAAAGCAAGATTTAACTTAATATGTTTACTCAAAAGCTGTTTTAGTCTGTGTTGATAAATTAGGTCATGTTTTCTTTGTATTATAATTATTATTCTCAGAAGCAGAATTGAATTATGTAGTTTTTGGGATCTCAGAAGCAGCCCGGTGTCTCGCTTTGTGCCCGGTTGATGGTAATAGACTCGCCCGTGGATGCCAACCCTAATAAATAGTATTATGCTATATTTAGTGACTTAAATATTCTATTTCTAAAAGAAATACAGGGTTTTATTTAAATCACCATTATCCTCGCCATTGTAAGTGCCTACTCATCATTATGAACAACTTTTAAAGCAAGATTTAACTTAATATGTTTACTCAAAAGCTGTTTTAGTCTGTGTTGATAAATTAGGTCATGTTTTCATTGTATTATAATTATTATTCTCAGAAGCAGAATTGAATTATGTAGTTTTTGGGATCTCAGAAGCAGCCCGGTGTCTCGCTTTGTGCCCGGTTGATGGTAATAGACTCGCCCGTGGATGCCAACCCTAATAAATAGTATTATGCTATATTTAGTGACTTAAATATTCTATTTCTAAAAGAAATACAGGGTTTTATTTAAATCACCATTATCCTCGCCATTGTAAGTGCCTACTCATCATTATGAACAACTTTTAAAGCAAGATTTAACTTAATATGTTTACTCAAAAGCTGTTTTAGTCTGTGTTGATAAATTAGGTCATGTTTTCTTTGTATTATAATTATTATTCTCAGAAGCAGAATTGAATTATGTAGTTCTTGGGATCCTAGAATCAGCCCGGTGTCTCGCTTTGTGCCCGGTTGATGGTAATAGACTCGCCCGTGGATGCCAACCCTAATAAATAGTATTATGCTATATTTAGTGACTTAAATATTCTATTTCTAAAAGAAATACAGGGTTTTATTTAAATCACCATTATCCTCGCCATCGTAAGTGCCTACTCATCATTATAAACAACTTTTAAAGCAAGATTTAACTTAATATGTTTACTCAAAAGCTGTTTTAGTCTGTGTTGATAAATTAGGTCATGTTTTCATTGTATTATAATTATTATTCTCAGAAGCAGAATTGAATTATGTAGTTCTTGGGATCCCAGAATCAGCCCGGTGTCTCGCTTTGTGCCCGGTTGATGGTAATAGACTCGCCCGTGGATGCCAACCCTAATAAATAGTATTATGCTATATTTAGTGACTTAAATATTCTATTTCTAAAAGAAATACAGGGTTTTATTTAAATCACCATTATCCTCGCCATTGTAAGTGCCTACTCATCATTATGAACTACTTTTAAAGCAAGATTTAACTTAATATGTTTACTCAAAAGCTGTTTTAGTCTGTGTTGATAAATTAGGTCATGTTTTCATTGTATTATAATTATTATTCTCAGAAGCAGAATTGAATTATGTAGTTTTTGGGATCTCAGAAGCAGCCCGGTGTCTCGCTTTGTGCCCGGTTGATGGTAATAGACTCGCCCGTGGATGCCAACCCTAATAAATAGTATTATGCTATATTTAGTGACTTAAATATTCTATTTCTAAAAGAAATACAGGGTTTTATTTAAATCACCATTATCCTCGCCATTGTAAGTGCCTACTCATCATTATGAGCAAGATTTAACTTAATATGTTTACTCAAAAGCTGTTTTAGTCTGTGTTGATAAATTAGGTCATGTTTTCTTTGTATTATAATTATTATTCTCAGAAGCAGAATTGAATTATGTAGTTCTTGGGATCCTAGAATCAGCCCGGTGTCTCGCTTTGTGCCCGGTTGATGGTAATAGACTCGCCCGTGGATGCCAACCCTAATAAATAGTATTATGCTATATTTAGTGACTTAAATATTCTATTTCTAAAAGAAATACAGGGTTTTATTTAAATCACCATTATCCTCGCCATTGTAAGTGCCTACTCATCATTATGAGCAAGATTTAACTTAATATGTTTACTCAAAAGCTGTTTTAGTCTGTGTTGATAAATTAGGTCATGTTTTTATTGTATTATAATTATTATTCTCAGAAGCAGAATTGAATTATGTAGTTTTTGGGATCTCAGAAGCAGCCCGGTGTCTCGCTTTGTGCCCGGTTGATGGTAATAGACTCGCCCGTGGATGCCAACCCTAATAAATAGTATTATGCTATATTTAGTGACTTAAATATTCTATTTCTAAAAGAAATACAGGGTTTTATTTAAATCACCATTATCCTCGCCATTGTAAGTGCCTACTCATCATTATGAGCAAGATTTAACTTAATATGTTTACTCAAAAGCTGTTTTAGTCTGTGTTGATAAATTAGGTCATGTTTTCTTTGTATTATAATTATTATTCTCAGAAGCAGAATTGAATTATGTAGTTCTTGGGATCCCAGAATCAGCCCGGTGTCTCGCTTTGTGCCCGGTTGATGGTAATAGACTCGCCCGTGGATGCCAACCCTAATAAATAGTATTATGCTATATTTAGTGACTTAAATATTCTATTTCTAAAAGAAATACAGGGTTTTATTTAAATCACCATTATCCTCGCCATCGTAAGTGCCTACTCATCATTATGAACAACTTTTAAAGCAAGATTTAACTTAATATGTTTACTCAAAAGCTGTTTTAGTCTGTGTTGATAAATTAGGTCATGTTTTCTTTGTATTATAATTATTATTCTCAGAAGCAGAATTGAATTATGTAGTTTTTGGGATCTCAGAAGCAGCCCGGTGTCTCGCTTTGTGCCCGGTTGATGGTAATAGACTCGCCCGTGGATGCCAACCCTAATAAATAGTATTATGCTATATTTAGTGACTTAAATATTCTATTTCTAAAAGAAATACAGGGTTTTATTTAAATCACCATTATCCTCGCCATTGTAAGTGCCTACTCATCATTATGAACAACTTTTAAAGCAAGATTTAACTTAATATGTTTACTCAAAAGCTGTTTTAGTCTGTGTTGATAAATTAGGTCATGTTTTCATTGTATTATAATTATTATTCTCAGAAGCAGAATTGAATTATGTAGTTTTTGGGATCTCAGAAGCAGCCCGGTGTCTCGCTTTGTGCCCGGTTGATGGTAATAGACTCGCCCGTGGATGCCAACCCTAATAAATAGTATTATGCTATATTTAGTGACTTAAATATTCTATTTCTAAAAGAAATACAGGGTTTTATTTAAATCACCATTATCCTCGCCATTGTAAGTGCCTACTCATCATTATGAACAACTTTTAAAGCAAGATTTAACTTAATATGTTTACTCAAAAGCTGTTTTAGTCTGTGTTGATAAATTAGGTCATGTTTTCTTTGTATTATAATTATTATTCTCAGAAGCAGAATTGAATTATGTAGTTCTTGGGATCCTAGAATCAGCCCGGTGTCTCGCTTTGTGCCCGGTTGATGGTAATAGACTCGCCCGTGGATGCCAACCCTAATAAATAGTATTATGCTATATTTAGTGACTTAAATATTCTATTTCTAAAAGAAATACAGGGTTTTATTTAAATCACCATTATCCTCGCCATCGTAAGTGCCTACTCATCATTATAAACAACTTTTAAAGCAAGATTTAACTTAATATGTTTACTCAAAAGCTGTTTTAGTCTGTGTTGATAAATTAGGTCATGTTTTCATTGTATTATAATTATTATTCTCAGAAGCAGAATTGAATTATGTAGTTCTTGGGATCCCAGAATCAGCCCGGTGTCTCGCTTTGTGCCCGGTTGATGGTAATAGACTCGCCCGTGGATGCCAACCCTAATAAATAGTATTATGCTATATTTAGTGACTTAAATATTCTATTTCTAAAAGAAATACAGGGTTTTATTTAAATCACCATTATCCTCGCCATTGTAAGTGCCTACTCATCATTATGAACTACTTTTAAAGCAAGATTTAACTTAATATGTTTACTCAAAAGCTGTTTTAGTCTGTGTTGATAAATTAGGTCATGTTTTCTTTGTATTATAATTATTATTCTCAGAAGCAGAATTGAATTATGTAGTTCTTGGGATCCCAGAATCAGCCCGGTGTCTCGCTTTGTGCCCGGTTGATGGTAATAGACTCGCCCGTGGATGCCAACCCTAATAAATAGTATTATGCTATATTTAGTGACTTAAATATTCTATTTCTAAAAGAAATACAGGGTTTTATTTAAATCACCATTATCCTCGCCATTGTAAGTGCCTACTCATCATTATGAACAACTTTTAAAGCAAGATTTAACTTAATATGTTTACTCAAAAGCTGTTTTAGTCTGTGTTGATAAATTAGGTCATGTTTTCTTTGTATTATAATTATTATTCTCAGAAGCAGAATTGAATTATGTAGTTCTTGGGATCCCAGAATCAGCCCGGTGTCTCGCTTTGTGCCCGGTTGATGGCAATAGACTCCCCGTTAGGGTTGCCAATCCTAATATATAGTATTATGCTATATTAGTGGCTTAAAATATTATATTTCTAAAAAAATACAGGGTTTAACATAAATAGTCGGGGGCGAAGACCTAATTTTGTAAAATCTAATAGAAGTATCTAAAATATCTGCGCAGCCTAGTTGACTGTTGACATACGTCTCTCTGAAAAGTCAATGACAAGGCTGCGCGTCATTTATTTCGAAGCTTCTAGAACCTTCTAGAAGCTTCGACTCGACCTTATTGGACGAGCGGATTGTGGCGGGAGCGGTTAGAGAAAGGTTCGCGTTATAAGGGTTTAATTTAAGTCACCATTATCCTCGCCATTGTAAGTGCCTACTCATCATTATGAACAACTTTTACTATGGGTCCAAACCTGAAATCGCCAAAAAATCAGCTGAACATTTCTGTTCACGTAACTCGTTGAAATGTAGGGAACAGCTGATTTTTTTCGCGATTTCAGGTTTGGTTCCATAGTAAAAGTTGTTCTTAATGATGAGTACAATGACACCTTAAGAGAATAACGGTGATTAAAATTACACCCAGTATTAGTAGGCGAAACTACTATATTTTCATTTCAATACAAAATGGCGAGATTATCGCAATATGGCCAGTATTAATTTCGTAGCAGCTTAATTAATTTAGGGTATATTATAAAAGAGACATTTAAAAAAAACCTGTTAATAAAGGTTCATAGTAGCAATAAAATGCATTTTAAAAATAAAAATAAATTTAAAACCGCCGTCTACGTTTGTACCCGACTGCGGCGAAGCCCAAAAGGAGGGTTATTTACAGACTCAAATGCCTAAATGCCCGAATTTTAAAGAAAAAAAAAGTTTCAATATTAAGAGATTAGAAGTTTGTCATTTGTCTTCGTTTATGGTTTTTTAATTGTTTTTAGGGTTCTATACCAAAATGGTAAAAAAGGAACCCTTATGGTGTGACTCAGTCTGTCTGTCTGTCTGTCTGTCACAGCTGGATATCTCCAGAACTACTGATGCTATCAACTTGAAATTCGGAACTATGTTCGGAATGACGTTTACCCAACTATTTTGCAAATAACAAAAAAATAAAAATATTTATATTTTTTTTGCAACAGGGACTGAAAGGGGGTCTTAAAAAATCAAAGTGGGGCTACTAGAGCATGTGGGGTATCATATGAAAGAACGCTGTTTGCACATTCTCAAACATATTTTTTATTTTTTTTAGGCCGCATAGTTGTCGACTTTTGATGAAAAATGTAAAAAAAATTACCGTTCCCCCCCCATATCTCCGAAGTTTGCAAAGAGAAAAATCTGAAATTATTCCATGTGATAGAAGTTTATGGAAAGATTACAGGAAAAATAAAACGATGTCTCTAAATAGCACACTTTTTCAGAAATCGGAACGGAACCCTCGGTGCGCGAGTCCGACTCGCTCTTGACCGGTTTTTTGAATGTAGGTTTATTCCAGTTAAATATATCCACTTGAGAGAAATCTGTGTTATAAATTCGAGCAATACGCGTCAATACACAATTTTTGGCGAAATTACTATTTTATCTATCTTCAGCCGGTGGTCGGACCACCTTATAAGATGTTATATTACGTACTACACTCTACTTTCCGATGCGTGGTTGCACTTTTCAACTCCACCTGTCTTTCATCTTCCAGTAATATCCCATTTAAGTTAAGCAAATCATTCGCCATCTTCATAAAAAATATAACCAGTAACGACAACATCTTTTCCCTCGCTCTAAAAAGTAGGTCCACGCCAAAACCAGCATACAATCAGTGCTTTCTTCCAGCGGGAGCTGGATCCAACTTTGTTCTCTTTGTTAAACCGGTAATACGGATGCATGGGTGTAAACAAAGCGCTGGATGTGCGGGCCGGTTCTTTCAAAATATACGGGTATCGTTGGCCGGCCCGGTTAAAAGTACGGTTGTAGAGATTTGCGTAAAAATGCGCCGGTTTTTTTAAATAAGTTTATTCTTTTAATTGGTGAGGGATTATTCAACGTTTTTTTTATGGAAAAGTCCGGTTTTTATTGTATGTGTGAGGTATAAAAGTGTTTCAAATAATAAAATTAATGTTAGACTGTCCAAAGTTTTATTTTGTTTGATTTTTAAGTCGTAGTCGTGAGAATACTTGGCGTTGCTTATCATGGAATATTTTTCTTAGTTAAGTTCTTGAATAAAATAATTTTGATAATATTTCAAACTTGTGGAGCCGCTCGGGTTGATCCATCAGGTTAAGCTACGCTAGCCGGGGTTGGTCCGTGAATGGGTGACAATCTTTACATACCGAGACTCCTCCTTGTCTCGGAAAGCAGGTTAAGCCGTTGGTTCCGGCTGTCATTCGTGGATCTCTGACAGTCGTTACGGGTCGTTAGAAGCCCGGAAGTCTGACAACCAGGAGTATCGTATTACCCAGTCGACATACAACATAGTCGCTCCATGTAAAATACTGGTATTCAGCTGCATCCGGTTACAATGGAAGCCGACCCCAACATAGCTGGGAAAAGGCAGGCAGATAGAATATTTCAAGCTTAAATTGCAGCCTAATTTAATAGTCAGGTGGATGTTGGTTCCCTGTAATAATCCCTTAGTTGCCTCTTATGAATATCTTGAAGCGAGAAGGGTGCGCTCCTGTTGGCTTGTATGAAGTATCAAGTTTTTTATTACTATTATGTTAGATAGTACCCGTTTTTACGACTTGTTTAACGCGGAGTTTTTTTTCTTTTTTTCGAGTTTTTTTAAAATAAGTATGTGAGTTTAATATTACTTAATGTATTACACACAATAACCTTTAGGAATAAACTTTCAAAATATTCATGAAAACCGCATAAAAATCCGTTGCGTAGTTTAGAAGAACAGCGTGGTCACACAGACAGACACGAAAAGTGACTTTTATTTATAATAAGTACTTGTAGATGTATAAATATTGAAGAATCAGTCTCGAACAATGGTGATGACGTCACGCGGGGGGCCGGTCGCGTTAGTGGATATTGGAAACAATTTTTACAAACATTTTTCTCCACAACTGTACCTTGTACAAATTATTGTTTTCCCCGTCCATTCATTGACAGTTTGCGTGCTCGTCTGTACGTGTATTTGGACTTTATTGTTTAAAAACTGCATACTGGAAGATCCGCTTGGCTATTCAATAGTTCCTGTTTTGTTTCATATTTTTCGTTCCTGATGTTTTTCTGTAGCAATTTCTGGCTGAAATTTCGTATGAAATACTGGGTTTTTTGTTAACTGACAAATTGTTGTTTCATATTTTCTTCTATTGTTGTGCGTTTTGCATGATTATCTTCAAAATGATTGTAGTTTAGAAAATTAAAGAGTCACTAGTCAGCGGCTCGAACTCGTTGGTTGTGTGGCTATTGCATGCTATTTAGTTACTTACTTTATTTATTTAGTTTTTATGTATTTAGTGATATAACGATATTTTTAAAAAACCACTAGTGTATTTATTCAAAATAAAGTTATTTGAATTTTTGAATAAATTATGTATCCATGTACGGTAATTATTTTGCCATTTGCGTACTCCGGGAGCTATTTATTTACGCCCAAATTATGCGTTAGTTTTCAAATATGGAAGATTGGACGCTCATAACTGCCAAACCAATTTTTAGGGTTCCATATCAAAATGGTAAAAAAGGAACCCTTATGGTGTCAGTCTGCCTGTCTGTCTGTCTGTCACAGCTGGATATCTCAAGAACTACAAATGCTATCAACTTGACATTTAGAATAGTTTTAGATGACGTTGATCCAACCATTTTCAAAGTGAGGCTACTAGGGCATGTGGGGTATCATATGAAAGAACGCTGCTTGCACATTCTTAAACTATTTTTTATTTATTTTTTAGGCCGCATAGTTTTCCATTTTTGATGACAATGTAAAAAAAAATACCATTCCCCCCCGCTATCTCCGAAGTTTGCAAATCTAAAAATCTGAAATTACTGTATGTGATAGAATTTTATGCAAAGATTACAGGAAAAATAAAACGATGTATCAAAATAGCACACTTTTTCAGAAATCGGAACGGAACCCTCGGTGCGCGAGTCCGACTCGCTCTTGACCGATTTTTTTTTCCAATTCTACTTCCTTAGGGGCCAGATAATGACACAAATTGAAATATTTTTTTGTTTTGAACGTACACCGTCAAACAAACGAGTAATCACCATACTACGTTTGTATGGAAGAATGACTGACTAGCATGCCCTTAAGGGAAATATGCGAAAGAATGTGTATTATTTTGATAGTGTCTTGTATAAAATTTAAGAAATTCTCAGAGTGAAAGTACAGTGATTTAACATTACCTATTTAATTTTAAAACTTATTTTAAAATGTAAGAATTATGTGCTGATATGTTAGGGTCGGCTTCCAGTCAAACCGGATGCAACTGAATACCAGTATTTTACATGGAGTGACTGCCTATCTGACCTCCACAACTCAGTACTGGGTAAAACATACCCCTTAGTAAGACTGGTTGTCAGACTTTCGGGCTTCTGACGACACGTAACGACTGAAAAAGATCCACCAATGACAGCCGGGACTAACGACTTAACGTGTTTTCCGAGGCACGGAGGAGTCTCGGTAGGTATGTTAAGATGGTCACCCACCCACGGAAAAACCACGGCAAGCGTAGCATATCTGATTGACCCGTGCGGCTGTTATTACTTAGCCACGAGCCTATTAAAAACTACAGTCAGTTTTTTTTCATGTCTGTTTTAGGGTTCCGTACCAAAATGGTAAAAAAGGAACCCTTATGGTCTCACTCAGTCTGTCTGTCTGTCTAAATAAATAAATAAATATAAATAAATATACTTGGACATTTCACACAATTTCATGTCTGTCTGTCACAGCTGAATATCTCAAGAACGACTAATGCTATCAACTTGAAATTTAGAGTAGTTTTATACGACGTTTACCCAACTATTTTGCAAATAAGAAAGAAATAAAAATATTTATATTTTTTTTTGTAACAGGTGCTGAAAGGGGGTCTTAAAAATTCAAAGTGGGCCTACTAGGGCATGTGGGGTATCATATGAAAGAGCACTGTTTGCACATTCTTAAAAAAAAATTAATTTTTTTTTGGCCGCATAATTTTCGATTTTTTATGAAAAATGTAAAAAAAAAACCGTTCCCCCCCTTATCTCCGAAGTTTGCAAAGGGAAAAATCTGAAATTATTATATGTGATAGAAGTTTATGTAAAGATTATAGGAAAAATAAAACGATGTCTCTAAATAGCACACTTTTTCAGAAATCGGAACGGAACCCTCGGTGCGCGAGTCCGACTCGCTCTTCACCGGTTTTTTTTTAAATCAAGATCGGTTGATCACATACTGCTTACCAAGCTAGGTTTAAATCTACACCTAAACTATGTCAAAGGACATTAAGCAGATTTACAACAGTTATACGTCTTACCCAACGATACTTAACCCTTTCCAACCTACAGGGTACTCACACCAGTATATTTACAACCCGCACATGATGAATATGCCAACGTTAATATTTTTAACCCTCTGCTTGTCTGACGTTTAGTAATACAAATAACACGTTACAATGTTTACTCGGCCTCGGCAGGGTTGTGGTAGTATTTGTCAAAATTTTGCCAACGTTTGTCCAGTTAAATTGTTTGGACTGAATGGCGATGACGCGTGCCGTGTTGTTAGATTAGGCTGTGGCATTTAGTTTTTTGTTTTTAATTTTACATAACGTTGACAGTTTTTCTTGACTTGTTTTTGTTAAATGCTAAATTGGCTTTATTTTTGTTTTTGAACGCAAAAAAAGAAAAAATGCAAAACATGCTTATTTTTGATTGACGACACGGTTGGCGCAGTGGTTGAGCGATTGACTGCTGCGCAGCATGTCGCGGGTTCGATTCCCGCACGGAACAAATATTTGTACGATCTACAAGTATTTGTTCACAGTCTGGATGTTTTTCTATCTATAATATGTATGTATTTACAAAAATAAAAAAAAATGTATATAAGTAGTTTATCAGCCATCTCGTTACCATAACACAAGCATTAGGTTGCTTAGCTTGGGACTAGATGGCGTTGTGTGAAATGTCCAAGGATATTTATTTATCATTTATTTATTTATTTATTTTCTTTCCATCAACAAGCGTGTTTCTGAGTGTAAAAAAATAATCAAAACCGGTCAAGAGTGAGTCGGACTCGCGCACTCAGGTTTCCGTACCGATTACTGAAAAAGTGTGCTATTTAGAGACATGGTTTTCTTTTCCTGTAATATTTACATAAACTTCTATCACATAGAATAATTTCAGAATTTTCTTCACAATTTCAGAACGGTATTTTTTTTACATTTTTCATAGAAAGTCGAAAAAAAAAAGTTTTTTTGAGAATGTGCAAACAGCGCTCTTTCATATGATACCCCACATTCCCTAGTAGCCCCACTTCATTTTTTAAGAACCGCTTTCAGGACCTCTGTGCAAAAAAAAAATCTTTCTTATATAAATAGTTGGGCAAACGTCATCTAAAACTGTTCCAAATTTCAAGTTGATAGCATTAGTATTAGTTCTTGAGATATCCAGCTGTGACAGACGGACAGACAGACTGAGTCTCAACATAAGGGTTCCTATTTACCATTTTGGTACGGAACCCTAAAACGCATTTATAGTAAAAACAAGCATTTTTTTAAGTCCCGAAGTTGGTTCCAGATAAGGCCCTCAAATCTGCACACAAACACACGTAATTATTAAAATCTCAACAAAGGCGCTATTATTCTACGTAATTGCTAACAAACACCACCAGCATTTTCCATTACACAACCCAAGAAACTCCAACAACACACGATCAATTCAGTGGCGATTTAACCCTCGCCTGCGACAGGACACGACAAATCAGCGCGCGATTGCGTCGCAAACAGTGCCACCGCGCGAGTGCAGTGCAAACTACTCGCGTCCACGTCTCGTAACTACCCCAGCGGTTGAGGGTTGCATTTACATTGCATCATAATATTTTTACAACTGGTCGAATATTGAACTTAATCATTGTGTTCGTTTCTGATATTTTTGAATCGATGGGTTATATTTTGCTTGCGTTCTGAATTTGAATTGCGTTCTACATGGAATTTAATTTCGATAATTTTAGGGTTCCGTACCAAAATGGTAAAAAAGGAACCCTTATGGTGTGACTCAGTCTGTCTGTCTGTCTGTCACAGCTGGATATCTCAGTAACTACTCATGCTATCAACTTGAAATTTGAAATAGTTTTAGATGAGGTTTACTCAACTATTTTGCAAATAAGAAATAAATAAAAATATTTATATTTTTTTTGTAACAGGTGCTGAAAGGGGTTCTTCAAAATTAAAAGTGGAGCTACTAGGGCATTTTGGGTATCATATGAAAGAGCATTGTTTGCACATTCTTAAACATTTTTTTTTTTTTGTCCGCATAGTTTTCGACTTTTGATGAAAAATGTAAAAAAAAATACCGTTCCCCCCCCTTATCTCCGAAGTTTGCAAAGAGAAAAATCTGAAATTATTCTATGTGATAGAAGTTTATGTAAAGATTCAGGAAAAATAAAACGATGTATCTAAGTAGCACACTTTTTCAGAAATCGGAATGGAACCCTCGGTGCGCGAGTCCGACTCGCCCTTGACCGGTTTTTCATATTTATTTATTTATCGTTTTATTTTTCCTGTAATCTTTACATAAACTTCTATCACATAGAATAATTTTAGATTTTTCTCTTTGCAAACTTCGGAGATAAGGGGGGGGGTGGGGAATGGTATTTTTTTAAACATTTTTCCTCAAAAGTCTAAAACTATGCGGCGTAAAAAAAGAAAAGAAAATGTTTGAGAATCTGCAAACGGCGCTCTTTCATATGCCCTAGCAGCTCCACTTTGAATTTTTAAGACCCCTTTCAGTCAGGCAAACGTCATCTAAAACTGTTCCAAATTTCAAGTTAAATAAAAAATGATATCATTAGTAGTTCTTGAGATATCCAGCTGTCACAGACAGACAGACAGACAATGTCACACCATAAGGGTTCCTTTTTACCATTTTGGTACGGAACCCTAACAAAAATGATTTTGCTCCGAACTGCCAAGTTACTGAAGTCCAAGTATAATCAAATTCGTGACGCCACAAGTGCGTGTGCGCACAACTTCCGTCACACAAATTCACGATCCGTGTTGAGAATATCACGCCGCGCCGGGCGACCGCGGGCGGTAGCTGCGGTCGCGGGGGGGGGGGGGGGGGGTCGAGCAGCGAGCGTGCAGCACAGCTGACCGGCAACTCACTGCGTCGTCGTCCGCGCTACTGAACGACCTACATTGATTTTCTCGCCACTTTTAAATTTTAATCTGTTTGCTATCATTGTAAAAGTTTCATAGTATTAAAGTCCATTATAAGAAGTCACCAGTTTTATTTAGTCCTCGTACCACCAGGAGGATACTCCCAATCTTCTCCAATCCGCTTTCAAAGCGTCAGTTTCTTTCTATACGTCATTCGTGTCGTAGTACGAGTAAACGGTGACTCTCTTGGTTTGTATAGAAAGTGTTGACAGTGCTGTCTGTAGCAGTGGTAACCGAGCGTCTTCGTGCTCTGTGGTTGCGCCACTAACTAACCTGATGGTAAGCAATGATGCAGTCACGGAACAGACAATTTCTGTCCCACGGATACAGTCAACGATGATGCATTATTGACTAGAAGAAGTAACTAGAAGAGAGAAAAAGGCTCTCTTATGCGCTGAGCAGATGATGAACAATTTTTTCGTGATTATTGAACGTTTGGAAATCAAATATACTGTGGCGGCATCTACATCGCCACATATGAACTACGCATCAATGACATGACGTCACGCAAACCTGCATCGCGCAATTAGAGTTTACCACGCGATTAGCATATATACAACGTCCCGACATCAACCGTCGGGCAGGTGCCCACCAGACACAACATCCGTCTGGTCGGAGGATCCTCCCTTTTCTATGGAGGATGAGTGAACTTGACAACCTGTTCCTCATGCTTCCAAAATACTGCCGGACATCGTGCTTATATTTCATCGCCCATTATTGTCCGGCAGACAAAAAAAAATATCGTCTGCTCGGCGCTTAACAGTGATCCATTGAATCAAACAACAAATTCCATTTTCAAAAAAAAAATACACAGTCTTGCGGTAAAAATAAACGGTCACAGTCTAATAAAATTGTTATCCAATTTGGCATTCAACATTCGAGTGTCTTTACTTTTTCGTGACGGAGAAAATTAAAAAAAAAATGCCACCGGTTCATTATCGCAAATTCCTTTCCGCCTTGATCCACGCTTTTAATTAATTAAAAACGGTCATCTACTTGATAAGGGTGTCGGGGTAAGTAAAATGGCGGGTGTCGAGATGTATGAGCTTATGTTTATGTAGGTTCTCTTGTTTTTTTTAGAACGATGGTGTTAATTAGTAGTGTTTTTAGGGTTCCGTACCAAAATGGTAAAAAGGAAGCCTTATGGTGTGACTCAGTCTTTCTGTCTGTCTGTCTGTTTGTCTGTCTGTCTGTCACAGCTGGATATCTAGAGAACTACGAATGCTATCAACTTGAAATTTAGAATAGTTTTAAATGACGTTTACCCAACTATTTTGGAAATAAAAAAGTAATAAAAATATTTTTTTTTTTTTGCAACAGGGACTGAAAGGGGGTCTTAAAAATTCAAAGTGGGGCTACTAGGGCATGTGGGGTATCATATGAAAGAACGCTGTTTGCACATTCTCAAACATTTTTTTTCAATTTTTTTAGGCCGCATAGTTTTTGAGTTTTGATGAAAAATGTAAAAAAAAATAAATACCGTTCCCCCCCCTTATCTCCGAAGTTTGCAAAGAGAAAAATCTGAAATTATTCTATGTGATAGAAGTTTATGTAAAGATTACAGGAAAAATAAAACGATGTCTCTAAATAGCACACTTTTTCAGAAATCGGAACGGAACCCTCGATGCGCGAGTCCGACTCGCTCTTGACCGGTTTTATTGTTAAAGACGGAATTCTGGATGTTGATAACAGTGTTAGAATAATCGGCTATTAGGACTTGTTTTTTAGGGTTCCGTATAGTCAACAAGGAACTAGTTTCTCCATGTCCGTCTGTCTGTCCGCGGCTTAGCTCAGACACTCTTAGAACTAGAAAGCTGTAATTTGTCATAAGCATCATAAAGTGGTAAAATAAAATCTTGAAAAAAAATGTTTGTTTTCTCGACTATCCCATGGTGTGGGATACCGTTGGATAGGCCGTTCAAAAATATTGCAAGTCTGTGAAAACTATTTTTCGACTTTTGTTACAGTCAATGGTCACCATCATCATCATCATCATTGTCATCATTGTGCCAGCTAAATTGTTAGTTTTGGATAATTATGTGACAATATTCACGACAGTAGTAGTAGTAATAATTTTAACGAAGTTAAAAGGAACACTAACACAGCTAAGTAGGCTTTACAAGTTAACGAGTAATAGTTGACCAACTTACATTTGCAGTTGGAATGTATGGAATTCCCAACTACGGAACCATTCTTTGTGCGTGATCCGACACGCACTTGCCCATTTTTTTAAAAATAATATTTGGTCACCATCTCACCTGATGGTAAGCAATGATGCAGTCGACATCAGTGCACGTTTGCCGAGAAGGAAACATCCTTATTACTTTTTATTTCTCATAAATATCACGTAATAATACTCAATGATCACATAAATATCTCTTCAACTCGCAAAAAGAACACAAGTACAAAGTTGCTTACTTCCCATTTTTCATCGCTACTACGTTTTTCTGATTAAGTCCCTCGTGAACAGTTTAACTACACCCGGTTTAACATTTTATTCAGCAGAATTTTGATCGCGTCATCTTTATTATTGTACAGCTTTATTTTGCCAACTTTGTATATTCACACACACAATACACTTCCACCGCATACACACATACACTCATCAACTCTCTTAAATTTTTTTGTTAAAAGTAAAAGGAAGAATAATTAAAATTAAAATTGATATTACTAATGCAATTACTCCTCCTAATTTATTAGGAATTGATCGTAAAATTAAGACTACCTACAGTATTCTCTCCTTTCTCCCCATAATCCATCCAAAGGTTGTCTGTAAAAGATCGCTTTTAGCGATAAGACCGCCCATTGTGTCACCCTATGTAAAATTTCAACATTTATATCTGTAATTTTTATGGTATATATCTTAATTACACACACAGACATCAAACATATTTTTTTTGCATTTTTACTTTCTTTTTGTAATTTTAATTCCTACATATTATATGTGTTTTACCTTCTTCTGTACCTAATGAAAGCTATTTTAGTCTAAAATTGGAAGATGGATTTTAAAGACGCTGATGCAAAAAGATGGAAGGATCTCGGAGACATAGGTGTCAGTTCTGCTCTGGAAGCTAAAAGCGAAACATCTCTTCAATTAATATTCGTCCGGGAAAACTTTGACTCAGCGACTAAAAACTTACCCGACTGCGGTCAAGCCCAAAAGGAGGGTTATAGACTAAAATAACCATTATAAATAACGGAGTGTATTCATCTTCCTAACCATTCTACGCCTAACCAAATTAATTCAAGAAACCTTAATAACCAGAGTGTAATATAAGTGTGTTTTTAGGGTTCCGTATAAAAATGGTAAAAAAGGAACCCTTATGGTGTGACTCAGTCTGTCTGTCTGTCTGTCTGTCACAGCTGGATATCTCAAGAACTACTAATGTTATCAACTTGAAATTTAGAATAGTTTTAGATGACGTTGATCCAACTATTTTGCAAATAAGAATGAAATAAAAATAATTATATTTTTTTTGCAACTGGGACTGAAAGGGGGTCTTAAAAATTTAAAGTGGGGCTACTATGGCATATGGGGTATCATATGAAAGAGCGCTGTTTGCACATTCTCAAACTATTTTTTATTTTTTTTTAAACAGCATAGTTTTCGACTTTTGATGTAAAATGTAAAAAAAAAATACCGTTCCCCCCTTATCTCCGAAGTTTGCAAAGTGAAAAATCTGAAATTATTCTATGTGATAGAAGTTTATTTAAAGATTGCAGGAAAATAAAACGATTTCTCTAAATAGCACAGTTTTTCAGAAATCATCAACAAAAATTACATATAAATGATGGTACGGAACCCTCGGTGCGCGAGTCCGACTCGCTCTTGACCGGTTTTTTTTTCTATCCGGTCTGTATTTTTTATCTTTTAGTTTTTAATATATTCGTTCAAATCTAATTCCTTAGCCCCTTTTATTTCTTTAGGCTAGTAGATTTGTTTTTTTGACCTATATGTGTTACCAAATGACAATAAACATGGATGTTAACTTTCAATCCTATTAAATGCTGTTAGATTGGAAATAGAACCCATGAATGAACGCTGACCCCCAAAATACCAGGCCTAGTTTGGGGGTTAGGATCTGATTTGTGGCAATACATTTGTGTACTATTATGATAACTGGCTTGTAACATGTATTTCTTAGTGTCAAATATATATTTTTTTTACACAAAAAATCCCTGTAGATAAATCTATATAAATAAAAATGAATGGCAAAATGTGTTGCTAGGCGCAAAACTCGAGAACGGCTGCACCAATTTGGCAATTTTTAGGTTACCGAAATGGTAAAAAGGAACCCCTATGGTGTGACTCAGTCTGTCTGTCTGTCAGTTGGATATCTCAAGAAGAACTCACGCTATCAACTTGAAATTTGGAACAGTTTTAGATGGCGCTTGCCCAGTTTTATTTTATTTTATTTTATTTTATTTGGGAAAACAGACAATCGTACATTGTATATTCAATCTAGTTACACAGTATGCTGTAAGTAAATGTACAATCCACTACGTTTCCACATGTTACTCCACACACATGTTCCAGTTATTTTGCAAATAAGAAAGAATTAAAAATACATGTTTTTCTTTGCAACAGGGCCTGAAAGGGGGTTTCAAAAATCGAAGCGGGGCTACTAGGGCATGGGGGGTATCATATCAAAGAGCGCTGTTTGCAGATTCACAAAAAAATATTTTTTTTTCAGGCAGCATAGTTTTCGACTTTTGATGAAAAATGTAAAAAAAATACCATTCCTCCCTACCATTCCCCCTTATCTCCGAAGTTTGCATAGAGAAAAATCTGAAATTATTCTATGTACTTGTAGTTTATGTACTTGTAGATTACAAGAAAAATAAAGAAAAGAGAAGATTCTTATGGAGAAAAATTACAAAAGTTGCCGGGAAAATTAAAAAACTGAAAATGCATTTTCTATGGGAATTTTGTATAAATTATTGTTTAGACAAGACAACGCTGTTCGGTCAGCTAGTAATAAATAAACAAATATATAACATAACATAACAGACCTTCGCAGATGAGTGGGTTAATAACAGGAAGGAAGGAAGACGCCCTGCTTCTTAACCCAAGTTTTGGCAATTGCCTTTCTGAGATTGAATTTCATTCTTACCCGATGCATCACAGTATCAAATAGAAATGACGACTTAGTGCTGACCAGAAGTTCAGGACTGACCACTCTAGATGGTTCCACACAGAAGATAGTACGTGCAAGGTTATGAACTCGTCTAGTTATAAATATTAACGAACCTAATAAGATATCATCAATCACACCGAGTGATATCAAACACAATAATAAGCACCTTTTTACTGAAAGGGTTATGATTGATGCACGTTTTTAGTGCCATAGTATTATGAAGGTTGCTATGAATATTATGGTGGTATAGATAAGTATCTACGAGTACGTCTATATGTGATCTCTGGTATTGGAATCATAGAGCTATGTTTATTTTATTTATTGGTTTTTAGGGTTCCGTACCAAAATGGTGAAAAAGGAACCCTTATGGTGTGACTCAGTCTGTCTGTATGTCTGTCTGTCACAGCTGGATATCTCAAGAACTACTAATGCTATCAACTTGAAATTTAGAACAGTTTTAGATGACGTTTACCCAACTATTTTGCAAATAAGAAAGAAATTAAAATATTTATAATTTTTTTGCAACAGGGACTGTATGGGGGTCTTGAAAAATTAAAGTGGAGCTACTAAGGCATGTGGGGTATCATATGAAAGAGCGGTAATTGAACATTCTTAAAAAAAAAATCTTTTTTTTAGGCTGCGTATTTTTCGACTTCTGATGAAAAATGTAAAAAAAATACCGTCCCCCACCCCGTCTTATCTCCGAAGTTTGCAAAGAGAAAAATCTGAAATTATTCTGTGTGATAGAAATGTATGTAAAGATTACAGGAAAAATAAAACGATGTCTCTAGATAGCACACTTTTTCAGTAGCACACTTTTTCAGAAATCGGAACGGAACCCTCGGTGCGCGAGTCCGACTCGCTCTTGACCGGTTGTTTTGGTTGTTGGTTGGTTGGCCAGCACGATATTTTAGAAAAAAACCCGTTAAGTGCGTGTCGGACCACATACAATGTAGGGTTGCGTAGTTAAGATGAATTTATCCCAAATACAAACTTAACATTGTAGTTGAAAAACATGTTCATGCATTACAATTGCAAATTTAAGTTTGTACGCACAATATTGAGTGAGATTTAGTAAGTTATTTGAAGACCACAAACTTCTTACTTTTCCTGTAACCTGTAAGCATAGACTATCTGTATATGTTTAAAAAATTTAGGCTTAGTAGTTTCGGAGATAAGTTAGATATGTTGTGGTAAATTTTCGTCTATTTCCTTAAACAACTTTCATTTTTTTTTATTAAAAAAATATATTTGGGATCCTCACAGTAAGCCCTTTCATTTGATATGTCACACGATACCTACTGTAGGTTGTGTGAAAAATTTTTTGAGAACTGTAACAGTTCTCAAAACATTTTTTTTTGTTCTTATATGCCCCCAAAAGCCCATATTAAATATTCATTGATTTACTTTACACGTCCGTGTTTGGGTCACAGAAATTCATATACAGTATATATAACCTTTCAACTTAATCGGTCCATTGGATTCGGAGCAAATTGGCTGTGACAGACGGACTAAGGATAAGGATTCCGTATTTTCCTTTTGAGGTACGGAATCCGAAAACATGTGGAATTATCAACAACCTTTTCAATCTCTGGCAAAAGATATCATACCAGCACTGCTGCATTGTTGATGCATTTCATCGTTGCATTTACCATCTCTTTTCTTATCTCCCTCTCTCACCTCACAATGTAACACATGAAATAAGCAAGACTACGACTAGACCCCATCGTCGGAGCATGAGAACAAAATTATCCGTTGCATAAATTTGCTCCAACTCCACCGTTTCTCAGCCATAAGGCGTCCAACAAATTTAACAACCCATTACCGTGGTCCGCCTATTACACCGTAGCGTAACTCAAGGTATATTCTTTGGCCGTTTTATAAAACCACTCTATAATAAAATGTTTTTGTTGTTCAAAATGGCTGAAATAAATTGGATTGTAAAATTACGCTTTGACTTTTTGTTTCAAATGTAGGTAATGTTTGCAACATTTTGTATTTTTATAAAGATTACAATTTACTGTGTTATTTTTTGAAACTAACCACTGTTCAGCTATGGGTTTTGGGGTGAAAAGTAACACACCTACCACTGTTTTAGGAAATAAAATTTTAAAAAAGTGTAAACAAGATATCCGAATCACTTTTACACATCATATTAAAAAAAATAATATATATATTTTATGAAACCATTTATGTATGTACACACAAATAAACAGACAAACAGAAAGGAACAGAAAAATACGTACAAATGTGTTGCATAATTCAAAAGAAATCTCTTCCATATTTATACGAAAAAAATAATGTTTTTTTAGGCACGTGTTCATAGATATTTTGGTATATCTACATAATTGATTTCTAGAAAATACACATATGGGTTTATGTTTACCCATGTGTGTATTTTCAAGCCATCTTTCTAGAAAATAGTGACCAAATTATTTGATTGTTAAACTCTTGTAAAACATTTGAGGCAGTCTAAACTATGTAAAACTATATCGTTTGATAGAACCCACGAATCGTGCGTAAGAAGATGGATACCATAGTCAACAGTGACACACACAATAGGCACAGTCATAGGAATGTGTGCCTATAGGCACCTACGGTGTCATTTTATGGTCGTTCAGCAAAAAATCAATCAATCTGCCTTGCCTGTTCGCAACTACGTTAGGGTCGGCTTTTAGTCTAACCGGATGCTGGATGCAGCTAAATACAGTATTTTACATGGAGCGACTGCCTATCTGACCCCCACAACCCAGTTTCTGGGTAACACTATTATACCTCTTGGAAAATAAACTTATAGTTTTGAAAATAAAAAAATCTTACCCTGTGTGTAAATGTGGGGTCTCATTGTCTAGAACTCATCGATTAGAGTATAAATATATTTTTTTTTTATATTCAAAAACAAAAAATAGGGTGCCGTAAAAGTTGTAAATTTTAGAGCATTTTTTACAAGCTCTATCGCAACAATTAAACAAGTTAGAAATTTGATACTTCAGTATAATATGTACCATGGCTGTATTTATTCAACAAATGCTAAAAACGCCGATTCATAAGGTAGGCGATTTTCTGCAACTGCAAAAAATAATCTTGTCATTCACATATGAAATACAAAATTATCTTTGCTTTCTTTTCTTTCTTTATTTTCTTTTGCTTTGGCCGGTTTTTAGTAATTGTTTTCGAAACAGCCTTTCTAAAAGTTATAAATAAATGATAGCAAAATATCATCTCCATGACCACCGCTGAGAATGTCAAATTTCCCCTCAAAGAATCCTCATGGTTTACCAACCCTTGGCTCGTTACCATGTACGTTCATTTTAACATACATAGTTCCCGGTAGAGATGATGCGTCGCTGTGTGATCCCACGGGGATGAGCCAATTAAATATATCATACAAGTTTAATTTGATAACATGATTGGCACTGCAGGTCCTCGCGGTGGTCGGTTTTGAATTTGGGTCTGACAAAATTATGCGTGGAATTTATAAGCTTACTTTTACGTATTTTGCTACTAGGTAGTCATGCTCTTTTACAACATGGTTTTATTTTAAACTAGCTTTTGCCCGCGACTTCGTCCGCGTTCCGTCGTTTTTCGTAAAAAAGTACCATATGTCCTTCCTCACGGTTCAGTGGTTTTGATGTAACAGACAGATTAACTTTCGTATTTTAGTAGGGAAATATACTAATTCAATCCACAATACTGTTGAAAACTATCGCAATAAGGAACCGCAGAATATTATTATTAATAGCTAACCATTAAGGCTGCACACGCGACGGAAGCTTAAAAAAATGGAGCAACTTCTCCCGTTTTCCCAACATTTCTCTTCACTGCTCTGCTCCTATTGATTGTAGCGTGATGAAAAGTATACTATAACCTCTCCAGGAGTATGAAGAATAATTGTACCAAGTTTCGTTAAAATCCGTCGAGTAGTTTTTGTTTCTATAAGGAACATACAGACAGACAGAGAGACAGACGGACAGACAGACAGACAGACAAAAATTTTACTGATTGCATTTTTGGCATCAGTATCGATCACTAATTACCCCCTGATAGTTATTTTGAAAATATATATCATGTACAGAATTGACCTCTCTACAGATTTATTATAAGTATAGATTACAGGAACAATTTATATTACTTAATTGAAATGGCAATTGATTACAAAAAAAAAAAAAAATGTTGGCGTATTTAAGCTTCATAAATTGTTATAATTTATTTGATAAACTTATAATAATTTTCGATGCAAGACTAGGTACTTACATATCGTTGTTTATTATTAAATAAAATATATTATATATAATTATAAACTACTAGCTGATCGGCCAGACGTTGTCTTGTCAAAATTTAAATTTTTTTTCCTATTTTTTTTTAAACCACCCCAGTAAAGAGGAGAAAAAAGAAATCGAATCGGTCAAGCCGTTCTCGAGTTGAGGCGTAACCAAGGGAAATAGGGATTCATTTTTATACTTATAGGTATATAGGTCGATACGCAAAATACGCACATTGTCGTGGAGTTGCGGATACCAGCCCGTATTACCTATCTATAGGTATATCTACGCATGGTAGTCCAGTAGAGATATAATATTTTTTCCATTTACCCTTCGATAATTCTAAAGTTTTTTATTTTCGCTGAGTGGATAACTATAGTGAATTCATTGCTATGTACAAAAATGCTAACAGTTTAGAGTTATGCTACCATCAGCTGGTCGAGTAGGTATTGAGCTTTTGTATCAAACATCGTAATTTTTTTCGTGATTTCAGAGTTGGTCCCATAATGAAAGCTGCTGAAACTGTAAATCCAAGATGGCGGCTGCGAATATTTTCAAATGTTTCGTCATGGGTGTCGTTTTCATTGGTTTCGAGGGTGTTAAGGCCGATAGGGACACTAAAATGTAAATCCAAGATGGCGGCTGCGAATATTTTCTAATTTTACTCTAGTAGGTACAAAAATGCTAACAGTTTGTTATGCTATAGGTATTAAGTAGGTATTTCCTATTATTTCGTGTTATAACAACAGTATAAAATTTAAATTAAAATACTACACTGTTTCTTAATTAATACTATCTAAAGTATATATTACTGAAAATGCTAACAGATAGGTACTGTGGAACAATGGAAATCTGAAAATGTTCCTTAACTCATTCAATAAAAAATTTAAGTTTTTCAAATCATTTCCTATATACTTAAAGGGATTAGTTATACCTTACAACAAAAGTTTTAACAGCTAAGTACAACACAAGGCTTCACAAGAATGTTCAGGCTTCACAAGTAATTGTATTTTTACTTTGCGATTAGCGAAATATTGAATTTAAGTTTGTAAATTTTCGCCTGAACATTCGAGACAATAAGCTCTGCTACCATACAAAAGTTTCAACATATACGTGCTATGGCTTTTGTTTAAATTGCGAATAACTATTTTCCATAACAAGCCGCGTAAGTCAATCTGAGATACTCGTAGAAACAAATGACCGCACCAGTAGGACATACGTTCCAGTCGCAACAAAACTATTCCTCTGACAAACGAATAAAGGTTTCTGTAGTTAGACGATCAGAGACACAAGAGACCATATTATGGGCTGCCGGAATACATAACGACGATTGGAGCCAACAAGTAAGTTCTAGTTGTATTTATAATTCCTACTATCAATATCCTATACCCCATCTAATCCATTCTATTTTTCCTCTATAGAGCCAACACCTCAACTTTAGGTAAATATGCGTCCGAACATACGATCTCTGGTAATAAATAAAGAACGGAATAGAACTTCGAGGAACGGAGACAAACAGTGGAGACTTCTTTAGGACAACATTTTTTCCGGGATAATTAATCTCCCAAAAGAGTAACATTCTGGAATGGCCTACTAGGCAAAAGAACAAGAGGTAGACCTATTACAAGATGGGAAGATGATATAAAAGCAATAGCTGGTCCAAACTGGAGAAAAGTAGCTGAAGACAAAGTCAAATGGGCATCACTGGAGGAGGCCTTCACCCATTCTGGGGTTCCTGTAGATTAAATAAAAAAATGAAGTACCTAACTATAAATACTATGATATAATACATAGGATACACATAAAATTATACTAAGTAAGAGACAAATAATTAACATAGAATGAACTAAACAAAACTAACACATACATAGATTTTAAGGAATGTAAATTTACTGGAAATAAAAGGCTTTTTTATTTTTATTTTTTATTTTTTTATAATTAATCTCCCGGGTTTTGGGACATTACATTATTACTAGAGATCGGATAATCGGATGTGTATTAACCTAAAGTTGAGGTGTTGGCTAAGTATGGAGTGGGCTTTTGGATTGAAAGATCCCAGAATTCTGGTATCGGCAAATTTTGACTTCTAATTATAGAATCGAATGATTTAAGTACTTAAGTTCAGATGTTAGTTAGTATGGATTGCACTTATACATCGAGAAAATGACAGGATTCCGGAACGACACTTTTTAAGTTCTTATTTTGGAATCGAATGTTTAGTTAGGTACTTGCGTTCAGGTGTTGGCTAATATGGATTGCACTTCTGTATCAAAAAAATTCCGGGATTCACAAATTTTGACTTCTGATCATAGAATCGAATGTATAATTTACTTAAGTGCAGATGTTAGTTAATATGGATTGCACTTATGTATCGAAAAAATCCCGGGATTCCAGAGCGACAATTTTTAAGTTCTGATTATAGCATCGAATGTATATTTACTTACGTTTAGGCTTTGGCTAATATGGAATGTACCTACTTTTGTATTGATCGTCAAAATGTCGGGATGCCGGAATTGATAAATTAAGTATTTTTTAGGGTTCCGTACCTCAAAAGGAAAAAACGGAACCCTTATAGGATCACTCGTGTGTCTGTCCGTCTGTCCGTCTGTCACAGCCAATTTGCTCCGAATCTAAAGGACCGATTAAGTTGAAATTTGGTACACATGTGGATTTCTGTGACCCAAACACGTACGGCTACAGTTATTAAATGAATTATGAATATGAAGGTGACTTTTAGGGGGCAAATAAGAAAATTAAAAAAAAAAGTTTTGTAAACTGTACCGTGTGACATATCAAATGAAAGGGCTTACTATGAGGGTCTCAAATATATTTTTTTTATAATTTTAAAATAAATTTTTTTAAAGTTATTTAAGAAAGTAGACGAAAATTGACCATTCCCCCCCCCTTATCTCCGAAACTACTGAGCCTAAAATTTTGAAATAAATACAGAAAATAGTGTTTTACCTATAGATTACAGGAAAACCTACAAGAAGTCTGTGGTCTTAAAATAACATGGTAAATCTATATATATAAAAAATTCAAAGTCCTTAATGAGTCACTGACTAATATATCCACGCACAGCCCAAACCAATGGACCTAGAGACTTAAAATTTTGCACATAGATACCTTATATAGTGTTAACATCCACTATGGAAGGATTTTTGGAAATTTCATCTCTAAGAGGGTAAAATAGGGGATGAAAGTTTGTATGAAAAATCTTAACCTTTGAGTTAATAGACTTGAAACTTAGCACGAATATTCATCTAAGTAAATTATACAGTTAATTATTTTTAGTTTTAAGGAAGGATTGGGGCGTGTCAAAGTTTGTATGGAGGAATTATAACATGCTGTCCGATTAACTCAAAACTTTGTTTGTATACTTGAGACCAAAAATGAAGACTAACTTGTATCAGGGTTTTCCAAAAATCTACCCCGAAGGGGTGAAAAGTTAATTTTAGAGCGCAGGATTTGATTGGGGGCTTGATTAATTAAAAAATTGGTGTAAATAATGTTTGATTCAAGTTATAGAAACATCCCAGACGATTTTTGAAATTCTACCCCCCGTGAGCGTGAAAACAGGGATAGGTACAGTTTGTATGAAAAATCTTATTAATTCGGTTAATGAACTTTAAACTTAGGACAAATACTTGCTTAAGTAAGTAATAAAGTTTGTCATTATTAGTTTTTCAAAACTACCCCTCAAATGAGGTTCAGGGATGTTAAAGTTTGTATGGAAGAATTTTAAAGCGCAGTTCGATTAACTTGAAACAGTTTATTTTATAATTTTGATATAAAATAAACAATAATAAGTTTTTGGGTTTTTCGAAAGTCGATTCCTGAAAAATAATTAGGGTTCCACGCAAGAAAATAAAACCCATGAAATCAGACTTCCACGCGGGCCAAACCGCGAGCAGTCCAGCTAGTCTCTCAATATTGTGCGTACAAAGTTACTAAGTCTCCGCTGTACGTCCGTCCGTCCGTCCGTCTGTCGCAGGGCTGTATCTCATGAACCGTAATAGGTAGCCAGTTCAAATTTTCAGACATTGTGTATTTCTATTACGGCTATAACAACAAATAATAAAAATAAAGCTAAGTTAAAAATTAAAGGGGGCGGTCACAATAAAATAAACTTTTCATTTTTAAAGAAAATAAAAGTTTTAACCTAGAATGACATCGTCTAGAACTCATCGAGTTGAGTACAAACATATTTTAATTTTTTTTTATATTCTAAAATGAAGAAATAGGGAGCCGCAAAAGTTGTCAATTTTAGACCATTTTTGTACGGAGCTTTAGCGCAACAATTCAACAAATTAGGAATTTGAAACTTCTGTATACTTATATCACTGTATTTAATTAACAAATACTAAAAACGGCGATTTATAAGGTATTTTGTATAAATATGGGTAATTTTCTGCAACTGCAAAAAATAACCTTGTAATTGACAGTATTATTATGAAATACAAAGTTATCTTTGCGATTGTTAAATATATAATATGGTACGGAACCCTTCGTGTGCGAGTCCGACTCGCACTTGACCGGTTTTTTTACTACGAGTATTAGAGGATAACTTTTTATCAGTAAATTCTCACAGGGAATCTTCTACTCATGAACAACTTTCACTATGGCATCAACACGTAAATCACGAAAAATAAATCAGCTGGTCGAGTAGGTATTGAACTTTTGTATCAAACATCGTAATTTTTTTCGTGATTTCAGAGTTGGTCCCATAGTGAAAGCTGCTGAAACTGTAAATCCAAGATGGCGGCTGCGAATATTTTCAAATGTTTTATCATGGGTGTCGTTTTTATGGCTTTCGAGGGTATTAAAGCCGATAGTGACGTTAAAATGTAAATCCAAGATGGCGGCTGCAAAAATTTTCAAGCTTTTTATCATGGGTGTCATTTTAATGGTTTTCGAGGGTGTTAAAGCCGATAATGACGTTAAAATGTAAATCCAAGATGGCGGCTGCGAAAATTTTCCGTCATGGTTTTAGAGTGTGCTAAAGCCGATAGAGGAGTCAAAATGCGTGACGCTTGGCTGATGCCTACTTAACTAACCCTGCGGCAGTGCAGCGTATCGCGTTACAACCTGAAAACACGTGTGATAGTAATTAAAAAACCATCAACATTTTTAAAGCAGGCGCTATCTTGCATTTACATTTTAGTGTCACTATCGGCTTTAACACCCTCGAAAATCATGAAAACGACACCCGTGACGAAAATTTTAAAAATGTTCGCAGCCGCCATCATGTATTTACATTTTAACATCACTATCGGCTTTAACAGCCCCCAAATCCATGAAAACGACACCTATGACTAAAAATTAGAATATATTCGCATCCACCATCTTGGCTTTACATTTTAGTGTCACTATCGGCTTTAACACTCTCGAAAAGCATGAAAACGACACCTATGACGAAAAATTTGAAAATGTTCGCACCGGCCATCTTGGATTTATATTTTAATGTCACTATTGGCTTTAACACCCTCGAAAAGCATGAAAACGACACCCATGACGAAAAATTTAATAATGTTCGCAGCCGCCATCTTGGATTTACATTTTAATGTTACTATCAGCTTTAACACCACCGAAAACAATGAAAACGACACCCATAACGAAAAATTAGAAAATATTCGCATCCACCATCTTGGATTTACATTTTGGTATCACTATCGGCTTTAACACTATCGAAAACCAAAAAAACGACACCCATGACGAAAAATTAGAAAATATTCGCAGCCGCCATCTTGGATTTACATTTTAGTGTCCCTATCGGCCTTAACACCCTCGAAACCAATGAAAACGACACCCATGACGAAACATTTGAAAATATTCGCAGCCGCCATCTTGGATTCACAGTTTCAGCAGCTTTCATTATGGGACCAACTCTGAAATCACGAAAAAAATTACGATGTTTGATACAAAAGCTCAATACCTACTCGACCAGCTGATTTATTTTTCGTGATTTACGTGTTGATGCCATAGTGAAAGTTGTTCATAGTAGATGATCCCCTGTGAAAATTTAGTGATAAACAAGTTACCCAGTAATGGTAAAAAAAATACTTAATTTATCAATTCCGGATTCACGACATTTTGACGATCAATACATAAATATACATTCGATCCTATAATCAGAACTCTAAATCTGTGAATCCCGGAATCCGGGATTTTGACTATTTTTGATAATTGTTGATAATTACGCGCGGGCGAAGTCACGGTCACGGAATGGAACAGAAAAAATAACTGACTGTATTGGATCAGCGTCAATAATATCGGGACGAACAGACTGTTTTCAGAATGAAGACAGTATACGATAATATTACACTGTAATTCTGACAAGAGCTTTACCCAATTGAGTAGTTTAATTTTCTTAGTTTTTGAGATCATTTTGAACAGTCTGTTCGTTCCGATATTTTTGACGCTGACTGTACTCGTATTAGTCATTTGTGAGATGTGACTGTAATGAAATGATTTTGCGCCTCATTCAATAGAGGTAGGTACGCACGGCTACAGATCAAGCTATACATATCCAGTATAAGCTGATCTCGCATTGTATAAGGTTACCTTACAATGAGAGGTCAGTGTAAACTGGACTTGCATAGCTTGATGTGTAGCCGCGTGCACGTTTGCAGTGAGTGTGGGTCTGATTGTCACTGCGTCGCGCTGCACGAATTGTCGTACTTACACCGCGCGCCACAGTATCCAAATTGTATTTTATTTATTAAACAAAAAGGCATAGCACGTACAAGTTGAAACTTTTGTATGGTAGCTGAGCTTATTATCACGAATATGTGGGCGCAAATTTATAAACTTAAATTCAATATTTCGCTAATTGCAAAGTAAAAATACAATTACTTGTGAAGCATATTACTTAGCTGTTAGAACTTTTGTTGTAAGGTATAACTAATCCCTTTAAGTGTATAGGAAATGATTTGAAAAACTTAAATTTTTTATTGAATGAGTTAAAGGACATTTTCAGATTTCCATTGTTCCACAGTACCTATCTGTTAGCATTTTCAGTAATATATACTTTAGATAGTACTAATTAAGAAACAGTGTAGTATTTTAATTTAAATTTTATATTATTGTTATAACACGAAATAATAGGAAATACCTACTTAATACCTATAGCATAACTCTAAACTGTTAGCATTTTTGTACATAGCAATGAATTCACGAAAGTAATCCACTCCGCGAAAATAAAAAACTTTGGAATTATCGAAGGGCATATTCTTTTGTCTACTGGACTATGGTAGAGTACAGACTTTTCGAAACACAGGCCGCACTCATACCGCTACGCGAACTGTTTGATTCACTTTTGACCACACTGAGATTAGTTCGAATTTGAGCGGAACATGAATTGAATGTCTGAAAAGAAAAAAAAAAAAAAAAAAGAAGTAAAAAAAAGTTGGAAAATTTTGGCCTTATAAAACCAATCAATCTGCCTAGCCTTTTCCCAACTATGTTGGGGTCGCCTTCCAGTCTAACCGGATGCAGCTGAATACCAGTATTTTACATGGAGCGACTGCCTGTCTGACCTCCACAACCCAGTAACTGGGTAATACGATACCCCTTGGTAAGACTGGTTGTCAGACTTTCGGGCTTCTGACGACCCGTAACGACTGTCAAAGATCCACGAATGACAACCGGGACCAACGGCTTAACGTGCTTTCCGAGGCACGGAGGAGTCTCGGTATGTAAAGATGGTCACCCATCCACTGACCAACCCCGGCAAGCGTAGCTTAACCTCATGGATCGACCCGTGCGGCTGTTATTACTTAGCCACGAGCTCCTCTTATTATAAAACCTTATAAAACCAATATGTTTAATTTTCTGTTCGCGTTAGTATCGAGGAAGTAGAAACTGCGGTATCGACACTTGTATTGTCGCTTGACCGACCAACCATAGTTTCTAATTTAACCGATTTAAATAAATCGGCCAAGTGCGTGTCGGACTACGCACAATGAAGGGTTCCGTAGTTAGTATGAAATTACCCCCGGAACAAACTTAACATTACAGTTGAAAAACATGTTCTACCATACAGTCCAACAGTAAAATGTAAATGTGTACTCACAATATTGAGAGATTTACCATGTTATTTTAAGACCACAAACGGTTTGCCTGTAATCTGCAGGTATAGAACTATTTTCTGTATTTTTTTCAAAATTTTGGGCTTAGTAGTTTCGGAGATAAGAGGGGGAATGGTAAATTTTCGTCTATTTCCTTAAATAACTTTAAAACTGTTTATTTTAAAATTATAAAAAAAAAATATTTAAGACCCTCATAGTAAGCGTTTTCATTTGATATGTCACACGGTACAGTTTGAAAAACTTTTTTTTATTTGCCCCCTAAAAGTGACCCCCATATTCAAAATTAATTTATTTTCTTTAGCCGTACGTGATTGGGTCACAGAAATCCATATGTGTACCAAATTTCAACTTAATCGGTTCATTAGATTCGGAGCAAATTGGTTGTGACAGACGGACAGACAGACAGACAGACAGACGGACGGACAGACAGACACACGAGTGATCCTATAAGGGTTCCGTTTTTACCTTTTGAGGTACGGAACCCTAAAAAGGAGGAGGTTATAATATGTTCTTCTGTATCATTGATATATTAGAGGTAGATATGTTACGCGCTAACATCGCAATCACTAAACCTGGACTTGGCGCACGACTACATGCACCGAAACGCCAGTTCGATTGTGACTAATGTCAGTTGTGTGCGTAACACAATTTATGCGGTCCACGTACGAGGAGCGCGAACCATATCTACCTTATTCATACATCAATGGTCTGTATTATGTATTTTTTTTTATTTCTTCATCGATATTTTCAATAGTAGACCGATTTTAAAAATTCTTTTGGTAGAGTAAGCTTTCGTGGTGGTCCCATAATTTTTTTTATTAACTTTGCTTGGGTAGTTTTTGAGTTAGCTTCGTAATTAATGCACTGTGATCTTCATGATGATAAAATACTGTAATAAAATTACTTGCTAAGTAAACAACAGGTCGTATCTTTTTGTATTTTAGAAAAAATACAAAAAAGATACGACCAAATGTGTAACTTATAACATTTTCCATGGAATACACATAAAAATAATCTTTACAAACCATGATTATAACTAAAACCTACAATACTTGTAATCTAAACAAGTAAATAAAATAGAAATTTAAATTTTATTATATTCTTGGAATTGAAATTATATTCTTTTAATTCGAGTCGTTACGAAACAAGTGTGATAGAGTCCTATATCTACAGTCTATTTCAAACACCACAATCTCTATTGAAAATCCTCCGTAAACATAGACTCTGGCATAAGTTTTACATTTACTCTATCAAAATTAACATCGAAATGCATCCAACTTCAATATAGAGCTACCATTTGGGATCCTCCATGCGGTTTGAACTTTACAACCGTGGCCTCTCGAATTATAGCAGGGTTCGTTAACGAACTTGGGTAATTAGAATATCAATATGTTGCAGTGATTGCGAGGGGAGGGTGATTGTGGAGGGGGGAGATATTATAATTATTTGAATATTTATGAAACTAGTTATTATGACTTGCTGATGTATTATAAAAGTACTTACATAACTGCTATTCGTGTGTACAATAATTTACCACTAGCTTTAAAGCAATTAAATGGAAACATATTAGAATAAAATAATACATATATGGGTTCGATTCCCGCACGGAACAAATATTTGTATGACCTACAAGTATTTGTTACGAGTCTGGGTGTTTTTCTATCTATAATATGTATGTATTTACAAAAAAAAAAATGTATATAAGTAGTTTATCAGCCATCTCGTTACCATAACACAAGCATTAGGTTGCTTAGCTTGGGACTAGATGGCGTTGTGTGAAATGTCCAAGGATATTTATTTATTTATTTAGATTTTTTTTTATTCAGTATTAAAACAAAAAAAAAATGTAAAAAAAAACAAAAAACAAATATCTAATAAAAAAGTTACTTATCAATGTTTATTATAATTTGCAGGAGTTTTATGGCAATAAATGATGTAAGCAGGTATGCAACTAACACTTAGAACTAATGAATTAATTTGCTTTTCTTTGTTAAGTATTGCATATCCGACGTGGGTAGACTGTTGATCCTAAAACTGTTATGTTAATGTCGTCGCTAATCTAAGTGACGTAACTGATTCGAAGAAAATTTTACAGGGCAAGCCATTTTTTTTTTTTTTTTTTTTTGTAGTACGTAGATATATCGGTCTCGATTTTTGCATTATCATGGGGACCGTAAGGCATAGGTACAGATACGCCGATTAGACAGATCGCTTCGACTTGACAAATGTATCAAATTACTATAGTTAGGTCGGCTATCGGCTTAGTCCAAAATGTCAGATACGTCAGAAAGTTAAATTAGCGAAGATATTATATGATCTAATTGTACACAGTTACGCAATAAATAATTCTTATTCTTATTCTGCTATTAGGTACACGACTGCCTCGTTGACTACGCTTTTGCTGAGCACGAGGTACTGGGTTCGATTCCCGAGTTGGGAAAAGTGTTATTGGGTTTTTCCATCTGGAATTTTTCAAAAGCAGCCCGAAATCTGGATTTGTGCCCGGTTGCTGGCAATAGGCTCGCCCCCTATTACATGGGACATAACCTAACTGGAAAAATGTGGGTGTACCTTCTCTTTCCCTAAATCCTCGAGAATACAGCGTGCTTGCGGGGAATACCCGGGTTTTATGACGTAAGTTGGGAAGTGGAAGTAAAGATGATGGAAAGAAATGTAAAGAGAGAGAGAGAGAGTGGAGGTTGATTGTTGCATTTTGTCACCTCTCTCGCTTCACTCGGGACCAAATTATTAAGGATAATGCGCTAAGGCAGCCCGCAAAATTGAAATTTTCTTACGTTTTCTGCAATTTACAGGTCAGTGTCAGGTTGTATGTTGATTAAAATATGATTCGCGGCCGTAGCTAATATGGCTTTACAGAATTATAATCATTACAATCAGCAATACAACTCCATAAGTTAGAATTGACCTCAAACCTCATGATTTCATGAAATCGCTAAATTTGAGGTCAATACTTCAACACGAATCATATTTTAATCAACATACAAGCTCACACTGACCTACGAATTGCAAAAAATGTAAGAAATTTTGAATTTCACGGGCTACCCTGGCGCTTTCGCCTTAACAATGTTAAATGAAAAGATGCTCCTTTGAAAAATGTAATCAATTTTCGAATTAGTACCTAAATAATATTAATTTTAAATGTAATTACTAAATAACACATTTTTATTGTGGTATTTATTTAACTCATCTCAAAAACAGACCATGATATTTTTTGAGCTGAGTTTATTATATAACATAATAGAAATGTGTTTTTAAAATTTACCTATTAAATTAATATTATGTAAGTACTAGTTCGCTAATTGATTACATTTTTCAAAAAAACATCTTTTCATTTAACAATTTAAAAAAATTGTTTCCCTGTGAGCGAGAGAGGTGAGAAAATACGACAACCACGGCATTGTAAATAATGGGCTTGTAACAGTTTTAACACACAATTTTAATATTTTGACTCATCAAGATCAGGAGGCCAATTCTCGTACCTAAAAACGTCCAAATTCCAGTCGCAATCTCATGCCAGCGACAATCAAAATGTCAAAAATGTTAGTAAATGCTAAACAATTTTTGATAAATTAAGAACTGATTACTGAGATGAGATAGTGAACGTTGTTAAGAATACGGGAATTGCCCTGCTGATTACTTCGACGACGGGCATGTTTATTATACGAAAATCAACGACGTGTCGAAAACCAACGATGTCTCTGAATAGCACACTTTTTCAGAAATCGGAACGGAACCCTCGGTGCGCGAGTCCAACTCACTCTTGACCGGTTTTTTTATGGTCGTTAAAGAAGAAGGTATTGCATGATTGAAAGTAAAATATTTTTAAGATAAGTAATACTGCGCCTGAAAGAATATTTGGAGCAATTTCTAAGTATGATAGCCAGTAAGGATGGCAATAGGAGGTATGCAATTTGTTAATACTCATTTTGATCTATTTTTTGAGATATTTTTCTCAGCTGTCGTGGGGTAGTTTTGTAAGGAAGTTGCAACTTCTCCGTTTTAAGTCATTTGAGGTGATCTGATTGGCTGTTGATAATTCAGTGGTTCGTTACCACAGCAGTCAACATGCGCCAAATTGTCAGCTAATTTTTACTTAAAAAATTCCCCGCTTTACGTGTCAGGAAGCTAACCAAAAACTGCGGTCGGTTGGTGAAACTATGAGGGTTCCTCTTGTTTTATTGTGGAACCCTAAAAAAATATAAAAATGACGTGTCCAAAAAGCTATATCTCAGTATGCTGCTGCGAGATTTAAAAGAAGAAGCTCTAGTAATTTAAATAAAGTTTTCAAAATTAGAAAATAATTTATTGTTTTTTTTTTTTAAATTCAGGTAAAATCCATAGGTACTTACTACATAACATAAAATTTCACAATATTGTAACTGAAATACATTAGAATAAAATTAAATATCAAAAAAAAAAATGAATAAAAATAATAACAAATAGGAATAATATAAAATAAAGGAATGAGTAAGTTATAAATTAAAAAGGTGATAGATTTAAAATAAAAAAAAATCCTTACAATATTTTATTATTATTTTCACAATTAAAATAAGTGAACAGATGTTCAAAATATAGGAGCTACTTCTTGTACCATGTTGTAGGATCTTTAAAATGGGAGCCTCCTCCAGCATGACGGATTCCAGTTATTCTTCGGAAGTTTTCTTGAGCATCGCCTGGTATACAACCGCCATCACAGTTGCAGCCGAATATATTGCATTTACCTTTACCACAGTAAAATCCTTGGGGTTGCTTGCCATCGCCACAAACCTTGGCTATACAGCGATTAGGTAACACCATACTGGCCAATAGATCATTTTCATTATTCGATTGCATGTAGAAATCTTGGTCGTATGGGTCACAAATATTTGCACTCCAAAGCATGGCTGTTCTACCGCAGCATTCAGAATGGACTCCGACCACTGCTAATAACAGTGCAAACACCAAAGTTCCAGCGATCTTCATGTTGATGAACTTGATTTTAATATGATGCGGTCTAGGTGAGTGATTATCTTTTTGTAGTACACAATGTTTACCGATTTGATAACAGGGAAACGAGTTAACCTTTTGACCTCATTACTAACAGTTAGTTAACGATTTAGGTGTCCAGGAGTGTACTAGCACAAAACAGATATAGGTGCAGAAGGTCGGCTCCATACAACGCACGCGCAGGTAGGCACCGTGGCTACATGCAACGAGTGCTACTGGTATTCGTCTGACATAGTGTAAAGCTGAGCGTCCACTGGTCCGCGCCGGCCGCACCGCACGAATCAGAATCAGAATCAGAATAACATTTATTTGCCTACTTTGTGTATTACAAAATGTCTCTGTGGCCGGTGGGCCGTACAGAGGTGAGTCAGCTAACTTATGTCCTAATGGATCTATGCTTGCTGTGTTCTGTTGATTCGCAATATGTGAGACTATACAAACAGATTACGTGTTTTATTTATGTTGTATGCTAAGTCTATCTCAGTGGCATTATTATTATTGTTATTTTTCACTTTATTTTAAGGGGACGCGGAGCCTTCGTTTTGTCAGTAGGCCACCGCTTGTATCCTTTTTTATTAGGGTCATACAATATATCGCCTATTCTGTGATTAACCCTGAGGGGGTTAAATTCGCCGTGCGCTTGGTAGGCGTCTCCAGGGGATTCAAGATCTTCTATTTCTAATTTGGCAATGTTTTCCAACATTTTGGTGTTAAGGTCCTCGGCGCGGAGGTGCCAGGCTTCTATGTCAGCCATCTCCCAGATCACTTCCGTGGGTGTTCGTCTTGGTATTTGTGCGGCATTTTTCAGTGCCAGTCTGTATTGGCGTTCGATTTTGCTTAGGTTCGTTGCACTATACCTTGAGAGTAGTTGCACCACTCCGTAGTCCATTTTTTTTACGCGATTTCAAGGTTGGTCCTATAGAAAAAAAAATTCAAAATGATGAGTGACCCCTTTTCGGGTTTAGTATAAACAAAAACTAATGTTGTATACGCACGATGACTTAAGGTGAACGTCCACTGGTTCGCGCCGGCCGCACCGCACGCACGGCACGCAACGGGTTTTCGTTTGTTTGTATGAAAAAATGAAAATACGGGCGGTACCGATAGTGAACGCAGTGCTATAGGAATTCATACAAAGCAAACGAAAACCCGTTGCGTGCCGTGCGTGCGGTGCGGCCGGCGCGAACCAGTGGACGTTCACCTTAAGTCATCGTGCGTATACAACATTAGTTTTTGTTTATACTAAACCCGAAAAGGCGTCACTCATCATTTTGATTTTTTTTTTCTATAGGACCAACCTTGAAATCGCGTAAAAAAAAAACTGCTGTTCACTAGCCTACATTTTGACGAGTTTGATGTAGATAAATGTACTGAACAGCTGATTAAAAAAAAGTCCGACAAGCAGTAAGAGTTGTCGTATTACCGCTCCATGTCAAATACTTGTATTCAGCTGGTAAGACTGGAAGCCGACCCCAACATAGTTGGGAAAAGGCTAGGCAGATTGTCATAAGAAATCTTGATGGTTCAACTTTAAAATCGAGCATTGTTAATAAAGTACGATGCCGATCGTCTGCATCGAATTTAAAACGTAAAAAACAAAACCGACTTCCAAAAAAAAAACACTGCAAAGTGAAAAATAACTTTAATTTCGGAAGTCGGTGTCTTTGGATCTGTATTTTAGGTTTTTGACCCCGATTTCCGAAATTAAAGTTATTTTTCACTTTGCAGTGTTTTTTTTTTTGGAAGTCGGTTTTGTTTTTTGTAAACAAGTTTTTATTTTTCACTTTTTAGTGGGTCAGTTTGTAATTTATCTATGTTACAATAACCCAATGTCAACGGCTCATCACGTTTTACAAAATATTTCTTTTCCCGATGCAGGGACGTTAATTGTTGAGGAGTTCTCCTAGTAAGAACCAGGAGAACTGGAGCTCATGGTGAAGTCACCATCACCATTATGCATTTTGACGAGCATAAACCATATTAAAGTAATCGAATCGCAACCTGTGATATACTTAGATATATATAATTGAGTATTTCCGATAGCCATCTGTGGTCTTCATCATCAGTTCCAGTTCACCAAATGGTACTTTCCGAGAGCAAATGCACGAGTTACTATAAAAAATACCAAAATCGATATAAGTGTGCCCATAAAATTTGAGGGTTTCCCGCGATTTCCATGGGATCCCATCATCAGATCCTGACTTGATGATCATGGGACCACTTGGGAAGTATACTCTTTCGAACAAAAAAAGAAAAATCCAAATCGGTCCAGCCATTTTCGAGTAATCGGGGAACATACATAAAAAAAAAGGTTCCGACGAATTGAGAACCTCCTCCTTTTTGATGTCGGTTAAAAACCAATTTATGGTTTTACATTTTATATTACTAGAAGCTATTTAGTAACGCCCTTCTGATATGACTACTGTCTTGCATGTGAGGAACCAATTAGGGAACGTCATTAAGATAATATCTATGATTTGTTCTAGTAATTTCAATAGGAAAATAGTCTTTAATGTTTTGTTAATATGACCGTCGAACTCGTTTGTTGAATTATAATTATCCTGTTTACCTAAAACAGATAATAACGATGAAGGACTATTATCTAGTTATTAATTTCCCCGAACTGATAAGCAGAGTTAGGTAGGTACACCCGATGAGCTCGTGGCTAAGTAATAACAGCCGCTCGGGTCGATCCATCAGGTTAAGCTACGCTTGCCGGGGTTGTTCAGTTAATGGGTGACCATCTTTACATTCCGAGACTCCTCCGCTGTCATTCGTGCATGGATCTTTGACAGTCGTTACGGGTCGTCAAAGCCCAAAATTCTGAAAAATAATAATAAACAGTCTTACCAAGCGGTACCGTATTACCCAGTTACTGGGTTGTGGAAGTCAGAAATACGCAGTCGCTCCATGTTAAATACTGGTATTCAGCTGCCTCCGGTTACACTGGAGCCGACCCAAAGATAGTTTGGGAAAAGGCTAGGCAGATTGAGGTAGATACATTCGTCATAGAAAGATAGTATCGATACCTAAAATAGTGGACATTAACTAGTTCATATCAGATCTTTAGATACCCTACGTACATACCTATTCTACATCTAGCTTTACCTCTTTTGTATAATGCTTTATAAAATCGGTTGGTCTAAATCCGGGTCTCCTGTGCGTCTTTTTGCGAAACATTACACATAAACATCGAAACAAAGAGCGAATACGTAGGAGACAGCTTGGTTATGAAAAGGTTTTTGAATTTTTTTTTGCCTTACCTACTGAACTAGCCTTAGACTTGTCAATCAATCTGCCTAGCCTTTTCCCAACTATGTTGGGGTCGGCTTCCAGTCTAACCGGATGCAGCTGAATACCAGTATTTTACATGGAGCGACTGCCTATCTGACCTCCAAAACCCAGTTACTGGGTAACACGATACCCCTTGGTAAGACTGGTTGTCAGACTTTCGGGCTTCTGACGACCCGTAACGACTGTCAAAGATCCACGAACAACAGCCGGGACCAACGGCTTAACGTGCTTTCCGAGGCACGGAGGAATCTCGGTATGTAAAGATGGTCACCCATCCACTGACCAACCCCGGCAAACGTAGCTTAACCTGACGGATCGACCCGTGCGGCTGTTATTACTTGCCACGAGCTCCTAGCCTTAGACTTGTAAACTGACATATTTCTTTCTGCTCAATCGCACTCCGACCCACAAGATACAAGCCTTGCTTAGTTTGTGGGTCAGCGGTCAAACCATACATTGTTGTGATGTACAAAGTTAAATTTTGTGTTTATGTAAGTCTGTTCTTTCATCACCTTTTCTTTTGCCAGTAAAACTTTTTGTATTTTTATTTTTTTTTTTGTGTATGTTTCGCAAAAACTTTTTACAAAAAAAAAACAACCGACTTCCAAAAAAACACTAAAAAGTGAAAAATAACTTTAATTTCGGTAGTCGGTGTCTTTGGCTTTTTATTTACTTTCGTTTTTTTTTGCCACCGACTTCCGAAATTAAAGTTATTTTTCACTTTTTAGTGTTTTTTTGGAAGTCGGTTGTTTTTTTTTTTGTAAAAAGTTTTTATTTTTCACTTTTTAGTGGTGCCTACCCCACACAAATGTGAATACCACTCTGCAATATAAATTAGAGGAGCATCATCCACATAGACTAAAACAACTCAAGTAACTAGCGCAATTTGAAGCGCCATATAGTAAGCATTAAATCATTTATAGCCAGAGTGTACCTCATGACAATTCCAATAAGCCCAAACACGGCTAGGATACATTGATTTTATTACTGAGTTCCGATGCGTAGGCATCGGAACTCAGTAATAAAACACCATCGAACCGATCTGATGAAGGAGCCGGAAGGTAGCTTCCGGCTCCTTCATCAGATCGGTTCGATGGTACCATTTTCATCAGAACCATTTATTTAAAGCTTCGCCATAGTCGCTTCACTATTAATCGAGATATCTTATCGCCACCCGTGAAATACTTATCATCGTTGAAGAGTTCCCGTGGCTTTCTGTGGTCTTCTTCCTCAGTTCCACTTCACCAGATGATACTTTCTGAATGCAAACGCTTGATTTGTTGATGAAAATACCAAAATAGCTATATGTATGCCTATAATATTTGAGGAGTTCCCTCGATTCCTCATGGATCCCATCATCAGAACTGGATTTTGATAAAAATGGGACCAATCTGGAAGTATACCCTTTCAAATAAAAAAAGAATTTTCCGAATCGGTTCATAAATGACGGAGTAGGTACTGAGGTAACAAACATACAAAAAAAAAAAAAAACACAACCGAATTGAGAACCTCCTCCTTTTTTTGAAGTCGGTTAACAAGACGCGCAGGAGACCCGGCTTAAGACATACTGCTGCCTATGTAGGCAAACAGAAACTTATTCAAAAGACGCCAACCTTTTTCTCTATTATTGAACTAATGAAGATACAGTCGTTTCAGAGTTAATTCACCTCTGACAGCAATCCAAGCAACAACCCGCCAGTAACGAGAATTAAAATTAATAATAAAACTTAATTTCAAACAAAGAGATCAAAATCAATAAAAACATAAAAAAGCACTTAATTGGTAATTAAAAATACAAATTAATTATTCTTTAAAATTTGACAACCCTAACGTGGTCACTCGTAACTCTTATACCTTCGTATAAGAGTTACGTGTGGGTGAATATAACTGGTAGGTAATTAGCGTTTTGCGACCTGAATTGCACTTTATCGTGTTGCAGCAAGAGTCGCTTTTTATTTAAAGATTTTGCGGATTGTCCCATCTGTATTAATGTATGTCCATAGTAAGAGTTACAGTAACTTAAAAATATACAAAACTAGCTAACCCGCCAGACGTTGTCCTGCCAATATTTTTCCGTATTCCGTACCTCAAAAGGAAAAAACGGAACCCTTATAGGGTCACTTTGTTGTACGTCTGTCTGTCTGTCAGTCAGTCTGTCAAGACCCTTTTTCTCAGGAACGCGTGGAGGTATCAAACTGAAATTAATATAAAATACGTGGGGCTATGGTCTCTTGGAGTCCTAAAAGAATCAAGCTTCTAAGTCAACGCAATAAAAAGATACGGCCATTTAAGCAACATATTTTGATACATGTAAGTAAATCAAAACCTATAGAGTACTTCCCGTTGTGCTAGAATCATGAAATTTGGCAAGAAGCAAGATCATACAACACAAATAAAGGAAAAGTCCGAAAATTGTTAATTTGTAATTCTATCATTTAAACAAATATTTTCAAGTCGGTCAGCTAAGAGCTCCTCTATATATTCTGAAGAACAACACATATACTAAACAAAAACATATACTGAAGCTCGACTCACTTCTAAAGCGCTATATTAGCGCTTCAATCTCATTAGTTGACTGAAGATGTTATTATGGGTGACTCGTATGCCACCGTGTGCCTTCTTGATGTAATCATTCCAAAGTTGACAAGTGTAAAAATTTTGGCAGAAGGATATATATCGGAGGGTCCAAACTACCAAGCTATTGGCCAGCGAAAGCTCCAGAGATTGGAACCATCTTAAAATGCACTATTTGTCCAGGAGAAGAGATGTTGTATAAAACTATTGGTCCAATCGCCTAATGACACCCTCTTCTGGTGTTGGTTGAGGCACGGTGATCAAAATCAAAAGTTATTAATTCAACTTGACTCAGAATCAGCAGTTTGTGAACGACACAATTACATAAGACAGCCCCACAAAACGCCAGCCCTGCACCACTTCCTAGTGCTTTAGCTGGGAAGAAGAGGTGGCGCAACAAACTGTCCAGCAGCACAGTTTAGTTCAGTTACAGGAATGATTCTATATACAACATTAGTTTTTGTTTACACTAAACCTCTTAAGGGGAATAAGAATAAGAATAATTTATTGTATAATAAGTTACATTTGTTGTGTTGTTTCCTGGAACTCACACTAGGATTCCCTGTGTCGTGAGATCCAGGCTCTTTCGTTCCGTTAACATCTGTTGCTACTCATATACATGAAATAGGTTTGAAAATGTTACAATAAATTTCTTAATTTCAAAGTTACAAAAGAAAACTTATGCTAATATAAAAAGAAAAATAGTAAATAACCAAATATGTGTGTATGTGGTGTGGGGGTGAGTTGGTGTGTGTATGTGTGATATGGTGTGTGATATATAAATAGTATGTTTGTGTTATAGAATAGTAATTATATAAATATAAATATATGTATGAGTGCATTTTTTTAGGTTAAGAAGTTTTCAGTCATATCATAGTCCATAGTAAGAAGCCATTTTGTAACCGTAATTTTGCATTTATTATGAGTAAGTTGTAGAATTTTGAGTTGGTTATTGAGTTTCGAGTAAATGTGTACTCATCATTGTACTCATCATTTTGAACAACTTTTACTATTGGACCAAACCTGAAATCGCGAAAAAAAAATCAGCTGTTCAGTACATTTTGACGAGTTCGATGTAGATAAATGTACTGAACAGCTGATTTTTTTTCGCGATTTCAGGTGTGGTCCCATAGTAAAGGTTGTTCAAAATGATAATTGTACTCATTATTTTGAACAACTTTTTCTATGGGACCCCTTAAGAGGTTTATTATAAACAATCTGACCAAGATTATGTCTGGACTTTAAAAGAGACTTTGACCCCTGTGTTTGTTTCGCCATTTCTTCTCAGGGTAGTCAGATAGGAAATGTCGACTTCATCTAGCTTATTTTTTAAATATTTTTTTTATGACATGTAAAAGTGATTTCGATATCCTATTTACAGAATAAACAATTTCATTTCATTTCATTAAAAAAAAAATGTTGTATATATTCAAAATAATTTACGCAACACAAACCATTTAAATAAATTATTTGTCATATTATTATGTGATCATTACAACTTTCAGCAAAATTGCTACCGAAGTTTTTATCTTTCTCAGGTTTCATCGTTATGAAAGAACTCTGTTAAACCATAAACAAGCCAAAATTTGGGTTGTTTAAAATTCAAGCCCGTATGTCACAGACGCGAGTATTCGACACTCGGAATAGAGGTGTTCCGTGTTCCAATTAGAGGCAGACGGACTAGCCTACCTAATTCCTATTAGAGGTGCGCCTGCTCTTATAAGCGAATTGTTTGAAGTTGGTCGTAGGGCTAAATACGAGCCTACGTGGCGTACGTGGTGTATAAATGTACATTTTAGATGAGATTTTGAGTCACTGCCGTAAATCTCATGCATGAATTCTTGCCAAGTCACAAAAACAATTGTCACTCACAGAAATCTTCAAAACCATTGCAAAAATTTAAAACAATTGACTGTAGATATCAAATTGAATATCACAACTTTATACTATGGTCGAACTTTTAAGTACAATGACATTATACATCTAGACGTTGCCATGATTACAGTGTGAAGTGTGGAAGTGAGACACATATATACGAAATAATTAGGAAAATTGAGACAAAGCATCGTATCTTCTGTCCCTTACGGCGTGCCGTATTTTTGCATGGCAAAACTTTAAAAATGTTGCCAAACAACGTAAGTTCACTGTTACAAAATTTATCCTGCGTCGATTAATTTAACATTTTTGGACAGTTTTTGCATCGTGCGAATGTATTGACATGGGTTTCAGTCCAAAATATGGAAGAATTCTTACGTTAAACCTCATTTCTCATACCACATAACCTAGAAAAAGTATAATATTACTGTCTCATGACCGGCCACGCGGTGGCTCGATCTAGATGTACAGTCAACGGCCAGAAGTCCACTTACACCGCAATGACCATTATCGCCTGCGGGCTGCGGCGCCTGTACACACATACGCATATTTATCCGTGTAAGCGATGTTCCAACGCTAACAAATTAACATGTCGTGTAGCATCGCTACGAGTAGTTATAGATGTGGTCAATGCTAGACAAGGATGACAATATCAGTAACTTGTTTTTTTATCGCCGTCGATTATTTTTTTCCTAGTAATGCAAAATTTCAACACGTGAATATAAGTTAACATTAGCTAGATCGGTAACGAGGCTGCTCTCGCTAATGTGATCGGGATAGTTGTGAGTTCGAATCCGAGTTGGGCCAGTTTTTTTATGTTTTATATAATTATTATTATTATGTTTTAGTAATTTATTTTAGTAAATTACCTTGAAAAAATAGATATTACAATAAAGGTAATTTATTATTATAATATGATAATAAATGAAACTAATTTTGATATGGTAACATTGTAATATTTTTTATATAAAATAAATCCTTTACACTTACTTATGTTATTACTATAGTATTGAATGTTAAAAAACACATTTTAGGTTACATATAGATATTATGAAAATTCTGATATAATTTAAGAGGTTATAGCTTAATTATTCATTTTCTCATGAAAAGAGGATTGAAACTTAACCTCAATATTACAATAATATAAATACTAATTTGTTAAAGTTACGGAAACTATGTCCCCTGACACAAAATTACCCTACCTGTTTAGGATTTTTAATATTTCGTGTGACCTCCGTTAGCCTCGATACAGCTAATCAGACGTCGACGCATAGACGCCACAATATTTGCACAGATATTTGTGCCGCGCAAACTATCCCATAACTGCATGCAATGGGATGCGAGTAGCTCAGGGCATCTCTGGTCCCGAGTTTCCCATCTTTGCACCATTAAACCCCATATATTTTCTATGGGGTTTAAGTCAGGGGACCGAGCTGGCCAAGGAATAACTTTAATTTCCGGATGATTGCTAAACCATTCGCGAACAATGCTGGCATGGTGTATAGGACAATTGTCTTGCACAAAACTTATCTCGTAGGCAACATTATATCGTTCAACACTTCCACATAGTTGACACTATTGGCTCGCGTCGGTATAAAACTTAATTCACCGGGCCCTTGAGCACTTATCCACCCCCACATATTCACACTGATTCTGCCTGACTCCGTATTTGGTCTGACATTGCCTTCAGACCAACGCGTGTTATTTTTACGCCACAAATGCAGTCTTCCTTTTTGGCACGAATTAAAAGATTTTTCGTCGGTGAATATTGTCGTCTCCCAATCAAAGTCCAAATATTCCCGGGCAAAACTTAACCTCTCCTCTTTATGCCGTTGGGTTAAAAATGGTTTCTTAGCTGGCGCTCGGTGATGAAGACCTTCGGCATGGAGTATGCGGCGAACGGTGCGTACTGATGTGCCGAACTCATCGGCAAAACGCCTTGTTGGGATGAAACCATTCGTCTCATATTCCGCTACCATATAACGTCGCTGAGGCTGGCTAATAAGAGGTGGTCTTCCGCTCCTCTCACGACTGTTCAGGCTACCTTCTTCCTCAAATCTCTTCACCCAACGACTAACAGTCTCTCTCTAAAAAAAAAAAAAAATATATTACACACTTGCAACACGCGATTAATCTACCATTATATTTTGTAGGTATCGTATCATCACATAAAATTAAAAAAATAAACTTACGCATAAGCCGGTTTCATTCGATATTTGAGATATATTAAGGCCATTCGAATATAGGGCCACAATATTTGCCTTGGCTTCAATACTGATATTAGCCTGCATATTGAATTCAGAAGAATACTAAAATAGCAGCAACAAGATAACACAAACGCTCGTAACTATGTTCACCAACCAACAACAGCGAATAGTGGAATAATTTATGTGAACTAGTAAAGTAGTTAAAATATGAAGGTAGATTTACAAAGTGAACTTATCACTTTGTTTCAAATCTACCCTCATATTGTAATAACGACGCTAAGATTGAAAATAATTGTAAAACGAAAGAATCTTCGTTTAGTTGTGGAATATTTAACATATTTGTTAGCAAATCGGCATTCTTATTTCACATTTAATACTTAAAAAATATTTTTCATGTTTGGTGTGAGACTCGAACTCGAACGTTCGCCATGCGAGGCACAGTGCTAACCACTTTAGCCACCGTAACGCTTACGATACTTATTGAAATTTGTAATAACAATCATAAGCGGGCAACAAGTTGCCAATGTGTAGTGTTGTCAAACGTTCTTATAGAAGAAGGTCATAAGTACAACTAATATTGCTATGCCACGGTTTTGTGAGATTGCTAGTCGACTTCTGGCTGTTACTGTACATATATTATCTAAGTTTAAGTAGATGCAGTAAACTGTCACTTCTAATGTAATTTTTTTTTACTGTCATTTCGCTAGCAAATGGGAACATTTTTTACCCGACTGCGGCGAAGCCCAAAGGGAGGGTTATGTGTTTGACCTGTATGTACGTATGTATGTATGTCCGTTTCTTTGTTCCCTCGTAACTACTAAACGAATGAACGGATTTGTAAATTATACGTCTTTAGATTTGTTTTGGTGGCGAACTAAAAACCCGACTGCAGTAAAAAACTAAAACTGAATAGCTAAAAACAAGCCCATTTTAAATTTAATCAAAGTTGGAAGCAGGCAGGACCCATTCCATTTTTACCCGACTGCGGCGAAGCCCAAAAGGAGGGTTATTATATTTTCAAACTCAAACACGTCCCGCCTGCCATGCTTCCAACTTTTATTAAATTTAAAATTGGCTTGTTTTTAGCTTTTCAGTTTTCGTTTTTTACTGCCGTCGGGTTTTTTAGTTATTTTTAATTACTTTTTTTAACGAAATGACAGATAAGAAGTGTCATTTTACCGCAGCTAATTAAAAGTCCGACAATACCTACAGGACACAGATCCTTCCACCACATTATGATAATGATTCCCTAGTACTTTGCAGCGACATATAGTATCTCAGATATAACCATATAATAATGTATTTTATCTACACCCATGCTATAAATCCTTTATAAAAGTTTCTGAAACAGTTAGCTTATTGCCAACATTAAAACATCCAGTGTCGTAGTAACCATGGTAACCATAATAGCATCCAAACGGGTGTTTTAATGTTGTACTGAATTTCATAATGCAACTCGTTTTCAAAAAAAGAACATTGTTATGCACGCGCGTTTCACTACAACAGCGCCGTAATTTAAAAAAAGAACTTATTCGAATTCACGTCGTATACTATGACGCCGGCCGCCATGTTCGATACGAGTATTAGTATTGCAAAAAACTGTTTCAGAACCTTTTATAGAGGATTGATAGCATGGATGTAGATAAAGTCTTGTATGCAACTGTATATAATTAGGTATTAAAACACTCATGTGATAGTATTATCACACTCGGCTTCGCCTCGTGTGATAAACCCACATTCTTGTTTTAATACACCTTATTATACGTCAGTAGCATAAATAACTATAATCAACCAAAATTACAAGACTCAAAGATTTAGAATTTTAGATCTTCGACTGTACGTCAGAACTTCGCAGACGTTGAAAATAATTGAATGTTGATTTTAAACTTTATGCCAGTGATACTACGCGACACAGTGTAGGTATCTTCCACCACATATGGTACTCCAGTACTCCAGAACACTCCAATTAGGCAAGCGAGTCGTACTTCCACTTGTGTCAGATTTCAACTATAAAATAGCGAATATGTTACAGTACGTGAACATACAGTAGAACAACTGCGAACGAATGCCCAAATTGACGTACTCAAATAGACACGCGAGTTTCGGAATGCCGTGAATTGCATTATTTCTTTTAGCATCGTACAAAAGGCTATATATACTCGTATACATACATATAATTAGATATACGATTCAGTCAAGTTTTTCAATTTGGATGAAACAACCAAAATGAATCGTGTACCTACATAAAAGTTAATCATTATTACTACTAGGCTGATTTGTCCCACAGCTGGGCAAAGCCCTTGCTTCATTCCTTCCGTTGGTTAAGATTCTGTGCTACTTTTTTTCCAATGCTTAAGACGACGATAAGTGGCTTATAATGATTTTAAACTGAAGATCTCTAAACGAGTAGTGTTAATGATTTGGAAAAAATGTGTGTTGTATAGTATTTTCTTAATCACTTAATATGTGAATATTTTAGATTATGTTTATATTACATAGTTTTATTAATTTTTGAAGTTATCTCTAACGTGAATAAAAAACCGAGAATCACGCAAAAACTATCAAGCGTATTTTTATGACACCTTCACCATTTGAAAGATCTTCAAAACTTGAAAAGTGTAGTTAATTTATTAATGCGTCTAATCTGAGAAAGCGCTCCTTGATGGATGAGTCGTATTACTGGATGGACGTACGACGCATTGCGTGAGCTCAGCATAGAGCACGCAATCCAACCACTCAAGGCCGCTAGCACTTATCTGCGTCTTAAGGAAGACAAACAGGTCGTCCCGCCATCTCTTTCGTGGTCTGTTGCGACCACGTGTCACTGTTTCAGGACACCAATCCCGGGTTTTACGAGCTCACAGTTAACTACAGCATGCGGCAAACACGTACCATTTATTTGGGTGGTGCGCAGTGTAGTGTTCAACGTAATCTATATACATTTAAATTAATCATGTTCACTAATCTTACGTTTTTTGCAATTTCCAAGTCAGTATTAGGTTCTATGATGATCAAAATACGATTCATGACCATAAAAAGTATCCATTTACAATATTATAATCAATAAATTCATCAATACAACTCTATAAGACCCAAGTAATCATATCGAATTCCTCAAATGTCAATATTTCATGAAATAGTCATTCTATTTCATCAACCTTTCAATTTTGTTGAACTGTGTAATAATGTCAGAACTTTCGATGGCGGGTTTTCCAAATTGTGTCCAAAATAGCCCAGTTGAGATACTGTTTTACATTTCTACTGTGAAATTATATCAAGTGTTCTTTTGTCTACATGCAGTTATGGGAATTCATTGTGCCCTCAAGCTTTAAAAACTGACGTTGTTTGGATAAACAAATTGTTTTAGTAACAATGTTGTAGTTTTTTGTTAGCTTGTAAATTGGAATTGATGTTTGTTTTATTTTGTTTGAAATAGTATAGTTTAGTGAGTCGTAAAGTTTTTAATTGACTATATTTGAAAATATCGAAATCTCCGAATAAAATGATAAAAACAACAAAATTATGGAAACTAAAACAAGATCAATCATAAAGTTCTTCTCCTGCACATGTCTGACTTTTGGTGTCTTACAATAAAATAAGGCTTTTATTTTGACCTTTTATATGACACAAAATGAGGAGCTCGTGGCTAAGTAATAACAGTCGCATGGGTCGATCCATCAGGTTAAGCTACGCTTGCCGGGGTTGGTCAGTGGATGGGTGACTATCTTTACATACCAAGACTCCTCCATCCCTCGGAAAGCACGTTAAGCCGTTGGTCCCGGCTGTCATTCGTGGATCTTTGACAGTTGTTACGGGTCGTCAGAAGCCCGAAAGTCTGACAACCAGTCTTACCAAGGGGTATCGTATTACCCAGTTACTGGGTTGTGGAGGTCAGACGGGCAGTCGCTTCATGTAAAATACTGGTACTCAGCTGCATCCGGTTAGACTGGAAGCCGACTCCAACATAGTTGGGAAAAGGCTAGGCAGATTGATTGATATGACACAAATTCTCCTTTAAAAGTCTTGTAATTTTTCTGATAAACCATTGTTTATCAGAAAAATTACAAGACTTTTAAAGGAGAATTTGTACACCATTAATACCATTGTTAACACCATTGTGTACAATAAACATTAATTATTAATAATTCTGTAGGTAATGTGCCTCACTGCAAGGTTCTGATGTGGTCTACGAGGACATTCACCCAACAGTAGACTATTTCCAGACAGATACAGGTAGTAGATTTATTTTTGTAGAGATTTTTATTTTTTTTGGTTTTTTTGTTTTTATTTTTTACCTAGTAGTCATACATTATTAAACCACTTTAATTTGATTAACATAAAATAAGAGTACCTCACACTATTTTAGTTTTTTGCCACCGACTTCCGAAATTAAAGTTATTTTTCACTTTGCAGTTTTTTTTTGGAAGTCGGTTGTTCAAAAAATATTTATTTAAGCCTCCGCTGTCCATCAGCCTGTCTGTCAACAGTATCTCGTGAACCGTAATAGGTAGACAAATGAAATTTTCACAGATTGTGTATTTCTAATTCTATTGCCACCATAGCTTAATAAAAAAGTTAAAAATAAAAGGGGGACACCCTTTCATTTTTAACTTTTTTTTTTACATACAACATTCCCATACAAGATACGTGTTTTTTTTTTAACTGAAGTACTTACTTTTTTTTTAAATACCTATAGGTATAGGTAGAGTTAAATATTGTAAGGTGGTACGGAACCCTTCAAAGTGAAATATAACTTTAATTTCGGAAGTTGGTGGCTAAAAACTAATATACACCTATTCCGAAATGAAAGTTATTTTTCACTTTGCTCGGTTGTTGTTAGGGTTCCGTACCTCAAAAGAAAAAAACGGAACCCTTATAAGATCACTTGTTTGTCCGTCTGTCTGTCTGTCTGTCTGTCAGTCTGTCAAGACCCTTTTTCTCAGGAACGCGTGAAGGTATCAAGTTGAAATTAATATCACGTACGCAAGTCTGTGGCCCCTTGCAGTCCTAAAAAACTCAAGCTTCTAAGTCAATGTATTAAAAACATACGGGCATTTATGTGACATATTTTGATACCCGCAAGTAAATCAAAACCTATAGGGTACTTCCCGTTGTTCTAGAATCATGAAATTTGGTAAGAAGCAAGGTCATACAACACAAATAAAGGAAAAGTCCGAAAATTGTTAATTTGTAATTCTATCACATAAAAAAAAATGTTCAAGTCTGTCAGTCTGTCAAGACCCTTTTTCTCAAGGACGTGTGGAGATATCAAGCTGAAATTTATATTAAATAGGTAAGTCTATGGTCTCTTACAGTTCTAAAAAAATCAAGCTTCTAAGTCAACGCAATAAAAAAATACGGCCATTTTGCGACACATTTTGACACTCGCAACAGTCGCAAGTAAATCAAAACCTATAGGGTACTTCCCGTTGACATAGAATAACGAAATTTGGCAAGAAGCAAGGTCTCCCAGCACAAGTAAAGGAAAAAGTCCGAAAATTGTGAATTTTTAATTTTATGACATAAAAGTTTTTTATTTGGTATCCAATGTTAAATTAGTTTTTGGGATTAATTCTTTTCAACTACGGAACCCTTCATTGTGCGTGGTCCGATACGCACTTGGCCATTTTTTTTTTTTTTTGTTAAAGTTATTATTTTTCACTTTTGAATGGGTCAGTTTGTAATTTATCCAAGTTACAATAGCCTAAGTCAACAGCTCATCATCTTTTACAAAATATTGCTTTTCCTGATACAGGGAAGTAAATTGTTGAGGAGTTCTCCTAGTAAGAACCAGGAGAACTGAAGCTGATGGTGGAGTCACCATCAGCTCCATTTCACCATATGCATTGTGACGAGCATAAATTGATTAACAACCATATTAAAGTAATCAAATCGCAACTAGTGAAATACTTAGGTGTAATTAAGTAGTTCCAATGACCATTTGTGGTCTTCATCATCAGTTCCACTTCACCAAATGGTGCTTTCCGAGAGCAAATGCACGAGTTACTATACAAAATTCCCAAATTGCTATCGCTATAAAATTTTAGGTTTTTCCTCGATTTCCATGGGATCCCCTCATCAGATTCTGACTTGGTAACGATGGGACCACCTCGAAAGCATACCATTCCAAATAAAAAAAGAATTTTCAAAATCGGTCCACGATCATCGTTGTTGTGTCACGACACACAACAACCGACCCGTAACAAACACAAAAAAAATATAGTCGAATTGAAAACTTCCTCGAAGTCCTGTTCCTGGAAGTTGGTTAAAAAGTAAGTTCTTTTTACCCGACTACGGCGAAGCAAAAAGGAGGGTTATGATTTTGACCGGTATGTATGTATGTATGTTCATCTGTTCCCTCATAACTTCTAAACTACTTATCATAATTTGACAAATGAGGTATTGTTAGAAGCGTCTTGATTGTCCGGTGGTTATAGGCTATGTAACGTCACATTAAATTGAAAGTGGCGCCATCTAGAGGAAATAAAGTCATGTACTAAAACACATTTTTTTTTTAATAGTGCCATGTTGAGTATCAAACAAAAGGGCTTGATTAGCACATTTCGAAAATATATATATATTGTTAGCTATTTCTCGCGGCTTTGCTTGCAGGCACCCGATAATTGGGAATAATTTCTAAAATGACGCCTCAGATAATTGAGACAAACATATTTTCTGTCCAAACCTACCCAAAATACATATAGTCTTCTTTAAAAATGTAAAGTTGCTCTGCAAATACTTTATCACAAAAATAAAACCCCAAAATAATTTAAATAAAAAGTAAGTTTAAAAACTAAAACTCGACTACTGCAAAATCACGCTCTAAAAAGTATAAAACAAGAAAATATTTTCATCTGAAATTAGAAAAAGACTGACAAATTAAAAATCCGGAGTCACACGTAGGTAATCTGTTCGGCCGATAATCTAATCGGCCGCTGGGGTCGCGGGTAGTTTAAAAAAGATACCGTGGCCCTCGCATAGGCAACTGAAGGAACACGGGTGGGTTTTAGTCAGTAAAAGTCTGACACGCCCTTCCGCTCCACGCGGAGCGGGAGAAGTTATTTGATGATTTCCCATCCTCAAAAAAAAAAAAAAGAAAAAAAAAGTAATCTGTTCGATTCATGCTAACATGACGTGTGACTCCGGATTTTTAATTTGTCAGTGTTTTTCCGATTTCAGATGAGAATATTTTCTTGTTTTATACTTTTCAGAGCATGATTTTGCAGTATTTAAACTTACTTTTTTTAATATAATATCTTTGTTCAAAGTAAGTACTTTTATGTGAAAGTATGTACTTACTTAGTATCTGCTGTAAAACTAATTTTCTTTCTTTGCGTTACAGGTTGTCCTCATTATCGGCATTAGTAGTGCGTTCGACTGATGAGCTTAACTTACAACGGAAAACATTGAGAAGCATTCAAAAAAGTTGATGTTGGTTAGCTTATGAAACACGAAGACCAATATTGATAGAAACTTCGTGATTTGTGACGAATAAGTCAAAATCGCGAAGGAAAATGTGTTAGACATCATAGACTGTCGCAAACCACCAATCTTGGTGGTTTTGTGGTTTTTTGGTGGTTTGCCACAAGAAACTGCTACTTTCCTTGGACTACAGGAGTCAGAGCAATACATCGGACATTATTTCAGGCCGTCGGCCACACTTTTGGCTGACTCGGGCGCTGATCTGACCACGCTTAAGCGTCACGGCGCGGCGGCTAGAAGTCCAGTACCGTGGCAGAAGGACACATAGAGGACTTTATATTTATTTATTTTAATTTATTTGTTTTAGAAAAACTTACAGTTAAAAAGAAAAAAAAACCGGTCAAGTGCGAGTCGGACTCGCGCACGAAGGCTTCCGTACCATATTATATGTTTAACAATCGCAAAGACAACTTTTTACTTATTGTATAATGATACTGTGAATTACAAGGTTATTTTTTGCAGTTGCAGAATCACCCATGTTTAAACAAAATATTGAATATATGAATCGCCGTTTTCAGTATTGTTGATTAAAGTATTACAGTATTCATGGTACCTACATTGTATAAAGAAGTTTCAAATTCCTAATTTGTTGAATTGTTGCGCTAGAGCTCGTACAAAAATGGTCTAAAATTTACAACTTTTGCGGCCCCCTATTTCTTAATTTTAAAAGATTAAAAAAAATATGTTTGTACTTTACTCAATGAGTTCTAGACGATGACACCCCACATGCTAGATTAAAATTTTTATTTTTTTTCAAAATGAAAAGTTTATTGTATGGGGATCGACCCCTTACATTTTTAACTTTGCTTTATTTTTATTATTTGTTGTTATAGCCGTAATAGACAGCGGAGGCTTAGTAAGTTTGTACTGGACTGTACGTGGTTGTCTGATTTCATGGATTTTAATTTTCTTGCGCGGAACCCTAATTATTTTTCTAAAATAAAAATAGCCTAAGTTACTCCTTAAAACATCAGCTATATGTCGTCAAAATCGGTGAAAATTCGTTTGGCAAGTTTCCTAACTTGACTAAAAGTACCATTTTTTTAATCGGACTGCGCTTTAAAATTCTTCTATACAAACTTTAACATCCCTAACCTCATTTGAGGCGTAGTTTTGAAAAACTAATAATGACAAACATTATTAATTACTTATGCAAGTATTTGTGCTAAGTTTCAAGTTCATTAACCAAATTAATAAGATTTTTCATATAAACTGTATCTCTGTTTTCACGAACACAAATAAAGAATTTCAAAAATCGTCTGGTATGTTTCCATAACTTGACTCAAACATTATTTACACCAATTTTAGAGTTAATCAAGCCCCCAATAAAATCCTCCGCTATAAAATTAACTTTTCACCCCTTAGGGGTAGATTTTTAGAAAACCCTGATACACGTTAATCTTAATTTTTGGTCTCAAGTATAAAAACTGAGTTTTGAGTTAATCGGACCGCGTGTTAAAGTTCTTCCATACAAACTTTGACACCCCCAATCCCTCCTTAGGGGGTAGTTTAGGAAAACTAAAAATGATAAACTTTATAATTTACTTATAGATGAATATTCGTGCTAAGTTTCAAGTCTATTAACTCAAGGGATAGGATTTTTCATACAAACTTTCATCCCCTATTTTACCCCCTTAGGGATGGAATTTCCAAAAATTCTTCCTTAGTGGATCTTTAAACTATATAAGGTATCTATGTGCAAAATTTCAAGTCTCTAGGTAAATTGTTTTGGGCTGTGCGTTGATATATTAGTCAGTGACTCAGTCAGGACTTTGATTTTTTTATATATATAGATTTACCATGTTATTTTAAGACCACAGACTTCTTATAGGTTTTCCTGTAATCTACAGGTATAGAACTATTTTCTATATTTTTTTCAAAATTTTAGGCTCAGTAGTTTCGGAGATAAGGGGGGGGGAATTCTCAATTTTCGTCAATTTTCTTAAATAACTTTAAAACAATATATTTTACAATTATAAAAAAAATATATTTGAGACCCTCATAGTAAGCCCTTTCATTTAATATGTCACACGGTACAGTTTACAAAACTTTTTTTTTAATTTTCTTATTTTCCCCCTAAAAGTGACTCTCATAATCAAAATTCATATATTTACTTTAGCTGTACGTGTTTGGGTCAAAGAAATCCATATGTGTACCAAATTTTAACTTAATCGGTCCATTAGATTCGGAGCAAATTGGCTGTGACAGACGGACAGACGGACAGACAGACAGACAGACAGACACACGAGTGATCCTATAAGGGTTCCGTTTTTTCCTTTTGAGGTACGGAACCCTAAAAAAAACAAAAAAAAACTAGAAAACAAAAGAAAAACAAGAAAGCGAGTCAAAATAACGCAAAGGCATCGTTGGAAGTATAACTTTAAAACAGTCTTGCCCAGATCCTTGGACTCGTCCGTCTTCCAAAGACTGCACAATAGAAAATCGTTTTGAATCGTCTGCCAATTCACAATGGAATCCAATGAAATTGAGTATTGTTCCGCTTTGCCAATTAATTTACCTAGTTATAGGCGTAACAGTTCCAAAAAAATACACTTTCAATATTAGTAATTGTAGTCATTTTATTTTTAAAATTAATAAACACTTATTATGTTTATTTAATTTAAATTTTATGCTGTTTTTCATGCACCTAGCATTTTCCTCGCAGTAGTGAGGTGAAAAGTTGTATGTTTCGCTCGGCATCAAAGTTATTCTGCGTCTCGTACCTTTGAATACAACTATTTTCGTATTCACAACTTCAACGGTTAATGAGCAAAGTGGTTACGAAATTCGCAAAATAACACCTACGAGATATGACACCGGGAAACCTATAAGACATATAATATCTATATTTATGAAATTCTGGTGAATGACTGAATAATTCCTGACGCGCGATGATGAGGTCTAAATAAAGAGCTGTTACAAACATGAAAGTACTTGCCTATTCTGAGACCGCGACCAGGAAATAGTATGTGGACAAAATCTTTGGTTTTCTTTGTCCAGAACGTTCGTGGATAGGCATTCGTTAGTTGATTAGTAACCGCACGTACGCACATCGGAAGAGAACAATAGAAATATGCGTAATGTTAGTATCAACCACAGAATATATAGGTATAGGTACAGGACAAAGGTGCCAAAACAGGTGCACGCACGAATATTTAATGTGCCTAGCGTTTTCCCAACTATGTTGAGGTCGGCTTCCAGTCTAACCGGATGCAGCTGAATACCAGTATTTACATGGAGCGACTGCCTGTCTGACCTCCACAACCTAGTAACTGGGTAATACGATACCCCTTGGTAAGACTGGTTGTCAGACTTTCGAGCTTCTGACGACCCGTAACGACTGTCAAAGATGAAAGAAGGACAGCTGGGACGACCAACGGCTTAACGTGCTTTCCAAGGCATGGAGGAGTCTCGGTATGTAAAGACCCATCCTTTGACCAACACCGGCAAGCGTAGTTTAACCTGATGGATCGACCCTTGCGGCTGTAATTACTTAGCCACGAGCTCCTCAGGTGCACGAACACAAATGACGATTATATCACATTATCTCAGACAAATGTCTGCCGCACTCGCTGTATTTATTTTATTTGGTAAAAACATGCACAACATTACAGACCTAGATCCAAGTTATTGCACAGCTAAATTTAAATAAAAACAGACATGTAAATAATAAGGAAGGAATAAATAAGAACTAATACACAAAAAAAAAACTAAGAAAACAAGTAAAACTAACAAAGACCAATAAAATAATATTGGCACACAAAAAAAAACTCATCTTTCGTCCATCATCTCACAGAATCACTAACATGCACGTCATACGTCTATCTATACTAGAAAGGTTTAGGTAGTAAATTATAGGTAAACAATCTTGATGTGACTTTTTACACAAATTAACACATATTAAACAAATAAGCTACTGCTTAAACTAATGGTTTAATTGATTTAGTAATCATTATTGTTGTTTTAGTTGCATTTTATTTTTAAACAGAAGTTTTAAAATAAAAAAATTAAAAGACACATCAAGATTGTTTACCTTTATTTCACTACCTAAACCTTGCTACTCGTAGTATAGACAGTAGCGTTGTCTATCTGTGCGTGAATTTCCGCTCATTGTATGGAGCCGACTTTCTGTACCTATGTTTTGTGTTAATACACTCCCGGACAGCTAAATACATTAAAAAAGTTTTCCTGTTACCAAATCGGTAAACATAATGTAGGTAGATAAGTACTATAAAAGGTAGACACTCACCTAGACCACATCATATTAAACTCAAGTTCATCAACATGAACATTGCTGGAATTTTCGCGTTTGTGCTTGTATTCGCTGTGTTCGGAGTCCATTCTGAATGCTGCGGTAGAACAGCCATGTACTGGGGTGCAGATAGTTGTTACCCATACGAAAAACATTTCTACATGGATGGTGCAAATGAAAGTGATTTATTGGCCGATATGATGTTACCTAACCGTTGTATAACCAAGGTTTGTGGAGATGGGAAAAGACACGACGGATTTTACTGTGGTAAAGGTAAATGCAATATATTCGGCTGCAACTGTGACGGCGGTTGTATACCAGGCAATGCTCAAGAAAACTTCCGAAGAATAACTGGAATCAGTGACGCTGCCGGAGGTTTCAAATTAGGAGATCCTACAACATGGCACAAAAATTAGCCGATTTAATTTGAATATCTATTCACTTCTTGTAATAGTGGAAATAATAATAGGTATTGTATTGATTTTATGTAACATTCGAAATCTATCACATTTTTATTGCATTAATATTTTATTTTATTGTACTTAATGTATTTCTGTTACAATACTGTGTTTGATTTTATGTAATTTGGAAAATTAATAAAATTTATTTTGTATTTGTAATGTCAACATTTAAGTAAAGTGATTTGTAATCTTTAGAAATAAATTAATTCAAACCGTTATGTAATTTTTGTAATGAAGTTCTTTAACTCCTCCGATGTCTGCCTTGAACTAATTTTTATACCCAAGACCCCAAGGGGGGGGGGGGGGGTGTTTACGTGGACAAATTTTCGCAGGGGTTCTACCCATGAATATGAACAACTTTTACTATGGGACCAAACCTGAAATCGCGAAAAAAAAAATCAGCTGCTCTCAACATTTTCACGAGGTTGGTGTAGATAAATGTACTGAACAGCAGATTTTATTTCTCGATTTCATAGTTGGGCCCATAGTGAAAGTTGTTCATATTCATGGGTAGAACAACCGGTGAAAATTTATCCACCTATTTAAATGGGACCTTATATATACATGATATAAGCTTATATACCTATTATGTAAAGGGTTTTCCTTATACACACATGGGGTGTAGTCGACACTAGATAGGTGGAGGATGCGCAGTGGTGGCCCGCGAAATTCAATTTTTATTTTCCGACATCCACGCGTTCGAAGCCGCGGGCAAAAACTAGTGTTAAATAAATGAATTTAAATGTGAATCATCTGTGAATGCAATTCTAATACACAAATGAATACTCCACGAAAAGTTCCTAATAGCGAAGCAGGCTATAACTACAATACAACTTGGAAACTAACGAGACAGCGGGGAAGGAGGCCGAGCAAAGAATTAATTTCAACAAGAACAAGTTCGAATAACTATGGAACTAATCTTTGAGACAATGGGACTTTATGCTTTTAAAGCCCAGGCTTGCAGTTAACGTAAATAAGACGTTAATGGCAGACCGCTGAATAATTACGGAAAAATGTGGTTTATTATAGTTTACTAGCTCCGCCTGCGGTTTCACCCGCGTATACCAGGATAAAATTAACCTCTTTGTTAATCCAGGGTATAAGCTATGTACAGTGGGCTGCATCAATTGGGTACCCCAATTGTATTAAAATTTTAATACAATAATACCCAATTGATGCAGCCCACTGTACATACCAAATTTCATCCAAATCGGTCTAGCCGTTTGAGCGTGAAGAAGTAACAAACATACAAATACACACACTCAAAAACTTTTGCCTTTATAATATTAGTGTGATGGGTCTGGTTGGAACTGTGGTGTCTAAAGGTCGTTTCACTTGAAATTAATAAGTACTGAGAAAAAATGTAAATAAATAAATCGGCCAACCGACCCATTAGTCCTTAGTCCTTGTCAACATTGTACGGCGGGAAGCATGCGCTTTGTATGGAACGATACGTTCGCTCTGTCGCGCGTTCGTATCATTTAACACTAGTAGGCCGACAAATCGGGCTTTTTGACGTTTGTGCAAATCGGGTACCTATGTACCGTTTGCATTAAAAAAATAAAAATATTTTATTTAGTGTTATTGTCTACAGTTTTAACCGACTTCTGAAAAAGGAGGAGGTTATCAATTCGGATGTTGACATATTTTTTTATGTATGTTCGGGCATAAACTTCGTCATATATGGACAGATTTGCAAAATTATTCTTCTTTTGTTTGAAAAGGTATACTTTCGAAATGGTCCCATTGTCACCAAGTCAGAATCTGATGAGGGGATCCCGTGGAAATCGAGGGAAACCCTCAAATTTTATAGGCACGCCTATAGCGATTTGGGAATTTTTTATAGTAACTTGCGCATTTGCTCTCGGAAAACACCATTTGGTGAAGTGGAACTGATGATGAAGACCACAGATGGCCACCGGAACTTCTCAGTTATACCTAAGTATTCACGGGTTGCGATTCGATTACTTTAATATGGTTGCTAAGTAATTTATGCTCGTCATAATGCATAATGTTGATGATGATTACACCATGGAGCTCCAGTTCTCCTGGTTCTTACTAAGAGAACTCCTCAACAATCAACGTCCCTGCATCGGGAAAAGAAATATTTTGTAAATGATGATGAGCACTTGACACTGGGCTATTGTAACTTAGATAAATTACAAACTGACCCACTAAAAGTTAAAAATAAAAACTTTTTTACAAAAAAAACAACCGACTTCCAAAAAAAAAACACTACAGTGAGAAATAACTTTAGTTTCGGAAGTCGGTGGCAAAAAACTAAACTAAAGATCCAAAGACACCGACTTCCGAAATTAAAGTTATTTTTCACTTTGTAGTGTTTTTTTAGTAAGTCAGTGGCAAAAACTAGAATACAGATCCAAAGACACCGACTTCCAAAATTAAAGTTTGTAGTACGGGTTTCAGTGTAAAAAATAATCCAAGATAATACTTGAGACCTATATTTTAAATAACACACAACACACAGGAATGTTATACAAAAACCCGTACTACAATTTGGCCCCACGTTGGGCGCCAAATTGTAGTACGGGTTTCAAGTATTATCTTGGAGTATTATTTACACTGAAACCCGTACTACAAGTTATTTCTAACTTTCGCTTCGCTAGTCACTCTGCTATATTTATTTATTATTGCAAAGCAGTATATAGAATCTACAATTAACGGAGTCCTATACTACTTCAGTAGTGTTTTTTTTTGGAAGTCGGTTGTTTTTTTAACCGACTTCCAAAAGGAGGAGGTTCTTAATTCGTCGGAACCTTTTTTTTTTTTTTTTTTTTATTTTTTTTTTATGTATGTTCCCCGATTACTCGAAAATGGCTAGACCGATTTGGATTTTTCTTTTTTTGTTCGAAAGGGTATACGTCCCAAGTGGTCCCATGATCATCAAGTCAGGATCTGATGATGGGATCCCATGGAAATCGAGGGAAACCCTCAAATTTTATGGGCACACCTATATCGATTTCGGTATTTTTTATAGTAACTCGTGCATTTGCTCTCGGAAAGTACCATTCGGTGAACTGGAACTGATGATGAAGACCACAGAGGGCCATCGGAAATACTCAATTATATCTAAGTCTATAACAGGTTAGGTTGCGATTCGATTACTTTAATATGGTTTATGCTCGTCAAAATAATGGTAATGGTGACTTCACCATGAGCTCCATTTCTCCTGGTTCTGACTAGGCGAACTCCTCAACAATTAACGTCCCTGCATCGGGAAAAGCAATACTTTGTAAAACGTGATGAGCAGTTGACATTGGGTTATTACAATAACCCAATGTCAACTTAGATAAATTACAAACTGAACCACTAAAAAGTGAAAAATAAAAACTTTTTTACAAAAATAAAAACCGACTTCCAAAAAAAACACTACAAAGTGAAAAATAACTTTAATTTCGGAAGTCGGTGGCAAAAAACTAAACTAAAGATCCAAAGACACCGACTTCCGAAATTAAAGTTATTTTTCACTTTGTAGTGTTTTTTTAGTAAGTCAGTGGCAAAAACTAGAATACAGATCCAAAGACACCGACTTCCAAAATTAAAGTTTGTAGTACGGGTTTCAGTGTAAAAAATAATCCAAGATAATACTTGAGACCTATATTTTAAATAACACACAACACACAGGAATGTTATACAAAAACCCGTACTACAATTTGGCCCCACGTTGGGCGCCAAATTGTAGTACGGGTTTCAAGTATTATCTTGGAGTATTATTTACACTGAAACCCGTACTACAAGTTATTTCTAACTTTCGCTTCGCTAGTCACTCTGCTATATTTATTTATTATTGCAAAGCAGTATATAGAATCTACAATTAACGGAGTCCTATACTACTTCAGTAGTGTTTTTTTTTGGAAGTCGGTTGTTTTTTTAACCGACTTCCAAAAGGAGGAGGTTCTTAATTCGTCGGAACCTTTTTTTTTTTTTTTTTTTTATTTTTTTTTTATGTATGTTCCCCGATTACTCGAAAATGGCTAGACCGATTTGGATTTTTCTTTTTTTGTTCGAAAGGGTATACGTCCCAAGTGGTCCCATGATCATCAAGTCAGGATCTGATGATGGGATCCCATGGAAATCGAGGGAAACCCTCAAATTTTATGGGCACACCTATATCGATTTCGGTATTTTTTATAGTAACTCGTGCATTTGCTCTCGGAAAGTACCATTCGGTGAACTGGAACTGATGATGAAGACCACAGAGGGCCATCGGAAATACTCAATTATATCTAAGTCTATAACAGGTTAGGTTGCGATTCGATTACTTTAATATGGTTTATGCTCGTCAAAATAATGGTAATGGTGACTTCACCATGAGCTCCATTTCTCCTGGTTCTGACTAGGCGAACTCCTCAACAATTAACGTCCCTGCATCGGGAAAAGCAATACTTTGTAAAACGTGATGAGCAGTTGACATTGGGTTATTACAATAACCCAATGTCAACTTAGATAAATTACAAACTGAACCACTAAAAAGTGAAAAATAAAAACTTTTTTACAAAAATAAAAACCGACTTCCAAAAAAAACACTACAAAGTGAAAAATAACTTTAATTTCGGAAGTCGGTGGCAAAAAACTAAACTAAAGATCCAAAGACACCGACTTCCGAAATTAAAGTTATTTTTCACTTTGTAGTGTTTTTTTTGGAAGTCGGGTTTTATTTTTGTAAAAAAGTTTTTTTATGTATGTTAGTCTGTAAGGTATTTATTTAATTTAGTGGTTGACCGTACTCGCCGCCGGTGACTGAGCAACCAATGACAGAGACCAATTATGTGTATTGCGTCTATACACCTTCATTGCATGTGAGCGTAACCGCTGTGGAGGGGCGTTCATTTTTGGAATGGTTTATCTCTACCTACATACAAACAGCTTCAAAACTGACAACAATTCTTAGTGGTCTCTCGTATTCTGTACAGACTGAAGTCTGGAGTTACAATAAACAGGGCGGTTACGTTGATTCGCGCCCCCCGCTCGCCCCGCGTAATTTCCTGCCCTCCCTCCCACAGCTTACAGTCTTCCTGTGTACGGTTGGATAGGAGGGACAAGGGACAAGCGTTAGCGGGGAAAGCATGAGGTGACCGGTTTAAGAAAAAGCATGTGAAAGAATAGTACATTTTGATACAAGTGGAGAACGTTTGTTATTGCATTCGAGGCGGAATTAAAACACCCGAGCCGTAGGCGAGGTTGTTGTCTATATAACAAATGTCCACGAGTATTAAACGACGTTTTTCAATACACTTTTGAAGAAATAAAATAAAATAACGGAAAAAATTTTGTCATGAATTAATAGGAAACTATAATTTCAATTTTCTTTTTTTTCCGCGCTTTGCTTTCGCCAGGTTGAAAGAGAAGCAAAGGTATAAAGCTGATAAACAGCCTAATATGAAAAATAGAAAATTCAAATATTTTTGAGTTTAGAACACAAATAAATGTTAATTTGTTCATAAACGTTTTTTTTATTGTAATAATCATGGTTTTTGATAATCACACTAATATTATAAAGGCGAAAGTTTGTGAGTGTGTGTGTGCGTGTGTGTGTGTGTATGTTTGTTACTTCTTCACGCTCAAACGGCTGGACCGATTTGGATGATATTTGGTATGTAGATAGCTTATACCCTGGATTAACACATAGGCTACTTTTTATCCCGGTCTACGCGGGTGGAACCGCGGGGCGCAGCTAGTATTCTATAAAGAAACATTATTTAAATATTCAAAAAATATTAACGCCTTATAGACGGATATCTCTTTGCCGAGATTAAAAAAAAACATTCACCTCCGAATAGAGAGTTGTGAATAGAGGCATTGAACCATTTTGGACTAAGTATAGGTATTATGCATCACATTCGTGCAAAAGGCAATCGCTTAGCCTGACGATGTGAAACAGAGTCACAGATCGCGGGTTGTTCGAAAGAGATACCGTGGCCCTGGCACAGGCAACTGAAGGAACACGGGTGGGTTTTAGTCAGTAAAAATCTGACACGCCCTTCCGCTCCACCCAGAGCGGGAGAAGCCATCCATTGATGATTTCCCATCCGGGTTCAAGCGCTGGTTTTTTAGCGACAGCCGGCGTTGACTTGATGATGTCGACCGGTGTAGCATATAAAATAATTACCTAAATAAACAAATTAAAGAACAAGGGAACATACTGAATGTGCAAAATTATTATTTCTGTAAAAAAAGAAAGTACAACATAATTATAATATTTAAAATCGCACCGCCATCGACGCACGTTAATACATATATTTAACTAATCATCATCTGTCTAGCCTTTTCCCAACTATGTTGCGGTCGGCTTCCAGTCTAACCGGATGCAGCTGAATACCAATATTTTACATGGAGCGACTCCCTATCTGACCTCCACAACCCAACACGATATCCCTCGGTAAGACTGGTTGTCAAACTTTCGGGCTTCTGATGACCCGTAACAACTGTCAAATATCCACGTATGACAGCCGGGATCGACGGCTTAACGTGCTTTCCGAGGTATGGAGGGGTGTCGATATGTAAAGATAGTCTGAACCCATCCACGGACCAACCGCGGTAAGCGTAGCTTAACCTGATCGATCGACCCGTGCGGCTGTTATTACTTAGCCAGGAGGCCCTCTAATATTTTTAACTAGACATCAGTTCCAATCTCTATCTACTCGACGATGTCAAGTAAGTACCCTAGGCTGTTTGTCTTTATCAAGGAAGGCTTTGCATTGAGGTGCAACAAAAAGACATTTACAAGTGACAATATTGATCTATAGTAATAATTTACCGAGCGAGCGAAGCTCTCTGCTTGAAGTGCGACAAAGTTTGCTTTCGTCTATCAGTTTGTTGCTACTCCTCTACAGGTCGTATTTTACAACCGATCTGCACGAAACTCAGTATAAAAGTTTTATTCGCCGTGTATTTTTGATTGGAGGGGTACCTACTTCCTCCGAAAAAGGGGCAAAAAGGGGCTACTTGATATCTCCGCCTTCTGAGATCCGATTTAGATGGTTCTTTTTTTTGTTTTTAAAGGTTAGTAAGTTTAACTTGGTCTCATCAAAATGTGGTGAATATCTGATTAAAAAATAACGTGCTCGCGAGTTCTACTGTTCGCAAAACTACTAGTAAGGGTTTTGTTTTTCCTTTTGAGTAAGGAACTCTAAAAATTATCTAAACATTTTGACCGCCTAGACATTGCAGTTTTCTATGAAACAGCTTATTTATTTTTTGATAAACGACGAGCTGCGCTAGAATCATGTGCTGAATTTATGATTACAGTTTGTGTAATCATAAATTTAGTGTAAATGGCCCTGTAAGAAATGAAACATGAAATGTAACATATGTTAAAAAAATAATAATAAAAAAAATGTTTATTGTTGTGTTTGTTGTTTTTTTTTTGTTGCGTTTGTTTTGTTTATGTTTGTTTTTTGTTTACATATTGAAACAAATTCGCCTAGTTGAACTTTACTGACTCTTCAATCTTTCTTTTCTCTTAAAGGTACGATGACCATAGAGACCATAGACCTCTTGACACAAGAACAAGAAAGTTTTACAAACCCACACATTCCACGCAACAGTTTATAACTTAAACCAAACGTCGACTTAGCCATTCGGCGTGCGCTGTCCTCTCCGCAATTTGGCCTATTGAATTCTGTCGCAGCAACGCGTTAGTGCTGTTGCATCGTAAGCTGCATGCCGTGCTTTATTTGTACTGAATAATTACAGATACAGCTTGCATTTTCGGCTTGTATACAACATTTTTGTAGAAGTTAAAAGGTTGAAAAGACTTCGGAATTGATAGTAGACAAAGGGAAAAGGGTTTGTACAGTTTATTTTCTTTCTAACTTTGTCTATGAATTTTGTTTTTTAGGGTTCCGTACCCAAAGGGTAAAACGGGACCCTGTTACTATAAGACTCCGCTGTCCGTCCGTCTGTCTGTCCGACTGTCACCAGGCTGTATCTCATGAACCGTGATAGTAAGATAGTTTAAATTTTCACAGATGATGTATTTCTGTTGCCGCTATAATAACAAATACTAAAAAACCGGCCAAGTGCGTGTCGGACCACGCACAATGAAGGGTTCATCATCAAAAACAAACTTAACATTGGATCCAAAAAAAAATTTTTTTATGTCAAAAAATCACAAATTCACAATTTTCGGACTTTTTCCTTTACTTGTGCTGGGAGACCTTGCTTCTTGCGAAATTTCATTATTCTAGGTCAACGGGAAGTACCCTATAGGTTTTGATTTACTTGCGACAGTTGCGAGTATCAAAATGTGTTGCAAAATGGCCGTATTTTTTTATTGCGTTGACTTAGACGCTTGGTTTTTTTAGAACTCTGAGGGACAATAGACTTACGTATGTAATATTAATTTCAACTTGATATCTTCCCGCGTCCTTTAGAAAAAGGGTCTTGATAGACTGTCAGACTTGAACATTTTTTTTATGTGATAGAATTACAAATTAACAATTTTCGGACTTTTTCCTTTATTTGTGTTGTATGACCTTGCTTCTTACCAAATTTCATGATTCTATAACAACGGCAAGTACCCTATAGGTTTTGATTTACTTGCAAGTATCAAAATATGACGCATAAATGACCGTATGTTTTTATTGCATTGACTTAGAAGCTTGACTTTTTTAGGACTTCAAGAGACCACAGGCCTACGTATTTGATATTAATTTCAACTTGATACGTCCACCCGTTCTTGAGAAAAACGGTCTTGACAGAATGACAGACAGACAGACAGACAGACAGACGGACAAACAAGTGATCCTATAAGGGTTCCGTTTTTTCCTTTTGAGGTACGGAACCCTAAAAACAGATAAAATTAATATTTAAGGGGGCTTCCATACAACATACGTGATTTTTTTTGCTCATTTTTGTTCGATATTGATAATGATAACGGCAACAGCTTGAAATATTCTCAGAATATTTAGTTATATATTAACTTTTAAAAAAAATAAAAAATAAAACAAATATTTAAGAGCGTTGGCTCCGTACGGCTTTTCATACAAACTTTCAAGTCCTTTTTTATCGAAATGAATGAACCGATTTTAATGAAACTTCATACGCAGAAGCAGGATACATAGGTCTAAAAAGTTAGTTAAGAACATTTTCGAAATGTCTTTTTAAAAAATAGATAATTGGAAATCTCTGTTTCTATGGAATATTTAAATTCGGTCGAATTTAACTGCAACACTATTTTTCGAAAATGTTCTTAACTAACTTTTTAGATCTATGTATCCATGCGTATTAAGTTTAATTGAAATCGGTTCATGCATTTCGATAAAAAAGGACGTTAAAGATTGTATGAAATGCTGTACGGAGCCAACGCTGTTAACGGGCTCACATACAACAAACGTGATTTTTTTACCGTTTTTGTACGGAACCCTTTGTGCGCGAGTCCGACTCGCACCTGGCCGGTTTTTTAGTTTTAGTCAGTATTTTGATCTGACCCACTCCGACTGACATCCTCACTCCCGTTCTCTATTATCAAAACATGTTTCAATTCATGTTCCAACAAGTTTTTTTTTTTTTTTTTTTTTTTTTATTGTTTATTAAATAAGAAACAAAACTTAATTTATACAGAAACATCACAAAAACCTCAATAGGTTTGTCCGGATGTTGAAACACTTTTAAGCAATCTTAATACATACTAACAAAATGATTAAGTATTCCAGGTTAAAATATAGTTTGATACAAAACTAAAAAAATAATTAAATAAAGAAAACATTGTGAGGTAGTTCGCAAATAATAACCAAAAAAGTAAACAACGACGATCGCGCGGCTCAAACAGCCCGTCGCTCGCGTCGATGCTAATTACGAATAGAATGAAATTTATACAGGATGATGCATTTTCAAAGAGAATCAAAGAATTTTTTGTATTTATTTTTATAATTATTATTTGTTATTTCCGATTGAATTTTTGTTGGAACATCATTAATTAGAGTAGGTATTAAATAAGCGTTCGTTCGTTTCCCGTAATAATTTTTGTATCGCGGTACTACCAGTTTTGATTGGGCTGCCATCCTTGTTGCTATACTGTGATTGTATTTAATTTGCAGTTTTTTGTTGGTAAACTGTTCTATCAGTAACCACTTTCGTATTTTTGTATGTATTGGCAAGATTTTACAATATTTAAAGAAACCTGTGACGTCATCACCATCATAAAGTGTTTTTTTAATTTTATTTGGTATTATTATTTTTAATAAACGAAGTTGTAGGTTGTATATTTTGTCTAGGTAGGTTTTAAATGTTCTGCCATAGCTAGTAATTCCATATGAAATAATTGACTCCGCGAGTGCATTATAAAGGTTAAGTAATATTTTAAAAGGTACTTTGTATTTTATTATTGCAAATTTGGCCAGCATTGCTCGCAGTTTATCGCATATGGAGTCAATGTGATAGCCCCAGTTAAATCTGTCGTCAACGACTAAACCCAAATATTTGTAGTTGGTAACTTGTTCCAATGGTACACATTTGCAACCAAGGCTTGATAATTGCATTTCATGTAAACATTCGTGCGTGTGCGCAACTATTTTAAGTGGCTTGTCAGAGTTGAGTAGATGACTGGAACGAACGTGGATAGTCTTAGTTTTACCAGCATTAATCACTAGTCCAGCATCATGAGACCACTTACTTTTTTACAACTATAATGCAACATTCGCGCTGTTGCCGTACTTCTATACAACAACTTACACCGGTTTTACCTTCATTACTCTTCAAGTATGCCAGAATTATAAAGTTAGTTGGTAAGTGGCACTTTAGCAACGAAATGTTGCGTTGTTAAGTCGCGGGGTACACGCGAACTGTGCCATGTTAGGGTTAAAAAGTATCTTACTTGATGTTTTGTGGAATTGTTTTGAAATGAGTAATTAATTTTATTTTATTTATTTACTAGCTTCCGCACCCGGCTTCGCCTGCGTGGTATGTCAATAAAAAGTAACCTATGTGTAAATCCAGGGTGTTAGCTACCTCCATACCAAATTTGATCAAAATTGGTCCAGCTTTTTGAGCGTGGACCAACGGCTTAATGTGCTTTCCGAGGCACAGAGGAGTCAGTATGTAAAGATGGTCACCAATTCACGGACCAACCCCGGCAAGCGTAGCTTAACCTGGTGGATCGATCCGTACGGCTGTTATTACTTAGCCACGAGCTCCTCTTCAGCAGGCTTCTAAAAATCAAAATTCTTTATCTTCAACTTCTGGAAATTGAAGGATTGAAGACCTTCCCACCAATTATAGATTGCTGGACATGTGACCCTCTCATAGCACCTCATTTTATTCGACTATCAGATACTCTAGTCCACTCCTTGAAGCCTCCAGCCTGAAGACGTCCCATCCTACTTCGTCCAATTCATAATTTCCACTCGAAAACCAAAAGTACGATTTTCTTTCCATTTAATTCTAAGTTACACTAGAAACTTCGTAACTTCTTGAAAACTCGCACTATATTCCATTACATATTAACAAATCACATCAGTATGATGCTGTCTTCGTATAGTAATCATGTAGTTTGCATGCCCTAAAATAAATCTGTAGAAGGCCCACTTCGAACAAGGTCTGTTTTATTTTCACCGACACTCTTTCGGGAGAAAACAGAACACAGTAATTTATGTAATGTTTTTGAGCCCAATCTCTTTCAAAAAGAGTTCTGCTACTTACTATAAAATACATAACCAACACTCATTCGGTACTATTCGAATTCGGCGCTCACCTAGAACGTCAGATGAACCGTCTCTGGTAGAGATCAAAATAGTAAAGTCAACCAGGGGCAAATGTAAGTGGTTGATTAATCCTAGACAGCATGGAAATGCAACAATAACGAGTTATCTCAATCCGTTACATTTGCCCCCTGGTTACAATAGCCCCGGGTGACTTACCTACTTTAATTATGTTTTGCGTATCCGGGGTAGTCAGTCCCATAACCGCGGCCAATATTTTATCAGGGCATTTATAACCTAACTAGCTGCGCCTCGCGGTTCCACCCGCGTAGTCCAGTATAAAAAGTAGCTTATGTGTTAATCCAGGGTATAAGCTATCTACATATCAAATTTCATCTAAATCGGTTCAGCCGTTTGAGCGTGAAGGGAGCAACAAACACATACACACACTGACAAACTTTCGCCTTTACAATATTAGTGTGATTCTCATATTATATTTAGTTCGTGCCCATACGTGAAAGGAACAACAAGCTGTTTCTCTCTCACTCACGAGCTAAACAAACCTTCTGCGCCCAACCTTACAGCAAATAAGTCTGTTAATAAGTAGTGAACACGCCAACACGTTGCTTAGTTAATATTTAAACTGACGCTGCTTTCGTAACCCGTGTTACTGCGTGATGGTGCAAAGTTTGGACCTGTGCGGTTAACGCCTACGTCCTACATTTGAGCGTGTGTGCTTGGATAATGTGACCGACGCGTCTGAAGTGTTTAGGGTTGAATGGAGGTGTCGTGTGTGTGATGATTTTTTTTTTCTTTTATTTTTTTAGTCTGTTAATTATTATGATGATCTGGAAGTTTGAGTGCGTAAATTCTATGTAATTTATTGAATGGGAACTTATTAATAAATATTATATTATATTCTTTATGCGGCCTACCCAAATTTCCTTTCTTTGGTATTTTTCGTTGAGTCGTTGAGTTCCATAATAAGTTCTGAATTGAGCTGCACGATTACTGACAAATGCTTGCAATGGCTGGACAAGTCCACTGAAATATGTGTTTTTCTTTCCTAAAAAGACCATTTCAGACACTAATCTACATTTATACCATGAAGATTAAAAATGGTCTTTTGAGGATTATGTCTGGACTTTAAAAGATACCTGGACCCGTTTGTTTATTTTTTTTTGTGGATGGGAAATCATCAAATGACTTCTCCCGCTCTGGGTGTAGCGGAAGGGCGTGTCAGACTTTTACACTGACTAAAACTCACCCGTGTTCTACCAGTTGCCTGTGCCAGGGCCACGGTATCTCTTTCGAATAACCCGCGATCGCGGCGGCATATTTGGACCCCTGAGTTTGTTTCGCCATTTCTTCTCAGAGGTAGTCAGATTAGAAATGTCGACTCCATCTAGCTTATTTTTTGTACAAGTCAAATGATTATTTATTGCTTTTACTTTAAAAAAAAATCCCTAGATCGAGTCGTCATTTCCAATCTGACTAAGATTATTAGATAAGATTTATACTTTCGGCCACTATTAGGCACAAAAAACTACTAGAACTACTAGGAGAAAAACTTCATACCAATATTAACAGTATCAAAACAAAATCGTAGTTTCTAAAAACTCATGCAAGTAAATAATATTTCTCTGACGTCACTTACAATAATTCTTCGTCCTTTAAGGTGGAGTACCACTGTACTACACTATCTCCATTAACAAGTAATGTTGTAAATTGCTAGCGTACGCCTTCAAGCATTACTCGATATCGTGACCTATAAAACTCGCCTTGAAACCAATCGACAAACAAATGTAGAAGGTTTGTATTGAAGTCACAAGTAAAGAGTCTCTCTTTTCATCTAAATACCGCCCGCATCCAATCGCATCTGGTAAATTATTATTAGGTCCAGTCCACGTCCGGTTTATGGTAGATTAGCTTTTGCCCGCGGCTTCGACCGCGTGGATGTCGGAAAATAACCCACGGAAACGTACTACAGAGAATTCCTTCCTTATTCCTTGTCTAAAGGGAACCTCTGTGCAAAATTGTAGCCTTCTGAGTTGGCGTTGGAAGGCGTTAATGAGTCAGTCAGTCCGTCAGTCAGGAATTCTCTTTTTATTGATGGTACATAACAGAGGCCCTAGCAGGAACGCGTTACGCAGACGTAACGTAGAATACAAACGATTTTCTTTTTATTGAAAATAGATATATCATCATTAAAACAAACAAAAAAAACAAAACTACATTCATACAAATAAAATTCTATTCTATTCTATTCTATTCTATTCTCCAAATGGGTCAGTGCAACATGTGGTTTTCTTCCACACTTCGTTATTAGTCATCATCTTGGTGGTCACCACCTTTCCCAGCCATATCATCCTTCACCCAGTTCGTCCATCGTTTCTTTGGATTTTCCCTGCTCGTTTAGCCATCCACGTTTATGCTCAAAACTTTCCTTTTTTTTAATCCTTTATTAAAAAGAACCAGGTTCTTAATAATTCATTACAATCTAGCCTACAAGACTAATATGCAATTTTAATCTAACTTAATTTTTTACGTGATAATTATTTTAAAACTTAGAATAGTGTTCATTTTACTTTACACAAGTCCGTTCCACTTTCATAGAGTCTAATATAATAATACAAAACTTTCCTGACGAGTAGAAAATCATCATCATCTGCCTAGCCTTTTCCCAACTATGTTGAGGCCGGATTCCAGTCTAACTGGATGCATTGACAATACATCCTATAAAATTTTGTTTTGTTTCTTTGACTTTGACTTTGACAAGCTTAATAAGAATACCTCATCAGTTCATCACCAATAGTTAAATACACTGATCAAAAAAAGTTTTGCACCATTTGCGACCAGTGCCAGGTAAACAAAATAACTCGCGATAACCAAAACTTGAGTCTTGTTTCTTAAGTTATCAACAGCACTAGAGAACGTTTTTTTGTATAGCCTCATTACTTTGTGGACTGTTAACGTCTTAATCTCTTTTTTTAAACAAGAAATTTTATTTCGTATAAATGGTGTAAAACTTTTTTTTATTTAGTGTATTATTTTGCGCAAAGTGAGTATTTTCAATGTTGTTTCTTTCGAATTTAAGTAACGTTTAGTCCGCGTTAGTGCTAGGCTCACAGTTGGTTTTGCCAGTGACTTTGATTACCAGTAACAGTAAGGCAGGTTTTCGTAGTTCAAATGTGCGCTTGACCACGCAAAGTGCACCTTCTACCCTGCTCTGTGCCACTACTCACAGAACATTCGACCCTTCCAAGCCCCGCCCATTTCCTTCTATAAATTTTAAATGTTCAACACAATTTGGCTAATGCACAACAATAATTATACGTTCGAACTACAGTTCAATTCCGGGTCAGTTAATAATTAACTTTACTGTTTTGCTACCCGTGAGTACGTAGCGTAGGTACTTCTATTGTCTTGGATTGATGTTTACAGATTGAGACTGACGGTCCCGGCTGTCATTCGTGGATCTTTGGCAGTCGTTACGGGTCGTCAGATGCCCAAAAGCGATTGCGCTTGCAGTACAAGCTTGCTTGTGGTACAAGCTTGCTTGAGGTACAAGCTTGCTTGCGGTACAAGCTTGCTTGAGGTACAAGCTTGCTTGCGGTACAAGCTTGCTTGCGGTACAAGCTTGCTTGCGGTACAAGTTGCTTGCTGTATAAGTTTGATTGCGGTATGCTAAAACCTCGATTTAAAACAAACATTTTGAATAAGTATCGGGTAAGTTTTTCTTGAAATAGAAGCTCACTAAAGTAACGGGCTGACAGAGAATCCCAAACACACACCAAAATCAATCAATCTGCCTAGCCTTCTCCGATGTGACGTCTTTAAGGAAATTGTTCTTGACTATTGCCAAGCATAGAATTTCGACCGCTTTTTGAGTATTCTATGTTGTTTATGGTACGATGTTTAGTAGTAATAATAGAGGTTCTGTATAATAATCGTGAACGTTTTGGTGATTGATTTATTTCATATTAATAAGATATCTAGTGGTCGTGAGTTTTACCGACCTGTTTCTTGAATCATCATTTGCCTAGCCTTTTCCAAACTATGTTGGGATAGGCTTCCAGTCTTACCAGATGCAGCTGAATACCAGTAGTTTACATGGAGCGACTGCCTGTCTGAACTCCACCACCCAGTAACTGGGTAACCCACCATGTATTACCCAGTTACTTACGTTACGAGGACCTGTAACGACTATCAAAGATCCAAGAGTAAAAGCCGGGACCAACGGTTTACCGTGGTTTCCGAGACACGGAGGGGTATAGGTATGTAAAGATTGTCACCCATCCACGGACCGACCGCGGCAAGCGTAGCTTAACCTAATCGATCGATCCGTGCGGCTGTTATTACTTAGCCACGAGCACCCTCTCACCACACACACATAAAGGAAGGCCTCGATTAAGGCCTCCTCTAGAAAGGTATCCCTGCTGTCGGTACATTATAGCATTATTGACTGATTATGCCTTTGTGAATTTTATTATGCTTTAAATAGAACAGAAGAACAGAAGTAACACATAGAGACGTTGCGATTTATAATGAAGAAAGATACAAACAACAACAGAACAACAACACACACATAACACTACAATACAACACAACAACACAACAATCGATCCAACTGCACATACTCGTAGAATGGCGTAGCATAGCCTAATCAACCTATAATTTCTCCCACTGTGGGAACGGGCCATAATCCAGCGCGTGGACTCAGTGCGGGTTGGTAGATGTCACATGTCTTCGTAATTTTGGTTCTAGGACATGCCGGTTTCCTCACGACGTTTTCCTTCACCGTTTTTAGGGTTCCGTACCAAAATGGTAAAAAAGGAACCCTTATGGTGAGACTCAGTCTGTCTGTCTGTCTGTCTGTCACACCTGGATATCTCAAGAACTACTAATGCTATCAACTTGAAATTTGGATGAGTTTTAGATGACGTTCGCCCAACTATTTTACAAATAAGAAAGAAACAAAAATACATACGTTTTTTTTTGCAATAGGGGCTGAAAGGGGGTTCTTAAAAATTCCGAGTAAGGTTACTAGGGCATGTGGGGTATCATATGAAAGAGCGCTGTTTACACATTCTCAAAAATTTTATATCTTTTTTTTAGGCCGCATAGTTTTCGACTTTTGATGAAAAATGTTTAAAAAAATACCGCTCCCCCCCTTATCTCCGAAATTATCATAGAGAAAAATCTGAAATTATTCTGTGTGATAGAAGTTTATGTTAAGATTACAGGAAAAATAAAGCGATGTCTCTAAATAGCACAGTTTTTTTAGAAATCATCAACATAAATCTATATAAATAAAAAGAGAAGTCCTGACTGACTGACTGACTGATGACTGACTCATCAACGCCCAGCCCAAACCCTTGGACCTAGAAAGCTGAAATTTTGCACAGAGGTTCCCTTTATAATCTAGACAAGGTATAAGGAAGGAATTCCCGGTAGTGGGTTCCCTTAGGATATTTTCCGACATCCACGCGGGCGAAGCCGCGGGCAAAAGCTAGTTACATATAAATGATGGTACGGAACCCTCGGTGCGCGAGTCCGACCCGCTCTTGACCGATTTTTAAAGCATTGGTATTACACAAAGTAAAGTGCCTGTCTGGGTTTGAACCTACTATTTACGACACGTAAGTCGGCGCCATTACCACAGCTGGTCACCACTGCCTACGTAACACTAAAAACCTAAGATCAATCAATCTTCCTAGCCTTCCCAACTATTTTGTGGACAGCTTCCAGTATAACAGGATACAGCTGGATACCAGTATTTTACATGGAGCGACTGCCATCTGACCTCCACAACTCAGTAACTGAGTAATACGATACCCTTTTGGTAAGACTGGTTCTCAGACTTTCGGGCTTCTGACGACCCTTAACGACAGTCAAAGATCCACAAATGATAGCCGGAACCGACGGTTTAACGTGTAACGTTTTCCAAGGCACGGAGGATTCTCAGTATGTAAAGATGGTCACCCATCCACGGACCAACCGTGGCAAGTGTAGCTTAACGTGGTGGATCGACCCGTTCGGCTGTTCTTACTTAGCCGCACGGGTCGATCCATCGCGTTAAGCTAAGATAAAGAAGTAAATTCTTTGCTTTTTAACTCTTCTGAATTTAAACGTTTTATAAATACAAGTTAGGGTAAATAACCTATTGTTGGCACAGAACCATTGACACTCGAGACTTTCATTAAAATACGAATTTTCAAAGGACTAAGACTGAATTCAGTTCTTAAAAGCAAAGTAAGTAGAGTTAAGTAAATGAAATATATTTTGAAAGTTTTCGTTTCTGAAGTACCTACCTACCTATACAGTGTGTAAGAGTAAACAGTGGCAATCTTATAAAGGGTCATTGTACTCATCATTATGAACAACTTTAACTATAGGACCAAACCTGAAATCGCGAAAAAAAAAAACAGCTGTTCCCTACATTTTGACAAATTATGCGAACATAAATGTAGTGAACAGCTGATTTTTTTTTGTGATTTCAGGTTTGGTTCCATAGTAAAAGTTGTTCATAATGATGAGTACAATGACCCCTTAAAAATTTGCCACTGTTTATACTAACACCCTGTAATGTGACAGTTTAAATTTTTGTGGAAGGTAGCTTGGGGCTAAGTAATAACAGCCGCACTGGTCAGGTTAAGCAACTCTTGCGGCGGTTGGTCCGTGGTATGAGGTCCTGGGATCGATTCCCGTGTCGAGCAACGTGTTATTGGGTTTTCCATCTGGAATTTAGATAGATAGAATTTTTAGCAGCCCGGAGTCTAGATTAGTGCCCGGTTGATGGCAATATAAGGTGTATCTATTTTAGTCGCGCGTGCGCACCCGTTTGACCATGACCTCGAACGTAGTGAAATGTAGTTCGTGCAATATCGTGATAAATGAAGTGCTCGCATTTATGCATAATAAGATTTGTGTGATGGATGAGATTTCCTTAATACGGATATGTGATACAGCTTTTTCTACAGAAGAAGTTGTAGCAGCTAAGAAATTGTTATTTGAAGCAGTGCCAAGCAAAAAAATGAAAACACGAAGACAGGCAGGTAAGTCGAACAGGGATTTACAAGATATCATAGAATTAATTAAGCACACCGAGGCCACCGACCCCGAGAGGCTTCCCACTTTTGTTGCCAAAGAATTACACCGACTACCTCCTGTAACTTTCGATCATTTGGATGTAACAAGATTGCTTAAAGATATTTTATTGCTACAACAAGAAATAAAACACATAAAAACCGAATACATCACGAGGGAACAACTGGATGATTTTCAAATTGCCATTATGCGAACACAGTCACTGAGTGAGTTTAAGTTAATCGCAAGCGAGGTGCACATTTGTTGGATAGTTTCGAGTGTGAGAGTGGGCCTATGGGTTTAAATCACATCGCCGTATCACCACCAACCAACAATGATAATATATGTGTTGTAAATAGCGACCTATCCCAAACTCCTTTTCAAATATCGGAAAAAGTCGCAAAAATCACACCGCCTACCTACATAAATACATTGTTAACAGCTGACCAACACGTGGAAGCCCACACTGTGGTTCCGACGGAGCGTAACTTAAAATCTGTCTGTGTGAGTGACGCCGATGAAGTGACCACACACAGGTGCGTTGACACACCGACCGAGGTCTCTGTATGCCCGCTAGCAGAGCTCGCTACTAATGTTACTTCTCACTCATTAGTTAATACACCGAGTACGTGCGCGAAGTTTATAGCCACGCAAAGCGAGATGGTTTCGAGGCCGAGTATGGCTGACGTTCTAAAAGCGAGTAATGATTGTAAGCAAAAAGTAGGGGACACGGATGAATGGATAAAAGTGCAATATAAAAAGTCGTTTAGAAATAGGTTTATTAGCCATACAGGAAAAGCAAATAACGTACTTAATAACAAATTTAAGGCGGCACCGATACAGAGAATACCATTATATATATCAAATGTTTGTAAACAATCACAGGAAGAGGACATAATAGAATATATTTGGAATAAAACTCAAGATAAAGTTTCTTTAGAAAAGATTAAAATGAAAAAAAAAAAAGATTATAACTCATTTATATGCTATGTATCTAGGCAGAAGTTAAGGTTATTCTTGAACGATAATATGTGGCCAGATGGTATATGTTTTAGACGCTTTGTGCAGTTTCGTGACAAAGCGATAAGCGATAAGGACTTAAACCAACATAATGACTAGTTATAATACGATTAAATTAAATAAGTTTATTACGTTTAACTGTAAGTCGTTGAAGCGCTCAATGGAATGCGTAAGACATTTATGTGATACAGCCGACATACTGGCACTGCAAGAAACTTGGCTTCTGCCGCATGACCTGTCATTGCTTGGTACTGTTCACAAGGATTTTGAATATACAGGAAAATCGGCGGTAGACACGTCGGCAGGAATGCTCATAGGACGTCCTTTTGGAGGAGTAGCATTGCTGTGGCGTAAGGGGCTCTTCAACTCAGTATGTGTAGTGCAATGTAATAGTGTTCGAATCTCGGCCATAAAGGCTTGCTTAGAGGATCGTGCGATTTTAGTGATAAGTATTTACATGCCAACAGATTCGTCAGAAAACTTTCTTGAATTTACAGAGTGCTTGAGTGAAGTAAGTGCCATTATTGAGGCTAATGATGTTGAAGCAGTTTATATGTTAGGCGATTTTAACTCGCACCCACATCAACCTTTCTGGACTGAATTGTGTAAATTCAGTTTAGATCAGAATTGGATATGTGCTGATGTGGAGAAATTGGGTTTAAGATCAGACAGTCATACGTATGTGAGCGACATGAATGGCAGCAAACGTTGGTTGGACCACTGTTTTGTTACTCAAACAGCCTGGCACTCCGTGCAGAGAGTTAACATACAGTATGAGGTTTTCTGGTCTGATCACCTTCCCTTAGCAATAGAGTGCAATTTGCATACAATTCCAGAAAAACTTGAATTAGCGCAGTTAGTGCTGGACAAAGTAAAATGGAATGAGCGTGGAGGTGATCAGATCAAAGAATATCATGAATTATGTAACTCGCAGTTTAAGAATATTCATTTTCCGGAACTCTTTTCCAAGTGTGCTGACAAAGTTTGCGATAACGCAGAACATAGACGTGGCTTGCAGGTAATGTACCAAGATATTGTAGGTATTTTATCTGGGGCTGCCATACAGACATATGAAGGTGTTCGGCCGCAAGGAAAAAGGCGTATTGTTGGGTGGAATAAGCATGTTCGCGCTGCTCACGTGGAGGCGAGGTTTAAGTATCAGTCATGGTTATCTTACAATAAACCCAATTCCGGCAGAGTTTGGAAGGAGATGCGAGAAAGTCAAAAGGTTTTTAAAGGCAAACTTAAATGGTGCCAAAATCATCAACATCAAATAAAAATGGACATAATATCATCTCAAAGATCGTCCAAAAACTTTAGTCGGTTTTGGAAGTCGACATCCCGGCTTGATCTTAAACCAGCTTTGCCAGTGACAGTGGCGGGCTGTAGTACACCAGAGAAAATAGCAAACACTTTCCTGAACCACTTTCGCGTTTCCTCACCGCTGGGGCCTTCTAACTCAATGGTCGCTGCTGAGATCTGTCACAATAGCCCTCTTATTCGTTTTACAGCCAAGCAAGTATCTTCTGCAATACAGAAAATGGCCAGAGGCAAGTCTCCAGGGCATGACAGTCTCAGCATCGAGCATTTGAAACATGCGGGTGTACACTGTCCCAGAGTGTTATCCATGTTTTATTCTTTGTGTTTGAGTCACTCGTATCTTCCTCCTGAGTTAATGCACACATTAGTTGTTCCAATCATAAAGAATAGGACTGGTGACGTCTCCGATGTAAATAATTACAGACCTATATCACTTGCCACTGTACTGGCTAAGGTATTGGACAGTCTGATAGATAAAACTCTCAACAAATGGTTGGAATTAAACGACGCACAGTTCGGGTTCAGGCCTGGACTTTCCACGGAAAGCGCAATACTGAGTCTTAAACAGACTGTCCAATATTATACTGACAGAAGCACGCCTGTGTACGCGTGTTTCCTCGACCTCTCTAAAGCTTTCGACCTCGTCTCCTATGACATATTATGGAAGAAGCTCGGGGAAGCATGCGTGCCAGCTGAAATTATACGTGTTTTCCAGTACTGGTATAGTAATCAAGTGAACTATGTAAAATGGAATAATTCACTCTCTGCGGCGTATGGGTTAGATTTTGGGGTGAGACAGGGGGGGCTGACCTTTTTTTTTTTTTTTTTTTTCCGGGGTGGAAAATCCTCATGGATGTCCCCCGCCCTGGGGTGAGCAGGGGGGTCTGTCAGACTCTTACTGACTAAAAACCACCCCGGTGTTCCCTTCCCACACTTGGACCGGGGATCATGGGAACTTGTGCGCCTTCCACGATCCCCGGCTAGTGCAGGCCCGCCTCCTCAGGCCTGCGAGGGGAGTGAGGTGTAGAACTCCCCCCGCGACGTCCAATAGGGGCGCGCGCGGAACACTACGCGCCGCCGCCTCGGGTCCAGCTGGATGTGGGCCGGCGGACGTCCCCGAGTCCGCCGTCCCTCCGGACCTGTTTACGGGGGCTGGAAGAGGGCGTTGTCCGCCCTCCGCCGACGCCCGGCCCTCCTTCTGCGGGTCGGGAGAGCCGTCTCAATCTCCCTCTCCCTTTCCGCAGCCTCCTTCTGCGAAACGACGGTTTCACAGAACGAGATCACTGCATCCCACGACTCAGCGCTCCCAACCATCGAACGAGCGACGGCCGGCAGCGACAGGTCAGCTCCGATCTCTGCTACGAGGGCACGGCGCGGCTCCTCCCATGCGGCACACTCTGCCAATGTATGCCACGCCGTGTCCTCCCGACAGTGGACGCAGTGATGGCACCGAGCGTCCGGCTCCCTGTTTATGCGACACAGGTACTTCCCGAAGCAACCATGCCCCGAGAGCACCTGGGTCGCCCGAAACGACAGGGAGCCGTGCCTTCTCCCGACCCATTCGCCGAGCACTGGTCGGATCGCCTCGACGGTAGCGAGGCCGGCAGTAGGGCGCAGAAGCCTGTCCCGCCATTCCGCCACCAGGACCTCGCGGAGCTGTGACCGGCGATGCTCGACCTCTCGCTGCATCGGTTCCCCGCTCCGCGTCCGCGCCTCCTCACGCCATTGGTACAGTGACGCGAGGGCTCTCGCCTCTAGGTCCCAGGGCGGAGGGGGGGGCTGACCTCGCCCAAGCTTTTCAACCTTTACGTCAATGAGCTGATCGTTGGACTCAGCAGTAAACGGATTGGATGTTGGATTGACAACGTTTGCGTCAATAACATATGGTGCTGCTGGGTCCAACGGCCGGCTCCATAAGAGAGCTTTTGGAATGCTGTGAAAGGTACGCTGCTAGCCACGGTCTAGTTTATAATTGTAAGAAGAGCGTT